>BSBM01000727.1:3667500-6590000 GCA_027924585.1 Larix kaempferi
ATCATCTTGTTCATCATCGAACTAAACTGAGGAGATTCAAACCTGCGACCTATGCCTAGTCCCAAGGCTACCACCTTCAAGCTTGAAGTGCAACTGACAATGTACGACACAAGTGTAGTTTATTACCACCCTATTATTTTTTCGCTGCAAATTATATGTTTTATTTAATTTCATTTGTCAACTTTACATATACCTTTGTATGTTTTCTTTAATTTACTTTTTCAACTTTATGTATCTCCTTGACACATGAAATTAAACAACGCGTGCACGCTCTCTAACACGCATGCGCGCATCTACACATGCACACTCCTAGACATGTGTGTGCGCATCTGCACATGCGCGTATTTGCATGCATGCATGACTGGATTCAAAAAAAATTGGTGCCCTTGCAGGTTTGGTATTAGCTTCGGATTTCCAAACCTTGAGGCTCGGTCTAATTTGTGGTAGAACACAGCAATTTCTATAACTTCATGTTTTTCTTGCCTAGTTCCACATATGCTCCACTTGTGCACTACTGATCAAATTGCACACACTTGTCAAGCTCTGTGTGCAGATTCGAATTATATATTTTTTGAATAGATCTGTTATTTTTTTCTATTTTTAATTCATTTTTAACTCCACTCATGTCAAATTTGTAAAAACCATAGGTCGTTTATTTGGCCTATAACTTCTGATTGGCTTACCTATTTCAAGAATGGAAAAGAAAATGCATAAGAGCACAAGAATACCTACAAGCTAAAAAAAATAAAAAAAATTATTGTGTTCACACCATGATATGGTGGCCCAACACTTGACCATGTCGTTTTAGGGCTTCACCGACTTTCGTAATTTAGAAAAAATATAAAATTAACTTTTAAATTTTTGGAAAAATAGTACCGCACAAGATTTGTCTGTTGTCTATGCCTCTACATATTTTTTCCCTCATAAATTGACAATATACATAAGAAGCAGGTGGCTCAACTAAAACATGTGCATTATGTTTTAGAGAAAAAATAACATACCAATCTTAAAATAATGACACTTTGGGGTGGTTATACCACATTTCCATAAATAAAAGTTATATATTACAGAAGGTCATCCGTCATTCTATGTTTCATCTTCTTACACCTAATTCGAAAAAGTTTTGTAGGTACCTCTAATAATTCATTTTAATCATAATATTTCTGTTTTTCCAGCATGCCATTGCAACTAAAGTGTCATAATTGGGTATCATTACCTTGCACCAACCCTGAAGGAAAACCACTAAGGTCTCAATCCTAAAGCTCATTTTGTAGAAGCTGATGTAGAAGCTGAGTAATACGAGGCTGGAATTCCTTGCATTCACACAATGTTTTATGAAATGCAATAAGGTTTAAAAAAAAAAAGAATTATGCTCACCTTCCAACCCTCGAGATATAACATGCACATGAAGAGTTTATGTACATCAATATAGATGCTTCCTCAATTTATCTATATGTTTGAACTCTCAGACACATTTTTGTAACTCTTTCCGTGGCTCTTGAGGATGAGGAGTATTGTCACAAATACTAACCTGTACATAGCTTTGATCATTTTGTAATGTTGCTCGTCATCAAAATATTCCCATGTAAGATATCGAAATCCCCTACTTCCTTGTACCAATATATACTGCTTTGAAAATAGTATGAATAGGACAAGAATACATTACGAAACATTGCTACTATATGTGCATTATGCATTGGAACAAAGATGTTCTACCACATGTTCAATTACTCTAAACATAATAAGATTCCTCACCTACCCTTGGCATGCAGAACACAATATTCAAGAAAGTATATGCTTCTCTCATATTATATTATATGGTAACATGTAGATGTTATTTTCTGACTTTGCTACTATTTATAGTTGAGCATTATTTTTCTTCTAGTTGATCTGCTTGGAGTAAAGTATATCTTCCTAGATGGTTATAACCATAATCCTAAATTAAAGCATGGTATCTACATTCATAAGTCAAAATTGTATGTCAAATTCTGATAAATATTAACAAAACCATCAAAAACATTGAATAAGTGGTGAGAGAAAACTCGCTAGTCGAGATCCAAAAGTCTTATACAAATACTTATTTTTAATCTAAAACCAATTATTTCTAATTCAGAACTTGAAACAATACTCCATGTGATTGCACATCCCCCAATTGGGATGGATTCTTAGCATTTGTCCAGCTTTTAGTGATGGTGTCCAAAGACTCCAAATTGTTAGATGGTGGTGAGTTTTGCTGCTACAACTTATATTAATCATGACTTCTTGACATTTGGAGAGGACAACATACAAATAATGAACAATGACTTGCATTTAGTGACAGAAACATGCATTATTTCACAATTAGGTTGAAGCCCATTTTTTTTTTGTGAAAACCTACAAGGAATTCAACACAACTCCAATATATCTATAATGTATATATAATTCTATGTTTTTTTCACCTTTATTAATTGTTTATATACAATTTCTATATATTCTATCTTTCATCTATTGTTTGAAACCAATTTGGATCAATTTTTTTAGTAAAAATTATAACATAAATACAATTTAAATATTTTTTCATAAATACTTTAAATTATTTTGAAAATTAAAAAAAAAAAGAATAATCTTGAAAATCATATTTGATGTGAAAAAACTGGAAAATAAAGATTATTGTTTAATTTCAAATACCAAAATATACCCAAAAGTAATTTTCTTCAAAAATCAATCAAGTAGAATGAAATCATGTAGCATATTTTGTAGTGACCACCTTCAAGCATAAATGATATGCTTTACTACTATACGTTTCTTCTAGCAAACTCATTGTGAAAAGAAACAAAACTTATTCTTACAGTCTGCAAAAACCAATGCACAAAAGCAAGTCAAAATAATCAACCTTCAAAGTAAATAGATGAAAAGAACAAATTTGCATGGAATGAAAAACGACTATGAGATCCTAAAATTGTAATCAGGGAAAATATCATCCTTCTTCCATTACCTTCTAATTTATGAGTATCTTCATGTTAATTTCCACATTACATCTTATAGCTTCTTCCATTACCTTCAAATTTATGAGTATCTTCATGTTAATTTTCACATTACATCTTATAGAAGATATTCATTACCTTCAAATTTATGAGTATCTTCATGTTAATTTTTCACATTACATCTTATAGAAGATATTTATTATAGTGATGAAAAATCACTCAAGGAAAGCCTATCAATTCTATCAAGAAAAAGAGACTAATTACAGTTGACCTTCAGTAGTATTTATCACATACTACTATCCACGACATGGAATTCCTGTTCTAAACCTGGAAATTTGAGTGCTCTGTGCTTTAAATGCAATTTTTTCTTCTGCACTAGTACTTTTACAATACAAATAAATCAGTTTTAAGCCTGTGTATTTTGTCTTTTTCTTTTAAAAATTCGAAATATGAACATCTAAATGCAAGATTTAATAATGTAGCTAGTTATTATGGAGCTTAAACTATATTCCACAAACGTTTAATTTCTACACTATCACCAGAAATGCATCCGTGAAACTAAATCACAAGCAGAAGTGAGAAAAATTATATAAACTGGTTCTATCAACCGAATAAACAACAAAGGAATACATTTCAAAGAATTTAACTTTATATGGGAAACTCAATTGTTTCCTCTTCAGAAAGCCAAAGATCAACTGAGATTGAATTAAAATCAATTTCGATTATAACGCTAACTACAAGAAGTGGTTTTCAGACTAACCCAATTTACAAAAATATATCATCAAACTTGTGCAGTAATGGTTTATGGAATACCTATGTTGCCTTTCTAACACAGAAAATAAGTTTGTTGATCTTGTATAAACCAATTACTCAGATAATATTGAATGCTATGCATACATCTTTGCCACGCAACATGTGTTTTTAGTTCATTGACATAATATTGGTTATATAAACAATACTGGCATTGAATTCCTGTAAACTATTTTCTCGAGAGTCCTCTAGTGATAAGTTGTTTTCACAATTTGTTTTGATTATAAAACTTAAATATATAAAAGAAAGAGTTGTTCGTATATGCAGTTTTAAGTAGCAACATGAGTCTTTTCCAAGCGAGCGAAGAATTGAATTACAAATAAGTTTCACATTCAACGGCATTCCAGATCACTTTCTTGGTGCCTATCGATTAACACACAACAATTTGCTCCAAGTTTGTGCTGTGACGTAGAATCCGAGGGGTAGGGTAAGTGTGTCTTAACAGAAATCTCATGTATGTGATATGCATTCATGAAATTTAAAAAAAAAAACTTTACCTATCCCTTTCAAATTGCATTCAGAGAATTCATCCATGTCAAATTATCAATCCATTCACAGAAACATTGTAAGGAGCAAGAAGATGACTGAAACAAAACAGACAACATGATCAGGTAGTGTCCCTGCCATGTTACTTTTCTTGAAAAGTGATCCCATTCCTCTCACAATTACATGCACTTTATAGTTGGATCTAAAATTAAATAAATAAATACTGGGGATCTAAAATCAAGCCCTACAAGACTAGTGATCGTCTCTTGCTATGAGTTGGCAACAGGTAAGTTTCAATCTTGTTTGGCTTCATGAGTTCATAGCCACCCATACTCATAGGGATAGAGGGATTGTTGCAAATGCTAGAGCTGCATAGAGTTATTCTCTTGAAATTGTTCCAAATGGAATTCAAGGAACAAATAATTCCATGAACTAAGTGACCTTTCAACATAAGAATTGTTCACCCTTAAGGAAAACTTGTAGTTATTTTGAGGGCATTTGTTGTAATTTCTCTCACGAA
Source organism: Larix kaempferi (assembly GCA_027924585.1). Lineage (NCBI taxonomy): Eukaryota > Viridiplantae > Streptophyta > Pinopsida > Pinales > Pinaceae > Larix > Larix kaempferi. The sequence goes on from BSBM01000727.1 coordinate 3,672,280, forward strand.
TATTAATTTAATCAAGATTGAAAGTAGACCCAAATGTCACTAACCATGGTGGTTGATGACAGCCGTAGTGTAATTGCAAAATACTTCAAACATCTCACACAGAAATTTGGAGAGCAGTAAGAGTGCACAAATTACACACAATAATATTTTTATTACTTAATCATACACACATACATCACTTGTATATAGTTGGAGTGAGATCCAACTAACTCCAAATATGGAGATGTAGATTGAGAGAATATCTCAATAGTTTTTTACAAAATCTCAAACCAATCCACATACATTTAATGGAAGCATTATCTCTAACACTCCCCTTTAATGCTTACATTACAAAACACAATTACAAAACAGAGAATAGAATACTGGATCTTGTTTGACTGGTCTTTATCAGCATTTACACCCACTTTGAAGTCTCATAGTTTGCACTCTTTCTTCACTTCATCTTCGAGCTTCCTATTTGATTCATTTAAACTGCAACTCCTTCTGACCATCAATAAAATAATCGCAGTGACTAACAATATTAAGTACATAACTATGCCAAAGTACATAGCTCGCTGAGTTTGACAAAGAAGTAATCAAGTCACTGGACTGTTCTATAAATATACTCCCATCTGTTGAACACATAGCTTGCTGAATCCAACAATAATCTAGGAGAGCACTCTGAATACTGAACATATCTAGAAGATAGTCACACAAGTGACCTTCAAAAACTAACAAAAACACACACACACACACATATATATATGGAAAACCATCTAAGGTGGCTTCCACAAATAGCATTCTTTTTTAGTGCTATTCTTCACACACAACATCGCAACAACAACTTTGTCTCCCCTTACTTTGCAGTAGTGCAAGTTCAAAAAAAACCTTTCTTCACACACAACATCACAACAACAGCTTTGTCTCCCCTTACTTTGCATAGTGCAAGTTCACAAAAAGATTTCTAGGCTCTGATTTTGTGGATCTCAACTTCAACTCGCAGTTCTGTGATGGGACATGACCAACTCCTCCGGCCTTCATGCCTAAATCAACTCTTGAGCAATCATTGCAGCAATCAAATAGTCTTAGCAGAGAGCAACCTCCACAAACATCAGCGAAGAGTCTGAACAACTCCACCTCCAACTATTTCTTTCTTTGTTGTTAACGATCACACAGGGCGGCTGCAAACATTCTCCAGCGATTTGATATTTGATACCAACGATTTGATTCTCTGTAGTAGAGATAGCCTGGAACAACAAAAAGGCAAAATTGCATTAATTTCTGGATTTGATTTTCCAGCGATTTGATTCTTCAATAATTGAAATGGCAGTAAATTATGTATTGTGTATATGAAGCTCCTCCTATCTCATGGTGACGTGCACATCTTTATTTGCGCATAAATAAAATAACAAACACACAGAAAACTCACACACCAACAAATCAGCTATTACAGCTCTCACATTTTTTTAGGCATTCCCGTGAGGTAATTAAGCCCAACCAAGCTCTCATACCAAGACAGAAATTTGGAGAGCAATAAGAGTGCACAAATTACACACAATAATAATTTTATTACTTAATCATACACACATACATCACATATATAGTTGGAGTGAGATCTAACTAACTCTAAATATGGAGATGTAGATTGAGAGAATATCTCAACAGTCTTCTACAAAATCTCAAACCAATCCACAAACATTTAATGGAAGCATTATCTCTAACAATCTCTTCTACATTGACTTTGAAACCTTTATGACAGAAGTATGAGCACAAAATGCACGAGGTGACTTGTAGGGTTTTATAGCATTCCTTTGGGTACTATGTCACAACCCAATTGACAAGAACCCTGTGAATTGTTGTTGTTATGAATACGACAATGAATGAATTATACACATAAATGTGTGTTGGCTAAAAATACTCTATTTGTTATGAATATGGAAAGACTCGTGTGAATTGCTCTATGGTTTGATATGTTGTTATGAATATGGCAATTAATGGATTATATGCACAAATGTGTGTTGGCTAAAAATACCATGCTTGTTATAAATATGGCAATGAATGGATTATATACATCAAGGTGTGTTAGATGAAAATACTCTGTTGAGAATGATATGAGCGTAGGTAGAATTGTTTTGGATATAGAATACCACATAAAAGCTTTAGAACTAACTATTATGCAAAAGTCTTATAGTAGTTATAATGAACAGATTCAAATTCTAATTAAAAGTTCAAAAGATGGTTCATGATAGTTGTATGTCTATCATACGGAAAATGATGGATCTATCTATTAAGAATAGAGGATGGTTGTTGTATGTTTGAGGAGTATGCTATTGCATTGACATGTAATGGCTCATTGTGAAGAAGAACATATCTTTGGGTGGTGAATCATCTTAAGGAAATCAACTAGCTTCCTTCTATCAAGCTAAATTATTATTACAATGAAGTGCTTAACAAAGGAATTCCAAATATAGGATTCACATGTAAGGAATTAGGCTGCCAGTAGTTTCATTACATATTATTGGGAAAGTGACCTTTTACAAAGATTGAAGAATCATACATAACTATAACTAAAATGTTATCACATTAAAATTGTTCATGTACAACAACATCCTTCTCTTTCTTTCTACTTGGAATTAATGCAGGTCACTATCACTCAGAAATGCAAAAAGACTATTTAATAGTGATAATAAAAGTCACTAAATAATGTCAATCCTTTGACAAAACCACTTTATTTTCAGTATCAGGCATACTTGGAACAAATCTTGGCAGTTTTGAGGAGGTTCTCGACATGCATATAATTGGAACCGGCAGCAAATCATGGTGATCATTAAAAGTGGGCACATATCAACATGCATATAGCAGTACTTTGGAGTTTTAGGAATAAATTCATCCCTAAAACAAATCTTGTGTATAAAAATAACAGTAAACAACAATAATATTGCAATCTAAGCAAGAACAACAATCACAAAAAACCTTAGAAGTTCATTGTTGGAACCTTTACAAGCACTTGACGTAAATAACTAGCTTCGTTGAGAGTTTCATGGCACTTGGAGTTGGAAAAGGTTTATTTTGTGAAGCACCTACCTGTTAAGGGTTTGTTCCATTTCTAGAGAAGATGTCCCATGTGTAGGTGCATCATGAGGGTTTCTTTACAAGCCCATATAATTCCAGGAAACTTGATTCACTATTTTCCTTCTCTTAACACCACATTCAAACACCTTAGGAGAGGCCACAACCTTATAAGAGGCCTATCATCATCATTAAAAACTGTTATGATGAAGCTAATCTACCCTTAGGATATTTTTTAGGACACTTGTAAATTTGGAGGTCTGATCTAGGCTATCTCTTTTGTAAATAATCAACAGTAATGGATGTTAAGAGTTGTAATATCAATGGTCCTAAGTTGGTTAGTTAGTTGAGTCAATGGTCCTAAGTTAGTGTTAAAATTCAATATGCTAAGACAGAAAATAGCAGCATTACATTCTATTTCACAATAATAGCATATACAGGATCACTGAAGAAACAACAAGCATAGCATAAACACAAGAGACACAGATTTATCCTGGGAAACCCTCATGGGGTAGAAAACCCAGCAAAGCTTTCCTCAATAAGATGATAAACCAAAATACAAGATGTGCTCCCTCCTTCTAATCCTCCTTAGCAAATCTCCCAGACAAGTGCTCCTCTTTTCAAGTGTGTGAGTGTCTCAAATGAGGAACACACCTCCTCTATTTATACACTACTTTGACATATATTTTACACAAGTACATGTAGGCTCGTATTTAACCATTAGGTTAAATACCCTATTATAACTGACTGGGCCGACCCCCACATGGTGGATCTAATAACCCTAGTTGCCACAACTCCTCGGAGGAATAAACATATCCGGATACATAATAGAATCACCTCGGAGGGATGGAACATCTCCGGAATAAATAATGTACAAATATAATATTCTTAGAAGTTACAATATTCAACACTCCCCCTTAATGAGAAGGATATTATAACAACATCTGCAGGAGCAAGGAGTCATTGACTACATCATCTATATATCATCAGAAGCTTTCTTTAATTCATCATCATCAGTAACTCAACTAGTTACTGGAACATCAACATCATCAGAGTTGATATTACTCGATCATCAGCATCGTCATCATCATCGTCATCACACGATCACACGATCATCAGCATCGTCATCACACGATCATCAGCATCGTCATCACACGATCATCAACATCGTCATCACACGATCAGCAGCATCGTCATCATACGATCAGCATCGTCATCATACGATTAGCATTGTCATCACACGATCAGCAACATCGTCATCATACGATCAACATCGTCATCACACGATCGACAACATCGTCATCACACGATCAACATCGTCATCATACGATCAGCATACACTATCGGCAGCATCGTCATCACACGATCATATTATAGGATGATCAATCCTGCTCTCTTTAGGACATAGGTCCATGGATGATGCAATCCAGATCAAGTTCCACGATGATCAATCCTTATCTCTTTAAGACAAGTCTCATGTCTAGGGACGATCCAATCCCAACCACAGTTCCAGTCCTTTTTCATACTGGATGTGACCTAGATTAGATCTAGGATTTACCACCACAGAGCCAGTCCTTTTTCATACTGGATGTGTCACATCTACAGAGCCAGCCCTGTTTCATGCTGGATGTATCACATCTATAGAGCGAGCCCTGTTTCATGCTGGATGTATCACATCTACAGAGCCAACCCTGTTTCATGCTGGATGTATCATATCTACAGAGCCAGCCCTGTTTCATGCTGGATGTATCACATCTACAGAGCCAGCCCTGTTTCATGCTGGATGTATCACATCTACAGAGCCAGCCCTGTTTCATGCTGGATGTATCACATCTACAGAGCCAGCCCTGTTTCATGCTGGATGTATCACATCTACAGAGCCAGCCCTGTTTCATGCTGGATGTATCACATCTACAGAGCCAGCCCTGTTTCATGCTGGATGTATCACATCTACAGAGCCAGCCCTGTTTCATGCTGGATGTATCACATCTACAGAGCCAGCCCTGTTTCATGCTGGATGTATCATATCTACAGAGCCAGCCCTGTTTCATGCTGGATGTATCACATCTACAGAGCCAGCCCTGTTTCATGCTGGATGTATCACATCTACAGAGCCAGCCCTGTTTCATGCTGGATGTATCATATCTACAGAGCCAGCCTTGTTTCATGCTGGATGTATCACATCTACAGAGCCAGCCCTGTTTCATGCTGGATGTAACCTAGAACAATTCTAGGATTTGTCATGTACATTTTGAACCAAGGTCTAGGGACGATCCATTCCTATCATGTACCTTTTGAACCGAAGTCCAGGGACGATCCAGTCCTATCATGTACCTTTTGAACCGAAGTCCAGGGATGATCCAGTCCTATCATTCAATTCTTGGAGACCTCATGTCTATGGCTCAATTCAAAGGACCATAGTCCGAGGACGATCCAATCCCCTTACCTGTTCATTCAGGATTTATTTCTCGGAGACATCATGTCTACGGCTCAATTCAAAGGACTAAAGTCCAAGGACGATCCAATCCCCTTACCTGTTCATTCAGGATTTTGTTCTCGGAGACATACGTCTACGGCTCTCTTTAGGACTGAATTCCAGGGATGATCCAATCCCCTCAAGTCCACCAAGGACTTCATTCTCGAAGACATACGTCTACGGCTCTCTTTAGGACTGAAGTCCAGGGATGATCCAATCCCCTCAAGTCCACCAAGGACTTCATTCTCGAAGACATACGTCTACGGCTCTCTTTAGGACTGAAGTCCAGGGATGATCCAATCCCCTCAAGTCCACCAAGGACTTCATTCTCGAAGACATATGTCTACGGCTGTCTTTAGGACTGAAGTCCAGGGATGATTCAATCCCCTCAAGTCCACCAATGACTTCATTCTCGAAGACATACGTCTACGGCTCTCTTTAGGACTGAAGTCCAGGGATGATCCAATCCCCTCAAGTCCACCAAGGACTTCATTCTCGAAGACATACGTCTACGGCTCTCTTTAGGACTGAAGTCCAGGGATGATTCAATCCCCTCAAGTCCACCAAGGACTTCATTCTCAAAGACATATGTCTACGGCTCTTCTTTCGGATTGAAGTCCAGGGATGATCCAATCCCCTCACATGTTTACCAAGAACTTCATCAAAACATGTGTCAATCATGTATCCTCATCATCAAAACATGTATCCTCATCATTAAAACATGTATAACAAAACATGTATCCTCATCATCAAAACATGTATAACAAAACATGTATCCTCATCATCAAAACATGTATAACAAAACATTTATCCTCCTCATCAAAACATGCATAACATCTATCATCAAAAGCATGTATACATCTATCATCAAAAGAAAAAATATAAGATTCCTAAATCTAAATAATTCTAAGTAACTAGGTGCAGTAAATAGGTAACCTCATCATTGATGAGACAGACTTGTTATCAGATACTATGCTACTCCCCCTTTCGAGGAGGGTCCTTCTGGACTACACCAAGTTTGTCTCGGAAGTATTCAAAATTTACTCGAGACAGAGGTTTAGTCAAGATATTAGCAATCTGATCCTCAGTGCTTATATAGTCGAGCTTGATAGCTCCTCTCTGCACCATATCTCGTATATAGAAGTATCGGATCTCTATGTGTTTTTGACTTATTGTGGAATACAAGATTTTCTATCTTGATGCGGTTTTGAATGTCACACATAATCATAGTGGAATTCATTTCTAAGTCAAACACTCCATATAATAGCTTCTGAAGCCACACTGCTTCACAGCTGGCAGAGCAAACAGCTATATATATATTCTGCTTCAGCAGTACTGAGAGCCACACTAGAATGTTCCTTGCTGAACCATGAGATCATGGCAGATTCAAGACTATAATATCCACCTGATGTACTCTTTCTGTCTGAGGCACTTCCTGCCCAATCAGAATCTGAGTAACCATGTAAACAGAGTTCATGACCTCCAAGATAATATAGACCAAAATCTAATGTACCTTTTAGGTACCTCACTACATGCTTTGTAGTTATTAAGTGAACCTTTCTAGGTTCTACTAGATATTGACTTAGGGTATTTGCAGCAAAGCATATATCTGGACTAGTATTTGTTATATACATCAATGACCCAATGATTTGTCTATATAGGGTTAGGTCCACTAAATACGATGAGTCATTAACTAACAACTTCAAGTTGGAGTCCATGGGAGTGGCCATGGCTTTATACTCCAACATATCAAATCTTTTTAGAGACTTCACAGCATACTTACTTTGAATTAAAAGATTCCTTTTGGATCTTGCCATACTTCTAGACCTAAGAAGTAGTGCATTAATCCGAGATCTTTCATTTTTCATTTCTGCAGCCATTTTCATGACCTGTTTCTCATTCCTTGTCAGAAAGAGATCATCGTCATACAATAATGGTATGATAGGTTCATCATCCACAACCTTAAGGTAAAGGTTAGGAACAGCTTTACTTCTGGTAAAGCCCAAGCTTTGTCATGAAGCTGTCAATTGTCCATTATTCACACTCAACATTGAGTGATCTTCTGCATATCTATCTGTGCCATCTCTCGTCAGATGGGTCTACTAATATGAGCCTCAAAATCATTCAAACTCCGTGGTGAGTTCTTTCTTGCATCCATGTCATATGTGTATAGAAGCCCTATTCAACCTTGTAGAAAAGGTTGAGATCCACATCACCCATGGTGATCATTAAGCTCATCAATTGATTATCGATCCTGGGAACCCATACAGAATCTGATTCACACTTCTTCTTTAATTACACCATTAAGAGAATGGTCTTATCTAGCCACTTGGAGCAAACATCTCATCATGATTCTCTTCCTTCTTTCTAAGAGAATCTTCTAGCCACAAGCCTTCTATAGTGTGTTTCTTTTGTTGAACATAAATCGCTTGTTCAGTGTTCATCATTCATCATGATATTTCCTACAAATCAAAATTAAGTACATGATTAGTAATACTTCATAATCATCAAATCATATTGACATGATAACCTATTATGCATACAGATATCATTTACATAGTTATGCAACTATTTTGACCAATACTTTGGTACAACACTTTCCCATATCCTGTATGCATACAGTGGCTATCTAGATGCCTTCCATCTCTACTAGAACATACTATTGAGAGTGTGCACAGCTCTCAGCATGTCAGCAAAGAGGTTTCATTCTAGACAAGCAACAATGGAATGTTTGTCCAACTTACCAATCATATGCATATTAGTAGTATACTGTTCAATGCTTTATGAATGTTTACACTCGGCATGATATATTCTAGGAATACAAATATGCATACAAGCAATATCATTTACTATTTCTAATAACAACTCAAATACTTATCTTTTATGTTTGTGTGGTTGCCTCCCGCTTGATCTTTTGTATGTCTTCTGAACTTCTATTCATTCTGTACCACTGTGCATGCTCAAGTGTACACTAGTGTCATCCTCACGATCTCATACACAAACATACATTCATTAGTATATTCTCAATATTATCAAAACATTCTAATTCTAAATAATCTTGAATATGTACAGTCATGATCATTAGTATTCAGGGTTTCAAGGAAGTCTTCTTTTACTCATGCATATTCTTGTTTGATCTAGTTAGTTAAATCATCAACCAAGATAAGAGACATAATATGCATAAACCCTTGATTACTAACCAATCATACCAAGTATACTTACACAAGGTAAGATTCTAACATGACATAGGAAAACATACCTGGATTAGTATACCTGCTTAGTTATGTACAACATACCTAAACAATCTCTTCAATGATTTAGAGATCCTGAGCTAGAACCTGCATGTCTCGTAGGTTAAACATAATATAACAAAGTCATACATACCTCGTGAGTCTTTGTCTTCATGTTGTCATGGTCATGGAACTTGATTTGTCTTTTGTAATGTACCTGAACCTCCTTAAGTCATACCCGTCGAGACTTTTTGTAGTCTTCTTATGTAAGGCCTTAGCCTCAACTCCCCCTGAAACTTGATCTGGAGCTTGATTAGGGTTTGCTAAAGAAACCCTAAAAATTCAATCTTTGACTTTCATACTTATGAATGGATGGAAGAATATGTTTTGCTGAGTTGATCAACCTAGCATTCTTCAATTTTGAAATCTCCAAAATTTGACCCCTCAAAATTGCCTTCGAAACTTCTGGATCTTCTGGATAGGAACCCGAACTAGGGTTTGATGAAGCCCACCCTTATGTCCAATCAAAAGGTTCGATACAAGGCTCTAAACTCTTATTTTTCTGAGGAACTTCCAGCCGTGGTTACAGACTTCAAAAAATTCCAACTTTCTCCGAAACCCTAAATTCCGGAATCCATGAATAAAGGTGCTAAAAATAATTCTGTTTTGACAGAAATATGCACCTGATTGCTTCTACTATAACTCTGAAATTTTTGCTCCAAAGGGTCTGAAAACGTTTTTTGTAGTAGCCTGACCTGTCATCTTTCCATCCTGACAGGTCTGACCTCAATTGGATTTTCTGAGAGAGAGTTATGCCAAGTGTCGCAACGTGACCTGTTTATGGGATAAAACAAGAGAGCGAACTTGTACGGCGTGCCACGTGTCATTGTTTCATCTTCGGCCTCTGAAAACGTTTCTTGAGATAGCTCGCCCTGTTATTTTTCCATCCTGACAGGTTTGACCTCAATTGGACTCTCTAAGAGAGAGTTATGCCAAGTGTCGCAACGTGACCTATTTATAATATAAAACAGGAGAGTGAACTTGTACGGAATTCCACGTGTCACTGGTTCACCTTCGGCCTCTGAAAAAGTTTCTTGAGATAGTACAGTCTGTGTACTACCTGTCACATTTTACGAAATTTAATTTGGAGCTTCCTAGCCCAAGTTATGACCTTTTTTCCAAGGTCACCTGATTTTGACTGAGATCTGGAAGAGGCAGAAACCCTAACTTGTACTGATCATAACTCATAAAGTACAACGAATCTGAGGGTTCCCTTTGGACAAAAGGTCCCTGGGGATGTTATCTTCGACCTGTAAACTTTTCAGACCCTGAAACTTCGCATAAATGGAGTTATAGCGAAAGTTCCACGATGACTGGTTTTTGCTATGTAAAACCCTAACCTTCAAATTATCGGAAGTAAAGCAAGTGTCGTAAGTGCCATACCTTGTCTTCCTTCAGGTTAGCTCTGATACCATGTTAAAATTCAATATGCTAAGACAGAAAATAGCAGCATTACATTCTATTTCACAATAATAGCATATACAGGATCACTGAAGAAACAACAAGCATAACATAAACACAAGAGACACAGATTTATCCTGGGAAACCCTCATGGGGTAGAAAACCCAGCAAAGCTTTCCTCAATAAGATGATAAACCAAAATACAAGATGTGCTCCCTCCTTCTAATCCTCCTTAGCAAATCTCCCAGACAAGTGCTCCTCTTTTCAAGTGTGTGAGTGTCTCAAATGAGGAACACACCTCCTCTATTTATACACTACTTTGACATATATTTTACACAAGTACATGTAGGCTCGTATTTAACCATTAGGTTAAATACCCTATTATAACTGACTGGGCCGACGCCCACATGGTGGGTCTAATAACCCTAGTTGCCACAACTCCTCGGAGGAATAAACATCTCCGGATACATAATAGAATCACCTCGGAGGGATGGAACATCTCCGGAATAAATAATGTACAAATATAATATTCTTAGAAGTTACAATATTCAAGAGTTAGTTGAGTTAGTTGTTGACTAGGACATTAGTCGACCCATGGTATTCACTGGCCCATAGTATTAGCCGGTGGTTTTCGTCCTATGTGAAACTATATATATCTGATGTTTAGTAATGAGAACGCGGTCAATATGCCCTTTCTGTTTTCACTCTTGTTATGTGTCTTTGCAAACTTTATCATGGTATCAAAGCTGAGGACCTAATCCTCAAACCTTGTCTTTGGGGTAACCCTTTTCAGAAGCTGGAGAGCACACACACATGACTATAAGTTGCAGCATGGGATGGAGACGTAACACTCGGGCCGTGACATTTTTTTTCCATTTCCCACGATCCGGCAAAGTCACACTCCGATTCGGCGAAGTCGCACCCTCAAACATCCCACTGAAAAGACCTTGGTGCACCCTTCCTGAAGGAAAACTGAGTCGGGCTCACCCTGCCTAAAGGAAAACTGTGTTGATGGCACACCCTGCCTGAAGGAAAACTGAGCTGGTGGCACACCTTGGATGAAGGAAAGATGAGCCAGTGGCACACCTTGGCTGAAGGAAAATTGAGCCAGTGGTGAACCTTGGCTGAAGGAAAACTGAGCCGGGTGCACCCTGCCTGTAGGCAAACTGCGCCAGTGGTGCACCCTTCCTGAAGGAAAACTGAGCCGGTGGTGCACCTTGGCTAAAGGAAAACTGATCCAGTGGCGCACTTTGTACGAAGACAAATTGCACCACTGGCTCACCCTGCTACAAGGAAAATTGCATCGGTCTTCCTTTACTCTATAAATTTCTTCCCGTCACACCCCGGAGGTGCATTGTGCCAGTTAGAAAGCTACGCCGACCAATTTAAGAGTTTCCATAAGCCATGGAAAGTACAAAAATTGTTTAGATCCATTTTTTGAAGAACTACTCATGCTGAGCAAAATATTGGACAACGTTCCAGCCTTGATTGCAGAAGATTGAGTCTTGCAGAGATCGATCCAAGAAAAAACTGTGTAGAAAAGGGTGGAGAATATATAAAGTTTCTATCTAGTTTCCAAGGATCTGAAGTCTGAAGGATCATTGATACCAAAGAAGAAACGACCAAGAAGATCGAATCTTGAAGATGGTGCTAGAAGAGCTACGGGAAGAAATCGAAGATGTAAGAAATCTATTTATTTCAATAGGTTCATGGCAAACCTTTGATGGAGACAATTATGAATTATGGTCATTAAAAATTAGGGATCTGTTAAGGTCACAAGATCTATGGCATTTTGTAGTTGAAGATGATCCTAGTGTTCTAGAAGCATTTGAGATTTTGACAGAGTATCAGAAAGAAAGAAGGCAAGTTGTTGCCTTAAGTCTCATACAAAATAGAATATATTATTCCATCTTTCATAACATTGTAGAAGTTTATACTCCAAAAGAAGCATGGGATATATTGAAAACTTAGTTTAGTGAAGAGGAACCAATTGTGGAAGAAGATGACTTTGCAAGCCATGCAAAGCACCAGGAATCCCACAGTGAAGTGGAAGATAGCCAAGAAGACTGTGTTTATGATGCAGCCAATGATCAAATAAGCTCAGCAAAGCTTGTTGATCTAGCTCTGGTTGCTAATGACAATGAAAAAAAACCTGTCAATGGGGAAGTCCCTAGTGATGTGAGTGATAGTCTCTATGAGAAACAGACAGTTGATAGCAGCATAGAAGCATAGAGTTCATCAAAGAACCAAAAAACCAAAAGTTTGAGGGAGCTATATGAGCAGAATCCCATTATTGATGAGCAGTATGAATATGTTTTGTTTCCTTGTCAGCCCACAGTTTTTGAGGAAGCAGTGAAGGATGCACAGTGGATACCAGCTGCAACAATTAATGAGAATGATGATATAGCTTCCATTGAAACACTAGACGGGGAATATGAGGAAGTTGAAGCACTTGAAGATAAGGAACACAAAAAAGTGAAAGCTCTCCAAGAAGAGCTGAAAGTCATTGACACAACAGAAGAGGAATATGTGAATGATCTCCAAGAAGAGCTGAAATATATTCATGTTTTTTTTTCTGACAAAAAAATTGATTGTGCAGGTAACATGGACAACAACATACAATATGTTGAAACAAAAGAAGAAGAAGAAGACCTGCACTATATTCCAGCACCAATGAAAAGAAATAACACTGTTTATTGTGCAGAAGACAAAGAAGATGTTGAAGAACACCTACTTAGTATCAAGTTCAAGAAGACAAAGAAGAAGCAATCCAAGTACACACCAAGGAATAAAGTAAAGCTTAAGTTTATGTATCCCTAGCTGAGACGTAGACCAATAGGCACAACACTGAGGCATTGATAGTGCTAACCGCACCATCCCACTTGATATTAAGGGGGTGTGTTAAGAGTTGTAATCTCAATGGTCCTAAGTTGGTTAGTTAGTTGAGTCAATGGTCCTAAGTTAGTTGAGATAGTTGTTGACTAGGGCATTAGTTGACCCATGGTATTTAGTGCCCCATAGTATTAACCGGTGGTTTTGGTCCTATATGAAACTATATATATCTGATGTCTAGTAATGAGAACACAATCAATATGCCCTTTGTGTTTTCTCTCTTGTTCTGTGTCTTTGCAAACTTTATCAATGGATTGTGCAGCGGTAATATATTGTAAAGGAAGCATCTCATATTTGAAAGCTACTCTTATATCTTATGTGGATCCCGATCCTTGAAAGCTTGGGTTTTGGAGAGACATTAGCCCAATTGGATGATGATAAGCATAATCTTCCATGCCTAGATCAACAGTTGTGATGCTTCCTTGGAGTTTTGAAAGGATTTACCAATCTTTGGAAGTACATCTCTCTTGGAGGTGACTTAGGGGAGATAAGCCATATGTTTAGGGTATATTTCTAAAGAAGCCCCTCTCTTGTACATGCTATTGGAGCATTCCTTTGCATGTTGAGGATTTATTGACATTTATAATTGTTACTATGGCGTGGCCTTTCATAAGGCCAAGGTTAAGTTACTATGTGGACATTGTTGATGGAGTATTATTGGAGTATTAGCATTTGGAGGTTGCCTTTGGAGCTTCATTAACCATTAATTTTCCCTTTTTCTTCTCAATTTCTTGTGTACATGCCTTGATGGAAAAATCTAGTACATATATTCCTTGCTCCTAAAGATCAACCATTAGCCCCAAATTTGAGTCCAAAATCCAATCTAGTTTAAAGCATTACAATAGAAATATGGTCCATAAAAGATGTTTTCTTTGATTGAAAGTAGAGAAATCACATTCCAGTGAAAAATTAAGTCATGCTCTCTGAAAATATTGATCAAATGTAACTAAAATAAGGATTTATCAAAGATCCAAAAACTGCCAAAAATAGGTCTCAGACAAGAAATAAAAGGACCAAAATGCAATGCAGATTGAAATGGGTGTTTGCTAGAAAGAGTATAATATTAGTTCTACTCCTCAAATTATCATCTAAACATTCACAATGAAAATTATTCATTTCTATTTAAATTTAAATGCATTTTACAAGCAAGATTACCGAAAATTGTTGTTAATCACCCATCTATACACTATCAAAGAGAATGATTCATTTCAATTTTAAATTGTATGTCATTTACAAACCACATTACTCGAAGATGTCAACCACCCACAATTTTCCATTGATCACTAGACCACACAATGGAAATTTAGCATAAGAAGGTCCTATAGACCACACAACTATTGACAAATTATAACAAAGTTGTTCAAATCAATTTCATTTCACAAGTATAATAACCATTGCAATATTAAGATGTATGTATAAATCACACTATAATCTACCCATGTTGGACCAAGATTTAGAGACAAAGGGATGGAGGGACATATTTCAAGACATGGAGAAGTTACAAAGTGATGGGGTATCTTTCATTTACAATCATTTCAACTTAAATTCCTTGTATCCAAGCATATTTTAGTCATTATTGCCTCTACTGATAGATGAAATATATATATATATATACTTACTTGAGAAATAGCATAAACAAAATTACAATAAGACCAAGCGGGGTCATCTTGATCTACAACACAAGAATGTAATTAGTTTTAATTAACATGAAAAATCAACAGGTACCTAATGTCATATAAAAGTTAGAGTAACCCCTATGTCATGTTCAAAACACCCATTTCACTACAATGATGACCAATCAAATAGGACCTAAATACATAATATGTGTATGGTGACATAATTACCCATAAGGCACTTTGTAACTGAGAAACCACATATATTAAGCCTATGAAACCCTTGGAATACAAAGGAAAAAGATGTTTCATAGGAAAGTTTGAAAGCTAAACCATAAAGAAAACATTCAGAAAATGCAACCTTGAGCAGTAGGACTTCGGATTGAGTCAACACAAAAAGGAAACAAAATATCTACTTTATTTTATTATATTCTACTTATCTGAAGAAAAAGGACATCACCCATTGTGTTGACCAGTAACTTGTTATAAATGATGTAATTCATCATGATAGAAAGAGCATTGTGAAGCATTGGTAAGGGTTAACTAAATTTTTAGTTGACCACTTTTTCTTTATTCCATGGTTGACCAGCTGGGAAGGATACCACTTTTTAATATGATAGATTGAGCACAACTACCTTTTGAAGCTAGGATAACACATAAGTGCACAAAATTTTGATTTGAAGTTGAAAGTTTACATTCACCTCGCTCCGAAAATGAAACTGTGGAGTGATCCTAAAAATGAAAATGAAAATGTAAACAAGGTAGTTGTCACCCTTACTGGTTTCCAATAAGCCTTTAAGGAAATCATTGAAATCAACTCACATGGTTTCTATGATACTGACAGTGGTATATAAATGTTGAGCACTAGGTTAGCTGGAAGGATCTATCTAGAGAATGGAAGTTATTAATGCAACATAAGTATGAAACTTCTGAGGTGGAAGGTTCTGTATCAATAATGGAAGTCGTTAATGCAAGGGTAAGCCATCCTGGGTTTCTAACTACACTAGAAGGTAGTGAATTGCGAGGCCTAGTTTCCTTGGCCGGAATCTTGTAGATCTGAATCATATTTTTTATAATTTCAGATTTGAATATGGAACAAATTATTTTTCACATTCTTCAATCACTGTAGTGGGCTCCTATGACCTCGAGGACCTCATTGAATGTTGAGATGAAACCCTTTAGAAGGCGCTGTCTCAAGAATGGAATCCCCTTTGCAATTTGTCCCTTCTATGAAGATAACTTATATCTTGAGAGCCACCTTAGCACTCCCACTTTGTATTGACATCATGGTAACACACAGTCCCATTGACCTACTTTTGTGGTTATCAGTTTGACATTAATACAATTATCTTATCTTATCTTATTTGCATAAAAGAATAGAACTGGATGGAACAAAAAACCATTAAGAGGAGGTAAAATCTATTAAGTTTCTTTCTGGAAATATCTACAAACAAAGGATGAAGAATTTGGCTTTGAAACTTGCTTCATCTGGAAATTTCAGTAAGAGACTTCAATTTCATATCTTGGAAGTCCATTTTCTACTAAGAAACAAATAAGTTGTGATGCTAGAAGTAGGCTAATTGAATCTGGAATATGTTGTGCTTTATCATGGAATTCTTGATAAACACAGTAATTGGTGATCCCCAACACTGGTGAGTAATGTAAGCTGTTAGTAGACAAAATAATAGCATAGGAGAGTTTTTTAGTAGCTAAGGTGGTGTAAAATTGTAAACTTTGGTATTATTATTTGATTGGAGGTTGGGTAAACAACAATATTAAAAAATAGGTATTAAATAATATTGGTGCACTGTTCCTATGGATTGGAACTAGGCATATTACAAGATATTATTGAAGACTAACAACTACAACATATTTGTGAAGTCATGACACTAAGACTATGCGTGATGGACATTGATAAGGATCAGATATGGATGGATGGATGATCAAGTATGGCATCAAGCAAGCACAAACCTACGGAAATCCATTAACTTCGTATCTTCCAATGACTTAAGAAGGAAGCTTCTAAAGGAGAGATGGAATATGGTGATACTAGGGAAACTTGTATAAGTAGTGTTTCATCTTTGAACTGGGCCCATATGAGTATGAGTGAGATTTTGTATACATAAGAGATTGTTATTGTCATTAAGACACCGTTGTACATGATTCTCTAATATTTAATTACCTTGTCAGGTTATTGGTGTTGGAGTATTAACACTCCAATGCTATGAGCCCAAGTTTATTATAGATCTCATTATGACTAAATGACCATTAAAATTTAATAGAGAGTCATTCTCTACAAGTTAATAAGGTAGTTAAGTGAACTAGATAGAACAACTACCTAATAACAAATAAACGGGAATTTCCCTCCTTATATCAAATGAATCTACTTTATAATATCATATATTCCACATCTTCCATTTATATTGTGAGTTCATTTTTTGTAACAAGTCGATGACATTATCCTATGTACTGTGATTTGCAGTTGCAACTCATCATACTTATTATTGTTAGGTGTTGTACTCCCCATCTATATTTGGTATATTCAATATTTATTTGGTTATTTCTAGTAGTTCGTTCATATCACTTTTTTATTAACCTTGTCAAGAATTGGTTCTTGTGTACCTACCACCACACTCTTAGGTGCAAAATATACATGCAAGAAATCTCCTGGTTTTGGTGATATTTTAAATCTCTATTCTTCAACTTGTGTAACAATGCCAGATTTAGCTTCATGGATGGTTTCCTAGTATCATCTTGGTATTTTAGTGCCTCTTGTACTTGCCTCACCTTTAACATCTGAAATAGTTGGACTAGCTTCATTTTCAGCATCTGAAATTTGTACTTCTCCCTTCTTTTTGGTTGTTACTTTACTTCTGATTGAAAATAATCTAGGTTGAATTGCATGCTATACTATAGCTAGATAGTTGTAGGTTTACCCTCATATGAATAGATAGATAACAATAATCCCAGTAGGTTAGCTCAATTTGTTCAAACAAACTGTTACAAGGTGGAATTTGCAGTAAGGTCCTCACATCTAGTCCATATGGGTCCCTTTCAATTACCAAATACTAGCTAGCAATTGAGCTTCCCTAGGGCCTACATCTAGATAATACAGGGTAGAGGGGGATCCCACAAGGTTTTCCTTGGAAAAAAAGGGAAAAAAGAGATAAATAACTATAATGTTGCATTAAATGCATTTATACCGTGAATCATAGATGACTACTTGAATGAATTCATAGCTACTGGCACCTGCATGTGTCACTAGTGTCAAATATATTAGAGCAAACTTAAAGATGGATGATAACGAATTTTTCACAAAAAACATTCCTAATGTTTTAGAATTGCTAATAATGGCTATACAATCTTTTGCAGTGCATTGATTTGGTGAATCTTATTTTTTGTTGAAATTTTTGTAATTATTTTACATCAGAATATGAACTAAAGTCTAAAACTAGATTATAATGGACCATCTATACGTGGGTCTCTACTAATATGTTTTTCTCAATTTGTTCATTCCACCTATTCTCACATCTAAGGATTTTTCCTTATGTATGTTTGCTGCACCTTTATTGTGCTATAAATCTCTCTCCAAGAATCATTAAATGAATTCAAAATGAATGATTATAAAGCTTTAATGCATATGACTTCGACTAGGAGATTCAGATTGTCTATAATATGTGTGAGGTGACAAGAAATTTACATATCTTGTTGATCTATTGTTTTAATTATTCTAAGTTCATTACTAAAAAGGCATATATTTTTGCATGGACCATCACAAGGGAGTGTTCTTGATCCATTAGGATCTATTACTTCAAGAAGCCAATTTTTGGAAACATATGGTATCTCTCAAATATCTCTTTCATATTATTATAATGGATTATCATTTTTTATTTGAAATTGTATTGTTATTTGGTATCATATATTTGTCGAAATCCTATTTTATGTTTAGTGTACATAAGTACTTAATAAAAAATATTTGAAGTGGTATTGACTCCCATAAATTTTAGCCATTGGACCCTAACATTTCTGTTTGTGCAATCCGTACCATTGATATTAAATCAAGAACGAACCCATAAATCACCCAATAAAAGTTGAAACGGTGTATCTCAACTAGGAGCAAACCTTAAGACATTACTAGAGCATTTTTAACAATAGTAGAAAATGAATTCATCAATTCCTTTTAGCTATGCGATTTTTTTCCTCACAGGATAACCTGATCCAGGTAGATATTGGTGGCCACCCACCTTTCCAACTGGCTCAAAACAGTTTATGGCAATTTTGGTATTGTACTATTTTTAGCAGTTTTTCAGGTCCTAAACTTCCGGGGCCATTTTGAGGCCCTAAATGACCTTTTTTGGAAATTCGGGGGGCCAAATTATTGCCCCCGACATGCATTTGGCCCCAGTCGAAAGTTGTAAATCTCGGATAGACCTTTCCAACGGGCTACCAAGCGCCCCAAACGGAGATCGTATGCAAAAGTTACGACCCCGGGAAGTTGATGTACTAACTTACCCAAACGGGGACCACATGACTTTTGGCGCTTCATCTCCTAGGGTTAGGTTTTTGGATGTCTAGGGTTTTTGACATTCCTGTTTATTGTAAAAGGCCTTGAGAGCCTCATTGTAACCATCTTCTTGCGAAATGAGCGCAGCCGTCACATCTCTTCTCAGAGATAAGCCGCCACCATTCCAGCAAGCTTGTTTTCCGCTGCATTTTACAGTCCTAGCTTTTTTCCTTATTGAATAGAAAACTAGTTTTACTGTATCTCTGTTATTTTGTGTTAAGCATCTGATAATAATCTATATTCATTTCGTTCTGCTCATAAAATCCGGATCAGTGGTATCAGAGCGGTCTGCTCCTTGTCATCTTAATGCATGTCCCCAACGAGGTTAGGGTACAAAGAATTGGGTCTCGAGCTTGTTTCTCTTGAGGACAAAAGCTCTCGCACGCCCAAGCGACCTCTCATGGTAGGAGAAAAGAAAGATGACGGGACAGGAGATCCTATCAAAATGTTGCTTGAGGAAGCCCTCACGCAGCAGAGGAATGAGATGATGGATAATTTCGCGCAAATCCTTCAGCGACTACCAACAAGCGACGCATCTTCCTCGAGCGGAGGCGCCGCCCCCTTCAAGGTACAAATAAACTTTGATATCCCTATATTTGAAGGACAGATAGACGCAGATGCTGTAGATAAGTGGTTGAATCTACTAGAAGGGTATTTTTCTGTCCATAACTTTTCGAATAAAGAAAAGATTACTTTTGCGCTCCTCAAAGCCGTTCCCCATGTCAAAGATTGGTGGGAAACATTGTGCGAGCAAAAGGACACAGAAAATGCCTCATTATTTTCAGTCACGGCCACTTGGGAATCCTTCAGGGATGCTATTAAGGAACAATACTACCCTGTTGGAAGTTATGACGACTTGTATACCAAATGGACCACACTGCGACAAGAAAGAGACCAAGCAGTGCCAGAGTTCACAAATATCTTCCATACCTTGCGCACCAAGCTGGGTATCAAAGATTCAGAGCGACATCTGGTGCTCAAGTATCGCGGTGGTTTGCATAGATACATCCAGACCGAAATGGAATTTCTGGACATCTCTTCATTGGGCGCGGCCTACCGATATGCTGTCAAAATCGAGCAGAAGCTCAAACAAAAGACGCGGCAATTTGGGCCTGGGAACCCTTCACAGCAAAAGACAGGAAAGGGCGGCCCCAACCCACAGAATAAAGGACAGAGCAAAGATGGACAGTATCAGGACAACCAGTCCAAGCCGCAAGCAAAGAAGGACACCGGAAAAAAAAAAAAAGATACTGGGAAGTGGTGCGACTTCCATAAGAGCCCTTGGCATAACACTGCTGATTGCCGCTCAAAGCAGTCGCTGGTGGCCGAAGTGAAAGCATCTGAATCAGATGCGGGTTCTGACTCTGAGACCGAACAAGAAAGGGGAAGATGGATCATTGACGCGGAACCCAGTGCCACCATTGCTACCACCAAGCTCCAGCCTGATGAACCAGACGAGCCAGAAGAAGGAGAACGCCTCTTCCATTCACAGATGTGGGTAAAAGGCACCCCACTGCACTTCATTGTTGATAGCGGTAGCCAGAAGAATCTCATCTCAGCAGAATGTCATCAAGCGCCTGGCCCTACCAACAACTCCGCACCCACAACCCTACACCATTCGATGGCTCCGCAAAGGAAGCAATCTCCGCGTCAGCCAACAGTGCCGGCTTCCATACGGCATCAAGCCCTTCAAGGACGAGGTATTGTGTGATGTTGCTCCTCTCAAAGTTTCAGATGTTCTTTTGGGCCAACCTTATTTATGCAAACGTCATGCTGTATATGAGTCTAGGCCTCGTAGTGTTATTATTTCTTTGAACAGGAAATTGTACAGGATACCCGAGGCAGTCCCTCCTAGTGCTATTTCCTTGATCTCTGCCAAGCAATGCAGGAAGGTCATCGCTCAGACCGGGAAATTTGTCTTCTTCGTGATTCGCTCTCAGAGTGAAAGAAAGATCGCAGCCACATCCTGAGCCTCCACGACCGATCTATCCACACAACAGAAGCAAGTGGATAAGGTGGTGGAAGGATACTCAGATATCTTCTCCTCTCTGACCGGGGTACCTCTACATTGCCAGGTCAAGCATCCCATCGATCTGACCCTAGGCGCCCCGCTACCCAATGGGCCAGTCTATCGCCGCTCTCTGTTGGAAAACGAGGAGATCAAGAGGCAGATCCAAGAATTGCTCAACAAGGGGCACATCCGTCCCAGTTCATCACCTTGTGGGAGACCAATCGTGCTGGTGCAGAAGAAAGATGGGACCTAGCGACTCTGCATTGATTACCGGGCCCTAAATAAAATCACAGTCTGTAACCGGTACCCGATTCCCCGAATTGACGACCTCCTTGATCACCTCACGGGGGCCAAATACTTCAGTAAGATTGATCTGAAGTCTGGATACCACCAGATCCCAATAGAACAGACAGATGTATGGAAGACTGCCTTCAAGTCAAAAGAAGGTCTTTTTGAATGGCCGGTCATGGCTTTTGGTTTGACAAATGCTCCAGCAACTTTTATGAGGATGATGAACGATATCCTACGACCTTTCACCAACAATTTTGTAGTGGTGTATCTGGATGACATCCTCATCTACAGCAAGACTTGGGAGGAACACTTGCAGCATATTCAACAGGTTCTCAACACCCTGCGGAAGCACAAACTATATGCAAACTTGGAAAAATGCTCCTTCGACATGGATAGGGTCCATTACTTAGGCTACATCGTTGATCGACATGGTGTGCATGTGGATCCAGCCAAGATCCAGGTCATCCGTGACTGGCCAGCCCCAACCACACTCACTGAACTTCGGAGCTTCTTGGGCCTCGTCAATTTCTATCGCCGGTTCGTGCTGGGATTCTCTCATATCGCATGGGCCCTTAGCCAAGTGACCAGGGGTGGTGGTAAGGCAAAATTTGTGTGGGGCCTGTCCCAACAACAAGCCTTCGATGATTTGAAGAAGCGTTTGTGCTCATCGCCGGTACTCTCATTATCGAACCTGCAACATCCCTTTGAGATCGAGACAGATGCTTCAGATTATGCGGTGGGTGCCATTCTCACTCAACACGGACACCCCGTGGCATATCATAGTGAGACACTATCAGATGCTGTCCGGAAGTACCCTACCTATGACAAATAAATGTACTCCATTGTACAAGCCTACCGCCAGTGGAGACATTACATTCTTGGGAAGGAGACAGTCATCCACACTGATCACAAGCCACTACAGTTCATGCAGACCCAAGGAAAATTGCAGAATGACGGCCATTAGAAGTGGTCAACATATTTACAGCAGTTCCACCTCAACATCGAATATAAAACAGGGAGTACCAACCGAGTTACTGACTGCCTCAGTCGACCTCCAGTCATGGAACTTACCACAGTGCTAGACTCTTGTGGCAACGAGACCTCTGGATGGCCCCACCTCTACGAGACAGACCCTGACTTCTCCGCCACCTATCAAATGTTGGGCACCAACTCTGCGGTTGCTAATTTCCATCTTCAGGACGGGTTGTTGTGTCATCTGGGCCATCTTTGCGTTCCATCAAGCGAGCGTGCGAAGCTGATTTGGGAAGCTCACTATAGTCGGGTGGCAGGACACTTTGGCGTCGAAAAGACAGTGGCAGTGTTGCAAAAACATTTCTACTGGCCGAAACTTCGACAGGATATCGGCAAGTATATCAGGTCCTGCACCACTTGCGCTATTGCCAAACTGACCACTAAGAAACAGGGCCTATACACCCCTCTGCCTACTCCTGACAGGACGTGGGAATCCATCTCAATGGACTACATGTCGGGCCTCCCGTCCACCAAGAGGGGAAACGACTGTGTTTTTGTGGTTGTAGATCGCTTTTCCAAGATGTTGATTCTAGCCGCCTGCAAGAAGAACATCACAGTAGAAGCCACTTCCAAGCTCCTCTTTGAATGAGTATGGGTACATTTTGGGATCCCACAGACCATTATCTCAGACCGTGACAGTCGGTTCCTCAGCTCATTCTGGTCACTGCTGGATACCAAGCTCACCAAATCCACTGCCTTCCACCCCCAGACCGATGGACAAACGGAGGTCGTCAACTGGATGGTCGTACATATCCTGCGCATGTACAATTCAACACACCCCCGCACATGGGATGAAATTCTCCCCTATGTCCAACAAAGCTACAGCCGAGCCCTGCATAGCTCAACTGGCCACAACCCCTTTCAGGTGGGGTTGGGATTCCAACCATTGGGCCCCATGGATGTTGCACTCCCCCTTGCGACCACCTCGGTCGACTCGTCCCCAGAAGCTGACAAAGCCGCCCGGTTCATTGAACAGATCCAGCATATCCGTCAACAGGTTCAGGATATTCTACAGAAGTCTAATGCCAAGTACAAGCAGCGCCATGATCAACATCGGGTGCCACATAAGTTTCAGGTGGGCGAAAAAGTTTGGTTGCATCTGCAGAAAGAACGCCTTACAGGGCCCCATCGAAAGCTTCCCGCACTCCATTATGGGCCGTACACCATCACCAAGGCGATGGGTGAAAATGCTTTTGTTCCTTGGTCTGCATCCGGTCTTCAACGTGGCTCTCCTTCGGCCATATTTCCCACCACTATTAGACAGCTTAGAGATAGCAGAGATGTTGACACCAAGAGAGCTCAACCCTGACTGCCTACAACAAGTATCCAGTGATCATATTGCAGACACACAGATCAAGGGCACTCGATATCAAAGGATCCAGCTTTATCGAGTTGTCAAAGCAGGGCAGCTCCTGCACCAAGGCAAGTGGCTCACACGAGGCCAAATTCAGCAGAAATTTCCTCATCTGATGGGGGAACTCAACGCAATGGAGACCATTGCTTCCTAAGAAGGGAGGATTGATCCAGGTGGATATTGGTGGCCACCCACCTTTCCAACTGGCTCAAAACAGTTTATGGCAATTTTGGTATTGTACTATTTTTAGCAGTTTTTCGGGTCCTAAACTTCCGGGGCCATTTTGAGGCCCTAAATGACCTTTTTTGGCAATTTGGGGGGCCAAATGGTTGCCCCCAGCATGCATTTGGCCCCATTCAAGAGTTGTAAATCTCGGATAGACCTTTCCAACGGGCTACCGAGCGCCCCAAACGGAGATCGTATGCAAAAGTTACGACCCCGGGAAGTTGATGTACTAACTTACCCAAACGGGGCCCACATGACTTTTGGCGCTTCATCTCCTAGGGTTAGGTTTTTGGATGTCTAGGGTTTTTGACATTCCTGTTTATTGTAAAAGGCCTTGAGAGCCTCATTGTAACCATCTTCTTGCAAAATGAGCGCAGCTGTCACATCTCTTCTCAGAGATCAGCCGCCACCATTCCAACAAGCTTGTTTTCCGCTGCATTTTACAGTTCTAGCTTTTTTCCTTATTGAATAGAAAACCAGTTTTACTGTATCTCTGTTATTTTGTGTTAAGCATCTGATAATAATCTGTATTCATTTTGTTCTGCTCATAAAATCCGGATCAGTGGTATCAGAGCGGTCTGCTCCTTGTCGTCTTAATGCATGTCCCCAACGAGGTCAGGGTACAAAGAATTGGGTCTCGAGCTTGTTTCTCTTGAGGACAAAAGCTCTCGCACGCCCAAGCGACCTCTCATGGTAGGAGAAAAGAAATATGACGGGACAGGAGATCCTATCAAAATGTTGCTTGAGGAAGCCCTCACGCAGCAGAGGAACGAGATGATGGATAATTTCGCGCAAATCCTTCGGCGACTACCAACAAGCGACGCATCTTCCTCGAGCGGAGGCGCCACCTCCTTCAAGGTACAAATCAACTTTGATATCCCTATATTTGAAGGACAGATAGACGCAGATGCTGTAGATAAGTGGTTGAATCTACTAGAAGGGTATTTTTCTGTCCATAACTTTTCGAATAAAGAAAAGATTACTTTTGCGCTCCTCAAAGCCGTTCCCCATGTCAAAGATTGGTGGGAAACATTCTGCGAGCAAAAGGACACAGAAGATGCCTCATTATTTTCATTCACGGCCACTTGGGAATCCTTCAGGGATGCTATTAAGGAACAATACTACCCTGTTGGAAGTTGTGACGACTTGTATAACAAATGGACCACACTGCGACAAGAAAGAGACCAAGCAGTGCCAGAGTTCACAAATATCTTCCATACCTTGCGCACCAAGCTGGGTATCAAAGATTCAGAGTGACATCAGGTGCTCAAGTATCGCGGTGGTTTGCATAGATACATCCAGACCGAAATGGAATTTCTGGACATCTCTTCCTTGGGCGCGGCCTACTGATATGCCGTCAAAATCGAGCAGAAGCTCAAACAAAAGACGCGGCAATTTGGGCCTAGGAACCCTTCACAGCAAAAGACAGGAAAGGGTGGCCCCAACCCATAGAATAAAGGACAGAGCAAATATGGACAGTATCAGGACAACCAGTCCAAGCCGCAAGCAAAGAAGGACACCGGAAAAACAAAGAAAGATACTGGGAAGTGGTGCGACTTCCATAAGAGCCCTTGGCATAACACTGTTGATTGCCGCTCAAAGCAGTCGCTCGTGGCCGAAGTGAAGGCATCTGAATCAGACGCGGGTTCTGACTCTGAGTCCGAACCAGAAAGGGGAAGACGGATCATTGATGCGGAACCCAGTGCCACCATTGCTACCACCAAGCTCCAGCCTGATGAACCAGACGAGCCAGAAGAAGGAGAACGCCTCTTCCATTCACAGATGTGGGTAAAAGGCACCCCACTGCACTTCATTGTTGATAGCGGTAGCCAGAAGAATCTCATCTCAGCAGAAGTCGTCAAGCACCTGGCCCTACCGACAACGCCGCACCCACAACCCTACACCATTGGATGGCTCCGCAAAGGAAGCGATCTCCGCGTCAGCCAACAGTGCCGGCTTCCATACGGCATCAAGCCCTTCAAGGACGAGGTATTGTGTGATGTTGCTCCTCTCGAAGTTTCAGATGTTCTTTTGGGCCAACCTTATTTATGGAAACGTCATGCTGTATATGAGTCTAGGCCTCGTAGTGTTATTATTTCTTTGAACAGGAAATTGTACAGGATACCCGAGGCAGTCCCTCCTAGTGCTATTTCCTTGATCTCTGCCAAGCAATGCAGGAAGGTCATCTCTCAGACCTGGAAATTTGTCTTCTTCGTGATTCGCTCTCAGAGTGAAAGAAAGATCGCAGCCACATCCCGAGCCTCCACGACCGATCTATCCACACAACAGAAGCAAGTGGATAAGGTGGTGGAAGGATACTCAGATATCTTCTCCTCTCCGACCGGGGTACCTCTGCACTGCCAGGTCAAGCATCCCATCGATCTGACCCCAGGCGCCTCGCTACCCAATGGGCCAGTATATCACCGCTCTCTGTTGGAAAATGAGGAGATCAAGAGGCAGATCCAAGAATTGCTCAACAAGGGGAACATCCATCCCAGTTCATCACCTTGTGGGAGCCCAATCGTGCTGGTGCAGAAGAAAGATGGGACCTGGCGACTCTGCATTGATTACCGGGCCCTGAATAAAATCACAGTCCGTAACCGGTACCCGATTCCCCGAATTGACGACCTGCTTGATCAGCTCACGGGGGCCAAATACTTCAGTAAGATTGATCTGAAGTTTGGATAGCACCAGGTCCCAATAGAACAGACAGATGTATGGAAGACTGCCTTCAAGTCAAAAGAAGGTCTTTTTGAATGGCTGGTCATGCCTTTTGGTTTGACAAATGCTCTAGCAACTTTTATGAGGATGATGGACGATATCCTATGACCTTTCACCAACAATTTTGTAGTGGTGTATCTGGATGACATCCTCATCTACAGCAAGACTTGGGAGGAACACTTGCAGCATATTCAGCAGGTTCTACACACCCTGCGGAAGCACAAACTGTATGCAAACTTGGAAAAATGCTCCTTCGTCATGGACAGGGTCCATTACTTAGGCTACATCGTTGATCGACATGGTGTGCATGGGGATCCAGCCAAGATCCAGGTCATCCGTGACTGGCCAGCCCCAACCACACTCACTGAACTTCGTAGCGTCTTGGGCCTCACCAATTTCTCTCACCGGTTCGTGCAGGGATTCTCTCATATCGCATGGGCCCTCAGCCAAGTGACCAGGGGTGGTGGTAAGGCAAAATTTGTGTGGGGCCTGTCCCAAGAAAAAGCCTTCGATGATTTGAAGAAGCGTTTGTGCTCATCGCCGGTACTCTCATTTCCGAACCTGCAACATCCCTTTGAGATCGAGACAGATGCTTCAGATTATGCGGTGGGTGCCGTTCTCACTCAACACGGACACCCCGTGGCATATCATAGTGAAACACTATCAGATGCTGTCCGCAAGTACCCTACCTATGACAAAGAAATGTAGTCCATTGTACAAGCCTGCCGCCAGTGGAGACATTACATTCTTGGGAAGGAGAATGTCATCCACACTGATCACAAGCCACTACAGTTCATGCAGACCCAAGGAAAATTGCAGAATGACCGCCATCAGAAGTGGTCAACATATTTACAGCAGTTCCACCTCAACATCGAATATAAAACAGGGAGTACCAACCGAGTTGCTGACTGCCTCAGTCGACCTCCAGTCGCGACACTTACTACAGTGCTAGACTCTTGTGGCCACGAGACCTCCGGATGGCCCCACCTCTACGAGACAGACCCTGACTTCTCCGCCACCTATCAAATGTTGGGCACCAACTCAGCGGTTGCTAATTTCCATCTTCAGGACGGGTTGTTGTGTCATCTGGGCCATCTCTACGTTCCATCAAGCGAGCGTGCGAAGCTGATTTGGGAAGCTCACTATAGTCGGGTGGCAGGACACTTTGGCGTCGAAAAGACAGTGGCAGTGTTGCAGAAACATTTCTACTGGCTGAAACTTCGACAGGATGTCGACAAGTATATCAGGTCCTGCACCGCTTGCGCTATTTCCAAACCGACCACTAAGAAACAGGGCCTATACACCACTCTTCCTACTCCTGACAGGCCGTGGGAATCCATCTCAATGGACTACATGTCGGGCCTCCCGTCCACCAAGAGGGGAAACTACTGTGTTTTTGTGGTTGTAGATCGCTTTTCCAAGATGGCGATTCTAGCCGCTTGCAAGAAGAACATCACAGCAAAAGCCACTGCCAAGCTCTTCTTTGAACGAGTATGGGTACATTTTGGGATCCCACAGACCATTATCTCAGACCGTGACAGTCGGTTCCTCAGCTCATTCCTGTCAAGCCTTTTGTCACTGCTGGATACCAAGCTCACCAAATCCACTGCCTTCCACCCCCAGACCGATGGACAAACGAAGGTCGTCAACCGGATGGAGGTACATATCCTACGCATGTACAATTCAACAAACCCCCGCACATGGGATGAAAGTCTCCCCTATGTCCAACATAGCTACAACCAAGCCCTCCATAGCTCAACTGGCCACAACCCATTTCAGGTGGGGTTGGGATTCCAACCATTGGGCCCCATGGATGTTGCACTCCCCCTTGCGACCACCTCAGCCGACTCGTCCCCAGAAGCTGACAAAGCCACCCGGTTCATTGAACAGATCCAGCATATCCGCCAACAGGTTCAGGATATTCTACAGAAGTCTAATGCCAAGTACAAGCGGCGCCATGATCAACATCGGGTGCCACATAAGTTTCAGGTGGGCGACAAAGTTTGGTTGCATCTGCAGAAAGAACGCCTTACAGGGCCCCATCGAAAGCTTCGCCCACTCCGTTATGGGCCGTACACCATCACCAAGGAGGTGGGTGACAATGCTTTTGAGCTCAACATTCCCCCCTTCCTTGGTCTGCATCCAGTCTTCAACGTGGCTCTCCTTTGGCCATATTTCCCACCACT
This sequence comes from Larix kaempferi, assembly GCA_027924585.1. Lineage (NCBI taxonomy): Eukaryota > Viridiplantae > Streptophyta > Pinopsida > Pinales > Pinaceae > Larix > Larix kaempferi. The sequence goes on from BSBM01000727.1 coordinate 3,701,384, forward strand.
ATTAGACAACTCAGAGATAGCAGAGATGTTGACACCAACAGAGCTCAACCCTGACTGCCTACAACAAGTATCCAGTGATCATATTGCAGACACACAGATCAAGGGCACTCGACATCAAAGGATCCAGCTTTATCGAGTTGTCAAAGCAGGGCAGCTCCTGCACCAAGGCAAGTGGCTCACACGAGGCCAAATTCAGCAGAAATTTCCTCATCTGATGGGGGAACTCAACGCAATGGAGACCATTGCTTCCTAAGAAGGGAGGATTGATCCAGGTGGATATTGGTGGCCACCCACCTTTCCAACTGGCTCAAAACAGTTTATGGCAATTTTGGTATTGTACGATTTTTAGCAGTTTTTTGGGTCCTAAACTTCCGGGGCCATTTTGAGGCCCTAAATGACCTTTTTTGGGAATTTGGGGGGCCAAATGTTTGCCCCCAGCATGCAGTTGGCCCCATTCAAAAGTTGTAAATCTCGGATAGACCTTTCCAATGGGCTACCGAGCGCCCCAAACGGAGATCGTATGCAAAAGTTACGACCCCGGGAAGTTGATGTACTAACTTACCCAAACGGGGCCCACATGACTTTTGGCGCTTCATCTCCTAGGGTTAGGTTTTTGGATGTCTAGGGTTTTTGACATTCCTGTTTATTCTAAAAGGCCTGTTCTGATTATTAAGCATCTGATAATAATCTGTATTCATTTCGTTCTGCTCATAAAATCCGGATCAGTGGTATCAGAGCGGTCTGCTCCATGTCGTCTTAATGCATGTCCCCAACGAGGTCAGGGTACAAAGAATTGGGTCTCGAGCTTGTTTCTCTTGAGGACAAAATCTCTTGCACGCCCAAGCGACCTCTCATGGCAGGAGAAAAGAAAGATGACGGGACAGGATATCCTATCAAAATGTTGCTTGAGGAAGCCCTCACGCAGCAGAGGAACGAGATGATGGATAATTTTGCCCAAATCCTTCGGCGACTACCAACAAGCGATGCATCTTCCTCGAGCGGAGGCGCCGCCCCATTCAAGGTAAAGATCAACTTTGATATCCCTATATTTGAAGGACAGATAGACGCAAATGCTGTAGATAAGTGGTTGAATCTACTAGAAGGGTATTTTTCTGTCCATAACTTTTCGAATAAAGAAAAGATTACTTTTGCGCTCCTCAAAGCCGTTCCCCATGTCAAAGATTGGTGGGAAACATTCTGCGAGCAAAAGGACCCAGAAGATGCCTCATTATTTTCAGTCACGGCCACTTCGGAATCCTTCAGGGATTCTATTAAGGAACAATACTACCCTGTTGGAAGTTGTGACGACTTGTATAACAAATGGACCACACTGCGACAAGAAAGAGACCAAGCAGTGCCAGAGTTCACAAATATCTTCCATACCTTGCGCACCAAGCTGGGTATCAAATATTCAGAGTGACATCTGGTGCTCAAGTATCGCGGTGGTTTACATAGATACATCCAGACCGAAATGGAATTTCTGGACATCTCTTCCTTGGGCGCGGCCTACTGATATGCCGTCAAAATCGAGCAGAAGCTCAAACAAAAGACGCGGCAATTTGGGCCTGGGAACCCTTCACAGCAAAAGACAGGAAAGGGCGGCCCCAACCCACAGAATAAAGGACAGAGCAAAGATGGACAGTATCAGGACAACCAGTCCAAGCCGCAAGCAAAGAAGGACACCGGAAAAACAAAGAAAGATACCGGGAAGTGGTGCGACTTCCATAAGAGCCCTTCGCATAACACTGCTGATTGCCGCTCAAAGCAGTCGCTCGTGGCCGAAGTGAAAGCATCTGAATCAGATGCGGGTTCTGACTCTGAGTCCGAACCAGAAAGGGGAAGACGGATCATTGATGCGGAACCCAGTGCCACCATTCCTACCACCAAGCTCCAGCCTGATGAACCAGACGAGCCAGAAGAAGGAGAACGCCTCTTCCATTCACAGATGTGGGTAAAAGGCACCCCACTGCACTTCATTGTTGATAGCGGTAGCCAGAAGAATCTCATCTCAGCAGAAGTCGTCAAGCACCTGGCCCTACCGACAACGCCGCACCCACAACCCTACACCATTGGATGGCTCTGCAAAGGAAGCGATCTCCGCGTCAGCCAACAGTGCCGCCTTCCATACGGCATCAAGCCCTTCAAGGACGAGGTATTGTGTGATGTTGCTCCTCTCGAAGTTTCAGATGTTCTTTTGGGCCAACCTTATTTATGGAAACGTCATGCTGTATATGAGTCTAGGCCTCGTAGTGTTATTATTTCTTTGAACAGGAAATTGTACAGGATACCCGAGGCAGTCCCTCCTAGTGCTATTTCCTTGATCTCTGCCAAGCAATGCAGGAAGGTCATCTCTCAGACCTGGAAATTTGTCTTCTTCGTGATTCGCTCTCAGAGTGAAAGAAAGATCGCAGCCACATCCCGAGCCTCCACGACCGATCTATCCACACAACAGAAGCAAGTGGATAAGGTGGTGGAAGGATACTCATATATCTTCTCCTCTCCGACCGGGGTACCTCTGCACTGCCAGGTCAAGCATCCCATCGATCTGACCCCAGGCGCCTCGCTACCCAATGGGCCAGTCTATCGCCGCTCTCTGTTGGAAAATGAGGAGATCAAGAGGCAGATCCAAGAATTGCTCAACAAGGGGAACATCCGTCCCAGTTCATCACCTTGTGGGTGCCCAATCGTGCTGGTGCAGAAGAAAGATGGGACCTGGCGACTCTGCATTGATTACCGGGCCCTGAATAAAATCACAGTCCGTAACCGGTACCCGATTCCCCGAATTGACGACCTGCTTGATCAGCTCACGGGGGCCAAATACTTCAGTAAGATTGATCTGAAGTTTGGATAGCACCAGATCCCAATAGAACAGACAGATGTATGGAAGACTGCCTTCAAGTCAAAAGAAGGTCTTTTTGAATGGCTGGTCATGCCTTTTGGTTTGACAAATGCTCTAGCAACTTTTATGAGGATGATGGACGATATCCTACGACCTTTCACCAACAATTTTGTAGTGGTGTATCTGGATGACATCCTCATCTACAGCAAGACTTGGGAGGAACACTTGCAGCATATTCAGCAGGTTCTGCACACCCTGTGGAAGCACAAACTATATGCAAACTTGGAAAAATTCTCCTTCGTCATGGACAGGGTCCATTAATTAGGCTACATCATTGATCGACATGGTGTGCATGGGGATCCAGCCAAGATCCAGGTCATCCATGACTGGCCAGCCCCAACCACACTCACTGAACTTCGTAGCGTCTTGGGCCTCACCAATTTCTCTCACCGGTTCGTGCGGGGATTCTCTCATATCGCATGGGCCCTCAGCCAAGTGACCAGGGGTGGTGGTAAGGCAAAATTTGTGTGGGGCCTGTCCCAAGAAAAAGCCTTCGATGATTTGAAGAAGCGTTTGTGCTCATCGCCGGTACTCTCATTTCCGAACCTGCAACATCCCTTTGAGATCGAGACAGATGCTTCAGATTATGCGGTGGGTGTCGTTCTCACTCAACACGGACACCCCGTGGCATATCATAGTGAAACACTATCAGATGCTGTCCGCAAGTACCCTACCTATGACAAAGAAATGTACTCCATTGTACAAGCCTGCCGCCAGTGGAGACATTACATTCTTGGGAAGGAGACAGTCATCCACACTGATCACAAGCCACTACAGTTCATGCAGACCCAAGGAAAATTGCAGAATGACCGCCATCAGAAGTGGTCAACATATTTACAGCAATTCCACCTCAACATCGAATATAAAACAGGGAGTACCAACCGAGTTGCTGACTGCCTCAGTCGACCTCCAGTCGCGGCACTTACCATAGTGCTAGACTCTTGTGGCCACGAGACCTCCGGATGGCCCCACCTCTACGAGACAGACACTGACTTCTCTGCCACCTATCAAATGTTGGGCACCAACTCAACGGTTGCTAATTTCCATCTTCAGGACGGGTTGTTGTGTCATCTGGGCCATCTCTACGTTCCATCAAGCGAGCGTGCGAAGCTGATTTGGGAAGCTCACTATAGTCGGGTGGTAGGACACTTTGGCGTCGAAAAGACAGTGGCAGTGTTGCAGAAACATTTCTACTGGCTGAAACTTCGACAGGATGTCGGCAAGTATATCAGGTCCTGCACCGCTTGCGCTATTGCCAAACCGACCACTAAGAAACAGGGCCTATACACCCCTCTTCCTACTCCTGACAGGCCGTGGGAATCCATCTCAATGGACTACATGTCGGGCCTCCCATCCACCAAGAGGGGAAACGACTGTGTTTTTGTGGTTGTAGATCGCTTTTCCAAGATGGCGATTCTAGCCGCTTGCAAGAAGAACATCACAGCAGAAGCCACTGCCAAGCTCTTCTTTGAACGAGTATGGGTACATTTTGGGATCCCACAGACCATTATCTCAGACCGTGACAGTCGGTTCCTCCGCTCATTCTTGTCAAGCCTTTGGTCACTGCTGGATACCAAGCTCACCAAATCCACTGCCTTCCACCCCCAGACCGATGGACAAACGAAGGTCGTCAACCGGATGGTCGTACATATCCTGCGCATGTACAATTCAACACACCCCCGCACATGGGATGAAAGTCTCCCCTATGTCCAACATAGCTACAACCAAGCCCTCCATAGCTCAACTGGCCACAGCCCGTTTCAGGTGGGGTTGGGATTCCAACCATTGGGCCCCATGGATGTTGCACTCCCCCTTGCGACCACCTCAGCCGACTCGTCCCCAGAAGCTGACAAAGCCACCCGGTTCATTGAACAGATCCAGCATATCCGCCAACAGGTTCAGGATATTCTACAGAAGTCTAATGCCAAGTACAAGCGGCGCCATGATCAACATCGGATGCCACGTAAGTTTCAGGTGGGCGACAAAGTTTGGTTGCATCTGCAGAAAGAACGCCTTACAGGGCCCCATCGAAAGCTTCGCCCACTCCGTTATGGGCCGTACACCATCACCAAGGAGGTGGGTGACAATGCTTTTGAGCTCAACATTCCCCCCTTCCTTGGTCTGCATCCAGTCTTCAACGTGGCTCTCCTTTGGCCATATTTCCCACCACTATTAGACAACTCAGAGATAGCAGAGATGTTGACACCAACAGAGCTCAACCCTGACTGCCTACAACAAGTATCCAGTGATCATATTGCAGACACACAGATCAAGAGCACTCGACATCAAAGGATCCAGCTTTATCGAGTTGTCAAAGCAGGGCAGCTCCTGCACCAAGGCAAGTGGCTCACACGAGGCCAAATTCAGCAGAAATTTCCTCATCTGATGGGGGAACTCAACACAATGGAGACAATTGCTTCCTAAGAAGGGAGGATTGATCCAGGTGGATATTGGTGGCCACCCACCTTTCCAACTAGCTCAAAACAGTTTATGGCAATTTTTGTATTGTACTATTTTTAGCAGTTTTTCGGGTCCTAAACTTCCGGGGCCATTTTGAGGCCCTAAATGACCTTTTTTGGGAATTTGGGGGGCCAAATGGTTGCCCCCATCATGCATTCGGCCCCATTCGAAAGTTGTAAATCTCGGATAGACCTTTCCAACGGGATACCGAGCGCCCCAAACGGAGATCGTATGCAAAAGTTACGACCCCGGGAAGTTGATGTACTAACTTACCCAAACGGGGCCCACATGACTTTTGGCGCTTCATCTCCTAGGGTTAGGTTTTTGGATGTCTAGGGTTTTTGACATTCCTGTTTATTGTAAAAGGCCTGTTCTGATTATTAAGCATCTGATAATAATCTGTATTCATTTCGTTCTGCTCATAAAATCCAGATCAGTGGTATCAGAGCGGTCTGCTCCTTGTCGTCTTAATGCATGTCCCCAACGAGGTCAGGGTACAAAGAATTGGGTCTCGAGCTTGTTTCTCTTGAGGACAAAAGCTCTTGCACGCCCAAGCGACCTCTCATGGCAGGAGAAAAGAAAGATGACTGGACAGGAGATCCTATCAAAATGTTGCTTGAGGAAGCCCTCATGCAGCAGAGGAACGAGATGATGGATAATTTCGTCCAAATCCTTCGGCGACTACCAACAAGCGATGCATCTTCCTCGAGCGGAGGCGCCGCCCCCTTCAAGGTAAAGATCAACTTTGATATCCCTATATTTGAAGGACAGATAGACGCAAATGCTGTAGATAAGTGGTTGAATCTACTAGAAGGGTATTTTTCTGTCCATAACTTTTCGAATAAAGAAAAGATTACTTTTGCGCTCCTCAAAGCCGTTCCCCATGTCAAAGATTGGTGGGAAACATTCTGCGAGCAAAAGGACACAGAAGATGCCTCATTATTTTCAGTCACGGCCACTTCGGAATCCTTCAGGGATTCTATTAAGGAACAATACTACCCTGTTGGAAGTTGTGACGACTTGTATAACAAATGGACCACACTGCGACAAGAAAGAGACCAAGCAGTGCCAGAGTTCACAAATATCTTCCATACCTTGCGCACCAAGCTGGATATCAAAGATTCAGAGTGACATCTGGTGCTCAAGTATCGCGGTGGTTTGCATAGATACATCCAGACCGAAATGGAATTTCTGGACATCTCTTCCTTGGGCGCGGCCTACTGATATGCCATCAAAATCGAGCAGAAGCTCAAACAAAAGACGCGGCAATTTGGGCCTGGGAACCCTTCACAGCAAAAGACAGGAAAGGGCGGCCCCAACCCACAGAATAAAGGATAGAGAAAAGATGGACAGTATCAGGACAACCAGTCCAAGCCACAAGCAAAGAAGGACACCGGAAAAACAAAGAAAGATACCGGGAAGTGGTGCGACTTCCATAAGAGCCCTTGGCATAACACTCCTGATTGCAGCTCAAAGCAGTCGCTCGTGGCCGAAGTGAAAGCATCTGAATCAGATGCGGGTTCTGACTCTGAGTCCGAACCAGAAAGGGGAAGACAGATCATCGATGCGGAACCCAGTGCCACCATTTCTACCACCAAGCTCCAGCCTGATGAACCAGACGAGCCAGAAGAAGGAGAACGCCTCTTCCATTCACAGATGTGGGTAAAAGGCACCCCACTGCACTTCATTGTTGATAGCGGTAGCCAGAAGAATCTCATCTCAGCAGAACTCGTCAAGCACCTGGCCCTACCGACAACGCCGCATCCACAACCCTACACCATTGGATGGCTCCGCAAAGGAAGCGATCTCCGCGTCAGCCAACAGTGCCGGCTTCCATACGGCATCAAGCCCTTCAAGGACGAGGTATTGTGTGATGTTGCTCCTCTCGAAGTTTCAGATGTTCTTTTGGGCCAACCTTATTTATGGAAACGTCATGCTGTATATGAGTCTAGGCCTCGTAGTGTTATTATTTCTTTGAACAGGAAATTGTACAGGATACCCGAGGCAGTCCCTCCTAGTGCTATTTCCTTGATCTCTGCCAAGCAATGCAGGAAGGTCATCTCTCAGACCTGGAAATTTGTCTTCTTCGTGATTCGCTCTCAGAGTGAAAGAAAGATCGCAGCCACATCCCGAGCCTCCACGACCGATCTATCCACACAACAGAAGCAAGTGGATAAGGTGGTGGAAGGATACTCAGATATCTTCTCCTCTCCGACCGGGGTACCTCTGCACTTCCAGGTCAAGCATCCCATCGATCTGACCCTAGGCGCCTCGCTACCCAATGGGCCAGTCTATCGCCGCTCTCTGTTGGAAAATGAGGAGATCAAGAGGCAGATCCAAGAATTGCTCAACAAGGTGAACATCCGTCCCAGTTCATCACCTTGTGGGAGCCCAATCGTGCTGGTGCAGAAGAAAGATGGGACCTGGCGACTCTGCATTGATTACCGGGCCCTGAATAAAATCACAGCCCGTAACCGGTACCCGATTCCCCGAATTGACGACCTGCTTGATCAGCTCACGGGGGCCAAATACTTCAGTAAGATTGATCTAAAGTTTGGATACCACCAGGTCCCAATAGAACAGACAGATGTATGGAAGACTGCCTTCAAGTCAAAAGAAGGTCTTTTTGAATGGCAAGTCATGCCTTTTGGTTTGACAAATGCTCCAGCAACTTTTATGAGGATGATGGACGATATCCTACGACCTTTCACCAACAATTTTGTAGTGGTGTATCTGGATGACATCCTCATCTACAGCAAGACTTGGGAGGAACAATTGCAGCATATTCAGCAGGTTCTGCACACCCTGCGGAAGCACAAACTATATGAAAACTTGGAAAAATGCTCCTTCGGCATGGACAGGGTCCATTACTTAGGATACATCGTTGATCGACATGATGTGCATGTGGATCCAGCCAAGATACAGGTCATCCGTGACTGGCCATCCCCAACCACACTCACTGAACTTCGGAGCGTCTTGGGCCTCCCCAATTTCTCTCACCGGTTCGTGCTGTGATTATCTCATATCGCATGGGCCCTCAGCCAAGTGACCAGGGGTGGTGGTAAGGCAAAATTTGTGTGGGGCCTGTCCCAACAAAAAGCCTTCGATGATTTGAAGAAGCGTTTGTGCTCATCGCCGGTACTCTCATTTCCGAACCTGCGACATCCCTTTGAGATCGAGACAGATGCTTCAGATTATGCGGTGGGTGCCGTTCTCACTCAACACGGACACCCCGTGGCATATCATAGTGAGACACTATCCGATGCTGTCCGCAAGTACCCTACCTGTGACAAAGAAATGTACTCCATTGTACAAGCCTGCCGCCAGTGGATACATTACATTCTTGGGAAGGAGACAGTCATCCACACTGATAACAAGCCACTACAGTTCATGCAGACCCAAGGAAAATTGCAGAATGACCGCCATCAGAAGTGGTCAACATATTTACAGCAGTTCCACCTCAACATCGAATATAAAAAAGGGAGTACCAACTGAGTTGCTGACTGCCTCAGTCGACCTCCAGTCGCGGCACTTACCACAGTGCTAGACTCTTGTGGCCACGAGACCTCCGGATGGCCCCACCTCTACGAGACAGACCCTGACTTCTCCGACACCTATCAAATGTTGGGCACCAACTCAGTGGTTGCTAATTTCCATCTTCAGGACGGGTTGTTGTGTCATCTGGGCCATCTCTGCGTTCCATCAAGCGAGCATGCGAAGCTGATTTGGGAAGCTCACTATAGTCGGGTGGCAGGACACTTTGACGTCGAAAAGACAGTGGCAGTGTTGCAGAAACATTTCTACTGGCCGAAACTTCGACAGGATGTCGGCAAGTATATCAGGTCCTGCACCGCTTGCGCTATTGCCAAACCGACCACTAAGAAATAGGGCCTATACACCCATCTGCCTACTCCTGACAGGCCATGGGAATCCATCTCAATGGACTACATGTCGGGCCTCCCGTCCACCAAGAGGGGAAACGACTGTGTTTTTGTGGTTGTAGATCGCTCTTCCAAGATAGCGATTCTAGCCGCTTGCAAGAAGAACATCACAGCAGAATCCACTGCCAAGCTCTTCTTTGAACGAGTATGGGTACATTTTGGGATCCCACAGACCATTATCTCAAACCGTGATAGTCGGTTCCTTAGCTCATTCTGGTCAAGCCTCTGGTCACTACTGGATACCAAGCTCACCAAATCCACTGCCTTCCACCCCCAGACCGATGGACAAACGGAGGTCGTCAACCGGATGGTCGTATATATCCTGCGCATGTACTATTAGACACACCCCCGCACATGGATTGAAAGTCTCCCCTATGTCCAACATAGCTACAACCGAGCCCTGCATAGCTCAAGTGGCCACAGCCCCTTTCAGGTGGGGTTGGGATTCCAACCATTGGGCCCCATGGATGTTGCACTCCCCCTTGCGACCTCCTCGGCCGACTCGTCCCCAGAAGCTGACAAAGCCGCCCGGTTCATTGAACGGATCCAGCATATCCGCGAACAGGTTCAGGATATTCAACATTGGGTGCCACATAAGTTTCAGGTGGGGGACAAAGTTTGGTTGCATCTGCAGAAAGAACGCCTTACAGGACCCCATCGAAAGCTTCTCCCACTCCGTTATGGGCCGTACACCATCACCAAGGCGGTGGGTGACAATGCTTTTGAGCTCAACATTCCCCCCTTGCTTTGTCTGCATCCAGTCTTCAACGTGGCTCTCCTTCGGCCATATTTCCCACCACTATTACACACCTCAGAGATAGCAGAGATGTTGACACCAACAGAGCTCAACCCTGACTGCCTACAACAAGCATCCAGTGATCATATTGCAGACACACAGATCAAGGGCACTAGACATCAAAGGATCCATCTTTATCGAGTTGTCAAAGCAGGGCAGCTCCTGCACCAAGGCAAGTGGCTCACACGAGGCCAAATTCAGCATAAATTTCCTCATCTGATGGGGGAACTCAACGCAATGGATACCATTGCTTCCTAAGAAGGGAGGATTTATCCAGGTGGATATTGGTGGCCACCCACCTTTCCAACAGGCTCAAAACAGTTTATGGCAATTTTGGTATTGTACTATTTTTAGCAGTTTTTCGGGTCCTAAACTTCCGGGGCCATTTTGAGGCCCTAAATGACCTTTTTTGGCAATTTGGGGGGCCAAATGGATTCCCCCGACATGCATTTTGTTCCATTTGAAAGTTGTAAATCTCGGATAGACCTTTCCAATGGGCTACCGAGCGACCCAAACGGAGATCGTATGCAAAAGTTACGACCCCGGGAAGTTGATGTACTAACTTACCCAAACGGGGCTCACATGACTTTTGGCGCTTCATCTCCTAGTGTTAGGTTTTTGGATGTCTAGGGTTTTTGACCTGTTTATTGTAAAAGGCATTGAGAGCCTCATTGTAACCATCTTCTTGAGAAATGAGCGCAGCCGTCACATCTCTTCTCAGAGATAAGCCGCCACCATTCCAGCAAGCTTGTTTTCCGCTGCATTTTACAGTTCTAGCTTTTTTCCTTATTGAATAGAAAGCCAGTTTTACTGTATCTCTGTTATTTTGTGTTAAGCATCTGATAATAATCTGTATTCATTTCGTTCTGCTCATAAAATCCGGATCAGTGGTATCAGAGCGGTCTGCTCCTTGTCGTCTTAATGCATGTCCCCAACGAGTTCAGGGTACAAAGAATTGGGTCTCGAGCTTGTTTCTCTTGAGGACAAAAGCTCTCGCACGCCCAAGCGACATCTCATGGCAAGAGAAAAGAAAGATGACGGGATAGGAGATCCTATCAAAATGTTGCTTGAGGAAGCCCTCACGCAGCAGAGGAACGAGATGATGGATAATTTCGCGCAAATCCTTCGGCGACTACCAACAAGCGACGCATCTTCCTCGAGCGGAGGTGCCGCCCACTTCAAGGTATAAATCAACTTTGATATCCCTATATTTGAAGGATAGATAGATGCAGATGTTGTAGATAAGTGGTTGAATCTACTAGAAGGGTATTTTTCTGTCCATAACTTTTCGAATAAAGAAAAGATTACTTTTGCGCTCCTCGAAGCCGTTCCCCTTGTCAAAGATTGGTGGGAAACATTCTGCGAGCAAAAGGACACAGAAGATGCCTCACTATTTTCAGTCACGGCCACTTGGGAATCCTTCAGGGATGCTATTAAGGAACAATACTACCCTGTTGGAAGTTATGACGACTTGTATACCAAATGGACCACACTGCGACAAGAAAGAGACCAAGCAGTGCCAGAGTTCACAAATATCTTCCATACCTTGCGCACCAACCTGGGTATCAAAGATTCAGAGCGACATCTGGTGCTCAAGTATTGCGGTGGTTTGCATAGATACATCCAGACCGAAATGGAATTTCTGGACATCTCTTCCTTGGGCGCGGCCTACCGATATGCCGTCAAAATCGAGCAGAAGCTCAAACAAAAGACGCGGCAATTTGGGCCTGGGAACCCTTCACAGCAAAAGACAGGAAAGGGCGGCCCCAACTAGCAGAATAAAGGACAGAGCAAAGATGGATAGTATCAGGACAACCAGTCCAAGCCGCAAGCAAAGAAGGACACCGGAAAAACAAAGAAATATACCGGGAAGTGGTGCGACTTCCATAAGAGCCCTTGGCATAACACTGCTGATTGCCGCTCAAAGCAGTCACTGGTGGCCAAAGAGAAAGCATCTGAATCAGATGCGTGTTCTGACTCTGAGTCCAAACCAGAAAGGGTAAGACGGATCATTGACGCGGAACCCAGTGCCACCATTGCTACCACCAAGCTCCAGCCTAATGAGCCAGACGAGCCAGAAGAAGGAGAACGCCTCTTCCATTCACAGATGTGGGTAAAAGGCACCCCGCTGCACTTCATTATTGATAGCGGTAGCCAGAAGAATCTCATCTCAACAGAAGTCGTCAAGCGCCTGGCCCTACCGACAACGCCGCACCCACAACCCTACACCATTGGATGGCTCCTAAAAGGAAGCGATCTTCGCGTCAGCCAACAGTGCCGGCTTCCATACGGCATCAAGCCCTTCAAGGACGAGGTATTGTGTGATGTTGCTCCTCTCGAAGTTTCAGATGTTCTTTTGGGCCAACCTTATTTATGGAAACGTCATGTTGTATATGAGTCTAGGCCTCGTAGTGTTAATATTTCTTTGAACAGGAAATTGTACAGGATACCCGAGGCAGTCCCTCCTAGTGCTATTTCCTTGATCTCTACCAAGCAATGCAGGAAGGTCATCTCTCAGATTGGGAAATTTGTCTTCTTCGTGATTCGCTCTCAGAGTGAAAGAAAGATCGCAGCCACATCCCGAGCCTCCACGACCGATCTATCCACACAACAGAAGCAAGTGGATAAGGTGGTGGAAGGATACTCAGATATCTTCTCCTCTCCGACCGGGGTACCTCTGCACTGCCAGGTCAAGCATCCCATCGATCTGACCCCATGCGCCTCGCTACCCAATGGGACATTCTATCGCCGCTCTCTGTTGGAAAACGAGGAGATCAAGAGGCAGATCCAAGAATTGCTCCACAAGGGACACATCCGTCCCAGTTCATCACCTTGTGGGAGCCCAATCGTGCTGGTGCAGAAGAAAGATGGGACTTGGCGACTCTGCATTGATTACCGGGTCCTGAATAAAATCACAGTCCGTAACCGGTACCCGATTCCCCGAATTGACGACCTCCTTGATCAGCTCACGGGGGCCAAATACTTCAGTAAGATAGATCTGAAGTCTGGATACCACCAAGTCCTAATAGAACAAACAGATGTATGGAAGACTGCCTTCAAGTCAAGAGAAGGTCTTTTTGAATGGCTGGTCATGCCTTTTTTTTTGACAAATTCTCCAGCAACTTTTATGAGGATGATGGACGATATCCTACGACCTTTCACCAACAATTTTGTAGTGGTGTATCTGGATGACATCCTCATCTACAGCAAGACTTGGGAGGAAAACTTGCAGCATATTCAGCAGGTTCTGCACACCCTGCGGAAGCACAAACTATATGCAAACTTGGAAAAATGCTCCTTCGGCATGGACAGGGTCGATTACTTAGGCTACATCGTTGATCGACATGGTGTGCATGTGGATCCAGCCAAGATCCAGGTCATCCGTGACTGGCCAGCCCCAACCACACTCACTGAACTTCGGAGCTTCTTGGGCCTTGCCAATTTCTATCGCCGGTTCGTGCTGGGATTCTCTCATATCGCATGGGCCCTCAGCCAAGTGACCAGGGGTGGTGGTAAGGAAAAATTTGTTTGGGGCCTGTCCCAACAACAAGCCTTCGATGATTTCAAGAAGCGTTTGTGCTCATCGCCGATACTCTCATTACCGAACCTACAACATCCCTTTGAGATCGAGACAGATGCTTCAGATTATGCGGTGGGTGCCGTTCTCACTCAACACGGACACCCCGTGGCATATCATAGTGAGACACTATCAGATGCTGTCCGCAAGTACCCTACCTATGACAAAGAAATGTACTCCATTGTACAAGCCTGCAGCCAGTGGAGACATTACATTCCTTGGAAGGAGACAGTCATCCACACTGATCACAAGCCACTACAGTTCATGCAGACCCAAGGAAAATTGCAGAACGACCGCCATCAGAAGTGGTCAACATATTTACAGCAGTTCCACCTCAACATCAAATATAAAACAGGGAGTACCAACCGAGTTGCTGACTGCCTCAGTCGACCTCCAGTCGCGGCACTTACCACAGTCATCTGGGCCATCTCTGCGTTCCATCAAGCGAGCGTGCGAAGCTGATTTGGGAAGCTCACTATAGTCGGGTGGCAGGAAACTTTGGCGTCGAAAAGACAGTGGCAGTGTTGCAGAAACATTTCTACTGGCTGAAACTTCGATAGGATGTTGGCAAGTATATTAGGTCCTGCACCGCTTGCGCTATTGCCAAACCCACCACTAAGAAACAGGGGCTATACACCCCTCTTCCTACTCCTGACAGGCCGTGGGAATCCATCTCAATGGACTACATGTCGGGCCTCCCGTCCACTAAGAGGGGAAACGATTGTGTTTTTGTGGTTGTAGATCGCTTTTCCAAGATGGCGATTCTAGCCGCTTGCAAGAAGAACATCACAGCAGAAGCCACTGCCAAGCTCTTCTTTGAACGAGTATGGGTACATTTTGGGATCCCACAGACCATTATCTCAGACCGTGACAGTCGGTTCCTCAGCTCATTCTGGTCAAGCCTCTGGTCACTGCTGGATACCAAGCTCACCAAATCCACTGCCTTCCACCCCCAGACCGATGGACAAACGGAGGTCGTCAACCGGATGGTCGTACATATCCTGCGCATGTACAATTCAACACACCCCCGCACATGGGATGAAAGTCTCCCCTATTTCCAACATAGCTACAACCGAGCCCTGCATAGCTCAACTGGCCACAGCCCCTTTCAGGTGGGGTTGGGATTCCAACCATTGAACCCCATGGATGTTGCACTCCCCCTTGCGACCACCTCGGCCGACTCGTCCCCAAAAGCTGACAAAGCCGCCCTGTTCATTGAACGGATCCAGCATATCCGCCAACAGGTTTAGGATATTCTACAGAAGTCTAATGCCAAGTACAAGCGGCGCCATGATCAACATCGGGTGCCACATAAGTTTCAGGTGGGCGACAAAGTTTGGTTGCATCTGCAGAAAGAACGCCTTACAGGGCCCCATCGAAAGCTTCGCCCACTCCATTATGGGTCGTACACCATCACCAAGGTGGTGGGTGACAATGGTTTTGAGCTCAACATTTCTGCCTTCCTTGGTCTGCATCCAGTCTTCAACGTGGCTCTCCTTCGGCCATATTTCCCACCACTATTAGACACCTCAGAGATAGCAGAGACGTTGACACCAACAAAGCTCAACCCTGACTGCCTACAACAAGCATCCAGTGATCATATTGCAGACACACAGATCAAGGGTACTCGACATCAAAGGATCCAGCTTTACCGAGTTGTCAAAGCAGGGCAGCTCCTGCACCAAGGCAAGTGGCTCACACGAGGCCAAATTCAGCAGAAATTTCCTCATCTGATGGGGGAACTCAACGCAATGGAGACCATTGCTTCCTAAGAAGGGAGGATTGATCCAGGTGGATATTGGTGGCCACCCACCTTTCCAACTGGCTCAAAACAGTTTATGGCAATTTTGGTATTGTACTATTTTTAGCAGTTTTTCGGGTCCTAAACTTCTGGGGCCATTTTGAGGCCCTAAATGACCTTTTTTGGCAATTTGGGGGGCCAAATGGTTGCCCCCAGCATGCATTTGGCCGTATTAAAAAGTTGTAAATCTCGGATAGACCTTTCCAACGGGCTACCGAGCGCCCCAAACGGAGATCGTATGCAAAAGTTACGACCCCGGGAAGTTGATGTACTAACTTACCCAAACGGGGCCCACATGACTTTTGGCGCTTCATCTCCTAGGGTTAGGTTTTTGCATGTCTAGGGTTTTTGACATTCCCGTTTATTGTAAAAGGCCTTGAGAGCCTCATTGTAACCATCTTCTTTCGAAATGAGCGCAACCGTCACATCTCTTCTCAGAGATAAGCCGCCACCATTCCAGCAAGCTTGTTTTCCTCTACATTTTACAGTTCTAGCTTTTTTCCTTATTGAATAGAAAATCAGTTTTACTGTATCTCTATTATTTTGTGTTAAGCATCTGATAATAATCTGTATTCATTTCGTTCTGCTCATAAAATCCGGATCAGTGGTATCAGAGCGGTCTGCTCCTTGTCATCTTAATGCATGTCCCCAACGAGGTCAGGGTACAAAGAATTGGGTCTCGAGCTTGTTTCTCTTGAGGACAAAAGCTCTCGCACGCCCAAGCAACCTCTCATGGCAGGAGAAAAGAAAGATGACGGGACAGGAGATCCTATCAAAATGTTTCTTGAGGAATCCGTCACGTAGCAGAGGAACGAGATGATGGATAATTTCGCATAAATCCTTCGGCAACTACCAACAAGCGACGCATCTTCCTCGAGCGGAGGCGCCGCCCCCTTCAAGGTACAAATCAACTTTGATATCCCTATATTTGAAGGACAGATAGACACAAATGCTGTAGATAAGTGGTTGAATCTACTAGAAGGTTATTTTTCTGTCCATAACTTTTCGAATAAAGAAAAGATTACTTTTGCGCTCCTCAAAGCCGTTCCCCATGTCAAAGATTGGTGGGAAACATTCTGCGAGCAAAAGGACACAGAAGATGCCTCATTATTTTCAGTCACAGCCACTTGGGAATCCTTCAGGGATGCTATTAAGGAACAATACTACCTTGTTGGAAGTTATGACGACTTGTATACAAAATGGACCACACTGTGACAAGAAAGAAACCAAGCAGTGCCAGAGTTCACAAATATCTTCCATCAAGCGAGCGCACCAAGATGGGTATCAAAGATTCAGAGCGACATCTGGTGCTCAAGTATCGCGGTGGTTTGCATAGATACATCCAGACCGAAATGGAATTTCTTGACATCTCTTCCTTGGGCACAGCCTACCGATATGCCGTCAAAATCGAGCAGAAGCTCAAACAAAAGACGCGGCAATTTGGGCCTGGGAACCCTTCACAGCAAAAGACAGGAAAGGGTGGCCCCAACCCACAGAGTAAATGACAGAGCAAAGATGGACAGTATCAGGACAACCTATCCAATCCGCAAGCAAAGAAGGACACCGGAAAAACAAAGAAAGATACCGGGAAGTGGTGTGACTTCCATAAGAGCCCTTGGCATAACACTGCTGATTGCCGCTCAAAGCAGTCGCTAGTGGCCGAAGTGAAAGCATCTGAATCAAATGCGGGTTCTGACTCTGTGTCCGAACCAGAAAGGGGAAGATGGATCATTGACGCGGAACCCAGTGCCACCATTGCTACCACCAAGCTCCAGCCTGATGAACCAGACGAGCCAGAAGAAGGAGAACGCCTCTTCCATTCACAGATGTGGGTAAAAGGCACCCCACTGCACTTCATTGTTGATAGCGGTAACCAGAGGAATCTCATCTCAGCAGAAGTCGTCAAGCGCCTGGCCCTACCGACAACGCCGCACCCACAACCCTACACCATTGGATGGCTCCGCAAAGGAAGCGATCTCCGCGTCAGCCAACAGTGTCGGCTTCCATACGGCATCAAGCCCTTCAAGGACGAGGTATTGTGTGATGTTGCTCCTCTCGAAGTTTCAGATGTTCTTTTGGGCCAACCTTATTTATGGAAACGTCATGCTGTATATGAGTCTAGGCCTCGTAGTGTTATTATTTCTTTGAACAGGAAATTGTACAGGATACCCGAGGCAGTCCCTCCTAGTGCTATTTCCTTGATCTCTGCCAAGCAATGCAGGAAGGTCATCTCTCAGACCGGGAAATTTGTCTTCTTCGTGATTCGCTCTCAGAGTGAAAGAAAGATCGCAGCCACATCCTGAGCCTCCATGACCGATCTATCCACACAACAGAAGCAAGTGGATAAGGTGGTGGAAGGATACTCAGATATCTTCTCCTCTCCGACTGGGGTACCTCTGCACTGCCAGGTCAAGCATCCCATCGATCTGACCCCAGGCACCCCGCTACCCAATGGGCCAGTCTATCGCCGCTCTCTGTTGGAAAACGAGGAGATCAAGAGGCAGATCCAAGAATTGCTCAACAAGGGGCACATCCGTCCCAGTTCATCACCTTGTGGGAGCCCAATCGTGCTGGTGCAGAAGAAAGATGGGACTTGGCGACTCTGCATTGATTACCGGGCCCTGAATAAAATCACAGTCCGTAACCGGTACCCGATTCCCCGAATTGACGACCTCCTTGATCAGCTCACAGGGGCCAAATACTTCAGTAAGATTGATCTGAAGTCTGGATACCACCAGGTCCCGATAGAACAGACAGATGTATGGGAGACTGCCTTCAAGTCAAAAGAAGGTCTTTTTGAATGGCTGGTCATGCCTTTTGGTTTGACAAATGCTCCAGCAACTTTTATGAGGATGATGGACGATATCCTACGACCTTTCACCAACAATTTTGTAGTGGTGTATCTGGATGACATCCTCATCTACAGCAAGACTTGGGAGGAACACTTGCAGCATATTCAGCAGGTTCTGCACACCCTGCAGAAGCACAAACTATATGCAAACTTGGAAAAATGCTCCTTCGGCATGGATAGGGTCGATTACTTAGGCTACATCGTTGATCGACATGGTGTGCATGTGGATCCAGCCAAGATCCAGGTCATCCGTGACTGGCCAGCCCCAACCACACTCACTGAACTTCGGAGCTTCTTGGGCCTCGCCAATTTCTATCGCCGGTTCGTGCTGGGATTCTCTCATATCGCATGGGCCCTCAGCCAAGTGACCAGGGGTGGTGGTAAGGAAAAATTTGTGTGGGGCCTATCCCAACAACAAGCCTTCGATGATTTGAAGAAGCGTTTGTGCTCATCGCCGGTACTCTCATTACCGAACCTGCAACATCCCTTTGAGATCGAGACAGATGCTTCAGATTATGCGGTGGGTGTCGTTCTCACTCAACACGGACACCCCGTGGCATATCATAGTGAGACACTATCAGATGCTGTCCGCAAGTACCCTACTTATGTCAAAGAAATGTACACCATTGTACAAGCCTGTCGCCAATGGAGACATTACATTCTTGGGAAGGAAACAGTCATCCACACTGATCACAAGCCACTACAGTTCATGCAGACCCAAGGAAAATTGCAGAATGACCGCCATCAGAAGTGGTCAACATATTTACAGCAGTTCCACCTCAACATCAAATATAAAACAGGGAGTACCAACCGAGTTTTTGACTGCCTCAGTCGACCTCCAGTCGCGGCACTTACCACAGTGCTAGACTCTTATGGCCACGAGACCTCCGGATGGCCCCACCTCTACGAGACAGACCCTGACTTCTCCGCCACCTATCAAATGTTGGGCACCAACTCAGCGGTTGCTAATTTCCATCTTCAGGACGGGTTGTTGTGTCATCTGGGCCATCTTTGCGTTCCATCAAGCGAGCGTGCGAAGATGATTTGGGAAGCTCAGTATAGTTGGGTGGCAGGACACTTTGGCGTCGAAAAGACAGTGGCAGTGTTGCAGAAACATTTCTACTGGCTGAAACTTCGACAGGATGTCGGCAAGTATATCAGGTCCTGCACCGCTTGCGCTATTGCCAAACCGACCACTAAGAAACAGGGCCTATACACCCCTCTGCCTACTCCTGACAGGCCGTGGGAATCCATCTCAATGGACTACATGTCGGGCCTCCCATCCACCAAGAGGGGAAACGACTGTGTTTTTGTGGTTGTAGATCGCTTTTCCAAGATGGCGATTCTAGCCACTTGCAAGAAGAACATCACAGCAAAAGCCACTGCCAAGCTCTTCTTTGAACGAGTATGGGTACATTGTGGGATCCCACAGACCATTATCTCAGACCGTGACAGTCGGTTCCTCAGCTCATTCTGGTCAAGCCTCTGGTCACAGCTGGATACCAAGCTCACCAAATCCACTGCCTTCCACCCCCAGACCGATGGACAAACGAAGGTCGTCAACCGGATGGTCGTACATATCCTGCGCATGTACAATTCAACACACCCCCGCACATGGGATGAAAGTCTCCCCTATGTCCAACATAGCTACAACCGAGCCCTGCATAGCTCAACTGGCCACAGCCCCTTTCAGGTGGGGTTGCGATTCCAACCATTGGGCCCCATGGATGTTGCACTACCCCTTGCGACCACCTCGGCCGAATCGTCCCCAGAAGCTGACAAAGCCGCCCGGTTCATTGAACGGATCCAGCATGTCCGCCAACAGGTTCAGGATATTCTACAGAAGTCTAATGCCAAGTACAAGCAGCACCATGATCAACATCGGGTTCCACATAAGTTTCAGGTGGGCGACAAAGTTTGGTTGCATCTGCAGAAAGAACGCCTTACAGGGCCCCATCGAAAGCTTCGCCCAATCTGTTATGGGCCGTACACCATCACCAAGGCGGTGGGTGACAATGCTTTTGAGCTCAACATTCCCCCCTTCCTTGGTCTGCATCCAGTCTTCAACGTGGCTCTCCTTCGGCCATATTTCCCACCACTATTAGACACCTCAGAGATAGCAGAGATGTTGACACCAACAGAGCTCAACCCTGACTGCCTACAACAAGCATCCAGTGATCATATTGCATACACACAGATCAAGGGCACTCGACATCAAAGGATCCAGCTTTATCGAGTTGTGAAAGCAGGGCAGCTCCTGCACCAAGGCAAGTGGCTCACACGAGGCCAAATTCAGCAGAAATTTCCTCATCTGATGGGGGAACTCAACGCAATGGAGACCATTGCTTCCTAGGAAGGGAGGATTGATCCAAGTGGATATTGGTGGCCACCCACCTTTCCAACTGGCTCAAAACAGTTTATGGCAATTTTGGTATTGTACTATTTTTAGCAGTTTTTCGGGTCCTAAACTTCCGGGGCCATTTTGAGGCCCTAAATGACCTTTTTTGGCAATTTGGGGGGCCAAATAAATGCCCCCAAGATCCATTTGGCCCCACTTGAATTTTGTAAATCTCGGATAGACCTTTCCAACGGGCTACCGAGCACCCCAAACGGAGATCGTATGCAAAAGTTACGACCCCGGGAAGTTGATGTACTAACTTACCCAAACTGGGCCCACATGACTTTTGGCGCTTCATCTCCTAGGGTTAGGTTTTTGGATGTCTAGGGTTTTTGACATTCCTGTTTATTGTAAAAGGCCTTGAGAGCCTCATTGTAACCATCTTCTTGCGAAATGAGCGCAGCCGTCACATCTCTTCTCAGAGATAAGCTGCCACCATTCCAGCAAGCTTGTTTTCCGCTGCATTTTACAGTTCTAGCTTTTTTCCTTATTGAATAGAAAACTAGTTTTACTGTATCTCTGTTATTTTGTGTTAAGCATCTGATAATAATCTGTATTCATTTCGTTCTGCTCATAAAATCCGGATCATAACCAGCTATATGTTGCATAGTAACCACAAAAATGCAATTTTACCTATGCTCAATTATTTCATGATACAATCAAGGATTTTAGATCTTTCCATATATATAGAAGGTCAAATATTTCTTTTTTTCTTTGTTGGTTTCGAACTTTAAAAATACCTCAAGGAGACACATGCACAAGATATACAAACATTTCTTATCGCAACCCCATAAATTAAGGCATACAAGAAACATGCTCAGTTCTTTGTTATTTGTTCAAATTTAAAAAAGGGGTTACCAACTTACCAGTAGTCTCTGCAAGAACATAGATCATTCTTAAAATGATGGAAACAGTTAGAATCCCTCGTAATAATTTCTTGTGCAGTGATCATGGAGATAAATTTAAAGGCAGTATGGAAAGTTTAAGCAGGAATGCTGCTCTTCTCACTTTCTTTAGATGGGATGGTAAGCAGCTTAACTGTCAACATGAACTGGAGGAATACCATACAATAGTCAGTTCCCTAGGAAGGAGGAAGTATTTTGACCACATGAAGGAATTGCTTCACCAAATGAATACAAGGGGTTCTTCACCCACCATGGAGACATTGGGCATTGTGATTTCTAGGTATGTTAAGGAAAACCAAATCACGAAGTTGACTCTTCATCATCGGTGCTTACAATCATTTTCCATCTACAACGTTGTGCAAAGAGAGTGCCCTATCAACAATAGAGGAGATAATTCAATGCTTTCATACAACACCCAATTCCTTACTTCATGTCGAAAGACACAACTAAATGAAACCCAAGTAGCCATTTCTCCATCCAAACCAGTTATAGGTATTGATGACCATCTAACTGATTATGATAATATTTGTGGGGTTTTTCTTCAGAAGTTGAAAGGAAAAGTTGTTGTAGAAGAAACCTTATCTCGGACTGGCGTGTCATTGAAATGATAAACAATTGAAACAATAGTGAAGAAGGCAAGTTTAAATGGGTGTGCTCTCTTCACTTTCTTCAAATGGGTTGGTATGTAGCTTAATTGTGAACATGACTTGGAGGAATACCATACAATGATCATTGTCATAGGAAGGAGGAAGTATTTTTACGACATGGAGGAATCACTTCACCAAATGAAGACAAGGCATCCTTCACCCACCATGAACACATTGTGAATTGTCATTTCTAGGTACGTTAAGGAAAAAAAAATCACCAAAGTAGTATACACTTTTGATAGGATGGAGGAGTTTTTCTTGAAAAATGATACATAGGGCTTAAATAATTTGCTTCATAGCCTGTCCCGAGAAAACTACACATGCTCTACACCTTTTTTGTTCAAGACAATGGTGAAGATAATCACCTCAGATAAAATTCCTTATAATATATTGATTGGGGGTTGATCCAAACAAGGGAAAATGAGGGAGTTTTACAAGACGTTGAATGATGTGACTGGGAATGGGATCAAGCCTAACTGCATCACCTACAACTATGTGCTAGATGGTCTATCAGGGATGGGAGAATTGAGAATGCTACCAAGATTCTAGACGATATGGTGGGGAGAGGCTACATGCCGACCACCAATAACTATAATACTATGATAAAAATCTTGTGTTTAGTAGGAGACCTACAATAAGGTCTTAAGTGCTATGAGGAGATGCTAGTTAGAGGTTGTAATTCCAATATTACAACATACAGTTTTTTTATTAGGTTTCTCCTGAAGCTTTTGTGAATTATCGACAACTTTGAAACATTTGATGCTATGTTGGAAGATGGTGTTGTCCCTGAATTTGGAATGGTGAATTCCTTCATAGAACCTCTATGTAAATTTGGCCCCCCTCATGCAACTTTGCAGTTTTAGAGAAGAATGAAACGAGCAGGATGCGATCCTAACTTGAAAACCTATGTATTATTGCTCATGACGTTAGGGATATTTGGACATTGGGGTAGAATGCTAGAACTATGGAAATATATGTGAAATGGTGGATTGACTTTTGATCTTGAAGTCAACACTTATGTTATAAATGGGTTTTGCAATGTAGGAAGGCTGGAACAAGCTTGTCAAATCATGATAGAATCATACAACCACGAGACTCAAAATATAATTAAAATTAATGTTATGCCTAATAAAACCTACCCAGATAATTTTCCAAATGAAATAAAACCTACGATACATTTTGCTTGACGTGAGGGATTTTATGATCCATCTATTTAAACACGACTTCTGACATTTCCTTGACGATTCTGATGGGGATGGATCGAATCATGTCATAGATATCATCCAAATGATAATTTGGGGCTATTTTATCATCATCGATGGTCATAGTATCTATCATATGGGACCTATAGTAAGGTTCCACTCACCTCCTACTCGATTCCATTCTTTGAACTTCCCTTAAATTGATATTAAAACCCAAAGGAAAATTATGCAAAATTATGCAATGTTTTGAGCTCATATGACCTCAAATTTATCTGATCTAGTCCTCAGAATTCATTAGAGAAAGAAAAAAAATTGTTGAAATGTTACAATTTACTGCGAATTTGTCAACATGGGTGGTTAAATTTTGTAGCAGATGGGGAAATTATGGACACAACGATCCCAATTTGGCATAAAATGAGGTTGTAGAGTTGTTTTCAGGGATGATGTACTACCTCGTTTGAATTGTAGAGGATATTGTGGAAAACGAATGGTAAATTTCCAGTGAGTACCAAGGATTTCAAATGCACATGGTTTGCTCCCAAAAAGCTATTGAGTTGAGGAATTTGTCCATTGAGTGTGAACCCATTTTTGTTCTTTTTTGCTAGAAAGGGGTACCAAAACCAATAATCACCTTGGGGTTATAATCATCTCAAACCATGGCCATGGTTATATAAATTCATTTATGAAGAGAGGTTTTTGAATCTTATGGAAATCTATTGGTGGGATATAATGATCTAGAGAGTCATGATTTTGCGATAAAGGTGGTTTGCATGCCATAGTAATTTTTTCAATCTAAATACATTAGTTTTGAAGTGTAAGTGTTAGTGTCAAATCAAAAGGAAGATTGCATTGATTTAATGATAGTATCGAATAGTTTTGTCTCAAATCTAGAATCATTTTAAGTAGATGTATAACTAGATTTATCTTAACTTTAGATCTATTAAGCATTAAAAAATATTAAGAAAAAATTAAAATACAACTTTAACTCTCTCTGTATTCAAAAGAATCAAAGTCAAGATCTCTGTGGATTTTTATATAAATTTTTGTGTGTTATATATTTAAGATCCAAATCTTACGCTCTATCAAGCATCATTAGGGATCAAATATCGCCAGTTCCAAACCCCTTTTTGATTGCATCCTTGAGGATATGTTTTCACCTGGAGAGATTTTATCCCTCTCGACAGTTGACAGAGCCTAAGATTTAGATTTAGGATATTTTTCATATATATGTAAATATAGTTGATGAAACAATGAGGGAATAACCCATTGAATCCATGAGGGGGTCGACAACTTACTAAATTTTAACACTACAATTGGATTCATAGAGCCCTTGTAAGGGATATCTGAATCCATCTGCAGTGTTAAAATTTAGTAAATTGTAGAAATTCATTGTCAAAATTGTAATTTTCCATTGTCGGAGTGGCACAACTTAAAATGACCAATTCATATTCTTAATGTTATTTTTATGTGGTCATTTTTAGTTTATTTACTTGTTATTTGGTCATATATTTTAGGTTGTGACCAAATTGGTCATTTATCCTGGTTGGTTTTAGTTGGCTTACTCAAGTTTTGTCACTTATCCATTGAAAATACTTTGGTGACTGAATTTTTTTGTCACCTCGTCATTTATCTCTCATTTTGTACTAGTGATTGGATCACCCAATACAACTACTATTTATTTAGAATCACCATCAATCTAAGTTTCTTAGGTCACTTTAGACATCCAAGACTATGTATGTGCCCTAAAAAAACAAATGATTCCTTCTTTTGAGCTCTAGAATATGACAAGTTTCTAGAGGGAAAAGGAGGCCATTCTTCTTGTGACTTAGTGTGAAGTCTACATGTTAGGGTCCTAATGTTAGTGTCTTAATGTAGAAGGTCCTTATTATTTTGAATAAAGGATCCTAATAGAGATACCACAAGTAGTTAGGCCATTGGCTATTGAAGTGCTAAATATAAAGAAATCACTTATGTAATGGGAGTCAAGAATTTTCATTGTATTTGGACCTTTTTTCTTGGAGGTTTCCCCCTTGAAGAGGAGGCAAGCGAACATAACTATGTATTATATCTTTTCTCTCTTGTGTTTTTTAAATATTTTCATTGATTTTTTGTGTTTAAGTATATTAGAAGTTGTACCAGATCTCTTTCATGGGCCAAAAGGGAAGAATTTGTCACAAACATAAATAAAATAATAAATAAATATAAACTAACAATTAATTAATAATAATTATAATTATAATTATTCTAAGAGGAGACGACTCCTCTCAAAAGGTGCTTAAGAATTTATAGAAGAGGACCTTAATGTAATATTATTCATCACATTCATTTATTATTCAATATGTATTATTTATTTATGAAGATGGATCTCTTCTTTATCCGGATACAGATTTTCCATAACACATGGATTCGGTGTTACATTGGTATCAAAGCCCCTTCTTGGGCATTTCATTGATTTGGATTTTGGCCAAATAATTTGAGAGTTTCTCCAAATTAGGTCTTTGACTTAAAGAAAATAAAAAGAAAAAGAAAAGATGATAGCTAGAAAAGAAGTAAAAAAAGATTAAAAAAAGAAGAAGAGAAAATAAGTAAGAACAAGAAGTAAGAATAACATTCATGAAACCGCACATGGTTTTATGAAAGTGCACATGGTTTTTGGAGCCCTTGGTTTTATAAAACCAACTCCTCTTATTTTTATCAAGAAACCAACTCACACCCTTAGTTGGATATTATTAAAAAAAATACTTTATAATAAAAATACATATAATAATATTATTATTTACAAATAATAATAATAATAATTATATTTCTTTTATTACTTATTATTATCTTGATTTCATTAATAATAAATAATTATTATTATTAATTAATCAAGTTCCGCATAAATCATTGGGAAAACTTTTACGGTTGGCCATGAGGTCAAAATGGGAAGAATTGGATATGCTTTTTGATGAGCAAAGGAAAAAGACGGACAAGATATTTGATCATATCGAACAATCAATGATAAAAGCTACTCAAAAATATATTAACAACGCCTTCAATAAAGTAAGCCAACAAAGGAGATCAAAGGATTCTCAAGACAAGGACATGGAACCTAAGTCTAAATTTGACGTTCAAATCCCTGAAGAAAAACCAGATAAAGAACATAAAAATGATGAAAAGGAGGAAGATATAGAAAATAATTATGACAACCAAGATGAGATTAATAATATTAATCAAGATAATAAACAAGACAAGCATATAGAATATCCTAGTGATGACGAAAATAACAATGATATATATGATAAAGATGGAGATGATATTGACCAAGTTTGCGAGAAGAGCCAAGCCAATGTGTTGGCGGGCAAAACTACCCTATAGTAAGGAAACTAATACTATCAATTGAAATGGGGTGACAGGCAAGTGTATTAACTATATTACAGAGATATTTATGAAAAGAAATGAGTTATAGACCTTGAGAACATACCTTTTAACCGACGTTCGATCCTAGCTTTTATTTGATCTTGCGCTCAGTCCTCAATTCCACCTTTTGTTCAGTAAACCTGCAATACAAACACCTTTCTCTGCGTATCTTGGATAATATATAATGATTAAAAGAAACATAAGCAATTTTAAACATTCAATATTAACCAAAACAGATCCAAATTAATATATTATTTCAAACAACACTTAATTTGGGACAAGAAAGACACTCCAACCTTTTATTGTCAAATGCAAAATGATGTTACAAATATACCTGACTTTGTGACATGCTCCTGCAACTTGATTCTGGGCTCTTGCTCTTCTCTGGCTTGGATATCTTCAGCATCAACTCCTCCAATGCAAGCTTCTCTTTTATATCTCTATGTCTCTAAGTTTCTCCATCTAACCCCTCTCTTTATTCTTCCCTGTATTTATAGGATCAGAGAAGTAGTTCAGGTCGAGAGATGGTTATGGAGGAAGTTGGGGAAGTTGGGAAACTACCAGCAACTAATCCTCCTTGTGAAATTAATTATTTTTTAATCATCTTTTGAGATGTATGCTACTATTGTTCAGTGAAGTAGCGTTTAGGGCGCTACTTTAGTGCTTGTCAACTAGCACTCATCTATTTTTAAATGTTGAGCGCTACTATGCTGAGAAGGAGTAGCGCTTATAAGGATTTGAGCGCTACTATTATACACTGGAATAGCGTATAGGCGCTAGTCTATTTAAGTAGAGTAGTGCTCATATCTCAGAATGATATTTTTAGGGTTTTTTCAGTGTTGTCTGGAGGTGGAGTAAATCAAAGTGTCATCTAGGGTCAACATGCTCCTCCATCCAATTTGTCCTTTTTTGTGATCGACAACTCAAGGTGATCACGGACGGAGAAGTGCAAGTTTGACCGATAACAGATGCCCCCTAATGTATGAGGTCAGAGGGAAACGATGGACGAAATACATTATAATCCAAAACCAGAGGAGGAGCAAAGAACTGCAGAAACAAGTCACAAGAACACCTGCGACAAAGATCAAGGTCAGCTAGCAATTACATCTTTGACATCATATAGATGTGCAGTGTGGTACAACATGATCTCCGATACATAACAAGGAGATGTATATAAAGCATGGCCACTTGGAATACAAGCGTGGATCCATGTCAAACTGAGGGATCATAGCCATAACAACAAACTGGATCTATGTCTCATGGAGAGTCGAATATAAGTGAGGCTCAGTCTTGCGCAACTTGGGTGATAACATAATGAGGTAATGTCATCCAAAATCCCAAGGTATTCATCCAAAATAACTCTAGGTACAAACCCTAGCCATGTGAATAGATGAGATGATAGTCGAACATGGTGGGTATCGTTTGAGTACCAGTCATTGATGTATACCATTAACAAACGCGAGGAATTCCACCGATAATGATGATGGGGTCCAAGGTACCAAGTACGATCCACCAAGTGTGAATAGATGGACTTGGAGTCGAACACTTGGGAATCCTGTCGAAGAAGAGACATTGATGTATTCTCATCATTCAACAGCGAGGAAAATTGCCATTGGTGACTGAAATCTCCAAGGTACTAACCGAAACTCTGAACTTCATTCCTAGAGTAAAATGAGTTGATGTAGATGGGAAGAAGTTCGTTGGAAGGGAGGCCTGAAGGCATCCTCCATCATCCAACACGAGGGACACTCAACTGGTAAGAGCTGATATGGAATAATATGTAACAAGACTGACACTAGGATGGTCGACACATGAGGTCAAGGTAAACTGTAGAATGGCGGACACAGGGTATATCCTTTGAACAGTGAGCACGACACAAAGTGACTCAGGCAGTTTTCGACATAATGGGGTAAATGATAAGCCTAAAATGTAAGAGACATTATCAGACCCTCCATATGGTTGGAATAATAACCAACCGGGGGAGTAAACAACTCGGAGATCAGGTTCACCCTGAGGTCAAAAACTAAACCCAACTGAAAAGATAGACTCAAGTAGGTGCTGTGTTCAAGGATAAAACTAACTGAACTGCCTTTGAAAATGAAGATATGATACGTCTTTCCCATCCCTTATTCTTTTTAGATAAAAGAAAACCTTTCTTGTTGTTTTAGTGAGTCCAAGAAAGAATGAAAATTCAATAGATCCAACCATGTAAAAAGTTTAACGAGCCCATGGGAGGAAGACTCAGGACCTTCTTCATTATTTATAGAGTTCGAAGAAGAGATAGAAGATTACTCTATATTACTGATCTTTGGATTTTAATATCAAGCCGAGATCCATTCTTGCTTGCCGGTGTTTTCAATTTTAAGGAGTCTAAAAAACTTAAACAATAACTCCGTATATCTCCTCATGGATTTTAGTATCGAGCCCTAGCAGATTAATGCTCGCCGGTGTTTTCCTGTTTATAGAGTCTGAAAAACTTAAACAATCCTCTTTCCACCTATCCATAGATTTTATATCGAGCCCAGATTGGTCTGTGCTCGGCGGTGTTTTCTTGTTTATAGAGTTGAAAAACTTAAACAGTCCTCTACTTACCCTCTCGTGGATTTCACATCGAGCTCGAGTAGGTGAATGCTCGCTTGGTATTTTCATGTTTAGAGAGCCTGAAAACCCTAAAGAAAGGCTCCAAAAGGTCCTTTTTTGTGCAGTTAATCTCCTCCCCCAAAAAAGTATAAAACAATGGAAGAAGAACTCTTCTAGCGCATACAGAAGTTTACCTAGAGTATACCTTTTCCATAGTTAATCCACCTAGGCCCGGAAAAGGGGTAATTCTATACCTGAGTGGATGAGCGTTCGATTAATTTAATGAGCTCGAAGAGGACAAGCTTGCTCGGCAATCTTGTTTAGGTTTAAATAGTCCAAACAAGAACTTAAAATGACTTAAAGGTCAGCTTCCAGGATCATAGCTTCATACTCTGCCAAAACTAGGTCTTCAACAAAATATTAGTTGATGTGGCAAAAAATCTCGAATGATATATGAATTTGAACTGTTAACTAGTTGACGAGGTCTAACATCAAGAGTTTTTAAACTTAGGAGATTGATTCTACAAAAATTAAAGGAAAATTGAGCTTGGATTAGTAATGCACCATATGCGTGTTCCAATTGATTAATTATGTATTTTTTGAAAATTTTTGAAACTATAGAAAATTAAACAATGGTGGATAAAAATCAAACTCCAATTCATATATATAATTTCATTTTAAAAATTCAATTTCCAAATTGTTTTGTAGGGCAAAGATTGGGGCAACCTTTTACATTTTCAAATCTCCATGGAGATCAAACCAAGCATCCAAACGTCGTTCTTCTTCCACCAAGTAAGTTAGAATTCACCCTACTTGCATTTTCATGGTATAGTTTTCATTTTTTGAGCGAAAAATTGCTTGCAACGTGATGCTCACAACCTTTACTGCGCGGGCGCTATTGTGTAACAATAGCAGTAGTGTGTAAACGCGATGAGCGCTACTGTGCTCAAGCAGAGTAGCACCCATACGTGACTGTGTAGTATACACAGTAGTGCTCACTCTTGAAAACCTATAAACAAGCGTCGAGACTCAAAGAATTGTCATTTTTTGTGCAGGATGGTTCTTCAATGGAGGGAGAGGGAACATGAGGACATGGATAGGTTGGCCATGCAAGATCCAGCCACTCTCCACACTCTCCGAAGATGCATTTTATTGAATTTTTACCGAACTGTAAACATGAGGGCCTTAAACAAACTGTTTCGAAGACTTATTCAGTACTGGGATGTGGATACCAATACTTTTGTCATTCGTGGGAAAAGTTTGGAGCTTACAGTTGATGACATATATTTCATTACTGGTCTCTCACAGAGAGGAGATGTAATTAATATGAAAGGGTCTTCTCGTGTGGGTGTAAGATCTGTGCAAGAGTATGTGAATTCATATTGTATTGCCGGAGCTGAGAAACCGGGAAGCCAAGTCTTGATTTCAACCATTGAAGGCATCCCCTTGAAAGTGATAGTGAGCATGATCAACCGAGTGGTAGGTAGTGCCTCACTACACTTAGCTTCCAGGCACTCTATGCATATTGGTGTACAATGCTTACATGGTCATGTCTATGATTGGTGTACTAGTTTACTGGCAAGCATGAAATCTCAATTGACAGGTTGCAAATCCAACACAATGAAGAATTTTGGGTACGGTAGCATTTTGTGTACTTTCTTCTTTGAGAGGATGCCTGCTATCAGTTTGGGGATGCCTCTACCTCAGGTTAACCCCCGTGAGCCTAGACTAGGCCATTGGGGTGACATATTCCTCCACCATGGTGGTGGGGAAAGTCACTACTATTATCATACTGATGATTTCTGGGGATGGTGGGAGAGGCAAGTGCCCGCTTTCGAGCAGTTTCCATATGCTGGATTGGATTTCCGTCATGATCCAGAACTGGTGCTTCCTCTAGGTGGAGCCTGGGGAGATATTGGTATGTTTAAATTTTGAGAATTATTTAATTTTTTCAAACTTTTTCAAGTATTTGACTTTTATGAATGAATTTTGAAGTTCTAATCAAGTGTCATATGCAGATCTTTTTCCTGTTCGTCCTGAGGGACATCCTACCATCTTTGTGAGGCCAACTGATATTACTGCAGCAGATGCTATGTTGGAGACCATAGAGAGAAAAGTGATCCGGTTGACTCATGAAGTTCCTACATGCCGTATGGATCAGATACCTATGGATATGCAGGAAGATGTAGTTGGGGTGCCCCCAGCATGGCTTAGGGTGCTGCGGAAGATAGCTAGGCTAGTCATATGCTATCGCAATGCAGTAGATGATGATGAGGTCCCTCCTTCTCCATAGGAGAGGGATACATTCTATGTATATATTTTTGAGGCTACTATGCCAAGTTTTTGTACTTTTAGGACTTGACTTGATAGACTTGTGACCTAAAACTCATAGATTTTTTTATAAAGTATCGGTTATTTACATATGTATGTGTTTGAATTTTATGTGTGCAATGTTGTTTATGAAAATGTATGATGCAAATGCCAGTCTAACACATAGTTTGCTAAAGAATCATCTAATGAGTTTAAACTTCTTGGAATGTGTTCATATATAATAGAATCAAATTGTCTTTCCAATAGTCTAACTCATAGAAACTGACGTAGCAAACCAGGATCTCTAATCTGGTAGACACCTGTTAACTGAAATACAATTAATTGTGAGTCAAGTCTTACCTCCAAATGTGAAATGCCATGACTGAGAGAATCTCGGAGAAGTTCTATAATTGCACTGTATTCAGCCACATTATTCGTGGTAGGACCCAAACAAACCCCCCCCGAGGAGACAAGTTGGCCAGTGGGTGAATAAATAACCCAAGCTACTGCAGCCAACTGACAGGTGTGGCGACTGGCACCATCAGCAAATCCTAAGAAATGTTCAGTTGACATCTGGTACACGAGACGAAAAGCACACATAAGATTAACTAACAAGCATAACAAAAACTAGCTTTACAAAAATATACAGCTATGTTACAAGAAAAATTACTTCAGCCTAAGCGTAGTACTTCTTCAGGTAGGGTCAATGCCTAGATCCTCCTCGTGAGGTCGGGAAAAAGTGTTATGAAAATCACGGAAAAGATTGGTATACGGAATGATCTCATCGAGATAACATCCCGTTTCAACAAAAATGTTTCCGGTGATCCCAGTGGAAATGTTGACCAACAAGGTATTCAATCTGTTCTCTTCAACAAAACCAACTTGTGAAGTAGAAGTGAAATTAGTATTTCCACTGGGTGTTGGACAAAACTTGCCTCTCTCTATCAAGTTAAGAAAAGGAAACAAGAAGGACCCGGGATCTATATGTTCATAAGGATGGTCCAGGTCGGTCATGGCTTCTAACATTTCCTCTTCAGAAGGTAAAGTAGTATTTGAACTGTCAAGAGAGTGGGTCGGGTCTGGTGATTGAGTAGTAGCACAATCCATATTTCACTCAACAGACACCAATGGAGTCAATATATGTTCTGTTGCAGTTTGATATGAGTCCAAACAGATAACTTCTGCAACAGGAGTGGGCACGGAGGGGTTTGTGTTAGTTGGGAGAAAACTAGGATCAGTTGTTAAACTAACCATGGAAGTTTCAAATGATGAACATCCCTTAGTACCAACAAATAAGGTAGGAGCCGGTAGGTCAAAAGTGCCAATTAATGACCCGTAAAGTCCTGCTCCTAAACTCTCACCAACCGAGATGGTTTGATTAATTAATGGAACTGTGGTCTCCGAAGAAGTCTGGTTGTTTCTCTGAGTGAAAGAAAGTTGATCGACTGTAACGACCTTACCTTCAAATGGGAACATAACAACTCGAAAAACTGCCGATGCAATGGCTCACATGGCATACGTCTAGCTCCTGCCTAATAACATATTGTAATCAAGCGGAGCATCCAGAACTTCTACTTCTACAGCAACTGTCTTACTGGCCAATGTGACATCAAATGATGGAAAAACCCCATGTGGATGGAAATTCCTGCCATCAAATGCAGTAAGAAGTGTGTTAGAAGGGGCTAACTCGGTGGAACCCAAAGCTTTCCAACAGGAAATTGACATTACGTAGGTTGGCGCGCCGTCATCTACGACAGCTCGTCTGATGGTCATTTGGCCATGGATGACTTCAATCTGAAGAGAAACATGGTAGGGCAACCGGTATTTGACATCAGTCATATCAAATTGCGCAGACATGTTAGAGGATTCCATACTTCCAATAGCTGCCAGAAGTGCATTCCGTTGTAGAGGACAACTTTGCAAGACTTCTAAAGTAGACATGGCACAAGGGGTCTGGGCTAAATCTTCAACCACGTTGTAGTTGGAAGCGGCCCGAGTGTTGGGATTGCGCGATGCCCATTTCAAGACACCTTTTGGGATCTTGGGCATTAGCTCCATAGGTATGTGGAGTGGAGTGGAGGATTCTGGAATCTCTTTATCCTTTTTCTGTGCGTCCGGGATATAGTTCCTGGCTCTCGTTTGTAAGAGCGCATCTGAATTAACCATTTTAATAAAAGTTTGATCAACCGTAGCATGTGTAGTGCCCCCAGTGTTGGAGGTGCCAGAAGTTGAGCTCTGCCCTTTAGGGAATGGATCTTTCAGTACGGCAGGCTTCTTTTCTCTTAAGAGCTTCTGGGCTTCTTCAAGCAGAGGGCATTGGTGAGTAAGGTGGTCCTGCTTGCAAAGTTTACAAGGGAACTTAACCTTCTTTTTCTCTTTGTTACCCTCTTCGGCATTCTCTTTTTTGGGTTTTTGTTGGTTCCCCTCTCCTTTCTTGCCCTTCTTTTTGTTATTGGGCTGTCGAGGGCCCTTTTGATTATTCTGAACCTGGTTGGCAGCCTCAGAAGTAGAAGGAGAGGTTGTGACGGACGAAACTTCTACAGTCGATTGTTTGACAGATAAGGCATGAACCTGTTTGGTCAATGCTTCGAAAGCTGCAGAGTCAACTGAACCCACTATGCCGTCAGCATGTGGTCCAGGTTTAGGTCTACTCAGATCGGTATTCGATTGCGGTGCATCAGGTATGATCTCATACAGTAAACCGGATTGTGCATAAATGAGATCTAACTGCTGGGTCCGTAGGATGGCTTCTTCCTCGTTAGACACTCCATACGTAGCTACTTCCTTAGAAATGTAAGGAAGGAGTGATTTCAAATACCACTCAAGAAGGAATTCTAGAGGTATGTTGGCTTTAATGAGCCTCTTCCATCTTCGCCACTCCTGAATGTGGTCAAATAAATGAGTGGCTTTATTTTGCCTAAATGTAGACAAAAGGTCTGTTCTGGCATCATACCGAACAAGAAGCTAGAAGTTATTCAAAAAGACCGTTGCGAGATCCCCAAAATTAGAGAATGTAGCTGCAGGTAACTCAATGTACCATTTGGTTGTAGCACCGGTTAAAGTCCTTTGGAACAGTCTCAATCTAATGGAATCTTCATTTAATGAGTTCAAAGAACACCATAAATGGAAAGTAGTGACATGGTCACCAGGGTCTTCACCTGTTTTTCCTTCAAACTTTGGAATGTCCGAAGGTAACTTGGTAGGAACTGGTGGCCATGTAGCATTATGATACACTGGATCGTTAGTTAGTTTGGAAAGATCTGGCAAATTCAAAGTTGCCAGAAATGGTAAATGAGGCCAGTAAGATGGTACTTGATAAGCTGGGGTCGAAAAAAGGGGAACCACCCATAGTTTGACCCATAAACTGCTGGTAGGGGTTGCCCCCATCCGTCTGCTAGTAGGGGTTTCCCCCAAACATCTGTTGATAAGGGTTTCCACCGGCCATCTACTGATAGGGGTTTCCACCTACCATCTATTGATACGGGTTTCCCCCAACTACTTGTTGGTAGGGTTTTCCCCCTACCATCTGTTGTTGCATGAAAGTATTATTGAAATTTCTCCACCCATATGAAAGTGGGTTAGTGCTCTGTGGGTTCGTCCACTGTGGCTGTGTATTAGCCCCGTCATATTGTTGGTTAAAAATATTACCCCCTCCCCCTGAGAATAAGGAAAAAGAGACATTACCTGCAGGCATATTACATTGATTCATGTTGGGACCTGCAAAGGTATTGAAACCAGTGGAAGCTGATGTAGATGGTGCGGTCATGGTACTCATGACCGGCACAGTTGCAGAAGCACTTGGCCCTTCAGCGGGTGTGGAAATCCAAGTACTGGGTATCTGATATAACGGTTGAAACGCAAGAGCTGTCACTAAATTGGCTGTACTGCTAGGTCCAACAGTAGGTGTAGGGGTAGGTGTCATAGTTGTTGAACTTGGCATACCTAATGTACCAGTATTAAAACTAAAAGACGGAGTAGACACAGAAGTTGTCTGTGCTAGACTCGGTGTAGCAGTAAGAGCAAGATTTACCGTGTTAGTGTTCATACCTATGGTGGGAGTTTGTGGAACTCCCTGTTCACCTCCTAGAGTAGACATCAGATGTCCAGGCAAGGAATTATATGCACTGTAATGGGGCTGCTGGAAACCAACAGGTAACAGAAACAAATTTCTAGGATTGGTCAGAGGAGGATTGAAGGAAGTGCTATACTCCGCAGAAGTAAGATCTTCAATCTCAACTGAACTAAAGTATCGCTGATCTGGGGTACCTGGTTGTGGTTCCTCGGGAACCTCTATTTCAGGGTTTTCTATTGCTGTTTGTTGTTCTTTAGGAAACTCAACTTCAAGTGGTAATTCCTCGGGAATTCCTATTTCAGGATTTTCTGTTGTAAAAAATTCCTCAGGAAATTTTGTTTCAGGACTGGTTTCTGAAGAAACACTGGGGTTTACCCGCTGCCGTCTAGCTGGCGGTAAATGTTCTGTTCTAAATGGTGGAAGGTTTTGAAGCCTTCTCGATTTACGAAGTTCTTGATTCTCCGTGATTATATATACAAAATAACAAACTAGAACCTAATGGCCACTACGTCTAGGGAGCAAAAAACATGCCAACTAAAAAAAGTCCTAAGTATGCAAACCAGGCAAACAAGATGCCTTCCGGAGAAGAGGCTGGGATGATGAGGGCCCAGAACAGATCAACGAAGGAAGAAAGACAGTTACCCGGGGTCCACAATACAATGACTAAGTGTGTAAGTGCTGGAATCACCCAACCGCCCTCCCAAAGACCTACAAGGGATTTCCTCCCACGTCTGTCTTAGGTACATCAGATATACCCTCTGCTGTCACCTGTGTATGAACCTAAAGTCAGATACTAAGGATACCACAACACCGAAAACTCATGGGGGAACAGTCGTTGGTCGAATCAGAAGGCGTGGGCAGGGTAACTGAGCCCGAAACTCTAAAGAGTCCCCATACGCGATCCAATCCTGGTATATGCTCGAAACAGAAACTAGGAGGAGTATTCCCAACAATCTAATCTCACAAGACCTACTGCATAAATCCCAGGAAAGCTTTGAGTGAAATGGATTTACCTGTGATAGTCGAACTACGATTTTTGCATAATGTGTGATCTTGAGTGGTTTAAGGTGATTTAAACTCAAGATCCTAACCAAAACTAGTTGGTGTAGTGTATCCCTAAAAAAGAAAAATTGTTTCTATTTCATTTTATCAAAAAAAAAAATTAGGGCTTTTATTACTCAAAAGGTAGTTCTTTTGTGTGGCGTGGTTGCAACAGGAAAATAAAAGTGCATAAATTCTAACTTTCGACAACAAAGCTCTTTTTTTTAATTTTTTCATTTAAACTTCTTTTCCAAACTAAAAAACCGAGCAAATATACTTAAATCTCTTTTTTGTTTTCTTTTTGAAATTGTACACAAAATAACCTATGCTATCTTGTAACAAAAATAAGCCTTATTAAACTTAAACTACCAATTTTTTTTTCTTTTTCTGTTATCATAAACGAAAAAGAACTATAAACATGGAAAGCAAATAAGACTTGTGTGCAATGTGTAAGTATGGCTAAAAATGGTTCTTCAGCTTATAGCTGTCAAGGCACTAGCTCAAAAAAAGACTTGACCTACAGGTTTTTTGCAAAGAAAAAGCCTCTATACTCGGAAACAAAGTGGGAGAAAACAAAGGAGATAGATACAAGAGGATTGTCCTAAAGCATCTAACCCCTGCAAGACCACTATGCCAAGCAAAAAGTAGACAAGCAAGCTACCAATTACCCTACTAACACAAGGAACTGAGAAATGAATCATCCTAAAGTACTTTAAATACACTTGAAACCAGAAAAAGACAAGAAGTCCAAGAAGATTGGAAATCAACAAGTTCGGAAGACACCCTAGAGGCTCTAAAATAGACCAAACCCTAAAAAAAAGTATAGGATAGGTAAAGAGCTGACAAATGTTGCCACAAACAGCAGATACAAAAGTATGCAGGTTTGTAAACCAGCAACATACAGTCAGGGTCTAAAAAGCGGAAGTGCTCACCACAAAACACAGCCTAGTCTTCCAAAAAAGTTATAAATAGTCCAAATGTTCCAAAGGTAAACAAGCGATCCAAAGATGATAAAAAGACTCAAAGAAAGGTTCTATGACTTAAAAAAAGAAGTTAAAAACCTTGTACACCAGTCAAGCAGATCTAAAA
The DNA here is from genome assembly GCA_027924585.1 of Larix kaempferi. Taxonomy (NCBI): domain Eukaryota; kingdom Viridiplantae; phylum Streptophyta; class Pinopsida; order Pinales; family Pinaceae; genus Larix; species Larix kaempferi. The sequence continues at coordinate 3,739,352 of BSBM01000727.1, forward strand.
GCAAAGTCAAAAGACCACCAAAAAGGCTAAAAACTTAAGCAGACCACTAACAGAATGCTTCAGGAAATGTACCCTACTGTGTAGTAGGGAAAATCGTGCTCCTGCAGAGATGGGAGCTACTATTTGTATAGCACAGTAGCGTATGGGTGCTACTGTATGTACAACAAAGTAGCGCTCATATCTTACAAGTTTAAAAACTAACTTTGAAAAGATGCAAAAAGACTGATTGAAGCAAAGAAAAACAGGCAGGGGGTACCTACAGGGTTTCTCAGCACATAAAAGGAGTCAAAACAGTTCTAGGAAGACAAACAAGAAAAGGTTTCCTAGAGCAAAAACACAACTATCCCCAGCGGAGTCGCCAGTCTGTTGGCGGGCAAAACTACCCTATAGTAAGGAAACTAATACTATCAACTGTAATGGGGTGACAGGTAAGTGTATTAACTGTATTACAGAGATATTTATGAAACGAAATGAGTTATAGACCTTGAGAACATATCTTTTAACCGACGTTCGATCCTAGCTTTTATTTGATCTTGCGCTCAGTCCTCAATTCCACCTTCTGTTCAGTAAACCTACAATACAAACACCTTTCTCAGCGTATCTTGGATAATATATAATGATTAAAAGAAACAAAGCAATTTTAAACATTCAAAATTAACCAAACAGATCCAAATTAAGATATTATTTCAAAGAACACTTAATTTGGGACAAGAAAGACACTCCAACCTTTTATTGTCAAATGCAAAATGATGTTACAAATATACCTGACTTTGTGACATGCTCCTGCAACTTGATTCTGGGCTCTTGCTCTTCTCTGGCTTGGATATCTTCAGCATCAACTCCTCCAATGCAAGCTTCTCTTTTATATATCTATGTCTCTAAGTTTCTCCATCTAACCCCTCTCTTTATTCTTCCCTGTATTTATAGGATCAGAGAAGTAGTTCAGGTTGAGAGATGGTTATGGAGGAAGTTGGGGAAGTTGGAAAACTACTAGCAACTAATCCTCCTCATGAAATTAATTATTTTTTAATCATCTTTTCAGATGTACGCTACTATTGTTCAGTGAAGTAGCGTTTAGGGCACTACTTTAGTGCTTGTCAACTAGCACTCATCTATTTTTAAATGTTGAGCGCTACTATGCTGAGAAGGAGTAGCGCTTATAAGGATTTGAGCGCTACTATTATACACTGGAATAGCGTACAGGCGCTAGTCTATTTAAGTAGAGTAGCGCTCATATCTCAGAATGATATTTTTAGGGTTTTTCAGTGTTGTCTAGAGGTGGAGTAAATCAAAGTGTCATCTAGGGTCAACATGCTCCTCCATCCAATTTGTCCTTTTGTGTGATTGACAGCTCAAGGTGATCACAGACGGAGAGGTGCAAGTTTGACCAATAACACAATGTTCCTGACAATAACAATGGTCAATTCAATGATAAGGGATCGATCCCACACTGTGCAAAAGAATTTAAATCATAGAAATCAAATGTTTCAGATTTAAACTATACTTTGACTATCCTCTCACCTCAGAAGAACATCAGTGAGAACAACTATAAGATTAATCAGACACAAGATAGGATTGGCATCAAGTCTGTCAAGTCTCTCCAGTTGACGACAAGAAGAGTTAAGATCGATAATGAAGAAAGTGGTAAAAGCATAAACAAAACTTCACCAAATATATATTTAATTCATATTCCGAAGCAAAATAAACAAAAGGAAGTAATGGTCGTAATCAAACTTGAATGTCTCAAGTCATCAGTTCGACATAAAGCCATAATTAAAAAAAAAACATCAACAAACTAAGCTTTGAGGACAAAGCTTCCCTTAATGGGAAGGCAATGCCACAAACATAAATACAATAATAAATAAATATAAACTAACAATTAATTAATAATAATTATAATTATAATTATTCTAAGAGGACACGACTCCTCTCAAAAGGTGCCTACCAATATATAGAAGAGGCCCTTAATGTACTATTATTCATCACATTCAATTATGATTGAATATGTATTATTTATGAAGATGGATCTCTTCTTTATCGAGATACGGATTTTCCATAGAACACGCATTCAATGTTACAGATCTTTTAAAACTAGGGTTTTGATCTTTCAAACGAGTAACCTTGGTATGTCTAATCCATATTTTTTTTTATGAAGCTTCAAGGTCTGAAATTTTCGAAGTAACTTTTGTCAAAATTTTAGCATCTGGATCTTAACTAATCCATAATATGCACTCTTTGTGATTTCAGTTTGTCTCTAATCCATAAGGTTTGACTCATTCCAGTAATCCATTTTGTCATTTTCGCTCCATATTTGTTTCTATGATGTTTTAGGTTTTGAAATTTTTAGGTATAGGGAGGATGCATGGAAGTAATATGTATTAAGATTTCATCCTTGGGGCCACTATGGATACACTTTGTGTAGGTTAGGCATTTTAACTTTTCCAAAAACTATCCTTAAACATGTGTTATGGGTAATAATATTATATATGAAGTTCTAAAAATCTAAATTGAGTGTCATCAGTTCTATTTTTTTTGTAAATAAAAGGATTATATATTACTGCTTAAAACACAAAGTACAGAGCTTGTCACTTGGATCTACCATGTCTTAGGCATTCCCGTTCAAAGGAAGCCAAATAGGAACCCTTATAGCATCCGAACATAAAAAAACATAACTAAGATATTCCTGGCAGATGACCCACCAAATAGGAATTTGACATTGTCTTGACAGAAAGTGTTCAAATCCTAAATTAGTTAACCTATACAAAAAAACCAACTCGACCAATTGCATAACCACAGAACAGAGTATGGGACACACAAAAAGAAGCCATAACAGAGAACCTAGTCAATAGTGACAGTAGGAGGACCCCTACCCGAAATGTCTAGTGCTTTCCGGAGGCCACTCGACGCGTTCTGGACACTAACAACATTTCCCCTCTCCACAGGAGGATTCCTGGCACCACCACCAGCCACACTTCCTAGATCGGCATCACCCATCCCTTGAATAACAAAATAAAGGCCGATTTTTTTGGCAATGGCATCAATTTTCGTGTGCATAATCCGGCTATCCTGGTTATGGGTCTTCCAAGACCTAATAGGTTCTTCATCCCCTCTGCTTTTATTGAAAGATTCCATCAGTATATTTTCCACGAGGTTCTTCATGACCTAGTAAGTCATTAAGGTTCACTCATAGAGGGAGGCGCGACCTGCTGTGGATCCAGGGTCTACCACCCACTCCTCAATTTCCTTACGGACATCCTCAATGGAATGCTCTAGACAGATTCCCAAATGTCTTTCTCCATTGCTTCAACTTCTTCTCTGATAGATGGAGGGATATGGCCATGGAAAAAGGAAGCCGACTCCCTCAGGTGGGCCTTTGTAGAAGCTTGAGTAACACGACCCAACCTTATGTTGCCCTGCATAGAAGTTTCACCAGTAGTCTGATTCCCATCAATCCCTGAAACCGTTCGACTCTGTGCCTTATAGCGGAGAGTCAGAGCAATGATAAAATCCCTCAGCAATTCAGGTGGTCAAACCCAGCAAAACCTCCCCTACTCCCACTCAGTAAAACTCTCGGCTCTAGCTAAACAACAGTCTACACATGAAAACAAAGAGAAAACGCTGAAGGTATGAGAGTAACCCTTCATCTTTAAAACCAGAAGTGTAATCATGGAGGAAGCTGCGCCTTGACGGAGAGGTGACAAGGGATACGGAGAATCCAACTGTGGAATTAAGAGCCCGCAAACAAGCATGAGGTAGGACCAGGACAAAGTACAGAAAGACCTGCCTCCACCTTTTTCAACTGAAATTCCATGGTTAAGATTGAGTCCAGACTTGACATTCTACATGACAAGTGGTACAACATGGGTCATTCGGGACAAAGGAGAGCCAGACCATGTGGCTACGTAATTAATTCTCCCTCACACCTGCTGATATCATCCCTAGTGAGGGCCCCCTGGGCTAACTACTGATGGGACCCTACCATGTTAGCATCAGTAAGGTGACAGCACAATCTAGTCTAGTCAACCGAAGGGAAGTCAACCATGAAACCAGACGAAAGAGAGTTGCCAGCATTCATGCCATGATTTGCAAGGAAATCTGCCACCTTGTTGGCATCCCTTTTAACATGAGAAAAGGAGACGGCGGGATGATTGGTTAGAAAAACCTTCAAATATTCCAGGTGGGACAGGAGGCGCGAGCTGGAAGACACTTTCTCCAGGGAAAGGCCCAGGTGGATTTTCTTTGCCATGCGAATAAGAATCTGAGTGTCCCCCTCTAGGACAACAGGAAACCAGTCCTCCGAGATAATCAGGTTGAGACCCTGGATAAGGCCTTCGAGCTCTACTGAGTTATTAGATTCGTGGCCAATGTACCCATAAAAGATCTTCACGATGGCTCTAGCACTGTTCGTGCACACCCTGCCAAAACTAGCCAGGCCTGGATTACCCCTGGAAGCACCATCAAAATTGACTTTGAAGCCAGGGAAAGTGGGAGGAGACCATCGAACCGGAATAGAAGGATGACAGACCACCAATTTCCTTAGTAGACTGTTAAGATCTGACCGTTGTAAACCCCATCCTGCAGCAATGGTCAGATCCCCCACATTAAGGTCTTTGTCCTTGTTAGTCCATTATTGGCTTCTAATTGTTTCAGTCATATTTCTTACCAGCTTCATCAACACCACCTCCTCTCTTTTAGGTTTGTCCTGGAAGAGGCGGTCATTCCTCTCTTTCAATATCGTCCATATCACCATACTCAGAACTAGCAGCGACAGGGTGCAAATGATGGGATTCGAAAATGATTTTAAATCCCAAGCCTTAAGAGACTGATCAGGGTGACCTCTGATCCGGTTGCTTCTCCTAAAAATGGTGGATCCTCTATCCCAAATCGAGGAAGAGAAGGGACAAGAGTCAAGAAGATGGTCAGTAGTCTCTTTGTCATTTAAGCAAAGAGGACATCGAGAGGGTCTGAATATCCCCCGCTTCCTCATATTTTTGTTAGTCAAGATCCTCTTCTAGACCACTAACCAACAGAACATCAATACTTTGGGCCATATGTTCATGCTCTAGATTTTTCCCCATATCTTGTCCACCTCCTCTCCGTAGTGAAGGTGGACCTCATAAGCCTCCTTGATACTAAAGATACATTTCTGAGAGGACCCCTGCCTGAGTTTATCAGAAGTAAAGCTAGACCCAATGAACCGATCCTGAAGCATGAGATCAAAGGAGGAGAGAAGTTCATCGGAAGAGATATCATCCCAATGAGCAGCATGGAGCCAAGTCCTGAAACCATTCTGATCATTGTCATCCCAGTAATGCATAACCTTAGTTTTACCTACTGCAATTCCTTGATCCCAAATGGTTTTCCACCTAGGGTCATCCCCAAGCTTGGGCAGCTAATTCCACTAATCATCCCAAAAGTTGGCAAATGCACCGTTGTGGATTTCCCAAAAGCAATGGTTATGAACAATTTTCCTTCCTGAAAAAGCTTTGAGCCAAATGTGAGACCCTTGATTTTCTTCATTAAATCTGATTAACTAGCTCCTCTCTCTATCCCTGGCATACTTGGTGTGCCATAACTTATCCCACGGTTCATTGTTATGAGTACACCACCTCCACCAGATTTTGGCACCATATATCTCACTCAAAATCTTTGGGTCCTGCAAGCCAAGACCACCACTAATATTTGGTTTATAGAGGTTAGCCCAACCTACCAGTGCAAATTTGGCCTTCGCCTCCCTGCATCCCCACAGAAAGGACCTTTGAATGCTATGAGTTTCCTTAAGCACAACCTTTGGAGCCGAGAGCATCGAAAACAGGTACACAGGCATTGCTTGGAGGACAGATTTTACCAAAGTTAGACGACTAGGAACGTTTAGAGAGTAGAGATTCTAGTTGGTTAGTTTTCTTTTCATTCTATCTAACAGTTCCTACCACGAAACCTGGCGAATCCTACCTTAAGCTAACATAACACCAAGGTATTTGGTGGAGAAGGTTCCGTGATTGAAGCCAAGAATCCTTAAAATATTGCGTTGAGGCGGACCAGAAGTATTGAGGAAAAAAACCTGATATTTTCCAGGATTAACTTCCAGGCTTGAGGCCTTCGCAAACTGCACTAATTACTTTTTGAAATCCCTATCCTCTTGGACTGAAGGGTGCCTCATGAGAAAAGTGCCATCCACAAATTGCTGGTGTGTCTGTTTTTCCATACCTGCATGGAGCATAAGACCGTGAATACCACCACTAGCAACTTGGGCCTAAAGAAGTTTACTGAGACCCTCAGCCATAAGGATGAAGAGGAAAGGAGAAAGCGGATCCCCCTGCCTAATACCCCGAGAGGCCTGAAGGAGTCTTGTTGGAGAGATATTGAGGAGAATGGAGAAGAAAGGGGTGGATACCAGATTCATGATCTAAGCAACCCACTCCCTACTGAAGCCAAAAGCCTCTAGAATGCCTTGCATATATTGCCAACTGATCTTATCATAAGCCTTATCTATATCAAGCTTTACAAACATACCAGGTTTCTTAGTTACCTTTAGAGAGTGCATAACTTCTTGGACTAGGATGATGCCATCCACAATTTGTCTAGCTTCTACGAACCTAGATTGCTCTTGACTGATCAGTGTGGGAAGAAGGGGCTTGAGCCAATTAGCAATGACTTTGGTAATAATTTTATAGATCACATTGCATAAAGAAATCGGCCTAAATTTACCCGGAGAGTCGGCCCCTTCCCCTTTTGGGATAAGAGAAAAGAACGTCAGATTGAACACTTTCAACACTCCCCTACACCATCTGGCCTCCTCCACAATTTGATGAAATTCAACATTAATCATGTCCCATATAAAATGAAAGAATTTAGAGGTGAAACCATCCGGCCCTGGCGCCTTCCCTAAGGCCATCTGATTCATAGCATCCTCCACTTCCTGTATAGAAATGGGCTTACCCAACATATCATTTTTCTCTTGAGTAACTAGACGAGGAATGCAGTGAGTGATCTTTGAAATATCCTAGCTCCAATCCATTCTATCTTCTTTGAGGATAGATTCAAAATGGTGCACCAGTTCTTCCTCTATCCCTTCTTTGGTGTCATCCATTTCCCCATTAAACTTACGGATCTTGGGAATTTTTTATCTGTGCCTGTTTTGGATAACAGAGTTGTGAAAGAATTTCGTATTTCTCTCGCCTTCCTGGATCCATTCGATGTGATTTTTGCTTCTAGTAAGTTTCCTCTTGCCTTTCCCTAGCTTCCAGATGCTCCATCAGGCTATGTTCCTGATGCCTTAAATTCTCATTCCACCCATCATCCATGCCCTTCCTTCGAAGAAGTTCCAGCTCTTCTATCAAATTTGTTTTATATTGAAAGATATTGCCAAAATCCTCCCTATTCCATGAGCGAATTTTGGATTTCGGAGCCTTAAGTTTCTGTTGGAATTGGTACATACCTGATCCTGGTGGGGGGACTAGTTCCTAACACCATTTACCTACCAGATCCTTGAAGTCCGATGGTCCAACCAAAATTGCTCAAATCGAAAGGCCTGAAAAGGTTGTTAGAATTCAGGTCCCAATACAAACAGAAAGGCCAATGATGAGATCCAGCTACCGGGAGTACACTGGCATTGACCTCATCTGCCCCATGAGCTATATACTCCATAGCAAGGAATTTGTTAAGCCTAGAAGCAACCAGATGAGTTCCCCCATGCTTGTTATTCCACGTGAACCGGATATTACTGGTTTTGACGTCCATCAAAGGCCCCAAGCTTGGAATATCACATAATTTTTCCTGAAACCTATCCAAGCACCTTCGACCACCTTTTTTCTCATCCAAAGATGAGATCAAGTTGAAGTCCCCACCCATAATCCACAAACCCTTGTTAGCCTGCAAAAAAACCCAGGAGAGAAAGAGGAGGAAGGAGTCCTTGAAAGGAGCAGCGCTTGGCCCATAGGTATTAACCAAAGAACCAGAGACTACAAAATTATCCATTGAAAAATCACAGGTCAGGGAAAACTTGTTGGCTCTCCAATTTTTCAGTGAAATGGATCGAGGATGCTAGAGAATAGATAAACCCCCAGCCATACCTGATGCATCAACCGCCATTACCTCACATCCTTTCCAAATTTTCTGACATATCCTCTCTAGAGTAGCTGAGGAGCATTTGGTTTCCTGTATAAAAAGAACATTAGGGTTTACCTGCTTCACTTTCCTAGCTAACGCTTTTATCTTCCTGGGGTGATTACACCCTCTTACATTCTAGGATACTATCTGCATTAAGAAACTTGGTTGATAGTAGTAAAGGCAGCCTTAATAGAGGGATACTGCCCTAACTCGACAATCTTGACTCCAATTTCTGCTATCCGCTGCTTATTAGATTTACTACCCCTTTTCAAGTCCCCTGCTGGTGACTTGCATTTATACCCTGGTTGGGCGTCTACCCTAATACCTAGTTTCTGACTGGATTTAGTCTTGATGATTGCTTCCCTGAGGAGTTCCAACTGCCTTCTGGAAATGTATCCCTTCTTTTTTTCGCATTCTGTTTCGATTTCATCCAAGTCCAACTCGCCTAGATCTACTTCCTCTTCACCATCCTTCTCCATATCGACTATTAGAGCTTCCTAATTTTCTACCGGGGTTATCGTATCCATGGCCTCAATCACATCCAGAACTTTAGTGTCCTTACCCTCCTTACGGATTTCGCCAGCATCATTGACCTCCTCCAAGATCTGAAAAGGGTTTTTGCTGGTTGATCCATTGTCCACTTGTTCCTTACCTTTCCGCTAGTTATCGCTGGTTTGGTTCCTTCTGCGGTTACAAATCTAGGTAGAACCATCTTTGTCCTTCTTTCCTTCTTGAGCATATTGAGGCTGAGATGGGGGATTCATCTGGCTAGCACGAGGACAATTCCTCCCAAAATGACCATATTCATGGCATAACCTGCACCTGAAAGGTAGTTGTTCATAATCAATTGGTTGGACCCACTCTTCATCGTCCCAGTTCAAGCCGATGGCTTCTGGTAGTTCCTTAGATAGATCCATATAAACACAAATCGAGCACATGCCATGTACCTTTGTTGTTTGGTCCTTTCCTCAACTTTTATGAACTCTCCAAGGGAATTACCAATATCCCTCAGTATTTTCATATCCCAAAATTCGCATGGACGAGAATAGAGCCGGATCCAAACCGGGGCCACCTTGATGTCCTCTGTCTCCGGATTGAAACACTCTTTCCAAGGTCTAAGGTATAACCCCGCAGAAAAGAAAAAATAGGGTCCCCCTTCAAGCACACAATCCCAGTCCTCCACATTGAAAAAAATAATGGAGAAGAAACCCTTTGCTCCCAGGTGTAAATCATATTCCCCTTTAGGTTTCCAAGTGCTTTTGATCCATCTAACGAGATATTTCTCCTGAGGCTAGATCCCAATAAACTTCCCGGTCAATTCCTTCTCTTTCCACAATTGCACTTTCTCCCTGACCTTTTCCACATGGATCTGGATGGCCGAGATCGCCTGGGTTTTTGGAAGACAACCACCCAGACCAAGCCGTCTTTGTGCGCCATTCTCCCAATTGCCCGTATCACCAGGATCTGTCTCTTTCCCATCCCCTGCAAGTGTCTCACCCGCAGATGCCATGGTCTGGGGCATCCAACCAGACTTCCTCTAAGAGGGAGTCCCCAGCAGCACACTATGAATCACTGCCGCAGATCGCAACTCTTCAAAACCCTAAAAGTTGTCTTCACTCCCAATAGAGTCGGAAGATATCATACCAGTGTCATTAGTTCTATTAGAAAGAATAAAGTCTAATGAATTTGTGGTAAAATTTTCATATTTGGACCTGAAAAATTGGATGAGTGGAAGGTTATACAAGTTCGGTCTAATGACACTAAAAAAATCAACGAGTTTTGAGAAAATTACCCATGGGGGCTTCACTAGAAGGCAATATAATACCACGTTCATTCATATTGCGGTATTAAATATTCATGAAAACCTAAAAGTTATATTGCTTATATATTAAGGGGAAAAGGGTTTTTTTATTTAATGTAACAATACAAAAATACTTTGGGGTCTTTTTTATATGGGCGGGATGACAAATATCCGCCAAATGGAGATGGCAGGATCACGGACAGATGAGAAATAGGGTTGAGGCAAGGCTCGGGCTTACCAGCACACAGGGAAATTGCGTCTTGAGGCATGCTTGAGGCTAGGGGTTTCGTGGTGAAGTGGTTTTCCAGTCGATCATAGTCGAGAGATAGTGGTCATTGACAGCCAATTGTTACCAATAGCACTTAGCCAGTTGTTACCAATAGCCTTACCAATAGCCTTGGGAGGCTCTAAGCCTCTAGGACCTGTTATAGGCCCTTCGTAGGCCTTGGGGGCTTGAATACCCAACCACTCATGCCTATTACAGGCCTTGGGAGGTTTAGTCAGCCTCCTATATCTTGTTATAGGCCCTAGGGGCTTGGATACCTAGCCCACAACAGGCTTAGTCAGCGATTGGGGAACTGCAACATGCAATCTAAATGTTGTACTATGTGCATTGGCTTTAGTGACATACAAGAAGTGATCTCCTATCTCTTCATTAGACCAATAGATGTTGCAAATCATAATGATATGTGGTTGAGTAATTGCATTGTGGGTGAAGTAATGTGCATCCATAATATACATCGAAAGAAGCAAGGTGCATTGTAGAATGCATGTGGGGCCATAAGAGGAGTATCATATCAATATACTAGGTAGAAATATAAAGGGGTATAAAAAATGTTAATGAAAAAATTGTTAGATACAATATCTAGTGAAAATAGGCGTTTTTTTAAAAGTGGGAAGGCATATTGGGAGGGGGTTAAAAAAAATGATTTTGGAAGGTATTTTCCAATATTTAGTGAAATTAGGGGTATTGTTTTATATGCCACGAACGAACGTGCTATATTAGCAGTTTATTGAGTGAAGCCCCCATGAAATTACCTTAGTATTTTTATTTTCACATTAGAATTTAGGAAAATATATGGCATTAGAGATATTAGACTACTATAAAACAAAATATTAGACTTAGAGGTGTGGAAATTTTAGAGTTATAGAAGCCTCCACACCATCTCTAGATCAGGGTTTACAAGATGTTGTGCTTATTTCTATATTTTGTCCTCAGACCCTACATTCAAAAGTAAGTTATTTTGCAATATTTTTAGAGATCATTTTGGTGTTAGAAAGCTCAATTTTTAATTTATTTAGAGATGTATTATGGTGTCTTTAAATAAAATAGATATATTTCCTTCCACTCGGATAAACCCCTATAGTAGGAATCATAAACAGATAAAATAGAAGGGTACTTAAGTCACATTGTTGTGCACCCTTGTAACCTCTCCTGGAATCCCTTAAAGTAGTACCACATCAAATAGTTATTGTATAAGGCCTTTCACTTCCATGTAACATCGGGTATATCGGAAGTCACATAGGTGTATTTCAAACCCTTGGATAAACTAATTGAACGTCTTGTTGTTATATTACACCGAGGACATCACTCTTTAGTACTTGGGTAGTCAAGTTACACAAATAATGGAATGCTCTAGCATCCGTAGTTAGTTCCCTAAGATATTAGGTCAAATACTATTGTTGGACCCCACATATATAGCAGATATCTATAATACTTGACACTCCCTTGTCTTCAAGACCCTATAAACTTTACTCTCCTCAAACCATCCCATGGTGGATGGTCCTCCTCCTTATAGACCACCTTGCAAGTCCTTAAACAACATGAATACTTGCTGTAATATCATGACGCTTGATTCCCTAGATGGATAATACAAGAATCCTTAGGAAAAATTCTAGGAAAATGATGATCGACATATGGGAGTGATTCATAAACCTCTGGATGAAGTAAGAATATTAGGGATTTAGGAACTTCAAGAGGAAGTAAGAAGCATAGACAAAAATGGATACGAAATTGTATTATGAGTTGTTAGGTATATATGAAATGCTATCTCAAATGTCACCTCATGAATAAATTCCTTGAAATACTCAATAGAGTGAGCCACATCAAGAGCAAACATCTCACTTAGGACTATTTATCCATCAACAAAACCATTCATATCCTCACATCCATAAACCACCCTCCATGGATCATAGCACATGGAACCATTTTCCTAAAGTGGACTTGAACAAATTTGATGGTTTTGACCAATTAGTATGGATCAACCAAAAGGAACATTACTTCATCCTTCATGGAATTACTGATGACATGATAAAACATAAGGTGGGGGTCTTGTACCTAGATCTAGAATGATGGCAATGGTGGGAGTGACATAAAAATTCCTATTGAAAATTTATCACTTGGATTCTATTTGTTAAATCTCTTCATGTCTATTATGAGAGAAATACACACTATTTGTAGCAACTTACCAAGTTATTCAAAACAGGATAAATCACAAACATCATCTCATCCTTTGAGAAATCAAACATGATTCATTATCCTCCATTGAAAGTATAGAGATTGTCTCAATTCAAAATGGAAAATTGACAAAGACAAGGACTTTGGTATAATTATGATGAAAAGTATGATGCAAGTCATAAATGAAAAGAAAACAAGTTATTTCAAATTGATGTGACTACACCTACCCATTACTAACACATCATTATGGAAGATACCCCTAAGTTGGATATTGTTGACCAAACATATCCCATCCAAGAAGATGTAGAAATTGAAGTTCATAAGGAATAAACACTCATCCATATTCATTTTCTTTTTATTATTTCATTGCAACAAATATGGGAACTTATGGGTTATAGAAAGAACGACGAAGTGGTAGTATTGGTTGGCACTAGCAACACCCACAATTTTATTCACCGATCAATGGATGAATAACTCTAGTCTTATGTACACTCGGTGCCCAAATTTAAAATCATGATAGCCAATGGTGGTGTTAGTCCCAGAGACGTTCGAAGGATGTATTTAGAACTGTGCCCGGGCATCAATATTTTCCATTGTTTAACATTTTCAATGCTTAGTCAAGAATCATGTCATTGATAGTCAATATAGTAATAATCAGACTTGGTACAATGTGGGAAACACTTCCGATATGTCAGTATAAAATTTGAATGAATTGTGCTAACGGGATGGAATGAGAGAAGGTAGTTGCTTAAAGTAAATAATTATCTCATGTTTACAAAAAACGTATTGAGCATAAAGAATTCAGTAGTTATAACAAAATGAAAACAAAGTACAACGTATTACTTATAGGAATGATACAATTAGATCATTATATCATGAATACTTCACAACATACATCACCCATAAACAATACTTAAATCAAATATCAGTTAAATATAATCACATCAAGATCTATGCTAACTTTCCCAATCATAGAATAAGTGTGAGAGAGATGAGATTCCAAAAGAAGAGAATACTAACTATACACATCATAGTTTGGAATCCACATAAATGCAAGATAAATCTTGAAGTTTCTTTTCATTCCTTGATCAGATTGAAATCATCAGAAGTTACACTTATTACAAAATTTACAGCAAAATCTGTTATAGCCCAATGGATTCTAGTTTTTTTTTTATTTTGGTTGTTATCAACAAAATTGCTTACAAAAATGTCTATCTGGTAACCTGATGCTAACTTGCAGGTAGTGGGTATTGGTATCCTCCTTGCTGAGGTGGAAGAAAATTTTGTTGCCTTGATGACGTTCCAACTAGTGGCTACGTCGTTGAAGTCTTTTCCAGCTGCTGCACTTGAAGGAATATTGTAATATTCTTCCACTCCCTTCCCGTTGGATACTAGAAAATCGTCAGTTCCCTGAGTGTCATGTCTAACTCAGAATAATGTTCAAAAGTGGGCTTAGGTAGAGCTTTGAAAATGGCTTGAAGTCGATTAAGGATCTCAAAACTTGGCGCAACTTATCTATAATCGCTCGGTCCTTTAGTTCTTCATGAATGTCTTCTAGGTGGAATTTAGAATTCCTGGCATCTAATAACATGGCATTATAATGATCCTTGTGATATAAATCTCCATGCCCATCCCAAAAAGACAAGAGATTGTGTGGGAAGACATCTCTGAATAACTCCTTGAATGAATGAACATCTTGTTTTATTTGAGAATCCATACCATTAACATTCAGAGCCATGAATAATTTTGTAATTAATTAATTTTCTTCCATGATTACTTTCTTTCTATATCAAACAACATATGCTTGAAGCTCATCGAAGTTTTTATCATTTAAGAAATTGATTATAGTCTTGGCTTGATTTGTCTTTTTGTTTACGCTGTTCAGGATTGAACGAGAGTCTTGGGTGGCCACGCTAGAGATTTCCCACTCCTATTGGGATACAATGAAATGGATACACTGTGTTGTTATCAATGCTACTATCTGTTCCCAAATTACAAACTTGACACTTTTGAATAAAGGCTTACCTGTCATTTTTATTGATAAATACTGAATGCTTTTCTGGAGATATTCCTTGGACTGTTGAAGCTCTGAGATGACCAAGTTTATTTTAGCTAACTCTTCATTTATATTGTTTAGCTCATCACATTTGACTTTTAATTGATTCTGCAGCTGATTCTATTGGGAATCCTTAAGACTCATCTCTGTGCCTTCCTACGTGAGCTTGTGAGTAGGGTCTACTGAAGAGGTGGCTTATAAAGTTGCGTCCTTTTGAAGAAGGGTATCTTGACTTTGATTCTTGAGCTCATTCTATTCGTTATCGAGAGTGATGATTTTTTCCCTGAGCGTTTGGCTATCATCTAGAGCTTTGTGAAGCTCGAATTGTATTTCCAATATTTCAACTATTTGCGAATGCTCAACTGTGCGAATGCTAAGTTTTTTCTTCAGGTTGGAAATCACTTTATCCTTTTCCTTTAACATGGCTTGAACTAGAGTTATATCACTGGGATATTGAACTCATAAGAAAATCTGCTACTCTAGGTCACCTATCTTCAACTTTTTTGCTTTATTTGATGACTTCTCATTCTTTAACTGCTTCTCCAGTATTTGGGCTGCAACTTGTAGCTTGTTGGTACTCATGGTGTACTTCATCACATCTCTTTATATTCCTTCACCAGTTTTTCGGTGAAGCTCCATGATATATTTTGAAGGGAATGCATCTATATTGATAGTGACCTAAGTGGTCTTGAAATTTGAATGTATTTTCTTTCCTCCGAGCACAATTGGTTCCAAAATTGCCATCTTTAGGGTCTCTTTCCTTAAATCTAATGTATAAAACATCTTGGACTAGTGTCCTATCTCGAGATATTTCTTAGGGAACATGGTATTTTGGAGATCAATGTCTTCATCTTTGATTTGAGAGTATAAACCAAATAATCCTGCTTTAACTTGTGATGTTGTGACCAAAGCACCCTCTGGGGACAGTGTCTCTTGATTTTGAGGCCAGACTGCAGATGGAAAGTTTTCCAAGATGACAGGTGCCAAAGAAATGAGAGTTGGTTTAATTTGGAGTGTTGTGCTAGATATATTTTCATATCTGGACCTCTTCGATTTTGACTCGACGCTCCCTGATTTATCTTTTTCGACGTCAAAGGTCGATTCAGGTGTGCTTTTTTTTCCCATAGTATCCACTTTATGTGGAGTAGGGATGAACGGTGCCACGGTCGTCTAGCTTGGATATAATGTTGTTTTATCTTGCTCCCAACTATCTAATTTGGAAATTTTATCCAAATTTTGGTGTGGCTCGTGATATTTAGATGTTGCTCTAGCAGTCTATCTCTTCAGGGAGATGATACCTTTAGAATCATATTTGCATGCAAAACTCATAGGGAATCCAAAAGCGGATAACATTTCTTTGAACACCTTCAGAGAAGCTCTGCTTCTTACTTTGAAAGGTCCAACTTCATTGGGGACTTTGAAAGTCCTGGTGTTGTTACTCTTCATGAAATGAATGTCATCATAGTTGAACCTTTGGCGGATGTATTCCAAGGCGAAAAAACTAGGAGTCATGAATACTGGTAACTTATATGGGGCAAGTTTCGCTCCATACACTCAAATATTAGTGTGCGTCTGAAAGCAAAACCAATCCCCAACTGTGTCATTTGGATTTAGCTGGAGAAATTATTTTCATTCTGGAAAGATTCTAGAGGAGGACAACCGAACAATAATGTATATATTTTATTCATGACAATTTCCAAAAAAACAGAGAAAACCTTCATGAAATGGAGCAAGGGTAACTGAATTCTGGAGGTCCTCTCAGATAAAGAAATCCTTATTGTGATAGATGATCATATAAATTAGAAAGGAATTGTATCTAAATAACTTTCTGGAGGAAAAAATTTTGAATTACAGGTGGATGGACTGAGTGAGGAAAGATGGAAAGTCCAATTTAAGAGGTGCTTCTTGCTTAGATAAATTTATAACAAAAATAAAACCTAAAGAAACATCATCAATTACCAATTCATGATCATATATTCGAGGACCTAGCATATCATGGATAATACTAGTATGGATTCCTCTAAGTAAAATTCCATACTGAATATTGAATGAGTACTTGGCAGGTTGGCTTCTAGGGGAATTATCATACGGATGAACATATCCCTCCTCCCCGATGATAATTCTTGAATATTCCTTGTGAGGACTTCTTCATCGAAATGAAATATGGTAGTATCTTCCCTGGTGTGCATTAAATCCATGATGACTTCTCTAGTCATTGGGCATACGACTAATCCTAACCAAGACACAACAGCCTTTCTTTCTGGAGCATATCTTTCTATGCACCACTGCATCAGGTCCGGGAAGGGTCTAGCCTATGGTAAAACTATCTTCACCAATCCGGAGCTCCATAAGTTGAAGAATTATTTTCTGCTCTTGGCCTACTCTTCTACCTCTTTGGACAATTGATGCAGATTGGAGAATGAAGATACCAGATCATGGATATCAAAATGTTCATCTCACAGGTGATATTCTTGGTTGAGATTTGAGGCTCCTGATGGAGATGTCTTAGGGTTGGAGATAGAATTTCCTGGTGACGCTAGTAGGACACAGGAAAATATGATGGATGCTTGGTTTAGACTACGAAGAGGTTGGTGTGGTGACTGATGGAGAGGGAGCTTGAGGTGATAGGAAGAAAATTCCCGATAAATTCTTCAGAAGCCTTCTTATAGGGGAAATTTGAAAATGAAGGGATTTAATGAGAAATATACGTGGCACTCAAGGACTGGTCCTCTGTGCGAGGGGCATGTGGCTCTTAGATCCGCAGGGACCATTTCTTCCATAACGGCGGCGGTAATAACCGTTAGACAAAGCTTAGGTAATTCTATTGAGGGAGGGAGGAGACAGAACTCCATAGTGGTTTCATGGCTCATAATGAGCGGTTTGGGAGAACCACTTTTAGGGCCCTGAACGAACGAGATGCCACCATGTGGACAAGATATTTTTTATTTAGGGTTGCACCAGTCTCCTTAAACGTCGATATGTTAATGGAACCTGAAAGTAGGACAACCGTAGATTATTCCTCATGTCACCTTGAGATTTATACCTAGTTCGGGGCGAATTTAAGAGCTGGGGCCTTCTTTCCCTAATAGACAGCTATAAAATGGGAACCGACCATCTTATCCACTGGCGTCGGTAATAGCGGTTTCAGGGCTTGAAATAGGTTGTTTGGGCATACCAATTTTTGGGCCTTGAATGGTCCTAAGATTGCCACGTGGTCATCGAAGTTTATTTTTAGGGTCACACCCGACTCTTTAAACATCGTGCACTTCAGGCCCCTGAACTAAATCTCCACTGTTGATCCATACTTTATCACGCCATTGATTGGAATTCAACTCAATTTATCGATCATCGATCATCAAGGTTGGGGTGACCAATCTTAGATTCCATTCTCCCGCAGAAAATGGCTCTGATCCTCAAATTGACAGAGTCGAACTTCCCTACGATCCGTGGTGTTTTTCACTGCCGGCTATATCGAAATATTAGTACCAACATTGGCTTTAGTGGGGATGGAATTTTTCTTTGAAGTAGGCTAAGATATGTAGACTAGTGCATTTAAGTCCATTGGGATATGGATTCATATCTGGCCTTAATTCTTTCGAAAATCAAATAACAAAGAACGTGAGATTGAAAAGGGAATGCGTGAAGACAATTTTGTTTTTTGAAAGGAAAGTGACATATATTACATATTTGATACAAATAATCATAAGTGAGTTAAGGTAGAGATCATTACTAAAAGAAACGTTTCAGAAATTTTCCATTGATGGGATTCCCAAAAATTTTGTCATTAAGTTGTGACAGTTCATAAGTGTTGTTGTCATGGATTGCAACTATCTTGAATGGGACTAACCATAGGTTTTCAAATTTACCATGTTTGTATTTATCCTCTCTTCTAGAATCCCATTGTAGAACAAGGTCTCCATGTTGAAAATACCTAGCTATGTCTCTCCGGTCAAAAGTTGCTTTCATCTTGTCCTGGTGTATCTTGGTTGTGACCTCCAGTTGTTCCCTAACTAAATGAATCTCGATTAATTGATGAATCCTTCTCTCCATATAATTCTGTTCATCATGTTCGGGTTGGAATAGTTTCATCACTAGCAAACCAACTGAATTGGAAGGACTGCTTCTTTACAATATACAAGTTGGAAAGGTGAAGTTCCTATAGCATGCTTGACACTGATTCTATCTTCCCATAGTGCGAGTTTTAGCTGGCACTACCAAGATTTTTTATTCATATCCAAAATCTTCTTAATGATGGTCACTAAAATTTTATTAGAGGACTCTGCCAGGCCATCTCCTTGGGGGTAGTAAGCTGTTGAATGAATTAATTCAATGTTGTAAGTTTTACAGAAACTCATCATTCTGGTAGATTTGAAATCCTGAGTGTTGTCTGTAATGATATTCCTTGGGAAGCCAAATATTCCTAGAATATTCTCTTACGGAAAATTTATTATGACTGTATCATTAGCATTTCTTGTTGGGATTGCTTTCACCCATTTTGTGAAATAATCAGTAGCTATGAGAATCCATCTGTGTTTGCCACTGGAATGTGGGTTTATCTCTCCTATAAAGTCAATACCCCACTATTGAAAAGGTACTTCTACTTTGATTGGTTTGAGTGGCAATGGTCTAAGCTTCTACTTCCCATCAACTATTTGACATTCCCTACATGCTCTAACAATCTTATTGGAATCAGTGAACAAGGTAGGGAAAAAATATCCATCTTGGAAGACCTTATAGGAAATGGCTCTCCATGCATGATGTCCTATGCACATGCCTTTATGAAACTCTACTATTATTCCTTCAGTTTCTTCTTCTATTACACAATTTAGTAGAATTCTAAGAGGATCTTTCCAAAAAAGCTATCCATCTAAAATGAAATACTTGATAGGCTTGGGTTTAAGAGATCCCATTTTGGATTTATCCAGGTTAGGAGGAAAAGTAAGATGTTGTAGGTAATAAAGAATATCCTTATACCATCATGAATAAGTAAACTTTCTAGAAACATTAACAGGGAGGTTTTGTCGAATACCTTCTTCTTCCTGACTTGGGAGTTTGTCTATCATATTTATATCGAGATGTTGATAGTTCGATTCAACCAGGAGTTTGGCTAGTCCTTGTCCCTTCACCAACTTGGTAGGCTTGATTTCCATGTCATACTCTTGTATTTTGGAGATCCATTTTCCCCTTCTTCCTTCACTGTCCGGTTGACACAAAATGTCCTTGATGGTGTTCCCTGGAACATAGGCGATGATCTTGGAGTGCATAACATAGTTCTTGAATGATTTGAGAGATTTCACTAGTGCATATGACTGTTTCTCCATCGTGTTGTATTTTAACTCGGGATCTCTCAATGCTCGGCTAAAAAAGGCAATGGGTTTCTCATGTCCTTCATTGTTTTTCTGTAAAAGGAATGCACCAATAGTAACTTTAGAGGAAAAAGAAAATATAGGAAACTCCTTGGTTTAGTCAAGATTAGTTAGAACTAGTGATTCTTGTAAAGCATCCTTTATTTCTTTAAAATAATTCCTTTCCTCTATTGTCCATTTAATCTCAGCATTGTTTCATATCAGTGATCTCCTTCATTGTATCAGCAAAGTTAGGGATCAATCTTCATAGAAAATTTATTATGCAAATAAAAGAATGCACCTCCTTTTTATTTATTGGGAGATCAATTAATTTTTATAGAGGCCACTCTACGAGGATCTATTTTAACTCCATCTTTGGAGACAATGTGTCCCAACAACTTTCCTTCTGTCATTGTGAAAAAAAAAAAAAAAAATTAGGATTTAGGGACAAGCCAAATTTTCTGCATTTCCTGAAGGTTTGCTTTAGATGTTGAAGTTGATCCTCATATGATTTTGAGAATACCATCATATCATCTAGATATATAACATTAAATTTTTCCTTTTCACCAATGAATGTTATATCCATGGCTCTTTGGAATGTTTCCCAAGCATTGCTAAGGTGAAAGGGAATCTTATCGTACATGAACACTCCCCATGTTGTGGTGAAAGATGTTTTTTTCCCTATCATCAAGTTGCATGGAAATGTGATTATAACCTGAAAATCCATCCATCATAGATACTCTAGTTGACCCAACCACCTTCTGAAGAATATTATCCATTTTGGGTAAAGGGTAATTTTCCTTCAAAGAGAACTTACTAAGATTTTTGAAGTCAACACAAAAACAAATTTCTTCATTTCCTGACTGGTACTAGATTAGATACCCATTCTGAATATTTGAGAGGAATAATAATTTTAGCATCATGTGACTTTATCACTTCCTTTTCAATTGCAGTGAGTAAAATATGATTCACCTTCCTTAACTTCTTCTTTATCGGCTTAGCATCTGGTTTTAGAGGGATTATGTGTTGTATAAGAGTTGTATCGTAAGTTTTCAAATATTCATACTTCCAAGAAAAAACATCCATGTATTCCATGAATATATCTTTATACATTTTCCTCTGATGGATTGAAAAGGACTGTGAAAGATTGATGAATTTTAGTTCTTTTGGGGTACCAATTTTCACTTCCTGCATAACTTCAGTAGTTGGTTGTACTGTTGGTTTAACCAAGATATCGTTTTTATCAAACAATTTTTCTAGAGGAACTAGACCTTTAGGGATGTAGTTGTTCTTTAGTTGAAAAATTTTGTGACCAACAACCTATTGTGTTAATTCAGGGGTTGTTCTCTTCTATGTCTATAGGATTCCTTCCCTTTCATACTCTTCATCACTGTCTATATTAAAACATGAAAAGTCATCCATAAGCTACAAGAAACGTTTAATCTGCTTGATATTGTCAGGGATAGACGGACGATATCATATGTCCACTTCATATTGAAACTTTGGTTTATTGGGAGGTTTGAATGTATTGGCTATTAGGGCCAATGAATCACCCTATTGGTTGCACTCCATTGGGACAAAAGTTATATCAAAAGCATCAAAGAAGTTTTCAGTAAGATCCCAGACAAGGTTCCTATATGCCTTAAGCCTTGGACATTTCGTTTGATAAATACCTTTGATCTGTTTTACTACCAACTCAGAGTGTCCAAATATTGCCAGCTTCATGATTTTGAAGTCTTTAGCATCTCGGAGGCCTAAGATGAGGGCCTCATACTCAACAACATTGTTGGTGGTATCAAAATCTAGCTTGTAGGACCACATAATCTCTTCCCCTACTGGTGAGGAAAACAATATGCCAGCTATGGATTCATCTTTGGCTGAGGCTCCATCAAAATATAGTTTCCAGACTTGACCTTGGTGATGTTTGTAAGTGTATTTAGTCATTTGAGGTTCTACAACTTTCTCTCCAAGGGACTCGTTAGTGGAAAAAATATAGCAGCCCATATCCTCATCGATAGGAGTATATATGATAATTAATAGGACTATATTGATCACTTATTACGTATGAAAAGATAGCTTCTCTATATAGATATCTGGTTTCTCCTGCAAACATGGGTACCGTAGCATATTTCATATACATCTGCATGGCACCTCTCAATGTTTTAGCCCAACTCCTTGACAGAATCATACCATATTTGGCTGGGACATTTTCTACTACCTCATCCATCATTATACTTTCAGCTGGTAATTGGTCAAGAGTCACTACAAAATATTTTATCATACCTATACACTTCAGCTTTCTAGAGTCAAAACTGTAAAGATCGTGATACGGCCTAGTAATCTCTAGTCCCAGCTGTTCCATGATAAATTTTGGCATCAAGTTGTGGGAGGTGTTGGAGTATAGCATATAGTTTTGGATTAATTTATCATGTGTATTAAGGGTAACATAAAACAAAGCAGTAGGTTCTTCTTTGTCATCAATATGAGGGCCATATTGAAAAGCTGGGGATTCATCATTCAGATTTATGGTATCTTGTTGGTCAATGACTTCGGCTTTGTGCAACATCTTATCAATTTCATTCTAGTACAAAGGATTATTTAATAGCTCAGACAAGGGGACTTCTATCTTTAGTTTGCTCAATTCATGTTCCATATTAAAAGGTATACTATTTTTTTTGTGCTCTTTAAGCTCTTGCTGCAACTTTTTATGCGGGTTGTCATCTGGATGTTTTTCCAAATGAAACTGAGAATTTAGTGGTTTTGTCCTTTGACAAGTCTCTGTTATTTATTATGAAAGATGTTTGGGGAACTCTAGATCAGACTTGCTATTGGGGGGATTTTTTAGGAGTATTTTTCTGTCTATTGACAGACTCTGGTCTAGGCCTAGATCATATTTATTTTGAAACTCATCCTGTAGAGCATTTGGGAACAATTGATATTCATAAGATGATGAGTCATTCTCTTGAGGATTCTTATGATATTCATTAGTTTGGTTACATGGACATGAGTTTTCGTAACCATCTCTAGTGATATGCATGAGATAGGACTCTTCTCCATCCAATTCAGTTGTCCTTCGACTTCCTCGTAAATTTCTTCTCCAAGTATTTCTATCAGATTGTTATCACTATCTCTGATTGGTGGTCTCAAGGGTTGTTCATCATTCCTCCTCTCGGTATGTCATATGAGGATTGTAAGGCATTCTAGAATGAGTGGGAGGACGAGCAAGGGACTGCTTATTAGGAATACTGCTTTCCAATTCCATTCTAGGAACTTTGTTTGATAATTTATTGATAATGCGGGACATTTCTTCGATCTTTGCTTCTTGAGAGCCCTTAGCCCCTGAGGAGCTAATATCCTCTATAGATTTCCCTTTACCTTTTTTCTCAGCATCATTAGTCAATTTTATATTGCCTCCGAACCTCATATTTCCTTCGACATATATAGAATCGTCTTGCATTATACTGAGGGAGGGTGATCTTCTTTCTCTTAGCATGATAGAAAAATCAGAGGGAAAATCACTTGCATATGTAGCCTGCGCTGCTGCTTCAGTAGGTCGGGTATCCTCGAGGATTCTATAATATACTTTGTTGAACCTTGTAGTAAAATATACAATAGTTTTAGAAGTGTTCTTTCTTAGGGCGGAAAATTGTGTTAGATAATACAAGTTATCACGCTTAACTCCACACTTCCTAATGAAAGTGATTTCCAAAATTTCCATAGTTTTGATAGAAGCATTTGGTAGTGATCTGAACCATTTTTGGGGCCTCTCCTTCAAGTAATTGGGCGAAGACTCTGATGAATACATAATCATGGTCAATAAGAATGTTATTAGTGAAATATTGAAAGCGATCCACATGATCTTCTGCGGATGTACCCTTACTACCACCATATTTAGGTAATAAATTTAGATAGTGGGTAGGCATATCATTTAAGGGTGTAGGTAATTGTAGAGGGCCATGCCGACTAACCACTCTTTGAGGTTTTCTCGGTGGTGGTAGTGGTCCTCCTCCACCTCCTCCTCCTGACATAAGGTTTTTGGTAATTAACTTCTTAGCTTGAGGAGTAATCAAATACTTGAGGGAGTTTTTCTGAGTTGACGATTCTACGATTTTGGTGGGAATGGTATGTGAACTAGGTAGACCAAAAGGAGTGATGGGATTCTGGGGAGAAGACTCTCGTTCATGGGTTTGAAAAATAAACTCAGATTCAATGAAATGATGGCCAAACAGAGGAGGGGAGAAGCTTCATCGGTGATGGCCAGGTAAAGTGGACTGATATTTTCCATTTCTACGTCTCCAGGAGATAGGATGTTGTAGAGCCACCAATTCTTCGTGGCTCGGGTTCTGGCGAGTATGTTCGCGTCTAGATGCCAGGTTTGCTTTCATGGAGTCACCAAGTGGATTTCATAGCCCAATACCTAGTTTTTTCCACTACAACATCAGGGGCATATGATTGTCATTGTCCCCATGGAAGGTTGATCTTGTTGCTAATATACCTAGAAACGACACCAAAAATATGTTAGTCCCATAGATATTCTAAGGTTTTATTTAGAACTATTCTTGGGCATCAATATTTTCCACTGTTTATCTTTTTCAATGCTTAGTCAAGAATCATGTCATTGATATTCAATATAGTAATAATCAGACTTGGTAGAATGTGGGAAACACTTCCGATATGTCAGTATAAAATTTGAATGAATTGTGCTAACGGGATGGAATGAGAGAAGGTAGTCGCTTAAAGTAAATATATATCTCATGTTTACAGAAAATGCATTGAGCATAAAGAATTCAGTAGTTATAACAAAATGACAACAAAGTAGAACGTAGTACTTATAGGAATGATACAATTAGATCTTTATATCATGAATACTTCACAACATGCATCACCCATAAACAATACTTAAATAAGATATCAATTAAATATAATCACCTTAGGATCCCTGCTAACTCTCCCAATCATAGAATAAGTGTGAGAGAGATGAGATTACAAAAGAAGAGAATACTAACTGTACGCATCAAAGTTTAGAATCCACATAAATGCAAGATAAATGTTGAAGGTTCTTCTCATTCCTTGATCAAACTGAAATCATCAGAAGTTACACTTATTACAAAAAGAGTCAACCCTTTGGCTAGATTACTCTTATCTATATATAGCCCTTACGACCTTTACAAAATTTACAACAAAATATGTTATAGCCCAACGACTTTAAGTTTTTTTATTTTGTTTTTTATTACAACAACATCTATCTGGTAACCTGATACTGACTTGTTGGTAGTGGGGACTTGGGTCCTCCTTGCTGAGGTGGAGGAGGATTCTGTTACGCTGATGACGTTCCAATAGTTGGTTCCTTCGTTGAAGTCTTGTCCACCTGCTGCACTTCAAGGAATCTTGTAATATTCTTCCACTCCTTGACCATTGGATACTGGAAAACTCTTATTTCCCTAAGTGTTATGTCTAAATCAGGATAATGTTCAAAAGTGGGATTAGGTAGAGCTTTGAAAATGGCTTGAAGTCAATTAAGGATCTCAAAACTTGGCCACAACCTATCTATAATCGCTCAGCTATTTAGTTCTTCATGAACATCTTCCAGGTGGAATTAAAAAATCCTAGCATCTAATAACATGGCATTATAATGATCCTTGTGATATAATTCTCCATGTCCATCCCAAAAATACGGGAGACTGAGTGGGAAGACATCTCTGAATAACTCCTTCAATGAATGAACATCTTGTTTTAGTTGAATATCCATAATAGTAACATTCGGAGCCATTAATCCTTTTGTAATTGCTTTATTTGCTTCCATGATTACCTTCATTATATCTCGGACATCTTATGCTTGAATCTGATCGAAAGTTTTCTCATTTAAGAAATCGATTACAATATTTGCTTGATCTGTCTTTTTGTCTACGTTGTTCATGATTGAACGAGAGTCTTGGGCAGTCGCATCAACGATTTCCCACTCCTATTGGGGTACAATAAAATGGATCCCCTATGTTGTTATAATTTCTTCTATCTGTTCCCAAATTATGAACTTGGCACTTTTGAATAAAGGATTACCTATCAGTTTTCTTGATAAACCTTGAATGGTTTTTTGAAGATCTTCCTTGGACTGCTGTAGTTTTGAGATGACCAAGTTTCTTTTAGCTAACTCTTCATTTATATTGTTTATCTCATCACATTTGAATTTTAATTGATTCTGCCCTTGATTCAATTGGGCATCCTTAAGACTAATCTTTGCAACTCCCTACGCGAGCTTGTCAGTAGGTTCTGCTGAAGAGGTGGATTGTAAAGCTATGGCCTTTTGAAGAAGGGTGTCTTAATTTTTCTTCTTGAGCTCATTCAATTCGTTCTCCGGAGTGATGATTTTTTACTTGACCGTCTCGCTATCAAGTAGAGATTTATGTAGCTCGGATGGTATTGCCAAGATTTCAATTGTCTGCAAATGCTCAACTATGGGAATGCTAAGTTTTTGCTTCAGGCTGAAAATCTCCTTATCCTTTTCCTTTAACATGTCCTGAACCAGAGTTATATCATTGGGATCTTGAACTAATTTGACAATCTGTTGCTCTAGGTCATATATCTTAAACATTTTTTCTTTATTTGATGACTTCTCATTCTTTAACTGCTTCTCCAGTATTTGGACTACAGCTTGTAGCTTGTTGGTACTTATGGTGTACTTCATCACATCTCTGTATACTCCTTCACTAGTTTGTCGGTGAAGCTCCATGATATATTTTGAAGGGAATGCATCTAGATTGACAGTGACCTGAGTGGTCTTGAAATTTGAAGGTATTTTCTTTTCTTCAAGCACAAGTGGTTCCAAAATTTCTGTCTTTAGGGTCCCTTGCATTAAATATAATGCAGACAACATCCTCGACTAGTGTCCTCTCTCACAATCTTTCTTAGGAACAGGGTCTTTTGGAGATCAACGTTTTCATCTTTGATATCAGAGTATAAACCAAATAATATTTATTTAACTCATGATGTTGTGACCAAATCACCATCTGGAGACAATGTCTCCTACTTTTGAGGCCACGCTGCAGATGGAAATTTTTCCAAGATGACAGGTGCCAAAGAGGTGGGAGTTGGTTTAATTTGCAATGTTGAGCTGGATATATTTTCAGAAATGGACCTCTTCGATTTTGGCTCGACACTCCCTGATTTATCTTTTTCGATGTTAGAGGTCGATTCAAGCGTTCTCATTTTTCCCAAAGTATCCGCTTTATGTGGAATAGGATGGATGAATTGTGCCACAGTGGTCTAGCTTGGATCCAATGTTGTTTTAGGTTTCTCCCAACTATCTAAGTTGGGAATTTTATCCAAATTTTGTGTGGCTCATGAGAGTAAGTTGCTGCTCTAGGATATTGTCTGTTCTGGGAGATGATTCCTTTAGGATCATACTTGCATGTAAAACTCACATGGAATCCAAAAGCGGATAACATTTCTTCGACCACCTTCTGAGCAACTCTGCTTCTTACTTTGAAAGGTACATCTTCATTGGGGACTTTGACATTCCTAGCGTTGTTACCCTTCATGAAATGAACATCATCATAGTTGAACCTTTGGCGGATGTATTCCAAGGGGGAAAACATGGGAGTCATGAATACTGATAAATTATATGGGGCAAGTTCCGCTCCATACACTCGAATATCAGTGTAATGTCCCTAAAACTGTAAAAATTTAAAAAAATTATGTGTACTTTTTTACTGCCTATTGAAGTAGATGTTTAGTAAATTAACTTCAGCACTGGGAAAATAACTAGAAGGCTTATTAAGATAATGGAAGAAAAGCATGATTTATATTTCTGTTCATGGCCTACTATATGATGCCTCCATGATGGTTGATCTCACTCTTGGTAGTTCTGCGGAAGTGGTTTAATTGCAATTCTATCTTTTAAGAACCACATTGGTTTTATGTTAATTAGATCAGGATGATGAGAGTCTTGACACTTGGTTAAAAACTCATAAGCTCTATTTAAACTTGTATTTGGATTATATGTTCTTCATTTTAAATGTTATAATTATGTGCCTCTTTAAATTAGAATAGCTTAGTATGAATATCTGTGTGTTACTGTATTTTAGTGATCTTATATGGTTCGAGGGGATGGATTTGATAGTGGTTTGGCCAGGCTTACTTAGCATTTCATGCTAAATTTTTTACTTCATTATGTGTTGTAGGTAAACCCTAAAGATCATCTAAATCTAGTTTCAAATCCCTAAAACTTTGTAAGGGTTTAAGGTTGTGTTTTTGATCCAAAATAAAATGCAAGCCTACAAAAGTGAATGGAGTTTTACAACTATACGAAGTGGGTTAAAATTTGCATGGTAGTGGGATGGAAACACATTAATGTTTCAGCTAATGGAATGGGGCCAGCTGTATGTCACTAAGGGATCAAACCCTAAGGTATGTTTGGGCCCAATGCATTATCGCATCCCTTGGTTTGGAGGGGAAGGCAATGTTATGCTCTGTTGGTGTTGGAGGCGGCCATAGCAGAGCTTGACATGCTATGCACCAACTAGCGTGGATCCTTTGGAAGGTAACTTCAGTAGTTGGTCGTGTTTTAAATAAATTCATGTAATAATTTTGATCCTGGTTTGTAATATAAATCGTTTGGTGTTAGCTTGGAAGGGATTCAGTGTTGATTTTCGAGTTTGTCATGGGCTTTCATTGCTTGGCGTTTTTAAGGGTAAGTCTGGTCTTTGCTAGCTATTTCCTCCCTTCAAACTAAAGTTTGATTATGGACTATTTTCTCTGAGATTTACGAGTTGGGAAGAGGATTTTACATATGCAATTGAATGTAACTATTGGTTTGATTATGCTCATCATGGTTTAAGCCCTGTAGCACACTCTGTAATATATATAATCCTCAGTGCTTGAATGAGTGTAGCTAGTAAGGCATGTTTCTTTGAGATCGAGGGAGCTTTTACATTTTTGCCCCTGTAATTCGAATTACGGTATGTAAAGGAGATTGGGGAAACTTCTAAATAAAAAGGGATCTCTTTTAATTAACTTTTGTAGAATTTCATGGTGCATTTGTTACTACTGTCAGCTTATGCGTGATTTAATTTAATACTGAAGCTTGAAGGTATTAGAAGTATAAAATCTCAAACTGTTGGTATGTTGCATCTTAAGAATTTTTTATGTGATTTTTGTTAAGTTCCAGGGCTTAATAAATGTATGTGGGAAATCTAGCTTTCCTCTGTCGTTGTTTGGCTTTCAACGAAATACTGAGAGAGAGATTTCTTAGTTTTGACTATGGCTTAAACTATGTTTTTAATATTGGAAATGAAATGTTGTTTTAAATTACTAAAGGGAAAATCCCTAGCTAGATTATGCGTCGTTTTTACTCATGCCTCTGTATATGAATTGATTTTCTTCTGTAATATAAATTTTAATGTGTAGAGTTGGTATTTTTGTGATTTAAATGGGGAATGACATATAGCTGAGGTAGCGAATGATGCCTCTGCATTTTTAGCTAAACCTTGGAGGATGCAAACTTTGACTGTGTGGAAATCATTTGATTAAAAAAATATAGGGAAGAAAGTAGGTAATGATTTCTTGTTTTAATTGAAGTAGCTTTATAATCCATCCCTAACGTTAAAAATAATATCGTGTTTATTCCTTTTATTGGTTTGTGTTTATGGATTTGAATAATTGTATGGGCGACAGAGACCTATGCTTATGATCTTCGTTATGAAATTTGTTGGAAATGAAGCACAAGGGTTTCAACCCCTATACTTTAGTTTTCTTTTTTAATTATATAACCTGGAAAATTTTAGATGAGGAAAATCAGCGTGTAAGGCATCTTGGTTTATAAAGTCTGAAACGATGTTTTAAAATCTTTTACTGTATTTTTATCTTGGGTTTTAGAGACTCCGGGGGACTAATGTCTGAGAGATTTGATTTAAATAGGATGTATATATATATATATATATATATAAAGGATTGATACTTTAATGTTTTAAATTTTTAAGCAAGGAATGAAATCGTATAAGTTGGAAAACATTCTGCGCCATTGGTTTTACAATGATTTGGTTATGAAAGTTCTATTTTAATGTACACTATGATATCGATTAGTTTTAGGATAAGGGCCTCATATTTTAAGTTGAAAAATAGTCAAGCAAATCGATCTCTATAGGAGATGATTCTGCTGTGAGTACTATGTAGGAATAAGGCTTGTAAAAAGTTTATTTAGCTAACTAGGGTTTAAATTTTTTGTCCATCATTAACTTTTAAAAAGAAAACCCAGGTAGCCAATGCCATAGGCCCTTGCTCTTGAATAAATAACTACTGCTAAGTTACCAGGAAGGAGGACTATTTGACAGAATTAAATCTCTAAGCTTAATAGCCTAAAATAAATTTAGAAAGAACCTGAAAAAAACTCATACCTGGATAGTTGCAGCTTGATCCTACTGCTGATACAACCTGCACACTTTCAGACACTAATTAATGCAAACAAGTATGTAGCGATTTGGCTGACTTGTAGACTAACTGAACCGAATGACTTTGGGAGTACCACGTTCCTCCCAACCTTGACCCTGAACCATTCCTGGTTCACTAATGGATCCCCCTGAGCTGGTTCCAACATGTAATAGGACAGTAGAAGGCCTAGGGAAGATTGCTGATGCAATTCAGTTCTTGAAAATAAAAAGGCTCTTTCAGTTTTTGTAGAAGAATTCTCTTCTCACACCATAGAATATGATATGAAGATAAGATGCCCTTCACTTGGGAATTGTCTTTTTTATATAGGTATATCTTGGAATATAGTTGTTGAGTTTAATAATGATATTTTCAATATTAACTCTTGATTTGTTTTAGTTTCGAATTATAATCCATGCAAATAATATTTTATTTTAATTCTTTTACTCCTAGTTAATCTAGGACATTTCAACTTGTTCCTTTATGATTTGTCTTTTAAAGGAACCTTTATATTTTATTTATTATATATTTCTATATATTTGGATCACATTCTTTTTCTTTATATATATATACTATAATAATTATCTATGCATATATATACTTTCTGCATACTATTTATGCATAATTCAGATATAGTATAATTTAAATCTTATGCATAGTATATATACATAAGTGAGACATCTTTTAATAATACTCAACCTGATTATTTATTTAATTAAATTACATAACAATGCTTTGATAATTATTTAATACATGGTCCAATTCTTTGGACAAGGCTTTTTTGGTAAGTTTGGATATTTGGCTAGGCTAGGTGACTCTCGGTCCCTCTTGCATGTTGGATTCCCTTGTTTTAACATGGTAGTTCCCGCAGTCCTTGATGAGAGATAAAAATGATTCATTTAACAAATTTAAATAATTGTGATGAGTAGTAGTGTTATTCAGAGTCTTCTTGACTCAACACTTTCAAGATCAAGTAAGCCCGAGTGCTCTTGAGAGCTTTGGATCAACACTCTCACATGGGCATTATGTTAGTGCAATTCCAGAGCATCCTGCTCAACACTAGTACTAGAATGTGGTTGTGAAGCACATCTAGAATGTACAAATGGCCTCAGATATGGTATTCATTATCAAGCTTGGAGTGCTCCAGGGCTTATGCCCAACATTCTATGTACATTGGGGCTTACGCCCGGTACATAATAAAATCCTCTAGGTACCTTGGGGCTTATGCCCAGTACATAGGTCATCCATGTGTTGCAGAGTCCACGCTCACACATCATAAAAGTCAATCATGTATATCATAACTATACACAATATGTAACACAAATCATCTCAGTATATTAGGCTTTGTACCCAAATCTCATAATAAAACATAAATCAAATACTTTGGGGCTTTTTGCCCAGTATATAATAATAGCCTGCATCAGTCAGGGTCCATGCCCAAATATGTATATCTATAAAGGAAATGAATCATGTGCATTGGGGCTTACGCCCATTATAACAAAATAAATCATATGAGTTGGAGCTTTAAGCCCAGCATATAACATCAATATAGTGAGTCCAAATTCAGGATATTACATCCCTCGCCGCTTAGAAAACAACACCGTCCCAATGTTTCTAGGGACTAGAAATGAAGTCATGAAAGAAGGCGAGGTAAGCCTCTTTCATGGTTACCTCATTTTCCCAAGTAGCCTCTTCTGGTCCAAAGTGCCTCCATTGCACCTTCAACTAGGTGATGGTCCTTCTTCTAAGTTTCACCTCTCTCTTATCTATAATGTGGATGGGCTCTGACATGAATTCCCCTTCGGGTTCCACCTGTAATAAAGACCAATCAATCACATGTTTAGAATCATAGACATATTTCTTTAGTAAAAATTCATGAAAAACATTATTAACTTTTACATGAGTTGGTAACGCTAACTCATATGTTACTGGCCCTTTCTTGGCTAGTATCTCAAAGGGTCCACAAAACCTAGGGGCGAACTTCCTGCATCGCCCCAAACTCAAGGAGCTTCTTTTTTCCTTCACTTTTAAGAAGACGTGTTCGCCGACTTAGTAATCTTTGTCTTTTCTTTTCTTATCGACATAGCTCTTTTAGCGGTCTTGCGCCTCTTTCAAGTTTTTTTGTACCTTGGTAACTAGTTGCTCCAAGTCTTTTAGTAAGTCGGGACCCAGCATAAGTCTCTCTACCGAACTATCCCAAGTCACTGGTGTCCTGCACTTTCTACCATCGAGTACCTCGAAGGGACTCATCTTGGCAGAGGTTCGGTATCCATTGTTGTTGAAGCAAACTCTGCAAGGTGTAGGTAATCCTCCCACTTTGTGGGGTTGTTCATAAGATACATCCTAAGCATGTCCTCAAGGATTTGGTTTACCTGTTCCGTCTGTTCGTCGGTTTGGGGATGGCATGAGGTATTGAACTGTAGTTGTGTCTCCAAACCAGAGAACAATGCCCTCCAAAAGTTACTAGTAAACATCGTGTCTCGATTGGAAATGATTGCCTTGGGTATCCCATGCAATCAGAAAATATCCTTGAGGAAGATGTTCGCAATGTGAACAACTTTGTAGGTAGACTTCACTGGTATAAAATGTGCTTCTTTTGATAACTTGTCTACTTCTACAAAGATGGAGTCATTCCGTCTCTTACTTTCAGGTAAACCTATGATGAAATCCATACTGATGACCTCCCACTTCCATTCTGGAATGGGTAATGGTTGCAGTAGTCCCGAAGGGTGCTGGTGTTCCGCTTTAACCAGTTGGCACTCCTGGAATTTAGCAATGAATAACGCTATGTCGGCTCTCAATTTAGGCCAAAAGAAGTGTTTCTTTACTGCTGATATCATCTTTTGATATCCTAGATGCCCTGAATAGGATTTCTAATGGAACTATGTGAGGATGCTGGGTCTAATGTCCCCACGTTTTGGAACATAAAGTCTCTCTTTCAACCATAGCAGTCCCGACTCGTCTATCTTATACTCTTTTTGTTGTTGGAATAACCTATCCTCTTGGATTTTTTTAAGGATATCAACATAGAATCGGTCACTCCTACATGCCGTTGTAATATTGTCGTACAAATCTGAGTCGTTTTGACTTACAGTCACCTTGTATAACATATGGGCTTATCGACTTAGAGCATCGGTGATCTTGTTCTCCTTTCCGTTTATGTGCTTAAGCTCAAAGTGTACTCACGAAGGAAGGCTAGCCACCTAGCTTGCCTAGCATTTAGATTAGGTTGGTCGAACAAGTACTTCAAGCTCATGTTATCCTTCTTTAGTAGGAACTTCTTTCCCATGAGGTAATGCCTCCACATTTTCAAGGCATGGATAATGGCAGTTAGTTCAAGGTCGTGCGTGGGGTAGTTTTGTTCATGTTCCTTCGAATTCCTTGAATCATAGAATATGGCGAAGTCATTTTTCATAAGGACTCAACCGATCCCTTCCTTGCTTGCATATGTGCAAACCATGAAGTCCCCATCGGGGTCTGCAATCCGTAAGATGGGTGCACTAGTCAAAAGTTGATTTAACTTTTGGAAACTTTCCTCGCACTTAGTCATCCAATGAAACTTGGTTGTCTTCTTCTGCAAGGCTATCATAGGACAAGCAATTTGCGATAAGTTCTCAATGAACTTCCAGTAGTAACCGGCTAACCCTAAGAACAATCTTATGTCGATCACACAAATGGGTGTAGGCCATTACTCTATGGCTCTAATCTTCTCGGGGTCGACTGCTATCCCCTTCTTGGAAATGATGTGACCAAGGTATTGTATCTGGGGTTTGTAGAAATCACACTTGCTAAACTTAGCGTACAGTTGGTGTTCTTGTAGTATTTGTAACACTATTCGAAGGTGTTCCTCGTGTTCTTCTTCATTATTGGAGTAGATCATAATGTCGTCAATGAAGACTAGAACGAACTTCTCTACGAATTTACTAAAGATGTTGTTCATCATGCACATAAAGTTTGCGGGTGCATTTGTCAATCTGAAAGGCATCACCACAAACAGATAATGACTGTATCGGGTTCGAAAGGTAATCTTACTGATGTCTTCATCATGGATTCTTACTTGGTGATATCTGGATCATAGGTTGATATTTGAGAAGATCTTCGCTCCTCCGACTTGATCAAATAAGTCATTAATTCTAGGGATTTAGTAACAGTTTTTGATGGTCAACTTGTTGAGTTGGCGGTAATCGATGCACATCCTCATTGTCTCATCCTTCTTCTTGAAAAAGAGTATTGGTGCTCCCCAATGAGACACACTCGGTCGGATATATCCTTTCTCGATCATATCTTGTAACTGAAGCTTGATTTCCACCAATTCAAGTGGGCTCTGATGTAAGGGGCCTTGGAAACTGGTACTGACCCAGGTGTTAGCTCTATGGAGAAGTCTAGGTCTCATTTGGGTGGTATCCCAGACATTTCCTCGGGAAATACATCCTTGAATTCTACGAGGACTGGGAAGTCTTCGATCTTTTGTTCCCTATCCGCTTCTACTGTTCGAATGTTGACTGCAAAGAGTTTACAACCCTTCCTTACGCACTTCTTTGATTGCAAGGAAGATATTTGTATTATAGAAACTTTCTTAGGTATACCCTAAATCTACCTTTGATTCCCTTGGTTATCCATGCATAGTATTGACTTGTTCAAGCAGTTAAGCAGGGCATGATGTTCTTCCAACTAATCCATGCCTATAAGTACATCGCATGATCCTAGTGGTAGGATATTTAAATCCACCCTAGCTGGGAACCCGTTCAAATCTATCTCACAAGTTCTAACTAGTTCGGAGATTATTCGTTTGGTACCGGTGGCTAGTTGTACGAGCCATGGTTTCTCATGACTCTCTCGGTTTAACTTACAAGTATCGACTATCTTAGGGGAGACATAGCTTCGGCATACACTGGGATCTATCAAAACTGAAATGGTTGTGTTTGACATCTTACCCTCAATTTCAACCATAGTGGCTTGGTGATCTGCTTGTCTGCCATTTAGTGCAGCATAAATTCTTTGTGTTCTTGCCACATCCCCTACTATTGAGTTTGCTTAGACATTGTGTAGAACTCCGTCCATCTTGTTGGGACAATCTCAAAAGTAGTGGGGCCCTTGGCATTTATAGCAAGTAATGGTTGGTGGGGAATCTTTTGCTCCTTTGTTGAAAGTTGGTCTGTTGGCATGTGGTGGGGGTGCATTTGGCCGTGGATGAAGTCGGTTGAAGCCTCTGTTGGGTGGAAAAATATTGTTGTGTTTCTGGTACGGTGGTGGTCTAAATCCAGGTCTTTGGTTTTCTAAAAAGGTTCTGAATCTATCTTTGTTTCTATTTATGTTATCATTCGTTGGTTGTCCATGTTCGTAACAGAGTCTTGCTTTGTGTAAAGTCATGTCTAATGTTTTAGCCATGTCGAACTCAATCTTCTCTCGAAAATTGGGAGGTAGGCATCCTAAGAATTGTTGTATCTTGACTTTTCATCCTTTATATAAGGAACATAATGTAGTAGTTCCAAAAATCTATTGATGAAATCTTCCATAGTAAGGGAGCCCATTTTTAGTTCATGAAATTATTTGATCTTTTAGTTAGAGAATCTTTCAGACATTTATATGTCTTGAAACAGTTTTTCTGAAAGAATTCCATTTTATGTCTCTCCCTTTGCGCCCTTTTGTATGTTTCAAGTCCCTCCACCATCTGGCTTCTTTACCATTTAAGTTGTAAATGGCCAGACGGGCTTGCATTTCACTGGAATAGTTGTGAACTTTAAAGTACTTGTTCATCCCTAACAGCCACTCCTTAGCTTTCTCCCCCGTATTTATCTCTTCGTCATAAGTTGGGGCTTTGATTTTCCGGAATTATCCTTGTAAGTTGTCATCACTTTTACTCCTTTTCTTGCAAGGGGATGGTGAACCGTCATCATCGGAAGAGTTCTTACAATCCTGTTCCATGTAATCTGGTATGTGCTCTTCACACTCATCTCCTTTAGGACTGATGGATATTTTTGTGTGACAATTTTTTCCTTGGGATTTGTTGGCTGAGTGGGTGGTCTAGCCATGGGACCTTGCCCCTATTAAGCTCTAAAGAAGAGCTTCATTTATGGCTTGATGTTCTTGTCTTTCCTGCATATTATCGTCTTTGAAACTTTGTAACTCATGTTGCAACTGCTTTATTGATCTCATTAAATATGATTTTAATTCCACCACAATCTCTTTCTCTCGTGGTGGA
This sequence comes from Larix kaempferi, assembly GCA_027924585.1. Classification (NCBI taxonomy): domain Eukaryota; kingdom Viridiplantae; phylum Streptophyta; class Pinopsida; order Pinales; family Pinaceae; genus Larix; species Larix kaempferi. The sequence goes on from BSBM01000727.1 coordinate 3,775,742, forward strand.
GAGTTCAAATTTCCATGTATACTGTTATCTTTTTCTGTATTCATAACTCAGACTGTAATTGTACTTGCAATGTTGTATCAATTGTAAGAACATAAACCTGTCAGTTCCTATATATATATAAAAGAAAATTCATAAGTGCATGTTTCTGAATTATGAGTATCTATAGCGGATGTTTTCTTGTAATGAGTCCAATAGGTGACTTAGTATTGTAGCTTGGCTCTGATACCACTTGTAATGTCCCTAAAACTGTAAAAATTTAAAAAAAATTCGTGTACCTTTTTATTGCCTATTGAAGTAGATGTTTAGTAAATTAACTTCAGCACTGGGAAAATAACTAGAAGGCTTATTAAGATAATGGAAGAAATGCATGATTTATATTTCTGTTCATGGCCTATTGTATGATGCATCCATGATGGTTGATCTCACTCTTGGTAGTTCTACGAAATCGGTTTAATTGCAATTCTATCTTTTAAGAACCACATTGGTTTTATGGTAATTAGCTCAAGATGATGAGAGTCTCAGCACTTGGTTAAAAACTTCTCATCTTTGTTTAAACTTGTATCTGGATTATATGTTCTTCATTTTAAATGTTATACTTATGTGCCTCTTTAAAATAGAATTGTTCAGTATGAATATATGTGTGTTACTATATTTTAATGATCTTATATGGTTCGAGGGGATGGATTTGATAGCAGTTTGGCCAGGCTTAGAATTTCATGCTAAATTTCTTACTTTATTATATGTTGTAGGTAAACCCTAAAGGTCATCTAAATCTACTTTCAAATCCATAAAAATTTGTAAGGGTTTAAGGTTTTAATTTTATCCAAATTAAAATGTAACCCTGCAAAAGTGAATGGAGTTTTACCACTATACGAAGTGGGTTAAAATTTGCATTGTAGTTGGATGGAAACGCATTAATGTTTCAGCTAATGGAATGGGGGCCAGCTATATGCCACTAAGGGATCGAACCCTAAGGTATGTTTTGGCCCAATGAATTATCGCATCCCTTGGTTTGGAGGGGAAGGAAATGTTATGCTCTGCTGGTGTTGGAGCAGACCATAGCAGAGCTCGACATGTTATTCACTAGCTAGCATGGAGCCTTTGGAAGGTAACTTCAGTACCCGGTCGTGTCTTAAATAAATTCATGTAATAATTTTGATCCTGGTTTGTAATTTCAATCGTTTGGTTTTCGCTTGGTCGGGCTTCAGTGGTGAGTTTCGAGTTTGGCATGGGATTTCGTTGCTTGGCATTTTTAAGGGTAAGTCTGGCCTTTGCTAGCTATTTCCTCCCTTTGAACTAAAGTTTGTCTATGGACTATTTACTCTAATATTTACGAGTTGGGAAGAGGCTTTTACATATGCAATTGATGTAACTATTGGTTTGATTATGCTCATCGTGGTTTATGACCTGTAGCGTACTGTGTAATATATATAATCCTAAGTGCTTGACTGAGTGTAGCCTGTAAGGAATCTTTCTTTGAGATTGAGGGAGCATTTAAATTTTTGCCCCTGTAATTCGAATTACAGTATGTAAAGGAGATTGGGGAAAATTCTAAATAAAGAGGGAGCTCTTTTAATTGACTTCTGTAGAATTTCATGGTTCATTTGTGACTCCTGTCAGCTTATGCGTGAATACTGAAGCTTGAAGGTATTAGAAGTATAAAATATCAGGGTGTTGGTATGTTGCATCTTCAGAAGTTTTTAGGTGATTTTTGTTAAGTTCCAGGGCTTAATAAATGTATGTGCAAAAGCTAGCTATCCTCTGACATTGTTTGGCTTTCAACGAAACCCTGAGAGAGATTTCTCAGTTTTGACTATGGCTTAAACTATGTTTTTAATATGGGAAATGATATGTTGTTTTAAATTACTAAAGGGAAAAGCCCTAGATGGTTTATGCGTCGTTTTTACTTATGCCTCTGTATGTGAATTGATTTGCTTCTGTAATATAAATTTTAATGTGTAGAGTTGGTATTTTCATGATTTTAATGCGGAATAAGACATAATTGAGGTAGTGAATGATGCCTCTGCGTTTTTAGCTAAACCTTGGAGTATGCAAACTTTGACTATGTGGAAATCATTTGATTACACAAATATAGGGAAGAACGTAGGTAATGATTTATTGTTTTAATTGAAGTGGCTCTATAATCCAGCCCTAATGTTAAAAATGATATCGTGTTTATTCCTTTTATTGGTTATGTGTTTATGGCTTTGAATAATTTTATGGGGGATAGAGACCTACGCTTATGATCTCCATTATGAAGTTTGTTGGAGATGAAGGGAAGGGGTTTCAACCCCTAGACTTTAGTTTTCTTTTTTAATTATATAACTTGGAAATGTTTAGATGAGGAAAATCAGCCCGTGTAAGGCGTCTTGGTTTATAAAGTCTGAAACGATGTTTTAAAATCCTTTACGGTATTTTTACCTTGGGTTTTACAGATTCTAGGGGACTAATGTCTGAGAGAGTTGATTTAAATAAGATGTATATATATATATATAAACATGATTGATACTTTAATGTTTTTTTATTTTTAAGCAAGGCATGAAATTGTTTAAGTTGGAAAACATTCTGCGCCATTGCTTTGACAATGATTTGGTTATGAAAGTTCTATTTTAATTTACACTATGATTTCGATCAGTTTTAGGATAAGGGCATTGGATTTTAAGATGGAAACTAGTCAAGCGAATCTATCTCTATAGGAGATGATTCTGCTGTGAGTACCGTGTAGGAATAAGGCTTGTAAAAAGTTTATTTAGCTAACTAGGGTTTAAAGTTTTTATCCAGCATTAACTTTTAAAAAGAAAACCTCGGGAGCCAATGCCATAGGTCCTTCCTCTTGAATAAATAACTAATGCTAAGTTACTAGGAAGAAGGACTACTTGACAGAATTAAATCTCTAAGCTTAATAGCCTAAAACAAATTTAGAAAGAAGTTGAAGATAACTCATACCTAGATAGTTGCAGCTTGATTTTGCTGCTGGTACAACCTACACACTTTCAGACACTAATTAATGCAAACAAGTATGTATTGATCTAGCTGACCTGTAAATTGAACTGAATGACTTTGGGACTACCACGTTCCTCCCAACCTTGACCATGAACCATTCCTGGTTCACTAATGGTTCCCCCCGAGCTGGTTCCAACATGCAATAGGACAACAGAGGGCCTAGGGCAGATTGCTGATGCAATTCAGTTCTTGAAATTACAAAGGCTCTTTCAGTTTCTGTAGAAGAATTCTTTTCTCATACCATAGAATTGTGATATCAAGATAAGATGCCCTTCACTTGGGAATTGTCTTATTTATATAGGTAAATCTTGGAATATAGCTGTTGAGTTTAATAATGATATTTTCAATATTAACTCCTGATTTGTTTTAGTTTTGAATTATAATCCATGCAAAGAATATTTTATTTTAATTCTTTTACTCCTAGTTAATCTAGGACTTTTCAACTTGTTCCTTTATGATTTGTCTTTTAAAGGAACCTTTATATTTTATTTATTATGTATTTCTATATATTTGGATCACATTCTTTTTCTTTATATATATACTATAATAATTATCTATGCATATATATACTTTCTGCATACTATTTTTGCATAATTCATATATAGTATAATTTAAATCTTATGCATAGCTTTTATGCATAGTACCTATACATAAGTGAGACATCTTTTAATAATACTCAACTTGATTATTTATTTAATTAAATTACATATAAATCATTTGATAATTATTTAATACATGGTCCAATTCTTTGGACAAGGCCTTTTTGGTAAGTTTGGATATTTGGCTAGGCTAGGTGACTCTAGGTCCCTCTTGCATGTTGGATTCTCTTGTTTTAACATGGTAGTTCTCGCCGTCCTTGATGGGAGATAAAAATGATTCATTTAAATAATTTAAATAATTATGATGAGTAGTAGTGCTATTCAGAGTCTTCTTGACTCAACACTTTCAAGATCAAGTAACCTCGAGTGCTCTTCAGAGATTTGGCTCGACACTCTCAAATGTGTGTTACGCTAGTGCAATTCCAGAGCATCTCGCTCAACACTAGTACTAGAATGTGCTTGTGAAGCACATCCATAATGTACAAATGGCCTCGGATCTGGTATTCATTATCAAGCTTGGAGTGCTCCAGGGCTTATTCCCAACACTCTATGTACATCGAGGCTTACGCCCAGTACATAATAAAATCCTTTAGGTACCTCGAAGCTTATGCCCAGTACATAGGTCATCCATGTGTTCCAGAGTCCACCCTCACACATCATAAAAGTCAATCATGTATATCATAACTCTGCATAGTATGTAACACAAATCATCTCAGAATATTAGGGTTTGTACCCAAATCTCATAATAAAACATAAATCAAATACATTTGGGCTTTCTGCCCAGTATATAACAATAGACTACATCAGTTAGGGTCCACGCCCAAATATATATAACTATAAAGGAAATGAATCATGTGCAATGGGGCTTACACCCAGCATAACAAAATAAATCATATGTGTTGGAGCTTTAAGCCCAGCATATAGCATCAATATAGTCAGTCAAAATTTGGTATATTACAATCAGTGTGCGTCTCAAAGGAGAACCAATCCCCAACTGAGTATCTTGGATTTAGCTGGAGCATAATTTTGCATTCTGGAAAGATTCTAAGAGGAGGACAATTGAACAATAATGTATATTTTCTAGTCACGGTGGTATCCATAAACACAAAGAAACCTTCATGAAAGGGAGTAGGAGTAATTAACTTATGGAGGTCATCTCGGCTGAAGAAATCCTTATCATGATAGATGATCATATAAATTAGAATGAAATTGTAGCTGAATAGATTTCTGGAGGAAAATGTTTTGAACTCCAGGTGAATGGACTGAACGAGAAAATATGGAAGGTCCAATTTAACAAGTGCTTCTTGCTAAGATAAATTTATAAGAAAAAAGAAAACCTAAAGCAACCACATCAATTACGAAGTCATGATTATACCCGAGGACCTGGAAAATCTTGGATAATAATGGTTTGGATTTCTTTGGGAAAATGTCCATACTAAACATTGAATGAGTACTTTGTATGTTTGCTTGTGGGGGAATTATCATGTGGATGAACGTATTCTTGCTCTCTGATGATAATTCGTGAATCTTCCCTTCTAGGAATTCTTCATTGAAATGAAAGCTGGTAGCATCTTCCACAGTGTCCATTAATTCCATGATGAGTTCTCTAGTGATTGGGCAGGTAACTGATCCTAACGGAGACACAGCCTCTTTTCTTTCTAGAGGATATCTTTCTGTGCACCATTGCACCAGCTTCGGGAAGGGTCTGGCCTATGGTAAAACCATATTCTCCAATCCGGAGCTCCATAAGTTGAAGAATTATTTTCCTCTCTTGGCCTGCTCTTCTACCTCTCTGGAAAATTGATGTAGATTGGATAATGAAGATATCAGATCATGGATATCAAAATGTTCGTCTCCTAGGTGATCTTCTTGGTTTAGATTCGAGGTTGTTGAGGGAGATGTCTCAGGTTTGGAGATATAAGTCATGGTGACGCTGGTAGGACAATGTAAAAGATGATGGATGTTTGGCATCGACTTCGAAGAGGCTAGTGTGGTGACTGTGTTGATGTATATGTAACTTCAGAATGTATTTCATCTATACTTATTGTACTCCTATAGAGATGTATTATTCCTCTATACAGAAGTGTTGTCATTTGTATTGACAAGTGTCGCACATGGTGTAACTTGCTAATGGGTTATTAGACCACCTAGTAGAGGGGTCGACCCGGAATAATGTAACCTAGGGTTATTAGGTTGAGTTAGACAAGTCGGCCCCATAGGTTTATTAGGAAGCATAGAACAAGTATAAATAGAGATCGGGATATCTCTATTTCTATAATATCATTAGTCACTCTTCTATCACTCAGAAAGTGGCACACATGTAAGGAAGAGGATAAGCTGCTAGGAGAAGACTATCTCTTGTACTTTGGTTGTATCATTCCTCTCTCTATCTTTGAGGAAGTTGTGGGGTTTTTCACCTTTATGGTTTTCCCCAATGAAACTCTATGTGTCCATTGTCTTATGTGATTCATTGATATGCTTGCTACATGCTTGATATGATTGATATGTTGTACATGTTATTCTCTCAGTAAAGATCCTAGAGTATGTTGAATTCATGCTCAAAAATTAACATGGTATCAGAGATAACCTAAGAAGAAGACATTGTGCAATGGCAGAAACTAGGGTTTCTTGTTTATTGGGTTTCTCTCCACATATTTTGGAAAAGCAACAAGGTAGATTGACTCTACTCATCAAGGAGAATTGTTCTGTCCAATCAGAATTCAATTTTGAGCACTTTCAGTTTTGGCCCTAAAAATTAGGGTTTTCTCAAAAATAGGAATTTTTGAAATCTGAATACATAGCTGGAAGCTACTTGGAAAAAGCTAAGTTTAGAGCTTTGGATCAAGATTTTTTGTTGGGTGAAGCTCCCGGAAACTCAAACCCTAATTCAGTGTCCTCCTAGTGAATCCGGGAGATTGAAAACATTTCTGAAGGGTTAAACTTTGTAGTTTCCAATTTATGAGTATACCAGGATGATCAGCATATCAAGGTGCATCTTTCTATCCTTTCAAAATTTTGAAATTCACATTTTGAATTTTTAGGGTTTCTCTGACAAACCCTAATCTGGGACCAGATGAAGTTTTCAGCAAATCAAGTGGTAAGACCCAAATCTTTTCTATTTCCATTTGATGTACTCTTTAAGATCTCTCACCACACCAAGCTTGAAGATAATCTTGAAGGGGCTAATAAATTCTGAGCATGGAAGTATAGGATTGGGTTAATCGTGGAAGAAGATGAGTTGGATACTTACATAAGCTCTGAGGTCCCTATCCCAGAGGAAGAAGAGGCTAAAGCTCTTCACAAAATGAACTTGGTCAAGGCAAAGAGAATCATTGTTGATTCTATGAAGGACCATATCATCCCCCATGTGTCATCTCTGAAGATACCCAAAGAGATGTTTGATTCCCTATCCAAGCTATTTGAAGGGAAGAACATAAATTGGAAGATGACTTTGCAGAATCAATTGAAAAGGGTAAAGCTTCAAGATGGAGAGACCATTCAATCTTATTTTTGTAAGGTCTCTCAAATTAAGGAACAACTCGAAGTTGTGGATGAAGTAGTGGATAATGGTGAAGTTGTCATGACCACACTAAATGGCCTACCTAGGTCATGGGATTCCTTTATCCAAGGAATCTATGCAAGAAAGAGGTTGGTCTCCTTCAGTAGAATGTGGGAGGAATGCTCACAAGAAGAATCAAGGCTTGTGGCCCGAGAAGAAAAGATGGGGAATGAAGATCAATCTCTCACAGCTCACACCAAGGGAAGCAAGTTTAAGAGGAAGAGATCTCATAACAAGAAACATTCTCACCCTCATCACAAGAAGAAAGATCTACCTCATGTTTGATGTTACGAATGTAATGAAATAGGACACTTTGCTTCAAATTGCCCCAAGAAGAGGAAAGACAACAACTTCAACAAGAAGAAGAAGAAGAACAAAAGAAGATATCATGCTCATGTTGCTAAGGATGATGAACCCCCAGGAAGAAAGCTAGAGCAGCAAGTGATGACTCATCTAGCGAAGATGAATATGTTCTAATCTCATCCCTCACAGGTACTATTTCTCATGGTTGTAATGATTGGCTAATTGACAGTGGGGATTCTAAACACATGACTGGGTTTAAAGAATCTTTTGTAAATCTATCTGAACATAAATCACCCCATAAGGTGAAACTTGGGGATGATTATCAATATCCTATGAAAGGAAGTGGGGAAACCTCTTACAACCTAGAATCTAGAAAGTCCTTGAAGATGAAAGATGTGTTATTTGTACCTAGGCTCAAGAAGAACCTACTCTCCATATCTGCATTGGATGCAAAAGGCATGAGGGTTGCATTTGTAGATGGCCAAGTCCTAATGTGGCCAAAGGGTAAAACTATTGATGATGAAGTGGTGATTGGAGAGCAAGAGGGAGGATTTTACAAATTGAAGGGACAACCTGAACATGCCATGGTACATGATTCCATGGAGCCAAGTGAACTTTGGCATCGAAGGCTTGCACATGTGCACTACAGAGCACTACCAATTGCAAGTAAAGTTGTGGAAGGTCTTCCTGAAATCAAGTCAAAGCATGAAGGTCTTTGCAAAGGATGTGCAAAAACAATGAACGTTAAGAAGGCATTTCCAAGCAGTGAAAGAAAAGCAAAAAGAATCTTGGAAATTATCCACTCCAATGTATGTGGTCCGATGTCATCCAGTTCTCTGAGTGGGTATGTATACTATGTCTCTTTCATTGATGATTTCTCTAGGAAGACTTGGGTCTACTTCTTAAAGAACAAATATGAAGTATTTGATAAGTTCAAGGAATTCAAAACCTTGATGGAGAATTAAACTGACAAGAAGATCAAGACATTCAGATCCGACAATGGCGGAGAAGGCATTTCAGGTGATTTCAAGAAACTATGCAATGATTCAGGGATTAAGAGGGAGTTGACTGCTCCCTACAATCCACAACAGAATGGAGTGGCAGAAAGGAAGAATAGAACTATCAAGGAAGCAGCATGGGCAATGTTGCACGACCAGGATCTGCCTATGCATCTATGGGTAGAAGCAGCTAGGACAGTTGTATATGTGCAGAACAAAACACCTCACAAGATATTGGACAACAAGACACCATAAGAGGTCTTCTCTGGTAAGAAGCTTGAAGTGATCCATCTTAGAATATTTGGTTGTCCAGTATATACACATATTCCAAAGGAAAAGAGGACAAAGCTAGATCCTTCAAGAAAGAAGGGTATCTTTGTGGGGTATAGTGAAAGTTTGAAGGATTACAGAATATATTTTTTAGGTTTCAAGAAGATTGATGTCAGTAGGGATGTGACATTTGATGAAAACTCAGCTTTCATCAAGTTAAGAAAGGCACCTATTGAAGATCATGAAGAACCAAAGGAAACCAGATTTCAAGATACCACCATGACTGAATCAATTCCAGAAATAGATCGAGAAATTGAAGATCCATAAGAACCTGTAGATCCACCCCGTGAGAAGGATTCTCACAAGAGGAAACCTGCATGGGCTAGAGAGCTCATTCAAGATGCAGAAAGGTATGGCATTCTAGAAGAAGAACATACAGCAAGGAAGAGAACTAGATCTCACACCAGTTATGTTTCCTTACTCTGTGACATTATGAACAAAGAACCTTCCAGTTATGAAGAAGTAGTGGAAAATAAAGAATGGAAGGATGGCATGATTGAGTATCAATCGATCATGAAGAATGATGTTTGGGATGTAGTCCCAATACCTGAAGGGAAGTCAGTGTGAATTCCAAGTGGATCTACAAGATCAAGCATGCTGTAGATGGCAGGATAGAGAAATACAAAGCGAGATTTGTAGCTCGTGGCTTCTCCCAGAAAGAGGGAATAGACTATGAAGAAAATGTTGCTCCTGTAGCCAGGTACACTTCCATCAGATTAGTACTTTCCCTGGCTGTAGTGATGAGATGGAAGATACACCAGATGGATGTCAAGACAGCTTTCTTGAATGGTGTAGTCGAAGAGGAAGTGTATGTGGAGTAGCCACTTGGTTTTGAGACAAATGACAAGAATTCATACGTGTGTCGGTTGAAGAAAGCCTTGAATGGCTTTAAGCAAGCTCCTAGGACTTGGTATGGTAGGTTGGACATCTTTCTATCCAGTTTGGGCTTTACCAAGAGTAAAGCAGATTCCAACCTTTCCTACAAGGTTGAGGAAGGCAATCCAGTGATACTACTTCTATATGTGGATGACTTGTTTGTTACAAGAGAAGATAGTTTGATTGCTAATACCAAGAGGAAGCTTGTTGCCGAGTTCGAGATGAAGGACTTGGGGATGATGCACTATTTTCTAGGCATGGAGGTGTGGTAGAGTGCAGATGGAATCTTCCTTGGACAAGGAAAGTATACAGTAGAGATCCTGAAGAGGTTCGAGATGATGGACTGCAAGGTCATGGTCACACCTATGGCATCGAACCTGAAGCTTCTGTGTGATGCTTCATTTGATCCGGTTGATGTCACAATGTATCGTCAGATGATTGGATCCTTGATGTACCTAACAAACACGAGACTAGATATTTGCTTTGCAGTGAACACATTGAGCCAGTTCCTGACGGATCCCATAGGTGTTCACCTAGTTGTTGTAAAGCATATTCTGAGGTACCTGAAGGGTACAGTTGACTACGGGCTCAAGTATGATGCGAATCAAAAGTTTAACCTACAGGGTTATGTTGACTCAGATTGGGTAGGCAGTGCTGCAGATAGGAAGAGCACTTCTGGGTGCTGCTTCAGTATGGGATCATGTGTGATCTCTTGGTTTAGCAGGAAGCAGTCCTGCGTAGCACTGAATACAGCCGAAGCAGAGTATGTTGTAGCTTGTTTGGGTATTTGTGAGGCAGTATGGCTCCAGAAGCTACTGTCTGAGTTATTTGATCTCCCATTGGAGGCTACCGGTATCTTTTGTGACAACTAGAGTTGTGTGAAGCTGTCTCAGAACTGGGTGTTCCACGACAGGTCGAAGCACATCGAGATCAAATATCATTGTATCAGGGATACGGTGCAGAGAGGAGCAATGAAGCTCCTGTATATTGCAACGGATGAGCAGGTAGCAGATGTGCTGACGAAACCACTAGCCAGAGTGAAGTTTGAGTACTTCAGAGAGAGGCTTAGTGTTCTTCAGATCGACGACACTTCGAGGAAGAAGTGATGGACACATCTGCTAGAGCAATTCCAAGCATGGTGAGAGGAGGATCCTTCCCATAGCTGTGGATGTAAGCGTTGGATGATGAGCATCAGGATGATGCTCCAGTTACTGCTTTGTATATGCATCAGTTGGATGTTATGATCAGTTTGATCATGTATTTGTATATGCATCATGTTGGATGCTTGTTATGATCATGGATGCTTGTTATGATCAGTTGGATCATGTATATGTATATGCATCATGTTGGATGCTTGTTATGATCAATTGGATCATGTATATGTATATGCATCACGTTGGATGCAGGATATGATCAGTTGGATCATGTATTTGTATATGTATATGTATCAGATGGATACTTGTATGATCAGGTAGATCATGTATTTGTATATGTATCAGGTGGATACTTGTATGATCAGGTTGATCATGTATGATGATATGTATCAAGTAGATACTTTGTATGCATTAGATGGATGCATTGTATGATCAGGATGATCACAGATGACGAGCTTCAGGATGTTGCTCCAGATGATACACGTCAGGTTGATGCTATGATGATGATCAGGTTGATCATGTGTTGATGTACACCAGGATGATGTATGGTGAGTATTGGTTTTATACTCTGTGGCCGTGGACAGGTTGTGCAGGTAGCATAGAAAAGATACTTTAAAATATGGAAAGGTAGCGCAGTGTACTCATAACATCCTGGGATGCTCTATTGAGATCTAGACAGGTAGAGTGGTTTGCTCGTCACATCCTAGGATGCTCTAAGTAGGTTTTGCTACAGTTTCGCATAGAAACGATCCTTTAAAACCCAGATAGGTAGAGCAGTGTGCTCGTAACATCCTAGGATGCTCTATCAAGATCTAGATAGGTGGATCGGTTTGCTCGTAACATCCTAGGATGCTCTGAGTAGGTTTTGTGAATGTTCACATAGAAAAGATCCTTTAAAATCTGGACAAGTAGAGCAGTGTGCTTGTAACAGCCTGGGATGCTCTATCAAGATATAGACAGGTAGAGAGGTTTGCTTTGAGTAGTTTTTGTGAAGGTCAACATGTAAAAGATCTTGGGAGATCTGATAGTTTGAGCAGTGTGTTCGTAATCAATCCTAGGATGCTCTTTCAAGGTTTTGTTGAGGCACGTAATCAACCCTGAGTATTCCATAGTATGGCCAGTGATGATGAAGACCTACAAGTGGTGGGCGTACATCCAGTATCAAAAAGGACTGGTTTTGTAGAACTTCCTATGACGAGTAGATCAGAGATTGATTGAGATAGCAACAGTAGTGACGATGACGATAATTCAAGGACGATGATTCGCTAATGATGATGCTGAGAGTAAGACTTGTGCCTGCATATCTTTGTCGAGAAATACCTTCCTAGTTAAGAGGGAGTGTTGATGTATATATAAATTCGGAATGTATTTCATCTATATTTATTGTACTCCTATAGAGATGTATTATTAATCTATACAGGAGTGTCGTCAGTTGTATTGAAAAGTGTTGCAAGTGGTGTAACTTGCTGATGGGTTATTAGACCACCTAGTAGAGGGGTCGGCCCGGAATAATTTAACCTAGGGTTATTAGGATGAGTTAGATAAGTCGCCCCATAGGTTTATTAGGCAACACAAGACAAGTATAAATAGAGATCGGGAGATCTCTATTTCTATCATCTCATTACTCACTCTTCTATCACTCTAAAGTGGCACACATGTGAGCAGGAGGATTAGGTGCTAGGAGAAGATTATCTCTTGTACTTTGGTTGTATCATTGCCCTCTCTATCTTTGAGGAGGTTGTGGGGTTTTTCACCTTTATGGTTTTCCCCAGTGAAACTCTGTGTGTCCATTGTCTTATGTGATTGGTTGATATGCTGTACATGTTATTATGTCAGTAAAGATCCTAGAGTATGTTGAATTCATGTTAAAAAATTAACAGACTATTATAGGTCAAATCTGCAATTCTCCGTCTATGATCACATTAAGCTGTCGATCACACAAAAGGACAACATGGATTGAAGAGATAGATTTCCCTAGATGATGTATGGACTGAACCTACTCTCTTCAACTGAGAATTTCCTTGATTTCCCTAATCTTTTGACATGTGCGCTACTCTTTGGGCAGTAAAGTAGTGCACATCTGCTAGTATGCCCTGCTTTACTCATGATAAACTAGCGCACACCTTTGAAAAGCTGCAGGCGCTTGTTGCAAAACATTAAAGTTGTGTCTTGTGCGCTACTATGTCTTGAGGAAACTCATGCACATATTAATATGAAATCAAAAAATATATTAAATTGAAGAATTGGGTTTAGTTTAAGTTGGTTCTACAACTTCCCCAACCTCCCAATCCAACCACCTCTCGATTAAAATTTCCTACCTTGTCCCATAAATACAAGGAGGATCCATAAGAGAGGGACCTAGAAGAAAGGATTTTAGCACTGTTATGCTGGAGGAAAGTCCCAAGTCATTGTGAAGAGCAGGAGCCTAGGACTCGGTTTCAGAAACATCTTGAAACGTCAAGTATATTGTATTGATTCATGTTTCTTTGACAATGAAAAGGTCGAAATACCCTTCCTGTCCCAAATAAGATACCTATTGGATTGTGTGTCTATTTGGATTAGTATCTTATTATATTTGATGTTAAATTTATTTATAATTTCATCATATGTTATATGGTCAATATATGCTGAGGAAGGTATCCTTTGTATTGCATGTTCGTCAAGCGGGAGATCAAGTGAAAGCTATGACCAATCGTCAGTTAAAGGTATGTCTTTCAAGATCCCAATCTCTGTCATTTGTAAGAACTAATTGTAATGCAATTAATGTATTTACCTATGAACCTCGCCCAATTGGTAGTTTCCATCTCCTCACTATAAGTTAGAAATCCTAAACAATAGACTGGCGACTCTGCTGGGTAGTAACCGTGTAGTCTTTTCTGCTCTAGGAGACTTAGTTTTGGTTTTCTTCCAGCCCTTTCTTCAGTTTTTGATTCTTTGAGAGGTCTTTTAGGTCTGTGTTTATTGTTCCTTGCTGCTTGATTCATCTCAGTTGGCTGTTGCAAAGCCTGTTTCTGTCTTTTTGTGACATCTGCGCTGGTCTCCCCTAATAAGAGTAGCGCATACCACTCGATGAGCGCTGCTCTTTACACTACACAGTAGTGCACATATCCTAGTGTGCGTTGGTTTCTCCACCACACTGTAGTGCATTTTCCTGTAGTGTCCAGTTTTTGGTTAAGGTTTGATTTTCCAGTTGTTTGATTCCACTTCCAGCCTATTGCTTTTCCTTCTTGACTGACCCTTGAGACTTAAATGTCTCTTTTGAGTCTTGTTGGCCTCTCTTGAGTCTTTTTAGTTTATTTTCTTGCTTGAGTACTCATTTAAGTGTATTTGTGGCTTACTAGCCCTTTTTGAAGTTCATGCACTATTCTCTTTCGAACATAGTTGCATACTTTCATCCTAGTTGATGTTGCAGTCATACAGACCTGCATTCTTAATGTTCGTTGTCTGTTGCAACGTTTAGCATGCTTTCACTTTGTCTTGTCCTTTCCATCAAGGTTTGGATTCAATTTTGAGTCCTTAATATTTCTTTCGAAAGGTTGTTTGGTTTAGATACTTGCTGATTGTCTTATCAATTCAATCCAAGTGAGTCAAATTTTTTTAAGTTTTCTTTCCGTTGAGTCCGTGTGTTGTTAAATTCATTCTTGGTTCACTTGCTTACATTTTGCTTGGCTTAGTGTTTTCTTAGGGTTTTGATGCTTAGGATCAACCTGTTTAGGTCTACCTTTCTGTCACGAGTGTCTCTTTTCCCTATTTTTTTTTCACTTTGTTTCCAAGCCTCAAGTTTTTCTTTTGAAAAATATTGATAAGTCAATTCTTCATCGAGTCTCTTGATTTGTTTTCTTTGAGCCATTTAGATGTTTTCCTTATGCATGCTTTGTATTTAGATCTTGCTTTCTTTTGTACAAGTTCTCTTTCTTTTACATTTATCAAAAAAGACAAAAAATTCTTCAAATAGCTTAGTAGTAAGGTCTTGCATTATTTTGAGGTAGCATAGCTTACTTTGAAATATTTAAAAGAAAAATACAAAAATATTTTGATTTTAGGATTGCCTAGTTTTCGATTTCTGAAAGAATACAAACGGAAAAGAGAAAACGTTTTTTGTGAATTTGAAAGCTTTGCTTTACATGCACTTTACTTTCATACAAACCATTCCACACACGGCACTACAACCCTTGAGTAACAAGTAGCCTCTAAAAGGAAATTATTAACAAAATTTATTAGCAACATTTTTATTTTTAGGTATACACGAAATCAACTAGCTTAGGCTAGAGTTTTGGACTTAAATCACCTTAAACGATCTGAAACTGGCTTCATTACTCAACAATCGTAGTACAACTATCTTTTAGGTAAACCCATCTATATCAAATAGTCCTGGGAAAATCTACTTAAACCAAAGCTAAGCACGAGGCCGTGGGAGACTGGAATGGTTGAGGATATCCCCTCACTTTCCTCTCGACCATAAACAAGAGTTGACTCGCGTACGAGGGTCCTTTCGAACTTCAGGCTCTGCTACCCTGCCCATGCATTTAGACTAGGCTGACGACTGTCCCCCCAGGTTATTTCGTATTGATGGTATCCTTAGTATCAGACCTTTAGGGCTCTACACAAGTAGAGTGGGCGGTTATTCCCACTTCAGCTCAGACAGACGTGGAAAGTAACCCTTTGGCAGTAATCTCGGGAAGGTGGTTTGGTGATTCAAACACTTGCACCCAGTGGACCTCTAGAGGACGCCACGTAACTGACCATCGAAACTCTGTTAGTCTGTTATGGGCCCTA
The DNA here is from genome assembly GCA_027924585.1 of Larix kaempferi. Taxonomy (NCBI): domain Eukaryota; kingdom Viridiplantae; phylum Streptophyta; class Pinopsida; order Pinales; family Pinaceae; genus Larix; species Larix kaempferi. Next base: position 3,791,340 of record BSBM01000727.1, read on the forward strand.
ATCATCACAGACTTGCTTCCGAGAGTATTTGCCATCTATTTGCTTGGCTTGATTACTTAGGAAATTTTGTAGTGGTATGTTGTTTGCTCCTTAGTTGTAGTGGCCACTAAGTTTTTACTTAGTTTACTTTTTTAGAGTTGTGGAGGACCAACATCTTCATCAGTATTGGAGGTTTTGAAGCCTTCATCCTCCCATTGTTTATCCTCCACCGCCGCCACGATGCCGGAGGACAGATTCCCGTGGTTCTTTTGAACTTATGGTTGAAACAGAGGTTCTTGGAGAACCACAGCCCAGAACCCCGGATCAACAAGTCTTTGATGCTGTCGAGGTTAAGGACCTAACATCTAGAGAGTTCAGTACTCCTTTCAACCCTCCTCTTACTGGACCCAAAGATCGTTTACTAGTACCTATTGTATTTCAACAACCTGAGTACAGTGCGTGTGCTCTTTGTGGTGTGCTCTTTGTGCTCCTTGTTTTTAGTTGGCCTTAGAGATTTCTAGTTTGTTGAGTCAGAAACTATGGAAAGAATCCTAGTGAGCACCAATCAAGGGACCCATGTTGAAGGGGATCCTTGTGCTTTTCCATTCATTGGGAACATTGGTACTCCCTTAATGGCTACTTTGAATCTTTCGAGATTCACTATAGGGCTACCGGTTTGGTTGTTTTCCACTCCGAAATCCTTGCATGCTCCTGATGCTTCTCAAGTAAGCACGTCACATCAAGAGCATCGGAACCCTATGCCTGCTTCTCCAGTAACATCTTCTCCTCCTCCTTCTACCTCATGTGGTGAAAGTAGTAATACTAGTAACCAGCAGTCTAAAAGGAATAGACAGAGGAAGAATAGGAAAAAGAAGCCAAAGCAAGGGGGCATCCACCTAGCCTCTGAAGGTCATGTTGGGGGCACCTACCCAACCTATGGTGGTCATGTTGGAAAAATTCACCCAGCCTATGAAGGTCACACTGGGGGCACCTACCCAACCTATGGTGGTCATGTTGGGAAAAGTCACCCAACCTCTGAAGGTCATGCTGGGAGCACCTACCTAGCCTCTAGAGGTCATGATGGGAGAAAACTTTCAATCACTACAAATGATACTGAAAGTATTTCTTCAACCAATATTGCTCATGCTGAGGACATGTCATTGATCAATGCTGGTCATATTAATGACAAGTCACCAGTTCCTGTGAGTCATACTAGAGACACTGAATCAGCCACTGCAAGTCATGCTGAGAAAGTTGACATTGTTGACAAACCTAATAAACGGAAGCTAAAGTTCCCTTGTAAGTTTTGCGAGGGAGACCACCTGACCTATTTGTGCCCTATACTTCTAGAAGTGCAAAGAGTGTGCTCCTTAATTCAAAATTATTTTTCTTTTGAGCAACCAGCCAATGCAAGTCATGTTGGGGGCAAGCTATAGACATGCTAAGAGTACTATTGTTGTTAAGGAGTCTAAGATTATAGGACGCAAGCCGAAGTTCCATTGTAAAATTTGTAAGGGAGATCACCTTACTCACCTATGCCCTACTATTCCAGAGGTAATGAGAGTGTGGTCCATGTTTGAAGGATCCTCTGATCCTGAATTGTCTATAAATTCCCAACAGCCAGATCAATATTTGGTTGATGAAGTGGTTGAACCAATGCAGTCTTTGCTCAACCCCACTCTTTCTTCAGAGAGTGAAGTGATCGAATCAATGCAATCTTCGACCGGTCCTATCAGTCCTTCAGTAACTGATGCACCTGTTCCTGAAGTCTTCTGCATTACTAGTTCGGATGTGTCTGAAATGGGGGGCGCTGCATCTATGCTGAGTGAACCCCTACCAAACTTTGGGATCATTTCCTTTGATTGGAATAGTCTAACTGGGCCTCGCCTTCCTTCTTCTTCACCTTTCTAGATAAAGGTTGATATTGGCAACCATGTGGTTCATCGATGTATTGTAGATGAAGGAGCCTCTGTTAGTATCTTATCCCCTTATGCTTGGAGAGATTTAGGTTTCCCTAACATTGTTACAGTTGTTAGTTGGTCGTTGACCTTCGACATAAAACCTAGTGAACCATTGGGATTCCTCCCTCAGGTACCTGTTACTTTGAGTGGAAAAACAGTCTTAGTTGATTTTATGGTTTTAAAGGACCCTATGGATTTCGATATGATCCTCGGGCATGATTACGTATATGCTATGCAGACTATGGTGTCTACACTCTTTCGTGTGATGCATTTTCCTCACAACAAAAGCATTGTCACTATCGATCAGCTTACATTTGTTGATCCCTCTTATTACCCAACTATAGACCATGTATGTCCCCCGTCAGTAGGCACTACCATGTCACAATCAAATTATGTGGCATATTGTTCCTTGATTCCAATTGCTACTGTGAAGAAGCCTCTGAATTCATGCTTACCTTCTCAGGACTAGGTCCTAGAAATTGACCAAGTGATGACTCCATATGAATGTTTAGATATGTGTTCCATCTGGGATAATATACTTCCTTCTGATGAAGTTTTCCTAGATTCTATAATGCAGTCTGCCATTCATTTGGACAGTGATCCACCAATGAGCATTCTTCCAGCTTTCCTTCGAGCTCATTAAAAATAGTAAGGAGGCTACGCGCATTCTTCCACCTTCACATCGAGCTCGTTAAAAACAGCAAGGAAGTTATGAACAATTTTCTATCTCCTTTGAGCTCGTTAAAAACAGTAAGGAGGTCATGAGTTTACTTTTTCGAGCTTGTTAAAACTTTGCAAAAAAGATCTTTATAGATTTCTTTCACGCTCTTGTTTGACTCTTTAAATATGACAAGATTGCAGAGCAAACTTGGCCTCTTCAAGCTCGTTAAAGGATTTGAAGGTCCATCTGCTTAAGTATAAGCTTAACCCTTTTCCGGACTTTGGCGGATTACTTACGAAAAAGGAATACTCTAGTCATCCGTGGCTAGAAGAGTTCTTCTCTCATTGTTTTATGCTTTTTTAGGGGAGGAGACTAACTATATGAAAAATGACCTTTTGGAGCCTTCTTTAGGGTTTTCAGGCTCTTGAAACATGAAAACACCTAGCGAGTACTCACCTACTCGAGTTCGATGTGAAATCCATGAGAGGGTAAATAGAGGATTGCTTAATTTTTTAAGAATCTATAAATAGGAAAACACCGGCGAGGATTAACCTACTTGGGCTCAATATTAAAATCCATGAGTAAGTCTATGGAGGATTATTTAAGTTTTTCGTACTCCTTAAACAAGAAAACACCGGCAAGTAAGAACAGATCGCGGCTCGATATTAAAATCTAGAGATCAGTATTATAAAGTATTCTTCTATCTCTTCTTTGAACTTTGTAACCAATGAAGAAGGTCCTGAGTCTTCCTCCCATGGGCTCGTTAAACTCTTTACATGGTTGGACCTATTGAGTTTTCTTTTCTTCTTCGACTCATTATAACAACAAGACGAATATTCTTTTACCAAAAAGAATAAGGGATAAGAAGGGTATATCACATCTTTTTCAATTTCAAAGGAAGTTAAGTCAGAAATGTCCTTGAACACAACACCTACTTGAGTCTTTCATGTGAGTTGGGTTTTAGTTTTTGACCTTAGGGTGAACCTGATCTCTGAGTTTTTACTCCCCTGGTTGGTTATTCTTCCAACCATATGGAGGGTCTAACAGTGTCTCCTACATTATAGGCTTATATAATTTTCCCTTCATGTTGAAAGATGCCTAAGTCACTTTGTGTCGTGCTCACTTTTCAAGGACACAGCCTGTGTCGGCCATTCTACAGTTTACCTTGACTTCATGTGTCGGCCATCTTGGTGTCAGTTTGTTTCATCTTGTTACTTGTCCTACTCCACATCAGCTCATACCTTTTGAGTGTTCCTTGTGTTGGATGATGGAGGATGCATTAAGGCCTCCCTTCCAATGGACTTCTTCCCATCGACATCAGCTCATTATGATCTGGGAATGAAGTTTAGAGTTTCGGTTAGTACCTTGGGGATTGCAGTCATCAGTGGAAGTTTCCATCGTTGTTGAATACATGGGAATACATCAATGTCTATTATTCGACAGGTTCCTCAAGTGTTCGACTTCAAGTCCTCTTATTCACACTTGTTGGATCGTACTAGGTACCTTGGAGCCCATTATCGTTATCGATGGAATCCCTCATGTTTGTTAACGATATACATCAAAGACTGGTAATCAAATGATACCCCCCATGTTCGACTTCAACTCATTTATTCACATGGTTAGGGTTTGTACCTTGGTTTGTTTGGATGAAGACCTTGGGATTATGATAGCATTACCATATTTATGTTATCCCCCAAGCTACGCAAGATTGAGCCTCACTCATTTTGGCTCTTCATGAGACATAGATCTAGCTTGTTGTTATGGCTACGATCTCTCTTTTGACATGGATCCATGCTTGTATTTCAGTGGCCATGTTCTATAGATACATCTCCTAGTTATGTATCAAAGATCATGCTACACATATATATGATGTCAATATTGTAATTGCTCACTGACCTTGATCATTGTTTCAGGTGTTTTTTGTGACTTGGTTCTACGGTTTCTTGCTCCTCCTCTGACTTGGACTTATAATGTATTTCGGTAGTCGTTTCCCTCTGACCTCAGACATTACGGGGCATCTATTATAGGTCAAAGCTGCACTTCTCCATCCATGATCACATTAAGCTGTCGATCACACAAAAGGACAACATGGATTGAAGAGCTAGATTGCCCTGGATGATGTATGGGCTAAACCTACTCTCTTCAGCTGAGAATTTCCTTGATTTCCCTGATCTTTTGACATGTGCGCTACTCTTTGGGTAGTAAACTAGCGCACATCTTCTAGTATGCCCTACTTACTCAAGAGAAACTAGCGCACACCTTTGAAACCCTGCAAGCACTTGTTGTAAAACACTAAAGTTGCGTCCTGTGCGCTACTATTTCTTGAGGAAACTCGCGCACATCTTAAGATGAAATCAAAAAATATATTAAATTGATGAATTGGGATTAGTTGAAGTTGGTTCTGCAACTTCCCCAACCCCCCAATCCAACCACCTCTCGATTACAACTACCTACCTTGTCCCATAAATACAAGGACGATCCATGAGAGAGGGACCTAGAAGAAAGGATTTTAGCACCGCTACACTGGAGGAAAGTCCCAAGTCGTTGTGAAGAGAAAGAGCCCAGGACTTGGTTTGTAGAAACATCTCGACACGTCAAGTATATTGTACTGATTCATGTTTCTTTGACAATAAAAAGGTCGAAATACCTTTCCTATCCCAAATCAGATATCTATTGGATTGTGTGTCTATTTGGATTGGTATCTTATTATATTTGATGTTAAATTTCTTTATAATTTCATCATATGTTATATGGTCAAGATACGCTAAGGAAGGTATCCTTTGTATTGCAAGTTCGTCAAGCGAGAGATCAAGCAGGAGATCAAGTGAAAGCTAGGACCAACCGTCGGTTAAAGGCATGTCTTTCGAGATCCCGATCTCTGTCTTTTGTAAGAACTAATTGTAATTCAATTAATGTATTTACCTGTCAACCCCGCCCAGTTGGTTGTGTCCATCTCCTCACTATAAGGTAGAAATCCTGAACAACAGTGATTGATGGTGAGGGGGATCGAGGTGATAGGAAGCAAATTCCTGGTAAATTATTAGGAATCCTTCTTATAGCGGAGATTTGAAAATGGATGGATTTAATGAGCGATATACGTGGAACTCAAGGATTGGTCCTTTGTGTGAGTTGCATGGAGCCCTTAAATGCACGGGTACCATTTCTTCCGAAATGGTGGGGGTAATAACCATTAGACAAAGCCCAGGTGAGTCTTTTGAGGGAGGGAGATGAAATACCTCTGAAGTGGTTGCAAGGCTCATAATGACTGGTTTGGGAGAACCACTTTTAGGGCCTTGAATGATCATGAGGCCACCACATGGACAAGACAGTTTTCATTCAGGGTTTCACCTGGCTCCTTAAACGTCGAGCTATTAATGCATCCTAAAAGCAGGACAACCGGAGATTATTCCTTGTGTTTCCTTTATACTTGTACTTATTATGGGGTGAATTTTTGAGCTGGGGCCTTCTTTCCCTGATTGACAGCTGTAAAAGGGGAAACAATCGTCTTATCCAGTGGTGTCAGTTATAGAGGTTTCAGGGCCTTAGATAGGTAGTTTGGGGAGAACAATTTTAGGGTCCTGAATGGTCTTGAGATCGCCACATGGCCATGGTGGTTTCTTTTCAGGGTCGCTCCGAACTCTTTAAACATTGTTCACTTCAGGCCCCTGAACCAAATCTCCACCATTAATCCATACTTGATTGCGCCATTGATTGGTAGTCAAATCGATTTCTTGATCGTCGATCATCAGGATCGGGGCGACCAATCTTAGATTCTGTCCTCCTGTGGAAAATGGCTCTGATCCTCAAATTGACAAAGCTGTCCTTTCCTACGATCTACGGTGTTGTTTGCTGCCGGATGTATCGAAATATTAGTACCAATAGGTGGGATGATGAAATGTGGGAGGCATTGTGAAAATGTGAGGCTCCAATTAAGTGATTATCATCTCAAAACTCGTATCTTTTCCATCAATATGGGTGATTGTGATATAGTTTTAGGGACATAATGGATATGCACATTGGGACCAATTACCATGGAATTCAAGGAATTATACTTAATCTTTACTCAGGCATCTCATGCTCACAATGCTAAAGGGATCCAAGCAAGCTCCTCCGGAATCATAATTTATAATAAGATGGAAAAATTATTGAAAAAATGCCACTCTATATTTACTTCTCACTTCTATTCCATACAATCTCTTGAAAAAACCACCCTAGAAATCCATCCTAACTTACAAAAGGTTTTGGACAAACATAATAGGGTATTTAAGAAACCAAACGTTTACCCACATATAAAAATGAAGAATATCATCATATACCCTTAGATAGGTGTAGTAAACCACCAAATGTACACAAATATAGGTACCCATTTTCACAAAATAATGAATTTGGAAGAATATTTGAGGGGCTACTGGAGGCAGAAGTCATTCATTCAAGCACCAACCCATATTCATCCCCAACGATCATTGTTTTAAATAAATAAGGGAATGGGTTTATGTGTCTTAATATTTGTGACTTTGCATAGAATGAAGTAGTACAAAAATACTTTGCACTCTTAAAGAATGTCATGTGCATCACTCGGGTCTTACCCATGCCTACTTTTAGTAAAACCTTTCCATTGGATTGTGATGCTTCCATAAACATTTTGGGTACAATATTAAGGAAATATGAATGACCCTTAACTTTCACTAGTAGGTAGGGGGGAAATAGTGATATGGACAAGTTTACCTATAAGGAAGAAATGGTGGTCATCATACATTATGTCTACACATGGTTGGAATATCCCCTAGTGTAACATTGTTAGAAAAATAGGATCGTAGAGCAACTCCAATAAACAAGATGCGAATACAAATTACACAAACACATTACAAGAGAGACACCTATATATCGTGGTTCAGCCAAGATGGGCTATGTCCACACTGAAATTACTAGTCCTTATTATTATACCATCTAGCAAGTGAAGGGATACAACTTGTAGCACATCCACTGCACTTCCTCTTCATTGTCTCACAGTCTCTCTTCTATGATCTCAGAGATCTTTACAACCCTAGCTGTATTACAATGTCTTTCTTATAAAAGGAAAATACAATGGGAAAATACCACGAGTTACCCAAAACCATGGGCCCATAATCTGTTGGCGAAAAACAAACCCATAAAAAAAACAAAATTCGGGGGCCCACTGGCCCCTGTACCCCCCATTTGGGGGAGTGCACCACTCCCTCGGACCCCTTGTTGCATGTGTTGGGACCATAACCAAACCTGGGGTACAAACACAGTTGAATCATCATCTATGAGACTGAAACATTAAGCTCCACAACTAACAATCTCCCACTTGGATACCGATCACAACAACTCCACCGTTGCTATACTTGTTGGACCTTGGACTTGGAAAATTTCTCATCTTCACCTTCACGCTAGAAGGCTAAGTGAAACCTAGCAGGAAATCAATTTCTCTCTTGCCACTACCTTTGTAAACATGTCTACAGGATTCTGGCTAGTATGTATCTTCTCCAGCTTCAATAGTTCATCTTCTAGAATGGAGCGTATGAAATGGTACTTGAGATGTATATATTTAGTCCTAGAATGGAATGCTGAGTTCTTTGCAAGATGAATGGCACTCTGGTTGACACTATACAACCTACTATCCTTTTGCTTCTTACCCAATTCCTCCATAAACCTATGCAACCAAATGATCTCTTTACTAGCCTCTGTAACAACAACATACTTTGCTTCCATTGTTGAAAGTGCAACAACCTTTTGCAGTTTTGAAATCCAGCTTACTGTTCTTCCACCTACAGTAAACACATACCATGTGGTGCTCCTCCTGCTATCCTCATCACCTGCCATATCTGCATCAACATATCCCTATAGAACAGTGTCTGAACCTCCAAAACATAATGCATGAGTGGTAGTACCTCTCATATACCTGAGAATCCACTGTACTTCCTTCCAACGTTCTTTACCTAGATTGTTCATATATCTGCTCACAACTCCCACTACATGTGCAATATCTGGTCTTGTGCACACCATGGTATACATCAAGCTACCAATTGTTGATGAATAGGGAATCTTGGACATGTAATCTATCTCTTTGTGTGTCTTGGGACACATTTCCTTACTTAGTTTGAAATGGCTGGCCAAAGGTGTACTAACTGGTTTTGCATTCTGCATTCTGAACCTCTCCAACACCTTTTTTATGTACTCGCCCCGAGATAATGTTAATTTGTGATTTTTCCTATCCCTTGTTATTCTCATACCAAGGAGTTTCTTTGCAGTACCCAAATCCTTCATCGCAAATGAATTTGCTAACTTCCTTTTCATCACATTTATTTCTTGCATGTTAGACCCTGCAACAAGCATGTCATCCACATACAATAACAAGATAATAAATGTCTCGTTATCTAGCCTCTTGAAATAAACACGGTGGTCAGAATGACATCTACTATAACCTTGTTCTATCATAAACCTATCAAATTTTAAATACCACTGCCTTGGAGCTCGCTTCAAGCCATACAAGATCTTTTTCAACCTGCACACCAAATTCTCCTTCCCTTTGACTTCATACCCTTGTGGCTGTTGCATATATATCTCTTCCTCCAAATCCCCATGGAGAAAGGTTGTTTTTACATCTAACTGTTCAAGATGCAAATCTTCTACCGCCACTAGACTTAAAATACTTCTAATTGAATTCATCTTAACAATAGGAGAAAATATTTCATCAGAATCTATATCTTTATTCTGTGCAAACCCCTTTACAACAAGTCTAGACTTGTACTGCTTCTTACCTCCTTCTTCTTCCTTCAACCTGTAAATTCATTTGTTCTGCAATGCCCTTTTACCAGCAAGGTTTACTAGACTTAAAATACTCCTAATTGAAGTCATCTTAACAATAGGAGAAAATATTTCATCAGAATCTATATCTTTATTCTGTGCAAACCCCTTTACAACAAGTCCGGACTTGTACTACTTCTTACCTCCTTCTTCTTCCTTCAACCTGTAAATCCATTTCCTTCAACGTGTAAATCCCAAGTCTGTTTTACTACCAATGAGTCCATCTCCTCATTCATGCCTTGCTCCCACTTCTTTCTAGTTTCCACCTGCATTGCTTCTTCATAGCATTATGGTTCACCAACATCAGTCATCAATAAATACTACATTGAAGGAGAGTATCATTTAGGGAGTCTACTTAACCTAGTAGATCTTCTCACACTTGCAGGATTTTCAGGTACTTGCTATTGTTCTTGATTTTTTGGCACCTTTTGAACTTCATTTTCTTTAATTTCATCAAGTACTGTGTACTCTGTTTTTTCCTTTTCCCATTTCTTTCCCTGCAATTGATCTTTATACATGACCTTTTCATTGAATATCACATCTTTACTCCTAATGATTTTGTGATTTTCATAATCCCATAAGCTATAACCAAAATCATCAACCCCATATCCAATAAAGGTACATTTCTTGGATTTAGCTTCAAGCTTTGTTCTATTTTCTTTATAATTATGGACAAATGCTTCACAACCAAAAGTTCACAGAAATGAGTAGTTTACCATTTTACCTGTCCATGCCTCCTATGGAATACCACCATCCAAAGCACTTGAAGGCCCTCTATTTATTAAATAAACAATAGTATTTATAGCATCTACCCAAAACTGTAAGGGCAACCCTGCATGCAATCTCATACACCTTGCACGCTCCATGACTATTCTATTCATCCTTTCTAACACACCATTTTCTTGTGGTGTTCATGGGACTATCTTCTCTCTACGAATCCCATGGTATGATCAATAAATATCAAACTCCTTGCCACAACACTCACCTCCATTATCAGATCTGAGACACTTCAACCTTTTTCGTGACTCATTCTCAACCAAAGCTTTCCACTTCTTAAAAGTAGCAAACACATCATATTTATGTCTAATGAAATAAACCCATGTTTTCCTAGTTGCATCATCAATAAATGTAACATAATAACGAGAGACACCAAGAGATTGTACCTGAGCTGGTCCCCATACATATGTATGCACAAGCTCTAACTTTTCATTCTTCTTCTATTTCCCAACCCTGGAAAATCTTACTCTCTTCTGTTTTCCATAAACACAGTTCTCACAGAATTCCAAACTTACATGCTTCAAATCTGGCAGCAACTTTCTTGAGTGGAGAATCTGCATCCCCTTCTCACTCATGTTGCCAAGCCTATGATGCCACAATGTTGTATATGTTCTTATGGAATCTAAAGAGATAGAATGGTCAGTATTATGACATAAATACAACATACCGATCTTGTCTCATTTTTTTATCACCATTAATCCTTTAGTGATTTTCCACCACATTTCTCCAAACGCAAATAGACAACCACCATCTCCCAAATTCCCTGTTGAGATCATATTTCTTTTCAAAGTAGGAATATGCCTTACATCTTTCAGCATCCAATTAGTTCCATTCTTAAATTTAGTCCATGCCTTACCCATTCCAACAATTTTACATGGCTCATCATCGCTCAATAAAACATGTCCAAAATCGTTTGGAACATAGTCATGAAAATATTTCCTATGGGGTGCTGATACTCATCCTTCAGATGCTGGCATTTCATATATTTAGAAATATGTTAGGCAATGTCTTTATTAATTACCAACCAAAAATATTGTTTTCTCGTTGTAGATTTGTTTTTCTGATATCTTGGGTGATTAGAATATGGAATTTTATGGATTTCATCCATAATAATTCTCCTCAAGTCTACCACATTCAAAATATACATTCTATTTTTATAGGTAAGAAATCCATCATTCTTTACATGATAACCTTCATACCTCTTTTCCAAATTTTTCTATTGTAACTTATCTTGTATTTGCACATACTGTACATCTTAAACAAGAGAGTCAACAATTTGCTTCCTAAAATCTAATTGGAAAATGCTAATTGCTACCACATTCATTGCAATAATCTTTTTGTTGAGTGCATCAACTGCTTTATTTTCTTTCCCCTTTACGTTTTGGATTTCTAAATCAAATTCTCATAAAAGTTTGAGCAATATAGCTTGCATGTAATTTAATTTTTGTTGTTCAAAACGATATTTCAGACCACAGTCGTATATACTAAGCTTGAATTTCCTTCCCATTAAATAGTTCCTCCACATTTTTAAAGCATTCATTATTGAAGCAAGATCTAAATCATGGGTAGCATGATTATTTTCATGCTCTTTCACCTTTCTTGACTCATAACATACCACCTAATTTTCTTGCATAAGAACTTCTCAAATTTCCTATTTAGATGCATTGGTACACACCATGAAATCATTTTTTGGGTTTTCAATTTTCATATTTGGAACACTTATAAGAAGCTTCTTGTTTGGTGTGTGAGCTATCTTAAATTAAAAACAACACCTAAGATTAATTATCAACCAGGATCAGTAAACTTAGAGTTGAAAGCAAAATATATGCCAAGGTAGAAAAGATTCTACAGTTTCAGGTTTTTCAGACCTAAAAATGTTTAATAAGGCAAAAGATCAAAAGATCTTTCAAAATGAAAAACCGAGTTGAATACTTAAGAATACCCTAAAATCATAGATCAGAATAGTACTAGATCATACGACTCTACCTCTATGGTTAATTAATAAGAAATATGGAAACAAATACTGGAACACAAACTACTCTAGAAAAGTAAGAAACTGCCAAATTCAACTTCCAGATAACAACTATGGACAGAATCAGAGCTACGGATTTTAGATGTTTAATAGGGAGAACTTGTAAATGTACATAAATTTAGACTAAACCATCTAATTCCACTCTTCTTGATTATGTACATCAAATGTAATAGGAACCGGAGTAAATGTATCATAATGACTTTCGAATGTAATGAGGAAGCTAAATGGAAGTAAATCTAACTTAACTTCTACAAACAAATGTAAACTGAAAATCAACAAACTACTACTAATCTTAAACATTATGAACTACTGTTTATCCATATGTGAAAAACATGAAACTAATGTAAGGAGAAGCAATCGAAAAACTTAACAAAGATGTTAAACTGAACTATATTAGATTTGGAAGCAAGTAGAAAACTGTTGGTTGTGGAGCTAGATCTTCCAGTCTCATAGATGATACTGTCTCGGCTGTGCACCCCAGAGGACTGTTTTTGCCAGCTGTTCTGCGGGCCCATGGTTTTGGGTATCCCGTGGTATTTTCCCATTGCATTTCCCCTATAAAAGAAAGACATTGCAATACAGCTAGGGCAAGATGTATTAGGTTTTATGCATTGTAAAGATCTCTAAGATCCGGAGAGAGACTATGAAATAGTGAAGAGGAAGTGTAGCGGTTGTGCTTCAGGTTGTATATCTTCACTTTGTTGGACGGAATAATAATAAGGATTGGCAACTTCAGTTTGGACGTAGCCCAAGTTGGGTGAACCACGATATATCTGTCTCTCTTGTAATGTGTATGTGTGATTATATTTGAATTTCTATTTACTGTTAATGTTCTGCGATCCTATTTTTCTAACAATTGGTGTCAGAGCCAAAGGTCTATTTGGCAGATAAACCCGCAGGAAGCTAGGGTTTCTAGTTCGAGTTGGAGCAATGGCGGAAGAAGGAAAGTTTAAGGTCAAGAAGTTTAACAACCAAAAATTTCAGTTATGGAAGATGTAAATGGAGGACTATCTATACCAGAAGGATCTATTCCTACCGTTAGGAGGGAGAGCAAAGAAGCCAGTGGCCATGAAGTATGAAGAATGGGAGGTTCTTGATAGAAAGGCTCTGGAAACAATACGACTAAGCTTGTCTTCGTCAGTGGCTCTCAATATCTCAAAAGAAACAATAATGGAGGGTTTGATGAGTGCACTGGGTAAGCTGTATGAAAAAACCTCGGCCTCCAACAAGGTATTTCTAATGAAGCGTTTATTTAATATGAAGATGTCTGAAGGTGGATCTGTTACTGATCATTTAAAGGAGTTTAATTCGGTTACAAATCAGCTAAGTTCTGTAAGTGTGAACTTTGATGATGAGGTTAGGGCTCTTCTAATCTTGTGTGTGGGCCCATGGTTTTGGGTATCCCATGGTATTTTCCCATTGTATTTCCTCTATAAAAGAAAGACATTGTAATATGGCTAGGGAAAGATGTATTACGTTTTATGCATTGTAAAGATCTTTAAGATCAGGAGAGAGACTGTGAAACAGTGAAGAGGAAGTCCAGTGGTTTTGCTATAGATTGTATCCCTTCACTTTGCTGGACGGAATAATAATAAGGATTGGCAACTTCAGTGTGGACGTAGCCCAAGTTGGGTGAACCACGATATATCTGTGTCTCTCTTGTAATGTGTATGTGTGATTATATTTGCATTTATGTTTACTGTTATTGCTCTGTGATCCTGTTTTTCTAACAATTGGTATCAGAGCCAAAGGTCTATTTTGTAGATAAACCCGTAGGAAGCTAGGGTTTCTTGTTCAAGTGGGAGCAATGGTGGAAGAAGGAAAGTTTAAGGTCAAGAAGTTTAAGGGCCAAAACTTCCAGTTATGGAAGATGCAAATGGAGGACTATCTGTACTAGAAGGATCTATTCCTACCATTGGGAGGGAGAGCAAAGCAGCCGGCGGCCATGAAGGATGAAGAATGGGAGGTTCTTGACAGAAAGGCTCTGGGAACAATATGACTGAGCCTGGATTCATCAATGGCTTTCAATATCTCAAAGGAAACGACAACAGAGGGTTTGATGAGCACAATGGGTAAGCTGTATGAAAAACCCTTGGCCTCCAACAAGGTATTTCTAATGAAGCGTTTATTTAATATGAGGATGTCTGAAGGTGGATCTGTTACTGATCATTTAAATGAGTTTAATATGGTTACAAATCAGCTAAGTTCTGTAAGTATGAACTTTGATGATGAGGTTAGGGATCTTCTAATCTTGTGTTCATTACTAGAAAGCTAGAATAGCTTGGTCATGGCTATAAATAACTTCGTCTCTAGTTCAAACACCTTGAAATTTGATGATGTTATTGGTGTTATTCTTAGTGAGGAAATGTGAAGAAAAAACACAAATGAGACATTAGGTAATGCGTTGACCATGGAGAGTAGGGGAAGACAAAAGAAGAGAGGAAAGAGCTAAGGTAATTGTGGCAATTCTAAAATGGGCAGATCTAAGGCCAGACTGGGAAAAATAGAGTGCTAGAACTGTGGAAAGAAAGGACATCTGAAGAAAGACTGCAGATCTCTAAAGAAGAAAGGAGATACATAGAAGGAAACTACCCAGGAAGCAAATGTAGCAGGTGATGTGTTACAAGATGCTTTTATTGTTGCATTAGATAATACTATTGATTATTGGGTAGTAGATTCAGGAGCTTCATGTCATGCTACACCCCATAGGAAATACTTTCGAGAGTATGTTCCTGGCGATTTTGGACATGTTTTATTAGGTGATGATGAGCCATGTAAAATTGTTGGAATGGGTAAGGTATGGATAAAATTTAAGAATGGAACTGACTGGCTGTTAAAATATGTTAGGCATATTCCTGCTATGAAAAGAAATATGATCTCACCGGGGCAGTTGGGAGATGGCGGTTGTTTATCTACATTTGGAGAAAAGTGGTGGAAGATCACTAAAGGATCAATGGTGATAGCAAAAGGAGACGGGATAGGTAGGTTGTATTTATGTCCTCATAATACTGACCAGTCTATCTCTTTAGCTTCCAAAGGAACAGATACAACATTGTGGCCTCATAAGCTTGGCCACATGAGTGAGAAGGGGATGCAGATTCTCCACTCAAGGAAGTTGCTGCCAGATTTGAAGCAGGTAAGTTTGGAATTCTGTGAAAACTGTGTTTATGGAAAACAGAAGAGAGTCAGATTTCTCAGGGTTGGGAACCAAAAGAAGAATGAAAAGTTAGAGCTAGTGCATACATATGTATAGGGACCGGCTCAAGTACAATCTCTTGGTGGCTCTCATTATTATGTTACATTTATTGATGATGCAACTAGGAAAACTTGGGTTTATTACATTAGACAAAAATATGATGTGTTTGCTACTTTTAAGAAGTGGAAAGCTTTGGTTGAGAATGAGACAGGGAAAAGGTTGAAGTGTCTCATATCTGATAATGGAGGTGAGTACTGCGGCAAGGAGTTTGATAATTACTGTTCATACCATGGGATTCGTAGAGAGAAGACAGTCCTAGGAACACCACAAGAAAATGGTGTGTCAGAAAGGATGAACAGAATGATCATGGAGCATGCAAGGTGTATGAGACTGCATGCAGGGTTGCTCTTACAGTTTTGGGTGGATGCTGAAAATACTACTATTTATTTAATAAACAGAGGACCTTGAAGTGCTTTAGATGGTGGTATTCTAGAGGAGGCATGGACAGATAAAAAGGTAAACTACTCATTTTTTAGAATGTTTGGTTGTGAAGCATTTGTCCATATTGATAAAGAAAATAGAATAAAGCTTGAAGCTAAATCCAAGAAATGTACCTTTATTGGATATGGGGTTGATGAATTTGGTTATCGCTTATGGGATTATGAAAATAACAAAATCATTAGGATTAGAGATGTGATATTCAATGAAAAGGTCATGTATAACGATCAGTTGCAGGGAAATAAACAGGAAAAGGAAAACACAGAGTACACAATACTTAATGAAATTACAGAAAATGAAGTTCCAAAGGTGCCAGAAAATCAAGAACAATAGCAAGTGCGTGAAACTCCTGCAACTGTAAGAAGATCTACCAGGTTAAATAGACTCTCTGAATGATACTCTCTTTCAATGTATTATTTGTTGATGACTGATGCTGGTGAACCAGAATGTTATGAAGAAGCAATGCGGGTGGAAACTAGAAAGAAGTGGGAGCAAGGCATGAATGAGGAGATGGACTCATTGGTAGGAAACCAGACTTGGGATCTGGTTCAGTTGCCTACTGGTAAAAGAACATTGTAGAACAAATGGATTTACAGGTTGAAGGAAGAAGAAGGAGGTAAGAAGCGGTACAAGGCCAGACTTGTTGTAAAGGGGTTTGCACAGAAGAAAGGTATTGATTTTGATGAAATATTTTCTCCTGTTGTTAAGGTGACTTCAATTAGGACTATCTTAAGTCTAGTGGCGGTAGAATATTTTCATCTTGAACAGTTAGATGTAAAAACAACCTTTCTCCATGGGGATTTGGAGGAAGAGATATATATGCAGTAGCCACAAGGGTATGAGGTCAAAGGTAAGGAGAAATTGGTATGCGGGTTGAAAAAGAGTTTGTATGGCTTGAAGCAAGATCCAAGGAAGTGGTATTTAAAATTTGACAGGTTTATGACAGAACAAGGTTATAGTAGCTGTCATTCTGACCACTGTATTTATTTCAAGAAGCTAGACAATGAAAGATATATTATCTTGTTATTGTATGTGGATGACATGCTTGTTACAGGGTCTAACATGCAGGATATAAATGTACTCAAAAGGAAGCTAGCTAATGCATTTGCGATGAAGGATTTGGGTGCTGCAAAGCAAATCCTTGGTATGAGAATAACAAAAGACAGGAAAAATCGCAAATTGACATTGTCTCAGGGTGAGTACATACAAAAGGTGTTGGAGAGGTTCAGAATGTAGAATGCAAAACCAGTTAGTACATCTTTGTCCAGCCATTTCAATCTAAGTAAGAAAATGTGTCCCAAGACACAGGAAGAGACAGATTACATGTCCAAGATTCCCTATCAATCAGTAGTTGGTAGCTTGATGTATGCCATTGTGTGCACAAGACCAGATATTGAACATGCAGTGAGAGTTGTGAGCAGATATATGAACAATCCAGGTAAAGAACATTGGAGGGCACTACAGTGGATTCTCAGGTATTTGAGAGGTAGCACCACTCAGGCATTATGTTTTGGAGGTTCAAACACTGTTCTACAGGGATATGTTGATGCAGATATGGCAGGTGAGAAGGATAGCAGGAGGATCACCACAGTGTATGTGTTTACTGTAGGTGGAACAACAGTAAGCTGGATTTCGAAATTGCATAAGGTTCTTGCACTTTCAACAATGGAAGCAAAGTATGTTGCTATTACAGAGGCTAGTAAAGAAATGATTTGGTTGCAGAGGTTTACGAAGGAAGTGGGTAAGAAGCAGAAGGATAGCAAGTTGTATAGTGACAGCCAGAGTGCCATTCATCTTGCAAAGAACTCAGCATTCCATTCCAGGACTAAGCATGTACAACTCAAGTACCATTTCATACACTCTGTTCTGGAAGATGAATTGTTGAAGCTGGAAAACATACATACTAGCCAGAATCCTGCAGACATGTTCAGAAAGGTAGTGACCAGAGAGAAACTGAGTTCTTGCTCGGTTTCAATTGGCCTTCCAGCATGAAGGTGAGGAGGAGAAATTTGCCAAGTCCAAGTCCATCAAGTGCAGCAGCGGTGGAGTTACTGTGATTAGTCTCCAAATGGGAGATTGTTGGTTGTGGAGCCAAATCTTCCAGTCTCATAGATGATATTGTCTCAGTTGTGCACCCTAGAGGACGGTACACCCATTATGCATTTTTAAGGGTTTGGGGAAACGCCTTGAAAAAGGGGGTTTGGGGGTAGAGCCCCCGAGAAAAAATTTTGGGGCTGTTTTCGTCAGCTATTTTGCGGGCCCATGGTTTTGGGTATCCCATGGTATTTTTCCATTGTATTTCCCCTAAAAAAGAAAGACATTGTAATACGGATAGGGAAAGATGTATTAGGTTTTATGCATTGTAAAGATCTCTAAGATCATGAGAGAGACTGTGAAACAGTGAAGAGGAAGTGCAGCAGTTTTGCTGCAGGTTGTATCCCTTCACTTTGCTGGACGGAATAATAATAAGGACTGGCAACTTCAGTGTGGACATATCCCAATTTGGGTGAACCACGATATATCTGTGTCTCTCTTGTAATGTGTATGTGTGATTATATTTGCATTTATGTTTACTGTTATTGCCCTGCAATCCTGTTTTTCTAACAAAAACTTGATAAAGATATTTTATTATTAATCCAGATCTTACAACATAAACATCTTCATTAAATAGAAACTAGTCTTAAGATTAGCAAACTAAAACAACTTAATGAAATGGAATTATCAACTACCACTTGAAAATAAACTACTTAAGAACAACGTTCACACATTCCGAATAGTAACCAAGTAACAGAATAGATTAAAGAACTAAATTTTGGAAGAAATATGAGAAGAGGATACAGAAGAAGGAAGAAAAGAGGAAATAATGATAACAAGTGAATTCAAAACTCTAAATAACACAAAACAAGATTAAATTACATCTCAAACCACTAAGGACGAATAAGAAGAATGATGATTAAGAGGTAGAAGAAATTAGATTCAAAAAAAGGCCTAAAATAATGTAGAAACACACAGGTCTGAATGACGATCTGAATGCTGGTCTGAAAGGAGGTCCAAATGATGATCCAAATGCCGGTTTGAAAGGCAGTCCAAATGACGATCCGAATAGACGAAAACGGTTAAAGTGAGGAAAAGAAGAGTTTTTTAATGATTTAATCACCAGCTGGATTTCTACAAATGATCCTACAGTGCACAGGAAGCAAGAGAGAGATGATTGGAGGCTAAGAAGTTATCTATGAAAATCATTACCTAAGGAAAAGAATGATTCTATGAGAAGTAGGAAGAAGGTTGGGAATAGAATGTTGAAATATTGTAACTTCTAAGAATATTATATTTGTACTTTATTATTCCGGAGATGTTCCCTTCCTCTGAGGTGACCCTATTGTATATCTGGAGATTTTTATTCCTCCAATGGATTGTGGTAACTAAGGTTATTAGATCTCCCATGTGGGGGTCAGCCCTGAGTTAATTTATTAGGGGTTATTAGACTCTCTTAGGAGAGGTCAGCCCCATATGGTAAAACGTCAGTCGGGAAACAAGTATAAGTAGAGGAGGATGTTCCTCACTTATTTCATTCATTCATCACTCAGAAAGTAGCACACAAGTGAAAGAGAGGTCTGCATAGGAAGAGGAGGAGGAGCTCTTGTTTGGTTTCTACATCTTGCATTGGTTGATCATCTATATTGAGGAAAGCTTTGCTGGGTTGTCTACCTCATGAGGGTTTCCCAGGGTAAATCTTTGTCTATCTTGTGATTGTGTTTCTTTTAGTGATCTTGCTAGTCAAATTAGTATAAACTTAACATGGTATCATAGCTAGCCTGAATAGGACATCTTTCACAAGGTGAAAATATCTCTCTCTCTTCCTCCGGTGAAAATTAGGGTTTTTGTAAAAGTTGGAATTTTTGGATACTGATTAAATGGCTGGATAGCCCTCCTCAAAATCGAACTTTTGATCCCTAGATCGAACTTTTTGGTTGGGTATAACTCTAGGAAAGTCAAACCCTATTTTGACAAAAAAGTGCGAAAAAACAGAAAACCAGAACCAGATCTCTATAACAGGTCCGAAGTTCGCTGGTCAAGTTTGAAGGATGAAAAAATGAAGTTTCGAGAAAGTAAGTACATCAGTCACCTCGCCTCAATCAAGCCAATCTCTTGGTAAGGTCAGTTTTTCATTCTTGAAATTTTCAATTTTTGGTAACCCCCTAGGCAAGATGGACCCAAGCACTAAGCTTGAGGACAAGCTAGAAGGTAT
This sequence comes from Larix kaempferi, assembly GCA_027924585.1. Lineage (NCBI taxonomy): Eukaryota > Viridiplantae > Streptophyta > Pinopsida > Pinales > Pinaceae > Larix > Larix kaempferi. The sequence goes on from BSBM01000727.1 coordinate 3,811,521, forward strand.
AGAGAATTTTTAGGCATGCAAATATATAATTGGTCTCATTCTTGAAGAGAATGATCTTTCCCAATATATCAAGGATGAAGTTGCAGAACCTACGGAAGATGAAGCCAAAGAAAAGTATAGGAAGGATCTGATTAGGGTAAAGAGAATCATTGCTAATTCTATCAAGGACCACTTGATTCCCCAAGTGGCATCCAAAAAGACCCCAAAGGAAATGTATTATTCCCTAGGAAATGTATGATGCCCTAGGAAGAATGTATGAAGGGAAGAACATCAACAGGAAGATGAACCTAATATCTTAGTTGAAGAGTACCAAGATGAACAAAGGAGAATCTATTCAAGACTATTTCTCAAGGGTTTCCCAAATCAAGGAACAACTAGATGCCATTGGAGATACCCTTGATGAAGATGAACTAGTCATGACTCCTCTAAATGGTCTCACTATACCTTGGGAGTCATTCATCCAAACCATGTGTGCCAAAAAAGAAAGCATGAAGTTTGATGTGGTATGGGAGGATTGCATTCAAGAAGAAGCTAGGGTAGCCAATAGAGAAGCTCTTCTCAAGGAGGATGACCAAGCCTTGGCTACTCACACCAAAAGAAGAAGAAAGGGTCACATCAAGAAAGATGACCACAAGGAGTCTCAACCTCCCCATAGATTTAAAAGGAGAGGAAGAGCAAACTTAGAAAGAGACCTCTCCATAGTTCAATGTTTCAATTGTCTCAAACTAGGACATTTTGCCAGAAATTGTACTTCACAAACAAAGAAGAAGAAGTTTACTCAGAGAAGACATCATGCACATATGGCAAAAGATGATAGTGAAGAAGAAGAAGAGGAAAGGCCTCAAAAGAAAAGAACTAAAGTAGAAAAAGAAGATGCGGAAGAATATGTTCTATTCTCTGCACTCTCTGGGTCTGTGACACCTGGAGAAGATACATGGCCCATTGATAGCGATGCTTCAAAGCACATGACAGGTCAAAAGAAAAATCTCTCAAGACTTGAAGAAAAGACCTCTCCACAAAAGGTATCTCTAGGAGATGATTATCAATATCCCATCAAGGGAATTGGTGAAGCAAGCTACAAGATTGATTCTGGAACACCATTGAAGATGAAAGAAATTTAATATGTACCACGTTTGAAGAAGAACCTACTTTCTATTTCAGCATTAGATAAGAAAGGATTTAGAGTTGCATTCATAGATGGCCAAGTACTTATGTGGCCTAAAGGAAAATCAATTGAGGATGCAATGGTTATTGGTGAAGAGGAAGGAGGTCTATACAAACTCAAGGGCCATTCAGAAGCTGCCCTTCTTCATGAAGCCACTAGCCCAAGTGAGCTATGGCATAGAAGGATTGCACACATTAACTACAAAGCCCTACCTCATGTGAGCAAAGTAGTTATAGGACTACCAGACTTCAAGGTTGATCATGATGGCACATGCAAAGGATGTGAAAAAGGGAAGAATATCAAGAACCCATTTCCAAAGAGTGAAACAAAGACTAAGAGTACCTTGGAGTTAATACATTCAGATGTATGTGGACCAATGCCCTCCACATCTTTGAGTGGATATGCATACTATCTCACATTCATTGATGATTATTCAAGGAATACTTGGATATACTTTCTAAAAGGAAAGAATGAAGTCTTTGGAAAGTTCAAAGAGTTCAAAGCATTAATAGAAAATCATTCAGAAAATAAAATAAAAATACTCAGAATAGATAATGGCAGGGAATATACTTCAAAGGATTTTGAATATTTTTGTAAGAAAGCTGGAATCAAGAGGGAGCTAACCACTCCCTACAATCCCCTACAAAATGGGGTTGCTGAAAGGAAGAATAGAACCATCATGGAAGTTGTAAAGACAATGATACATGATCAAGACCTACCCATGTATCTATGGGTTGAAGCAGCTAGAACAGCAGCCTATGTATAAAATAGACTATCCCACAGTGCACTTGATTTCAAGACTCTAGAAGAAGTGTTCACAGGAAAGAAGCATGATGTAAGTCATCTCAAGATATTTGGATGTCCAGTGTACATTCACATTCCAAAAGAGAAGAGTACCAAGCTAGATCCTTCTGGGAAGAAGGAAATAGTTGTTGGATATTGTGAATCATCCAAAGCATTCAGAATTTACATCCAAGCTTTTCATCATATGGAAATAAGTAGGGATGTGACATTTGATGAAGAAGCAACTCTCAAGAGATCTAGGAAGTGCCAACATGAAGAGATATATGAAGAAGATGTACCTCCCAAAACTACAGAAGTTGTACCCATCCCTGAAGACATAACACTTGAAGACCATGACATACTAGAACCTCAAGAACCCCCCATTTCAAACATTTCAAGGAAAAGAAGGCCAGCATGGGCCAGAGACATTATACTAGGAGCTGAAAAGTATGGGGCTCCTGAAGGCTCCACTAGATTGAGCAAGAAACCAAAGCTATTATCCAACTATGTGGCTTTGATGTGTGATCTGGTGGATCGAGAACCTACTAGCTATGAAGAGGTAGTTTAGAATAAAGAGTGGGTAGAAGCAATGACGGAAGAATACCAGTCAATAATGAAGAATGATGTTTGGGATATAGTTCCCAAACCAAAAGACAAGAGTGTGGTATCCTCCAAATGGATATTCAAGATAAAACATGTTGCGGATGGTAGCATTGAAAAATATAAGGCAAGATTTGTAGCCAGAGGATTCTCTCAGAAAGAGAGAATTGACTATGAAGAAACATTTGCAGTAGTTGTAAGGTGCACTTCCATCAGAACCATCATGGCACTTATGATGAAGTGGAAATTACACCAGATGGATTTTAAGACAACTTTCCTGAATGGTGTGATTGAGGAATAAGTGTACATAGAACAACCACAAGGATTTGAGGTTGAAGATGGAAGAACACATGTATGCAAACTGAGGAAGGCTTTGTATGGATTGAAGCAAGCTCGCAAAGCTTGGTACAGAAGAATTGACAGTTTCTTGACAAGAATGGGATTTACCAAGAGTAAAGTTGATCCTAATCTTTATCTCAAAGTTATGGATGATGAACCTGTCATATTATTGTTGTATGTAGATGATCTATTTCTGACTGGAAATGAGAAACAGATTATTGAGTGCAAGAAGAAGCTCTCTTCATAATTTGAGATGAAATATCTCGGATTGATGCACTACTTCTTATGTCTGGAAGTATGGCAAGGCCCAAAAGGAATCTTTCTAAATTATGGTAAGTATGCTGTGGGGATTTTGAAAAGATTCAATATGTTGGAGTGCAAAGCCATGGCCACCCCCATGGACTCAAACTTGAAGTTATTAGTTGATGACTCATCAGAGTTAGTGGATGTGACTCTATACAGATAGATTATTGGGTCATTGATGTATTTGACAAATACTAGACCAGACATATGCTTTGTTGTAAATACCTTGAGTCAGTATCTAGTGGAACCTAGAAGAGTTCACTTAATAGCTGCAAAGCATGTGATGAGGTATCCAAAGGGTACGATAGATTTTGGCCTATATTATCTTGGAGATCATGACTTCAGATTGCATGGCTACTCAGATGTTGATTGGATAGGAAGTATCTCAGACAGAAAAAGTACATCAGGTGGATGTTATTGTCTTGGATCTTCCATGATCTCATGGTTTAGTAGGAAGCAGTATAGTATGGCTCTTAGTATAGCTGAAGCAGAATATATAGCTGCTTGCTCTGCTAGTTGTGAAGTAGTATGGATTTGAAAACTGTTATCAGGACTATTTGACTTAGAGATGGAACCCACTGTGATCCTGTGTGACAACTAGAGTTGTATCAAGATGACAGAGAATCCAGTGTTCCATGATAAGTCAAAGCACATAGAGATCCGATATTTCTATATATGGGATATGGTGCAGAAAGGACTAAGGAGCTATAAAGCTCGAGTATGTGACCATCGACGAACAAGTTGTTGATATATTGACCAAACCTCTGTCTCGAGTAAAGTTTCAGTATTTCCAAGACAAGCTTGGTATAGTTCAGAAGGACCCTCCTTGAAAGGACAGTGAGGTCAATGATGTGGATACCTATATTTGTAATGCCGAAAGTAAGTAAGGTCGATGTATGGTCCTTAGTGGACAGGTGGGGATTGTATCTTCCCCGGAATTTGGTCCCAGAATTGATCCGTAGACAGATGTCTCCGAGAATGAAGTCCTTAGTGCACAGGTGGGGATTGTATCTTCCCTTGACTTTGGTCCCAGAATTGATCTGTAGATAGATGTCTTCGAGAATGAAGTCCTTAGTGGACAGGTGGGGATTGTATCTTCCCCGAAATTCGGTCCCAGAATTGATTCGCAGACAGATGTCTCCGAGAATGCGTCCTTAGCGGACGAGTGGGGATTGTATCTTCCCCGGACTTTGGTCCCGGAATTGATCCATAGATAGATGTCTCCAAGAATGGGTCCCTAGCAGACGAGTGGGGATTGTATCTTCCCCGAAATTCAGTCCCAGAATTGATCCGTAGATATATGTCTCCGAGAATGGGTCCTTAGAGGACAAGTGGGGATTGTATCTTCCCTAGACTTTAGTCCTAGAATTGATCTGTAGACATTTGTCTCCGAAAATTGATGATAGAACTGCATTGTCCCTGGACATTTGGTTCAAAATGTACATGATAGGATTGCATCATCCTTGGAATCATGTCCTAAAGTGATAAGGATTGATCATCCTGGAACTTGATCTGGATTGTATCATCCATGGACCTATGTCCTAAAGTGATCAGGATTGATCATCCTATAATTGGATCGTGTGTATTGCAGAGTATGCTACGATGATCCAGATGATGTAGATCGAGATGATCGAGATGATGATGATCGTGTGATGACGATGCTGATGATCGTGTGATGATCCAGATGCTGATGATCATGTGATGATGATGCTGATGATCGTGTGATGAAGATGTTGATGATCATGTGATGACAATACTGATGATCGTATGATGATGATGCTGTAGCTATTCGAATGCTGCAGAGATGAAGACTCAATACTGACGATGCTGATGTTCCAGTATTGATTATGTTCCAGTGACTATCTGAGTTACTGATGATGACATATAAAGAAAGCTTCCAATGATTTATAGATGTATCATGTACTAGGCAGTTGATGAATCCTTGCTCCTGCAGATGTTATAATATCCTTCTCGTTAAGGGGGAGTGTTGAAATATTGTAACTTCTAAGAATATTATATTTGTACTTTATTATTTCAGAGATGTTCCGTTCCTCCGAGGTGACTCTATTGTATATCCGGAGATGTTTATTCCTCTGATGGATTGTGGTAACTAGGGTTATTAGATCTCCCATGTGGGGGTCGGACCTGAGTTAATTTATTAGGGGTTATTAGACTCTCTTAGGAGAGGTCGGCCCCATAGGGTAAAAAGTCAGTCGGGAAACAAGTATAAGTAGAGGAGGATGTTCCTCACTTATCTCATTCATTCATTACTTGGAAAGTAGCCCACAAGTGAAAGAGAGGTCAGCATAGGAAGAGGAGGAGGAGCTCTTGTTTGGTTTCTACATCTTGTATTGGTTGATCATCTATATTGAGGAACACTTTGTTGGGTTTTCTACCCCATGAGGGTTTCCCAGGGTAAATCTTTGTCTATCTTGTGAGTGTGTTTCTTTCAGTGATCTTGCTAGTCAAATTAGTATAAACTTAACATAGAATAAGGGAGAAGGTTGGAATAGAAGAAAGAAGAGTTAACCTACAGAAAACAAGAAGAAAAACTAACAGAGAAGAGAAGAAGGAAAGGAATGCTAACTATGGAAGAAGTTAGAAGAAATATCTATCTATGATGAAAGAGGGACTGAAAAGCAAACTACAAATTATCAAATTACTGAACTATTGGTCGACCATTCTACTCAGAAGAAGGGAGATTGAATTGACAACGGAATATCAATTACATAAGGATGAAGATAATCACACAAGAAAATAAATTAATTACATATACAAGAAATAAACTAGCTAATTGCAAGAAAAGAAATGCAGAAAATGTAAATAAAACCTCCAGTTGATGAGGGTCCCTTCCCAGCAATCGGAGGGTGAACTAGCTTAACTTAAATGACTACTAGTAAAACATCAACAAGCTATTGCTTCTATTAACTTGACGAAATTTACAAAGTCTGTCTTCAAACTATCTATAACTGCAAACGCTTGGACTGAGATTGGAAAGCCATTGTAATTCAGAGAACTAAAGATAAAAAGACTCAAAGACTTCACGAGACTCCAAAAGACTAACTTGTCTCAATCACAGAGGTGACTTTTTATAAGTTACAATGGGTGAGAGGGTCGACATAGTCGAACTCTCTAATAATAGAGGTTTTTAATGTCTGTAACTGCTGATTAAATGATACATAACAGTGCAGGGGGCATCTACCCATCTCCTCGGTGTCAATCCTTTCCAATTCGAATAGTTGAGCATTCGTTCCCTCAATTCGTGAGCAGAAGCATACGCTAGAGTGTCGACGTGGGCACATGAGTTACGTGAGCATGCTGAGCATGAACGTGGGAGTTATGTCAGCCAAATGAGTGTGAACAGGCTGACTCCGTCCAGAACGATGGTGTGAGCAAGATCTGAGCAGACGTGCGTGATTCCGGCCTAAATGCGCAGATGAATCGGGGCTTGGAGCGTTGATGTGTACGTAGAGTGTGCTATCAGGCTTGACGAGCCCAAGGTCGAATCTTCTGGAACAATAGTTCATTAACAATCAGTGCCACATGGAAAACAAAACCCACGTGTCCTCCTCTTTATTCAACGGCCTGAGATGCCTCAACCACGGATTTCGCGAGCTGAACGGAGGGATAAATGATGGATAACTTGCAAACCATAACCTGTCAATCAAAACCATAAGTGTTAATTATCCCCCAAAACATCATTTAAATCATAATTAAACCATAGTATACAAAATATAACAAGATTTGCATGGTAAATGAATTTGTGCATACCTGGATTGTTTGATGTGATGAATGGCTAAGAAAACAACTTACTATAGAAAAAACGATAGAAATAATGCCACTTCGAGTAAATTAAATGATAAAAAATGGTGACAATATTGGACACCAACATTCCCCCAAACCGGAGTCATGCTAGGTCCCACTGACCAAAACAAAAAGTAATTTAGGAAGAAGGTCGAGCTGTGGTAGCAGCGGTCTTCGACTCGAATGATGGAGATGCATGCTTGGCATGGAGCTTCTTGAAATGACTCCTTAAGGAATTATACTTTACTTTATGGATAGCATTGGATGTTATTTTGGCGTTAACCGAGCATTCAATGCTTTTCAACTGTGTATGCAACATCTTATTCTCTTCAAGGAGCTCAGAGATTGTCTCCACATAGCTTTGACTTTGTTTTTTTAATTGTGATATCTCTTGGGTTAACTGATCCCACTTTTGCTTACTCAAAATAGGTTGTTCTATACCATGCTCCAAGCCCGTTTGAGGACTCTTCTCTTTTGGAGATGTCTCAGTGTTAATAGTCTGTTCTTCAGAGATTTTGCCTTCATTACATGCAGGAGGGCTTCTAGCAGCACACGCTTCACTCATCTGAACGAATGCATTAGCTAATGTGAGGAGGGAAGATTCCAAAGTATGATCGTCCAACTGAATATTTGAGCATGAGGGCTTACTAATGGTCTGAATGTCAGGTTGATCAATGGACTGGTCATGATTTGTCTCTCTAGGTTCCATAGGAGAATGTATTGAATGGACATAATGCATATTATCTAAAGAACTCTCATCAAATCGTACACGTTTAGTGTTTGGTTCTTCTTGGTCACGAAGGTGTTCTTGAGAAGGGGAATATTTGACAGTAGATAAATGGGGGTTTAATATCTCAAAAACAAAATGGTCCCAATTCTAACCTCTCTCTTCTAGCTGATGAATGATTAAAAGCTTAATGAGACAATGGTGATATAAGCTGCCAGAAGGGTTAATGATATTCTTTCTAACTTGACTCGACATCTTTTCCAAGCTCTTTAGAAAGTAGAATGGGAAATTTAAGGTCTGATTATTGACAAAATGAGCTAACATTCTAACGTGGCAAGCTTTAAAAATAGTGAACTTACCCTCGCAGGTGACTAAGTGAATGATACTGGTCAAAAGATCCAAGTACTTTGGCTTGATCCATTCTCTATGAAAACCTTTGGTGCTAGTAATGTAAATGGGTCTTTAGAACTAAGTATGCATCAGATGGAAGTGTTGAATGACTTAAGGAAAGGTTAGTTGCCAAAGGTTTTTCACAAGTTGAAGGTAATGACTACAATGAAACCTTTGCTCCTGTCACAAAAATGAACTCCATCCGCCTTGTTCTTTCCCTTGCAGTCTTACATAACTGGTAAGTCCATCAAATGGATGTCAAGTCTGCATTCTTACATGGTGATTTACAGGAGGAAATTTACATAGAACAACCTCCTGGATATGTTCAGAATAACTCTAGCCTTATCTATCGCCTTAAGAAATCCTTATATGGCCTTAAGCAAGCCCCTAGAGCTTGGTATGCCAAAATGGATAACTTTCTCCTTGACACTGGTTTTTCTAGATGTCATTCTGATCCCAATGTCTATACCAAGAAAGTAGGAAACCATCTCATCATACTTGTTCTATATGTTGATGACCTTATTCTTACTGGTAGTGACCCTAAGATTTTAACCCATGTGAAATCCAGTCTTAAGCAAAATTTTGAAATGTCAGACTTAGGACATTTGCATTATTTTCTTGGTCTCCAAGTCCTACAAACCAAAGAATGAATCTTTCTTTCTTAGTCTAAGTATGCTTGTGACCTTCTTTGTCGCTTTCACATGGAAGATTGTACACCAACCCCTTCTCCCTTCCAGTCTAGAGTAAAACTTTCTGCCACTTGTACTTCACCTGAAGTAGATGCCACCTTGTATCGTCAGCTTGTTGGTAGTTTCTTATACTTGACTCATTCCCGTCCTGACCTTTCCTTTGCAATTGGTCGTGTTGCCCGTTATATGCAAACACGTCATGAAAGTCACTGGAAAGCAGCTAAAAGAATACTTCGATATATTCGAGGTACAATTCAGTTTGGGATTCATTATAGTACAGGGGGGGAACCTTTGTTGGTTGGTTTCACTGATTCAAATTGGGCCGGTGATCCTGATGATCGAAAGTCTACTGCAGGTTATGTTTTCAGTCTGGGATCTGCATCTATCACTTGGGCTTGTAAGAAACAACAAGATTTTGCTCATGAGTTTCCATTATGATTTCCATAAACAACTTGAGTTGTTTTTCCTTTTATGTTTGGTCTTATCCTCAAGGGAAACAAGCGATTGCTTGTCATCTGCACTTTGGCTATTAAGCGATTACTTGTCATCTGCACTTTGGTTATCAAGCGATTGCTTGGATATATGTCCTTAATCAGACATGAATGCTTGCCTTCCATATAAACTTTGTAATAGTTTTCTATCAGTTGTCCAATGCTCATCAAATTATGATGCAAACCTTGAACATAATAAATATCAGGCATAGTTTTTTGCTCCCCCTGTTTGGTTAGAATATCAATAGTACCCTTACCCAAAACAGTGACTTGAATATTATTTCCAAGTGAGACATCAGTTTGAACTGGTTTATCTAGACTAGAGAATATATTTAAATTACCAGTCATATGATTGCTACAGCCTGAGTCTAAATACCATATGTCACTTGAACTTTCTTGGACAACCTTGCAATACAGTGGAGATGCACATTCCAAAAACATTGTGCTAGTCGGACTGCTGGTGTTGCTTGACTTTGTTTGACCTTGCTTTCCTTGGTCATATTTCTTCTTCCTGCATGCATATGCAAAGTGTCCAAACCTTTTACAGTAATGACATTGAATTTTTTATTTATCAGACCTTTGTCCACTTTACTGACTCGGGATCCGATTTTGACCTTTACCAATGACATATGCAGGGTTGTTGTTGCGTCCTCCTCTAAAAGAACCTATTCCTCTGCCTCTAGAGTTTGATCTTCCCCTGCCTCTTCCACGACTTATGGATGACTGTGCTGCAAATGCACCTTCTAATGATGTATTTGATCTCTTGATTCTATGTTCATGATTGAGGAGTGAGGCTTGCAAATCATCAACAGTAAATTGGGACAGATCTTTGATTTCCTCCAGGGTCACAACTAAAGATTCAAATTTTCTAGGAAGACTTCTAAGAATTTTTTCAACAACTCTTTGGTCCTCTAAATTTTCTCCATGAGACTTTATTTGATTAATCAAACCAATAACTCAAGTATAAAATGATTCTAATGAATCTGTATCTTTCATTGACAGAGATTCAAAATCTCTTCTAAGGAGTTGTAGTTTGGCAGTCCTTACCTTGTTGAAATCTTGATAGGAAGTTTCCAGTGTATCCCATGCTTCATTAGTTGTCTTTGATGTTGCTTCTCTTGGGAGTATGGTTTCATGTGTTGCTTGATGTATGTAAAACAATGTGTTTCCATCTTTCTTCCTCTATTCCCTCAAGACATCCTTCTCAGCTTTTGTGATATTGTTATATGTTGTCAAATTTGTTGGTTCTGCATAGCCATTTTGGACTATTTCCCATACACCTTGACCTCTGAACAAAAATTTCATGGTTAGAGACCAATATTCATAATTTTTAAAAAAGATTGGAGTTTGCAAATTTGACATTTGTGCATCGAAAGTGGAAGCCATTCTTAATTTTAATTACTTCTCCCATTTTTTTAAATATAGTTTCTACTCTCCATAAACCAAGCTCTGATACCAGATCAAGGGAAACACTGCACAAGCAAAAAAAATTAACTACGCAGTAAATATATATATTCCTTTTTTGATTTGGGACTTCGACGGACATACAACATGAAACCCCATTTTTTTTACTTCACCAAGGACTTCACTTCGATGGACATTTACTTCAACAAGTAAACTTCACTTCGACGAGCATTTACTTTGACAAGTAAACTTCACTTCGACTCTTGACTTCGTGGGACTTTTTACATCGTCGGGATTCAACTTCGATGAGCCCACTCTTAAACAAGCTTTATATTAAAATATTTATTGCTAATACATACAAATCACTTTTCATGGCTTAGTAACTTAAGGTGAACTTCGACACAATAGTGTTAAGACAAGCCCACTATATCAAATAACTAAAACACTAAATGAAACTTACGTCGAAGTTATTCTGTGTTAAAACATAACTTTTACCACCGTGAAATATTTGGGAAATCTTGATTTCTTTTACAAACTGTAAATGTAAACAACATTCACACAAGTAAATCTGGAGAAGATGTGCGACATGCAATATTCAACATTCTTGAGAATGAATACATAAAACTATAGACTTATATATTACTGCGTTAGGACATGGCAACTTCACCACATTGCATAGAGATGGAATTTACTTCGATCTTTCACCTTTTACAAAGCTTGGGCTATTAATACATTTCATGACTATGAGCTTGAGCTCACAAACACATCGCGAACCTTTTCTTCTTCTCCTTTCTCTCTTACTATGTTTTTTTAACTATCTTATCCTACATATACACAAACTTGATTTTTGCTTCACCTTAAAGTTATTGAGTTACATTAAAGACTGTAATTAATTTCTACCTAAGAATTTTGACTTGAAGAATACAAACACGGCTAATAAAATATAAGGAAGTGTGCACGAAGCCTGCTGATAGTTTTTTTGACATCTATGCACTTCTATGGACTCTAACTGAGTCAGGATGGGATTTGAAATGCATCAGCTTGTAATTCATTTTTCCAATAGTTTCAAATGGGGAGTTATGATTTTTTTTCGTGTTTTCGTTAGTGAAGTCAATTTGGTGTCTTTGTTTCAAATGGGGCATTATGATTTTTTTTTCAGTGTTTCTGTTAGTGAAGTCAATTTGGTATCTTTGTTTCAAATGGGGCGTTATGATTTTTTTTCAGTGATTTCGTCAATAAAGTCAATTTGGTATCTTGTTTCGAATGGGGCGTTATGATTTTTTTTTCTCTTTTTAATATGAGGAATGGGTTTTGCATCTTGGGATGTAATGGGTGCTTCCTGGTAGCTATTGAAATGGCCAAGTAATGCTCAATGTATTAGTACAACTAAGAAGGCAAGTTCTTCCTTATTATTATGTTTCATTTGATATCCTCTCAAGGAGAAGGTTGTTGTTTCTTTCCTTATCATTTTTCTAATATGTTAGGAGGCAAGTTCTTCATTATTATTATGTTTCATTTGATATCCTTTCAAGGAGAAGGTTATTGTTTCTTTCCTTATCATTTTTCTAATATGTTAGGGCATTATTATTATTTTACCATTTTCCTAATATGTTAGGGCATTATTATTATTTTACCATTTTCCTAATATGTTGGGCATTATTATTTATTTTACTATTTTCCTAATATGTTGGACATTATTATATGTGGTAACCTTTCTTATATAATGTGTCTATTGTCTATTTATATTTTTCCATAGAGCTTGTGTGCTTGATCTTCCTTCACTTACCTCCACGTTTATGATCTTCATGGTTTTTTAACTCTCCTTTTAAGTCTTTATTGTATTCTATCATCTAACACTTGTAATTTATGTAAATAAGCTTAGTTGCAATTGTAAGCTCAATACTTGACTCTTAATATCGTAAATATTACTACAAATACTACAATGAATGTTCTTCAAACCTCATGATTATTGTTTTAATTAGATTTTAGCTGGCTCAAAAACTAACGTGTTCATTCAAATACTACAATGCATGTTCTTCAAACTCATGATTATTATTTTAATTAGATTTTAGTTGGCTCAAAAAATAGCGTGGTCAAGGTTCTCTAGGTACACAGTGCCATTTACCATCTCCAACAAAGACAATGTCTTTAAGTTTGGTTCACATTGTAGATGCAATAATGGCTTATGCCGTTAACCTTGTTCGACACCTTATCTAATGACCAGCTTCTTTAATTTATTCTCTTTTTCATTGAGTTGTGATAAAACTAAAACACAAATAATTATATATTTCTAAACATAATAAAAAATGTTGTCAATTGGTTCTATCCCATGCGGTTGTGGGATATAGCAATATCATCTCTACGTAGGTTCTATTCTCGTAAGTAACATGTTGAGCTCATAATGAATATATTGTCATTGACATGGCCTTAAATGAATAAGAGAATAGGAGAAACCCAAGAGTTTATGAATTAGAAATCAAAGAGTTGAAGAGTCAATGCAATAAAACTAGAGAATACAATTGAAACAGAAGAAAATGTGAGGGAAACATCCATTAATAATGAAAACAACAACAAAAAGAGTACAATATTTCACTTCCAAATTGTCCAATCTTTTAGGAAATCCAAGGATAAAATATACCAAACTACTTGGATAAGTGCAACTTATCAACACTAAACCATATCTAAATATTCTCTTTTATAATAGTACATCGGGCTCTTTTTTATTTTTTTGTTTACACAAACAAATCCTCGATTGAGCATTTTTTACAAAACCTTGATCGAGCAAATAACCTCGATCGAGGGCTTGAAAAGACCTCGATCGAGGTCTATGTAAAACCCTTGATGGAGGTCTCATCTATCCCTCAATCAAGGTATTTTAAAAACCTTGATCGAGCAAATACCTCGATCGTGGGCCTTAAAAACAAGCCAAAAGCCCTTTTCTCTGCAGAAAGAAAATTTTGTCTACCTTTCAGGGGCTTAATCTATGTCATTAAATGCACATTAAGGGGTGGACCTGATACCATTGGATTCATCAATGAATCCTCTATCCATGTACATATACTTTACGAATTTTTATCTTCATTTATCATTCTTTTTTAAATTTATACTAAAGCTTACTCTAAAACCCCTGTCAACAACTTCAAATGAGCTCAAAGATAAATCAACAACATTCAAAATACACATCCAAAAAATTTAAAAAAATATACAAGCTCTACATCAGTGCATCCTCTTCAAAAGGGTATTTTTAGTTTTGCAAATTATGTAAACAATCAAAATATTTGGTGCACACGCGCACATGTGTGCAAAATGCGACTGAAATAGTCACTGATCAGTTTCGAAAAATAATAATAAATATCATTTTTCGAGAAAAATTAAAAGAAAAGCATGTATGCACTAGTGAATTTTGTCTAGATCATGTTCACATATTTGAATTTTTTAAATTATTAATTTAATATTAAATTATTTTGCACACACACAAGCCACTTGTTAATTGCTCTTCAAATTTTTAGGGACACACATTTTATTAAATAAAAATTTGACACAATAAATGACATCGGTATATTTTAAAAAAAATATCATTGTAAATCCAACATAATTCTCTACATTTCGTTTTTTAACCACATGTTGAAATTCATATGGCAAATATGAGTTTCGAGGGCTTCGATTTAATACATGGGTAAAATTTCTATTTTTCATCGCCATATTTGGCCAAAAAGAGCTACCCATCTTCATGAAATCACCGATCAACATGATAAAAGTCTTAGCAACCAAGGAGATCCAATATGAAAGAATCACTCCAACACATCCTCCAAGGTGAGACATCATTTCCTCCTCTTCTTCTTCACAATTTCACCCTAAGGTTTTATCACAAAGTCCTAATCCCCAATTTCCAAGGGATAAACCCTAACCCTAGACCTCCAAGATGCTCCGTGATACTCCTAAAAGACCAAGAAACCCTAACAACGCCAAGAGAGAAAATATTAAGTACAAGTGAAGACACTAGAGAGAGAGAAAGGCCAGTGTGCACCCTTATATAGATCACATCTCAACAAAAGTGTAATATAAGAATGAACACTAAATTGATGAATGGAAAGACTCTCTCCTTCCTTTATTTATATGAGAGGTAAGGGAAACCAACAATACAATGTGGGCCTAATCCCTTATAAGAAACCTACAATGAGCACTTATAGGCCAACACAAATGAGATCACTTATAGGCCAACACAAATGAGATGCTACAGTGTAAATACATATGTCAAGCTCTAAGGTGATTTTGGGTGTAGTAATGGCTCCAAGGTGATGTAGATATGTAAGGAAAGTCCACATCCCTCCATCACAAGTCTTCATTAACCCCATTGATCTTCCCAAGCAATGTACTCCAATGGGTCAACCACCCCCTTGCAAGAACAAATTATCGCAACCCAAGTATCTTCGAGCCAACTCTAATCATCTAAACAAGTATCCAATCTATCGGTTTCCAGCTAGGGCCTAATGCCCTCCTCTAAGATGCACAATGCTCCTCATCCCATGTAGGGCATTATCCAAGTAAGTTGTTCCTACATGTGGCCATCATGAAGGGTGCCCACTAATCAAGCAAGAGAACTCCAATTCCTACAAAAACAATACCAATCCAACAACCATTTGAGGTCAATCATCCACTAAGTAAGCTATCTCAACTATGAAAATCTATCAAGTACCATCTTCCATGCACCAATCCATCTTAGACCACCCAAGGGATGAACATACACCATGTGCCCTATATCTCATGGAGCACCCAAACATGGTGTAAACACATTTGGATTAAACTAAAAAATAACACTTCCTCTTTATCACGAAAGAGTTTACATTGACACATATCGACTTTGTCTGCAACTTCACTAAAAATTCTTCTTACAAATCTATTCTAGCTCCAATGTTGGAATCAACCAATTTCTTCTATAGAGAACATGTCACCTATGAAGAAATATCAGTTACCATGTTATCACAACATCACGATCCTTTAATGTTCTGATATGTGTGTGTGTGTGTGTGTGTGTGGATCTTTTGAGATCAAAATATTGGACGAATTGGCTTGTAGGGCTGATTTTATGGGCAAGCCTCATTTTCCATATTTGGTGTGCAAAACCTTTTAAGGCATGTTTGAGGGTATAAACAATTTTTTTTATAGTAAAACAACATGTCACTTGTGCAATGGGCCATGACGTGATTTTACACTCGGAGACCTTTCCAACAGTACAAATATTGCCTCAATCAGAGTATGTATGAAGAAGTTATGCCTCCTGCAAGTCGACCCATCCAATTGGAAACCATAGTCTGAGTGCATTCCACACCAGCTCTCATTTCTTGCACATGTGGAGCTATTCATGTGTTTACATTCAAGAACATTCTAGAAGGTCCAAAAATGTAACCCTAAATGGGAATTGAAGCATGAACAAACCCTAAAATTAACCCTAAATGGCTATTAGGCTATGTTAAATACCAACCTGTTAGGAAAATAAGGGGTTCCATTTCTATTGTATTATTCCATAGTTGAGCAACAATAAGGGGTTTTTGTTAAGCATAAATTATGCGTCAAATGTATGTGGATTGTTTGTTTCTTGTTCTATCATTTCTCTTACGATTCCAAAAATAAACTAATTAAAAGAACTAGTGGTAAGATTGTTGTGACAGACAATTCCAAGGGGATATCCACAATAGTTTATGAATCATATTGGTATGAGAACAGTTTTTATTTTGGCCTTTGTGGATAGTAGTAGGATCCATCAGTTGGTGAAAAGAATTATTTAAACCCTATCTATGGTGGACGAGTATGTTCAAGGAGTGGGAGACAATTATGAGCAACAATTTACAAAAGTAGAAATACACATCACCGACATCTCATGCAACATGTCAATCCTCATGGAAGCTATGGAGAGAAATTTTGGACCTTTCGAAAATTTTGGAGTCTCTAACTCAAAGTTTGGATCAGAGGGGAAATTGGAAGATAAAAGTGACCAAGAAAAGGATCCCATAAAAGAGCGGTCATGTTCCAGTTCCAGTACCCTTTCCCAGTCCCTATTCAAGATGGAAGCAAAAGTCAATATCTAGCCAATTCAAAATGAGATCGATGCTCTAAAACTGAATCATTGTTTGCAGCAAATAGAGGTTTATTTTAGTATCCAGTAAATAGTTGAAGAGCAAAGGATCTCATTAGCCCAACTAGAGTAAGAGGGCTATGCATTCACTTGGTGGGAAATTTTCATGGAAGCACTTAGGTTGGAGGGTGATCCACTAGTAACTAATTGGGAGGAATTTAAAACCATCATCAAGTCCCAGTTATACCCTATCGATTATGTATAGGACCACTAGATGTATTGGCATTACTTCAATCAAAGACATGGGTAGAGTGTGCAATAATACATCACCGAGTTCAAGAGTATGGCTATCATGCTGGGTATCTCACCCAAGAATGAAAATGTATGACTCAAGTATATGGGGGGTTTACATAGTCACATATAGAGGAAGGTGATGCTCTTCAAGCCTAGGTCAATTGATGAGTCTTGTGTACAAGCAAAGTACCTTGGAAATATAGGCCATAAGAAAGGACGATCAAGTGGTTCAAAACAGAAAGAGAGTTAAGATGTTGCCAAAGAGGGGAAGAAGAAGTGGAAGGGAAAGGAGAAGAAAACTACAACCATGGAACCTAAGTGCAAGGATCCAAAAATCCATTATAACCACTGCAACATTGATGGCCACATTGAAGACAAGTGTTGGAAGTTACATCCCAAGCTAAACCCCAAGGACCACATCAAGGACATTAAGAAGAAGAACCTTCTAGCCACAGAGTCAACCAAGAGGTTGGAAAGTATATCGGATGTGGATGCGAATATTATATGTTCCACAATGAAAAAGGAGGTGAATCTGAGTAGTATTCACCCTAAGGATGAGAAAGAAATGACAAAACTCGTCCACATCAATATCCAGGTCAAGAAGACCAAGATCCAAACTCTATTCAATTTCTATTTGCAGGAAAAACTCATAGCAGAGCATTTGGTATGTAAGATTTGGTTGGAAGTACATGATCATCCTAGTCTCTACCCATTGGGATGTGTAAATAAGGATGTATAACTCAAAGTCACCAAATTTTTTAAGATCAAGTTTTCCATAAATGTAGAGTATATTGATGAGGGGTAGGTAGATGTAGTACCCCTCGATGTTTGTGGTAGAGTGTTCGAAATCCCATACATGTATATGAGGGGTGTGATCTTCATGAGGAGACACAAAAAATACCAGTTGATCAAGGACGAAAAATCCTTGGTCGTCAATGTGCAAAAGTTAAATCAAAGATCTCTTTAGTAAGTGCCAACCAAACCAAAAAGTTGATCAATTCAAGTAGGAAGTTTCAATTTCTTTTCTTAAGACACAATCAACAAGAAGGTGAATAGGTAAAAGTGAGGGAATCCATGGAGGGTCATGTACCAAAGAGAAGAAACACCAAATGGAGAACCTTTTCTGGCCATATAGAGAATTGTTGTAGAATCCTAAGGGGATACCTCCTAAGATGGATGTGGAGCATGAGATACAACTATTGCTAGATTCTCCATTACCAGATATCGGACTGTACACTGACAATATGTTATAGAAAAAGATGAAGTGAAGAAACAATTGTAGTAGTTTCTGGAGCAAGGCGTGATTCGACCGAGCACCTCACCTTGTGGTTCACCTATCATAATAATACCCAAGAAGGATGGGAATCAGAAGATGTGCATTGACTACAAATCATTGAACAAGATCACACTCAAGAAAGGGTACCCTTTGTCAAGGATAGATGATTTGTTGGACCAATTGCAACATGCCAAGTACTTCACCAAGTTGGATCTCAAATCTAGATGCCACCAGGTGCAAGTGAAGGCAGAAGACACTTGGAAGAGTGCCTTCAAGACATTGTTAAGTCACTGCAAAGTGCTTGGAGTTAAGTAGTAACCTCTATTATATCCATATTTTTATATTATTGCATATGATTCCATATTATAAAATCCTTGCATGGTGATTTACTCATTTCCCTTCTACTTTGTCATTTGAATGTTAATTTATATGTTGTTCTTTTTTATTTGGCAAGCATGCTGGGGTAGTTGCCAAGTGTGTTATTGGACATCAAAGGAGGCATTTCTAATTTGGATAATGATGCTTCTTTTAATGTGGTCTCTTGTGTCAAAATTTGTATACTGTTTAAACTTTAACCATCTATCATACTCTTGAATGAGTTAACTGAGAATGTACTTGTGTATATAAACCTTCTTATCTCATGCTTTTCCATTTTCAATTAGTCAAATTTCAATAACCAAATCAATATTGACTACTTTACTTATGTAGAATACAATAATCAAGAACCATAAAAACCTCCACGGGTTGTCGGTCTTTACAATTTTACTTGCTCTTATAGGAAATGGAATGCTTATTCCTCATACTTTGTTCTTACTAGATATGATGTGTTTGTTTTAACCTACCAAATTTCATACTTATTTTCACATTATCATTGTCCTTTTATCAAGATGTCTCTTGAGAATATTACTTTTGGTTCTTTCCTTGTTACAAGTTCATTGGTAGTTCATGGGGTTCTTCAATGCAAGGTTGGGGCATATTGCTAAGCATGTATATGTGAGTTACTTAGATTGAATTTTTTTTTTCTCATTTTTAATCGTTTTTAAAAATTGCAAGCAATTTATGCACTATTGTTTAGGATGTTTTGCATTGTTTTATATAATATGAAAAGAACTATCAACTTGGTTGGAATATTGACCAATATTATGTTATTGCGCCAAGAGGTGCTCTACAGCTCAATATGAGGGAGATCTTGTGAGTCGAGTGTTTATCGATATTGTCGGCCATAAATAAAATGCAATAATAAAATGTAATAGTAAAATGTAATAATAAAATGTAAAAAGTAATAATATGAGGGAGATCTTGTGAGTCGAGTGTTTGTCGATATTGTCAGTCATAAATAAAATGTAATAATAAAAAGTAAAAAGTAATAATATAAGGGATATCTTGTAACAAAATCTCCCTAGGTGCAAACCTCTCCTCGAAAAGCTCCTTGAGTGCAATAACTGAATTTGCACCTCAGGAGATTTGATCCCTCTCGACACTTGATAGAGCCTAAGATTTCGATCTAGGCTGGTTCATACACAATTGTCTTTCTCAATTGTTTATGTTTATTGCAAAGCCTTATACAAAATGTTTTGCTTTGTGGAGTGACATGTGACTTCCTCTTGTGGCTACCTAAACTAAATATAAATGTATCATATTTAAATTCCTTGTACATTAAGGTCAAATAACAAATATAACAAATCACAAGCAAATTTATTCGTTGCATCTCCTGATTTCAAATCACACGCAAATTTATCCACTTCATTCACACGTATTAGCTAACACATAGCATGTTTATAGGTACTTATGTAAGGTACATAATTCTCTTCATACATGTGCATAGTAAATTGTAGACTACTTAGTTCATGCAAACAAAACAAAAGCCATATTTAAAATAATAATAAATACTAACCTCATTTCTTAATTACCAATTTTTGTGTTTGAATTTTCAAATAAGTATCAAACACATGTTATAATAACTCTTAAGTATACTAAAAACATTCAACTCATGTAAAGATTAAATCTAGCATAAATCAAATTGTGAATCATATAAAGTTTATTTAATTAAATTTAACATGTAAATAATTGTCACTTATACATAGATTGATGTTAAATCTAGCATCAATCAAATTGTGACATTCAATGTAAATTTAACATGTACACAATTGTCACTTATATATAGATAGATAATAAGTTGATAGAACAATCATTCTAATATGATAAAACATTGTTAGTAAAATGGACAAATTCTTTTAGACCTTATAATTATAAGGTAAATTGTTATCATGGTGCCATGAAAATGATAAACTAGAAATTCCTCATTTCACTATGGAACATTCGACCCACCCATCATCGGCGTGGGATAACTGACACTCAAAAGCGATTTGTTCCCTAGATCCAGTTATAAAAACCGGCGAAATCTTAGTTCCACCCCATTTACTCGGGAACTATGCCATGGAACTGTGCCCCTAGGGTTTTAAGCCATTTTAAAACGACCTAGATCGTCGAAATTCCAAAAAAATAACAACCAAGGGTGGAACTATGCCTCGCCGAAAAATTTTCCATTGCCGGCAGGGGGCGATTTGAGTGCCAGTTATCACACGCTGTCATCATCCATTCCTTGCGTACATCATCCATCGTTAAAGTTGAAAATGACCTACATCATCTATCGGAAATTGCCTACATCATCAATAGTTAAAACTTAAAATTGGAAATTGCGTCGGCATCAGGGATCAAATTTGAAGGGTGGGGTCCCATTTCACTTTGAAGGGGTATGAGATATTGAACCCTTCAATCTTGACATGTAAAAATAAGTCATTCTTTTGATTTGAAAATGTACTCGTACATCAAAATTTCATTGTTTGCTTACTTAGTAAGCTCAAGAGGCTTTATTTTGCAGTGGATATGGTAGCATTGAACGTTATATATGTCATATAACACAACCATATTTCGCCTCGATCTTGCGGTTCAGTCTCTAAGCCACTATGCCACCTTTGTTGTCTCAGCAGTTTCCCAAATTGATCTTGCCTCTTAAACTTTTAACCAATATAATAATACAATTAACTTGCTAATCCCATTCCAATCCAACTTTCATCCTTGCAGCCAAAATTAATACTATTTTACTCTTTCATGATCTCCCTGAACATGAGGAATTTTTAGTGAAAAATAACTTAGGAGACACCAGTGTGAATTGCCATAACTAATTTTATAGATATTTTTTTCTGCATCAGTGTAGCTACAGTTAGCTTGCTAGCCCAATTCCAATCCAACTTTTAACCAGTATAATAATATTTAATACCTCTTAAAATGGGTTCCTAGGATGCTTCGAACAATACAAGCTCGATGAAGAATTGGGTTCTTCAATTGTTCTAAAAGCAACATGATGCTTAAATTCTTGGAAAAGTTCAATCTTTGTAAATCACTAGCAACGGTTCTTCAAACTAATATAAATTCCAGCCTACTTTACATTGGAAAAAATGATCATGTAAGCCAAAAAAGAAAGAAACTATTTTAGAAGCCAAAAACATTGGACGTTGAGTTTGGTCTGTATCTACTGCTAAATTAGTGAGCAATACAGATGTATGCAGAAATGTAGTAAAAAAGGTGAAGGGAAAGAATATGAATGGTAACTTTTTTTTACTTCGTTGAATTGAGGACCATAATTCACTTTCATGCACCTCTATCAAACATTTGCGTTTCCTACGCCATTTATAATCCTCCTTCATGCAAATCTATCAAAGAGAACAATTCAATAAAGAAGTTGGATTGGATTGAAAACCAGTAGCAAGTTTCTTTGTTAGTCTAATTGTGTACCCTACAACAAAATTGAATGCCAATGACAACAATATATGTTTTAATTTTTCATTCAACACTATGAATGCCACACATACTTGGGATAGAATAAGTTTAAGCTATCCTTACATGTTGCATGCTATGTTATGGTTTGAGCAAAGAGAACTATCGAACTCCAGGCAGCTTTTGTTCTCAATAGCTGATTAAGGACCCTCGTTGCTTCTTGATTAAGGACCCTCGTTGCTTCTTCTCTATAGCCCCCCCCCTAAATCTCATTATACATAATAAATCTGTGGTATCACAAAGTAGAGGATGGGTTGTGAAGCATAAGTAAAACTTAGATAGACCAAGTAGAGAGGAGATGCATAGATGGTTGAAGTTCTTGTTCTATTCAAGACCAATCGATAAGGGAAACAAAATCAAAAGGTAAAGTAGCACTTTCATTCTAAAAATCAAGATTACCAAAACATTTTTGTCCCAGATCATACAATCGAACGAAGGAGTGGGCACTGGCCATTCTAAGGAAATTGCCAACTTTCAGTATTGTCCTTCACCAGATGTTGTTGCATATTCTCAATCATATTGAAATTCGATAGCTAGTTGGGATTGTAAGTGTAGTAGCATCGATGGTTTTCATATTAATAAATCCCAAGAATCTTAAAACGTGTGCCAGAGTGTCGAGTCGACGATTGAGAAATTGGGGAAAATGGCTCATACAATACAATTTTAGATACAAAGTCTAGATTCTTGACGTGACTCACTAACTGGATGCATGGAGGATGGCAGAGTGGGAAATTCCCCAAATCCCCAGGATTTTTGGTAAAGCTGGGGGGCGCAATGGACACACATGTTTCGCGTAGGGCTACAACTGTGGCCAGTGGCAGTTGCACGGGGAAGCACTTGGTTTCAGAGTGAAAACAATGGTCTTCCTTGTCCCCTCCATTTCAAGAAAGTTAAAGGGTGGCTAAATTCTTAAGATCTTCGATCGGATGACAATGGAAAATAGGGAAAGAAAAGGAGCACACAGAATCATATGTGTGTACAGAGAACATATGAATAAAGAAGAAATTGTTGTTGTTGCTGCAGTTGGGAATCGATAAATTTTGTTCTGAACAACCTCTGACGAAGATTTGTGACAAACCCACTCTCTGGTCCACTCTTCAAATTTGAAGCCTTTAAGGCCCATTTGAAGTTACAAAATTTCAAGCAAATAATAATATTGTGTTTGAAATTTGAAGTTATAGAACTTTAATCAAATAATTTTTTTTTAATAATTGATGGGATCATGAATGGATAAAATGATGTACATACCTATAATGTCATAGGATGTCAGCAATCTAGTTAGCCTTGAAGTTGAGCTCCTCAAAGAAAACAAATTTCTTTAGACATTGGTAGCTTCACTCTGCAAACTCTCCTAGAGGATTGGAGGAGATAGGGTAGGTGGAACTTGGAAGTAGCTCAACCACAGTGGAGCAGGGGTATAAGCAAAAGCTTGATTGTATTCCTGTAATATTATATATTGATGGTTAGATTCATGGAAGCATGGAATTCGAGCATTGACTTGATACAACAAAGAAAACACAATGTGGGACTCGGGAGTCGTAGGATTGACTTGATACAACAAAGAAACAACAGGATGTGAGGCTGGGAGCCGTAGATTGTAGGATTAACTTGATACAACAAAGAAAACATAGGGCCGTGGGCAGGGGCCACGGGCAGGAGCGACAACCTGCAACATTACAAGAAGTTTATGGATTGTGGAGTTTTTCTGAAATGCCAAATTTGGGGCACATTAACATAATATATTATACATTGAATACTCAATTAACTCATAGAGTCATAAGTCATGAATTGGTATGTGATAACTGGTAACTTGGTAATCCCATTTCCAGCAACATGTATGAGCCACCAACCATGTTTAATAAATTTGTTGCTGCCATTAAATGTGTTAAACACCTAATCCCTGGCCGCTAACACTAGAACTTAGAAGCGTTCAAGACATGGGTTGCACATTGTAAGCCAGTCCACTTAAGCTGGTCAAGGATATTATTAGAGGCCCAATGGTCCATGATCCATGGATGATCGGACACATGGAGATTGGGTAGCCGCATTTCCAATTTCCCACTGAAAACTAAACTATGGACGAGTGAAATTTGAAGCTGCCCTTTTGTTGCAATTTTAACTGTAATGGTTAATTTAATTATTCAGAAGCTTACCATGAAATTAAATTTTTTTTGCATGGTAAAATTTGAGGTGATCTTCTATGACCTGTAAAATGGCCTATGAAGGGCCCTGAAGACTTCAAAAGCCACTGGTCGGCATCTATCGTTAAAATTTTTTGAACATCTGAAAGGTAATAAAAAGAAGTTTAGGCTGACTCTGTATGCGGTGCTTTCCTCGTATATCAGTGTTAGGTAGCGATGTTCCACGAATCCACGATATATCTATAAAATATAGATGGCCATTGGCGATAATAGATTCTACCATGGGTTTTTCCCGTTATCAATTCTCCTTGTCTTCCTGAATCTGACTTCCTTTTTCTGACCAGATGTTGGTTGCGCCTGGTTTCATTGTCTTTCTGAATCTGACTTCGTCTGTCTTTCTATGCTTTTCATGGCGAATCACGATAATAGATTATGGGACAGCACTATCTAATACTGATATACTCGTCGCCCACCGCCTGATTGTTTTGCACAACGCCCAATGCTCCAGTCCCGCCTTTTACGCCATTTTTTACGCTGATGGCTGAATGGACACATTTACGTTCACCGTCGGATCAAAGAATTCCACACCGAGGAATGGTTGGACTACCTAGAATTAAAAAAATGAATTTTTTTATTATTCCATCCATATACCCCATGCCGTGTGATGCCTTTGAGGACTCCTGCAATATTTGTATTTGTTTAAGTTACCGACTCCTGCAATTCTTAAATAAATAAAACAAAAAACCAAAATCTTAACATCTTTATACTCCCATACATGCACTCTAAGTCTTCGTATATGGTGAATGTTGTCATTACGTGGCCATGTACTACAACATTCTTAATGGTTTATAAAACCTCAACAAACAAAAATCACGTCCGAAAGTTAAAACAAATAATGGATTTTAAGTAGAAATCCATAAAGTTCCCCGTTGCACTTTGCACTGCGCAATTATAGGGAGAACGCACGTATGACCTCTTGCTCTCATTGACTTTGTTTCCCTATTTATGGCTCAGTCAGCGACTAGTACGATAATGCTTCTAAATCCCTCATGTTACGCCGATAACATTCAGCCCCAGCCCTACCTGACCGATAATTTGGGAGGCACCGACTATTGTACGCTAGAGTTGAATTAATTAAATCATAATGGTAAAATACTACACACTACTTTTTTACTTGTTTTTTTGTTTTTGTTTTTTTGTTTTTTTAATCATGAGAACATCTATTTCTCAAGGATATATTCAACTGTCCGCAAGTCAGATATACTAGAAACTTGTGACTTAGTGGAAGTCGAGATGTCCGGAGACTTTTTATCCCACGGGAGAGCCTCTATCTCAGGGGTCGTCTACCCTTCGAGCCTTATCACAAGGGGCCAATGAGCAACCCTACCCTCGCCGGTTTTGAACATGTGACCTCCTCAGAGATAACGCATGTTCTTAACCATTAAGCACAATGGAAACAACAATCTCTTAAGGGTATATCCAACAGCCGACACACTAGATATGCCAAAAATTTATGATTCAACATAGATCAAGACATCCAAGACCCTTTCTTTATCCCAGAAGGAGCCTCTATCCCAAAATATGATTCAATACGTAAAAGTTCAGAATCCGACTCCCGAGCTCATTCTTTCCAGTTTCCCCTGCCGTGCTGTTCCACGAATCCACGGACCACGATATATCTATAAAATATAGATGGCGATAATAGATTCTATTATGGGCTTTTCCGTTATCAATTCTCCTTTTTTTGGCTATATGTTGGTGGCACCTGGCGGTCGTTGTCTTTCTGAATCTAACTTCATTTTTAAGTTTAGGGTCGTGCCACGTGGACTCGTGTTTTCCTTTTCTTAAATCCAGGGGTGGTGTTGGGATTTGCGAAGACGGCAGGTGCAGAAGATGGCAAGCAGGCTTCAAATTTGAAGCCTTCATGGCCCTTTAGAGGCCATTTTACATGTCATAGAAGGCCACTTCAAATTTTACCATGCAAAAAAAATTCAATTTCATGGTAAGCCTTTCAATAATTAAATTAACCATTATTGTTTAAAATTGCAACAGAAGGGTAGCTTCAAATTTCACCCATCGACAGTTTTCAGTGGGAAATTGGGAATATGGCTACTAGCTAGGTGACTTGGGAGTGGGACTCGTTTACTCTCCAATATCCACGTGTTCAATCATCCATGGATCATGGACCATTGGGCCTCTAATAATATCATTGACCAACTTACGTGGACGGCTTTACACTGAGCAGCCCATGGCTTGAACGCTTCTAAGTTCTCGTGTTTTCAGTGAGCGCTTACATGTTTAACACATTTAATGGAAGCAACAAATTTATTAAACCTGGTTGGTGGATCATACGTGTTGTTGGCAGTGGGCTTACCAAGTTACCAAGTTACTAGTTATCACATACCAATCGTGAATTCTGACTCAGTGAGTTAATTGAGTATTCAATGTATAGTATATTATGTTAATGTGCCCCGAATTTGGCACTTCAGACAAACTCCACAATCTAGAAACTTCTTGTAATGTTGCAGGCTGCTGCTCTTGCCCGTGGCCCCTACCCACAGCCCTATGTTTGATTTGTTGTATCAAGTTAATCCTACCATCTCTGGATCCCATCCTCACACCCTGTGTTTTCTTTGTTGTATCAAGTCAATCCTATGGGTCCCGAATCCCACCTTGTGTTTTCTTTGTTGTATCAAGTCAATGCTCGAATTCCATGCTTCCATGGCTCCAACCATCAATATATAATATTACAGGAATACAAACAAGTTTTTTGTTATACACCGATTCCACTGTGGTCGAGCTACTTCCAAGTTCCACCTACCCTATCTCCTCCAGTCCTCCAGGAGAGTTTGCAGAGCGAAGCAGCCAATGCTAGCCTGCCATAAACATATATAAAGAAATTCATTTTCTTTGAGGAGCTCAACTTCAAGGCTGACTAGATTGCCGACATCCTATGAATTTATAGGTATGTACATCACTTTATCCATTCATGATCCCATCAATTATTTAAAAATTTTGTTATTTGATTAAAATTCTGTAACTTCAAAGTTCAAACACAATATTATTATTTGACTGAAATTTTTTTACTTCAAATGGGCCTTGAAGGCTTCAAATTTAAAGCCTGGACTCGAGAGTGGGTTTGTCACAAATATCCGTCAAAGGCTGTTTAGAACGACATTTATCAATTCCCAACTATAGCAACAACAACAATTGATTCTTTCTTCATATGTCCTGTGTATACGCATATGATTCCATGTGCTCCTTGCCTTTCCCTAATTTCTCTTGTCGCTCGATCGAAGCTCTTGAGAATTTAGTTTCCCTTTAACTTTCCTGAAATGGAGGGGACAAGGAATACCATTGTTTCACTCTGAAACCGAGTTCTTCCCCATTCAGCTTCCACTGGTCACTGTTGCATCCCTACGGGAAACAGGTGTGCGCAGTACACCCCCTAGCTTTACCAAAAATCCTAGGGATTTTGGGAAGTTCCCACTCTGCCAACCTCCATGCATCTAGTTAATGAGTTAGATCAAGAATCTAGACTTTGTATCTAAAATTGTATTACATGAGCTATTTTCCCCAATTGCTCAGTCGTTGAATTGACACCTTCCTCTAGTAAACGGTTTAATATTCTTGGTATTTATTAATATGAAGAACACCGATGCTAGTACACTTACAATCCACGTTCGACTGTACGAACTAGGACAAAAATGTTTTTGTAATCTTGATTTTTAGAACGACGGTGCTACTTTACCTTTTGATTTTGTTACCCTTATTGGATGGTCTGGAATAAAACAAGAACTTTTACCATATAACAAGAACTTCAACCATCAATGCATCTCCTCTCTACTTGGTCTACCTACGTTTTACTTATGCTTCACAAGTTACAACCCATCCTCTACTCCATCATACCATAGATTTAGTATGTATAACGAGATCTAGGGGGAGGGCTATAGAGAAGAAGCATCCAGGGTCCTTAATCAGCTATTGAGAACAAAATTTTCATGGAGTTGGATAGTTCTCTTTGCTCAAACCATAACATAGCATGTAACATGTAAGGAGTGCTTAAACTTTTTCTATCCCAAGTACGTGTGGCATTCATAGTGTTGAATGAAAAATTAAAACATATATTGTTGTCATTGGCATTCAATTTTGTTGTAGGGTATACAATTAGAGTGACAAAGAAACTTGCTATTGGTTTTCAATCCTATCCAACTTCTTTGTTGAAGTGTTCTCTCTAATATACTTGGGTGAAGGAGGATTATAAAGGGAAACAAAGTTGTTTGACAGAGGTGCATGAAAGTGAATTATGGTCCTCAATTCAACAAAGTAAAAAAAAGTTACCATTCAGATTCTTTCCCTTCACCTTTTTTATGGCCTTTTTGCATACATCTTTATTGTTCACTAATTTAGTAACAGATAGAGACCAAACTCAACGTCGAATGTTTTTGGCTTATAAAAAAATTTCTTCATTTTTTTTCCTTACATTATCATTTTTTCCATTGTTAAGTAGGCTAGATTTTATATTAGTTTGAAGAACGTACTAATTCACAAAGATTGAACTTTTCCAAGAATAAGCATCATGTTGCTTTTAGAAGAGTTGAATAACCCAATTCTTCATTGATTTTGTAGTGTTTGAAGCAACCTAGGAACCCATTTTAAGAGGTATTAAATATTATTATACTGGTTAAAAGTTGGATTGGAATTGGGCTAGCAAGCTAATTGTAGCTGATGCAGAAAAAAAGATCTATGAATTTAGTTATGGCAATTCACACTGAACATTGGAAAGTGGATTTTCTATGTGTCTCCTAAGTTATGTTTCACTAATAAATTCCTCATGTTCAAGCAGATCATGAAAGAGTAAAATAGTATTAATTTTGGATGTAAGGATGAAAGTTGTATTGGAATGGGGTTAGCAAGTTAATTGTATTATTATACTCGTTAAAAGTTTAAGAGGCAAGATCAATTTGGGAAACTGCTAAGATGGAAAAGGTGGCATAGTGGCCTAGAGACCCAGCCGCTAGATCGGGGCAAAGTATGATTGTGTTATATGACATATATAATGTTCAGTGTTGCTATATCCATTGCAAAATAAAGCCTCTCGACTTTACTACTTAAGTAAACATTGAAATTTTGATGTACTAGTACATTTTCAAATGAAAAGAATGACTTATTTTTACATGGCAACATTGAAGGGTTCAATATCTCACAACCCTTCAAAGTGAAATCGGATCCCACCCTTCAAATTTGATCCCTGATGGCAAGTAATAAGCACCCCGCAGCAGACTACTGCGGGGGCTCTAACGTATTCTTAATTTTCTGTAACCCATGATCATAATCTCGCGGAACCCCATCCGAATGTGCCCAATCGAAACTATGCGGTCAGTCAGCATTAATGCTCCATGTTGTATGACTGTTCTACAAAACCAGACTGATCGTGGCCCGTGGGCACTGAGAGTCCAACTCTCGTGGACAACACAGTTTTGGCATCAAAGCAAACACCAAAGGCTTTACTGAGGCTACGCGTGTGATGTTCCTCGCCTTGGCTGCTTTTATGAAAGAATCGCGGATCCCAATGTAAATAGGCATGACAACCATCATGTAGGGCTATGTCAGAGCCCTCGCAGCTGCCGGGTGCTTATGGCTTGCCCAGAAGGATTTCCGTCCAGATCTGCGAAGGCTGTTTGTCGTTACTTGAAAATCCTTGACCGTTCAGGTGTAAATAATCGTGCACGTGACACCCTCGTCATATGCATTGCTTTCAATCAATTAATGGTCAATTATGTTTCTTTCCCCATATACCAGTATTAGATAGCGCTGTCCCATAATATATCTATATAATATTAGATTCTATCATGCGCTTTTCCCGTTATCAAATTTCCTTTCCTGGCTCGGTTGGTGTCATTGGAATCACAAATATTTTCTAACTGTCAAATTTTCATTTGGCAAAGGTTTTTTTTTTTTTTTCCATACTTTTCATGCTTTTCATATTAAGTGATAAAAAGACATGGATTAAGGGGAATGACAACCTTATACTTAAACGCTGGCATATGGGTTTCGACCCGTAACAGAGAAGTTATGATTTACATATCTTTGGGTTTTATTACCAGGGTTCCCATTAGAGATGTGGCACAGAGAGGCCTTTGTGGTGGTGGTAATCATTTGGGGAGATTTCTACACATAAATGAAGAAATACTAAACGATATGGACCGTCCAAGGTACTTGTGGAAATCGATATGTCTTTGGGTTTGTTCGAATCTATGGACATTATGTGGCGAGATAGGCGATACTCGCAGACACTAGACCACTGGGGGATCCCCTTTAGGTGTTTCAGATGTAAAGTTGTCGGCCACCTCTGGCGTGAATGTACTAATTCTAGTCCGAGTTCGGAATGGGACTCGACGGATGATGTTCAAGCTTGGTCTTCGGATAGTAATTTGGCTTTGGAAGGAGTCGTTGAGGTATCTGTGCCAAGACATAACTCGTCCTAGGTTCTGGATGTGGAAAGCTTGGATCCTTCTTCTCTTATTGGTAAGTTAACTGGTCTTGATCCTTCCTTTTCTTCTACATTATCTAAAGATGATTTAGATTTACTATTAAGCTTGGAAGGTAAAGGGGATCGCATTGGGGATGGTATTATCGGCGGCACCACTACCTTTTATCACGGGGGCTTCACTAGAAGGCAATATAATACCACGTTCATTCATATTGCGGTATTAAATATTCATGAAAACCTAAAAATTATATTGCTTATATATTAAGGGGCAAAGGGTTTTTCTTGTTTAATGTAACAATACAAAAATACTTTGGGGTATTTTTTATATGGGCGGGCTGACAAATATCCACCAAATGGAGATGGCGGGATCACGGCCCGATGAGAAATCGGGTTGAGGCAAGGCTCGGGCTTACCTGTACGCAGGGAAATCACGTCTTGAGGCATGCTTGAGGCTAGGGGGTTTCTTGGTGAAGTGGGTTTCCAGTCGATCATAGTCAAGAGATAGTGTTCATTGACAAACAATTGTTACCAATAGCACTCAGCCAGTTGTTACCAATAGCCTTGGGAGGCTCTAAGCCTACAGGGCCTGTTATAGGACCTCGATAGGCCTTGGGGGCTTGAATACCCCACCACTCGTGCCTATTACAGGCCTTGGGAGGTTTAGTCAGCCTCCTAGAGCTTGTTACAAGCCTTGGGGGCTTGGATACCTATCCCACAATAGGCTTAGTTAGCTATTGGGGAAATGTAACATGCAATCTAAATGTTGTACTATGTTCATTGGCTCTAGTGACATACAAGAAGTGATCTCCTATCTCTTCATTAGACCATTAGATGTTGCAAATCATAATGATATGTGGTTGAGTAATTGCATTGTGGGTGAAGTAATGTGCATCCACAATATAGATCGAAAGAAGCAAGGTGCATTGTAGAATGCATGTGGGGTCATAAGAGGAGTATCATATAAATATACTAGGTAGAAATATAAAGGGGTATAAAAAATGTTAATGAAAAAATTAATATATACAATATCTAGTGAAAATAGGGGATTTTAAAAATTGGGAAGGCATATTGGGAGGGGGTAAAAAAAAACGATTTTGGAAGGTATTTTCCAATATTTAGTGAAATTAGGGGTATTGTTTCATATGCCAGGATCGAACGTGCTATGATAACGATTTATTGAGTGAAGCCCCCGTGCCTTTTATTTGGGTATCCAGCATTCCTCGACTCCTATTTCTCCTAAACCATCGAGAACTGTTCCTTCCTTTGGTGCTTCGGATCCTGGTCTATTGGGGCTAGTTGATAATGCTCACCCCGCTGTTGGGATTTTATCTCAAGGATTTGAGATTAATGCAGTAGATACGCCATCCTCGCGCTCTATTGTGCCTCCACTTCATTTATCCCCTCTAGGGTTTGAGCGGTCAGTGTTGGTTGATGATAATTCTAAATTTTTCCACTGTCTTGCAAATGGCAGAAGGATTATAAACACTATTTGGCATTTGAAGAGTTGGTCTGGGGACACTATTTTAGAGATGCAGGACCTCTAGGGGGAAGCTACAACATTCTTCAAAGACTATTATTGTGATCCTGGAATTACTACGATTGGGGAACAAATAAGTGTTATTAAAGACTACCCTCGACTTTTCACTGAGCAGGAAGGTAATGATATTTTTCTCCCGATTTCCTTGAAGGAGATACATGCTGTTCTTAGTGATTTTGCAAAAGACAAAAGCCCGGGTCCAGATGGTTGGACCGCAGAACTATTTTTTGAATTCTTCGATATAATGGGTCAAGATATATTGGATATGGTGGAAGAAACTAGAATGAAAAGGGAAGTGTCTGTGGCACTTAATGCTACCTTCCTTGCACTCATCCCAAAGGTATCTAATCCAACATCCTACATGGATTTTCGGCCGATATCTCTTTGTAACCTTGTCTATAAAGTTATTTCCAAAATCATTGCATGTAAAATCAAGCCTGTACTCTCACGGGGACTCTCGCTGGAACAATATGGTGTTTTGGACAACCAGTAGATAGTTGATGCGGTGGGGGTGGCTTAGGAGGTATTTCATAGCATTAAGTCCAAGGATCTACATGCATTAATACTCCAACTAGATCTTACTAGGGCATATGATAATGTGAACTGGTGCTTTCTTCGCCTGGCTCTTGTTTAAATCGACATTCCTTGGGGCACCATCAAATGAATTATGGCATGTATTTCGTCTATCAACTTTTCTATACTTATTAATGGACGTCCCACTAAATTTGTTACTTGTTCATGGGGACTTCGCCAGGGGTTCCCCCTATCACCTCTACTTTTTCCGATTGTGATCGAAGGCCTCAACAAGATGATAGATAAAGCCAAAGACAATTTCTTGATTACTGGGGTGTAGGTATCGCCACATATCTCTATCACTCATCAATATTTTGTTGACGATGTGATGTTATTTGGGCTTGCAAACTCGCAAGAATGGGGTCATATGTGGCAAATTCTTCAACTCTTTTGGCACTCCTATGGCATGATTATAAATGAAAGAAAATCAAAATTATTGAAGCATAATCTGGAGGATTTGGTGCTGTTAGAAATCACTGCTCTCCTTCCCTTCAGGGTTGGATAACTGAATGAGGGTACTAAATATCTAGGATATTATTAAAACCTAATGGATATTGGATAGCGGACTGACGGTGGCTCCTAAAAAAATTTGACAAGCGGATCCAACATTGGCAATGGAGATGGTTATCTAGTGGTGGTCGCCTCATTCTTGCAAAGTCTATTTTACAAAACCTGGGGGTTTATTGGTTTTCTCTGTGCAAAATTCCAAAATCTATATTGTCCAGTATTCGTCAGAAGATCCATCAATTTATTTGGTCTGGGAATGGTAGTCAAAAGATCCACTTAGTGGATTGGATCAAGTTGGCGCGGCCCTTTGCACAAGGTGGGTGGGGTTGAAAGAATATCTTCTCTTTTTCTGCAGCTTTATTGGCCAAAATCCTTTGGCGTGCTTTATCTGTGGACTGTGTATGGAGCAACATTATAAAAGATAAATATTTAGGTAAATTGTCGACAATTCAATGGATAAGATCCAAGAGGTAAAATAGGAAAGGAATATCAAATATCTGGGCATGATTACTCTCATCCTTCCCGGTGATGGATGATTGGCTGGCCTGGTATCCTGGGAGTGGTCGACATATATTGATCGGTGAAGATCCAATAGTGGGTGGCCCGGTAACTTACAAGCTTTCGTCTGCTCTGGTTCATCATCTCAAAAGTTGGGGATACTACATGCTTTATCATATTCTCGTTAAAAACATTTTGTTTGAGATGTTTAATTATTGGCTAAGTGCCTCACAGTTGGGGTTGATCGGTTCAATGTCGGTCTTACTTACTAGACCTGTATTGTGCCAAGATCAGGATCGTGGATGGGGATGACTGTCTTCTCTGGTCATGGAACACTAAGGATGGCACTATCACTACTCGATTGGCATATGATGCGATTTGTTCAAATTCGATTTGGACGAGGATGTAGTGGAACCGAGTTTGTTGGAAATAGAGTTTACCTCTTAAAGTCAAAATTTTTATATGGTTACTGCTAGAGGGGAATATTCTTATTTGGGAAAATCTACAAAAGCACGGGATAAATGGCCTAGACATTTGTTCTCTCTGTCATCAGGATGCTGAAACATTTGTTCACCTCTTTGTTACTTATCCTTTCACGGTGAAATTCTGATATTATATTGGTGCTCCATTCTCCTATTTACAGTCTAGTCCAGATGTTACTTTGTAGGAGCGGTTTGAAATTGTGTTTGCATTAAAAAATATTTCGGGGGAGCTGGCATGTTTTCCTGCGTGGGAATACCACAATCGTATGATATTTGACAGCTTCCTTTATGAACCAAGCCGGGTTTCCTGTACAGTTCATTCGCTTTCTCAATATTTTGGATGCTCTCAGAAGGTGGGGCTTCCGAAAGGTGATTGGGTATCTTGGCCTCCTCTCCTTCTTAGCTCTGGAAATCGTGCCCTATTTGATGGTGCTGCTCAGGTTTCTTCGGGCAGATGTGGGGCTGGGGCCTTTATCGAATGTGTCAATGGTGACCAGATAAAAGTTTGGATGTGTGGAGGCAATGGCACTAACACAAAAGGGGAATTATTAGCGTTGTGGCTTGTTTAATTTTTCTCTCCGAAGACCAATATTACCTTGGATCAGGTAGCTGGGGCTGCTATGACTATTGTGAATTGGGAAAAATCAGTCGCCACTATCAATGCATTAGCTATTTCCTCATGGATGGATCAGACCAAGCTTTTCTTGGGTCTTTGCCCTGAGACTTCCATCATCCACATTTTTTGGGAACATAATGTTGTTGCAGATGCTCTTTCCCGTTGAGGTCTTTTGGCTATGGAAGGCCGTATATTTTATGAGATTCGGGAGGGTTACGACCAACCGTTGTTCGGTCACTGGAATATTTTTGTCATCTAGTACTTTCCTCCTTTTTTGTTGTTCATTTCTCGTGGGGCATCTTCTAGTCTTGGGCGACATTATTTGATTTTTTGTACTTTCCTCTGTATCACTTCTCTTTCAGTCTCTTCATCTGACTTGGATTCATTTTGGGGATTGGTATATCCTGTATTTTGACATATGGCTCTTCGAGTGCTCAAGTTTCATGGCTTGTCCACTGTTATGGTTCATTTGGAGGATTGGGTTTTGGTTTGTATGGATTTAATGTTGGGATATTTCTGTAATCTATTTATACTTCTAATATAAAGTATAGTATTTTCATATGAAAAAAATATTAAATGATAAATTTGAAAAAAGGAATCAAATTATTTTTATAATATATATTTATATATGAAATATTAAGACTATGTTGATATAGGTTGTTGGAAGGAAATAAATAATAATGTTATTGATATTTTGTTAAGAAATCAAAATTACAAAAAACCATAAATATGATCCAGCATTTCAAAAGACTTGGTTACTATGATACTTACTCTATACATTCATTTTGAAATTTCTATACCTCCCATACTAAAGCAGAATCTAGGCATCCCATCAAAATTATTAATACAAAAAACTAAAAGAAGCAATGTCCACAATCGTATTTGCAACATAGTCTTCAAAATATAAATGACCATCCATGGGCCCCAAAGCCTCTTTAGATAAATCAACACTCTGATTTGCTTTGTCCAATGTTGTCCAATGTTCCAGATTCACCTGTTGCACACTTTATAATAATTTGTTAGTCACCAAAAATTTTGGTACGAAAAATACCCCTTCTTATTGCAATGTATACCAATCATATTATTAATTAATATAGTTATGTTAATTGATAAATTAGTGAGTTATAATATTAATAATAATAATAATAATAATACAAGTGATTATGGTGATCTTAGTACATTTATTTCTAAGCTTTTTTAGCATAGAAATAAATTTTTATAACAAAACAAGTATTTTTTTTCTTTCTTCTTAAATTATAATCATCATCATTACTAATAATAAAAAATAAATATAAAAAATAAATAAAGAATTGATTATTCAATAAAATTAGATAATAAGAAGATTAAAAATCCAAAAAGGTAATAGATTAAAAATATTGTTAATATAAATAACAAATGTAAATTATTGTTAATCAAATTATTAATAATATAAACAAAAAGTAGTTTAAAAGATTAATTTTAGAGAGAGAGGGGGGGGTCATTAATCCTAATGTGGAAGATTAAAAGTGTCTATGTCTTAACCAATTAGAAGAAGAAAATTAATATAGTCAAGATAAAAACAAACTCCCTTGAGCTTCATAGCGAAACACGACACTCAAGAATTTCTAAAACACCATGGGTGGAAAGGATTTGCCAGCTCTATGAGTCTATGAGATTTGAGGACAAATGCCAGTTTCTTTTAGAATGCCCTATGTGCATCCACATTCGATCACATATTCCTAATATTTGCTATATTTCTAACTTCCATGGTCTTCTAATATGCCAAAACTATGGCAACCTAGGAATGCTTCTTTCTAAGTGTTTTGATCATAGGAATAATTTTTTATAAAATCCAAATAACTCCTATCTCTTTTTTTAAGGTCCGATAGAGCAACTTAGTGGATGTTAATCTTCATCACCACCATCATCAATAAAAATAATAAATACATTAATAATTAAATAATAATAATAATAATATAAACAATAAACAGTTACAAAGCCCTAATTAAAAGAAAAAAGATGCATTATATAAATAAAAAGCATAAAAACCTTTTACACCTCTCTAAGGTGGCCCCTAAGAAACTATGGAGAAAAATTCTAACTAGTAAAACCAAAGAGAATAATAAGATTTCTTTGAAAGATTGAGATTCCTATATTAAAAAAATCTACGAATCCTTGAATGTCATTAATAACACTCAAAACCTTTTTACAAAGAATGAAGTTTTCTTGTTAGAAGAATTTAACTTTGGGTCAAACTCCTAGCAAATGGGAAAGCTAAAGACATTGAAGGATATCAAGCAAAAATCCTAAAAATTGGAGGAACTATTCTCATCCCTCACATCCACAAGCTTTTCAATTTAACGTTCATGCAAGGTTTCCCAATTCCTTGGACTCAGAGTCTCATTATTCCTATTTTTAAAAGCAACGATAAAAACAATCCCTCTAATTATCGGACCATTATGATTAGCTTTCTCTTAGCCAATCTATATGGTATTATTTTAGAAAAGAAAACCAGTGTATGACTCGAAAGTGAAGGTAAGAGGGATAAAGGTTGGGTGGGATTTAGAAGATGTCATGCTACCACAGACAACCTCATTACGGTTATGATTATTGTAGAGGAATGTTGTAATATTAAATACAATCTCGTTTGTTGTTTTATGGAATTTAGGAAAGCTTTGGATACGGTGCCTAGAAATAACTTGTGGAATAGATTAGAAGAGATAAAGGTTCCTTTAGAGTTGAAATCTACCGCGATAAGGTTGTACAAGAAATTCATTACCAAATTTAAGAGCACTAAGGGATGGTTGAAAGATATTAAATGTAATATTGGATTTAAACAAGGATGCCCCCTCCCCCCTTCCCTTTTTGTTATATACATCGATAAGCTAGAAAGTTTTTTAGAAGAAGTAGGTTGTGCTGGAACAATCTTAACTGGAATAGTCTTCATCCTCCTTCTCTATGCTAATAATATTGTTCTTATAGCAAGGTGCCCCTCTGACCTTGATAAACAATTAAGGATTCTCCAAGATTTTTTCCCTAACATGGGTATGCCAATTAACATCGTCGAAACTAAAATTATGATTATCAAGTCGAAGAAATACACTTATGCTAATTTTGTATATGACAATAACGATTTAGAGGAAGTGTCCTCTTACAAATATCTTGGAATTGATCCCATCACAAGCTCAATTGGAACTATAACATTGAGAAAAGGATTAACAGAGGGTGGAAAGCTTATTTTGGCCTATAAAACAAATGCAAATCAACAAAACTTGGTGATGTGGGATAAAAAGAAGTTCATTTTTTATACTCTCTTCACTCCCGTTATCTTGTACAAGTGTGAAGTTTGGGGTTGCAGCATCACTCGTGAATCCTGGAGAAAGATTGAGCAAATTCAAAAACACTTTTTTCATGCATAACCTCAAAATTAAAAGCAATACACCCTATCATATTCTCCTTATAGAAGTGAGTCTTCCCCCCATCGAAATCATCGTTATGACTATGTACCTAATGTACAAGAACACGATAAATAGCATGGAAGACCATAGACTCTGTAAAATTGCTTTAAATTCTAGTCAAAACCATCTACGGCTTAAGAGACGATGGTATAAAGACACCATGGCTTGGTTAAACAATTAGGGGATTGACAAAAATGTCACTTTGCAAGATATCAACAACCTAAAAAATACTATCACATCTGAGTTTAAAGAGAAAATGTGGGACGCGAACTTGATTTAGAGGTTAAAAGAAAATTAAGATATTACAAGGAGGTAATTAACCCTAATGTGGAAGATCAAAAGTATCTCTTTGTCTTAACCAGTTCGAAGAAGAAAATTAATATAGCTAAGATAAGAACGAACTCCCATGAGATTCATAGCGAAATAGGGCACTAGGAAATTCCTAAAACACCATGGGTGGATAGAATTTGTCAGCTATGTGGGTCTACGAGAGTTGAGGATGAATGTCATTTTCTTTTAAAGTGCCCTGCGTACACCCACATTCAATCACAATTTTCTAATCTTTTGTACAATTCTAACCTCCATGATCTTTTAACTTGTCAAAACTATGGTGACTTAGGAATGCTTCTTTCTAAGCTTTTTAATCATAGAAATAAAATTTTACAGAAACCCAAATAACTTCTATCTCTTTTTTTAAGGTCCGATAGACCAAATTGATCTCAATGAATGTTAATATTCATCAACATCATCAATAACAAAAAATAATACTAGTAATAAAAATAAATAAAGAATTGAATAATCAATTAAATAAAATAATATAAATATAAATATAAATAATTACTAATAAATAAAAAGTAATAATAATATAAATAAGGAATGTAAATTATTATTGATAAGATTATTAATAATATAAATAAAAAGTAGTTCATAATGAGTAAAAAAGGAATAAAATTGATTTAATAAGTGGTTAAAAACTTGATTAATAAGTGATTAATAATGTTTAAAATTTATTTATAACACAAATAGAGAATTTTTAATAAAATTATAAGGTCAATAATATTGTAGAATATATAATAAATTAAATGATTATAAAAAATATTTGATAACAAATTATTAATAAAAATTAAGGTTGTATATTAATAGAAATTATGATTTCATTATGGCATATAACCATGTATCATTATGTTTTACTATGGTTGACTTTGGTAAATTATGTTTCAATGTGGTTTTATTATGGTGGACTATGTCAAACCACGGTTCATTATGTTTTACCATGGTTCCTTTTCGTTAATTATGTTTAACACTAGTTTTATTAAATGCACATTTCATTAAATCCAGACATATTAAACAGAATATGGGCTAAAAAAGTGCGAAATCATGTTTTTTAAATCCCAAAAAAACCTTTCTAAAGTGCAAAAATCAACTTCAAAAAGTTCAAAAATGGGTTCGAAAAGTGCAATTTTAGAATGATTTTGAACCCATGAGATTCTGGATTCAAAAAGTGTGTTTTTTAATTCAAAAGGTGTGATTTTCAATTCAAAAACTGTGTTTTTTTAATTTAAAAACCGTGAATTTCGATTCAAAAAGTGTGATTTCTTATTTCAGAAATAAAGTTTTAATTCCAAAAGTGAGAATTTCAATTCCATAATTATGATTTTTGATTCTATCAAATGCCAATTTAAATTTTGTGGATCTAAATACTAATTCCAAAGCAGGGAAAATTTTAAGGATCCATACTTATTTAAAAATGTATAAACCTTGCGAATCTTACCAATTACTAAAATGTCAACTATAAAATATTTAGCGATATTTTTCTAAAAATATTTCAATTTTTAAGGATTTTATATAGTTTATATAATAATTTAGCGATTTTTAGAGTGAAAACATTTCACCCCATCAAAATTGGGCAAAATGGGGCTTTGAAAAAATAAAATTGACGAATATTTTTTTGGAAAAAAACATGGAAAAATAGCCCATGGGATAAATTTCACCCCTAAAATTTTACTTATTCCAAATATGCCAATTTTAGTGTTTTATCTCAAATCTTACTTGCATTTGAGCAATGTACAATTGAATGGTTCTTTGTTTCTTCATTTTCTACAGATTATACACCACATTATCAATGCATTGATTGTATGCATTCTTCAATCTCTACATATTATACAATGCACTATCAATGCAATGATTGTCTGCATGACATGTTTCAAATTAGTTTGTTGCATATTCTCAACATTAAAATAGTTAAAAATGGCCACCATAGTAATATTATTCCTTGACTGGGGTGGTAGGTGTAGGTAGGGCGATATTCTTGTTGGCACTATGATTTAGTTGTCATTGATGATTGAAGCTGCAACTCAGACAAACTGCAAGCTGGGAGCTGCGACTCAGACAAACTGCGAGCTACGAGCTACGACTCAGACAAGCTGCGACTCAGACAAGTTGCAACTTAGACAAACTATGACTCAGAGAGGCACAGTTGCGAGTTGTGACTCACAAACATTTATTTATTTATTAATTAGTTAGTTAAAGTGTGTAAGTTCTAGAAGTCAAAGAGACAGTTCAATTTTCAAATTAGGAGTTAAAGAGACAGCTTCAGTTTTAGAATTGGAACATCTGGAAGTTAAAGAGATCGAGGCATATAACTTCAGCATCTATAAAAACCAATTGAGGAGAACAAAATGCACTGCGAGAATTGAGAGGATGAAGAGGAATGGTTGTCGGCTGAAGAAGATGAAGCTATGATTCGAAGAAAACAATTCATAAGAAAAATGTGTGGCTCAATTTAATGAAGAATAGAATGCCCAAAAACCCAAGTTGTAGCAGCATAGAAAAAAAATGAAAAGGGTATGTACTGATATATCTGAACCAGTG
The DNA here is from genome assembly GCA_027924585.1 of Larix kaempferi. Lineage (NCBI taxonomy): Eukaryota > Viridiplantae > Streptophyta > Pinopsida > Pinales > Pinaceae > Larix > Larix kaempferi. The sequence goes on from BSBM01000727.1 coordinate 3,852,851, forward strand.
AAATATAATTGACTGAAAAATTCTTACATAGGGTGGAAGGGAGGTGCTAGGGAGGATTGATTTCCTCTGTAAATTAGGTTGATGGATGAATATTGGGAGTGGGTGCTTCCTTCTAGTGGGTGCTAGAAAAACATGAGAGTTGGTGCTCTCAACAAGTTGCATCTTGTTAAACATAGGTTGTAGCCTCATCTTGAGTTGGTTCTCAAAGATAATGGATGTACATGAGTTAAAGACTGCTTTTCATTCTAAGAATAAGGGGTTTTTTCCCTTTATGGGTTTCCTCATGAATATCTGTGTCTGTGTACATCATATTTGTGAATGGTGATTACTAGTTCTTTGCTTATCTTTCATTATCTTGACAATCATTTTGTGAATGCTACTAAATTTTTAAAAGGAAATATAAATTGATTATTGTTATAATTAAAACTGATTCACCCCCCCTCTTAGTTGTAACAAGTTCAATTGGTATCAGAGCGGGTTCCTTTTATTTAAAGGTAGATCTGTGAACTTAAAACATGACTAGTCATGATGGAAATTCAATCAATAAGGATCCTCTGTTTGATGGGAAAAATTTTGCTTTCTGGAAGGTTAGAACGAGAACCTATCTTATGTCCTTAGGTGTTGATGTATGGGATGTAGTTGAAACTGGATATATAAAGCCCATTGTACTAACCACCAAAGATGACAAACTGGAATTTTCTTTTAATGCAAAGCAATGAATGCTATTCTCAGTGGTCTTGCAGAAGCTGAATTTGTAAAAGTTATGCATCTTGAATCTACCAAAGGAATGTGGGACAAACTTATAAGCAATTATGAAGGGAATGAGAAAGTAAAAGATGCCAAATTGCAGACGTACAGGTTGAAATTTGAACAACTAAATATGAATGAGGATGATAATGTTAGTAAATATTTCCTAAGGGTTGAAGAGCTTGTGAATGCTATGAAGGGCCTCGGTGAAACAATTGAAGAAGAATCCTTAATTTAGAAAATTTTAAGATCTCTGCCTGATAAATTTAACCCCAAAGTTTCAGCAATAGAAGAGTTAAATGATCTTAAAACTCTGGGAATTGATAAAATCCTAGGAACTCTAACTGCTTATGAAATGAGGATTAGTATAGACAAACCCATCACTAATGAAGCATCCTTTAAAGTAGATAAGAATATTGATTCTGGAGCATATGAGATTGAGGCAAAATATGTAAGAAGATTGAAGAAAGGATCAGGTAAATATAAAGACAAGATGCCTTTTAAATGTTTTAACTGTGGCAAGATAGGTAATTTTGCCTCTAAATGTCCTCATAAGAAAAAGGATCAGAATTCCGATGATGAAGAGAAATACAAATTTAAGAATTACAGTAAAAATAAAAGTTTGTGTGCAAATGATGATGACTCCTCAGAGGATATAGATAGAAATTCATCTTGTGAAGATAGAATGAATGATTTTATGCTTATGGCCATAGAAGATCTTAATGATGAGAAGCTATGATTGACACAAAAGGTGAATTAATCAGCGCTTTAGAAGAGATTGCCGGACTCAAACTTAAGAAGAGAAAACAAAAAAATTTGTTGATGCAGCTTGAAAAGAATGGTAAAGGAACAAGTGAAGATTTTGTGCTGATAAAATTAGAATTAGAAGAAGCAAAGAAAATAGAAGACACTCTAAAACAACAGTTAGAAGAGAAAAATTTGAGATGTGAAGCTCTGGAAGAAAAAGTAGTAAAAGATAGAAAAGATTTGGAGAAATTTCAAGCTTTGTACCACCAAAATTTTTCAAGTATCAAAGCCTCAGAAGAACTGAATAACATCCTGAGTAAAGATAGACCTCCATTGATAAAGAATGGCCTAGGTTATGAAAGTGGGTCAAGTAGCAGACAGTCAGATGATGATCATACCTTGCTAACCAAAATTCATAAATATAAGTTGAGATCTGATCAGGAACATAGCCAACAAGAGACAAAGCAATCAAGCTTAGAAAGAAGACCAATATTTAGGTACCAAATTTTTTTCTATGGTTATTGCTATTATTTTTCTAACTTTGGTCATAAAATTGCAAATTGTGGAATTAAATTTAGAAGTATGCAACTATGGAAGTCAAAGAGTCAGCTGCTACAAAACAAAGCTATATAGTTAGTGAGGAAACAAGGCTATCACGTAGTTCAGTCCACAACTAAAATAAGAACCGATTATCAACATATCAACTCTTTTGATCTATTAAATAATGAGCCAGAATGCTTCAAGTTTGTCATAATTTTGGACACAAAGCTTCATACTGTCATTTAAGGAAGTACAAAACAAATCCGAGAATAAATTATACATTTGAAAAGGCTAAGGTTTGGAAAAAGAAAGAAAGAGACAAATGTGGATTAGTACTTTATGCTCAAAGGAAAAAGGATCTCTGGTATATTAACAGTGGTTGTTCTAAACACATGACGGGTGATAACAATAAATTTCTATGTCTAAATGAAAGTAAATCAGGAAATGTGACCTTTGGAAATGATGCTCCAGGAAAAATCAAAGGAAAAGGGATGGTAAGCTTGAATAATGGAAGAGGAAAAGATCAAGACGTGTTGTTTGTACATGTTTTAAAACATAACCTCCTTAGTGTCAGTCAGGTCTATGACAGAGGGTGTGAAGTATTTTTTAATTCGAAAGGTTGCAAGATAAAATCTATACCCCCGGGACAATTGATTGCAAAAGGCATAAGGACAAAAAATAATGTTTATGTTTTGAATGAAGAAAAGGAAGAATGTCATCTAAGCAAGTATGATGAGAGTTGGTTGTTGCATAAGAGACTTGGACATTTGAATTTTGATCATATAATCAAACTTAGTAACAATAGGGCAGTAAAGGATCTTCGAAAGATATCAAAGCCATATGATTCAGTGTGTAAGTCATGTCAAATGGGAAAGCTGACCCGCACTCAGCTTAAATCAAAAGGTTTTACATCAACAAATAAGCCCCTTCAGTTAGTACATATGGATTTATGTGGACCATCCAGGAAAGAAGGTACAGGAAAAGAAAACTATTTCATGTTGGTTATTGATGATTATTCTATACTCACGTGGGTTGCTTTTCTGAGGGAAAAATATGAAGCATTTGAAAAATTCAAAGTGTTGAAGGCTTTGAATAAGAATCAAACAGGAAAAAGATTGAAGGCAGTAAGGTTTGATAGAGGAAAAGAATTTAGTTCAGGAAATTTTAAAGAATTCTGTGATAAACATGGGATCAAAAGGGAATATACTATTCCAGGGACTCCATAGCAAAATGGAGTAGTGGAAAGACAGAATAGATAAATTCAGCAAATGGCAAGATCAATGATGAATGAAAAAAACATTTCTCAGATTTATTGGGTAGAAGCAATTCATACAGCTGTCCATATTCTTAACAAAGTGCATCTAAGACCAAACAGTGTTAAGACTCGTTATGAACTTTGGTTTGGGAGACCTGCTACTATTAAGCATTTCAAAATATTTGGAAGTAAATGCTATATTAAAAATAATGATGAACATCTTGGAAAATATGATGATCGAGTTGATGAAGGTATCTTTTTGGGATATGCAACAAACAACAAAGAATATAGATGATATAATAAAAGATTGCATAAATTAGTTGATTGTATTGACATTAAAATTGATGAAGAAATATGAGTTAAAAATGATAAGATAAGCAGTATTGAACCAGATGCAGAGAATATAATTGAAATTGAAGATGAAGAGGTCCAAGAATCAGAAAGAGAAGACTTTGAGTCAGATGATGGAGATGCAAATATTCAGGCAGTTTCAAATTAACAAACAGAAACAAAAACACCTTCCAGAATTGTTAAAAAAAATCATCCCGAAATTTAGATAATTGGTGACAAGAATAAAGGAGTTCAGACAAGAATAAAATTGATTGAAGCTTCAGAGCAATCACATATTGCTTTTATATCTATGGTTGAACCCAATAACTTTGATGAAGCTAGTAAAGATGAAGATTGGATTAAAGACATGAATGAAGAGCTTGATCAAATTGAGAAGAATAATACTTGGGAACTTGTTCCTAGACCTACAGATAAGAATGTAATAGGCTCTAAATGGGTGTTTAAAAACAAGATGAATGAACAAGGACAAGTTGTAAGGAATAAAGCCAGACTGGTCTGTAAAGGGTATGCACAAATTGAGGGTCAATATTTTGATGAAACCTTTGCTCTAGTGGCAAGATTAGAATCCATTAGAATGTTTCTTGCATATGCTATCCACAAAAACTTCAAAGTGTATCAGATGGATGTTAAATCAACATTTCTTAATGGAAATATGGAAGAAGTCTATATGGAGCAACCTGAAGGATTTCAACTAACAGACAATCCTGATTATGTTTACAAACTGAAGAAGGCACTATATGGATTGAAACAAGCACCAAGAGCCTGATATTATAGATTGGATAAGTATCTTCTGGACAAAGGTTTCAAGAAAGGTACTGTTGACAGTAACTTATACATCAAGATTGAAGGTGTTGATTTATTAGTTGTTTTGGTCTATGTGGATGACATTATTTTTGGATGTACTAATGATTCTTCTGTTTAGTGGTTTGCTAATGCGATGCAATCTAAGTTTGAGATGTCAATGATAGGAGAGTTGTCATTCTTTCTTGGTCTTCAAATCAATCAGAGTTCTGAAGGTTTATTTCTCTCCCAAGAGAAGTACTTGAAGGAGATGTTGAAGAGATTTCATATGGAATATTCTTCACCTGTTAGCACACCCATGGTTGTTGGATGCAAGCTCAACAATGATGATGTATCACCAAATGTCGATCAAAGAACATATCGATCAATGGTAGGTAGCCTATTGTACATCACAGCATCTCGTCCTGATACAATGAAAGCTGTTGGTATGGTAGGTAGATTTCAGTCTGCTCCTAAGCAAAGCCATTTAGTAGCTGTTAAGGAATATTCAAATATTTGAAAGGCACAGTGACTTATGGTCTCTGGTATCCTAGAAATCAGAACTTTCAGTTAACAGCATATTCAAATGCTGACTGGGAAAATTGTTTGGATGAAAGAAAGAGCACAAGTGGAGGTGCATTCTTATTAGGTGATTCACTAGTAGCATGGCTAAGTAAGAAGCAAGGCTCTATAGCTTTGTCTACCACAGAAGATGAATACATTGCTACGGCCACATGTTGTACACAAGTTCTATGGATGATTCAAACTCTTGTAGATCTAAAAGTAACATATGCTGAATCTATTCCTCTTCATTGTGATAATACAAGTGCCATTAGTGTCTCCAAGAACTCTGTTCTTCATTCCAAGACCAAACACATTCCAATCAAGTATCATTTTTTAAGGGAGCAGTTTGCAAACAAAGTTGTCCAATTACATTTCATTCCTTCTAAAGAACATATTGTTGATATCTTTACTAAACCCTTATCCAAAGTCCAGTTTGAATATCTACACCAGAAGTTGGGTGTCACATCTTATTCCAACTAACTTGTTCACTTTGGTAGGGGGAGTTTGTGCTTATTGCATATCTGATGTAATTCTGAGATGGTTCCATAATGTTTTCTTTGCTGGTTTCTGAGTTCATCTTGATAGGGGGAGATGTATTGTCATGTTTCCTTTGACATTGATGTCAAAGGGGGAGAAGTTTAGGTATTTGCAGATGACAAGCAGTCGGTGATTACACTTGTAGCATCATAAATTTTAGGTTTCCATCAATTCCAAAGGGGGATATTGTTGGCACTATGATTCAGTTGTCATTGATGATTGAAGCTGCAACTCAAACAAACTGCGAGCTGTGATTCAGACAAGACGTGACTCAGACAAACTGTGAGCTACAAGCTACGACTCAGACAAGCTGCGACTCAGACAAACTACGACTCAGACAGGCACAACTGCGAGCTGCGACTCACACGCATTTATTTATTTATTAATTGGTCAGTTACATTGTGTAAGTTCTGGAAGTCAAAGAGACAGTTCAATTTTTGCATTAGGAGTTAAATAGACAGCTTCATTTTTAGAATTGGAACATCTGGAAGTTAAAGAGATTGAGGCATATAACTTTAGCATCTATAAAAACCAATTGAGGAGAACAAAATGCATTGAGAGATCTGAGAGGATGAAGAGGAATGGTTGCTGGCTAAAGAAGATGAAGCTATGATTCGAAGAAAACAATTCATAAGAAAAATGTGTGGCTCGATTTAATGAAGAATAGAATGCCTAGAAACCCAAGCTGTAGCAGCACATAACAAAAATGAAAAGGGTGGTACTGATATATCTGAACCAGTGAAATATAATTGATTGAAAAATTCTTACATAGGGTGGAAGGGAGGTGCTAGGGAGGATTGATTTCCTCTGTAAATTAGGTTGATGGCTGAATATTGGGAGTTGGTGCTTCCTTCTAGTGGGTGCTAGAAAAACATGAGAGTTGGTGCTCTCAACAAGTTGCAGCTTGTTAAGCATAGCTTGTAGCCTCATCTTGAGTTGGTGCTCAAAGATAATTGATGTACAAGAGTTAAAGACTGCTTTTCATTCTAAGAAGAAGAGGCTTTTTCCCTTTATGGGTTTCCTCATGAATATCTGTGTTTGTGTACATCATATGTGTGAATGGAGATTACTAGTTCTTTGCTTATCTTATTCATTATCTTGACAATCATTTTGTGAATGCTACTAAATTTTTAAAAGGAAATATAAATTGATTATTGTTATAATTACAACTGATTCACCCCCCCTCTCAGTTGTAACAAGTTCACTTCTACCCAGGAGGAAATATCATAGTTTAGTTTTCACGGAGTCTGGGTAGTGCAACAAATAATCAAGTAGAACCCTACACTCTCCTCCAAGGTATTCACTTAGCTTTAAAACAAGGGATATAATCTCTCATAATTCTGGGAGATTCAAAATTAGTGATCAATCATATGAGAATGAGGATTCTTCCCATGAACAAAAAATTGAGAGCCATATTCCTAAGGATCCAGCAGGAGGCACTCACTTTTTACAACATCTTTCCCTTTCACATCCTTAGATCAAACAACTCAACAATGGATATGCATGCCAATTTAGAAACCATGGACCTGATAAGACTTCTTAGAATATATATATGGAAAATCTTTTTCTCAACCAATTCTTTGATCAAAATTATGGTTTTAGGGGCTTTGTACTATGAGAAACCCAAAGCAGATCTCCTTATGGAACCTCCACAAGTGAATAGTATGAGACCCTCCATCAAATCATCAAAGAATCCACGTGCAAATACGGTGGTGAGATGATACATGGGGGCCTAAGAATCATAATCAATGATGCATTGAGCCGACCATCTCACCATGGTAAATCACTTGTCCACGCATATAGAGCATGCTATTTGCATAAGTTCTAACTTCCACTATGTACTCCCCTCATGCCCAAATCTAGGGATATTGAATGGACGAATTCAAATATGATGGATTTGCAAGATTTGGATCCACCCATAAAAGATATGAAATGTACCTCCACTCCACATTAACCACTAGGAATGTGCGATTTAATATGGCCATTAATTTAAATGACCAAAAATTTGATTCAATGGAGATGGAAATGACACAAAACGAGTAAGATAACATGTGAAAGAAAATATTAAAGGGTTTGTAGGAACAAAAAGCTATAAAAAAAATCACAAGGATTCAATGTAGGCCAAAAATTTTCCAATCATACATATCCCCCCCTGTTCTATAAGCGATAGGGCAAAGAGAAGAAAGGGGAACACTTGTTGGGGAAGAGAAGTGCAGAAGGAAGAGAATGTATAGCTTGAAATCACCATTTAGTCATTGCAAATACCAGTTCAATGTTTATCGGTCCAGGTCCTCAATTCACTGGAGATATTAGCAAAACAAAAGAAAGGACAACAAAGACTAGAATACAAATGCCACGCTCTTCGTCCTGAAGTTGAGGATTTTTGTATTAGAAGGCCTTCACCCCGATCCATAGTTCAATAAGATATGCGATACTCAATGGAAGAAATATCCCCTGGTCCTCATAGAGGTGTTCATGGACCTCAATCAGACCCCTTCTGATTCATAGAAATAACTTCTTGTAGCCCTAGAAGAGGAACCAGTGAAGGTCGATGAGAAAGCAAAAGAAAAAAATGACAGGAAAGTCTTTTTGTTGTAGTAATTCTAAATGATTTTTTTTTTCATTTTGGTATTATGAATCTTCTATATAATTTACTTTGAAGTAAATTGGGAAAAACAATGTATAAGTTTAAGCCTATTTTTGAACTATACAACAACTCAAGCAATATGAAAACCTCTCTAGTAGTTATGTATCAGCTTGAACTATGATCTAATGATCCTTTTGTACATTCTACAAGTTTCTTACAACTTGTTAAATGAAATCATTTTTTCATTTCTTTTGAAAAAAAGTAATATTATGCCTTCATATACAAAAATAAAATAAGTTATTGATGTTTTCTTTTAAACAATTTCTATATAACTCTTTGAGACTCTATGATGTTCATATTCACTATCCAGGAGACAGTTTTTAAAAACTTCCACACATTGTTTTTTGTAAGTAAGAGTTTGTATCATCCTTCTAAAAATTAAATAAAATACATATACAAACATCTTGAGTCTAGGCTGCCAACATTGGAAAATCAACCCAAACTCAAATCAAGTTCTAGAAAATTTCACCCCTTATAAGGCCTCAAAAGATCAAAAGTTCATTGATTGACTAGATGACTACTAGGTTGTAGATTGAACTAGAAAGTATACATCTAGTCTATAAAAAATTAGAGGAATGTGATACATGGTATAGGAAATTTGTCCAAAAAATAAACATTTAGAGGCATGTGATACATGCTTTAGGTAATTTTCCTGAAAAATTATCGTTCTAGTTGTGTTTCTTTGTCTCTAGGAGGGTTGTCCCTATGCGTCTACTCTAATTGAATGAGGAGATCTTATTTAACCACTATTGGGACTGTCATGTCCATGTCTTCTCACTATCGAGCTAGCCACTGTAACATCCCCATCCATCAATCTGACCCATGGGAGGGATCATTAACAAATCATGGGCTTCTAATTTCTCCCTATAGCCATATTATGAATTTATAACAATTAAAATACATGTGCAAATGAATAATAAAAACACACAACATAAATAAACTCTATCCACACATCTAACATGTATATACCAACATAATCCTTATAGGAATCAATTAAAAACATTGCAAATTCAATACAAGAGAATACTTAACTTTATAAAACAAAGAAGATCTAATCAACTTGTTATGTAAGAGGAATTTTCCTCCCAACCATAAGCACTTTATCCAACGTATAATGTTTCTACCGAGAAGCCACCCCCAAGCTGGGCTATGAGGCCTATGAGGCCACCAGGGAAAAGGAAACACCTACATGCTTCTCTCTCTCTTCCCACAACCCATTCTACTCTCTATGCTTAGCCAAAAGCTCATATAGAACTCTAGAGAGATCTCACTCAACCATCACAGCCATGTCCCTCCTTCCAACTTCCCCACACAACACAAGGAAGGAATTATCCTTCATTGATCCACAATTCCCACGAGAAATCCAACCTTTACATTGCTTACTATTGTGTGTAGTAAGAGTCCAACATGTTGTATGTTGTTGGAGAACTTCTTGTAGCATTAATCATGACTTATCAGGTATATGTGAGTAGAAAAATCAATGGGTAAGGGTTCATAGCTTTCCCAACGTGTATATTCACCTACAATAATCTATTTTCACTTCAAATTTACAACTGTGACTTCAAATTCGAATTTATGGGTTAAACACAATCTTGTAATTGTCATGAACAACAATAGGAAACTCTACATAGAGTGGAAATATGCATGGGAATGATAAAATGAGTGTCGACTCCAAGAGATATGACATGTTGGTGAAAATACAATTGACATAGCTTCCGACTATATAAGAAAAGGAATTCTGATAGCTGACATAACTGTCACAAAAGTTCATTCATCCCCATGCCTCAATAACTACATGAAGTGACTTTTCCCACCAACCTCATAATTGCATTCAGTGATTGGATTTAATAGACACGATGAATTAATTGGCTCATTTAAAGAACATGGACGAATTTGGATGAGTTCTAAGATTGACAGTTGGAAGCAAATGATTTAGTCTCCCATAGGCCCCCTGTAATACCCCTAGTTTTGGATAGAGTGGCTATGGTTGGGTGGAAAAATGTTGTTACACAACCAATTGCTCGGATCTTCTTTTTTTAAAGATAAGTATTCTCACTAGTACAAAATGAGAGATAAAGGACCAAAAAAACGACCAAAAACTGCATATAAATGACCACTTTTGAGTTGGTTACCACTAGTAGCAAATTAGCGGTCATTTATCACGCGACCAAAAAAGTGGTCAAATTTAGCTTGGTCATTTATAGCTTATCTTGTGGTCATATATTTCGTCGTATATTTGGTCATTAATCTGGTCATTAATTGTCACAATTAATGACCAAATTTATGACCACATTTTTTTCACGTGATAAATGACCGCTAATTTGCTAATAGTGGTCGCCAACTCAAAAGTGGTCATTTATATGCATATTTTGGTCACTTATCTCTCATTTTGTATTGGTGGTCATTTATATGCAAATTTTGGTCATTTTTTTAGTCATTTACCTCTATTTTTGTAGTTGTCATTTATCTATTTTTAGTGGTTTCAGAATATATATAGGGCACAAAGGAATCGAACCACCAACATCCTGCCTATAAGGCAGGTGCTCTTACATTGAGCTAACACCCTTAAATAGAATATATTATATAATTTTACATCAATGATCTAAGACACAAGCATGGTATCTTTCAAAATTAGTTTCTAAGTTCACCTACTCAAATGGATTAACTTCATTGACTTTATTGTGTTATTTGGGACAATACAAGAAGACACTATGAAACAAAATAGAATCATCTTAAAAAGTACTAAAAAGTAACAACTTTGCCTCATTTGCATCTTTTCGAAAACTCTTACAATGAAGGAGTCTTTAACTAAGTTTGATATCAAATACTGAAGTTTGTTTAAAACTGGACAACCTAAGGACCCAATTTGTTTGATTTTGTTTCAATCTTTTTACAACAGAAAAATCATATACAATTATGTCAAGGAAACAAACTTTAAAAACGGTCCTTTTGGTAGAAATATTCTTAAGATAAGCTAATTAATTTATTAATGTCCAATAGATTACCACAGAAGTAAGTCACAAAATCACCTAATTAATTTATCACACACTACAGTCAAAGCAGTCACAAAATTGCAAACCAGTATTCCTAATCGTATCACCTACTTGTAGTTAATTCATAAACTGTGATAACATTTAAATGGTTTAGGGCAAAAATCTAGGTAAGTCAATGCACTCACAAACTGCAAACTAGAATTGTCAGTCATAACACCTATTCATAGTCAACTCATAAACCACTATAACCTTGAGATGGTATATCAACAAATTGCTTCAAATGCATTAGAACAACATGAACTCACCAGTTTATTTATGCCTCCAAAATAGTTGGGTCCGAGATGTAGATTGTTTGTAGTGTGCTATTGCCAAATCCAATTGACCTTGTTCATAATAGACACTGACTTATAAATTCCCTGCATAATTATCTCATGCATGCCAAGTCCTTGTCAACTAAAAATGCATTCATAACCATCAAAAAATTGTATCTCCATGCAGATGCAATTGTCAAAAACTCTGCTTAATATCCATTTATGCAAATAATTATAAGGCATATCATCATTTGAAGGAGTGTTAGGATTTAGAAGATAGTTATGGGGTAGGCCACACATTACCCAAGACATTGGATACATATTTGGAGGAGTGCTAATCGAGGATGTCTTAATCTCTTCACAACTCACAATAGGGAGAGTATGAAGAGTGTATGAAGAGTATGTCTTAATATGCTCTTATTCTATTTATTTTGGATTTGTAGTATATGAACCACTATGGTTCATTGCAAGGGATACCCTGAACTCTTTCCAACAAAGATCCCAAAGCATCAACAACTAACATGTATAGATAGGGGGCAAGTGGGAAACCTTGTATGATTGAAACAATGAAGTGGGATGTGAGATATGAGTTCACTACTCAAGTCAAAAAATTTGAAGCATTAGAAATAGGGTGTTCACCATGAAAATACTCATAGAACATGTTCCAAGGCACTGTAACAATTCCATAATGAAGGACTTGTCAACTTTATCATAAGCTTTATCAAAAACTATTTTAAGGGACAAAGGGTGTTTCCTTGTCTCTTTGTCCCATTCCATAGCCTCCCAAATAGAAAACAATTCATGTCCAAAATATATATGCCCTATACAAATCCAATTTCTTAAAACCACAAAGAGCGTAAAAATCTCATATTTCTCATAGACCATGATATGACAAAAACCACATATAACAAAATAATGAAACAATTATAAGTTAGATATTCAAAATTCACAATAAAAAACACTTGTTTAGCATTTATGACATTGTCCCCATGTAATTAAGAAGTTACAGATCATCATATGTAAATGACTTGTCATGTTTGTTGTTTCTGAGCAGTAATAGAAAGGAACTGAAAAGACAAGAACATGGGTTGGGGATTGGGGGGTTTCAAACCATGTACACATTTTACTCAAGTTGAAAAGAACAATAGAAAACCCTTACCCCTTTCAACTTTAGTTCTGATGGGTTACAAGATGTGGAAATTTTGGCTTTAGTCATTTATGAATTTCCAATTTTGACTTGGACTAATAGAATTATTCACTTTTGCATCAGCTTGAATAACCATATAGGGGTTTTCTTGGTCAATCGATGCATTATTCTTAATTGTATGTTCTAAAAAATTGGGAAAATTGATGGCAAAAGCCAAATCTGTCAATGTGTTATCACATACTATTGTTACATCAATATTAGCATTTGCTTTATCATACAATTTAGTATGATAAAAACTCTCTTTATTGCTTTCGAAAGCCACAATTACCTTGTGAAGATCATTTGCACTAGGAATTGCATAATACTTGGCTACATGTTCCAACTTAATTTCTACATATGAATTTTTGTACAATTCCAGTGCTCTCTGTGAAGTAAACCAACAAAAATCAAATTAATGGAGCATCTAGTATAATTGTTAAAGGTAATTTACAATATAAATAAGCCATTATGCTCATACACCGTTCTACTAGGAAAGTGATTGTCTTATTGCTTTCATATTGTTTTATAAATTTAGTTTGCATTTTAACATCAGAATACAACACGAAAAATACCATTTTATGTTGGGGTAAGTCGTCACTGTATCAGCACTGCCTGACTTTAAATATTGGGTATTTCTTCCTACCTATTTTTTGAAAGATATTTATTTCTTTATATCTTGATAAATTTACTTGTGGGTTATTGTAGCTGCCTACATGACTTGGGATTTGGCAGAATCATGCGAGCCATTCATTACTTCTGTCATCAATGGTTCTGATCTTGTGCCTACATTCTTTGCTACTTCTGTGGATGATTTACATGCTGAAGTATGTCTTCCATCTTTTACCATTCTATTTTTGATATATAGGTAAAATATTTACGGTGCTTCTCATAGTAGGATTCTGAACAAATGCATTGTCAAGTCACAGCATCAGCATGGGTAAATGATTTTAGGGAGCAGATTGAAATAACAAGGTTTCTTAGTACAGTTTATCATTCTACGACGACATTAGGATCTCGGTTACCTTGGATTGCTAAGGCTAGTAGTGCCAGAGTTGAAAGTGCTGGTGCAATCTCACCACGTCGGCCAGTTTCAAACAACACTCAGGTATTCTGATATGTTTCACATTGTCCAGGTCTTACTCTAAATTTTTCAGTTTTTGGAAATTTTGTGTTTCTTTTTCTGCACCCATTTTCACTACTCATGGAGAACATCGATTAGTTTGGAATTCAATCCCTTAGTAGATAAAATTTTTCCGCACCCCTCCCCCCTGCCCACTATCTTTCTATTGGTTCTCTTTTCTTAAGGGGTATCGTTTGGATTTCATTTTGTTAGTTTTAACTCTGGTAATGTAAAGAATCTGTTTTGGGAAAGGTTATTATTTCTTTGGAAGTTTTCTCCATCTTTATGAGCTTTCTGAACCAGCTGCTAATATTTGATGCAAGTTAATTTTTATTCTCACAAAAGTGAATGATCAATCACTTTATGATCATTTGGCTAAAATGTCACAATTTCCTTGTTCCAGTAAGGTTTTGTTGTTTCATGACGTCCACATGGAGGTGTACTCCAGTTGATTGTACCTAACTATTACTAAAAATAAAACTTGATTGGTTTGTAGCAGGATTTTTTATATTTTTGGAAGGCACTAAACATGAAAGTGCTTTAAAATAATTTGTTTGGCTGTAGGTTGTTATGAGACAAGAACAAACTATGGCACAATTTGTTGTTTGGACTAGGGCATCTCTTGGACTTTCATGATGGTCATGCATGGGTGCTCGTCATTGCACGGTATCTCCAGCAAAATCATCAGCACTAGCATAAGGTGACTCTATGGCTCTCATGAGTGAAAGCAGTGATGGTGCAAAGTCTACTATTGTACACTCCAACGATATAAAAACAATGGAAATTGAAACTTCATCAACATCTAGTGTGGAAGGAAATATAAATTCAACATGGGGAAAAGGATCATATCTTTCCTATTCTGCTGCAGCTGGTGAAGAGTATAGAGATCGTGAACTCGATGGGGAGGAAGAAGAGGACCTAATTACCTCTGACTCCATTATTGATCATTCAGGTGAGGAAGATATGAGCGAGGGTGATTTATGGCATCGACTTGAGCAAGAAATGAAGAGGAAATCAAAAGAGGATCTAGAAGATCTCGAAGAGGAACCTGCAGTGGCCAAAGAAATTTTAGAAGATGAGGAGAATGTTGTTGCTACCGCTAATGAAATTTTCCATGCTAGTACATATGTGGACCGTAGTTTATTTGAGTCAAATGACAGTGTTCGATTTTATCCTCCTAGTAGAATTATGCATATTGTCTCTCTTTCCCCTTCTGATTCTATTACTAATGGCATTGATGGGAAAAAGATAAAAGTTGGCATTTACCTTACACGAAGGTATCTTTATGGTAAACTGAGGTTGTCTCATACCATTATTAATGACCATTATATGCCCGTTTACAAGAGGATGATGGAGTAGTTAATCAATGAGCTTGAGCACGATTCTAAAGAGGACATCATAGTAGATGAGATCCTAGATAAGGAGATATGATATACAGCTGAAGCTCTTTTCTGTTGACATGTATGATAAATGGCTGTTACTTTATTGTA
Source organism: Larix kaempferi (assembly GCA_027924585.1). Lineage (NCBI taxonomy): Eukaryota > Viridiplantae > Streptophyta > Pinopsida > Pinales > Pinaceae > Larix > Larix kaempferi. The sequence goes on from BSBM01000727.1 coordinate 3,868,119, forward strand.
ATATTTAACAAATTAATTAGATGGCCTTCATAATAAAATGGAAAATTATGGGTTTGAAGCCTGGATGAATTTTCTTCTCACACATGAAAGGTCAACCCATTTTGTTGAAAGCGCAATGAAGATGGGATTGAAGCAAAAAGGCAGAATTGCGTTGGTTCTTCTATCCCTCATTAGACACATCCATACCGGCCACCAGTGAGAAAGTTATGGAAGAGGCTGAAATCTTCTTTGCAAAATACTTAAAAGAAACTCTACAGAAGATTCCAGTCTCTAGTCTTTCACGAGAGGTGACAAGTACTAATATTGTACATGTCTTCTAATTCACAGATCATTTCACATTTATTGGTTTCAGTATGTGTTTTATTATTTCAATGATTCAGTTTGAATATACGGGAAATTTTTGACAATGGTTGGCATACAAATCTGACAAGATTGGAAGCAAGGAATTACATTGACGTCTTTGTACTGTACACTAAGAATACGTATATCTAGTCCGATTATTTCATCGTGTTCTAAAATTGACCCATATTCAACTCAGATTAATTTAACTTGAAGTTATTATGGACATATTGGAGATTGAATTGTTTTTAGGAAGAATGAGAAACTTTTAGAACTTGCAAAATTGGAGTTCAACATGTTTCATTCCTTACAAAAGAAAGAGTTAGAATGTCTCTTGAGGTGATGAGAATTGTCATTGAATATCTTCCATAAAGAGAAAAAAGGATTTAAGTGATTCAATAAAGTAAAATTCATGGAATTTGGAATTTACATGTGTAGATGGTGGAAAGATTCGGGTTTACCTCAAATGACCTTTTGTCGACATCGTCACGTGGAATACTACGCTTTGGCTTCTTGCATTGTGTTTGAGCCTCAAAATTCTGGATTCAGACTCGGATTTGTGAAAGAGAGTCATATTATCACTATTCTGGATGATATGTACGACATCTTTGGAACAGTTGATGAGCTCGAACTCTTCACAGCAAAAATTAAGAGGTGGTGGTGATCTATGCAATGGATTTAATTAGAATAAGATTTGCTGACAGTCTACTAATTGACTTGACCAAAAATTACGTGTATAATGACCAGATGGGATCCGTCAGCGATAGAGCACCTTCCAGAATATATGAAAGGAGCACACATCATGGTTTATGACACCGTAAATGAAATGGATCGAGAGGCAGAGAAGGCTCAAGGCCGATACACGCTCAACTATGCTCGAAAGGATGTATGCAAGACAATAATATATCATATATTTATTTGCGGCAACAAATATTTCATCCCGACAATATTAAATTGGCCACCTATTTTAGAACCCATGCAAGAAGAACCCACCTGTTCTTCTTGCATGGGTTCTTATGTCCCTCTTTTACCAATGAATTTTTGGACTTCCACATCCGTAGTTTAAAATGATTTCACCTTTTATGAACCTGCTCTTGTACCTGCACCTGCCCTCCACCACATCCTATGCAACACTACAGAAAAGGATGTTCTTAAATACCATTATATCTATAGTTTGGTTACAAGCTTGTGATTTTGTACAGATGAATCAGAATCTTGCTGTCCAGACTTTACACACGCTTATTTTATAATTTTATATCCTTTTTAGGCTGCAAATTGTAGCCTTGATGATATATGCTAAAATTGTTTGTCAATATTTTGTCAAGTGCCTGTTCGCACAGTTTAGAATGCGCTGGCTAGTTACTTTGTTCTTCAAAATTGACTATCTGCAATACCATACTTAAATAAGATTTTATGTTCTCATCATCACCTGATAATTGATGGTTCCAACCCAAACTACCTCTGTAGTTAAACATTGTGTAAATCTTGTTTAGAAGTATTCTTGGTTTCTTGTTTATTATGCCCATCCATGAACATCGTGGATGGACTTCCTGATCCAATAAACTGAGCTCACATTCTTGAGGTTAGGCAAGACAGGACCACCCTAGTACAAAATAACATTTTCTGGCCCAGACTTATTACTTTAGGACGTAGCTGGGTGGGTGCCATACAACAAAAACATAATCTTATACATAACACAATTACCTTATACCTTTGTTGAAGGGAACTATTATTATATACCCCTCCTCATAGCAGCTTCAACTACTACGATTTGGCAGGAAAATAGGTTGGATACAACAGATATTACAAAACACACTCAATAATTTTATCAATGTTAATTCCACATGTATGTGGGAACAAAAATCGCTGGATTAGGAGTCTTTCACCAACCGATCGATGAGGAAGGAGTTGGATTTGGATTGACCAAAAATGTATTAAAGATTGATTTATTGCCTACCTGGTTGGGCGCAGACAATAAGTTTTCTTGGTACTGACTTCAAAAAACCTTATCATTTGACAACTTCATTTAGATAAACCTCGGATCGAGGGGGTACGAAGAGTATACTAGAGCTGAGTCCAATTGATTTATGGATGGAGGGAGAAAGGGGCAGATCTACGGAACCTGTAATCTTTATCCAAACTTCCCATGATAAGATAAGATAATTTAATTTTAACATCCGCAAATGGCCTGTTGCATAATATGTTAAAGATTCTACGGATATGAATTCATTCTACAATATAAAAAAAGGTGCCACTATAGTTAAAACTAAAAACACAGAGAAACTAAAAGAGTATTTTGGTGACATACCTCATCTACGAGAATGCGCGAGCAATTGAAACAAATGCAATGGAGAATTGAAAGAATATTCTTCATAAATCCAATATGGTACATAGGTTTGTCTAGCTCCAGGTGCCCAAAGTGACCAGGTCACTCTGCCATGATAACAGAGCAGGTTTCCCACTTCACTTTGTGATCAATAATTCCCAACAAACCAAAAACCCAAAGATGTCATCAATCCATGACAAACCGTAACCAAAATCAAACCACATCTCAAAAAAAAAAAGGTTGTGTATTTTCTTACAATATTAGCAAATTATAGTACCTGTAGTGCCTACGGTGAATGATCTCAAACATTCATCCTTTCGATCTACTGCTGGTCTCCATCTTTTCGATCTACAACTTCTATTCAAGTACATGCAGTGGCTAGGGTTACTATTAAAAGAAGAAAAATGCAGCTAGGGTTCTACTTGAATCGTAAATCCTTAAGGTTTTGATGCTTCTTAACTTATGATAAAAACACTCTCAAACCTGATACAAACCCTTGCAGCTTCCGCTGAAGGATAGCAAAACTCCCCAAGTTCTTTCTAAAACTTTTATTTTTCTCAATTCCTTTCCCTCCATTCCTAATTTTTATTTCACCCAAATCCTTTCCCGCCATGTAAATTTAATTGTTTAATATTAATATATTATATAATGTTTAACTATAATATATTTATATATGAAAAACATATTATATTAATTATTATATACCAAAATCATATTGAATTTGGTAAAAAGTTGCAAAGCAGATTATTATTATTATTATTCTAATCTTTTTTTTTTTTTTTAATTCAAATTATTATTATTATTATTGTAATCTTTTTATTTTTATTTTTTTTTAATTTAAAAATTGCAAGAGAACTATTATATAGTAAAAACATATTGAATTAGGTAAAAAGGTGCAAAGTGGATTATTATTATTATAACCTTTTAATTTTAATTTTTTAATTTAAAAATTTCAAGAGAACATTAAAATGGGAGGGAGGATTATTGTGTTATTAAAAAAGGAAACATTGGCATTTTCATAACCAGGGGCACTGAGGGGGAAATTCTTAACTTTCTGAGCATAAGCATGAGGATGATACTGATGGGTGGGTTCCAATGACAATTTCTTGGAGGATGCAAATTTTATAGATTTCACTATCAAGACCAAAAGACTTTAACTTGCCAAAAGTCTTACTGATTGGTGAGAGGGTCAATTAACAAACTCAGAATTTGGAAAACAAAATATGAGCACGATCAATGAGATGAGTTGAACTCAAGGATAGAAAAAAAGAGACATGACGATATTTCATAACGCGAAAAATCCCAAGCTACCAACTCAACTTGACCATGACATGACAACACATAAAATATAACTTTATGAATGTGCCAAAGAGGTAAAACATCCTCTTTAGATGACCAAACCCAAAGAAAAATCATCCCAGTTACATGTATTATTCCAAGAATCTATAGGTTACCTAAAATTGATAAGAATAATACCCCCCTAAGACCTATTGTTAATACTATTGGATCCCCTACATACCTCTTAGTTAAACTCCTATCTAGAAAACTAAAAACTATTGTGGGTGACACAGAAACTTATGTCAAAGATTGTACACATTTTTTAAGTAAGATAAAAAACATGAGGATCAACAATAAGGACATCCTCTTGAGCCTAGATGTGCTATCATTATACACCATGATCCCCATAGATGAAGTCGTGGCTATAATTAAGAACCTAACAGATTCCCAAACAACACGTTTGGTGGAGCTATGTCTACGATCGACTTTCTTCAGTTTCCAAGGATGCTTATACGAACAAACGTGTGGATTCGCAATGGGATCCCCCCTCTCCCATATAGTGGAAAATATCTTCATGGAGCATTTTGAACAATCAGCCATTAGGTCCTCACCACTCAAACTAGATTTCTGGATAATATTTGTAGATGATACAAATGTCAACTTAATGGGCTCATGGTATGGAGAACTTGAACAAATTCGTGATCTACTAGCACCGAATCAGAGAGAACATGCTTGTTTTAGAAATGGTCTTGTTCCTAGTAGACTAGAGTTGTCATTTCCCTCTATCCATCGTCATTTATCACACTTCTTTCTGCATTGTTAGCTCCACTGATATTTTTCAACTCCAAGGAAGGCGAAAGATTATGGGGGTATTTTTGATAATTTATTTATTTTATATGTGAAAGGAGAAGGGGTTAGGGATTATGGGGGTGGTATTATTATTATTATTATTCAAGGAGATGGGAAAAAAAACAATTTTACAAAAAGGGAGGAATTATTTTTTCTTCAAAATGGAGGATATTGGCTATTTCTTGTAAGGGAGGGAACCAGGGTGGCTTTAAATATTTTCAAACTCATGTGAAAAGAGAACCATGGTGAATGAATGCATATGTAGAATTAATGGAGGTTGTGAAATTGACAATTTTTAGCTAACACGACACAAAATACATGAACTTGTCGTAACTTTAACAGACTACCGAGATGGTCAAATGGTGATGGTTTTGTTCAAACAAAATATGAACACAACCAGTACAACAAGCTGAATGGAGTGACACCAACTTCAGAACATGAAAATTTCGAAAGGGAAAGATGACAAATATCTAAGACTCAACTCAACCACATGTAGAAGAACTCATCTATCACTTGATAAACTATATGCAAGACATGATGTATTATATAGATATCAACTCACCACACCCAAGGCACTAATTATTAGAGAAACCCCTAAATGAACATCTCAATGATTCTCCTATCTAACACAATAGGTATCGGGATGTCCTGAAAGAAATGATGCCTTATAAGACATGTATTGAAAAATAATCCAAGTTGTATACTATTAATGTTACAATTTACTAAATTTTAACACTGCAGATAGATTCGGAGACCCCCTCATTGTACAAATCCATCGCAGTGTTAAAATTTAGTAAATTGTACAAATTCATTATCAAAATTATAATTTTCCACTGCTGGAATGACACAACTAAAGATGACCAATTGTTAAGTGGTCATTTTTAGTTTAGTTCTTATCTCGTGACCAAATTGGCCATTTATCTTGGTCATTTTTAATTTAGTTCTTATCCCGTGACCAAATTGGTCATTTATCTTGGTCATTTTTAGTCAGTTCACTTAAAATTTCCCAATTTTGGTCATTTATCCCTTGAAAAAGCTGTGGTGACCAAATATTTTGGTCGCTTGGTCACTTATCTCTCATTTTATACTAGTGTCTTTTGTATTTAAATGTGCAATGTTTATTTGATGCATGTAATGATTAAGCTTGGATATGCATGATAGATGTGTGTAGATATTTTTTTTCCACTATGTATTCTTATTATGTGTCTACACACATGTTTTTATTGTTATGAATTCATAATTATGGTTATAGGTGAAATTTAGAAGCCTGAATTTAGTTAATGTCCCCTCTACTGGACGGATTGAGGGATGGGGACATTACATGGGTATTGGTTTTTAACTATCACTTTATTCATCTTCTTTTAATCAATACATAACTTGAGTGTTCCATCTTTCTTTTTCACAAATGGTACAGGTGCTCCCCATGGAGACACACTTAGACTAATGTATTTCTTTTCCAACAATTATTCTAATTGCATTTTCAGCTCTAATAATTTTGGTGTACTCATTCTATAAGGTGTCTTAAACACTGGTGTAGCTCTTAGCACAAGATCAATTTTGAAATCAATGTCCTTCTTTGGAGGAAGTCCTGGAACTTCATCAGGAAACACATCCTTGAATTCTTACAAAACATGATGATCCTCCAACTTGGAAATTTCATTTTATGTTTTATTTAAAATGTGGGTTGCATACAATTGAAAATTAGTCCTACATAACTTCTCTAGTTGCATGACTGAAATATGCCTAATAGAAACTAACTTTAGAATTTCTTTTACAACCCTTTGGTTTCCTTCCTCATCAATGCATTCAAAAGTATTGCTATAGTAGTCAAGTTTAACTCTGTTTTCTTCCAACTAATCCATTCCAATGAGAATATCATATGAACCAAGTGGAAAAATATTCAAATATGCACAAGTGAACAACCCATCCATTTCTAATGGACATTTATCCACCATTTCACTAAATTTCCTCTTGGTTCATATGGCTAGTTGGACCAACCATGATATACTATACTTTTATTTATTAAAAGCACAAATATCAACAATTTTAGGAGTGATATAACTATGAAAATATCCAGGGTCAATCAAAATATAAATATATTGATCTTACCTTCAAACTCAACCATAGTTGATTGATGGTCTGAGTGACATAAATTCTGGGGACGGTCCTTTCCACTTGACCCATAATCTCAACTTCTTGAATGTTGTGAACTTACTTTGCACTCCCATTTCGACGTGGAGAGTTTCTAAGCATATTTTCCTCTCCACATCCCTAGCATTGAAGTGACTCTCTCGGCTCTCTTGGCTCATCTCCCATCATCCTAGTTGGGTTTGTCACACCTTTTATTAACTGCCTTGGATGATTTATTAAATAAGGAGGCTTGAATCCCTTCTTTCTTTGGTCAAACTTATCATTTTTCTTGTCCTTCCATGTCTTATGGAAATTTGGCTTGATTTTGGTTTGAACATAACAATACTTGGAATTTGTTATGGTCTCATTTAGACTTTGATGTTCATCAAACTCAATTCTCTCTTTGTAAGACTGAGGAAACCCACTTAGAAAACACCGAATTTTCACTTAAGCATCCCTGATATACTTGACATATCTTAGGATCTCCAAGAATTTATTTGCACATTCCTCCATAATAATTTGGCCGGATTTTAGTTCATGGAATTCTTTAATTTTTCCGTCATAGTACCTATCAGAGAGGTACTTTTGCTTGAAATTTTTCCACACAACCTTCCTTTCATTAATATTCTTGACTTGCCTAAGGTGATCCCACCATATATATGCTCTTCCATTCATATTGAATGTATCCACCCTTGCATTCATATTTCCAGAGTAGCCTTGAACATGGAAATACTTCATCATCCCAAGAATCCAAGCATCGGCTTCTTGACCATGTTTTACCTCACCATCAAACGTAAGAGGTCTGGCCTTCCTAAATTCTCCATGGAAGTTGTTCTGGAAAAGCCTCTTCCTCGTATTTCCTATGATATGAAGAGCTTGGATCCTTCAATGGAATCCTTAGAGCCATATGACTCACTAGAAGAGATTTCTAGAGTATATGTCATGTCTCTAGAAACTCTTCTTGAACTATGGGACCTCTTTTGGGAGTTCTTCCTTGAGATACTCCCACTCTTTTATTGATTTTTTGAGTGATGTTCAGAGTGAATATTTCTTTGAATGTCTTCCAAAATTTGAAGCATAGTTGTATTCATATGATTCTTTTATTCTTGAGCTCTAATCAGTCTATCATTGTCTTCTCTACAACTCTGTAGTTCCACCCTTAGGCTCCTCGCGGTTTCTACAATTTTTTGGGGAGTCACTTGGTTCCTTCTACCATTTGATTTGGTACATTTTTAACCTGTATGTTCTTTCCCATGACATCTGTCTCAGCTTCATAAGGATCATGTGCATCATCCATGATGATGATTCTCTTAGCCCAATCAAGACCAAGGGTTTCTAAACTGAACCATACTGAATGATGAACCTTATTTCTCTATGATATGATTATGAATCTGCAAAAGTGTTCATATGAACACATTTTTTTATATTTATTACATCCTCATAAAATAAAAAATCAATTTTCGTGTATTCTAGAAAATACCCATATTGACATTTTTTTTGTCAAATTATGGCTATAGGAACATTTCTAATAAAGTTATAAAAACATATGAGTCGCCAATTTAGAATTTGACTATGTACAACTATTCCCCAAAGGAAAATATTTTCAATGACTATAAGTATGCTTAGTTATGATTTCGGAGCAAAAAGTTACAGTCCTTCAAAATTGCCAAATTTACCTAGTTTTGCACTTTTCCTGTAGGCTCATTTAATTCCAAAATCCAACTTCAAACACATATAGAAGATAATCTATGGAGGACCAGAAAAACTTATCTATTTTCCCAAATAATATATATGACCAGGATTACTCAACAACTTTCCTCTCTTTGATTTAATGCTCTGATCACCCTTTATAAAATTATGGAATTGACTACTTTCAATTAAAGGAAATTTCAACTTAAAATGGGCCTTTCAACTCTAATTCAAATTCTATGTCATCATGTATTAGCCAATCAAATTGATTTAAAATTCAAACACCATACATGTCTTCATTTTTTTTTATTATATAATCCCAAAATAATGGATTATTTTAATAAGATAATTTCTCTACCCCCGCCCTAAATTTTCTTGGATATTGAAATTCTCCACTAATTACTATTACAACCAATATATAATAATATTCTATTATAATTAATATTTTATAATAACCATCAAAAGTTGGGTCCAATAACTTTTAACTAATATCATAACTAATATAGCCATCAATCTTTTAGGTAAATATATGATAGTAATAGTAATTAATTTTATAAGTAATATATAATAATGTTATATTATAATTAATATTTTATAATAACTGTCAAAAGTTGGGTCCAATAACTTTTAACTAATATATAATATATAATAGTAACTAATATCATAACTAATACACACATCCATCTTTTAGGTAATACGTGACCAATATATAGTATATAATAGTATAGCAATTAATATTACAACTAATATATTATAATTAATATTTTGTAATAACCGTCAAAAGTTGGGTCAAATAATTTTTAACTAATATCTAATATATAATTAAATATAATAATAGCTAATATCATAACTAATATACCCAACCACATTTTAGGTAATACATGACCCAATAACTTTTAAGTTGGCATTGTGTATTTAATTTTCTTTCCTTATTTTGGGTGAAAACACTACATCATGTTAAATTTTTCAGAATTTACTTCAATCTGATCTAGGATCTTAACTGAGAGAACAACATGTATAACATATTTACAGCATATCAATCATGGAGACAATAATGCAAGCACACAAGAGACACAAAGATTTACTTGGGGAAAACCATAAAGGTGAAAAACCCCAATAAATTCCTCAGAGATGGATAGAGCAATGATACAACCAACCATGAGAGATAGACATAACCTAACAGCAGATCCTCCTCCTCCATAAGTGCGCCACTCCTCCTTGAGTGCATGTGTGAGAAGTGAGTGAGAAAATAGAGTGCCTCCCGCACTCTATTTATACTTGACTTGACTTGCCTTTTTACCTAACTCATGTAGGCTCGAACTTAACCACATAACATAATGCTGACTGGGCCGACCCCCAATAGGGTGGTCTAATAACCCTTCGACCCACACGGCCGAACCCCAATAGGGTGGTCTAATAACCCTTTGACCCACATGACTTATACAGGGCCGACCCGAAACAAGGTGGTCTAATAAGCCATCAAGTATAAGTTACGACACTTACAATATAAATAACGACACTTCCGTATAGAGGAATAATAACATCTCTATAGGAATACAATATACATATATGTGAAATACATTCCGAAGTTACATATACATCAACACTCCCTCTTAACTAGGAAGGTATTTCTCAGCACAGTTCTTCTAGCACAAGTCATCTTCTCTGGATCATCGTCACTGGATAATCGTCATCAATTCATCATCATCGTCACTGCTGCTGCTATCTCAATCAATCTCTGAATCTACTCGTCATAGGAAGTTCTACAGAGCCAGTCCTTTTTCATACTGGATGTAGACCCACCACCTGTAGGTCTTCATCATCACTGGCCATACTGTGGAATCCTCAGGACTTATTACGTGCATCACAAAACCTCGAAAGAGCATCCCAGGCTGTTACGAGCACACAGCTCTACCTATAGGATCTCCCAGGGCACCGAATTACATGTGACCTCACCACAAAACCTCACAAGAGCATCCCAGGCTGTTATGAGCACACAGCTCTACCTATAGGATCTCCCAGGGCAACGAATTACATGTGGTCATGGAAAAACCTCGCAAGAGCATCCCAGGACTGATTACGGGCACACAACCTAACCTATCGGATCTCCCAGGGAAACGAATTACATGCCATAGGACAAAACCTTGAAAGAGCATCTGCCAGATATCCCAGGGCACCGAATTACATGCCATAGGAAAAACCTCGAAAGACTATCTGCAGATCTCCCAGGGCACCGAATTACATGTCCTCCCAGAGAAAAACCTCGAAAGAGCATTTTCCAGATGTCCCAGGGCACCGAATTACATGCCATAGGAAAAAACTTGAAAGACCATCTGCAAATCTCCCAGGGCACCGAATTACATGCTCATCTGCACAACCTGATCCACGGCCATAGAGTATCAACCTGATACTCACCATACATCATCCTAATGAACTCATGATCATCCTGATCATCATCACTGCAACATCCTGCTGCATGTCATCTGGAGCAACATCCTGAAGCTCGTCATATATGATCATCCTTATCATCACTGCAACATCCTGCTGCATGTCATTTGGAGCAACATCCTGAAGCTCATCATCTATGATCATCCTGATCATCACTGCAACATCCTGCTGCATGTCATCTAGAGCAACATCCTGAAGCTCGTCATCTATGATCATCCTGATCATCACTGCAACATCCTGCTGCATGTCATCATACCTGATCCACCTGATCATCAATGAATCTACCTGATGCATACCAAGTATCTACCTGATACATATCATCATACATGATCCTCCTGATCATCAATGTATCCACCTGATACATATACAGATACATGGTCCAAGCATCCAACATGATGCATATACAAAATACATACACATGATCCAACTGATCATATCCAGCATCAACATGATGCATACATACATACATAAAAATGATCCAACTGATCATATCCAGCATCCAACATGATGCATACATACATACATAGAATGATCCAATTGATCATATCCAGTATCCAACATGATGCGTACATACATACATAAAATGATCCAACTGATCATATCCAAGCAGAAACCAGAACATCATCCTGATGCTCATCATCCAGCGCTTACATCCACAGCCATGTGAAGGATCCTCCTTCCAACATGCTTGGAATGGCTTCAGCAAATGTGTCCATCACTTCTTCCTCGAAGTGTCCTCGATCTGAAGAATGCCAAGCCTCTCTCTGAAGTACTCGAACTTCACCCTGGCTAGTGGCTTCGTCAGCACATCTGCAATCTGCTCATCCGTCGCAACATACAGGAGCTTCACAGCTCCTCTCTGCACCATATCCCTGATATAGTGATATTTGATCTCTATGTGTTTCGACCTGTCATGAAACACTGGGTTCTCGGACAGCTTTACACAACTCTGGTTATCACAGAAGATACCAGTAGCCTCCAATGGGAGATCAAATAGCTCAGACAGTAGCTTCCGTAGCCATACTACCTCACAACTAGCTGAGCAGGCTGCAACATACTCTGCCTCAGCTGTACTCAGTGCTACACAGGACTGCTTCCTGCTAAACCAAGAGATCACACCTGATCCCATACTGAAGCAACACCCAGATGTGCTCTATCTGCAGCATTTCCATCCCAATCTGAATCAACATAACCCTACAGGTTAAACTTTTGATTCGCTTCATACTTGAGCCCAAAATCCACTGTACCCTTCAGGTACCTCAGAACATGCTTTACAGCAACCAGGTGAACACTCCTTGGATCCATCAGGAACTGGCTCAATGTGTTCACAACAAAGCAAATATCTGGTCTCGTGTTCGTTAGGTACATCAAGGACCCAATCATCTGACGATATGTAGAGACATCAACTGGCTCAGATGAAGCATCACATAAAAGCTTCAGATTCGATGTCATAGGTGTGGCCATGGCCTTGCAATTCATCATCCCAAGCCTCTTCAAGATCTCTTACTGCATACTTCCCTTGTCCAAGGAAGATTCCATCTACACTCTGCCACACCTCCATGCCAAAAACAAATAGTGCATCATCCCCAAGTTCTTCATCTCGAACTCGGCAGTAAGCTTCCGCTGCATGTCGGTAATCAATCTATCTTCACCTGGAATAAACAGGTTATCAGCATAAAAAAGTAGTATCGCTGGATTGCCTTCCTCAACCTTATAGTAAAGATTGGAATCTGCTTTACTCTTGGTAAAGCCCAAACTAGATAGGAAACTGTCCATCCTACCATACCAGGTTCTGGGAGCTTGCTTCAAACCATACAAGGCTTTCTTCAATCTGCATACATATGATTCCCTGTCATGTATTTCAAAACCGAGTGGCTGTTCCACATATACTTCCTCTTCTACTACACCATTCAGGAAAGCAGTCTTGAATCCATCTGGTGTATCTTCTATTTCATCACTTTTCTATTTCTCTATGCTGCCATCTGCAACATGCTTGATCTGATAGTTCCATTTGGAAGTCACAACAGACTTCCCTTCAGCTCTTGGGACCACATCCCAAACATCGTTCTTCATGATCGACGGATCATGGCATTCTTCCCGTATCCTGGGAACTTCAATATATTCAATAGATAATTTTGTTGCTGAACAAATGTTGTAGTTCTTCTGTTGTAGGTGATGGCATACGATCTTTCCTACACAACAAGTTAAATTGCATGATTAGAAAACATCTCATAGTTTTCAGAACAAATTCTTACACATAAATAAATATGTCATACAGTCATGCAATTATCTTAGCCAATGCTTCAATACAACATTTATCCATATTCCGTAACTTTCTAGATGCATTCCAATCTCTACCAGAACATTGTTTAGAGTGTGCACAACTCCCAACATGTCAGCAAAGAGGTTTCATTCTAGATAAGTAGCAATGGAATGTTGTACAGTGCCATAGGCCACTTACCCATGTATATTAGTAGTATACTGTTCATCAATGCAACTATTCTAATATGAAAAATACATATCCTAAGTCTAGGAACATGAGCATATACATCATTGAACAATTTTATTTAAACAGACAAATATGCAAGAAATTAAAATACTTATCTTTGTTTGTTGGGTGGACTCCCTATGAGCCTTTGCTTCCTTACAAGAGCTGCTGGAGTCCTAATCTGAAGTAGCTTCTTCTACACCTTTCTGTTGTGGAAAGATGGTCAACTCCCTCTGAATATCTGCATCCTTGCAGAAACTACTGAAGTGTGTTCCTTTGCTTTCTTGCAGGAACAACTGGAGTGTGCTCCCTCTTGATCTTTGCTTCCTGGATTACCTATTCTTGAACTCATATTCATCCTTGGTCCCTTTGCATGCTTATTAGTATCATGATTGTGTTATCCTTGTGATATCATATAAAATCATACATTCATTAGTATACTATTAAAACACAATAATCTCAAGCATGTATAGTCATGATCATTTCAAACAGAAAATAATAAGCATTAGCATTCAAGGTTTATGTAGTATTCTTAAGGTTAGTCAAATCATAAGAAACATAACATGTCTAAACCTGTAATTACTCAAACCTATGACTCTTCAGGTTAGTTGAATCATCAATCAAGATAAGAGATATAATATGCATAAAACCTGTGATTATTCAAACCTATACCTTCATGATTCTTCTGGTTAGTCATATCATCAATTATGGTAAGAAACATAATATGCATACAACCATGATTATTCAAACCTATGACTTCATGAATAATCATTATCAACAACAGTATAAGATCCTAACACAAGGTAGGATTCTAGCTTGATATAGGAAAAACATACCTGGATTAGCATGCTAGCTAGTTATGTCTAACATACTCACATGATGTCTTCTTGTTCTTCTTCAATGACTTGTGCTAGTAACCTGTATATCTCATAGGTTAACCATTACAAAACCAAGTTATACATACCTCGTAAATGGATCTTCTATGAGATCCATGACAATGGATGAATCTTTGTCCTCATGTTATCATGATCATATGTTCTTGGACCAGAACATGATTTATCTTTCTTGGTGTACCTTTCATGTTAGTAGACAACATAAACCTCATACAACACCATAATGCATTAGTACAATCATAAGTGTTAACACCCTAACCAATGAATATCTTCTATCATGCATTCATAATTTTGTTAAGGTGATATGACAAATCTAAAATCAAGATTGTACTAATGAAGAAAAACATACCATAAACTTAATCATGAAAAAATCTCAAAACATACCTCGATGAGTCATACCTGTAGAGATTGCTTGTAATCTTCTTATGTAAGGCCTTAGCCTCATCTCCCTCTGAAACAGGAACTTCTTCACTCATGCAGATGATCAATCCATCTTCTTCTAGGATTAACCCAATCCACTTGATTTGCAAGAACTGGACCTGGAGCTGGATATGGGTTTGTCAGAGAAACCCCAAAAATTCAAACTTTGAATTTCAAACTTTCGAAAGGATAGAAATATGCGCCTTGATGAGCTGATCAAACTGGTATATTCAGAATTTGAAAACTGCAAAGTTTCACTCCTCAATTTTGCCTTTGAAACTTTTGGATTCACTGGACGTGACCCTAAACTAGGGTTTGATGAAGCCCACTCTTCTGCCCAATCAAAAGGTTTGAACCAAAGCTCTAAGCTTCTATTTTTCTGAGGAGCTTCCAGCCGTGGTCATAGATTTCAAAAATTCCCATTTTTACAGAAGCCCTAATTTTTCACTTTTCTGATCAAAGTCCCGAACTAGGGTTTGATCAAGCCCGGCCTTCTGCCCAACCAAAAATTCTGATCTTGGCCTCTAAATTTTTATTTTGATGAGTAGCATTCAGCCGTGGTCTCCGATTACAAAAATTCCAACCTTCTACAAAGCCCTAAATTCCGGAAGCCATGAATGAAGGTACTCAAAAATATTTATGTTTTGACAGAAATATGTACCTAATTGTTTTTGGTGTAACTATGAACTTTTCAATCCACAGGGTCTGAAAAAGTTTTCTGAGATAGCCTGACTTGTTATATTTCCATCTTGACAGGTCTGACCTCAATTGGATTCTTTGAGAGAGAGTTATGCCAAATGTCGCAACGTGACCTGTTTTGGGATAATTCAGGAGATCGAACTTGTAAAGAGTGCCACGTGTCACCGTTTGAACTTCAGCCTCTGAAAACGTTTTCTGAGATATCTCGTCCTGTTATCTTTCCATCCTGACAGGTCTGACCTCAATTGGACTCTCTGAAAGAGAGTTATGCCAAGTGTCGCAACATGACCTGTTTTGGGATAATTCAGGAGAGCAAACTTGTACGGCGTGCCACATGTCACTAGTTCAACTTCGGCCTCTGAAAATGTTTTCTGAGATATTACAGTCTGTGTACTACCTGTCACTTTTCACGAAATTTCATTTGGAGCTTCCTAGCCCAAGTTATGACCTTTTTCCCAAGGTCACCGGATTTTGACTCAGATCTGGAAGAGGCAGAAACCCTATATTGTACAGATCATAAATCACAAAGTAAAACGAATTAGAGGTTTTCGTTTGGACACAAGGTACCTGGAGATTTAATCTTCGTCTTGTAACAATTTCAGATACGAAAACGTCGCCAAAACGGATTTATAGCGAAAGTGCTACGACGACTGGTTTTTGCTATATCAAGCCCTAACATCGTAAGTGCAACAAGTGTCATACATGCCATATCATGCCTTCTTTCAGGCTAGCTCTGATACCATGTTAAATTTTTCAGAATTTACTTCAATCTGATCTAGGATCTTAACTGAGAGAACAACATGTACAGCATATCTACAGCATATCAATCATGGAGACAATAATGCAAGCACACAAGAGACACAAAGATTTACTTGGGGAAAACCATAAAGGTGAAAAACCCCAATAACTTCCTCAGAGATAGATAGAGCAATGATACAACCAACCATGAGAGATAGACATAACCTAGCAGCAGATCCTCCTCCTCCATAAGTGCGCCACTCCTCCTTGAGTGCATGTGTGAGAAGTGAGTGAGCAAATAGAGTGCCTCCCGCACTCTATTTATACTTGACTTGACTTGCCTTTTTACCTAACTCATGTAAGCTCGAACTTAACCACATAACATAATGCTGACTGGGCTGACCCCCAATAGGGTGGTCTAATAACCCTTCGACCCACATGGCCGACCCCCAATAGGGTGGTCTAATAACCCTTTGACCCACATGACTTATACAGGGCCGACCCCAAACAAGGTGGTCTAATAACCCATCAAGTATAAGTTACGACACTTACAATATAAATAACGACACTTCCGTATAGAGGAATAATAACATCTCTATAGGAATACAATATACATATATGTGAAATACATTCCGAAGTTACATATACATCAACACATCAAACTTCGTCCTCATAAATTGATTTTAATATAAAATATATATCTAAGGTAGCTTTGATAAAAGAGAAATAATCCTGGGCAACTTCGATAAAAGCAAAATAGTATAAAAAATTGTTTACATGGCTATTTTTACCATTTTCCTTAGGAGACCTATTTTTCATCCAAATTTCCTCTAATAGTTGTCTTTTTCCATTTTCTCTAGACTTATAAATTTATGTAGTTCTATAACACCCATTCATAATCCACAATTTCCCAATTTTATACTGTTCCAGTAGCTGCGGTTAAACTCCAACACTAAATTTTTATATTTATAAAAAATAATGGGGGTGAAGGAGGTTTTCCCCCTTGTGGCCATGTCACCCTCTACCAACTTCGAAGTCATTATACCAACTAGAGTTGGGTGAAAACGCATCGGTAGTTTCCCATTTCCAGAAGTGGTAACAACTCACCACAAAAGTGGTATTGAAAACATTAATTGGGAGCTGTCGCCAATTAAAATATGGCATATGGTAAGGTGATATCTGCCCAATGACTCGCCCGCCCGTAGTTAACCACCGCGCACTTTTTCAATGCATTATGAGCCATGGCTATTGATCATGATCACCTCTAATCGATTAGAAGCACTGATAAGGTTTATCCCCTTTCTTCCTAGCCATTGATCCTCGGCCTTGGGTCACATAGTCTGTCAAGTCTAGCACTAGGGTGCTAAGCTCTTACAATCCCCTAGGTCAGATTATATTGCTCAAGTGCTGATGTGGTTGGTCGACATCATACCTACGACTCATGTGTCTTATTCACAATATGTGTGTTTCCCACGTGGATCCTCCATGTCACATGTCCATGTGGCATAGGCGGGGTCCACTTTAAAATTGCCAAAATTTTAAAATTTCATAATTGTATGAAATTTTATTTCAGAAATAAGGGGATTATTTGTTGCATAACATAATAGAAACTTTCCACCACTAAATATGCAAATTTTGAAAAATTCTCTCAACTAGTCTACCTCTCCCGCTGGTATTCCACAAATCTAACCCACAACTTGATTAGCATACCATTTAGTGATTATAACGATGAGTTTTCATAGGAGCATTTCATCTGCAAACTTAGATTTTTGCTTGTAAGTGTGCATTTCTGGTCCATACAGCTTCGATATTGCAACCAAAAGTTCCGATACCACTTTGTAACATCCCTACCCATCAATCTGACCCATGGGAGGGGACATTAAAAAATTACGACTTTCTAAATTTCACCCCATAGCCATATTACAAATTCCTAACAATTAAAATACGTGTGCAAATGCACAGTAAAAATACTCAATGGAAATTAAATATATCCACACACATCTAACATGCATATACTGGCATAATCATTACATGCATCAATTAAAAACATTACAGATTCAATAAAAGAGAATACTTATCTTTAAACAAAGAAGATACAAGCAACTAGTTGTGTAAGAGTGATTTTCCACCCAATCGTAGGAATTCTTTCCATCATATAATCTTTCTGCTAAGAGGTCAACCCCAAGCTAGGCTATGAGTCGACTTGGGCAAAGGAAACACCTATAGGATTCTCTCTCTTTTACCAAAACCCAGTTTGCTTTCTATGTTTATCCAAAAGATAATACCAATATCTACAGAGATCTCACTCAGCCATCATAGCCATGACCCTCCTTCCAACTTCTCAATACAACAAAATGAAGGAATTCCCCTTTACTAATCCACAGTTCCTTCGATAAATCCAACCTTTACAATGCTTAATAGTGTGTGTAGTAATATTCCAACCTAATGTATGCTATTGAAGAACCTTGTGTAGCATAAATAATGGATTCTCAAGCACCTATGAGTAGCCAAAATCAGTGGGTAAGGGTTCCTAGATTTCCCAACCTCTATACTCACATACAACCATCTATTTTCACTTCAAAGCTGTAGCTATGCCTCCAAATTCGAATTTCTAGGTTAAACACAGTCTTGTAATGGTCATGAGCAACAATATGAAACTCTACATAAAGTGGAAATATACATGAGAGAATGATAGAATGAGTGTTGATTCCAACATATATGAGATTATGGTGAAAATACAACTAACATAGTGTAACATACCCATATGTACAAGTTAGCAATTTCAGGAAGAGAGATTTTTATTTTATTTTATTTTTTTCTCCATAATGTATACTCAATACATTAGTCTCATCGTTAAACATATTTGTTAGTGGTAATGTCCCCATTCAAATAATTGTATAATAGACAATCCCCATCAATCCTACCAAGTTCCCTAGGTTGAACGGGTACATTGGGAATTGTAATAAGGAAGCAAAGGAATAATGTTTATACATTAGAATAGTCCAAGTATTTAATAAATAAGTTGAATAAATGAATCCAAGAGGAATTATAGGTGGCAAATGGTTTTGAGGAAATTTGGAGGATGTGGGACCCACACTAGCTTGGTATCTCATTGCCACATGGCAAATCTCACTTGCCATTTTGAATCCATGGGAAGGAAAACATTATTGGGTGAGTTGGTAAGGCATACATATGGCATTGACCATCTTAGGTCGAATTGGGATGGAATAGTAACATCCATGGAAGAGGAAGAGTCAAATTGGAGACTAGTGGACACTTGGGCTAGATTCCCTAGTCTTACGACAACAATGATGAAGCATCTATGACATCTATGACAAAATTCAGATTTAACTTCTGACATATGACTATTATGACATGTCAGCCCCAAAAATAGTCTCAAGGAAGGCGCTCATGGAGTTGGGGGATGCCAAAGAAACTACTACTCGAATTTGGGAGAAGATGGAGGGTTGGAAACTAGGAGACAAGTGGCAAATGTGGAATATTTCTCAAGTGAAAATCTATAAAAGATAATGAGAGGATTTCGATGCTTAGAATACTAATGTTGGTTATAAAATGTAGAAATCAAGTATGAGAATGGATTTTGATGAATTGAGAAAAATTGCATTTGTGAAGATAGAGCTAATGGATGACTAGTTTCTTGTCTTAGCCAATTTCGAGGGTAAAAGATTCCCATCCAATTTGGTGTTTGGAGAGGCCACTTAGGTCTTTCATGGTGCTTTAATGGAGTTTGTATTTTCAGGTAGAATCTACAGTAAATTTCATGGTTTGGTTTAGTGCAACACTTTCTCTCCACTATTTCCAATTTTGAAGGCATATTCATGCTCCTTGAGGGATTGCACTTTGGGCGAGCACTTGTACTCATTGGGAGAGATTAATATAATATATTTATGATTGAAATAGATTCATATCCTCTTTTATTCATATTCATAAAGTCTCAGGTCGAAATACCCACTGATTTTATGCAAAAATGTTGATTAATGAGCAAACATTGTCCATTTCCCCACTACATGATAATGCTGATGATTTCGAATGAATGGATGATTATCTGATACATTTATGATGAATACACTGCCATGGATGTATTTTACAAGTTTCATGTACTTTACTTGAGCATTTGAAGTATTTTTACTCATTTTAATTGCATTGGGAGAAGAAATAGTGCCATTTACCCAAGGGTCGAATTGGTGATTTTTGCAGCTGAATGGGAGAGGGTTGTAACAAATATAATAATCAATTAATGATGCACATGAGACCTTAAAAAAATCCTTAATAAATCCCCTACCTCTTTTCAGAAATTCGAGGGAGTTTGGAAGCATTGGGGAGGCTATTTTCAGTGTTTACCTAGGGGGGATTTGATGCATAAATTGCTAGTTAAAATACCATACATTGACCAGAATATAAATCAAATTTGCAGAAGTCTTTTGAGGGTTATAAATCATCCCTGAACCTAATATTCAAGTCTAAATATCATTTATATACCCTTACAGAATATTTGGGATCATTTGGGTTAATTTGGAGGCCAAAACAACAAAACTAGTCAAAGGTCGAAATTGGGGAAAAATTGGAAAATTGAGCATTTTCATAAAATTTTGAAAAAGAGTCATTACAAGTGGTATCAGAGCATGGTCTTGGAACCTGATGGTATTAACAATAATCCAAACAAATAAACCACCACCCTTTGAACCGGTAGTTGAATAAGTTTTGGTTGAAGAAGAGATAGTAGAAGAAAAAGAGTTTTTTTCTAAAACAATGGGTAGAGAGGAGGATGAAGAATTAAGACATCAAGAGAAACTTATTGCAACCTTAGAACCATGTTTCTCTAAAATTTCCACTAATATAGAAATAATGGATAACAAAGTGATGCAAGGATTGGAATTGTTGATCAACCAACTTGGAAGCAAAGGGGTGATAGGAGATAACAGTGGTTCACACTCAGGGGAAAAGATAAAAGGGAGTGAGCATATTTTTTCAAGAACAGGACCACATATTAGACCTGATGAATTCCAAATCACACAAAGGCATACTGCACCTAAATTTCTCATACCCAAATAAGAGCCTAACATTCAGATGGATAGTATTAAACTAGCAAATGAATGGAATGGGTTGAGTGAAGAGTGTAAAAGAGGTTTACCATTCAGTGACTACATTGATGCTATACATAAAATGAAAAGGAGGGAAGACACTAGGAGTCCATTCCAAAACAAAGAATTAAATAGTGCTATTGGTAAAATTTCACTTCCTACTTTTGATGGTTCTTCTCAAAATTCTGCTAACACTTGGGTACAAAAATTGGATGTGTATTTTCAAATGAATCCTATGTTGGAGGAGGATGTATTAAAAATGGCCATTTTTCATTTGGAAGGAGATGCCAATGAATGGTGGTTTCATGGGATGAAAACCTTGGGTCATAATCATGTTAAAACATATGGATAATTTTTTGACAGGGTACCAGAGAGATTTGAACAAAAAGAATTAGAATTGTCTTTCAAAGAACTAGCTCAATTGAAGCAAACTAGGACTCCTACTGAATATATGTTGGACTTTCAAAAACTATCAGTTAAGGTGGCTGATGTCTCTATGGGAAGGTTGGTATTGCTATTCACTGAAGGTTTGGATGAACCCTTAAAAGGTTTGGTCAAATCCCACAAGCCAACTACATTAAAAGATGCAATGAGCTTGACTAGGGATCTCCAAAATGTGCTTCCTAGAACGAGATTTCCTCGCAAGCCTAACTACAAATTTGAAAAGAAACCTTGGAAAAGGGATGGATATGATAAGAAACCTTGGAAAAGAGAGTCATTTGAAAAGAATAAAAAAGAAGGACTAAACAGGGATGAAATTCGAAAAAAGAAGCTATGCTTCAGATGCTTCCAAACATGGACACTGGGGCACAAATGTACTAAAGGAAAGGCTCAATAAATAGAAGTATTTTCTGATAATGAGGGGTATGATGGGGGCATGGATGAAGATGGACATATTTTAGATCGAGAAGAGGCATATGAGACAGCAGTAGAAGATGAAAGACAAGAATAAAATCGGCCTTCACCGGACAAAGCAAGAATGACAGTACTTTCAGCAGTACCTCGCTATCATACTATCCAATGCAAGGGTGTTGTACAAGGACAAAGGACTTCAGTTTTGGTAGATGGAGGAGCCACCCATAACTTCATTGTTGCAGAGATGGTGGAGAAAAGAAAGATACCTATTGAACCATTTGATGGCTTCACAGTGGTCATTCCCGGTCACAACAAAATGCAATGCAAAACATGGGTTCCAAAGCTCCAAGTCACTGTAGGTAACTATACTTTTGTTGATAGTTTTTATGTGGTTGATGTTGCTGATACTAATGTGGTTTTGGGAGTGCAATGGCTGTATTCAATAGGAGAGCATACAGTAAATTATCAAATTCCTGAAATGAAATTCCAAGATTCAAAAGGGGTACAAAGAATTGTGAGAGGGAAACACACTTATCCAAACCAAGTAGTGACTTGCAATAGTATGATATCTATATTGATGTATGGCGACATATAATGGGATTATGAATGTCATAATACATCTCCCAAGCCAAATATAAATATTGTTGAACATCCAAAGGAGATAGAGAAACTTTTGCAAAAATATGAAAAAGGTTTTAGAGACCTTCCACATGGTAGACCACCGGATAGGGGGGTTGAGCACAACATTATTTTGGAGGAGGGTACTTCACCCATTCATATACCACCTTATAGACATCCTAAAAGGTTCAGAGATGAGATTGAAAAATCCATCCAATAAATCCTAGAGTTGGGACTCATTAGACCAAGCTATATCCCTTATGCTTCTTTAGTAGTGCTAGTGAAGAAAAAAGATGGACCATTGATAATGTGCAAAGATTTTAGAGCCTTGAACAAAAAGACTATCAAGAATAGGTATCATATTCCTAGGATTGATGAGCTACATGGGGCCAAATATTTCACCAAAATTTACCTTAGATAGGGGTATCATCAAATTCGAATGAAAGATGAAGATGTGCAAAAGACTACTTTTCGATGTCATTATGGTCACTTTGAATTTCTTGTCATGCCTTTTGGGTTAACTAATGCTCCAACCAAATTTCAAGCATGCATGAATAGGATATTTTGGAAGAAACTAAGAAGTTTTTTTTTGGTTTTCTTTGATGACATTCTCATTTACAGTAAAACATGGGAAGAACATTTGCAACAATTAGAGATTGTGTTGAAAGTTTTGTAAGAAGAGTCCTTATTTGCGAAGTTGTCAAAGTGTGAATTTGGGATCAAAGAATTATTGTATATTGGGAACATTATTGGGAAAGAAGGAGTGAAGCTACACATGGAAAAAATTAGGGCTATCTTAGAATGGCCATCACCAAAAAATATTACCGAATTGAGAGGTTTTATTGGCATATGCACCTACTACAGAAAATTTGTGAAGGGATTCTACAAGTTAACTTCTCCACTCACAGATTTGACTAAGAAGGATGCTTTCAAGAGGGATGAAGAGGCTAAAAAGGCCTTCCAAAAAATGAAAGAGGTAATGAGTAGTTGTCCCATACTTGCACTTCCTGATTTTACTAAACCTTTTGTTGTGGAATGTGATGCTTCAGGTGGAGGAATAGGGGCTATCCTAAAGCAAGGCCAACACCCCATAGCCTTTGAGAGCAGTAAGTTGCAGCTTCATGAAAAAATTTACTCCATCTATGATAAAGAAATGATGGCCATTATGCATGCATTGGCCAAATTCAGACAATACTTGGTGGGCATCAAGTTTGTGGTGAAAACATACCACAATAGTCTAAGACACTTTCTCACCCAAAAAAATCTAAATGAAAGGCAAAAAAAGTGGGTAAGAAAAATCCAAGCTTATGATTTTGACGTTGAACATGTTAAGGGAAAGAATAATATAGTAGCAGATGCTTTGTTAAGAAGACCTTCTTTTTCTCTCATGGACATTGCCAAGGATTGGAAAACATGCTACTAGTTGAATATGCTAAAGACAAATTTGTTTGTGATGTGTTGGATGGAATCAAAGGGGACGATAAATACAGGATTTTGAATGGGATGATATATTCTAAGGAAAAAATTTATTTAGTTAAGAACTCAAATCTCAAGTACCGAATTTTGCAAGAAGCACATGATTCTCCACTAGCGAGCCATCTAGGGATCTTCAAAACTTATAGACAGTTGAGGCAAAGGTTTTTTTTTGAAAAGGTTGAAGGAAGATGTTCAGAAATATGTGAATGAATGTAAAGTATGTCAATAGAACAAATCATAACTCACATGTCCAACTGGGCTATTACAACCATTGCCGATTCCGGAGCAAAAATGGGACAGTATCTCCATGGATTTCATCACCGGTTTGCCTAAATCTTTGGGTAAGGATTGCATCTATGTGGTAGTGGATAGGTTGAAAATTTTTGTTCATTTCTTTGCTGCTACATCATCTTTTAGTGCTGCACAAGTGGCTCATATTTTTTTTAAAGAAATCTTCAGATTGCATGGGCTCCCCAAGAGCATTGTCAGTGATAGAGATAGTAGATTCATGGGTTCCTTTGTCAAGAAATTTTTAGATTGGTGGGCACTCAATTGAATCCAAGTACTAGCTATCATCCACAAACTCATGGAAAAATAGAGAGGGTGAATCAGTGGTTGGAAGGGTACTTAAGAAGTTATGTGGGAGAGCAGCAAAAAACATGGGCGAAATGGCTACACTTGGGTGAGTTTTGCTACAACACCACTTATCATATGTCAATAGGGATGTCTCCTTTAAAAGAATTATATGGTTATGATGCACTTACATTTGCTGAAATCATATTTGGTCATAGTAGAGACCTAAAGGCTAAAGATTGGGTGGAAGAGAGCCAAGACATTTTAAAGCTCTTGAAAGACAATTTACAAGTTGCTTAAAATCAACAAAAACAATATGCTAATAGACATAGAGAAGAAAGAACCTTTCAGGTGAATGATTTAGTATATTTAAGGTTGTGTCCATATAAGCAAACATCTCTCAACAAGAATGGAGCAGAAAAATTAAAACCAAGGTACTATGGGCCATACAAGGTAGTGCGGAATTTTGGAGAAGTAGCATATGAACTAGAACTTCCGGAAGGGAGTTAAATCCATAATGTATTTCATGTTTCTTGTCTCAATAAATCCCTTGGTCAGGAAATCATCACTTCATAAATACATCCTCCCTTGGATGATGAAGATCAACTCACACATGTTCCGGAAAATATTTTGAAGACACGGGAAATGAGGTTGAGGAGTAGAATTATCAAACAATATTTAGTACAATGGAAGTACCTACCAAATGAAGATGTCACATGGGAAGAGGAGAATATTTTGCAGCATCCTAATTTGCAATTGCTTGAGGACAAGAAATCTTGGGTGGGAGGACTATAATGTCCCCATTCAAATAATTGTATATCAGACAATCCCCATCAATCCTACCAAGTTCCCTAGGTTGAATGGGTACATTGGGAATTGTAATATGGGAGCAAAGGAATAATGTTTATACATTAGAATAGTCCAAGTATTTAATAAATAAGTTGAATAAATGAATCCAAGAGGAATTATAGGTGGAAAATGGTTTTGAGGACATTTGGAGGATGTGGGACCCACACTAGCTTGGTTTCTCACTGCCACAAGGAAAATCTCACTTGCCATTTCGAATCCATGGGAAGGAAAACATTATTGGGTGAGTTGGTAAGGAATACACATGGAATTAAGCATCTTAGCTCTAAATGGGATGGACTAGTAACCTCCATGGAAGAGGAAGAGTCAAATTGGAGACTAGTGGACACTTGGGCTAGATTCCCTAGTCTTATGACAACAATGATGAAGCATCAATGAAATCTATGACAAAATTTAGATCTGAATTCTGACATCTGACCATTATGACATGTCAGCCCCAAAAATAGGCTCAAGGAAGGTGCTCATGGAGTTGGGGGAAGCCAAAGAGACTCCTACTCAAATTTGGGAGAAGATGGAGTGTTGGAAACTAGGAGACAAGTGGAAAATGTGGAATAGTTCCCAAGTGGAAATGTCTAGAAGATAATGAGAGGTTTAGAACCTTAGAAGGATAATGTTGGTTATAAAATTTAGAAATCAAGTATGAGAATGGATTTTGATGAATTGATAAAAATTGCATTTATGAAGAGAGAGCTAGTGGATGACTAGTTTCTTGTCTTAGCCAATTTCGAGGGTGAAAGATTCCCATCCAAGTTGGTGTTTGGAGAGGCCACTCAGGTATTTCATGGTGATTTGATGGATTTTGTATTTTCAGGTAGAAGCTACAAGAAATTTCATGGTTTGTTTTAGTGCAACACTTTCTCTCCACCATTTCCAATTTTGAAGGCATATTCATGCTCCTTGGGGGATTGCGCTTTGGGTGAGAACTTGTAATCATTGGGAGAGATTCATATAATATATTTATGATTTTTATAGCTTCCTATCCTCTGTTATTCATATTCATAAATTATCAGGTCGAAATACCCACTGGTTGTATGCAAAAATGTTGATTAATGAGCAAACAATGTCCATTTCCCCACTACATTGATGTATAGCATGATAATGCTGATGATTTAGAATGAATGGATGATTCTATGATACATTTATGATTACTAGACTTAAATGGATGTATTTCACAAGTTTCATGTACTATACTTGAGCATTTGAAGTATTGTTACTTAGTTTAATTGCATTGGGAGAAGAAATAGTGCCATTTCCCCAAGGGTCGAATTGGTGATTTTTGCAGCTAAATGGGAGAGGGTTTTCACAGAGATAATAATCAATTAATGATTCACATGAGATGTTAATAAAATACTTAATACATCCCCTACCTCTTTTCATAAATTCGAGGGAGTTTGGAAGCATTTGGGAGGCCATTTTCAGTGTTTACCCAGGGTGATTTGATGCTTAAATTGCTAGTTAAAATACCATACATTGAACAGAATATAAATAAAATTTGAAGAAGTCTTTTGAGGGTTATAAATCATCCTTGAACCTAATATTCAAGTCTAAATATCATTCATATACCCTTACAGAATATTTGGGAGCATTTGGGTTAATTTGGAGGCCAAAACAACAAAACTAGTCAAAGGTCGAAATTGGGGAAAATTTGGAAAATTGGGCATTCTCATAAAATTTTGGAAAAGGGTCATTAAATTAGTGTTAGTTACAAATAACTTCAAGGTCTCATCCTGTGATGATGAGAATTCCTGATAAAAAACTTAACTCTTATTCTCAATAAACATAACCCATGCTACGGTTATTCAATATGAATAACAAGGGTATGATATTTCTATTCTCATACACAAATTTGTCGCATGAAGATCAATTATTCATACTATTAAGGATTCTACAATAATTCATCATGGTAATTACTTTTCAATACTCTCCTTTTCCTTCTCCATGCATGGTTAATATAATGATTATTTAGAATCAGATAATCCACTAACTTTGAACATTTGAACATTTACTCTTTTAGTCTATACACATTTGTCCTCAATATAACTGATTTTATACTAACATATTTTACCCCATAAACACATTATTATCAATCTCATAAATCAATGAAAATATGCCACCATAACATACATTACACCCAATATATTCTTCCTTCAATATATCTGAGTACAATCAACTACGTGATACCGATCCCTTATGGGAACATAGGAGTAATGTCTAAATAAGTACAACATTCACTTTACTGATATCCTATTTATCAAACATATTTCCTACAAACTAGGTGAGAATAGTTAACAAATTAAGAACCACATAATTTCTTTAGTAACATTAGACAATTCTTTTAGTTGTCCATCGATTTGCATGATCAATGTCCTATGATATGCATGCACTACAATTGAACATATAATAAATCTTACCATATCATATCTATATCAGTTGTTCCTACCCAATTATATCGTAGGCCCTCAAGTATTATTTATTTTCATGTATGTACATATCCTTTACATGGGAGGCTATACATACTACCCCTATTATGATAACCATATGAATGTGTATGTGTTCCTACCATGTACATATGAAGCCAATTTACAAGGTAATAAGACAATCCATCTAACTTTTAAACCGAAATGAAAGCAATGTGCAAGTTAACAAGACAATCAATATAATACTTCCACATAATGAAACAAATAACAAACAAGCCATGATAACATATATATTCATAAAATTTAAAGCAATACCACAAGAAGGGTACTTATCTGGTCGACTAGACATAGGCGACTGAAGGTGTGACTGCGACTTTCCTCCCAACCATAGGTTCTCTGTCTAGTGTATGTTTTTACACTGAGAAAACCACCCCCAAGATGGGGAATAATCCACTAGGGAGGAGCCTCTCACTGGGTAAATCAACTGACAATGTTTCTCCATTTCAACATCTGGTTACTCTTGTTACTATCCCCATTATAAATAATATTAATAAATATAATCCTCTTAAAGAATTTGCTTTGTTTTGTATATCAACCAGGAATTAATCAGCGTATATAAACTATATGCACAAGGAGAAAACTAGTATGGAATTGGGCTTATCAAGCCGTCCTATCCCCAATCCTTACCAAGATTTAATATATATATCAGAAATAGTGTAGACCATTTATGCAATCCAAAACCATCCTATATAAGCTATACACCAAGGGAGAACAATGATTTGGGATTAGGCCTTCTCAAGTCGTCTTATCCCCATTCCTTATCACAACAATTAATTATATATACACCACGTGGACAGTTTATAGAGTCAACATATATACCATATGAAACGAAGGACAATGATTTGGGATTGGGATTTCTCAAGTCGTCCTATCCCCATTGCTTATCACAATACATATTTACAACAAGAAAAACCCAAACCTTTGCCAACACAGAGCCAACGTGTAGAAACTATAAGCAAATGGAGATTTATGATTTGGGATCGGGCATTCTCCAGAAATCCTAGCCCCATTTATTATCACAATACATATTTACAAATATATATACGCAGATGGATATTAATTCAAACAGTATTACCGAGTCTCGATTTAGCATTCTTCGTCCCCATAATGTGCAAAGGTTTCCTTTCCCCCTTCCACGTAGAAAAGGAACGTGATATCTATCTCTATATCTCTGTAATATCATAAGCTAAAATGTTATCCTAAGGATCGAACTCTAGAAGGATATATCCTTTCCTCCCCTTTGGAATTGCTCCATACTGGATTATAGCAAATGCCCACCCCTCTCACGATCAGGAACCGCGGCATTTTTGGCTGCGACTAAGGATTCTCCTACCTTGGAAAATATGCCACAAGTTCCTTTCCCACCACTTGGAGGACAATGTTCTACTAAGTGGTAGAGGCTTGGTTTATCTACAGTAAGTTCATGATCCTTACCCGCCTCTATCGTTGATGGAGGTATCCCCATTTTTGAAATAAAAGCACATGTCCCCGTATAGATTTGAGCTATCCTATATATATATTCTACTTCTAATAAATACACATAATGACTTAGCTTTTCCCAATATCGATTTTCTTTTATATATATATATATATATATATATATAATTCAATAGATGAACATCTAATAATTAATTCCACCTCCTCCTCTCATATATACATAGGAGTGTATATAGTTTAGATGGTTCCCAATATCGATTTTATTTTAGATATATATTTTTTTCGCACAATCTACCTAAGCGGACTTAAAGGCCAGATCTCCCTAGTCCAACTAGATCTAGAACAAATAGATACAGAATAAAACCAGCTTCCCTAGACCAATATAAATGTAAATAGCATGTAAGTCTCTTGCCTGAGATTCGCAATTCCTTTTGCTCCTTGCTTGATCCAATGCTCCAGAACCTTCGGATCTACAACTGCAAAGCCTTATTGAACAAGTAGACACAAACAAATAGTAAAAAAAGATATCGCATGTGATTGATCTAAGCTAACAGTTAAGGAGGTAAGCCCTAAACATTAACAAGACAATAATGTATATGGGAAGAGATTGTATTAAATGTAATAAAGGAGAGTAAAAAGAGAGAGAACGTTACAACCTATTCCTTAACATCAGAACCTTCCTTCCAACAAGCCAAACCAAAACCTCCAAGGATGAAGTAAGACTCCTAAGGATTTACAAGGATCACCTAAGCCAATTCCACCAGCATGAGAGTGCTATAGACCTTCCTCCCTTCACATGGAGAGAGGGGTTTCATTTATAGGGCTAAAGGGATAGAGTAGTTTGATTATTAATGGGAGAGGGTTAAGGGATCCTCCCATTAGGTTAGGGAACCAAATGCCAGCTCACCTAGAAGTTAGGGATGACCCTCCACCTCACCTAGCTTCGAGAAGGGCCTCAAAGCTTCCAATTATCCATTCTAATCACCCCTAGAGCATCCTGGATGAAGGAAAAGGGTGCCAAAGGAGGGCTGGTACAGGATGCAAGAGGGATAAGTGAGCCAGTGGCTCACCCTGTCAAGGTTAGAACTATGCCACGTAGGGTTTGGCGCTCCCTGATTGAAGGTAAGGTACGCCAGCCTACGTAAAGGAGGTATAAAGGTAAGGGCAACCTAATACTCAATGTACTTTAGCTAAGGGAACTTTAGGGATTTAGGCACAGAGTTGACACATGGCTCACGATGACGAGATTTAGGTGTAACATATATAGAATTCAATAAATGAACATATAATAATTAATTCCACCTCCTTCTCTCATATATACATAGGAGTGTATATAGTTTAGATGGTTCCCAATATCGATTTTATTTTAGATATATATGGAATTCAATAAATGAACATCTAATAATTAATTCCACCTCCTTCTCTAATATATACACAGGAGTGTATGGAGCGGGGAGGTCTGCAACTAGGGTTTGAAGGTCAGATTCCATGATGCACTTGGCAGCCATGGATCCTTCCATATGGTTGCTTTCCTCCTCCTTCATTGAGTTGTTTCCTGTGCATTGGAACGATGGCGGTGCCTTCGCGGGGAGACCCATTGGGTAGCAGGCTCCTCTTGCTCCCTAGTGGCGGTGGCGGTGGTTTTGTGTGAAGAGGGAGATGAACTGAGGATGGTCGACCTTGGTGTGACAATGGCGGCAGTGGAGGCCTATGGAACACGACTCCAGTTTGACGTGGATGCGCTGAGGAAGCTGTCCAGCCTATGAAGGCGGCAGTATCGTTGAGGAGGCTGCACTTGGGGGATTTTCTGGCCCTGGTTCGAATGCTGCGAGCGATAAACTGAGCACGGGCTCCCATTTTTGGTGTGGGCTTACCCACTGACGGCGATGGATGCCGATAGTAGTGACTTCGGCGTCGTGTTGGAGGGCACGTTTTTCTTTCTGTGGCGGCGGTGGATTCATTTTTTCCGAGGGGAACCTTCTCTATGACTACCGGTCATTTGTTAGGGAGATGCTACCTTGTGGCGGACAGGGGATTCATTGCTGAATCCAGTGGCCTTGCCATCATTACAAGCGTTTTTGGAAAATCGTTTTTATGTTTCTTTCTTTTTGCTTCTATGCTACACTTTTTGAGCTGGTTTTTACATTGTATTCGAGCCATTCATGGCTGTCCTAATTTAGGGTTTTAGTTTGCTGGTTTTTTCTGAGGTTCCTTGGTACCTAAATTTTTTATGAAGCTAAAAAGCTACTATTAGAAAGGGCTCGCAAAATCCTTTCTTCATTTCAAAATGTAATTTTGTACTCACAAGATGAAATAAAATTATGCTTTTTTTTCCAAGAGTGTATATAGTTTAGATGGTCAATAAATTATATGTGTATTTCTTACACACACCTATATATATATATATATATATATATATAGATAGATAGATAGATATATCTTTACATATGCCTATTACACCCAAAAGGTTAAAGTAGTAGTACTAGTTCCTCATAAGTAGGTATGTAAAATCTTAGTTTTAGCCGACAATACTAAATACTTAGTTTACCCCTATGCTTATAAGTGGCTCTAACTTAGGATGACACTTGTCGTAACTAGATTCTCATGGATTCTATTCATCAACCTCTCCCCCTAGTGTATTCCTTTTCCCTGTTGTTTAGTTGCATCACAACCTTCAGTATCCTAGGTCTAAAGTCGACATTTACAGCTTAGGAATTAAACGACATCACATACAAGGTTTACTAGTGGGGCCTCGGCCTTGAGCTTCTCACTAGAAACAAGTACACATTTTACATTTCTATTTACAAAATAATGGGGTAAAAGAGGGATGGTACATCCTCCCCCCCTTAAGAATAACACCGTCCTCGGTGTTCATGCTTTTCAACAGTTTGTATTCATTGTTTTTTTTTTAATCTCCTTCGATATTTCATACTTTTTGCATGTTTTTTGTTTTTCTTTGGAATCTTCTTTCGATTCTCTTAATCATCTTTGAGCTTCTGTCGTCATTAATTATTTTTCTTTCATAACCTGCACCTTGCACAGCCCATACAAGATCTTCCAAAATCTTTCAACATATAGCATTCTTTTTTCTCTTTTGCAATCTTAATCCTATTGTAAGCAACAAGTTCTTTTTCAACACATTTTTTCATTCACGAAAAATCTCTGAGTATTTTCTATTGAAATATTTAGGTTCTAATCACCATACCACGATATAGCACATGCTCATTTTCAATATGAACGAAAATAATGCATAGGTAAGCAATACTTTACTTATCTTTTGGAGGACGTCCCTTACCTCCAATACTTGGATACTTTAGCTAGTCCTCAGCTTGCGATAGACATTACCTTCATGCACAAGCTAGTAGCATTTATCTCACAATATTTCAAGAAATAAAATTCAACTTCGTCATTCATCCTCATCCTTCAGTGAATTTTTGCATTACTTAAGTATTATTTGCATTCATAATATTCACACATTAGGGAAGTTAACAGCCTAGTTACTTGGTAGTTCTTAACATATATTTCATAGTTACATCATGGAGATTGAAAGATTTCAACAACACTTTGCTGAGTCCAAAACTCTCTTCTGAAATTTGTAACCGTTCAACAACAGTTTGTTGAACACAGATCTCTCCCTCGAGATCTGTCACAAATTTATACATGGTCTTACATGCTAAAATATTTTGAGATTACTTCTCTTTTGATTGCTAATCAAAATTTTTCCTTCTAAAAAAAAACATCAAACAACGTACTGTCAATCACAACATTTGACTGCGCGGGACACACAAACTTGGTCCTTATTGTGTCTTCACTGCCATTTGCCAAGTTCTTTGAATTTGTTACAACTTCATAGATAGATTAGTTAGTCGTAACCTCATATTATCAATATATCAACAATAGGTTCACCTATTTACTTATCAAATCTTACTCATGCTTTGAATATATCTCTACATGAGTCTTTGATCTTTATTCAGACTCTTACAATATGCTTACCATACTTTATGCATAATATGTACAATGCTCTTGTCTTTCAACAAGTCCTGCAGATATTGATAATTTGTCAAAATCACTTGTTAGTACAACTTTTCATGACATAGTCGAAATTTGTAAGAAATATTTTCCTAAACATAATAAGATGTTTAAAAATCATCCTTCACACTTGAGTAGATTCAACTCTATTATCCATACACGATGAACTAAAATCAACATTCTTATTTTGATTATTATTTTCATCAATCATACCTTACGATCATACTACTGCAATGTTAGCATGTAGCATTTATTTTTCTCTTCTCATTAACTTTGGTTTCTTATGGGGTATAATAGCTTATCCTCCTAATAAGTTTACAAACTTTTCAATAATTCCAATGGTCATCCTCTTCACCAACTCAAATGTTTTCAACTTGCGTCTATAAAAATTACAAGACTATTGCAAAACTATATATATATATATATATATATATATATCGAGACAATTCTAGAAAACATTCACATTTCATGTTGAATGTATCAAGAGTAAAATTATAACCCAACTTCCATTTTCAGTATGTAAACATAATACATAATACTAAAACAAAAGTAAAGCATTACTCCTATACTTATAGTTTTAATCCAATGAATTTTGTTGGTCAATGTAATAACATACCTTGCCATAAAAATCCACATCTTTATCTATTATACGAGGAAAATGGAGAGTGAAATTTTTCCTTGATCTTGATACAAAAAAACAATACATTTGTCATCATGGTTACTGAATCAATATATTTATAGATAAACACATTCCTATCAAAAATTTACCTACATACAATAAATTTGAGAAGCAATTCAACTGTCAGCATAAAGTCATTGTCCCACTATCTTGTCTAAATCTCCTTACCCATATCCAAACAATTTACTGCTATATGAGATGTTCATTGGCTTTAGGATAACTAACTTTAACACACAGTCTTTAAATTTCTTTTAATAACTCGGTGAATGTATCAATATCCCTTATCCATCAGAACATACAATCTTACTAGGAAAATGCTACTCCTTGAGTACCATATTAAAGTACACACCACTAAGTACAATAAAGAATAGAACATGGTAGAGTTCATCTTGACGTGATATTTAAACTTCTTTCCCCAAAGTATTAGAACCATTTAGACCAACTATCATTCTAATTAATATTTGTTGTTATTGAACTTCGTTGTAATATCCCTTCCGAGAATAGGATACTATTTATAATTTAGTATAGTACTAAAAAATTTCTTGAATCATCATAATAATGCCAAAGTTGATTGACGTTATTACTTTACTTTGATAAACAACTTTATACATCTTCAATGGAATCCTATTTCTATAACAGTTCATTAAACCCAATATAACTACTAATCTTTTTATTCAACCGAATATAACTACTTGTTTTTTGTAGGATTGACCACACAAAATATCATTATACTTTTCTCATGCACTATAGTATCTTATCCCATGATAAGTCTGCAATCTTTTGTTTAATGTCAATTTATCCTGGCTATTCTATTCAACTATTCAAAATATCTTATCTTGTATGTTCATAAAATAAAAAATTATGATCCTATCGTCTAGACACCCTAGTCTACCATAAATCTAAAGCAATATATGTACTTCTTGGGGAATATGCCTTTAACCTGAATTACATTAGTCAGTTTATAAACATAATGCTTCGGAAATAAAACATAATGGAACTACTTACTTGTAACTCATAGACGATTTTTTCATAGTATTCAATCTATCTTATTGGTTACCTCTTGCATAACTTTTGAACATGAATTTGTTCCTTCGTTTGTTCCTCCTTACAGGTAGAGTCACTTCGTTAGTTCAACCACTTTGTATTCTCTTACCTCATGCTGAGCCCAAATAGGGCCAAGTGTTGTAACCTCGCTCTGATACCATATGTAACATACCCATATGTACAAGTTAACAATTTCAGGAAGAGATTTAAAAAAAAAAATTATTTTATTTTTTTCTATGTAATGTATACTCAATACATTAGTCTCGTCGTTAAACATATTTTTTAGTTACAAATAACTACAAGGTCTCATTTTGTGATGACGAGTATTCCTTATAAAAAACTTAACTCTTATTCTCATTAAACATAACCCATGCTAGATTATTCAATCTAAATAATAAGGGTATGATATTTCTATTCTCAAACACAAATTTGCCGCATGAAGATCAGTCATTCATACTATTAAGGATTATACAATAATTCATCATGGTAATTACTTTTCAATACTGTCATTTTCCTTCTCCGTGCATGGTTAATATAATGAGTATTTAGCATCAGATAATCCACTAACTTTGAACATTTGAATATTTACTCTTTTAGTCTATACACATTTGTCCTCAATCTAACTGATTGTATACTAACATCTTTTACCCCATAAACACATTATTATCAATCTCATAAATCAACAAAAATATACCACCACAACATACATTGCACCCAATATATTCTGCCTTCAATATATGTGAGTACAATCAACTACGTGATACTGACCCCTTAAGGGAACATAGGAGTAACATCTAAATATTAAGTACAACATTCACTTTACTGATATCCTATATATCAATCTTTCCTACAAACTAGGTGAGATTAGTTAATGAATTAAGAACCACATAATTTATTCAATAACATTAGACAATTCCTTTAGTTGTCCATCGATTCTCATGATCAATGTCCTATGATATGCATGCACTGCAATTGAACATATAATAAATACTACCATATCATATCTATATCAGTTGTTCCTACCCAATTATATTGTAGGCCCTTCAAGTATTACTTATTTTCACATATGTACATATCCTTTACATGGGAGGCTATGCATACTACCCTTATTATGATAACCATCTGAATGTGTAAGCAATGTGCAAGTTAACAAGACAATCAATATAATACTTCCACATAATGAAACAAATAACAAACAAACCATAATAACATATATATTCATAAAATTTAAAGCAATACCACAAGAAGGGTACTTATCTGGTCAATTGAAGGTGTGACCGCAACTTTCCTCCCAACCGTAGGTTCTCTGTCCATTGTATATTTTTTCGCTAAGAAAGCCACCCCTGAGCTGGTCAAAAATCCACTAGGGATGAGACTCTCTTAGGGTAAATCAACTCACAATGTTTCTCCATTTCAACATCTGGTTACTCTTGTTACTATCCCCATTATAAATAATATTAATAAATATAATCCTCTTAAATAATTTTCTTTGTTTTGTATATCAACCAGGAATTAATCAACGTATATAAACTATACGCACAGGGAAAAAACTAGTTTGGAATCCAGCTTATCAAGCCATCCTATCCCCAATCCTTACAAAGATTTAATATCTAGATCTATATATATATATATATATATATATATATCAGAAACAATGTAGATCATTTACACAATCCAAAACCATCCTATATAAGCTATACGCCAATGGAGAATAATGATTTGGGATTGGGCCTTCTCAAGCCGTCCTATCCCCATTTATTATCACAACAGTTAATTATATATATACCATGCAGACAGTTTACAAAGTCAACATATATACCATATGAAACAAAGGACAATGATTTGGGATCGGGATTTCTCAAGTCGTCCTATCCCCATTGCTTATCACAATACATATTTACAATAGGAAAAACCCAAACCGTTTCCAACACAGAGCCAATGTGTAGAAACTATAAGTAGACAAATATTTATGATCTGGGATCAAGCTTTCTCCAGCCGTCCTATTCCCATTGCTTATCACAATATATATTTACAAATATATACGTAGATAAATATTAATGAAGACAGTCTTAAACTATATGCAAATGGAAATTTATGATCTGGGATTAGGATTTCTCCAGCCGTCGTATTCCCATTGCTTATCACAATATATCTTTACAAATATATACACAGATAGAGATTAATGCAGACAGTCTTAAACTATATGCAAATGGAGATTATGATATGGGATCAGGCTTTCTCCAGCCATCTTGTCTCCATTGCTTACCACAATACATTTTTACAAATATATACGTAGATGGAGATTAATGCAGACAGTCTTAAACTATACGCAGATGGAGATTATGATCTGGGACCGAGCTTTCTCTAGCCATCCTATTCCCATTGCTTATCACAATATATATTTACAAATATATATACAGATAGATATTAATGCAGACAGTCTTAAACTATACGCAGATGGATATTATGATCTGGGATCAAGATTTATCCATCCCTCCTGTCCCCATTTCTTATCACAATACATTTTTAAAAATATATACGCAGATGGAGATTAATGTAGACAGTCTTAAACTATACGTAGATGGAGATTATGATATGGGATCGAGATTTATCTAACCATCCTATTCCCATTTCTTATCATGTCATCTTTAAAAATATATATACGCAGATGGAGATTAATGCAGACAGTCTTACCCAATCCCAATTTATCATTCTCCGTCCCCAAAATGTGCAAAGGTTCCCTTTTCCCCCTTCCACACAGAAAAGGAACAGGATATCTATCTCTATATCTCTGTAATATTATAAGCTAAAATGTTGTCCTGGGGATCAAACTGTGAACGGATATATCCTTTCCTCTCCTTTGGAATTGCTCCATACCAGATTATAGCAAATGCCCACCCCTCTCATGATCAGGAATCGTGCCATTTATGGCTGCGACTAAGGATTCTCCTACGTTGGAAAATACGCCACAAGTTCCTTTCCTTCCACTTGGAGGACTATGTTCTGCCAAGTGGCAAAAGCTTGGTTTATATGGAGTAAGTTCATGATCATTACCCTCCTCTACCGTTGATGGAGGTATCCCAATTTGTGAATAAAAGCACATGTCCCCGTATAGATTTGAACTATCCTATATATATATTCTACTTCTAATAAATACACATAATGACTTAGCTTTTCCCAATATCGATTTTCTTTTATATATATATAGAATTCAATAGATGAACATCTAATAATTAATTCCACCTCCTCTCATATATACATAGGAGTGTATATAGTTTAGATGGTTCCCAATATCGATTTTCTTTTAGATATTTATAGAATTCAATAAATGAACATCTAATAATTAAACCCACCTCCTTCTCTCATATATACATAGGAGTGTATATAGTTTAGATTGTTCCTAGTATCAATTTTATTTTAGATATATTGAGAATTCAATAAATGAACATCTAATAATTAATCCCACCTCCTTCTCTCATATATACATAGGAGTGTATATAGTTTAGATGGTCAATACCTTATAGGTATATTTCTTACACACACCTATATATATATATATATATATATATATATATATATGTCTATTGTTGATGTATTTGTAACTTCGGAATGTATTTCATATATGTATATTGTACTCCTATAGAGATGTTATTATTCCTCTATACGGAAGTGTCATCATTTGTATTTACAAGTGTCGCAACTTGCATGTGATGGGTTATTAGACCACCAAGTGTCGGGTCGGCCCTGAGAGGAGTTACCATGGGTTATTAGACTCTCCTAGAGAAGTCGGCGCTGCTAGTTTATTAGGCAAGTTAAGTCAAGTATAAATAGAGTGCGGGGAGCACTCTATTTGATCATTCACTCACTTATCTATTCTCACAAGTGAAGGAGGAGAAGCTGCTAGGAGACTATCTCTTGTATTTGGGTTTTGAATCATTGCTCTTTCTATCTCTGAGGAAGTTGCAGGGTTTTTCACCTTCTTGGTTTTCCCCGAGGAAACTCTGTGTCTATTGTCTCTTATGATTGTCTCTTGTGATTGATATGCTGTACATGTTATTCTCTCATATAAGATCCTAGATCATATTGAATTAATGCTCAAAATCTAACATGGTATCAGAGCTAACTCGAGAAGAAGACACTGTGCAGTTGCGGAAGCTAGGGATTCTTGTTTTTTGGGTTTCTATCCACAGATCTTGAAAGTTAGGAGGATATATTGACTCTCCTTAGCAAGGCACATCTTTCTGTCCAATCAGAATTCAATTATGAGCACTTTCAATTTTTGACCTAATAATTAGGGTTTCTGCAAAAAATGGAATTTCTGAAATCTGAGACCAGAGATGGAAGCTCCTTGGAAAAATCAAAGTTTAGAGCTTTTGATCGAACTTTTTGGCTGGGTGAAGCTCCGGAAAAAATCAAACCCTAATTTAGGGTCCTGCCTAGTGATTTTGGAAAATCCAAAATCAATTGTGAAGGGTGAAACTTTGCAGTTTTCAAATTCTAAGTATACCAACTTGATCAAATAAACAAGGCGCATCTTTCTATCCTTTAAAAAGTTTGAAATTCAAAGTTTGAATTTTTAGGGTTTCTCTAACAAACCCTAATCCAGCTCTAGATCTAGTTTTCAACAAATCAAGTGGTAAGACCTAAATATCTTATTTCCATTTGAGTTTATCATTAAGATGTCTCACCACAACAAGCTTGAGGATAAGCTTGAAGGGGTTGATAAATTCCGAGCATGGAAGTATAGGATTGGGTTAATCCTAGAAGAAAATGAGTTGGACACCTACATAAGTGAAGAGGTTCCAGTTCCAGAGGGAGATGAGGCTAAGGCCTTACACAAGAGGAACTTGATCAAGGATAAGAGAATCATTGCTAATTCTATCAAAGACCATCTCATATCACATGTGTCATGTTTGAAGACACCTAAGGAGATGTTTGATTCCTTAACCAAGCTATTTGAAGGGGAGAACATAAATCAAAAGATGACCTTGAGGAATCAACTAAAGAATATCAAGATCCAGAATGCGGAGACCATGCAGTCTTACTTTTCAAGCATTTCCCAGAAAAAGAACAACTTAAAGCTATGGGAGAAGAGATAGAGAATGGAGAAGTGGTAATGACCACTCTAAATGGTCTTCCTAGGTCATGGGATTCCTTCATCCAAGGAATTTGTGCTAGGAGGAAGAAACTTATCACATTCAATAGGATATGGGAAGAATGCTCACAGGAAGAAGCTCAGATTATAGCTTGAGAAGAGAAGATGGTGAATGAAGATCAAACCCTCACAGCACACTCCAAAAAGTATGATGACAACAAGGTACACCACCACGGTAAGAAAGAAAGGCACCACCATCAAAATCAGAGGGGTGATCTCAAACCTTGAAGAAACATGTCCTATGTCCGATGTTATACATGTGATGAGAAGGGACACTATTCCAGGGATTGTCCCATAAATAATAAAGATGGCTTTCACAAGAAGAAGAAGAACAAAAGAAGACATCATGCTCACTCTACAGAGGATGATGAACCTTACAGGAAGAGGGCTAGGGAAGAAAGTGAAAATTGTTCAAGTGATGAAGAGTATGCTTTTATTTATGCCCTCACTGGTACTATTGCTCATGGAAGCAACGAATGGCTTATAGATAGTGGGCCTTCCAAACACATGACAGGATTCAAGGGATCCTTTG
This sequence comes from Larix kaempferi, assembly GCA_027924585.1. Taxonomy (NCBI): domain Eukaryota; kingdom Viridiplantae; phylum Streptophyta; class Pinopsida; order Pinales; family Pinaceae; genus Larix; species Larix kaempferi. Next base: position 3,909,260 of record BSBM01000727.1, read on the forward strand.
TAAACCTATCTGAACATGAATCACCCCACGAGGTGAAACTTGGGGATGACTACCAGTATCCCATAAATGGAAGTGGTGAAGCCTCCTATAAACTAGACTCTGGAAAATCTATGAAGATGAAAGATGTACTATATGTTCCAGGTCTCAAGAAGAACCTTCTCTCCATATCTGCATTGGATGCAAAAGGCATAAGGGTTGCACTTGTAGATGGCCAAGTTCTTATGTGGCCAAAGGGTAACACTATCAATGATGCAGTGGTAATTGGAGAGCAAGAGGGAGGATTATACAAATTGAAGGGCCAACTTGAACAAGCCTTGGTTCATGAATCAGTAGAGCCAAGTGAAATTTGGCATAGAAGTCTTGCACATGTGCACTATAGAGCACTACCAATTGCAAGAAAAGTAGTAGAAAGTCTTCCTGAAATCCAGACAAAGCATGAAGGAATTTGCAAAGGTTGTGCAAAGGGAAAGAACACAAAGAAGACATTTCCAAGTAGTGAAAGCAAGGAAAAAGGAATCTTGGAGATTATCCACTCCGATGAATGCAGTCCGATGTCATCCAGTTCTCTAAGGAGACTTCAAGAAGCTATGCAGTGATTCAAGGATTAAGAGGGAGTTGACCTCTCCTTACAATCCACATCAGAATGGAGTTGCAGAAAGGAAGCAAAAATTGAGAGGGAGTCTACCCAACAAACAAACAAAGATAAGTATTTGAATTGTCATTTCTTGTATATTCTAATTGTTCAATGATGTATATACTTATGTTCCTAGACTTAGGTTGTGTATTATGGATATTAGAATAATTGCATTAATGAATAGTATACTACTAATATGAATTTGATGGGTAAGTGGCCTATGGCACTGTACAACCTTCCATTGCTACTTCTCTAGAATGAAACCTCTTTGCTGACATGTTGGGAGTAGTGCAAACTCTTAACAATGTTCTGGTAGAGATGGAAGGCATCTAGAAAGTTACGGGATATGGATGAATGTTGTATTGAAGCATTGGCTAAGATAATTGCATAACTATATGACATATATATATTTTTATGCGTAAGATTTTGTTCTGAAAACTATGAGAAGGTTCTAATCATGCAATTGAATTTGACTTATAGGAAAGATCGTGTACAATCACCTACAAAAGAAGGAATACAACATTTGTTCCAACAACGAAGCCATCTATTGAAAATATTGAAGTTCCTAGGATCCGGGATGAATTAATGGAAGAATGCCATGATCAAGGAATACCAGTCGATCATGAAGAATGATGTTTGGGATGTGGTCCCAAGACTAGAAGGGAAGTCTGTTGTGACTTCCAAGTGGATATATAAGATCAAGCATGCTACAGATGGTAGCATAGAGAAATACAAGGAAATATTTGTGGCTCGTCGCTTCTCCCAGAAAGAGGGGATCGATTATGAAGAGACTTTTGCACCTGTAGCCAGATACACTTCCATCAGAACAGTACTTGCTCTAGCTGCAGTGATGAAGTGGAAGATACACCAGATGGATGTCAAGACAACTTTCTTGAATGGTGTAGTCAAAGAGGAAGTGTATGTGGAGCAGCCACTCGGTTTTGAGACACATGGCAATGAGTCATATGTGTGCAGATTGAAGAAGGCCTTGTATGGCTTGAAGCAAGCACCTAGGACATGGTACAGGAGGATAGACAACTTTCTATCGAGTTTGGGCTTTACCAAGAGTAAAGCAGATTCCAACCTTTAATACAAGGTTGAGGAAGGCAATCCAGTGATACTACTATTATATGTGGATGACCTCTTTGTGATAGGTGAGGATAGGTTAATTGCTGACACGAAGAGGAAGCTTGCTGCCGAGTTTGAGATGGAGGACTTGGGTATAATGCATTACTTTCTAGGTATGGAGGTGTGGTAGAGTGGATGGAATCTTCGTTGGACAAGGGAAGTATGTAGTAGAGATCCTGAAGCAGTTCAGGATGATGGACTGCAAGGACATGGCCACACCTATGGCATCGAACCGGAAGCTTCTGTGTGATGCTTCATCTGAGCTGGTTGATGCCATGATGTATTGTCAGATGATTGGGTCCTTGATGTACCCAAAAAATACGAGACCAGACATCTGCTTTGCAGTGAACACCTTGAGCCAATATCTGACAAATCCGAGACATGTTCACCTGATAGATTCAAACATATTCTGAGGTACCTGAAGGGTACAGTTGACTCTGGGCTCAAGTATGATGCGAATCAAAATTTTAACCTGGAGGGTTATGTTGATTCGGATTGGTCAGGTAATGCCATTGATCGGAAGGGCACTTCAAGGTGTTGCTTCAGTATGGAATCCGGTATGATCTCTTGGTTTAGTAGGAAGCATTCCTGTGTGGCACTGAGTACAACCGAAGCAGAGTATGTTGCAGCTTGTTCGGCTAGTTGTGAGGCAGTATGGCTTAGGAAGCTACTTTCTGATTTGTTTGATCTCCAATTGGATGCTAATTGTATATATTGCGACAACCAGAGTTGTGTGAAGTTTTCGGAGAACCCAGTGTTCCATGACAAGTCGAAGCACATTAAGATCAAGTATTACTATATCAAGGATATGGTGCAGAGAGGAGTAGTGAAGCTCCTGTATGTTGCAACAGACAAGCAGATAGCCAATGTGTTGACCAAGCCACTGGCCAGAGTGAAGTTTGAGTACTTCAGAGAGAGACTTGGTGTACTTGAGATCGAGATTCCTTCCAAGGGGAAGTGATGAGTCCGGAGACACAGATGCACACGATCCATTCTCACATAGTGGTATTAAATTCCTCCTATGGTGTAGATGTAAGGGCTGGGGCCATTCTCACATGGTTAGAGGAAAGTCTTTCCATGGTGCAGATATAAGGGCTGGTCCATTTTCATATGATTAGAGGAAAGTCCTTCCGTGGTGAGATGTAAGGGATGGGCATGGATTTTCTAACATGGTCAGAGGAAATTCCTTCCATGGTCGTGATGTAATTGCCGAGCTATTCCGACATGGTCAAAGGAAAGTCCTTCCATGGTCGTGATGTAACTATTGTAGCCTTTCCAACATGGTCAGAGGAAAGTACTTCCATGGTTGTTGATGTAAGTGTTGAGCCTTTCCCGGATGGTCAGAGGAAATTCCTTCCATGATGGTGAGTGTAAGTGTTGTGTTGTGTGTGCATATGGTTTGTGCTCTGTGGACTATGTGGTGATCTAAAGACGATGATGTGACAGTAGGGTACACAGGTTTTGCAGAGGCATATAATAAGTCCTCGGATGCTCTTGACAGGTTTTGCAGTGGCATATAATCAGTCATGGGAAATCTTGACTGGTTTTGCATAACCATGTAATAAGTCCTGGGATACTCTTGGCAGGTTTTGCACTGGCATATAATTAGTCTTGGGAGATCTTGCAAGTTTTGCAGAGGTAGTGTAATCAGTCTTGAGATGTACCTACTTGATGGCTTGCTTGCAGAGATGATGGATACCTACATGGAGGCTAGGCCTACATCTAGCATGAAAAAGGGATAGCTCTGTAGAACTTGCTATGACGAGTAGATTAGAGATTGATTGAGATAGCAGCAACAGTGACGATGACGATGATCCAGAGAAGAAGACTTGTGCTAGTAGATCTATGTCGAGAAATACCTTCCTAGTTAAGAGGGAGTGTTGATGTATTTGTAACTTCGGAATGTATTTCATATATGTATATTGTACTCCTATAGAGATGTTATTATTCCTCTATACAGAAGTGTCGTCATTTGTATTTACAAGTGTCGCAAGTGTCACAACTTGCATGTAATGGGTTATTAGACCACCAAATGTGGGGTTGTCCCTGAGAGGAGTTACCATGGGTTATTAGACTCTCCTAGAGAAGTCGGCCCTGCTAGTTTTTTAGGCAAGTCAAGTCAAGTATAAATAGAGTGCGGGGAGCACTGTATTTGATCATTCACTCACTTATCTATACTCACAAGTGAGAGTTGTGCACAAGTGAAGGAGGAGAAGCTGCTAGGAGACTATCTCTTGTATTTGGGTTTTGTATCATTGCTATTTCTATCTCTGAGGAAGTTGCAGGGTTTTTCACCTTCTTGGTTTTCCCCAAGGAAACTCTGCGTCTATTGTCTCTTGTAATTGATATGCTGTACATGTTATTCTCTCAGATAAGATCCTAGTTCATATTGAATTAATGCTCAAAATATAACACCTATTACACCCAAAAGGTTAAAGTAGTAGTACTAGTTCCTCATAAGTAAATATGTAAAATCTTATTTTTAGCCGACAATACTAAATACTTAGTTTACCCTTCTACTTATAAGTGGCTCTAACTTAGGATGACACCCGTCGTAATTAGATTCTCGTGGATTCTAGCCATCAACCTCTCCCCCTAGTGGATTCCTTTTCCCCGTCGTTTAGTTGCGTCACAACCTTCAGTCTCCTAGGTCTAAATTCAAAATTTTCAACTTAGGAATTAAACGACATCACATACAAGGTTTACTGGTGGGGCCTTGGCCTTGAGCTCCTCACCATAAACAAGTACATATTTTACATTTCTATTTACAAAATAATGGGGTGAAAGAGGGATGTTACACATAGTTTCTGATTATAGAAGAAAAATACTTCTGACAGCTGACATAACTATCACAAAATTGCATTCATCCCCATGCCTCACTAACTACATGAAGTGACTTTTCGCACCAACCTCACACATGTATTCAATGATTGTATCTAATAGTCAAAATCAAGTAATTGGCTCATTTAAAGCACATGGTATAATTTGGATGAGTTCTAAGATTGACCTTGGAAGCAAAGGATTTAGTCTCCCATAGGCTCCCCCTTTCCTCTTCCCCTCTAGTGGAATCATAGCCCCTCTAGTGCTCTTTACACAATGATATTGGACCATTTTATTATTATCCAACATAATATCTCCATATATTCGAATTGACATGATAAGCCAACCAAACGATCCAAATAAAAACATTTAAACCATACATGGCTATCCATTCACTAGGTTGTCCTTGGCCTTAAGCTCCATGCTAGGAATCCATACTAGCATATTTGCATCATTTGCATAATTTGATTAAATACATTCCAAGTAAAAATTGGGGGTATTACAACCACAACCAAATGTCCCGTACCAAATTGAGCTTGTGCTTGAGTAGATCATTTTTGAAATGGAGGTCGGCCACTTTAGCTCGAATCTCAAATAGCAGCTTCTCATGTTCTTCCACCAAGCGGAAGATGCATATGCCCTCATCCTGATGACCATCTATAGGCTACCAAATCGGGGGCATCTGGGAGAGAACTTGCCCTTTTTTCTTGCTTTTGTATCAAGGCCAACTATCTGAGCATTACCCTATATATGAGGAGTCTGTGTCTAGTGACCGATCTTAGTAATAGTGAAGGCATGATCATCCATCCAAACCACATGACATCCCCATTGGAAATCGTTGTCTTATTTGGTCTACTATGTGCCATCGATTTGAAGGGAGTCGATAGTTGTCTGGATAACTATGTCCAGTTGTGATCCATCATTTCTTTGCCTCATGATATCTTTAGATCGAATCGCATCCTCTGCTGGATTCGCCTTACCATGCTTAGAAATGTTTCCTTCAACAATTCAAGAATATTCACTAGGCTGAGTAGTGAACTATCCATCATGTCCTACGACTTCTCCATGTGGTTCTCCATAGCTTGCATTGATCAAATCATTTTCCTCATTGTCGATGGGTGGAAGTTCACTACCTACCCATGCTTACACTCTCTAAAAATATGAGGATCCTCAGTGTGACGTTCCTCTTCTCCTGAGGCGCAACATCTTAAGAGGAAGAGGAGGCCAGGTGCACTCACCAATATGAAAATATGTACATATCAAGTGATGCTTCAGGGAAGATATTTTTCTAAAAATGATTCCTTCATTCTTCTAAAAAAGCTTCAGCATACCACCATCCATTAAATTTGTCATGAGGTCGATAACTATCTATTTGGTAATAGTATTACTATTTGCAATATCCCTTGTACTGCAGATCAATTGCATAATCATTCCCATGCACATAGTACAGTTGATCAACATGAATATCTAGGTGGGGTAGGTTCTAATTAAATCCCCCATGCAACATCCAGTCCTATCCTAGCTTCTAGGTGGTGAGGCATGGTCTCAACGGAGAGTGTTCTTATGAACCAATTCCCTAGTAGACTAGCTCCAAAGGGGGCCCTCTTGGGAGGGCTGATTGAGGAAATTCAAAGTGATATCATGCATCTAGGGCACAATTGTAGGCTTAATGCTATGCGAGGGCCCCGCCATCCCCTTGGGAATGTGCCCAACTCATCTCTGCATAATGAAGTGGAAGCATATGGAAGAATGTTGAATGGTCTAGGGCAGGTAGACATGTGGCTCCCCAAGTAGGTTATAAATGTTATGGAAAATATGCATGCTCTAACATCCTAGCTCATTATGGATGAGGGTGGCGATATTACCCAATGGTACAAGCTTATTCCTAAGCTCGGTCATGCTATATCTTCCCACGCTTCACCGGTTTCAAAGGAAATCATTCCTTCTTGTCATGATTATTCCCTTAAATAAATTTATGGATCTCTTCCTACATTTGTGAATTCGCTCAATAAACTTCATTAAACGCCGATGCATTTACAATATTTGTTTGATCCAATGAAAGTTGGTTAGGTGGCTCTTTTCGGAAGGAAGGATCTCAGGGTATTTGATCTCCCCTCCAGTGATGTCTTGGTCCTAATTGTCTTGGGGATTTGATGGCTAGCAAAGGTTGGAGTGAATATGAGGATTTTTGTTTCATTCATGTCCTTCCAATATATGGGGTAGTCACATAAATCTTAAGAGGAAGGTGCATAACATTCATTGGGATATGTGGGAGTGGGATAGGAGAATGGAAAACTGGCAAGAATATGAGGAATAGGCACGAGTCGTGGAGAGAGGGGATGTTTGTTCGAAGAATTTGTCATTTATGTCAACATGGTGAATAGATCTGTGTCATTTACATCATGATATTATGATATTCTTGAGTGATGGTTTTATTGATGTCAATGTGGAAATGATATGATGATATGTAAGTAATAGATGAACATGGCAATGGTAATGATGATGATGATATGGCCGTAATAGAGGAAGATTGTTTGAAGAATCCCCTCGAGCAGTAATGAATTGTCCTCTTGAAGAATCCTTGAACATCCCTGAAGGAGCCTTGACATAAGTGTATATAACCCCAAAATGGTCCCCTTATGGTCTAGCTATTAAGCATGGCCCTCATGGGATGATATAGCATGTAGATGCTTCCAATGCCCACTTTGAGTGGTACACAAATGGAGCAATCCCCTAAATCCATTGAAGATGACCCAAATCAATGATGATGTGTCCACAAGACCATGATTATGATAAGTGTGAATAATACCCTAAAGTGATTATGATGTGCCCACATGACCTTGTGAAGTGTAAAGAAGCCCCTAAAGAAATGATGATGTGTCCACAAGACCATGATGATGATAAGTGTGAAGAAAACCCTAAAGTGCTGATGATATGTCTACATGACCATGTGAAGTGTAAAGAAGCCCCTAAAGTAATGATGATATGTCCACATAATCATGAAGTGGTCAAGACGCCCATTAATGAAGCCATGAAGTGGTCATTGACCCATTGAAGAAGCCCCTAAAATGTGGAAGACAATAATAATAATAAATTAGGGAAGACCCACCCTAAAGTGATTTAAAAAGTAGCTTGGAAAGGTAAAAATACAAGTTAGATCATTTCATTTTATCATCCAAGTTCTTCTTCTCTCATGCACACTTTCAAGGAGGAGTAGAGTGAAATTTAGAGGAGTATATTATGAAGAGTTTGAAGGATGATATAGGGTTTTTCTCCTTTTTCTTTATCTTAACAAAAACTTGCATAACCTTCTCATACGGTGTCATAATCACGAACTTCTTAGCTCGTTGGAAATCTTATTGTAAGGGCTATGTGATAACATGATCTAGGGTTTCTTTTATTGAAAGTCATGGAACATGACTAGGGTTTCTCTCTTGTTTCTTCATCTTGTGATATTGGCAAAGGTATGGATCTTGCATATGTATTACGGTTTATCTCTTGGTGAATCGTGGTGAATATCTTGCATAGATTATGATGATGTTATTACCATATATTATGGTGATATTGGAATTGATTATGGTGATGATCTTGGCATAGATCGTGGTGATATTTGCATAGATCACGGTTATATTGGTATAGATTATGGTGATGATCTTGGCATAGATCATGGTCATATTGGCATAGATTATGGTGATGTTATTGCCATCGATTAATGTGATGTTATTGGCATGGACTATGGTGATGTTATTGTCATGATCTAGGGTTTCTCTCTTGAAATGACCTAGGGTTTGAAGATGATGATGATGGTAAGGGTTTGAAGAAACAAACAAATGAAGTCTATGGATTATTACTTCATGAAGGTTATATTGCATATTTAGAAGATATGTTTTGGTCCTCTTCACGAAGGCTTTATTGCAGATTTGGAAAACATGTTTTGGTCCTCTTTATGGAAGTTTTGTTGTGGATTTGAAGGGCTATTTTGCCACAGTTTTGAAGGTCATATTGCAAACATGTTTTTGTATTCTTCATGAAGGATGTAATTGTGGTTTTGAATGACACATTTCATCCTTTTTTATGAAGACATGGAATACACATTTTGGTCTTGCACAAGAGGGTTTTGTTGCGTATTTGAAGATTATATTGGAAGAAGTTGCTTACAAATTTGGACAAATTTGAGGCCTGTACAAGTTGACATGTTGATAGTAACAGTGACAATGACAGTGATAGTGGCATTGATAGTGATAGTGATAGTGACAGTGAGAATGAGAACGATAGTGACAGTGATAGTACAGTGACAGTATGACTAGAATGACATGGATAGTGACAATGATAGTACAACGTGATAGTAACAATGTGAAGACAATGACAGCAGCAATGTCGATGACAACGATGGTGACAATGACAGTGACAGGTTGATACTCTTAACCATATCAGGGTGGTAGGGTGGTGATAGGGCAGATCGATGCCTATGATCTCATGGAGTTGGTTCTTCCTTCCAGTTGGTGTTGTATAACTAGGGTGATAGGATGGGGAAAGGATAGGAGATCGAAGTATCCTTCAGGTTGGTTCCTTAAAAGTGTGATTTAGTGCTCACAAAGGAGGTTGGTGCCTCCTTCTAGTTGGTGCTAGAAAAATTAGGGGGTTGGTTCCTCATTACAGATGGTGCTGGTAAATCCATGGGTTTGTAGCCTCCTTCTAGTGGGTGTTAAAGAAATTAGGGAGTGGGTGTTTCCTTCCAGTTGGTGCTATTAAAACAATTGAATGTAATCTTGTTATTATATAAGAAAATCATTATGTGGTTTTCTCCCGTTTGGGCCCAGTTTCCACATAAAATCGCTTTTTCAATGTGTAGGACTTATGCGATGATTTTATGTGATGATGAATGACATTGTTAATGGTTAACGTTACATGATGTGCTTAAGGTTAAAACTGGTAAAAGTGTTCAATATTTATTTACCCCACCTCTTAATATTGGTGAATATTCCAACAATCTTTTCTGCCAATTGGCCATCTTGGGACCAAATATGGAGCAACTGCAAGGCCATAATGAAGAGTTGGAATCTCGAATTGCCCAATTGGAAGCTGTGTTGTGTGTTCTCTAACAAAATTTGAATAAGAAGGATTATGTTGATGGATCCTCATCCCATGCACATTAATTGAAGAAAGAGAGCCAGGTCCCCTTAAATCTTATCTAATGTTTTCTTATGTATTTTCAGTGCAGTTTCTTGCTCTACCAGTTTATTAGGACTTATAGAATTCAACATAGAAGTAGCAGGTTTAGGTGTAGTCAGAATTTTTCTCAGTTAAGATAGTTAGAGAAATGATATGGTCTAAAAATTCAAGACAGAAGCCAATTTTATATATGTTCAACTTCAATTTTAGCAGTATGTATGCTTTACGTGTTAAATTCAATTTTCTTCCGACAGAAAAAAGAATGGCTATAAAAATCACCATCTTGAACTTTTATCCCAGAGAAAAAATGAAATCCATAACAACTTTTGTCCTGGAGAGTAGGTGAGTGCTATAAAATCACCATCTTGAACTTTCAAATATTATCCAATAAAAATTTGGATGTAAAAAAATTCAAGATGGTGATTTTTATAGTGCTCAACTAGTCTCAAATTTTGTGGTTGGCTATTACTTGTACAAACATAATCTCCTTTGTTGAGGTTGTGAACCATTCACATTGTTTTTTTGCAAACAAAAAATATATTTTTACTTTTGAACATAATAAATTGACATAAATGAAACATTCAACATGTAGACCATTTTAATTTTATTGAACAATTCAGTACCAATTAAGAGATGAAAGACAAACATAACACACAATACAAGTTGAAAAGGTTTAAAAATAGAGATTAAAGAAAAAATGCAGAAAATACACTTCTACTCATATTTGTTCATACAATTTGTGATTGAATTAAATGATCATTACGATTTTCATAATCATTACGATTTTCATAATCATTACAATTTTAAAAATATCTAATGGCATAGTCATTAAACATGAAAAAATTAAAAAATATTTGTAAAATGTACCAAATGCACGCATCACACTAACCAAAGGGGAAGGTAGAGAGAAGATGCAAAGACAATATGGACATGGGTCCGGGGCACTTAGAAGGAGAATTTGATGACTACAGTAAATTTTATACAAGCTCAAAATAGTCTGTCCCTTCTCCACCAACACCTGAATCTATCTAGAAATTAAAATATTTTGAAAATGGTAAAGTGATAATGTCCCAATATTTTCTCTCGATAATACATTTCTTGCATACTGTATTTAAGGAAGGTTCACCAAGTCTATCATCTTGGTAGACAATTCCTTACTACCATTTTCGGAAAGGGTTGATCGATCGTTCCTCAACATGATGCCTGACTCTCAATGACCACAATTGAGGAAGAGTCAAGAGATCATTACTCTAGATTGTACATTTAATGGATACCATATTTTAGATAGGGTTGATAGATCCTTTAGCTTGTACAATTGATGCCTATTTTATTTCAGAAAGGGTTGGTCAATCTTTCATTGCAATGATACATTTCCTTAGTGACATTTTTAAGGAAGGGTCAGCCGATCTTTCCTCTCACAAATACAATTTATGTCAGCCAATTTTAGGATGGTTCGTTAGATCCTTCATCTCGATGATAGGTTTCTTAGATACCGAATTTGAAAAAAGGGTTGGTTGATCCTCATTTAAGATGATTCTTGACTCACGCTCCACATGTAATGAAGTGTCTATTGATCCTTCATTAATATGATGCTTGACCTGATGTCCACATGTAAAGAAGAATTGGTTGATCCTTACCCAATATGATGCTTTACCTGAAGTTCACATTTGAGGAAGGGTTAGTCGATCCTTCCTCTATAGGATTCTTGAACTGAGGTGGAAATTCAAGGAAGGATCAACCCTTCCTTTAGATTATGGTCATTAAGTTGTAGAATATTTTGGAGAATTCTAGAAATCAAAGTTGTTACAATAAAATTTTGTTTGATTTATCAAATGTTATGTCACACAAATCTAGTAGATTTATTTCACAAATGAATGATCCCAAATAACATGTTCACGGGTTTTTTTTCTCTTTGCTTCATGAACCACCAAATTGAGAAATTGAGAACTAATAACAATGCTTGTTTTTAATCATGCAAGTGTCATCATTATTGCATAGTGAAGGACTTTCTTTCTCTTAATTTAATGAACTATTGAACATAACAACTCCATAAAAAATTAAGATATCAACATTGCATGGGGCACGGATTATGACTATAAAAATTATTATGATACTAGCACCCATTGATGTGTTCAATCTATAACATACCTAGCACAATGCCTTCACAGGATTGATAACATGCACAATGGAATGATTTCAATCAAAATATAGGGTCACAACGAGTACATAGTAACAATACCTGTGCTAAGTTTGAAATTGAATGAGTGGAATGCCCACTACCTTGAAACCATCAAATCTTATCGTATTTGAGTAAGGTTGATCGATCATTTCTTTGGATGAAGGGCTGGTAAAAAATTCATCGAAACAAAAAATGAGAGCCTTCATATTTGAAGACAGGTTTGATTGATATTTCCTATAAAAATACTTTTTTAGGGTAATGAATTTAAAGATTGTACGTCTAATCATTTATCTAGATGAAACAATTCCTTGGAACTGTATTTGAGAAAGGGAAAGAAAATCCTTGATATATATAATACGTTTCCAATGAACAATGTTTGAAAAAGTGTTGGTGGATAATTCCTCCATATCCAGGAAGGATCGACCTATCTTTATTCTAGATAATACTTGACACTAGGTCCACATTTACAGAAGTTTCTTCTTATCCTTCCACTATATGATTCTTTCCCCAAGGTGCACTTGTGAAGAAATATCAACCAATCCTTCATCTGGATAATGCATGTCCCTACGTGCACAATATGGAAAGGGTCGATCGAGCCTTCCTATAAATGACGATTGACCACATGTGCACATTTTAGGAAGGGCCATTCGAGCCTTCATCTAGATGACTGTTGAGCACATGTGCACATTTGAGGAAGGGTCGATCTATCCTTCATCCAAATGATTATTGGTGGCATGTGCACATCTGAGGAAGGGTCGACCAATCCTTCCTCTAGATAATGGTTAACTGCATATGGAATGGTTGAACGATTCATCATTCAGATGATGTTTGTCAACATTTTCACATTTGAGGAAGGATCGATCGATTCTTCCTCTAGATAATGGTTGACAACATGTGCACATTTGAAGAAAGGTTAACTGATCTTTCCTGCTGATAATGGTTAGCTGCATATGGACATTTAAGGAAGGGTTGGTTGATTCTTCCTTTGGATGATGGTTGTTAGCATGTGCACATTTAAGGAAGGGTCAGTTGATCCTTCCTCTAGATGATGGTTGACAACATGTGCACATTTGAGGAAGGGTCAACTGATCCTCCCTCCAGATGATGGTTTAACGCATATAGACATTTGAGGAATGATAGACTAATTATTCCTTCAAATGATAGTTGAAAGCAAGTGCAAATTTGAGGAAGGGTTGACAAATCCTTCCTCCATATAATGTTAATTGCATATGGAAATTTGAGGAAGGGTCATTTGATTCTTTCCTAGATGATGGTTGTCAAAATGTGTACATTTGAGGAAGGGTTGACCAATATTTCCTCTCTATAATGGTTGACAGCATGTGCACATTTGAGGAAGGGTCGACTCATCCTTCCTCTAGATGATGTGTAACTACATATGGACATTTGAGGAAGGATGGGCTTATTCTTCCTATGGATGATGGTTATGAGCATGTGCACATTTGAGGAAGGGTTAGCTAATCGTTCCTCCAAATGATGGTTGACATCATGTGTACATTTGAATAAGAGTTGGTTGATCCTTCCTCCATATGATGTTTTAACACATATGGACATTTTAAGAAGGGTCAGCTAATTCTTCCTCTGGATGATGGTTGGAAACATGTGCATATTTTAGGAATCATCAACAAATCCTTCCTCTAGATAATGGTTAACTGCATATGGAAATTTGAGGAAGGGTCATCCAATTCTTCCTCAGAATGATGGTTTTCAACATGTGCGACGTGCGTGTTTGAGGAAGGGTCATCTGATCATTCCTATTGATAATGGTTGACAACATATACATATTTGAGGAAGGGTTTCTTCGATCCTTCCTCCATATGATGGTTAACTGCATATGGACAATTGTGAAAGGGTCGATCAATTCTTCCTTCGGATGATGGCTGTTAGCATGTGTACATTTGAGGAAGGGTCAGACGATCCTTCCTCTATATGATGGTTGAGAACATGTGCAAATTTGAGGAAGGGTTGGTCGATCCTTCCTCTAGATGTTGGTTTACCACATGTGGACACTTGAGGAAGGGTTGGTTGATTCTTCCTTTAGATGATGGTTGAAAGCATGTGCACATTTGAGGAAGTGTTAACCAATCCTTACTCTAGGTGCTTTTTAACCACATGTTCACATTTAAGAAAGGTTTGGTATTGTGATGGTCCTTCCTTCTAATGACCACATGTGCACATTTAAGAAGGTTTGTTACCATGATCATCATAGTGATGTTTTCACCCATGGTGATGAAAACACAATGACATCACCCTGCATCATAATATTGGGAAGGGAATGCTAGGAATTCCCATTGATCAATGAAATGAACTAGACTGATAAGGTGAGTTATTATAACTCCCAAACAAAAATGGAGATGAAGTCGTACTTTACACTTTCCAAAAAATACTTCCTACAAAACAAGACTATGATCGTGAAAATGCCCCCCTCAACACACCATGATAGCCCTTCAATTCTCTTATATCTTTCCTCATCATGTGAGGAAGAATGCCAACCAACAATCATTGATATATGTGTATCTAATGATAATATATGGATCAAAACCCACAATACCTCATGTGCAAGTTTCTTGGTCAAGGTCGTTATATAGATCAAATAGCTCTATGTTATATGAGGAATTACTCTTCCGAGCATAGACTCGTGGTAAAGCCCAAAGGATTCTTGCGCATTCATGGCTAGAATCCCTAGTAAACCTGTTAGTGTTGACTAGTGGCACTCACCTAGAGGGATTCAAACCATGCTCATGATGGAATGTAACTAGCCAAATGCCCAACAACATTAGCAATAACTGGTTGAGCTATCCTATTGGGCTTGCTTACTTACATTTCTGTTTCTTTGTGTGGGGCAGGAGTGTTAAATATTCAAATGGGGATCTCCAAAGGTATTGACAATGGGATGATAGTTATTGTTTCCATCATGTTGGACACCTTGGTCAAGAAAGAAATAGATGATATTGAGTTTTTCAATTACCTCTGACTTGTTTCCACGTCTGCAATGTTCTTTGGTGTTTTTTAAGAAGTGCTTGTAATCTCTAATTATTTTCAAATACCAATAGATATGCATTTCACGTATTTGCAAAATAGTTTTCCTACTATTTAGACTTCCATTTAATTATAATTCTTTTGGCTAGGCTTGGTTTCCTAATTGTATTTCTACAACATTCATCAATTATTGGCATCATCGGTGATGTAGGTATTACAATTGGGCTAGAATAGCTTAAAAAAATTCTTGGTATACAAAAATTCACCAATAAGACATATATAATCCCTATGATGAAGTCGATATGTGGTGCAGTCCACCATGGAGTATGTAAACCTAGCAACCATGCTAGATTTAAATGTCAAATTGTCTCATCTTTAAGATTATATATGTATATATATATATTTATATTTATATTGAAAAGTACTGAAAATATATGAATACTGTCATATTAGGCTACAACAGATGAAAATAATATTGCTATTCTCTAAGTACTATTTTGCATGGTTGTTACAACTAAGGTATTTTTTAAGGGCGAAATTTCACCAATTGGCTATTTTTTGGCCACTTAGAAAAAACATAATTGCCAATTAGTTTAGAAATTCACCTATTTTTACATAAGTTATGATTAAATTGCTAAAATTCACAAAAAAACACAATTTTTAATAGTTTATTATATGTTTTTTATTGAATATTCACCTATATATCTATACATATAATTTTACGATCCAAATAGTCACCTAGAATACTACACATAGGTATAATATTTGAATCCTTAAAAAAATAACCTGGTTACAACTGCTCTTGAAAAGTCACGAAGTTCTATTCTTCAATCCCTAATATTTACAACATTCCATGGGTTATTTTTGCAGTGAAATCTGCAAACTATTTTGGTTGAAGTGTTCTTCCTCATTTTTTATATTTTTTTAAAAATATATTGTAATCCTTGTATCTCCATAATATGCTTTAGTAATAAAATCGACAGTACAAAGTGTGTCATCGAAAAGGATTATATATCACTATGTTGTTCTTTGGCAATTTGAGCTCTCTTTATTGTTAAAAAAAATTGGCACTCAACTTTGAAGATTGGTTTTTTTGTACTATTCACATCTTGAATAAATGAACCACAAAACAATAAATAACTCCTTCCTATTGTAATCAACAAAAAATGGGCGATAAAAATAAGTGCCTTCTTTTGGGGTTTCATCTATGGATCCTTTATTCTTGGTCATATTGGAAACTCTCATTATCTATTTAAGCCATGTATACAAACATGATGTACAAATTTTAAGCAAGTTCGCTATCTATTTCAAGTGATTATCATTTATTATTACCAACGCCGATCATGGATACATTTTTCCAATCACAACTTAGTAAGAAGGGAACACATATTCAAATTGGACTCCCATATTAGGGGATATAATTTACTTCCTAATTAAATGACACTTGCAACAAGTTTCAATTGCCAAGTTATCCAAAAAGGGATGAATATGTAGTTCCATAGTATTTTGACACAAGGGGTGTGGAATGAGGTGGAATAAGTTTGGGGATGGAAAGTAAATATCATTAAATTTAAAACGGATAACCAGGTGTAACCCGTTGGTGACTTTGACAAAAATACCCTAATTTGTGACTTTGAGCATTATAGAAATACCCTAAACCCTAAACTTTGACATTTTTTATCTCATGCATTTTTTAAGAATTCTGAGCATAGTACATACCAGATATGTTCATGATGAAGTGATCTTAGCGAGGGTTCCACTGTAGAAAATGTCACCCTTTAAATCTCATGATGAAGTGATCTTAGCGAGGGTTCCACCATATCAAACATCCACCCTTTGAATCTCTCTCCGATCAGTGAAAAGTAAGACTGTAAATATGGAAATCATAGGGTTGAGCACCGTGGATCCACGTAGATCATAATAGTGATGGATTTGACTCCCCATAAAATATCTTGAATGTTATGGCTTGTTCGTCTTACAATACCAATAAATTGTACGGGGTGAACTATGACATTATATTTTCCTCTACGCAACGAAGGTCATAGAGAATTCTAAATCTATGAAGAGTGATATCATTCAGGTGTTTTAAATGGTTACATGAAGGGTTATGTAAGATAATGGTTATTGTTATATTCAAGGTAACTGTGGTGTTGGGAATAATAAAGTTTTGGAATAAAGAGTTGCGAAGTATAGTCACCATGGATATAAATTTTAGGTGTTGGAAGTAATAAGGTTGAAGGGTTATAGTTATAAATTTATATATGTTACGTATCAAGGACATGAATTCCTAAAATATTTATTTAGGTATCAAGGCTTGTGATAAATATTTCAACCACATGCAAGGCCTCATGTCCCATCCCTAGTGATCGAATCACCTTATTATGAAGACCTATATCAGCCCTCTTAGAAGACAAATATTCCACAAAGAAGGTATGTTTGCTAGATCAAACCTTTCATTCATGACACTTAATTAAAACCTTAAAAGCATCCTCCCTTTAATGCTCCAAATTCAAGTTTGAAATGACACCCTTAAGCCATTTTAAGGGTATTAAAACCCATAATATGTAGTAATAGAAACCTCCATATGATTCCCATATGGAGAACTCAAATGAAAATGGCACTCTAGAGACGTGGAGGTGGTTATTATTTGAGGCTTCGTTCATTTTGCTTGATTACTAGAAGGTTTCTTTAGGTCATAAGGTCCAATTTTCCTCTCTTGATCACGTCCATGTCCCCACCATAGGTCTTTGATTAACCAAATCCATGAGCACCAAACCCCACTCATAGGAAATGGATACCATAAGGAGGACATGTGTGGTTTCTCAAGGCATGATCCTTCTTACCCATAGATTCCTAGGAGATTAATTAAGGACCCAAACCCCACATTTATGTCTCCCACAAGTATTGTTTTGGCCCCTATGACTTATCCTTAGTGCTAAAAAAATTAATAGTGGCACCCATATCTGCACACATGGGAAAATGATTCCCTCGAGAGGTCACATGTAGTGTTCAAGGCATTGTGATTGGACCAAGAAGTCTATAATATTATTTTAAAGCATAAGGTGTGATTCCCCCCCCCCCCCCCCCAATCCATGGCCAGGGGCATAACACCCATACTTACCTTTGAGAATATCGTAATAATGCCAATGTCTCCACTCGAAGGCCCATTATACATTGGAAATATCTTGTGTGGTATTTTTACATGTCCTTTTCACAATAGATGCTCATAATCTTCCTTTAAGGGCCAAGGCCTGGGTATCCTTATCGACCATGTCCATATCCTTCTTGACCATGTCCATGTATAGTCCCCGAGACCCATACCCATTTCCTGAAAATTGGTAATGGTTCCCATATATCCACTAAGAAATCAATGAATCATGATCCCTCAACAAGTTATCTACAATGTTTAAAGGTGTTATTCATGGATCTCCATCCCTAGAACACAACTTAAGAGCTTAATTATTTATTTTCCTTCATCGACTATTGTTACATATTTCCAGTGACACATATTTATTCAAGTATCCCATCGGTACAATTATCTCCACATCGAGACCAAGAACATACTTGGTAGATTGTGTGTGGTGTTTCAAGGTAATGTTCTTGGCCTTCGACATTGCCTAAAATATTTATTTTGGTATCAAGGCCTATGATAAATATTTCAACCACATGCAAGGAAACATGCCCCATCCTTAGTGATTGAATTACCCTATGATGAACACATATCCTGACGCCCTTAGAAGGCATAGATTCCATAGAGAAGACATGTTTGATGGATCAAGGCTTTCATTCACAGAACTTAATTAAAACCTTAGAAGCATCCTACCTTTAATGCCCCAAGATCAAGTTTGAATTGACATCCTGAAACCATAGTAAGGTTACCAATACACATTATATGTAGTAATAGAAACCTCCATATGGTGTCCATACGGAGAACTGAAAAGGAAATGGTACTCTCGTGACATGGGGGTGATTATGGTTTGAGGCATTGTTCATTTTGCTTGATGCCTAGAAGGTTGATTTAGGTTGTAAGGCTCACTTTTCCTCTCTTGAGCATGTACATGTCCCCACAACTAGTCTTGGATTACTCGAAGCCAATCAAGAGCACCAAACCCCACTCATAGGACATGGATACCGTGAGTAGGACAAGTGTTTTTGTTCAAGGCATGATCCTTCTTACCCCTAGGTGTCTAATTGATTGATTAAGGATATGAACCCAACTTTTACATCTCCCATAAGAGTGTTTGTGGGCCCTCAAACTTATCCCTATCACTAAAAAAAGTAATATTGGAAACCATATCTACACACATGGGAGAATTATTGCTTCAAGAGGTCACAAGCATTGTTCTTGGAACAAGAAGTCTATAATATTATTTTAAGGCATAAGGTGTGAGTTTCTTCTCCCATCCATGGCCATGGGAATAACACCCATACTTACCTTTGAAAATATCACAATCACACCATTGTATTTGATGGTCCCCACTTTTAGTTAATTAAACCATGTAATTTTCTCCATTTCTTCAAGCATTAAGGGCCTACAGGAAGAGCATAATGGAACAAATTGATGGTTATATATGCATCATATTTAGAATTATAGTATATTTCAATTATTTGTTTAAATGTTGAGTCTTCCTCTTATTTAACTTCATTGGTCATATAATACTAATGAAATTGGCCACTTTAATGTTTATTGAGACTACAGGGCTAACTAATACTTTTTCAAGACAAGTTACAAGAATAGTTTTGTTTCCAAAAATATCAGATACAACAAAGTCCACTCTTAGTCTAAAATTTTTCCAGTTCAGTACCGAAGCAAGAAGATCCATTTTTGACAGTGCATCTCATCAAAGACACATTCCAAGATCAATTAAACTATAGTTTCTCGACACATGCAAAGTGATGCCTGACGATCCACAAAGCATATGAATTGGAGGCCTATTCCCCGAGCATCGCATGTTGTCAAGAAAACTACCACTTCCACATCGAACTATTCATGAACTACCCCTACGCATGATCAATTTCAGTGCATGGTGCACACCTTAGTAGACTAGGAGTTTTGTTATTTCCAAATATTTAGAAAGTTATTATTTAAACTAGATAGAATAGCTAGGTTGAGTTAGCGCCCATTTTTTATATGACACTACATGTTATTGTAACAACGATTATCTGAACATCGTTTTTATGACATTGATACTCTATACAAATTAATGAAAAACACTCCAGTTATCGTATCTATTTGAGTTTTATGGCGTTCCCGTCTTTCCTTGAATCAGGGCCCATCCAAGGAAAAGTGCAGGAACTAGTGTTTTTAGTTTAGACTTATTGTTTACAAATATTTTAGTTTAATAGAGTAGTTGTTGTATGATTTCTGCATTTTGTAGAAATTCTCGTGTTTCTGAATTAAGCGTTATTTACAGTCTGTTATCCATATGAATTATCAATCTATTTTGTTGAATGCAAATGCAAATTAGATGTTATTTTTTCACATAATATATTGATTATCCATGCTTGGTAGGACTAAATACCTCTACCTGTTGTGATCACTTGCATGAATGGTTTGGGCTGAAATTATTTATATTTGGTAAATTGTGGGAAAGTTACTGGGATGTTTTCACTGAGGGTTGTTACATGAATGAGAAGTCTCTCATTACTTATGTCTGATTTTGTTGATAAGGAAATGGATGCCAAGTAGGGAAGTACAATCTTATGCTCTAGAAACCCCTAGTTAAAAGTTGGCTTACTTTTGTGTTTTTATGATAGTTAGAATCTTTGTTATTTCGATTAATCATATTAATATTTACATACTACTAGACATAGTTAGTTCCTTTGTAGTTGCATATATTGTCACATGGGACCCTCATAATTTGTACGAATCTAGAGGTTGATGATTGAAGTAAGAGGTTTAGATACGAGACTCTTGTTGATGTCTTGGTCAAACTTGATACAATATTGTTGCTGGTATTAGGAGCCCGTCACTTTTTGGCGTTGTTGCTGAGGATGCATTCCAAACCAAAAAGGGAACATAAAATATTATCTAGTTAAAGTTTATGTCTGCATACTAACAAGCTTCAGTGGAAGAAGGAGGATAGCAGCACACAAAGCATTTATTAAGTAATTTTCTCCTCGACTTTCCAAAACTCAATTTTTTCCATTTTTTATTTTTCTCTTTCGGTTTACAAGACACCTAGTTTATAAAAGAAAAAAACCTGAATTTTTTTATAAATCCAAAATCCTTATAAAAATCATAAAATATAAAAAATGAAGAAAAGAATTCCTAGAATAAATGCCTAGAGCCAGGGATGATTTTGGACGATTCTTACCAAAAACATCCATTCGATCCAACCCTAGTTCAAGCCATAGAAGGGAGGAGGAAACGTTTGAAGAAAACCCCGAGAATCCTAAAGTTAACTCCCCTCCTTTCCACCCTATGAGAAGAAGATGATTTCGTCTCTTTGGATCTACCTCAGAAAAAGAAAGTAGTGAGTCCTCTATTGATCAAGAAGAGGAGAGAGAGAATCTAATGGCAGATGAATAAAAACCTATCGTCTTTGAATTTCCCATCAGGGGGGTCGATGATGATGAGACAAGGATGAAGAACATCAATCCAGCTGCCTTACCCAATTTTCATTGCCTAACACTTGAAGATCCATACACCTTCTTATTTGAATTTGGGGTGGTATCTAGAACCTATGACTATACCCTAGATGCCCAAAAACGCAATATTTTTCCATCTACTCTGAGGAAATATACCTTACGATGGTTCATGAGCTTAGAAGCCAATAACATAACCTCTTGGGATCAAATGAAGGATACCTTCATAGAAAAATACGAGGACTATTAAAAGCCTAGGGAAACCAGGGATGGGATTTTTAAGATGTAGCAAGGAGAGAATGAATCATTAGAGGACTATGAAGAACAAGTTCAACTTAGTTATAAGAGAGAGCATTCTTGCACTCTAGATGATGATTCTCTGAAGCTTGTACTTCTCAGAGGCATCAGGGAATACCTTCTAGAAACTTTGAACCTATTATCCGGTGGGGATATCTATCAGCGGGACTATGGAGATCAAACAAATATTCAGAAATCACTCTAGGTCCACATGGAAGAAGTCTATGGGAAGAAGCTTTTCTTTCCATTCATCCAAACCCTCTAGTTCCACCTCACCAAATCAAACATAGGGAAATTGTTAGATGACATGAAATCTGATATATTACATTCTCTATAACTACAAATGGATTCCACGCAAGCGAAGTTAAAAAAGGAGGAATGTTATAAGGCCCTAACAATATTTTTCCCCACTTGTAGAAAAAAACACAAGAAAATGAGTGCCTCCTAGGCCTGATGCAAGTTAGTGCTAAAAAAATTGAATGTTGTGCATTATTCTTAGACAAACATGCCACAGATAACGATCCATACCTACCTCCTCTCGAGGACAGCCTTTATGAAACAGAGGTAGCAACATAACCTCTTTTCTATATAAACCATAGGAGGCCAGGGCCAGAAAGGCCTTTTAAACAACACTTTGGGAATCCACACTACCAAACTTTGTAGGGACAACATCCTTGCCATCCATATGGACATCCACCTTATCAAAAACCTTACAATCAACCAACATTCCATCCCACTTATGGACAACCACCTTTGATGAACCCCTATGGGAAACAACCATGTCCTGCACCGGAATGCACACCTAATGCACAAAGTCAATGGAAAACCCGAAGCAGGGAAAATCCAGCCAATGAAGATCTTCATTACATGGCCAAAACCAACCATCCAGGCCAAGTGAGCTCACCTTCTCACCTCCAAACCACTTTGCAATGGAGCCTCCTCAAGCCTTATAAATGATTATTTACATGCAATACCTTGGGCCAATACCATGGGATACCAAATACCATGGTCCCAAAACCACGTGCTGAGACCTAGACCAACTTTGAATCATTCCCAAGTGAAGGTTAAACTTAACAATATCCCCTTTAAGCTTGACTTGGGGATCTCAATTATACCCCCCTATCACCTAGTTCTATCTTCAGACTTTACCGGCGAGTTACCAGGGGTATGAATTCCTTACTAGGTCTTACAACCATATGCCCATTTACATGTAAACTAATCCATTAATTTTTTTCATGTGTCTTCATGGTGACTACACCATGACCATCCATTGATTCATCCTCTCACTTTTCCATGCTTTCTTTCTCGCTCGTCTACTTTCTCATTCTCTGCCATTCTCATTTTGTACCTATATCCAACCCTGCCATTGACATCCATATAAAGAAGAATCCATCTACCGGATTACATGGGTCCTCAGTCATTGTAACCACCAGTTCTATAGGAATTCTCTTCACATACATTGTTCATCATTCTTGGTCCCAAAATTGAGATTAAACCATCTCACATTCCTCCCGCAATCGAAGACTCGACCTCTTTGATCCATATCAAGATAGGATACAAGTACACCTACCACACTCATACCTACCCAGTGGTTCATTCCACACTTGATGTGAAATCCCTTCTCTACAAATACGAGGGATACGTTTTACTGTGCTTCTAGAACCTGGCACTAGTACAAAATGAGAGATAAATGACCAAAATACGCATATAAATGACCACTTTTGAGTTGGTGACCACTGGTAGCAAATTAGCGGTCATATATCACGCGACCAAAAATGTGGTCATATTTAGCTTGGTCATTTATAGATTATCTTGTGGTCATGTATTTGGTCGTATATTTGGTCATTAATTGTCACAATTAATGACCAAATTTATGACCACATTTTTTGTCACGTGATAAATGACTGCTAATTTGCTACCAGCAATCGACAACTCAAATGTGGTCATTTATATGCATATTTTGGTCATTGTTTTGGTCACTTATCTCTCATGTTGTACTGGTGGTCATTTATATACAAATTTTTGTCATTTTTTAGTCATTTATCTATGTTTAGTGGTTTCAGAATATATATAGGGCACGGAGGAATCGAACCACCAACCTCCTGCCTATAAGGAAGGTGCTCTACCATTGAGCTAGCACCCTTAAATATAATTCATTATGGATTGATATTGATAAACAAAGATCAACTAGTGTTCCATATGTTTCAATAAAATGCAGCTTTTTAGATACCAGTTTGTTTTCCTTCAAAATCAGGTTACAAATTGACATCTCTTAATAAAATGCAAAATTTGAAAGTAAAGCAAATGCAAATGCAAGAGGATGCAAAGAATAAGAACATAGGAGTCACTTCTCTTAGTTTGGGTTGCTTTGGACTGGTAGTTATTTAAATAAGCAAAGCCATATTTTTCCAGTGCACGACCACCTGTTAGGAATTATATTTAGTATAAATCCCATTAAGATGGACTAAATTCTTCCCTCCTCTGATTACAGGGCCTTGTCCAATCATCTTTTTCACTACTTTGGTTTCTATCCATGAGGCCAAGAAAGTGTCTATGATACCATTTTTGCGATCTTAACACTGAAAAAAAACTTAATCTTATTTTATTTTTTATTTTTTAAGAATTAAAAACTAAGAGGTACTAACCGATACAATAAAAGAAAAGAGCATGATCGAAAGAAAACCAACAACCATAGGTAAAACACTAACACATAAAATATCTAGGATCATATTTTGATAGAAGATTTATATCACTAACAACAGAAGGGAAACAATTAAAAGTGGCAGATAGCAACAACACCTGAAAAGCTTGAAAGGTGCATAGAATCTGAAACTCCCTGAGAAGGTATGGATGCCAACTCAGGCCAAATCCAAGGCAGTATTCACAATATGCTTTCCCATAATAGTTTCTTGAACTACCTGCAATAACACACTTCACCAAAAAAACCTCTACTCTAATGCCTAAGAGTACATTTATACCTAATTTTTTATGTTAGCACATTTTATGGGACAAATACACTTTTCCTGTCAACTAACATAAAAGTTAAATTAACTAAAATAAACTCAATTAAATAAAATAAAAGTATGCTAACTTATATAAGACTCTGTTAATTAATAACAGATTGTTGGAAAATGGATATTCCAATGACCCACATAACAATTTTCCCAATGGACCCATGAGGTACCGATAACTAGTGCTTAATTTTATTATGATAGCATCATAACAACCAATAAAACAGAATTTGCAATGCAAAGGTCTCATTTGCATAAGTACTCGAACTCTCCTTTGACCATTCTGTCTTTACTTTGACCACTTTTGATGTCCTACCTAATAGATAAAGGGAAGAGGCTTATTTCGAAGATGGAAAATGCACTCTATAATGGAAGTCTCAGCCCTGTTCACTTTGTATATCATCTCAAGTATGGAAGATCTACATACCTTATTAAGATTTACGAAGCAAACCCTTGTCAGGGTTGCCTTAACAAAATAATCAACTCTTCCATCAAACACTCTCTCCATAAATGTCAAAGTAGAGTGTGTCAAAGTAGAGTGTGAATATGGCATGTACATGACTCGCATCAAAATATCATGAACACAAAAGCATTTTTCTGCTCCTTGACTAGGTAAGATGTTCATAATTTATTAAACTGAATAATTCCAACATAATACAGTTATCTAAGCACACTAACTTTAATAGTTCATAATTTTATGCTTTGATATGACTTAAAATAATGATAGGTTAGCATTTTCACTGCAGAGACTAGACTATGTTCTTTCAAAGATTGATAAATCAACTATGAGATGAGAGGTGCAATTGAGCATTTAGTCTATAAAAAAGAGACGGTTATAGGTAGCTGACTCTTCAGTAGGAGGTCAACCAGAAAAAGTTGAAAATTTGCCTTTATGTGAGATTTAGTGCCTTCTAAATACAAAATGAATTGGCTAATAAAAATCCATTCTACTAGCAAGCAAAGTTTACAGTCTATTACCAACAACTGGTGTAGTCTTCCAATAGGCAACCAACTCTTGTATAGAACCCAACTGGTAGAGTTTTCCAGTTGCTCTTCAAGTGGGCTACAATGCCCTCTAACAAAATATGGTATCTTCCAAACATTAGTTTACTATTAATCTACATGGAATATTATTGTAAAGTTACTATAAAATTACAATTTAATTAAGTCAATCAAGATAGGAGTGTACCACAAATACAATACTGTTACAAGCAAATGGGGTTTTGGATTTCTCAGCCTGGGTTTCCTTTTCCCAGATACAGATGTTATCTCTGTATTCTGTGCATCTAGGAAACTAGAAAACTCTTATGGTTCATCTTACATCACCCAGAAAAAAATGGTCTTTAAACAGATTGAAGTGATTGCATCCATCTTTCGAAATGATTTCCGTCCAACGAAATCCTTCCTTAAATATATTTTATGGAAATGATTTCCGTCCAACGAAATCCTTCCTTAAATATATTTTATGGTAGTGTGGCAGTTAAATAAAAAACCAAAAGTTCCGAATAACCTATATAGGAGTATCATGAGGTGCACTGATCAGATCAAAAGCAATGGCCATCTTATCATCGCGGTGGAAAAGAAAGTGTTCCCTGTCCTCCACTTCCACATCATGTAACACACATTCTGTCAGGCACATAACCTGTTGCCTCAATCTGCCCAGCCACTCTCTCCAATGTTTCTTATGTTTTCTCTGTTAGAACTTAGTTGGTGTGACCTGTCCCCTGCATGGAACATATGCACCCTATTCTTTATTTAAATCCAGTTGCATCCTGGCTTCTTTTTAATATCCTTTTATTTCATAATTACTCTTCGTTTTGCTACATCATCCCATTTTCCGTTGCAACATAAAGATTTGATAGCAATATATATGTTGCACGATCTTTAGGTTCCAATTAAAGAAGGTGCTCTCTTGCATGCTTACTTAGTTCTTCATTTATATGAACTACGCAGGCATTAAGTTGGATGAATGGAAGCTCGCTGGACGGACAACAAGGCTTGGTATGCATATAAGTAACAACTAGGTTTGGTATGGACACTAATGAGCAATCTGCATTATGTTATTGGGTGGTGTGACGTATATTGAAGTATGTCTGGTGATGTTCCGTTGAGGAAGTAGGACTGATAGTTATGTCCGGTCAATGTACGAAAAGGCTTGGTTATGTCCTGTGGAAGCATGCTTATAGAATAATCCGCAACCTTCCTATTGAAAAGTCCGCTGAATCCAACAAGATCGTTTCGCTTGATAAAAAAAATTGGAGGGCATTCCAGTTTTTCTAGCTTCCTTAGCTTCTTTCTTGACCATCATCTTCCAATTTTTAATGAGATGAGGATGTAAGCACAGTTCCATTTGCAACCAGTATATAATTATAAGTTGACTGCATTAATGTGAATTGTTATAAGGTTTCAACGAGCAACAATACAATTCTCTACAAGACTCAAATGACACTCTTAATACCCGAAAACAACCGGAGGAAAAGTTGTGCCATAATTGCAGATGGACAAACTTAAGCATTGTTCCACGCACTATCTCATATTACAAGCTCTGCAAGTAGTACTCATCTACCAAAAGTCAAAACACTTGAACTGGTATACAGTAAAGTACAAGTTATCAAATGTAAAAATCATAATTTATTCAAATATTTATATACAACTTCACCTTGAAAAAGATATGAATCATAATTAAGGAAAGGTACATAAAAATGGGATAATATTTCTACTGCTCCCATTGATGATAGAAGCTAATATATGATGTGAGAAAAAGAACCTGCAGACCACAACACAGGTCTTATGCGACAATTATGAAAGTACATGAAAGAGTTTTTCAGCAAAGCGGGAATGGAATCAAATGAAATATTTAACAACATCCACTAATAGCCACTAACAGTTAAAGAGACCACAGTAGTAATACATACATAATAAATACATGGGAGTACCTCTAGCAACTACACTGTAAGAGAAAACGGAAGCTTTAAAATCTTGTATGCACTAACATGATCAAGATTCAATATACAAGATGAGAGCTCAAGAAACATGAATGGTTTTACTTACACAAAAGACTAAAAAGAAGGCCAAGATCCTAATACTGAAAAAAAAAAGCGAGATGGGTTTATGGTCCCAGAAACTGGAAGGAATAATCATATGAACAACGCCTCTTTATTTAACTACATACTAGTAAAACATGGTGTTTCTGTCTGTGCACCACTTAATAGCATTACTAAAGGTTTTTCTACACTGCTTATTCCCTAGATGACTTGCGCCTTTCATCATCAAACATATAAAAACCCTAGCATCCATAAAGATCCAAGATATGCGCCTAAAAGATCAAATTTCTCATTCAACAGGTGAAAACATTTCATACGCCACAGAGAGACATTCAAATTTGATCAAGTATTGTATTTCATTCAGTTCAGGTTGAGCCATTCACGCTGGCTGGTAACGGGTCAGTCTGGGAAGTCAGTTAGGCAGTGTTTTATGTGCACCAATTAACCTTACTTATTATTCACTCAGTACATGTTTACGAAACAATGTGTACCCATGGGTTTAATACTTACCCGAATTATAGGATAATTCAATGTCATTAACCCACCAATTCTGACAGAACTATATGATTTGTTCAGAGATGAGAAAAACACTACCGTAGCAGAACTGACAACCAAACCAGGAATAGAAGATGTAGTCTCTGGAAAATGATATTTTTTTTTGTGAAAAAAGTGGAATGACTCAAAGCCAAGATCCTCCCAATTTCCCAATAGGCTTGCGAATCCAAAATCCAATTCCTATCTTCGTGATCATATGATATATTGGGAATAAAAATATTAACATTACAATAATCAAGGCAACGAGTCCCTGCCTTTTTGGGACTTGGAACTTGCTCCATTGCTATGACCAGATTATGTAAATGAAGATGTTGATTAAAATAAAATCAGTAGTTCCAACTCTAATTAATGATTTTGATATTATACAATGTGATGCGATCTATTTTTCTGTAGCAGAAAAAGAAAAAACATAAGTTGAAGATCCAACGCAAGCAACATAAATGGCATAAGTTGCATGAAATATATGAGAAACAAAGTCACTATAAGCGTAGGGAAAAAGAGTGAGAAGCATAATACTCAGTTATGCAAGTCTTATTACGTATGGTTTAAGAATGCATGATAGGAGTCAGATAAAACGAGCTGCTATAAGCGCTAGGGATCAACCTCATGAGAGGAAGTCGAGGGAGAGAGCATTTATGGACTCAGCCTTTTGTTTTTATAGCTTGACCTCTTTGTTACTTGATGACTTGAGTCATGATTAGAGAAAGTAAAGACATCCACAGATTTTATTTTCATAGATTGTGTGATACATCCTGAATTAGAATTGTCAACCTTGACTTTACCAAGCCCCGCTTTAGCCTCCGCTATAAACTGTTGATTCAATGGGGGACTACAACTCAGATATTCTGAGGCACGACGTTCATTCCGTGTATTTTTTCTTTCTTCTAATTGATCTCTAGCTGCATACGCATAAGGAAGTAACTCCGGATCTTCACCCCCCTCAGAATGTACCTTCTCAATCCAACTAGTAAGCTCAAGTTCTTCCTTGCTTGCAGATAACTCTTGATCATATGTCAGAGTAAACCTTGAGAAGGCATTATACTAACCATCTATACGGTGAGGAAAAGCACCCAGAGAATGCTGATTCTTCTCAAAAGGAATGACAATACTTTTTGCCCGAGTTAGAAGTGTGAAGTCAATGTGTTCCCCAACATCATACTGCTTTACATTGCCAATGAAAACAATATGAAGATCCTTACATGAGATCATAACAGAGCAGAGGGGACACTTCTTCCAGTTATCACCTTTGTGATAAAATTCTCCCATCATCAAATAACGCAGAATACAAGGAAAACAAAAGAAGTGACCACAAGTTGTTATTTGAGGACATAATGGAGGGTTGTCCAAACAAATCGGGCATTGCACATGGTTAGGAGTGGAAAAATTTACAGCAGCAACATCTTCCCATTGTAACATTTTATCTGGATTGCTTGAATTCAACACATTGTCCCCCATATCAAAT
This sequence comes from Larix kaempferi, assembly GCA_027924585.1. Taxonomy (NCBI): domain Eukaryota; kingdom Viridiplantae; phylum Streptophyta; class Pinopsida; order Pinales; family Pinaceae; genus Larix; species Larix kaempferi. The sequence continues at coordinate 3,939,147 of BSBM01000727.1, forward strand.
ACCAGAAATCTGAAGTTTGCCTGCAAAAATAGATCCTTATTGTAGGGTTTTATTCGTTGTTGTCTCCTAGGAAGCATATTTCTAGGTGGGGCATGAGGAGCACAAGGAGTTGGATCAAAATAAAAATTTAGCAAGTGATTACCATTCAATGTCTGACATTTCCTTCCTCTTCTTATTGCATTTGTATCCAGTGAAGCACCAATACCTGCATTTTGTTGCTCAACATATCTTCGTACCTCTGCAGCTGGTGAGTTCCCATTAAGTGACTGGGCCATTATGAATGTTGTGGAAAAACTTCCTGAGCATGCTGGAATATGAGTTCTAGAAGATTGATGGTCAAGGCCATTTTGTTCCCCTGTATTCAAATTTCTTGCCACAAAATCCTGACACCATTTCAAAACAAAGTTAAGACTTCTAGATCAAAGTATTCAAACAATTAACTAGACACATAACCCAGGTAAAACATGACAAATGTCATTTTAGCATAACCTTAGCATACTAGTTTTTTTTCTCAACACTTAGATATTGATTTCACTCTACTTGAAAGTCCCAAATATTGTATACGATAGTATTTTTTATACTTTGTTTCATTATCAATAAATAGTAAATTATATGTTTATTGCTCGGTGTACCGCTTTTCATAACAAACACAGATTCCATTCTCCAAAGCATCCTCAATGGTTCCTTCAAATAGTGGGTTTCACTTTTCCTTAACAATATTATTATCTTTGCCATTAACCAACTTCATGTAATGTCCCCATAGTTCCAATGACCTTGATCATACAATTAGAGCCTTGTCTAGTGAAAAAATTGAAAACAAAGCACCTTGTGATAATTCAATGTTTATATTTGTACACTAGAGCTGTAAATTGCAAACAACTAAAACAATATTTATCATAAGATATTCAGGTAAACAAAACAGAAAAATAAAACCTTAAGTAGGGCAATAACAGATAGTATCCCATAGTGGCTGATCCTCAGCCTGCAGTTGAAGGATGAGGACATCCCATGAAGGACAAAAACCCTCCCCTAACACAGGGTTTACTTCCTACAGTGTCTTTCTCTGTCCACTACGTCAGGCCTGATGCCATGGTTGTTTACATTTTTATTGCTTTCTGCTTTGGGCTTATGGCACTTCATGACACTAGTTTCGGTGGTCCTTCCTAGCCAGTTTTGATTGGTTCAAGGTTTTTTTCCTTGAGGTTATAGGTTGTGGTTGTCTCATGGCCATTTTTTTTTAAAACACATGTATATATTTTGTATATTAATTGAATGTGTGAAGCATTTTATCAAGCAGAATACAACTTGACCAAGAAACCCAACCATAACTCCTGAAATATCTCCAATACTTCAATCAAAAGTCATAGTTTAACAAGAAAACAATCCAATTCCATTTCTGGTGGCAGTACAGATGCTACCAAATACAAATGATGTATAATAGGAGGAATAATTTGCATACTAACATTAAACAGCAAGTGGATCAATCCTATCATAACAAAAAAACAACTATATATCACCCAAACCTTACAGGACAAGAGGACACGCACCAACATAGAAAAATATTAGAACGTTGACACAAACTATAGTATACTGGCACAAACCTTAGCAGCCTCTCCAAGCTACCTAGGACACTACTGGGAATCCTCAGAGACTGCATTCACGGATTCTTCCAATAGAGAAAATATATGAGCATGACTCATCTCCCATATAGAGGTTGAAGCACAATAAAATCAAATGTGAAAGCAAATAAAATATATAATAAAAAAGATATTCAATAATGAAATACCAAAAACAAAATTGTGTTCTAGGGCACACCAATTTTAAGAACAAGAAGTTCACAACTATAGGAGCTTTAACCAAAAAGCTAAAAGAGAACATTGCAAGAGCAAGCTTGAACCTAGAATTTCATGACATATTAAAATAAATTGGAAGATTCTACAAATTGTTTTTGAAAGTAATATTCAAATTCTCACAAGTAGACCTATGTCCTGATACCACCTGTAGCAATACCTGTTAAAATCCTATTGTGTACTAGTTCAACTTCCCATCTTCCCTGTAATTAATCCTAGTGATGAATACACCTGCATTTACCAAATTGGAACTTGTAAATAATCAAAGTGGTGATTGGCACTCACTTTTATCAATTTGGAAATAAACCAAGTCTAGTAGGAATCATTTTCAACAACCCTGTTCAACATTACCCACTGCTTAGACAAGACAAAAAGCAGGGACTGTGGAAAAAGTAAAAACCCAACAATAACATCCCGTCATACCATTAATTATGATCTCGCTGACTATAGTAAGCCTCATTTTTTTCCAAGACATAGAAACCCCCAAGACAACTTGCCTCAAATGCAAACCATGCCCCATCTGAGCCCACCTAAAGTAGTCCAAGCTTCCCTAAAGAAAAATGGAGACTAGATTTAATAGAAAAATGAACAAAAACACATTTAAAACTTAACCCACCCTCGAAACATGAGATTTCACTGATAAAAAGAATTGCTGGGGATTTTCTCTCTTTACATTGCTTTCTCTGCATAAATCTAGAGCTGTTGGAAACAATTTACAATAAGGTTGTATTGTTTTCTTGCATGTGGCACTTGTGGGAGGTGGCTTTTAGCTCACATTGGCACTTTGTTTTCTAAGAAAAAACTAGTAGAGAATTTCCTAGGCACTTCAACACATTTGTATATGGTACCACTACCCAGTGCTAATTATGGCACTTGACCTGGAAGGGACATCAAGTGAGGCAAGCAACATAGGAATCCATTCCATGGAATCAACCCCAAGACCCCCTGCAGGAAGCTCAAATCAATCAATCACTCTAGCCTACCAGGATCTCACATCAGCCCTCTTATCATGCAGGACACATAATTTTTCAATTGATTTCTAGTTGGGTAGTGATTTCAGATAAGATTGGCATTTTCCTTGTGACAATAGTTGATTATTTCATTGTTTTGCACTTGGGAAACAATTTTTGTCCAACGTAAATGTTTTGCCAGCCAATTTACACTTGTGGACGATAGTTGTATGCTGTGGACTGTGAATATTTCCTTGTAGGCATCTGTTTTTAACTTTGAACGACAATAATGGCACCCAACCCATTGTGAATATTTTTCATTATTGTTCACGAGTTTCTAGTTTGTCAACATGCAAGAGGATCACCTTGTTAGAATGAATTCCCATTTCATCCTCTATCTCATGTTATTTCACTTAAATATTTAGTCGCAGGACTAGTGTTATTTTCAGTTAGATAAATAAGAGGTTTCTATCCCAAGTTGTTAGTTTCCACTTTCCAGTCATTGACTCTAGGAAGAAGTCTCAGGTTATTTTTATTAGACAACTAGTTTGAAGGGAATTGTTACTCCAAGTACTTACATGTACCTGAAAGCTATTCTAGTGTAATAATTGAAGAGTATTGATCCTCTTTGTCTTCCAACTCAAGTGTAAACCCCACTTGTATGTTGATGGCTCTTTAAATCACACACCTAGAATTTCATCCTTTCAGTAAAACGAAAACAAATTGGCATCTGAGAGGGATGAAGAGCTTGTCTTTATTCATTTCAATCTTTGCCTCATCTCAGAGGAAGTAAGAGATTTTTTCTCTTTTAATTTTTGAGAATGCATCATCATATTAATTTGTGGAACAAAACGTTACAACATGGAACAAAGTGTTACAACAATCTAACAACATGATTACAAGGAAACTCCTATCCTAAAAACAACAGAAATCCTAACCTATGTGCAAGTGCCCCAATAAGAAGGGACTCAACATCTTCAAGGGAAAATTTGAGTCTCCTTAAACAAGCAAAGCCAATTCTAGCATAAAATTATGCAATTCTCCAAAGCTAAGAGGGGATTTGTCCTCAAGAAAAGTATCCTTGCACCTATATTTCCCTATTAGACAGTCAAATCATGTGCCATAATGTTAAAGTTAGTGCAACTACGAGACCCATTCTCAAAAAGGATGAGACCCATTCTAATTTTTTGCAACTAATAGCTCTTGGGAAATAATTTCTCCTGGAATGACAACATGCAATATGTACATGCAGATCATTGTGCAAGTGCAAAAATTTAAACTGGATGTGGCGTAGCCATGCCAGTTCATGGAGTATAGTAGGATGTGCCCTACACCATGAGCAGGGAACCACCCATTGAATCTCCTCCCCAATTAGCCAATTCCAGACAGTCCCAACAACATTCAGGTAGACCCCATCACAGCAATGGCCGGTTATTTTCGGTCATAACTTAACCCCTCCTCCCCTGTAATAGAATGATAGGATTCTACAGCTCGCCTTTGCAATACCCGAGACAGAGAATCGTCTAGAAGACCTTCATGGAAATGAAGGATGAGGGCCAGCCATTCCAGATCCTAAAACAACTAATTATGGATGCCGGCCCACCCCAAGGATCATGATGATCCCACCAGATGCGGTACTCATCTCTACAATCGCCTGAGTTAATGATCATTTTTTCTTTTGCCTATTGTTGTGTGTGCCAAAAGGTTAGACTTTGTATTTCTTTATGGTTATTTTTCAACTGGATTGTTATTAGCATTACTGTATGCCGAAGTGGCAATTTCGTTTTGCTCTTAATGTCCTTTGGTGATTTTTGATAGTGGGGTTCACCCAGTTTTGTACTAGCCAGTGATGACTGCTTCACAATAATTCTAGTTTTTTTTTTAAATTCTTAATAGTTACATTATTATTATTTTTATATAATGCTCAATGTGTCCATTATGTGTTTATATTAATACTCAAAGGAAGCATTTCATCCAAAAAAAATCAAAATAAATAAATATTTTAGGAGGCCATTTCCCATTTTCTAATATTCTAGAAGTGCTCTTTTCAAAACAAATACACATTTTGGAAGCCAAAACTATTTCCAAGGTTCAAGTGACTTTGATTCGCACGCAGTGTGTGGAGATGCCAGAGGAAAACTGGGAGGAAGCAGCCCAAGACATTCAAGTTGCAATTCAGATCAATTGACTCGGCAAAACTTATGAAGAGTTTGACTAAGCTTAATGCCCTTAAAAAAATGCTTCTACTACAATTATATTTTAGGAAACAATCTAATATCTTGATGGGTATAGTAGGACCATAAAGGGTTCTGGGATTCTTCTAAATATGCATACATACATGTATATACAGGCATCCAATAATGACAAAAATAAAATAAGAAAAACAAATGGAACCTTACATGAATAGGATCCCGCATAAGTCATCCATCTATTGTCGATCCAAAATAAAAGGATACTCTTGTGGACTCAAATTCACCATTAACAGATCAATATGGGGAGACCCCACAAAAATTGTACATAAACAATCCCCTTCTCTTCATCCGTATAATGACTTATCCTCCTCTTCTTCATCCAGGATGCAACTTTTCTGCTTGGACCAGTGTCAATGCCCATATCGATTTTGTCATTTCCCTTGACAACATCTTCCTCCATACCGTCTTCCTGCAAGGCTTCTTCATTGGATTCTTCATTCCATAGCTCCCTGTCTCAATTCCCATAGCCAAAAATTTGGGCATCTAGGATCTTTTTCAACAACTAAGTAGCATCATCCGGGTTCCTACCCACTAACCCAACTACTACAACACCATTTGCAGGTGATGGGGAATGAAATCCAAAGAAGAGATGTAGGGAGGACTGCCCTGCTGATGCTAAGGTGTAATGTCCCCAGCTTGACCCTATTGCATTAATATTGTAAATGATGTAAATATTGTTATTTAGTCATGGTGAGGAGCTCAAGGCCAAGGCCCCGCCACTGATTTGTCGTTTTATGTATCGGCAATTAAAATAGATGCATATGGTTCTTGTGCTAGCGGAGCACAATGTAAAATCGGACATCATGTAAACAAGCAATTTTAATGAAAAAAACCCACAACCGGCTACGCAATGCAACAAAGAGATGGGGGCATGATCTTTACAAGGAATAGGGGGGGGGGGATTATTCAAACCCTTGAGACAATGGTGTTAATCCATGTGTCAATGGGGAAACCCATAAACCCCCAACTACCCATTTTGTCTCATGCACCCAATCATTTAATTCTTCCAAAGATTGGTTGGGGCAGTTATTGCCTTGGAAATGAAGAAGTATGGGCAAGCCATTTTCGTGCATGGGCAAGCCATCAACCTGGAAATTCGTGTTTTTGCTTGTTGGGCAAGAAAACACCCACGAAAGGGTGCCCAAAGGGATTCTGAAGAGTCAGTCTTCTCTCACTCACGCAGTGGGATTTAGCTGGGCCTTTCCCTACACGTTTTTCATCCAAATCCTGCATTTTTCCATGCCTGGGAGTTCGTTTTTGCATATACAGTAGCTTGGGAGAGAAGGGCCACGATTTGGGGACTGTATGGAGGTCGTTTTTGCCCCTGAATGTTCAAGGACTTTTTTCTAAAAACGGATTGGCTTCCCAGGGTTGTTCCCCCGTCTTCCCATTTTTGTTTTTGTGTGTTCCCACGTTTTCTGAGTGAGTTGGAACCCCATCTCATGCGTCCCACTGTGGAAATCGTTTTCCTCATGCCCAGTAATTGTGGTTTTGTTGTTAAGTGCATCCCGTTTTGGATTTGAACCTGTGAGCAGGAGCCTCAAGAGTGGAAGAGGACAAATTTTGGCTTGATGATCCCAATGAAGTATCCATAGCTCCATGATTGAGCCACTAACCTAGTAATCCACCTCTGCCCATCTCTTAGCAGCCTGAGAAACCCAACTGCTGGTTGGCTTGGCTGATTCTGGCATATCTTTGGCTATGTGAGAACCTGTTTCCCCTTTTTCCTTGTGGAAATCATGCCCAGCTCGGGGGTGGCAATGGTGTTGAGAGATTGAGGAGCACACTGGCCTACGGTTGGGTGGAACGTTGCAGAAGCGTAGCTGGTTGTTTGGGACTACTTCATTAAGATAAGTATCCTCTTGTGTTTGTAACTTTGCAATTGTTCCTTTGGTGAATAGCTGGAATAGATTATGGATGTGCTAATGAATTTACTTCCGCTGTGTATTCAAATGATTATGCATTTCCATATGCCCCTTTATAATTCTACAAAGGTCTTTATTTAATGACTGTCACGGAATTTTGAATGTATGTTAGGTATCAGCATGATTGATTTAATGTTCTATAGCATGCACATATACATGTCTTTGTACCAATCAGTTTAATTTAATGGATATGGGGCTAATTTCCCGGATTGAGCACAATGATCCTCTCTATCACGCTGGTATGATAGAGGGGGACATTACATAAGGATTTAGGTAGGCTGGATTCAAATGGTTTTGAGAGTCGCATACATGCTGAATTTGGAACAGAAATAGGAAAGGCTCCAGCTTTTGAAGGAGTTCAGCCATTGGTACAGAAAGGCCTTATGTCCACTGTCAGTCATGCTTTAGCTATTGAATTTATGTCCCAAATAACGTTGTAGTCATGTGATTGCATATTTGGTGATTCTTAGACAAGGCTGCTCATGCATATTGTTGGGTTTCTTCCTTGGCTCTGTTTACAACTTCGGAAGGAAAAGGACCCCATTCTGGGTTTCGAGTCTCCACTACAGCAACAATATCAGAAGTCTTGTTCTATTGCTATGAACATTTCACACTGGTGCAAGGAAAAATGTCTAGATGAGCTTGCATCTGTATTTTCTGCATATGTTGAAGGTCAGATAATAACAATTGAGGACATGTTGAATCATGTGTCTTCTCTCCTTTGCATGGAATGGTTTCCTCAACACTCTGCTCTTATGTTTGGTCACTTGCTTAGACTTCTAGATGGATGCAGCACAAAGTCCATGAGTATATGCGATTGTGTCCCAGTTGGTGGAGAGTACTCGACGTGATTTATCCAAGAGCTTATGGTCCTTTCCTCACCTTTTTCCTACAAGGTTTATCAACTTGATGCTGCAACAGAATATTAAAATCTATTTCCCCAATCTTCATCGCAACATTCCACAACTCGCCATGATTTCCAAAGCTCGGCACATTCCTAAATCTGGAAGCAACTCCGACAGTGTTATTTATGCAAATTCATTGTAAAGTCCCCAAGTGAATATTAGAGAACTTGGGCTTCACACTTGCTACGATTGATGGTTGACAAGGTGTAAGAAATTAGATTACAACATACCACTTAATTTATGTAGCTACAATTATGTTATGATGTCAAAACAAGAGTGCAACAAGTGTGTCTAGTTTTGTAGTGGAACACATGTATAAAGTATCAAAGTTGAAATACAAAGAAGATGTTAAGATATGAGAAGAGATCTTTCATATATTAAATAGTCTAGAATATCATAAAGTTCTGACCAACTAATTTAGACAGTTTCTATTTGCTGCAATATTAGCCCATGAGAAATAAGCAATAATAAAGAGGAACCAACTAAGACAAAAGTTTACTGCTCTGACTGCCAACAAATGTCCTAGGCTTCTAATAAGTCCATTTTGGTAGCATTTATAGACATATCTTATAGACAGATATAGGTAGCCATAAATGTCCTAGGCTTCTAATAAGTCCATTTTGATATCATTTATAGACATATCTTATAGACAGATATAGGAAGCCATATCGTGTTTGTTCTAGGCCGGAGATGCGTAAATCCCCTCAAATGTTCCACAGACAATTTTGTTTTTGCTAATGGATATTTAGGCTCAACAGTCCCCACTTCCAAAATATTGTCAACCATTAACTCAACCCTTTGCTTTGTCCCTTCAGGTGGTTGCTTGAGCTACCCTTCTACCATAATGCATGTTCCCATTGCTGTGAGATGACTGTGGGAAGCAACTGAACAGTCCACCAACACCTACACCCACCACACAATCATAGGCATAGATGATGACACAATTCTTACCACTTGATTGTAGAAGCAATCTCATCTTAGATACTTTTCCAATTAAAAAAGACAAAGTCCCAAAACTAGGTGTCCAAAATCACAAATTCTCAACAGTTACCTAGCAATCTACTATGGATATGAAAAGTAAGTGACCATAACATAAAAGCCACTAAATTTCTAACAAAATAAACTCCTACTCTGATTTAGTGGAATTTGATGGAATTATTTTTTGCTCCAAGACTGTCAATTTAGTCATAAATTTGAGTTGCACATGAATATCTCTGTAAGCATGAATTCAAGAACCATACTGGTTCAGATTTGAGGTTTGTAGTTGTACTTGGTGCTCTCAGAAATGAAAGTAGCTAATTCTAATAATAAACTTTTTTTTATGGCCCAAAGAGGTTGGCTCCACTAGTGAGGAATGAGGAGTTTTTCACCAGTGACCAAGGTTAGGTTTCCATGGGGGAACCTAGAGGTAGTGGTTGAACATGTAACGCTTGCATTGCACTCCCTAGACACACATAAATGGATCAAATCCCACCCTCTTGTCAACCTTAATACCAGACAATAACTGTTACATCTACAACCACAATTTTAGGGGTGGTAGGTGCAGGAGAGTTTCTCTTTGACCCCAAAGTACAAGTAGTAACTTCATTCACTAGGGGATTGGGAAATAACCAAGCAAAATCATTTTGGTCCTTTGGAAATGGCTCCTGGTAGCAAAAAAATTAAGCATCAAGGAGTTCAGTGTTTGGTGACTACACTATTTTTATTCAGCGTATGGTCATGAATTCTATTCCTCACAATACTGAACTCAAAAGAATTGTAGCAAGGACACAATATTTTCAACAAAAATTCTCTTCATTGGATTTTCATCAGCTTCCAAGAAAATTGAACAGTGTCATTGATAAAGGGTCTAATAAAGGTTGTTTGTCGATCCCTATGGGCTATCGACAAATGGGAAGATGGGGAAATTACTGTATCCATATTGCCAACTCATGAATTGAATAAACACATCAATTAATCCAACCACCTGCATGAACAAGTGGGGGTCTCCTCAATTAATCCAACCATATTGCCCCCTTGACCCCCTTTCTTTTTCCCCTCATGCGTCTTTGTTGTGGTTTGACGAATTGTCAATATGGCATTCTTCCCATATGCATGAAGAAATTTGTGAATTTCTGAGAATATAATGCAACTGTGTAAAATGTGCAGAATGGGAGTGAAAGTTGTCATTTTTGAAAGGATGCAGTTCCCGCACCTGATGTCAGAATGGAGCATGAAGATAGGCATTGGAAAGCTTGTCCAGTAGGGAACAATGATGCATGACCAGAGTTGGAAGGAGGTCTACATATATCACAGATATTTAGTGCAGAAGAGTGCCAGCGGTTGTTTTGACAAACAAATTTTGTTGTTAATATGGGCAATTTCTACAATTGCAGGCTATGGAAGAGGAATTCCATGTCACGATGAGGGATCGAAAAGGGAAGAATTTCTTAAACCTCTGTTTGTTATCATACTTATAATTATGAAATTGTCATATGGCATAAAAATGTTAAAAATGTAAATAATTACATAGATGTATATGCACTAGATGGCATCCTAACAAACATTGCATAGTGCATATAGAAATGCTTTTGCATAAATGGGATATTGCGTATTGGTAGAATAATGAAGTCTACATATGCAATGAACCACTAATGGAGAATATTGTGGTTGATAATCACTATTGATGTTGGTACTGGTTGTAGGACCAAAGATAACAAGGATCATGGCTAAATGTGTTGAGGATGTTGTTGCATAAAGCCAACCACCTTATGCAAAAAGGATGGTGCAACGAGTCTAGGATCATAAAGTTGGAAAAAGGACTGAGTAGCATTGGTAAGAGGCCAACTGGTCAGGTAACATCGAGTGATGTAAACGAAAGCCATACAGGTAATGGTTATTGGTGCATAAATTGCATGAATGTTGAAAAGGGGATTTGGTAAGATCTCTTCAACTATGTTTGAGCTATGATGAGCTAATGTGCATGTAATATTGAATATCGACTGGGGTTGTTAACCTACCAAGCTTGGTGAGGTGTGGGTAAGTGAAGAGGATGACCCTTGCACCCTATGACTGTTTAGAAATCTCAATGCATTCATGTGAATTTATATCATGCCATGCGCATGATTGGTTATGTGCTTAATAACCCAAGCAAGTGAGGACTGGTGGTCCTAATTATGGTAATGCATGTTATATGAGATAGTCATGTTTCGATCATAATATGCTTGAATGCATAGTACTCATGAAACAATGCAAGGTAGCATTGAGTAGATGTGCATTAAGAGATTTTATAAATCTTGTGATGCATTGTATGAATGCATAGGGATGATACATATGTCATTACAAAATAAATAATGAAGGAAATGATGAATTGATGATAATTCTAGGGCCATTTCATGGGCTGTTATAAATGCAGAATAGTAAGTACATGAAGATCCCAATCATGATTGATGGGCTGCTAGAATGCTCTGTGGAAGGACAGATTTGTATGAATGATATGACTGTGAAATTTGATCTAGATTTTATGATAAGGAATCTCATGGTTGAGAGCTCTAAGTTCTATTAGTAAGAACAGTTGTAAATCTCAGATTGGTAAATATTTTGGATTTGAAATTTTGCTAATAATTGCTAATGACTGTTTGGCTTATATGAAAATGTGTCAGGAGGACATGCTGTAAGTGGATGCTCATGTATGTCAGCAGGCATAAGACCATAACGGGCAGAGTGGTGTCCCTTACAGGAGCCAAACAATATGAGGATAGCCTCATGGATAAGAAAACTAATTTCTGTAGGACACAGAATCGTAAATTCATATTGAATTTATTTATGAATGTTATTGATTGGTTATGGGACAATCGTATTTGAAGCTTATTGCTAAATGTTGCTGACGGTTTGGCTATTTGATAAAGTGTGCCTGGATGACACATTGCAGGAAGATCATGTGTGATGGCCTGCAGAAGCCAAACCAGATGGGAAAGACCCCATGCTTTGGAAATGGGTTTCGGGTGAAACGCCATTGATAATGTCTCAGCCAAACCGCATGACGGTAAACCATGAAAGTGATATGGTAAAGCTATGCCCAGAAGGCATGTGAGACAAATCTGCAAAATGAATGAGTATTCCGTGACCCTAGACAAGAACATGCATGTCTAAATTATTAGGGTTAATACGCAGAGCATGCTCTATCTTATTTATATCATTGCAGATTGCTTGAGTATGATTAGGACCTACATGACGCACATCGGAAAGGGGGTGCACACCTTTTCTGGTGTTGGGTCATGATAGGGTTTTCAATATTGACTACACCCTAAGGGAATGGACGCATTCCTGGTGTTTCAATACTTGGTAGTGAATGATATGGAATGTGGTTAAGAATTGAATAGAAATACTGATGAGCTTGCTTATCCTTCTTGTGTTATCAGCCTACACAGATGCAGATTGATACTGCACATTAAAGGGCAAAGTGAAGAAGGGTACGCAAGGAGACTGTATGGGAATTGGAAACCTTCCTATGCTCATGTGAAATATTACCAGAAGGGATGGACAGTCCCGAAGAGTTGTGTAATAAGAGAAGGTATCATCCTTGTGTGAGTAGGGGTCATGTCAACCCACAGTCAAGAAAGTCACCTATAAAGTTCCTAAAAGGGACCATTGATTGCACAAAAGAAGGAGTGGCGTCCTTGTATAAATGAAGAGCTGATGTGTGTGAAAGGTTATGGTGCAAGAAGGTGTGGTGGCATTGGTAAAGGCATGAAATCTCTATTGGGTCAGCAGTGGGAGGGCGGGCGCCGATGACTGACTGAAAACCCTGAGATGCCTATTGGGTCAGCAGTGGGAGGGCGGGCGCCGATGACTGACTGAAAACCCTGAAATCTCTATTGGGACAGCAGTGGGAGGGCGGGCGCCGATGACTGACTGGAAACCCTGAGATACCTATGGCTCCTTAGTAGAGCCTTGACCTATGATGGTCAGTAGCGCAGTTTCCTTCCATTTGTCGATGACCTAGACGAATGTGTTGGCTCGGCACTGGAGAGGGCCAACCAGGTATGGGACTGGTTGGGCACCAACAAATGCTTGGTAAATCCAGCCGATGGGGAGGCGTACTGGTTAAGCATTAACTATATCCAAGTCCATAGGCGATCCCAAGGCTTGCAGAAGCGAAGCAGGATCCTGTGGACCAGAGGGGAAACGCACAATACAGATAAGTATTCGTTTTCATTTATGTCTTGTTTGGAAATAATGAAGATTACAGGTATAAGTCTTCTAACAGCTAAGCTGATACACTATTGTTTCTTTGTTGGAAACCCTGGTCATTGCAGGAAGGCAAGACCCTAAAAGATTATGAATTGCTGGTAAACCCAGAAAGTAAATGAGTGGGCGATATAAATTGCTGGTAAACCCAGAAAGTAAATGAGTGGGTGATATGAATTGCTGGTAAATCCCGAGAGTAAATGAGTGGGCGATATAAATTATTAAGAATCCAGGGAGTAGCTGGTTGAACGCTATAAAGTTCTTGATAAGTCCAGAGAGTGACTAGTTGGGCATTAACCACTTGATATGGTAAAGCAGCGTGTATGCTGGCCCAACACCCCTTAAAACAATTGATAAAACTAGTCAGTGTACTGGCATGGCATTGCCTATTCGAATGGTTGTGGAGTAGCCTGCGTGCTAGCCCAACATTCGTTGTTGTATCCACGGGAAATCCAATGCTTGGAAAGCGAAGAAGGATCCTGTGGAGTAAAGTGCCGACATCCAATACAGATAAGTATTCAGTTACCTTGCAGCTTCTTGCTCATGAATATATATGTGTATATGATTTAGTTATGATTCCCTAAAATTCTTGTTTAGAGAAAAACCCTATGAAAATGAACTAAACATGTGAATTAATTCAATGTTTGAGTGTAGGTATTGCTAGGAGCCAGGATTATGAAGGCATCCTAGAGATGCATGTGGACATGTGACCGTCCTAAGGAGCTCCGTATGAGCAGTAATGAAAAATGGTGCTAGTGGATACAAGTGGATCCTAGCAACCCAAGGTTCTGTAGGCAATAATGGGAAGGGTGCCCTAGCCGAAAATCCATATGCAGACCTTAGACACTAAGTGTCATAGCCAAGAAAGGAAAGTCAAGCATTCACATTGAAGTGAAAGAGACTAAGGAGCATGAAACCACAGCGATGGTGTAGCTCCATAATATAACAAGACTAAGAGGGAGAAACCCCTATTCTTCTCTTTCCTTTTGATTGATGCATTTATAAAACAAAAGATTGTTGAGTGCATATCATGGCTGAAAATAGATTGTGTGTAATTGCTTGAGATGAATTGTGAATGCTGAAGTAGTAAATTTCCTGTGAAAAGATGAACATGAATGGGTTCATGTGTATGTTGGGAAAGCATGAAAAGTATGGAAGTCCCATGAATAAAGCATGGACATTCCATGTCAATTAGGAAAATAATTGACTAATCCTAAATGTTTATGTTATGCTTGTCCTAACAAAGAATTCCCATGATGAATTTCACAGGTAAGAAAGTGAAACAATTGGTTGCGGCCGGCATAAGAAAGTATTGCTAGTAAGCAAAGTGTGTTTAGTTGTGCCCATTGACAATGGCAGCAGACCAAGGGCTATTAGAGTTGGCTGAAAGTCTTCTTCAAACAATTGTCAGGACCCAAGAGAATCTTGGGGAGATGCTCAAGCTACAGAGGCAACAAAACGAGAGAAACCATGAGGCTTTGCAGGACTCTATTCATCTACAAAAAGAGGTAAAAAGCATTCTGGAAGCAATCAGCAAGGGAAAGGAAAGTGGGTCAATGAAGAAGCATTCATCCAATCGCCCGAGTAAGAAACGTTCCAGGTGGGAAGACTCAAAGGAAATGGATCGGGAAAAGGTAAAGCCGCCAATGAAATGTTGGGGATGTGGAGGAAATCATTGCGTCCGTGACTTCCCAACAAGAGAATATCAAGAGGGCAGCAACCGTAAATTCTCCAAGTTCGTGGGCCAGTTGGAGGGAAAAGGAAAAGAAGGAATTGTTGTGGAACGACGTCCTCATGCAGAGCTAGAAGGTCCTAGCCAGCAAAAGCAGCTTGTAAAGACCAAAGGACTTAGTCCTGAAAGACCCAAGTAAAGGGTGAATTCCACGACAAACCTACCACATTTTGTGAATTTTGGACATCTGTAAAGCGGGTATTTATTCCGAAGTGTTGGAACACCTAGGACGGTGTTATTCCAAGGGGAGGGGAATGTAATGTCCCCAGCTTGACCCTATTGCATTAATATTGTAAATGATGTAAATATTGTTATTTAGTCATGGTGAGGAGCTCAAGGCCAAGGCCCCGCCACTGATTTGTCGTTTTATGTATCGGCAATTAAAATAGATGCATATGGTTCTTGTGCTAGCGGAGCACAATGTAAAATCGGACATCATGTAAACAAGCAATTTTAATGAAAAAAACCCACAACCGGTTACGCAATGCAACAAAGAGATGGGGGCATGATATTTACAAGGAATAGGGGGGGGGGATTATTCAAACCCTTGAGCCAATGGTGTTAATCCATGTGTCAATGGGGAAACCCATAAACCCCCAACTACCCATTTTGTCTCATGCACCCAATCATTTAATTCTTCCAAAGATTGGTTGGGGCAGTTATTGCCTTGGAAATGAAGAAGTATGGGCAAGCAATTTTCGTGCATGGGCAAGCCATCAACCTGGAAATTCGTGTTTTTGCTTGTTGGGCAAGAAAACACCCACGAAAGGGTGCCCAAAGGGATTTTGAAGAGTCAGTCTTCTCTCACTCACGCAGTGGGATTTAGCTGGGCCTTTCCCTACACGTTTTTCATCCAAATCCTGCATTTTTCCATGCCTGGGAGTTCGTTTTTGCATATACAGTAGCTTGGGAGAGAAGGGCCACGATTTGGGGACTGTATGGAGGTCGTTTTTGCCCCTGAATGTCCAAGGACGTTTTTCTAAAAACGGATTGGCTTCCCAGGGTTGTTCCCCGTCTTCCCATTTTCGTTTTTGTGTGTTCCCACGTTTTCTGAGTGAGTTGGAACCCCATCTCATGCGTCCCACTGTGGAAATCGTTTTCCTCATGCCCAGTAATTGTGGTTTTGTTGTTAAGTGCATCCCGTTTTGGATTTGAACCTGTGAGCAGGAGCCTCAAGAGTGGAAGAGGAAAATTTTTGGCTTGATGAGCCCAATGAAGTATCCATAGCTCCATGATTGAGCCACTAACCTAGTAATCCACCTCTGCCCATCTCTTAGCAGCCTGAGAAACCCAACTGCTGGTTGGATTGGCTGATTCTGGCATATCTTTGGCTATGTGAGAACCTGTTTCCCCTTTTTCCTTGTGGAAATCATGCCCAGCTCGGGGGGTGGCAGTGGTGCTGAGAGATTGAGGAGCACACTGGCCTACGGTTGGGTGGCACGTTGCAGAAGCGTAGCTGGTTGTTTGGGACTACTTCATTAAGATAAGTATCCTCTTGTGTTTGTAACTTTGCAATTGTTCCTTTGGTGAATAGATGGAATGGATTATGGATGTGCTAATGAATTTACTTCCGCTGTGTATTCAAATGATTATGCATTTCCATATGCCCCTTTATAATTCTACAAAGGTCTTTATTTAATGACTGTCACGGAATTTTGAATGTATGTTAGGTATCAGCATGATTGATTTAATGTTCTATAGCATGCACATATACATGTCTTTGTACCAATCAGTTTAATTTAATGGATATGGGGCTAATTTCCCGGATTGAGCACAATGATCCTCTCTATCACGCTGGTATGATAGAGGGGGACATTACATAAGGATTTAGGTAGGCTGGATTCAAATGGTTTTGAGAGTCGCATACATGCTGAATTTGGAACAGAAATAGGAAAGGCTCCAGCTTTTGAAGGAGTTCAGCCATTGGTACAGAAAGGCCTTATGTCCACTGTCAGTCATGCTTTAGCTATTGAATTTATGTCCCAAATAACGTTGTAGTCATGTGATTTCATATTTGGTGATTCTGAGACAAGGCTGCTCATGCATATTGTTGGGTTTCTTCCTTGGCTCTGTTTACAACTTCGGAAGGAAAAGGACCCCATTCTGGATTTCGAGTCTCCACTACAGCAACAATATCAGAAGTCTTGTTCTATTGCTATGAACATTTCACACTGGTGCAAGGAAAAATGTCTAGATGAGCTTGCATCTGTATTTTCTGCATATGTTGAAGGTCAGATAATAACAATTGAGGACATGTTGAATCATGTGTCTTCTCTCCTTTGCATGGAATGGTTTCCTCAACACTCTGCTCTTATGTTTGGGCACTTGCTTAGACTTCTAGATGGATGCAGCACAAAGTCCACGAGTATATGCGATTGTGTCCCAGTTGGTGGAGAGTACTCGACGTGATTTATCCAAGAGCTTATGGTCCTTTCCTCACCTTTTTCCTACAAGGTTTATCAACTTGATGCTGCAACAGAATATTAAAATCTATTTCCCCAATCTTCATCGCAACATTCCACAACTCGCCATGATTTCCGAAGCTCGGCACATTCCTAAATCTGGAAGCAACTCCGACAGTGTTATTTATGCAAATTCATTGTAAAGTCCTCAAGTGAATATTAGAGAACTTGGGCTTCACACTTGCTACGATTGATGGTTGACAAGGTGTAAGAAATTAGATTACAACATACCACTTTATTTATGTACCTACAATTATGTTATGATGTCAAAACAAGAGTGCAACAAGTGTGTCTAGTTTTGTAGTGGAACACATGTATAAAGTATCAAAGTTGAAATACAAAGAAGATGTTAAGATATGAGAAGAGATCTTTCATATATTAAATAGTCTAGAATATCATAAAGTTCTGACCAACTAATTTAGACAGTTTCTATTTGCTGCAATATTAGCCCATGAGAAATAAGCAATAATAAACAGGAACCAACTAAGACAAAAGTTTACTGCTCTGACTGCCAACAAATGTCCTAGGCTTCTAATAAGTCCATTTTGGTAGCATTTATAGACATATCTTATAGACAGATATAGGTATCCATAAATGTCCTAGGCTTCTAATAAGTCCATTTTGATATCATTTATAGACATATCTTATAGACAGATATAGGAAGCCATATCGTGTTTGTTCTAGGCCGGAGATGCATAAATCCCCTCAAATGTTCCATAGACAATTTTGTTTTTGCTAATGGATATTTAGGCTCAACAGTCCCCACTTCCAAAATATTGTCAACCATTAACTCAACCCTTTGCTTTGTCCCTTCAGGTGGTTGCTTGAGCTACCCTTCTACCATAATGCATGTTCCCATTGCTGTGAGATGATTGTGGGAAGCAACTGGACAGTCCACCAACACCTACACCCACCACACAATCATAGGCATAGATGATGACACAATTCTTACCACTTGATTGTAGAAGCAATCTCATCTTAGATACTTTTCCAATTAAAAAAGAAAAAGTCCCAAAACTAGGTGTCCAAAATCACAAATTCTCAACAGTTACCTAGCAATCTACTATGGATATGAAAAGTAAGTGACCATAACATAAAAGCCACTAAATTTCTAACAAAATAAACTCCTACTCTGATTTAGTGGAATTTGATGGAATTATTTTTTGCTCCAAGACTGTCAATTTAGTCATAAATTTGAGTTGCACATGAATATCTCTGTAAGCATGAATTCAAGAACCATACTGGTTCAGATTTGAGGTTTGTAGTTGTACTTGGTGCTCTCAGAAATGAAAGCAGCTAATTCTAATAATAAACTCTTTTTTATGGCCCAAAGGGGTTGGCTCCACTAGTGAGGAATGAGGAGTTTTTCACCGGTGACCAAGGTTAGGTTTCCATGGGGGCACCTAGAGGTAGTGGTTGAACATGTAACGCTTGCATTGCACTCCCTGGACACACATAAATGGATCAAATCCCACCCTCTTGTCAACCTTAATACCAGACAATAACTGTTACATCTACAACCACAATTTTAGGGGTGGTAGGTGCAGGAGAGTTTCTCTTTGACCCCAAAGTACAAGTAGTAACTTCATTCACTAGGGGATTGGGAAATAACCAAGCAAAATCATTTTGGTCCTTTGGAAATGGCTCCTGGTAGCAAAAAAATTAAGCATCAAGGAGTTCAGTGTTTGGTGACTACACTATTTTTATTCAGCGTATGGTCATGAATTCTATTCCTCACAATACTGAACTCAAAAGAATTGTAGCAAGGACACAATATTTTCAACAAAAATTCTCTTCATTGGATTTTCATCAGCTTCCAAGAAAATTGAACAGTGTCATTGATAAAGGGTCTAATAAAGGTTGTTTGTCGATCCCTATGGGCTATCGACAAATGGGAAGATGGGGAAATTACTATATCCATATTGCCAACTCATGAATTGAATAAACACATCAATTAATCCAACCACCTGCATGAACAAGTGGGGGTCTCCTCATCGCATGCATAGCACACTTATTTCAAATCCCAGCTTTTGTGCCCCTTGCTTGATGTCCCACCACCCCAACATAATGAAGCTTTAGTTGATGGGATTGTGCATGTGGTCATAACTCAACCCACCTCCACCTTGGTCTAGTCTTTGTTTTGTATCTTGTAGATAGATCATTTCAAGGAGGAAAACAAGGCTGCTAAGTGGTAATGCAATTCAGCTTCTCTCAGTACCATGTGGTCTCCTTTTGCCATGATTTTGGTTTATTGAGTCTTCTCTAGGAGAACAAAGGAGCACGGTCCCTCGGTCATTGTCAAGCATGCAATGGTATTCTGTTTGGTTTTTGGTTTAGTTTATTCTTGTTCTTATCCTCGGGAAGGTGAATTTACCTTGGGTGAATTGGGGATTCAACAAAGCCAGTGCCAATCCTAGAATTCATTGGGATTGTGGTCTATGAGGATCCATGTTATCAGAACTGGTCCGGCCAGTTCCATACTGCACCATAGAACCGCAGTTGTGGGCCCAAAAAATTCAAATTTAAAAAGAAAACAAAAAAAACTACTATAATAGCAAAAAAGTTAAAGCCTAACCTAATCTAAACAAGTGAGTACAGCATGACCTTGAACATGGAATGTTTGAAAATTAATGAAGTTAAACCTTAGTAATCATCAGTAACATTAAATGGTAATATTAAATTCTTAAAGTAAAAGTGGCAATCTCTCACCGGGGCTTCACTCAATAAACCGCTATCATAGCACATTCGTTCGTGGCATATGAAACAATACCCCTAATTTCACTAAATATTGGAAAATACCTTCCAAAATCGTTTTTTTAAACACCCTCCCAATATGCCTTCCCAATTTAAAAAAAAAACCTATTTTCACTATATATTGTATGTGTCATTTTTTTCATTAACATTTTTTATACCCCTTTATATGTCTACCTAGTATATTGATACAATACCCCTCTTATGACCCCACATGCATTCTACAATGCACCTTGCTTCTTTCGATGTATATTGTGGATACACATTACTTCACCCACAATGCAATTACTCAACCACATATCATTATGATTTTCAACATCTAATGGTCTAATGAAGAGATAGGAGATCCCTTCTTGTATGTCACTAGAGCCAATGCACATAGTACAACATTTAGATTGCATGTTGCAGTTCCCCAATCGCTGACTAAGCCTATTGTGGGCTATGTATACAAGCCCCCAAAGCATGTAACAAGCTCTAAGAGGTTGACTAAACCTCCCAAGGCCTGTAATAGGCACGAGTGGTTGGGTATTCAAGCCCCCAAGGCCTATCGAGGGCCTATAACAGACCCTGGAGGCTTAGAGCCTCCCAAGGCTATTGGTAGCAACTCGCTGAGTGTTATTGGTAACAATTGGCTATCAATGACTTGACTATGATCGACTGGAAACCCACTTCACCACAAAACCCCTGGCCTCAAGCATGCCTCAAGATGCGATTTCCCTGCGTACTGGTAAGCCTGAGCCTTGCCTCAACCCAATTTCTCATCCAGCCTTGATGCCGCCATCTCCATTTGGTGGATATTTGTCAACCCTCCCATATAAAAAAGACCCCAAAGTATTCTTCTATTGTTACATTAAATAAAAAAACCCATCGAAAAACAGAATCTTCATGTGGTGTGCTTTGGAAAATCGGGTTCCGACTTGGGATATTTTGCAGAAGAGATGCTTTCAGGGCCCGGGGTGGTGTGCCTTGTGTAATATGGATATGGAAACTATTACACATCTCTTCATCAAGTGTCCATTCACGGCGGCGGTCTGGCATGAATGTTCAAGATTGCTGAACTTAGATTGTCGTTGGGATGGTAACACTGTTAGCGAAGCATGGGAGCGCTGGTGGAGCTGGGCGCGCACTCAGAAACTGAAGGTCCTACCTTTACTTATCATTTGGGGGATATGGTTGGCTAGGAACGGGGTTATATTCCAGGATAAACCCTACACACCTGAGGTTATTGGTACTATGACGGTGGGTCTCTACATGGCTTATCCCGAATATATAAGGGCTTCACATCAGAGACGAATTATGGAAGTGGAGATCGACAGAACCTACCCGTGGGGGTTTTTCGACGGAGCTGCTAGCCATGAGGTCTGTGGTGGGGGCGCTGTCTTATTTTTAACGGACTCACACTTCTATATTATCACCATGGGACTGGGTATGGGTACAAACAATTATGCAGAAGTTATGAGTTTGAAACTGCTGCTTATCTTTGCTGCTGCGAGAGGCATCAATAGACTGGCGGTATTTGGCGACTCCATGAATACTATAAACTGGACCAATCAAACACAGGATTGCAGAGTTGTTAGACTTGCAAATATTCTTCACACTGTACAGAGGCTTAAACAATCTTTTGACACTTTCATATGCAGGCATGTATACAGGGAAAATAACCAAAAAGCGGACCAGGCATCCAAAGAAGGGCAGAACATGGCTTTTGGCACTTGGAAAGTAGTTGAAGATCTGGAAGGACAGAGAACTGAGAGCATGCTCAGACCTTTCATTACATAAAATTGCTGCTTACCCAAAGATGGGCTGCGATTTGGCAAACGGTACTTGGATAATTACTGAAGTAAGGGATGGACAGAGCTCTGCATATTACCACAGATCATTTATAGACTGATCTAGAATACTTGTTGAATATATAACAGTATGCTTTTTATATTTATATGAAATTAATGTCACTGTTTCGGCATTAACAGTTGAAAATGTAACAGCAAATTAGTCCGGTGGGACTGAACTTCTTTTTTTTTTATTTTTTGTGGAAAACAGAAATGTTTTTTGATATTTTGTAATTGAAAGCAGACGTAAGAGTCTCATCACGATACCTATGATCTATAGGCCTAAGATAATTCACTGTCACAGTGAATACAGAATGTAATTTTGATCTCTAATGATGAATGAAATTACGCTTTTTTTTCTTTGAAAAAATATATATATATATATATATAAGCAATATAATTTTTAGGTTTTCATGAATATTTACTACCGCAATATGAATGAACGTGATATTATATTGCCTTCTAGTGAAGCCCCTGTGCAATCTCCTTATCTTTCATTTATATCCATTCTCCTTATACTTTTTGCATAAAGTCCGATGAGGTTGGAACCACTCTCAAGCATCCTGAAACAATCAATGGTAATGTTAAAAATTAAGTAGAATTTTAAATCTCATTCAAAATTCAACATACTTAATAGTGTTCAGGGTTTCAGGATTGCAACATTTCCATTGGATTCTATCATGTATGAGGGTAGGGGATTGGCATTTAATCAAGCGCATCAACCCCTCTATGTACCTCAATGTTGGTGGTGCTGATTGTTTAACTCCTTTGTCATGGTCTTAGTAAAAATGTACCCTTCACTCAAGTAAAATTACTTATTAGGAATACAAAGTTTTTTCTACCCGTTTTTTAATGCTTGGATTGTTAATGTATTTGTAACTTCGGAATGTATTCACTTGTATATTTTATATTGTATTCATATGTTTCTATTGTACTTCCAACGGAGAGGTTTATTCCTCCAATCGGGAATGTTATCATTGTACATAATGGGTTATTAGACTCTCCTAGAGAGGTCTGCCCTGAGTTAAGTTGTAGGGGGTTATTAGACTCTCGTAGGAGAAGTCGGCCCAGTTAGGGTAAAATTCAAGTGGAGGTAAAGTACAAATAGAGAGGGGGATCCTCTCTATTTGGACATTTCAGTCACTCACACATTTGCGCATATGTGAGAGAGAGGAGGATTTCGCACAAGTGAAGAAGAGAGAAGCGGATGGAGACCATTTCTATCTTTTGGGGTTTTGTATTGTTGCTCATTCTATCTCTGAGGAAGTTGCGGGGTTTTCTCCTTTATGGTTTCCCCGATGAAACTCTTTGTGTCTCTTGTCTGTTGTGTTTGATTTGTTGTGCTTGTTATTCTCTCAGATAAGATCCTAGATCATATTGAATTAAATAATGAAAATCTAACATGGTATCAGAGCTAACCTGAGAAAGAGACACTGTGCTACTGCAAAATCTAGGGCTTCTTAATTTTTGGGTTTCTCTCCACAAATCATCAACAAAAGGAGGGTAGTATAACTCTCCTAAGGAAGGCGAATCTTTCTATCGAAGTAGAATTGGATTCTGAGCATTTTCATTTTTTGGCTTGTCACTGCTGTGGGAAATTATGGCTTTTGACAGAAGTGGAATTTTGGAGCGCTCTCAACACAGGATTTTTCTCCTCCTCAAAATCAAAATTTAAAAGACCAAGATCAAATTTTTTGGTTGGGTGAATCTACGGGAAAGTCAAACCCTAATTTGACTTTTGGACCAGAAAAACCAGAAAGTGACAGAAACTGCAGATCTGAAATTCGCAAGTCACTTTTGAGGGGTCAATTTTTTGAATTTTCAAAATCCAAGTGTACCAACTTGCTTTCCTTAGGAAAATACATCTTTCTATCTAGATAAAAGTTTCAAATTCCAAGTTTGAATTTTTAGGGTTTCTCTATCAAACCCTAGCTAGTTCCAGATCTTTTTTCAGCAAAACAAGTGGTAAGGCCTAAAGCTTTTCTATTTCCATTTGAGTTTCTCATTAAAGATGTCTCACCACACAAATCTTGAGGATAATCTTGAAGGGGCTAATAAATTCCGAGCATGGAAGTATAGGATTGAGTTAGTCCTAGAAGATAATGAATTGGCCACCTACATAAATGAAGAGGTTCCAGTTCCAGAGGGAGATGAGGCTAAGGCTTTACATAAGGAGAACTTGGTCAAGGTCAAGAGGATCATTGCAGATTCTATCAAGGACCATCTCATACCACATGTGTCATCTCTAAAGACACCCAAGGAGATGTTTGATTCCTTGACGAAGCTATTTGAAGGAAAGAATATAAATCAAAAGATGACATTGCGGAACCAGTTGAAGAATGTGAAGATACAAAGTGCAGAAATCATCCAATCTTACTTCACAAGGGTTTCTCAAATCAAGGAACAACTTGAAGCCGTGGAAGAAAATATAGCGAATGGATAAATAGTGATGACCACCTTAAATGGTCTCCCTAGGTCATGGGATTCCTTCATTCAAGGAATTTGTGCTAGGAAGAAGCTCATCACTTTCAGTAGGCTGTGGGAGGAATGCTCACAAGAATAATCTCGACTCGTAGCTTGAGAAGAGAATATGGGTAATGAAGACCAAGCTATCACAACACATTCCAGGAGGAATGATAACAAGAGGGTGCACCACCACAGTAAGAAGGAAAAACACCACCACCAGAATCAGAGGGATAACTTTAGATCCCGAAGATATGTATCCACCGTTCGATGCTATACATATGATGAGAAGGGAAACTACTCCAGGGATTGTCCTAGAAATAAAAGTGGCTCTCACAAGAAGAAGAACAACAAAAGAAGACATCATGTTCACACTGCAGAGGATGATGAACCTCCTAGGAAGACATGGGTAAATCAGACTTTCCTATGGCTAAGTTTCATAAGTAACAAAACAATACCGCTGGGGTGTCAGGTACCACTGAACATGCACCCCATACAATTTTAATTTAGATACAAGCATATGGAATCAAGGATATCCAACCTTGTGATCCGATACCACTTATTAAGGATTTCAGAGCATTAATAAATATGAGAGAGAAATAATACAATATAATCCATTTGAGATAGACACATAATTTACCTTGGAAAACCCCATGCAGGGAAAAACCAGCCAATGGAGATCTTCAATACATGGCCAAAATCGGCCAATCGGGCCAAGTGAGCTCAGTCGTTCACCTCTATGACACTTTACAATGGAGCCTCCTCAAGCCTTATAAATGATTCTTTACATGAAATACCTTGGGAAAATACCATGGGCCCAAAACCATGTGCTGACACCTAGACCACCCTTGACTCATTCCTGATTCAAAGTTAACCTTAACACAAAACTCTTGGAATATATCTGGTGGTAATCAATTGGCATATGTTTGTGGATCTGGTGGGTGTGCAAAGAAATCATATTTGGAAGAAAGAGATCCCCCATGTAGAGGCATTAAGGCCATGTGAAATCCTAGAAAGAGAGTATTTGCCAATGCTAATGTAGCTACATCATCTCTCAGTTCAAATTAGGTTAGAGATATCTAGTACGAAAGGAAATGAAGGAGGACAAACTTCTAGACTATTTTGTTTTTCGACTCTCCCTGAAGCATACACGGTGTGAGTTGTTTATTTCTAGCAGTAGTGAAATAGTGGATCTCACAAATGGAGATTCTCTATGCATTTGCAAGCAAAGGAAGTGCAGTTTAGGAGGGTTGGTTGTTTACAATCAAAATGGTGTCCCTTGGTTCAACAAAGGCACCTTAGAATCATTTGTCTAGTTTTTTAGCACTCGTGGAATCTTCAAAAAGCATTGTAAAGATGGAGCATTGGATGTCAAGAAATGGAAAATTGAGAGGAAGATAAATAGCATCAACAACGTATGGTGATGGTGAAGACACTATGAAACACATGAACACACAAAAAAAAATATCATTATAATGGAGTTGAAAATTATATTGCATGTAAATGGGCATATGGCTGTAAGACCTAGTTAGGCATGCGTACCCTTGGTTACTCATTGGTAAAGTATATGTAGACATAGGTGATAGGGGTGTGAAAATCCTCACAGTGGATCCAAAGAGATGATGTAAACCTCACAATGAAAGGATTTAGGAAAATAGAAGAGAATAGAGCAACAGAACATAGATCCAATGGAAATCAGATAGGAGTAGAATATTCACACATGTTTCATTAATCAAAATAGTAAAACAGTAATTATACAATGCACAAGATTCAAATACCAAGGGTGTAATTCAAATTAGCCTGCATGGAGAGATCAAAAGATCACTGGAGTGTCATCGGAGCACAACTCGAAGACTTCATCATCATCAGTGGAGTCATCAATATGTCAACCATCAGTCAAACTAAGTCTAACTGAGTGTGGTAGGTGTAACTGAGTGTAACTGGCACTAACTGAATGAAGGAGGCTCAGTGGAGGGCGCATGAGGAGCTAATTGGAGTCAAAATGAGCAGACTAGTCTCACTGGAGGTCCATCAGAGTGATACAGTCAATTGAGAGTCAGTCTAGCCTTAAATCAAGGAAAGAACTTAAGCTGAATCAACTTAACTGAGGTACAACTGAATGGTAGGTGAGAGAGGGTGCATGAGATGCATGTAACTGCATGCATGGCACACTAAGCACTAGGAGGGATAAAACGAATCAGTGAGAAGCTCCCCGGGCTAGCGAACTGAGGGCTAGGTGCTGGGACTGATGACTGGGATGCATGCAATTGCATGCATGTTGCATGCAGAAATGCATGCAAGACTGAAAATGCAAATGATGAAAATGCTGGTAGGACTAGGATGGAGTATAGGAATATCCTAACACCCCCCCTTAATCCATACTAGGCCCTGGTAACTAGGACCAAAGGTCACCCATACAATCAAAATAAATGATAAGAAAAATAAGAATTGTCCATAAATCGAGGAAATGGGGAAAAACTCATGGGAAAAATACCCCCCCTCAAAAGAATAGTAAATAACTCAAAGAACCATCATACTAAGAAAAAAAGAAAGAAGCTTTAATCAATGAAAACTTTTGCGAAAAACTTTCCAAGCTGATTCTCTGTAGGATGCCAAAGCAGGTGCTAGATCTGGATCTGGTCTTCTGATGTGCCTCCCACTGTGTAGAGAATGTATTGGACGAAGCAAGTCTTTTAGGAATTCTTTTTGCAACTGGAACGAATGGATCATGATGAGTCTTCCCAAGGGATGGAAGAGACAACCCCATCATCATGCTGCATCTCTCATGGAGAGGTAGATGGCATAATGCAAGGTTGGCATGATGTTGAAGTCTGGTAGTTCCGTGATCAAATGAATCCTCAACTGTGTTCTCAGTAGGTGCAAGGACTGTGTGAGCCCATATTGGCCTTGGCTCTGGATTGAGAACATGTGTTGGTTCTGGATCTGAATCTAAATGTTCTTGAACTTTGATCTCAACATCAAGATCTTCATCTTCATCTTCATTAAAATAAGAGTCACTCAAATCTTCATCAGATTCCAAAGGAGTGGGAAGAGAGAAGGGCATAAAATGAGAGAAATTGTATGCCTTGGAGGCATGATTTGCAAACCCTTTCACTATAGTCTTCCCAGTAGAGATCTATGTAATCTTAACTGTGTCAGGACCAAAAGCCACCTTTTTAGGTGATCCGGTGTGATTCATCTGATATACAGACAACAAATTTGCTGTCAAGGAGGGAATGAATAGAACATTCTTGAACTTGCCATGCTCCATATGTACTGTACCCAATCCTTTGGAAGAGATCTGAGAGTTGTCTCCCATGTGAATAGTAGGCCCATCTTTGAGATCTAAAGAAGAAAATGATTCTTCAGAGGAAACCATGTGGTTGGAGGCTGCAAAATCTATGAGGAGGGCCTTTGATTTTGAAAAACTATCCATCAATGCATGGAAATCCTCATGACCATCAGATCCACTTCCAGAATTAGACATCTTTGCATCTTTTGGAATAGCAATTTTGTTATGTTCAAGAATATTGGTTAGTAGGTCTATTTTCTTGTGCATGCAAGCCTTCTCAGAATGGTATCCTCTCTTGTAGTATGGACATTCAGATCTCTTATGTTTGTCCTTCTTGGAGATGGAGGCTCCTTTTGATGGACTTGACTTGTCATTCAGCTTGGATTTGGATGGCTTCTTATCCTTGTCTTTTTGCCTCCGTTTCACATTTGTCCTACTTGCTTCTCTAGCTACAAGAGCTAGATCTTTGGAGGCCTTGATGGCACGCATTTGAATCAATTTATCCTCTTCTTGAATGAGAGCTTTAGTAAATGCTTCTAAGGTTGGAATCTTCCATCCATGAATTGACATTCATCCATAATGGAAGGTAGATACAAAGACAGAAAATTGAGATCCTATTTTGCTCAGAATGGAGAGCACCAATTGTTCATCGGTTTTAGTGATGCCACAATGCTTGCATCGCAAAACCAAGTTCTTAAATTTTGAGAAGAATTCTTGAATGGTCTCAAAATTGCTAGGTTGCAAGGCAACCAATTCATTTTCGAGAGCATGGCCTCTTAGCCCATCTTGTTTTCCAAAAAGACTCTCCAATTTTTTCCATAACTCATTTGGAGTCTTCAATCCTTCAACATGAAACAATAGATCTCTAGACATATGAAGGCATATGTAACCAAAGGCTTCATCCATTTTATTTAGATGCTTGGTTTTCTCCACAGCTGAATGTGGCTCGTTTTCCTTTCCCATTACCAATATGTATAGCTATCTAGTACACAAGAATAATATCATCTCACTCTTCCAATCAAAGTAATTGAAAGGAGTGAGGATTATAGGAGAGGAAGGAGCATTCGAATTGCTCATCTTGATTGTTGGAACAAGTGCAAAAGTGAAACTGTTGGAACTTCGAAATACCTGCAAAAAACTCTCAATAATGGAGGTAGAATATACTCTCAAATGGCTATGATACCATGTCAAAATCCTCACAGTGGATCCAAAGAGATGATGTAAACCTCACAACGAAAGAATTTAGGAAAATAGAAGAGAATAGAGCAGCATAACATAGATCCAATGGAAATCAGATAGAAGCAGAATATTAACACATGTTTCATTAATCAGAATAGTAAAACAATAACGATACAATGCACAGGATTCGAATACCAAGGGTGTAATTTGAATTAGCCTCCATGGAGAGATCAAAATATCACTGGAGTGTCATCGGAGCACAACTAGAAGTCTTCATCATCATCAGTGAGTCATCAATCTGTCAACCATTAGTCAAACTGAGTCTAACTTAGTGTGGTAGGTGTAATTGGCACTAACTGAATGAAGGAGGCTCAGTGGAGGGTGCATGAGGAGCTAACTGGAGTTAGAATGAGCAGTCTAGTCTCACTGGAGGTCCATCGGAGTGATACAGCCAGTTGAGAGTCAGTCTATACTTAAATCAAAGAAATAACTGAAGATGACTCAACTTAACTGGGGTACAACTAAATGGTAGGTGAGAGAGGGCACATGAGATGCATGTAACTACATGCAGGGCGCACTAAGCACTAGGAGAGATAAAACTAATCAGTGAGAAGCTCCCATGGCTATATAACTGAGGGCTAGGTGCTGGGACTGATGACTGGGATGCATGCAGACTGCATGTTGCATGCAGAAATGCATGCAAGACTGAAAATGCAAATGATGAAAATGTTGGTAGGACTAGGATGGAGTATAGGAATATCCTAGCAAGGGGGGCATCCCTAGTAACTCATCAGTAAAGCGATGTTGACCTAGGTGATAAGGGGGGCATTTGGATATTCCTCGGTTAAAAATTTGAGGGGGGTTGGGGTTTTCCAGGGTATATTGTTGTCTCTTGAATGTGTTGCTATGTGATTGCGATTATTATTGTTCTCTTATTATTTATGTATGCTTCTATAAAATCTAGCAATTGGTATCAGAGCTCATGTGAGCTTACATGAAGGAATCCAACTGCTAAACACAATCACAAAAGTAGCAATACCACATTAGACACAAATGTTTACATGGAAAACCCAAACCAGGAAAAACCACCATAATAGATCTATTATCTCCCTTGACCTAAATCAATCAATTTGGGCCAAGTGAGCTCACCTGCTCACCTCTAGGCCACATTAAAAATGGAGTGTGCCAATCCCTTTATAGGCTTCATTACATGCAATACCTTGAGCCAATACCATCGGATATAAGAAACCATGTGCTGGACCTAAACCACCTTTGAATCATTCTCAAGTCAGGGTGTAATACCATCTAGTTTATCCCCTAGACATGTTACTATTATTTTGATATTGTGAAATTATGGCATGAGGTTCCGGGACTATGGTTTGCACATTATTATTATTAATTAATAAAATAAAACAGTTGATATCAACCGATGCCACATAAAAGAGTATGAGGAACCATGATGTTACGAGCAAGGGGAAGTGGGAAAGTGTGTTTCTAAGTGTTTTTTTCTATGTTGGTGGACCCTATTGACTTATGCACCCTATTATGTTGAGTTTCTCCTTGATTTTATTATTCTCAAATGGTTTTTATTAAAATTGGAGTCACTCTCTCTTCTAGT
The DNA here is from genome assembly GCA_027924585.1 of Larix kaempferi. Taxonomy (NCBI): domain Eukaryota; kingdom Viridiplantae; phylum Streptophyta; class Pinopsida; order Pinales; family Pinaceae; genus Larix; species Larix kaempferi. Next base: position 3,969,584 of record BSBM01000727.1, read on the forward strand.
GCTCCCCCTTGAGTACCACTTGGTATCGCCCCTCATGAAAGTTGTAAATCCTCCTTAGTGGTTTTCTATTATGGGAAATTAACTCCTCTTGTGAATCTCTCTCTCCCCCAAATCGAGTTTGCCATGAGGAATTCAAATTGGTTGTTGTGTGCTTCATTTTCCTCTTGATTTTTGTTTCTTGGTTCTTGTTCTTGGCCCTTGGATTCATTCTCTTTGTTCTTGGTTCACTCACTCATGTGCATTTCTCTTTGGAACTTGGGAATTTGATTTGATTCCCTTGGTATGAGTGAGATCATGTGATCCAATGGTATTTTTGGATGGTTGGTGCTCCCTTGCTGAGCCTGTTCCCAAGCAGAGAGACTCAGTTGTTGTTAATCTATCAGTCTTGGAAGCAGCTTGTCCTAGATTGGAAGGGATGTGATATCCAATTTCCATTGGATGCAGTTGGAAAAATAGTAGATTAGTGTTTTATTGCGTCTATATGTCTTGGATATGTATGTCCTGCATTGGAAATAGTGGTATCTATTTTCCATTGGAATACAGTTGGACCGATGGTAGACTTGTGACTATATGACTTGGAGCTACTGTCCTGGATTGGAAGTGATATGGAATCCACTTTCCATTGGAATTTTGGTTGAACCAATGATAGTTCTGTTTTATGTTTGAGTGCACTCTTGCTTGTGGCATGATGGTTCTGGCTCAGGGATCGTGGCACGGTCGATTTCAATTGCAGGAATTTACAAGAAAAGTGGTTGTATTTTATTTATATGGGTTATTTTTTATGATCTGATATATACATGTATGCATCTGAAATGTTTGATGCAATGTGTGAATCAAATGTGAAAAAATCTTTTTCTATGATTCTGGTTGTTTTTCCATTACTAGTTCTTTTGGAAAAATTGCGAAAACTAGTTTTAGGACTTTGCAAGAGAAATGTTTGTTAAAATTTCTATGAGACTCCTATGCTACAGATCTGATTTTTATGTCTCTGATAATAGTGGTATAATTTTTTATTCGAATGTGGAATAGTTTTAGAAAGGTCTATGTAATCCATTTGCAATGAATCCAGTTGTTTTTCAATTACTAGTTTTCTGGAAAAATAGTTTTAGCTAGATTCGAGACTTCACAAAAGAATTGCTTGTTAAAATGTTTATATGAGTTATTTGAGTCATATATGATATTTTCATTTTATATGTTTGACTAAATGTGTGAAATATATTCCCATCTAGTCGATAAAATTTGTTACTGCGATCCTAGTCTATTTCTCAAATTGTTATTCTTTCCAAAGAGGTTGTCGTAGCTAGAATTGGGATTTGAAATGTGGACTGTATATTGTTCGGATACACAGGGTACTCCCAAAAGACCGAACACCTAGAGAAACCACTTCACACAAACAGATCACAGATCGATACACCGATGTTTTGATGTGGTTTAAACCCTCATGAGGGAAACACTCCACGGCCCCGGCCAAATAGCTTCTACGGGACAATTTATTATGCAAAGAAAGAAAGTTGCAAATGAGCTTCTCATAATTGATCAAATTTCCAATGACCCTCCATGCTCTTTAAATAGAGATCATGGACCAATCGGGTGCTAAGCCACGGATCAAGGGTAGGTATGATCTAAGAGAAGTTGAGCCGTCGGATCACTCTATGTCGGGAACATATCATGACCATCGGATTAAGTATTTACAAATGCATACTAATGCATACTAAAGAAACACACTTTACCTAATGGATCTATTACACAAGTTGATCTTAACTAACTCCTAAGTGTCTAAATATCCTAACATACCCCCTTAAGAACAACTTGGGATAGGATTGAAGGATTTACAAAAGTGACACTATTAGGAGAAGGAAGGAGGCATTAGAGCCTATACCCCCTTAATGACAAGTTCCTGAACTCCTAACATACATTGAATTTTAGAAAACTTTGCTTATGTAAGAGACTTGGTGAAGATGTCTGCAACTTGACCATTTGTAGGACAAAAGAGTACTTCAAGAACACGATCATGAACAAGATTTCTGATGAAGTGGATATTAATCTCAATGTGTTTGTTGCATTGATGTAGGAATGGATCTTTGGCAAGCTTGATGGCACTTTGATTGTCGCACCAAAGTGCAGTGGGATGCTGTTGTTCGAATCCAAACTCTGAAAGGATCTGTCAAAGCCATAAAGCTTCCTGAATGGCATTAACTGCGGCTCGATATTCTTCCTCTGCTCAAGAAAGAGCAAGAGCTTGTTGTTTCTTACAAGCCCAAGTAATAGGTCCAGATCCTAGACTGAAAACATAACCTGCAGTAGACTTTCAATCATCAGGATCCCCGGCCCAATCTGAATCAGTGAAACCAACCAACAAAGGTTTCCCCCCTGTACTGTAATAAATCCTGAACTGAAATGTACCTCGAATATATCGAAGTATTCTTTTAGCTACTTTCCAGTGACTTTCATGAGGTGTTTGCATATAATGGGCAACACGACCAACGACAAAGGAAAGGTCAGGATGGGAATGAGTCAAGTATAAGAGACTACCAACAAGCTGATGATACAAGGTGGCATCTACTTCAGGTGAAGGACAAGTGGTAGAAAGTTTGACTCCGGACTAGAAGGGAGAAGGGGCTGGTGTACAATATTCCATGTGAAAGCGACGAAGAAGGTCACAAGCATACTTAGACTGAGAAAGAAAGATTCCTTCTTTGTTTTGCAGGACTTGGAGACCAAGAAAATAATGCAAATGTCCTAAGTCTGACATTTCAAAATTTTGCTTAAGAATGGATTTCACATGGGTTATAAGCTTAGGGTCACTACCAATAAGAATAAAGTCATCAACATATAGAACAAGTATGATGAGATAGTTTCCTACTTTCTTGGTATAGACATTGGGGTTAGAATGGCATCTAGAAAAAACAGTGTTAAGGAGAAATCTATCCATTTTGGCATACCAAGCTCTAGGAGCTTGCTTAAGGCCATATAAGGATTTCTTAAGGTGGCAGACAAGGCTAGAGTTATTCTGAACATATCCAGGAGGTTGTTCCATGTAAATTTTGTCCTGTAAATCACCATGTAAGAAGGCAGACTTGACATCCATTTGATGGACTTCCCAGGTATGTAAGGCTTCAAGGGAAAGAACAAGGTGGATGGAGTTCATTTTTGCGATAGGAGCAAAGGTTTCATTGTAGTCAATCCCTTCAATTTGGGAAAAACCTTTGGCAACTAACCTTGCCTTAAGTCTTTCAACACTTCCATCTGATGCATACTTAGTTCTGTAGACCCATTTACATCTGACAATTTTTCTTCCTTTTGGAAGAGGTACAAGATCATAAGTATCATTCGCCATTAAGGAACGATATTCTTCATCCATAGCTGCATCCCAATCTAGATTTCCTAAAGCTTCTGCAAAGGTTTATGGATCATGATTCTCGGAAACTTGAGCCAAAAGAGAACATGCTCGCTGAAACTGAGAACGTGTTCGACGTTGATCTCTAGGATCACTAGTAAGATCACCAGCTGCTTCACATGTTGAACGGACCCATCAAGGAAGCACTTGTGCTGGTGCAACTGGAGGAACAGGAGCAGGCGGAGGTGGATTTTCATCCTCACTGTCATCATCAAAAACTGGAGTTGGAAACCTGTCAAGGAAGTTGGAAGAAGAAGAAGAAGGCACAATCGTCGAATCAAGCTCGCAGGCCAAAGATGACACAATCAGTGAGTTAGGCTCACAAGCCAAGAGATTTTCATCAAATTTAACATCTCTTCTAATGATTACATCATGAGAATGTGGTTGAAGAAGTCTATAACCTTTTACATCTTCAGAATATCCAACAAATATGCACTTTTCACTTTTAGGATGCAATGCTTTCCGTTTTTCATCCGGAATGTGAGCCCATGCTTCACTACGAAACACACGGAAGTGACTTACATCTGGTTTAATTTTACTCCATGCTTCTTCCAGTGTGATACCTTGTAATGCTTTAGTGGGGGTGCGATTAACTATGTAATTTGCACAATTAATGGCTTCAACCCAAAATTGAAGACTTAGTCCCTTAGATTGGATCATACAATTAGCCATTTCTTTTAAAGTGCGGTTCTTCTGTTCAGCTACACCATTTTGTTGTGGTGTATATGGAGCAGTGTGTTGTTGTTGGATTCCTTGTTCAGTGCAGAAAGTAGTGAAATTTTTGTTAACATATTCTCCTCCATTGTCAGATCTTAACTTAATGATTTGATGACCAGATTGTTTTTCAACAAGGGCCTTGTAGGCCAAGACCACGTTAAATACTTTGCTCTTAAGTTTTAAGAAATAAACCCAAGTGTGTCTGGTGTAATCATTAATGAAAGTTAAGAAATATTTGAAACCAGAAAATGAATCAGATGGAAGAGGACCACACAAGTCACTAGCATACAAGCTCAAAGGGAACCGAGGCGTGCCAAGAGGCATGTTTGTCAAAACTGTCCCGATGATGTTTTCCGAGTACACAACCAGAACAAACACCATCCCTGCAAAATACCATTGGAATACCTGTCACCATATTGTCTTTACATAGTTGTTGCAATGAGCGATAATTTAAGTGACCAAATCACTGATGGCAAAGTTTGCTCAAGTTATCACTATGAGCAACACAAACTGAAGGAAAAGGCAATGACCCAAAGCTGTTAAACTTGTACAACCTAGTAATATCATCAACAATTCCGGTAGCTAGGACCTGTTGAGGATCTTTAAAATCCTTGATTACAACTTGGTGAGGTGTAAACGTCACAGTTTTACCTTCACCAGAATGAGTGATTTGATAAACTAATAACAAATTGCAGGAAATTCTTGGAACACATAGTACATCACTGAAATGACCATTATCTACTGGAACTGCTCCAACTCCTACAACACTTACAGATCTATCATCACCAACAAATATTTGTTTGGTGTTACATTCATGCATAGTAGAAAAGATGGCTTGATCCTTAGCCATATGATAAGATGCTCCAGAATCAATGAGCCATCCATTTAAAGTAGAAGAAGAAGATGCATTATAAGAATAACCAGAAGCACAAAGTGCATGTCCATGAGAGGTAGATTCTGAAGACGAATCTAGGATGATGTGGTGCTTCTTCATTGCTACTTCCAAGGCTACCATCTTCTTAAAACACTTAGATTCATCATGATTATCTTTCCCGCAATAGTTGCAATGATGCTCAGTCTTCTTGCCTTTTGGATTGGATCCTTTGTCATTTTTCAAAGAAGGAGCTGACTGAGAGGGTTTGGGACCTTTGTTTGACTTATTATTGCAAAAATTTTGTTTCATGGGAGGCTTGGACTTTTCTTTCTGTTCGGACAATAAGGCTTTCCCAGATGTATCTGCATTGTTTATTATTCCAAGATGGATGAGTTTATATTGCTCTCTAATCAAGGAATCACAAAAGGATTCAAGACTAGGCTCTTGATAGCTAGCTGCAGTCAAGGATTCTTTCATGGAGTAAAATGTAGATTCAAAAACAGAATATGCAGGCCCAAGTTTTGAAAGAATATGATAGATGCATTGTTTGTCTTCCCTCTTAATCTTACATTCTGCACATAAGAGTTTAAGAGTTTTGTACTTAGATAAATAATCTTGAATGCATGAAAAATCACTTGGATTTAAAGAAATCAACTCATTTTCGAGTTGATGACCTCAAATTTTATTGTCTTTACCAAACACAGATTCCAACTTGTCCCAAGCAACATCAGGTTCATAAATTCCAGATATGTGGAATCGCAAATCAGTAGAGATTGACATCCCCATCAATCCACGAGCTTCGTCACATCTATTTACCCATTTTATTTTCTTATCATCATCACTAGGTTCTGTTTCTTTCCCTGAGGTAATTCTAAAAAGTCCCCTACTTCGTAGAACATCCTCCATACAAGATTTCCATGAGAAATGGTTGGAACTGGTAAGTAGAATATCACAAGGGGTGGCCATATTTATAAATTAGTGGCTGTAAAAGCAGAAACCAATAGTATGGATGCAAAGAGCTCGAAAAAATAGGCAGTTTAAAAAAAAACGACACTGAAAAATGACTTCGGATGATTACGTTATGCTTGAACAAAGAAACTGTTGAAGATGTCCCAAATAGTGACGTGACAGATAGAGAATGTCCAGCTAAAAAAAAAAAAGAACCCCCCATTTCCCAGGATGAACCTTTTGACAATCACTTTACAAGAAAGTTGCTTTAAGTGAATCACTTTTGTAAAATAAGTGATTTCACTTTTACAATGATATTACTTTTAAATAGTGCAACACTAAAAAAGAACTTAAGTGACTCACTTTTTATTTTTATTTTTTATTATTTAAGTGAGATGCACTTTTACAATAAAGTAACTTGAAAATAGAAATTGCATGCACTTTTTCTTTTAAAATTAACTTCCTAAGACTTGAACTCAAGACCTATTAAAGAATAAAGCAACTTTGAACCAAGTGAGTTAGATTAAAAGGTATGTAAAATATGGGAATAAGGAAGGGATTTTTATTTTTTTTAAACGCTCTGTGCTTCCCTTTTTTCCTGCAAATCACACCACAAACCGAAATAAAAAAAAACGTTTCCACACTTGCGGAGTTAGATCTCATTAGCTTGGCTGAAAATTCTACGTTTTCTATCTGTTTATGATTTGCTGAGATCGCACAAGGTGCACGGCAAAGAGCATACGCAGCCGAGAAAAACCCTTTCCCTTTCTGTTTCTGATTTGTCGAGATCGCGCAAGGTGCACGGAAAATAGCATACGCAGACAGAGAAAGCAACAATCCGAAACTAAAAAAAAATCTAATAGTAAAAACTGATAAAATATGAGATTTTTTTTTTTTAAACATAAAATAAAAAATGCGTCACTGTAACATTATACCTTCGGATCTGATGAAATAAGCGTTTCTGAAGCAACCAGGAACCGTTTTTGATCAAACGAAAACTATTTCCCAATGGAAACAGTTCTCTGGACACAATGGAACACCTCCCACAGCCCAGAAATGCACAGAAATACCAGAACCAAAAACCCTTTCAAGTTTCGGCAACAACAGTTCAAGATCTAGATCATAACTGGAAGCAGCTCTTCATAAAAGCTCTGATACCATGTTCGAGTACACAGGGTACTCCCAAAAGACCAAACACCTAGAGCAACCACTTCACACAAATAGATCACAGATCGATACATCGATGTTTTGACGTGGTTTAAACCTTCATGAGGGAAACACTCCACGGCCCCGGCCAAATAGCTTCTACGGGACAATTTATTATGCAAAGAAAGAAAGTTACAAATGAGCTTCTCATAATCGATCAACTTTCCAATGACCCTCCATGCTCTTTAAATAGATATCATGGACCAATCGGGTGTTAAGCCACGGATCAAGGGTAGGTATGATCTAAGAGAAGTTGAGTCGTCAGATCACTCTATGTCGGGAACATATCATGACCGCCGGATTAAGTATTTACAAATGCATACTAATGCATACTAAAGAAACACACTTTACCTAACGGATCTATTACACAAGTTGATCTTAACTAACTCCTAAGTGTCTAAATATCCTAACATATATGACTATGAAGCTACATACATATGACTATATATGAACTCTAATATTTTTATCCTAACCTCCAATCATCAGTCCCTTCTTGTTGAATTTCTTTTGAAAAATAGAATTGGAAACTAGCTTCCAAACGGTGAAATTGGTAACTAGTTTTTGGATTCAAATCTCTATTTTTGGTCAAATATGAATGTACAGCCATATACTCTATTTTTGGTACTTTATTTGTGCTATAGAATTTTATTTTCCATATCTTTACCTTCACCTATATGTTCCTCGGAACTTAGTATGATTGGTTTGATTGAATTCCTAGTAGTGTTTATTAACTAGTTATACTGATTAAACTTGAAAGATTCTTCATTTATGTACTCGGATTAAAGCTGCAAATGTACTTTTAATATGTTGTACATGCATGTTTATTTATTCACATAATGGATGTAGGTTCACTTTTTGGATAGTTGGTATGGTGATGCATCGAAAATGCACAAGACTAGTTGTTTGCATAGTGAAACTAGTTGACTAGTCAGGGTATCTCATTTTCATGTATATTATGTTTAATTATTTAAAAACGGTTATTTGGACATAATTACATTTATGTAGGTGTTAATTATCCATTGGGATTGATAAATTTCGTTAATTCGTTGAACAAATTATTTTATGCTAAGTGTCATCATTTGTGAGTTAAGCGTCATAATTAGTGCATTAATTACCTTAATTAATTAGTTAATGACATATTGTTGAAAATGGAATTTTTGGGTTCAAGTAATCATGTGTTATGGCTTGGGATGGAGGTATAAAGATGTTAGACAGTGTTGGATAAGCTTTCCTATCCTTGGTTCATTTGCTTGCTTAGATGTAAATTTTATTTTAATTAATTTGCGATTATCGATATTTTGTCGTAATTAATTTGTGAAAATTGAAATTAAGTATTTATTCTATTTCTCTGTCATGCTTAATATTTGTAATTAGCCTTTTAGAGCTAACAACATGTCCCTAATTCCATTTAATAGCCCTAGAGGACATTACACAAGGTTAACCTTAACATATACCACTCTTGCAGGCCATTAAAGAGATTCCAGTCTATAATCAACACATCAAGGACACATGTATACAAGGTCAAAGGAGAAATATGAAAGACCCTACCACCATTAATGTAGTGGGACAACTAGCGGACTTAATGCTAGGGAAGATTCTAAATCCAAAATATGTTGATCCAAGAAATCATATAGTAGATGTACACATTGGGGGAATCTTAATACAAAATACTCTGATTGACTTATTTGCAGCAATAAACGTGATGACCAAAGACACTCTGCTTATATTGAACATTTCAATTTTTTAATTATCCATAATTAAATATTTCATCTCTTTTATTAAAAAATATTAAACTTATAAAGCCCCTCAAAAGTGGGTAACTTTGGAGTTAAATTAAGTCAAGGATTATCCTTCCCCTGAGTGGTGTTTTACTACTGGAGAATAGGGATTCCACACTCCTATTGCACACCCCCAGATAAATTAGGATTTTGCGCCCTTGGCCTATACCTAGTAGGACTCCATGCCCTATTAGATTCAGGACTTTGCACCCTGATCTATCCCATTTATCCAAGACTCCATGCCTTGATATTCCATGGATTCAAGACTCCACATGCTAACCTCCATGAATTCTCATCTATTTAGCCTCGAAAATCCACATTTCACTCAAGGTATTGATTGTGAGCTCATACCCATCTGATGATCCATTTGCAAGGTCATGTTCCTGAGACTTGCACACATCACAACCGAATAGATTAAGAGCATCAAATAAAATTAACAGTGAATTTAAACACAGTTTACCCAAATGTATACATGACCTCCACTGTCATTTCTGATCTTAGCATTCTTGTCAGCAAGTAATTACAGTTCCTTCCATCCTGCTCATTGCAAGGTTAAGAATACATAATCATATAAAACATGTATCATCGACAAGATACTAATCACAATCTGTTCCACACAATAATGATCATCCATGTCAAAATCGTATATCCTAATCCATGTCATTAATCAGATGCGGAAAAAAGAAACATTCATATAACATATACGTAATCAAAAGCAATCTAGTACACACAAAAACAAACACACACACACACAAGAAAGAGTGAAACTAGGTATATAACATGTGTGTGTGTGTGTGTGTGTGTGTGTGTGTTCACTACATCAAGTGTCACAGAAACTATACTTGTCAAGATGGGACACTACACAACAAAACGATTCTTCTTTAAAATAATTGGTTAGTAGAACAAAGAGATGATGAAAAATACATCCTATTCTTAATTTGGGGAATGGATGTAAACTGAAAATGTTACACTATATAGTACAAGTTTGTTAATTGGAAGTAATGACACGGTATTTGGTATACATGTTGAAGGTCACAAAAATAGTGAGCTCAAGGTGCTTTTACATAGATTTATACACAACAAGTAGATATTCCAATAATTTATGAGTCCATGAACACTATTAGAACTACATGACCACATTGAATTCAAAAGGAACATAAGAAAAGAAAGCAATCATGCAACATAAACTACAAACAACAACATAAACTTGTAAACTACATATCAAACAACATAAACTACTTGATCTGCACATATTTTTATTTCTGGGATACTCCTCATATCTAGACACAAGAAGAAAGAAGTAAATAAAAGAAATGAAAGATAAAATAACAAATTAAGAAGCTTGTTGGAATATTTAGAATTCCAAACAAAGGGATCAATAATTGTAGATTGTAGGAAAATAATTCTTCTCAACAAGAGAAGAGTTCAAAAACTCTAAATAACTTGCACTAAAATAAGACAATCAACAAAATCAAGCCATGGAACTATCGAGTAAAGGTCCATGAAACCAAATCTATAAAATGGTAGTTGGAATTCATATTAAATGCTACAAAAACATCATAACACAATAATATTAACTTATCTAGGTCTACATCAAACAGGGTTAGAAAATCCTTACATGTCCAATTAGTTAAAATGAAGAAACTATTCCTAACTATTTTAATGACTTTTTTTCTATAAATGTCTTCACATTCAGATTTTTGAACTCAAGATCAAGGTCAATGAACTTAAAGCTATAAAATAGTAATTGGCATTCATATGGAAAGCTGCAAAACATCAAAACTTGATAATATTAACTTATCTAGATCGATATTTAATAGGGTTTAAAAATCCTTAACTGTTTTAACGAGCCTTTTCCATAAATATCTTCATATGCATATTCTTGTTCTTGTCAATAAAATACGGGAATATTTTCAACAAAATGTACTTACGACTTGACATACTACTGGATACTGAAGTCAGTACCAGAAGAAGAGGGAAATTCTATTGATTCCTGATTATAGGTATGTAGTTCACCTTTCACAAAAAACATCAAGCATACAATACATGCAATCATTCCAGGTTGCAACAATATATCAATTCCTCAATATTGTTCAAATCAACATAAGTTTTTATGTTACAATAAGAGGTCTTCATTAGCAGCTGAATGGAAATCAAACCTAAGGTAATCATCCAACCAACTAATTTATTGTTGATAGACCTAGTCTAGGCGCCTCTAGGACAATGAACAACAACAATATATACATCAGATAACTTCCAATTCTTACAAAACAAGCATCAAATACAATTGTATTACTGCAAGGGATTTGGAGAACAAGAAACCATATCCCTACAATTCTCTATTTACAATATATCAATAAACAACCTTTCCATGAAATTCTTTCAAAATGGGATCCCCAACAAGAACCTAGTAAGAAAACTCAAAGCAGACACACTAAACTAGCACAAAGTCAAAACGTGACATTGCACACTGCAACATATAAAATATCAGAGCTCGACTCTTTACCCCTACAAAATATTTCCCTAGGAAAATTTCCCTATTATTATTCATATTATTAGTGAAGAAACCATATCCCTACAATGATCTATAGATAATCTCAATAGGAAATCCTTTCCACGACATGTATTCAATCAACCACACCGAAGCAACACAAATAATTAACAAAATGGAAAATTCTAAATCTACAACACATTGAGCTCCATACACATGAAGATCATACCATGACTCTCACCAATCGCCCATGCAGATCAATCCTTTCCAAAGCGTTCAATCCCATAATCGACCCTTCAAAGCATCACCCACTGGCATCAACATTAGGGATCGAAAAAATAAGGAGGAAACTGCAGGGGACATGAAAACCAATGCCTAGGCCAATCAATAGATGTCCCCTGTAGATCGTATCTGCAACGCAAGAGAGCCAACCACAATCGCCATAGGCATCAAGAGTCTTTCAAGGAAAGTTGCAACCCAACAAAATGGCCACGACCTCTAATCACCGCACGTAGCAACACAAAGAACACAACCAAAACAAAACCAATTCTCGCAGTCACCACGATAAATAAAACCAACGACACCTCCACAAGCAAAACAACCGCCACCTCCAGTTGTTGCACGCAACACCTCCAGTAAGAAAAAAAACCGTGACCTCTGGTTGTTGTATGCAACACTAGAACATAGTGAAGAACCTCTAGTAACCACAATAGCAAGACTCACAGCACGCAGCACCACAAAGAACCACTATAACAAAACAAAGAACTGCAAACCTTGCAATGTCACATGCCCACATTCAACATTGCATCGTCCACCTGCCTGGGGCACAGCCCACAATTCCCTCGAACTGTTGCAACCCTATCCAAATAATTTCCCATGGTAAATTATGTTTGCATTAGTGCGATGCCCATGCTCGGGGCACAGTGCACAATGCATGATGCCAGCGCCTGGTATCCAATCTGAAAAAACTAGGACATAAACAAAGCATAAGTTATTTGAGCAGAAAACAAACACATGCAAAGATCTGTATTCGATTCATAAGTTTATAAAGATTTATATCAGTCGTTGAACTGCAGGAACGGTTAAAAAACCATGTCACTGTAAACTAATAATTCTAATTAAACTAAGAAATTATTTCTAATACTCCCTCTTAATATCGAGGGTTACATTTTTTTTATACCTACAATGTCAATATTTTGAACCACAAAATTGGAGTTGACAAGTTCACGAATGAAATGAAACCGAGTGTCAATGTGTTTGATTTTATGATGAAACACACTATTCTTTGACAAGGAAATGGCAAATTTGTTATCATAGAAAATTGAAGTAGGTTCCTTCTCCATATATCTAAAATCTAGCAAAAGTCTTTTAAGCCAAACTACATGACATGTTGTTGTAGTTGCTGCTACATAGTCCGCTTCTACAAAAGATATGGAAACTATGGGCTGCTTCTTAGACTCCCATGAAATCAAAATTTTGCCAAAAACGAAAGCGTATCCATATGTGTTTTTCCTATCATCAATAATGCCTGCAAAGTCATTGTCTGTGTAACCTTTGAGCTTATTGTCTTCTGAAGCTGTGAAACTCAAACCATAAGTGGTTGTACCTCCAATATACCTTAAAATCCTCTTTCCAACTTTCCAATGTGAATCCTTAGGAAATTCCATAAACCTTGAAATAAAACTTGTTGAATATGTTATATCAAGCCTAGTAGCAGTAAGATATATAAGACTTCCAACGAGTTGTTTATACAATGTAGAATTAACTGCTGACCCAACATCTTCTTTGCTTAACTTAGTACTAGATGCAATAGAAGTCTCTACTAGTTTAAACTTTTCCATCTTAATTTTTTTTAAACATCAGTAGCATACTTATGTTGACTGACAAATACCATGATCAGATTGTTCCACTTCAATGCCTGAGAAATACTTCATTAAACCAAGATGTGTCATCTCAAACTCTTTTTTCATTGATGCTTTAAATTCATCTTGTTCCCTGTATAGATCATGTCATCAACATAAAGACTTAAGATGAAAATTTTACCTTGTGGATTTGTCTTGATATACAAAGTAGGATCATTTTTGCTTCACCTGAAGCCATCATTGAGTAAATAACGATCAATTTGGTTGTACCAAGCTCTTCGAGCTTGCTTCAAACCATACAATGCTTTCTTAAATTTATACACTTTGTGTTCTTGTCCTTTGACTTCAAAACTAGATGGCTGATGCACATATACTTCATTTAGTATTCCATTTAAGAAAGCAAACTTTACGTCCATTTGATAAATAGGCCATGTGTTATGTGTTGCAATGGCCAAAACAAAACGAATAGTATCTAATCTTGGGACAGGTGCAAAAGTCTCATCATCTTGCGATAGGTGCAAAAGTCTCATCATAATCTATGCCAGGTTGTTGTGAAAAACCTTTGGCAACTAACCTTGCTTTCTATAACCCATTTAACACCAATAGTATTTTTATTTGCTTGAAGATCAACCAAATCCCATGAAAAACCTTTGGCAACTAACCTTGCTTTCTATTTCTCAATCTCAACTTTTTCATTCAATTTAATTTTATAAACCCATTTAACACCAATAGTATTTTTATTTGCTTGAAGATCAACCAAATCCCATGTTTTGTTTCGTTCAATAGCATCAATTTAATTATTCATTGCCATGTTCATAATGGTTTGATTTTTTCTTTCTCCTACTCCATTCTTCCGTGGTACTTCATTAAACCAAGATGTGTCATCTCAAACTCTTTTTTCATTGATGCTTTAAATTCATCTTGTCCCCCGTATAGATCATGTCATCAACATAAAGACTTAAGATGAGAATTTTACCTTGTGGATTTGTCTTGATATACAAAGTAGGATCATTTTTGCTTCGTTATTGTCCTTTGACTTCAAAACCAGATGGCTGATGCACATATACTTCATTTAGTATTCCATTTAGGAAAGCAAACTTTACGTCCATTTGATAAATAGGCCATGGGTTGTGTGTTGCAATGGCCAAAACAAAACGAATAGTATCTAATCTTGCGACAGATGCAAAAGTCTCATCATCTTGCGACAGGTGCAAAAGTCTCATCATAATCTATGCCAAGTTGTTGTGAAAAACCTTTGGCCCCAATTGACTCTGTTTGCATATGCTTCTTAATACCTTGTTATTTACAAAAATCAACAAACTCTCTCGATTCAAGTATATCTAGTAGTTTTATGCTTCTTAATACCTTGTTGTTTACAAAAATCAACAAACTCTCTCGAATCATACTCTCCTCCTCCATCTGACCGTACTTTGATAAATTTGCCACTTTGTTTTTTTGCTCCAGCTTTAAATTCCTTGAACTTAGATACTCTCCTCCTCCATCTGACCGTACTTTGATAAATTTGCCACTTTGTTTTTTTGCTCCAGCTTTAAATTCCTTGAACTTAGTAAAGGTCTCAGACTTGTGTTTGAGAAAATAAACCCAAACTTTGCTAAAATCATCAATAAAAGTCAAGAAATAAAAACTTCCACCAATTGACTCTATTTGCATAGGTCCACATAAGTCTGTGTGTACTAACTCTAAGCGATATTTAGCTCTATAAGAGACTGTTGAAAACTATCACATTGATGTTTTCCTATAATGCAACTTTCACAAGAGGATATTTGACCAATCAAAGAAGGCAATCCCAACTTTCACAAGAGGATATTTGACCAATCAAAGAAGGCAATCCTTGCACCATAGATTGTCTTTATAAAAAACTCATACTCTTAAATGGTAAATGAATGCAACTTTCACAAGAGGATATTTGACCATATAAGAGGCTGTTGAAAACTATCACATTGATGTTTTCCTATAATGCAACTTTCACAAGAGGATATTTCACCAATCAAAGAAGGCAATCCCAACTTTCACAAGAGGATATTTGACCAATCAAAGAAGGCAATCCTTGCACCATATATTGTCTTTATAAAAAACTCATACTCTTAAATGGTAAATGAATGCAACTTTCACAAGAGGATATTTGACCATATAAGAGGCTGTTGAAAACTATCACATTGATGTTTTCCTATAATGCAACTTTCACAAGAGGATATTTGACCAATCAAAGAAGGCAATCCTTGCACCATAGACTGTCTTTATAAAAAACTCATACTCTTAAATGGTAAATGAATGCAACTTTCACAAGAGGATATTTGACCAATCAAAGAAGGCAATCCTTGCACCATCTCTTAAATGGTAAATGACCATAGCGACAATGCCACAAATTAGATGCATTGGAACATGAAACATTCATGGAAATTAACATCATAACCATGTGCCAATAACTGTCCCAAACTAAACAAATTATTCTTGAAATTGTCTACACGATAAACATCATAAATATTTAGCACAAATTCTGCACAACACCTTTTCATGACGCTTTAATTTGATAATCATCTCCCAAACTAATTGTAGAAGTGATGGATGTATCAAGTTTAGAAAACAAATCAGTTTGATTGGTCATATGATTGCTACACCCACTATCTAGCAACCAAATGTTCTTGCTATAAATTTGCTCAGTACCTTGACAAGAAAGAAATAAATCTTCAGATGTTTCACCTTCAGTTTTAGAAATATTAGCTCTATTCTTATATTGAAAATTTCTACATTCACTCTTCATATGACAATAATTCTTGCAATAAAGACAATGGATTGTTGACTTATCTATCCATTTTTGGCCACGTTCTTGTTGAGGTGGCTCCGGTTCTGGTTTGCTACCTCTGCCTCTATCCATGAAAACTTTAGATTGAAAAGCATGTTCTAAATTACCAACTTCCAAATTAATCATTTCTTCATGTGACAACAAAGAACCAGTCAAACTTCTTTGGTAAACTGGTAAGAACTTTATCAACAATCCTTTGATCTTCTAGCTCTTCACCATTAATACTAAGTTGATTTACAACACCCATAACTTTTGTAATAAACTTATCAACACTATCTGATTGAGACCTTAGGGTTTGTAATCTCACAATTCTCACTTTTGCATTACCTGATATGCCAAACTAAGAATATCCCAAATTTATTTAGCATTCTTTGCACCAATAACTTTTGGAAATATAAAATCATCTATAGTATATAATAGCCCAGATTTAGCTTTTCCTTCTTTTTGTTTTTGTTCGGCTAATTTATTTCTTTGTGCATCAGTCATAGCAGCAATAGCAATAGCAGTTGCATTAGGTTGGACAACATCCTTGACCTTCCAAAACAAATTTTATTCTCTCTCTCCAATTATTCTCTTTCTCCAAGAATCATAATTAGATCCAACTAATATAGGAGTTTGGACAGAAAAATTAGATGAAGCCATTCTACATAAATAATATGAACCAAAATTTTACCTCTCAAACTGATTTTGTGCAGCACAACAATAGCGAAATCTGATTTGTGGCTCTGCTGGATTGATTTCTGTCTTCTTCCAACTCTGCGTGCAATATCAACGAACCGACAACTCCAATAACAACAAACTAATAACTCTGCTTATAATATCAACAAACTGGCTGCAACAAATTTTAACAGCAGACTTTAATTTTTGCATTCAGCACCAGTCTTCAACCAACGTCCACTTGAGAGCAGACTTTTCAAAACCTCCAATCGAGAAGAGGCCGCCCAGACTGTCACCAACGGCTGTGATACCATGAAAAAACTAGGACAGAAACAAAGCAGAAGTTATTTGAGCAGAAAACAAACACACGCACATATTTGTATTAGATTCATAAGTATATAAAGATTTAGATAAGTCATTGAACTGCAGGAACGGTTAAAAAACCGTGTAACTGTAAACTAATAATGCTAACTAAACGAAGAGATTATTTCTAACACAATCCCCTGTCAAATAAATCCAGATTAAAAAAATAATAATGCAGAACTTGTCTCCAAGGTTAAACATTAGGGATCTGGAAACCGAGGACCAAGGTATGTGTATGGATAGATTAATGTCCCAGAGCAATCAATATATGTGCCCTCAAGGACATTAAAAAATTTTCAGGCCAATTAATAGATTGAACCTGTCACTATATATCCTTGTGTAGCAGAGAGATAACAATCTATACTGAATTAATTGTTTCACTTTTATTTTCCACGTTATTTATTTTAGTAGTTTTATAAATTGCTTAAACATATCTAACACTCTTTAAAACAAATAAAATTTGTATATTGGAATGTATTGCAAATGAGTGAATCACAGTGAATGGAATGTGAAGTGATAAGAAATATTCACTTTGTTTTTGGGTAACGTGTGATACAGATCTGTGGGCATTGTAGGTGTTGATTTCAGCTCTCCATGAATAGGTCATATGCAAGGAACAATGAAGACCATTGTGATGATAAGAATCTCACGTTGTTTATCCTATTAAGAGTAAGAATAGAATAAATTTAGTTGAGATTAGGTATATCGTCTTCAAAATTTTCATATACCAATATCCCTTTGTTTTTAATATTATTTAAAGAAAAAAAATTATTAATTTAGTTCATATATTTGTATGAATTTAAAAAATAATTGAATTTTTAAGATTGTTTTTTTTACATATTTTGATAATGAGTGAAAATAAAAGAAATAAATTATTTGATTTTGGTTTGCTTTAACAATGTATTTCTATGTTCAAAAAGCTTAAAAGAAGCATTTCTAACTTATTATAGTTTTTAGAAGTTAAAAAACATTCTAAGAGAAAGTTATTTTCATATAGTCATACTTCAAATTAATTTAACTAAATATTAATTAGTAAATAAAGTAATAATTAATTAATATTATAGAATATTTAAAAATTTACAACATAATATAATTTGTATTTTATATATAATAAAATATAATTAATCCTCAAGTACAAAATATAGTTTATATTTCATGTATAATAAAACATAATTAACCATGAAGTACATAGTTTCATATAGTCATAATTTAACTTAATTTAAATAAATATTAATTATAAATTAAAATAATAGTTAATTAATATTGATTATGATGATGATGAAGCTTTCCTAGCTCACTATAGTCCTCGCAAGTTAGGAGGTTAGAAATGTATGTAATATTATAGCAAATATTATGAAATTGAGATGTAATGTGAGAGTAAGTGAGACACTCTAAGAGAAAGTGAGTTTCATCTTTAACACTCGTAGACTCACAAAGATGGCAAATCCTTATTTGGGGGGGCCTTTCAGGAACTGACCAAGGACCTGTTTAGCTATGGAACTCATGAGAGTTCATTTTTATCTTGGCTATATTAATTTTCTAGAGTTCATTTTTATCTTGACTATATTAATTTTCTTCTCTGAGCTAGCTAAAGCGGAAACTCTTCTAGATCTAAACAATCCAATCTTTCTTCAAGAATCTTGAGAAATGTTGCAGTCCCACATTTCATAGGGGAATGACAAGAGTTTCAAAAAGGAATTTCCTTTTATCCCATATGACGAGATTGGCTCACTTACATTTTTTTTTTCAGACCAAAATAGACTTTCCATCCTCCATTGATTCTTTTTAACATAATATCATTTATATTTTATGTATAATACATAATTAACCATGAAATACATAACATTGAAGTATAATATAAATTTTATTTTATTTTATTAATGAAAATAAAAAATAAAAGTAACAC
Source organism: Larix kaempferi (assembly GCA_027924585.1). Lineage (NCBI taxonomy): Eukaryota > Viridiplantae > Streptophyta > Pinopsida > Pinales > Pinaceae > Larix > Larix kaempferi. The sequence goes on from BSBM01000727.1 coordinate 3,988,607, forward strand.
AATTGGGAAGAACAAAGGGTATGTTCAATATTGGTAAATAGAGAATAATCAGTGTTTTAAAAAAGACATAGTGAAGATATAACAAATTTCTTCAAAATAATTCTATTTTTATTGAAATTAATATTAATAATATAATTAATTTCAAATATATTTATTTAATAATTAATAGTATAGATTTATTTTAAATCTGTCTATTTATTAAGGAGTTTATTTTATGAATTAAATGGATTTTTTTTTTAAATTTAATTTGGTTTTAAATTTTTATTTTATGAATTTATATAGATTTTTTGTAGTTTTTTTTATTTAGTCTTAATTTTTTATTTTATAAATTGATATAATTTTTTTAACTATTTTTATTTTTAGTACATAACTTTATGTTCCGTGACAACATATTAAACGGCAGAGCACTCCATTAACTCAACACAATTAAATATAAAAAATTTTAAAAATTAAATTAAATAATAAATATTATAATAATTGAGAAGAAATAAATTAAATCATATTAAGAAATAAACATTTAACATAATTTACAAAGAAAATATAATAACAAACATTATATACCATAAAAGAACAATGTTTAAAAACTATTATAAAACAATGGTTTAAAAACCATTCTAAAATAGTTTTTGATAGATATATAATTATTACAAAAATATTTGAAGGATAGTATTGTGTATAACATTTGTTTGGAAAACATTCTAAAATAGCTTTTGATAGAAATAGTAATTTTTATAAAAGGGTTGGTTAAAAAAATATTTTTAAATATAGTAGAGTGTATTAAGAGTTAGTATAAAATAAATTTTTTGTTGGTTAGAAATGTTAGTCATTCAAGGTGAGTGCATTTCAATTATTGGTTAAGAAACAATAATTTAGGGTATCTAAGTCATCAAAATCACATAGTAAAGGTTTGAGCCACACCAACCCTTAACATGGTTGGATTTTTTGGTGTCTCATATCAATTAAATCACTCCTAAAGATATTGAACTCTAATTATGTTGCAAGAGAAACCGAAAATAACAAGAATTGACATTAACATAAAATAAAGTTATTTTATTTTATTTTTTAATTAAAAAATCAAATTATAAATGTTAATATATTTTTTAATTTTTTAAATAAATACATTATACATTTATTATTTTAATAATTTTGTATGGTTGTAAAATTTGAAGTTGGTGTAGGTTTCTTTTTCAATTATTATTTTTAAATTTTTAAAAATGGTTTTTCTTAGTTTTGACTGGTTTTGCAGATATGATGTCATTTGGTCAGTAGCGCAGGCGGCGTGCTAATGTGTTGTCATTGTCTGTGCAAATGCAGAGCCAGCCTTTGCAGGATTTCAACTTGGCTGTAGAAATGTCAGCGAAAACCCGGGAATCGGGATTTGCTTGGAGCTGTCGGTGGTAAACCCGATTCAGAAGGTGCAGCCTGCAGGTCTTCGTAATCATGTTTCCATGATAATTTGATTTCCATGATAGGCTTCTACAACCAACGGCTGCATGAATAATACTCTTTTAATGCCAATTTGGAAACAAACGGGCTAGATTTAACAATTTTCGAATATTCTAACGCCATCACTATCTTTCCAAAATAGCATACCAAAAATCCAAATCGGTGGACCGTTTTTGCAAGCCACCAGCGACCGAAAGGGCGATGGAGTACAGAGGAAGGGATTGAAATTTGACGCCATTCCACTGTATGTTACCTCCATTGCATATATTATCATATAAAAGATTATCTGCTAGCACAGTTTTTGCCATTGGTCCCTTGTGTACATTTCCTGTCTCGTGAATGCAGATCAACTGGTGCATGCACCCAGTAATCCACCAGCAAACACCTATATGTGGTTGTGATTCCATATTATTAATTTCCTTTTTTTATTTTTTTTATTATGCCACACTTATAAACTTATTCAAACAAATATAATACGATTAAGCAAAAATGATAATGACACACTTATAAACTTATTCAAACAAATATAATATGATTAAGCAAAAAGAAGTTGAACACAGCATTTTTTTTTAGAATTCGGAGATGGAGAAATTGTTGAAATTGTGATTTTCGTTATTAGAATTGCAATTTTGATTGTAGGAATGGATTCAACATCCTCGATTACATCTATAACATCCTGATTATACAATTCCAGCAACCAAATACTATCATTTCAATAATTTTAACTAGAATTTAACATAAAAACTCACCAAATTTTAGATATAGACCTAACAATTCATATATTTTTCTATTCAAAGCACCCGAGAATGGGCATGGCCAAATTTGTTCTCAATCCTTGAATCCTACAGAAAGTGCAAGAAGAACTAGACATAGTCGTCAATAAGGATAGAGTGATCAATGAGATTGGTTATCTTCACCTACCATAGTTGTAATGCATTACAAAAGAGGCTCCCCGCTTGAATCCACCCTCTACTCTGATGCTTCCCCATAAAGCAACGCAGAGTGTCGATAAGTGGTAATAATATACCCAAAGAAGTCATTGTGTTTGATTTGCCCCAATGCAAACTTGGGTATTAATTGAGCAGAAGATATGCACAAGTTTTCCCTGATGCACAATTGGGTATTAATTTGGTAGAAGATATGCACATGACGATTAAGTGTTTTATAAGGAGGGGGTTGCTTTGCAAAATGGCACTGAGAATCATTGTGAGATTTCTCCAGTATAGTATTATCATCCACAGTTATTTGGCATGAACTATTAGATAAAATGGTCAGAAATTTAAACATTCAAAACATAGAAATTTAATTTTGTGGGAAGTAAGATTTCCAGGGCATTAAAATTTTCATCATGTTTTCCTTTGTTGTTAATATATGGTGGTCTGTTGGTGGGAATAGATGGATTTCATTCCATCCACCCGGAACCGTCCCTAAATAAAAGCATAGTGACATTGCTACTTTATTGCTTTTGTTTATATATAACAAAAAAAATGTTTTTTTTTTATTACAACTATATATATATGAACCAAAACTTTTAGATGATTTTTCACTATTACAAAAATGTTGTTGGCAGGGGTCCAGAGCACACAAGTACGGTACCACCAGGCAACGGAAGGGTCATCGACATGAACAAAGGACCAGTCATGAAGTGTAAAAAAGCCGACGAATAAGGAATATTTGGTTAAGTTAGTTAGTAATGGGTCATTTGGACCATTTTGTAATGGCCAAGTGAACCTAGGAGTATGATTGTAAGCCTAAGGGCATCTTTTGATCTATCTATTTTGAGCATCTATCCGGTTTTGGTACCTCTTGCATGATAGTCTTTTTTATTTCTTAGATCACAACTGTTGTTCTGAGTTTGTAATGGTTCTGCGATATGCTTTCCGGAGAATTCTGTGATGTATGAGGCAAGTTGATGAATAATGAGAATGATTGATTGATCTATGTATTTGTCTCCTTTTGAGTTATCGCAATATGATTGAATGCGTTGTCGCAATGTTTAACGTCGCTACATGGTTCTATATGGTTTTATGAATGAAATCACAATTATGTTATGTATATCAAATCTGTTAAGTATGCTTTGATAATATGTTTAATTTTTCAACTGTGAGATGATAATAAGTTGATGCGAATGAAGATAATGTTTAAGTAGATCTGGTTGATAGGTTGATAATGTGATGTTCTGATGTGAATGCGAATCTATGGCTTATTTTGCGAATGAGTGTGAGATAATGCATGTCTTCTTACAACTGCAGAAACTTGGTTCCTGCAGCCCCCTTAAACATCTAGGGTGAGACTTCACTCACTCTGTAGGTGTTGCTGGAAAGGTAAAACCTTTCTAGGCTGAGGTTTAAGCGAGTATGTGTCGATGTTTGTTGATAACAGTGGAAGTGAACCCATGTCGACATAACTGTGTCAACAAATGTTTCTGCTGCCAGGACCCTAGTGCGAAAGGAGAGAGGACATGTTGTGGCATCCGACAAAGTCGGAGATCATAGAATGGTTCCACAAGAAGACGCAAGAATTTGCTAAGGAAGAAAATCGGAACCCTGGATGTTCGAAAACCAATTCGATGCAAAAATACATCTACTCTGATATCCACAAAGTATTCTTCTGCAAGTTTCCTATACTACTATACAAATGGTTGGCGCAATGAACTTTTCAGAAGAAGAATTTCCAATAAGGTGATCCTGAACACTAGACCCCAGAACTGATCCAGCAGTTGAAATGGGTGAACAAAAAAGCTTCAAGGGTTGTCGAGGTTTGGGTAGACAGGATTTTGGAAGGATACATTACTGAATTTGTTGTCGACAAAGTTAAGCCATACAATGATGCAGAAAGGAAATTTTTCAAGGGACTCGGAGGAAGGTATCTATTGTCGCTAAAATTGTGGATCAAGATGCTCATTTTTGAAAGGGTATATTAAAGATGAACTCTGACGAGTAAATCTCGGGTGTGCAAAGGCTGTGGGTACCGGGCGGATGCGGGTCTGATAGAATGATGCGGGGTAGATGGATATGAGCTACGACAAAATTTTGAGGGAATCTACAAAAGATTGTGGTCGCTTGTGAAGGGGGGTGAGGTTCCGGCCGGAGAAGAAGAGCAAGACTGAGATAGAGAGAGAGTCTCCTAGTGTGACCGAAACAGAGAAATGTGAATTAGGACCATAAGGGACTAAGGGACCCTACTGTGACGAAGGGGACGACCATGATACCCCTAAACATGAGGAAGGACAAACCCAAAGCTACAATGTACCCACCACCCCATGCAGTGCGCCAAACTTTGGAGGAATAAATATAAGCTCTTCACAGGGTTATATTGTGTGTCAAAAAAATAGTAAGAGTAGTGGATCTACAAACACCAATAGGAAACCAAGGATGGCAGGTGATTACGTAAAGATGCCTCTTTTTCAAGGTAAAGGGACCGAGGATCCCGAACAATACTGGTTCTTATGCGAAGCGGTGTGGACATTGAAACAAGTCCAAGATGATGATACTAAGAAGGGACAATTGGCGACGACCTTTCGGGGCCGTGCGCCGGAATGGTTTATGAAGTTTTTGCAAGTACCTATAGGGAGTCCACAGAAAAACTTGGCACAAATCAGAGTAGGATTGATCAATGAATTTAGGAAACCAAAATCAGAGTCGCAGTATATCACAGATTTGAAGGAAATAAATCAATTTCCTAATGAATCGGTATGGGAATTTGATCATAAGTACAAAACAGTGATGGCCAAAGTAAGTTTTGGAATGAGCGACATGCAACATAAATAATCTTTTATTGCAGGATTGATACCGCACATTCAGATGCCACTGATGCAACATAAGATTGTATCCCAGGAAGAGGCATTGGAAATTGCGATGAAGCTTGAAGCTTCGCTGGTTGGAGAAATAGGGATTGGCATGAACTAGATCCAAGCGCAGCTAGTGAACTTGACTATCCAACTACAGGATATCAAGAAGGGGAAGGAAGTTCATGAAGAAATATGGTGCAGTCGATGCAAGTCTGAAGGACACCATAAGGATCAGTGCCCTAAATTCTGTGAATATTTACAGTCTGGTGCACCAAACCCACTCAGTCAAGGATGAATGCCCTGATGTCAAATTTTTTAAACAAGGGGACATCGACAAGAAGAATGTGTGTACTTACAGAAGATTGTGTCGAAGCCGACTAACCTTTTTTGTAACTTCTGTCAATCGGTCGGTCATGAGGAAAAGGATTGTAGAGCATATGATTTGCTCCAAGAGAGAACTGCAGATACTTATTTCATCAAGGGAGAGGAGAAACCTCCTGTACAACTGCAACAAAAGTATAATCCACCACAGCCATAGTATAATCAACCACAACCGCATTATAATCAACCGCAGCCGCAATATAATCAGCAGTAGTACAATCAGCCGCGAGGTAGATTCATAGGAGGATTATGTGGAGATCGCAGTGGAGGCTTTTGTCATGGAGGAAATCTTGGTCGAGGTCGATGACCGGGTATGTGCTAAAATTGTGTCCATATTGGACATTATCAGATGGATTTTCTAAATCCGAATCCGTCGTGTACCTATTGCATTGCAGCAGACCACAATTTCGAATATTGTTCTCAGTTGATTACGAAGTGGAATACTAAGAATGCGCCACAGCCACAACCAAATATGAATGTAAATCAGAATCAGAACCCTAATCCAAATGTGCAGAAGATCTCAACAGAGATAAGAAGTCAACCCGTGAATGTCGCAATAGTAACCAAGGGAGGAGTTGCGACAGGAGAAGATAGGCCACTGCCAAATGTTCATCCCGCAACGCGGAAACATGTTCAATTTGATGCGGAAGCAGAGAAGGAAACATTTTTGGAAGCACGATATTCGATGAGAAAGAATAATACTAAGTTTCCACCTATTGGCCAAAAGGAACCTGTCTATGAGATGCTGTTGATATTTGATACAGAAAATTCATAGAGGTCACCAAGGAAGTTCAGCACCCTGAGGAATTTCCTATAAATCTATTTGACGTTAGAAAAGGATCAAGATGCACTAGCAGAGATAGCTAGTTTATTGTATCGACAGGAGGAAGGGACACATGATCGGACAATGAAACGATTGCACAGGAATAAGACAGGAAGAGAGATGAGGATGAACGCCTAGATTGGTGCATACGATGTAGATCCTATCATTTTGGACCTAGGATCAGACATAAACATCCTGACAAAGAAAACATGGGAAATGATGGGGAAACCGCAGTTGTTATGGTCCCCTGTGCAACTTCAATTGGAAAATTAGAGTAAGGTCACACCAACTGGTCGATTATTTCATCTTCCTATTGAAGTAGAAGGACTGGAGACTTATGCAGACTTCGATGTCATAGAGATAGTTGAAAACACAAGCCCATATCCGGTGTTGGGAATAGACTGGGAAATGGAGAATCAGGATGTCATCAATTTTAAGAAAATGACGATGTCCTTTGAAAATCGTGACATGAGGGTAATCGCCATGCTTGATCCACTGGAAGGGAAAAGGTATGTCAAACCAATGAGGGATGAGTTTATAGAAGGATGGGACAATGTCTACAACATTTCATAGGATTACATCAATCCCAACGTCAATGGGGAATTAGCATGGGGAAGTGTTAGTTTTGCGTCGTTAGACTCCGACGAGGTGCTAGAAAACTGGCAAAATCGATTATATGAGGTTTCATTCAGAAAGTGTGCAGGAATCACTTAGTCGTTGAGATGGGTAGCAAAGGAGGTATGTGATTTGCCGACATATGAAGGATTACCTAAGATGTCTATCTTAATCGTCGAATTCAAGGAAAAAGTATCAAAACCATAGTGTCTGCTGGCGTTAGAAGAAGCACTGAAGGCTATGCCAACAAGGTGGTGGGCATCACACAAGTCATCAATCACAAGATGGAAACTATGTCGACAATTGATGGAAGTCATATTTGCAGAAAATGAATGCTACTACGGAAACAAATACAATGGAAGGGGTGATCCAAGGGATCATCTGGGAGAGTATCAAAGCACATGGGGAATTGGACCGAAGCAAGAATGGGTTCATGCATTCATCCATATGCTAGATGATGTATCGCGGAGCTGGTACATTGCAGCAGAATTGCAATGACAAACAAGTACATGGGAATAATTCACCATTAGTTTTAGCCAGACATTCAGCTTCACTGATGAGAATCCCTTCATCCATAGTGCATTGTAGGAGATCCGTGAAAATGTACTCGAAAAAGTTATGACAAAAAGATTGATGGTATTACAATGGACTGCGACACCAGAAATGATGATGGAATGCTATAATGTGTTGGGAGGACCTGACAACAAGGATGATCCTAGATCCGTTTATGTCCCAGAGTCGGAGGGAAGCTATGATGGCGAAGTACCAGAGATGCCATTCGAAAAATTCCAACAACCCTTGAAAATCAAGAAGGTTAATATTGGGTCGGAGGAAAATCCCAAGTTTGCTAGCATTGGAGATTACTGGGAAGATTCAACCATTGGAAAGGTTACTGATCTACTGCATGAATTTCAAGACTTGCTCCCCACAAAATTTTCAGAGATGAAGGGCATTCCCGGGGACCTGGGTGAGATGTATATTCCTCTCAAAACTGATGCGAAGCCAGTAAAGCAACGACCATATAGACTGAATCCCAGGTATAAGGAGTGGGTGAAGGCTGAGATAGAGTGAATGCTGGATGCAGGAATCATAGAACATGTCGAAGAGTCGGAATGGATCAACCCAATGGTCGTCCAAGATAAGAAGACAAGAGAAATTCAGATTTGCGTCGATCTAAGGAAGCTAAACGATGCATGCCTTCACGATCCATTCTCTATGCCAATCATTGATGAAGTACTAGAAGGTGTTGGAGGCTAGGAGGTCTATCCATTTACAGATGGAGTTTCAGGATACCACTAGATTAGGATTGCGAAGGAAGACCAACATAAAAATACCTTCATGACAGAATGGGGTTGCTTTCAATACAGAGTGATGCCATTTGGTCTCAAGGATGCTCCTGCAATATTTTCAAGTCTAGTCAACGCTGCATTTAAGTATTTCATTCACAAGTTTCTGGTAGTGTACATGGATGACTGGACCTTATATGGGCTGGTTAAGGACCACCTTGCAGACCTAAGGATGATGCTAAAAAGGTGTCGACGACATCATATTTCATTGAACTTAAAGAAGTGTATTTTCTTTGCAACATTCGGTATCCTATTGGGCCATATCGTATGTAAGGAGGGGATTGTTGAGATATTGTAACTTCAAAGAATATTATATTTGTACTTTATTATTCTGGAGATGTTTCATTCCTCCGTGAAGATCTTATTATATATCCGGAGATGTTTATTCCTCCGTCGGAATGTGGTAACTTGGGTTATTAGACTTCCCTAGTGGGGGTCAGCCCTGTATGTGTTATGTGGGTCAAAGGGTTATTAGACCACCCTAGAGGGGTCGTCCCAGTCAGTTGTAATGGGGTATTTAACCCAATGGTTAAATACGATCCTACATGACTTGTGTAAAAGACAAGTCAGAGTAGTGTATAAATAGAGGAGGTGTATTCCTCATTTAACACACACACTCACTCACTTGAGAGTAGCGCACTTATGGAGGAGAGGTCTGCTATGGTGGAGGAGGAGATCATGTCTTTGGTTTGCATCTTTGTATATTGCTGGTCATCTATATTGAGGAAGCTTTGCTGGGTTTTCTACTCCATGAGGGTTTCCCAGGATAAATCTGTGTCTCTTGTGTTTATGCTGTGCTTGTTGTTTCTTCAGTGATCCTGTATATGCTATTATTGTGAAATGGAATGTGATGCTGCTATTTTCTATCTTAGCATATTAAATCTTAACAGGGATGTTGGTTGACCCAGCGAAGATTGCAATTATTGTCGACCTATCACCACCAGCGATGGTGAAGCAGTCGAGGGAGACGTTGGGACATACAAGATATTACAGGAAGTTCATCAGGGGATATTCAACGATTACTACACCGATGGAGAAGATGTTAAAGAAGGATGCAAAGTTCGAGTGTAACGACGAGTGCCAGAAGAGCCGTGACATACTAAAGGCGAAGATGGTCACAACAAGGATATTAGTATTCCCCGACTAGAAGAAATAATTCCATGTACATGTGAATGCATCATCAGTAGCACTGGGAGTGATATTGGCACATCCCGAAGAAGGGTCGATTGACCACCCAGTCGCATTTGCGAGTAGGAAGTTGTCTAGCGTGGAGAATAATTATACGATGATGGAGAGATAATGTAATACCCCAAATTTTGGACTTTAACCCCTTTTATATTTTGCTAAGTAGTATTTCATTTTACTTAGGTGACATTAGAAATTTGAGAAGTAATTTCTGATGACCATGTGGACCAACACATTAATGAGATGGGAGTCACAGTACCCTATGGTTTGGAGAATAAATGCCAATTAAAATAATAATGAGAAATTATTATTGGAGAAAATGGTAAACCCTAAAGAAAATTTTAGGGAGAGTAATGAAATTAAAGAAATAACAAAATATGAGAATTCACACCAAAGAGAATAAAAAGATAAAAGAGGAACTCATTCATAGATTATATATCATGATCATTATCACACAAGAGAGAAATGGGAGTTGGGAATAAAATTAACCAGAGCTAAATGAAGACAAGTAAATGGGGGCAGTTTTGGAGCACAAAACTGAACTAGAACAAGAGATATCATAGCAACTGGGTATAGCTTGGGACACTAGTTGTGTTTAGGTAGGAAAACTACCCCAAGCTTGCAGGAGCACTGCACTTACTCTGAATAGGCTGTGACTGACTGATTCTCTTAAATGGCTGAGACTTAAAAGCCCCTAGATCATCCTAGAGATCAGGAGAACTGATTTGGATGTTAGGTTGTCTGTTGCCACATAAATTTTATAAATATCTTGGGGAACAAGTTAAGGGAAAATAAAATATAAAATCTGAACCAGGGGGACTATGAACTCAACTCGGGAGTGACCTGGAAGCAAGGAGAACTTGTTGGTCAAAGGATGGGAGGTTTGTGGCTAGGTTCCACTGGTCATCAGAGTACAGATAAGTTTATATACTGTACTTCTAGGATAACTTTTATGGAATACTTGTTAGGATTGGTTTACGTATATTCCTGATTTACTGTTGACAGGTTGCTTTACTAGATCTAATCAGATGTATATTGTTATACTGAATATCTAAGTAAAGATCTTACATAAAATATTAGGTCTCTGTAATATTGTACAAATTGGTGATCTAATTGGTATATTTGAAATATTTACAGTTTATGTTTGATGTAAGAATGAACACATTCTTTGTAAAGTAGGTAGACATATATATAGTTAATTAATGATTTATAAGCCTGAGATAGGTATTATAGGATGATCATTGTTTATGTTATATCCTATGGATATGTTGAATGTATTTAAATAGAATACATTTCTTTTTATTCAACGGAGCCCATTACTGACAGAGAGGATGTTTCGCATATTATGGCAGAAATGAGGCAAACATGTAAACCGTGAGGTTTACATGTCAAGCCATTATATTATATAATTTTTTTTTCTATTTTTATAGATAAACAAAAGGGATGACTGTAAACAGAACCTTTCCTATCTTTTACAGATAAGCATAAATATTGTGGATATAATGATTTATATCTACTTTTAATGGATTTTATTATTCGACAGAGTTTATACACTCAAAATGAATCTGTATATAAATTACATTTAATTCTAGCTTGGAACTCAGAGTCGTTTTCTATCAAACTTTGTTTATACATAGCATTTAATGTTCAATGTGGAACTAGATTTGGTTTCCATTACAGTTGTAAACATTAACTAATTAATTTCAAGATGCATTATATTTTCAGATGTGTTTTATCCTTATATGCTTGCCATTAAATCTCGGAATAGGTCGAGCTGCGACCTTCATTGTTTGAAATCCAATCGTTATACAATGAATAGAACCAACTTCTACGCTAAAGCATATTTCCATAATTTAAACGTGGTATGCATTCACATAGGCAAGTGTTTTGTACCCTGGTTCCATGATTTACACAGTGTGCATATTATTTTTAAACAATGCATCTACCATATTAATTTATGCGTATGCTTGTGGCTCAGGGAGAAACTGAAAAATAGTTTTAAAAAACGAACAAGAAACCAATGCCATAAACGATTATGCAATATAAGTTTGAATGCGACTCTATCTATTACAACCACTATATTATTTGCATATTCGAAGCTCGGGAAACATTTTGGAAAACAGAGTTCAAAGAATAACAAACAAATTCTGTAATAATGCTCCATGCTATGCTTCACGTTTTATAACCATTTCGAATTTAAAGAATGGATGCACAAACTGTATGGAAATTCAAATAAAAAAGGATATCGTTTCCCTTAAAATTTTTGGAGCAGTAACATGTAAACCCCGACAACCATGTTTGAGACAGAGTGTGGATTAACCAGCGAGTGCTTATGCACTTCCTGGAAAAATATAAATAAGTTTATCAACAAGTAGCTATCTATACAAGTCTCCACTGCTACAAAGTGAATCTTAAGGTCGTGAATCCCATCCCCGCAGAGTTAAGCGTGATGTTTCAGAAAACTAGGTCGACGACCTTTTCCTTTTCAACAGTGAAAGCAAAAACCCTAACTAGTAACTCTACCAATGTTTTAAGTAACTCACCCCCCACCAATGGGGTAAACCACACCCGAGGCATCATGGGTTGGTGAGTTACCTTGCCATATGGATAACCCTTCTTCATGCTCGACGTCGGCTATGGGAGTCACCACGAGTGCTCCCTACCTCCACCTTCTCCTTCTTACCTACACAAGAAAGTTAACGGAGTTAAACCTATTAAAAGCTTGTAAACAGAATCTTTACCACCTTTCACTACTTATAAAAATGACACGTTACCTATATTGGAGCAAAGGTGCAACACTTCACTTGTGTAAGGAAGAAAAGAAATGACAAATGTTAGCCATTGCAGAAGGTTGAATAAGCGGTTAAAAACATTGAATTTTTACAACAGAGTGTTAACTTTTCTTACCTTCGCGTGCATGGATGAATCACCGAACACCTTCCATCGTTGTGGGCTGGATCATAGTGGCGTCGAGCCATCTCACTATCAATTCAAGGTGTGAGCCTTCGAAACAGAGTTGAGGCTCTCTATGCAGACCTCATCGCAGCAACAATTAAAGGTCTCGAAGACCCCAACCCTCCAAATGTTGCGATTACCAGGACTGAGAGGTAATTGTCACCTATAAACTCGGTGGTCGTGGATTTAATTCCAAGCCCATAGATTGGATGGGCATGAAGACCATGATGAACTCCACAACTAGATCAACGGCGTTGATTGCATCACATTTTCCCATAACCCAGTACTGAATCGAGATCAACGGTGGGCACTAGATTGTTAATTAATTGAGTTTATAACTAGTACGTGGTACACCACTCAACATGAAAGCAGTCTCTCCAAGGTTCGGCTGTGAGTGGGTTCACATTAATGGAGTCGACCAACCAGGACCATGTCGACTTAATCCTTAAATGCACCAGTTTTGGAACTTTGAAACTTTGTCAAGTGTATCGTCCACCTGCCACAGTGGCAACCCATTCCAGGGTTTAAAATGAAAGATGTGGAAAGGGAAAGCCTATGTGGCACAGCCACATCACCATCTCGGTCACACTCGTAACATGCAATTGTTGACCAACCAATGTTATATTTTATCCATGCAAGTTATACAATTTTTGGTATGTTGGTTTACGTAGCCCATAGTCCTTTTTAATGGTGCATGAAACCCTTAGTCAATAATTTGGGAAAGCGAATTTATGCACAAGTGCTACGACTACATAGTGGCATGGTTAGACCATGGGTTATGTGGGTTGATAACATTGGTAGCACCAGTCATAATATATTTATATAGGGCATATATATGTGTGTGTGTGTGTGTGTGTGTGGCATATAAATCCAAAATAGCATACCAAAAATCCAAATCGGTGGACCGTTTTTGCAAGCCACCAGCGACCGATGTCTCCAAAATAGCATTTACATTTATGACTGAATGACAAATCTAGTGTTATTGATGTTGTTAGGTTCTTGTCAGAAGAAGGGCGATGGAGTACAGAGGAAGGCGCCACTCAGGTAAGGGATTGAAATTTGACGCCATTCCACTATATGTTACCTCCATTGCATATATTATCATATAAAAGATTATCTGCTAGCACAGTTTTTGCCATTGGTCCCTTGTGTACATTTCCTGTCTCATGAATGCAGATTAACTGGTGCATGCACCCAGTAATCCACCAACAAACACCTATATGTGGTTGTGATTCCATATTATTAATTTCCTTTTTTTATTTTTTTGATTATGCCACACTTATAAACTTATTCAAACAAATATAATACGATTAAGCAAAAAGAAGTTGAATACAGTGTTTTTTGGGAATTTGAGAAATTGCTGAAATTGTGATTTTCCTTATTAGAATTGTAATTTTGATTGTAGAAATGGATTCAACATCCTCGATTACATCTATAGCATCCTGATTATACAATTCCAGCAACCAAAAACTATCATTTCAATAATTTTAACTAGAATTTAACATAAAAACTCACCAAATTTTAGATATAGACCTAACACTTCATATATTTTTCTAATGAAAATGTTGAATTCAAGTAGCTTCTAATGCTGCTTATAACAATTATGTAAGAAAAGTCTATTGTGCATTTCTATGTTCTATTAGGTTCAACGATTATATATCTTTATTTTTCTAGTACTCAATTTCTTATAATTCTTATACCATTTAATATTTACCCATTTACCCAAATAAAACCTAGTATTTAATATCTTTTGTTATGTATTTTTCAAGTGAAGCGTTGAACTCGAATAGCTTAGGCTGCTTATAACAATTGTGTGAGAAAAGTCTATTACACATTTATTTGTTTTATACGAGGTCCAAGGATTATATATCTTTATTTTTTGGTAGGAATACTTCGTACTCAATTTCTTATACTTAATAACAATTAAAATTATGTTAAATTCTTATGTCCTTTTTTACACTGAAGTAATACTTTTTTTCACACATACAACAAATTTCTTTCCCAAATATGGGAAATCTACGGTCTCATGTTCATTTCGAAACCAAATTTGTTTTTATAAGGAACATATATGCTTGGTTTTACATTTTTTTTCTCAATTTCTTGTTTGTAACATTGATAGGTGTTTATATCTTAGAACATCTATGCTTTTCCTAGATTGAAGGAGGATTTTCCTAGATTGAAGGAGGATGAGACAAATGTAATGATTGATTTTATGGTAGTCCTTCAAAATTCCAAATAAACAATTATAAAATATATATATATATATATATAATAAGTGGTAGTTGATGCATGGATAACTCTTAGCTCATGCATGGATAACATGTAGACAAGTCATTTAACTAAAGAAGGTAACAGGTAGTTGAGGCATGGAGAAGAATAGGTGATTAAAACTAAGCATAGAGAACAAGTAAGAGATAACTTCGTCATGACACTTAACTTGTTACCTATCAGTGTTCTAAGTAGCTGTGCTAGTTTAAATTAATTCTCATATCCAAATATCATGACAAGAATGAGAAATGTGCATGGAGAATACACATTGTCTGCGTCAATATCAACTCGCTCTGCAAATAGGGAGCCATGTGAGTTGAATTTTTTATTTGCATTTGAAGATGGTAAAAAAAAGGATATTTGATTGAAAGTGTAAGTAACCTAAAAAGATAGTGCATGGAGGCAGAATTGGCATCAATGGTTAAAGTGGAGGTTTTATGCCACAAAATATGGCGATTCAAAGCACCCAAGAATGGGCATGGCCAAATTTGTTCTCGGTCCTTGAATTCTATACAAAGTGCAAGAAGAACTAGACATAGTGGTCAATAAGGATAGAGTGATCAATGAGATTGGTTATCTTCACCTACCATAGTTGTAATGCATTACAAAAGAGGCTCCTCGCTTGCATCCACCCTCTACTCTGATGCTTCCCCATAAAGCAACGCAGAGTGTCGATAGATGGTAATTATATACCCAAAGAATTCAATGTGTGTGATTTTCCCCAGTGCATACTTGGGTATTAATTGGACAGAAGATATGCACAAGTTTTCCCCAATGCACAGTTGGGTATTAATTTGGTAGAAGATATGCACATGACGATTAAGTGTTTTATAAGGAGGGGGTTGCTTTGCAAAATTGCACTGAGAATCATTGTGAGATTTCTCCAATATAGTATTATCATCCACAACTATTTGGCATGAACTATTAGATAAAATGGTCAGAAATTTAAACATTCAAAACATAGAAATTTAATTTTGTGCGAAGTAAGATTTCTAGGGCATTAAAATTTTCATCATGTTTTCCTTTGTTGTTAATATATGGTGGTCTGTTGGTGGGGATAGATGGATTTCATTCCATCCACCCGGAACCGTCCTTGAATAAAAGCATAGGGACATTGCTACTTTATTGCTTTTGTTTATATATAATAATAAAAAAAATGTTTTGTTTTTTATTACAACTATATATATATGAACCAAAACTTTTAGATGATTTTTCACTATTACAAAAATGGTGTTGGCAGGGGTCCAGAGCGCACAAGTACGGTACCACCAAGCAATGGAAGGGTCATCGACATGAACAAAGGACCAGTCATGAAGTGTAAAAAAGCCGACGAATAAGGAATATTAGGTTAAGTTAGTTAGTAATGGGTCATTTGGACCATTTTGTAATGGCCAAGTGAACCTAGGAGTATGATTGTAAGCCTAAGGGCATCTTTTGATCTATCTAGTTTGAGCATCTATCCGGTTTTGGTACCTCTTGCATGATAGTCTTTTTTATTTCTCAGATCACAACTGTTGTTCTGAGTTTGTAATGGTTCTGCGATATGCTTTCCGGAGAATTCTGTGATGTATGAGGCAAGTTGATGAATAATGAGAACGACTGATTGATCTATGTATTTGTCTCCTTTTGAGTTATCGCAATATGATTGAATGCATTGTCGCAATGTTTAACATCGCTACATGGTTCTATATGGTTTTATGAATGAAATCACAGTTTTGTTATGTATATCAGATCTATTAAGTATGCTTTGATAATATGTTTAATTTGTCAACTATGAGATGATAATAAGTTGATGCGAATGAAGATAATGTTTAAGTAGATCTGGTTGATAGGTTGATAATGTGATGTTCTGATGTGAATGCGAATCTATGGCTTATGTTGCGAATGAGCGTGAGATAATGCATGTCTTCTTACAACTGTAGAAACATGGTTCCTGTAGCCCCGTTAGACATCTAGGGTGAGACTTCACTCACTTTACAGGTGTTTCTAGAAAGGGTAAAACCTTTCTAGGCCGATGTTTAAGGGAGTATGTGTCGATGTTTGTTGACAACAGTGCGAAGTGAACCCATGTCGACAGAACTGTGTCAAAAAATGTTTCTGTTGCCAGGACCCTAGTGTGAAAGGAGAGAGGACATGTTGTGGCATCCGACAAAGTCGGAGATCACATAATGGTTCCACAAGAAGACGCGAGAATTTGCTGAGGAAGAAAATTGGAACCCTGGATGGTCAAAAACCGATTGGATGCAAAAGTACATCTACTCTGATATCCACGAAGTATTCTTCTACAAGTTTCCTATACTGCTATACGAATGGTTGGTGTAATGAACTTTTCAGAAGAAGAATTTCCAATAAGGTGAGCCTGAACACTAGACCCCATAACTGATCCAGTAGTTGAAATGGGTGAACAACAAAGCTTCAAGGGTTGTCGAGGTTTGGGTAGATAGGATTTTGGAAGGATACATTACTGAATTTGTTCTCGACAAAGTTAAGCCATACAATGACGCAGAAAGGAAATTTTTCAAGGGACCCAGAGGAAGGTATCTATTGTCGCTAAAATTGTGGATCAAGATGCTCATTTGTGAAAGGGACTATTAAAGATGAACTCTGACGAGTAAATCTCGGGTGTGCGGAGGTTGTGGGTACCGCGTGGATGCGGGTCTAATAGAATGATTCGGGGTAGATGGATATGAGCTACGACAAAATTTTGAGGGAATCTACGGAAGATTGTGGTTTCCTGCAAATTGGGGTGAGGTTCCAGCTGGAGAAGAAGAGGAAGACTGAGATAGAGAGAGAGTCTCCTAGTGCGACCGAAACAGAGAAATGTGAAACAGGACCATAAGGGACTAAGGGACCCTACTATGAAAAAGAGGACGACCATGCTACCCCTGAACATGAGGAAGGAAAAACCCAAAGATACAACGTACCCACCACCCCGTGCAGTGCGCCAAAATTTGGAAGAATAAATATAAGCTCTTCACAGGGTTATATTGTGTGTCAAAACAATAGTAAGAGTAGTGGATCTACAAACACCAATAGGAAACCAGGGATAGCAGGTGATTACGTAAAGATGCTTCTTTTTCAGGGTAACGGGACCGAGGATCCCGAACAATACTGGTTCTTATGCGAAGCAATGTGGACGTTGAAACAAGTCCAATATGATGATACTAAGAAGGGACAATTGGCGACGACCTTTCGGGTCCATGCGTTGGATTGGTTTATGAAGTTTTTGTAAGTACCTATAGGGAGTCCGTAGAAAAACTTGGCACAAATCAGAGTAGGATTGATCAATGAATTTAGGAAACCAAAATCAGAGTCGCAGTATATCATAGATTTGAAGGAAATAAATCAATTTCCTAATGAATCGGTATGGGAATTCGATCATAGGTACAAAACTCTGATGGCCAAAGTAAGTTTTGGAATGAGCGACATGCAACATACATAATGTTTTATTGCAGGATTGATACCGCACATTCAGATGCCACTGATGCAACAGAAGATTGTATCCCAGGAAGAGGCATTGGAAATTGCAATGAAGCTTGAAGCTTCATTGGTTAGCGAAATAGGGGTTGGCATGAACCAGATCCAAGCGCAGCTAGTGAACTTGACTATCCAACTACAGGTTATCAAGAAGGGGAAGGAATTTCATGAAGAAATATGGTGCAGTCGATGCAAGTCTGAAGTACACCATAAGGATTAGTGCCCTGAATTCCGCGAATATTTACAGTCTGGTGCACCAAACCCACTCAGTCAAGGATGAATGCACTGGTGTCGAATTTTTTAAACAAGGGGACATCGACAAGAAGAATATGTGTACTTACAGAAGATTGTGTCGAAGCCAACTAACCTTTTTTGTAACTTCTGTCGATCGGTCGGTCATGAGGAAAAGGATTGTAGAGCATATGATTTGCTCCAAGATAGAACTGCAGATACTTATTTCATGAAGGGAGAGGAGAAACCTCCTGTACAACTGCAACAAAAGTATAATCCACCACAACCACAGTATAATCAACCACAACCGCATTATAATCAACCGCAACCGCAGTATAACCAACCACCACCGTAGTATAACTAGTCGTCGTATCAGGCACTGCAATATAATCAACAATAGTACAATCAGCCGCAAGGTAGATTCATAGGAGGATTCTGCGGAGGTCACAGTGGAGGCTTTTGTCATGGAGGAAATCTTGATCGAGGTCGATGACCGGGTACATGCTAAAATTGTGTCCATATTGTACATTATCAGAGGGATTTTCTGAATCTGAATCCATAGTGTACTTATTGCATTGCAGCAGACCACAATGTCGAATATTGTTCTCAGTTGATTACGAAGTGGAATACTAAGAATGCACCACAGCCACAACCAAATATGAATGTAAATCAGAATCAGAACCCTAATTCGAATTTGCAGAAGATCTCAATAGAGATAAGAAGTCAACCCGTGAATGTCGCAGTAGTAACCAGGGGAGGAGTTGCGACAGGAGAAGACATGCCACTGCCAAATGTTCAGCCTACAATGCAGAAACATGTTCGATTTGATGCGGAAGCAAAGAAGGAGACCTTTTTGGAAGCACGATATTCGATGAGAAAGAATAATACTAAGTTTCCACCTATTGTCCAGAAGGAACCTATCTATGAGATGCCGCCGATATTTGTTACGAAAAATTCACAGAGGTCACCAAGGAAGGTCAACACCCTGAGGAATTTCCTGGAAATCTATTTGACGTTAGCGAAGGATCAAGATGCAATAGCAGAGATAGCTAGTTTATTGTATCGACAGGAGGAAGGGAGACATGATCGGACAGTGAAACGATTGCACAGGAATAAGACGGGAAGAGAGATGGGGATGAACGCCCAGATTGGTGCATACAATGTAGATTCTATCATTTTGGACCTAGGATCAGACATAAACATCTTGACTAAGAAAACATGGGAAATGATGGGGAAACCGTAGTTGGTATGGTCCCCTGTGCAGCTTCAATTGGAAAATCAGAGTAAGGTCACACCATCTGGTCGATTATTTCATCTTCCTGTTGAAGTAGAAGGACTTAAGACTTACGCAGACTTTGATGTCATAGAGATAGTTGAAAACACAAGCCCATATCCGGTGTTGTTGGGAATAGATTGGGAAATGGAGAATCAGGATGTCATCAATTTTAAGAAAATGACGATGTCCTTTGAAAACCGTGGCATGAGGGTAATCGCCCTGCTTGATCCACATGAAGGAAAAAGGTATGTCTAACCAATGAGGGATGAGTTTATAGAAGGATGGGACAATGTCTACAATGTTTTGGAGGATTACATCAATCCCACTGTCAATGGGGACTTAGCGTGGGGAAGTGTTAGTTTGGTGTCGTTAGACTCCAACCAGGTTCTAGAAAACTGGCAGAATCGATTGTATGAGGTTTCATTCAGAAAGTGTGCAGGAATCACTTAGTCGTTGAGATGGGTAGCGAAGGAGGTATGTGATTTGCCGACATATGAAGGATTACCTAATATGTCTATCTTCATCGTCGAATTCAAGGAAAAGGTATCAGAACCATAGTGACTGCTGGCAGTAGAAGAAGCACTAAAGGCTACGCTAACAAGGTGGTGGGCATCACACAAGTCATCAATCACAAGATGGAAACTATGTTGAAAATTGATGGAAGTCATATTTGGAGAAAATGAATGCTACTACAGAAACAAATACAATGGAAGGGGTGATCCAAGGGATCATTTGGGAGAGTATCAAAGCACATGGGGAATGGGACCGAAGCAAGAATGGGTTCATGCGCTCATCCATACGCTAGATGAAGTACCGCGGAGCTGGTACATCGCAGCATAATTGCGATGACGAACAACTACATGGGAATAATTCACCATTAGTTTCAGGCAGACATTCAACTTCGTTGATGAGAATCCCTTCATCCATAGTGCATTGCAGGAGATCCATGAAAAGGTACTCGAAAATGTTCTGACAGAAAGACTGATGGGATTACAATGGACTGCGACACCAGAAATGATGATGGAATTCTATAATGTGTTGGGAGGACCTGATGATGAGGATGATCCTAGATGCGTTTATGTCCCAGAGTCGGAGGGAGGCTATGATGGCGAAGCACTAGAGATGCCATTCGAAAAATTCCAACAGCCGCTAAAAATCAAGAAGGTTAATATTGGGTCGGAGGAAAATCCCAAGTTTGCTAGCATTGGAGATTACTGGGAAGATTCAACAATTGGAAAGGTTACTAATCTACTACATGAATTTCAAGACTTGCTCCCCACAAAATTTTCAAAGATGAAGGGCATTTCCGGCGACTTGGGTGAGATGTATATTCCTCTCAAAACTGATGTGAAGCCAGTAAAGAAACGACCATATAGACTGAATTCCAGGTATAAGGAGTGGGTGAAGGCTGAGATAGAGTGAATGATGGATGCAGGAATCATAGAACATGTCGAAGAGTTGAAATGGATCAGCCCAATGGTCGTCCAAGATGAGAATACAAGATAAATTCAGATTTGCGCCGATCTAAGGAAGCTAAATGATGCATGCCTTCACTATCCATTCTCTATGCCAATCATTGATGAAGTACTGGAAGGTGTTGGAGGCCAGGAGGTCTATCCATTTACAAATGGAGTTTCAGGATACCACTAGATTAGGATTGCGAAGGAAGACCAACATAAAAATACCTTCGTGACAGAATGGGCTTGCTTTCAATACAGAGTGATGCCATTTGGTCTCAAGGACGCTCCTACAATCTTTTCAAGTCTAGTCATTGCTGCATTTAAGGATTTCATTCACAAGTTTTTGGTAGTGTACATGGACGACTAGACTGTATATGGGCTGGTTAAGGACCACCTTGTAGACCTAAGGATGATGTTGAAAAGGTGTCGACGACATCATATTTTGTTGAACTTAAAGAAGTGTGTTTTCTTTGCACCATTCGGTATCCTATTGAGCCATATCATATGTAAGGAGGGGATGTTAGTTGACCCAATGAAGATTGCAATTATTATCGACCTACCACCACCAATGACGGTGAAGCAGTCGAGGGAGACGTTGGGACATACAGGATATTACAGGAAGTTCATCAGGGGATATGCAACAATTACTACACCGATGGAGAAGATGTTAAAGAAGTATGCAAAGTTTGAGTGGACCGACGAGTGCCAGAAGAGCCTTGACATACTAAAGGCGAAGATGGTCGCAGCAGCGATATTAGTCTTCCCCGACTGGAAGAAATAATTCCATGTACATGTGAATGCATCATTAGTAGCATTGGAGTGATATTGGCCCAGCCCGGAGAAGGGCCGATTGACCACCCAATCGCATTTGCTTGTAGGAAGTTGTATAGCACGGAGAATAATTATATGACGACGGAGAGAGAATGTAATACCCCAAATTTTGGACTTTAACCCCTTTTATATTTTGCTAGTATTATTTCATTTTACTTAGGTGACATTATAAATTTGAGAAATAATTTCTGATGACCATGTGGACCAACACATTAATGAGATGGGAGTCACAGTCCCCTATGGTTTGGAGAATAAATGCCAATTAAAATAATAATGAGAAATTATTATTGGAGAAAATGGTAAACCCTAAAGAAAATTTTAGGGAGAATAATGAAATTAAAGAAATAACAAAATATGAGAATTCACACCAAAGAGAATAAAAAGAGAAAAGAGGAACTCATTCACAGATTATTTATCATGATCATTATCACACAAGAGACAAATGGGAGTTGGGAATAAAAATAACCAAAGCTAAATGAAGACAAGTAAATGGGGGCAGTTTTGGAGCACAAAACTGAACTAGAACAAGAGATATCATAGCAGCTGGGTATAGCTTGGGACACTAGTTTTGTTCAGGTACGAAAACTACCCCAAGCTTGCAGGAGCACTGCACTTACTCTGAATAGGCTGTGACTGATTGATTCTCTTAAATGGATGAGACTTAAAAGCCCCCGGATCATCCTGGAGCTCAGGAGAACTGATTTGGATGTTGGGTTGTCTGTTGCCACATAAATTTTATAAATATCTTGGGGAACAAGTTAAGGGAAAATAAAATATAAAATCTGAACCAGGGGGACTGTGAACTTAGCTCAGTAGTGACCTGGAAGCAAGGAGAACTTGTTGGTCAAAGGATGGGAGGTTTGTGGCTAGGTTCCACTGGTCATCAGAGTATAGATAAGTTTGTATATTGTACTTCTAAGATAACTTTTATGGAATAGTTGTTAGGATTGGTTTACGTATATTCCTGATTTACAGTTGACAGGTTGCTTTACTAGATCCGATCAAATGTATATTGTTATACTGAATATCTGAGTAAATATCTTACATAAAATATTAGGTCTCTGTAATATTGTACAGATTGGTGATCTAATTGGTATACCTAAAATATTTACAGTTTATGTTTGATGTAAGAATGAACACATTCTTTGTACAGTAGGTAGACATACATATAGTTAATTAATGATTTATAAGCCTGAGATAGGCATTATAGGATGATCATTGTTTATGTTATATCCTATGGATATGTTGAATGTATTTAAATAGAATACATTTCTTTTTATTCAACGGAGCCCATTACTGACAGAGAGCATGTTTCCCATATTATGGCAGAAATGAGGCAGACATGTAAACCGTGAGGTTTACATGTCAAGCCATTATATTATATAGATATTTTATTCTATTTGTATAGATAAACAAAAGGGATGACTGTAAACAGAACCTTTCCTACCTTTTACAGATAAGCATAAATATTGTGAATATAATGATTTATATCTACTGTTAATGGATTCTATTATTCGACAGAGTTTATACACTCAAAATGAATCTGTATATAAATGACATTTAATTCCAGCTTGGAACTCAAGGTCGTTTTCTATCAAACTCTGTTTATACATAGCATTTAATGTTCAGTGTGGAACTCGATTTGGTTTCCATTATAGTTGTAAACATTAACTTATTAATTTCAGGATGCATTATATTTTCAGATGCGTTTTATCCTTATATGCTTGCCATTAAATCTCGGCATAGGTTGAGCTACGACCTTCATTGTTTGAAATCCAATCATTATACAATGAATAGAACCAACTTCTACGCTAAAGCATATTTCCAGAATTTAAACGTGGTATGCATTCAAACAGGCAAGGGTTTTGTACTCTGGTTCCATGATTTACACAGTGTGCATATTATTTTTAAATGATGCATCTACCATATTAATTTATGCGTATGCCTGTGGCTCAGGGAGAAACTGAAAATAGTTTTTAAAAAGGAACAAGAAACCAATGCCATAAATGATTCTGCAATATAAGTTTGAATTCGACTCTATCTATTACAACCACTCTATTATTTGCATATTCGAAGCTCGGGAAACATTCTGGAAAACAGAGTTCAAAGAATAACAAACAAGTTCTGTAAATAATGCTCCATGCTATGCTTCACGTTTTATAACCATTTCGAATTTAAAGAATGGATGCACAAACTGTATGGAAATTCAAATAAAAAAGGATATCATTTCCCTTAAATAGTTTGGAGCAGTAACATGTAAACCCCGACAACCATGTTTGAGACAGAGTGTGGATTAACCAGCGAGTGCTTATGCACTTCCTGGAAAAATATAAATAAGTTTATCAACAAGTAGCTATCTATACAAGTCTCCACTGCTACAAAGTGAATCTTAAGGTTGTGAATACCATCCCCACAGAGTTAAGTGTGATGTTTATGAAAACTAGGCCGACGACCTTTTCCTTTTCAACAACGAAAGCAAAAACCCTAACTAGTAACTCTACCAACGTTTTAAGTAAATCACCCCCCACCAATGGGGTAAACCACACCCGAGGCATCATGGGTTGGTGAGTTACCTTGCCAGATGGATAACCCTTCTTCATGCTCAACGTTGGCTATGGGAGTCACCACGAGTGCTCCCTACCTCCACCTTCTCCTTCTTACCTACACAAGAAAGTTAACAGAGTTAAACCTAGTAAAAGCTTGTAAACAGAATCTTTACCACCTTTCACTACTTATAAAAATGACACATTACCTGTATTGGAGCAAAGGCGCAACACTTCACTTGTGCAACGAAGAAAAGAAATGACGAATGTTAGCCATTGCAGAAGTTTGAATAAGTGGTTAAAAACATTGAATTTTTACAATAGAGTGTTAACTTTTCTTACCTTCGCGTGCATGGATGAATCACCGAACACCTTCCATCGTTGTTGGCTGGCTCGCAGTGGCATCGAGCCATCTCACTATCAATTCAAGGTGTGAGCCTTCGAAACAGAGCTGAGGCTCTCTATGCAGACCTCATCGCAGCAACAATTAAAGGTCTCGAAGACCCCAACCCTCCAAATGCTGCGATTACCAGGACTGAGAGGTAATTATCACCTCTAAACCTGGTGGTCGTAGAGTTAATTCCAAGCCAGTAGAGTGGATGGGTTCAAAAACCATGATGAACTCCACAACTAGATCAACGGCGTTGATTGCATCACATTTTCCCATAACTCAATACTGAATCAAGATCAACGATGGGAACTAGCTTGTTAATTAATTGAGTCTATAACTAGTACGCAGTACACCACTCAATGTGAAAGAAGACTCTCCAAGATTTGGTTGTGAGTGGGTTCACATTAATGGAGTCGACTAACCAGGACCACGTCGATTTAATCCTTAAATGTACCAGTTCTGGAACTTCGAAACATTGTCAAGTGTATCATCCACCTACCACAATGGCAACCCATTCCAGGGTTTAAAACGAGAGATGTGGAAAGGGAAAGCCTTCATGGCATAGCCACATCACCATCTCGGTCACACTCGTAACATGCAATCATTGACCAACCATTGTTATCTTTTATCCATGCAAGTTATATCATTTTTGGTATGTTGGTTTACGTAGCCCATAGTCCTTTTTAATGGTGCATGAAACCCTTAGTCAATACTTTGGGAAAGTGAACTTATGCACAAGTGCTACAACTACGTAGTGGCATGGTTAGACCATGGGTTATGTGGGTTGATAACCTTGGTAGAGCCAGTCATAATATATTTATATAGGGCCTATATATATATATTTATATTCTAAAGACCTTTATTACTTGGTTGATATATATATATATATATATATATATATATATATGTGGCATATAAATCCAATATTTTAATGCTTGTTCATTTGTGTATAATTTGCAAGCATGTCTTAGGTTAAGACTAATGCTATTCTTGTATTGCATGTTAAATCAAGCCTTTATTGCTTGGTCATTTTATATGTAGTGCATTCATATCTTAGATTTATTCTAATGCTTTTTTATTGCTTGGTTGGAAAATAATTTCCCACATAATGTTTAAGTAGATTTTAATATAATCATTGTTTCATAAAGTATGCATATTACTTGTGCTTATAGTCCTTAGGAATATAGCACATTATTAATTAATGACGATTATTGGTGATATTATCATATGCTTTACATGTGAATGATAATATTACATAGGGCAGATTAAACACATTATAATCTATGAACTGTAATAACGTTGGGATTATATTTGTGTATGAAGTGTATAACCTATATTATGTTGCCTTGTATTTTGTTGCAGGTGGCATTAGATATATTCCTAGGTTATACTTTAATGTGTATAATCAAACAGAGTTAAACATAGGGTATGTTTTAGTTGAATTTCTTAATGATGTCAACTTAATATTTAACCCAGAATATTACTCTTTAAATGATGAGTTAAGAAAACGTGAGTACTTTAGTTTGCTCGCCATTGAGTTCTTCAAGTCTTATAGGATTTATCACTTCAAATTAAAATAGTATTAAAGAAGTGGTTATGGTCATTGGACCCTTACAAAAAAAAAATTGGGTGAAGAAGACACATGACAGAGAAGGCCTAGCAGTGGTATATGTGCTGCAGAAATTCTAACACTACATCCTTGGAGGACACTTCAAAATGTTTACTAACCACTCCGCATTAAAATACTTATTCAATAAGCCTGTGTTGGGGGGGAAGATCTGTCGATGGTTGCTACTATTCCAAGAGTTTGATTTTGAAATCATTGTGAAACTGGAGCGATTGATTGTAGGACCTGATCACTTGTCAAGGATTGAATCAGGCAAAGAACCAAGGAACATTGATGAAGTCTTTCTCGATGCCCAACTATTCAGGATTGGAATGGTTGATGACCATTATGAACATATTATTCAGTTCTTGGCTACGGGAAGAGCACCATAGGAGTTCACTACCAGTAAGAAGAAGAAGCTATTCGTTAGGGCTGCTAATTTTCAACTAATCGCAGGACAACTCTACAAGATGGGACCAGATGAAGTCTTTCGTCAATGCATCCTTCCACATGAACAAGAAAGAGTATTGGATAAATATCATGATGGGATTGTAGGAGGTCATTATGGAGGGCGTGAAAATGTGAGGAAGATACTTAGGTCTGGACTATGGTGGCCAACAATGCATGGTGATATCACAGACTATGCTAAGAGCTGCGATGTATGTCAAAGGACAGGGAAACCATCGCAGAGGGATGAAATGCCACTAGTACCTTAGTTGACATTACAAGCCTTCGAAAAATGGGCAGTAGATTTCGTTGGACCCATTAACCCACCAGGAAGAAGAATAGGTGTGAGATACATTATTACTGCGACTAACAACTTGACCAGATGGGATGAAGCAGCACCAGTAAAGGATTGCATAGCTGCGACAGCAGTGTGGTTTCTCTTAGAAAATGTGGTCACCAGATTTCAGGTGTCCAAAGATATTGATGAGCGATCAAGGAACACATTTTGTCAATTTGAAAACTATCAGAGCCATGACTAAGGAATTTCAAATTCAGCATCAAAAGAGTACCCCATATCACCCAGAGGAGAATGGCTTGGTGGAAGCACTGAATAAGATATTGGAGCATGTGCTCACCAAGGTGTGTAACACAAACCAAGACAACTGGGATTTGAATATTCTAGCAATACTATGGGCCTACAGAACGACATGAAAAAGGTTGACAGGCTAGACTCCTTTCAAATTAGTATACAGAAAAGAAGCAGTGATGCTTATGGAGTACATTGTCCATATTTTGTGCATCGCAGCAGCGACAACAATGAGTGACAACGGAGCCATTGAAGAAATATTGGAGCAGTTGTTACAGCTCAAAGAGGATCGCTTCATTGCAGGATTTCATCAACAGGTAGAAAAAGATCGACAAAAGGCCTGGCATGATCGCCACGTAAAGGTGAAACACTTTCAACACGGAGACATGGTTCTCCTCTATGACAGCAAGTTTGCAAAGCACTCACTTAAGTTTCAGATGCATTGGCTAGGTCCATACATTATAAATTTTATTACTGACTGAGGTGCAGTGCAGCTGCAAAAGTTAGATGGAACACTGTTTACAAATTTAGTAAATGGGATCCGAATAAAGCCCTATCAGGATAGCTCGGCACATATCGAATGAGAAAGAAACTCAGTTGACTTTAAAATATATATATATATATATATATATATAATAAGTACATTGCAAAGTTTGGGAGTTTGTCAAAAAAACTATATCTATTGATAGAACCGCGGAAATTTTGAAATAGTGACGAGGTTCGGGGCCTATCGACATCCAGCGAGGTGTGAATGGGTCAAATCCAGTAATAAATGCAATAGTTAAGGCACGACGGATGACGATGTAAGTGGATGAAGGAGCATTTCATGGCCAATGAGTGCATAGGATTCAGTAAATCGATGAAGGATTTGAAAAATCGATAGAGGATTCAGTAAATCGATGCAAGATTTGGTAATAATTTTCCAAATATCGATAAGATGGACGGGTACGGGAAATTGAGGTTATAAATATACGCACATATGGATAGTTCGACTCACTATGCTTTGCAATAGTTAGTGAAGAAATTGCAGATGAAGAGTTACAACGAAGGGTAATAGTGAAGTTAGGAAGTTGAGATGGCACATTTCATCTCTAGCACGAGCACACAAGATGCACCAAGGGAGAGGATGAAAATTGTCCATGAGAAACTGGATATTGCATCAGTACGAATAGTCAGAAATAAGAGAAGTGTCGGTCGACCGGTGGATATCGATCGAAGGCCAAAGAGGGATACCCATAGTTCGGCAAGGGCTGCGACTACAGCAGGAGAAGCGGGCACATCAAGTTCCACATAGGAAGAAAGAACAACAAGAGGAGGGAAGCATGACCCAACAATAGCGGACATACCAGGGTATGTTCTATCGCAGAAGGAAGGGGCACCAGTAATCCGGCTGGGGAAGAATGCGAAATATACCATCAAGGAACCAGTGATACCAAAGGGTGTCCATACCACCAGAAACATAGTACAACGACTGCAAAAACTGCAGTACAATGAGAATGACATTTTGGTATATCCAGAGTGCACTAAGGACACACATGTTGAGATAGCGCAGGGAGAAGGAGGTCTGATCACAAGAGAACCAATGAAGTGGGAATTGGGGTTGGAGCAATCAGGACTTTTATCCATCATTCATATGCCACATTTCAGGATATCGGCAAAAGAGAATGCATGCGTAAAGAAGCTACTGGCATGCTTTCATGGCGGATATTTGTGGTTGGAAATAAAGATTCTAATCACGATCAATTTGATTTCTTGAATCACAGGATTACCCAAGTTCGGGGTAGATATTTCCCAATATTTCCAGGGGAAGGGTAATGACAAGAAGCTTGCTGCGAAGCTGAAGACAAAATATGGGGCTGGAGAAGAAGAGCAGAGGATACCTGATCGACATAATCAATGATCAAGAGGTTAGGATTGCAGCAAAGTTGCTGGCAATCAAGATAATAAGAAAGAATCTACCAAACCAATGTACATCAAGAGTGATTGCATCTGCGGATTAGTGCACAGCAGGAGTTCAAATGAACTGGTCATTATTTTTGTTGAAGGAGAAGATGGAGGACGTGGTAGCAGCGCAGGAGAAAGGAAATCCATTTACATACTCATGGTTGTTAATATTAATCGCACTGGTGGGATGAAGGGAACCATTAGACTATCAAGGGATGGACACAGAACTAGCAAAGGTGTACTAAGGGGCACGGTACAAGAACCTGTGGACATTAAATGACAAAGAAAGAAAAACATGTAACAATATTCAATTCTTTATTTATTTAGAAATGCTGAAAATAGATGCAGAAGCGATTCCGCGACTAACTGAAGAACCGACAAAGAAGTATATAAGAGTCACAAGGATGTCGGTAGAGACCCAAACAATATTCATTCAGGCACATGCAGACCCACAGAAGCAGTGGTTGTCAACGCAATACAAGCTTAGTGGCGTAGAACTAGATGCCATCGTGGATGAATGGCCAGAAGAGTTTAAGGTTCCAGTAGGCAAAGACCAACTATCGAACCTAGAGAATGGGTAGCTGATAGATGGACCAAAGGCGCAAGAAGAGACAAAGATTCAGATGGAGAAGAGGAAGGTGCATATGAAGCTAGAGCTGCGAAAGATCAATCGCACACCACAAGTCATGACGGTGCATCGTCAGCAACTCCAACAGATTCAAATCTCGCAGCGCAACAAGAGGAAGCACGGGATGGAGAGAGGTGAGGGGAGTGAAACTACTGGCCTCCTCGATGAACACATGAAAAAGCTAATGGAGAAGATAACGACGGTAGAGGAAGAAAAACACGCAAAAGTCACACAGCATGTGACTAAGTATTTCCATTAGCTATCGGAGCTACTACAGACGCTGACCAATGCGGTCACAGAAAGAAGGCTACCACAAGAAGAAGTGGATCCAAGTGCATCAACAAGTAGATTCAAGGTGAAAATAGGCAGGAAGCAGAGGATAGTACAAATACTATGTAATTCCAACACTACCAGTGACGAAGACATGGATGTTGCATTGCGAGGGAATGACTTGATCAGGATAGACTTCAACATGTTGTTGATGGTTATACTACATCGCACTCATACTGCAGTAAGTGATGAAATCAGTGACCGAGAAGTTACAACGCACGATCAAATGGTAAACTACAAACGACAAGTGCGAAGCACCGAGGCGGAGGTTCAGCAACTCCAGGAAGAGAAAGAGATGATTATGAATGAAATAGCAAGGGAAATTAAGGATAGAAAAAGGTTGGAACATGCCATCTCCATGGCATGCGAAGAAGCACCAAAAGTCGATAAAGATATGCAAGCGGAAGCAAAAGCATTAAGTCTAGGTGCGGTCATTGCATACCTGAGAAAAGAAATGAGGAACTAAAAAAAAAGGCAGTGCCAAGCACACCGCCGGAGCAGATTGAAGAGAGGAAGAGCACAATTGAATAAGCTGCAACAAAGATCACGGAATTGGAGAAAACAATGCAGACAATCATAGAAGATGTAACAAAATTTTGGGGTAGTTTAGTGCAGGACGAACAGTTGCACCTGCTAAACGTGCAAATCAGCGAAGCAGAAGCGCAACTTGAGGAATTAAGGGATGTATTAACGCAATGCCCCTACTAGAGCAAATGAAAAAGGAAACAGATATGAAATAACTGCAACATCGAGTCAACAAGGTGCGCACAAGGAAGCAAAGAAGAACAACACACTTGGACAAGCTGCAGACAAAAGCTGAGTAGTTGGCGGTCAAACCAATGGAAAGAATGACGAATATCAAATAAGAGTTGGAGAGAGTGCAACAGATAGGTGGTGAACATCTGACAGAATAGGAAGTGGAAGATTGCGCAACACTTAAGGTGTCGGAAAAGGAAACTATCGACCAGGTTGAGGAAGCATATGATGACTTCACTATGCAGGTAAACACGGGGGTCCAGAGCACACAAGTGCCGTACCACCAAGCGACGAAAGGGTCATTGACAAGAACAAAGGACTAGTTGCAAAGTGTAAAAAATCCGACGAATAAGGAATATTTGGTTAAGTTAGTTAGTAATGGGTCCTTTGGACCATTTTGTAACGACCAAGTGAACCTATAAATAGGAGTATGATTGTAATCCTAAGGGCATCTTTTGATCTATCTATTTTGAGCATCTATCCAGTTTTGCTACCTCTTGCATGATAGTCTTTTTTATTTCTCGGATTGCAACTGTTGTTTTGAGTTTGTAATGGTTCTGCAATATGATTTCTGGAGAATTCTGTGATGTATGAGACAAGTTGATGAATAATGAGAATGATTGATTGGTCTATGTCTTTGTATCCTTTTGAGTTATCACAATATTCTTGAATACGCATTGTCGCAATGTTTAACGTCGCTAGATGGTTCTATATGGTTTTATGAATGAAATCGCAATTCTGTTATGTATATCAGATCTGTTAAGTATGCTTTGATAATCTGTTTAATTTTTCAACTGCGAGATGATAATAAGTTGTTGCAAATGAAGATAATGTTTAAGTAGATCTGGTTGATAGGTCGATAATGTGATGTTCTAATGTGAATGCAAATATCTGGCTTATGTTGCG
Organism: Larix kaempferi; assembly: GCA_027924585.1. Classification (NCBI taxonomy): domain Eukaryota; kingdom Viridiplantae; phylum Streptophyta; class Pinopsida; order Pinales; family Pinaceae; genus Larix; species Larix kaempferi. The sequence continues at coordinate 4,020,828 of BSBM01000727.1, forward strand.
AATGACTGTGAGATCATGCATGTCTTCTTACAACTCCGGAAACTTGGTTCCTGCACCCCCCTTAGACATCTTGGGTGAGACTTCACTCGCTCCGCGGGTGTTGCTGGAAAGGGTAAAACCTTTCTAGGTCGACATTTAAGGGAGTCTGTGTCGATGTTTTTTGACAGCAGTGCAAAGTGAGCCCCTGTTGACATAACTTTGTCAACAAATCGTATAAATTGATAGTTTCCCAATAACATGACTATTTTTGTTTATTCATCCATATTTATTTTCAAAATTACAACAAAAAATCAATATGAACCAAAACTATTAGATGCTTTTGCACAATTACAAAAATTGGATAACTTCATAGTTTCTCAATAACATGACTATTGTTATTGATTCATCTAGATTTATTTTCAAAATTATAACAAACAAAAAAATCTTTAAGAGATATTGTGTCATTACAAAAGGGTCATCCATGAGGTGTTCTCAACCTCCTTCACGCAATATTGTTTCAGCTTTCCACTTTTAAAAATATATTTAGTTTTTTTTTCTAGCTAGTAGTCATATCTTCATAGCTTCTATCATTTAATATATGACAAGACTATCTCAATTATAATCTATGGTATAGTGTCTATAGAATTATATTTTTAGAAACCATCAACACCCATTACTTCCATCAAAGGGAAAAATCAAAATTGACATTAATAGAAATGTATATGAAAGTTTTGTGAATTCAAAGTTCCAAAGTATAAGCAGTAAGGAGTGAGGACTCTATCAATCGCTTCCTTGAAATAAAGTAATAATGGTTCTTTATAGAATATAAGGCTTCGATAAGGAGTCTAATTCTATATTCAATTCCCTCTAAATATGTCATGAGTAAGACATGTGAATAAAAGACTTAAAAACAATTTTGATTTGGGTGGTAAGTGCTTGTAAATTGATGCCCAAAACTGCTTCACCCCACATCTATTTAATAACTAATGATGAGTCTCCAAAGAAATGTAGATCTAATACATTAAATTATTGATGGAAAGTTTCAAAAGTTCCCTCAATGCTCATAATCCTTCTTTATTATTTGAACCTACGCCCACATTTGCACAAAACCTTAGATAATGTTGGTCACTCCAATAAAGAGAGCCTCCAATACCATAGAGAGCATCTTCTCCTTGGTAGGAACCATCGAAGAAGCTCCAAGTATATTTCCTATCAACCATCAATTCTCTTATAACTCTTTTTTTTGAAGCATTACTCTGAGTTGTGTAGTGTTGTGCCAAAGTGAAAATTTGTGTAGAGATCTGAAAGGTTAGTGAAACTCTACCTTCAAATGAATTATGGTTTCATGCAAACCATAGGCCCCATAGAGTCGAGAACAAGACAAATCGATGAGTGTTCAATTCCTTCCTTTGAAACCAGTGATTGAGTACCTCTTCCATCGAATTACACTACCACATATATTTTTGTCCCACCCAAGGACATACATCATTCCAAAAGTCTAGAGAAAAATGACACTACGTGAAAACATGTGAAATATTCTGAGTCACTCCTTTACACATATAACAAATGCTCAATCCTTGAGTATTCTTTGTTTGGAGAAGGCCCCAAGTTGGAATTATGTTCATCAGTTACAGCCACATGAAAACCTTGTTTTTTGGAGGACATAAACTCACAATATTTTTTACCGCCACTACTATCGTTCACCCTGAACAAGCACCACTGCCACTTCATAACCAAGTTTAGCTATGTAATCCCCCCATAAATCTTCCTAACCCAAATAAGTTCATCATTTTCATATTTCAGTTGGATGTGGCTTGTGGATAATCTATTTAAAAATGCATTCCACATAGTTACAGAATCATCAATAAGACCTATATTGAATCAAATTTTAGCCATCCCTAAATCCATAAGTCCATAGTTACTTCATGGGAAATTTGATCCAAGGTATAAAGACCTTGAGCATGTATATTAAGAACAATCTCCTCTATAATAAAAAATAAATCATCACAACCTATGATCACGTCCTCTCCATATCTAATTAAGGTTCCATCACCCACTTTCCAAACAAGGCAATCACCTACCGATGGGAAGGCTTGTGCCATGGGTACTTACAATGGTTTGAAACCCTCTAAATAATATTCACAAGATTCCTTACCTAATAAGTGGTGTAATGGGGGTTAAGTATTTTTGTGCAATGATTCTCTACCACAGTCCTTCTTTAATTAGTATATTCCATAAACTTCTTCCTACCATTGACTTCCTAGAAAAATATAAATTTTTTATCCCCCATATTCCCTCATGTTTGGTTTTGGAAAGTAGATTCTTGCATCAAGCCAAATGATGTTCCAACATATCCTTCTTTCCACTCCAAAAAAACTTGAGGATAACCTTCATATTTTCTCGAGAATTCCTTTAGGGCAGTGAACCAAGAGAAGCCAATAGACTGATATAGCTTCCATAAATACCTTAGCTGGTGTTGGTTGACCTCCCCTATATAACCATTGCTGACACTAAAAGTGAATACTCCTTTCAACTTTACCCACTAACCACTGCCAATATTTTTTTCCATGCCTTGAATATTTCAAAATAAAGCCTGTAGGTATTTCAAGCCATCCTTAAGTTATGTTCTTTGAAACAGAAGTAAAAGAAGCATCCTTTCAGTATTTTCCTCCCTTACTAGATTAAATCTATTTGAGGACTTTTGTAGGTTGATCTCCATTCTTGTGGCCAAACTATAAAGCTTGAGTATTTCCTGAATGAAATTTTCCCCTCTCAAGGATCCATGGCCAAATATGAAGACATCATCCACAGTTGGTATATGTGTAACAAATTCTAGTCCTCCAACCTCTATGCCCCTTAGAAGATTCTCCTTTTTAGATTTATAATTTCTGCTCAACCCTTCTGTGACCAAAATGAAAAGGTAGGGAGACAAGGGGAATCCTTGTCGTAGACCCCTCACATGCTTAAATTTTTTTGACATAGAACCATTATTAGAAAAAAACAATCAACCCAACACATGATATTATTCACTTGACTACCTGAAGATTAATCCCATTATGGATTAAGAGAACACTTACATACATCCATCAAGTTCAGTCGTACGCTTTGGAAAGGTATTCCTTTCTTTAACTCCCTGTCATTTAATGATTACCTTAGCCCTATTAAAGGGGAGTATGGAATGATGGATGTCTTGTGCTGGTTTGATATTGGAGAGGGATCCCTTAGGAAGTTCTAGAATGAATTTTAGTTGGACCCCACTCCTATCCCTACACTTCCACCTCAATCCTTGAGGTCTAAATGTTTAAATGATTATTCTAAAGGGTTTCAATAGATTGCTACTGATCAACCCCTACACAATTTGATCGATGATGGTTCCCAATTGTCCATCTCTAGCTTTAGATGGAGGAGGCAATATTATTTTAGGCCACGTAAAACCTGGTCAAACATTGCCACTCTACCATCATCGAGGATAGATGAAGATCCAGGTGGAGGTCCTCCATTTTTTGGTGTAGGGAGGAAATCTAAGTTATGTATTTTGCAAGAAAAATCTTCTTGTGAAGATAAACAAGGGTGACAATCCCTTTTAACTAGGGTCCTTAGAGCGCTAAAACCCCCTTGTTACATGTCAAAATGAAAAATATTTCACTGAATGTCCGAAGGTTGGGGAGCCATGCTAAAAATTTGGCTTTGGAACAATTAGTTTTACAAAGTGATCATGATTTAATTTTTGTGGAGGAAACTATGAGTAAGGGCGAGTTTCTATGTTTTTCCATGTGTTCATTATTCAAGGGTTGGGAGTTCCTTACATTAGACTCTTTTGGAAATTCAAATGACATACTCATAGGATGGAGGGACTGCCTTGCAGAGTCTCTGACTTGACCATTTTTGGAATATCTTTGGACACCATTCTACCTCCTTTTCCTATAGATAACCTTATCATTGTACCCTTATTATCCTAATTTCCTATGTTTGCATGCAAAGTGGCATAATGCTCTAAAGGTATCAAATTCTTTCCTAATCTCATATTTCTTGTCGTTTATTTTGAGTTTAGTGGGTATTAAGTTGTCTAAGTTGATGAAGCTATAGGAATCATGACCCTACAGTAGGTCTCCCAGTGAATTTGGTAACCATTGTCAATCCTACAACCACGGTGCTTCTTGCAATGCGAGGAATCTTGTAACAGATGTGTAGTTGGAGAAACTTCTGATTGACACATACAAAAAGGGGAACATGGGTTTGGAAGAGAATTACATCTAGATCGTGTCATGTTTGCACATCAGTCCTAGCTGGATTCAATAGATTGCTAGACCCGGTTTGTGATCTCTTCCTACGATCCTGCAACATGAGCGTCAATCACGAATCCCATGCCTTTGAATGAAGGCCCAACTTCTCTTTTCTATGTATTTCTATGATTATTCATCCATGTAAATTTTTATTCTAAGTTGGGGATCGAATTATATTTTGGTTGCAATGATAGCGATCTCTCATGTAACTTCCTTGAACGCATGATACAACTCTATTATGTAGTTTTTCTATTTTGGATCTCAAATGATGTATAAATACTTATCAGAACTTTGATATGAAGTTAGCTAGGATACAGTGATATTATATAGGCAATAAATCTATTGAAATATTTTTCATCATTAATAGAAGAACATGTTCAATGCTTATCTGATTTTCAACTCTGAGTTTCCATTAAATAAGTAGTGGGTGTGGTTCTGAGTGAAGGAAGGCCCACCTTCAACTCTAGAACCACACCATGTGCGTGTTTCGTTTCTTTGCAAATGTGGTTTGATAGATTGAGTTTGAATGTGGAATGTCGATTAATCTTATAGTTTCTTTATTTCATGTAAATCACTTTATTTCTTGTAGCTACTTTGTTCTTTTATGAGCATAGTTTTATTTCTTATAGCATTTAAATTGGGATTTTATTCCTTATGGTTGGCTTAGGTTTAAACACTGGGAATGTAGAATCGAAATCAGCTGAAGCAGAGGATTGCAGAGTCCTATTTAGCACTATTGTGTTATCCCATGGGTCAACTAATCATCATGTAGCTGGAATAGTGTTGGTATTGGTTCTCCATGATTTTTAGTGTGATCTAGTCTAGAATGGTCTTTTTCAAGTATTGATTACACTTGTCAAGCAAAACTCAATAGAGTATTGTCATTCATAATCTAATGAATTACATATGGATTCCCTATGTTTCTACCTTAAGAGGTCACTCAAGTCCCTACCAATATTGGAATACAACTTATTCATTAGTTGGTTGAATTTGTAGTTGATTTCATTTGCTTTGTTTGAATTGGTGCATTAACTATAGGTTTTGGAGCACTTGAAAGCACTTTCAGAATTTTCTCTGCATATATTTTGGACATTGCCTCACAAGTTTACTAATTTGGATTGATGATTTATGTTGTAAGAATTATTATCTAATCATTTTCTCCAACATTTTGGCGTTGTTGCCGAGGAGGTGCTAAAGGGAAGGTTTTAAAAGTGCAAGAAAGGTATGGTAAGTGTGGGTAGGATCTTCTTGGATTTGGTATCAATGAGGAAATGCTTACTAGAGCCTAGTGTTATGCTCATAACAATTTTGGTTAGTATCGATTCCAAAATATCGTAGATATTTCATTTAAGTCATTGCCTTCGAAATTTAATTTTTGGTTTGGACCCTTTTAAGAATTGATATCAACAAGGAAAGGCTTATTGGGAGCCCACCATTCCACACATAGCTATGTTGGATAGTATTGATTCTAAAAGGGTTTTTTTTTGCAGATCTATAATTGATTGCATATTTACCATCATTTAAAACTCAGAGGAGGAAGAGTGGTAAGACGAAAGACAATAACTTGTGCATCCATTTTTGTGGGTTTCTCCAAGGACTTCTTGTGCTAGTATGGTTTTCTTTCCTCCGTTTTCGGTTTAATTCTTTACTTTGGTGTGTGGCGCCCATTGTAGAATTGGTAAAATATGAAGGTGAGAATTCTTAAGTTTTTAACACTATTTTATTGCATCCTTATTTTTCATATTACCTTTTGAAGCATTACATGGTTTGAGGTTTGATAGTAATTGCATGATTCGACATATTTGCATAAGGCATAATAGATTTTGCATCATAGAAGCATCATAAGCATTGCATGGTTGTTAGTGTTACATGACTAGAGAGAGAGATAGTAAGGGTACATTTCTTAAAAACAAGAATAAATACATTCTGAAATATTCCTTTGGAAGGACTGTGAACACACACACTCCCATATCTACTAATTGATAGGGAAGCATAATAAAGATATTTATGTAGGGTTAATTGTAAAGGGACACTCCTATGGTATATTTTAAAGGGACATCTACTTCTACACAAGTAATTTTACATAGGAAGGCCACAATTGAAATTGTGGAACCTCCAAACCCCACAACAAAACCTATTGTTGAACCAATCATTGTTGTGGAAATTGAAATGCAACGTATATAAGGACTTAACGTAGTTGAACAAAATTCTCATTTCCTAAAACAATGTTTAGTTTGTTTAGAGAAGGAAAGATGATGGAGGAAGAGGGAAATGGTTCCAATCAAGAGGAAACCTTAACTTTTGAATTCCCTATCAGAGATCCTAGTGGTATAGCTCATATGAAAAACATTCCTCCATCTTCCCTTCCAAATTTTCATGGGATAGAAAAAGAGGGTTCAGATGCATTTTTATTTGAGTTCGATATACTTTGTAGAAGCTATGATTACTATACTAATGGTCAGAAATTAAAACTATTTCTTTCCATCCTAAAAGGATTATCCCTCTAATGGTTCACGGGCATAGGAGGAAACAACATCGAGACATGGGAAGATACGAAGAAGGTATTTTTCCAAAAATACCAAGACTACTGCAAAGCTCAAGATCTTAGATAATAAATCTTCCAAACAACACAAAAGGAAGATGAAAGTTTGAAAGACTATAAGGAGTGTTTCCAATACAATCTCCAACAGTCAAGACAAGCATAAATGAGCAAAGAGACATTAAGAATGATCCTACCTAAAGGGATTCAAGATGATTCCTTATAAGTATTAAATCTGATGGTATCATGGGATTTCCATCAATTAAATTATGATGAAATATGTGAGTTGTGCAAGAGGTAATCAAGAGAAAATGCAAAGACTGGAAGAAGTTCCATAGATGTATCTAGATTTACAAAATATGTTGTAGGAACAAGAGTAACATGTGTTGAGATTGGTAATCTTTTTGAAAATTATAAAACTGGAATTATCAATTCATTGAGTTCTTAGCTTGATGTTTTGCAAGTTAAAAAGAGAGATAAAGCAGAAAAGGCATTGTAAGTATTTTGTGCAAAGTGCAGGAAAAAACATCCACTAAGGGACTACGCATGAGATAGCATTAATATTTGTGGCATATGCGATCAACAAAACCCTAAAAATAATTTCCCTCCATACCAAGTCTTAAATCAGTATACCCAGGAGATCAAGAAATCACTACTTTTATCTATGCAAGGAACCCACAATGCTCATGGCAACTTCGATCTTTAGGTATTCCAAAAAATTATGCTTAGCAATTCCCTAATTCTTATAATCAAGCATGGAATGCACCAACACTATGGCAATATTTTCCACCTCCACCAACTCCACAACAGCCCTGGAAACAGGGTTGGTGTAGGCCTTCTTATGATTCCATGACTAATTTACCTCATCCTACAACACATTAGTTTCATGTAATGACTCCTATATCACATCAGTTTCTTGCATCATTTCATGTAGCACACACCTATGGAATGCAACTTCTACATTTCCTATAATGCCATCATATTCTCCATAGATTCATCATTCTCAAAGTGTTAGGATATTTAGACACTTAGGAGTTAGTTAAGATCAACTTGTGTAATATATCCGTTAGGGATAATGTGTTTCATTAGTATGCATTTGTAAATACTTAATCCGATGGTCACGATATGTTCCCGACATAGAGTGATCTGATGGCTCAACTTCTCTTAGATCAAACCTAACCTTGATCCATGGCTTAACACCCAATTGGTCCATGATCTCTATTCAAAGAGCATGGAGGGTCATTGTTTAGTTGATCGATTATAAGAAGCTCATTTGTAACTTTCTTTCTTTGCATAATAAATTGTCCCGTAGAAGCTATTTGGCCGGGGCCGTGGAGTGTTTCCCTCAAGAGGGTTTAAAACACGTCAAAACATCGGTGTGTTGATCTGTGATCTATTTGTGTGAAGTGGTTTCTCTTGGTATTCGGTCCTTTGGTAGTACCCTATGTACCCCAACATGGTATCAGATCTTTTATGAAGAGCCGCTTCCGGTTATGATCTAGATCTTGAACTGTTGTTGCCGAAACTCAAAAGGGTTTCTGGTTCTGGTATTTCTATGCATTTTTGGGCTGTGGGAGGTGTTCCATTGCGTCCGGAGCATTGTTTCCATTGGGAAATAGTTTTCATTTGATCGAAAACGGTTCCCGGTTGCTCCAGAAAGACGTATTTCATCAGATCTAAAGGTATAATGTTACAGTGACGCATTTTTTTATTTTCTGTTTTTAAAAGAAAAAATCTCATATTTTATCATTTTTTTACTGTTAGATTTTTTTTGGGTTCGGATTGTTGCTTTCCCGTCTACGTATGCTCTTTGCCGTGCACCTTGAGCGATCTTAGCAAATCAAAAATAGAAAGGGAAAGGGTTTTTCTCGGCTGTGTATGCTCTTTGCCGTGCACCTTGCGCGATCTCGGCAAATCAGAAATAGAGAGAAAACGTAGACTTTCCGGGCAAGCTAACAAGATCTAACTCCACAAGTGTGGAAAAGTTTTTTTTGTTTCGATTTGTGGTGTGTTTTGCAGGAAAAAGGGCATCTCACTTAAATAATAAAAAATACAAATACAAATGAGTCACTTAAGTTTTTTTTTATTGTTGCACTATTTAAAAGTAATATCATTGTAAAAGTGAAATCACTTATTTTACAAAAGTGGTTCACTTAAAACAACTTTCTTGTAAAGTGATTGTCAAAAGGTTCATCTTGGGAAGAGGGGGGTTCTTTTTTTTTGCTGGACATTCTCTAGCTGCCACATCACTATTGGGGACATCTTCAACAATTTCTTTGTTCAAGCATAAATTCATCATACAGAGTTAGTTTTCAATGCCGTTTTTTTTTAAACCGCCTATTTTTTCGAGCTATTCACATCCAGACTATTGGTTTATGCTTTTACAGCCATTAAATTACAAATATGGCCGCCCCTTGTGATATTCTACTTAACAGTTCCAACTATTTCTCATGGAAATCTCGTATGGAGGATATTCTACGAAGTAGGGGACTTTTCAGAATTACCTCAGGGAAAGAAACCAAACCCATTGATGACGATAAGAAAATAAAATGGGAAAATAGATGTGACGAAGATCGTGGATTGATTAGGATATCAATCTCTACTGATTTGCGATTCAACATATCTGGAATTGATGAACCTGATGCTGCTTGGGACAAGTTGGAATCTGTGTTTGGTAAACACAATGAAATTCGAGGTCACCAACTCGAAAATGAGTTGATTTCTTTAAATCCAAGTGACTTTTCATGCATTCAAGATTATTTATCTAAGTACAAAACTCTTAAACTCTTATGTGCAAAATGTAAGATTAAGATAGAAGACAAACAATGCATTTATCATATTCTTTCCAAACTTGGACCTGCATATTCTATTTTTGTATCTACATTTTACTCCATGAAAGAATCCTTGAATGCAGCTACCTATGAAGAGCTTAGTCTTCAATCCTTTTGTGATTCCTTGATTAGAGATCAAGATAAACTCATTCATCTTGGAATAATCAACAATGCAGATACATCTGGGAAAGCCTTATTGTCCCAACAGAAAGAAAAGTCCAAGCCTCCCAAGAAACAAAATTTTTGCAATCATAAGTCAAACAAGGGTCCAAAACCCTCTCAGTCAGCTCCTTCTTTAAAAAATGACAAAGGATCCAAGCCAAAAGGCAAGAAGACTAAGCGTCATTGCAACTATTGCGGGAAAGATAATCATGATGAATCTAAGTGTTTCAAGAAGATGGCAGCCTTGGAAGCAGCAATGAAGAAGCACCACATTAGCCTAGATTCACCTTCAGAATCTGTCTCTCATGGACATGCACTTTGTGCTTCTGGTTATTCTTATAATGCATCTTCTTCTTCTACTTCAAATGAATGGCTCATTGATTATGGAGCATCTTATCATATGGCTAAGTATCAAGCCATCTTTTCTACTATGCATGAATGTAACACCAAACAAATATTTGTTGGTGATGATAGATCTCTAAGTGTTGTAGGAGCTGGAACAGTTCCAGTAGATAATGGTCATTTTAGTGATGTACTATGTGTTCCAAGAATTTCCTGCAATTTGTTATCAGTCTATCATATCACTCACTCTGGTGAAGGTAAAACTGTGACTTTTACACCTCACCAAGTTGTAATCAAGGATTTTAAAGATCCTCAATAGGTCCTAGCTACCGAAATTGTTGATGATATTACCAGGTTGTACAAGTTTAACAACTTTGGGTCATCACCTTTCCCTTCAGTTTTTGTTGCTCATAGTGATAACTTGAGCAAACTTTGGCATGAGTGATTTGGTCACTTAAATTATCGCTCATTGCAACAACTATGTAAAGAAAATATGGTGACAGGTCTTCCGATGGTATCTTGCAGGGATGGTGTTTGCTCCGGTTGTGTACTCGGAAAACATCATCGGGACAGTTTTGACAAACGTGCCTCTTGGCATGCCTCGGTTCCCTTGGAGCTTGTGCATAGTGACTTGTGTGGTCCTCTTCCATCTGCTTCCTTTTCTGGTTTCAAATATTTCTTAACTTTCATTGATGATTACACCAGATGCACTTGGGTTTATTTCCTAAAACTTAAGAGCGAAGTATTTAACATGTTCTTGGCCTACAAGGCCCTTGTTGAAAAACAATCTGGTCATCAAATTATTAAGTTAAGATCTGACAATGGAGGAGAATATGTTAACAAAAAGTTCACTACTTTCTGCACTGAACAAGGCATCCAACAACAACACACTGTTCCATATACACCACAAAAAAATGGTGTAGCTGAGCGGAAGAACCGCACTTTAAAAGAAATGGCTAATTGTATGATCCAATCTAAGGGACTAAGTCTTCAATTTTGGGCTGAAGCCATTAATTGTGCAAATTACATAGTTAATTGCACCCCCACTAAAGCATTACAAGGTATAACACCGGAAGAAGCATGGAGTAAAACTAAACCTGATGTAAGTCACTTCCATGTGTTTGGTAGTGAAGCATGGGCTCACATTCCGGATGAAAAACGGAAAGCATTGCAGCCTAAAAGTGAAAAGTGCATATTTGTTGGATATTTTGAAGATGTAAAAGGTTATAGACTTCTTCAACCACATTCTCATGATGTAATCATTATAAGAGATGTTAAATTTGATGAAAATCTCTTGGCCTGCGAGCCTAACTTGACGATTGTGCCATCTTTGGCCTGCGAGCCTGATTCCGCATTTGTGCCTTCTTCTTCTTCTTCCAACTTCCTTGACAAGTTTCCAACTCTAGTTTCTGATGATGACAGTGAGGATGAAAATCCACCTCCGCCTGCTCATGTTCCTCCAGTCGCACCAGTACAAGTGCTTCCTCGATGGGTCCGTTCAACATGTGAAGCAGCGGGTGATCTTGCCGGTGATCCTAGAGATCAACATCGAACACGCTCTCAGTTTTAGCGAGCCTCTTCTCTTTTGGCTCAAGTTTCCAAGAATCATGATCCAGAAACTTTTGCAGAAGCTTCAGGGAATCCATATTGGGATGCAGCCATGGATGAAGAATATCATTCCTTAATGGTGAACGATACTTGGGATCTTGTACCTCTTCCAAAAGGAAGAAAACTTGTCAGATGTAAATGGGTCTACAGAACTAAGTATGCATCATATGGAAGTGTTGAAAGACTTAAGGCAAGGTTAGTTGCCAAAGTTTTTTCCCAAGTTGAAGGGATTGACTACAATGAAACCTTTGCTCCCGTCACAAAAATGAACTCCATCCGCCTTGTTCTTTCCCTTGCAGCCTTACACAACTGGGAATTCCATCAAATGGATGTCAAGTCTGCCTTCTTACATGGTGATTTACAGGAGGAAATTTACATGGAACAACCTCCTGAATATGTTCAGAATAACTCTAGCCTTGTCTGTCGCCTTAAGAAATCCTTATATGGCCTTAAGCAAGCTCCTAGAGCTTGGTATGCCAAAATGGATAACTTTCTCCTTGACACTAGTTTTTCTAGATGCCATTCTGACCCCAATGTCTATACCAAGAAAGTAGGAAACCATCTCATCATACTTGTTCTATATGTTGATGACCTTATTCTTACTGGCAGTGACCCTAAGCTTATAACCCATGTGAAATCCAGTCTTAAACAAAATTTTGAAATGTCAAACTTAGGACATTTGCATTATTTTCTTGGTCTCCAAGTCCTGCAAACCAAAGAAGGAATCTTTCTTTCTCAGTCTAAGTATGCTTGTGACCTTCTTCGTCGCTTTCACATGGAAGATTGTACACCACCCCCTTCTCCCTTCCAGTCTGGAGTCAAACTTTCTGCCACTTGTACTTCACCTGAAGTTGATGCCACCTTGTATCGTCAGCTTGTTGGTAGCCTCTTATACTTGACTCATTCTCGTCCTGACCTTTCCTTTGCCGTTGGTCGTGTTGCCCGTTATATGCAGACACCTCACGAAAGTCACTGGAAAGCAGTTAAAAGAATACTTCGATATATTCGAGGTACAGTTCAGTTTGGGATTCATTACAGTACAGGAGGAAACCTTTGTTGGTTGGTTTCACTGATTCAGATTGGGCCGGCGATCCTGATGATCAAAAGTCTACTATAGGTTATGTTTTCAGTCTGGGATCTGTACCTATTACTTCGGCTTGTAAGAAACAACAAGCTCTTGCTCTTTCTTCAGCAGAGGAAGAATATCGAGCAGTAGTTAATGCCAGTCAAGAAGCTTTATGGCTTCGACAGATCCTTTCAGAGTTTGGGTTCGAGCAACAACAGCCTACTCCACTTTGGTGCGACAATCAAAGTGCCATCAGGCTTGCCAAAGATTCAGTTCTACATCAACGCAGCAAACACATTGAGCTACATATGCACTTCATCAAAAATCTTGTTCATGACCATGTTCTTGAAGTGCTCTTTTGCCCTACAGATAATCAAGTTGCAGACATCTTCACCAAGTCTCTTACAGAAGTGAAGTTTTCTAAACTTCGATCTATGTTAGGAGTTCACGAACTTGTCATTAAGGGGGGATAGGCTCTAATGCCTCCTTCCTTCTCCTAATAGTGTCACTTTTGTAAATCCTTCAATCCTATCCCAAGTTGTTCTTAAGGGGGGATGTAAGGATATTTAGACACTTAGGAGTTAGTTAAGATCAACTTGTGTAATATATCCGTTAGGGATAATGTGTTTCTTTAGTATGCATTAGTATGCATTTGTAAATACTTAATCCGACTGTCACGATATGTTCCTGACATAGAGTGATCCAACGGCTCAACTTCTCTTAGATCAAACCTAACCTTGATCCGTGGCTTAACACCCGATTGGTCAATGATCTCTATTTAAAGAGCATGGAGGGTCATTGTTTAGTTGATCGATTATGAGAAGCTCATTTGTAACTTTCTTTCTTTGCATAATAAATTGTCCCGTAGAAGCTATTTGGCCGGGGCCGTGGAGTGTTTCCCTCAACAGGGTTTAAACCATGTCGAAACATCGGTGTGTTGATATGTGATCTGTTTGTGTGAAGTGGTTGATCTTGGTGTTCGGTCCTTTGGTAGTACCCTGTGCACCCAAACACAAAGTAGTTAGCCTACGCAATTGCAATTTCCTGCCCCTCCAAACCCCCAATACCAACACAAATCCCTACGCATCCCATCCACGATCCGAATAATAAATAACTCCAACCTACATACAATACCAACATTCAATATTCCCCATATATGCACCACATATGCTATTATGCCTGTACGGTAAATTCATCTTAGATTAGGGAAAGTTTTAAATAAAAATTCCTCGGTAGTTATTCACGATAATGAGGAGGAGGATAATCCCACTCCTTCTGAAATAAATATTGATAAATAGTCACAACTTCAAGACCAAAACAAGATGAATAGAAAATAGTCACCACCTTTACCAGTAAATATTCAAGAAACAAAAACACCATAGTCTATTCAACTTCCATTTTTTTAACGACTACAAACAAAAAAGACAATCACTCCAACTGAATTTGATTTCACAACTGAGTTTAACAATATTTGTGTTAAAATCCCCTTACTCCAAGATCTAAAATATAGACCTATTTACGCTAAAATAGTAAGGAATATATGTATTAGAAAACCAAGAATACCAAAGAGGGAACCACCAACAATTCATGTAGTAAGAAGGCTAGCCAACCTTATGTCTACTCAGATCACTACTGAAAAATATGTGGACCGAGGAAATCATGTGGTCACTATTTTTATCAATATCCTCCTCATTTAAATACCTTTATCAATTTGGGAGTAGCCATCATTGTAATGAATCTAGAGACTCTCACCTGATTAGGAAACTACACTCTTTCCCCTTCCCCCACAGTTCTTAAATTAGTTGACAAATCAAAAATAAAACCTGAGGGAGCATTGGAAGATGTGACTATCTCATTGGATTCAAGGGAATATACATAATACTTCTATGTATTTCAATAAAAATAAAACTTAAGTGGCCACCCCTTAATCTTAGAACGACCCTGGCTAGCCATAGTTGATGCTTTTATCATATGTAGATCAGGTAGCATGAAATTTCACATGGTACAAAGACTAAACATATTACTCTTTACCCATTTCCAAAACTTCCTTTGAAATGGAATGTGCCCAATGGCTTGTTGAGGATGATCATGATGAGGAAACCATTCATCCCGTTTTAACAATGTCCCAAGCCATGAGTCTCAAATAAAATACCGATGAAAATCTAATTAACCATTACATTTCCAATACATATTTTCCTCGATATTTTGTGGGGGAGTCATCATCTCAGTCTCAAGCATCTTTAGACCACCTCTTAGATCGATATTTCTAAAAAACATGCACCATAGAAAAATTATATTATGCTTTCTTATCAGCATTCCCCATTTTTTCAATCTCTGAATATGACTTTAAAACTATAGAAATTCTCCCTGGTAAAACTTTGAATACCAATTCTGCATTAGACAGTTCATCGGAAAAACAACTAATTCAATTTTTGAGAGAATATTCTGACGTTTTTGCATGGGAGTAAATTGACATGAAGGGAAATCATCTAGATACTTGCACTCAACACATTTACATTCAATAAAATGATAGGCTAATCAGGCATCCACAAAGAAGGATTAATCTAGCATTGACGGAAGTTGTAAAAGAACTTTAGAAATTACTCAATTTAGGTTTCATATATCCTATTTCTAATAGTCAGTGGGTGTCTCCTTTGGTCATTGTTCCTCAAAATAATGGGAAATGATGAGTGTGTGTTGATTATCGACCTTGAAAGATTACTTCCCCTTAACTTTCATAGACCAAGTCCTGGACACACTAGCAGGGAAGAAACACCTTTCTTTCAGGCTAAATGGATTCAACGGATACAATCAGATTCAGATTGCGCAGGAGGATCGAGATAAGACTCCTTTTACTTGTCCATGGGGGGAATTATACATGCAAGCTTAATTTCAAGCCTCCAGCTCAAGAACCGAATGTTACAATAGTTGAGGATCTAGGTAAAGAACATAAACTCATGTGCATTAGGGTCATTGAGTTCAGTTATAATGTGCTTCATATAATGCTCTCTATCGAACCTAATCTTATTTGGTCTACCATTTTTTGGTAGCCAAAGGTGAGACCAATATGTTGAAAAGTATCCATTTAAGTTTCGAGACCACCCACGACTCAAAAAAAACTCATAGGCTTCTAGCATATCAGCTACCACTATATCAATTATCTGATGAACTCTTGGATCAGAGGATAATCTAATACAAACGTCTTTTAACTCCTTTATGATTTTAACATTCAGCCTATCAAGTTGCACAACTTGATATTGAGAGGGATTCATGTATCCATTAATTTTCTTGCAAACTTATCATGGAAAAACATTGGAAGAAGCCCCACTATCTACCATTCAATTATGTACATTTTTATTAAAAAATTATAATGTCAATAAAAATGGAGGAACGAAAAACTTTCTCCCTTGCATGGGAGAGTCATTAGAAGTATGATTAATATGAGCATCATCTGTTGATGTATTTGTAACTTTGGAAGATATTCACTTGTATATTCTATTTGTACTTTATTGTATCCCCAATGGAGATGTATTATTCCTCCGATTGGAAGTTTCGTCAGTTGTACTTGCATGTGTCGCAAGTTATATTGTAAGTGTCGTAACTTATAATTGATGGGTTATTAGACCACCTTGATGGGATCGGACCTGTATGAGTCATGTGGTTCAAAGGGTTATTAGACTACCCTAGAGGGGTCGTCCCAGTCAACATTATGTTAAGTGGTTAAGTTGGGGCCGACCTAGTTGAGTAAAGGTCAAGTCAAGTTAGTGTATAAATAGAGAGTGTGTCTCTCTCATTTTACACATTCTATTGTTCACTCACTTTGCATTAGTGAGAGAGAGGAGGAGTGTGCACAAGTGGAGGAGGAGAATTCTAGTGAATATATATATATCTTGGGTTTGATCATGGTGATCCTTGTATTGATGCTTATTCTATCTCTGAGGAAGTTGCGGGGTTTTTCACCTTCTTGGTTTTCCTCGGTGAAATGTTTTGTGTCTCTTGTCTCTTGTCTCGTATGCTTGATACGATGTACATGTTATTCGTTCAGTTAAGATCCTAGATCTGTTGAATTAAATGTTGAAAAAATAACATGGAATCAGAGCTAGCCTAAAGGAAGGCATGGTATGGAATTTATGAGACTTGTTGCACTTGCGACAAATTGGAAGCTAGGGCTTGATATAGCAAAAACCAGTAATCATAGCACTTTCACTATAAATCCATTTTGGCGAAGGTTCAGTATCTGAAACTTCTACAGGTCATTTATAACATCCCCATGTACCTTGTGTCGAAGCAAAGAATCTAATTCGGTGTACTTTTTGTTTTATGATCAATACAATCTAGGGTTTCTGCCTCTTTCAGATCTCAGTCATAAATAGGTGACCTAGGAAAAAAGGTCACAACATGGGCTAGGAAGCTCCAAATTAAATTTAGTAAAAATTGACAAGTAGAGAACGAACTATAGTTTCTTAGGTAAGTGTTTCACAGGCCGAAGTTGAACCAGTGACATGTGGCACACCGTACAAGTTCGCTCTCTTGTTTTATCCCATAAACAGGTCGCGTTGCGACACTTGGCATAACTCTCTCTCAGAGAATACAATTGAGGTTAGACCTATGGAGTTGGGAATATGACAGGTCAGGCTACCATAGGCTGAAGTTTCAGAACTTGTGGATTCGTAATTTCGGAGATACACTAGAAACAATCAGGTGCATATTTCTATCAAAACAGAATTGGATTTTGAGCACCTTCATTCTTGGCTTGTCACTGCTGTGGGAATTTAGGGCTTCGGAGAAAGTTGGAATTTTTGGAATCGGAGTCCACAGTTGAATGCTACTCATCAAAATCAAAATTTAGAGACCAAGATCAAATTTTTTGGTTGGGCAGAAGGTCGGGCTTGATCAAACCCTAGTTCGGGATTTTGATCGGAAAGGTGGAAAATTAGGGCTTCTGCAAAAGTTGGAATTTTTGAAATCTGTGTCCATGGATGGAAGCTCCTCAGAAAAATTGAAGTTTAGAGTACAAGATCGAACCTTTTGGTTGGACAAAATACCGGGCTTTATCAAACCCTAGTTCGGGATCCTGTCTAGAAGATCCGAAAGTTTCAAAGGCCATTTTGAGGGGTCAAATTTTGGAGATTTCAAAATTGAAGTATACCAGCTTGATCAGCTCAGCAAGGCGCATCTTTTCATCCAATCAGAAGTTTGAAATTCAAAGTTTGAATTTTTAGGGTTTCTCTGACAAACCATAATCCAACTCCAGATCTAGTTTCAACAAATCAAAGTGGATTGGGTTAATCCTAGAAGATGATGAATTGGACACCTACATAAGTGAAGAGATTCCAGTTCTAGAGGGAGATGAGGCTAAGGCCTTACACAGGAAGTCTACAAGCAATCCCGATAGGTATGACTTGAAGAGATACAAGTATGTTTGTGAAATTTGTTCATGATTAAGTTTATGATATGTTTGTATTCATATTATTAGTACAATCTTGATTAATCTTAGACTTGTCTTATCACCTTTGTAAAAGTATGAATGCTTGTAGACATTCATTGATTAGGGTTATGACACTTATGATTGTACTAATGCACAATGATGTTGTATGAGGTTGATGTTGTCCGCTAACATGAAAGGTACATCAAGAAAAACAGATCAAGTTCTAGATCAAGAACATATGACCATGCTGATATGAAGACAAAGATCCATCCATAGCCATTATAGAAGCTCTACTTACGAGGTATGTATAATTTGGTTCTGCAATGGTTAACTTATGAGTTATGTAGGTTACTAAGCACAAGTCATTGAAGAGAACAAGAAGACATTGTTTGGGTATGTTAGACATAACTAGCAAACATGATAACCAGGTATGTTTTTCCTATATCAAGTTAGAATCCTACCTTGTGTTGGGATATTATACTTTTGCATGAATGATAATGATTATTCTTGAAGTTAGAAGTTTAAGTAATCAAGGGTTTATGCATATTATGTTTCTTACCTTGATTGATGATATGACTAACCAAAATATTCTTATGATTAAATAAGAATATGCATGAGAAGTCTTCCCTGAAACCTTTAATACTAATGCTTATTACTTATGTATGAAATGATCATGACCCTACATAAGATTATATTTAGAATCATAATATTTTGATATTATTGAGATTATACTAATGTATGTATGGTTATGTATGAGATCTTGAGGATAACACAATAGTGACACTAGTGCACACTTAAGCATGCATAGTGGTCCAGGATGGATATAAGTTCAAGGACAGATAATCCAGGAAGCAAAGATCAAGAGGGAGCACACTCCAGTAGTTCCTGCAAGGAGGCAAAGATTAAGAGGGAGTCCACCTTACAACTAAACAAATATAAGTATTTGAACTATCATTTATTATATATATGATTACTTAAATGATGTTGTCCTGTAGTGTACATACTTATGTTCCTAGATTTAGGATATGTATTATGCATATTAGAAAAGTTGCATTAATGAACAAGATACTACTAATAAGCAAGTAACGGGTAAGTGGCCTATTGTATTGTACAACATTCCATTGCTACTTATCTAGAATGAAACCTCTTTGCTAACATGTTGGGAGCTGTGCACACTCTTAACAAATGGTCTGGTAGAGATGGAAGGCATCTAGAAAGTTACTGTGTGATTACGAGATATGGATAAATGTTGTATTGAAGCATTGGCTAAGATAATTGCATGACTGTATGACATATGTCTTTATGCATAAGAATGTGTTTTTGAAAAACCATGAGAAGTTTCTGGTCATGCAATTGAATTTGACTTTTAGGAAAGATCATGTACAATCACCTACAAAAGAAGGACTACAACATTTGTTCCAGCAACGAAGCTATCTATTGAAGATATTGAAGAATATGAATTTCCCAGGATTCAGGATGCAGTAATAGAAGGATGCCATGATCGAGGAGTACCATTCGATCATGAAGAATGATGTCTGGGATGTGGTCCTGAGACTAGAAGGGAAGTCTATTGTGACTTCCAAGTGGATCTATAAGATCAAGCATGTTGCAGATGGTAGCATAGAGAAATACAAAGCAATATTTGTAGCTCGTGGCTTATCCCAGAAAGGAGGGATAGATTATGAAGAGACTTTTTCACCTATAGCCAGTTACACTTCCATCATATTAGTGCTTTCCCTAGCTGCAGTGATGAAGTGGAAGATACACCAGATGGATGTCAAAACAACTTTCTTGAATGGTGTAGTCGAAGAGGAAGTGTATGTGGAGCAGCCACTCGGTTTTGAGACATATGACAGGGAGTCATATATGTGCAGGTTGAAGAAATCCTTTTATGGCTTGAAGCAAGCTCCTAGAACTTGGTATGGTAGGATAGACAGCTTCCTATCCAGTTTGGGCTTTACTAAGAGTAAAGCAGATTCCAACCTTTACTACAAGGTTGAGGAAGGAAATCCAGTGATACTACTATTATATGTGGGTGACCTATTTGTGACAGGTGAGGATAGATTGATTGCCGACATGAAGAGAAAGCTTGCTGCCAAGTTCGAGATGAAGGACTTGGGGATGATGCATTACTTTCTAGGCATGGAGTTGTGGCAAAGTGCAGATGGAATATTCCTTGGATAAGGGAAGTATGCAGTAGATATCCTGAAGCGGTTTGGGATGATGGACTGCAAGGCCATGGCCACACCTATGGCATCGAACCTGAAGCTATTGAGTGATGCTTCATCAGAGATGGTTGATGTCATGGTGTATCGTCAGATGATTGGGTCCTTGATGTACCTGACGAACACGAGACCAGATATTTTCTTTACGGTGAACACATTGAGCCAGTTCCTGACGGATCCAAGAAGTGCTCACCTAGTTGCTTTAAAGCATATTCTGAGGTATCTGAAGGGTACAGTTGACTATGGGCTCAAATATGATGAAAATCAAAAGTTTAACCTAGAGGGTTATGTTGATTCAGATTGGGTAGGCAATGCCATTGATCGGAAGAGCACTTCGGGGTGTTGCTTCAGTATGGGATCCGGTATGATCTCTTGGTTTAGCAGGAAGTAGTCCTGTGTGGCACTGAGTGCAGCCAAAGCAGAGTATGTTGTAGCTTGTTCAGCTAGTTGTGAGGCAGTATGAATTAGGAAGCTACTGTCTGATTTGTTTGATCTCCAGTTGGATGCTACTTGTATATATTGCAACAACCAGAGTTGTGTGAAGTTGTCGGAGAACCCAGTGTTCCATGACAAGTCGAAGCACATTGAGATCAAGTATCAGTATATCAGGGATATGGTGCAGAGAGGAGTAGTGAAGCTCCTGTATGTTGCAATGGATGATCAAATAACCAATGTATTGACCAAGCCGCTGGCGAGAGTGAAGTTTGAGTACTTCAGAGAGAGACTTGGGGTACTTCATATCGAGATTCCTTCCAAGGGGAAGTGATGAGTCCGGAGACACAGATGCACACGATCCATTCTCACATAGTGGTAGGAAAGTACTCCTATGGTGTAGATGTAAGGGCTGGGGCCATTCTTACATGGTGGTAGGAAAGTACTCCCATGGTAAGATGTAAGGGCTGGTCCATTCTCACATGGATAGAGGAAAGTCCTTCCATGGTGAGATGTAAGGGTTGGGCGTGGCTTTTCCGACATGGTCAGAGGAAAGTCCTTCCATGGTCGTGACATAATTGCTGACATTTTCCAACATGGTTAGAGGAAAGTCCTTCCATGGTCGTGATGTAATTGTTGTATCCTTTCTGACATGGTCAGAGGAAATTCCTTCCATGGTCGTTGATGTAAGTGATGAGCCTTTCTCGGATGGTCAGAGGAAAGTCCTTCCATGTCGGTGAGTGTAAGTGTTGTGATGTGTGTGCATCTGGGTTGTGCTCCGTGGACTATGAGGTGATCTAAAGACAATGATGTCACAGTAGGGTACATAGGTTTTGCAGAGCCATATAATCAATCCTGAGATGCTCTTGCAGGTTTTGTAGAGGCAGTGTAATCAGTCCTGGGAGATCTTGCAGGTTTTGCAAAGGCAGTGTAATCAGTCCTGGGAGATCTTGCAGGTTTTGCAGAGGCAGTATAATCAGTCCTAAGGTGTACTTACTTGATGGCTTGCTCACAGAGATGATGAAGACCTATAGGAGGCTAGGCCTACATCCAACATGAAAAAGGGTTGGCTCTGTAGAACTTCCTATGATGAGAAGAATTATGAGATAGCCCAATGATCGAGATGCTGAGTATAGTAGCATTCATGATGATGATGCCCTGTGATC
Organism: Larix kaempferi; assembly: GCA_027924585.1. Classification (NCBI taxonomy): domain Eukaryota; kingdom Viridiplantae; phylum Streptophyta; class Pinopsida; order Pinales; family Pinaceae; genus Larix; species Larix kaempferi. Next base: position 4,042,889 of record BSBM01000727.1, read on the forward strand.
CAGCGACGATGATCCAGCTCCAGAATTGAAGACTTGTGCCTATATGTATTGATGACTTGTGTAAAGAGAATACGTTCCTAGTTAAGAGGGAGTGTTGATGTATTTGTAACTTCGGAAGATATTCACTTGTATATTGTATTTGTAATTTATTGTATCCCCAACGGAGATGTATTATTCCTCCAATTGGAAGTGTCATGACTTGTACGTGCATGTGTCGCAAGTTATATTGTAAGTGTCGTAACTTATACTTGATGGGGTATTAGACCACCTTGATGGGGTCGGCCCTATATGAGTCATGTGGTTCAAAGGGTTATTAGACCACCCTAGAGGGATCATCCTAGTCAGCATTATGTTAAGTGGTTAAGTTGGGGCCGACCTAGTTGAGTAAAGGTCAAGTCAAGTTAGTGTATATATAGAAAGTGTGTCTCTCTCATTTTACACATTCTATTTTTCACTCACTTTGCATTAGTGAGAGAGAGGAGGAGTGCACACAAGTGGTGGAGGAGCATGCTGCTAAATATATCTATCTCTTGGGTATGATCATGGTGATCCTTGTATTGATGCTTATTCTATCTCTGTGGAAGTTGCAGGGTTTTTCACCTTCTTGGTTTTCCCCGGTGAAATGTTTTGTGTCTCTTGTCTCTTGTTTCTTATGCTTGATATGTTGTACATGTTATTCATTCAGTTAAGATCCTAGATGTATTGAATTAAATGTTGAAAAACTATCATCATCAATATTAGGAGCAGTTGTATCATAACTATTTTTTTGTTTTCAGAAAGAGTCTTTTTTCCCTAGTCATTAGTAAAATCCTTGAAAATATTCTACCGAATAAAAGGAATTTTGAGTAGCTCATAAAAAGATATATTCGGTTTGAGATTTTTCAAATATTCTATGGGAACATATTCCAAGTATGAATCAGACAATGTTTTGAATAATTCATTATGTTTATTCATATTTGGAGCTGTATTTGTAGGTTGTACGTAACTAAAAAGGTTTTGGTTACTATTTTGGGCTTTGCTACGAATGTTATAAGAGTGTTGGTTTGCAACAATAGAGTGTATAATTTCTGTAACACCTTTAGTTATATCAGAAAAATGTCCATAGTTGGAGGAGGTTGATCCTCATACTCATATGTGATTTATCCCTATTCATCTTCAAGTTGCTTGGAGGTTTCAAATTGTTTATCAGTATTGGATTCAATTCCAACAATTATTGTTTGAAAAAGATTGCTCAGATCTCCAATGTTTAGACATTCAAGTGGAGGGTTAGATTTATTAGGAAAATTTTGAGGTTCTTTTGTAGGTGGGAACTTAAAATAGCCCCAGTTAGTAGTTCTGTCTCTTGAATTCCTTTTCATATCAACAACCTCATTAAATATATTTTGCAAAGCTCTCTGCAAACTTTTAAGGTCAAGAGCATCTTGATCCTTTCTTGTGGTGGTAATCTTGGCTAGGAGATCAGGCTTCTTTCAAGAAGAATAAGCTTGTTTGGTTTCAATACCAATATTGTCTTTGAGGATAAACATATATTTCTCATGTAATATGGCCTCATCAAAATCATCTTGTAAATTATCCTTCCCCGATCTTTTGACCCACATAGTAATGGTAAGAGGGAATTTTATTTTTAAGGTAAGGAAGATCTAGTTGAAGTCCTTAATTCTTTACTTTTGGTCCATTTTCATTCTTTCCAATTCCATGGTCATCACCTCAGGCATTTTATCATCCCCAAATTTCTCTAGGAAAACCCTTTCGAACTGGTCCCAAGAAGTAATATTCCCTGTTGGTTGAGAAAAATACTAGGTTGAGGATTCTCCTTCAAAAGTATGAGGGAATATCCTACAGACTACATCCTCATTAACAAAATTCATAAGTCATATAACCAACATAAAGCATTTAATGTGATCATCATCTTGCTGCTTATTAGCTGGATCGAACCTGGTGAGCCTTTTTTCTGGATTCTTAGGAAGATTATGTTGTGGGATAGGTATGGCCACTGGATATTGTCTTAGCCAAGGGGAATTATGATTGTTATTTTTATTACCATCCATTTGTGGTTGATTAGAAGGTTGATTTCCTTGATCTACCTCTTAGTTATCTTCTTCTTCCAAATATTCTTCCTCGGATGAAATTTCAAAAGAAGATCCCGAAGGAGTTTCGGGTGGTGAAGGTAGCTGTCCCGACCCGCCTGATCCAAAAATTAGCTAAGGGTGAAGAGGGGATAGAGTTTTTCCAAGAGAGGAGTCAGGATGATCTGACTGATCTCCTGATTCAAAAGTAGGATTAAGCTCAATTTTTTATGTCAAGGTATTGTCTAATCGAGGATTTAGGTTACATAACCATGAAAATTCTTGAACCAATGGGATTCCCAAAAGATCAGTGTCGATTTGTGAATAGTTTGTGTGTTTTTTTCAAGACAAATCACTAATATTTCATGTATTTATTGGATTTTATCTAAGAAAAATGGACTCCTAGCCAAAACATGATGTGAACTCTCGATGAATTCTTGAAATTGCGGATCAGTAGGTAAAGGGGTGGAGAGAATGAGATCGTTATGAGGACGAGTGGACTGGGGGAGTGGTGTGCGAACTGGCTAAGTTTGTGAGATGGTCATGGAGGTCAATGAAATAGGAATGTTGGAACGATCGCGAGTTACTATAGGAGAGCAAGTGGGAGGAGGTTTGCTCTGATTGCATTAAGCCATTAAGTCACGAACGACCCTCCTTCTAGAGCCATTTTTTTGACCATAAATTCTGCACTCTAGTCAATAAGGGGGTGACAACCTGATCCAAGGGTTTTTAGAAACAATGAATTGTTTAAAGTAGCTGGACCAAAAGGGATTTACATCTTCGTTAGCCGAATAAACACTAATCTTGTTCTAACTAATGTTAGCTAAAACAAAAATAAAAGAAACTAACTACAAATATATACAATATATACAAATCTACAAGAAGAATTCACCCAGCATGTCTCACGAGAGACCTATTTTTAAATAGGAAATAATAGATAATAAATTTAAACAAAAGATATTAACTGTAAGTAAACTAAAGAAACTACTAAATAATCTATACACACACTAAGATTAAATAAATCAACACATCAACAATCTATTTCATACACAAACTGCAACTTGGCCATGTATAATAAATTATCTGATGCAAATATATTAGCCTGTCAATTCACAAAATCTTGTCATTTTCCTATTATAGTTGAATACATTCACTAATAGCAAGAAAACAAAAAAAAAACGAACAAAATTTAGACCTATCCCCAGGAATACAAAAACTTAGTCACCATCTGATCTAAAGGCAACCTTAGTTTGAGATAAAAGACAAATTAATTTTCAATTTCGATTCTGCATAGAAAATACATGTAACTTTTCCTAGACCAAAAAAATACAATATTTTTTTATCAAAGAAACAATACAAGTCATAATATTAGGAAGAAACCTATGTTATATTCTGTAGATGACCATCAAAACAAAACTGGATAAATCTGTTAGAAAAATTACGATTCTTAACATGCGGAATAAACTTTTAAAGAATCAAAAAGAATTAATAATGTATGCCATCAGGATCATACCTCCAGCCATTGATGCTGCTCACACTCTGGCTTGAGATTTTGCTTGAGGAAATCCACTTCTGTCCGATACCTCTTCCGTCTGATAGACCAAAACAATCGTTCCGTATGGCACTTCCAAACTCTGCTCACTCTGGATTGATGGTGTAAAAACTGAAGGAGATTGAGTTAGCGAGCTTGGGGACCAAATAGAAGTATTTATAGCCCAACTTCCATCAAGCTTCTTTTGGCTATGTGTCAATTGTTCCAAAAATCAAGGTAGAGAATCGTTGAGGGAGTTATGGACCATTCCAGGAGCTCTCAATGAGAAATCAATTATTTCCTTAATCAATTGAGGAGCTGTTAATATTCGTTAAGAGAGCTTACATTCTCCCACTTGATCCATACTTCCAAACTTAATGTCTCATCTGAAAATCCATTGATAATCTATATTAAAAATAGATACATGAATCATGGCGATAATTCCTCTTAAGACGAGTATTATCTTCCATGTATTACTATGTATTTATTTCTATTAGAATTTATGTGGCAACAATTTCTTAATGAATAAACCTTATGTTTATTCTTGGTCCTATACAAATGAATTCTCTCAATTAAATTAAGGTGCACATAAGTATGAGAAAAACATCACAATAATTAAGAATTTCATTAAAATAACATTGTCCATACAGTGAGAAACTACATAATGGGATCAAGTCCCACATTCAATCCATGATCCTTGAATTTAAACGGTGATATGCCCTTAGTCAAAGGATCAGCGATCATCAACTCAGAGCTGATATGGTCAATTACCACTTTCTTTTCTTTAATACGTTCCCCTATAGCTAAATACTTAATGTCGATGTGTTTATTTCGACTCCCACTTTTGTTGTTTTTAGCCATAAAAACAGCAGCTGAATTGTCGCAATACATTCTTAATGGCGTAGAGATAGAATCCATAATTCTAATCCCAGAAATGAAACTCTTAAGCCATACACCATGTAAAGTAGCCTCAAAATAGGAGACAAACAAAACAGCAAATGCAATGTCAGGTCTTGTGTAGACCTGAGCATACATTAGGCTTCCGACAGCAGAAGCATATGGAATGTTCTTCATTTGTTCCCTTTCAAGGTCGTTCTTCGGGCATTGGTTCAAATTGAACCTATCACCCTTCATAATGGGAGCTATACTTGGTGAACAATCCTTCATCCGAAATCTCTCTAAAATTTTATTAATATAGGTTTCCTGAGACAGACCCAAGATGCCTCGAAATCTGTCTCTATGGATCTTAATGCCAATGACATAAGATGCCTCACCCATATCCTTCATATTGAAATTTTTAGAGAGAAATTGTTTCACCTCATGCAGAAAACCCTTATCATTGGTTGCTAGCAAAATGTCATCCACATATAAAACAAGAAAACAAATTTTACTCCCACTAACTTTCAGGTATATACACTGATCCATAATGTTTTCTACAAAACCGAAAGAAGAAATTACATTATGGAATTTCAAATACCATTGGCGGGGTGCTTGTTTTAAATTGAGGCCTTAAAAATAAAATTTCATGCTTTACCAATGTAAATTCATGATTAAAATTGAATCTAATGACATAAAAATTGCCCGTGGGCTAAATTTTCAATTCAAGCAGATTCAATGATTCTTTATGATAGAATTGAACTTCATGATAAAACTATTAACTCATAATTCCTGTGGGTAAGTTATGAATAATTTAATATTTTATCCTAATTAATTATATAAATATAATAAAAATTCCCGTGGGATAAAATTTATTATATTTAACGTCTAAATATTCTTTATGTGATCCTAATCAATCTTAATATATAACATTATTTAATTAGAGATGCTGTGGTTATTCTCTAATCAATAAAAATTATATGGATCACTAGACATTACTAAAATTAACTTGATACTAATCATGCAAATCAAATATATATATATATATATATATATATATATATATATATATATATATGATTAGGATCACTGATCCATTCTTTCATTGTTAGAACGGTCTTCAATCAAATAATTTAAATTGAGACAGTCACAGAAGAACAATAGTATAGGATCTAATCTCTTCACGGCTGAGACCGAGTTTCAACAAAAAATAAATTCAGACAGGAATGAAATAAAGATTCAAACTTGTGCGCACTTGATAATCTACTTTTACCGAATGGAACTATTAGCTTCAAAAGGTAATTGTATAGAGATCATTTTACTAGCCAGGCTGCAAACTTTCGATCTCTGACCAGAGCATGGTTCCAAGAAAAGATCTTGTTAAATATATTATTTGCGGCCTCGATTTGCCGGAAAAAATATTCATCCTCCAGAAGAGAATTTTCTCCTTGGGGTTATTGTTCAAAGGAAGCTTGTTACTTGATCGTAATATTACCAGAAATATATAAATTTATGGTAATAGAAAAATACTCTGGGCACAGCAGTCAAAATAAACCAATGGGACGCAGCTTTAAAACATGGCTCTGCCATATCAAATATAGAGACACAGAAAAATAAACAATATAATGCATGAGCAATGTCCCAATGGACGCACAGCACTCCAAACATCAAGGCAGAGATAAAATTATGCTCTGATACCAACTGTTAGAAAAATTACGATTCTTTACATGCGGAATAAACTTTTAAAGAATCGAAAAGAATTAATAATGTATGTCGTCAGGATCATACCTCCAGCCATTGATGCTGCTCACACTCTGGCTAGAGATTTTGCTTGAGGTAATCCACTTCTGTTCGATACCTCTTCCGTCTGATAGACCAAAACAACCGTTCCGTATGGCACTTCCAAACTCTGCTCACTCTAGATTGATGGTGTAAAAACTAAAGGAGATTGAGTTAGCGAGCTTGGGGACCAAACAGAAGTCTTTATAGCCCATCTTCCATCAAGCTTCTTTTGGCTATGTGCCAATTGTTCCACAGATCAAGGTAGAGAACCGTTGAGGGAGTTATCGACCATTCCAGGAGCTCTCAACGAGAAATCAGTTATTTCCTTAATCAGTTGAGGAGTTGTTAATATTCATTAAGAGAGCTTACAAAATCCTCCTGTGTAATGCACAAAATAAATCCAGATAATAAATATGGATCGGTGTAAACTATTTTACATGCAATTGTTATTCTTGCTCGAATGACAATTTAGAGTGAAAGTAACATTATAAATTTATGACCAAATAGGAAAAATTAGTCACAGCTTGGATACAAAGTCAAGAAATATAATAACAATAATTAATCAAAATAAAATTTCAGATATACCTGTAATCGAAGAAATTCTTAGACACACACCCAAAAAGATTATGCATATAATAAGTCTGTGTTATATTTCAAAAGATAGCATACACCGGGTCCAAAAAAACCAACCCCTTTCACAGTGTTTATCATCCTCTTTATAATTAGAGTGCTGATTTACAATTCCAAAATGTACGGGAGGATGATTACAAAAGGGTAGGATCCATACAATCAAGTATAATAGTTGTTATAAATTTAACTAAAAATAGATATGATAATAGAATTGAAATCCAACTCCATTGTAACGATTCATAAGAGTTTCATCACTTGGTTGGATGAGAATCAAGGGGTTAACTATCTTCTTACAAATCTTGCGCTTTTGTTTTTCCATTGATTGACATGTAAGCTCCTTCGAGAAAGAAAGATAAAGGTGCCATCCTTTGAAAATATAGACCAAATAAATAATACCTAAGACAAAAACATTAAAAAAAAAAATATTAATATTATCATTAAAATATTATGAAATGGCTGTAGAATTTTAATTCTGCAACTAGATTTCTTATTAAATCAAATTCAAAAATATTTAATAAAAACAAAATTACATTGTCATAATTTAAATAAAATAAATGACAATTTACCTTATAAAACTATATACAATGCAAAAAGAAAAAATCAAAAACTCATTTATTAATGTCTGGAGGATAATTTAGAATGATCAGGTGTGAGATAAATATTTACTCCTGGCATGTGAACGATGGAACGATCTTGGGCAGTAGCTAATTCATGCTTGGCTTGATCGATTTCAACCTGATGTTGCTAGATCAATAAATTCATGTTCCTAACTAATTTGTGGATTTTGTTCTTATAGGATTCAATTTATTGAGTCAAAACCTCTGTTCTTGTAGCAAAGTAAGACATTGAGTCAAAACCTCTATTGTTGTAGCATAGTAAGACATTAGATAATGGAAGTGTTTACAATTAGTAGAATAAACAATGCAATGACCATCATTTACATCATGTATTTGTGCCAGTCGATCACATATGGATTTAAATCTAACCAAGGTGGATTGAATATGTGGACTTGACGGCACACCTGGACACAATTTAAAACCATGACTAGACTGAGGATCGACATAAGGTTTATGTTCTCCAATTTTTGTCAAAATCCATGAATGTTCAAGATCATCAACATCAATAATTGTATTATTGACATGCAGAGAGGATTGGTTACATTTCATACAAGACAATATCCTATCTTATTTCTTCCATGATATACTTCCAACTTTAAACTTGTCATGTTCAGGACATGTCCCACATGACAAACCCAAAACGTGTCCAGACTTAGGAGTTTCAGGTGCAAAATTTCCTTTCATATAATCATTATATACATGCTCCTTCTTAAATTGACCCTCTTCACGAGATTGGCCAATAGGATGTGATTTAACTTTCTAAATTCCTAAGTCCCTAGGTAGATTCTTGCATGGAGCAACATGACCATCTTGAAATTTTACATCTAAAGATGCCAAATTACCAATGACATTACAATTTTCTTTTTCCTCTATTTTGCCTTAATTGAGAGGCAGTGAAAAATTGCCATGATGCTTATGCACATCGCTTTCCATAGAAGTAATTCGATGATGTAGGAGCATCGGGGCCTCGGTGAAACAATCAAAGTTGATCGACGTGAGAAGTCAAATAGGGGGATTTCCGATGACCACTGGTGTGAAGGAGATTGGCAGTCGAATCCAATTAGTTGAGCAGGAACCTGTCGGAGCATGGTCGATAGGAAAAAAGGTCGACATCTATAGGAATGGAGATCGAGGAGTCGAGAGGTCGAACATCGACACCGACGAAAAATGGTGAGGGCCAAGCGAGGTGGACGGAGCGGACTGGAAGCTGTAAACACTAAGTGAATCCGACAAGTTAAGTCGAAGGATTGACAGAGGACAATGATAGGATTGACTATTGTTCAAATTCATAGGTGCGAGATTCAAGAAACAGCCGTTTAAGGTTATTGAGAAAGTTAAAGGAAATTAATAAGGTGTTTGGAGCCAGGCCAGGTGTCACCAAAGGAGGTTATTATGCAACATGACTAGAGGCACTGACAACTGCAAGATCCGTCGGGTCAGAGGAAGAGCGGCAGACAGAGAAGGACACCTCGGGGAACGGAGTGACCTCGGGAGTAGAAACAAAGTAGAGTAGAAGACTAGTGCGAAGGAACAAAGTAGGGATCAATATTTATTTCGTTTTCCAGAGGATCGGAAGGCTAAGAGGATCACACACAGAGAGAAACACACCATTTACTTTTGTATATTGTAACAGGCTAAGACCGACTAGTTTAATAGATTTCATGTAGCTTTGTAATTCATTGAAGTAAAAGAAGAAGCCAACTTCTTGGCGTTCCGATTCACATCTAGTTTGTATGAGAAATTTGTGTGTTTGTGTGTTATTGTTAAGAAATAGGTTCCGACCGGGACCGACCTTGTGCCAGGTGGTATTAGAGCAGTAGTATCCTAAAAGTGGAAGGATTTCGATATCGACTTGTGTAGTTTAAAGTGATATTGAGTGACAGAATCCTGCGATCAAGTTGAGCCTGCGAGTGTGTAGACAACTCCAACTGCGGGTGGGTAGAGTTGTGCACAAAAGTCCGGTTTCAATTGGATGAGTGGGAGTTTCAGCTGTGGTTGAAAATGGCTCAAACAGGTATAAATGTCCGAGGTGTAGGGTGAAGAGAGTGAGGTGCAGGAGTGACATTTTATCGTGAAATTTTTTACGAGTGCATGCGGACAATGAGAAGTTTAACTAGTGAGGTCGCAGCAATCAAATAAATCCAGAGGCGTGGATGCATTCTCGACGCACTTGACCATAGTGACAAGGAAGTAGAGGAAGTGGAAGATCAAAAAGTAGTGGAAGAAGAGCCAGAAGATAAACTAATCAAGCTACTATCAGGGATGAGGGGTAGAACAAAGATGGATGTGCGTACCTACTCAGGAAGTCTAGATCCAGAACACTTGATTGACTGGTTTAGAGAGATGGAGAAATACTTCGACATGGAGCAGATAGAGGATCCTAAACGGGTTAAACCTGCATGTATGAGGTTGAAGGGTCACGCCTCCTTATGGTGGGACAATGTATAGGCTGACAAAGTCAAGAAAGGTAATGAGAAAATCAAGTCTTGGGACATAATGGTTTCCAAGCTGAAAGGGAATTTCCTGCCTAGTGACTATGTGATTTCCTTGTTCAAGAAGTTGCAAAAATTTCAACAGAAAGAGACGACCATGAAGGAATACATGGAAGAGTTCTACAGGTTGTCGATAAGATCCAGTCAAACCAACAAAGGAGAAGAAGCAGTCACCAAATATGTGAATAGCTTGAAGTATGTTATACAGGATGAAGAGAAACTGTCAAGAAGAACCGCATCAACTAGAGGGAGGATGACTAGTCGAGGTGTGGAGACTATTTCCGCGAAGGGACAAAGCAACGGAATCAGGAAAGAAGTTGAAGATGACCGACCTATGGAAGGGACATAAAATAGAGAGAAAGCATGGGGAAACTGATTGGAAGGTCAAGAGACCCGCAGTCAGGGTGCGTGTGGTCGAAATGGTCCAGCAAAGAAAGAAAACATCTAACAAACCAGCTATAGTCTATTATAAGTGTAAGGGAGTGGGACACAAAGCTTATGAATTCCCAGAGAATCTACACACTGTAGAGGAGTCAAAACCCATATGTTGAAGAGATGACCACAACGACGAGAAGATGGATTCAAAATCCGACAGTGATGAATATGGTAGAGGAAAAGGTCAAAACATGACGGCCAGGAGAACGTTGGTCCAGGACAACTAGCGCAAAGAAAAGGAGTCGGCACAACAAAAGGCTATCTTTCAGACCAAAGTGTTGATCGGCGACAGGTATTGCAAGCCGAAGCAGGAGGATCAAGCCGACTGCAAGTAGGGCGAAAGCCGAAGTAGGAGGATCAAGCCGACTGCAAGCAGGGCGAAAGAAACTATTGGGAGAAGCGAGTGCTGATGTGCTTAGCGAAGGAATTCCTAGCAGAGGAAGAGAAACAGTTGGGATGTTTCACCATCATTCTGAAAGGACCATGTGTTGAAAGGTCGAAGACGGAGAGAATTTCAGTCGAATTCGAAGAGATGCTCGACGAGTTTCGGAGCATAATAGTCGGTGAGGCATCGACTGGATTGCCACCGATGAGAAGCATATCCCATCATATCGACTTGATTCCAGGATCGAGTTTTCCAAACAAGGCACCACATAGAATAACTCCAGCATAGGGTTAGGAACTCAATCAACAAGTCCAGGAGTTGTTGGACATAGGATTGATCAGAGAAAGTCTGAGCCTGTGTGCAGTACTAGTTGTACTAGCACCAAAGAAGGGTGGAGAATGGAGGATGTGTACAAACTCCAGATCTATCAACAAGATCACGATCAAGTACAGGTTTCTGTTTCCAAGGATGGACAACTTGATGGATTTTTTTAGTGGAGCGAGATACTTCACCAAAATCGACTTGAAGAGTGGGTATCACCATATCAGGGTCAGAGAAGGCGATGAATGGAAGACAACCTTCAATACGAAGAAAGGACTGTATGAGTGGTTAGTCATGCCCTTTGGATTGACTAATGCACCCAGTATGTTCATGCGGTTGATGAACAAAGTATTGAAACCATTCTTGGTAAAGTTCTTCGCAGTGTACCTCGACGACATCTTGATATTTAGTCGAACCAAAGTCGAACATTTGGATCACATTCGACAAGTATTGCAGAAGCTGCAGGAAGAGAAGTTGATGGTGAACCTGCAGAAGTGTTTCTTCATGAAGGAAGAACTGGTGTACTTGGGATTTGTAATCTTGGGTAAAGGGTTAGTGATGTACCCATAAAAGGTGAAGTCTATATTGGAGTGGTCAGAACTGACAAGCATGACAAGAGTGCGAAGTTTCCATGGACTTGCTAGTTTCTACAGGAAGTTCACCAGAGGATTCATTCGGATATGTGCACCGTTGACAAAGTGCATGAAGAAAGGGGATTTCAATTGGACAGAAGCTGCCCATAATCCTTCGACAAGTTGAAGCAGAAAGTGACTGAGAGCCCAGTGTTAGTGCTCCCATATTTCGTAAAAAAATTCCAAGTCGATTGCGATGTGAGTGGAATGGCAATTGGAACAGTGTTGAGCTAGGAAGGCCGACCAATTGCATTCTTCAGTGAAACGTTGGAAGACGCGAAGCGGAAATATTCGGTCTACGACCAGGAGTTCTATGTTATTGTCCAAGCATTGAAGAAGTGGAGGCATTATTTGTTTCCCAAGGAATTTTTGTTCTACACAGATCACCAAGCACTGAGGTACTTGAATACTCAATAGAAATTGAATCAGCGGCACATGAAATGGGTGGAATTCCTGCAGGGATATACCTTCATGTTGTGACATAAGTCGGGAAATTCGAACAAGGTTGCTGACGTGCTGAGTCAAAGAGTTGCATTGATGAACACGACAATAGTTCAAGAGACAGGAATAGAGTCGGTGAAGACAGAGTATGAGACCGACGAGGATTTTGCGAAAGCATGGAAGGCTAGTCGTGAACCATGGAGTGTCGACAGAACTCCATACTTGGATTATTTTATCCAAGAGGGATACCTATTTAAGGTACAACAGTTGTGTATTCCCAGAGGTTCCGTAAGAGAGAACCTAATCCGAGAGCTGCATAGTGGTGGATTAGCAAGTCATTTTGGCACCGACAAGACCAAGGCATTGGTCGAAGAAAAGTATTATTGGCTAGGAATGATGACAGATGTCGCTAGATGAGTACGACAGTCTCAAATTTTCCAGTTGGAAAAAGGAAGAAGTCAAAATATGGGGTTGTATGCATCATTACCAGTGCCAAATACCCCATGGGAGCACCTGAGCATGGATTTTGTGCTAGGATTTCTGAAGACGCAGCAAGGTAATGAATCAATCTTTGTGGTAGTCGACAGATTTTTGAAGATGGCACACTTTATTCCGTGTCGGAAGACAAGTGACGCCACAAACATTGTTGTACTATTCTTCAAGGAGATAGTCAAATTGCATGGGTTGACGAAGAGTATAACATCGAACAGAGATACCAAGTTTATGGGTCATTTTTGGAGAACCCTATGTAAGAATATAGACACAAAGTTAAATTTTAGCTCAACATACCATCCGTAGACTGATGGGAAGACTGAGGTGGTAAACAAAAGTTTGGGAAAACTTCTGATATGTTTGACGAATGACAGACCCAAGCAGTGGGAGAACGTGTTGGTGAAAGCATAGATTGCATACAACAATTATGTGAATCGTTCGACATGTATGAGCCCATTCCATATTATTCAAGGTTGAATCCCACATGGAGTGGTGGATTTGGTCGAGATACCGACAAAAATCAGGAAGAGTGCAGATGCAGAAACATTTGTAGATCATATGAAGGAAGTGTATGAAGACGTATGCAAGCGCATTGAAAAGATAAACGCGACATACAAGTTGAGAGCCGACAGGAAGAAGAGGCTACATTCGTTCAGTGAGGTATACTTAGTCTATGCACACTTGAGGAAAGAGAGGTTCCCAACAGGAACATATAATAAGTTGAAGCTAAAGAAGATTGGACCATGTAATATCTTGAAGAATATTTCGGATAATGCTTATGTGTTGGAGCTGCCGAAGGAATTGAAAATTTCTCCTACGTTCAATGTCTCAGATCTGTACAAATATGAAGAAGGTTCAACAAGTAGTAGCGCAAAAGTGTCGAACATCAACTGGATATGGAAAATTCCAGATCGACACAAGGAAGAGATCACCGAAGTAGTGGATGAATGCGAAGTCGGACGCATGAGGAGTTTGTGGAAGAAAGAATATTTTGTTCGATGGAAGGATGATGAATCGAATGAGGCGACATGGATTTCAGAAGAAGAATACAGGAGAATGATGGAGCAGTCGATTTATTTTTCACTTGGTGAATCTGATGCAGTTGCATCAAGGCCTAGGTGAAAGATTTGAAGTTGATAGACAAGATAATTCAACCAGGGGGATTGCCGACGACCACTGGTGTGAAGGATATTGGCATTGAAAGCCAATTAGTCGAGCAGGAAGCTGTCGGAGCATGGTCACAGGAACAAAGGTCAACATCGACAGGAATGGAGATCAAGGAGTTGAGAGGTCGAACATCGACACTGATGAAAGCGGTGAGGGTCAAGCGAGGTGGACGGGGTGGACTGGAAGCCATAAATACTAAGTGAAGCCGACGAGTTAAGTCGAAGGACTGATAGAGGATAGTAATAGGATCGACTACTGTTAAAATTCAGATGTGCGCGATTCAAGGAAACATCTGTTGAGGATTGTTGAGAGAGTTAAAGGTAGTTAAGAAGGTGGTTGGAGCTAGACCAGGTGTCACCATAGGAGGAGGTTGTGTAGCACAGCCAGAAGCACTGGCAACTGCAGGATCCGTCGGGTCAGAGGCAGAGCGGTGGACAAAGAAGGATTCCTCGGGGAATGGAGTGACCTCAAGAGCATCAGCATAGCAGAGTAGAAGACTAGTGCAAAGGCACAGAGGAGGGATCAATCTTTCTTTCATTGTCCAGAGGATCAGAAGACTAAGAGGATCACACACACAGAGAAACACACCATTTACTTTTGTATATTGTAACAGGATAAGGCCGACTAGTTTAATAGATTGCATGTAGCTTTGTAATTCATTGAAGTAAAAGAAGAAGCCAACTTCTTGGCATTCCAGTTCACATCTAGTCTGTGTGAGCAATTTGTGTGTTTGTGTGTTATTGTTAAGTGAGAGGTTCTGACCAGGACCGACCTTGCACTAGTCGACTGTCAAATTGATAAAAAAATTAAAGCATCAAGAACCTGCTCATCTGAATTGATATCATCTTGATTCGAATTATGTGTGGTTAAATCATTTTGACCTATATTTTGGAGTTTATGTTCTTGACTTAAATCCTCAACTGTTAAAACACTCGGTTCTTGAGCTAGAGACTTAACATTAACTTATGTAGACTTAGGATTAGGAACTACACCATTGGTCTTCTCAATTAGGGGTTTTTTAGCAACACATATGGGAACTTGAATATGATCATCATTTACATTGTGATCCAAACTCTCATAAGCCGAAGAGTTTAATTCTTTATTGAAATTTCCCTGAGCCAAATTCTGTACAAGAGCTATATTTTTAAGAGTTTGAGTCAGCCTTATTCGTTCCAGAGTCTGCTTGATAATATCCTGGAGTTTTTCTTCTGGATATGTAGTCTCAGGGGTTTGAATGTTCTGGTTCTCATATTGACGAGAACTCCCCTTAATGAGAGAATCACTTTTCGGAAAGGTAGGACAAGCAATTTTCTGAGAGTAAATCCCCAGTAAACGTTGAGTCTCAAAGTCATGGTCAATGATTGGCATATCATCCATAGTGGATGAGATTGAGAAAGGATGACAAAAACCCTCATTATCAAATGATAAAATTGGTGATTGAGGAACAACAATAGGACTGATATTAGGAGGGATATCATTCTCAGACTCCTATAGATTATCTTCTTGTTGTGGAAGGGTTTCAATGAAGCCATTTCAAATAAGAAACGTTTGCCAAGTATCTCCTGGCAAATTCAAATTGTGTTCTACAAGGATACGAATAAGCCCAAAATGGATTAATTTACGAGAGTGATGTTGATTGGATCTCTGTACTTTTCGAGACATCGTTTTCTCACTCATATAGGAAATAGGGAAGATTGAGTTTGAAATCAAGGAAAAAAATCAATAGCCAAAGATAGTAATGGATAATGAGAGTAAAGCATCCATCACACGATATAAATCATCTTATAACCAAAAATAGTTTCTCCCATTAGGTTTTAAATAATTTCTTTGGCATACCTTTTTTATTATGGATGGCGTTAGTAGGTTTTTGCAGAAGCATTTCCCATGGAACACATTTTACAAGCATGTGCTTAAACGATTTATCCCCAATACAAGGCAGGACAATAGCTATTGCAATGAAAGCTTCATCAACATTGAACTCAAGGTCACTGACACAAACTCAATATCCATCAAAGAAACCAGCAAAGGCTAATGCAACATATTTATTGTGCCCGTAGAACTTCCTAATGAAACTCGGCCATCCAACTTTCTCCAAAATTTGAGCGAGTTGATCATCTGCCTCCACAGAGATTGCATTATCTGGTTCAATTCGATTGAGAAAATACATAATGACACAGAGGGTGAGGTTATAATAGGACCTCACCGAAATAACAATGGTGCATACTCAAATTTCGCAAAAGAGCGAGGGTTAAAACCATGGCAATGTTTCTAGGAGAAGAAAAAACTACCGAAAATGGGGATGTGAAATGAGGAAAATTTTCGAGGGATGGCAAAAAAAAACAAACAACAACGCTAAGTACAATAATAACCTACCTTTTCATTAGAGTTGGGCTTAATGGAGAGCATACCATGCCAACTTGGGATGTACTGCAAATAGTGACCAAGGCGGTGAATCTAGTTTATAGAACACGATATGAATGCCATGTTAATCCTTAGGGGATCACAGGAGTAGGAGTTGGCATATGATGAATGGTTCAACATAGCCTTGCATGCAAAGGCATGTCCAGGTAACCTGAGGTGGGTGTATGATAACTGAGTTCAACAACATACATGGAGTTGATTTAACCATGCAACAATACAACTCACCGTTCATCGTAACTGACCCAAACCTAGATCGAAATCGGGACATGACATAAGCATCAATCAAAGGTGAATTGGTGGCTATCCATATGAGTGACTTTTGGTGAAAAAACCCCAAGTTAAATGCATACAATCATTGCAATGATGATTTTTGTACTCCCGGTAAAATTACTCGCATCAAAAAATAGTTTAAGTTAATCACCCTCGAAAGATAAGCATAAACGATCAAATGTTTAAGTTCTGCACCTGCGCTAGGGATTAGGCATAAGAATAATGTCTCATTCATTGAAAATGAGAACAGTAACCCTTAGGTTAGGATCAATAAGGTTAAATTATCTCAATCACTAGAAAAACCTTGGCAAAATAAAATTATAGATATATGAAAAATAAAAATCATTTTAACAATATGAAGGTAATAATAAGATAGAGTCAAACCAATTAAATAAACTCACTAATCCAAGGTAAATTTCATGGAATTGAATGAGTTAAGAATATAGTTAGGGGTGACCATGATATTGAATATCTAGTTCCACAAAGAGAGCCTACCAATTGAGTCAATGGAAAATCATAAAAGTCTCCTCAAGATAAGTTGAAATTGTAAAATGGAAAAATTGTAGAATTGGTAAATTAAAGCAAATCATGTTAAATAGACCTCACTAGTAGCCCACCCACATACAAATAAAAATTGCATCGTCTTCCTTCTCATTTTAACATAAAAGTATTAATAAACAAAAGAATTAGACCATTCTAACCAGGCTGTAGAATCACAATAGTGTGGATGCATAATCAATAGTAATTTGAGAGATACGATATTATTCATCTTTGGATTTCATGCTTTCACTCATGGAATCCAAAAATGAATAATAATTTAATCGTAATATGAATATCCAAAACTGAAGCTTATGTGATCTGCATTCCAACATAAAAAAATGAATAGAGTGATCCATCAAAATCCTTCCAGGAATACATCAATCATAAAATTAAAAGACTTAGAAAAACAAACAGCCTGAAGTTTACATAATACCTGGAAAATGTCAGTAAACAAGAATTTGTTGGACAAATATAAAGGTGGGGACTCATTCATTTTTTAACAAAATTAAAGGATTGTTGTTGATGGAGGCCAACAAGACCCTACTGAATTAAATTACATTGTAACTGAGAAAGAATTCCTTGTGGTTTTAATTGAGAAAGAATTCAGGAATTACATCACAAGGTACGAAGTGTTTATCCATACTGACCACTCTGCCATGAAGTACCTAATGAATAATCCAATCACAAATGGTAGGATAACTAGGTGGTTGTTTCTACTACAAGAGTTCAATGTCACCATTTTGGATAGACCAGGGAAGGAAAATCATGAAGCTAAATTTCTTTCTTGATTAAATAAAGAAGGTGAGGATACTCATGTTGATGATAGTTTCCCAAATGAAAATTTGTTTTCTATTTGTATTAAATCACCATGTTTTGTAGGCATAGCCAATTAACTTGCTATGAGGAAACTACCACCCCACTTTTCACTAAAGGAAAAAAAGGGGGTTGTGAGGAGGAGTGCTCCTTATTATTGGATTATTTTTAGGTGTGTAAGAGAAGATGAAATGCATGACATCCTGAAGGATTTCCATGATGAATCCTATGGGGGGGATTTTGCAAATAAAATAACATCATATAAATTTATCCACTTGGGTTATTATTGTCACATGCTTATACATGATGCAAAAATATTCAAGCCTATGAAAATTGCCAAAGGATGGGTCGTCCTAATCCATTAGATGAGATGCCACTCCAATGACAGGTTCTTATAGGTCCCTTTGAAAAATGGACCCTAGATTTTGTGGGACCGGTCAACCCATCCTCCAAAGGTAAAAGGTATATTATTGTTTTCACAGACTATGTGACTGATTGGGTGGAGGAAAAAGAATTACTAGAGCTATGGAGAAGGTAGTAGTAGATCTCTTGTTTGGTGAAATTTTTGTTTGATTTGGAGTATCTATAAATATTGTTACTGACCAGGGTTCCCAGGTTACATCTAAGTTGATGCAAGAAACCACTTAAAGGTACCAAATTACCCACAGAAAATCCACTCCATATCATCCACAAGCCAATGGGAAAGTGGAGTCAACCAACAAGGTTCTAGAGGAAATCCTAACCAAAAGAGTACAACTTCACAAGAAGGATTGGTCAAGAAGTCTTCCAGAGGCCTTATGGGCATATGGGACGACATGGTGTTAGGAACCCATGTCAACCCTTCTCTTTACTTTGTTAGTATATTGTTGTTGGACATATATGCATTGTAAGTCGTTCCGTAGTATTATATGTTCCATGGTATTGATCCATAGTTTGTATTAGCCCATAGTATTATATGTTCCATGGTATTGATCCATAGTATTGGCGCATAGACTTAGTATATAAGTACGTGTTGAGACCAATGAAGGCATCCATAAGTTATTTGTATTGAGATTGCTCAAAGGATGTTTCCCCCTCGAAGTGGCTCGCGATCAATAAGAGTCTATTTTGTGTTCTATTATATCGTTCATTTTCATTAATTAATTGTTGGAGGTTCCTCACATCTGGTATCAAAGCACTTCCTTGGGCTTGTTGGGTGGAATTTTTGCCCAAAAAAAAAATTCGCATCTGTTTTGTTCCTTTCAATTGCAAGTTTGGATCCGAGAATAATCCCTATCCACTTAACCGTGGGAAGTACTTGCGAATATCCCTAAAACTCATTGTGAGGAGTACCACAGGAACCTCCATGTAGCTGGCCCATTGAGAGGACCTGTCAGCGAAAACAGAAACGACCCCTACCTGATTGACTAGTTCCCACCCGTGAGGTAAACCAAGAGCTTTCGTTTGTGGCAAAGCGATTATCAGTTTTACCTAAGCCATGGAGTGAGGCGTACTGGCCCAATACGCAAGTCGTTAGACAGCATTGGTGGCCGAGTGAATCCCCTGAACATTTAGGAAACCGCACATACCTAGGGTCCATATCTATTTCCAGCTGATAAATCGCAGATTACATCTGTCCAAAACTATTGCAGATCACTTTCGCGTCGTTGCAGATCCATTCCGAAAAAAAAGAATCACCAAGTATAAAATTTTGTATTTTCTCCATATCTTCTTTGTTTTAACTCTGTTTCCCTTGAAAATTCACTGACACCCATGCCATCCCATTCTGCACATTTCATTCCTGAGGACCCTATCCCAAATTCCACTTCCAGAAGCCAGAAATCCCACATCTGTCTATTTTTAAGGTTTTCCACAGTGTTCATTTCCTATTTTTGCTTCTTTGTTCCTCTCTGACAAATTCTATCATTCTTTCACCCACTTCTGAAATCCCCATTTTTTGCTTCCCTGTCCATCAGAAAGTGTCCAAAACCTAGTCAAGCCCCAATTACCCATCATAGTTTTTCCCAAATCCAAACTTTCCTTTACTAAAGAAGCTTTTTTTTCTGTTTTTCTAGCCATTCACCCCCCCAAAAAAAAACTCCTAGTTATGGTTGTCACCTCCGCAGGAGAAAAAATCATGGAGGAAGAACTTGCAGCCCTCAAAACCAAACTCCAAGATCTGGATGAAAAATTTCTCATCCTCCATCTTCAGCATTCAGCCATGAACAATAAACGATAGTTAGAATCTTCTGCAAACACTGGGTTCTCTTCTTCCATCAATTTTCGTGGGCCGAAGCTTGATTTTCCTCACTTCAATGGTAATGATCCGACTTGATGGATATACTGGGAAGAACAATATTTCAGTATGCATAATACTTTTGATTTCAACAAAGTTCCACTTGCATCCTTTCATTTGGAACATGAAGCCCTTCAATGGTACCATTGGTACATCAAAGCTCATGAAGAGCCACAATGGACATATTTTTCCCAACTCCTTTTGCAACGATTTGGTCCTAGCGCTTTTGATGACTTCACCGGAGCACTCACTAAACTTCACCAAATTGGCACTGTGAGAGAGTATCAGACAAAATTTGAGAAATTGGTCAATCACATAGAAGGATTGTCTCATAAATTCTATATTATTTGTTTTATCAGTGGTCTCAAGGATGCATTCCGATTAGAGGTTAAAATGTTATGTCCCAACACAATGATGGAAGTCCTAAGGTTGTCTAAGTTGGCGGAGGACAAGATCACAACCCAACAATTCTCCAAATCCACTTTTGTTCCATTCAGAAATATGGTTTCCCAACAACATCCCATCATGCCATCTCCTCGACCAACTCCTATCAAGCATTTGTCTGAAGCATAGATGCGGGCACGTAGAGAAAAAGGGCTTTGTTATAATTGTGATGAGAAATTCACTCGGGGCCATAGATGTGTTGAGAAAAAGATCTATCTCTTGGATGCGGATTCTCCACCTTCCTCTGAACTTGGTGAAGAAGCTCTAGATATAATAGATTATCATGTTGAGATTCAACAACCACCTGTCGACCCTCCGTCTCAGGACGACCACCCAGATATATCTCTCCATGCTTTAGCTGGAATCACCACCCCACAAACAATGTGTGTCAGGGGTTACTTCAAGAAGCTCCCTCTTACAATACTCATTGATTATGGTAGCACTCATAACTTCATTGACCCTCGAATCGCCAAACAGGCTGATTTTTTTGTCCATCCTTGCTCCAACTTTGAAGTCATGATTGTCAATGGGGGCACCTTACCTTGCAAGGGGAAGTCTCACAATGTGCGTATCTCTATGGGATATTATAACCTGCACTCTAACATGTTTTCCTTGGCCTTAGGAGGATGTGATGTGTTTTTGGGCACTCAATGGTTACGCACACTTGACCCCATCTTATGGGATTTTGCTGAAATTTGGATGTAGTATTCAGTCAATGGGAAAAAACACACATTGACAGGATTACAACCAGGGTCTTTCTGCATCATCAGTTCACATCACATGGAAAATATCCTTAAGAAGAATTCACATGGTGTCATCCCTCAGCTCCATTCCATTTAGACGCACCCATCAATGGTCGGCACTACTCCTTTGGATCTACAACAAATTTTGGATAGATATGCAGGTGTCTTTTCTGCCCAGTGGGATTGCCACCTTCAAGATCCCTTTCCGATAAGAATTTAGCTGCATCTACATATGAGAAAGAAATTATGGTTATTTTGCATGCAGTACAGAAGTGGCAACCATACCTATTAGGTAATTATTTCTCCATCAAGACTGATCACCAGAGTCTGAAATATTTCTTGGAATAGCAGACCTTCTCCTCCCCAGCACAATAGAAATGGGTTAGCAAATTCATGGGTTATTCCTATGAGATCACTTACAAGAAGGGTAAGGACAATCTGGTGGCAAATGCTCTTTCTCGCACATTTGATGACCAAGTTTCTCTTTCCTCTATTTCTATGTCTGTTCCAAATTGGATGCAATCTATTCGACAGGGCTATGTCAATGACTCCTAATTATCTCAAATCATCCAACTGTTGACCAACAACCCTTTATTGTACCGCATTACTCTTGGGATGGTACTTCCCTGAGATACAAGGGTCATTTGGTGCTTCCCCAAAGCACATATCTTCAACATGTTGTCTTCTATGAACTCCATGCTTCTCCATCAACAGGGAACTCTGGGTTCCTCAAAACGTATGAGCGGGCACAGTGTAACTTCTTTTGGAAGGGAATGAAAAGGACAATTCAATAGATGGTGGTTGAATGTGATACTTGCCACCTCAACAAGGGTGAAATGACACTCCTTCCGAGATTTCTCGAACCCTTTCCCATCCCTACACGGATTTGGACATATATTTCTATGGATTTCATTGAAGGGCTCCCTAAATCTAGAGGGAAGACAATGATTTTGGTTGTGATTTCTCACCTCTACAAATATAGTCAATTTTGTGCCCTGGACCAGTTCTTCCATCTTCATGAAATCCCTTCTTCCATTATCTCGGATCGTGATGCAACTTTCACCAGTCATTTTTGGACAGAACTATTTTTCCACACTGGCACCAAATAGAAGATGAGTTTCAAGGTCTCACCCACAAACAGATGGTCTGACTGAAATTACCAATAAATGTTTGGAAATTTATCTTCGTTGCTTCACCTCCGAACAACAACCTCAATGGGAGAAGTGGATCCCTCTTGTTGAATGGTGGTACAATAATGCATGTAAAATGACTCCATATGAAGCAATCTATGTCCAGGCACCGCCATTTCTTCTTCCATACAACCTCAGCAGTTCACCAGTTCAGGAAATTGACATAGTTCTTCGAAACCGCAATCATATTCTTCGCATTTTGCAGGACAATCTTCACAAGGCAATAATTCAAATGAAGCAACAAGCCAATCAACACCATTCTAAGCACACTTTTCAAGCAAGTGATATGGTTTTTCTTCGTCTACAGCCTTCCAAGCAATCCTCCTTGAAACTCAAATGGCGTCATAAGCTCCCTCCAAAGTTCTATTGGCCCTATAAGGTTCTTTAGAATATTGGGTCCGTTGCTTATAAATTGGAACTTCCTCCCTCTTCCCGCATTCATCCAGTATTTCATGTCTCTTGTCTGACGAAAGTTCTTGGCACCAACATCAAAGGAAAAACTATTTTACCAAAAATGGATAATGAAGGATCCATCCTTTTGGAGCCGGAGGCCATCCTCAATAGGCGCACTTGTCATCTTCGCTCTCGATCTATCACAGAGGTATTAATTCAGTGGCACGGAATGCAACCAAAGGATGCTACATGGGAACCACTCCTTCAGATTCAACATCAATTTCCATATCTAAAGCTTTGAGGACAAAGCATTTTCTAAGGGGGAGGGGATGTTAGGAACCCATGTCAACCCTTCTCTTTACTTTCTTAGTATATTGTTGTTGGACGCATATGCTTTGTAAGTCGTCTTACAGTATTATATGTTCCATAGTTTGTATTAGCCCATAGTATTATATGTTCCATGGCATTGATCCATAGTATTGGACGCATATGCTTTATAATTCGCCCCATAGTATTATATGTTCCATGGTATTGATCCATAGTATTGGACGCATATGCTTTATAAGGCATCCCGTAGTATGATATGTTCCATGGTATTGATCCATAGTATTGGCGCATAGACTTAGTATATAAGTGCGTGTTGAGGCCAATGAAGGAATCCAGAAGTTATTTGTATTGAGCTTGCTCAAAGGAGGTTTCCCCCTCGAAGTGGCCCGCGATCAATAAATCTATTATGCATTTGTTATATTGTGCATTTTTATTAATTAATTGTTGGAGGTTCCTCACACATGGAGAAGTACTACGAGTTTCTCCCCTTACGAGCTGGTATATTTAAAACAAGTCCTTCTTCCTATTGAATTTCTTATCAGGACATTCAATATGGCTACATATTTGGCATGGATCTGAGCGAGGCTCAACACCATAGAGTTTCATAATTGAACGAGTTGGATGAAATGAGATAGGATCGAATCTCTTCAAGACATTAATATCATCCAGCAACAAAGGGAAAAGTGGCATGATAGAATCATAAATAAGAATCAATTCAGGGTGGGGGATGTGGCACTCCTCTTCGACTCAAAGTTTAAAAATTTTAAAGGGAAATTCAATACACATTGTCTCAGTCCTTATGAAGTTGAAGCTACATATGGAAATGGATCTGTCAAAGTTAGAACAATTGATGATGATAAGGTCTCCTTCATGGTCAATGGGTATAGACTTAAGTTATATCAAGATCCTAAGTCCAAGGATGAGTTCATTAAAAGTTTGATGGAACAAGCTGAATTGAATGTAGTAGGTGTGGGGGTTCTTCCTGATCATAATTCTTGTTGACTAGTGAAATAAAAAATAAACAAAATAAAACAAAATTGTAAAATAAAGAAGTAAAGAGAAAAATAAGGCCCTGCTTAAAAAAAAAATTATTTGGTGCAATAGAGCCAAGGCCTCACTTGAAAACCAATCCTTGGCTATTGGGGTCTTCAAGAAAGTTCTAGTAATTTTCTTATCCTTTCAATTTTTTTGTTTGATTCTCTTGCTCGTCATCTGGGTCCAAGGTCAGATATTTTTGCAATGCCTTGAAGCTTGTATACATTAATGAAAATATTTGTTGATGACAATGGATAGGATATACTAATGCCTCATGATTGTTAGATCCTACAGGGGGTTCAACAACAACTCATTAATTCACATATGAAAGGATGCATCAAGTTACCGTAGTTCTCATTGTCATCATTGGTGAGATACCTCACATTAGTTAACAACATTCATTAAAGGTTGGTAATATGAGGAATCCTTTCACATTGGACATCAAGAAATTTCATTCATGTGGAAAGGATTGCACCTAGGGGGGTTGAAGATAAATACTTTGTTGCTATCCTGCAGCAGCATTCAAGCTTGTTAATAAAAATCAAAGTTAGAATTATTTTTTAGATTGTTGATCCCGTTCAGTTTAGAAGATCATTTCTCAAAATAAAAGAAACAGGGGGTCCATCTTTAAGCAAAAAGACTTTGTTCTTGTAGCATGAACCATGGATTCCTGATCCTAATTCTATTCTTGTTCATGTTCCTACTCCTCCATATCAGATTCCTGATCCAATTCCTACAATATCTATGATTCATGAATTGCATGCATATGATAGGTCTCTTTCCATTGTCCAAGACAAGTGCTAGTAAGAATTCATCATGGTTTGATGCTTCAATTTTTTTGGATAATCATTGTGTATTATCCAGAAAAAATTGAAGCATCATTTATGAACATTGTGAAAGCATCCAATCTCATATTCATCATGATTACATGCATGCTTCACATTGGGTAAGGGATATGTAAATTGATGTTGAACACAATTTATTTTCTATTTTATTCAGAGTGATGAAAACATTATGATGAGAAGGAAAATCCTTTGATCATAAATCTGATTCTAGTGGCCACGATTTGCAATGAATTGGCACCCCCATCCTTAAATCATTGTCCCATGAACCAAATTGCACAAAGTTTGCTTTTGGTAACCCTTAGTCTGAAATATCATTTCAACACGCATCTTCGTTATCTGAACTATGTGCTTGAACTACCCATAGTTATAATTCTGATTGTCTGAAAATAATTGGATTGAATCATGATGTGAAAGAATCATGATCACGATCATACTCATGTATTTTCTACTAAAACTTCATCCATCATCTCTCTATCCTCTCACATTCATTGTACCAGACCATTTTTTAGGTTTCGAGGATATATTAAGTGGAAATCGTAGATCTTATATGCCATGGCAGAGGTTTGTATTAATAAATGATGGTCTACGGTTCAAAAGATGTCATTTCCATTCCTACATTACCATTTGACCAAGTCCCTAGCCCAGTCAATCCCTATGGGTCTAGGAAGAGAACCATGGAAAAATTGGGATAAATTTTGAATTTTCCTAGATAAAATTATGTTAATTACTTTGCAGCTATATTAGTCTATAGTTTTCTTATGTAATGATTAAATAAAATATTTATGTTATTTTGGATAAGTTGTAATTGAAAATAAGGAAAGGTGGGCGCACTAGATGGTGGACCAAGAGATTTGCTTGCAAAAAGAAGGAAAATTGGAGAAAGCGGCATAAAGCATGAGGATCCATGAAAAGCAGGAAAGAGAATTAAAAGATAGTAAAGGAAGAGAAAAATAGGAAAGGAATAAAAAGACAGGAAAATCATATCAAATCATGGGAAAATCATATCAAAGCATGGAAATATCATAAAATCTAGGAAAGTCACACAAAGATGCAAGTTTCCAATGAACCAAGGAGGGCGCATTGGTGGAGCTTAGTGGGCCACATGGAAGAGTAACTTGTGAAGGAATATAATTCAATGATAAAATAGCAATGGTGCACAACACTCACATCTTTCGACAGTTATTTCATTCATATTTGAGAGCTCCGAGCTTTCAGTTAACTTGGGAGATGTGCCCCTAGTCACCAGCTGGGAGATGTGCCCCTGTTGCTTCTTTTGCTAGTTGCTTCTTCAGCTAGGACTCTTGTAGTTTGGAATCCAGCCATAATACCTAAGCTTATAAGGTTATTCAAGTGTTTGCAGGTCTTATTTAATGATTTGAAGAAGAAATCCATTTCCATTCAGTTTGAATTCTAGAGATCGTTGTTCTTCACAATCTTTATTGGATGTAATGATTGTTAGCAAGTTCTATGACTATGCTATGATTTTTCTGAGCGACCTCTAAGCATTTATTTGATGTAATTTCTATTATGAATACTCTCCATGTCATCTATGTGCTGAATTCCATAAATAATCAAAGTTTGATTGGATTTTTGCAAACCCTTCCTAGATCTTGTGGCAATTTTGACTAGTTTTTTAGTTTTAAGTGGTTAATTGACTTATGCTCCACGAATTTTCATTTTTTCAGTTGATCGTGTTATATTAGATTCTTAAGAAAACTATTAAATTCTTTTTCCAGTGATTTGTGATCCTTTTCTGCCCTTAATTTTGAGTTGGAAGTCTTCCTCTTGTGTAGTCCCAGAATTTTCTGTCTCTTCATAAGGTTCCAAAACTCATCCCATTGACTCTAAATGGATAAATTTGAGTATGATTAGTGTGTTGGGACTAGACACATGCCAATAACCTTCTGATTTATCCCGAATTTTGTGCACATAATCTAGTTTGCATATGCTAGTTTACCCAAGAAGCCTTGGAGTAGAATTCAGTGTCAGCTGAATTCGAAACATAAATGGTCCCAATACATTGTGCAAACGATTGTTTAGCTAGTTTATCATTTTTCTCTATTGTTTCACTATTTTCCTCACTCTAATCAGATCCAAGAAAATTCAATTGTGAAGTTTGGGTGGGTTTAGTTGAGTCTAGGACTAGTTGCCTCACACTAGTCTAAATAACTAGTTCACCATTTAGTTGAAAATTTATGATTTAAATCTTGGTGATTACTTAATATTCTTAGAATCTAATCTAGGGATTGTTAATTTTTTAGCACTAATTCAATATACTCTAGGATCTTTACTAAGAGAATAACATGTACAGTAAATCAATGCATATCAATCATAGCAAGCATATCAATCATCAAAAGATGCAAACATAAGAGACAATAGACACACAAAGTTTCCGTGGGGAAAACCCTAAGGTGAAAAACCCCACAACTTCCTCAGAGATAGATAGAGCAATAGTACAATCAAATTACACAAAGATAGACTCCTCCTAGAAGCTGATCCTCCTCCTCACATGTGCACCACTTTTCGAGTGATGGAAGAGTGAGTTATGAAGTGATCCAAATAGAGATCGGGAGATCTCTATTTATACTTGTCCTGACTGCCCAATAAACTTATGGGCCCTGTTAGGATATTCCTATACTCCATCCTAGTCCTTCTAACATTTCTGACATTTTCAGTCCTGCATGCAAAATTAGGGTTTTGCATGCAATTAGGGTTTTGCATGCAATTAGGGTTTGCAGCACCAGCACCTAGCCCTTGCCAAACTAGCCCCAGGAGCTTCTCTCGGATCAGTCTTAGCTCTCCTAGAGCTTAGTGCGCCCTCTTTTCAGTTATTGCATGATAAGGGCGCCCTTCTTCACCTACCAGTCCAGTTTAGTTCAGTTATCTCCAGTTCTTCCTTGATTTAAGGATTAACTGACTCCTAACTGACCTTATCACTCTTTTGGACCTCCAGTGTGACTAGATAGACTGTTTTGACTCCAGTTAGCTCCATGAGCGCCCCCCACTGAGTCTCCTTCACTATATCAGTGCTTCCATGTGCCAGTTACACCAACCAGACTCAGTTAGACTCAGTTTGACTCCCGGTTGATCACTACTTGTGCATTGATGACTTCACCAATGATGAGATAGACTCCTAGTTTGGCACTGATGACTCTCCACTGATTATGGATCTGTGCATGAACGATAATTCGAATTACACCTACTGAATTCGAATCCTCATACTCAGCATTGTATATTTACCCGGTTACTATTCTGATTAATGTAATGTGTGTAATTATTCTGCCTCTATTGGATCTATGTTCTATTGCTTCTCTCTTCTTCCTAAATTCTTTCATAGTGAGGTTTACATCATCTCTTTGGATCTTATGTGGGCAATTTCACATGGTATCAGAGCCTTGAGAGTATATTCTACCTCCATTCTTGAGAGTTTTTTGCAGGTATTTTGAAGTTCCAGCAGTTGCAGCAGCAGATTCAGTAGCTTCTATTTTGCACTTGTTCAAGCAATCAAGATGAGCAATTCAAATGATCCTTCTTCTATACTTCTCACTCCTTTCAATTATTTCGAATGGAAAATGAAGATGATAATACTCTTGCGATCAAGAGGGTTTACTAGAATAGTTGAAGAAAAAGATGTCATACCACATCAAGCTGAAAAGAGAGTCAAGCACCTAAACAAAATGGATGAAGCCTTTGGATTCATATGCCTTCATATTTCTGATGATCTATTGTTTCATGCTGATGGATTGAAGTCTCCATATGATTTATGGATAAAATTGAGGAGCCTTTTTGGCAAACAAGACGAACTGAGAGGCTACATTCTTGAGAATGAATTGGTTGCCCTTCAACCTAGCAATTTCGAGAGCATTCAAGATTTCTTCTCCAAATTTCAGAATTTGGTTTTGCATTGCAAGCAATGTGGCATCACTAAAAGTGATGAGCAATTGATACTCTCTATATTGAGCAAACTTGGATCTCAATTTTCTGTCTTTGTATCTACCTTTCATTCTGTTCGAATGTCCATCCCTGGATGGAAGTTTCCCACCTTAAGTGACTTCGTTGAGGCTCTCACTCAAGAAGAGAACAAACTGTTTCAAATGGGTGCCATCAAAACCTCCAGAGATCTAGCTCTGTTGGCTGGTGAATCAAGTGGAGCGAATGATAAAGGGGGACAAAAAGGCAAAGGAAAGAAACCTTCAAGATCCAAGAATGACAAACAAAAGAGACCAAATTGTACCTACTGCAAGAGAGGAAACCATCCTGAGCATGCCTGCATGCATAAGAAGATTGATCTTCTAACCAAGTTTCTTGAACAAAACCAAATTGTTGTTCCAAAAGAAGCAAAGATGTCTGATTCTGGAAGTGGATCTGATGATTGTCATGCATTGATGGCTGGTTTTTCAAAGACAAAAGCTCTCCTCATAGATTCTGGAGCTTCCAACCACATGATGGCACAAGAAGAATCCTTCTACTCTTTGGATCTCCAAGATGGGCCTACCATTCACATGGGAGACAACTCTCAGATTTCTGCCAAAGTTTTGGGTACAGTTCATATGGAGCATGGTAAGTTCAAAAATGTCTTATTTGTTCCTTCTCTTACAGCTAATTTGTTATCAGTATATCAAATGACTCATACAGGATCTCCAAAACAAGTGATTTTTGGTCCAGACACAGTAGAGATTACAGAAATCTCCACTGGAAAGGTTATAGCGAATGGGATTGCTAATCATGCCTCAAAGGCATATGAGTTCTCCCACTTCATGCCCTTCTCTCCAACTATCCCTTCAGATTCTGATGAGGATCACAGTGACTTCTCTTCCAATGACTCCTATTCTAGTGAGGAAGAAGATCAAGATTTTGATGTTGAGATCATAGTTCAAGAAGATTCAGAACCAACACCTATTCTTAGTCCAGATTCAAGAGAAATATGTTCTCACACAGTCCTTGCTACTACTAAGAACACAGTTGATGATGTATTTGCTTACAAAACTACTAGACTTCAGCAGCATGCTAACCTTGCATTATGCCATCCACCTCTCCATGAGAGATTCAGCATGATGATGGGGTTTACTCTTCCATTCCTTGGGAAAACTCATCATGATACATTCGCTCCAGTGACAGAAAAGGTTCCTGAAAGACTTGCTACATTCAACACATTCTCTAGCACTTGCATTCGCACTTTACAGAGGATTAGCTTACCAAGTCTCTTTGCAAAGTTTTCACTGATGAAAGCTTGCTTCTTTTCCGCTTAGAGTAATGGCTCCTTGAGTTATTCAAAAATATAAAAACAAAAAAAAAAAAGGAAAAAGAAAATTTGAGGCAGTATTCTTTTTATCATTTCATTGATTGTATGGGTGACCTTTGGTCCTAGTTACCAGGGCCCAGGATGGATTAAGGGGGGGTGTTAGGATATTCCTATACTCCATCCTAGTCCTTCTAACATTTCTGACATTTTCAGTCCTGCATGCAAAATTAGGGTTTTGCATGCAATTAGGGTTTTGCATGCAATTAGGGTTTGCATGCAATTAGGGTTTGCAGCACCAGCACCTAGCCCTTGCCAAACTAGCCCCAGGAGCTTCTCTCGGATCAGTCTTAGCTCTCCTAGAGCTTAGTGCGCCCTCTTTTCAGTTATTGCATGATAAGGGCGCCCTTCTTCACCTACCAGTCCAGTTTAGTTCAGTTATCTCCAGTTCTTCCTTGATTTAAGGATTAACTGACTCCTAACTGACCTTATCACTCTTTTGGACCTCTAGTGTGACTAGATAGACTGTTTTGACTCCAGTTAGCTCCATGAGCGCCCCCCACTGAGTCTCCTTCACTATATCAGTGATTCCATGTGCCAGTTACACCAACCACACTCAGTTAGACTCAGTTTGACTCCCGGTTGATCACTACTTGTGCATTGATGACTTCACCGATGATGAGATAGACTCCTAGTTTGGCACTGATGACTCTCCACTGATTATGGATCTGTGCATGAAGGATAATTCGAATTACACCTACTGAATTCGAATCCTCATACTCAGCATTGTATATTTACCCGGTTACTATTCTGATTAATGTAATGTGTGTAATTATTCTGCCTCTATTGGATCTATGTTCTATTGCTTCTCTCTTCTTCCTAAATTCTTTCATAGTGAGGTTTACATCATCTCTTTGGATCTTATGTGGGAAATTTCACAGGCCCAACTTGTCTAGCTTAGTACAATAACCCAATGTTAACTTAATCAGGGTCGACCCCACACATGGTGGTCTAATAACCCATCGGCAAGTTGCGACACTTGTCAATACAAATGACGACACTTCCGTATAGAGGAATAATAACTTCTCTATAGGAGTACAACATACATAGATGAAATACATGGGTGAAATACATTCCAAAGTTACATATACATCAACACTCCCTATTAACTAGGAAGGTATTTCTCGACACAGATCTACTATCATAAGTCTTCTTCTCTGGATCATCATCAGCGAATCATCATCCTCGTCACTGCTGCTGCTATCTCAATCAATCTCTGAATCTACTTTTCATAGGAAGTTCTACAGAGCCAGTCCTTTTTCATACTGGATGTAGGCCCACCATCTGCAAGTCTTCATTATCACTGGTCATACTGTGGAATCCTCAGGACTTATTACATGCGTCACAAAACTTGGCTGCAGCATCCCAGGCTGTTACGAGCACACAGCTCCACCTGTCAGATCTCCCAGGAGCACATTACATGTGACCCATCACAAAACCTGGCTGAAGCATCCCAGGGTGTTGCGAGCACACAGCTCTACCTGTCGGATCTCCCAGGAGAACATTACATGTGATCTCACCACAAAACCTGGCTGAATCATCCCAGGATGTTACGAGCACACATCTCTACCTGTCGGATCTCCCAGGAGCACATTACATGTGGTCCACCACAAAACCGGCTGAAGCATCCCAGGCTATTACGAGCACACAGCTCTACCTGTCGGATCTCCCAAGAGCATATTACATGTGGTCATGGCAAAACCTTGCAAGAGCATCCCAGGCTGTTACGAGCATGCAGCTCTACCTGTCGGATCTCTCAAGGACACATTACATGCCATAGTACAAAACCTCGCAAGAGCATTTGCCAGATCTCCCAAGGAGGTATTATATGCCAGCGGCAAAACCTAGCAAGAGCATCTGCAAATCTCCTAGGGCGCTATTATATGTCCTCCTAGAGAAATGCCTCGAAAGAGCATCTGAGGCCTTTTTCATCCTATCCA
Source organism: Larix kaempferi (assembly GCA_027924585.1). Taxonomy (NCBI): domain Eukaryota; kingdom Viridiplantae; phylum Streptophyta; class Pinopsida; order Pinales; family Pinaceae; genus Larix; species Larix kaempferi. Next base: position 4,075,291 of record BSBM01000727.1, read on the forward strand.
TATCTCCCAGGTCTACTTACATGCTCATTTGCACAACCTGTCCACGGCCACAGAGTATCCACCTGATACTCACCATACATCATCCTGATGTACACATGATCATCCTAATCATCATCACTACATCGTCCTGATGCATGTCATCTAGAGCAACATCCTGAAGCTCGTAATCCATGATCATCCTGATCATACAATGCATCCACCTGATGCATACCAAGTATCTACCTGATACATATCATCATATACAATGTATCTACCTGATACATACATAGATACATGATCCACACAATGTATCCATCAACATACATGATCTACCTGATCATACAACGTATCCACCTAATACATATACAGATACATGGTCCAAGCATCCAACATGATGCATACATACATAAATGATCCAACTGATCATATCCAGCATCCAACATGATGCATACATACATAAATGATCCAACTGATCATACAGAGCAGAAACTAGAACATCATCCTGATGCTCATCATCCAGCGCTTATATCCATAGCTGTGTGAAGGATCCTCCTTCCACCATGCTTGGAATGGCTTCAGCAAATGTCTCCATCACTTCTTCCTCGAAGTGTCGTCAATCTGAAGAACACCAAACCTCTCTCTGAAGTACTCGAACTTCACTCTGGCTAGTGGCTTCATCAACACATCTGCAATCTGCTCATCTGTTGCAACATATAGGAGCTTCGCTGCTCCCCTCTGCACCATATCCCTGATATAGTGATATTTGATCTCTATGTGTTTTGACCTGTCATGGAACACCGGGTTCTCAGACAGCTTTACACAACTCTGGCTGTCACAAAATATACCAGTAGCCTCCAGCAGTAGATCAAATAACTCAGACAGTAGCTTCCGAATCTATACTGCCTCACAACTAGCCGAACAGGCTGCAACATACTCTGCCTCGGCTATACTCAGTGCTACGTAGGACTGCTTCCTACTAAACCAAGAGATCACACTTGATCCCATACTGAAGCAGCACCCAGAAGTGCTCTTCCTATCTGTAGCACTGCCTGCCCAATCTAAATCAACATAGCCCTGTAGGTTAAACTTTTGATTCACATCATACTTGAACCCATAATCAACTGTACCCTTCAGGTACTTCAAAATATTCTTTACAGCAACCAGGTGAACACTCCTTGAATCCGTCAGGAACTGGCTCAATGTGTTCACCACGAAGCAAATATCTGGTCTCGTGTTCATCAGGTACATGAAGGACCCAATCATCTGATGATACATAGTGACATCAACCGGCTCAGATGAAGCATCACACAAAAGCTTCAGGTTCGATGCCATAGGTGTGGCCATGTCCTTGCATTCCATCATCCCGAACCTCTTCAGGATCTCTACTGCATACTTCCCTTGTCCAATGAATATTCCATCTACACTCTGCCACACCTCCATACCTAGAAAATAGTGCATCATCCCCAAGTCCTTCATCTCGAACTCGGCAACAAGCTTCCTCTTTGTATTGGCAATCAACCTATCATCTCCTGTTACAAACAGGTCATCCACATACAGGAGTAGTATCACAAGATTTTCTTCCTCAACCTTGTAGTAAATGTTGGAATCTGCTTTACTCTTGGTAAAGCCCAAACTAGATAGGAAACTTTCCATCCTACCATACCAAGTCCTAGGAGCTTGCTTCAAGCCATACAAGGCTTTCTTCAATCTGCATACATATGAATCCCTGTCATGTGTTTCAAAACTGAGTGGCTGCTCCACATACACTTCCTCTTCAACTACACCATTCAAGAAAGATGTCTTGACATCCATCTGGTGTATCTTCCATTTCATCACTGCAGCCAAAGCAAGTACTGATCTGATGGAAGTGTACCTGGCTACCGGAGAAAAAGTTTCTTCATAATCTATTCCCTCTTTCTGAGAGAAGCCACGAGCTACGAATATTGCCTTGTATTTCTCTATGCTGCCATCTGCAGCATGCTTGATCTTGTAGATCCATTTGGAAGTCACAACAAACTTCCCTTCAGGTATTGGGAAAACATCCCAAACATCATTCTTCATTATTGATTGGTATTCTTCGACCATGGAATCCTTCCATTCTTTCTTTTCCACTGCTTCTTCATAATTGGAAGGCCCCTTGTTCATGATATCACAGAGTAAAGCAACATAGCTGGTATGTGATCTAGTTCTCTTCTTTGCTCCGTGTTCTTCTTCTGGAATTCCATATCTTTCTGCATCTTGAATGAGCTCTCTAGCCCATGTAGGTCTTCTCTTGTGAGAGTTATTCTCATGGGGTGGATCTACAGGTTCTTACGGATCTTCAATTTCACGATCAACATCTGGAATTGCTTCAGTCATAGTAGTGTCTTAAAATCTATTTTTCTTAGGTTCTTCATGATCTTCAACAGGTGTCTTCCTTGATTTGATGAATGCTAAGTATTCATCAAATGTCACATCCCTGCTAACATCAATCTTCTTGAACCTTGGAAAGTATATTCTGTAAGCCTTCGAGCTTTCACTGTAACCCAAAAAGATACCCTTCTTTCCTGAAGGATATAGCTTGGTCCTCTTTTCCTTTGGGACATGAGTGTATACTAGACAACCAAATATTCTAAGATGGCTGACTTCAGGTTTATTACCAGAGAAGACCTCTTCTGGTGTTTTGTTGTCCAATATCTTGTGGGGTGTTCTGTTTTGCACATATACAGCTGTCCTAGCTGCTTCTGCCCATAGATGCATAAGTAGATCCTGGTCATGCAGCATTGCCCTTGCTGCTTCCATGATTGTTCGATTCTTTCTTTCTGCAACTCCATTCTGTTGTGGATTGTAAGGAGCAGTCAACTCCCTCTTAATCCCTGAATCACTACATAGCTTCTTGAAGTCACCTGAAGTGAATTCTCCACCATTGTCGGATCTAAATGTTTTGATCTTCTTATCAGTTTGGTTCTCCATCAAGGTTTTGAATTCCTTGAACTTATCAAACACTTCATCTTTGTTCTTCAAGATGTAAACCCAAGTCTTCCTGGAGAAGTCATCAATGAAAGAGACATAGTAAGCATACCCACTCAAAGAACTGGATGACATCGGACCACATACATCGAAGTGGATAATTTCCAAGATACTTTTTTCCTTGCTTTCACTGCTTGGAAATGCCTTCTTTATTTTCTTTCCTTTTGCACATCCTTTGCAAACACCTTCATGCTTGGTCTTGATTTTAGGAAGATCTTCTACAGCTTTACTTGCAATTGGTAATGCTCTGTAGTGCATATGTGCAAGTCTTCTATGCCAAAGTTCACTTGGCTCCATGGAATCATGCACCATGGCATGTTCAGGTTGTCCCTTCAATTTATACAATCCTCCCTCTTGCTCTCCAATCATCACTGCATCATCTATGGTCTTTCCTTTTGGACACATTAGAACTTGGCCATCCACAAATGCAACCCGCATACCTTTTGCATCCAATGAAGATATGGAGAGTAGGTTTTTCTTGAGCCCAAGTACATAAAGAAATTCTTTCATCTTCAAAGACTTTCCATATTCTGGGTTGTAGGAGGCTTCCCGACTTCCTTTGATAGGGTATTGATAATCATCCCCAAGTTTCACCTTATGGGGTGATTCATGTCCAGATAGATTTACAAAAGATTCTTTAAACCCAGTCATGTGTTTGGAAGCCCCACTGTCAATAAGCCAATCATTACAACCATGAGAAATAGTACCTGTGAGAGCAGAGATTAAAAAATACTCTTCTTCGCTTAATGATTCATCATCATCACTTTCTGCTCAGCCTTCTTCTTGGGAGGTTCATCATCCTCAGCAGCATGAGCATGGTACCTTCTTTTGCTGCCCTTCTTCTTCCTGTTGAAGTTGTTGTTGTCCTTCTTGTTCTTGGGACAATTTATAGAAATATGTCCCTTTTCATTACATGTGAAGCATATTCTCCTTTCTTTATGGTGATGTGAAGATTTCTTGAAGTGAGATGGCTCTCTGTTGGACTTCCCTTTCTTGGTGTGAGCTGTGAGAGCTTGATCTTCATTCCCCATCTTTTCTTCTCATGCCACAAGCCTTGCTTCTTCTTGTGAGCATTCTTCCCACAGTCTGCTGAAGGATACCAAATTCTTTCTTGCACAGATTCCTTGGATAAAGGAATCCCATGACCTGGGTAGGCCATTCAGAGTGGTCATGACAACTTCACCATTATCAACCATTTCATCCACTGCTTCTAGTTGTTCCTTGATCTGAGAGACCCTAGAAAAATAATATTGAATGGATTCTCCATTCTGAATTTTTACCCCTTTCAATTGGTTCCGCAGAGTCATCTTCCGATTTATGTTCTTCCCTTCAAATAGCTTGGATATGGAATCAAACATCTCTTTGGGTGTCTTCAAAGATTACACATGGGGGATGAGATGGTCCTTGATAGAATCAGCAATGATTGTCTTGCCTTAACCAAGTTCTTCTTGTGGATTGCTTTAGCCTCTTCTCCCTCTGGGACAGGGACCTCTTCCCTTATACATGAGTCCAACTCATTCTCTTCCAGGATTAACCCAATCCTATACTTCCAGGCTCGGAAGTTATCAGCCCCTTCAAGCTTGTCCTCAAGCTTGGTGTGGTGAGACATCTTTAAAGAGTACTTCAAATGGAAATAGAAAATATTTAGGTCTTACCACTTGACTTGCTAAAAACTGGATCTGGTCCCGGATTAGGGTTTGTCAGAGAAACCCTAAAAATTCAAAATGTGAATTTCAACTTTCTGAATGGGTAGAAAGATGCGCCTTGATGAGATGATCAGCCTAGTGTGTTCATAATTTGAGATCTGCAAAGCTTCACCCTTCAGAAATGCCTTTTAGTCTTCCCGGGTTCACTAGGGAGGACCTTGAATTAGGGTTTGAGTTTCCTAGAGATTTACCTAGCCAAATATCTCGATCCAAAGCTCTAAACTTCGATTTTTCCAAGGAGCTTCCAGCTATGTCTTCGGATTTCAGAAATTCCTATTTTTGTGGAAACCCTAATTTTTTTAGGGCCAAAACTGAAAGTTCTCAGAATTGAATTCTGATTGGACAAAAAGATTCACCTTACTGAGGAGAGTCAATATATCATATTGCTTTTCCAAAATCTGTGGAGAGAAACCCAATAAACAAGAAACCCTGGTTTCCGCCACTGCACAATGTCTTCTTCTCAGGTTAGCTCTGATACCATGTTAATTTTTTAGCATTAATTCAATATACTCTAGGATCTTTACTGAGAGAATAACATGTATAGTATATCAATGCATATCAATCATATCAAGCATATCAATCATCATAAGATGAAAACATAAGAGACAATAGACACACAGAGTTTCCGTGGGGAAAACCCTAAGGTGAAAAACCCCACAACTTCCTCAGAGATAGATAGAGCAATAGTACAACCAAAGTACACAGAGATAGACTCCTCCTAGCAGTTGATCCTCCTCCTCAAATGTGCGCCACTTTCTGAGTGATGGAAGAGTGAGTTATGAAGTGATCCAAATAGAGATCGGGAGATCTCTATTTATACTTGTCCTAACTGCCCAATAAACTTATGGGGCCTACTTGTCTAGCTTAGTACAATAACCCAATGTTAACTTAATCAGGACTGACACCACACATGGTGGTCTAGTAACCCATCGGCAAGTTATGACACTTGTGACACTTGTCAATACAAATGATGACACTTCCGTATAGAGGAATAATAACATCTCTATAGGAGTACAATATACATAGATGAAATACATGGGTGAAATACATTCCGAAGTTGCATATACATCAACAGGGATATTATAGTGGTATCATAGCATTTTCCTCTTAACCTTCTCTTGGTATTCTTCTATGAGTCCGAAAAGAAATTCATATCCGAAGAAGAAATATCCTTTGACAGAGGAAGAAGGAGAGGAAGAAGTTAATTCCACTGAAGGCAAGTTACAAGGAGAGAGTATGGATGAAAAATATGAATTCAAAATCTTTTTACAAAGCATGTTGAAAGGCTTACAATACATATCTCATGACATCATCCAATATGGGAAAGAGACTAGAGAATTCTTAGCTAAGCAGCTGGGAAACAAAGATGGGGAAGGGAGGAGTAGTGGCTCCCATCATGGTGAAAAGAAGATCCCTAATGGATCCATATTTTCTAAAATAGGGCCTCACAATATCCCTCATGATTACAAGAGTGAAATCAAGAATCAACCTATCCCTACCATGCCCAAGTTCACTGAGGAACATAGAGAGGAAGAGCCTCAAGTGCAGAATAAATCTCTTGCTACTTGGGAAGATCGGTATGCTAACTACCTACCAAACATTGAGTGAAGAATGCAAAAGAGCACTACCCTTCAAAGATTTATGTGAAGCACATTCCAAGATAAATCCAAGATGGAACTTCTGGAATTCTGCAAAAAATTCTAAGTCGAAGAAGGCTATTGGTAAAACCTCTTTTCCATACTTTGATGGTTCATCCAAGTGCACTACTAGTTCTTGGATTCAAAAATTGGATACCTACTTTCAGTTGAATCCTATGGTTGAGAGAGATTCCATCAAAATGGCTACTCTACGTATGGATGGTGAAGCAAATGATTGGTGGTTTGATGGCATGGATACTCTTGGACATGATCAAGTGACAACTTATGAAGAATTCACCAGAAGGTTGGCTGATCGATTCAATCATAAAGATACTAAGATCACTTTCAGAGATAGCGCATGTGAAGCAGACTGGAACTCTTGAATCCTACATATATGAGTTCCAAAAGCTAGATGTAATGGTATTTGACATATCTGAAGCTCGCCTAATCCTTTTTCTCACTAAAGTATTAGCAGAGCCTTTGAAAGGTTTGGTGAAGGCTTGTAGACCAACTGCCTTGCAAGATGCAATCAGTAGAGAAAGAGATCTACAAGATGTTATTGCACAGACATGATTTGCACCTAGGCCTACTATCCCTACTCAGTTCAAGAATCAAAGGCCTCCTATGAAGAATCTCCCTAGCAATTTCAAGAAAGATAAATTTTCCAAAGATAGAGATGAATTGCGGAGAAGAAAGTTGTGCTTCACCAGTCAAGAACCATGGATTCCAGGACACAAGTGTGCTAAGGGAAAATCACACTATATTGAGGTATTTTTAGAAAGCGAATCTGAGGAGGAATATGGAGAGGTAGCAGTAGATATAGAAGGAGCATATGAGATAGAAGATGAAGAGCCTCCTCCAGAAGGTACAAAAATTGTAGTATTGACAAGAGTTCCTCGCTTCTACACTCTCAGGTTCAAGGGAAAAAATTCTATGATTTGGTGGATGGAGGTGCTACACACAATTTCATCAATGCATCATTGGTGGAAAGAAGGAAGCTTCCCACCGAAAAATTCAAAGGGTTCACTGTCATTATAGCAGGTAATCATTCCATGGAATGTTCTAGATGGATTCCTAATTTGAAAGTAACCATAGGAAATTACACAACGTCAGATAGATTCTATGTTGTTAATGTGGCTAATACTAACATGGTCTTAGGAGTGCAATGGTTGTACTCCATTGGAGAGCATACTATAAGCTACAAATTTCCTAAAATGAAATTCCAAGATGCTAGTGGGAAAGAGGTAGTGTTGAGAAGTATCAACACTTACCCCAAGCAAGTGGTGTTTGCACATAGTATGAGATCCATCCCGATACATGGAAATAGTGAGTGGCCTGTTGAATGCCTAATCACCACTCAAGTCACTAATTTGGATATAGCACAGTATCCGGAAGATATCAAGAAGTTGCTTCAAAATCATAAAAAGGTGTTTTGGGACCTTCCACACATTAGGCCACTAGACCAAGGAGTTGATCATAGGATTGAATTGGAGATATGCACATCACCTATCAAAGTCCATCCTTACAAGCATCCAAAAATATTCAAGGATGAGATAGAGAGAACCATCAAAGAACTGCTTGACTTGGGATTCATTAGACCGAGCTCAAGTCCTTTTTCATCTTTTGTAGTCCTTGTCAAGAAGAAAGATGGGACCATGCGCATGTTTATAGACTATAGAGCCCTCATCAAAAATAGCATGAAGAATAAATATCATATTCCAAGGATTGATGAATTTATGGATGAACTACATGGAGCCAAATAATTTTCAAATATTGACCTTCGCTCTGGTTACCATCAAATTAGAATGTGGGAGGAGGACATCAGAAGATAGCCTTCCAATGTCATTATGGACACTTTGAGTTTTTAGTTTTTCTTTTGGACTAACTAATGCACTAGCAACCTTTCAATCTTACATGAATATAAGGTTTAACAAGCAGCTTCGTAAGTTTGTTCTTGTTTTCTTTGATGCTATTCTAATTTATAGTAGGACTTGGGAGGAGCATTTGCATCATTTGGACATTGTGCTAACTATCTTGGCAGATCAATATTTTTATGCTAAACTATCTAAATGTGAATTTGGAATGAATGAGATTTTATATCCAAGCTAAAGGGGTTAAGGTTCACATGGAGAAGATCCAAGCTATTCTGGATTGGCCAAGGCTAAGGAATATTACTAAATTGACGGGGTTCATTGGCTTGTGTACATATTAATGCAAGTTTGTCAAAGTATTTTCAAAGTTGTCATCCCCACTTACAGATCTCACTAATAAAGGAGCCTTTATAAGTTGGTAAGAGGAATCCGAACAAGCATTGAAGAGAATGAAGGAGGTAATGAGTAGTTGTCATGTTCTCGCACTTCCATTTTTTCTCAACCATTCGTACTTGAATGTGATGCTTCTTGAAATGGGATTGGAGTTGTCTTGATGCAAAAAAAGCATATCATAGCTTTTGAGAGTAGGAAGTTGCAGCCACATGAAAAAAATTATTCCATCTATGATAAATAAATGTTGGTCATTATGCATGCATTGGTCAAGTTCAGGCAATACTTGGTGGGGAGTAAATTTGTAGTCAAGACTGATCACAATAGTCTGGAGCATTTGTTGTCACAAAAGGAGTTGAATGATAGGAAACAAAAGTGGGTAAGTAAATTCCAAGCATTTGATTTTGATATTGAATACAAGAAGGGAAATATGAATGTGGTTTCCGAAGCACTTCCAAGGAAACCAACTTTTGTAGTGATGAAATTTCATGATGATTGGAAGGTACAGCTAGCAGTAGAATATTCTAAAAATTAGTTTGGATTTTATCTATTTGATGGTATGATACATTATGGTGACTATAATATCCTTAATCATGTCATCTAACACAAATATAGAATCTTCTTGGTTCCAGAATCAACCTTGAAGAAGAAGATTCTAGAAGTTGCTCATGATGCCCCCCTAGCTGGACATCCTGGTTTTCTGAAAACTTACAGGAAGGTGAGTGAAATGTTCTCTTGGAAGGGCCTAAAGAATGATTTAATGGAGTATGCGAGAGCATGTGTGGCATGCCAGTAAAATAAGGGGGAACACATACATCCTGCTGGTCTCTTACAACCACTACCCATTCCGAAGAAAAAATGGGAAAGTGTATCAATGGAATTTATCATCGGTTTGCCTAAAATTCAAGGTAAAGATTGCATTTTTGTTGTGGTAGATAGGATAACCAAATTTGCACATTTTTTTTCTATCACAACCCCTATTGCATCCAGACAAGTGGCTGAAAATTTCTTCAGAGAAGTGTTCAAACTTCATGGTATGCCCAAATCCATCATCAATGATAGAGATAGTAAGTTCACCAGTAGCTTCTTGCAAGATTTTTTTAAGTTGGTGGGATCAAGATTGGACCTCAGCACAAGCTACCAACCTCAAACTGATGGCCAAACTGAGAGGGTGAATCAATTTCTTGAGGGATACATTAGGAATTATGTTTCACAGCAGTAGAAGGCATTGACTACTTGGTTACATTTAGGTGAATTATGATATAACTCAACTTTCCATCTCTCCATATGTATGACACCATTTAAATCATTATATGGATATGATGCCCCAACATTTGCAGATATGATATTTGGTGATTGTATGGCCCAAATGGAAAAGGATTGGTTCCAAGAGAGTCAAGACATACTCAAAGCACTCAAATAGAATTTGCAGTTTTCATAGAACCGACACAATGTGTATGCAGACAAGTACATGACAGAACGAACCTTCCAAGTGGGTGATCTAGCCTATTTGAGGTTGCGGCCATATATGCAATCTTCATTGAATTCAAAAGGGGATGAAATGTGTTGGAATATTTTATATTCCTTGGAAGGTAATAATGTCTTTGTATTATGTCGGAAGATATCCTCAATCTTATGTAAAAGAGTAATACAGTATATCCCATATTCCTTATGGTAAAATATACTCTTGATATTCATTATTATATAAAGAGATGCTATTATGAAGAATTATATTATCCCACATGTAATATGTGAGAGTAATTCCTCCTCATCTCTTGGTATATAATAGAGTCAAGGGAGTCTCTCACATTCGTTCATTCGTGAATCATCCATTCATCTTGTGTGTATCATCCATTGTGGATCATATATTAATGATATTTCTATATTGTATTGGGGTTATTGGCATTGCTCACTTCTAAGATTGAGGGAGATCCATAACAGCTTTTACAGTTCCAAAAACAATATAGAAGAGAGCAATGCCTTCCGGTTTCCAAAACGATAACTTTTGTCCAAGTTTGGTAGACTTTGTGCAGGTTTCCGTCTTCGGCAGATTCGACATTGTTTCGGCCTCATAACTCAGTTAATTTTTATTGAATTTTTTATTATAACTTGTTTCTGGAACTGGAAAAGCTGTTCTGGATCCACCTACGCAAACAAGACAGAATTATAGGCAAGTATGGGCACTCAATCAAAGGGTTGTAAGTAAAAGTTTATCCTTCCTTTACTGTTTTTCTAACTATGTTTTTTGCAAATTCAAATCAGTACGGTAAAGTATTTAAGTTTTCTGTTATTCATGTTTTTGCATTTATATTAGTTGCTACTAATCATGTTTACTAAGATATTATTTCTTGTTCTTGGTATATATTTCTCTAACATTTCTATATGGAAACTTTGGCATCTTTTAAGGGCATGGATATCTAGTATTTTGTCATGATGATAGCTATAAACCATCTTATTCTTAATATTTGTTAACAAGATACTTAATAACTAATTTGTTCTTTTTTTATCATATTTAATCATGTTGATTTCTAATCATGTCATGTTTATAAAAGCAATTTTATAAGAAAAATCTCATATATGCTATCTTTTGATCACTATTTGCTTTATTTATATGTTATTTCTTACCTTTGTGTAAAAGCAATTTCATTGTTTTATACGTAATATCTTTATGATCATTCTATGCTCTTGCTAATTAAATTCTTGAGTAAAGTCATTTTTTTAATCTATATGATATCATACTTTTTGACTTGTCATAAGTTCTTTAATTGGGATATAGTTTCTTTCTCATGTATTGCAGAGATTGTATCTAGTTTCTGTGCTATTTGTCTCTAACATTCCTATATGGAAGCATTGACATCTTTTGTTTATCTCTAACATTCCTATATGGAAGCATTGACATTTCTAGGGCATTTCATCTCTTGCATATTTACATAGTGTTAACAATAAATGAACCCATGATTAAGACCATTAGTGACTTGTCATTTCATAATTTATTTTAAGTCATATCATGAGTTGATCATAATTTGTTATATGTTGATCATATTAAACATTTTGATTATATATCTCATGTCATGTTTATTTCGGCCATCTTTTACTCAATATTTATATGTCTTTGAGCAATCTTATAATCTTGAAATATTTACCATGAGCACCTTGTTTTTGTTGCAATGGGATTTCTATTCTTATGATTGCAGAGGTTATCGTGTTCTTACTTGTCTCTAACGTTCCTATATGGAAGCATTGACATTTGTTTTTTGGCTCTGACATTCCTATATGGAAGCATTGACATTTTCAGGGCATTCATCTCTTGCATATTAACATCATACTAATAAGAAATGCACCTATGCTTAAGATTAGTTGCTTGATGACTAAATTTTCATATATTTAAGTGAAATATTGGGCTCACTATTTATATGTTGTGGCTGACACTTAATGTGTAAAAGTAACTTCATTTTCCTTAAATGAGCAAGTTAATCTTTTATTTGATCATATTATGTTGCCATATTTTTATGATGTTTGCTAACATTTGGTGTATAAGCATTTTCATTTATGTATGAGCACCTTTATTTTATGATCTTTATATGCTTTAATCTTGAAAGTTCTTGTGCAGATAAGTTCTCTGTTTAGGCTTTCATCTTATTCCAGAAATAATGAAGCACCATCTTCTACTGTTAAAGTCATGATTTTCATCTGTATGATATCATTTTCGATGTATAGACCATTAGGGTCTTGTTTCTTCGATGTTTGAGGTCTTCTACAAATATTTCTATTGCACCTTGATTGGAAGAATGTCTGCTATCTACATGCGTATTGGCCATCTAGGTATTTTTTACATTGTTGTGGTGTTCTTAGCCACATGTTCTGTTGTATCAACCGTTAGAAGGTATTTGTACAATGGTGTGGATTTTATATCAGAGTTCGTTAGCTATCAATTATGGTTCTGATGATTCTTGTGGTGATCTAGGCATCTTGTGAATCTAGTAGCCATGATGGCTTCTCTTTATATATGGGCACCTTGCTGTTGGATTGCATCACATGTTCTCGACATTTGTTGGATCTAGTAGCCATGACGGCTTCTCTTTAGATATGGGCATCTTGTTGTTGGTATTTCATCGTACAACCTGGTTCGTGTGCAATTTCATGATTCAATGAGAAGCGGTTGTTCTTCATCAAATTCCATCAACTGAAGTGTTCTTCTTATTTGCAACTTTGGTTCTTCTGGAAGTTGTCATCAAGGGGGAGCAGTAATGACTCCTTCCTTCCTTTGTTAGTGGGTTTTTCTCCCAGCCATTATTAAGGGGGAGTGTTGGAATATTTTATATTCTGTGGAAGGTAATAATGTCTTTGTATTATGTCAGAAGATATCCACAATCTTATGTAAAATAGTAATACATTATATCCCATACTCATTATGGTAAAATATACTCTTGATATTCATTATTATATAAAGAGATGTTATTATGGAGAATTATATTATCCCACATGTAATATGGGGGAGTAATTCCTCCTCATCTCTTGGTATATAATAGAGTCAAGGGAGTCTCTCACATTCATTCATTCGTGAATCATCCATTCATCCTATGTGGATCATCCATTGTGGATCATATCTTGATGATCTTTCTATATTGTATTGGGGTTATTGGCATTGCTCTCTTGTAAGCTTGAGGGAGATATTCTGGAGATAATAGAAGACTACCTTCCCGTGGACGTAGCCCAATTGGGTGAACCACGTATATTTGGTGTACTCTTTTCTCTTGTTCTCTTTCTATTCTTATTTACTGTGATATGTTATTGTTTGCATAGATAGGTAAGCTATTTTAGTTAGATCCATATCTCTAAAAAAATGTTGCAGCCAAGGTTTTATGGACCATACAAAATTTTGAAGAGGATAGGTGAAGTGGCATATGAGTTAGAATTGCCTCCAGAAAGCAATATACACAATGCATTCCATGTATCTTTCCTTAAGAAAGAAGTAGGGAAGCAAGTAAAAATTTCAAAGGAGTTGCATCCAATTGATGATGAGGTACATTTGGTTATGGTTCTAGAGAGGATCTTTCAGATCTGAGAGAGGAGGCTGAGAAACAGAATTATCACATGATATTTGGTGCAATGGGAAGGGCTTCCTAGTGAGGATGCAACTTGGGAAGGAGAGTAGATTCTACAACATCTGGGATTGAAATTTCTTGGGGAAAAGAAATATTAGAAAGGGAGGATTTTGTGTCCCTTCCTAAATGAACATTTGAACAATTCCCTATCCCATTCAGTCCCAAATTGGTTAGGAAGAGAACCATGGAAAAATTGGGATAAATTTTGAATTTTCCTAAATAAAATTATATTAATTAATTTGAAGCCATATTAGTCTACAGTTTTCTTATGTAATGATTAAATAAAATATTTATGTTATTTTGGATAAGTTGTAATTGAAAATAAGGCAAGTTTGGTGGACTAGATGGTAGACCAATATAGTTGCTTGAGAAAAGAAGGAAACTTGGAGAAAGTAGCATAAAGCATGAGGATCCATGAAAAGCATGAAAAAGAATTAAAAGACAGTAAAAGCAGAGAAAAGAAGGAAAGGAAAAAAAAGACAGGAAAAGAAGATCATAGGAAAGAATCCAAAAAGACAGGAAAAGCATATCAAAGCATGGAAAGATCAGAAAATCTAGGAAAGTCACACAAAGCATGCAAGTTTCCAATGAACCAAGGAGGGTGCATTAGTGGAGCTTAGTGGGACACATGGAAGAGTAACTTGTGAATGAAGCTACGTCAATGATAAAATTGGAAGGGTGCACCAAATTCACATCTTTTGACAGTTATTGCATTCATATTTGAGAGCTATGAGCTTTCAATTGACTTGGGAGATGTGCCCCCGCTACTTCTTCTGCTAGTTGATTATTCAACTAGGATTCTTGGAGGTTGGAATCCAACCATCATCACTGAGCTTAGAAGTTTATCAAGTGTTTTCAGGTCTGATTTAATTATTTGAATAATAAATACATTGCCATTCAGTTTGAATTCTAGAGATCCTTGTTCTTCATAATCTTTATTGGATGTAATGAATGTTAGCAGGTTCTATGACTATGCTATGATTTTTCTGAGCGACCTATAAGCATTTATTTGCTATAATTTATGTTATGAATACTCTCCATGTCATTTATGTATTGAATTTCATAAATAATCAGATTTTTATTGAAGTTTTGCAAACCCTTCCTAGATCTTGTGGCAATTTTTACTAGTTTTTCAGTTTTAAGTGGTTAACTGACTTCCGCTCCATGAATTTTCATTTTGTCACTTGTTGGTTTTATATAAGAGTTTGAAGAACATGATACAAATATTTTTTCGGTGACTCGTGAGCCTTTTATTCCCTCAATTTCGAGTTGGAAGTCTTCCTCTTTTGCAATCCCGGAATTGTCTATATCTTCCTAAGCTTCCAAAACGCATCCCATTGGGTATAAACAAATAAATTGTATTTTGATTAGTGGTTTGGGACTAGACACATGCCAATCACCTTCTGATTTTTCCCGAAGTTTGTTCACACAATCTAGTTTGCATATGTTGGTGTACCCAGGAAGCCTCGTTGTGGAATTCAGTGTCAGCTAAATTCGAAACATAAATGGTCCCAATACATTGTGCAAAGTATTTTGCAGCTCGTTTACCCCCGTTTTCTACTATTGTACTATTTTCCTCACTCTGATCAGATCCAACAAAATTCAATTGTGAATTTTGCGTGGGTTTAGTTGAGTCTAGGACTAGTTGCCTCACACTAGTCTTAATAACTAGTTCACCATTTTAGTTGGAAATTTCTAATTTAAACCTTGGTGATTAGTTAATATTCTCATAATATGATCTGGAGATATTACAGAAGACATTATAATTATGAAATCAACACCAAAATAGGTGGAGACCCGATGAACCCTCTGGAATGTCGGTAAATCAAATTTGAAGTGGTCCAGGGATAAAACCATTATGGATCAATATGGATCATGACTGTTCCACCATCAATTATCCATTCAAATATATCATTCATGAAAACCAAGACATAGAAGAAATGTATTACTTACTAATCGTATCATAATGATCACAATTCCATTACCAAATTTATCACCTTTCTAACGGTCCACTACTATTAACTGATGAAATAGTTGTATCTTTCCATTTTAGGGAATTCTATTAACGAGAGCTAGTGCAGATAGAGAATATTTAAAGAATGAAAGATGAGGGCTCCAAACAGAACAAAACCCATGGGTGCCATCCTCTTAAATGATTCCCCTAAGTGAAGAAAGAAGATTTGTAAGGTAGGATGGATGCCATTCACCTTAAATTTGTGTGGCTACAATTATGGATTCATCTTATCCTTTGAAAAAGGATTTGATGGTGACAAGGTTAAAATCTAGGGATGTCGACTTTTGAATCATAGAGTAGACAATAGCAAAGGAGACTGAGCTTCCAAGAGACGTAGAATACTGGTTTAAAAAAAAACCTTTGGAAAAAATTCATCCGGCCCCATCTTGTATAATTGTCCTACAATTAGTTGGAAATAAGTAGCATTGATGACTAACTGCTTCTTTTGATTGGTGGTGAACTCCTCAGGTACTCTTCCCGTAGTAAAAAACTGAATAATCTTTTCATAATGGTCATCGACCATTTCAATCATGAATAACTATGCATTGGGCAGGCCTTCATCAATGCTACTTGGTTCTTTTCCTGATTAAATCCTCGAAAGATGATCAGGTCCTGCATTCAATTGTCCAGGTTTCACGACTATTTCAAAGTCAAATTCTTGAAACAGCAGCAACCACCGATAGATATTCACCCCCAACGCAGGCTTGTTGACCAAGTACTTCAATGCCGAGTGGTCAGTAAAAATCTTGAAGTGTCCTCCAAGTAGATAGTGTTGGAATTTTTGCAACACAAATACCATCACCAGGCCTTCTCTTTTTGTCATTGTATAATTATTCTTTGCGTTTAACAACTTTTGGCTTGCAAACGCAATCGGATGGTTGATCAACCCTTCTCTAGGATGGGCTAATATCACTCCCAGTGCGACTTACGAAGCATCGACATGAACATGGAATTATTTCTTCTAGACGGGGAAGGCTAATATTGGTGCTGCAACCATATTTTTACTTAATATGTCGAGGCTCTTCTGACACTCGTCATTCCATTCAAAATTCACATCTTTCTTCAATAGCTTCTCCATTGGCGCAGTAGTCACTACATATCCCCTTATAAACTTTCTATAGTATCTCGTATGGCCCAAAGTGGCCTTCAGCTGCTTCACTATCGTTGGTGTTGGTAGGTCGACAATGATCGCAATCTTGGCTGGGTTGACCAATATACCTTCCTTGCAAACAATGTGTGCCAATAGGATACCAAATGGTGCACAAAAGATACATTTCTTCAAATTCAAGGAGATCTGATGTTGTCAGAATCTTTTTAGCATCATCCTGAGGCTCGCAACATGGTCTTTTACCAATCCATACATGGTCCAGTCATCCATATACACCGCCAAGAACTTGTGAATGAAGTCTTTGAACACGACGACGACTAATATTGAAAAGATTGCGAGGGAATTCTTGAGACCAAACGGCATCACTGTGTACTGAAAGCATCCCCATTCTATTACGAAGGTGGTTTTATGTCGATCTTCTTTTGCAACCATGATATGGTGGTATACTGAGAACCCATCTATGAATGAGTATACTTCCCGTCCTCCAACACCTTCAAGTACTTCGTCAATCAAGGGTGTGGGGAATGGATCATGAAGGCATGCATTGTTCAACTTCCTTAGATCGATGCAAATCCAAATTTCACCAGTATTTTTATCTTGGACAACCATTGGGATGATCCACTCTGACTCTTCGACAGGCTCAATGATCCCTGCATCCAACATCCTCTCTATTTCACCCTTCACCCACTCTTTGTATCTGGGATTCAGTCTATATGTTCGTTGTTTCACTGGATTAGCATCAGGTTTAAGAGGGATCTTCATCTCACCCAGGTCCCAAGAAATTCCCTTCATCTCAGAAAACTTTGTCGGGAATAAATCTCTAAATTCATGTAGTAGTTCGGTGACCCTTCCAATTGTTGAATCATACCAATAGTCTCTAATACTATCAAACTTTGGATTTTCCACTAACTCAATATTGACCTCTTTTATTTTCAATGGTTGCTTGAATTTTTCGAATGGCATATCGGGTGCCTCAACGTCGTGGCTTCCTTTTGATTCCGGAACATAGACAACTCTAGGATCTTCATCTTCATATGGTCCTCCTGACACATTGTAACACTCCATCATCATCTCTGGTGTCACAATCCATTGTGGTCCCATTGGTCTTTCAGTCAAAACTATCTCGAATATCTTTCCGTGAATTTCCTGCAGCACGCTATAGATGAAAGCATTTCCGTCAGCAAAACTGAATGCGTGACTAAAAGTAGTGGTCAACTCCTCCCACGTGGTTTTTCCTCTTCGTATTTTTGCTGAGATGTACCAGCTCTGCGACACTTCATCTAATGTATGGATGAATGCATGAATCCATTCTTCCTTCGGCCTCATTCCCCATGTAATTGGCCATCCTCCCAGATGATCCCTTGGATCACTTCTTCCATCATATTTCTTCCTTTCGTAGCATTCGTTCTCCCCAAATATTATTTCCATCAATCGTCGACATAGTTTCCAATTTTTTTATCGATGACTTGTGCGCAACCCACCACCTTGCTGGGGCAGCCTTCAATGATTCTTCTAATGCCAGCAGGTGTTGTGGTTCTGATACTTTGTCTTCAAACTCATTGATGAATATTGCTAGGTTAGGTAATCCTTCATATGTCGGCAGATCACATACTTATGTCGCTACCCATCTCAACGACTGAGCGATTCATGTGAATTTCATGTGCATTATGCCAATTCTCTAGAGCCTTGTCTGAGTCTGATGATGCTGAACTGATAATTCGCCATCCCAACTCTCCATCGGCGGTGGTATTGATGTAATCTTCTAAAACCTTGTAGACGTTGTCCCATATTTTTTTGAACTCATCTCTCATTGGTTTGACATATCTTTTCCCTTCAACTGGATCAAGTGGGGAAATGACCCTCATGTTGCAATTCTCAAAAGACATCGTCCTTTTCTTGAAATTGATAACCACCTGTTTTTCCATTTCCCAGTCTATTCCCAACAGCACAGGATATGGGCTTGTGTTGTCGACTATCTCTATAATGTTGAAATCTGCATGTGTCTTTAGTCCTTCTACTTCGACAGGTAGATGAGACAATCAACTGATTGGTGTAACCTTGATCTGATTTGCTAAACGAAGCTGCACATGGAACCATACCATCTATGGTTTCCCCATCGCTTCCCGTGTTTGCTTGGTTAATATATTCACATCGGATCCTAGGTCCAAAATTATGGAATCTACATCATATGCACCAATCTAAGCATTCATACTCATTTCTCTTCCTATCTTTTTCCTATGCAACCAGTTGACTGTACGATCATTCCTCCCTTCTTCCTATCGATACAAGAATCTAGTTATCCCTGCCAATGCATCTTGATCCTTTGCTAATTTTAGACATCTTTCTAGAAAAAAAATAGAGTATTGATCTTTCTTAGTGACCTATGCAAATTTTTCGTATCAAAAATTAGTGGCATCTCATATACAAGTTCTATGTGGACTACAGGCATAGAATTAACATTATTCTTTCTCAGTGCATCTTGTGCTTCCAAATTTTAATTTTTTTTATGCTTCAACATTAAATCGGACCTGCTTCTAGGTTGCAGTCTAGACATTTGGTAATGGCCTATCTTCTCCTGTCACAGCTCCTCCTCTGGTTACCACTATGAAATTTACGGGTTGACTTCTTATCTCAGTTGAGATCTTCTGTACATTTGGATTAGGGTTTTGATTCTAGTTTAGGTTCATATTTGGTTGCGGTTGTGGTGCATTTTTAGTAATCCAATTTGCGATTAACTGAGGACAATATTCGACATTGTGATTGGTTACGCTCCAATAGGTACATTGCGGGGTCGGATTTGGGAAATCTCTCTGATAATGTCCGATATGGACACAATTATAGCGTGTGACCGGTCCTCGACCTCGACCAAAGGTTCCTCCATGACCAAACCTTCGCCACGACCACCGTGAAATCCTCCTTTGAATCTCCCTCACTGCTCATTGAATTGTTGTTGATTATATTGTGGTGGATTATAATGCCATTGTGGTTGATTGTACTGCGCCTGATTGTACTGCGGTTTATTATACTGCGGCTGCAGTTGATTATATTGTGGCTACGGATGTGGCTGAGGTCTATCGGCCTGATGTTTCTCATCTCCCTTCATAAAGTAAGTATCAACATTTCTTTCTTAGATCAAATAATATGCTCTACAATCCTTCTCCTCATGACCAACATATTGAAAGAATTTACAAAAAATATTAGACGTCTTTGACACAACCTTTTGTAAATGCACACATTCCTCTGAGTGATGTCCCCTTGTTTGAAAAATTCGACACCAGGGCATTCCTCCTTGACTGAGCGGACTGGGTGCACCAGAATTTAAATATCCATGGAATTCCGGACACTGATATTTATGATGCCCCTCAGACTTACATTGACTACACCATACTTCTTCGCGAACTTCCTTCCCCTTCTTAATCTCATGTAGATGGATATTCAAGTTTTCTAGTTGCGAATGGATCTGGCTCATGTCGATCCCTGCTTCTCCAATCGGTGAAGCTTCGAGCTTCATTGCGATTTCCAACACCTACGCCTGAGATAGGATATTTGGTTGCAACAACGACATTCGAATGTGTGATATCGATCCTACAATCAACCATTCCTTATGTTGTACATCGCTCATCCCAAAACTAACTTTATCCATCAGAGTTTTGAATCTCTAATCAAACTCCCACATCGGCTCATTAGGGAATTGCTTGATATCCTTCAATTTCATCATGTACTGTGATTCCGATTTAGGCTTCTTAAACTCATCGATCATCCTGGCTCTGATTTATGCCAGTTTCTTTTTTGAAGTCTTGTAGGGACTTGTATAAATTTCATGTACCAATCCAGCACACAACCACTGAGAGTCATCTCCAGTTGTCCCTTCTTTATAGCTTTATCCTGTACTTGTTTGACTGTCCACACTGCTTCACACAAGAACCAGCACTGCTCGGGATCCTCCGTCTCATTTCCCTGAAAGAGAGGCAAATTCACATCGTCGCCCACCATCCTTAGTCATCTACTAGTGTTTGTAGATCCGCTATTGTTATTGATGTTCTAACACGCATGAAAACCCTGCGAAGACCTTGTGTTTCGTTTGTGGATATAAGAGAACATGCTAATCAACTCTATGCAATAATAGATTATAGAATCATATCTAACTGATCTAAGATACATAACACAATTACAACATTACATATTCATTCATAAACCATATTTAACCATGTTGCGCTAACATACATTCAACGATATTGCAATAACACATTTTCAATCACACTGCGACAAGTTAAAAGAGACAACGACATAGACCAAATGGTCCTTCTCATTACTCATTAGTCTGTCTTACAAATCGGAGAACCAAGGATAAACATCCGCAGAACCAATACCAAGTCAGGTCCGAAGATCAAAATCAAGACGAAAAATACTAAAGATGTCGAATATCAAATCAAATAAGATACAATAAGATACAATAAGATTCCCTTAGGCTTACAATGCTACTCCTATTTACAGGCTCACTTAGATGTTACAAAGGTGGTCCAATTCGCAAAGTGACCCATTAACTAATTACTCTGCATTATCCGCTTAACTTCCACTTTATCTGCTCCGCGACTGTTCCTTTACCCTTGTCTCCTTTTTGTCACTGAGTTTACCAAAAATTAGGCGAATTATCCCCGTGCCAACAGAGGCATGGACACCTTTTCTATCGAAGACTTGTACCAATCCTTACTGGTTTAAAGGGATACGATGATCATGTTTGAAGAAGAAATTCAAATACCTATTGATGATCTTAAATAATTTTATTACATGTGAGGGTCGCTATGGATTGGATTTATGTATCGTGTTTGGCTCTTGGGGCATGTTACATGGATCCAACTTAATTTTCCATATTTCCTCTTGAAGTATCTGGTTAAAATGGCCAATGAAGCTAAGAGAAGGAATCAAAATGTAGAAAAGAATGTCTACCATCAGGGCCTTATTAAAATACTTGTTCTGGTAGAGTTGAGGAAAATTAATGACCAATGGGATAATTTCTTAGAGTGGAATCAGTTCTCAGAATATGGAAATATAGAGGTGAAACAATCATAGAACAAAGCAAAGGCATCTGAAAATCATGATTCTGAGGATGAAAATAGACAAGAGCTACAAAATGAAGACGAAGAAGAGGATCATATGGCTATAGAAGAAGAATATATGGCTGCAGAGGAGGAGCCTCAAAATGATGTGGAGAAAAACTAAAAACATGAGGAAGTTGAGAATGAGCCCAAGATTCCCCTAGAGCCTGAACTAATTGAAGAAAGTGACAATGAGGTTCAAATTATTTTGATGCCTATGAAGAAGACATTAAGGAAGTGGCCTACCTGAAAGAGTAATAAGATCCCAAAATATCCTCCAAGGCAGAGGGTCACAAGGAGTAGAGCAACCAAACTATCTTAGGAGAATCAACCGGCTTCCAAAGATGCGAAGGATGAGGGAAAGGTAGAATGCCTTCCTCAATAACAAGGAAGTGAACTAGGGTTTGACAATCCTCCCAGGAAGAAGAGAACCAGAGAAACATATGAGATTATTGATCCTCAGGAGGAACCAGAGGAAAATGATCCAATGTATGATGACCCCAATTATTGGGAACCACAATTTGATGAAATTCCTCAACAAGTTGAGAGCTTGGAGGGTGTACCAATTGAAAAGGAGACCCAAGTTGATGCTTAGGCACTGCCTAAAGGGTACAAGGAAGTTAATATATTTAAGAAGAAGATTAAGTCGATGGTTGTGCTTAAAAGGCATTTTAAATAAGAAAATGCTTTATCATGACATTCAAGTGGACGGTTTCAGGAGGAAGTTAAGAGGTTAAAAAGTGAGAACCAAGAATAAGTCAAGATGGCATGAAAGTGGTATAAGAGAGCTAAATAGCTCTATTTGAAAAATAGAAAAATTCAAGTAAAATGCAGAGATCCTCAACCTTCTTCTAGGATGGATATTTTGGTGCACGCAAGCACTTAGTACTAAAGTAATTCATACTAGTTAGTTGAAGCAGTCTCACAATTTTGTGGAAATCAAATAGAGGAGGATTCTTCTCTTTCTTTTGCATGGGGACATTCAACTCCTCAAGCACTGGGGAGATATAGGATCTCTGAATTGACCATGTTTGGCTTATCTTTAGACACTATTTTTCCTCTTTTATCGTAGATAACCTTATCATAGCACCCTTATTAGCCTAATCTCTTATGTTTGCATGCAAACTGCCATAATGATTTAGAGGTGTCAAAATCTTGCCTAATCTCATATTACTTTTCATTTATTTTGAGTTTAATTGGGATTTAATTGTCTAAGTTGATGAAGTTAAAGGATTCCTAATCATGTAACAAGTCTCCAACGTGAATCTGGTCACCGTTGCTAATCCTGCAACCATGATGCTTCCTGCAACGCGAGGAATCTGGTAACAGATGCATAGTTGGAGGAACTTCATATTGACACATAGCAAAAAGGAACATGGGTTTGGAGAAGAATTACAACTAGATCATGTCATGTTTTCCACATCATTCCTACTTGTCTTCAATAGATCGCTAGACCCGGTTCGTGATCTCTTCCTATGATCCTCTAGTGTGAGCATCAATCACGAATCCCATGCCTTTGGCCATGGGACTCTTCGAATGAAGGCCCAACTTCTATTTGATATGTATTGTTGTGAATATTCAACCGTGCAACATTTTATGCTAATTTTGGGATCGCATTAGTTTTGGGCTGTGATGGCGGCAATCTCTCATGTAACTTACCTAAACACGTGCTATAACAATGTTCTGTAGTTTTGTTATTTTGGATCTCAAATGATGTATAAATACTGGTCAAGCATTTGATATGAAGTTAGTTGGATATTTTAGGAGACATTGATATTATATAAGTAGTAAATATGTTGTAATAATTTTCATCATTAATAGAAGAAATGGTTCAATGCTTATTTGATCATCAGCTCTGAGTTTCTATTAAATAAGTAGTGGCAATATTCTGAGTGAAGACAGGGCCCCCTTCGACTCTAGAACCATGCGCTGTGTGTGTTTCATTTCTTTGTAAGTGTGGTGTGATAGATTAAGTTTGAATGCATAATATCTGTTAATATTGTAGCTACTTTTGATTTCCTGTAAAACACTTTATTACCTGTAGCTACTTTGTTCTTTTATCAACTCAATTTTATTGCATGTAGCATTGAAATTGGGATTTTATTTCTTATGGTTGGTTTGAGTTTATACATTGGGAATGTAGGATCAACATCCACTTAAGAAGAGGCTTGCAAAGTCCTAATTAACACTATTGTGTTAACCCATGGGTAAAATAATCACCCCACGGCTATAATAGTGTTAGTCTTGGTTCTCCATGATTTTTACTACGATCTAGTTTATAATGTTTTTTTTCAAGTATTGATTACACTTTTTAAGTGAAACTCAATGGAGTATTATCATTCATAATCTAAGGAATTACATATGATTTCCCTGTTTTTCTTCCTTAGGAGGTCAGTCAAGTCCCTATCAATATTTGAATACAGCTTAGTCATTAGTTGATTGAATTTGCAATTGATTTCATTTTCTTTGTGTGAATTGGTGAAGTAATCATAAGTTTTGGAGCACTTGAAAGCACTTTAAGAATTTTCTTTGCATATATTTTGCATAGTGCCTCACAAGTTTACTAATCCAGATTGATGATTTATGTTGTAAGAATTATTATCTAATAATTTTATCTAACACGTCTTCATCTAATCAAATATTTTTCTATTTATTTAGGTCTTCTTACTAAAATGGAACGCATAAGGTGTAATACCCCTAGTTTTGACTTGGAATGTATTAAATCAAAATTATGTAAATGATGTAAATATGCTAGTATGGATTCTTAGTGCAGAGATCAAGGCCGAGGCATGACTAGTGAATGTATAGGCATGTATAATGTTAATATTTCTATATGCTCCATGTGCTTGGATTGTCATGCTAACTCGAAATCTATGTAACTATTATGTTGGAAAAATAATAAAATGGTCGAAGATGACTGTGTAAAGAGCACTAGAGGAGTTTTGATTCCATTAGAGGGGAAGAATAAAGGGGGATTATGGGAGATTAAATCCTTTATTGCCAATCATAAACCTTAGAACTTATCCAATTTCTTCCATGTTCCTTAAATGAGCTAATTACTTTCTTTTGACTATTAAATCCAATCATTGAATGCATGTGTGTGTCGAGCCAAATTATTTTTTGAATAATCAACATTAAATTATCGACCGAGAGTTCGTAAACTTAGATATGCAAACGCAAAATGTAGGATTAAAGCTTAATCTAGCCTGATCTAACAAATAATGACGATGAGAACACTTCAAAGTGCAATGAATGAAAGTAGAACATAAATTGACAAGCTCAAATGAAATCAAATGAATATTAACACCACAGGATGTAGCTTAACATTGGATTGCAAGATCATATCTCCTGAATTATATCTTGATCTTCAATGGCCTATTCCTGTAGTGGTTGGCTAAACTATGGGAAAACCAAATCAAAGAAAAGTAATGCAAATTATAAGAAATAAACACTAAGGATTCATATATTGAGACATGACAAGAGAAACTAAGTTCTATAAAGGTTCAAGATCACAATCTTTCATTTATGCATGTACTTGTGATTAATCGTGAGTAGATGACTTAAGTTTCTTGTCATTCAATGGATTATTTTCATGCTACAAACTTGCGGGAAACAAAGTCGAAGCAAAGTAAATGCAACAAGAAAATTAAATCAAAAGACAATTGAAGTAATCTGAAAATAGCTCGCACTAAACTCAGAAGTTATTCCTTGAATGAGTGCATAAACCACATGGAGATAATGACAAGACAAAATATAATATTCTTCAAAAGATCAAACACATTAAGAATGGTGGAGGTACTATGAATTTTACACTTATGAATGACTGACAAGTGAGCAATTATATAGGGAATACCGAGAAAATTTGATCGAGGAAAGAGGGCTACTTATTCTCCGCATTTAAGAGACTCTATGCATGGCAATGTCTTATAAAACTAGTCAATCTCTGAAGCAAGAAACAATGGAAACATGAAATAAGCAATGAATTGGAATATGTCCTAATTATATATGTGTTAGATAGTTGAAAAAATAGGGATCTACACAAAGAATAGTTAAACGGAGTGAACATGGAAGAAGTATCTTATGAAATCGATCTCTGTATATAAACAAAATTTGGACCAAGCACAACGATTGTCAAAGGATATATATATATATAGAATAGTTGACTATGAGTATAAGAATAATTTATGAATGTGATATAAAGAATGAAGGAATAGAGGAAAGGAATGGATGTATTGTTGTAGGATTAATTATGAATGTGATCTTGAAGAGCAGCATTCTCAATCAATTGGTGAAAGAAAGATGTGAGTGCATATGTGAGAAAGGAAAATTGTTTTATATTTGTTTTTGTATGTGTTTTATAAAAGAATAATAACAATACTTAATAATAAACAAATGAATACTAATGTTCACTATGTAAAACCCTTTGTATCTAACGTATGGGGGGAATGCAAAATGGACGAATATGGTAATGATTAATAGATAGAGTGGAGGCATCGATGGTTTACTAGAATTGGAATTGAGGTGCAATAAGTATATGCATATAACAGATTCAGATTTGGAATCAGATCGAAGGAGTTAGAGGGAAAATTGGATCTATGTTTGCAAACAATTTGGGGATTGGGCGTATTTATAAAGCAAAGTATTAAAACAAAGTGTTTGTGGGAAATATTATAAGTGCAATGTGAATAATTGGAGAGTGATTACCCTAAAATGATGGTAATGGATTACAAAATGAGTTTAATGCAACATATTTAATGTATATGAGACTAAGGCTAGCAAAAATCGGCATAATGAACATAAATACAAGATGCCAGAACATAGTATTGCTATTATAAATGAAAATGAATTAACATTAAAGCATGTGGTTGGGTAATGTGGTGATCATGTACACAAACGAAGATGCAGTCGATTTTGAGTTTTAAACTACCAATCCAATTTTGAAAAAGGAACATAATTGAAACATAATCAAGTAGAATGTAAACAACAATTTGATGAAATATAATTACAATAGAACACACGAACAAAACAATGCTTACTAATGAACAAGTGAGATGACAGGACGTTACATGGATCGAGGGGCCCTTCCTGACCTGGCCAATGTGCCTAGAGTGACTAGATCAGATCGAACAAATGCACAATATATAAAAAAATGGATAGCTCTCATTTATTAAAAAGTGGAAAGTTATGATTAGAATACAATAGCACTCAACTTTCTGCTATTACAATAGATCTGAACACATACAAATAATGAGGATTTCCTCTCTGAGTCCTATGAGGCCTCTTTTATACATAAAAATCAGTGGAACTGAATTCCCCCAATTCCTGAGTCTTTCAACAAACTTTCTAATTTTAGAATATCTGGGCGTAACATGCGTTTTGGGGATATTTTCATTAAATAAACGTCAAAATATCTTAAATCATTCCATATTTTGAGAAACCCCTCGAGAATTAATTAATTTTCCATTGCATGAGAAAAACCCATGTTTTATTTTCTCGAGATTCACTTTCAATTTCCGAGAAATCTCATCACAAGTTGGTTGCTTGAAAACTGCTTGAAATTTACTAAAACATTAATAACGTGCTAGAGGCCCACACGAGCAATCTTGGTGAGGTATGAGCAACACAAATCCATGTTGGGAGGTCCAGAAACAAATTCCATGCACTTGATTTCCCAACAACAAGTCGCAACCATTCAGATCAATGAATTGGTATCTGAACTAAAACCGGAAATTTCATCAACATGTACTTGAAGTTCCATCATCAATAGTTAGCCTTAAAAGCTCTACTTTAATCTCTTAAAAACATAAAATAGACAAAATAGTAACTTGTACCTTGACAAGATTGTAAGGGTAGTATTAGAGTGCAAAGTATAAGCATATGGATAATATTGGATAGCAAAATAGGAAAAAAATGATGTTATAGTTCAATGAGAGGAGGTAGATAGAGGACCAACACTTCCCCAAGATGAAGGGTTTTCATGTCCTCGTGCAAAATTGGATTCAAAATCTAGACAAAATGTGACCTCACACATTCCCTACAATGTTGCAGCATTAAGGAGGATGTTTAAACCATTGTTTTGTTGTCCTTTGTATCCTCTAAGCTTCTTCTTCATAATTTTTTTATAGGAAATATGCTTCCTTGCTTCTATGCACCATTTCTCACCCAATTTATAAAACCTCTTATGTTTATGAGTAAGTTTATCAACCTTCTTTTGTAATTTACCATTTTGAATCTTAAAGATTTCCTTTTCACTCTTTATATGTCGATCAAGGATGGTGAACTCATGAAATTTTTCCCTTAATTTATGATTCTTTTTGCTTATCTTCAAAATATTTTGGAGGCACAGTTAAACTAGAAGATGTTGGTGGTGTACCAAAAGATTGTTGTTCAAAATCAAATTGATCCTTCTGTGAAGAGGCAGACTGATTATAATAAGAAATTTTTCCTTTTACTTTCTTCTGATAGGATAAAAGGACTTCTGAGGATTTCTAGGCACTACTAGATCCAATTTATGATGGTGCTAAGGATGAAGAAGGAGAGACAAGTAAAGAATGAGACACTGCAACAAGGTCTTGATATTTTAGGTGTTGGGTCATGCTTCTGATGACACGACGGTAATAGAATTAGGGAAAGGGTACATAAGAGTAAGAAAATATTTTTTGGGGGCAAGTTAAGAGTATGTAGGAGTGGATTTAAGGAAACAGGCATATAGGTCATTACATATTTTTGTATATTTTTAATTGTTTTTAATAAATTAAAATGAGGTCGTTACATATTTTTGTATATTTTTAATTGTTTTTAATAAATTAAAATGAGGTCGTTACATATTTTCGTATATTTCTAATTGTTTTTAATAAATTAAAATGAGTCATTAGGGAACTTACTTCAAAATATTACCACTGGCCCAATACTTACAAAACTCCCATATTATATTTGAATGCTATTGGTTACATCTAAATGCTTCTGGATACAAAATTCATACTAGTACAAGAATGCTAGTGCTGAAAGTGTTGGTACAAAAACCCTGGTACTGGAAGTGCTTTCTGCACCAGTTTTGGTACTAAAAGAATAGACATCCTGTACTGGAAAATACCATGGAATAAACAAGGCTAAGTTTTAACTTTGTTGAATGTCGTTGTTGTATCATGAAGTGTTGTTGCTTGATTGAAAGAATACTAGGTAGAACTAATGTATGATGAATGAAGGCTAAACATGAGGCACTCCTCCCCACACCAAGATTTTTTCATGTCCTCATGCAAATGGAGTAGGGAATTTTTGATCAATTTAACAGATCTTGAAAATTTCTAAGAATAAGCAAGTTTCATTGCACTATAAGAGTTGTTCCAAATCAACTGACTATTGGATCTAGACATGTGCAAGGAATACCATTAAAATAGTACTTATATTCAATATGAACAAAAAATGATCCAAATATATGTAATGCATTTAATATTATATCAATAATCTGAAAACTTTAAAGATTAAAAATTTATGTTCATTTAGATCATTTTAATGAAAAAAATAGTAAAATGCACCATTTAATTTTCTTATTTTAGGAGCAGTCTAAAAAACTTTCTTATAGAATCTTCCTTGCATACATTTGACTTCAATTACTTAAGAATAGCCTACATTTAGATCATTTTAATGAAAAAAATAGTAAAATGCACCATTTAATTTTCTTATTTTAGGAGCAGTCTAAAAAACTTTCTTATACAATCTTCCTTGCATACATTTGACCTCAATTACTTAAGAATAGCCTATAAAGAGTATATTTAAAACAAATCTACATTTTATGTGCCACAACAGAGAATCCATATTTACTTATTACACACAATTTCATTTATTGTTTAACAGTTTTATGCTCAGGGATCCTTTTAGATTAAGGTAGGGGATTTCTATCTGTTCTCCTTAAACAAGGAAAATATGAGAGTCACCTCCATTCAAGATCCTAAAGGCTTGCAATCATCCAAGTAATATAAATAAGAGTCACAGTTAAGCTTATTAAATTTCTATGATCATGGATCCCACTTATAATATAGTTAAATACTAGGTATGGTATGATTTCAATGGTGAGGTCTAAAGGTCACCTTAAGTCATTCTCCAACAAAATTTTAAAGAAGTTCATTTAATACCTTAGCTCTAAGCCACACATGCTTATTTGTGACATAACATCATAAGTAGTAATTGTTTATAAGGACAAGTTCTTAGGTTTGGCCAATACGGGTGTCCCAAGTTAGTACCCGATGCCAACATGTGTCCATAGCCTCAATGAGTTAACTTCTTGTACCCATTTTGTACTAAAAGATATAGTCCAATATTCCTCCCCTTTTAATATTTGTATAATAGATATTGGGAAGTTGGGGAGTAGTTTCAGAAATCCCATTAAGGGAATGGGATGACACCTTTTAGTAATGGCTTTTGATTACCCTCTCTAGGTAGAACGCCCCATTTCTTGCAAGTATCCATAGCCCCTATGGATTTGCTTAGTAGTACCACAGGTCGGAACCCACCACCAGTAGTCATCTATAGCCTCGATAGGTTAACCTCTTAAACCCATTTTACACCAGATGCTCTGGAAATCCCCTTAAAGGTGTGGGATGATACATGTTCGAGAGTAAATTTAAGTACCATCCATCGATGAAGATGTCTTTTCAGCTTCACTAAAAAGAGTACCTATACAAAATTCCAAACAAACTTATCGTAGCTTACTTTATTCATTAAACTTAGAAATAGATCACCTTAAAACGTATTAAACATTAATGGGAAAAATACTTCCTTAAAACTAGTTTCTCAGCCTAAGAGTTTCCACTTATTTAAAAACAAAATATGAAAAAGATGTTGCATTGTACTTTAAGCTAAGCCAGTAACTATATGCATCATTTATTTATTTATTTACTATCTTACCCTACCTAAAAAAGGAACCATTTTCTCAAGTGTAGGAGTATTTCCAATGGAGCCATGTGCGTAAGAGGGTTATAGATATACTCACATTTAGGTTTGGAATATATACTTTGGAAGATCCTAGAATATGAGGAACCAACTGCTCTTATTGCTAGGATTTCAAGAATTGTTGAAGAATAGAGCGGTGCTCTAATCTGATGAATGTATGGAACCAAAGATCAATGTAGTCTCTGTCTTCTTGGTTCTCTTGTTCATTAACACCACTTTGCATATCCCCTTTTATCATGCCATGTAGATATCTTCTAAATATTGATGATGGATCACTTGAGTGCACCAAGAATCTAATGGCAGGCATGATAGAAATTCCTTGATCTCAAGTTCTAATGTATGCTATCCATCAAATGAGGTCCATGATTATTTGGTCTCCTCTATATATTGGGAAGGATGATCAAAGAAAGATTCTAGATCTCATTGTTGTGAATCATGGTACTTTTGTTCTTCTATCACTTCCCAAGATGCATATATGTTATTAACTACTATCAAGCTTTCATCCTCCTGAGATGCGGATATGTTCTCATCTGCTGCTAAGATTTGAGAATGTTCTTGGAGTAGCATTATTCTTTATTCAAGAGATTCTTGAACATCCTTAAGTTCTTCGATATTGCTAGTAAAGTGTTCCTGTCTTACAACTTGGATTAGTGCATGGGGCTCTTAGGGAACCTATAATTTCAAAATGAAATGGAACTAAATGCTAAAAGGAAACACCACACTCAAAACAAATTCAATCAACTAAAAAAAATCATGTACTCTTCCATGGCATATGTTGCACTTCGCAACAAAGAGTAGAATGATGTTGATATTTATGTGTTTGTAAAAAGTGATTTCCTATCAAACTCAAATATATTATTTTCTTGCATAATTATTTATGTATTATTGTATGCTTGTGTCTCAATTTAATTTTAAGATATGGCAAAGTAATGTGCCATTTCTAGATAGAATTTTGATACCTTCTGATCTCAAAGTAGATGAGACAACCGAATCCGATGTTAAAGAAGAGAAAACCTACTTCTGTAAAATGAATAATGGATAATTGATGAAAAGAATGATATAGATTATAAGGATGGCCCGCTTAAATACAGCTTGAGATTACGTATTGAAAATTTGTGTCTCTTACTTACAATATTTAATACTCATTACTATTATTATTAACTGTTAATTACTTATTATTTAGTTGTTATCAATGTTTATCATTATTTACGTAACATTGCCTTCCCCTTAAGGGAATCTTTGTCCTCAAAGCTAAATTTTCTGACATCGTCTTTTGTTCTTGATTTGTGTTGACGCTTGATTTGAGATGTACGACCTAGAGTGATCTCTCTATCTTGACAAGGGTTTGAATCATTTTTGTGTTGCAATTCTTTCTGCTTGGGTAGCGAACTTCTCGGTCCATACAATCGATACTTACTTCCATTCCATTTAAATTCCATGTATTGTTTTTATAGGTTAGTATAGTAAGTCCCTAATGATGCTAACCAATCGGTGTCTAATACCATGCCTACTTCCTTGAGCAGTAAGACATAACAATAGAGCTGTCAGTGTAAGTTTTGTATTTTCAACGACACATTATGGCATTTTCCCATTTCTTCTATGTGTTGATTAGCAATGGTGGAGTCTTTAAGTCCTTTTGTAGGGAATATAAAAATATTAAGTTCATTTTCCTATTGATATCAATCAAATTATGGGTACTTCCAGAATCGACTAAAATTGTGATGTCCTTATTCTTAATTGTCCCAGTAAGGTGTAATCTCTTTGGCCTTGACTTCCTTGATTTTGTTACTTTGAATCGTAGTTGTTCATCTTTAAGGTTGTCACGACTTCTCAACTGAGGTGGGATATATTTCTTTGTGAGTAATTGGCTTTCCTTCTATTGGGTGTAATATGTCTTAGGTGTCTCTAACTCTTCTTCCTTACAATATTGTTGAATACATGTAATTGTCGCAACTGATACTTCGGATGAGCTTGTGTCTGCATCAGAATCAGATGTATCTTCCTCTCTTGATACGTGTACTTATTTCCCATTTATGATTTTGTAGTGTACTATGTGATTGGTTTTGCATTTATGGTCTGGGATCCAATCTTCTTCGCATCGACGACAAGTATTCTTCCTCTTTTTTATGTCACTGTCGGAGCGATTGGTTGATGTTTTTGAACCCTTTTCAACTTCATAGAAATATGACTGATATTTGTTGCACTGATGACCAGGTGACCAACTATCTTCACAATATCTACATTGTGTTTCTTGTTGTCGTAAATATCCCTTGTTTTGATATTTTAAATTTCCCCTCAATAATTTTTTCCTTGCACCTAGCCTTATCCATGTTGGATACATTATGTAATTCTAAATCTTCTCGTATGTATGGTTTAAGACCATAGACATATGTCTGGAGTCGTTGACCATCTGTTAATTCTTGTACTCATGTTGCTAATGCTTCCCATTCGTAGGTGTATTCTTCGATGTTTCCTTTTGTTGTAACCTAGTGATTTTGGAGAAAAAGTCCTTCTTGGTCACATCTTCAAATCTTTTGAAAAAATCATTTTTGAATGTGTCCCAGCTGTAAGCACATACGTTTGTTGTTTTCTTCCACCACATGTACCAGTTATATGCCCGACCTTCGAGCTACATGGAGGCATATTTAACCTTTTCATCATCACATAAAATTTTGTGAATGCAAAAGAATTCTTCTGCTTTGTTGATCGATGCCACACTTTGTTTTGTTTCGCCATCGAACTTGGGTAACTCCAATTTGGATTTCATTGGGTATCCCCCCATCGATTGCATTGTATCCCAGTATGATTTATGATGATTGTAATCTCTATGATCTTCTGTGATTCCCACTTCGAGGGAATTTGATTGATGATTATTGGTATGGGATGACTCGCGACATGAGTGGTATCCCTTTGGCGATTGGACATTTTTACAGGCGTCTCTATCCTCGAAGTACTACATGATTTTGTCTAGCCCTTCTTCGAAGTATATTTTCATTTCATTTCGTTCCTTCCTCATTTCTCATGAGATTGCTCCAGCAACTTCATATTGCACACTTCCTTATAGCTCTTCTTTTCTTTCTCGTAACTCTGCTTCAAGTTTATCCATTCTGGAGTTTATCTATTTTTTCCAGGTCCTTCAGTTCTTCCATGGATCTAATGCACGCTGGAATCTTGTTGTGAAGGTCTAAAAATAATAATTATGATTATATTTAATAAGATTATTATTATTACTTACGCCGATAGGCGTTATTATCTCCACTTTTCTCCTATGGAAATAGATCTCCAAAAATTCTAGATTGAAGGAGAGCTTTGACACTTGTATGAACCAGATTATTTTCATGGTCGTAAACAAACTAAAGCTTAACTAATGTTAATGTATTGTTTAATAGCTAATGGTTAAAGAAATGAATGGTTGTAAACCTCGGGGCGTATGGTTGTGGCAAAGCATTTTAACTTAACCAACGGTTGTTACAACCTCCTGTGCGTGGTGGCGGCAATGCCTTCTCGCGGAGATACTTGCAGCTGCATCATAGTTTGTTACCTGCGGTTCTGTGGTTATGCCGCGTGGTTGGCTGGCGTCCTGGAGGTTACATATGGGTCGATGTGGTTATCTTCCGTCTGACACGTGGTGGAGGTTACAAATGGGTTGATAACTAGTTTCATTATGTTTAATGCATAGAAACCAGTTTGGGAAGAGACGTCCTTAGCCATCGCTTTACTGCAATTTGTTTTTGTTTTCCTACAAGTGATCTATTTTTGTCATTGTGCACAAGCTTCTGTTCAGGCAGTATGCCATGCGTTCAAGGTGGAGGCACCTGTACAACAAAGATGAGATCTCGTCATGGTTAGAGAACGAGGCTATCGCTTTGAGCGGGATTGGCATATCGTATTCCTATGTTCTAAAAATGGAGCAGGAGTCCCATCCCTATCATTTGTAGAGCGTCAGGATTGCTCTCGCCATAATGTCTGGATGGATAGAAAGTTATGATTGGTACATATGCTTCTCAAGCTGTCCGGAAAACACCAAGAGGAAGTCATGGAGAAGGAGAAGAGAGAAAACGCAGAAAAACTCAAAGCCAGTGCTGAAAGAATGAAGGAAAAAGATAAGTGCAGTGCAGGCGAAGAAAGATAAAAGTCCAGAGTCTTTCTTAAAATATATTTATGAGAATTTTCCTCATCCGGATGTGACCAAGTAGGTTTTGCCTCAATTAGGAAGTCCAGAAAATGTGAAGGCTTCTCTGAAAAAAGGTATAGTAGCGTACCATCCAGGAAGTAACAGACGACAAAGTAATGACTGGAAAGTTCTGTGCGAGGAAATTACCAAGATTCTCAATAACAAATATGCATGTTACAAGTGATCATAGGATTAACTCTATAGTTTGCAGTAAAGCGAGTGGTTTCTGATAGATTGTGAATTTATAGTTTTAGTTTTTACAGTTACACAACGAACCGACTGTTTTGGATGAACTATCTATAGGCTGCTAATATATAGCTTTTTTTTATAACAGCAATGTGATATGTATGCAACTAAAACAGTTATATGATATATGTGTTTGTTTTTGTTTGATCAAATTATCAACTTGTTTTATTGTATGGCAAGATTTTGTTCTTTTGAATATCTATATTAAACGTTGGGTATTTGGGCTAGAAAAAACAATCGTTCGAAGACGGTTTCCTCCTTTTATTTTTGAACAAAATAAACTATTATAACATTTTGAAACCTTGATTCAACTCTCAAGAGGAGATTTTAAATACTGGCATAAGTATTGGCTAGGATATTTGGGTGATGTTGATATAAAAAACTATGGGAATGAGCCTAAATCTATTGTGTCATCAACTTGAGAATGATTTTATGATTTATAATGATGTTTATGAGCGTATCTTTACTATACTTATGCAATCTGGATTCATAAGAATCAATATCTCTTGGGTGAAACCATTTTTGGCTATAGAAGTTTGAGCTTAGATCTCCCCCTAACCATTACTAACCCCTCTCTCATTATCTCTCCCCTAATCCTCCAATTATTCCTAACCCACACCTCTCTCTCTCACCCTCAACCCCCTTTCTCTCTCCCTAACCCCCCTCCTACTCTCCCTACCCATAAGCACCACCACCACCTCTCTCTCTCTCTCTCTCTCTCTCTCTCTCTCTCTCTCTCCTAATCCTCCCTAAATTCCTATTCCTTCCCCCACCCCTATATTTATATATTTCTCTCCCTCAACCCCCATCCTCCCCCCTACCCCTCCCCCACCTTGATCTCTATCTCTTTCTCTTCCCCAACCACCCTGATCTCTATCGCTTTCTCTCCCTCAACCCCTATTCTCTCTCTCACACACACACCCCATTCTCTCTCTCACACCCCCCCCCTACAACCCCCCCTCTCTCTCTCTTTATAACCCCCTCTCTGACTCTCTCACCCCCCTACTCCTTCCACTCCTCATCTTTGTCCCTCTACCCCCGTCCTCCCACTAACCCTTACTATCTCACTCTTTCTCTCCCTTACTCCTCCACCTACACCTTAATCCCACCCCTATCTCTCTCCCCCAACCCCCTAGAAACTTATGGCCATTGATATTAGAAACTTGCCACCATAATTAAAATAATGACATGTATGAAGGTTTTCTCTTCACCACTAGCATTAGAGCATTGACTTTATAGGGAGAGGCATCAAAATTTGGGCACCCTAAACCTTAATGTTGTAAAGAGACTCAATACTCGATTTTTCCTAGAGTTGCTTACCATTCTAGGTAGTTCTAGCAAACTCTAGTAGACTGCAGTATGATGCATTTGTCAATACTTATCTATGATTTGGTAATAAATATGGTAAGATCCGAGTCTAGCATAATAATCTCTATGAGTGTTATTTTTAATCAATTCCCTAAAAAATAGTTGAATCTTATTTCATATTTGTGTTTAGATTTTAGTTATGAAGCAATTTATTTTTTTTGTAAGTTCCAAAGAAAAATTATATTAATATACATCAAAATACAAGCATGAGAAACATGTTGTCAAGGTGGTCAAAGAGAGGTTGGCCTCCTTATCAATCCAAAATAGGTAGACACTATTAACCACCAACCTACCCTTGTGTGGGAAATCAGGCCACCAAAATTTAAAGTTTAGAAACCTGCTCATAGTTGAGATTTTAGGCATATATTAGTTGTTTACAAAATAATTCAAGAGGAGCTTCCTAGAAGCTGACATAAATAGAAAACTAACTGAGCAAAATACCGGATGGCATCTTTTGAAATCCATGGATAAAACCTAAAAAATAAATCTAGAGAACCTAAGATTACTTAGGAGGAAAACTGGGATTCGCATCTTCTAGTTTTTCCTCTAGAATTGGATAGCAATAGGTACATGATTCAGAACAGAAATATTTGGGATCCTTGGAGGGATGAGGATTAGTCTTACTGAACGAAGAGGACCCTTCTAGATTGTGGGGTTCCACATGCTTTTGTTGCTAAATACTTGATTTCCCAATTTCTTCCATCGCCTGCGCTTGCTGAGCATCCTTCCCAAGAGACTATTCCTGGTGCTGCCAGGGCTCGGGTGCAGGAACGAGACCTCCTGAAGAGGAGGAGTGAGAAGAGGAGGAAGGATATAGAGAGGATTTTCTCTCCATTGGGCCACCAAAGAGTGTAACAGAACTTGAGTCAGCATATTCTTTACCTTCCATTAATTCTTCTTGTGCATTTGTGCCCATTGACCGACGAGCTTCTGAACAACCACTTCTTCCTCCCAATCATCTAACATGCTTCTCAGGTGCCTAGGGATAGAGTTGTCATATCCTCTTGTCGACGAGCCTCTAAGTCCCAAGTGGTTCGAGCGACCTCGTCCCCCTCTTCCTCGGTAAGGGGCATCTCGCATTCGTCTGGACATGATTGCTTCAGGGGGGCATGCTAACAATATCTTGCAGAGCAGACAAAACCTTGTGAAGAAACAACACTCAGTGCAAGGAGGCACGAGCCACTCCAGATAATTCCTTTCACGAAATCTCCCGGTGGAGATGAAACAGGAGGGACACATAGAGCCAACCCAGTACCAGATATAACCAAAACTAAGATGACTTTTTCCATCTGCCAAGGATGCCCAAATCTCACACAAAATCGACATACTTTCCATAGTACTGAGCCACCTCCTCCGCCAGGGTCGAAAGGACAGGCAATTAAATGGCCTTGACCTTATTAAATACATGTATTTAATGCGCATGGGATGTGACCATAGGGGTATCCACATGTTGTGAAGTTGGAACCCTCCTCCCATCTCCCACACATGACGAGAAATGACGACTGTCACCCGCATCTAAGGCCTGACAGTATTTCCTAGCTAGATTGATGCAATCCTTCTTGAGTTGTGTGAGAGGGAGCATGGAAAAATCAATATCTTGAAGAGAAGAGTTGTTGGATACTCCTTCATTGGCAAGTTGATCTGCAACTACATTCGCTTTCCTCTTGACATGAAGGAGAGAAACTGCCCCAGAGAGGGGTAGCAACTTAGCAAGCTGGGAAAGCCTCAATTTGAGTCTCCAGCTTGGGGAAAGCTTGCAAATATGAGAGCCACATTCAATTTTCTTGGATAGGTCAATGATGAGCTCAGAGTCTCCTTCTACAATGAAGGGATCAAGATCCCATCTGTTAAAAATATGAATACCATGAATGAGGGCATTTATCTCAGCTACATTGTTGTTATCGATGCCTATATCTCCAAAAAAAAACCCAGCTGATGAGACCCAAGCTATTCCTGAAGACTCCTCCATATCCCGCTGGCCCAAGGGTACCCTTTTGAGGCTACGCCGAATTTCAATTTGAAGAAACCAAATGGTGGCCTATTCCAAACATTCGAGCTTGATGGAGAGTTTTTCCTTGGAATGGGTTGAGTTTTTTTCTTGGTAGGAGTAATGCCCTAGTTTTGCATGATGATGGTCTCTGCTTGATTGGATTTATAGTCAGAATCCATCCAAGATTGAATAAAGATAATTTCAACTATGTGATTTTTGCAAGTTGTCCAAATGATATCCTCATAGCTATAGAGATCCTCAAAAATCCTCTAGTTACGCTCTTTCCAAATTTCCCAGACCATAAACCCTGGGATCAATTGCCACAGGAAATTGAGAATTAGGTTTTGGAAGGGATTTTCAATCCAGTTCTTGAAAGTTTGTATTACATCCCCATGGGCTCTATCTGTTCTCCTTCAAAGGAGTGCCATCTTATCCCAGATATTTCTACTGAGGGGGCATGTGTCCAAGAGGTGATCAATGGTTTCCTCTTGGTTATGACACATTACACATCTGGATGGGTCGCAAAATCCCCTTTTGATGATGTTGTCTCACATGAGGAAGTGACGATGAATAATGAACCATAATAAATTAGTCATCTTCGTCCAAGTTCACAATTTCCATTTCTTGTTCCAGATAGGGTCTTTTTTCTTGGAAAGGACCTAAGAGGATAGGAGATAGGCTTCCTTAATTGTGAAAGTGCCTTTAGGCTTGTATCCCCACCTTAGAATTTCAAGGCCCTGGTGGTAGTGAATTTTGTTTTTTTCAATTCCTCCCATACTTCATCAGCAGTGACTCACCTTGCATTACGATCTTCCAATCTCTTGGATGCTTCCATTCTAGAGAGTCCTGCTAGATGTTTTTTAACCAAAAGTATTTGACGGATAAGCATCCTGAATTTTGAATGGAGGCCTTCTGAAGAGGATGGTTATCTCATTGAGCTAGGCAAGGAATATGTTTCCAGGAGTCTGTCCAAAAGTGAGCAGTGGCTCCGTTGTGAATTTCCCAAAACTATGTTGTTGAATTAGATCTCTTTGTAGATTTGCTTCGTTCTAAATGAGGAATCCAGGGATGGTTAGCTTATAATGTATAAGTTGTTGCAGGTCCCAATTGGTGGCATATTTTTTTATCCAGATTTGAGCCCATGGGATTGAGTTTTTGGAAACCCAATTCCACCAAGTTTTGGTACTGAGAGTTTCATTACTCTTGGATGGATCTCGAATACCCAATCCACCTGCATATTTTGGTTGGAAAACTTTGTCCCATTTGACGAGAGCCCATTTGGAGTGATTATTGTTCCCCCCCCCCCCCCCCCCCCGGAGGAAAGTGCATTGGATGGATCTTATGGATTTTAGGACCCATTTGGGTGCTTCAAGAACCAAAAAGAGATAAAGAGGCATGGATTGTAAAACAGCTTTGATGAGAATGAGGCGACCAACTAGGTTGAGAGAGTGAAAATTCTAGGAAGTTAGTTTCTGTTCCACTTCATCGAGGAGATATCTCCAAGAGGAATGTTTAATGGTCGAATCGATTAAAGGTTCCCCAATATAATTGGTGAGAAGGGAGGAAATGGAGAACCCAAGAATCATGGCATATTTCCTTGAGTAACAGTGGGTGTGTTGAAGAAATAGATCTGGGTTGTGTCATGATTGATGGTTGTCCCCAAGGCCTCAAAGAAAGTGAGTAAGATGTGATGGATGGAACGATATTCTTCAATTGAGGGGTGGACCATCAGGAGTTTTTCACCCACAAACTGTTGGTGAGATAAGGGTGAGTTTTCATGCAGAGCTAAGCCTTTTAGGGCACTAGAGGAGTAGGTTGACTTGAGAATACGCCCTAAGCCTTCCGTCATGAGGATGAATGGTAAGGGGGAGAGGGGATCACCTTGTCGGATGCCTCGGGAAGGGAAAACGTGGGAGAGGGGGAGCCATTGACAAGAATAGAAAATAAATACAAGGAAATAAGGGACAAAATCCATTTAGTCTAAGAGGGACTGAAGCTAAAGGCTAGTGGGACTTTTTCTATATAAACCTAGCTTAATTTATCAAATGCTTCAGACAGATCTAGATTGAGAAGCATACTAGTTTTTTTTGTTTTTTTTAAGGAGTGGATGACCTCATAAGAAAGAATGATACCATACAGGATTTTTCTTCCTTCTACATAACCAGTTTGCTTAGGGTAAATGAGAATTGGTAGGAGGGGCTTGAGGTGATTTGAAATGACCTTTGATATGATATTATAGATGAAATTACAAAGATCTATGGGTATGTACTTACTTGGTGAGGCAACATTCTCCTCATTCAGAATAATTGTGAGAAAGGTAGCATTGAAAGAAGGTAATACCCATTGTTTGTTGCATGATTCCTCAACAATTTCCCAAACCTCCATCTTCAGGAGATCCAAAAAGTGTTGAAAAAAAGTTATGGTGAATCCATCTGGTCATGGTGTCTTTCCTTCCACCATTTGATGGACAAAAGCTTCAACTTATTGGATGGTGATGGGTCTCATCAAGGTGTCATTTTTCTCTTCCGTAATGAGAGAGGGAATGTGATGCATGACCTAATCGATAACTATTTCTCTACTTGGATTGTATTCAGATAGAATATATTTGTAGAAAGAGACCAATTCCTGTTTGATCTACTTATTTGTTTCAACTCTCGTGGCATAATATTTTTTGAGGATGTTTATTATGTTGTGCATTATGTGCTGGATGGTGGTGCGATGGAAGAAAGTTATGTTTCGTTCTCCCTCTTTTACCCAAGTGATCCTTGAATTATGCTTCCAGAGTATCTCTTCTTGTTGGAAGTGATCATCTATTTGAGATTGGATCTCTTCCTCTTTTTTGGTATGTTCCTCTGTGCATCCCTATCTGATATTTGGTGTTGAAGAATTTCCATTTCCTAATCCAGGGTCGTTTTTGCTGTGAAGATGTTGTCGAAAGTGTGTTTGTTCCATTTATTCAAATTTTCTTCAAGTGCTTGAGTTTCTATTGCAATATGTACATTTTGGAGGTTCCAGAGATCTAAAAGTTAGTCGAACAACTTTTAACTGTGTCTTGGAAATCTGGGTGAGCAAGCCAGAATTTCTCAAATCTGAAGGGTCAGTGCGAGGCAGCTCCTTCTTTTTGCCAGAGTAAGTGAATGGGCTAGTGATCAGATCCAGCTGAAGGGATAATGGTAGTTGTCAATTCATCTCCATTTGTTTCTAGATCCTCAGAGACTAGGAAGCGATATAATCTTGTAGTGATTTGGTGGGAACCTTCACGCCAATTGTTATAGGTGAATATGCCATTGGTGGTTTCTAAGTCAACCAACTCATTATTTTCAATGAATTTCTTGAATCCGGTGTCCTCCTGAGTGAGATAT
The DNA here is from genome assembly GCA_027924585.1 of Larix kaempferi. Lineage (NCBI taxonomy): Eukaryota > Viridiplantae > Streptophyta > Pinopsida > Pinales > Pinaceae > Larix > Larix kaempferi. The sequence goes on from BSBM01000727.1 coordinate 4,117,295, forward strand.
CTACATCCCCCCTTCTTCTCATGGAGGGAAGTGATGAGGCTGAAATCACCTGCCAAGATCCAGGGCTGTCTAGGGAGAGATAATTTGTACCATTCGATAAATTCAAGCAATTGGATTTTTAGCTATGAGGATTGAGGCCCGTAAACATTTGTGATGCGGCCATGGATGCTAGTTCCTAGAAGGTGAAAAGAAGTTGAAATAGATTTCTTAAGATCTAAAAATTCATTGAGAGTTACCTCATGAGGATTCCAAGAAATTTCCAGTCCTCCTGAAGCTCGATTTGTGTCCACTGATATTTCCATACTGCATCTCTAGAGATAAGCCATAAGTGTCTCCAGATTATTGTTGTTACATTTTGTTTCTTGGACTAGAAAGATTGAGGGTTTTTCCTGGAGAATCTTCCTTCTAATAATTCTTTGTTTGGTAGGGTCATTGATGCCTCTTATATTCCAAGATATCACTTTCATTGATAACTTGAGGTATTATCAGGAAATAATTATGTTAGATGATCATATTTCCTTGATTCCACAAGGCATGTACTTAGAGTGTTGAGGCGTTGTAGATCTATTTTCCTTCTTCTTTTTTTGAGGTCCCTCTAGACATTTTTGGGATCTTTTTGTGAATAATTCTGAATGCCCAGTTTGGATCTTTCCATTGCTTTGGATAAAGCATCTTTGAGAATTTGGATCTGTTTGGAGGATATTGCATGAAAATCTTGGTGCCGACAGGATTCCTCCAACCCTGGGATATTGAGGTCTCCCAGAAAAAGGGAACTCATGTCCTCGTACATGAGAACATTATGATCTGGGGTCAAGGTTGCTGGTGGTATATCCTAATTGGCCCATCATGCAAGAGGATTTTGATCTTGGGGTTCACTGCTTGGATTGCTTTGATTGGAGTCATTTTCTTTTTCAGACGTTGTTTCTTAGTGTTTCCTTTTGGGTGTTGGTCGATCCTTCGCAATTGGGGCTTCAATTTTCTTATGTTAATCAGCTGGAAGATCAAATATATCACTCATTGAGGGGGTTGTTGTTTTGCTAACTACTAGGGTTTTGCGATCTGGTCGTATCCTATTGGGTACTTTTTAAAACCCTCCTCATTTGTGGTATCCAAATTTTTGGATCCAAGGTAGGTTTTCTCTGTGGACAATCCTTGTAAAGGTTCCCATGCTCATGGCACTTCCTAAAGTTGAAGGGGGCATGCTCATAGTCCACCGGTTGAATCCACTCCAAATATTCATGAACCAAGAAGACATAGTCTAGTAGAGCTCTTGCAATGTGCATGTAGATGCAAATCCTTGCATATGATGTATATTTGTTGATTCTCATCTAATCCTCAATTTTGACAAAGTATCCAAAAGAGTTACCAATGTATTTAAGGTTATCCTCATCCCAGTAGTCTTGTGGGAGTGAGTATAGATGGATCCACACTGGAGCCCATGTGAATTCCTCATTGTCTGGGTTGAATCTTTCAATCCAACTGCGGAGATAAATCCCTACGGATTTGAATAAGTAGGGTCCTCTTTCCATGACCATGTCTTTTTCATCCATTATGGAGAAGATAATAGTAAAAAATCCTTTAGGCCCAAGTTGGAGGTTGAAGTGTGATTTCGACTTCCATTTTTCTATGATCCATCCTGCAAGGACCTTTTCATTTGGCCAAAGCCCTAGGAATTTACATATCATGGCATGATATTTCATGTACTATATTCTAGCATTGATTCTCATTAGAGGAAACTCAATGTGTGTCCTTTCTTCCACCATATCTATACATGTGTTTTTTGTCTTGTGTTTGCTTTGTTCTAGTTCTCCTCTCGGGGTTTTCAATTCTTCTTCAATATCTATACGATTTATTGGCGGGTTTCCAACACCACTGTTGCTGAATTCAATCGATTGATTTTGGTTTACATTTGTTGTAGCAGGGTTCGAAAGGGGTGGGGAGGGGAAAATTTCCCTCCCTTGAGATGTGACATGGATCTTCCTGTAGTAGATCTGGAGGAATTGTTTAGGGTCAAGGTGAAGGGTTGAAAGGATTTTGGAATCATGCATGTAGAGGGCGGACACTAGTAGGAATCAGCGAGGGATGCAAAGCTCTGTTTATGAAGAAATTTATTGTGCTACAATGTAATTTGAATTAATCCTTCTAAACTATCATAGCCAAGGAAGGAAATTCGAACAATTACTATAGAACATTTTATTCTACTTACCATCATCCTTGCATTTTCATTAATATTATTTTAGAGGGAAAATTACTTATTGTTGGAATTTGTGTCCAATTCTACCTATGAGTTTCATAACATGCTTTAACCCCCTTTTGTGGATCTTAATTGTGTTTATTGTAGTGGAGATTAACACCTGCATGTTTTGGTCTAACGACAATTGTGCTCCAACAAATGATATTATACCAATTGGTCTCGAGTTCACAAAACTCACATGGGTAACATTGCGGGGGGGATTGTTGGAATTTGTGCCCAATGCTCCCCGTGAGTTTCATGACATGGTTTTACCCCCTTTCATGGATCTTAACTTTGGTGATTGTAGTGGAGATTAAATCCTTCACATTTTGGTCTTACGACAATCGTGCTCTAACACGTACATGCTTGAATGAAGCTAATTTACACACCTTAATAATACCACAATCATGAGTTCTAGTGAGGTTTTTCTATTAAAGAAGAAATACTTGAGGTTTAGAATATATTAAAGAACAAAATGTTGGGATACTAGGTTTATCACATCAAGCTTCCTTGATAGGCATGGAAACAACCAATGTTATCTAATTATGTTATTTTGAAAGATTCTATCATTTTCCCAAGAAAAATTATATTGAATCCATATACGTTTATTACTAATCAAGTGTATCGAATTTCCCCCAAGGGTAGATCGATATTCTTATTTTCTACACCTTCTCATCTCAACTTCCCCCACCAAGAGTCTACCAAGAGTTTGCCATGCATTCTCAAACAATATTCCAATTACCAAAGTAAATATGTGTAAGTATGTCATTACAATCTTGTATGAATGTGTAAGTATGTCATTAACAATCTTGTAATGTATATGTAAGTACATAACTAATTATAGGATTGTCAAGGCTCATCATAAAGCACTCCCTTATATAGTGAGAAGATTAGGACATCATTTCCAGATCTCTAATGAAACTATATATCAAAATGTGAATATATGTACATAACATAACACCAAATGTAACGTAGGATGGAAATACAAGAGAAAATATTTCAAAAAAGCATAAACTAACTCCTACATGCTACTCATAACACTAGGATGGACAAGGTTTCATCTAAGGAGAGCATATCACTAATACCTCTTAGGGTAACCGGTAGGTAAGGTTCCCATTCTGATGTCCGTCATGCTAATCACAAAGAACACTTATATCACACTTAGACTAAACTTGTTTTTGCAACGGTTTTGTCACTCACATTTTATAGTTAAATAAGAGTGCTAACATTGTAAAATATACTACCTTTTACACAACTCTTTATGTCTACTTTTATAATCAACAAACAAAATTTTGGTGAATATGAATATATTTACAACAATATGCAAATCAAATACAAAATATTGGGCGTCAAAGCTTGCTTTCTGCTATGGGCATACCACACTACATTTAAGACCAACCTAGAACCATCTAAACTCCGGATCTACCACGCTTTGAGAGGGATAAAATCTCTTGAGGTGCAAACATTTTTTATGGTAAATGTTTTGGATATGTTTGCACCTTGAGATATTTGATCCCTTTCAGCACATGGTAGATTTGGAGTTTAGATGGATCTAGGCTGGTTACGTTATGGGGCTATCACATAAAATTTGTAGATGATCATGATTATGTATATGAAGTATGTAAAGATAAATTCAATAGTTAAATGAGGATGAATAACAGTATTGAATGATGAAACATGTGAATAGTAATAAAGTAAGAGGATGTGTATAATGAATAATAAATAGATTACAAAGTAATCAATCTCAATATATCTTCTTTAGCTTTACGAATAACCACACCTGCTACTTTCACCACCTTTTCATATCGATCATATGAAAAGAAAGGTTGAAATCGAATACCACTCAAATCTTTAATTCGATATATTGTAGTAAATGCCATACCCTTCCTGTCTTGCTTCCCAATATTAATAGTAGATTTCTACAATGTCAATCCTTGTGACTTATCACAACTACATATAGACTAAATGCAACGGCCTTTCATTGGATTTTCGATATGATGCTAGTGGTTATCTGACGAAAACAACATCCAACGATCATTAGTGTAATTTAATCGGTTATCTGACATGTCACTTATCGTCGAATGTCCGACATTATCATCATCGGATAACTGGCTCATTTAAGCACTCACTGATAGATTTTTTTTTAATATTTTAAGTGTTTATCATTGGATAGCTAACGAAGTTCCATCAGATTACCGTTGAACATTTCTTATTTAGTCATCGGTTATCCGATGGTCGTTCTCCGATAACCGACGTATATTCATCGGCTTACCGCTGAAAATTTATTATTTAATTTTCGGATATGCGATGACTATTCATCAGATAACCGGTGACATAACTTTATTAGGCCATCAACTACCCGATGGTATTTCGTCGAATGGTCGATGCTTCCCCTCCCTAGTTCGTTAGCTAACTGATAATGCTGTATCGGGTACCCAATAAATGCTCATCAGACAACCGATGCTTCCACTTATCGGTTCGTCGGCTAATCGATGATATTGCATTGGGTACCCGATGTTATTCCTTTGTATGTTCGTTGAATACCCAACAGGCGTTCATCAGTTATCTGATGCATCCCCATCCTAATTCAATGCCTATCCGATGAACTTACCTTATTGTTTCGTCAAATAACCGATGAATTGGCATCGGATATTTGATGAACAACACTGGATATAAACATGTCTTTCCAAAGTGTATCTGACGGTCCTATTGTGGTTCCAATGCTTGTACACATCGGATATCTAATGGCTAACTATCCTAAAAAAAATTGCAATTCTAGCACATGAATCTATTCTGATCCTAAAGCTTGTTTCCCAAGTGTTCTTTCTAATGGGCTCGTGAATATTAGAATCAACAATTTCAGTATGAAGTTCCTCAATATTTGAATCAACATTCCTTAGTATATTTGTTTCATCTTCAGTCGAAGGTACAAGTGTTTCAAAACTATCACAAATATTTTGCACCTCATGAACAATTTTATCTCGATCAAATCAATAAACATAGCAATGAACTTTAATTTTTGCTAAAAAGGTGGCACATTTTGATTTCAAGATCCATATAAACAAAATTTAAGATAAATGTGAAATATCTATATATAATATACATCAAACCTTCTACTCAAGCTGCTTTAAACTCTCTCTTTCTATAGCTAGTGGAGATGGTGCAACAATACAAATATACTAATCATCTATTATTTCAGAGCTATTTTTTATTGAACCACTTTTTTCTCTATGTAAGATCTGAAATAGTGACATCTATGCTAGTAAACAACTGTTGCATGCAAAAAAATGAGTGGAAAAGATGCTTCTTGCTGATGTTGTTCTAGTCTCACGCTAAATCATCATAAAATATCATAAACATGATTCAGCAATATCACATGTGGATTTAAGTGTTTTGTATACATAAAGCACGGTGCATTACAACTGAAAAAAAAAACAAAAAACAAGAAAAAAAAAACATCTCTCAAAACAATAATGTAAGTACTTAGAAACTAAAAAGCACAAGAAAAAATACAATTAATGGATAATAACCTTTACAAGAGTTGATAATTTTCCAAAGTGCATGCTGAATAGGTCCTCAATAGGACTGAAATGCACCAACTGAAGCTCTCTCTCTCTCTCTCTCACACACACACACACACACACACACACACACACACACAACTAAAATAATATTCATAATCCATGGGACAAAGCAACATAAAGAAAATGTAGAATTAGAACATAAAGTGAAAACCACCATCCTAGCACTAACCTTCACTTGAAAATGTAACAAGAGAAACAAGTTGACCATAAGAATGAAAAATAATCACAATCCTAGCAGTACTCTTACTTCACAACATAACAAGAAAACAAACTCAAACATAATATTAGCATTATCACTCCAAGATATATCAGTCCTCACCTCATCATCATTATCAAAGAGACACCACGGTAACAATACAAATATGCAAGGGTATACAACATATTGGAAACAAACATCACAATATATTTTAGAATAATCATTATCACAATACAATAGAATTCATATTCTTCAATATGACTATATACCAAATATAAATACAAAATATGCACCTTTAGAGACTCAACCGGTGCCCCAAACTTTGCTAGTGCACTTCCAACACTTGCCCTAACTATTTCATTTTTAAGAATAACTACATTATAAATATAACAAATATAATTGCTAGGGTCTGCAATCTTTTGTCCTTCATTACAAAGAAAATGATGAATATGCAACAGAAATACCTTATCAATATTATGCCACACAAATATCTAACATAATAAGTCAAGTAGATGGATAAATTAAAATATTTAATCCTTTATAATATATATAGTGCATTAGAATTGACTTGTTCAAAACTTAGCCATAAATGGACTACACTTTTGGAATTCTCTCCATCATATTTTCCCTTTCCATCTCTAAAGGTCAAATTTTTCACACTTGTTACCATTTCGACATCTTCAGTTTCCATAAACATTGTGGCAAGGCAAGTCACAGGTGAATCAAAATTTGTGTTAAGGAAATTCATAGGTTCACAAAATGTTAATTTCTTGGATAGATTGTATAGATTTACATTCACAAGTCAGTTTATTTTTTAGAGTAGATGTGCATGCATGGGTGTAGACTAAGGTGTAAATATTTGTTCTTACCTTTTCCAAGAGTTTGAAATGCCTATCTCTCATAAACATAATTTTCTACCACTTCCTTGCAACCTCTCCTTATTTAGGTGCAACAGGGCTTTGACTCCTACATTGAATGTCTTCTCAATATTATGCTAATCATGTCTGGGCCTATACATTTCATGCAATTTCTTTAATTCTCCTATAATTTCAAATGAATATGTTTTATTTGACATTTGAATATTTCAACATTTAGTTCTTTGATTTTGGCACCTTCCTTTCATCCTCAATGATGTCCATATAGAATATTTAAAGGTGAAGGTGGCAAATATACAAAGAAAGTTTCAAAACGAGACTTGTAGTGGAAGTTTGAACTACTTTATTGTACAAGTCTTAAATGTAGGTCAAAATAGAATTGCAAGTCTTTGGATGGTTTTGATTATAACCCCGAAAATTTGAACCAATAATTGTTCACCACTTCTATATGTGCATCCATATAGGGAAGGAAAGTCATGGATCTCTTTAGTTTCATTTCATCTCATCCTACACCAATCTAGTCCAAAAGGCATTGAAAAATATTGTATCTATGTCATAAATGATACTCCCTATTTCTTACAAACTACCCATAAGTTATAACAGACACTACCAAGGCCTAGTAGGTACACATAAGGGTATATATTTGACCCTGCTTCTATTTTGAGTTTACTGGTACAATAAAGTATGCTTCATTTAAAGTATCAATATCTTCAAGGAAACACTCAACCTACTTTTTCACCATGCATCCACAGGTTTGACATATAAAATGAATCATGTTGAAGAAAAAATTGTAGGAAAAAATTGTCTTGTAGATGGAGGAGGAAGACTTGGATTTTTTTGAGGATCCTCTTGATGGTCTATAGATTTGGTCAAATCCATCCATTTTCAGATCGCTGGATGGATCGTGAGGTTTTACATCTAGGGGGAAACCATTGGGGTCAAGGACACTAGAAATTGAAACATTGGAAGCATTAGAAACTATGGCTAAATCCCTTGATAAAAAAAATTGATATTATAACTTAATTCAATTGATGGTCCTCATACAAGTTTCATATCAGTACTAACATATATGATTACCCATTCATCGATTTTGAGGCAGAATAGATATCTATGTGAAGCTATGATCCAAGAGAAGGGGGGTGGGGTAGATGAGATCAGAAAATAAACTTTACTACCAAGTAAATATGGAAATATGGAAATGCCCTATCAGGTAGGAAGAGGTAATCAAGACCTCCTGATGTTTTTTCCTCCATTGTATCTAGATCTGTTGATTCCTCCACCTAAAGAGTGTTTTAATATGGATGTATTGACATTTGAGTGGTCCTATGTTAGATACTTAAACTGTGGTTGAAGTGGACATGCATAGAGTTTTTTGGAAGGTTTTATTTATACACAATTATATCTACCCACTTTGAGTGGGTGCACAATGTTTCCGCAATTGGAGGCCTTCCTTGCTATTATAGAATTCCTCCTACGTGGTTGGAATTTTAGGGTTTCAAGGGAATTCGAGAAGAAAAAAAAAGAAATATGTTAAGAAGAGATAAACTCCTTTAAAATTTATTCTTGGAGAGGCACTTGAACTTAATGAGTCAATTTAGATTGTGGATAAGACGTTGGTGGGAAGACTTAGAGGGCATAGAGTTGACATCCACATTTTAGAGGAATGGGATCAATGAAAATTGGTGCTTGTTATCAGTTATCTTCCACAATGTATGGTAGTATCTGGTGGTTTCTTAGTAATGGTGTTCAATTTGGAAAATGATTCAAAGATAATAATTAAGAAATGTTGGAATACTGGAACATGTCCACTTCTTCTAAAAAATGGTCACCATCATTCGAGACTAGATTTGAGAAGATGGTTAGGGTACCTGTTTGGTTGTGACTATCAGGTATATTGCTCACATTCTAGTTGGAAGAAGTTTAAATTACTAATATTTGTAATTATTTAGGAACTTATATTTAAAAGATGATGATTTATCTTCCAAAGTTTTTAGTTAGATTAGATTTGAAGAGGGGTTTGGTTGAGACCATCATGCCGAATAGAGGCCATATGGAGAAATATCAACTACTGGATTATGAAGCAGTACCCTTTTACTATAGTTAATTTCACTCTTATGGAAATTTGGCTTATGATTGTTCCCTTCCACAACAGTGATAGAAATGGGTCAAAAATTTAATATGGAAGCCAAGACATAAAAAAGGGAAATGGTTAACAAGGGGAGAGGAGTGAATAACAAGTTAAAATTTCATGAGATGGGATCCACCTTATTATTGGTTGAGATTCAGGATAAACTTAAAATTCAGACCCCTGTTGCACATTGAGACACTGTGAAGGAAAATTAAAAGGGAGGTTTGACTATTGAACCACCATGTTCAAATCTGGTTCATTAGTCAAACCTCCCTTTACTCTCACAAAATATATGTTTGCAGCATTTTCACGCATATGCAGAAAATCATACCGGGGTTGATGCATGTCCAAATCTTCTAACCCTAAATTTTAGTGGGTGCTATGAGTTAGAAGAGCTACCAAGTATGGAAAAATTGGTATCTTTAGAGGTCTTGCGGACATACAAATGTGTGAGGATGAAGAACATATAGGGGTTGGTGCAACTGACAAAAATTCAACTGTTAACTGTTAGTGGGAAGAAGTTTGTAGTCTACCTCTAAGTTGTGCAACCAATCAACAACTAGAAATAATATCATATATTGTCTCTTGGAAATCCTCCATACTACTATCCATTATTTCTTATCCTAATACCTTTTCTACACAACCCAAACTTCTCTCATGTTCACTCCAAAAAGAAAATTTTGAATCTGAGAGGATTCTCAAGGATCCGACCTTAGAACTTGCATTTTACATGCCCAATAATAAGGTTTTAATGTCCATCATGTTTTTCGTGCTCATATGATTTCCATAAAGGCTAGTTTTGGGTTTTCTAAAGGTTGGTGATAAGACAATGATGTCTGATTTTGCATTTGTCACCTACCCAAATTCTGAAAATGTTAAATTTTAATTACAAAGTTTTGTAATTATGACCAAGTTTGGTCAAGGATGAATGTAATTACTGATTATTATTATTTAATAAATTAAAGTAGGAGATAAACACCCAAGGGAACTATTAAATGAGTGTTCACTGACCCACTAGGAGGAATGGAAGCTGTTAGAAGGCATGGGACAGATGGCAACAATTGCACTTCACCACTACCTGTTGGTCATGGGACAAATACCCCTAAAAATATGGCATTATCCCCCAGGTGGTGGGAGTGAGTAGGAAGCTCATTTAATGACCAGTTAACAACTGAAAGGCCTAAGCAACCTACATAAGGCAAATTCGAATTGAACAGGTAGCTCTTACACAATATTTTCTGCAGAGATATTCCTCAAGTGTATCAGGTGATCACTGAGAGATTCGAATAGGGAGGCTATGTGAGAGTGCAACTGTAAGTGTGAAAATTATTCTGAGGAGGAGAACCAGAGGTGCTGGTGCAGGTCCCTTTGACTGCTAAGTCTTTAAGACTGGATAACTGTTGTTACTATAAGTGGAGGTCCTAATCTTCTAAGTTTCTTCCTCCTGGTGGTTCGGTGAACAGGCTCGGGGGTCCTACGGCAAGTAATTTGGCTGTCTTAAGGAATTGGTTGGGTGGAATGGGCTCCTTGGGATGTTTGTTTCTCTACAGTTAACCAGGTTTTGTTGTTTCTATTTTGTTTACAATTCAATGTTATGTTTAGTAGAATTTATCAAACTCTGTTTTGTGAAAGAATTCATTTTATTTCTGATCTATGTTCGATACTGAATGATAAAGTCTATGAATTATTGATTAGATACTCATCTCTATGTTTTTCCCATGCTGTTATCTGCATAGTACTCTAGTATAGAGAAGCAAATTAAATGATAGATGAGAGATAGGCAGATTGCCATTGATTGGACAAATAATTACAGTAACTGCTTTGTTTACAATTATGTCCTATATCTAAACATAGTAAAAATTTACTGTATAGCATCGACAGTAATATAGAATTCTTTTGTTATTTCATGAAAGAAAAACATAGTCTAACTTCTGTATAGTCATATATTTTTCTCTTATCTCTGTTCATTTAAGATAGCAAGCAAATGCAATTAAAAACATACATATCATGTTTTCCAAGTATTAGTATTTCCAATGATTTTTAATCGCTGTAAGAACTAATGAATATATAATTTTCTTATCATTATACATACTTTCTTTCTTCATTGGTTTCTTATTTGATTTCATATATCAATTATTTATTTCAGTAGTATCAAAACCTAATACATTACAAACCCTAACTCTGTATGCAACATCATATTTTCTACCTCAAAGACAAACTGTAAACATTATTCAAAGAATGATATCATTTATGACTTTTTAAACCATAGTCATTACTTTTCAGAACCATATTATCCTTTATATATGGTAAGGTACTATCTAAGAATCATATAACAGTTAGTCGAAGGCATAAATTACATATTCATGTCTAAACCTTAGCTCACAACCCTAGTATCTAAGCAAACACTTTATCGAGATTTTCATCACAACGATTAAGTCTTGGGTACAAACCCTAGCACAAGCCCAATAGCATTTGGAAAATCATAGGTAGGGTATCCATCATAAAACGAAACTAGAACATGGAGGCATAATCCTCTCCGAAAAATTTTAACAGTCAAAACTACTTTAGTTATTTTCCAATTATGATTATCAACAACAAGAACAAAGTACAGGCATATAAGGGGATAGGTGAGAACGGGGTCTGGTTTCCAGGGTGCTGGGTCACTAGCTATGGCTAGGTGGTGGACCTGGGCTCTATTATTATTTTTGGGGCATCCTGCTGTGGGACCGATGGGTATTGGATCGAACTGTCCGCTGGGCAACTAACCATGGTATTTCTTCCGGCCCAGGTTAGGGTTTTGTTTTGTTTAGTTGACAGGGCTGTGGACGGGTGGAAATCTTTCAGTCTGAGGTGGGGAAATATTATATTCCTTTTCAGTTGATTTCAGCTGCTTTCGATGGAGGGTTTGGACAGGTTGGACTATTCATGTGATTTGCTGGAGAGCTCTGAGATCTGGGAGGTGACAGGTGGACAGGCGCTAGAGCAGTTGTTGAATCCTCCAAAGATGGGCCTTGAAAATTCTCTACCTGACGTTACTATCTAGCATAGCACAGATTATGATTTCTCCCAGTCGGATTTTTTAGCTCTATCTCCCGGCCAGCCTGCTGATGGGGCTTTTCCGGTGGGGTTAGTGGATGGCCTAGATGTGGACTTGTCTGGGAACCCTGGATGGAGGGAGGCTGGACCTCGGAATCTGGTTTTTCCGGTGGAGAACCTGCAGGAGGGTTTTGAGGTTGTTGAAGGTTTTGAACTGATTGCGGCTAATTATGTGGTGGCTCAGGTGCAACATATTTGTGGCTTGCGCAGTGGAGGGGTCCTCGACGACCGGAGAGCGCCTTTGGGTGTGGGGGAGACTAGGGGTTCGACAAACACTTCTTCTCCTGAGGCTCCTGTGAAGGAGGTGGTTCCGGAGGTCGTGGTGGAGGAAGGGGCTGAGGGACATCGGTCGGTGAAGAAAAGGAAGAAATCTTGGGCGAAGGTGAAGCCCGCAGGGGTATATGCTGTAGGGGTCGATGTAGCATGGGACAAGGTTTTGGAGATGGCGACCTTTACCCTGGTTGGAAGGGTTTTGGGTAGGCGCTACACAAGGAAGTCTTTAGTGGATTGGGCGGAGAAAACTTGGGGAGCGGTGTTAGGGAACCTGCCGGTTATAGATCTACTCACCAGAGGGTGGTTTGCGGTGGTCTTTAATAACGAAGAGGATCTGCGACTGGTCCTAAACAAATCATGGGCATTTGATCATTCTCTGGTCCTGTTGAAACCATGGCATCCTCTTTTCGATGCGAGCAGGGAAAGAGTGGACAAGATTTCGATCTGGGTCCGCCTTCCTGCCCTCCCTTTACATTTTTGGGGTCCTCTGCATTTTCGCCGGATTGGAGACATCTTGGGAACCATTTTGGAAGCGGATTTTTCATATTTGGAGACACATGAGAAGAAAATGGCTCGCATTATGGTAAACATCAATATCAGAGAAGGGTTGGCGGAGACTATCAATCTGGAATGGGGGCCGACTAGTATCTCGCAGATCTTGGATTACGAGAACATTCCCTTTCGGTGTAGGAGATGCCATAAATATGGACATCCGGCCTCGGATTGCGAACTACCAGTAAGAACCATTAATGGGAAGAGAAAGAAGGGGTTGTCTGCTGTTGGGGGGGGCACGGAAGCTATGGAGGGATCCATGGGTGGGACGGCCATACCGGATGTGGTGTGCAGTGTTCGGGTGGATGAGGTTACAGATCTCGGCAACCAGATGGGAACAGATGACCAGACAAATCAGCCCGGGTACCGCGTCGGAGGCTGTGATAGAAGTGACTTCTCCGGGGACTGCTAACCCGGGTATTCCTTCTTTTACCTTTCCTCCATCTGTAAATTTTTTTATAAATCAAGTTTCTTATATTAAACATGATTGGGTGGAAGGGATGCAAAACTTGAAGATTTCGGGATCCCCTGGGAGTCCCTCTTCTACTTTTCCAGTCCTTAATGTCTTGGAGGGAAAGGAGGACCCTTCATGTTCTACTCTGTGTGAGGTGGATCCGGAAATGGATGGGGATCTTCTCTGTTTACCAGCAGGATTGTTGGATGAGATACCACTGTTGGTAGAGCCAGATCCTGGGGAACCTCCTGATTCAGATTACTTTTCCCCAGCTGAGTCCGAGGACTCAGGGTATTTCCTCAGATCCACTATAAAGAAGACTTCTGGGGGCTTGGGGAAAAACACACCTTCTGCCCGGAAAGGGAGGGGCCGGAAGTCAAAAATTTATAAGGCGCAATCCATGGCTAAGGTTGATCTTCAGGAAGGGAAACAACTCTCCATTGAGAGGGCACTTAGAGCGGTGAATGCCCGAAAATGTGTTAAAAAATGAGGGTTATGTCTTTTAACTACCGGGGTCTAGCTGGCCCACAAAAGAAAACAGCCTTCATGAGGGTGCTTACTCTTGAACATCCTAATGTAATACTGCTACAAGAGACTTTAGGAGTAGGAGATCTTGTCAAGGAGCGGCTGGAGGGTTGGTTGGGTGGTTGGTCTTTTGTAACTCTAGATGTCAGAGGACGATCCGGGGGTCTGGCTGTTGGGTGGAAGAATAGTGGCATTAAAATGATTAATGCTTGGGGCTGGGACTCGGTACTGGGTGTGGAAGTTCTTTCTGTAGACCTTAGAATTTCTATGATGGTGATAAATGTTTATGGACCTTATCTAAATCGAGCTCCTTTCTGGGACTCTTTGTTCAGTAACCCTCTACTGGGAGGGGATTCGGTGATAGTGGGTGGTGACCTGAACTTTTCTTTGGGCCAATCGGAGGTCTGGGGCCCTCATGCACATGTGGACTCTATGGCTGGATATTTTATTCAAAAGCTGGTGGAGAAAAACTTGCTGGATATTGAGCCCATCAAACTGAGAGCAACTTGGAGAAATAATAGAGGAGGGGAGGCCAGAGTTGCGAAGAGGATTGATCATTTTCTGGTGGCTGAACAACTGGTGGACAGGTTTTTTATGGTCAGACAGTGGGTTGGTAGTGGTGGTGCCTCGGATCACTTTCCTATTTTCTTCGAGATAACTAAGGGACCGGTTAATCCCCCAAGCCCTTTGAAATTTAATAAGAATTGGTTGAAAGATGATTCTTTTAAACAACTATTCTTGGACCTCTAGAACCCCTATATGCCGGAGGATGTGAGGTCAGCGGCATTCCAATTTGCTGATAATATTAAGAGTTTAAAGGGAACAATAAAGGACTGGGGGATTGCCAAGAAAGCAAGGGAGGATGTTAAACTTAGGCATGTGGAGGCGGAACTCTTGAGGATATATGATGATGATGGGGGAGGCTATATATCGCAGGAATCAAAGGAGGCCTTAACTTTGTTAGAAGGGAGGAGAAATACCTTACTTCTAGAAAGGGAGGAATCATGGCGCCTAAAGAGCAGAGCAATTTGGTTGGATAGTGGGGATGACAATACGAAATTTTTCCATGCTTATGCACGGGGAAGAAAGGTTGTCAACACTATTTGGAGCCTGAATGATGATGAAGGCATTTCACATTTCACCTTTGAAGGGTTGGCTACCTGTGGGGTGAGATTTTTTCAGAATTTGTTTAGGGCTCCAGCACAAGCTACCATTGCAGAGGTCATTAGGATTGCTCAGATGTTTCCTAGGTATGCAGGGGAGGAAGAAAATGTTGCTCTTATGAGGCCTATATTGGAAGATGAACTAATGGAGGTCCTCAGAAGCTTTCAGAAGGACAAAAGCCCGGGGCCCGATGGCTGGTCCATCGAATTCTTTCTGGAACTTTTTGATATTCTGGGAAATGACCTACTACAGGTAGTTGAGGACACCAGAATCACGGGAAGGATTCCTGCGAGCTTTAATTCCACGTTTATAGCTCTTATTCCAAAATCTGATCATCCGGAGAGCCTTAAAGACTTCAGGCCAATCTCTCTATGTAACTGTATCTATAAGATTGTGTCGAAGGTTGTGGCTAGAAGATTTAAAGGTATTCTATCTGCTCATGTCTCTGCGGAACAATTTGGTTTTCTGGAAGGTAGACAGATACATGAGGCTATAGGAGTGGCATAGGAAGGAATGCATAGTCTCAAGACAAAAAACCTAAAAGGGGCAATACTAAAAATTGACCTATCAAAAGCATATGACAAAGTCAGCTGGATTTATATCAGGTTGCTTCTAACTCATCTTGGTTTTGAAATAGATTTTATTCATTGGATCATGTCTTGTATAACCACTGTATCTTTCTCTGTTTTGATAAACGGGTCGGCCACACCTTTTTTCCATGCTGAAAGGGGATTAAGGCAGGGATGCCCACTCTCGCCACTTCTATTTCTTTTGGTGGCTGAAGGATTAAGAAGGGCTATCCATGAAGCAAAGGCTCAAGGCAGGTTCAAAGGTATCCCAATTGCTCCACACTTATTTGTCACTCACTTACTCTTTGTGGATGATATTCTGATTTTCTATTCAGGAGATAGAGAGGATACACAGGTGTTAAAAGATATTATAAGACTTTTCTCTGCGGCCACTGGGATGGAAATAAATGAGGGAAAGTCTACTATTACTACTCATCGTCTTGGACATGAGGAAGAGGAGGATTTGTTGAGACAGTTCCCATACAGGCGAGAGGATCTTGATGGGGGGATGAAATACCTGGGCTTCTTACTAAAAGCAAATAAGTATCTGAAGCGGGATTGGCGATGGCTGATTGTGAAAGTGGAAAAGAGGCTTGCAGGATGGAGCCATAAATGGCTCTCAAGAGCAGGTAGACTGGTGCTGGTTAAAGCAGTATTGGAAGCTATTCCAGTCTACTGGATGTCTATGTCTTGGATCCCCCGTGGTATCTTGGAACAAATTAGGAAAATCTGTTTTAGGTTTTTATGGAGTGGAAATAAGGAAGTCCAGGTACATCCGTGGGTAAGTTGGAGAAGAATTGTTGTCCCTAAAGGGATGGGTGGGTGGGGACTTAAAAACATTTTCTTTTGCGCGCATGCTTTGGCAGCTAAGGGGGGTTGGCGTTTGATTAAAACTAACAGCATGTGGACTCGCGTTATGAAACAGAAATATTTACCTGAGGATAGTTTGGAAGACTGGATTAGGAACCCTAGAAAGTCACACACAGGAGGCTCTATCATCTGGAAGGTGGTGGTAAATTCCTTCAATCTGGTTGAATCTAGTTTGGAATGGAATGTGGGGAATGGAGAAAAGCTGAGGATTGGCAGGGACCCTTGGTTAGGTTGTGCACAAAATCATCTTATGCCGGATTTTATGGTCCAAGGCCTTAATGAAAAGGGGATCTACACTCTTAATCAGTTGGCAGAGTACAGACCGGAAGAACCTTGGCAACAACATTGGAGAAGTGCTGCCTCTCTAGGTTTGGGGGCCCTGGAAGTGGATTTTGTTGCACAATACACCAGATAATTGGTGTCGGCTCATATACTTCTAACTGACCAGGTAGATGAACTTGTTTGGGCACTTGATCCAGAAGGAAGGTATACTCCAAAAGCAGGGTATCTTCTGCTTAGCACAGGGGAAGAAATTAGAGAAGAAGCCTGGTGGTGGAGACCTTTGTGGAAGTTGAAGTGCCCTCCCAAAACAAAACTGTTTATGTGGTGTGTGATGGAGAAGAAGGTACCTACCTGGGATTTTTTACAGAAACGAAACTTTCATGGTCCTGGGTGGTGTGTTTTGTGCAAAAGGGAGCTGGAAACCATTGATCATCTTTTCCTGAGATGCACATATATGGTTGATGTTTGGAAGGAATGCTCCCTACTGGTTGGCTTTCCGTGCAGATGGGTGGGGGGAACGGTGAATGAAGCCTGGGACCTTTGGTGGAGAACGGTCCCTTTAAAGAAGCATAAGTTCCTACCTCTTCTGGTTATCTGGGGGATCTGGTTGGCGAGAAACAGTGCCATCTTTCAGGAGAAAGTTAGTATACCGGAACTAACTAGTGCACTAGCTGTTGGTTTATTTAACTCTTTCCCTGAACATGTGAGGGCTACTAATCAGAGAAGGGCCATGGAGGTAGATATAGATCGAACAGCACCCTGGGGCTTCTTTGATGGGGCTGCCCAAAATAATTCTTGTGGAGGGGGTGCTATATTACATTTGACGGCAAATCATTCCTTCACTCTCACTATGGGACTCGGGCAGGGCACAAATAACTTCGCGGAAGTTATGAGCCTCAAACTCCTGTTGATCTTTGCTATGGAAAAGGATTGCACATCATTAACAGTTTTCGGGGACTCATTGAATGTAATCAACTGGATTAGACAGTCTCAAGCTTGCAGAAACTTAGCTATCGGAAATATTTTAGCAGCTACCAGAATGGTTATTCAGATATTTGATACTTTTTCATGCAAACATGTATACAGGGACAATAATAAGGAAGCGGATAAGGCGTCCAAAGATGGGCTCAGCTTGGCACTCGGCACTTGGAAAGTTAAAGAACTAAAGGATGGACAGACATCTGAATACTACCATAGACCATTTATAGATTGAGAGAATCGGTTCTTATGTTATCAGCAATATTAAAAAGGACATTTATGTTACACTATTTTTGTTATCTTACTGGAATTTACATATATGTAACCAACAGCTTTGACTGGATGGACAGGAAATTATGTAATAGGCATTTTAGGATGCTCATAGATGACAGTGTTGAATGAAGACGTAACAGTCTCATTATGGAACTTTTTGATTATAGAACATTCTCTGTTCACAGTGAATCTACAAAATGTAATTTTGATTTCGAAAGATGAATAAAATTACGCTTTTTTTTCTTGGAAAAAAAAAAAAGTACAGGCATATAAATATGCAAAATATAAACCCTCGGCCAAAAGACAACCATTGTGGCTCGACAAAACCTTAACATTCATTTACACAGTGTTCTCAACAACTTATTCAAAAGTATATCATTTTATTTCAAAGAAAAACGAACCATAGTTTACAAACATAAAAAGAACCCTCGGTTCTATTTTCCCATTTCAAGCATTGACAGAAAATTTCAAGAGTCATCCTCGATAATCAACATTAAGCTGAGACCGTAATATCATGAAAACTACACAGGGTTTTACCCCCAACTTAGCAACTCATGGCCAAAAAACCAACTCGAAGGAGGTTCCATAGTTTCAGCAAAAACACCACTGAGCCGAACATCAAATACAAAGATAGAGGATCAATCCCTTTTTAGTTTAATATCAAAACTTTACAAGCTTTCAACTATCACTGATACAAGTCAAATATTTCCAAATCTCATCACACAGAAAACACATCAAGGCACCTACGAGGCTTGTAAGAACCACCGGAGCTTACCGGGAAGCCATAGTAGCTTTCCCTTCCAAAACTGTTGCATAGAAACCTTCTAGCGAAGAGAGCACCTGCCAAAGCACAATGCGAGTGGTCAAAAACTGTTAACACAATTTAGAATGCAAAATATACATTATCAACATTCCTTCATTTACTTACTTACTTACCCTGTAGAGTGTTGTTCCAAATATCAATGGCGGAACCAGAGGTCGGCTGCATTCTTTCATACATGCAGGAAAAACCAGAAGGCGTTACCACCATTCGAAAGACCTAAAGAACAAACTACCAACTACTCTCAACAGTTGATTAATATCTACCCTTCATACTACGACATCACGGCTCTATGGCACGAAGCCAAGCCTGCAACATTTAAACTTTTTCTCTCATAAGTCACAGGGTCGAAACCCTGGAAGAGCACCTCCTCTAACCCTAAAAATTTGGCATCCTGTCGGCCTCATTACAACATAACAATGAAGGGCCGAGACACTTGCTAACAATACATACAACACGGATTAGGGTTACACAAACCAACAACCAATATCTGGAGTGATCGACGGATAGAAAAGAGCCAACAGTGCTACATTGAAAGTCGAGCAACCTCACATTAATATCTCATTAAATTCCAACAACCACATAGTTGCCAACCTTGCATGCCAAGGAACGATATGGTGTACAGCGTGGAGGAGAGGCGACAGGGCATCATTGCCAGCTAGAACTCCCAGCTACAATATCAATCAAAGTTCACATGGATGGACTATGTGGTATGACAGCCACCCATTCCACTATGGAGTGCATTTAATTCACAAACCGTAACTCTGTCAGTCTGCAACTAGAAGTTAATAACCATCATTTCATCACTTTAACATCGAGACTTGGGTGATTACATTGACATGATATTAACACTTAGGATAAGAGCTTTTACATACAACATAGTTCAAACTACCATCAAGCCATAATCTTTATAAGGTCATGTTCGTGGTCTGCATAGGATATTATCCTATGGTGTTAAAACAATAGCTAGGATTACATTTTGGAAACGCATAATATTGTTTTGTTTATCATATCTTTGTATAATAACACCGTATCATATTACATGGAATATGTAGTGTAAGTATTATATAATTCCAAAGTTTAAATTAGTATCGAAATAATCGAATATTATGCCATGCATTATGTAAATAAATAGTAGCTATAATATATATAGCTATTTCATTTCTATAGTATGTTTGTGTATTGAAATAATAAATACAAGAAACAAATAGTAGTATTGTCGTAGTAATATTTATGATAGTAGTCTCATCACGATAAGTGTAGTATCATAACAGAACTCTTGGATGACATGGATAACATTAAGGAGCTTCGTAAGACAGTACTTAAACTAGGAGCAGAATCCTTGTATCCATACCTTTAGTTATTGACGTCGCAAGGAAGTACTTAACATTTTTACATTGACGATGAATTGAAAAAAAACACAAGTACTCTTATATTTTATGCTGTCTTGTAGACTTCTTACCTGCGGTCTGCACATGGAAACCAAATTCAAATGCCTTAGCTAAACGTAGCTAAGTAAGCTCCAGGGTGCCTCATAGGACCCCTTTTTCAACAAACAAACAAACTGTCAGCACTCCATCAGGAATATCAAAGCAGTACAAACTGTATCAGCATGTAATATTAACCAAGAACTTAAACAAAATTTTAAACTGTACTTGTCTACATAAGCATTCAAAGATCTTTCATTAAAGAGTTTAACATCCGTTTATATCTGAAGTAGAAATTACAAGTATATTTATTTGAGAATTATGATGTGTCATCGTCATTAAATTATCTGAGTTAAGATTTCGATTTAGTTTATATGTTCCGCATTAAATGACTTTGATAATTATTGCTATTATAATTTTTATTTTTTTTTGGGTATTTTCGGGATGTTACATGTATCAGAGCTCATGTTTGAACTCTAGGCCTGAAAAAGGTCCAAGAACACGCAACATGAAATTTTATTACAGCAGAAAATCTTACTAATTAAAATTTAAACTATTGTGTTATACATAAATGATTTTAAGTTATAGGAATGGAAAACTCAGCTAAACATTTAGAAGACAGATTTCAACTGAACAGCCATAGCACGAGACAACACTATGCAGAAGAAGGCCACGGTGAATTGAATGACAATTCGTCAGAATTGTTACGTGCATTTCAGGAGTTAAAGGAAGAAATTAGATCTATGAAACAAGACAATGAAAGAATTCTGAAGGCACAAGAGGAGTTAAATCAAGTGTTGTTTGAACAGTGCCCAATTGATGAGCAGGGGAGAGAAAATGAAGATATCTCCAAGGTTGAAGATCTTCCTCATGGTAACAAAAGTAAGAAAATGAAAACCGATGATGTGAACAGCAGTTCAACGTCATCAGGAGATGCTATTGAGGTACACAAAAAGAAACGTAACTATTCAAGTGATAGCAGTGAAGGAGATTACAAACCCAGAAGGAAAATCCATAAAGAGTATGAGCAGATTTCTGGGGAGTTCGAAAAGATTAAACCTCCAACTTTCAATGGAGAAACTGAGAAGGGCGAGACAGCTGAATCATGGTTGTTCGGCATGAAGAAATATTTTCAGATTTATAACTATTCAGAATCCTTGAAAGCAAAAATGGCTATATATAACTTGACCGAAAAAGCGGACATTTGGTGGAAGGACATCAAAAGAGTAAAGGGCATCAAGGATAAGGATGTAAACTGGAGTACTTTTAAATGATGCTTCAAGAAGAAGTTTTTATCTGAAGAGTACTATGAAGAAAAATCCAAAGAATTCTACGATTTAAAGCTGGGAAGTATGAACATAAAGGAAATGAACAGTAAATTTCTCAACTTACTGAGATATGTGCCATACCTCGTAGAAGAAAAACCGAATATCCAAAGATACTTGAGCTGTTTACCTTTCAATATTAAGGACAGAATCGAGTATGACAATCCAAATACATTGGAAGAGGCTATGAGAAAGGCAGTTTTCTGTTATGACACTAATCGGAAAAGAGAAGGAATGCCAAACTGGAAAAGTCATAAACCCAACAATTTTGAACTGAAAAAGAAAAAATTTAGATTCAGTGGAAATTCCAGTTTCCAAAAGAAAAAAATTCAGAATCGAAATTTTCAAAGAAATAATTTCAGAAACAGTCAGCAGCAAAATTTTACAGCAGCCAGAAATGCTCCCAATAATACCAGGACCAATGAACAAAAGGCACCTATCAAATGTTTTGAGTGTCAAGGTCCTCACTATGCAAATGTCCCAAGAGGAAGCAAACAGCTAACAACATTCACTCTATTCAGACTGAACCTACTGTTGGAGACTTGGCGAGGGAGCTGCCCAGAATCAATGTAGCACTCGACAACAGGAAAATAGATCATCAAATCTCTATGGTAGAGATCGAAGGTATGTTACAAAATCATCCTATTACTATTTTAATTGACCCAGGTGCTAGCTTAAGTTATATATCACCAGATATTGTGGAAAGTCATAAATTAAAAACAGAAAAGTTTAGTAAATCTTGGTTAGTTAGACTGGCAACGGGAACAAAGAGGAAAGTATCAGATTTTATTTAAAGTTGTGCTTTATCCATGAATCAGTTAAAGACACAAATCAAGTTGAATATTTTACCTTTAGGATCCTATGATATTATAATCGGAATGGACTGGTTAGAAGCCCATCATGTCATTCTGAACTGTTATGAAAAACTTTTTACTTGTTTAAATGATGAAGGAAAAACTGTAGAAGTAAAGGTATTCCAAGAAAGGTGACCCTTAGACAGATTTCAACCATGCAAGTTAAGAGGGCAGTTAGGAAAGGATGTCAGTTGTTTGCAGTAAATGTAGTAAATGATGAGTTTATTTGTAAAGAGGACAAACTGAAAGTTGAAGACATACCTGTCCTACAGGATTTCAAAGATGTTTTTCCTGAGGAGATTCTAGGATTACCTCCTAAAAGAGATTTTGATTTTACCATCGAGTTAATACCAGGAGCAGTACCGAATTCTAAAGCTCCATATAGGATGAATATACTAGAATTAAATGAATTGAAATCACAGTTGAAGGAACTGATTGATAAGAATTATATAAGACCCAGCGTGTCTCCTTGGGGAGCACCTATTATATTTGTTAAGAAGAAATATGGAACCCTAAGACTGTGCATAGATTATCGCCAACTTAATAAGATGACAATCAAGAATCGATATCCCTTGCCCCGCATAGACGATATATTTGATCAACTGCGTGGAGCAACGATATTTTCAAAGATTGATCTAAGGTCAGCATATCATCAAGTGCGGGTTAAGGATGAAGATATTTTCAAGACAGCTTTTAGAACTCGATATGGACATTACGAGTTTGTAGTCATGCCATTTGGTTTGACTAATGCCCCGACTGTATTTATGTGTTTGATGAACAATATTCTGCACAAATACTTAGATAAGTTTGTTGTTGTGTTTATAAATGACATTTTAGTGTATTCTAAGAGCAAAGAAGAGCATGATGAACATCTTCAGATTATCTTACAGGTTCTGAGAGATCATCAACTTTACGCTAAGTTTAGTAAGTGTGACTTCCACAAGGACAAAATTCGGTATTTAGGACACATAATTTCTAAAGAAGGAATATCGGTTGACCCCGACAAGATAAAAGCCATTAATGATTGGCCAGTTCCTAAGGATGTGTCGGATGTAAGATCATTTATGGGTATTACTGGATATTACAGAAAATTTATAGAGGGTTTTTCAAAGCTTGCAAACCCCATAACCTCCTTGCAGAAGAAAGGGAAGAAATTTGTGTGGGATCAGAAATGTATAGACAGTTTTAAGAAGTTAAAGGAATTATTGACTACAGCACCTATTCTGAGGATAATGGATCCCAATAAGGATTTTATAGTGTGCACAGATGCTTGTAATGACGGACTCGATGGAGTCCTAACACAAGAAGGGCATGATGTGGCATACGAATCTAGAAAGCTAAAAATATATGAGAAGAATTACTCTACTTATGATTTAGAGTTATTAGCAGTAATTCATGCTTTAAAAATGTGGCGTCACCACCTTATTAGTAGAAAATTTACCTTATTGACAGACAACATGGGTCTGAAATATTTATTAGATCAGACAAATCTGAACGCTAGCAAGCTAGATGGTTAACTTTCTTAAGTGAGTATGATTTCGAAATTCAACATATTAAAGGGAAAGAGAACAAGGTTGTTGATGCATTGAGTCGTAAAGAAAAACTGAATTTTATTTCAGCCATCATTACTTACTCAACAGATTTAGAAAATCAGATCCTTGAAAGGAGTGAAACGAATGAAGAATACAAAAAATTGAAGGAAAAGACAGCAAATAACAGTTCTGAAAATTCTATGGCAGATTACAGAATGAAGGAGAATGGACTATTGCTATACAAAAACAGATTGTATGTACCTAACATACCAGAGGTAAAAATTCTAATTTTAAATGAGATGCACAAAAGCCATTACTTTGGCCATCCAGGTTATCAGAAGACCATTACTATGCTAAGGAAAGAATACTATTGGCCCAAAATGAAATATGAAGTAGGAGAGTACATAGCTAAATGTTTGGATTGTCAAAAAGTGAAAGTTGAACACTAACATCCCGCCGGATTGTTGCAACCATTACCTATATCGAGTTGGAAATGGGAAGTGATAAGCATAGACTTTATTACTGGACTACCCAATAATCAGAAACAAAATGACTCTATCATGGTGGTAGTAGACAAACTGAGCAAAGCAACACACTTTATACCTGTGACGACTACTCATAAGGCTCCAGACATTGTAGAAATCTTCATGAAACAGATTTTTCGACTACATGGTATACCAAAAGTGATAATTTCATATCGTGACTCTAAGTTTACTGGAAACTTTTGGAGGTCTTTGTTTAAAGGGTTGACTAAAACCTTAAATTTCAGCACAGCGTTTCATCCACAAACGGATGGACAGACAGAAAGGGTGAATCAAGTTTTGGAAGACTTACTGAGAATGTATGTTAAGGATCAACCTGATAACTGGGAAGACTACTTGCATTTAGCAGAATTTGCATATAATAACCATTATCATGCATCATCCAGACTTAGCCCATTTGAAATTCTTTATGGTAGGAAATGCAATACACCTGTTTCTTGGAATGACCCAGTAAATAGAGTTGTTTTAGGACCTGAATTGTTGCAGGAGTTAGAACTAATTGTGAAACAGGTACAAGGAAATTTAAAAGCTGCCAAAGATAGGCAAAAGAGTTAAGCAGATCTAAAAAGGACTCATAAAGAGTTCCAAGTTGGTGAACATGTGTTCCTCAAGGTAAGACCAAAAAAGAGTTCATTGAAATTGGGAAGCTGTGCTAAGTTGGCACCCAGGTATTGTGGTCCTTTCGAAATATTGTCCAGGGTTGGACTAGTGGCATATCAACTGGCTTTGCCACCAAATTTAAAGATACATAATGTTTTTCATATATCATTTTTAAAGAAGTATGTACACGATCGTACTCATGTTGTAAACTGGAATGATGTACAGGTGGGACAAGATGGCGATTTTCAGGTGGAACCGGACTGTATCCTCGAAAGGAGGGAAACTCTGCTCAAGAATCGCACCATTGGGCAAGTGAAGGTGCAATGGAAGCACCTTAGCCCGGAAGAGGCAACCTGGGAGTTGGAGAGTAGTATGCAGGCAGCATACCCAACTCTGTTTCAGGGACACTCAGAGAGTGATTAACCAACATCGAGGACAATGTTGAGACTTAAGGGGGGGTGTATGTCACCTACCCAAATTCTGAAAATATTATTTTATTGGCAAAATACTTTATGTTAAATTTTAATTACAAAGTTTTGTAATTATGACCAAGTTTGGTCAAGGATGAATGTAATTACTGATTATTATTATTTAATAAATTAAAGTAGGAGACAAACACTCAAGGGAACTGTTAAATGAGTGTTCACTGACCCATTAGGAGGAATGGAAGCTGTTAGAAGGCATGGGACAGATGGCAGAAATTGCACTTCACCACTAGCTATTGGTTATGGGACAACTACCCCTAAAAATATGGCATTATCCCCCAGGTGGTGGGAGTGAGCAGGAAGCTCATTTAATGACCAGTTAACAACTGAAAGGCCTAGGCAGCCTACATAAGGCAAATTCGAATTGAGCAGGCAACTCTTACACAATATTTTCTGCAGAAATATTCCTCAAGTGTATCAGGCGATCACTGAGAGATTCAAATAGGGAGGCTATGTGAGAGTGCAACTGTAACTCTGCAAATTATTCTAAGGAGGTGAACCAGAGGTGCTGGTGCAGGTCCCTTTGACTGCTAAGTATTTAAGACTGGATAATTGTTGTTACTACAAGTGGAGGTCCTAACCTTCTAAGTTTATTCCTCCTGGTGGTTCAGTGAACAGGCTCGGGAGTCCTAAGGCAAGTAATTTGGCTATCTTCGGTAATTGGTTGGGTGGAACAGGCTCCTTGGGCTATTGTTTCTCTACAGTTAACCAGGTTTTGTTGTTTCTATTTTGTTTACAGTTCAATGTTCTGTTTAGTAGAATTTATCAAACTCTTTTTTGTGAAAGAATTCATTTTATTTCTAATTTATGTTCGATACTGAATGATAAAGTATGTGAATTATTTATTAGATAATCATCTCTATATTTTTCCCATGTTGTTATCTACATAGTACTCTAGTATAGAGAAGCAAATTAAATGATAGATGGGAGATAGGCAGATTGCCATTGATTGGACAAATAATTACAGTAAGTGCTCTGTTTACAATTCTGTCCTATATCTAAACATAGTAAAAATTTACTATATAGAATCGATAGTAATATAGAATTCTTTTGTTATTTCATGAAAGAAAAACATAGTCTAACTTCTGTATAGTCATATATTTTTCTCTTATCTCTATTCATTTAAGATAGCAAGCAAATGCAATTAAAAACATACATATCATGTTTTCCAAGTAATAGTATTTCCAAGGATTTTTAACAGTTGTAAGAACTAATCAATATATAATTTTCTTATCATTATACATACTTTCTTTCTTCACTGGTTTCTTATTTGATTTCATATATCAATTATTTATTTCAGTAGTATCAAAACCTAATACATTACAAACCCTAACTCTGTATGCAAACATCATATTTTCTACCTCAAAGACAAACTGTAAACATTATTCAAAGAATGATATCATTTATGACTTTTTAAACCATAGTCATTACTTTCCAGAACCATATCATCCTTGATATATGGTAAGTTAATATTTAAGAATCATCTAACAGTTAGCCGAAGGCATAAATTACATATTCATCTCTAAACCTTAGCTCACAACCCTAGTATCTAAGCAAACACTTTATCGAGATTTTCATCAAAACGATTAAGTATTGGGTACAAACCCTAGCACAAGCCCAATAGCATTTGAAAAATCATAGGTAGGGTATCCATCGTAAAACGAAACTAGAACATGGAGGCATAATCCTCTCCGAAAAATTTTAACAGTCAAAACTACTTCGACTATTTTCCAATTATGATTATCAACAATAAGAACAAAGTATAGGAATATAAATATGCAAACTATAAACCCCTGGCCAAAAGAGAACCATTGTGGCTCGACAAAACCTTAACATTCATTTACATAGTGTTCTCAACAACTTATTCAAAATTATATCATTTTATTTCAAAGAAAAACGAACCATAGTTTACAAACATAAAAAGAACCCTCGGTTCTGTTTTCCCATTTCAAGCATTGACAGAAAATTTCAAGAGTCATCCTCGACAGTCAACATTAAGCTGAGACTGTAATATCATGAAAACTACACAAGGTTTTACCCCCAACTTAGCAACTCATGGCACAAAAACCAACTCGAAGGCGGTTCCATAGTTTCAGCAAAAAACACCACTGAGCCGAACATCAAATACAAAGATAGAGGATCGATCCTTTTTTTAGTTTAATATCAAAACTTTACAAGCTTTCAAATATCAATGATACAAGTCGAAGATTTCCAAATCTCGACACACAGAAAACACATCAAGGCACCTACGAGGCTTGCAAGAACCATCGGAGCTTACCAGGAAGCTGTAGTAGCTTTCCATTCCAAAACCGTTGCATAGAAATCTTCCAGCGAAGAGAGCACCTGCCAAAGCACAATGCGAGTGGTAAAAAACTATTAACACAATTTAGAATGCAAAATCTATGTTATCAACATTCGTTCATTTACATACTTACTTACCTTGTAGAGTGTTATTCCAAATATCAATGGTGGAACCAGAGGTCGGCTGCAATCTTTCATACATGCAGGAAAAACCAGAAGGCATTACCACCATTCGAAAGAGCCGAAGGACAAACTACCAACTACTCTCAATAGCTGATGAATATATACCCTTCATACTACGACATCAAGGCTCTATGGCACGAAGCATAGCCTGCAACATTTAAAATTTTTCTCTCATAAGTCACAGGGTCGAAACCCTGGAAGAGCACCTCCTTTAACCCTAAAAATTTGGCATCCTTTCGGCCTCATTACAACATAACAATGAAGGGCCAAGAAACTTGCTAAAAATACATACAACACGGATTAGGGTTACACAAACCAACGACCAAGATCTAGAGCGATCGACGGATAGAAAAGAGCCAACAGTGGTACGTTGAAAGCTGAGCAACCTCACATTAATATCTCATTAAATTCCAACAACCACAGAGTTGCCAACCCTGCATGCCAAGGAACTATACGGTGTACAACGTGGAGGAGAGGCGACAGGGCATCATTTCCAGCTAGAACTCCCGGCTACAATATCAATCAAAGTTCACGTGGATGGACTACGTGGTATGACAACCACCCATTCCACTATGGAGTGCATTTAATTCACAAACCATAACTCTGACAACCTGCAACTAGAAGTTAATAACCGTCATTTCATCACTTTAACGTCGAGACTTGGGCGATTACATTGACATGATATTAACACTTAGGATAAGAGCTTTTACATACAACATAGTTCAAACTACCATCAAGCCATAATATTTATAAGGTCATGTTCGTGGTCTGCATAGGATATTATCCTATGGTGTTAAAACAATAGCTAGGATTACATTTTGGAAATGCATAATATTGTTTTGTTTATCATATCTTTGTATAGTAACACCATATCATATTACATGGAATATGTACTATAAGTATTATATAATTCCAAAGTTTAAATTAGTATCGAAATAATCGAATATTATGCCATGCATTATGTAAATAAATAGTAGCTATAAGATATATAGCTATTTCATTTATATAGTATCTTTGTGTATTGAAATACTAAATACAAGAAACAGATAGTAGTATTGTCATAGTAATATTTATGATAGTAGTCTCATGACGATAAGTGTAGTATCATAATAGAACTCTTGGATGACATGGATAACATTAAGGAGCTTCGTAAGACAGTACTTAAACTAGGAGCAGAATCCTTGTATCCATACCTTCAGTTATTGACGTCGCAAGGAAGCACTTAACATTTTTACATTGACAATGAATTGAAAAAAAACACAAGTACTCTTATATTTTATGCTGTCTTGTAGACTTCTTACCTGTGGTCTGCACATGGAAACCATATTCAAATTCCTTAGCTAAATGCAACTAAGTAAGCTCTAGGGTGCCTCATAGGACCCCTTTTTCAACAAACAAACAAACTGTCAACACTCCATCAAGAATATCAAAGTAGTACAAACTGTACCAGCATGTAATATTAACCAAGAACTTAAACAAAATTGTAAAATGTACTTGTCGACATAAGCATACAAAGATCTTTCGTTAAAGAGTTTAACATCCATTTGTATCTAAAGTAGAAATTACAACTATATTTATTTGAGAATTATGACGTTTCATCATCATTAAATTATCTTAGTTAATATTTCGATTTAGTTTATATGTTCCACATTAAATGACTTTGATAATTATTGCTATTATAAAAAAATAAAAAAAATTGGTATTTTCGGGATGTTATAGCATTGGAGAACAATGATTTTATGTTACAGGGGTCTAAAATTCAGTAGCAAAGTATTCACCAGGTACTGAGTTGTATAATAATGACCATTTCATGTTACAAAATGGTGATTTGGATACACATCAATTTATTATAGGGATAATTTCATGCCCAGTAGCATTTTGAAGGGATGGTTTCATACCCATTTTGAAGGGATGGTTTCATACCCATTAATGTTACAGAAGGATGATATTGTGCCAAACAAGTGTACCCATCCAATTATAAGTTGATGTTTAAGGTCCACAATAAACTTTCATCCAATTCCTGACACTTGTGTTTCCTTAGTTTTGAGATTCATCAGGTGATAAATTATGCTAATATTCCTTTTCAATGTATTAAATTTCATCATTATAGTCACCTTCTTTTGGATTGTGAAAAAACCTTCATGAAGAAATTTTGCAAGAGGAAAGGAAATGATGATAGTGTTAATGAGGATAAGGGTCATTCTAAGTTGTTGTCATTCATAACAATGATATGGTGGATGGTCAAACTGATGAGGAAGGATAAGTGTAGAGATAGCTAAGGGCTCTAAAGGAAATATGTCATTTTGTGAAGGGTGGTCTGGTGGTGGAAGATATATATATTATTTTGATGGTATATTGTTTGCATCCGTTGGATGGCCTCTCACAAAATTTGTGAGTAGACATGGATCATGTTTTCTTCTCAAAGAAAACAAACTTCTACCTAGAGCAATCGTGACAACTGCTAGAAAAAAGGGAATGCAATATACTTTACAAATAAAACATGGAAACATAGATGATGATAAAACCCCAGAAGAAATATGACAAAATCATATCTGATGACTTACCTAATGGGAAGAACCTTCCTTGTACTCATATTTTAACTTTCAAATCAAATCTTGCCTATTATAGGCAATTCAATAACTAGAACAAACTAGCCCTTAGTTAAGGGCATAAACATACATGAGAGAGAGACCATAAATGATGATAAAAGGGAAGAACAAGTACAACATAAGAACCATCCATTCAAAGAGGTATGGAACAGTCAATATCATACCCAAAAAATCAACCAACATGCCAAACTATCCCTCAAACAGTCAAAGATAGTCAACGCAACAAAAACTTAACCACGATGTTATACCTCGAAGTTACACTTCGAGCTTTAGTGCTTGCATCTTTGTACCATGTGACCCAACGACATTCCTCCCTAATGTTTGTAGAACCCTCCTTGGTCTCATCTTGACACCTAGGAGATAAATCCACTTCTTGTTTGCCGAGAAACAACCTAATAGGCCACATGTCACCCTAGCAAACCATGTTTGCCTTGATTTCCGTGCCCTGCATATCTCATGAGGCGCAAAAAAGAAACATTTTTCGCGCTCTGCATAACCTCTGGGGCATGAAAATCTCCAGATTTTTTCGCTATGCTCAGTTTTCGGGGCGTGAAAATCCTGATATAGCATTTGGATTGGATCTACGATCTCTACCTTCCAAGATATTTCCTTGGGATTTACATGTCTGATTTGATCTCAACCCCCTCTCTCTGTTTAGGTTTGTTGATCCACTAAACCCTCATGAGATCCACCTTCCTCTCCTTATGGTTAACTCCTCAAGTGCTATAAAGGAGAGGCCTTCCATGAGCCAAGGGGAGGACTACTTGGGAATCCAACTTATGATCTTGAGAGATTTGCAGAGATAGATAGAGGGAGGAAGCTTTGGATCTAGAGCTGATACTTGGACATCAAGCTACTCTATGTAAGCATCTTCAAGTTTCCATTAATAATAACTTGTCTTGTTTCCCATTTCGTGTGCATTGTGCTTGAATCAATGGCATGAAGTGTATCTAGTAATATTTGAATCTAACTTGTATTTCAAGGTATTTGGGAGATTGCGTGTTTGTATCTTGTTTGATCTTAACAAATTCAACTTTGGAGCTTCAGGATCAAACCTAAAAGCGAGACAAACATCTGATTGGGAGGTGAGTCACACCCTTCTTCCACCATCAAATACATTTAATATTGTTATATGAGTTTAGTTCGGGATTCAAGGTTGCATTTGTTATATAATCGTCCTAGATTAGATTTAGTACATCTTAGTCTAACCTAAGAGAACCTCTTCTTATCCGTAGGAAGAAAGTTCTACCACAAAAACTGACGACTCCACTGGGGAGAATCCATTTTCTTTGATTGTGAAGTTTGTTTTTAATTTCATTCAATTGATTGTGAAACTGGATCTTTTTACCCTCATTCACATCCCTTTTCTCTGCTTTGGATCTCTGTCATTCAGTATCACCTAAGCATTTAGTCCCCTCAGTTGGAAAACCCTAGAAAAACCTAAAAATTTTCTTAAAAATTTGCCCTTACTTTCCCTCTGAGTATTTTCGCGCCCTTCACACTCTTACCAAAGCGAAAATTAGCCAATTTTCGTGCTTTATACACTCTGCAGAACGCGAAAATCTAGAATTTCCGCGCCTGGGATGCAAGCTGACCCACGAAAATTCCCTCAGAAACTGATTTTTTGGTTTTTGTTTGGTTGATTTTACTTCACTTTTGGTTCTCTGCTCTAGCTTGCTTTGCTGACATTTGTCAGACCTCTGTGACCTATGGTTGCAGTATATTGCTTGCATATTAGTTTCTTTTGAACTCTTTTAAATCTTTGCTTAGTTTTCAAGATCCTTTGGTAGACATTTTGAACAATTTGAGAACTAGGTCACTGTTTCAGTAGCACCTACATACCCATCATTTTCTGTATCTTGTCTGCACATTCATCTTGATACCTCTCAGCAAAGTTGCAAGTGTGTTTGGTTTGTTTCATTTACATTTGAGATTGGATTTTATGAGTCTTGTGACATCATAACTATCTTATTTGCCTCCTTCTCATAGTTTGCAAAAGATTGGTCATTTCTCCATATTCAAGGTCCTTTTATGCTTATGAATTTAAATCCTTGATTACATTATTGAGAGATTATATATTGTTTTGAAATCGCATCCTTCTATCTTTTTCACAAAATTTGATATTGAAATACCTTTTTGAGACATTCTTCCGCTTCTTGTTGAAAAGATCAAAGTCATATTTTGCATTTGGGAAGCATATCTTCATTATTATTTGTCACATGTTTACACTCATTAGAAGTAGATTCAGTGATAGAGCATATTCATCTTGAAAGAAGTACCATTAGTTTGGCATATTCAAAGACAATTTTTGAGTGGTTTTTTCATCTTTTTGAAAAAGTTCGTGCTTGCATTGATCGAAGAACTCTCTCCTTACCTTAGCGAGTGTTCTTCGAAAGGAAAGGCTTATTTTATTCATACTCATTTGCATGGTTTGAGTCAGTCATCACACCACCAAGTTGCACTTCCGCTACCGGATTGAGTAATACAACAACCATTAAAATTCACCTCCCTAACTCAACACACTTTAACCTCGCTTGAGGATAAAAAGAATTTGGTAGTTAGGTAGGAAACTGGGGATAGGAATCCAAATAATTCCCCCTTGTCATTTTTCACTTGAAACATAGTTGTTGTTTAATAGGGTGCCAAAATACTCTTGTATTTGTTGACATGGTCATTGACCAGTTTGTCGAGAGGCCCCCCTGCTACGCGGGAGCAAGCAACGAGGACAGGTTTTGGATGGACTTTGTGGAATGCCGCACTCCACTTAGCACCTAAGGATATCTATCTGTTGTCTTCCTTGTATTTTCCGTATAGGTGATACAAGGACTCAAATGCAGAAGCTCCAGTACCCTTCTCGGACGTGTCATGAAGAAGGTAGCTTAGTGTCTTTTCTTCTAGGGCTCTTTTACCTAGGATCCCTTTTGGTAGAGGGATACCCTTCCATTTTGGTCTCTCATTTCGTATTGTTCGACTTGGATTTCATCACCTTGCGAAGGATACGATTTGTCGAGGTCTCTAGCTCTTAGTTAGAAATTTTTCTTGCTATTTCATCTTTGTAGAGGGTCTTTTTCTTTTTATTGCTACTTGTTGGCATTCTAGCCACTTTTGTTTCAGCTCTCTTACTGTGACACCAATACTAGTACATTTTTTGGAGAATCCACTTCCTGTTTTCCAAGAAACAACCTAATAGGACACATGTCACCCTAGCTAACCATGTTTGCCTTGATTTTTGAGCCCTGCATATCTCATGAGGTGCAAAAAAGCAACATTTTCGCACTCTGCATACTCTAGGGCGTGAAAATCTCTAGATTTCCGCGCTATGCTCAGTATCTCGAGCACGAAAATCTCCATATTTCCGCACTATGCTCAGTCTCTCAAGCGCGAAAATCTCCAGATTTCCGCGCTATGCTTAGTCTCTAGGGCGCGAAAATCCTGATATAGCCTTTGGCTTGGATCTAGCATCTCTACCTCCCGAGATATTTCCTTGGTATTGACATGTCTAATTCGATCTCAACCCCCTCTCTCTGTTTAGCTTGGTTGATCCACTAAACCCTCATGAGATCCACCTTCGTCTCCTTATGGTTAACTCCTCAAGTGCTATAAAGGAGAGGCATTCCATGATGCAAGGGGAGGACTACTTGGGGCATCCAACTTATGATATTGAGAGATTTGCATAGATAGCTAGAGGGAGGAAGATTTGAAGTTGGAGCTGATACTTGGTGTTATGTAGAATTTTGTCCTACGGATAAGCCAAAACTCTCTTAACTTTAAAGCAGAATTTAAACTAACTCTAAAGCAAGAAACAAGTCAAAACAAATGCTACCTTGAATCCCTAGATCTAACGAACATCTCAGGATTAAAATGCTAAAGAGAGTAGAAGGAGTTTAACTAACCTTCTATCCAGACGCTTGTTTTTGGTATTTGCTCCGAGCTCCAAGCCCTCACAAGTGAACCTGTTAAAATGGAACCAAGACACAAGAATACACTATTCTCTAGCAACCTGAAACATGAGTTAGGATCTAAATCTATGAAAGATACAAATTATATCATTAAAACAAGATTAACACAAATGATTTGGGAAAACAAGACAAGTTATTCCATTACAACTTGAAGAATACTTACAAAAGGTGCTTGATGTCCAAGCCAATCTTCCAACTCCAAGTGTCTTCTCCTCTAGCTATCTCCACAATGCTGCAAGACCATAAGTTTGGTACTCTCAAGAGTCCTCCCCCTTTTCCAATGGCATGCCTCTCTTTTATAGTGAATGGTGAGGTTAACCAACAAGAGAGATGGGTGGATCTAAGGAGAGATAAGTGGATCAGGGTTTCTAATCGAAGGAGATGAGTTGAGATCGAATCAAGGACCCCAATCTTCCATTATCTTCGAAAATCCAAAATCCCATAAGCCAAGGGAAAAAAGCTATTAAAAGAGTACTGCGTTCTGCAAAGACTGCAGAACGCGGCACTGCCGCGCTTTGGGGAAATAGCAGAACGCGGTAGTGTCTAGTACCGCGTTTTGGCAAACTAGCAAGGCGCGGTAGTGTGTGTAAATAAAGTCTAAGGTGGGTCAAAACTTGCCAGGGTGGATTCACCTTCAAGGTTGACTCATCATCTGTCTCTTCTGGATGGTTTAAAACAGTAGGGAAAGTGTCGTCCACTCGTTTTGTGATGGAGATGCGACACTGTGAAACATAGAGGTATAACAGATGCCCCCTAAAGTGTGAGGTCAGAAGGGACTGATGGCCGAAAGACTTTACGAATAGAAAGTGCAGAGATAGCATCAAGGAGAGCGACACTGAGCTGAAATAGAAACAAAGTGTTAGATATACCACCGAGGCGGGCATTCCCATGCTCAGAAACAGATGACTCAAAGCATGGCTGCCGACCAATACATTGCAGATCCATGAGTACTGAGATAATGTAAACTGTGGACAGATCATGGCTACTATTAACAATCGTAGATCCATGAGACAATAATGACACAGCCACGACCAATACAATAAGTGGATTTGTGTGACGATACAAGGGACATCTCCATCGCAGCCTGGACACAGTCAAGATACAGTGATGCGCCCAGGGTCTTCTACCTGATCGCAAAAAGATACGAATCTAACCATGTGATTACAAGGTGTTGAAGTCGAACATGGTAGAAACCATTTGATTACCGGTCAATGATGTAGACCGTTAACAAATGTGAGGGAGATCACCAATGATGACAATGATTCCCAAGGTATCAATAGTACATCTCAACGAAATGTGAATAAATGAGCTGATGTCGAGCATCCGAGAGATCGCTTGATCAGAGGTCAATGACGTGAACCTACTGTCAAACACGAGGAAACCTGCCATTGAGGCATGCAGGTACCAAGGTACTAATGGTTGATCTCTAAGTCTAATTCCCAGGTAGTGATTTGGTGTCAACAGGAATAGACTCGTCGAAGGTGGGCCATGATGATTCCCACATCATCGACACGAAATCGGCACATCTGATAGGATGATGAAGCAATGGAGTATGTACTGACACAGCGGAGGCCTGACACAATGAATGACTCGAAACAATGCAACCCTTTGAACATATAACGGCATGTAACAGGACTTGGCAGCAGGGATTATTGATAAATAGAGGATAGACACCGGATGAGTGGACTCGTGGCCAGGGAGACGACCCATGATGATGACTATAACTCAATAGAAGACGAGTACCCAAATATAGACAAGAGACGGACACATGCCATGTTCAAAGGTAACGACTGACAAGCTGCCATAGATAAACTTGACTTATTCCCCCATATTTCCCCAACATGATGGACGAGTACCTCTTTCTTGTTTTACGAGCTCGAAGAGGATAACAGATGCTCGGTGTAGCTCATCTCATGGATGAGTCCAATCTCACATGTTTTACAAACCTGAGAAAGGAGGGGTTCATCCCAAAGTGGGTCCTTCGATGTTAATATTTTAACGAGTCCAAGGAAGGAAAACTCGGTAGTTTTTCATATTTAGAGAGCCTAAAAAACTTAAAGGAAGCTCCATAATGTACTTTTTCGTAAAATTTAGTCCCTCGATCCCGAAAAAGTGTAAAACAATTCCCGAGAGAACTCTCCTAGCCGAGATTGACTGAGGTATACCTTTCTCGTAAATAGTCTAGACGGGCCGAAAAAGGGGTAACCTATCACCGAATAGACGACCTTTCAAATACTTTTACAAGTGTGAAAGAGTCAAGATCACTTGGCAATCTTTTCAATTTTAAGGAGTCTGAAAAGAGCTTAACTATGGACTCCTATGGTCTTTTTCGTAATTTTGAATTATTCTGGTCCGAAAAAAGAATAAAATACAACCAGGATAATACTTTCCTCATCGTTTAACGATCATGAGTAAAGCTGACCGTACTCGACACTGTTTACTTGAGTTTGACAAGCACGACACAGGTGTAAAAGCGCTTGGAATCTTTTTCAAGTTTTAAATCCAGAGCACGAAAAAGATAAAGTGGGCTCAAAAGGAAGGTCAAATTATGAATAAACACCAGTGTGAATGTATCTCATTTCTACCGAGGATCCTGTCAATAAATGCTCAAAAACTGGACATTAGCAATGTGAACAAGGGTTTATTTCAATTATTTGAAATAGTAATTAATTAATTAATTAAAAAAATGTGAAAAAATGCTATATAAGAAATGGTAAAAATAGAAATTACTATTCATTTGTGTTTTTTACCCAAAGGAGACATTTTCACCCATTTTGGAGCAAGATTTCAAGGATCCATACCGGGAGTTCTGGGACACCATTTCGACCGCCGTCTGCGCCAGGTAAGAGTGCTTGAGCCCCTCTTTTATTTCATGTAAGAAATTTTTGCTTTCACCGGGAAAAAATCAATTTTTTAGCAAGCCCTTTTGGGCAAGAATCGCCCTCCACACTACCGCGTGGGTGCCCTATCGAAAGACGCGGTACTGTTGAACAGTACCGCGCTGTATCCTCAATCTGAGGCGCGGTAGTGTGGACTGCCGCGCAGTAGGGTATCCTCTAGGCGCGACACAGGCGAATTTCAAGTTCAAAAAATCAAATTTTCTCCAATTTTTTGCTGGAAGTAAGTTGTTAAATAGTTACTAATTGTTTTGTTTGCCCTTTTGCAGGGATTTGCAACTTATTCGGAGCAAAATGGTAAGATGGAAAGAGAGAGAGCACGAAGCGGATGATTTTGCAGCCGAACATGACTTACCAACCGTGACCGCATTGCGAGAATGTGGTTTGCTAAAGTTCTTCAAGACAAAAGGGATCCGCCAGCAACCTAAGCTCCTTACTCACCTTATCCAATTGTGGGACCCTGACATTCAAGCTTTCCGAGTGGGAGAGCATGTGCTTGAGATCCAACTCGAGGATATTTATTTCCTCACAGGCCTCTCGAAAAGAGGGGCCCGGGCGAACTTTACCGGGTACACAGCTTCAGAATCAAGCACAGATGACTTGATTGCTCGATATTGCCAGGCGGGTTCGAGTAAGAAAAGTGGGAAGGTGGCCATAAAAGAGGTCATAAATCTTCCTGTAAAAACCGTGCTATTCACTATCACGCGTGCAGCGGGAAGCGTGAGTCCACATCAGGCATCCCGCACGCAGGTGAATCTTGCAGCAGAGTGCATGGGAGGAACAGTTTTCAACTGGTGTGATGCAGTGTTGTCCAATCTGAAGGAACAGGTGCACAAGTGTAGGACTGGGAAAAATACCCAGTTTGGCTATGGGAGCATCCTGGTCACTTTCTTTTTGGCGAGGGTGCCACTACTGCGCCCACAGATATCTATGCCCCCTCGTCCACCTACTGAGCCATGGATGGCTCGATGGAGTGACTATGCTGGACGCCTCGGGGGACCTCAGCGGCTAGCCTTTGGAGAGGACTTCTTCTCTTGGCTAGAGGAGCAGATAGTCATGATTGACGACTATCCCTATTCAGGGGTAGATTTCCGTGAGGATATCGACTTGGCATTGCCGGAGGATGATGACTGGGACAACTCTGGTATGACCTTTATGGATATGTATTTTTTCCTTTTTGAATATTTAATTTTTATTGCTTTTTTAGAATGTGTAAAAGACACCTAATGTATATTCGCATGCATGTTGCAGACCGTGGACCACAGAGGCCGGCTGGATACTCTCCACTACGTCGTGGCGGTGTGGATCGTCAAGCTGCTCCTGACGAAGAGGAAGATGAAGACGAGGCAGGAGGCGTCCGGGACATTGAGAGGAACCTGCAGGGATTGACCCATGGTATCCCTGCTATGCGGATGGATGACGTCCCTTACCACCTCCAGCGGCATACTGTGGGTGTTCCTGGTCGTATCAGTCGACTTCTTCGCAGGGTGGTTCGAGCTGTGGTGTGTTACCACCAGCAGCGGGAGGAGTCCGATGAGGGACATGATAGGTCTCCTAGGTCTCCATAGATGGTCCTTTGATTTTTTTGCGGCATGTATGCGATATGTAGGCTTTGAGGGCCAATTTTTTGTATATGGGATTTGATCCCCAATTTTGTCTTTGACACAAACTTTATGTATTTTTTGAAAAAACACTCTTATATACAGTGATATGGACCTATTTATGATCTAAATATTTACAATGACTTGTGCATTTTATTTTTTATGATGTTTTTATGTATGGGAAAGATGCCAATCCAAAATGTAATTAGCCAATGAATCGGCAATACAATTGAATTCTCTCGGTATGTGTTGATATGTGATAAAATCAAATGACCGTTCCAAGAGGCGTACTCTTCGAAATAAACAAAGTAATATAGGATCGCGAACTGTGTAAACACGATTTAAATGAGAAACCACGAGTTGGGAGTCTAAAAAGATTGATAAGGAGTCAATCCCGAGTGAAGCAACCTCTGTTAAGAGACCAATGACTGCATGGTACTCCGCGATATTGTTGGTTGCAGGACCTAAACAATTGGCTCCTGAAGAAATCAACTCGCCAGTGGGGGAATAAATCACCCATGCTACGGAAGCGAGATTCCCGGTATGTCGGCTTGCACCATCGGCGAATCCAAAGTAGGCAGACATCTGCGCATAAAGTCACGATTCAAGGTAAGAGTAGATACATAAGGTCCATGCGCACACTAAAAAGAAAGCAAAAAGCAAACTAAGTACATTATGTACAACAAGTAACCTGCGTAGGGTAACCTCACGCGTAGAAACGTTTGAGGTATATCCCGTTGCGGGGCCGTGCCAATGGCGTACCATCACAATCAATTAGTTCATAGGCTCCTTTTTCTAAGACACATTTTACAATGAAGGGGCCGTACCACATAGATTCAAGTTTACCTTTTCCAAAATTAACATGCATTTGATCATATGTAAATACGAGGTCACCCTCATTGAAGATCCGAGGTTGAACGGATTTGTCGTATTGAGCTTTGACGCATTTTTTGTGAGCTTCATTAGCCAAAGCGGCGTCGCGGCGGGTTTCATCTAGCTTGGCTAGGTATAGAAACCGTTCTTCTTCGGAAGTAGTGTGTGGAAGTAGCTCTATGGCTATCTTGAGTGATGGAATTTCACATTCAATCGGGAGAATGGCTTCTAGGCCGTACACCAGTTGAAATGGTGTAAACCCAGTAGCGCTTTTCACTGAGGTTCGGTATGCCCACAGTGCTGAGAACAGAGCTGAGTGCCAATTGGATTTTTGGGTACCCACAATGCGCTGAATCATTCTTTTCAGGACTTTATTGATGGCTTCAACCTGGCCATTAGCTTGTGGGTAATACGGGGTTGAGTTTTCGTGGTGAAAACCCAGTTTGGCACTTAGTTCTTCGATCATATGGTTCCTGAAATGGGAACCGTGATCGGTCACAATAGACTGTGGGACACCGAATCTAGCTATAATATGATTGAATATGAACTGCGCTCCTGTTTTGCCGTCTTCAACATACGTAGGCATCGCTTCAGCCCATTTTGTAAAATAGTCCACAGCTACTATGACATAGCTATGCCCCCCGGCTGAAGTGGGCTTACAGTGCATAAAATCGATGCCCCATTTGGAAAAGGGGCCGACGGCAATGACAGGATGGAGTGGAGCGGGATGCGAGCGTGCTTTGCTATGAAAGAATTGACATGGCGGACACTTCTTGACTGTTTCAATGCAGTCTTTTAAAATTGAGGGCCAGAAGTATCCTGCTCGCAATATTTTCTGGGCCGTAGCCATCCCAGAGAGATTACCACCACATGCTCCAGCGTGGCAGTCGTTGAGAACGCGTTCCGCCTCATCTAAGGTCAAACAGTGTCGAAGGACGGTGTCGACACCACGTCGATACAGAGTATCGTTCACTATAAGGTAGTATTTTGCGTGGTGTCTGATACGTCATCGTTCATCGCGGGTGAGATCGGGACGGAAGCGTTGGGTTTGGAGATATAAGAGAATATCCCCATACCACGGATCAGACGTGCTAATGAGGAACAATGATTCATCAGGAAGAGAATCAATGGGCTCAGATTGCTCAGTAGCACGGGGCAGGTTACAAATTAACTCAGCAAAGACCAGAGATTTCTTAGACTTGGCTTTGACAAATTCCAAGTCAAACTCTTGGAGGATGACAATCCAACGAGAGTACTTGCCCCCAAGCACTTGTCGTGTGAGGATGTAGTACATTGGATTGGAATCGGCGATGACGGTGGTCCGGCGGAGTAAGATGTAATGACGGAATCTATGGACAGCAAATACTGTTGCCAGAGCCAGCTTTTCAACATGTGAGTAGTGAGTTTCAGAGTCAAGAAGACTCTTGCTGAGATAGTACACCACATGTTCTATGCCGTTGTGGTCTTCCTGGACTAACACCATACCAATGGTGGAAATCGAGGCTGCGAGATAAAGGATGTAGTCCTGTGTGTAATTGGGGGGTTGAATCACAGGATCTTTGGTTAAGGCTGCCTTTAAATTGTCAAAGGAGCGTTGGGCTTCGTCATCCCATATGAAGGGAACATTCTTCTTGAGAAGCCGCATGTAGCCTTTTGTTATCTCGGACAGATTGCAGATAAAACGGCATAGAAAGTTTGCATGCCCTTGCAAACATTGAAGTTCTGGAATATTGGTAGGTGAAGGAAGGGCTATGATAGCTGCTACCTTTGCGGGATCTAGATGTATCCCGTCTTTGGAGACTATGAAGCCCAACAGTTTTCCGGCTTCTACACAGAAGACGCACTTATGCGGGTTCAAACGTATATTGTAGCGTCGGCACCTTTCGAAAATGGCACTCAAGTGATCTGGATGGTCTTCCCGAGTTCGAGAGTGAGCGGGAAGGTCATCAAGATACGGCTCTACGATATGTTTGATGTCATGGAATGCGTAGGACATCGCCCGTTGGAAAGTTGCCCCGGCATTTTTCAGGCCAAAAGGTAACTTTCGATATGCAAAGATCCCCCAAGGGCAGATAAAGGCCGTTTTGTGCTGGTCGGCTGGGAGGATATCGATCTGATTATAGCCAGAGAAGCCATCCATAAATGAAAAGATAACACTTCCGGCACAGTTATCGATGATCTGGTCGATAAACGGAGTTGGGTAGTTGTCCTTGGGACAAGCCTTGTTCAAATCACGGTAATCAACACAGACTCTAATCGTTCCCTGTTTCTTGGCTACGGGAACGATGTTGGATACCCATTATGTCAATGGGACAGGATAGATAAAACCAGCACGCAAAAGTTTTTCAACTTCTGCTTTAATGGCGGCTGCCTTACGAGGATGAACGGGTCGAAGCTTTTGCCGAACAGGTCGGGCGCCAGGGAAAGTTGGAATTTCGTGGACCACAATCGACAGGTCAATCCCTGGCATCTCTTCATAACTCCAAGCAAAAACATCGCGAAAAGTTTTAAAGTAGGCATTATAGAACTCCGTTTCGAGAGGAGTACATGTTTTGCCAATGTGTACGTTTTCCACGATACCAGGCTTCACTGAAATATCGATGGGAGTGGTTGCCATAAGATTGGCCAAGTTGCCTTCAGAAAATACTTCGTCGAGGGAAGTGGGGAACTTGGTTTGAACCATCCCAAGTGAAGCATTGGATTTGGTGTCAGGCTCAAGTGACTGAATGGTGGGGAATGAAGATCGATGATGAAAATCTCCCCATGGTGGCTCATCACCGCACATGACCTCTATGATTGATTCGTCAGTTGGAAAAATCAAGTTGAGAGGATCAAACAATGGTGGGTGTGTATGAGTTTCAGTCGAGAGCTGTGCCACTGTGTGATTAGTAGAACAGTCGACCCAATCTATGGCTGATTGGATCGCGTCATATGCTGCAAGGTTTCTGTTCAAAGGCATGGAATTGCCATAGCCTTGGATCTGAGTAGGACTCGGAATCACCCATAAATCATCGGAAGGGGTGACATGTGATGAAATCATGTTGACTGGTTGAAGATGGGTTCCCAGCTCTGGAAAAACTCCAATGAGGGATGAATCCTTCATGAGACCAACACCTATGTCTTGGAACCGGTACCGAGGTTGATCCAATAACGGGACGGTATTGGTGGAGTTCGGATGGGAGTCTGGGATACAGTAATCCAGTTGATCAATAGTGACAATTTTCCCTTCATGAGGAAATTGTACAATCCGGAAGACTGTAGATGCTATGGCGGTCATGGCATAGAACCAGTTCCGACCAAGTAGGAGATTGTAATCCAAAGGTGCATATACGACTTC
Organism: Larix kaempferi; assembly: GCA_027924585.1. Lineage (NCBI taxonomy): Eukaryota > Viridiplantae > Streptophyta > Pinopsida > Pinales > Pinaceae > Larix > Larix kaempferi. The sequence continues at coordinate 4,160,692 of BSBM01000727.1, forward strand.
GATGTGTACGGATACTGTTTTGCCCCCCAGTTCAACACCGATTGAGGGAATGAGTCCATATGGTTGAAAACCATGTCCATCAAACGCCCTAAGAGTAGTGGGAGAGGTTGTGACCTCGGGTGAGCCTAAGGCTCTCCAGCAGTTCAAAGACATAATCGATGTGGAAGTACCCTCATCTAACACAGTGCGGTGGATGACATTTCCACGGATTTTTGTATGCACCTGGAAGGCTAACTGATGAGAAAGCCTAGGTTTAGCATGCTCCAAGTTAAACATGATGGAGTTTGAAGTATCTGGGTCCAGTGCCCCCAGTGCTGAAAGTAGGGTTCTACGCTGCATGGGGCAGTGTTGGAGAACCTCGAGAGTTGACATAGCGCAAGGTGCTTGAGCCAAATCCTCAACAATGTTGTAGTTTTGGGCAGCTCACGCATTCGGATTGAATGTCGCCTTTCGTATGGTGCCCTTGGGTGGGCGTAGCACTGTATCCATAAGTGGTCTCTCGATATGGAGATGACCGTTAGGAGGGGGAATAGGAATCGGATCTTCAACAGGAGATTTGCCTTTGGCTATCTCCGATTGTTTGTTTGAACTTGGAGGATTGTCGTACGTCTTTGAACGAGTGGTGATATTAATCTCCTCATTACTTGTCATTAGGATTTCGCGGTTTGTGGACGTCTCTCCACGGGAAGGATTGGTCAGGTTGCCCCCTTGTGGGGATTCTTGGGCAACCATTTGCTGTTGCTGTTGGGGGAAAGGGTCAGTTAGCACTGCCGGGCGAGAGGATCCTTTAACGAACTTGTGGACCTCGTCCTTGTAGGGACAGTCACGCGTATAATGATCATCTTGACAAATCAAGCAGGGAAACTTAGCTTTCCGACGTGGTTTCTGGTCATTCTGGGTAGGTTGTGGCTTGGGGTTCTCCTGCTGGTTCTTTTTGGTTTTGCCACGATTGTTTTTCTTCTTTCCTCCGGATGGTTGTGACGTAGATTGGACTGCATTCACTTCGGAGGAGACAGCAGGAGAGGTGGAAGTTTTTGAAGCGGCCTGGGTAAAAGCGGGGGAAGCAGAAGCTTGTTGTCCCGTCGAGTTGGTAGCAGGCTGAGCCTTGACTGAACCAACGATACCATCGATGGGTGGTTCAGTGGTAGGCTTTGTAGGATCAGTGTGAATGCAGGAGGCATGTGTAAGAAGTTCATGTAAAGTACCAGATTGAGTATATACCAAATCCATGTATTGTGCTGCCGAGATGGCTTGTTCTTCTGTAACCGGTCCGCGCATAGCAATATCTCTGGCTATGGGAGGCAAAAAGGATTTTGTAAACCAATCAGCAAGTAGCTGATCCGGAATAGGTTCCTTTATTAGCCTACGGCGTCTTCGCCACTCATGGATGTGGTCCGAAATATGTGTAGAAGTGGTTTGACGCAGTGAAGTTAGCAGTTCTGTTCCAGTCTCATACCGGATGGGAAGCTGGAAATGTGTCAGAAACTGCAGAGCCAAAGTGTTGAAATCACAAAAAGAGTGTTGTGGCAGCTCGATATACCATTTTGCTGCCGTTCCGGTGAGCGTGCGTTGGAAGAGCCGAAGTCGGATGGAATCATCCATCAAGGAGTTCGATGAACACCAAAGATGGAAGGTCATCACGTGGTTCTTGGGGTCTTCCCCGGGTTTAGCATCGAACTTAGGAATGTCCGATGGTAGTTTGGCTGGGATAGGTGGCCAGTGAGGTTCATGCCATATAGGATCGTTGATAAGCCTCGACAAATCAGGTAGATCAAGTGTGGCCAAAAAGGGAAGTTGACGGTTGGTCTGTGGGAATGAGTAATAACCATGTGGTGCCGAGAACCCTGGAGGGCCCTGCATAGCATACTGCTGTGTGTTATACCCATATGAGTTTCCCGCGGGATACTGCTGGAAATTCTGTGGATGATAAGCCATCTGGTTAACCGGTTGATTGTAAACAACCGGTTGGTGAGTGTTCTGCTGAGTGGGTATAGGTACCCTGAGGTTGTTGATACCCAGGAATGGTTGTTGTTCCTTGTTGGGGAAAAGTTCCTTGGAATTGTTGTGTTCCAGGGATGTTACCACTATACTGTGCAAGTGGAGGATTTCCCATAGCAAGGTTGGGGGGTGGCTGCGACAGTGGTGTCCATGGAAGGCTCGTTCCTGTTTGAGGAGCGAGTGGAAATTGAAGTGATGGGTTCCATGGAGCTGTAGCAGCTGAAGGGTAAGGGAAGCCAGAATTCAAGTTGGGGGAAATCTGAGATTGCCCCCCAACTTGGTTCCAGTTTCCAAAAAGTGAGTACCCCCCACTCTGTGGGATTTGATGATCCCACGAAGGAAGCATGCCTAACAGGGGTTGTTGAGAGTAAGGCCCGGTTGGAACACCGGAATAAAGTTGCCCACTACCAGGTGGATTGTACATACCGAACTGAGTAGATGCTGCTGGTTGGGAAGCTTGTTGGATCGAGCAAATAGGTTGTCCGCCAGTAGTTAGGTTGGATGGCCCTATATGAGGAGGCTGTTGACTGGGGAGTGGGTTCCCAGCAAAAGGTTGTCCTCCAACTGGTTGGGTTGATGGCCCACCAGTTGGAGGTTGTTGACTCGGAACAGGGTTCCCAACAAAAGGTTGTCCACCAACTGGTTGGGTTGATGGCCCACCAGGGGGGATTTGGTAGCTAGGGTTGGGGACCACTGTATTCGGTTGTCCACCTCCTGAGATAGTGTAAATGGTGGCTGAGGGTGATCCTCTGGTCCAACCGGAAGATCCAGCAGTGTGACTAAGCGTTCTTCCGCCGCTGGTCAAATATGATAACGTGGATTGGCCAACGGCACCAAAAGTACCTATTTGCGGAGGGGGTCATCCATATCGAACAGGTGAGGACGGGGAAAAAACTGGGTTATCCCTCATAGAATGTGCACCAAATATAGGTGATGACAGCAAATGCGGGGAATTTAGCCCAGGGGTATTAGCGTCGTCCATGACATGTTCAATGGTAGGAGGACCCTCGAAAACTGGGTCCGAGTTCATGTCCTGGAAAAGGTTTTGGGGATCCGACAGGAACCTAGGTATGGTAACATCTGAAGGTCCTGCACCGTCTGCAAAGGAGTGTCGAAACTCCGTGCTAGACGGGATGTTGGGATCCCTATAGTCAGAAGGACGAGTGTCAGGGGGATATCGAGAGACTGACGAGAGTATGTGCTCTGTGCTGCGTCTAAACCATGCCGATGCTAACGAAGAGTTCGCTAGGCTAACCATACTAGACTGAATGGAAGCCATGATTTCATGTCCCGGAGGGAGGTTGGGTAGAGCTGTAGTACGAAGTACGTTGCTAGAAGAACTTGTCTCCTGAGGATGAACACTGGGTGACGTAGTGATAACAGGCGGAAGGTCCGCCTGGGAAGTGATGAAACCATAATCAGGTTCAAAAGGTGTGTCAAGTAGACGAGTATCTTCAACGATTTCAATGTATCCGCCTGGGACTGAAATTAAGCCAGGTATGTCCTGGTCGGACCCTTCTGTGGTGCCAATAGATCCGTCTATATCATCGTGAAAAGTGTCTGATGGACGGGAAATTTTGGCATCCGGTAGAAGGATGACCTCTGGTCTAGTACTCTGGGTTATACTAGGTTCAATTGCGGTAACTGTGTCCACTGTAACAGATAAATCTGGAATGACAGTGGGTGAGGTGACAGTGGAAGTCTCAGACGTGCTAGTGGTTGCAGAAGCTGCAATAGATCCTGAGACTGTGCTGTGTGTGGCAGTTACGGGCGTAACTGAAGATGTTGTACGTATCGGCGGTGGAATGTTGCCTCGACCAGCACCGCGGCCAGGAGGAGCAGGAATGCGTGATGCAGGCGGACCAGTAGTCCGTGGCGGTGGTGGTGGTGGAGGGCTTTGGCCCTGTTGTCTTCGTGATCTTCGTGGTAGATCTGACATGATGACAGGAAAATGAAAATCGGGGGCAGTATCGTAAACAAAGAACTCAAAAACTCTAATGCAACCGAGTGTGCAGAAGAGGAGCTAGAAAAAGCAAGGCTCACAGGCCAAAAAAGCAAGCTCTAAAATCTATACTGAGACCGGTGTCTCAATAAGCGAGCTAATCAACAAAAATGGCCAGAATGCCAACAAGCAGTCCCTATAAAGAAAAAATGACCCTCTACAAAGATGAGATAGCAAGCAAACTCCTAACTAAGAGCTGGAGACCTCAACAGGCTGTATCCTTCACAAGGTGATGAAATCCAAGTCGAACAATACAACATGAGAGACCGATATAAGAAGGATATCCCTCTACCGAAAGGGATCCTGGGTAAAAGAGCCCTAGTAGAATAGATACTAAGCCACCTCGTTCATGACACGTCGGAAAAGGTTTTGGGCACTTCAGCCTTCCGAAGAAGACAGCGATCGATGTTGCCTTAGGGCTAAGTGGAGTGCGGTATTCCACAGAGTCCATCCGGTTCTCAATCTCGCGGTCGTTTAACCCCTGAAAGTTGGAAACAGTCAGGAGGCCCCTCCACAAACTAGCTGTGACCGTGTCAATAAGTACTAGAGGATTTTAGTTCCCTAAAGACAACGACTATGTCTTAGATGAAAATGACAAGGGGGAATTATTTTGATGCCTATCCCCGGTGTCCTACCTAACTACCAGATTCTTTTGATTTCCTCAAGTGAGGTTAAAGTTGGTTTAATTAGGGTGATTAATTTTAGTGGCTGTCTTACTCAATCGGGTAGTGGACGTGAAACTTGATGGTGTTATGACGACTCAAACCGTGCAAATGAGAATGAATCACAAATAAGCCTTTGTCTTCGATGAAATCTAGCTGAGGTAAAGATAAGGTTCTTCGATCAAATATGCATGAAAATTTTCACAAGCAATCAAAGTAAAAGATTTTTCTTTTCTTTTCAATTTATAAACAAAGCCAAACTAAAGTAAACACTCTTTTCAATGCACTGATTTTACAATCTACAATGCTTCTACAATGAGAATTTCTATGGCAAATCAATGGTTCATTTCCCTATGCAAAATACCACTAGACTTTTCAATTTAACAACAAAATTGTTCTCAACTAATGATCTTTTTAATTTACTGAAAATGATAATGATAATATGACTGTAAAAACTACAGTATTCAGTAACAGAGAACAGTGGTGTTGAGTTGGTTGTGGTGAAAAAATCAAGTCAATGCAAATCAGACTGAAAAATGACCAATATGTCAAAAGTGCCACTTAATTCAATCAACAATCAAGCTCACAAACTGGGTAATAAGCACACCATGCAGACTGGAAATTAACCAGGATGCTAACAGGCAACAGTAAAGACTACCTAAGGCAGAGAGAAACTCAGGAAACCAAGCAAAGATAAAAAAAAATTAAACGCTTGCAGACACTACCGCGGGTGATGGTCTGGCTGAAGCGCGGCACTGTGACAGTATCGCTCTGGTACTAATGCAGAGGGCGCGGTACTACCGCACTGGAAGTAGTTATGAGGGCGCGGTACTGTAGCAAGGGAAGGAAAAATGCAACTTGAGAAGAAAAAATAAAATTTTCAGGGTTGTTGCTAACCCAGGGGACTCAGTGATTGAACAGGGAGATAATACTGCGAGGAGGGGTGAATAAGGGTCAAAAAGGACCAAGATTCAAACTGGTTTGAAGTGCAACAAAAATCACAATTCAAAGATAAATGACTGTGAATTCAATCAATCAAGCAGTAATCAAAACCAGCGGAGTCGCCATTCTTGTTATGTAGAATTTTGTCCTACGGATAAGCCAAAACTCTCTTAACTTTAAAGCAGACTTTAAACTAACTCTAAAGCAAGAAACAAGTCAAAACAAATGCTACCTTGAATCCCTAGATCTAACGAACATCTCAGGATTAAAATGCTAAAGAGAGTAGAAGGATTTTAACTGACCTTCTATCCAGACGCTTGTTTTTGGTATTTGCTCCGAGCTCCAAGCCCTCACAAGTGAACCTGTTAAAATGGAACCAAGACACAAGAATACACTATTCTCTAGCAACCTGAAACATGAGTTAGGATCTAAATCTATGAAAGATACAAATCATATCATTAAAACAAGATTAACACAAATGATTTGGGAAAACAAGACAAGTTATTCCATTACAACTTGAAGAATACTTACAAAAGGTGCTTGATGTCCAAGCCAATCTTCCAACTCCAAGTGTCTTCTCCTCTAGCTATCTCCACAATGCTGCAAGACCATAAGTTTGGTACTCTCAAGAGTCCTCCCCCTTTTCCAATGGCATGCCTCTCTTTTATAGTGAATGGTGAGGTTAACCAACAAGAGAGATGGGTGGATCTAAGGAGAGATAAGTGGATCAGGGTTTCTAATCGAAGGAGATGAGTTGAGATCGAATCAAGGACCCCAATCTTCCATTATCTTCGAAAATCCAAAATCCCATAAGCCAAGGGAAAAAAAGCTATTAAAAGAGTACCGCGTTCTGCAAATACTGCAGAACGCGGCACTGCCGCGCTTTGGGGAAATAGCAGAACGCGGTAGTGTCTAGTACCGCGTTTTGGAAAACTAGCAAGGCGCGGTAGTGTGTGTAAATAAAGTCTAAGGTGGGTCAAAACTTGCCAGGGTGGATTCACCTTCAAGGTTGACTCTTCATCTGTCTCTTCTGGATGGTTTAAAACAGTAGGGAAAGTGTCGTCAACTCGTTTTGTGATGGAGATGCGACACTGTGAAACATAGAGGTATAACACTTGGACATCAAGCAACTCTATGTAAGCATCTTCAAGTTTCCATTAATAATAACTTGTCTTGTTTCCCATTTCGTGTGCATTGTGCTTGAATCATTGGCACAAAGTGTATCTAGTAATATTTGAATCTAACTTGTATTTCAAGGTATTTGGAAGATTGCATATTGTCTCTTGTTTGATCTTGACAGGTTCAACTTGGGAGCTTGGGGATCAAAGCTAAAATCAGGACAAACATCTGATTGGGAGGTGAGTCACACCCTTCTTCCACCATCAAATACATTTAATCTTGTTATATGAGTTTAGATCAGGATTCAAGGTTGCATTTGTTATATAATTGTCTTAGATTGTATCTAGTACATCCTAGTCTAGCCTAAGAGAACCTCTTCTTATCCGTAGGAAGAAATCTCTACCACAAAAACTGTCGACTCCACTAGGTTGAATCCATTTTCTTTTATTGTGAAGTTTGCTTTTACTTTCATTCAATTGATTGTAAAGCTGGGTCTTTTTACCCTCATTCACATCTGTTTTCTCTACTTTGGATATCTGTCATATAGTATGACCTAAACATTTAGTCTCCTGGGTTGGAAAACCCAAAAAAATTCTTAAAAATTCACCCTTACTTTCTCTCTGTGTATTTTTGGGCCCTGCACACTCTTACCAGAGAAAAAATTAGCCAATTTTTGCGCCTTATACACTCTGCAGAATGCGAAAATCTAGAATTTCCGCACCTGGGCTGCAAGCTGACCCGCAAAAATTCCCTCAGAAAGTTATTTTTTGGTTTTGTTTGGTTGATTTTACTTCACTTTTGGTTCTTTGCTCCAGCTTGCTTTGCTGACATTTGTCAGACCTCTGTGACCTGTGGTTGCAGTATATTGCTTGCATATTAGTTTCTTTTAAACTCTTTTGAATCTTTGCTTAGTTTTCAAGATCCTTTGGTAGACATTTTGAACAATTTGAGAACTAGGTCACTGTTTAAGTAGCACATACATACTCATCATTTTATGTATATTGTCTGCACATTCATATTGATATCTCTCAACAAAGTTGCAAGTGTGTTTGGTTTGTTTCATTTACTTTTGAGATTGGATTTTATGAGTCATGTGACATCATAACTAACTTATTTTCCTCCTTCTCATAGTTTGCAAAAGATTGGGCATTTCTCCATATTCAAGGTCCTTTTATACTTATGAATTTAAATCCTTGATTACATTATTGAGAGATTATATATTGATTTGAAAAATCGCATCTCTCTATCTTTTTCACAAAATTTGATATTGAAAGACCCTTTTGAGACATTCTTCCTCTTCTTGTTGAAAAGATCAAAGTCATATTTTGCATTTGGGAAGCATATCTTCATTATTATTTGTCACATATTTACACTCATTAGAAGTAGATTCAGTGATAGAGCATATTAATCTTGAAAGAAGTACCATTAGTTCGGCATATTCAAAGACAATTTTTGAGTGGTTTTTTCATCTTTTTGAAAACCTTCGTGCTTGCATTGATCGAAGAACTCTCTCCTTACCTTAGCTAGTGTTGATTGAAAGGAAAGGATTATTTGATTCATACTCATTTGCATGGTTTGAGTCAGTCATCACACCACCAAGTTGCACTTCCGTTACCCGATTGAGTAATACAACAACCATTAAAATTCACCTCCCTAACTCAACACACTTTAACCTTGCTTGAGGATAAAGATAGTTTGGTAGTTACGTAGGACACCGGGGATAAGAATCCAAATAATTCCCCCTTGTCATTTTTCACCTAAAACATAGTTGTTGTAGACTAGGGTGCCAAAATCCTCTTGTATTTGTTGACACAGTCATTGACCAGTTTGTCGAGAGGGCCCCCCCGCTACACGGGAGCAAGCAGCGAGGACAGGTTCCGGATGGACTTTGTGGAATGTCGCACTCCACTTAGCACCTAAGGATATCTATCCATTGTCTTCCTTGTATTTTCCATATAGGTGATACAAGGGCTCAAAGGAAGAAGCTCCAGTACCCTTCTCGAACATGTCATGAATGAGGTAGCTTAGTGACTTTTCTTCTAGGGCTATTTTACCCAGGATCCCTTTCGACAGAGGGATATCATTCAATTTTGGTCTCTCATTTCATATTGTTTGACTTGGATTTCATCACCTTGCGAAGGATACAATTTGTCGAGGCCTACAGCTCTTATTTAGGAAGTTTGCTTGTTATTTCATCTTTGTAGAGTGTCTTTTTCTTTTTAGTGTTGCTTGTTGGAATTCTGGCTACTTTTGTTTCAGCTCACTTACTGTGACACCAGTCCCAGTACAGTTTTTTGAGCTTGCTTTTTTTGGCCTACGAGCCCTGTCTTTTCCTAGCTCCCCTTTTGCACACTCAGTTTCTCTAGGGTTTTTGAGTTCTTTTTTCACGAGACTGTCCCCAGAACTTTTAATCCTATCACATGGTTGGTCAAAGTAAATCACGGAGACAACAGGGGAGAAGCCCCGAACCACCACCCTGGACTTCCCATCCACCTGCTTCACGTATCCCTACCCCCCTGCTGGTCGAGGAGCAGGTTGAGGGACTGTTCCACCACCTACCAGTACGACACCTCCAATTGCTTCTGTACCCCTAAACCATAGCATTGTCTTAGAGCCTAGCACAACAACCGAAACTAGTAGTGTAGCTGAGATCCATGCAATACCACAATCCACTGTTGTACCAGAAACTCACACTGCAGTGGACACTATGTTAGCTTCTGAGGCCAGTACTTTACATGATGTTACGCCGGAAGGCCCTATCCTCCCGGAGACTAGCACTGTACCATAAACGAAAACATTATTTGATGTCCCTGAAGGGTACATTGAAATCATTGAAGAACCTGAACCCACACCTTCTAGACAGTATCATCTATCTACTGATTTTGTATATCCTACTGGACAGCTGGAAACTCCACCTGTCCTCACCACATCATTAATTACCCATAGTTATGAAATTGGCTCTTCTAGTAATGTACCGTTCAACTTATCCTTTCCAAATCTCCCTTCAGGACCTGAGATCATGGCATCAATTCAATCCAGTATAGTTATTCTAGTCAACTCACCGCTAACATTGGAACACTTTAGATGTAAAACAGCTAGAATGTTGACATCGTCTTCACAATATCCCCGTATATCCACTTCTCAAACGACCAATCCTCCTGATTCCTGAGCTTCCTGACCTCCATCTAGTGACAAGACTTATCATGAATCATTCATAGGTTGGTCTGGACCCTAAGACCGGACTATACCAGAAGTCCTTCCAGACCCCTACGGGATAACCAACATTTTTTATCCCGTCTACACTTTATGGGATACAACTCTGGGCCAAGCCCTCAACGATTTTCTCACCGTTTCAATTCCTAAGAACGTGGCACCTAGAAGTCCTCAATTACTGTCCCCACACTTATTGTCATACAATATGTTCAGATTACCTTCAGGGGATGAACCCCTTATGAGGACCAACCCAATATTTTCACCATCACCACCGTTATCCAGAACTAGTGCAAGATCCTCTTCACAATTCGGCACCATTAGTTCAGTTGGCCAATCTACACCACCTCACTCTTCTAGTGCCATTATTAGAAGAATGCCCACCTCTACTGTTCGAACACCCAATGTGACTGGAGTTCATTCTTCAGCCACAATATATACCATTTTCAGAGGACAACCATTCGTTGGAACCGTTGGTCCCAGTAACCAGCACCCTCTGGTCGGACAATCTACATCATGGGTACCACCGATCCCATCTTTTGGAGGAAAACTACTTATTTCTGCTCCAAGCAGGGATACTCAACAACCACCTCCATCTGTTTCATCGGCTCAGTGGCCCCCATACCACATATTTTGTAGGATTACCATTTGTTAGTGGCCCAACAGGCACCATTCAACAACCTCATCCATCAGCATCATCTGCTCCATGGGGAACATATACTCAACCTGGCAGCGGACAACCTTATGTTAGTACCCCAACCAAAACTAACTTCCAAATTCCCTCGTCAGGCCCAATTCCTTCTTGGGGACCTCAAATCCCACTGAGTGGGGGGTATTCCTTATTTGGAAACCTGAATCAAGCTGGGGGGAAACCTAATCAGCATCAATCCTTCATTCCCCCCAACTTCAAATTTGGAATTGCTTATCCCACTGCCTCAAACACTCAATGGAACCCACCTCTTCAAGCTCCGTCTTTTAATCAAGGCGGAACAAACATTCCATGGGATCCATTTTTCCAGGCACCCCCTACCTCAGGCATGGGAAATCCACCCAACCAAGGATTTGGAAACATCCCTTGGACACAACAATACCAGGGACCTCCACCCCTCATCCCCATCCAACAATACACTCAACAACTGGTCTCTAATTCGATTCTGAATCAATTAGTTAATCCTATGATTCCGAGCAGAAACGTCCTCGAATCGTGAAGTCCTCATGATGACTAATGAGATGGTTCACATATCCGCATGCACAAAGACATATGATCCTCCCCCAGGATCAGAAAAAACTGTGACTTCCCAAGGAAAGTCTCCCTTAGAAGAATATCCCTCGACACCTCCCCTTAATGGTCATCTCCACATTGAGAGACCTGTTGCTGAAACCGTGTTGCACCCACCCAAGGCCACCATTCGAAAGGCGACCTTCAATCCCAACGCGCGAGCAGCCCATAACTACAACATCGTTGAAGACTTAGCTCAGGCACCTTGTGCTATGTCGACCCTCGAAGTTCTCCAACATTGTCCTGTACAGCGTAGAACTTTGTTATCAGCATTGGGAGCTGTTGATCCGAATTCTTCCAACACAATTTTGTTTAAACTGGAATACTTCAAACCTAGGATTTCCCACCAGTTATCCTTCTAGATTCATACTCGGATCAGTGGACACAACATCCATCGTACCATTTTGGACGAAGCTGCTTCCACCTCGATTATGTCTTTGTCCTGTTGGAGAGCCATTGGTTCTCCAGAAGTGACCTAATCTCCTACTACTTTAAAATCATTTGATGGATGTGGTTTTCACCCGTACGGACTCATCCCATTGCTTTCCATAGAGCTAGGTGGGGGAACTGTATCTATCCACGTGGATATCATAGATGCTCTGTTAGACTACAATATCTTACTCGATCGCAATTGGTTTTATGCCATGACCACCGTAGCATCCTCCATTTTTTGCTTAGTGCAATTCCTCCATCAAGGCAATATCGTCACGATAGACCAACTAGATTTTTGCACTCCATACATACATCAGAATTCCACCAACAATGTCTCGTTGCTGGAAAATTCCCAGCCTCACTTTGAGGACATTAGAGTTGGTCTTTTGAAGGATTCCTCCATCATAGGGGTATTCCTGGAAGTTCCACCCCCGGTCTTTTTGATTAACATGATTTCGACAAGCACTTCTCCACCTTACAAATCCACCAACTCGTGGGTGATACCGAGTCCATCTGAGGTCGAAACCCTTGGAACCACTATGACCTTGAACCAAAATTTAGCAACCTATCAGGCGAATTAGTCGGCTCCCGACTGGATCGACACAATTGAGCACCATTAGGTGCTAGGTTCATCGTCTCGAATCCTTTCCTCCTTACCGTACAGTGACTCCCTCACACATATTTTTCCTACGGAAAAACCTATTATGGAGATCATGAGTCTAGATGAACCCCCTTGGGAAGATCACCACCATTGGTCCTCCTTCCCCACGATTCGAGCGATAGATTCCAATTCTGAATCCACTATTTCACTAGATAATGTCAACACTAAGACTCCCCTATGTGCATATGATGTGTTATCTGAAGGGAACTTAGAAAAAATCATAGAGACCACCCCCATTGACATATCCGTGAACCTTGGTGTTGTGGAACATATCCATATTGGAAAAACATGCACTCCTATGGAGATAGAATTTTATACTGCCCTATTTAAAGAGTTCCACGACGTTTTTGCTTGGAAATATGAAGAAATGCCAGGGATAGACCCATCCATTGTGGTACATGAAATTCAATTCTATCCTGGTGCTCGACCAGTCCGACAAAAACTCTGGCCCATACATCCCTAGAAAACGGCTGCCATAAAAGCAGAAGTTGAAAAACTTCTTCGTGCTAGGTTCATCTATCATGTCCCGTTAACATATATTGGGTGTCCAATATCGTCCTCGTTGCAAATAAACAAGGTACGATCAGGGTCTGCGTCCATTACAGAGACCTAAACAAGGCTTGTCCAAAGGGAAATTATCCAACGCCTTTTATCGACCAGATTATCGATAACTATGTCGGGAGTGCCATCTTCTCATTTATGGATGTCTTCTCTGGCTACAATTCAATAGAGATACTCCCTTCTGACCAACATAAGACAGCCTTTATTTTCCCATGGGACACCTTCGTGTACCGCAAGTTACCCTTTGGTATCAAGAACGTCGGGGCCACCTTTCAACGATCAATGTCATACGCGTTTCATGATATCAAACATGTTGTAGAACCATATCTAGATGACTTACCTGATCATTCTGATACAGGAGAGGATCACCTAGATCATCTGAGTGCTATTTTCTCCTGATGTCGCCACTATAACATACGTTTGAATCCACACAAATGCGTTTTTTATGTAGAAGCCAAATTTTTTTTGGGATTCATCATTTCCAAGGATGGAATATGCCTCAACCCCGTGAAGGTAGAATCTATTTTAGCCTCGCCTTCACCCTCTAACATTCCAGAACTCTAGATTTTGCAAGGGCATGCAAATTTTTTGCGCCACTTTATCTGCAACTTCACCGAGATCATGAAGGGATACATGAGGCTTATGAAGAAAGATGTCCCTTTCTTTTGGGACGATGAATCCCAACGGTCATTTGACAATCTAAATAAATCCCTGACTAACGCTCCACTCATTCAACCCCCCAACTATACACGAGACTTTATTCTATATCTCGTCGCTTCCCTCACCACCATCGGCATGGTGCTGGTGCAATAAGATGACAACGGTAACGAGCATGTGATTTATTACCTCAGTAAGAGTCTTTTAGAGTCCGAAACCAACTATTCACATGTGGAGAAGTTGGATCTGGCTACAGTATTTGCTATCCAAAGATTCTGTCATTACATACTGCTCAGGAAAACTACTATAATTATGAACTTCAATCCTATGTATTATATCCTAACACATCAAGTGCTAGGGGGCAAATACTCTCGCTAGATTGTGGTTATCCAAGAGTTTGACTTGGAATTTTCCAAGGAAAAAGCCAAGAAATCCTTAATTTTCACCGAGCTCATGTGTGCATTGCCCCGTGCCACTGACAAAGCTGAGCCCATTGATTCTCTTCCCGGTGAATCGTTTTTTCTCATTGGCACATCCGATCCTTGGTATGGAGATATCATTTTGTATCTCCAAACCCAATGTTTTCAGCCGAACCTCAACCGAGATGAACGTCGTCGTATTCGACATCACACTAAATATTACCTGATAGTTAGCGATACTCCTTATCACCATGTTGTTGACTCTATCCTCCAACGTTGTCTAACCCTAGAAGAGGTTGAACGCGTTCTTAACGACTGCCACTCCGGAGCATGTGGCGGTCATCTTTCTAGGATGGCTACAACCCAGAAAATCCTACGCATAGGATACTTCTGGCCCTCAATCTTCAAGGACTATATTGAGACTGTCAAGAAATGTCCTCCATGTCAATTCTTCCATAGCAAGAAGCGTTCGCACCCTGCTCCACTCCATCCTGTTATTTCCATTGGCTCCTTTTCAAAATGGGGTATTGATTTTATGCATTGTAAGACTACTTCAGGCAGGGGGCATGGCTATGTCATAGTAGTCGTGGATTATTTTACTAAATGGGATGAAGCAATGCCTACTTATGCAGAGGATGGAAAAACAACCCACTTTTCATATTCAACCATATCTTTGCTAGGCTCGTAGTTCCACAAGCTATCGTGACCGATCATGGTTCCCATTTTAGGAACCACATGATTGATGAACTACGCGCCAAGTTGGGTTTTCGTCATGAAAACAAAACTCCGTATTACCCAAAGGTGAATGGTCAAGTAGAGGCCATAAATAAGGTCTTGAAGCGCATGATCCAATGCACTGTAGGTACTAAGAAGTCAAATTGGCACTTAGCTCTTTTTTCTACTCTTTGGACCTATCGAACCTCAGTAAAAAACACAACCGAATTCACACCATTCCAACTGGTGTACGGCCTGGAGGCTATCTTACCAATCGAATGTGAAATTCCATCACTGAAGCTAGCCGTCGAACTACTACCCAATACGACCTCCGAAGAAGAACGGTTCCTGTATCTATCTAAGCTAGATGAAACCCGCTGTGACGCCACATTGGCTAACAAAGCTCATAAAAAGCACGTCAAATCCCAATATGATAAGTTCATTCAACCTCGAATCTTCAATGAAGGGGACTTAGTCCTTACCTATGATCAAATGCATTATAATTTAGGGAAGGGCAAGTTGGAATCTATGTGGTATTGCCCCTATATCATGAAACGAGTATTGGATAAAGGAGCCTACGAGCTTGTCGACTGTGATGGCACACCCTTGGCATGGCCCCGTAATGGGATGTACCTCAAGAGGTTCTACGTGTAGGACTATCCTGCATCAAACACCTTGTTCATAATGTACTTAGCTTGTTTTTGAGTTCATTTGTTTGTGCGTGTGTGTTAGGATTCTATTTCATATACCTCTATTTACCTTGACTTGTGCTTCTATGCGCAGATGTCAGCTTACTACAGGTTCGCAGATGGCGCTAGCCGACATACCCGGAACCTTGCTTCAGCAGCATGGGTACTCTATTCCTTTGTCGGTGAGTTGATATCCTGAGGTGGTATCTGCTTGGGCCCCGCAACCAACAACGTTGCAGAGTACCATGCAGTCATCAAACTCCTAACTGAAGTCACTTCCCTTGAGATCCACACCCTTTCAGTCTACCTGGATTCCCAACTCATTGTATCCCATTTGAATCATGTCTACATTGTTCGCGATCCTACATTACTTCGATTATTCAGAAGAGTACGCCTCTTGGAACGATCATTTGATTTCATTCAGTATCAACATATACCAAGAGAAATCAATATGGTAGTTGATTCATTGGCTAACTATGTATTGGATTGGCATCTAGATCATACATAAAACACAACATAACAAATACATGAGTCACTGTAAATAAGAAAAACGCATAAATAAGTCCATATGTATATAAATCGCATACAATAGTTTTTCTGAGTACATATAATATAATGTGTCAAAAAGACAAAATTGGGCTCATGTCCCATACAAAACTGGCTCTCAAGCCTACATATCGCATACATGCCACTGAAAATGCTACTACCTATATCCTAATCCTGGGGCTCGCGGTGCTCATGATAGCACACGACTGCTCTCACCACACGGTGAAGCAATCTACAAATCCGCTTTGGCACAATGATGGTATTCCTTTGAAGATGATATGGTACCTCAGACAGTCTCATGAGAGGGACACCCATAGTCAGTCCCTGGAGGTTCCGCTCTACATCACGGAGCCCCCCTGCATCCTCCTCGTCATCTTGACGCTAGACCCACCTCGGTACAGTGGTGAATATCCTGCTGGCCTCCTCAGTTCGCGATCTGCAGTATTTCACATACATATGTCAAGTATTTTTTGCACATTAAAAAACAACAAAAAATTATATATTACAAAAAATAATAAAAACATGTCTGTGAATCCCATATACCTAAGTCATCCCAATCTATGTCCTCCGATAGTGCTAGGTCGATGTCTTCCTGGAATTCCACCCCATCGTAGAGATAGTCCTCAATCATAACAATCTATTGCTCAAGCCACGAGAATAATTCCTCGCCGAAAGCTAAGACTTGTGGCCCACGGATCCGCCTAACATAATCACTCCACCTCGCCATCTAAGGCTCGTGTGCAGGACGAATCAGAATACTCACTTGAGGACACAACAAAGGCACCCTCTCTAGGAATAACATCACAATGATGCTCCCGTATCCAAACTGGCTAACATCCCCATTCCTGCACTTAGTGACTTGGTCCTTGATATTTACTAGGACCCCTTCACACCAGTTGAGCAGCCTTGGTTCCATACACTCAACCGCATAAGTCATCTGTGCTTTGGTAGCAAGGTGAGCACCCACACTTCCCGCCACACGCGCTATGGTATATAGAATGGTTCTCAAAGGAAGGTTGATCACATCCGCAATGGACACTTTCCCGCTCTTCTTGCGAGACCCCTGTCTGCAATAACGGGAAACGTAAGCCTCTGTGGTCTCTTCCATGGTCTGATGCCAAGCCAAACTAACCCATGCCCCTCTCTTAGAGAGACCAATCAAGAAATAAATATCCTTGAGCTCTATCTCGATAACGTGCTTTCCAACATGGAAATCTTGGATGTCACTGTCCCACATCTGAATGATGTAGTTTAATAGCTTTCCCTACTTAGGGATGCCCCTTGTTTTGAAAAATTTCAACAAACCACATTCTCTTAGTACCGCAAGTGTGGCATTGTCATTTAGTGCATCTCTATCAACATCTTCATGCTCTTTCTCTTTCCAGTCAACCATCTTCGCTCAAACAAATTTCAAACTCCTGCAAAACACCAAAGAAAACATCTATGAGAAGATGAAGACCTGATTTTATGCCAAACATGAGAAACCAATTTGCATTTTTTCTATTCTACAGATTTTCGCGCCTAGGTATTCATCAGCCATGCGAAAACTATAAATTTTTGCACCCCTACTCAAGACAGCCACGCGAAAATCCTAAAAATTTTGTGCCTCTCTATATAGAGAGGCCGCGAAAATTTTAGAGGGCGAAATTTTTTCCCTAGAGTTCCTCAAAAGCCCAAAAAGATGGCATGAAATAGAAAAATAAAGATATGAAATGAAAGATGAGCTGAAGAGGATCTACCTGGTTCAAACGGCGGTTGAAATGGTGCCCTGGATATTTGGATATCGCCGCTTGAAGATTTTCCCTCCACAAGGTGCAAATTCCTCTTTGGGTAAAAATGGCCAAGGTAAAATGGGTAACTTCTTCTTTTACCCTCTATTTATACATATTAAGTGGCTATTTTTGCTTACTATTTTATTTTAAAAACCTTTTTAGGTCAAATTCTTCATATATCTTAATTACTAATGTCTCGTTTCCAAGGTTTTTTAACCGATTTTGATAGGATCTCATATGTTGTTCACATTGGCGGTATGACACTTTTTTTACCTTCACTAGAGCTTACTTTATCTTTTTCATGCTCTGGACCTAAACCTAAAAAATATTCCAAGCACTTTTCACACCTGAGTCTTGCTTGTTAAAACCAAGAAAAACGGTGCCGATCTTAGTCGACTTTACTCGTGCTTGTAAAAAGATGAGGAAAGTATCATTTTGGTATTATTTTATTCCTTTTTCGGACCAAGATGATTAAAATTATGAAAAACGGACCTTAGGAGTTCTCTTTAAGCTCTTTTTGGACTCCCTCATTATGAAAAGATCGCCAAGTGCACTTGTCTCTTTCACACTTGTAAAATTATTTGAAAGGACGTCTATTCAGTGATAGGTACCCCCTTTTTCGGCCCGTCTAGACTACTTACGAGAAAGGTATACCTCAGTCAACTTTTGACTGGGAGAGTTCTCTCAGAAATTGCTTTACACTTTTTCAGGTCCGGGGGACTAACTTTATGAAAAAGTACATCTTGGATTCTTATTTAAGTTTTTTAGACTCTCTAAATATGAAAAACTGTTGAGTTTTCCTTCGTTGGACTTGTTAAAATTTAACATCGAAGGGGCCACATTGGGACCAACCCCTCCTTTATCAGGTTCATAAACATGTGAGATTGGATGAGCTATACCGAGCATCTATTATCCTCTTCAAGCTCATAAAACAACAAAGAGGTACTCATCAGTTGTGCTGGGGGGGAAATTGGAAATGAGTCAAGTTTACTTTTTTTGGCAGCTTGTGAGTCATCACCTTTGAACATGGCATGCATCCACACCTTGTCTTCTTTTGGGTATTCATCCCTTTCTGATAAGTTACAATCACATTCATGCATCGTCTCCTCGGTATTTAGTCCATTCTCCTTATGGTTTCTCCTTGCTAATTCAATCCCTGCTGCCAAGCTCTACTTCATGTCATTATATGTTCAAAGGGTCAGCATTGCTTTGAGTCATCCATTATGTCAAACCTTCCATTGTGTCAGTACATATCTTTTTGATCCATTGCATCACATCTCTCTCTCATGCCGATTTCGTGTTGATGATGTGGGATTCATTATGGCCTGCCTTTGACGAGTCTATTCCTGTTGACGCCAACTCACTATCCAGGAATTAGGCTTAGGAATCAACAATTAGTACCTTGGTACCTGCATGCCTAAATGGCAGGTTTCCTCGCATTCGACAGTAGGTTTTCATCATTGACCTTTGATCGAATGATCTCATGGATGTTCGACATCAACTCATCTATTCACATTTTGTCGAGATGTACTAGAGATACCTTGGGGATCATTGTCATCATTGGTGATTTCCCTCGTACTTGTTAACAACTTACATCATTGGCTGGTAATCAAGTAGTTTCTTCCATGTTTGACTTCATGACATTGTAATCACATGGCCATATTCGTATCGTTTTGGGATCGGGTAGAAGACCCTGGACGTTTCTGATACTGTTTTCACGTCTAGGTTGTGATGGTGATTATTGAGTAGGTCTCCACATGGACTCCATGTTGATTACCTCAGTATTGTATTGTCACACAGATCCACTTTTGTATTGGTTGTGGCTGTGTTATTATTGTTTCATGGATCTACGATTGTTCATAGTAGCCATGATTTGTCCGCAGCCTATAACATCTAAGCTCTCATGGATCTGCATTGTATTGGTCAGCAGCCGTGCTTTGAGTCAATTGTTTCGATCATGGGTATGCCCGCCTCGGAGGTATTTGACATCTTGTTTCCTCGCAGCTCCTCTCTCACTCCCTCGATGCTATCTCCGCGCAATTTATTGGTAAAGTCTTTCGGCCATCAGTCTCTTCTGACCTCACACTTTAGGGGGAATCTAGTATACCTCAAAGTTACACTTTGAGCTTTAGTGTCGCATCTTTGTAGCATGTGACCCAATGACATTCCTCCCTAATGTTGTTAGAACCCTCCTTGGTCTCATCTAGACACCTAGGATATAAATCTAATTCCTATTTGCCGAGAAACAAACTAATAGGCCATGTGTCACTATAGTTGACCATGTTTTCCTTGATTTTCATGCCCTGCATATCCCATGAGGATTGAAAAGGCAACATTTTCGCGCTCTGCATAACCTCTGGGGCACGAAAATCTCCATATTTCCACACTATGCTCAATCTCTGGGGCGCGGAAATCTTGATATAGCCTTTGTCTTGGATATAGGATCTCTACCTTCCGAGAGATTTCCTTGGGATTGACATGTCTAATTCAATCTCAATCCCCTCTCTCTTTTTATCTTGGCTGATCCACTAAACCCTCATGAGATCCACCTTCCTCTCCTTATGGTTAACTCCTCAAGTGCTATAAATGAGAGGCCTTCACTGAGCCAAGGGGAGGACTACTTGGGGCATCCAACTTATGATCTTGAGAGATTTGTAGAGATAGCTAGAGGGAAGAAGCTTTGGAGCTGGAGCTGGTACTTGGACATCAAGCAACTCTATGTAAGCATCTTCAAGTTTCCATTAATAATAACTTGTCGTGTTTCCCATTTCATGTGCATTGTGCTTGAATCATTGGCATTAAGTGTATCTAGTAAGATTTGAATCTAACTTTTATTTCAAGTTATTTGGGAGATTGTGTGTTTGTCTCTTGTTTGATCTTGACAGTTTCAACTTGGGAGCTTTGGGATCAAAGCTAAAAGCGGGACAAAAATCTGATTGGGAGGTGAGTCACACCCTTCTTCCACCATCAAATACATTTAATCTTGTTATATGAGTTTAGTTCAGGATTCAAGGTTGCATTTGTTATATAATTGTCTTGGATTAGATCTAGTACATCCTAGTATAGCCTAAGAGAACCTCTTCTTATCCATAGGAAGAAAGTTCTACCACAACAACAAGCACAAGTATGGAATTGCACACGTGAAGGAGGGAGAACGAAAATTGTTATAGAAACCCTCATAAAGGACAGTGCTAAGTAAGGACAGGTTCGGTGTTACAAGTAGAACCAAAAACCAAATAACGCTCAAGCAGAGATAGCCTTTAAACCCTTGACGTCATAAACAAGTGTGCCTGAAAACCCTAGATCAGTCTTGCCAAAACAAAGCTCAAAGTTCCATAAAGACATCACTCTCAACAAAGGCTATATTAGTTCTTATAGCCTCTCAAAGACTTCCTAGAAGGTCCTTCTAAGTGATTTTAGGGCTTTTCTTACAATTAGGATAGGCATGATGTCATCAATTTATAAGTCAAATCAAAGTGGTAAGTAAACAAATTAAGGAGGGTGCATAGCTAAAAGAAGGGTCAACGAAAAAGCTAACCACAAGAGGGCTAACCACAAACAGAACAGAACCACTGCACTAACCACAAATTCAACATAAAAAAAATTCAACATAAAAAAGTCAACATAACATAACAAGTGGGCTAACCAAAAATTCGACATAACATAACAAGACTCTCTCTCAAAGATATGTGGTCCACATATGTCCCATGCAACAATTGAAAGTTTATCATCACTGTATAGGAAGGTTTCAACCTAGAAGATGCGATCCTCTCATCCTCATTTAGGTTTTGGAGGAGTCTAACTTTCAAAACACCCAACTAAGAGGAAACCAAATATGGAAGCATAGGCCTAATGAAGAACAAAAAATTCCCAATACACTTGCACCAACAAACTTAGTGAACCAAGATAGTACAATTGTACGATTAAAACATAACTTTCATCTCTTTCAAGTACTACATTAAAACATAATTTTCATCTCTTTCAACTTTAACACTCCCAAGAGGTCCTAGTGTTAAAGTTGAAACATACAGTAACAATAACATGTAAATGACACCAACAGTAGTATGACTATTTAGACAAAATTATAACAGTAGTAATAGATCTAACTCACAATACAAAACAACAAGTATGATTACTTAACAAATCAAATAACAAAATAACAAATCTAGAAAAGGAGAAAGAACAGAAAACGAACTTTACTCCTATATTTTAGCAAAACACCCAACCAAGGGGAAACCAAACATGGAATCCTAGGCCTAATGAAGAACAAAAAATTCCCAATACACTTGCACCAACAAACTTAGTGAACCAAGATAGTACAGCTGTAACATAAAACATAATTTTCATCTCTTTCAACTACTACATTAAAAAATCATTTTTTTTAATGTCCATTGGGTGACCAAAAGATAGGTCAATGGAACTGCTAAGTATAGTTATGCCAAACACCACGCGGGAGCACTAAAGTGGCTCCGATAAAGCAATACAACAGAAATCAATAAAGAGTTTGAATTGGATCAAGAATAAATCGAGAAAAACTCAAAAGATCTCAACAAGTACAATATTATAAAGATATATACATATTTTGACATGTGCCCAACAAAGGTTTGATTGAGTGAGTCTATCTCGGGAAAACCAGGCTTAAATTGCTATTAATCATGAGTCAAATTTTGACTCATGATCAATCACTAGTCAAACCAATTATGTGTCGAGAAGATCCTAAAAAAAATCATTTGGAGTCCAATAATAGTCAAATTCAGTGAATTACAAGTTTTACTTGCTATATGAGTGGTAACTATATTGTACAATATTGTGGGCTTCATAAACAGAATGCCAAAGTATCCCTCAAATGGTCAAATGTAGTCAACGCAAAAAAATAGCAGAAAAAATATGACAAAATGAAATCTGATGACTTACCTAATGGGAAGAACCTTCCTTGTACTCAGATTTTAACTTTCAGATCAAATCTTGGCTCTCAGAGGCAAGTCAATAACTAGAACAAACTGGCCCTTAGTTAAGGGGATAAACATACCTGAGAGACAGAGACCATAAATGATGATAAAAATGACAGACAAGTACAGCAAAAGAACCATCCACTCAAAGCGGTACGACATAGTCAATATCAGCCCCAAAACATCAAGCAGCACGCCAAAGTATCCCTCACATAGTCAAAGACAGTCAACGTAGCAAAAACACAACCACAACAAGCAACAATATGGAATCACACATGTAAAGGAGGGGGAACGAAAATTGTTGTAGAAACCCTCATAAAGGAAAGTGCTAAGTAAGGACAGGTTCTTTGTTGCAAGTAGATACAAAAAATGAATAATGCTCAAGCAAAGACAACCTTCAAACCCTTGATGTCATAAACAAGTGTGCCTGAAAACCCTAGATCAGTCATGCCAAAACAGATCTCAAAGTACCATAAATACATCACTCTCAACAAAGGATATACTAGTTCTTATAGCCTCTCAAATACTTCCTAGAAGGTCCTTCTATGTGACATTATCGATTCTCTTACAATTAGGCTAGGCATGACGTCATCAATTTATAAGTCAAATTAAAGTAGTAAGTAAACAAATTAAGGAGGGTGCATAGCTAAAAGAAGGGTCAACGAACAATCTAACCACAAGAGGGCTAACCAAAAGTCAACACACGAAGAGAGATAACCACAAACATAATAGAACAACTGGACTAACCACAAATTCAACATAACAAAAGTCAACATAACATAACAAGTGGGATAACCACAAAGTCAACATAAAAAAATTCAGCATAACATAACAAGTGGGCTAACCATAAATTCAACATAACATAACAAGACTATCTCTCAAAGATATGTGGTCCACATATGTCCCATGCAACAGCTAAAATTTTATCATCATTGTATAGGAAGGGTTCAGCCTGGAAGATGCGATCATCTCATCTTCATTTAGGTTCTTCCAGAATATGACTTTCAAAACACCCAACCAAGAGGAAACCAAACATGGAAGTGTAGACCTAATGAAGAAAAACAAATTCCCAATACACTTGCACCAACAAACTTAGTGAACCAAGATAGCACAATTGTAACATTAAAACATAATTTTCATCTCTTTCAACTTTAACACTCCCAAGAGGTCCCTATGTTAAAGTTGAAACATACAGTAACAATAACATGTAAATGACAGCAGCAAACACGTATGACTATTTAGACAAAATTATAATAGCAGTAATAGATCTAACTCATAATACAAAAGAACAAGTCTGATTACTTAACACAATGTTCAATATCACTACAAAGCTCTCATGAGGTATAAACATTTAAACAAGAAAAATATGTATGACCTTGACAAGAAAAAGGCCCTAAAAGTTCCATAAGCCCAAGTACAATAATTTATTTTCTAGATTTCTTTTTCTTTTGCAGTATCATGTATTCTGCAAGGATGTCAGATATTCCTTCTTCCCCTTGAATGATTGTGGTCTCTTTATGTCTCGTTAATGACCTAATTCTACATTGAGGCTACTACAGAGGGGGGGGGGGGACAATTGCAATAAGAAAGAAATGTTAAATTGGCATTTTTAGTTATTATTATTACAAGTGTTTTATATAAATCAATAAGAGCAATAGAGTTGTATTTACCTACTTCAGTAGTGGAGGAAATATGAGTAGTTTCAAATGTGGAAATGTGTTCCTCATCTTATATGGGCTCATCCACTACATGCTCTGCAGTTGAAAGAAGAAAGGTTATAATTCATACACCATTCGCAATTAAATATTTGTATTTGTAATACATACTACAAAAAAAATTTAACACATGAAATACCTCCAATACCAAGCTGAGCACTACTTTCAAGTGGCACTCCACCATCACTAGGCTCATTTGTTGATAGAGTACTTGAGGCATTTATATTTAGATTGCTTTCCTGGTTAAATGAAACAAACACATTAATTTATGGCCAAAAATAATAACCAATATTAGATTGTGCAAATAATAAATAATAAATCCTCTTCGTTGCTTTTATTTACATGAGCGCCAGGTTGGGTGTCGGAAGGTTGTGTTTTCCCAAGCTTTTCCTATGTTCAACTAAGGCTTTATAGACATGGTAATAGGCATTCCTGAGGTCTTCCTCCATAGGATCCTCTTTGAATTCTGCACCCTGCACCCTGTAGGAGCCTATTTAACATACAATACAAAATTACGACATATATGAGTAAATAAAGATATATAATACATTATTTTAAAACATAATTGAACATATATTAATAAACAAAAAAGAAGAATACATAATTATGAAACAAACAAGACAAATGAGATGTTACAGTTTTAAAAAAAATATTATAAACAAATTAATACCTGAAACAATCATTGCCAACAGTATGTGCTCCTTCTTTACTGAAATCCATGGAGGACTGTTATTGTTAATACCAAAAACAGGTGATAGCAAGTAAGTAGGTCTAAGCTCTCCAAATGGATTTACACCATTAGCTTCATGAAAGCCTAAGATTATGAGGTTCTTCTTTAAACTTTGGACATCTTTCATCTATCGTTTTCCATATAGATCCATCTGTAGGCATTCGAAGAACACCATCTTCACTTATGTTCCTTGCATGGTAATCCATTAACTATGCTATGCTTTTGCAACTAAACAATTGCCGCAAACGTGGAATTATGCGAATATAACGAAGAACCTTGGGAGCCACCTTTTTTGTTATTGTATCGAGTCAATATCTACTCTCTTCAAATTTCGGGCATTTGTCTTTCGATGCATGCTTTTTATTAATAGTAGAGAATATCATCATTAGGACATGCATGAATAGCTTGATACTCCATTCCAATATCTTTCATTATGTCATGTAAATCTCGGTATGTGCAAGGTAAAACATTTGACAATGGTAACAAAATTTCACCTATCAATGTACAACATAATTAAAAAACAATACTACTTGTTAATGTAAAGAATATTAGTAATACATATTGCATCCAAATGTTACATATGATGATCAACTAACATTAAAAACAAGTGAAAAAATAAAAAAATTTGTCATCATGTACTAGATGTGACAAAATTAATATATTACATACCTTAGGATTTGTGGCACACATGTGTTTGACATACCATTTACAACCTTTAGGTTCAACAACAACAATCAAGCAGAGAGAGGCTCATTTTTTAGCCTTCATAAAGAGGTTCACTTACCCTCTGAAGTATAGGTATATCATAAGCAACATCAAACTGATTTCCATCATCATCGATTCCAACATTATTAAATTTCTCCTGGATAAATCTATGTGTACCATCTTCTTCATCTTCTGCAACTATGTTATTATCATCATTATCTTCTTCCATAGGATCATTATCTCGATCCTCAATATTTTCTCCATGCAATTCTTGATCAACAGGTGCTTGTACAAAATACACCTCTTCCTCCTCAAGCAATGCCCTAGGGAAATTTCTCTTCACAATTACAAACAATAAAGTAACATTAGTGTGTATAAAAAATAGTTAATGATACAAAAAATAGGAAAACAAAGACAACAGAGACACTGAAAAAGACAACTTAGGTGAGAGTGAGAAACAAAGACAACATATCAATGATGAATCATGTGCAACTTATCAAGATAATTAAGAATACAATTAAAAATATGCCTAGATGTGCATCTTGAAATAATTTTAAAAGAAACAACTAAAAGACATTGTATTGGGACTAGACATGGGCAACAATGACCTCTAAATGGGGCCAATGTTGAAATTTTATCAAATTGTTTATGCATGCAATGGAATTTGACAGGGACAGACTGTTCACATGCCTTGACAATATGGAAGGGTTTCCAGACTCAACAATGACTCAAATCATTATCAATTTTTATATATTTAATTTATTGTTATAAAAAGTTTATCAACTAACATTACTGTTTATGAAAAAAGATGAATAGATATTTGGACTATAAACACTTTTTAACCAATATATATATATATATATATATATATAATTAGATTTAGAATTAAAAATTAAAAAATATATATATAAATATATAAAAATATAATTTTATTACATAAGAATCAAGTAAATTCTGAATATAACCCCCAACTCTTTAATCCCCTAAAATATATACAAAAAATAATAATAATACATTGTTTCTCTTCTACATTTAACATATAAACATTTACGAAAACAGTCTACAATACAAAGACATATAATGAATAACTTACTAATGGATGATATTCATGCCCTCCTTCAGCGTGTCCATACAATCTACAATGTTTGATAGCCAATGTTATTAGAAGTCTCCTTCGTTTCAAGCCCTTGCATATTTTACACGGGCAATAACATTTTTCATACTTCGAAGCACCCAATGCATATCCCACATTTTCTTGTCCTCCTTGCAGAATGTTCTGTGACATGTTTCCTCACCAAACCTTCAATGATGATTATCTTTAATAAAATTTTATTATGAATAGTACAAAATAATCCCTATAGCATTTGAAAATCGTCGGAAGCACAACAACAATGTTGAATCTATTAGATTATATATACTATCTAGTACCTAACTATAGAAATGATCAAATGGATAGTGCATTAAACGCAATTTACGTAGGATATCCGACAGTTATTGATTTTAATTGGACATCCGACAGTTATTCACTTTTAGACGGATATTCGACAATTCTTCATGTTTTGTCGGATATCCGACGATATCGAGCATTATAAAAATAAAAATACATATGTGATCCGACATTTTTGTCCGATTTTCATAAATTGTCGGATTCCATCGTCGGATTTTCCTCCCATATGTAGTAGTGTATGGATTGTTAACCCCTGTGCAAGTTTCAATTGATTTTTTGTTATTACCTCTTTCAATCGGTGTAATAGGAACAACTTGAGGGGTTGATTCATCCCATGGAACCCCCACATATTTATCAAAACTTACCAAAACATACGCGGGTGGTTATGGGGGTAATGTTCCAAGGTTATACACAATTTGTTCTACCACTCCAAGAGCACCATTGACCAGTCATGCATCTGCCCATATGTTCGATGTAAGCATCACCCTAGATCCATTTTCAATAAGTAACTCAAGTTCCAACTCTTCCTCATTAGTTTCCATGGAATACTTGCTCCGTACTCTTGTAGCAACGCTAGCTACAATGGGACAATGTAGATTTCTTATGGTATTGTTGTATTTCAGTGGTCATTTGTTCTGACCTCCTCTCTTTATAGGCTCTTTTTCTTTTAGGATTATTTCTTATTTTTTCACTAGTCATTTCTCTGAACCTTCTTTCTCGATAATATCTTTGTCTTTCTGCATTACATCTTCTTTGTTCTTCTCGTTCTTCAATTGTCATTTGTTATGGCCTTCTTTGTCGATATGCGCTTTGCTTTTCAAAAAAAATTCTTCGTTGTTCCACTCGTTGATCAGTTGACATATCTTCTATGTTCTATATCTATTGTCTTTGTTGAATACTTCCATGGTTGATCATATCTGAAAACAATACACCAACATTAAAGTTAGTGAAACGATATGGAAATCGATGCGACAATCAATGAAATCAATGCATCATTGTGTTTTTAAAATGTCATATTATTTCCCAAAGGAAAAAAATACTTATGCGTCACTGAAGTCTATGCATGTCACTGGAATGAATGCATAATCCTAATCTTAATCAATGCATTTGTCACTAAAGTCAATGCATTTTTATTGAAATCAATGCATTTGTCACTGAAATCAATGCATTATCCTACTCTTAGTTGATGCATTTGTCACTGAAATCAATGCATAATCCTAATCTTAATCAATGCATAATTTTAATCTTAGTAGATGCATAATCCTAATATTAGTCGATGCATTTGTCATTAAATCTATGCATAATTCTAATGTTAGTCGTTTCATTTGTCCCTGAAATCAATGCATAATTCGACTCTTAGTCGTTGCAATTGTCACTAAAATCAATGCATAATCCTAATATTAATCAATGCATTTGTCATTGAATTCAATTCATTATCCTACTCTTGGTCGATGCATTTGTCATTGAAATCTATGCATAATCCTAATCTTAATCAATGCATTTGTCACTGAAATCAATGCATAAGCTTAATCTTAGTCAATGCATAATGCTAATCTTAGTCGATGTATTTTTCATTGAAATCTATGCATAATTCTAATGTTATTTGTTGCATTTTTCACTGAAATCAATGCATAATCCTACACTTAATTGAAGCATTTGTCACTAAAATCAATGCATTATCCTACACTTAATTGATGCATTTGTCACTGAAATCAATGAACAATCTTAATCTTAATCGATGCATAATCCTAATTATATTATATTCATTTTTTAATGAAATGTAATATCCCCAATTAGAATTTTTGGGATATATTAACTCAATTGCAAAAGAGCAAGTCAGAAAAATTCAAAACTAGTAACTAGTGTTAGGCTAGAATTGTCAAAACTAGTTCTAGGCACAATTAAACCCTCTTACTTCTTCCCAAGGTGGATTGTTTTGATTTGATGTGACTGAGATCAAATGTGAAACAACTTAGACAACAGGGGATAAGCTAGCTTCAGAATCCTTTGCACAAAGTGTTGGGACTATTTATGTTTTGACAATAGCTACCGCTAAAGTCTACTCCAAAGCTTTCTGGGTACACTAGCATATGCAAACTAGATCCTTCCACTAAATTGGGCTGAAATCAGAGTTTGGATGGCATGTGTTTTTCCTCTAATCTATTGATAAACCAAAGACACAGTGGTTTTGGGGCATCTAGATTGAGTTTGGGTGACTTGGGAGAAATTGCTGCTATAGTGGTAGATCGAGTAGTTATAGTTCTGGATGAATCAAAATGACTTAGAGGAACACAAATTATGAATTTAAGGCTTGGTATGGCTTCATGATGGTTTTAATGACCTGCAACACTTTACGGAATAAAAATTGGACTCATAGAATTATTTTTGTAAAAGAAACTACAAGACTAGTAAAAAATTCATGCATAAAGAGCTAGTCTATCTGATGTGACAACAAAAATATTGAATCATGAATTTGGAGGTGACTTCAGTATTTATTACCATTAAAATTTCCAGAATCCCCAAAGGTTGAGGATTTTACAATATAGATAG
Organism: Larix kaempferi; assembly: GCA_027924585.1. Classification (NCBI taxonomy): domain Eukaryota; kingdom Viridiplantae; phylum Streptophyta; class Pinopsida; order Pinales; family Pinaceae; genus Larix; species Larix kaempferi. The sequence goes on from BSBM01000727.1 coordinate 4,190,451, forward strand.
AAATTGATGGATTGTATGAGAAGAAAGAAATCCTTCACTACCAGATTCAACCCATGGGATGAAGAATGACATTATTGATCCATATTTAACACACCACAGCTGCAATACTCATAGATTGGACCCTCATGAAGTAAGCTTCTAACTGGATGAAACTCTTGTGTTGGAGCAATGATCAACTAGATCTCTTTTCCTTCACTTCAACTCATTCAGACTCTACTGGATGGAAAATCATATCTTCACTTTCAATTCCAATGTCTGCACAGTCTTCATTCATATTGAGATAAAGAAACTGGAACAAGGTTTGCAATGGTGTTCATCTCCCAAAGCTAGTTGAGGTGCATCACTCAACCACTGTGAAGCAAAGCTCTCAAACAATTATCAAAATCACCAAAAGATGTGAGAGTGGTGTGCTCCTCTTATTTTATAGGATTAGTTTACTTGTTGGTTCAATATATGTTGTCTCCTTCACCAACCATGCGCCCTCATTGACTGTTTTTGGCAACTTTAGCCTTTTGCTTTCTTTTTCCTAGCTTTACTTCCTTTCTACTTTGGATTGCTTTCTTGCTTTTGGAAACATCATGCTTAGACGACAGAGGCTAATCTAGCTTCAGAATCCTTTGCACAAAGTACTGGGACCATTCATGTTTTGACAACAACTGTCGCTGAAGTCTACTCCAAAGCTTCTTGGGTACACCAGCATATGCAAACTAGATCTTTCCGCTAACTCGGGGTGCAATCAGAAGGTGGATGACCTATTTTTTTCCTCTAATATACTGATAAAACAAAGACACGATGTTTTTGGGGTAGCTAGACTAAGTTTGGGTGACTTGGGAGAAATTGATGCTATAGTGGCAGCTCAACTAACTATAGTTATGGATCAATCAAACTGAACCAAAGGGACATGAATTCTGATTTTAAGTCTTGGTACGGCTTCAGGAGGGTTTTAATGACCTGCAACACTTTACGGAATAAAAATTGGACTCATAGAATTCTTTTTGTAAAAGAAACTGCAAGACTAGTAAAAAATTCATGCATAAAGAGCTAGTCTAGCTATCTGACCATTCTAATGACTCAATTAATTTAATAAATCTATAATAATGTACAGTAATAGTTTTGATAACATATGATATGAATACAACAAGGTTTAATCATGAATCTGGAGGTGAATTCATTATTTATTACCATTAAAATTTCTAGAATCCCCAAAGGTTGAGGATTTTACAATATAGATAGAAATTGATGGATTGTATGAGAATAAATAAATCCTTCACCATGATATTTGACCCATGGGATGAAGAATGAAATTATTTATCCGTCGTGAACATACCACAACTGCAATAACTCATAGACTGCGCTGTCATAAAGTAAGCTTATAACTGGATGAAACTCTTGTGCTGGAGCAATGATCAACTGGATCTCTTTTCCTTCGCTTGAACTCGTTCAGATGTACTGGATGGAAATCGGATCTTCACTTTCAATTCCAATGTCTACATAGGTTGCATTCAGACTGAGACAAAGAAACTGGAACAAGGTTTGCAATGGGTTTCATCTCCCAAAGCTAGTTGAGGCACATCACTCAACCACTGAGAAGCAGAGCTCTCACACAATTATCAAAATCACCAAAATATGTGAGAGCGGTGCACTCCTCTTCTTTTATATGATGATTTTCCTTCTTGGTTCAATGTATGTGGTATCCTTCACCAACGATGCGTCCTCATTGACTGCTTTTTCCTTTATTTTTCCTAGCTTTACTGCCTTTCTACTTTGGATTGCTTTCTTGTTTTTCGAAACGTCCTACTTTTCCAAGCTTTCATCTGCTTTTCGTAGCTTTTCTCTGCTTTTCCTCTGCTTTTTCCTGCTTTTTTGCTCCTTCCTGCTTTGTGGACTTTCCTACTTTTCCTGCCTGCTTTCTGCTTTTTAGAACTGGTTGCTTTTGTGCTACTTTCTATCTTTTTGGTGGCTTTGTGTATTTTTCTGGATTTTCTCATAGTTTCCATTTTAGATGGTAACTCTTAGGCCCACAAGACCACTAGTGCACCCTCCTTGGCCACTTAGGCACATCCTCAACATAGAGTTAAATAATAAATAAATAAATAATCATGGCAATTTTATCCCGAGTCTTAAAATTAAATATTTTAACAATTAATGCCACAAAACTTAACCCCTCCTTATTAATTCTTTTAATAACAATATTTATGGGGTTGATATGTAGCAGAATGTTCATAGAGCCTTAAGAAGGGGACATTACATGAAATCAATGTATAATCATAATCTTAATCCTAATCAATGCAAAAAGAAATTTAAAAACATAGAAAAACTCATTTATATCAAAAACTAAATATAATTTATAAAATCCGCAATCAACAATTCCTTAACACCCCCCGTCAAAGGAGCAAAAACCAACAGAGGAATTAATTCACAAGCCCTCGGTCTCAGTTCATGGTCCAGAAGCATCATAAATTCTAACTTCAGACCCCACATCTCAGTCGGGGCAATCTCCCCCGGTACATGGTGAGCCAAATGATATGATCATGGCCATAGCTCCGCTCTCAGGGGCTCAGAAACGTCCTCATGAATCGGATCATTCTTACAGTGATAAGGAAGCACATGTTGTCCCTCCAACTAACGGGGATGGAATACCCCCAAATCAGTTGGCCTTGGTGGAGAAGACTGTTGCACCTCCCAGCTCCACGGGTTGGATTGATGTTCATAAGAAAAAGGGAAAAAAGGAGCTCCTCGGTTCACTCAATAAACCGATCCACTCTCTTGGTCTTAGTCTTGTGACATGTTGTTTTTCCTGTGCATCCCTTGTGGATCTGTTCCAACACAAGGGAATCTTCAACAGTTCCCCCGCTTCTTTTTGGGGGTTGATTGCGTCTTGACCCTTACAAGCAAGGATGACAGCATTTTTGTAACACTATATATAATTTATTTGTTTGAATAGAAGGATTTTACTCTCTTACTTACAAAAAAAATATAATTTATAAAATACATAAATATATTAAATAAAACTAAATATATTAAACTAAAACATTAAATTGTTAAAATAAAATAATATTATTTAATATTACTTTAAACTATTATTTTAAAGTATGAAACTAATATTAAACTACACCATTCTATTTTCTATCTAAACATCTTTGTAATATTAAACTAAACTATTATGTTTTCTATCTAAATATCTCAAACATCATTGACTTGCACTCAACCTCACCTCATGACTAAAATAATTTATCTATTATAATATAAATCTGCATTTTCATATTCATGTTAGGCCTGGTTCTGAATTTATCCCACACAACTTAGATTTAAAATAATTTATCAATTATAATATTATTTAATATTAATTTAAACTATTATTTTAACTTATGAAACTAATATTAAACTACACCATTATATTTTCTATCTAAACATATTTGTAATATTAAATTAAACTATTATGTTTTCTATCTAAATATCTCAAACATCATTGACTTACACTCAACCTCACAACTAAAATAATTTATCAATTATAATATAAATATGCATATTCATATTCATGTTAGGCGTGGTTCTGAATTTATCCCGTGCAACTTAGATTTAAAATAATTTATTAGTTATAATATAAATTATTCATATTCGTGTTAGGTGTGGTTCTGAATTTATGAAATCAAATATATTCTCCAATCACTCTCATTGCCATTTATTTCTACATGATGTTATCATGCAAAGCAATGTGAAATAACATTAATCCAAAATTTATAGTCTTGTCGCACGCAAAGCTCGCAATTTTTTTGTCAAAGTCTATATCACAGAAATCGAACCTGTGCTTTAATCGATTTACAATCTTTGAGTTTACGGTGCAGTTTTTATATGAAAAGAATTTTAACTAAGTATTTATATTAAAAAAAAAAACTGAGTATTTACTGTGCAGGTTTAATATGAAAGAATTTAAATTGAATATTTATGGTGCAGGTTTAATATGAAAAGAAGTTAAACTGAGTATTTACAGTGTGGTTTCTCTTCCACAAATGCAACTCTACATATGCAATTTCTCTTCCACAGATGCAGTTTCTCTTCCACAATTGCAACTCCACGCTAAATTCAATTCGAGCAACATGATCAAACAGACACGTTTATTTAGAAACAGTTATGATTCTTAGATTATTTAAATGGTTTGTTTTTTATATAAACTCTTTTAAAATGGTTTGTTTTTTATATAAACTATTTTAAAATGGTTTGTTTTTATTTAAATGGTTTGTTTTTTATATAAACTATTTTAAAATGGTTTGTTTGTATTTTAAAATTGAGTTGACAGGTTTTCATTATCTAAAATGTTTTTATATATACTTTTTTTTTTAACAGATAGTAACTTTAGGTTATTTTATATGACAACATGTCCCCCATACTAAGTTGTAAAGCACTTTTTGGTGTAAATATATATTATATCAAATCAAATTGATATAAATTTTTATTTTTATTTTTAGCCAGACATGTTCTTGCCCCATACTAGGTTGTGAAATGCCTCTCAACGCAAATACGACAGGATATACACTTTATAAACTAGTGTATGGACAATAAGCCATTATACTTATGGAATTCATGTTAATAATAACAATGGATAATAGAATGGAGGATTTAAACAGTTTAAAAAGTGCTTATATCAACTAGAGCAATGAAATTCAAAGTGATTTTGTGCACAATGGAAGATAGAGACCACATAGAACAATAAAAATATACAACATGATAAGAAACTACGACCTAAAGCATTTGAACCTAGTGATTCAATATTTAAATAGAATGGAAAAAATATTTTAGAAGCATATCAACTTAAGTTACAATGGTTTTGACCCCATTGAGTAGTAGAGATGAGTCCTAATGGACTAGTTACTCTGAAAATACTAGAGGGATAATAATTGAACGATCGTATGAATGGATAGAAATTCAAGAAGTACAATTTACAATAAACTTTAAATCCACAAATAATTCTATAGGGGAATGGAAAAAATTGATAAATACTTCCTAGAAGTAAACTATTCTTATATGGGTTTAACTTATAATATAACAGATTTAAGAAGATAAGTCTACATAGTTATTTACAAGATTTTGTCTCGAGAATCAGTTACCATTCTTCAATAAGTAGCTTAATTACTATATTTATTCATACATAACCAAATATACTATCCAAATCTTTAACAAGTTTGTGTATTTGGAAAAAATCCTACTTTTCCAATTGGTAGCTAAAACAAGGAAAATTGCTTGTGTTCTCCAATAAACATGTAAAGAATACTCCAAACAATTTTCCACTCTTTCAAACCTATTTATTTAAACCTGTTGCATTCTTAACTCAAGGATATTTTCTTGGATTTTATTTCTTATATCTTTTGAGGTTCAAGGGTGAAGCTTTAGGATGCATGTGGCTCATGTGGTAGTTTAAATATGTGTTTTGATAATCTGTAGGTACAACCATCGATTTTCCTTAGCTTGTGTATTCTTATCGTAATCTTCTTATGTTCCTTCTTGTGTTAAATGTTGCTATGTGGACCTCTGAAGATATCGAGTATGGATAGAATAACCTCATCAATAATTGCACCATCATATCTAACCGTCAAATCCTTATTGAATTATGATCTTGATTGGCCCTTCATTCTCTATTGATGAATCTTCCCTTAATGACACTATAGTTTTTACACTAGCAATGGGGTCCCTACTAGGACTCATAGGCCATTGATCTCCTTGGGCAGATGATTTTTTGGTAATCCACGACATTCCCACCTTTATGGACCCTAAAAGCAGTTGAATCCCATGATGATATGCAGACATTTTACTTACTTTGTGGGGTAAGCCTTAGATGTTTGTAATGTTTAAATTCTTTGAACCCTTACATATGCCTAACTTTTATAAAGGATGCATAACCATCGATCCACTAACATTGAGGAATCTCCATTTTTCCTGGAAGATTTGTGTTTCCAGTCCCTTGAGAGACTTGACCACCATGAAATATTTGTGGCCATATATTTTCTTGGGTGGCGATAATTGTAAATGTTTGGAGTGTCCTAATTTTTTCAAGCTTCCAACTAATAACATGAATCTCTTAATTGAGAATTTTGACTAGATATTAAAATGTGAACCACTAACAAAAACTATCCTTCAAATCTTTAATAAGCATCAAGGTAATAAACATCTTAGCCATATACTTTGTAATTAACTATTTCCAACACTTGTTTGGTTGAAGGGATTCATGGCACCATTTCTTCAATGGTTGCTCTAATTTTATTAATGATTCCAATAGTTTTTTCTATTTTGTTTGGTTGTGGGATGGAAGAAGAAGGGACAGATAACAAAGAATTATGAAGAGGGGTGTGGGGTTATAGTTTTGAGGGGGGACATTGCAATAGATTGAATCAGATTGCTGCACTATTTTGTTTGTTTTTCAAAACTAGATTTGCTTGCAGTTGAAAATTGATATAGAAAACCAGTTTTTGGTAACCAATATTGCATTTATATTAACCATACTTGAATACAATGCCTTGAATTATAAAGAAAACTAGGACATGGGATTCTATAGATTTCAGATCCATTATGGCTTGGGACTAACTACATATATTCAAATCTTTAGATTGGATTCAATCTACGAATAGAGGAACAATCACAAAATGCCTCTGTTACAAAATCCACATTACATGTGGTTAGGCTATACATTTGATATCTCTATTGTTGAAGAGTTCTAGTGCTTTCATTGGCCACACTTGTTTATTTTCCTATATTTGATTTAGCCAAGTAGGTTGTCCTACCTAAGATTTCTTGACCATAAAGGTTTGATTTTTCCATACTTGCTTGAGGCCAGTTTGCTACTTGCATCCAAGGACGAATTGAAAAACCATAGTTTTGACTTGTGGTGAATACCCCTAGATTAACTAGAGGTGTTGGAATAACATTTTTTAGATAGGGAATTGCACTAGTAGGAATAAAGGGAGGAGGTTGAACAAAAAGATGGCATTGGGGGGGTTGGATGTTTATAAGGTCTTGGAAGAATCATGTATTATATGAAAGTGGATCAAATGAGTTGGACACCGTCCTCTACTTGATTGTGTTTGCAGTCTTGTTCACATGTATCCTGTTACAAATTTCAATGAGCCAACACCACAATGGGTATCTAGGTCATTTTCTTGAAATATAGAGGATCATGTATGTAAGTGGATATCAGTTGGAACAAGAAACTACTTCCACATACTCTTTTTTTTTGTTTTGTTGTATGATGCATATCCCACATTGAATAGTGAAACTATACTTATGCTTATTCATATACAACTTTGTTTCATATGTTATTTGACATGTGATGCACATATAACTCTTCAGTAGACTCTTGGATTTGGTGGCTTGGTATGATAAAGATGCTCGAGAGATTTGGTATGATAAAACAGATTATTAAATAATAAACATGAATAAAGCACATGACCTAATAAAGGGGTGTGTAAATGTAAACTACATTAACAAAAGTAGAAGGAATCTAACCCAAAAAAAACTAAAGTAAATGAATAACAAAAGGTAAATTTTTAGTAAATGCTAAAATAAAGGGACTATGTTTAACCATATAAGTAAAAGAAAAAGAAATGGAAAATGTAAAATTACAAAGACATTATTTTATAAACATATTGCCATAGATGCAGGTGATTGACGCGAGGATAGCCTCCCCATTGTCCATGTATAACTGGCATGGAATGTGTGGCAAGAGGGAGGCCACAGGTGCCTTAACTCCTTCTCACCTGAGTAGAATAGTTGCATGTGGGAATTTAAACCATGTAGAAATATGTAGGGTTTGTTGAAGCTTAGCAATGTTGAACACTGACGTTTGGGAAGTGTGGAAAAAATTTCATCCTTCCTTCGACCTGGAAGGATAAGGGTGCATTCATGGCAAATAAGCATATCTTGAATGCAGACTTAAACCAGTACGGTTGAGGAAAGGAAAAGGAAAGTTTAGAGGGTGATGAAATCTAGAATGGTGTCATCACAGAGTGGAATTATAAGACCTAGGGCGTGTATGGTGTAACTCTCTATGGTGCTTGGTTTTTTTTGCAAGAAGGGATGGAAAGGGTGAGTATTGCTTTCCATTTATACAAATCCATTGAGGGAGATCCTTGATATGTAAGTTGTATCATTTTGAGAAGCGAGAATAGTGAGGACGGTGGCCTCCTTCATCTAATTGTGCTCATGGCTCCTCAGTAGAGGGCTCAGGGTAGATGGGGTGGGAGTGGGCACTCAAGGAGGGAGTGAACCTTTTCAAATCCAAAGGACACCTTTGAAGAAGAGGTCCCTTCCCACATACAAACCACCGTTGAGGTGATGGAGGAATTTTCTGTTGAGGAACAGGAAAAAGGACCCCAAGCAATCAGAGGCCATCAACCCCTACTAGATAGTTAAAATGATATTAGCTTGGGTTCTGATGCAACAATAGTTCTTTCAGGCCACAATGCTTTGGAATGTTCGTGGTATCAAGTAGGAACTGGATAGTGTCCACAAGAATTTGGATGACTTATTCGAAGCCGCAAGTGCGATTGACCAGTTAGCCAAGGAAAGTCACTAAGTCTATGGGCAGGATCCATCGATTCCATGTTTAATCAAAGAGTGTACAAGCTTCATGGACACAATGTATTTATGTCTTTTGGTTTCATGTTCGATAAATGGTTTTGTTCTATGAACTTGATGTATGCTTGGTTTCCCTATACAAGCAGGCTTGAATGACATAAATGGTCTGTATATATCTATGTTGGACCTTTTCAGCCTCGTTTCTTGTTCTCAAGTGGGTCTTAGCTTTTACTATGTCTCTTAAGAAAAAATGGGTCTCGGATAGTTTGAATGCTCCCTCATGGAGCATGATCTCTCTTTTTTTACTATATCTTTGGTTTTTGGTTTGAAAATGGAAGGATCCCAGTTTATTTACAAAAAAAAGTACATAAACAAATTTAAATATATAAAATAATAAAAATAAATTTTATAAAAACATTTTTATTCTTAAGAATGAAATTTAAAAAAACACTAAATATTAAGATAACTTAAAGCTGTGGAACCAAAAAATCTCTTTTATTTAATAATGATAATCTCATACATCATTAAAATAAACAATATCTTCAATATTCTGGAAATATTGGACCAATTTTGACTCTAAATCACAATAGATGTTAACAAATCCATTCAATTGTTATCAAGTTTAAGTGGAGAAAGAAGAAAGGTATAATATGGACTTCAAAAAATTAGTATTTTTTTTTATTGTACAATGGTTGTTCCTTACATACAAACCATCTATTAATACCACTCTGTAAAATAGATTTAAATCTAAAAACTACATACGCATGAATAATCCACCTTCTATAAAAATCTAGATTAATATCCACCTCTTCCTTTTCCCTACAACTTCAAGAGTATCATGTTGTCCACTAAATTGTTAGATCCATATAAAAATAAGGTAACTCCTTTATACTCAAGCATACTGTAACATCCCCCCTTTTAAGACCTAGTCATTTTTAAAATGTAACTGATTTTTGTATTGTTTTCTAGTGAGGGGCTCAAGGCCAAGGCCCCACTAGTAAAACCTTGAGAAATATGTGGATTAAAGTCCTAAGTATAAATGATAAATTGTAAAATTAAAAGAGATGAGAGGCAAGGACGAAGCTAAGCGACGACAACTGGAAAGGGAAACCTTGAGAACCTAAGGACGGATTTCCTTGAAGTCCTAGTCCGGCATTTAATACCAAACACACATATGAAATGACCTAAGAATAGTGTGGCAAAAAGGTACCTCATAAGGTGTCCTTATGAACGATACAATAATCATTCTTCCTACATGTGTATAATATATATATATATATCCTACTCCTACAAAAAAATACTAGAGAGAACTAGTAGAGCTAAAAGGAAGCTCAACTCATTATGTTAGTATTAAATTATATTTTGATGAGCTTAACTTATTACTGGTTATATATATACATGTAAAGGATAGTTTAAAGCGAGGAAGGACTAGCTAGAGATAATATATATATATATATGACATATATGTATAGTTGTTCCTAACAAAGAATGAAAAGGTTATTAAGGAGAAACAAGAGATCATTTTAGGAGTTAAAAACGGTTACGGCTCTTAAACATTATGCTCTTACATAAATCTTTATTCATATTAAAGTTATGTATACATTTAGAAGAGATTGGAAAACGTAAATCCTTATAGATTAAAGTTATGCCAGGGAAAGGAAAGAACCACCTTGAAATAAAGGTAAGCATTTATCCTTATATAAATTAAAGGGAACTAACAACCATCTTCTTCCTTTAAGAGTGAAGTTAGCCATACATATATGTAAGAAGCTCAACGAGCACAAAGGTAAGCATTAAAAATATATTATATATATTTAAAAACTAATGCATGAACTTTTACATGAAGTTACCACTAAGTTAGGTAATGTCACGCCGTTGATACTTAAGGGGACAAGCCAGCAATTCTAGGACATAACGTCCTCCTTTTGAGCACCGAGCCTTCGCAATTAAAGGAAAATTTTCTTGTTATTCTAGAAGGTGGTTATAATATCCGTTCTAGCTGAGCCTCAACGATAGCTGTTGAAAAGGCGAACAGTTGGCCCCTGTTACATGTGTGTATGTAAAACCCTTCGAACTGCCACTTGGCAGGGGGACATATTCCCGATCGAGGGTGTACACTTCTGTATGAACAGCAAGACGGGGTCTTTTAAGGGGAGGGACAGCTCTCTGAAAGGGGCTCGATCCCATATTGGTGAGGAGAGGAATGACTGGGACTTATTACATTCTGTGTAATTAGTTTTCTCTGGACAACAAATCTTCTATGCTGTTCACGGTAGGTTGTATGCAGTCTTTAAAAAAAAACTTAAATCTCGTATTTTTCGTTTAGTACCATGATTTTACTGTTGAGGTTATGCTGCCATAATATCGTGGAGAAACCAGCTTTCTTTTAGCTCTGTCATTTGTCTTTATGGTGCCAAATGCGTCGATATTTTGAAATCTTTGTTGTTTACTGTTGCCATGATTTCATGTGATCTATCTTTGGATTAGATCCCTCTGAATGCAACTGTGATCTCAAGATTTTGTCTCAAGGAACTTGGATCGCCGCGTAAATTCTTTAAAACCGCCGAAGTATGTTTAAAAACAAGGGACGGATCACAGCTTTCAAAACGTTTTGTTGATCGATCTCTGTGTAAAGAGTCACATGCCAGTTCCCTATGCTGAATATGAACTGTGCAAGTATGGATCAATGGATTTACCTATCCTTTCTACAATGCCATCTACGCATAGATCATTTGTTTGGATATTAAAATATCTCGGAGAGTGCGATGTGAGCAATTATAAGTCGAATACCCTGCTGTGCTAGGAGTGCGAGAGGAGTTCCGCCATCGATCTGATTTGGGTTGAGATGATGAAAGTTGTGAGATAAAGGTATGAGCACTGTTGCAGTCATTTGGTAGGAAAGCGATTAAGGTATGATCTATCTTTTATTTGTCGTTGCTTGATATAAGTATTTTCAATCCCTACTTGGCTGAGTTCATTTTGTTATCCAACATTTATAGCAGAATTATCTTTGCATCCTTTAGATATAATGGATCTCTACTTAAGCATGTTGATTCTGGATTGATGCGTAAGAACCTGGTAAGTAACAGAGTTACAGTTGAACCTGTTAGATACAAATTTATCGCTGCATTCTTAGATGTAGTCGATCTGTGCTTAGTGATTTTGTGTTTTTGTTATTGCTCTGTCGATTTGCATACAGAGTTAAAATATGAAGTATATTGTTGTTTATAGTATGAGCAGTGCGATGTATCACATCTGTATACACTATAAACTTAGACTGCAATTCCTGTACAGTATGCTGGAATATATTATATGTATATCTTTAAGTTGTTCGTGGTTAGTCTACGGTATGTAGATAGACATAGAGTGGATTTCCCTGACGTAAAAATATTAATCCAGTATGATAAATATATATATATATATTACCGAATTCGTTTCCCTTCAATTTTTTATACATATAAATGACAGCAGGAAGGGAAGGTTTGTCAACTACATGGTAAGGACGGCTCTTCTGAGCTTGACCCCCACTTCCTTCTGTAAAGTATTACATAACAACTGTGTGAATATCAAATTTGCAGTTAGTAGGTTCCTACCGCATTAATAGCATCCTTGAGTAAAAACTAGTAGCCGTTTTCTAACACTCAGAATTATAGTTGGAAATTTATGCACCTAGCTCTCTCGATCCTTGCGATGGAGTCTTAAATTACTTTAGGTTGAATTGAAATTTCATGACGTTGGTTTTAATTTTAAAGTGAGTTTCTGTTTCTTATATATATATATGTGTATGTATTATATAAGATAGATTCATGTATCTACCTTGATCAGTGAAGATGACGTCGATAGTATCTTTGAAGGATATTAACATATTAAAATATACCTTGTTATATATGATAGTATATACCATTATGTTAGAATATATAAACATATTAAAATAGAGATGTCTTTACAATTTCTCTTGACGAATAGGGCATGACTATCTATTTCGGAATGGTTGGGAGAATGTTCTCTAGGATTTAGGCTTTGAAAAGTGAAAGGCAACAAGTGTGTTGCAGGATGTAATACTCTCCTTTTATGAATAAACAAATGACACAACACCTTTGGTGGATGTAGCTCTAGATTGGGTGAACCACGTGAAAAATGGCCTCTCCTGGATATGTTATCTAGTACTTATGTGAAAGTGATGGTTTGTATAAGTGTGCATCTGGCAATTGATTTTTTTATTAGATGAATAGTTGAATGAATTATGGAACTTATGTATGGTTATTCTTTGACTCATAACGTTATGTCTTTTATGTGTACCTAAGTTGTGTTATTTTGGGCATTCTATTATATGTACCTTGCATCGTTAACTCTCCTTGATAATTGAGAAGTCATTGTAATCTATGTGGATGTATTCCTAAAAAGAATAACTCATTATTGGGATTTTCAATAATGCATGGCCAAATAAACATGTTCTAGTTTTTAAGTTCAAAGATAAGAAATTTCACAGATGATTGTAAAGCAAATATCACTTCCTTTCAATTCGAGTTATCATGATGAATGAATGGTTGTCCTAGATATCGAAGAGGGTGGAAGTAACTTATCATGGTACACAAATGTTATGAAATTTTCTTACACAAAAAGGTAAAACATTTATAGACATTTTATAAAGTTACGTAAATTTAAGTTATGGGATTTGTATTACGATTGTCATTAAAAGTTTTTGAAAATTCACAATTTTTTCTAACTCTCAAATTTGGGTCGTTACATATGGTATCAGAGCTTTAGGTTACAATACTAGGGCCTATTGGGCTCAACATCACATAATAAATATGAAGACTAATCAAGAGGTTATTGTTTTGTCTTGATGCATGGACTGTACTGGACGAGGGGAAAATGATTCTCCAAGTTCAACTCCAAGTTTCTCTAAAAGAATAGAGATAAGTATTTTATTCACAGTTAGGTATGCTATCTTATCATAAGTTTCATTGCTAGATAAAAGGTATAGCTACTCACATAGTATTGGCATGGAGTGTGACATATTGTTAAAATGACAGTTAGTTTGAATTCATGTATCATATGCAAGGGAAATACCTAAGGGGCTTGAAAGTTACAAATAACTACTAGGATATAATTATCTTTTATGAAAGAAGTGTCGACATAGATGTTGTCCTTATTGCCTTTCTGAAATTTATGTGAAGTATAATGAATATTTGTATCATGATTTGTTAAAAGGAATAGTATTCATACACTCCAAAGAAGCATGCTTGTTAGATTAGGAAAAGTCACTTGAAAATCTTCACTTATCATAGCTATATTCTATTTTGGATTGTATAGTTGTTGTATATTCTTCTAACATTTTTCACAAAATGCTATAACAAAAGATATTGCCTCCGTAGAAATTATAGAATGAGATTGGGAAAAATTATTAGTTAAGTGTTGATAGGTTCCTTCCTCGAAGGAAAGGTGGTCCTCAAGTGTGAATAATAGAATGTACATCCTTGTACTTAGGTTCTGACAGTATGACTATTGCAAAAATACATGTTGTCTTTCTTTCATATTTTCTTTCGTGAATCCAATGGTATGTAGTCCATAGACTAAGCAATTACTAATCTTGAATATTAATAGTCGGTTGAATTTGACATACCAGGTTACAAGTTATGTTTAAAAATATGAACAAATTCATTCATAAGGTGACTCATGCATTTGAATATTGTTTTGTTTTGTTAAAAGTTAAGATTGTAATATGATATCTCATTATAGAGGTATAAAGATTCTTATTAGAACTATTTAAATAAAGATGCATAGGTTTTATTGCATGTTGAGTATTCAAATAGGTGAAACATAATCATAATAAGAGTATATCACCTTATGAAAATGCAAGTTTTAGTTGATGAAGTCAAGTCATATATATATCGATCGAAGCTCATCATGAGTGCTCGATTGATACAATATCATCTCGGGAAAATTAGAAATGATGATCATATAAAGGATTGCACGATAGCATTTATAGGTTGAGTTATTAGTGTCATAGGGAAAAAAATTTCATGTCTTATCAAGATATGTATGTATATTTTAAAGGGTCGAAAGTACCTTGAAAGTTGATATATTATGATGAATTGTGAAATAGTGTAAGGTAAAATTAGATTATCATATGGAGGTCTGTGAAATTGTTATGAATTGCCTTGTTATTTAATTATAAGCTTTATGATGATATTTCATTGAAACTAACTGTATTAAAGACTTGTATTCATGAGAATGTTTGGATGTTGTGAGTGAATTATGATTTCCTTACTATTGTGTTAGGAGCACACTTGTCTCATGAAATTTGATTTTTGTTATTTAAAGAATTACTAACGAGTGAATTTGGTAGATGGTCACATTCTGTCGAACTTGTGGAAAGACAAGGACGCGAGATAGTATACATGGTAAGTATATGGTAAGAAGATGAGTAAAGATCAAGGACTCATGAAAGGATATGTTAAAAGCATGCGTTCGAACTGATGAGTAAAAAGGTGAACATATGTGGTGTTAGTATTTTGTTGCTATTATGTTGCATGTTGTGGTTAACCAAAACTACAAGAAATAATAAATTATTGTTATTTCCTGGACTCAAACAAGAAGTTTTGAGGGGAAAACAATGTTCCGAGACTCAAGGAGTAGGCTTGAAGTGGCAAAAATTGACCGAACTCTGCTTTGCTAAAGCAACTTTTCCTGGACTCAAGCAGGAGGCTGGGTGGAAAAGAAATTCCTTGACTCAAGCAAAAAGGCTTGAGGTGAATTGTGAAAGAGTTTTGTGATATCAATGGCAAAGACCTAGGCACAAAGATTGACATCTGGAGAAAGGACGTTGTTTGATGTCTTAAGGAGGAAATTTTTTTGAGTAGCAATCAAAAAGGAGAGTAACCTCAAAAGTGTAGCCCGTAAGTCCACAGAGATTGGTGACATAATTCGAGGAAGAATTATGTGTTCAGCAGAGGGTTGATGATGTTCCAAACTCATGGGAGAGTTTGATGATCAACAAAGTGTTGTTGAAAGAATTGTTTTTTGATATAGCAAATGAGTTGTCTTGTAACTAGACTATGTGGATGTCTTTATGTGTAAATGTTATGAATGATTGAGTAAGAAAAATTTCCTCAAGGATGAGGATGAATGATAAATGTTAAAAGTTTATTTGAAATTTGTGAAGTATATGATGCTAACCTGTGAATGATAAGGTGTTCCAAAAGATTGGTGCATACCTTATGACTAAAATGTCAAATGGTATAATTATGTTATGCTGAAGAATCTTATATGAGGTGCACAATGTACAGGTTGTGAAAGAAGTATAAACCATAAAGACTTGCGAAGATCATGAAGATTCAAAGAGGAACAAGAAAACCGAAGAATAGACTACGAGTGAACTGAACAAAATGAAGTACAAAATAAACTCAAGATCCTAAGGGTAGTCTTCAAAAATGTGAACACCGAGGACTACGTTATTCTAAAGGAGGGGAGGATGTAACATCCCCCATTTTAAGACCTAGTCATTTTTAAAATATAACTGATTTTTGTATTGTTTTCTGGTGAGGGGCTCAAGGCCAAGTCCACACCAGTAAAACATTGTGGATTATGTGGATTAAATTCCTAAGTATAAATGGTAAATTGTAAAATTAAAAGAGACGAGAGGCAAGGACTTAACTAAGCGACGACAACTGGAGTCAAAGTGAAACCTTGAGAGCCTAAGGATGGATTTCCTTGAAGTCCTAGTCTGGCATTTAATACCAAGCACACATATGAAATGACCTAAGAATA
Organism: Larix kaempferi; assembly: GCA_027924585.1. Classification (NCBI taxonomy): domain Eukaryota; kingdom Viridiplantae; phylum Streptophyta; class Pinopsida; order Pinales; family Pinaceae; genus Larix; species Larix kaempferi. The sequence goes on from BSBM01000727.1 coordinate 4,206,789, forward strand.
GTGTGGAAAAAAGGTACCTCATAAGGTGTCCTTATGAATGATACAATAATCATTCTTCCGACATGTGTATAATATAGATAGATAGATAGATAGATAGATATAGATATATATCCTACTCCTACAAAAAAATAATAGAGAGAACTAGTAGAGCTAAAAGGAAGCTCAACTCATTATGTTAGTATTAAATTATATTTTGATGAGCTTAACTTATTACTGGTTATATATATATATATATACATGTAAAGAATAGTTTAAACCGAGGAAGGACTAGGCTATTATTTCCTAGAGATAATATATATATATAGATATAGATATAGATATATATGTGCCTAACAAAGAATGAAAAGGTTATTAAGGAGAAACAAGAGATCATTTTAGGAGTTAAAAACGGTTATGGCTCTTAAACATTATGGTCTTACATACATTGTTATTCATATTAAAGTTATGTATACATTTGGAAGATATTGGCAAACGTAAATCCTTATAGATTAAAGTTATGCCAAGGAAAGGAAAGAACCACCTTGAAATAAAGGTAAGCATTTATCCTTATATAAATTAAAGGGAACTAACAACCATCTTCTTCCTTTAAGAATGAAGTTAGCCACACATATATGTAAGAAGCTCATCGAGCACAAAGGTAAGCGTTAAAAATATATTTATATATATTTAAAAACTCGTGCATGAAATTTTACATGAAGTTACCACTAAGTTAGGTAAAGTCACGCCGTTGATACTTAAGGGGACAGGCCATCAATTCTAGGATATAGCGTCCTCCTTTTGAGCGCCGAGCCTTCGCAATTAAAGGAAACTTTTCTTGTTATTCTAGAAGGTGGTTATAATCTGCGTTCTATCTGAGCCTCAGCGACAGCTATTGAAGAGGAGAATAGTTGGCACCTGTTACGTGTGTGTATGTAGAACCCTTCGAGCTGCCACTTGGCAGGGGGAGATATTCCTAATCGAGGGTGTACTCTTTTGTATGAACAACAAGACGGGGTCTTTTAAGGGGAGGGATGGCTCTGTAAAAGGGGCTCGATCCCATATTGGTTAGGAGAGGAATGACTGTGACTTATTAACTTCTGTGTAATTAGTTTTCTCTGGACAACAAATCTTCTATGTTGTTCACGGTAGGTTGTATGCAGTCCTGAAAAAAAAAAACTTAAATCTCGGATTTTTCGATTAGTGCCATGATTTTACTGTTGAGGTTATGCTGCCATAATCTCGTGGAGAAACCAACTTTCTTTTATCTCTGTCATTTGTCTTTATGGTGCCAAATTCATCGATATTTTGAAATCTCTGTTGTTTACCGCTGCCACAATTTCATGTGATCTATCTTTTGATTAGATCATTACGAATGCAACTGTGATCTCCAGATTTTGTCTCAAGGAACTTGGATTGCCGCGTAAATTCTTTAAAACCATTGAAGTATGTTTAAAAATAGGGGACAGATCATAGCTTTCAAAATGTTTTGTTGATCAATCACTGTGTAAAGATTCACATGCCAGTTCCCTATGTTGAATATGAACTGTACAAGTATGGATCGATGGATTTACCTATCCTTTCTACAATGCCATCTACGCATAGATCGTTTGTAAGGATATTAAAATATCCTAGAGAGTGCGATGTGAGCAATTATAAGTCGGATACCCTGTTGTACTAGGAGTGCGATAGGAGTTCCGCCATCGATCTTATTTGGGTTGAGATGATGAAAGATGTGAGATAAAGGTATGAGCACTGTTGCAGTCATTTGGTAGGAAAGCGATTAAGGTATGATCTATCTTTTATTTGTCGTTGCTTGATAGAAGTATTTTCAATCCCTACTTGGCTTAGTTCATTTTGTTATCCATCATTTATAGCAGAATTATCTTTGCATCCTTTAGATATAATGAATCTCTAGTTAAGCATGTTGATTCTGGATTGATGCATAACAACCTGGTAAGTAACAGAGTTATAGTTGAACCTGTTAGATACAGAGTTATCGCTGCATTCTTAGATGTAGTCGATCTGTGCTTAGTGATTTTGTGCTTTTGTTATTGCTCTGTCGATTTGCATACATAGTTAAAATATGAAGTATATTGTTGTTTATAGTATGAGCAGTGCGATGTATCACGTCCGAATATACAATAAACTTTGGATGCAATTCCCGTACAGTACGCTGGAATATATTATATGTATATCTTTAAGTTGTTTGTGGTCAGTCTACGGTATGTAGATAGACATAGAGTGGATTTCTGGGACGTAAAACTATTAATCCAATATGATATATATATATATATATATATATAGATATAGATATATATATATATATATATATAGATTACCGAATTCGTTTCCCTTCAATTTTTTATACATATAAATAATAGCAGGAAGGGAAGGTTTGTCAACTACGTGGTAAGGACGGCTCTTCTGAGCTCGACACCCACTTCCTTCTGTAAAGTATTACATAACTAACTATGTGAATATCAAATTTGCAGTTAGTAGTTTCCTACCGCATTAATAGCATCCTTGAGTAAAAACTGGTAGTTGTTTTCTACCACTTAGAATTATAGTTGGAAATTTAAGCATCTAGCTCTCTCGATCCTTGCGATGGAGTCTTAAATTACTTTAGGTTGAATTCAAATTTCATGACACTGGTTTTAATTTTAAAGTGAGTTTTGGTTTGTAATATATAGATATATAGATATATATATGTATTATATAAGATATATTCATGTATCTACCTTGATCAGTCAAGATGGCACCGATAGTATCTTTGAAGGATATTAACATATTAAAATATACATTGTTATATATGATAGTATATGCCATTATGTTAAAAGATATAAACATATTAAAATAGAGATGTCCTTACATTTTATCTTGACGAATAGGGCATGACTACCTATTTCAAAATGGTTGGGAGAATGTTCTCTAGGATTTAGGCTTTGAAAAGTAAAAGGAAACAAGTGTGTTGCAAGATGTAATACTCTCCTTTGATGAATAAATAAATGACACAACACCTTTGGTGGACGTAGCCCTAGATTGGGTGAACCACGTGAAAAATGGCCTCTCCTAGATATGTTATCTAGTACTTATGTGAAAGTGATGGTTTGTATAAGTGTACATCTAGCAATTGATTTTTTTTATTAGATGAATAGTTGAATGAATTATGGAACTTATGTATGGTTATTCTTGGACTCATAACGCTATGTCTTTAATGTGTACCTAAGTTGTTCTATTTTGGGCATTCTATTATATGTACCTTGCATCTTTAACTCTCCTTGATAATTGAGAAGTCATTGTCATCTATGTGGATGTCTTCCAAAAAAAATAACTCATTATTGGGATTTTCGATCATGCATGGCCATATAAACCTGTTCTAGTTTTTAAGTTCATAGATAAGAAATTTCACAAATGATTGTAGAGCAAAGATCACTTCCTTTCAATTCAAGTTATCATGATGAATGAATGGTTGTCCTAGATATCGAAGAGGGTCGAAGTAACTTATCATGGTAGATAAATGTTATGAAATTTTCTTACACAAAAAGGTAAAACATTTATAGACATTTTATAAAGTTACGTAAATTTAAGTTATGGGATTTGTATTACGATTGTCATTAAAAGTTTTTGAAAATAAACAATTTTTACTAACTCTCAAATTTGGGTTCGTTACATATGGTATCAGAGCTTTAGGTTACAATACTAGGGCCGATTGGGCTCAACATGAGATAATAAATATGAAGACTAATCAAGTGGTTATTTTTTGTCTTGATGCATGGACTGTACTGGACGAGGGGAAAATGATTCTCCAAATTTCTCCAAAAGAATAGAGATAACTATTTTATTCTCAGTTAGGTATGCTATCTTATCGTAAGTTTACTTGCTAGATAAAAGGTATAGCTACTCACATAGTATTGGCATGGAGTGTGACATATTGTTAAAATGACGGTTAGTTTGAATTCGTGTATGATATGCAAGGGAAATACCTAAGGGGCTTGAAAGTTACAAATAACTACTAGGATGTAATTATCTTTTATGAAAGAAGTGTCGACATAGATGTTGTTCTTACGTCCTTTCTAAAATTGATGTGAAGTATAATGAATATTTGTATCATGATTTTGTTAAAAGGAATAGTATTCATACACTCCAAAGAAGCGTGCTTGTTAGATTAGGAAAAGTCACTTGAAAATCTTCACTTATAATAGCTATATTCTATTTTGGATTGTATAGTTGTTGTATATTCTTTTAACAGTTTTCATGAAATGCTATATCAAAAGATATTGCCTCCGTAGAAATTATGGAATGAGATTGGGAAATATTATTAGTTAAGTGTTGATAGGTTCCTTCCTCGAAGGAAAGTTGGTCCTCAAGTGTCAATAATAGAATGTACATCCTTGTACTTAGGTTCTAACAGTATGACTATTGCAAAAATACATGTTGTCATTCTTTCATATTTTTTTTCCTAAATCCAATGGTATGTAGTCCATAGACTAAGCAATTATTAATCTTGAATATTAATAGCCGGTTGAATTTGACATACCAGGTTACAAGTTATGTTTAGAAATATGAACAAATTCATTGATAAGGTGACTCATGCATTTGAATATTGTTTTGTTTTGTTAAAAGTTAAGATTGTAATATGATATTTCATTATAGAGGTATAAAGATTCTTATTAGAACTTTTTAAATAAAGATGCATAGGTTTTATTGCATGTTGAGTATTCAAATAGGTGAAACATAATCATAATAAGAGTATATCACCTTACGAAAATGCAAGTTTCAGTTGATGAAGTCAAGTCATATATATATCGATCGAAGCTCATCATCAGTGCTCAATTGATACAATATCATCTCAGGAAAATTAGAAATGATGATCATATAAAGGAATGCATGATAGCATTTATAAGTTGAGTTATTAGTGTTGTAGGGAAAATTTTGTCATGTCTTATCAAGATATGTATGTATATTTTAAAGGGTCGAAAGTACCTTGAAAGTTGAGATATTATGATGAATTGTGAAATAGTGTAAGGTAAAATTAGATTATCATATGGAAGTCTGTGAAATTGTTATGAATTGCCTTGTTATTTAAATATAAGCTTTATGATGATATTTCGTTGAAACTAACTATATTAAATACTTGTATTCATGAGAATGTTTGGATGTTGTAAGTGAATGATGATTTCCTTACTATTGAGTTAGTAGCAGACTTGTCTCATGAAATTTGATTTTTTTTATTTAAAGAATTACTAATGAGTGAATTTGGCAGATGGTCACATTCTGTCCAACTTGTGGAAAGACAAGGACGCAAGATAGTATACATGGTAAGTATATGGTAAGAAGATGAGTAAAGATCAAGCACTCGTGAAAGGATATCTTAAAAGCATGTGTTCGAACTGATGAGTAAAAAGGTGAACATATGTGGTGTTAGTATTTTGTTGCTATTATGTTGCATGTTGTGGTTAACCAAAACTACAAGAAATAATAAATGATTGTTATTTCTTGGCCTCAAACGAGAAGGTTTGAGGGGAAAATAATGTTACGGGACTCAAGCAGGAGGCTTGAAGTGGCAAAAATTGACCCAACTCTGCTTTTCTAAAGCAACTTTTCCTGGACTCAAGCAAGAGGCTGGGTGCAAAAGAAATTTCTGGACTCAAGCAAGAAGGCTTGAGGGGAATTGTTAAATATTTTTGTGGTATCAATGGCAAATATATAGGCACAAAGATTGACATCTGGAGACAAGACGTTGTTTGATGTCTTGAGGAGGAAAACCTTTTGACTAACAATCAAAAAGGAGAGCAACCTCAAAAGTGTAGCCTGTAAGTCCATAGGAATTGGTGACAGAATTTGAGGAAGAATTCTATGTTCAGCAGAGGGTTGATGATGTTCCAAACTCATGGGAGAGTTTGATGATCAACAAAGTGTTGTTGAAAGAATTTTTTATGATATAACAAATGAGTTGTCTTGTAACTAGACTATGTGGATGTCTTTGTGTAAACGCTATGAATGCGTGAGTAAGCAAAATTTACTCAAGTATGAGGATGAATGATAAATGTTAAAATTTTATTTGAAATTTGTGACGTATATGATGCCAACCTATGAATGATAAGGTGTTCCAAAATATTGGTGCTTACCATATGATTAAAATGGAAAATGGTATAATTATGTTATGCTGAAGAATCTTGTATGAGCTACACAATGTACAGGTTGTGAAAGAAGTATGAACCATAAAGACTTGCGAAGATCATGAAGATTCAAAGAGGAACAAGAAAACCAAAGAAGAGACGACAAGTGAATTGAACAAAAGGAAGTACAAAAGAAACTCAAGAGCCTAAGGCTAGTCTTGAAGAATGTGAACACCGAGGACAATGTTATTCTTAAGGGGAGGGGGATGTAACATCCCCCCTTTTAAGACCTAGTCATTTTTAAAATGTGACTGATTTTTGTATTTTTTTATGGTGAGGGGATCAAGGCCAAGGCCCAACTAGTAAAACCTTGTGAATTATGTGGATTAAAGTCCTAATTATAAATGGTAAATTGTAAAATTAAAAGAGACGAGAGGCAAGGACGTAGCTAAGCAACAACAACTGGAATCAAAGGGAAACCTTGAGAACCTAAGGACAGATTTCCTTGAAGTCCTAGTCCGGCATTTAATACCAAGCACACATATGAAATGACCTAAGAATAGTGTGGAAAAAAGGTACCTCATAAGGTGTCCTTATGAACGATACAATAATCATTCTTCCTACATGTGTATAATATATATATATATATATCCTACTCCTACAAAAAATAACTAGAGGGAACTAGTAGAGCTAAAAGGAAGCTCGGCTCATTATGTTAGTATTAAATTATATTTTGATGAGCTTAACTTATTACTAGTTATATATATACATGTAAAGGATAGTTTAAAGTGAGGAAGGACTAGGCTATTATTTCCTAGAGATCATATATATGTGTGTGTGTGTGTGTGTATGTATATATATGACATATATGTATAGTTGTGCCTAACAAAGAATGAAAAAGGTTATTAAGGAGAAACAAGAGATCATTTTAGGAGTTAAAAACGGTTATGGATCTTAAACATTATGCTCTTACATAAATCTTTATTCATATTAAAGTTATGTATAAATTTAGAAGATATTGGAAAACGTAAATCCTTATAGATTAAAGATATGCCAAGGAAAGGAAAGAAACACCTTGAAATAAAGGTAATCAATTATTCTTATATAAATTAAAGGGAACTAACAACCATCTTCTTCTTTTAAGAGTGAAGTTAGCCACACATATATGTAAGAATCTCATCGAGCACAAGGGTAAGCGTTAAAAATATATTTATATATATTTAAAAACTCATGCATGGACTTTTACATGAAGTTACCACTAAGTTAGGTAAAGTCACGCTGTTGATACTTATGGGGATTGGCCAGCAATTCTAGGATATAGCATCCTCCTTTTGAGCACTGAGCCTTCACAATTAAAGGAAAATTTTCTCGTTATTCTAGAAGGTGGTTATAATCTGTGTTCTATCTGAGCCTCAGCGACAACTATTGAAAAGGCGAACAGTTGGCACCTGTTACGTGTGTGTATGTAGAACCCTTCGAGCTGCCACTTGGTAGGGGGAGATATTCCTGATCGAGGGTTTACTCTTCTGTATGAACAGTAAGACGGGGTCTTTTAAGGGGAGTGACGGCTCTGTAAAAGGGGCCTGATCCCATCTTGGTGAGGAGAGGAATGATTGCGACTTATTACCTTCTATGTAATTAGTTTTCTCTAGACAACGAATCTTCTATGATGTTCGCGCTAGGTTGTATGCAATCTTGAAAAAAAACTTAAATCTCGGATTTTTCGTTTAGTGCCATGATTTTATTGTTGAGGTTATGCTGCCATAATCTCGTGGAGAAGCCAGCTTTCTTTTATCTCTATCATTTGTCGTTATGGTGCCAAATGCGTCGATATTTTGAAATCTGTGTTGTTTACTGCTGCCATGGTTTCATGTGATCTATCTTTGGATTAGATCACTATGAATGCAACTTTGATCTCTAGATTTTGTCTCAAGGAACTTGGATCGCCGTGTAAATTATTTAAAACCGCCGAAGTATGTGTCAAGAGTCACATGCCAGTTCCCTATGCTGAATACGAACTGTGCAAGTATGGGTCGATGGATTTATCTATCCTTTCTCCAATGCCATCTATGCATAGATCGTTTATTTGGATATCAAAATATCCTGGAGAGTGCAATGTGAGCAATTATAAGTCGGATACCCTGATGTGCTAGGAGTACAAGAGGAGTTCCTCCATTGATCTGATTTGGGTTGAGATGATGAAAGCTGTGAGATAAAGGTATGAGCACTGTTGTAGTCATTTGGTAGGAAAGCGATTAAGGTATGATCTATATTTTATTTTTTGTTGCTTGATAGAAGTATTTTCAATCCCTACTTGGCTTAATTCATTTTGTTATCCAGCATTTATAGTAGACTTATCTTTGCAACATTTAGATATAATGGATCTCTACTTAAGCATGTTGATTCTGGATTGATGCGTAAGAACCTGGTAAGTAACAAAGTTATAGTTGAACCTGTTAGATACAGATTTATCGTTGCATTCTTAGATGTAGTCGATCTGTGCTTAGTGATTTTCTGCTTTTGTTATTGCTCTGTCGATTTGCATACAGAGTTAAAATATGAAGTATATTGTTGTTTATAGTATGAGCAGTGCGATGTATCACATCCGAATATACTATAAAATTAGGCTGCAATTCCAGTACGCTGGAATATATTATATGTATATCTTTAAGTTGTTAGTGGTCAATCTACGGTATGTAGATAGACATAGAGTGGATTTCCGGGACGTAAACATATTAATCCAATATGATAAATATATATATATATACATAGATTACCGAATTCGTTTCCCTTCAATTTTTTATACATATAAATGATAGCATGAAGGGAAGGTTTGTCAACTATGTGGTAAGAACGACTCTTCTGAGCTTGACCCCCACTTCCTTCTGTAAAGTATTACATAACTAACTGTGTGAATATCAAATTTGCAGTTAATAGGTTCCTACCGCATTGATAGCATCCTTGAGTAAAAACTGGTAGTCGTTTTATACCACTTAGAATTATAGTTGGAAATTTATGCATCTAGCTCTCTCGATCCTTGCGATGGAGTCTTAAATTACTTTAGGTTGAACTGAAATTTCATGACACTGGTTTTAATTTTAAAGTGAGTTTCGGTTTGTTATAATTAGATATATATATATATATATGTATTGTATAAGATAGATTCATGTATCTACCTTGATCAGTTAAGATGACGCCGATAGTATCTTTGAAGGATATTAACATATTAAAATATACCTTGTTATATATGATAGTATATACCATTATGTTAGAAGATATAAACATATTAAAATATACATATTCTTACAATTTCTCTTGACGAATAGGGCATGACTACATATTTCGGAAGGGTTGGGAGAATGTTTTCTAGGATTTAGTCTTTTGAAAAGTGAAAGGCAACAAGTGTCTTGCAGGATGTAATACTCTCCTTTGATGAATAAATAAATGACACAACACATTTGGTGGGCGTAGCCTTCGATTGGGTGAACCACGTGAAAAATGGCCTCTCCTGGATATGTTATCTAGTACTTATGTGAAAGTGATGGTTTGTATAAGTGTGCATCTGGCAATTGATTTTTTTTATTAGATGAATAGTTGAATGAATTATGAAACTTATGTATGGTTACTCTTGGACTCATAACGTTATGTTTTTTATGTGTACCTAAGTTGTGTTATTTTGGGTATTCTATTATATGTACCTTGCATCTTTAACTCTCCTTGATAATTGAGAAGTCATTGTCATATATGTGGATGTCTTCCTAAAAAGGATAACTCATTATTGGGATTTCCGATCATGCATGGCCATATAAACATGTTCTAGTTTCTAAGTTCATAGATAAGAATGATGAATGAATGGTTGTCCTAGATATTGAAGAGGGTAGAAGTAGCTTATCATGTTACACAAATGTTATGAAATTTTCTTACACAAAAAGGTAATACATTTATAGACATTTTATAAAGTTACATAAATTTAAGTTATGGGATTTCTATTACGATTGTCATTAAAAGTTAGTAAAAATTCACAATTTTTACTAACTCTCAAATTTGGGTTCGTTACATATGGTATCAGACCTTTAGGTTACAATAATAGGGCCTATTGGGCTCAACATGAGATAATAAATATGAAGACTAATAAGGTGGTTATTGTTTTGTCTTGATGCATGGACTGTACTAGACGAGGGGAAAATGATTCTCCAAGTTTCTCCAAAAGAATAGAGATAAGTATTTTATTCTCAGTTAGGTATGCTATCTTATCGTAAGTTTCCTTGCTAGAGAAAAGGTATAGCTACTCACATAGTATTTGCATGGAGTGTGACATATTGTTAAAATGACGGTTAGTTTGAATTCGTGTATGATATGCAAGGGAAATACCTAAGGGGCTTGAAAGTTACAAACAACTACTAGGATGTAATTATCTTTTATGAAAGAAGTGTCGACACAGATGTTGTTCTTATGTCCTTTCTGAAATTGATGTGAAGTATAATGAATATTTGTATCATGATTTTGTTAAAAGGAATAGTATTCATACACTCCAAAGAAGCGTGCTTGTTAGATTAGGAAAAGTCGCTTGAAAATCTTCACTTATCATAGCTATATTCTATTTTGGATTGTATAGTTGTTGTATATTCTTTTAAAAGTTTTCATGAAATGCTATTTTCATGAAATGCTATTTTCATGAAATGCTATATCAAAACATATTGCCTCCGTAGAAATTAAAGAATGAGATTGGGAAAAATTATTAGTTAAGTGTTGATAGGTTCCTTCCTCGAAGGAAAGTTGGTCCTCAAGTGTCAATAATAGAATGTACATCCTTGTACTTAGGTTCTGACAGTATGACTATTGCAAAAATACAAGTTGTCTTTCTTTCATATTTTTTTTCGCAAATCCAATGGTATTTAGTCCATAGACTAAGCAATTATTAATCTTGAATATTAATAGCTGGTTGAATTTAACATACCAGATTACAAGTTATGTTTAAAAATATGAACAAATTCATTCATAAGGTGACTCATGCATTTGAATATTGTTTTGTTTTGTTAAAAGTTAAGATTGTAATATGATATCTCATTATAGAGGTATAAAGATTCTTATTAGAACTTTTTAAATAAAGATGCATAGGTTTTATTGCATGTTGAGTATTCAAATAGGTGAAACATAATCATAATTAGAGTATATCACCTTATGAAAATGAAAGTTTCAGTTGATGAAGTCAAATCATATATATATATCAATCGAAGCTCATCATGAGTGCTCGATTGATACAATATCATCTCAAGAAAATTAGAAATGATGATTATATAAAGGAATGCATGATAGCATTTATAAGTTGAGTTATTAGTGTTGTGGGGAAAATTTTGTCATCTCTTATCAAGATATGTATGTATATTTTAAAGGGTCGAAAGTACCTTGAAAGTTGATATATTATGATGAATTGCGAAATAGTGTAAGGTAAAATTAGATTATCATATGGAGGTCTATGAAATTGTTATGAATTGCCTTGTTATTTAACTATAAGCTTTATGATGATATTTCGATGAAACTAACTGTATTAAAGACTTGTATTCATGAGAATGTTTGGATGTTGTAAGTGAATGATGATTTCCTTACTATTGTGTTAGGAGCACACTTGTCTCATGAAATTTGATTTTTGTTATTTAAAGAATTACTAACGAGTGAATTTGGCAGATGGTCACATTCTGTCGAACTTGTGGAAAGACAAGGATGCAAGATAGTATACATGGTAAGTATATGGTAAGAAGATGAGTAAAGATCAAGGACTCATGAAAGGATATGTTAAAAGCATGCGTTTGAATTGATGAGTAAAAAGGTGAACATATGTGGTATTAGTATTTTGTTGCTATTATGTTGCATGTTGTGGTTAACCAAAACTACAAGAAATAATAAATAATTGTTATTTCCTGAACTCAAACGAGAAGGTTTGAGGGGAAAAGAATGTTCCGGGACTCAAGCAGGAGGCTTGAAGTGGCAAAAATTGACCCTACTCTGCTTTGCTAAAGCAACTTTTCCTGGACTCAAGCAGGATGCTGGGTGGAAAAGAAATTTCTGGACTCAAGCAAGAATGCTTGAGGGGAATTGTGAAAGAATTTTGTGGTATCAATGGCAATGACCTAGGCACAAAGATTGACATCTGGAGACAGGACGATGTTTGATGTCTTGAGAAAGAAAAAAAAATTACTAACAATGAAAAAGGAGAGTAACCTCAAAAGTGTAGCCCGTAAGTCCACAGGAATTGGTGACAGAATTCGAGGAAGAATTATGTGTTCAACAGAGGCTTGATGATGTTCCAAACTCATGGGAGAGTTTGATGATCAACAAAGTGTTGTTGAAAGAATTGTTTTATGATATAACAAATGAGTTGTCTTGTAACTAGACTATGTGGATGTATTTATGTGTAAATGTTATGAATGCTCGAGTAAGCAAAATTTCCTCAAGGATGAGAATGAATGATAAATGTTAAAAGTTTATTTGAAATTTGTGAAGTATATGATGCTAACCTGTGAATGATAAGGTGTTCCAAAAGATTGGTGCATACCTTATGATTAAAATGGAAAATGGTATAATTATGATATGCTGAAGAATCCATTATGAGCTGCACAATGTACAGGTTGCGAAAGAAGTATGAACCATAAAGACTTGCGAAGATTATGAAGATTCAAAGAGGAACAAGAAAACCGAAGAAGAGACGACAAGTGAACTGAACAAAATGAAGTACAAAAGAAACTCAAGAGCCTAAGGCTAGTCTTGAAGAATATGAACACCGAGGACGGTGTTATTCTTAAGGGGAGGTGGATGTAACATCCCCCCTTTTAAGACCTAGTCATTTTTAAAATGTAACTGATTTTTGTATTTTTTTTCTGGTGAGGGGCTCAAGGCCAAGGCCCCACCAATAAAACCTTGTGAATTATGTGGATTAACATCCGAAGTATAAATGGTAAATTGTAAAATTAAAAGAGACAAGGGGCAAGGACGTAGCTAAGCGACAACAACTGGAGTCAAAGGGAAACCTTGAGAACCTAAGGACAGATTTCCTTGAAATCCTAGTCCGGCATTTAATACCAAGCACACATATGAAATGACCTAAGAATAGTGTGGCAAAGAGGTACCTCATAAGGTGTCCTTATGAACAATACAATAATCATTCTTCCTATATATATATATATATATATATATATATATATATCCTACTCCCACAAAAAAATACTAGAGAGAACTAGTAGAGCTAAAAGTAAGCTCAGCTCATTATTATAGTATTAAATTATATTTTGATGAGCTTAACTTATGACTGGTTATATATATACATGTAAATGATAGTTTAAAGTGAGGAAGGACTAGGCTATTATTGCCTAGAGATAATATATATATATAGATAGATAGATATATATATATAGATATATAGATATATATATGACATTGATGTATAGTTGTGCCTAACAAAGAATGAAAAGGTTATTAAGGAGAAACAAGAGATCATTTTAGGAGTTAAAAATGGTTACGGCTCTTAAACATTATGCTCTTACCTAAATCTTTATTCATTTTAAAGTTATGTATACATTTAGAAGAGATTGGCAAACGTAAATCCTTATAGATTAAAGTTATTCCAAGGAAAGGAAAGAACCACCTTGAAATAAAGGTAAGCATTTATCCTTATATAAATTAAAGGGAACTAACAACCATCTTCTTCCTTTAAGAGTGAAGTTAGCCACACATATATGTAAGAAGCTGATCGAGCACAAAGGTAAGCGTTAAAAATATATTTATATATATTTAAAAACTCATGCATGAACTTTTACATGAAGTTACCACTAATTTAGGTAAAGTCACGCCGTTGATACTTAAGGGGATAGGCCAGCAATTCTAGGATATAGTGTCCTCCTTTTGAGCGTCGAGCCTTTGGAATTAAAGGAAAATTCTAGGATACTGTGAATGCAACTGTGATCTCCATATTTTGTCTCAAGGAACTTGGATCGCCGCGTAAATTCTTTAAAACCGCCGAAGTATGTTTAAAAACAAGGGACGGATCACAGCTTTCAGAACGTTTTGTTGATCAATCTCTGTGTAAAGAGTCACATGCCAGTTCCCTACGCTGAATATGAACTGTGCAAGTATGGATCGATGGATTACCTATCCTTTCTATAATGCCATCTACGCATAGATCGTTTGTTTAGATATTAAAATATCCTGGAGAGTGTGATGTGAGCAATTATAAGTCGAATACCCTGCTGTGCTAGGAGTGCGAGAGGAGTTCCGCCATCGATCTTATTTGGGTTTAGATGATGAAAGCTGTGAGATAAAGGTATGAGCACTGTTGCGGTCATTTGGTAGGAAAGCGATTAAGGTATGATCTATCTTTTATTTGTTGTTGCTTGATAGAAGTATTTTCAATCCCTACTTGGCTTAGTTCATTTTTTTATCCAGCATTTATAACAGAATTATCTTTGCATCCTTTAGATATAATGGATCTCTACTTAAGCATGTTGATTTCGGATTGATGCGTAAGAACCTGGTAAGTAACAGAGTTATAGTTGAACCTATTAGATACAGAGTTATTGTTGCATTCTTAGATGTAGTCGATCTGTGCTTAGTGATTTTGTGCTTTTGTTATTGCTCTGTCGATTTGCATACATAGTTAAAATATGAAGTATATTGTTGTTTATAGTATGAGTAGTGCGATGTATCACGTCCGAATCTACAATAAACTTAGGATGCAATTCCCGTACAGTACGCTGGAATATATTATATGTATATCTTTAAGTTGTTCGTGGTCAGTCTACGATATGTAGATAGACATAGAGTGGATTTCTGGGACGTAAAAAAGGTACCTCATAAGGTGTCCTTATGAACGATACAATAATCATTCTTCCTACATGTGTATAATATATATATATATATATATATATATATATATATATATATCCTACTCCTACAAAAAATAACTAGAGGGAACTAGTAGAGCTAAAAGGAAGCTCAGCTCATTATGTTAGTATTAAATTATATTTTGATGAGCTTAACTTATTACTAGTTATATATATACATGTAAAGGATAGTTTAAAGTGAGGAAGGACTAGGCTATTATTTCCTAGAGATCATATATATGTGTGTGTGTGTGTGTGTGTATGTATATATATGACATATATGTATAGTTGTGCCTAACAAAGAATGAAAAAGGTTATTAAGGAGAAACAAGAGATCATTTTAGGAGTTAAAAACAGTTATGGATCTTAAACATTATGCTCTTACATAAATCTTTATTCATATTAAATTTATGTATAAATTTAGAAGATATTGGAAAACGTAAATCCTTATAGATTAAAGATATGCCAAGGAAAGGAAAGAACCACCTTGAAATAAAGGTAAGCATTTATTCTTATATAAATTAAAGGGAACTAACAATCATCTTCTTCTTTTAAGAGTGAAGTTAGCCACACATATATGTAAGAAGCTCATCGAGCACAAGGGTATGCGTTAAAAATATATTTATATATATTTAAAAACTCATGCATGGACTTTTACATGAAGTTACCACTAAGTTAGGTAAAGTCACGCCGTTGATACTTATGGGGACAGGCCAGCAATTCTAGGATATAGCATCCTCCTTTTGAGCGCCGAGCCTTTGCAATTAAAGGAAAATTTTCTTGTTATTCTAGAAGGTGGTTATAATATGTGTTCTATCTGAGCCTCAGCGACAGCTGTTGAAAAGGAAAACAATTGTCACCTGTTACGTGTGTGTATGTAGAACCCTTCGAGCTGCCACTTGGTAGGGGGAGATATTCCTGATCGAGGGTATACTCTTCTATATGAACAGTAAGACGGGGTCTTTTAAGAGGAGTGACGGCTCTGTAAAAGGGGCTCGATCCCATCTTGGTGAGGAGAGGAATGATTGCGACTTATTACCTTCTATGTAATTAGTTTTCTCTAGACAACGAATCTTCTATGATGTTCGCGGTAGGTTGTATGCTGTCTTGAAAAAAAAACTTAAATCTCGGATTTTTCGTTTAGTGCCATGATTTTACTGTTGAGGTTATGCTGCCATAATCTCGTGGAGAAACCAGCTTTCTTTTATCTCTGTCATTTGTCTTTATGGTGCCAAATGCGTCAATATTTTGAAATATTTGTTGTTTACTGCTGCCACGATTTCATGTGATCTATCTTTGGATTAGATCACTAGGAATGCAACTTTGATCTCCAGATTTTGTCTCAAGGAACTTGGATCGCCACGTAAATTATCTAAAACCGCCGAAGTATGTGTCAAGAGTCACATGCCAGTTCCCTATGCTGAATACAAACTGTGCAAGTATGGATCGATGGATTTATCTATCCTTTCTCCAATGCCATCTACGCATAGATCGTTTATTTGGATATCAAAATATCCTGGAGAGTGCAATGTGAGCAATTATAAGTCGGATACCATGTTGTACTAGGAGTACGAGAGGAGTTCCGCCATTGATCTGATTTGGGTTGAGATGATGAAAGTTGTGAGATAAAGGTATGAGCACTGTTGCAGTCATTTGCTAGGAAAGTGATTAAGGTATGATTTTTATTTTATTTTTCGTTGCTTGATAGAAGTATTTTCAATCCCTACTTGGCTTAATTCATTTTGTTATCCAGCATTTATAGCAGAATTATCTTTGCAACCTTTAGATATAATGGATCTCTACTTAAGCATGTTGATTCTCGATTGATGTGTAAGAGCCTGGTAAGTAACAGAGTTATAGTTGAACCTGTTAGATGCAGATTTATCGATGCATTCTTAGATGTAGTTGATCTGTGCTTAGTGATTTTCTGCTTTTGTTATTGCTCTGTCGATTTGCATACAGAGTTAAAATATGAAGTATATTGTTGTTTATAGTATGAGCAGTGCAATGTATCACATCCGAATATACTATAAACTTAGGCTGCAATTCCAGTACGCTAGAATATATTATATGTATATCTTTAAGTTGTTCTTGGTCAATCTACGGTATGTAGATAGACATAGAGTGGATTTCCGGGACATAAACATATTAATCCAATATGATAAATATATATATATATATATATATATATATATATATATATATATATATATATATATATACATAGATTACCGAATTCGTTTCCCTTCAATTTTTTATACATATAAATGATAGCATGAAGGGAAGGTTTGTCAACTATGTGGTAAGAAAGGCTCTTTTGAGCTTGACCCCCACTTCCTTCTGTAAAGTATTACATAACTAACTGTGTGAATATCAAATTTGCAGTTAATAGGTTCCTACCGCATTGATAGCATCCTTGAGCAAAAACTGGTAGTCGTTTTTGTTAACACCCAAAAAGTGCTCACTAGCTCATTTCCTTATTCACATGACCCATTTGTCCACTTTTTCACCATTTGAGCCTCTAAAGCCACCAAAAGGTCACCAAAAGACCTTAATACACCCATTTTTCCACTCAAAATAAATATTTTTCCTCAAAGGGTCCAGAATTTCCAAAAATATTAAAAAGAGAATAAAAATATTCAAAATATTCAAAAAATGAAAGAGGAGGGAAAAGGTACCTAAACCATGTTGGTCAATACCATTGGTTTCCTCAAAACCATAATGGTATTCTCCACCACCAAAAACTATAAAAAGGTGGTAGGGGCTCCTCACTGTCCATCCATCCATCATCCTATCCTCATGCTGTCAAAATCTCTCATGAGCTTTTTACCATTGTAGCAATCTTGGAGAAAAGACCATTGGAGCTTGGAGTTGCTCACCCTTGGAGCTACTCAACAATCTTCACCACTGGAGGTATCGCCATTGCAAGCACTTTCTTGCCCCTATTCATAATACAAAAGTTGTTTTTTATTTTATTTCTTGTTCTTGTTTTCAAATCTTTCCAAGTTTATTATGATATGCACATACTAGTTTAGTTTTAGATTTAGATTTACAATTGTTTTTTCTTTCAATATTTGAAACTGCTATCACTTGTTGATAGGTGCCCATTGCACTAAGCTTGGTTGCAAAACCAAGCGAACAGTTTTTGGCGACTCCACTGGCTTCAAATTCTTAGATATCAGTTTTTTGCTTTAGATCTTAGTTTTTGTTATTTCTAGTCAGTTTAATTCATAGATCTGCCATCTTAGATAGCAGATCCATTGTTGTTCTAGATCTTGCCCCTTTTTATTGCCATTAACAGCCTGAAATTGCCATTTTCGGGTTCGTTTTTCGGCGTCCGTTTATGGCTTTCGCCTCGCGGCTTTTTGCCCAACAGTCGCGCGGCTCATCGCGACCTCGCGGCTCTTTTCCGCGTGGCTCGCCGCAGCTTCGCGGCCAATTTGCGCGCTACACATCGCGGCTTCGCGGCCATTTACTGCACTGCACATCGCGACTGTGTGACGAAAACCCGCACTGCACATCGCGGCTTCACGGCCGAAACCCGCGCTGCCCATCGCGACTGTGTGACAGAAACCCATGCTTCACATCGCGGCTTCGCGGCCGAAACCCGTGCGGTCCATCGCGGCTGTTTTGCCAAAACTCGCGATGCAAATTTTTTCAATTCGACCAATTTTTTAAGAAAACAATTTATTTTTTGTTGTACTTTCTACCCATTTAGCATATTTTACAGTATTAAAATTCCTGCATTTTTACAGCCATATAAATCTTTTTACTATTTAGAATGCTCCTTTAAAAAAGTCTTTTTACAAAATTTTCAGAAATTGAAAGAAAGATTTATTTAAATTTTATCTAGATCAAGATTTTACTGTTTACTTCCTCGATACTTTGCCCAAGCAATTTTTAAAGAAATCCATTTATTTCTTGAAGTATTCATGTTATTTCCTTTCCTATTTCAAAGATCCATTATTTTTTAATAGTTTTTTTCAAGCATTTACATTTCAATTTCAGTTTAAATACCACGCTTGCACCCACTCTGCCACATAATTTAAACTGAGACTTAAAATTTACCTTAAATTCAACCAACTTTTAACCCCACTTGGGGAGCACTTAAAAGAATTTTGTACTTAGGTAGAATTGACGGGATAGGTGTTCCAATAACACCCCTCAGTTATTACATTTGAGACATAGCTGTTGTCCATTAGGGAACCAAAATCCCCTAGTATTTTTTGGCACGGTCACAACCAATTTATCAGAGGGCCTATCCCCTAGGAGGGTTGAAGTCGCCAGAATGGTTCCGGAGGCCTGAGTGGAATACCGAAATCCATTCAGTAACCGAAGGCTACCTTTCATAGTTCTTGGGGTATCCCTGTATGGGGGTACTGCGGTAAAAGGAACAAACGGCAGATTCACCTTTTATGAACGTGTCATGAACGGGGTATCCTAGTTGCCACTCTTTAGGATTGTCTACCCGGTGTCCCTCTCGGTAGGGGGATATCTAGCCGTTGATTCAACACTCTATATTGTCTGACTTGGATTTCATCACCTTGCAGAGAATATCGTTTGTTGACTCACAATACTTCTAGTTAGGTGTTTGCATGATACATTACCCACCTTTGGTCTAGTAGCACCTCTTTTTTTCTAGAAACTGTTTGACTGTTGGTATTCTGACCATTTTTGTTGCATCCCTCCACTTATTATAGCACAGCTGTTATAATAAGTGCTTTTTGAGGTTGATTTTTTGGCCTGAGAGCCTTTATTTTCACTCCCCTTCTTGCACTCTTGGTTGCATTAGGGTTTCGAGTTTTTTACATCACCATCTTACACTAAAAATTTTTAAAACATATTTCTCACCATTGAGAATTTTAGACGATCTCGTCATCTTCAGGGTGAACCCCCTCAGTTCGGTCCCATTGGCTCTCCACGTCATCGATGTCAAACCTTATCCCTTCACTCGACACGTCATCGGCCAAACATACAGTCATCTGATTCTGACACGCCTCACTTCATATCTGATTCTGAGGCTGAATCCGAAAACCCTACTGAATTATTACCAACCAACCTCATGGCTGGAACACAATACAACCCACTTTTTACCAGTACTATTGGAGATACATCCACAAACCCTTCTACTGCTGTGCCATCCATGGTAACAACAACCCCTCTCGGCATGCCTAATATGGGGGACACCCCACCTTTAGGTATGCCCAACACAGGACTACCTCCTATTATGGGTATGCCCAACATAGGAATCACACCACCTGTCATTACCACAACCCAGATCCCAGGAATTCCTGGCTCTATTCCTAACCCCGGTGTAACCCATGTTGCACTTGGAAAATCTGGCCCATACCAAACCACAACGGTTGGAGGACACATACCTTCAATACCTAGCATACCCTTAGGGGCTACTGTGCCACTACATAATTCCACCATGAATAGTTATGTCCCAGTCACCACGCCACACCCATATTCTAGTTTACCTTACATGGCTAGTCTGAACTTACCAGACTTAGCCAGGCTAACCAATGATCCTATCAGGCAGAACCCTACATGGCCACCTATGCCTACAAAGCTCCCCTCGGACATACCCAAGTTTGAAGGAAAATCTGGGGAGGACCCTCAAAACCACATAATGTCTTTTCACCTATGGTGTTCATCTAACTCCATAGTGGATGACTCCATTTGTCTAAGACTGTTGCAACGAATGTTCACTAGCTCTGCAACCAAGTGGTACATCGAACAACCACATGGGACCCACCATACTTTTATGTCTCTCGCCTCCACTTTCCTTCAGTTTTTTCAGCGACCTGTACGTTACGATGCAGGAGTCAAAATACTGTTGTCTTGCAGAAAAAACATAGCTACCCACATCACGGACCACATCCATGAGTGGCGCAAGCGTCATAGCCTCTGTAAGATTAAACTGGATGACCGTATATTTTTGGACTGGTTTCTTAAATCACTCCTACCCCTCATAGCAAAAGACGTAGCTTCCGAACGACCCCAGTCAAAGGAATAAGCTATCCTAAAAGCTCATCAATTCGACCTAATTTACGCCCAATCAAGCTATCTCTGCACCATCAGACCAGACACCCCACGAGGCGATTCTTCACGCGGTGACGCGCCGGGGGCATCACATGCCTCTGATGGTATTATTGGCCAAGTCACACCGCAAATTAAACCTTTTAGCATGGTGAGCACCATAAATGCCCCCGACCTCTCTAGGGCTACATCTAATTCTGGAGCGACAACTTCCTACGCTCCAACGAATCAGACTCATCACACTCATGAACCCTCTTGTCCACAACATTACTATGGGCAAGCGCCATCGGCATATGCACCTCCCACATACTATAACCAACCTGCCACCCAGAACCTGATTCAGTTCCCGCCACAACCAATGTATTACCCACAACAAGCTACAACAGCTAACCCAACACCTCCAATAGCTCAGGGTTACCAACAACCCCAACAGGTAACTGGACCTCCTCCAGCCCCACCAGCTTATTATCCACCGCAACCTGCTCCCGCACTTGCGGCAAACCAAAATCCTCCCGCTGCTCACGGGCAAGTGTACACACAACAAAATCATCCCCAACATCAAAACAACCAACGCAACCAGGGTGGACAACAAAACCGTGGAAGAGGACGTAACCGCGGAAACAATCAACAACATAATCAAGGTCCACCACCTCCCAATCCTCCAAATAACAACAATGCTGCTCCTCCCAACCATAATCCAGATCGTCATCCCAGGCAGCCCAAAAACAGTAACCTCAGAACAAACCATCCTTGTTCTATTTGCGGGGTCTACGGCCACTACACACATGCTTGCCCACATTTGGAGCGAGCTCGGTAACTCTGGACTGATGATGCCCATCGTTAAGGGAAAGCGGCTCCTCAGGCGCCACCCAACCCTCCACCACCTCAGCATCAACCTTTGGTGCTGCAAAACCCCTTACCAACCCAAGGCGTAGTGAACACTCAGCCGTTAGCTCCCCCTCAGGGAAACACACCACCACAACAACAGATCACTTATGCCGCCCCTGATCAACCCATGTTCGATTCAGGTACCCACCACTTGTTAATGATGTCATCCATCGATTCCAACCTCCAAACCCATCGGAACCAATATGGCTCCACCCCTGAAGCCCCTCCAGCCGACAAAAACACTAACATTCATCCCACGGATCAGACGTTACATATACCTCCGGCTCCACTCGATGGCGCTTCTAAAGCACCTCGCTTCCCACTTCGTCGCATCAACAATAACCCCAACGCTAGCGCTGCGTCGAATTACAGCATTGTAGATGACTTAGCCCAGTCTCCCATAGCCATGTCTGCTTTAGAAGTCTTAAAAAACTGTCCTTCACAGCGCAAGACTTTGCTCTCTGCCATTGGTGCTATTGACCCCAATGATTCGCAACTAATGGCATTCGATTTCGACCAGTCCGAACCATGCCTACCTTCCACTTTAGCATTCCAAGTTTCTGTTTCCGTTCAGAATCTTGTCATCCATCAGTGCATTATCAATGAAGGTGCCTCTACATGTGTTATGTCCACATTCGTTTGGTAGAAGTTGGGATCCCCTACTCTCCAACAATCCACCACTGCGTTGCGAGCCTACGACGGCCGTTCGGCTCAACCCCAAGGTCTGTTAGCTAATGTCCTCGTCCAGTTGGCTGGTAAAACCGTGCTCATTGACATAGAGGTCATCAATGCCCAACTTGATTATAACCTCTTACTTGGCCGCAGCTACATGTATTCCATGCGGGCGTTTGCCTCATCCGTTTTTCATACCATGATGTTCCCCCATGATGGACGCATGGTCAAAGTCGACCAAATCACCTATTACGATGCCAAGGCCCCCCCTACACCTGAAAATGTTCTCCCTATGGTTGAACAACCTGTTTGTGGTGCAACTACCTCGTTTGTTTCCTCCGTGGGACCCGGACTTTAATCCGACGCGTCGATGACTTCTACATTCCAATCCATTCCACCCCCGTCACCCGCGACCCACGTCGCTGACCTCTGTACTCTTTCCCACAACACACAAACACCCAACAATCAACCGTCCTTGTTACCTAAACCACCATTGGTCCCTAGTCACATTGGTGTTACACCCATCCGCACAATCCCCTTTCTATTCCCTCCCTCGGGCGTAGTAAGCGCTCTGGTTATGGCTACCCTTAGTCTCCCCGAGTTAACCTTGGAATTACCCGTGTGGTATATTTCGCCTCCCATTCCCCCGCCGACACCAAATGTCATCCTGCAACCGGTGCAACCCATTGTCACTACTACTCAACCACCTCCCGGTGTCACTACCCCTTCGTCATCTACGAATCCCCCTCCTCTTATCAAGCCCACTGGGGACAGACGCCCACAACCATACACTACGGTACCCCCTCCCAAAGCAGTTAAACCTCCCCCCGTGTTTCATGATCCTCCTAAATGCTCGTTGTGTGATGAGTTAGGCCATCCAACTCATCAATGTCCACAATTACCTGCATTACAGGAACACATACAAATGCTTGACGATGACCCCAACATCCCGATTGTCAAACTCGACTCAAACCCCAAGCCTCGTGATAAATCACTGCGTACCAACCACCCTTGTGCGATATGCAGTATTTACGGCCATTACGCACATCATTGTCCTGATATCCCATATTACAGAGCAGCCTTGTATGAGATGAATAACGTCGACCTCGAGATATCCCCCCTTGTCATTGAGGAAATTCATCCCCCACCATCTTCCTCCTTAGAAGAAATTAACACCATTTACACGATTTCCATTGGATACCCCTCTGTCTGGTCGGCCCCTTCCATTGATCCCTTTGACACACATGTTCAACCCTTACAAATCGACATTTCCACCACACCTGAAAAACCTGAGCTCATCTCGCTAGGCGCATCATGCACTCAAGCGGAAACTCGGGCATATAAGGAACTCTCCCAAGAGTTTCGTGATGTCTTCGCCTGGACCTACACCGAGATGACCGGCCTCGATCCTAAAATTAGGGAACATCACATCGACGAACATGTCCACCCAATAACTTTTACGAAAGGGGACCTTGTCCTCGCCTACGATCAGGCTCATGACAAAACCAGGAAAGGAAATTTTGTGTCCATGTGGAGGCCCATATATTATACACACTTGCCTCGGACAGGGGGCATACATTCTGACCGATTCAGAAGGCATCCCCCTCCGCAACCCACGGAACGGGTTGTACCTCAAGCGATTTTACCCATAGTAAATCTAATGGACACCACCGTCCATTATTGTACAGTATTATTTTGTTTTTCACAAAAAATTCAAAAAACCTAAAATATTTGTTTTCTCTGCTTGATCACAGATGGATCCTGTTTCACTCTGCTACATCGGTTTCGCTAATGGTGCAAGCCGTTGGTCCCCCAATCTGGCCTCAACAGCTTGGGTAATATACTCCCCTTCACATGAGTTGATCCACATCGACGGAGTGTGTTTAGGTGCTGCCACCAACAACCAAGCTAAATATGATGCCGTGACCGGTCTCCTGGCCGCAGCTCTCCAAATGAGCATACGTCACATTAACGTTTTCTTGGACTCAGAACTCCTTGTTTCCCAGCTCAACAATGATTACCAGGTACGCGATCCCTATCTTTTCAGAAAATTCTTGCGCACTAAACAAATGGTTCGACAGTTTGAATCAATTTCATTTACACATGTCCCAAGGAATCTCAATAGTGTAGCAGACCTTATGGCCAACAACATTCTTGACTGGCACACCAATCAAACCATATCATAAATGACAAAAATGCATCCACGTCCATAACATGTGCCTCCACGGGCATATACAAAAACAAAATATGCATCCACGTGCATAACATGTGCCTCCACGGGCATATACCAAAATCAAAATGTTGCATCCATGTGCATAACATGTGCCTCCATGGGCATACAGAAAATCAAACATGCCTCCACGGGCGAACAAAAAGACAATGAATGCATCCATGTGCATACACGACTATATACCAACATCATATATATATATATCATCATAATATAGTCAAAACATGTCATAGGTGCCCTCAGCACCTAATATACAAAAATACATCATCCGTACAAAAAAGTGCTCCCCCATATGTTCATCAGCATTTGGGGACAGATACAATATCATCTAATCATCACGGTCCCTAGGCTCCTCTGGCGCCTCCTCCACTGGCCCCGCCGGATCATGCCGAGCCCAAACTCTCCTCTTTGCCGGCTCCGCTGGATCATCTCGTAAACGAATCCTCCTCTCCGCCGACCCTGCCGGATCATCCCGACCACCATCCCTCCACTCAGCTGCCAACAATGCTGCCCTCAGCAGGATCGAGCGCCACTCACGCGGCGCATCGAAACATCGCTCGACGATGTCCCGATCTAAATCTCTCCATCCATCCTCTGGGAAACCTACTAGGATCATGTCAATTATCTCTCGAACACCCTCCACAGCATCATCTCGAGGGCCATCCCCTCGACCGCGAGCCCCAAATCCTCGACCATGCGTAGGCGGTACCGCTACAGGAGGAGGAACAACCACCATCGCCCGTCCCCTATGAGCCACATAGTTGGCCGGTGGTACAAGACCAACATCTGCACAATAACGCAAATAAACCATCATATACATATCTAACTATAATCATAACAGATAAATCTAAAAACACATGATATAGTAGAGAACAAAACACAAAAACATACCATCTAAACCCCAGGCCTGTCCGTGGGCTCGAGGCATCTCCGGATCTCCTCGATAATCCATACCAGCATATGGATAGTCCTCAATCAGCAGGGAGATCTGCTCCCACTGCTCGTACATCTCCTGCGAAAAGAACCCGCGGATACCACCACCACCGCGAGGCATCATCTGCCCCCACTGCACCATGCGCGGCTCACTCACCAAACCATCCCGAATTGGCACCCGTGGTCGCAAAGTCGGTACCCGCTCAAAGAAAAAACAACACAAAAAGGAGGCATAGCAGAACTCTCCCCCCTCCCGACTGACCTTATCCAGATCTCTCCGGACACCAGCCAAAAACATCTGACCCCATGCATAGTAGGTCCCCCTCAGCATAGAATCCACCATCATCGTTTGACCCCCGACAAACGATGTGGCGCCGCGGCACCCAACACCCGCAGAACACAAGCCCCGACAGCCTGCATGTCCCACTCCCGCAATGATCTCAAACTCAGAGCGTTGTTCTGCACAATCTCCCCAGGAACACAGAAGGTCTCCAGGAGATCCTCGATGTCCACACCTGTCGGGATCCTCGGCAGAAGATCCCCCACCTCCCCTAAGCGAGGTAACCCGGTAAGAAAATATACATCAGTAAGGGTGATCTCCAACCTCTCACCCCCAACAATAAAGGCACCCTCTGCAGGAACCCACCAACTCACCAATTTGTTCAGTAGCGGTCCTACTGATCGCATCGGGGGAATCTGAGCGAACTTCAAGAGTCCACTCACCGCCAGAGCCTGTCGGACCCCCTGATCATTCCGAACCCGAACCATCAAATCCTCCTCCATCTCTCGCTCTCGCCATGACACCAATGGTCTCCTCAACATCCTGCCAAAAAACAAAGAAACTTTTAGCACTAGAGAAAAATTTTCAAAAAAAAAACACCATCGTGGCTTGTCCATTAAAAGCCGCGATGATCATCGCGGCTTCCATACAAGAACCCGCAATGAACATCGCAGGTATTGGCCAGACAGTTGCGATGAACATCACGACTGTCTCCCCCATACTCGTGATGAACATCGCGACTTTTAGCCCGACAGTCACGATGAAAATCGCGACTGTCAGCCTCAAACCCGCGATGTCCATTGTGGCAAAAGACCCGAAACCCGCGATATTCCACATTGGAAGGCCAACATGGAATTTTGCGGCCTTCGGGGGCCCGCCGCTAACCAAAAAAGACATAATTGAAAAGGCTAAGGAAAATAGGGTTACCTGAAACTTGCGGAATCGAAAACCAACTGTCAAATCTCCCTGAAATCAAGAAAGAGCTCTGACTGCTCTGCCAAACTCACACGTGA
Source organism: Larix kaempferi (assembly GCA_027924585.1). Lineage (NCBI taxonomy): Eukaryota > Viridiplantae > Streptophyta > Pinopsida > Pinales > Pinaceae > Larix > Larix kaempferi. The sequence continues at coordinate 4,233,818 of BSBM01000727.1, forward strand.
CAATGACACATCATATGGGCCCCACGCCCTATTTATAGAAATTCCACCATTTTTCAAACAACCATTCCGGTGTCATGCAACGTCCGTTCCTCACACCGTTGGTACCGTTGGAATCAGCACTGCGAGAACTTCATGATAGTTCTTTCCTTTTCCTGTTTTCACCAGGTCCATTTTTTGACAATTTTTTCACGCCCTCGTTGCCTCGGTTTGCATGCCACATCGGTCGTCGTCCATTTTTTACGAGTCTTATATCGCCAGATTCAATTTTCCGCGCTCGTGATGATGCTCGAGATCATTTCTCGATCTCACGCCCATATTTTTTGGGCCCTTTTTCCATGCCCTCTCGTTGCCTCGGTTTGCGTGCCACATCAACCGTTGTCCATTTTTTACAAGTCTTATATCGTCGGATTCAGTTTTCCGCGCTCGTGATGATGCTCAAGATCATTTCTCGCTCTCACGCCCAGATTTTTCAGGCTTTTTTTCCATGCCCTCTCGTCGCCTCAGTTTGCGTGCCACATTGGCCATGGCCCCTTTTTGACAATCTTTATGTCACCGGATCCAGTTTTCCGCACTCATGATGGTGCTTGAGACCTTTTCTCGCTCTCATCAATCCATTTTTGTTTGGTATAATTTTACCCCTTTTTCGGGCCGAGCAATCCCTTTTACGAAAAAGGCACTTAGGGAGTTTCTGTTAAGCTCTTTTCTGACTCCTAAAACAATGAAAAGATCACCGAGCAACCTTGCTTCCTTTCATGCTCGCTAAACGTATCTGAAAGGGTGTCTACCTTGTATAAGTTTACCCCTTTTCCGGACCTTGTAGACTAATTACGAAAAAGGAATACTCTAGTCACATCGGCTAGAAGAGTTCTCCATTTGCATCATTTTATGCTTTTTCGGGCCTTGGAGACTAACTTATGAAAAAGAACACTAATGGAGTCCACTTACTGCTTTTAGACTCTCTAAACATGAAAGCGACTACGAGCAATCACCATCCTGGGCTCGTAAAAACCCACAGGACGGTACTCATAACCACTACAGAGTCTTCTTATCATTTTTAGACTCCTTAAAAATGAAAGCACTCATGAGCATGAACAGTTATGGGCTCACAAAATCCACAGGACAGTACCATTTTCAGAGCACACTTTTATCCCTTCTTGGAGCTCATTAAAACTACGAAGAAGGACCCAATGGTGCTTCTTGGCGCCACAACAGATCACATCTACTCATATGGCAGCTTCCCCATTTTGGTCGCCTTTGTTCAGAGTATTCTGCAGTATGTCACCCTGAGAATCCCTCAACAGCACCCATCAGCTCGTCCCCTCAGTTAATACATACCCTTTAGTCCTTAAAAGCTATGATCCCCACACCTACAAATCAGTTCCCTACGCTGCCAAGTTAACCATGTCATCATGCTCTGAACAAAGGAAGTTTGAGTCTACCCACTATATGACCCCAGTTACTTCCCATCCCACAAGTATGTCAGTCCTACCATCAGTACTACCACACTTCAGTTCTACACCTCGCACTCCTATTAAGGAAACATCATTTCCTTATTAGTTGCTGGTCTCCCTCTGTCGACGACAACCAAATTTATTCCAGAGGATAGACCCAGAGGTCCCTGTGTCTTGGACTCATCACAATTTATGATGAGTGCCTATGAATCATTTCGAGAAGAGTCCTTACTGCCTCTCCAAATGGTTGTTTCTCACATGCTCGACTTCAACACCTTGAGCGCATCATTGAGACTCGCACAGGGTATTGGTCCGTTTAGTTATTAGTCGAAGACCCCGGATACCACTTGACTCTTCCACATTTGAGAGTCTACTTATGGAAACAACCAGTTACATTTTTTATATAGATATCCGGGTTGCGCATGGTGACAGTATTCAGATGTACCCCAGTTTTATACTCCCCCGAGTATACAGTTACATGTCCTTCCCAGAGATGGTTGATAGTCATTGAGTCCCTACAGATGTTGGACACCTTCAGTTTCAGCAGTTCATCAACTCTTCTGAGACCTTATTCAGAACGGTTGACGCTTTATTCTAGTGTATCAGTTATTGAGATCAGTCATGTTATGATCATGAGTACATCCCAAAATAATGTCCCCTCTGGACCATTACGATGTACGAGCAAATTTTTTTTTTATGTATTTTTTAGCTCCCCCTTCTTGGGACTAATTGTTATGTATATGTCTTGATACGAGCATGGGTATGCCCGCCTCGTCCATTATCAGAGATTATTCCTCATTCATATTGAGGCCATGTAATATTGTTTATTTTGCAGCTTCCAAGGGTCGTGGATCCAGTCTCCAATCGGTCTCTTCTCTTCCCCAAACCCCAGAAAAACGATAAAAGAACTATGATGTCTATCGGCCATACGATGAGCTCCTGCCCTCACACATCAGGGGGCAATCTGTTAACACCCAAAAAGTGCTCACTAGCTCATTTCCTTATTCACATGACCCATTTGTCCACTTTTTCACCATTTGAGCCTCTAAAGCCACCAAAAGGTCACCAAAAGACCTTAATACACCCCTTTTTCCACTCAAAATGAATATTTTTCCTCAAAAAACATAAAAAACCCTCAAAAAGGGTCCAGAATTCCCAAAAATATTAAAAAGAGAATAAAAATATTCAAAATATTCAAAAAAGGAAAAAGGAGGGAAAAGGTACCTAAACCATGTTGGTCAATACCATTGGTTTCCTCAAAACCATAATGGTATTCCCCACCACCAAAAACTATAAAAAGGTGGTAGGGGCTCCTCACTTTCCATCCATCCATCATCCTATCCTCATGCTGTCAAAATCTCTCATGAGATTTTGACCATTGTAGCAATCTTGGAGAAGAGACCATTGGAGCTTGGAGCTGCTCACCCTTGGAGCTACTCAACAATCTTCACCACTTGGAGGTATCACCATTGCAAGCACTTGCTTGCCCCTATTCATAATACAAAAGTTGTTTTTTAGTTTATTTCTTGTTCTTGTTTTCAAATCTTTCCAAGTTTATTATGATATGCACATGCTAGTTTAGTTTTAGATTTAGATTTACAATTGTTTTTGCTTTCAATATTTGAAACTACTATCACTTGTTGATAGGTGCCCATTGCACTAAGCTTGGTTGCAAAACCAAGCCAACAGTTTTATACCACTTAGAATTATAATTGGAAATTTATGCATCTAGCTCTCGCGATCCTTGCAATGGAATCTTAAATTACTTTAGGTTGAACTGAAATTTCATGACGCTGGTTTAAATTTTAAAGTGGGTTTCAGTTTGTTATAATTAGATATATATATATATATATATATATATATATATATATATATATATATATTGTATAAGATAGATTCATGTATCTACCTTGATTAGTGAAGATGATGCCGATAGTATCTTTGAAGGATATTAACATATTAAAATATACCTTGTTATATATGATAGTATATACCATTATGTTAGAAGATATAAACATATTAAAATATACATGTTCTTACAATTTCTCTTGACGAATAGGGCATGACTACCTATTTCGGAAGGGTTGGGAGAATGTTCTCTAGGATTTAGTCTTTTGAAAAGTGAAAGGCAACAAATGTCTTGCAGGATGTAATACTCTCCTTTGATGAATAAATAAATGACACAACACATTTGGTGGATGTATCCCTAGATTGGGTGAACCACGTGAAAAATGGCCTCTCCTGGATATGTTAACTAGTACTTATGTGAAAGTGATGGTTTGTATAAGTGTGCATCTGGCAATTGATTTTTTTTATTAGATGAATAGTTGAATGAATTACGAAACTTATGTATGCTTACTCTTGGACTCATAACGTTATGTCTTTTATGTGTACCTAAGTTGTGTTATTTTGGGTATTCTATTATATGTACCTTACATCTTTAACTCTCCTTGGTAATTGAGAAGTCATTGTCATATATGTGGATGTCTTCCTAAAAAGGATAACTCATTATTGGGATTTCCGATCATGCATGGCCATATAAACATGTTCTAGTTTCTAAGTTCGTAGATAAGAATGATGAATGAATGGTTGTCCTAGATATCGAAGACGGTCGAAGTAACTTATCATGTTACACAAATGTTATGAAATTTTCTTACACAAAAAGGTAATACATTTATAGACATTTTATAAAGTTACGTAAATTTAAGTTATGGGATTTGTATTACGATTGTCATTAAAAGTTTTTAAAAATTCACAATTTTTACTAACTCTCAAATTTGGGTTCGTTACATATGGTATCAGACCTTTAGGTTACAATAATAGGGCCTATTGGGCTCAACATGAGATAATAAATATGAAGACTAATCAAGTGGTTATTGTTTTGTCTTGATGCATGGACTGTACTAGACGAGGGGAAAATGATTCTCCAAGTTTCTCCAAAAGAATAGAGATAAGTATTTTATTCTCAGTTAGGTATGCTATCTTATCGTAAGTTTCCTTGCTAGATAAAAGGTATAGCTACTCACATAGTATTCGCATGGAGCGTGACATATTGTTAAAATGACGGTTAGTTTGAATTCATGTATGATAAGCAAGGGAAATACCTAAGGGGCTTGAAAGTTACAAATAACTACTAGGATGTAATTATCTTTTATGAAAGAAGTGTCGACATAGATGTTGTTCTTATGTCCTTTCTGAAATTGATGTGAAGTATAATGAATATTTGTATCATGATTTTGTTAAAAGGAATAGTATTCATACACTCCAAAGAAGCGTGCTTGTTAGATTAGGAAAAGTTACTTGAAAACCTTCACTTATCATAGCTATATTCTATTTTGGATTGTATAGTTGTTGTATATTCTTTTAACAGTTTTCATGAAATGCTATATCAAAAGATATTGCCTCCATAGAAATTATAGAATGAGAGTGGGAAAAATTATTAGTTAAGTGTTGATAGGTTCCTTCCTCGAAGGAAAGTTGGTCCTCAAGTGTCAATACTAGAATGTACATCCTTGTACTTAGGTTCTGACAGTGTGACTATTGCAAAAATACATGTTGTCTTTCTTTCATATTTTTTTCGTGAATCCAATGGTATGTAATCCATCGACTAAGCAATTATTAATCTTGAATATTAATAGCTGGTTGAATTTAACATACCAGGTTACAAGTTATGTTTAAAAATATGAACAAATTCATTCATAAGGTGACTCATGCATTTGAATATTGTTTTGTTTTGTTAAAAGTTAAGATTGTAATATGATGTCTCATTATAGAGGTATAAAGATTCTTATTAGAACTTTTTAAATAAAAATGCATAGGTTTTATTGCATGTTGAGTATTCAAATAGGTGAAACATAATCATAATTAGAATATATCACCTTATGAAAATGCAAGTTTCAGTTGATGAAATCAAGTCATATATATATATATATATATATATATATATATCAATCGAAGCTCATCATGAGTGCTCGATTGATACAATATCATCTCAGGAAAATTAGAAATGATGATTATATAAAGGAATGCATGATAGCATTTATAAGTTGAGTTATTAGTGTTGTAGGGAAAATTTTGTCATGTCTTATCAAGATATGTATGTATATTTTAAAGGGTCGAAAGTACCTTGAAAGTTGATATATTATGATGAATTGTGAAATAGTGTAAGGTAAAATTAGATTATCATATGGAGGTCTGTGAAATTGTTATGAATTGCCTTGTTATTTAATTATAAGCTTTATGATGATATTTCGATGAAACTAACTATATTAAAGACTTGTATTCATGAGAATGTTTGGATGTTGTAAGTGAATGATGATTTCCTTACTATTATGTTAGGAGCAGACTTGTCTCATGAAATTTGATTTTTGTTATTTAAAGAATTACTAATGAGTGAATTTTGCAGATGGTCACATTCTGTCGAACTTGTGGAAAGACAAGGATGCGAGATAGTATACATGGTAAGTATATGGTAAGAAGATGAGTAAAGATCAAGGACTCATGAAAGGATATGTTAAAAGCATGTGTTTGAACTGATGAGTAAAAAGGTGAAGATATGTGGTGTTAGTATTTTGTTGCTATTATGTTGCATGTTGTGGTTAACCAAAAATACAAGAAATAATAAATAATTGTTATTTCTTGGACTCAAACGAGAAGGTTTGAGGAGAAAAGAATGTTCCGGGACTCAAGCAGGAGGCTTGAAGTGGCAAAAATTGACCCAACTCTGCTTTGCTAAAGCAACTTTTCCTGGACTCAAGCAGGAGGCTGGGTGGAAAAGAAATTTCTGGACTCAAGCAAGAAGGCTTGAGGGGAATTGTGAAAGAGTTTTGTGGTATCAATGGAAAAGACCTAGGCACAAAGATTGACATCTGGAGACAGGACGATGTTTGATGTCTTGAGAAGGAAATTTTTTTTACTAACAATAAAAAAGGAGAGTAACCTCAAAAGTGTAGCCCGTAAGTCCACAGGAATTGATGACAGAATTCGAGGAAGAATTATGTGTTCAGGAGAGGGTTGATGATGTTCCAAACTCATGGGAGAGTTTGATAATCAACAAAGTGTTGTTGAAAGAATTGTTTTATGATATAACAAATGAGTTGTCTTGTAACTAGACTATGTGGATGTCTTTATGTGTAAATGTTATGAATGCTTGAGTAAGCAAAATTTCCTCAAGGATGAGAATGAATGATAAATGTTAAAAGTTTATTTGAAATTTGTGAAGTATATGATGCTAACCTATGAATGATAAGGTGTTCCAAAAGATTGGTGCATACCTTATGATTAAAATGGCAAATGGTATAATTATGATATGCTGAAGAATCCATTATGAGCTGCACAATGTACAGGTTGCGAAAGAAGTATGAACCATAAAGACTTGCGAAGATTATGAAGATTCAAAGAGGAACAAGAAAACCGAAGAAGAGACGACAAGTGAACTGAAAAAAATGAAGTACAAAAGAAACGCAAGAGCCTAAGGCTAGTCTTGAAGAATGTGAACACCGAGGACGGTGTTATTCTTAAGGGGAGGTGGATGTAACATCCCCTCTTTCAAGACCTAATCATTTTTAAAATGTAACTGATTTTTGTATTTTTTCTGGTGAGGAGCTCAAGGCCAAGGCCCCACCAATAAAACCTTGTGAATTATGTGGATTAACATCCTAAGTATAAATGGTAAATTGTAAAATTAAAAGAGATGAGAGGCAAGGACGTAGCTAAGCGATGACAACTGGAGTCAAAGGGAAACCTTGAGAACCTAAGGACAGATTTCCTTGAAGTCCTAGTCCGGCATTTCATACCAAGCACACATATGAAATGACCTAAGAATAGTGTGGCAAAAAGGTACCTCATAAGGTGTCCTTATGAACAATACAATAATCATTCTTCCTACATGTGTATAATATATATATATATATATATATATATATATATATATATATATATCCTACTCCTACAAAAAAATACTAGAGAGAACTAGTAGAGCTAAAAGTAAGCTCGGCTCATTATTCTAGTATTAAATTATATTTTGATGAGCTTAACTTATTACTGGTTATATATATATACATGTAAAGGATAGTTTAAAGTGAAGAAGGACTAGGCTATTATTGCCTATAGATAATATATATATATATATATATATGACATTGATGTATAGTTGTGCCTAAGGATATATATGACATTTTATATATATATATATATATATGGCATTGATATATATATATCTATATCTATATATATATAGATATATATATATCTATATATATATATATATATATATATGGCATTGATATATATATATCTATATCTATATATATATAGATATATATATATCTATATCTATATATATATATAGATATATATATATCTATATCTATATATATATATATAGATATAGATATATGACATATATGTATAGTTGTCCCTAACAAAGAATGAAAAGGTTATTAAGGAGAAACAAGAGATCATTTTAGGAGTTAAAAACGGTTATGGCTCTTAAACATTATGCTCTTACCTAAATCTTTATTCATTTTAAAGTTATGTATACATTTAGAAGAGATTGGCAAACGTAAATCCTTATAGATTAAAGTTATGCCAAGGAAAGGAAAGAACCACCTTGAAATAAAGGTAAGCATTTATCCTTATATAAATTAAAGGGAACTAACAACCATCTTCTTCCTTTAAGAGTGAAGTTAGCCACACATATATGTAAGAAGCTGATCGAGCACAAAGGTAAGCGTTAAAAATATATTTATATATATTTAAAAACTCATGCATGAAATTTTACATGAAGTTACCACTAAGTTAGGTAAAGTCACGACGTTTATACTTAAGGGCACAGGCCAACAATTCTAGGATATAGCATCCTCCTTTTGAGCGTCGAGCCTTCAGAATTAAAGGAAAATTCTAGGATACTGTGAATGCAACTGTGATCTCTAGATTTTGTCTCAAGGAACTTGGATCGCCGCATAAATTCTTTAAAACCGCCGAAGTATGTTTTAAAACAAGGGACGGATCACAGCTTTCAAAACGTTTTGTTGATCAATCTCTGTGTAAAGAGTCACATGCCAGTTCCCTACGCTGAATATGAACTGTGCAAGTATGGATCGATGGATTACCTATCCTTTCTATAATGCCATCTACGCATAGATCGTTTGTTTAGATATTAAAATATCCTGGAGAGTGTGATGTGAGCAATTATAAGTCGGATACCCTGCTGTGCTAGGAGTGCGAGAGGAGTTCCGCCATGGATCTTATTTGGGTTTAGATGATGAAAGCTGTGAGATAAAGTTATGAGCACTGTTGCAGTCATTTGGTAGGAAAGCGATTAAGGTATGATCTATCTTTTATTTGTCGTTGCTTGATAGAAGTATTTTCAATCCCTACTTGGCTTAGTTCATTTTGTTATCCAGCATTTATAACAGAATTATCTTTGCATCCTTTAGATATAATGGATCTCTACTTAAGCATGTTGATTTTGGATTGATGCGTAAGAACCTGGTAAGTAACAGAGTTATAGTTGAACCTGTTAGATACAAAGTTATTGTTGCATTCTTAGATGTAGTCGATCTGTGCTTAGTGATTTTGTGTTTTTGTTATTGCTCTGTGAATTTGCATACAGAGTTAAAATATGAAGTATATTGTTGTTTATAGTATGAGCAGTGCGATGTATCACATCCGAATATACTATAAACTTAGGCTGCAATTCCCGTACGGTACGCTGGAATATATTATATGTATATCTTTAAGTTGTTCGTGGTCAGTCTACGATATGTAGATAGACATAGAGTGGATTTCCGGGACGTAAAAATGTTAATCCAGTATGATAAATATATATATATATTACTGAATTCGTTTCCCTTCAATTTTTTATACATATAAATGATAGCAGGAAGGGAAGGTTTGTCAACTACGTGGTAAGGACGGCTCTTCTGAGCTTGACCCTCACTTCCTTCTGTAAAGTATTACATAACTAACTGTGTGAATATCAAATTTGCAGTTAGTAGGTTCCTACAGCATTAATAGCATCCTTGAGTAAAAATTGGTAGTCGTTTTCTACCACTTAGAATTATAGTTGGAAATTTATGCATCTAGCTCTCTCGATCCTTGCGATGGAATCTTAAATTACTTTAGGTTGAATTGAAATTTCATGACGCTGGTTTTAATTTTAAAGTGAGTTTTGGTTTGTTATATATAGATATATATATATGTATTATATAAGATAGATTCATGTATCTACCTTGATCATTGAAGATGACGCTGATAGTACCTTTGAAGGATATTAACATATTAAAATATACCTTGTTATATATGATAGTATATACCATTATGTTAGAAGATATAAACATATTAAATAGAGATGTCCTTACAATTTCTCTTGACGAATAGGGCATGACTACCTATTTCAGAATGGTTTGGAGAATGTTCTCTAGGATTTAGGCTTTGAAAAGTGAAAAGCAACAAGTGTGTTGCAGGATGTAATACTTTCCTTTGACGAATAAATAAATGACACAACACTTTTGGTGGACGTAGCCCTAGATTGGGTGAACCACGTGAAAAATGGCCTCTCCTGGATATGCTATCTAGTACTTATGTGAAAGTGATGGTTTGTATAAGTGTGCATTTGGCAATTGATTTTTTTTATTAGATGAATAGTTGAATGAATTATGAAACTTATGTTTGGTTATTCTTGGACTCATAACGTTATGTCTTTTATGTGTACCTAAGTTGTGTTATTTTGGGCATTCTATTATATGTACCTTGCATCTTTAACTCTCCTTGATAATTGAGAAGCCATTGTCATCTATGTGGATGTCTTCCTAAAACGAATAACTCATTATTGGGATTTTCGATCATGCATGGCCATATAAACATGTTCTAGTTTTCAAGTTCATAGATAAGAAATTTGGCAGATGATTGTAGAGCAAAGATCACTTCCTTTCAATTCGAGTTATCATGATGAATGAATGGTTGTTCTAGATATCGAAGAGGGTCGAAGTAACTTATCATGGTACACAAATGTTATGAAATTTTCTTACACAAAAAGGTAAAACATTTATTGACATTTTATAAAGTTACGTAAATTTAAGTTATGGGATTTATATTACAATTATCATTAAAAGTTTTGAAAATTCACAATTTTTACTAACTCTCAAATTTGGGTTCGTTACACATACCTCATGCCGGTTGCATATGGAACTCATTTGTTCACTTTTGATTAGGAAAATCCGAGAAATTTAATTTATTTTTTAATTTATTTTTTAAATGTTTTTTTTTTAAGTTTTTATAATTTATTTTCTTTAAAAATTTTAAATCTCTTTAAAATTAGTTTTTATTTAAGTTTTTATAAAAAAAATTAAAATTTATAAATGATTTTAAAATTTTGTTCTTATTTAATTCTTTAGGTATTGCTTTTATTTGGATTTTATTTATATATATACTTTTAAAAATAATTCTTTTATTTTGTTTACATTTTTGTTAAAAAAATTGTTTTGAAATTGTTGTTCATTCAAATTTATAATTTGTTTTATAAATTTATAAATTTATAAATTTTATATTTTTTTTTACTTTTTCTAAAAGAAATTAATATGTTTTTCATTTTTTTTTTTCATATTTCTTTTTTTAAATTTTGATTTTTTTACTTTGTTGTGCCAGCTCTTTTGGGCTGCGGGGAAAAGATCTGCTCCTCCCCTAAGCCTTTTTTCGGCACCCAAAGCACCTCTCCAATGGGTGGCGTGATTATGAGGAAAATGTCAAACTTGACAAATTTTTGAGAATATATTTTTGTAATGTTTTGACTTTAAGATTTTATTTTGAGAATAAATATTATGTTTTTAATATGTTATTTACAAAATACGGTATACTTTTTGTTATTTTATGTGAATCAACATTTTATAGAAAATAACATTAAATAGAATCATTTTTAAACATAAAATAGCTGAAAATATGTTAAAAATGGTTTGTAGTGTCCTTATTTGCTGATTTTTTTTACAAATTTGCTCAAAAAATGACTTATTTAAGAGAAACGTTTAAAGAAAAAACTTCTAAAATGTATATATTTTTCATTCTAATTAGCTTATTATTGTTAACAAAATTAAAAAATGTATATGTTTTTCATTATAAGTAGCTACTAAATGTATAGTTTTTAGTAAACTTTGAAAAAACACCCTTGTAAATTAAAGTTATAGTTTTCTTATGACCAAGAAGTTTCAAAATCACAAAAAAATGGCTGAAAATGAAAAATGGTGCTACCAGTATACACACTTTTTGAAACGGAGGTAAAAACAGCTATTAAAATTAACCCCCAAAATACGAGAACAATACCGAGTTCTCATCAAGTTGTATAACTTGTTTTCCTCCTTTCCAATAATTGGCAATGATCTTGGTTGGAAGATCGGAAATGGGAGAAGGATCAGACATGGATCGGACCCTTGTCCTGGTAGTGGGGAGAGCCATATTCTATCACTAGCAATTATTATCCATCTACGAGATCGAGGTTTTAACTCGATTCACCAGGTAGTTGATCCTCTTTAAATTCTATCTTGATCTAGAATCAAGGGTGGATGGGTGCTAGACAACTCGAACTAGAAGATGAGGAGGAAAAATAATGGAATGTGTATATTAATGCACTAAAACCTTCTCATATCCATTTAACAGAAAAGGAGGAGGGATTAATATGGTGTCATGCTCCTCCTTGAGCTTATACGCCAAAGCTCGGTTATATCCAACTGAACATCGATATCTTTCGCAAAGAGTAGAAGTAGTGGTGGAAAGGTCTCTGGAAGCTCAAATGCCCAACTAAATCGCATCTTTTGATGTGGTATGCTGGAAAATAAAGTTCCTATTTGGCATAATATCCAGAAGCAGAGGAAGGAGGGTCATGGGTAGTGCGTCTTGTGCAAATCAGATATGGAATTGGTAGATCATTTGTTTCTACTTTGTCCTTTTATCTAGCTTATTTGGAGGGAGAATTCTTCCATGTTGGGTTTCGCATACAGGTGGCATGGCACAAATTTGGAGGAGGCCCTTCATACACAGTTATCCAATATGTCTCACCATCCTTTCAAGGCTTTTCCTCGGATTATAAGCTAGGAAATTTGGTTAAGCCAGAAACTCCTCCATTTTTTAGGAAAAGGTTTCCACCCCAAGGGTGGTAGCTTCCACGAGCATTGGGATTTTATCTTTCTTTCCTCGAGAAAAAGGTGGTTTGGGGATCTGTATAATCCAAGAAGAACAAATTAATAAATTTGTTCTTTGGGATTTTCTCGATGGAGCTTCATAGGGTCAGCAGGCTCGATGTGGGAGAGGAGCATCCCTATACATTTCATAAGTGCATTTTTTCAAAATTAAGATGGGCTAGGTGAGGGTACAAACAACTATGATGAGATGATGGTTCTAAAGCTTCTCCTTTTCACGCTTGAAAAAGGATGTAAAGAACTTTGGTTCTTGGGGAATTCTAAGCTTGTAATTAATTAGACCAAGGGCACACAAGGATGTTTTAATTTTAGACTGGTTGCATTGTTGGAGGAAGTTCTCAAGATAAATAATCAATTTGATGTTTTCAATCTAAGATCTCAAAATTTCAGGATAGTTACCTCACAATATATGAGCTTCAAGCATATATCTACAAAATGTAATTTTGTTCTCTTCTTGGTGAAATAAAATTACACTTTTATTTTTGGAAGAGAAAAAAGTCAAGAAGAAAATGCAAAGATATAAACATATTATAAACTTATTACTATTACAATTAGATATAATAATAATAATGATAGTGCATCATTATTTTTTTTACTATATAGTTATCATATTTAGTTATAATATTATCATTAAATTATAATATTTTTTAATATCCTTATCTTCCATCAATATGTATACTATACTATAATATTATAATTAAATAATAATATTGTATTATAATTTTGATTAATTATAATATTATAATTAAATTACAATAATGTTATTAATTAAATAATATTTTTACTAATATTATTATTAATTAATAGTAATTATTATAATTGAACATATAAAACACATTCACATTAAAATATTAAGAATCCGTTCAAAATATACATTACAAAAAATATTTAAACAAAATTTGTTAGAAAATATAAAAGAAATGATTTAAACAAAATTTGTAAGAAAATATAAAAGAAATGTTAAATCAAATCTTGAATAGTGACCTGATACACCGTTTCTCTTCTATTTGTAATGGAAAATCTGACATCTTAACTAGGTAAGAGAAATATCGACGCTTTTTTATTGATTAGGAATTCGTTTTGAAAATTATATAGAGAAATTTAAATATTTTAAAAACTAAGAAAAAATAAAACATTTACAAAAGATTTTGTAATGGAAAATCTGCCACCTTAAATAGGTAAGAGAAATATCGACACTTTTTGAAAATTATATAGAGAAGATTAAATATTTTAAAAACTAATAAAAATTAAAACATTTACAAAACATTTGAAATCTTTTGGATTCTCAATTTTATTATTTATTTGCACAATGAAAAACTCTAAGAACTTGTTCAAATTTATTTTTTATTTGCACAATGAAAAACTCTATGAACTTGTCACCTATAACTAAAAGTGAGAAAATACAATACAGAAGTTAGAGTCAAACACGTACAACATATTTAAGACGGCAACACTTGTTCGGCACATGTCCTGTTTGAGGACACTTGTGTGTCTAATCCATTATCCGTGGAATACAGACACAAACCCAAGTAGACCTGTGCAGTTTCTTAGGTGTTAACTGATATTAAAATAAAATAATGTTACTTAAATATTAGATGGAATGAAAATTACATATGTTCTAAGAAAGTATATTAAACCAAACTTAAAGAAATAAATTTGAACATTAATTGAAAATATGTTTTTCTTTGATAGTCCTGAATGTGGCCTTACGTGAAAGTATAAAAATCTAAGTTACAAGTCTGCATCTATGGAAGTATAAGAGTCTAAGTTACAAGTCTGTTTTATCTTGGCCCAATAATCGTTGAATGTGGGCTTGAAAGAAGTACCAGTCAAGGAGAGTGTATGTTATAAGAAGCCCTACTGTCCAGTAATATTGGGACAAAATATACCATATCCGTGGAGTATATAGCCCTTCAGTCAGGCTTTTTGTCAGAGAACATGTATGGGACAAGAGTAAATGAGACCTTTAAAAGTTCAATCTGTTCTCTTTGGCTATCCTCCAATGGCTTAGATGGTGTATCATTGTAAAAATTTATGGTCAGTAATTGCACCGAGAGGCGCTCTACAGCTCAGTATGAGGGAGATCTTGTTAGTCGAGTGTTTGTCGATATTGTCGGCCATAAATAACATTTGTATGAGGGAGATCTTGTTAGTCGAGTGTTTGTAAGTAAAAAATAATAAATATTATATCGGCCATAAACAAAAAAGAATAATACAAAATAAAAAGTAAATATGAGACTTAAACTAGAGACTTTAAAACTTAGGATTAGGTGATAAATATTATGTCGGTCATAAACAAAAAAGAATAATACAAAGTAAAAAATAAATATGAAACTTAAACTAGAGACTTTACTTTTTACTTTTAATACAAAGTAAAATGTAAATATGAGATTTTAGAGTGTTTAACATTTGTATGAGGGAGATCTTGTTAGTCGAGTGTTTGTAAGTAAAAAGTAATAAATATTATGTCGGCCAATAATACAAAGTAAAAAGTAAATATGAGACTTAAACTAGAGACTTTAGAGCTTAGGATTAGGTGATAAATATTATGTCGGTCATAAACAAAAAATAATAATACAAAGTAAAAAATAAATATGAGACTTAAACTAGAGACTTTACTTTTTACTTTTAATACAAAGTAAAAAGTAAATATGAGATTTTAGAGTGTTTGTCTTGAGTAACAAAATAATACAAAGTAAGCAAAAAAAAATAATACAAGGTAAAAAGTAATAAATATTATGTCGGCCATAAACAAAAAAGAATAATACAAAGTAAAAAGTAAATATGAGACTTAAACTAGAGACTTTAGAGCTTAAGATTAGGTGGCTCAGGTATTGCACTCAAGGAGCTATTCAAGGAGAGGTTTTCACCTCCGGAGATTTGATCCCTCTCGGCTCTTGATAAAACCTAGGATTTGGATATATGCTGGTATAAACATTTTCTTCCAACCAAAATAATACTAAAATCAAACTTATGTGATAGGTCTATCAATTTAGAGTTTGCTATACATCAGAAACTACCGAGTTAATAATAACAATCTGTTATGAAATCATCTATGGATGACAACAGAGACTTGGTTCACTGGTGTAGTTGGCCCACCAGGTTCCGTTCTTGTTGTGATCTCCCATAATGACATGAGTTTCAAAGTGGATGAGGCTAGTACAAATCTTGTGTAATTCTGGTGTAAATAAATACTCCTCAAACCTGGCACACCTAATCCTAATGAATTCCCTTCTTTGCATAACAGACAAAAGGATTTAAAAAAACACATGGATAAATGAACTAACCTGAGCGGACAAAAGGATTTAAAAAAACACATGGATAAATGAACTAACCTGAGCACGCAACGCAAGGTTGACTTAAGATCCACCTTGTTATGGGAGGAATACTTCTCTTTCTGCTCCTTCAATGGCAGAGTGCACTCCTCTCAGCTCTTTCGCAGGGCCCTAGCACTCTCAGGTTGGTCCATCTCCCTCGATCTGCTGACAACGCACTTAGCGGGCATTGAAGACGATGACCCTGATTTAGCCATAGTTGCAGGGGAATTCTCTCGAATGGCCCTGTTGAAACTCGACATTCCGGCAGACACAAACCGCTTCTCGGCCTTCCCCACTTCCATTCTACTGGCAGAAACCAAAATTGGCCCGGATTGCTTACCACAGCCAAAAACATTATGATTCAAAGCAGGTTTCTCAAAACCCTTATCGCTTATGAATTTGGTGCTGCGATTGGGAAGAGCTATTTCCAGAGGAGTTATGCTAACGTATTTGGCCTTTTGGTTTAATTTATGACTTCGGATTCGATGAAATCATTTTTGTATGTAGGCTGACGTGTTTCTCATTTTGGTTTAATATGGTTTTTACAATGAAAGAATTTTTCTAATCAATTGGATTTAAAAAAACAAAAAAATTTCTATTTAAAAATATTAATCAATTTTATAATTTAGAAATGATTACTCAAAATTACACAAATAAAACTGTTTAATTTGAGTGCCCTTAGGTATATCAAGACTGCTGAAAAAAATAGCTAAATACTAAATCCTAGCTAATCGCTACTTTCCGCTGAAAAAAAATAGCTAAATATTAAACTCTCACCAATCGCAGGTTTAGACTTCTTTAAATAAAAAATATTTTACTTTGAACATTTTTAAAATTATCCACAAATTAAATTAAATTAAATTATTAAAAAGTTGAACATTTATACAAATATATTTTTAACCATTTCATATTTTAAAAAATTTATAATTTATAAAATTTATAAAAAAAATTACACTTTTAAAAATTATAAATTCTTAAAATATAATTTTCTCGTTTTTCCACACCACCATTAAATTTTCCCTATTTTCCACACCACCATTAAATCATTGATCAATGCTTAAATTTTTAAAGTTTACTCTTTAAGCAAATTAAAATAATGTAACCTACCTAGTACTTGAGACATTTTATGTTTGTGAAAAAACATTACTTTAAGTTTTATTGTACAGTTTTATATTAATTGACCAAGTGGTCAAGGATGATTGTAAAAGAATAATATTATTATTTAATAAATTTAAATAGGAGACACTTACCGAAAGAGACTGTTGAAAGAGTGTTCACTGACCCACTAGGAGGAATGGAATCTGGGGTAGAAGATGGACAAGTGGCAGCATCTGAACTCAGTAACTAGCTGTTGTTATGGGACAACCTCCCTTAAATTGTGGTCATGTTCCCAAGGATGTGGAACTGAGCCGATGGCTCATTGAATGCAAAACTAACCACCAAAAGACCTAGGCAATCTTGTATAGCCATCGGATTTGAGCAGCGGCTCACACATTCTCAGAGGAGATGAATTTATTCCTTGTGGTGTTAGAAATGAGCACACAAGAGATTCGATGAGGGGAAGCTATGTTTTGAGTTGTAGAGTAAGATTGTCTTATTCCTGCTGAGTGCAGAGGTAGTGATATATATGCAAGTCCCCATTGATTGTTGAAGTACATATGAGAGGTTTGTAGGCAAGTCTCCATTGATTGCTGCAAGTACAACCTGGGTGCATTGCTTCTACACAGAGACTTCATCCTAGTGGTTCAGTGAACAGGCTCGGGGGTCCAAAGAGCAAGTGAACTTGGCTGCTTTCTGGAGAAGGTTGGGAGGAGCAGGCCTCTTTGGGTGTTTGTCCACCCTATCAAGTTATCAGGTTCTACTTGTTTTCTATATTATTTATTTTAGACTGTAAAACTTATTCTGAAACTGTATAATATGCTATCATAGTTTCCAATGTTTTTTTAGATATCAATTAGCTGTTCTAAACGATTGATTTTCTGAACTGATATTTTATTTCTATAAATCGAATGAGTGAATAGATGATATAGATTGATGAATAAATACTTCCTGTATTTTTCCTTTCACCCTAGGGTGATGTACTCTAGTAAAGGAAGAGTTTAATGAACATGAGTAAAATGATTTGAAAGTAGCACTATTCTATACTTCCAAATAGAATGAATTTTATACGCATTGCTATTATTTTAAACAGAAGTTTTTATACTGTACAATATCTCAATTTCCAGATTTCATTATCATTGTACTCTGTAGCACATTTTTTTATATACTTGTTCATTCCTAATTAAATAGTAAGCGATCACATAGGGTTTGGCACTATAATACAAATAGAAACCCTAGATCTTACATTCGTAGCATATAAACAGAATTTCTCTATCGAATCAGTACAGAAGTTATAGAGTAATTATACTATCATTGTATATAGTTCCAAAAACAACTCCTATCGAGTCCTTACATAATCAACTATAAAATAAACCAACTTAATACACAGAGTTCATATCTACTCATCAAGTATTCAGATATATACCTGTACATTCATAAACATAAAATGAATTTTATATTCAAAACAATTTGAGTCTTTGCATAGAACTATAAGACAAACCCTAGAGACGTAAACATTGCAAATTAGTTTAATATATATAAACTATTTCACTCAAAGGATAAACACGATCATATCATCGTTACACACAAACAGTATTAACACAAATACTTCTAAAATGTCATGTCGAAATACATTTATGGAGAAACACATTATATAAATATTACTCACAGCTGATAAAATATATTAAGGGCTCATACTGAATCTACTCAGTATCTCTAATAAAATAAACTATATGCATTCGCATTCCAATATCGAATGTACCGAGGGTCAAACCCTGGTCATATTAATCTCTCTTCATTAAATCGTAAAACTGTAACAAAATGCAACCAACTCCGAAACAAAGCTAATAATACAACAAATCAGCTACATCATCATTAGATTAAGGGTCAAACCCTGAGACCACCTTTCAGGACTAATAACACACTATCCGAGTACAGGTTTTATATTATCAAACAATAGAATTGTTGCAAGCTCATGACTGGGTTGAAACCCATGAGGGCTCCCCTGAGCTATTACGATATCACGAGCCGGATTTATACAAACCCAGATATCATCAATCAAATAAATACAGTCGACAATCCATAAATAAGAAGGTCAAGGGCTCGAGCCTCAAGAGAAAGCTCGCCTACGAATTGCCAAACCACATCCAAGTAATTTATAAATACATAACAGGGTTAGGGTTTAAACCCTGTAGGTTAACATTTTCTAAATCGAAACACTTGAATTGACCCAGCATCATAGTCGACGAAGTCGCGCTTAGCCCCATCAACAATTTACATAATGTTTAGGGTTTAGGGTTTTATCCCGTAAACATAACAAAGCTCGGAATTTTACAGATTTAACGCAGTATTGAAAGCCAAACGTGAAAGCAAACCAGAGCTTAGCCCCAAACACAAATTACATCAAAGATTATCCATACTTAAATTATGAGAAAAGCCGAGAACACCATTATCAGCAGACTTGAACAAAATAGCTTTCGAAACCAGTAATCGTTTGTATTTATACCTTAAACTTTTACAACGCAATAACACTGCTCGGGTTACCAAAATGGTACCCAGAAACTTACATAAAAGAAGTCTCATCAAGACGAAAACCCACGCTGGCTTAGCCTTAAGAACCATTCCTTACATTACAGTATCACCTTTCTTTTAGAGGACGAGTAAAACAAACATCAACCATTTTAATAATCGTGACAGGGGTGTCCATCCTTTGGTAAGGCCCGAAGCTTACCAAGAAGCCTATGGTTGAGCTTGCTGCTTAGCGAAACCTCAAACCAACTGAAGAGTCACACAGCATACCCTGTCGACCACACAAGCAAATGGGTCATTAATAAGGTGACAGTAACTGGTAATTACTAGCAATTACCCCATGAGGGGCAAAAGGAACGTCGAGAGGAGAAGAACGCAAGGAAAGAAAAGCAGTTTGACTAGATTATATGCAATAGGTTACACCGACGTTATCGAAAAAAACAAAATCACAATTGAAGTATTAATGTTTGACTAACTAGTTACATAAGCGCCCCCAAAACATGATGTAAACGCTTTCAGAGTAACCCTGAAAGCTAGCAAGGTGATGCAACTCATAATAAGATACACACACTCCTACAATTGACTTTGCTTTTTAAATTGAGGTTTATTCTTTTCATTAATCTTTTCACATTAAGTACCAATTGCACTCTTTGTGTGTATACTTCCCCAACTATAGGTTTACTTGCTGAAAAATAGATCATTGTGTTATTTATGGACATGGAAACACATCTCTATCCTAAAAAAAACTCAAATTTTTCCATCCAAATTCACATGGTGAGTAAATAGGTGCACCAGGAGAAGCTTACAAATGATAATTTTTTTATTGCATTCCCATCCATTACTATATTTTCCATTGGGCCAATCATATTTGATATCACCATCATTGTATTGAGAATAGTATTGTATAGAGATATAGAAGTCGCATAGGTTATATCATGGACGAGAATTAAAAATTAGTGATTCTTTAATTCATTTAATAATGGATTTTTAATAAATGAAAGTTTAAACATACATGCAGTCCTTTTAACCTCACTAAACATCTCTGAATTTTGTCATTGATGAAGACTCCTAAAGACATTTTATCTCTACATTAATATATATAGTTTCTTCGACTAAGATTGTAAATTTAATTCATATTAAGGGCTATAAGCAACACTTGAGTTTCCATCCCTCTTTTCCTGTGAATCCCTCCAAAGACATTCTTTCAATGTTTTTTCCCTAAACAATCTGAGCATCAACATTATCTTTATTTATAAATTATTTCCTCATATTTGTTCTACCTCTTTCAATGCACTTCCATCCTTGCACGGTTTGAAACATTCCACCTATTTTTCATGCTACATAAAAATTCAATGTCTATTGAACTATTTAGCTCAAAGATAAGTGCATTGAAAACACATTAGCTTAGAATCTCCCAAGTGTTATACTCCATAGCTTTATTGGCTATGATTAATTTAAATTGGACGATAGGAAAATTGACTATCAAACTGGCATCCCACATAATTAATTCAGAAGGAAACCTTATAGCATTACATAAATTTTCGCTAGCTTGTATAGGTGGGGAAATCCAACAATACAAAAAGATGAGTTGCCATCAATCTATAACTCTATTCAATTTTTTGATGATTTGAATTGATTCAAAATTCAGCAAAACCCTTATAAGCATTGTTTCAACATGCATGATTAACCCATAGAATTCTATATAATAATATTAATAATCTACCTTGAAGGTCACAACTAAACTCTACAAAGGTGTATGATATGTGTATGACCTCCTAGGAGGAAACACATGTCAAATATATTCTTGAATAGTCAAATACATGTAACACGAAGTCAAAGACTTGAGAGTTATCTTTCTAGTTTTTATGGTGAACATTAGGAATTTTAATGCTAGGCTTTTGAGACTGATAAGAGATTAAGGTGAAAATAGTCATGTCAATATGGACACAAGCATTACAACTAACTCAAAGATGGATTGCAAGCAATCTACTTACTTAAGCAACTTAATCCACAAGAGATGAACCAATGACCATGAAACACATGCTAGAGTATTGTTTTATCAAATTACGTAGGTCCAAATTACAAACCATCAACCCTTAAAATACAATTACCGTAAACTTAAAATGAAAATGGAATTTATAACCCAAGTCAAATTAGTCATACTTTAATTGATCATCATCTATCATCCATCAACCCATATAATTCAATTAACATTTCATCAATCATCAATCATCCCTAGGGTTAGTACAATTAAAAATCAAAGACCAATGTGTTCAATTGAATGCATTTAATGTTAAAGACCAATGTTTATTATACACATGAAAACAACTTTAAACCTTGATAAAGTCACTAAAGATATCACATACTTAGAAAAAGAGTTTTCAAAAAATAATTTCAAATTCAAGAATCCTTCTATAATCAATTTATCCCATGGTTATATGGAATTCCATGAGAGGAGGTTAGAGTTAATGTGAATAACTTGAAAAACAATAAAAAATAGTTTTTTTCAAAAAATGAACTTTAAATTTAAAAATCTAGATATAATTAATTCACTCAATATTTGGATGAGTGAGTTTTCATTAAAGAAATTTGGGCTTCTCATAATGGTGAAGAAGATTGTGGAAGACAACTCTTTGAAAATCCATAAATCTATGAGTGAAGTTCTTTTGATTTTTTAATTTAAAAAATAATAATAATAAATTAAATTTGTAATTATTTTATTAAAAACAATGAAAATAAAATTAAAATTGCTATATCAAATATAAGGAAACTTGTATATTGTCAAAATTAAATTATACAAAAATTTTAAATAAATTTATCATCAATGTTATGAGTTGGCAATTGGCAAATTTGATAGAACTATTCAATTCAAATTTCCTTATGGATTAATTATACTTGGGTTTTACTATTTATTAATGCATAGAAACAACTTTCAATTTATTTGTATGACTAATTCCATAATGGCATATACCTAATTAGCTATAGAGTGAGGTGCACTAAATACTTATTAATTTTACTAAAGAACTCACTCACAAAGGTAAGAAAACATTCCTAGAAAGTTTACTTTCATGTCAAATTTTATTTAGTCACAATATTTAAATAAATAAACTAAACTTCAACTTAATTAGAGATACCCAATTAGATACGAAATGAGGTGCATTAAATACTTACTAAATTTACCAAAAAACCTACTCACAAAGATAAAAAAAACATTACTAAAGATCGTGCTCACAAATGTAGAAAAACTTAATTTCTTTTCAGAATTTTTTTATTAAAAAATATTTAAATAAATAAACCACCCCATTTTTCAAAACACGTCTCTAATTTCTCTTAAATTTCCCAAATTTTTATGGCAGATGACACCTCCCATAGGTGCAGGTTGACATGACTGCATAATTCAAAAGGATGAAAAAAATTATATTTAATATAATGAAAACCTGTACGAATAACAAAAAAGTAAGGTATATTCTAAGTAATAGATATACTTTTTTTGGCTTTATATCTTCTTTATCCTAGTCCTCATTATCTTCTTCATCCTATACTTTCTTGGCTTTAGATCTTCTTCTTCATCCTTA
The DNA here is from genome assembly GCA_027924585.1 of Larix kaempferi. Taxonomy (NCBI): domain Eukaryota; kingdom Viridiplantae; phylum Streptophyta; class Pinopsida; order Pinales; family Pinaceae; genus Larix; species Larix kaempferi. Next base: position 4,256,977 of record BSBM01000727.1, read on the forward strand.
TTCTCATCATCTTCTTCTTCATCCCCATCCTCGTCGTCTTCATCAACATCCTCATTGTTGTCTTCATCAACATCCTCTAAGTCATCAAGCCTCTCCAGTTGAATCATGTGGAATTATTTTATCTTTGATGGTTGAACTGCAATATATACACAAACATAGCACAACATGAGCATATCAACAAGTAGAGTTTAAACAGATTGGTCAAAAACTGCAAAAGACCATATATTCAAGCAAGAAGCCCACCAAATGTCATAGTCCTACTCCATCAGATCCTGAAGATTCTTGGCCTGCAAAAAGATACCAATGACTTCAATATCAGCTAAAGCACTGTCGAACAGATAACTCACTTTACAGTAAATCACATGTGAAGCTCAATCTAGAAAAACTACTAACCACTTATAGTTTCTTCATTGAAATCCTCGTCATCATCCAAAACTTAAATTGCTTTCACATTTTTATGTTTTTTGTAATAGGAATGGCGTTTTTTACTCCCTTCTCTTCTTCTTCATAAGCTTTTGTGTCACATTTTTTCCCAGATACCAGTCAATATTTGTCCTACAGAGTGAGCAGATCCCAGTAGTAAGCTATTGTGGCACTGGAAGCCAAATGAAAGAAAACATGTTCAAAACGACTTGCGAGTAAAAAATAGATTCATGGCCAAAATTCTTGTGGAAACATGAATTATTGAGGAAAATATTCATTAACAAAATTTAGGTGTCCCTTAATATATTCTTACCCCGAATTCTCGAAAAAGGGATTTGTGACAAAGTAAAAATCAATCTCGAAACCTTTAGGGTTATCAATTATGCACCACTTAATATCCTTTAGATACTTCAGAGCACCTTCATCACGGTCTGTTATTTGAAAACCAATTGCAAGCCACATAAACAGAACAATGCAATTTATTTATTTGAACAATATTCTATGTCTATACTGCAAAAGTTTGAATTGGGAAAAACCCAGGTTCTTTCAGTATTTTCTACATTAACCAAAACATGGAAAATTAAATTAGGATAGACATAAGGTCAAAATTCTCACCTATACTGAAAGCACTTTAATAGTTTACACTGCAGTGAGCCAAAACTCAGGAACTACTTTCTCTAGAAAAATTAAGTAGGTCAAAATGAAGGATACAATAACCATCGGGATAAAATGAATGATCTTTAGATGTTGCCTTCCCTAGGCTTCATTGTAGGATACAATAGCTATTGCAATGAATAAGAAAAATACTAAATTTTAGTATATGTTTACATTCTTCCTTGTTGCCATCAATTGACTTATTATTCTGAGTCTCATCCTTACTTTCAACATTAGTGATATCGTTTACAATTTCAAATCGCTGTAAAACTAAATCAATAAGCTATCAAGGCTTGCACTACAAGAAAACTTAACCCTAGATAACTTAAAACAACCAGCATTCACAGTATTACAAGAGATTATGATGCACTATGTTGAAATTTCAAACAACTGTGCAATGAGAAGAGTACCTTTGAACACAGTGGTTCATATAACTTCTAATATTTAGCTTTTAGTGCTACTCTTTCTTCAAAGAATTATGCTTCAAGTTCATCATATTTGCTCTGTAATAGTATAAAATTTCAAAAACTCAGATGATAACTTTTCAAGAAAAACATACAAGAATCAACCATATGTTATGGCCACAAACTACTTTGCATGACTTTGAAAGAGAGTGGGAAAATTTGATTGGTACGAATGAGATCCAAGTGTATTTATGAAACTTTGAATATGTTTGTTCATAAAGAGACCACTATATGTTCACACATAGGTGTGTTAAATGGAAACTTTGATTTGCTTAATAAGAATAACATCCAAGTAGATTTTACACAACTTTAAATGTCTAAACTCATAAAAGACCACCACATAACAAAGTAATCATAAAAAGGAAAATAATAGTGATATAACTTTGTAAAACTTTAAAACATTGACCACCAATACTTATGCAAATGCCTATATATATAAGCATTATACTTTAAAATAACTATATGAACAATAATATAAGATTTTTATTTCAATATTTATAAAACTTTTTTATTTCAATTTCCCTTAGTAATTCAATTTATAAAACACATCAATGACTTAATCATTCAAAATCCAAAAGATATATTATACCGATCATAAGATAACACTCAACAAATACCCAAACCATTAAATTGATTGCTGGACAAGATCTATATGTCATTGTCAACCTGATGAATGACAAATGATAAATATCTTCATTTGTTTTTAATGAAAGCTTATATTCAAATTTTAAAAAGAGCATGTGTATGTATTTGTAACTCTCTTCCAATAAAACAAATACACACTTACATTTACCCAAAGACATAATGGGATCCATAACTCTCATCAAACCAAAATAAATTTATATTTACCAAAAACATATTGGAAATTGAAAATAAATCTCATGATGAGCGTAGCAGGTCCATCAACATCAAGCATATCAACTTGATGGGATTTCTTTGTTTCTTATGAGAAAGTTATCATTTTCTTAGTTTATAAGTAGTTTATGCTTATGTTTTTCAACCTTACTGGTATAAGTTACAAAAAGAATAATGATCCAATGCACTTAGCAAACGAAGTCAACAAACCCACTCAAACTTTTGTAAAAGAAAAGCAAAAATATGAGAAAAGGCCCATTAATGATAAATGCATGGGATCCACAAAAAAAAAATACCTTTTAGTTAGGTTTTAGCACAAAACATGATACATGAAACAATTCATTGACACGCATTATCAATTATGTACCACTTAATATCCTTTAGATACTTTAGAGCACCTTCATCACGGTCGAGTTTTAATTTTATTTTGTAATGAGATAATATGAATATTTGAATTAATTTTTATTTTTGATAAGATATGAGCCAATATGGGAACGTTAAGTTAGGTAATGTGACAAATGTGACAACATCTCTCCCAAACTGGGTTGTAAGCACCTCATTACTGTCTATGTAATTATTTTGGGAAAGATGATTTTGAGAATCCCTTGAATCATGAGGAACACTATGAAAAATTGTATATGAATAGACCATAATAATTGAAAATTTGTAATGCAGTAAGTGTGAACCTCTCAAGCCACATTAAGAACGTGGGTGCCTAATAAGCATGAAGTTATATATATACATATGACCCATGAGCTTTTCCAGATAAAAACAAAATCAAACATGAGCTTTGCCATTTAAAAAACAAAGCATACAAGAAAAAAGGTCTCAGACAGACACAGTAAAATCGAGGCATTGGAAACGAAGGAAGAGGTGACAATAGTATCCTCTATTGTCGTTGATCAAGAAATGACACACAAATTACATCATGCAATTAATATCTCTCTGATGATTTCTTAGAATTTAGTTTCTCTGGGTGGGAGAGTCTTGGGCAAGCCATTAGATTCTAATTATTATATGTCACCTTCTTAGAGTCCAAGCCCACTGAAGCAACACATTCGTATGGGGTCTCCTTTTTATAGGGAAAGTCAAAAGCAAGAGCGAGAATTCTGGGAAAATTCAGAGAGTTTTAATCCAAGAAGATTGACTCAGCAAACAGAGCCTGAAAACTAGAGTGGATGTGGGAAGTTTGGATCTAGTGCTATTGATAATCTCTTACAAACTGTGGAACACTAAGGCAAAATCATCAGTGGGTCTTCTTGCTCTCAATCAAGATCATTTAGTTGGTCAAACAAATGTAAATGCGCAAGCTGAGATGAGATATTCAAGTGATGGTGGGATGACCTCTCAAGTACCTTCCATTGACTATGATGAAAAGGCCTCCAATGCAAGTTTGGTTTTGAAGGAGCTTGGAGTTTGTAATTACAGTGAGGATTTTGTAAAGGATGGGAATTGCATGCCTCTGGAATCAAAAGTGGGTATTTTGGAGAAATTGGAAGAGACAGTTGTTGTAGTCATGGAAAAAGAAAATCTAGATATGAGGCATGCATAAAAGAAGAAGGGAGTTGTTCCACTAAACTAATTGAGCTTTCTTCAGAGAGGCATAATTTGGACCCTGGAGATATAACTAGTCAGAAACAAGGAAGATTTAAAAGGAAAAACGCATCTTTAGATTTACTCAAAACTAATGAATGTAAAACAAAGTTGTCCAAGAGTGTGGTAGGACACTAGTCCAAGCAAGAAATTACGAAGCTAAATTTGCAATGGAAACCAAGTGGTCTCCTTTGATGACTGATGCGAGCACAATGATAACTCATGTAAGAGAGTCAAACATTTGAAATAACACTGAAGGGAGAACAAATTTTTATCTCAGGAAAGTCAAGGATCATCTCGTGCAATATCAACTTCGCATCAGAATATCCTAAATCCATCTCAGAGTTCTGCACATAGTGTGAAATTAGCTCTTTTTCAATCTTCTTCTCCAGTTTCCTTGCAATCTCCTACGTTTGCAAGTGGATAATCACAGAAGCACTCATAATCACTGTAGGTAATCAATGATAAAATTATCTATTTTCTGGCTAGAAATGCGTATAATTTTTGTTCTTGCAACTACATGTTTTGTACTAGTGCTACTTGTTGGCATGAGGGCTTGGTTGAAGCTTATATTTTCCATATTTGGTTTGTGTTTGCAAAAAATTCTGATCTTATTTTGCAAAACTGTATCTTATGAATTTATTTTGCCTCGAACCCCAGGGCTTCATATGGAACCGAAGGAAAAGGTAAAGGAGAAATAAAATAAGTTGTATCGAAATAAAATGCACACATGCTTGTTTTGAAACAAATGCATCTTATTATTTCATTAAATCACAAAATAAAATACAGGAAAAGGAGGGGCATGCTCCAAAGAGAGGCAAATGAAGGAAAACTGCTATCTAGTATAAGGACAAGAAATAAAACAAAAAGTTACTTACCATGAAGACAAGTTTTTTCCCGAACCGGACAACAGGATGATTGAGAGCATACTATTCTCTAGATGGAAATCATGATTTTCAGCCATGGCCCACCACATCTGAAGACATATGTGTTGTAAATTCTCATCATTAGGTGGGAGTGCATCAAACACATTACTCAACATTCTTATAGTGTCCTCAATAGTTCTACTCCTCTGTTTGTTCACCTAAACAACCCAAAAAAGGCTAGGCTAAATGAGCTCAACTGATTAAAAAATACCTGGAAAATAAGTGAAGAAGACCAAACTTATAATCAAAGAAAAAATTGAAAACAAAAGGACTTGTGGTTATTATCAAATCCCTTAGTTCCACACACCTATACTCTCTTTCTTGAGTAAGTTTCTTAGAACTAATTTTTCTAACATGGGAAAAGAATTACCAGCAGTTTCGCTCCTAATGTCCCCCAAGGCAAGAAGCTCATCCAAGGAAGGAACTGGAAGCGCCCTCAGTTGGTGACATGAGTGCAAAAGTAACAATTTCATATCTTGGAACTCACATATAATATTAGGTAGAGTTTCTCCTTGATAGTTAATTAGATGAAAATTATGCAAGTTTGGAGCACCGATACAAGTTAAGAAATTCAAGTTGTCTAAGATCCCCTACTGACTTTGGCAGTGTTCTTATTGAAGTACAAGACAAATCCAAGACCTTAAGAGACCTGATATTTGAGAAAATTTATTGTGGAACCACTTCCAATTGAACATTAGAGGCTAATACCAAACTCTGAAGTCCTGAAATTTTCAGATCACCTGGAGGATCATGAATAGCATTATGTCACATAGATATTTGTTTGCAATCCCCTGTGTCTCTTCCACTAAGAAAGCTTTGCAACTTTTGACCTGGTTCAAATAAGCATTTCTCCTTCGTTTCAAAGCCGCCTATGTCTATTGCCATATCACGAAGAACTTCATGCATCTTTAAATACTCCACACTATGGTAGTTGTCATCAACAATATCATCACACTCCACCAAGCACCTAGCTACTAATACATTTATGAACTGCCGCCCAACATCCATAAAATAGGGTGTCTCTGCCCCCGGGTTGAGAAACCCTTTCATGTACCACATTTCCAACAATGTCTGAACAACAGTTTCTTGATTTTCCAGAAACGATGCACAACTTACAAAACAAATCTTTAGATGGGTATCAGACGAATCATGATAACTCCATCTTAACAGTTGATAAAGCTCTGCGTCGGTGTTCCCATGCATTCTGGAGGAGGAAGATGGATCTGTCCATGGAAATTAAAGCATCTCTCCAATATTTTTGTGCCTGCTTTTGTCATTCAAAAGGAAAATCCCAAATGCCATAACTCACCTGGAGCAGAGCATGTCTAAATTCATTGAACGTTGAACGTTTTCTGTAATGGAAGATATGTTGAAACCACAGCCTGCACAGAAAACGTGAATTGACAAAGAGAAGTAGGCGACACAGAACCGGGTCAATAAGCCACAAACCGTTAACTGAGAAAGCTCTTGGTGGAGACCGTAGGAGGTGAACTCGCTGGCTCAGTAAACCGTGAACTAAACCGGCCTCGAAGTGGGTACAGAGACGATCCTTGTGCAAAGAACATGCCAAGATGCATTGTTGCGAAGGAAACTTAGTGAACACGATAGGAAGAGAATCACCAACACGCCAAGATGCACTGCTGTTAATGAAACTTTTGTGAACACGATAGGGAAAAGAATCATCTCACTGAAGAATTCAACAACCATATACGTGGACAGCACATCGGATAAACCTGAAAACCAACAAAAATCGAACACGTAGCAAAATATGGTTCACTAGATAGAATCCTGCTACAGGAACATGGATTGTCTTTGGCAGAAAGAACACCTTCGGCGTAAAGATATAAGTAACTTACAAATAATCTTATAAAATAAAAATTTTAAAAATATCAATTCTTTCTCTCATATTCTTAGTGCCTTTAAAAAAAAGAACGTTAGAAAATATGGGACACTTTCTATATCATTTTCCAATCATTTATTTATCAATCTCAATTTCCAACAATGTTTTAATAAAAGTATGATACGAATTTGCAGTGGAAAATGGTTGTAATAACAAACCACAATATTACACATCACAAATTACAATTTAAAGTAACATCAGACTTCTAAATCAATACAATTAAAATCGAAATCATGTTCAAACAACACAAAAAATGAACAATTTCAATCAGATTAAGATTATCCGGATATGAAAGAATTCAAAAAAAACGAAATGACATGAAGGTCATTTTCAAATGCCCGAAAAGTCTCACTCACCGTTGATCCTCATGAATTAACTACTAGAGAAAACAATTGTATGCAAGGAAGGCATCCAAATATAAGTAATCTACATCATCACAGATATTCAAAAAATGAAATCACACCATGCTTAAGCCATCCAACATACTTGCGAGTGAGAAAGAAAACCCTACAACCAAGAGAATCACCTCCTTACACTCCATCCCTATTCCTGCCACTCCACTTCAATGCAATTCAATGGCATCCAATGTGTTAGAGAATCTTGCATAACGAAAATATAAACTCTTTTCCCCGTTGTCTCTTCAATCCCAACTTCTTTTACCAAGAGATATGGCAAGAAGGTTTTGATCTATCTATTGCGGAGACGTGCCAACTTATTCTTCTATGAGCTGAGCAAGCCAAATGAGGCATTGATACTAAGGAAAAATTAACTTTGATGTAACTGTCTTAAGAACTTGCAAATCCCTAAGTGAGAGGAGAAGTGCGTCAATCTTAAGAGATAACCCAAACAATTCCAATATGAAAATCCACAAGAGAATGGTACGAGCACGGACAATTCTTAGACAAAAAAGGCTTAGGTTTATTATGAGGGTCATTACTACTAGCTTTTTTCCATAATTAGATGCGACAACCGAGAAATATGACGTGATTTTCTTGAAAACCTCTATTTGAAATTGGATGCATAAAGAGTGAAATATATGTACGAATACTTTCCTCGTGAAAGAGAAAGGCATCTATGATCAATGTATACAGACAAAATGGAAAGAAAGCCCCATATGAGACCCACTTATACTTACTTCATTTGAACATTATCTTCTTAAAGTATGTTAACAAGAATTCGCATTCAAAATATAGAATTAAAGTATGTTAACAAAATTGCCCGTCTTTTCTCCGCGTGATAGGATTTTGGTCTCAAAATTTTAGGAGAAAGAAGGCATGGATGTTCGAAACTCGAGCGGAAGTTGTGCATCGAGAGTTAGCCTCCATTTGTTCTGCTCTGGAGGACATCTCGCAATTGGTCGAGATTCGAGAAGGTCAAGACCTGCGGAAATCGAAATTGCCTTGCTGTGACTCGAAATTTCCTTCCTGTGACTCTTTCCTAAATTTCAGGGAGAGACTTTTGGATTTTTTCTTAAACACTTGGCTCTGTGATCGATCACTGGAACACTTGGCTCTGTGATCGATCACTGGTGAGGGAAAGTTATAGAAGGCTAAACCAGCTTCTGGTGCTCATCTCAATAGCATTTGGTTCAGGGACATTTTTTTGAACTTGATTATTTTCCCACAACCTTCTTACAGATGACCCTCAGAGGTCCCGTGGCCACCTTCTGTATTACTGCTGATGCTTGATCCGCAGGGTGCCAATTCTGCCATTGAAGACGAGATCTATTCCAAACCGAGGACAAAAAAAGGCGTTGTTTCGATTCCCATGGTTGGATTTCTTGAAATATTTGTTGAACACTCAGTATTTTGCACCGACGCTTAGCCTAGCCGCTCGCTGCTTACCTCTTGAGTGAAACTGGATTAAACCTTATGTCAAACCTTAACGTGGTGAATTTTTGTTGGCTAAAATGAGAACTTGCGTGGCAGTTTTTTATTTGGACGAGGGACGACAATTCGGTAACTGTGCCCACAAATCCACCTTCGGAAAAGAAACGCCTTCGGCATAAAAATACAAATAAATTGAAGTTGCAGCGAGGTTTCGAAACCCTTACCTTCAAGGTTTGGAACACAGAGTCGAGCAACAGTTACCTTAGCACGATCAGAAACGATAAAGACCCACTACCCTCGAAACTCAAAGACCAACAACCTCTGTGAGGAGGAGCATTAACCTCTCACCTCGTTTAAGCAATCATGCAAGTGATGCGTAGTGGTAAGTTCACCATGGTGGACGAGAGAGCATAGCTCTCCACCCATTCAAAACAATAACCAGATGCCTAGACCAAACCCTTACCCGTAGTGCTGGGTTTTTTTCCTTAAGCGTGGAGTCCACCTCCCAAGGTCCATCACGTGGCCTCATAAATGTTGCCAGCTATCAACCACTTCACACCGAGTATCAAACCCAAAGTTCCATAATTTGAAATCGTATGTTTTATCATGGTAGTTAATACTTTAGCGCCACCTTCTTCTACCCATTATCATATAGTTTGGATCAAATATTACTCAAACACCATTGTATTGCGCTCTAGGGAACTTGAAACCCTAATTAAGACATTAAACAAGCTTTGTTGTAAACCAAGTTAACTTATGATTTTTGCTAGTCACCATGCTAACCATGGGCATGTTAATCATAGCTTCAGTGAATTATGAAACCTCACCTGTAACCTGGTGATAGGAGTACAGTTCGTTAGCATAAAGCTAAGTAAGCACCACGGAACTTCACAAGGATCCCTTCATTAAAAGGAGTTAAACATCCAGTACAAGTGCATCAATCATAACCATAAGTACAACCAGATTAACGACATTTAAAGTATAATGCATATAAGACATAAGTATCAAAGATGGTCATATTATCACTTGGAAACAAAGAATACTAAGAAAATCAAGAAAATGCACAGTTACTTGAATACACAACTATCGTAATAGGAAAAATTATGACATATAAGCTAGGAAACTGTTTCGTATACAATAAGATACTAAATGAGTCCGCAAGCGTAATACTGTTTCATGAACAGCCACATAAGACCCTGACTTAAAATCATCAAATTGGCATTAAGCCTATTTGATCAATTTACAACAAGTTTATAATCATCACTCTGAATAAATATGACGTTTCGTAAATGTCGCAGCCAGAATTTAAGCTTAACCATATTTAGAGAATTAAGCATACATAATCATATTTTTCGCATAATAATTATAGTATTATATGCTATATAGAAAATTTTAAATCTTTATGAATTTTGGAGGTGTTACATGTGGTATCAGAGCACAAGTTCAAACTCTAGGCCTGAATATGGCTCAACACGCGCAACAGAAAATGAAAACAGAAAACATAGTTTACTAATTTTGTTTTAATCTGTTTCTGTACAGAACATCTTGATATTTAAATTGTAGGTATGGAAGGACCAGAAGAATCCGCTGAGGACAGATCTCATCATAGTGAACGTAATAATAATGAACATAAACATGTTAACGAATAAATTTATGTAGAATTAAATGATCAATCATCTGAACTTTTACGTATATTTAAAGATTTAAAAGCTGAGATAAAAACTGTTAAAGAAGAGAATGAAAGAATTTTAAAAGCACAAGAAGAGCTGAATCAGATTTTATTGGATAAATATCATAATGACGAAAAGGATAAGAGAACAGAAATAAAATCTAAGTTTGGAACCATGTCCCTATCAACACAGAGGTAAGAAAGTAAAATACTATAAAAGTGATAGTGACTCTTCTTCCGAATCTAATGATAAAACATATAGAAGAAAACATAAGTATGACCGAGACAGCAGTGATAGCGACTGTAGTCTTAAGAAAAGGAAGTACAAACCTTACGAATAGATTTCAGGGGAATTCAAGAAGATAAAACCCCCAACATTTAACAGTGAAAATGAAAAGGGAGAGGCAGCCGAAGCATGGTTGTCCAATATGAAGAAATACTTTCAGATTTACGATTATTCAGATCAGTTAAAAGCTAAGATGGCCATTTACAATCTGACTAGGAAAGCAGATATATGGTGGCAGGATATCAAGCGGGTAAAAAGTATTAAGGAACAAAGCGTAACTTGGAGCACATTTAAGAAATACTTTAAGAAAAAGTTTATGTCCGAACAATATTACGAAGAAAAGTCAAAAAAGTTTTATGATTTAAAATTAGGTTCTATGAGTATGAAGGAGCTAAGCAATAAATTTCTAAGTCTGTTAAGGTATGTGCCTTACATTGTGGACGAGAAACCTAAAATACAAAGATTTTTTATTTTGTTTACCCTTCAATATAAAGGACAGGATTGAGTATGACAACCCTACAACTCTTGAAGAAGCAATGAGAAAGGCCAACTTCTATTATGAACAGAATAGAAAAAGAGAAGGTGTATCTAGCTGGAGAAATAATAAACCTAGTAACTTTGAGCATAAAAGAAAAATTTTTAATTTTAATAAGAATTCTGGAAATAACAAGAGAAATTTCCCTAACATAAATTCTCATGGCAATAATTTCAGAAGTATTGCACCACAGAATTTTACAGCTGCAAGAAACATGCCTAATAATAATAATAATGCCAGGAATAATGAACAAAGACCACCTTTAAAATGTTATGATTTTCAAGGACCGCATACTATATCAAACTGTCCAAACAGGAGAAGAACAGTCAGAAACATTCATACAATGCAGGCAGAACCAACAATTGGTGATTTAGCAAGGGAGATGCCCAGGATCAACATAGCACTGAAAACCGACAGGAAGACCATCAAACTTCAATGGTCGAGATCGAAGGTATGCTACAAAATAGACCTATTTCTATTTCAATTGATCCAGGTGCAAGTTTGAGTTATGTATCACCTGATTTAGTAAAAAGCTATAAGTTAAAAGTAGAAAAGTTTGATAAATCATGGCTGGTTCAGTTAGCTACATGAACCAAAAGAAAAGTTAGTAGAATTTGTTAAAAGTTGTGATTTGCTTATGAGTCAGTTAAAGATGCAAGTTAAATTGAATGTATTACCTTTAGGATATTATAATGTCCTAATCGGAATGGATTGGATGGAAAATCATAGGGTAGTACTGAATTGTTTTGAAAAGACTTTTACATGTTTAAACAATAAAGGAGAATAAACAATAAAGGAGAAACAGAAACAGTAAAAGGAATCCCTAGAAAAACCTATGTAAGACAGATTTATGCTTTGCAAGTGAAAAAGGCTGTAAGAAAAGGGTGTAAAATGTTTGTTGTAAATGTAATTAATGACGAACATACAACTAAGTAAGATAAATTAAAACTAGAAGACATACCAATTTTAAAATACTTTTCTGATGTATTCCCAGAAGAAATTCTAGGACTACCTCCGAAAAGGGAATTGGATTTCACCATTGAGCTAGTACCGGGTGCGGTACCAAACTCAAAGGCTCCTTACCGAATGAACATTCTAGAGCTTAATGAACTAAAATCACAATTAAAAGAACTAATTGATAAAAATTACATAAGGACAAGTGTGTCTCCTTGGGGAGCACCTGTCATCTTCGTTAAAAATAAATATAGTACCTTGCGTTTATGCATAGACTACCATCAGTTAAATAAAATTACTATTAAAAACAGATAGCCTTTGCCCCGCAATGATGATATGTTTGATCAAATGCGTGGAGCAATGATATTTTCTAAAATAGACTTGAGATCTGGATATCATCAAGTCAGGATAAAAGATGAAAACATTTTTAAAACTGCTTTCGGAACCCATTATGGGCATTACGAGTTTGTAGTTATGCCATTTGGGCTAACTAACGCTCCAGCAGTCTTCATCTGTCTAATGAATAATGTTTTACATAAGTATCTAAATAAGTTTGTAATTGTTTTCATTGATGATATCTTAATTTATTCAAAGACTAAAGAAGAACACGACGAACACTTAAGAAAAATTCTACAAGTTTTAAGAGAACATCAACTATACGAAAAATTCAGTAAGTATGATTTCTTCAAGGATAAAATACAGTACTTAGGTCACGTAATATCCAAAGATGGGATCTCAGTTGAACCTGATAAAATAAGAGCAATTAATGCAGTGGCCTATCCCTAAAGACATAACTGATGTACGGTCATTCATGGGAATCACAGGTTACTACAGAAAATTCATTGAAGGATTATCAAGAATCGCAAATCCCATACCTCTTTGCAGAAAAAGGGAAAGAAAATCATTTGGGATCAAAAGTGTGAAGAGAGTTTTAAGAAATTGAAAGAAATTTTAACTACAACACCTATATTAAAAATTGCAGATCCAAACAAGGACTTCGTTGTATGCACTGATGCATGCAACAATGGACTTGGCGGAGTCTTAACACAAGAAGGTCATGTAATAGCGTATGAGTCGAGGAAGCTAAAAATTCATGAAAAAAACTATGATACATATGATTTAGAGTTGACAGTCGTGATACATGCTTTAAAGATGTGGCGCCATCATCTAATTGGTAGGAATTTTTCATTAATGACAGATAATAAAGGTTTAAAATACTTGTTGGATCAACCAAATCTGAACACAAGGCAAGCTAGGTGGCTAGCTTTCCTTAGCGAATACGATTTCGAGATTCAACACATAAAGGGTAAAGAAAATAAAGTGGTTGATGCCTTAAGTAGAAATGCAAAATTGAATTTCATGGAAGCAATCAACACTTATAAAACATATTTGGAAAATCAGCTTGAAGAAGGAATTAAACAAAATGAAAATTATCAGAAATTACGTGGAAAAGTTGCTGAAAATGCATCTGAAAATTTAATAACAGATTACAGCTTGAATGAAAAAGGTTTAATGATGTATAAAAATAGACTTTATGTGCCTAATGTATCAAGAATTAAGTTGGTGATTTTAGACAAAGTACATAAAAGTCCTTATTCGGGACACCCTAGTTACCAGAAGATGATAACAATATTGAGAAAGGATTACTTTTGGTCAAATATGAAAAATGAAGTGGCTGAATACATAGCTAGGTGCTTTGAATGTCAACAAGTTAAAGTTGAGCATCAACACCCAGCTGGCCTATTACAGCCATTGCCAATACCAGAATGGAAGTGGGAAATTATCAGCATTGATTTGGGAAATTATCAGCATTGATTTTATAATTGGTTTTCCTAAAAATCAAAAGCAGAATGATTCAATAATGGTAGTAGTAGATAAGCTTAGTAAAATAGCTCATTTTATACCTGTTAAAACCACTTTTAAAGCTGCTAACATTGCAGATGTGTTTATGAAGCAAGTTTTTCATTTGCACGGAATACTTAAGGTAATCATTTCTGATCGAGATTCTAAATTCACTGGAAATTTCTGAAAGTCATTGTTTAAAGCTTTAGATACTAAGTTAAATTGCAGCACATCGTTTCACCCACAAACTAACGGACAAACTGAAAGGGTAAATCATATTTTAGAAGACATGTTAAGATTGTATGTTAAAGATCAGCCAACTAAGTGGGAGGAATATCTGCACTTAGTGAATTTGCTTATAACAATCACTATCAAGCATCTGCAAAACTTAGTCCATTTGAGATTCTGTATGGTAGAAATGCAATACTCCTATCTTTTGGAGTAATCCGGTTGACATATTGATGTTAGGACCAGATTTGTTAAAACAAATGGAACTAACCGTGAAGCAGGTACAAGGCAATTTAAAAATTGCACAAGGACAGACAAAAGAGTTATGCAGATATGAAATGAACTGAGAAAGAATTTCAGGTAGGTGAGCATGTTTTCGTTAAGGTAAAACCCAAGAAAAACTCTTTTAAGCTTGGGAGTTGTGCTAAATTAGAACCCATGTATTGTGGACAATTCGAAATTCTATCAAGAATTGGACCAGTCGCATATCAGTTGGCTTTACCATCTAATCTGAAAATACATAATGTTTTTCACATTTCTGTTTTGAAAAAGTATATGCATGATGCTATTCATGTGATAAATTGGAATGACATACAGGTGGAGCTCGAAGGAGATTTTCAGGTGGAACCGGATTGTATCCTCGACGGGAGGGAAATTTTGCTCTAGAATCACACCATAGGGCAGGTAAAGGTGCAATGGAAGCACCTTAGCCTAGAGGAAGCTACCTGGGAATTGCAAAGTAATATGCGGCAACATATCCAATTCTGTTCCAGGGAGGCTCTGATGAAGAACAATCAACATCGAAAACGATGTTGAATTTAAGAGGGGGTGTTTGTAACCTACCTAGTACTTGAGACATTTTATGTTTGTGGAAAAACATTACTTTAACTTTTATTGTAAAGTTTTATATTAATTGAACAAGTGGTAAAGGATGACTGTAAATGAATAATATTATTATTTAATAAAATTTAAATAGGAGACGCACACCCAAAGAGACTGTTGAAAGAGTGTTCACTGACCCACTAGGAGGAATGGAATCTGGGGTAGAAGATGGACAAGTGGCAGCATCTGAACTCAGTAACTAGCTGTTGTTATGGGGACAACCTCCCTTAAATTGTGGTCATATTCTCAAGGATGTCGAACTGAGCAGATGGATCATTGAATGCAAAACTGACCACCAAAAGACCTAGGCAATATTTTATAGCCATCGAATTTGAGCAGAGGCTCACACATTCTCAGAGGAGATGAAATTATTCCTTGTGGTGTTAGAAATGAGCACACAAGAGATTCGATGAGGGGAAGCTATGTTTTGAGTTGCACAGTAAGACTATCTTATTCCTGTTGAGTGCAGAGGTAGTGATATGTATGAAAGTCCCCATTGATTGCTGAAGTACATATGAGAGGTTTGTAGGCAAGTCTCCATTGATTGTTGCAAGTACAACCTGAGTGCCTTGCTTCTACACAGAGACTTTGTCCTAGTGGTTCAGTGAACAGGCTCGAGGGTCCAAAGAGCAAGTGAACTTGGATGCTTTCTAGAGAAGGTTGGGAGGAGTAGGCCTCTTTGGGTGTTTGTCCACCCTATCAAGTTATCAGGTTCTCCTTGTTTTCGGTATTATTTATTTTAGACTGTAAAACTTATTCTGAAACTGTATAATATGCTATCATAGTTTCCAATGTTTTCCTAGATATAAGTTAGTTGTTCTAAACAATTGATTTTCTAAATTGATATTTTATTTCTATAAATCGAATGAGTGAATAGATGATATAGATTGATGAATAAATACTTCCTGTATTTTTCCTTTCACCCTAGGGTGATGTACTCTAGTACAGGAAGAGTTTAATGAACATGAGTAAAATGATTTGAAAGTAGCAGTATTCTATACTTCCAAATAGAATGAATTTTATACACATTGCTATTCTTTTAAACAAAATTTGTTATACTGTATAATATCTCAGTTTCCAGATTTCATTATCATTGTACTCTGTAGCACATTTTTTTATATACTTGTTCATTCCTAATTAAATAGTAAGAGATCACATAGGGTTTGGCACTATCATACAAACAGAAACCCTAGATCTTACATCCGTAGCATATAAACAGAATTGCTCTATCGAATTAGTACAGAACTTATAGAGTAATTATACTATCATTGTATATAATTCCAAAAACAACTCCTATCGAGTCCTTACAGAATCAACTATAAAATAAACCAACTTAATACACAGAGTTCATATCTACTCATCAAGTATTCAGATATATACTTGTACATTCATAAACAGAAAATTAAGTTTATATTCAAAACAATTTGAGTCTTTGCATAGAACTATAAGACAAACCCTAGAGACGTAAACATTGCGAATTAGTTTAATATATATAAACTATTTCACTCAAAGGATAAACACGATCGTATCATCGTTACACACAAACTGTTTTAACACAAATACTTCTAAAATGCCAGATCAAAATACATTTCTGGAGAAACACATTATATAAATATTACTCACAACTGATAAAATATATCAAGGGTTCATACTGAATCTACTCAGTATCTCTAATAAAATAAACTATATGAATTCACATTCCAATATCGAATGTATCGAGGATCAAACCCTGGTCATATTAATCTCTCTTCATTAAATCGTAAAATTGTAACAAAATGCAACCAACTCCGTAACAAAGCTAATAATACAACAAATCAGCTACATCATCATTAGATTAAGGGTCAAACCCTGAGACCACCTTTCAAGACTAATAACACACTGTCCGAGTACATGTTTTGTATTATCAAACAATAGAATTGTTGTAAGCTCGTGACTGGGTTGAAACTCGTGAGGGGCTCCCCTGAGCTATTACGATATCATGAGCCGGATTTATACAAACCCAAATATCATCAATCAAATAAATACAGTCGACAATCCATAAATAAGAAGGTCAAGGGCTCGAGCCTCAAGAGAAAGCTCGCCTAGGAATTTCCAAACCACATCAAAGTAATTTATAAATACATAACAGGGTTAGGGTTTAAACCCTGTAGGTTAACATTTTCTAAAGCAAAACATTTGAATTGACCCAGCATCATCGTCGACGAAGTCGAGCTTAGCCCCATCAACAATTTACATAATGTTTAGGGTTTAGGATTTTATCCCGTAAACATAACAAAGCTCGGAATTCTACAGATTTAATGCAGTATTGAAATCCAACGCGAAAGCAAACCAGGGTTTAGCCCCAAACACAAATTACATCAAATATTATCCATACTTAAATTATGAGAAAAGCCGAGAGCACCATTATCAACAGACTTGAACAAAATAGCTTTTGAAACCAGTAATCATTTTTATTTATACCTTAAACTTTTACCACGCAGTAACATTGCTCAGGTTACCAAAATGGTACCCAAAAACTTAAATAAAAGAAGTCTCAGAAAGATGAAAACCCATGTTGGCTTAGCCTTAAGAACCATTCCTTACATTACAGTATCACCTTTCTTTTAGAGGACGAGTAAAACAAACATCAACCATTTTAACAATCGTGACCGGGGTGTCCATCCTTTGGGAAGGCCCAAAGCTTACCAAGAAGCCTGTGGTTGAGATTGCTGCTTACCGAAACCTCAAACCAACTGAAGAGTCACGCAACATACCCTGTCGACCACACAAGCAAATGGGTCATTAATAAGGTGATAGTAACTAGTAATTAAAATACAAATAAATTGAAGTTGCAACAAGGTTTCGAAACCCTTACCTTCAGGGTTTGGAACACAGAGCCGAGCAATGGTTACCTTAGCATGACAATAAACCATAAAGACCCACGACCTCGAACCTCAAAGACCAACAACCTTTGCGAGGAGGAGCATTAACCTCTCACCCCGTTGTTTAAGCAATCATGCAAGCAGTGCATAGTGGTAAGTTCACCATGGTGGTCGAGAGAGCAGAGCTCTCCACCCATTCAAAACAGTAACCAAATGCCTAGATCAAACCCTTATCCGTAGCGCTGGGGTTTTTCCTTAAGCGTGGAGTCCACCTCCCAAGGTCCATCACGTGGCCTCATAAATGTTGCCAACTATCAACCACTTCACACCAAGTATCAAACCCAAAGGTCCATAGTTTGAAATCGTATGTTTTATCATGGTAGTTAATACTTTAGCACCACCTTCTTCCACCCATTATCATATAGTTTGGATCAAATATTACTCAAACACCATTGTATTGCGCTCTAGGGAACTTGAAACCCTAATTAAGACATTAAACAAACTTTGTTGTAAAGCAAGTTAACTTATGAGTTTTGCTAGTCACCATGCTAACCATGGGCGTTTTAATCACAGCTTCAGTGAAGGATGAAACCTCACCTGTAACCTGGTGATAGGAGTATAGTTCGTTAGCATAAAGCTAAGTAAGCATCGGGGAACTTCACAAGGATCCCTTCATTAAAAGGAGTTAAACATTCAGTACAAGTGCATCGATCATAACCATAAGTACAACCAGATTAACGGCATTTAAAGTATAATACATCCTCATAAGACATAAGTATCAAAGACGGTCATATGATCACTTGAAAACAAAAAATACTGAGAAACTCAAGAAAATGCACAGTTACTTGAATACACAACTATCGTAATAGGAACAATTATGATTTATAAGCTAGGAAACTGTTTCGTATACAATAAGATACTAAATGAGTCCGCAAACGTTACGTTGTTTCATGAACAACCACATAAGACCTGACTTAAAATCATTAAGTTGGCATTAAGGTTGTTTGATCAATTTACGACAAGTTTATAATCATCACTCTGATAAATATGACGTTTCATAAATGTCATAGCCGAAATTTAAGCTTAACCATCTTTAGAGAATTAATCATACATAATCATATTTTCCGCATAGTAATTATAGTATTATATGTTATATAGAAAATTTTAAATCTTTATGAATTTTGGAGGTGTTACAAATAACCTCTTCCAAAGCATGCCCACGATTCCAACTCAATCTCTTAGACATCTCCAAAGATTAAGAGAAAAGGAAAAAAATAATTTATGAGGATATGAAAATACAAAGAATCCAACCTGAACAATTATACCCTTGCATGTACCTTGTTTTTCTAGGTAAGTAACTAGAGCATAGCACTGTTAAAATAAACAAGTATTCATAGTACAATTTTGTTTACATAGACAAAACAAAACATGTTTAAAATGTCTCCAAAATGTAGTGGCAATTTATTTAGAAGATCACTAGATGACATGGTGAAGCAGTAGTATTAAATCAAAGTCGAGCGGTATATCTCTTAGAAAGTTTATCCAAGTCTTGAACAATGCGCTTCACTAGTGATACCTCATCTCTGCACAAAC
Organism: Larix kaempferi; assembly: GCA_027924585.1. Lineage (NCBI taxonomy): Eukaryota > Viridiplantae > Streptophyta > Pinopsida > Pinales > Pinaceae > Larix > Larix kaempferi. The sequence continues at coordinate 4,276,471 of BSBM01000727.1, forward strand.
TCTAAAAATGAAAATATAAATAAATAAATAAGAACATAGCAAAAACAAAAGCATATAAATAAATAAATAAATATGAAAAGAGGAGATCAGGGAAGAGTGATGATGACTCACCGACCCATTCGTGTCTTCTTGGAGCGACCACCAAGTGAAATGACGGATTTTATAGAGAGCAACCTTCCTTTCATGAATTCTTTGTGGGTTGTATTTGCCACTACGTTCATGTTGTGGCAAGTATTTAGAAAATGGGCTTCCATGAGATTGATCCGGGTGTCGTACTTGAGAAGAAGTCACATTATAAAATAAGGGAATAACGGTGATTCTTTGTAATGTACCCAATTTTTTGCTAAGGACCACTCGATTGGACTTAAGGGATGCAATGGCCTAAGTCACTTGGTAAAGTCATGATAAATTTACTAAGGTGGTGATAAATTATTAAGGTGGTAGCATGGGTCACAAATTTGTATAGTATAATGTCCAATATTTGTGATTAATGCACATTAGAAAAACATTGGTCAAGGAGGACGCATAGGAGGATGAGTTGGGCCCCATATGAGTTGTAATTCCCCCAAATCAAGCCAAGCATCTCCAAATTCGAATTCTAAGGTGGAAGGAATCTTATCTAATTGTAACTCCTCGGGCTAAGAATAGTAAAGGAGGGCGCACTTGTGGAAGTGTAACTCCCAATGGGAATCTATGACATCTTATGACAACTTATGACATGTTGTAGGTCCCTATGACAGCTTATGACACCTTATTTCATGTTGCAGGTCCTGAATTTAGACAAGGAGGGCGCTAGAGGTTAGAGTGGGCCCACATAAGTATGTAACTCCCCCAAAATCAATCTAATCCTCTCAAATTTGAATTTGCAAGGTAGATGAAGTTATTATTTGGCATCTTATCTAATTGTAACTCCTCGGGCTAAGAATAGTAAAGGAGGGCGCACTTGTGGAAGTGTAACTCCCAATGGGAATCTATGACATCTTATGACATCTTCCAGGTCCCTATGACAGCTTATGATAGCTTATTTCATGTTGCAGGTCCTAAATTTAGAGGAGGGCGCTAGAGGTTAGAGTGGGCCCACATAAGTATGTAACTCCCCCAAAATCAAGCTAATCCTCTCAAATTTGAATTTGCAAGGTAGATGAAGTTATTATTTGCCCAAATAACATTAGAGAGGAAGTAAATGGGTCCCAAGGTGTCATTCTCTCATAAAAATAACATTTATTAATATTTTATTAAATATTTGTGAGAGAATTCTAGAATGAGGAGGAAATGCTCCATAAATATTTATAAAAATGGTGAAGACACAAGTGAAGGAGATTTTGAACATTTGAATTTTGGTATTGGAGAGCCATTGAGCTTCTCAAGATTGGGAGATGTGCCCCTTGCTACATAACTAGTTTCAATGGTGAAAGATTCCACCCTAGCTAGCAAGAGAGGAGAAATCACTCAGATTTCTCAATTGTGCCTCATGTGAATGAGAGGTGAGGAGGAATCACTCAAATTTCTCAAGTGAGCTTCAGTTGATGTAGGTTTAGATATTGTTCTATTGTTGGTTCTAATTCATCTACATGTGTTTGGAATTTCAAGTTATAGCAGCAAAGGTTTATGGTGTTTTCCGAGCATTTTGGTGTTGGAGTTGTGGGTTCTTGCTTAAGGAGGGCGCACCATTGGATCCATTTTCACTTGAAAAGATCATTCTTTGGAATTATATGATTGACATGTGACAAAGGGAGTAATTTGGGAGGATGCTCTATCATTTGGAGGCATTTATTTTTTATTTAAAGCTTGGATCAATGAAGGAGGGCCGAAATGGTTGTTTTGGTTTCAATGCTTCTGAGCATTTTTGTGATGTGAGACCTATTCCATTGTGTTCGGAGCATTGTTTCCAATGGGAAACACTTTTTGTTTCACTCAAAAAGGTGTTCATATGATCGAGATGTGCCCATTTTATCATATCTACTACATTTTGTATCTCTTCTGGTAGAGGTTCGAACTTGTACAATTGTAACTGAGTATTTCATGAGTTTTAAGCTGTGTAAGAGTCATGTATTGTTGCAATTAGTGTCATTAATGTTCCCATACAGTGAATAATAAAGATCCAAGTGTTTTCCTGAAATGGTGTTCATATTTAAGTAGCCAATGATTCCATGTATAAATCTTTTTCATATGGTTTGATTCGGATTTTATGAGCATAACGAAATGAATATAGATTATTAAAAGATGCATAACACAAAATAACAGAGATACAGTAAAACTGGTTTTCTATTCAATAAGGAAATAAGCTGAAACTGTAAAATGCAGCGGAAAACAAGCTAGTAGGAATGGTGGCGGCTTATCTCTGAGAAGAGATGTGACGGTTGCGCTCATTCGCAAGAAGAAGATTACAATGAGGCTCTGGAGGCCTTTTTACAATACCCAAAATCCAAAACCCTAACCCCAGAAGCTGAAAAGGCAACAATTTTGTGGACCCCGTTTTGGGTAGTTTGGTGTATCAACTTCCCCAAGGCGTAACTTTGGCATACGATCTCCGTTTGGGGCGCATGATAGCTCGTTGGAAAGATCTATCTGATAACTACAACTGTTCAAACATCAAATTTGCTGGTAGAAAATACCCCAAAAAACGTCGTTAAGGGCCTTAAAACGGCTCCCGAAGTTCAGGACCCGAAAAACTGCTAAAAATAGTAAATTACCAAAATTGCCAAAAAGTTGTTTTGAGCTAGTTGGAAAAGGTGGGTCGCCACCGATATCCACCTGGATCATGGTTATGCAATTTACAGTATTGATCGTTAAAATTGAATAGAAGTCCCCTGAGATATGTTACTAAGTCAATTATCTTTGTTTGGATGTATTTTAGTCTTGTTGAATATTTTTGGAAGGATTAAAGTTAAATTAGGAGGTGTTTGGGTCAAGTTGAAAAAACAATATTCCTATGAGGGAAGATCGAGCTAGTTTCTCACTAGTCTTGAGAGGGTTCCTTTCATACTTCCTTGTAAGTTCTCTAGAGTATATCAGTGGGTCAATTAGTTGTATCTGAGTCTATTTGAGTCCATTAAACTGATATTGGGAGAATTCAAATCGCTCTGGTAGTGTTTGGGAAGAGTTGGAAAGCCCATGTTGGATGTGACCAAAATTGAACTAATGTTCCTAGTTTCTTTACCAGCTTCCAATTTTATATCAGATCTGATTTGGGATACATATCAATGGGGTCTAAACATATTAATGAACTGCACACCTTTAATGGACATAAAAAATACACATACACTCCACTGTTGTTGAATGAGAACATGTCATAAGCCTTCATAAGACATTGTTTGAGAAAAAGTTGAAAATCAACATAATTAAAGTTGGAACCTTGGATATGATATTCCTAATTTCTAATTGAGGATATTACAGTGGTATCAGAGCATGTTCCTTGGCAATTGTGGGAACTAAGAAGAAACTTAAAGAAAGAAAGAAAAAAATTGGAAGCAGGTTTGCATTGTTGAGGTTGGAACTAGTTGCATGGGAGCTTGAAGAGAGCTTAACATGGGAAGAATCATTTCTTGAAAATGGTTTCATTCCTTCGGTGGAACACAATGAAGGATCTGAAATAATAAATGAAGGATTGCATAATCCCTATTAGTTGGATGATTGCTTTGTGACAACATATACAAAGTTGAAGATGAAGCTTCTTCAATGGCTAGAATTGTAGATGGTGGAATGTTACCCATTTTCCTTTCTACATCACCCATTAAGGAGGAAAAGATTGAGTGGGAAAGGGGATTGAAGGGCCATGAGAAGTCATTGAAGCACTTTGATAAGACACAACAGGAGTTAGAGCATAATTTGCAGTGCTATCAAGCCTTACTACCAGAATGCTCTACATCAAAACTTGTGGAGAAGATGTTTGGTTTCTCTAGGAAAGGAGTATCCAAAGGTTCATATCATAATATTGTTCTAGAGGGCAGTAAATTCACTGTCATTATTCAACCTTCAGATGACCATGAGGAGAACAAAAATCAATCATCAAGTGCGAGACCTAAAGAAATTGAAGCCATGTTCACAAACTCATTGCAGCCATACAAGAAACTTGATCAATGGGACTTACAAATTGCAGCCTTGAGTCTTCCAATTGAACACAAAGTGAAGTGGCATGCCCGCACGCACCAACCACATGGGAATGATGAAGATGTAACACCAATGTATGGAAAAAATTCTTATTTTTGCAGTAGTCCTATTTATTTGCATCATCAAGAGATAACATCCCTTCCACATGAGGATAATTGTATTGTAGAATCTTCTAGTGGTGATTTGGTTGCTAAAGATGCATTATGTGATCTGGATTCATGCCACAAGCATTCTAACTTTTTATATCAGCCATTAAAAAATGTAAACAAGACTCAAGACTTGGGAAATGAGTGGTTGCAAAGATCTATGGAAGCAATTTTGTTGGCATCCCACCATTATTTTTTCCAATTGAAGAATGTGCAGAAGTAGAGCATGTAGGGGAAAACGATGATTTGGGGGATGATGACAATGGAAACAAATCAGAAAATTTAGTGGAGGAATGTTCCCATGAGTTGCAACTCTTAGCAGGGTAGTTGAAGGCAAGCAAAGAGAATGCTAGGACAACCATGAAAAAATTTTATGACACAAATGCCTTGGTGACAAATTGGTGTTGGAGAGCTTCAGGGGCAGATGATAGTTTGATAGTAGAATCTTCCCTTGCATATTTTGAATCCATTCAAAAGGCAACGACAACCAAGAAGACTAACTACATACACCTGCTTTTCGATAGATACGATCTTATTAGGCTTGTTGAGATGTATCGTTGTGCAGTATAGGAAGAAGAAGGTGAAGTTGACAGGCTCACCCATGATTCCTCGAAGAGCACACAAAAAGCACTTCAAGAATCAAATATGGAGGTTGAACAACATCATAGGGAGTTGGAGATCACACCCTCCCTCCTACACTTCAAACAACCAGTTGTATATGGTTGATTACATTCATGGTTCGATGGAGGAGCCTCATGTTGGGGTTGAGCATGAGGAGATTTCATATTTGCAGGTACTTGAGGAGAAAGTTGACATGGATAATGTTGACCAAGTACTTGTTTTGCATCGAGAGGATCATGAGTTGCCTCCATGGGAGAGACTTAGTCATGGAAGAGACAAATGTGTACACTTTATATGAACCATCCAGTAGAGGAGGATACACATCCATGGATGTGGTGGATAAATGTATGACAGAGGAGTATACACATTAGGGTCATAGCATACCAGTCAGTGTTCAATCTTGTGAGCAACAACATAGGCATCCATTGATATTATCTGATGCCTTCATTATTCATGGAAGGACATGGAAGTTTCATCCGATTTAGTTGGATGGAACCAGTGTCATTGATGTGAGACATATGATCAGTGTGCAGATTGCACAAGAGGAGCTTCATGTTATACCAGAGAGGCTCATAGAGATTCAGATGTGCATTGGAGTGATGGACTTCCAATTTGGTGGTGGGATCCCGGCATCCTTCAGAGTACTATATTTTTCGGATGACAATGATGATTGGAGGGGTACAACATAGACAGTGAGATCCTGGTATTACTTGGTTCGGTAGTTAACAGCTGGCATAGGTGGTAGAGCCAACCATCACTTTCAGGAGCTTGTCCATGTGGAGCGGAGGATTAGTTTCCTAGGTGGGAGACACTATGATGGAGGGATACAGTGTTTTCCTACTAGGTAGCTTGGGATACTACAGGAGACTCTTTGTGTTGAGACCATGCAGTACAGAGGTGGATGTAGTAGACACTCTACATTTCTCAAGTTCATTTGGGACCCTGGGATCTGTTGCCGCCGGAACACGCACCGAGTTATCGCAGCATAAATCTTCAAGCTGCTTAGGTGCGTTCTTGGGTGGCAAGTCTCGAGTCAAGTACTGTCACTTGACCTTGACTCCTTCGTTTAGGAAGAAATCCTAACGAATCCAAGGGGGGTAGTCCCTATGAGTTACTGAGGCTATTTAAGCGACTTAGTTTTGAATGGGTAAGTTGTGTAGGAGTTTTGAAATAGATTGACTGAAAGCAAAATTCACTTACAAATATAAATTAAGATAAACAACATAAGATAGTTATAATAAATATAAGATCTGACAACATATTGAAATACTGTAAACAAGATCAGTGCCAAAATGGAGTCGAAATTGCGTGTTTTTGTATTGTAAATGTTTTGCGATTGCTTCTTGGTCAGTTTTAATTTATTATGAGATGAGATTTGATTACGAGAAAATGGGAGGTACAAGGAGTAATGTCCGTAAATTAACTAAAGGTGGCTCCTCACAAAGACGTGTGGAATCGAATGGAGTCTCGAGGGTGGTGTTCAACACTACACAAACAAGGGTGTAGCCTAACTGTGCCCTAAGGTTGTCTCCCAGTGGTTCCCGCTTCTTCTGAGAAATTTTCCCACACAATAACTAATGTCTGAGTGTTGGATTTTCACTAGGTTCAGGGTTGTTAATTTTATTAGTATGAGTTTTTATTATATGGGAAAAATTAAGGAGTATTTGCAACTCTTTCTGATTTCCCACAGGCCCAAGCAAATGCCCACAAGGGGAAAGAGCATACTTTGAGTTGGAAATTAAATGTATGTTCTGTTTGATTGCAAAAGGTAAATAATTAAAGTAAAGTGTTATATTAATTACTACATGCAAAGAGTCTCTTTTTCTAATCGTCTGATCACGTACTCAGGAAAATCCCTTTATGTGACGGCGAGAGCATACCGGGAGAGCAATGCTAAGTTCGCTACTTTAAGAAAATGAAGCAAAACTGAAATGACTAAAGACAATATTTATGCTCTATTTTAATTGAAAGTATACTTCATGTTGTACACGTGTGATTGTGTTTAAACATAAAATAAAACTTGTTAGAAAAAATCACGCCATAAAAAATTTGCGAATCCCCCCGAGGGGGTGGGGGGTGGGTGCTGGGTATCCCACTTGCTCTTATTTTTATCGCTTATTACAATATAGAAATGCTTGTGATCCCTTGTAAAATGGGATCACTAAGCTTACAATGTTTTAGAAAAACAAGATTTATAAACAAGAGAGGTCCCGAGATGCCCTGGATGGCCAAAACTTCAAAAATTTGCCAACGTTTCTCTTTCTTTTTTCTTCAACCTGCTAAAAGCCAGCAATTTATTAGTTCCTAAAAGTGCCCAAAAACACTTTGAAAGTGTTTTGGGACAACCAAAAAACATTACTAAAATATGTGAAAAAATTTCTAAGTGTAAAATTGCAAAATTGAACACAAGAAAGCAAGCTTTTTTGTGGATCTTGGCTTGCCTTTTAGGACAGCCAATGAAAGCACTTTAGATTTTCTAAATATGAACTTATGATACCCAAAAAAGAAAGCTAATCTAACAAGCCTTTAGATCTACTAATAAGTGACTTGTAAAGAAAAAACCTTCTTGAAGCTAGATCTAGTAAAGCAAATGATTAATCTTTCTTTAAAACAATCTAGATCTAAGCATGTAAGACTTCAGATCTGAAAATATGATATGAACTTATTTTAAATCAGATCTAAGAAACAAGCCCAAGTAACCAATGAAAAGTTGAGTTTAGAAAGAAGAAGAAGAGTGGAAAGAAAGCCCTTGGAACTTTGGGCAATGGAGCTATTCCGATGGATTCTCAGGAGGACTATGTCTTCTTTTAAACACAATATTGTTGAAGGGTAGTAGAGAGAAGCAAGCTCATCCACCAATCCAATAAAAGAACATGTAAAAGAAACCCTTCACACTTGCCACACAATTTGTCAAATCTAGTAAAACATCTAAGCTAAAGAGAAGAAGAGCATACATATAAACGAATCAACATGCAAATTCTAAATCTTGAGCTGACCATGATTTAAATGAATAAAAGAGATTTATATATTCATTCTTACCAATTAATACTAATCCTTCCTTAAGCTAGTATTGACAAAGCAAGCAAGTGAAAGAAATAAACCTCTACATATTACCTCAACATATATGAAAGACAATGATCATCCACCATTTCCAAGAGACACCAAGCTAGAACTCCAAAGCCTTTTTATTCACAAGAATGATTCAACAAAACTATTGCATAAGTGAGCAAAGGTTCCACACATCTCTTTGAATGAGAGAATAGACCGTGCTTATATAGCGAATGGGGGAAGGAGGGCGCAAACATCATGAGGATGTCAACTTGAGAGAATATGGGATAGATACCTTTGATGTAGGATAGAGAGGGAGTTAAACTTAATGAGGGAGGCACCACCTCACAAGAGGTGCACCCCCTCTACCTTCGATACTCCTCCCTTCCAATGGGAATCGCCCAACTCATGTCATGTGAAGCCATGATAGGGATGGCACATCCCAAAACTCAATCAAATGAAATCCTTTCGATTTGACCTTTATCACATGTGCTCTAATTCTCTCATGAGGTCGCCTTCCATGTGTGATGGCATGCCAAATGAGTTTTTTTATTATATTTTTTTTTATTTTTGTTTTGGGTCATTTTGGACATTTTTAGCATTTATTTGTCAATTTGTCACATTGTTAAGGAATAATGCTCCCAGGGACGACGTAGTCACCCGGAACATGGGGAAGGTGGGTCCTAGGGTAAAGAGGACACTCTAAGTGTGAAAACGAGCATCCCCGCGCCAAAATATGCCTCCAGACCACACTTTTATTACAATTTGAAATTTTCCAACTAAACCATTAAAAAATAGTCTAATTTTACGCCAAAAAAAATATATATATATATATATATATATATATATATTTTCTTCAGAAATTAAAAAAAACTTAGGGGGACCTAGAACATGTCCATACGACTCAATTTTAATATCTAGCATGGTAATATACATTGACACTTGAACTCTAATAACCTCCTAAGGCCGAGAAATCATGCCGACCACCCCAACTTTGGAGGTATGAGTGAAAAACTCAAAAATTATAAGTCGTTTATTCAACAACATATAATTGACAAGGGAAAAAAACACTATGGGCTAGTCGGACTGATAACTAAGTCCTAAGAAAGCCGAGTCCTTTACAAAACCATCATGCTATGACACTTTTTACAATTTCCCCGCAGGGAATGGATAGGTGATTTTATTAAAACAAATGGGCCAAGGTGTGCTAGGACTTCATCTTCTGATTATGAACAAGTACACTTGTTCTATTTTCGCAGGCCCACTTGAAATCATCTAAGTACAACCTAGCTGATAACAGGATCATTCTTGGACTCAATTGTTTCAGTTGGGTTGATGGCAAGATAGTAGGAGAGATGGAGCTATCTCTTGAGGGGATTGCTAGAGTTCATGAGCAGTCGAGAGTCATGGCCAGTGATTTAGATAGACTTCCTTTTCCTCTATTCAACATAGAGTATGGCAATAGGATGGTATATTTCACTTGGATTCCTATGCAGGCCACTATCCATGGTGGTAGATTCAGTTTTCAAAGATTTATTAATTTGGAGATCCAGGAGAGGGGGATGTGGAGAGTATGACAGTGGCACGTAGCAACAACATGGTGGTTCCCTTTTGAGATTAGTTAGGGATCTTAGAATTACATTGCAAGGTAGATTTCCAGCAACAAACCTGGAGTTGAGTCAGTTTCGGCTTTCATATGATGAGATTCTTAGCAGACCAATTTGTTGGGGATTTGATTGAGCAATTATAGTATAGAGTTACTCTTCTTGTTGGCATTGGTCAGGAGGTTTCCTATGCTAGTGCTTTGCAAGACCATATAGTGAGCAGGTTATACTTCACCTCCTTTCAATTGGTTTGGAGCCATGATACCATTTTCAGCCTTAGTGTGGCTCGAGTTTTGGACTAGAGTGATAACTTGGTCCACTTGAAATTGCAACCTTATGAATAGTCATCACTAAGGAAGGAGGCAAACAAATTAATTTGCATAAGTTGGGGAAGGATAACAAGCACTACCACACCCAAATTTAAATTGCTTGAGGACAAGCAATCTTGGGTAGGGAGGACTGTAATGTCCGCAAATTTTTGACAAGGACCACTCCATTGGACTAGGGGATGCAATGGCGTAAGTCACTTGGTAAAGTCATGATAAATTATTAAGGTGGTGTCATGGGTCGCAAATTTGTATAGTATAATGTCAAATATTTGTGATTAATACAACATTAGAAAAATATTGGACAAGGAGGGCGCATAGGAGGATGAGTTGGGCCCCATATGAGTTGTAATTCCCCCAAATCAAGCCAAGCATCTCCAAATTCGATTTCTAAGGTGGAAGGCATTTCATAATGAAGGCATCTTATCTAAGTGTAACTCCCCAGGCTAAGAATAGTAAAGGAGGGTGCACTTGTGGAAGTGTAACTCCCAATGGAAATCTATGATATCATATGACAACTTATGACATGTCGCAGGTCCCTATAATAGCTTATGACACGTTATGACATGTTGCAGGGCCTAAATTTAGACAAGGAGAGAGCTAGAAGTTAGAGTGGACCCACATGAAGATGTAACTCCACCAAAATCAAGCTAATCCTCTCAAATTCAAATTTGCAAGGTAGATAAAGTTATTATTTGCCCAAATAACATTAGAGAGGAAGTAAATGAGTCACAAAGTGTCATTCTCTCATAAAAATAACATTTATTAATATTTTATTAAATTATTGTGAGAGAATTCTAAAATGAAGGGGAAATGCTCCATGAAGATTTATAAAAATGGTGAAGACACAAGTGAAGGAGCTTTTGGTCATTTGAATTTTGGTATTAGAGAGCCATTAAGCTTCTCAAGCTTGGGATATGTGCCCTTTGCTACATAACTAGTTTCGATGGTGAAAGATTCCACCCTAGCTAGCAAGAGAGGAGAAATCACTCAAATTTCTCAATTGTGGTTCATGTAAATTAGAGGTGAGGAACCACTAAGATTTATCAAGTGAGATTCAGTTGATGCAGGTTTAGATATTGTTCTATTGATGGTTCAAATTCATCTATAGGTGTTTGGAATTTCAAGTTGTAGCAGCAAAGGTTTATGGTGTTTTCCAGGTATTTTGGTGTTGGAGTTGTGGAATCTTGCTCGAGGAGGGCGCACCATTGGATCCATTTTCACTTTGTTGTTGTTGCAACATCCCCCCATAATTTTTTTGTAAATATTGGGTCACTCCTATTTTTTGTTTAAGTCTTGAGTTTGGTTAAAAGCTTTGTCACTTAATCTTCAACTTTTCCTAAAAGTGCTGACCCTTCTAGTTCTTTTTGATTTTTTGACTAAGGCATTTTTTCCTTCCATTTAGCAGTGTGTTGTTTTAAAGGTTAATTGTGCGCGTGCTCAAAGCGCAGATTGGAAGCACATATTTCTGCGCTAAAGGCGCAACGGAAAAGGTTTAATTGCGCGCAAACTTTAGGCTTATGTCTTGCGTGAAAGGCGCACTTTCTAAGACTCATACTTCCATCTTGTTGCCAAAACTTGGTTTTTCAGTGAAGTTTCCGCGCACAAAGTTTAGGTTTAAAACTTGCGTTGTATCAACGCATGATTCTTTCGCAGAGTCTAAGTCTAGCTCTTCCGCGTTGGCACAAATGTTGAGCATAAGTCGCCCGCCCTTTAGCACATTTGCTAACCATAAGTCTTCCGCTTGGCGCATTCGCTAATGTTACGTCGGCGCATTTTTTAGCCTTAACTCAGCCGCTTCAGCTCGCATTTTTGACTATAAGTTGGCCGCCCTTTAGCGTAATCACTAATGCCAAATCTTCCGCTTGCCGCGATTATTGACTGTAAGCTCCCCACTGGCGCATATTTTTAAATAGAAATTGGTCGTGCTGGTGCAAAGTTCAAACGTAAACCGACCGCCTTTAACCAGCGCGAATGCTAATAATATGTGGGCGCTTTGGCGCAGGATCTATGCTTAAAAGCACGCCGACACAAAAATCTCTGAAGTCTTTTCCATGACCCGTTGGCGCTTTTGTTCTGTTAACACACACGCTGAGACTAACTCCTCTGCCGACGCGCAAAATATATTCCTATAGCTCCCGCCGTCATAACTACGCATCGCCCTTTAACGCAGCCACCAACGCAACTCTTGTTGCCATCCATCATCGCAGAGCTTAATCTTGCAATCTCCGTTTGGCGCAAAGGACTTAACGTTATGATCGCCGCTTAAGCGCGGGATTTAATGTTGAGATCGCCGATTTGGCGTGAAGGACTTAACGTTATGATCGTCGCTTAAGCGCGGGACTTAATCTTATGCTCACCGCTTTGGGTGCGAATATTTATTTTAGGTTTATACAAAGGGCTTGTATAGCTTGTTAGCATTTGCATCTAGTGTTTCTCATGATTTTCAACTATGAAGTGGTAGCTGTAACTATGAATTAGTTGATCATTTTGTTAAAACAACCTCCATGTTATGAAAATGGCATATTCTGAATTTTCCATAATTGTTTTGCTAATGCTTGAAAGTCATCTAGTTAAAGCCAACTCTGTCATGTTTTCTTTCTAGAGCCGGAGGAGCAGGACAGAGTGTTCCAAGAGCAGGCTCTTCAATTGCAACAAAGAGAAGAAGCTGCTAGAGTCCAAAAAGAAGAGGAAGACAGGATCCTCCAAGAGCAAGCCACTAAGCTGCAAGAAGAAGAAGAAGAAAATGTCCCAGCATCCACAAGCGAGCCAGTTGGTGAAGATGAGTCAGCAAGCCAGCAAAGAGAAGCCAAATGAAATAGATAAAATATCAGAATTCTTATTTGTCTTAATATGAGGAAAAGCTGAAATTCCTTTATTGTATAAATGCTTTAAAAGGCAGCTAGCTCTATTTTTTGTCTTATATGGAAGGCTCTCCACGAATGTGTGGGTTTTTTAATTGTGCACTAAAGGACAAATTAGAAGGTTCTAGAGTTTAGGGTACACCTGTCAGCTCAAGGAGCAATTTCTAAACTTATAAATAGCAGAACAGAAGAAGATAGAGGGGCTTTTTGCAGGTGAAAGAAATTTTCTAGCTAGTGTGAACTACTTTGCTGCTTGCTCTAAGGAAGGGAATTTTACCTAATGAAAGCCTGGAGAGGACGTTTTTGTCTGGAAATGTGTATTGGATGCTTGTTGGACTACTCTTGTGTCATTCACATACTACAGTGAGATCTTTCTTTGATGTTATGAATTATTTCTGTGTAATGGATGATCTTTCTATTTTCCTGTACAATGATGTCTCTCTTAAATGAGTAATGGAATGTTTCAATGAATTAAAGCTATCTTTAATATCTGTTATTTTCTGCTGAGATTGCATCTTTATGATTTAAATGGCTATCTGTTTGATCTTTAGATGTTTCTTTCAATGTATTGTTCATATTTACAGTTTGCTCCTTGCAAGGATAGATTATATTTGCTTATACCGTTTTAGGTTAATTTAGATTAGTTACTTGCATTTAGCTTAGGGCACTTGCATTTCATCTTAAAATTAAAACCACAAAACGGTGGATCGGGCCGCAACCGGTGCAAAGAATACAAATCTTTAAATCTTACGGTAGCCGGAACCGTTAACCGGATGGATTCCCCACACCAAATGGTGGACAATCTAATTGGGATTGTTTACCGAGGAGAATCCCTTGCTGCTTGATGCTACGATTTTCGGGGCATCAACACACTTGCAGAGATCATTCTTGGGAAGTATATGACTTCCATGTGACAGAGGGCACAATTTGAGAGGCTTCTCTATCATTTGGAGGTGTTTCTTGTTGATTTAGAGCTTGGATCGATGAAGGTGGGTTGAAATGGTTGTTTTGGTTTCGACACTTATGAGCATTTCTGGGATGTGAGACTTATTCCATTACGTTCATATCATTGTTTCCAGTGGGAAACACTTTTTGTTTCACTCAAAAAGGTGTTCATATGACCGATATGTGCCCATTTTATCATATCTACTCCATTGTGTATCTCTTCTAGTAGTGGTTCAAACTTGTACAATTGTAACAGAGTATTTCAAAAGTTTTGAGCTGTAAGAGCCATGTACCATTGTAATTAGTGTCATTAATGTTCCCACATAGTGAATAATAAAGATCCAAGTGTTTTCCTCAAATGGTGTTCATATTTAAGTAACAAGTGATTCCGTGTATATATCTTTCTCATATGGTTATGCAATTTACAGTACTGATCGTAAAACTTTAATACACGTCCCCTGAGGTATGTTACTGAGTCAATTATCTTTGTTTGGATGTATTTTAGGCTTATTGGATTTTCTAGAAGGATTTGAGTCGATAAGGAGGTGTTTGGGTCAAGTTAAAAAAACAGTGTTCCTATGTGGGGAAATCGAGCTAGTATCTCACTAGTCTTGAGAGGGTGTCTTTCATACTTCCTTGGATGTACTCTGTAGTCTATTAGTGGGCCAGCTAGTAGTATTTGAGTATATTTAATCCCATTAAACTGAGATTGGGAGAATTCGAGTCACTTTGGTGGTGTTTGGGAAGAATTGGAAACCCCATATTCGATGTGGTCGAAGTTGAACTAATGTTCCTAGTTTCTTTACCAGCTTCCAATTTTATGTCAGATCTAATTTGGGACACATATCAGTGGACTCTAAACACATTAATGAGCTACACACCTTTCATGGACATCAAAAATACACATACACTCCACTGTTGTTGAACAAGAACATTTCATTAGCCTTCATAAGACACTGTTTAGGAAAAAAAGTTGAAAATCAATGTAATTAAAGTTGGAACCTTGGAGATAATATTCCTAATTTTTTATTGGGGATATTACATGCTCTTCCTCTACAGCCCTACTTTCCGTGCAATATGCGACGTTTCATCGAGGCACTAGTCAGGCTGCGCGTAATTTTGGGAGAAAATGGGAATCAAGATTACACTCCTCAATCACCTCGTGTAAGACTACAGATTGCACTCTCCTTAATCACCTCATGTAAGATTGCACTCTCCTCAATCGACTCATCTCCTTTTGCAATCCTCACTTGATAGTACCCTTTTCTCAAGTCCAACTTCGAGAAGAATTTTTCCTTAGCTAACTTGTCCAAACAGTCTGCTGCTAATGACAATGAATACTGATTCTTAATTGTTTGCTTATTCATCGCGCGATAGTCCAAGAAGAACCTCAACTCAGGGGTGTCCCTTGTTTGAAGGAGAACTGGTGCACCATAGGAAGACCTTAAAGGTTTGATGAAGCCTAACTCTAACAACTTTGTCAACTGCTTCTTCAATTCCTCCAACTTTGGTCCAAACAGTCAACAAGGAGCCTTCGCAACAGGTCTAGACCCTGGCTTAAGCTTGATACAGTGGTCAACAATGCACCTAGGTGGGAGTCCCTTCGGAAAATTCTCGAGCATCCAATCCTCATACTCAGATTTCAATACGCCAACAAGTTCTAAAGGAATAGGTGTCATGTTTCTTCACTATCACTTCACCAAGCAATGTTGCAACATAGAGCTATACATCTAAACATTGAATTGCTTCTCTCAAACTCATTGCAGACACTACCTGCACTTTTCCTCCTAGTCTTCTTGTTGTTGTGCGCACAAAGCAAGGCTTATCTCCCTCCAATATCACAAACTTGTCAACAAACGGCATGAGAACCTCCTTGGTTCTCTACTAAAATTCATGCCCCAAGATGACATCTAAATCATCCAACTGTACCACTATGAAGTTCACATGGCCTTTCCACTTCCTCAACTATATGTGAACTTTGGAAGCAGTTCCAGTTGATGCATTTGCGTTAGAGTTTACAGCCTTGAATGAAGCACTACAAGGCTAAGCTCCAAGTCCAAGCTCACCATCCAACTCCTTCCTCAAGAAGTTGTGAGAAGCACTTGAGTCCACCAATGTATGCACTATCCTCTCATTTATTATCAAGTCCACAAAATAAGGTTGATGCCAATTGTGAGCATGATTTCCATTCAAGGCTCCCAACTATTGCACGTCCTACGCCAAGAAAGTTTGCACCTCACTTGTTGCTACCGAAGTTCCCTATGCAAGCTCCTTCGTTAAGTGGTTCATATTGAGAAAAGAATAAGTCTCACATTGGCTAGGAATGTGCAATGTCTTGGCGTCATGCAACAGACCTCTCTGTAGATTTGCTTGATTTGTCAATATGTGCATTGCCCCAACCACTATATGACAAGCATCCTCCAATACTGTTGCATACATCTTCACCCCACTAAAGTTTATCATGTGGGACAGTGAGACGTTTGGCCAATCCTTTGACCCTACCACAACCTACAGCAAAAATTCCTCATTTTCCCATTCTGAACTTGCCCCAAATCCATGGCCAAGCAACTTTGCAACCAAGTCTCTACCATGCCTTCCTTCTAGCAATCGTCGTGGGGGTGGGAATGCACCCTGCACTTGCTACACCAAGCATTGCCTATCCTTTTTTCCAGGCTTCCCTCTACATCCATGCTAGACCATGGAAGTGTGACGCCTCTCCGTTACAAAACTCTACAATGGAAATGCGCAGCAAGTCAACTCTAACCCGATATGCCTCTTCTATGTAGCCAAGGTCTGCGACCCAACTGATCTCACTATCTCCACAAGCTTCATGGTGAAGAGCGTCCAAAATGGCCCTGATACCACCAGTCACGACCTCCCAAGTGTCACCTTTCAATTCCACAATAAGCATCTCTTAGTAGGCATGCAGCACTACCCAACTTCATACTTAGTGGCATGGCCACCTAAGGCAAGCTACCAAACTACACCTAACAGGACCCAACCCACTTAGTTTATTAGGTGTGTGTATACTTAGTTAAACTTATGCACACAACAAGTAAACTTTTGCAAGAAACCAAGTAACAACAACCAACACAATGTACACAAGATATATAGTGTGACACTGAATGGAGTGCCCAAGAGCTTTCTTATTCAATAGTTACAATGTACAAAGAATGCTCCTCCGCTAGATATGGTGTACAACATATTACAAAGAAAACCAAGGCATATGCATGAAACCCCAACAATTATGCCCCTTTCTCGTCTTCTAGTCCTATTTCCCTTCGCGTAGTGTCACAGAACCCTACGCACTACCCTAAGCCTACCTCAACACACCTCCAAGAGCACTGTCTTGATTCTGCCCATTGCCCAATCAAGTGCACCCAAACCTACGAGTACCTTACCTCACTTGCCTCAGACCTATCCACTTAGACTATGCCCACCTCCTGTCTTGCAACTTTTGTGTTGCTTGATGATTGAATGTTTGTCTCTTATGCCAAATGTCCACCTCTTGTATATATGGTGTGTCTCCCACTTAGGTGTACTTCTAAGCCAACGGGCCCATCCGCTAAGTATGCCTAGTTGGGTCCCATACTTAGCCTCTCAAGTGACGCATTTCGCACAAGGAAACCTCATTGCACACCCTCCCGTCGCATGAGAGCCCTTGGATCCACATCCTAGCTAAGCGTGCCCAAGTATGTTTGCTTCTTAGGGAGACCAACACCACTTGCCCCCCATGAGAAGCAGGCATTGCGCACATGCTTTCCTCCATGCTTTGCTTGGGGCTTATCGATGCCCTTGCAAACAACCCTCTAGTGTGCTACGAATGTGGGGTCGTAACACCCATAGTGGCCATGTCTTTGACCATAACTAGTTTCGTTTATGATGTTTAGATGTACTTTTATTTTAGGTCTATATATTAGGTAATATAGTCATACATTCAATAGACTTGACTTAGATCCTACACGCAATAGGTTTAACAATGAGAAAAACTGCGAAGTCTTGAGTTGTCTTTATAAGGCTATTTTGTGTAAAATTTTGAATTATTTATACGGTTGATTGTTTAGATTTCCAACAAAGTATATATATATATATATATATATATATATGAAATTATACCCATTATTATTAAAAAATAAATAAATTTAATAGAAAAAATTTAAATATGTATTTTATTCACCTATCATAATGTAAAAATCATTCCATAAATAAATATATAATTTAAAAACATTATTTTTCGGAGAAACATACCTTCAATAAAAAAAATTGTTCCATGAAACCTATAAATACCATGCGAATAAGTATCATAACTCCCAAAAGAAAGTATTTTTATAAACACCAATAAATAATTTTTTTACTATATTCTTAAATCTCAAGGCTTATTATTATTAATATTTTAACCTCTAACTTTAAGACAACATGTATTTCATCTACACTATTATTATTAATATTTTATGATCACAAATAAATAAATTTGTTATTATATTCCTAAATCCCAAAATTTAAGCTACATTTTTAACCTCCAAATTTAAGCGAACATGTAGTTCATCTTCACTAATAGTATTAGAGCATTCTTTCCATTCCATTCATATGCACTTGTTCAACCTATATAGTTAAATCCTACACTTGAACAATCTCTTACTCCTTTTTCTTGATAAAAAAATTATAGGTGGATTGGACTATTACCAACCAAATTTTCTTACCTACCAGCTTTATCATCCTTGTGCATCATCATTTCACATCATTAACACCATTTTGTCATCTCATCTCATCCATATGACTTTAAGAAATAATAAAAATGCCAAAAAATGAAAGTCAAACCATAAATTGACCACGGGTCGTTGCTTTTCCCCCAATATCAACGACCTAGGTCACAATTTTTTCCCCAGTAAATGTGACTTGGTCCCAAAACATGATTTTTGTGAAAAGTTTAGTGTCCTACTTCCCTAATGAAGGAGTCGAAAGTGGACATATATGTTGACATGGTCCCAAATTAGTTACAGATCTAGGGCTCAAAAACCTAATTTCTCCAATCAGCAATCAAGGAAATAGAGAATGTTCACATTGCTTCTAGATCCTTCTCTTAACCACTCTTGTGCGTATAAAAATCCCTCAAGGTCACCATTCCATACATAATTTACATATCCTACACATGCCATTATGTTGCCAAAATTCTCCCTGAACTAGAAGGAGACCACTTGCTATCTTATACTTCACCTTGGAGGAGATCACCATTGTGACGGTTGGCTAGAGATTGAGAGGTCACAAAGAGGATGCACAAACCTTTCCTTGGACAGTTGCAAAGGTCCCATTTCCTCTTCATTGTACCAAGGTGCATATTTATGTACTACTCTTTGTTATCACAATGAAAAACCATCATTTTATTCCGTGCATGTGTTCTTAGCAATTGTCATGTGTTTGGCAGTACATCACAAGTGGGCATAACAATTAAGAACATCCCAAGTTCAAATCTGGAATGAGGTAGAGTATGTACAACTCTGTAGACTTTAGCAGTTAAATTACAACATACAGAGGTCCCTTGTCCCACAAACAGGGGGGTTTCATACACCAAATTGATCTCTAGCTTAGCTATGACCTGAAAAATATATTATAATTATTTGAAGAATGATGATCTCTTGTTTGGTTTAGTTTAGTTGTTTTTATTGTTTTGTGTTTTCCTCATCGAATCTATTATCAAGAATTGCACAACCCCTGGGTAGATGATTTTAGCAAACGTAGGTGAGAAATCACGCCATACTGAAACTTCGTAAAATAAATTCTTTATTGATAAAAAATAATAATAATTAAATAAGACTCTTAAAACAAACCATGTTATCTCTTCTTCACTTTCCACATAAATTTTGCAAGAGACAATTCATCCAACACATTAATCCATACGAACTTTCATTTTCAATGCCATTCTTTACTTTCTTTAAAGAACATACAAGGGCGGTACCTGTAATAAAGTGTTTAATTCAAAACAAAATAAAACTATTTAAATTTATAATATTTTATTTTCCTTTCCTTCGTTTTGTAATAAAAAGTTCAATTGAAAACAAAATAAATCGATATAAATTTATAATATTTTGTATACTTGAAACAATATTCAAATGTTAAGTAATAAGCAATAATTATTAGAAATCCTATTTGCTTATATATCTCTAAAAATATATTCAATATCCAATTTTTTTCATTCGAACAAAGGTCGAAATGATTATTTATCAAATCTTTTTCTTTAAAGGATTAATAGCTTCATCCTTGATATCTATATCAACATGAGTGACCTTTTTACCCACATTTTAATTAGCACAACCTTGTTTTTTATTGATCCATTCTAGAGTAAATACGATGTCTTTGAACTAGTGGCCAATTTGAATGTCTACAATGTCATGCCAAAACCTTACACTTGGTAGCCAATTTGAATGTCTACAAGGTCATGCCAAAACCTTGCACTTGGTGGTATTCCAAATGACTTGAATAAACAAGTCATTTTATGAAAATCAATATATATAATATGTTAAAAATAATAATAATAATTTAAAACATCATACACGTCCATATTAAATGTTAAAACTATTGTTCTTTGGGACACAATGAAACTAACAACTGCCATATTGAAGATTTGAAGATGTCCAAAACTTGAGAATCATTCCACCATCATTTGAATTGCTCAAATTTATATGACCCCTCAACATATGAGGCAACATTATAATTATAACCAAAAGAAGGTTAAATTTATAATAACTTGAAAATATAACTAAAAAAGGGCAACTTTATAATTATAACCAAAAGAAGGTTAAATTTAAAAAGGAAAATAACTTTATAATTATAACAAAAAAAGGTTAAATGTACAATAACTAGAGAATATAACCAAAGGAAGGTTAAATTTACAATTAACTTTATAATTATAACCAAAAAAAGGTTAAATGTACAATAACTAGAGAATATAACTAGAGAATTTACAATAACGGGAGAATATAGTTTTTTTTAACAATTTTTTTTCAAATCCTACTAAAAAAACATTAAAAAAGCTCTATTATTTAATGTTACCTAGAACATAATTTTGATTGTTTTTAACATAATTTTAATGCTTTTTTAAGAGGGTGCCTCCATGTAAGATAGATGATTCTTTCCCCCACTACAATTTAGAACAATTCACCTTTTTAAAAGAATTAAATAGCAGGAACTTGAAAAAAAAATCTATAAAAATTAATTAAAAACAAAAACCAAATCAATTTCTTATAAAGAATTAAATAACTTTTTTAAACAAACTTTAACAAATAAACGTCTACTACAATCAATTAAAAACAAAAAAATTGAGCTCGAAAGATTAACTAAGAGGGTTAAAAGAAAAAATGTTTTTCAAGTTAATTAGAATGTACAAGCAATTAAAAACAAAAAGAACTAGGCTAACCAAAAGAGTTAAAAGAATCTTGGTTAAAAGAATAAATGCTTTTTAAGTTAGTTACAATGTACAATCAATTAAAAACAAAAAGAGTTAAGTTCAAAAGACTAACCAAGAAGGTTAAAAGAATAATGATTTCTTGTAATATAATATAGGGTATGAAATAAGGTAATTTGCAAGTTAGTTATAATGAATAATCAATTAAAAACAAAAGGAGTTAAGCTCAAAAGACTAACCAAGAGGGTCAAAAAAATAATGGATTTCTTAGGTGAAAAGAATAATGGATTTCTTGTAATATAATATAGGGTATGAAATAAGGTAATTTACTAGTTATAATGTACAATCAATTAAAAACAAAATCAATTCAAAACAAAAGGACTTAAGCTCAAAAGACTAACCAAGAGGAATTAAGCTCAAAAGACTAACCAGAGGGTTAAAAGAATAATGGATTTCTTGTAATATAATATGGGGTATGAAATAAGGTGATTTGATTGTAATATTTCAGTATGAATGCTTTCAAGTTCGTTATAATGAATGCTTTTCAAGTTAGTTATAATGTACAATTAATTAAAAACAAAAAGAGTTAAACTCAAAATACTAACCAAGAGGATTAAAAGAATAATGGATTTCTTGAAACTTGTAATATAATACAAAGTATGAAATATGATAGTTTGATTTAAGACTAACCAAGAAGGTTAAAAGAATAATGGATTTCTTGTAATATAATATGGATATCAAATAAGGTGATTTGATTTTAATATTTAAATATGAATGTTTTTCAAGTTATAATATAGTGAAAATGTTTGGAAGTTTTGAAACATTTTAACATTTCAAGTGATAACTTCCCTGGTGAAAATATATATGGAAGTTTTTCAAGTGATAACTTCCCTCGTTGTCACTTCATTCATTGTGAAAGATAAAAAAAATCCTAACAATTTTATTTAATTTATAAAATTATAAAATTATTATCTTTAAGCATAAAAATATACTAGTTATATGTACAATAATTTAATTGTGAAAGATATCCTAATAATTTTAATCTATAAAATTAAAATCTTAAAATCTTAAAGCATAAAAAAAAATACTAGTTAATTATTTGTGTACAATAATTTATATTTTATTGA
This sequence comes from Larix kaempferi, assembly GCA_027924585.1. Classification (NCBI taxonomy): domain Eukaryota; kingdom Viridiplantae; phylum Streptophyta; class Pinopsida; order Pinales; family Pinaceae; genus Larix; species Larix kaempferi. Next base: position 4,298,661 of record BSBM01000727.1, read on the forward strand.
AATATGTTCGACTTATAAAACATCTAAACATTTCAAGTGATCGCTTCACTCTTCATAGAAGATTGGAGTAATTTTAATTTTATATTTTATAAATTAAAATCCCGAAAAATCCAAACAATTTTATTTTTATAAATTAAAATCCAGAAAAATCCAAGCAATTTTATTTTATAAATTAAAAAGTATACTATATGATTATTTGTGTTTAGCAATTTTATATTTATAAATTAAAAAATATACTATATGATTATTTGTGTTTAATAGTTTATTACTTATTTTACAACTTAGTTTACACACGAAAATAGAAAATAGCATTGCAGGCAATGCAATGGCATTAATCAATTGAGAAATAAGTGGTCATATATTTTTTCCAATTGCAACACAAATATATGATATAGTTATGTTCAGATCTGCTTATGCAATGTAAAATGACACGGATCTGCTTAGAAACTGATGAAATGAGCATATTGTAAAGCTAATGGTAGCAGCAATAAAATCCATCTCTCAATCAATTTACAAAATATAATATAGCCACATCTTTTTAAAAATAATGCTTATTTTGCTTAGATTTGCACAAAACAAAACAACCATTCTATACATAAATGTTAAAATGTGCCAAGTATGGTTATGGTTTTAGTCAATCCTGCAGTGATTCCACATGTTTAATTTTTTACTGGCATGCTTTTAATTTATTCCGACAACTTTGTTTTCATGAAGATGTTCAAAAACAACCTGCCACATTATATCACAGTAACATGAAACTTGATAAGTATATCAAATACTTGATATAATAGGATCATGTCAATGTTTTGCAGCTTAGGCATATTGGTAGCAGAAGTAGTTAATGAATAGAAACAAGCTTAACAACTGGTGAAAAGATTTCATGGAAATCAATACCTTCACTTTGAGAATACCCTTTTGCTACCAGTCTTGCTTTGTATTTATCAACTTTATCTTCAGCACCTTTCTTCAGTTTGTAGACCCACTTGCAACCGACAACATTCATGTCCTTTAGAAGTTCTACCAAGTCCCATGTTTTAGCTTAACAACTGGTGAAAAGATTTCATGGAAATCAATACCTTCACTTTGAGAATACCCTTTTGCTACCAGTCTTGCTTTGTATTTATCAACTTTATCTTCAGCACCTTTCTTCAGTTTGTAGACCCACTTGCAACCGACAACATTCATGTCCTTTAGAAGTTCTACCAAGTCCCATGTTTTATTATTTTCCAAAGCATACATTTCTTCCTTCATTGCTAATTTCCATTTAGCACTTTCGGATACCTCCATAGCTTCCTAATAACAATTAGATTCCCCATCATTAGAAATCAAAGCAACAGATGAAGCATAATCTTCATAGCTTTTTGGAAAAGTTCTAACCCGTGTAGATCTTTGTAGAGTTTGTTGTGGCAATTCCTTAGTTTCCTAGAAATTTTTTGTAACCTCATATTCTTCCACATGAGGTTCTTCATGAATGTCTTCATGCTCCTCCTCTCATGTAGATGAACGAGTCTCCAACTAAATTTGTTGAATCTTTGGTACTCCTGTCTATTTCATTTCACCATTTACCACATCTGATTTCATGAGCAATAATTCATCAAATACAACATCTATGTTAATGATGATTTTGTGGGCAATAGGATCCCACAATCTGTATCCCTTAATTCCATCACCATACCCAACAAAGACATACCTTTTTTTTTATCTAACTTAAAATGTTGATTCTTGGGAATAAGATCATAAGGATCCACATGAGGTTCTTCATGAATGTCTGCATGCTCCTCCTCTCCTGTAGATGAACAAGTCTCCAACTAAATTTGTTGAATCTTTGGTACTTTTGTCTGTTTCATTTCACCGTTTACCACATGTGATTTCATGAGCAATAATTCATCAAATACAACATCTATGTTAATGATGATTTTGTGGGCAATAAGATCCCACAATCTGTATCCCTTAATTCCATCACCATACCCAACAAAGACATACCTTTTTTTTTTTGGATCTAACTTAGAATGTTGATTCTTGGGAATAAGAGCATAAGCATCACAACAAAAAATCGTAAGATTTGAATAATCATAGGGGTGACCTCTCCATACGTCTTCTAGAATCTTACAATCTATTGCAGCTGATGGTGATCGATTTACCAAATAGCGTGTTGTAAGAAACTGCTTCTCCCCACAATTCCTATTGCAACTTGGCATTACTAAGCATGCACCTTGCTTTCTCTAGAATAATTCATGCGTTCAGTAACACCAGTTCGCTAAGGAGTATAAACCATGGTTTTTTGTCTTTCAATCATAATTTCCTTACAATAGTTTTCAAATTCCTTAGATGTGAACTCACCTCCATTATCTGTTCTTAGACACTTGATTGACATGTCAATGCTCTTTTCAACCAAAGCTCTAAATTGTTTAAAAGCATTAAATACCTCAACTTTTCTTTTGAGTAAATAGATCCATAGCTTTCTAGAGTAATCATCTATAAATGGAACAAAATATGATGAACCTCCAAAAGAAACTGTGGGGGTTGCTCCCCAAACATCAAAATGCATGTAAGCTAGGATACCTTTACTTATATGCATCCCTATTTTAAACTTGTGTCTAGTCTGTTTTCCAAACATACAATACTTGCATAAATTAAAATTCAGAGATTTTAAGCTAGGAAGTAACTTACGATCTACAAGTATCTTGACCCCTTTCTCGCTCCTATGGCCCAAACGTTGATGCCATAAACGATTAGAGTCTCTCGTACCTTCAAATACTACAGTTGCATGATTTATCTCAGTACTTCCATCAAGCTTATAAAGATTCCCGATCATTTTAGCCTTCATGACTACTAAGATGCCCTTGGACACCTTCATGACTCCACCTTGAACTGCAAATTTATAACCAGCAAAATCTAGAACTCCCATAGATATTAAATTCTTTCTAAGTTCAGGTACATGCCTCACCTTTGTTAGTGTTCTCACAGTACCATCATACATTTTGACCTTAATACTACCAATCCCAACAATTCTATAGGAAATATCATTTCCCATAAAAACTATACCGTTGTTTATGGACTGGTAAGTTGAGAACAAATTTATATGAAGACACATATGGTGAGAGGCCCCATAATTTAACAACCCATCATAATGGTATTCCAAAACATTATAAACAGATAGTACCTCGTTGACCATACCTGAACTTGTTTTAGCTACATTGCTTCATTTGTGGAGTTCTCTTTGGATTAATCCTCTTTGAATGCTTGTCTTTTCCAACAATCCTTCTTCAAATGGCCTAATTTATTACACTACCAACACTTTAGTTTACCCTTATTAACTCTTGATTTTGATCTCGATGCATTTCTCGAATTCTACCCTTGTTCTCTAGATCGACCCCTAGTTCCACTACTATTGAAGGTGAGGTTTCTGGACCAATTTTTCTCCGCACCTCTTCAGTGTCATAATCTAAGGATTCTATATTACTAAACCACATTGATGTGATTAGATTATCCCAAGAATCAAGCAGTGTACATAGCAGGGAAACTGCCTTATTTTCTTCATCGAGTTTTACATCCAAGTTGACTAATTGACAAATCAGATCATTAAAAGTATTTAGATGACCAGGAATTTTCGTACCTTCATCCATTTATAGGGCATATGACTTTCTCTTCAGAAAGATCTTGATCGTTAAGGACCTTGTCATATGAAGGCTTTCCAGTTTATTCCATAAACATGTTGTTGTCTCTTCTCCAACGATATTAAATAGGCTTCATCTACCAGGCACAAACAAATGGTGCTTTGGGCTCTTGAATCCAAATCCTCCCATTCTTGGTTTGACATATCCACAGGCTTCTTTGATTTGTCCAACAATGCTTTCTGCAATTCTTGTTGCATGAGCACATCTCGCATTTGAGTTTCCATAACTCAAAATTAATTTTCCCATTAAATTTCTCCACCTCAAACTTTGCACTCTGTACCTTGTCCATTTTCTCAAGCAGCATGATCAAAGCTTGTAAAACCAAGCTTTTTTTTTTAACGGTGGAACAAATACTATATTTCAAGGTTGAAATATAATATTAGTTAAAAGAAGTTTAAGAATATATATATATATATATATATATATACCCTTAAACTTGATCTTTTAAAAAAATATTAAATAAAGATTCACCTTTTAACAAGGTCTCCTACGTATGCTTTTAAAACTCTATAAAACTTTGAGCATACACTTTTTTCTCCAGCGAACATACTTTTGCTATTCATTTATATGAATCAAAAAGTACAAAAACATATCAGAACAGTTTGTATAGTTCACTGTCTCCAACTTAATATCCAAAAGAGTTTTTAACTAGTATAATCCTCCCCATCCACAAAAATACAATAGTTTACCTTGAATGCTAATCTAAATCGGAGTATCAAAAACATAACAACAAGACAGTGAATCTATAGATCAAAGATTTCCATAGAACCCCTATTCACAGGAGTATTGTCCTGAATTTCCTCCCAAGATAGGATCCCTGTTGCACCACCAAAACCTCATTTGGATAATTTGTCCGCTAGCTGGTTTTGTTCTCTATAAATATGATTGAAACCGATATATGTAAATGTTTTAATATCCTCTTGAATCCTGGTGTACCAATGGGATAAAGAAGTGACATTTAATTGGTATTCACCTCTCGCCCATTTAATTGTAAAACCCTGGAGTCCCCAAATACTGATAAGGTGATAATTCCAAATATAGAAGCAACCTTACATAAGCACCAAAGAGCCAACAACTCTTCCTTCATATTTATCCCCAGTCCACAAAATAATCTGAAATTAAACATAGGTGCTCGATTGAGAAAGAGGACTACACCAACTGCATAGTACCCATTTTCTGCAGCACCATCAAAATATCCTTCTGCTCCCCTGAATATGTTAAATCTCTTTAGGAATTCTAGGTATTTTATATTTTTTGTTTTCAATACAATAATCTTTTACCAAATTTAAAATCTGCATGCATATAATCCCAATATCCAGAGCATGGTCTTCAAAGATCAAAATATTTCTGACTCTCCATACCTTCCATGATATAAAAGCAGGGAGATAACTGAAATTTTTGCAAGATTTATACCATTGAAAACAATTAATATCAAATTTATTATCACCCCATTCATGTTCAAGGTTTAAAGCAAAGACAATAGAGTACCAAACCTGCTTAGTGACCTTGCATCTGACCAAAATATGTTCTACAGATTCAGAATCTGAAGTGCATAATAAGCATATATTAGGGCCACACCATCCCCTTTTAACCAAATTATCCCATGTTTGGAGAGCAACCACATAAAGCACTTTATTTTTAATGGTATGTACCATTTCACGATTTCCTTATACCACCAGTTTTGTACAATACACCCGCTTTCTTATACAATAGCATTATAAGCATATTTTGCAGATATACTACCTGTAGTTGGATTCTGTTGCCAAAGAAGTGAATCATGTTTATGATTTAATCTACATCCAGTACAGTTTAATCTTTTAATGTATGCCTCCCATTCAAAAGCTGCCAAACCTGTAATCCCCAAATCCTTTGCAATGTACCAATATGAGTTGCGATTGTGTACCAATAAGGTCTTTTGATTTGAGCTAATGTATAATAACCAATCTCCACCAAATAGTTCAGAAGATGTGAAGAAAGTTTGTAATTCTCTACCATACCAATAATGGGATCAATACCCACCAATACATCCCTACCATTCCCAACAAGCCAAATAAGGTCTTTTTCAAGCCAATTCTAAATTTTGAGGAAACCATCCCATACTGGTGAGGGGTTTTTGACCTTATTTGGGTTCCTTATCCAAGATATTATCTTTCCTTTGATATATATCACCTGTAGGACAGTCGACCATAGACTCTTGCCAAAGAGTCCACGCTAGAAACTTTTTAATCTCAAAGTTGTACTAAACCATGTAAGATTCTTTATACCCCATTCTTTGGGTAACGAGAGTCTTTCCCAATTTACCATAATGAGTTTTCCCCTGTCAATCCCATCCGACCACAGGAAATTGAAAATATACTTTCTCAAAGAGTTAATAATTGAGATAGGAACTTGTGAAAGGGAACACCAATAGACTGGAATACCAATAAGCACCGCCTTAATAAGCATAAGTTTTCCACCAATAGAGATGAACCTGTAAGACCAATGCTTTATCCTTTTTTCAAATTTTGAAACCAGCGAAAACCAATCCTGAATTATGTAGCCATTAGATTTTAGAAAGTACCCCAGGTACTTAAAACCTTCGTCTAGGTTAAATGCTTTAAAAGGGAGCACAAATGTAATATTTACCAAAACATTGTCTTCAAGCTTGTTATGATAGAAACTTGATTTTTGCATATTGACTTTCATACCTGATGCATCACAAAAAAAAATAGATAATTTCTTTATAGCAAGCCCATTCTTCCACATCATCAATTCCAAATAGCATAACATCATCTACAAAAAGCAGATGAGTTATGGAGACATTTGCAGAGATTCTAACCCCTTTTATTTTACCTGAAGATTTTGCATTAAGTATGAGTCTGCTAAGTCCTTCAATAACTAGCAGAAATAAAAGTGGGGAGAAGGGGTATCCTTGTCTGATTCCCCGGTTGCTTTTGAAAAAACCAGTTGGTGCACCATTCACCAAAATAGCAAAATGTGCATCCATAATCCAATTTGTGACACTAAGAGGGAGTCCAATCTGAAGTAGGATTAGTCTAAGGATCACCCAATCAACCCTATCATAAGCTTTCTCCAAGTCCCTTTTTAATAACAAATTTCTGAGTTTTTCTGTTTGATAGTGTGGATCACTTCCTGAGTGATACCAATAGCATCTAAAATTTGCCTATCATGCAGAAAACCAAATTGTTCAGCTGACATATACTTTGACAAGTAAGGTTTGATCCGAACTAAGATGATATTTGAAATAACTTTGTAGACAAGTTTACAAAGTGCAATAGGCCTGAATTCAGAGAAATTTTTGGGCTTATTATTTTTTGGGACCAGAGTAATGAAAGTGGAATTGAGGCCACCAGAAACAAACCCCAATTCTGAAAAACTCCACCATATCTCAAATATATTTCCCCATGATATCAAAAGAATGAAGAAAAAGTTCAACTCTCCAGCCATCGGGGCCTGGACTTTTTTCCTTAGCAAACTGTTTGAGAGCTTCTTCAATTTCACTCAGAGTGACCGGTCTACCCACATCCTTCCCTTCATTCTCATCAAAGAATCGAGGAATCAAATTTATAATCTGCAACTGTGCATCCAATGTGCAATTGCCAGGATCTCTAAACATATCCCCAAAATATTCCTTAGCCATAGCTTGCAAATCTGATTGCCCCTTTACAACATTCCCATTTTTATCAACTAGCTCCCAAATGGAGTTTGTATTTCGTCTCTGAGATGCAAAATTATGGAAGAATCTTGTATTGTTATCACCTAAGTCAATCCACAAAGCTCTGCTTTTTAATCTCCATTCCATTTCTTTCTGTTTCAATATCTGATCTTTTTTCTGTTCAAATTCTTTGATCTTCAGTTTATCATCCTCACTAATAGAAAAATCCCCATTCATCCAGTGAATATCTTTAATCTGGTCTTCCAAATATTTAAAATCTGCCTCATCTTTCTGATGTTTTTTCTTTTATCCATTTTGTAACAAACCCTGTTAGACTTTTAAGTTTTTGAACAAGAATATCCATCGGGTTTGTATCCTCCTCCTTCACAAAATTAGTCCAAAAATTTCTGACAGATGAGCAGATATCATCATTCTGAAGCCAAGAGCTATTAAATTTGGTTTGGATCAGCATCATCAAGTTGAAAGAAAATATGCCAGTGATCAGAGAATTTGTTTTCTCCAACCCAATATCTAAAACGACAGAAATAGTGCAGCAATGAAAACTTTAAGAGGAATCTATCTAATCTCTTGTGGATTCCATTTTCTCCACATCTAGCATTTGACCAGGTAGGAACATTGTAATTAGGCATAATATCCACCAAGTTATTCCTCCCCATCAACGCATTAAAAAACTCTGCCAGCTCATCAATTCTAGCCTTTTGACCCCAAATCTCGGAGGGTGAGATAGTAAAATTCAAATCCCCAGCTATAATTAGATTTTCTGTTTTCAATATTTAAGAGTCCAGAATTTTCCATTGAACCCCAGAAATCTATTCGGTCCTTATAAGGTGCATAACAATTTAATATAGTAATCTTCAGATCCAAATTACCCAATTTTCCTTCCATTAATAGACCCCATTTGGTCCTATATGAATGGAACTGAAAGAAGCGAGGATTCCAACAATTCTTGAGCATTCCCCACAATCTAGTTGCCACAACCTTAACCTTCATTCATCCATTTTCCAAAACCTTCTTTACTGCCCTTAAAAGATTACATGGATAATCCAACTACAAATACACAAATAGACACCTTGCTTAGTCAATCAATGTCAGGGCCCTTTTTCCTGTATGTATGTCGGTGATTTGTTTTCTAACAGCTCTCTCTTGTTCTTGGATTACAAATTTTACTATAATCTTGCAAATTGAGAATATATAGAAACTACTTTCTCTCAAAGAATGTTACGATTATAGTTGTCTGATGTAAGCTTCTTACAAAATCTTCTTGATAATCTTTCACTGTAGTAAAGCTATGGGTGCTGCCAGTGTAAATCTTCCCACTATCTTGTTTGACCTTACGTAGAAACTAGAAAGCAACTTTTCATCCCGAAATGTTAACTGAACAAGACATTCCCTGAATAAGGACACTGAGCATATATCTTCATTCATATCGAAGGCCATATCCAGTGCATAGGATCTTCTAATTTCCTTTCCAGGCCCCATCCTGACCTCACCTACCATACAAAATTGAAGCAAAATCTTACAAAAACACCAAAATACATTGAAGTGACATCTTCCGGCCTGCCATTTGATGCATGTGACATATTTAGTTTCAGATCCCATATTCATTTGACAGTGTGACAGTCATCATTCAACCAAACCCCAGAAATTTTTAAATTGCATACTGGTAACTGGGTATATTTTGACATAGCTTGCAGGCTAGGTTTGGGCCAGTTAGCTTCTAACTAGCAATTGTCTGTATACGACCAAACTTAAATCTGCAAACGTTGCTTCCTACAAATCTTGACCATTGCTGAGAATAGTCTACCATTGGTTTACTTTGAAGTTTGTGTGTCAAACAACATGTTCTTTAATTGTCCAGCTAAGTACCCTACCAGATAAAAGAATCCCAAGCAAAGGTCCAGATTTAAGTCATCTGCCATTTTGTCTCCTAATGTACACGAGACTCACAGCCAACTCACACTTTGCCTGAGAGTGTTTCCCCCACACTAATCAAATGGATACCCTATACAAAACGAGCATTTGTCACTAGAAGCACCTACATTCCTGCTGCATGAAAATAATAAAAATGAACAGACACCTGTCTGGCACACATGGATGCAAGCTGGTGACAAAATCTAATGCTCCTTGCAGGGTCACATCTTGAATCCAACGCAAATAAGCAATCACAAGTGAGTGAGCGATCAAGCCCAGTTGTGCCTGTGACAAATACGTGGTGATTCCTCCTCAGAAGGTAAGCAACTCCAAAACCAAGAGAAGCAAACCACTTCTCCCCATGACTGAAAAAAACATACTTAACAAACATCGCATGAGAAGGGTTTGGCAAGCCAACCTAGTCACATCACCCAAAATACAGCAAGAAGCATTGAATGCATAATATGTATAGGGAGAGCAATCAAAAAATGTTTCCAATCATAAATCTAGCTAAATATGCCAATTATGAAGAAATAAAGATTGGTGTCACATGCAGTTCTTTTGCAAATCTCTGAAGCTCAAATTGCTTGTGTCCTTAACTGCCAGATCATGTAAGGTTCTAACTTCTAACCATAATTATCAATGTAAGTCTTCTTTTCTAATAAAAATTTAGATCATTACAGTCCTATATAGATATGCTTGCAGGAAAGACTCTCTTTGCAGTCTGTGTTTGATCTTATTGTCTTTGTTTGGGATAGTTTAGATTATAAAGTAGTGACCCAATACAAAATGGTCTAGTGGAAATCGGAATTGGAAACAAATATGCTAGTGGAAAATGAGGTTCTAGACTTCTAGTAGCAGAGATAGAGAAAAGGAGGACACTAACAAAAATACAGTCCAACAACACAAATGAATAAGATGGTAGATAGAGCCACAGAGAAGGAAATACAGTGGAAAACAGCAAGTTAACCCTGTTAGACTGACAAAATGGTATAATGTAACAGAAGCAGAAGAATGACGATGAAAACACAGTAGAATGACTTTGACAGAGAATGGATGAATAGATGGTTTCAAGTTTTCAACATCGTTAAGAAGAGACAAAGACATACTACCTCTATAGCTGTACTTATACTAGCATAGATTCATCTTGACCCTGGATCTATTAAGCACCCAGGGGGATTAAAAAACCATGTACAAACCTCTCCCTGCTTAAAATATGGGGGTTAAGATGGACATGTGCTAATTTATTTGTTTTACCTTGTGGTCTTCTTTTCTTTTGAAACATTACATGCTGAGATGTTGGCCTTTATTTAATTTCAGTTTATCAGCATTACACATGAGAAGACACATCTCTTCCACCCTGGGCTGTAAGAAGTTAGAACATCTCGCTTCTCTCAGTGCAACTACTTAAACATTAGCATAAAACCTGATTAAAAGCCACTTCCAGTTAACGGTCTCAATGATGCTCTAAATGCTTCAATTTCTAAGATTGCCCGAATTTTTTCATTATAGTCAATGTTCTTAATTTGTTAACTAGTCAAACAAAGAAGGATTCAACTTACAAAGAGATAAAAAACACTTAATGGGAGAATAACAACCCCCCAAAACTACCAGCATTGCTATCATGTAGAATGTTTACATGCGATCCACAACAGAATAGTCAGCACCTTGCTCCAGCGGTGTCTGGTTAAAAGTGAGCAGAAAACAAGTACAATTATTTTGATCTGTACTCTCATCGCCAGGAGCATTCACTCGTATATTGAGGGCTGAAGCTTGTTCTATGTGTAATTAACATGATCTGATGAAAATTTAAATGAGCACTCGCATGAGACCAAAAAGATTTTCTCTTAGTGACCATATCATTTGTGCTGCAGCTCAAAGTATAGCCCTTAATTCTATTATGATGATAATGGCCGGTGTTGAAAGGGGCACATACTGAGTCAAGAAACAATGGCTGATTTCCATCCAAATAAATATTGTTTGTGCTCTTGTACAGCTCAAAATCCCAAATTCACCCTGCTTGTGATGGCCACTAGTGAGCCAATCAACCAGAACTAAGTTGGCATCTGAAGCTGCATTAAATATTTGTCTCGGAGAATATCTGACAGCAGACAAGTATATCACTGGGTCTGGAAGAATAGCCTGTCGAATTTGTTTAACAGAAAAAAAGGGGAGATGAAACTCTTTATGACTAAGAAACCATTCATGTGAACTGAAGGGATAAATACCTTGGTGGGTCGTATAGATTTGAGAGATATTGGGAGAATAGGCTTGTGACAGCAGACCTGCCCACAACCTTATGAATCACAATGCGCCCAGTTGGAGTTTGTGCGGAATTTTCCAAGTCCATTGTCATTGCCATGGTCTGTACAGGTCCATGAATCATACAGGCACCCTCCAACACACATAGTCAAATGACTAAAACTGAAGTGGGTGGCATTTGTGGAAATTGTTTGATATATAAGTGGGGCAGAGAGCAGAAGAGAACCTCATGGATGAATTAATACTCTGAAGAAAAAAACAAACAACCATCTGACGAATGGTGCCCATAAAACCTGGATTTCAAGAGCTCCAAATGAATTTGGAGCCAGGGGAATGATTCCAGGCAAAATCATGCCCATAAAACCTTGTTTCCAAAAATTGCAGTGAAAAATCATGGCCATAAAACCTCACGGCGAAACCATGCCCACAAACCCTCACAAAATCTTTCCCATAAAACCCTGAATCCATTAATTCCAAGTAAATTTGGTGAGGATATATTGTGAACTATGCTGTTGGGAGCAAGGAGCGGGAGCGGGAAGAGGGGAGCCGGAGCGGAGCGAAAAGCGAAATTTTCAAAAGCTCCCATTTCGGGAGTGTTTTTTATATATTATATATTATATATTTTAATATATTTTGATGGATTTATATCTAAAAAACATGTAGGATGCTGAATTAGCTATAGAAAACATGGATTAAACCATATAACATCAATCATATAGTAGTTATAACTTATAACATTGTCATCAAAGGATCAACTATAACAGCTTTTATATGAGCTTTGCAAAGAAGGGAGGTACCATAACATTGTCATCAAATGATCAACCTAGTATAGGCACTTTTAGTATAGGAGAGGTAGGGAGCGTCTCGGGAGTGCCTCGGGAGTGCGCTCCCAAAACTAGGAGCGTTTTGGAAGCGAGCTTCGGGAGCGGGAGCGAGTGGGTTGGGGGTGCTCCCCCGCAGCAGAGATCGTGAAGCATCGAGGAGAGCGAAAGGAAATGTTTGAACATTATATATTTTTGAGAGTGCGAAAATTTTTTAAAGGAAAAAAAACGTTTTAGGGGGGAAAAAACATTACAAAAGGGGGAAAATAATTTCTTTGAACATCAATGTTAGAGAAGCATCTGAATATTGACATCCATCAATGTCAAAAGAATAAAAACAGTAACTTTCAATAGTTTAAAAGAATTTCGCAGGTTATAGTGAATTATTACAGTCAGATTTTGCACCCAAAATATAGTGCTAGGTCTCCAAGATCGAAAAACAAGTCTCTAAGATCAACTCTCTATGAGAATAGGTTTTTAAGATTGGTAACTTGCAAGCAAATGTCTCTAAGATTACAGACGTAGTCCTATCACAAATGGCACAGTGGCAAGAGCCACTGGTGTAAGAGGGAAATGGTGAATCATCCGCAAGAGGTCAACACCGTTACACCACACAAGGCTACCTTTTTAAGACAATCAACACCATATGTTGCACTAAATTCCTAAAATAGAACTAAACAAGTTCGACGGCTCCATCCCAACAAGATAGATTACCTAGATGGAACACTACTTTCTCTTCCAAAGTATTGATGTCGAGTTGTTGAAACTCAAGGTGGATGTGTTACACTTAGATCAGGAGAATTGGCAATGGTGGTAATGGCATAAGAAAACCTACAAGGCATACATTGCCTAGAGCGAGTTTGTGAAGGCCATCTATTATGCTAGATTTGAAACAAATATTAATTTTTTGGCACAGCTAACTAAATTGCATCAAACAAGACAATCAAAGAGTTTATTGCTTCCTTCAAGCAATTGGCAATCCACACAAAGGTATGACTAATAACTTTTTCAAGTAACTCTTTATCAGTGGTCTAAAGGAGGAGATTAGAGCACAAGTCCAAATGGCTGACCCCTCTCCTTGGTTGGAGGCCTATTTGCGAGCTAGAGAAGCACATGTGGTGGTAATTTCCTAAACCAAATGACCCACTTGTTCCCCAACCCCACTCCCCTCTTTTGCCTATGACAACTCCACCTAATTCTCAGCACTTGAGGTTCCACAAGTTGACCCCAGCAAAAGCATTAGAATGTCAACATCTCAACCTTTGCTGTCACTGTGATGAAAAGTTTTTCAAAGGTCATAAATGTAAAGAACAAAATTATGTCATAGGTGTGACTCAATCCAACACACCCGAGGAAAGTTTAATGGAAAAGACTACAAAGATACATCTAGCAAATAAACCACCTCCTCATGAAAAAACTAGAGCCTCCTTATGAGGAACCCCAAATTTGCCTCCATGCATTATTGGGAATTTCAGCTCCCCAGACCCTAAAGTTGGTTGGCTACATCGAGCACAAAAAGGTGAATGTCTTAATCAATAGCAACAACACCCACAATTTTATTCATTGTCGAGTTACACAAGGATCCCACTATTATGTCCATGAGGTGCACAATTTTTAAATCATGATAGCCAATGGAGTTATGATCAAATGTGGTGGTAAACGTGAGAATGTGAAACTCCAAATGGGGGACTATTTGCTTAAATCCAACATGTTTGTTGTTGAAATGGGAGAATGTGATGCTATTCTTGGAGTAGAATGGTAGCAAATATTAGGTCCAATTAGAATGAATTTCATGGAGTTGCACATGAGCTTCAATGAGGGCTATAAAATCACCCTCAAAGATCTCCAAGTCAGTTCACTAGAAACTATCCACTCTCACCATATGGAAAAGCTCTTGAAGAAAGGCTTCTTAGCATTATTTCCCAATTCAATGCCATCCAAGTTATGGATAGCTCTCCACAAGAAATTCACCCTAATTTGTAGTTGGTTTTGACTAAACATTTAGCAGGTCTATGAAACACCACATGGCTTACCTCATTTTGTGGCAAGCATGATCATGGTATACCATTGATTCTGTAGTTAACTACCTGTTATCACACCATAGTAGAAGGGCTACTATTCTTGCTTAGCAGATATCTGCACATTCCAGAGCTTCCATTATTCAGAGCTTGGCTATAATGATTGTATATTTTGAGATCACTCATGATCAGAGCAGTGTATTTTTCAGACTTATGTTAGACCTTGTGTCAAGGCTGAGCCTTGAGAGTTCAGATTTGATGACCGATGTGACCCTTTATTCCATACAGTTTCAATTCAGTGCTCAGAGTTGTATTGCAGCAGTGTTTCAGATGATATATGATGATTATTATTGTGATGATGTTATATGACCTATGGATATTTTATCATAGACTGTGGATTATTATCTTGTTAATTTAATCATGATCACAGCATTTGCTTGGTATATTATTCCTGATATGGCAAACTGTTTAAAATGAACTCTAAATTATAAAATGGACATTTACTTGCACATTTAGGTTGTTTGACAAAACCCACTGGTTTACCACCTTACATAGATATGGTCTTTCCTGACACCAGTTGTCTGCTAGTTTAGGCTCCATACTCATTTGACTCCATCCATACATGACTTTCCTTATTTTGACTTTAAACCTTGACCTGTCTTATTTCACTTTCTGATACTGAGGACTTCCCCATTTTCTACCTCTGTGTTTGGACCGCATCCCTGTATGTTCGGTGTCTCGGCTCTAAGTTGGTGACAAAACTTGCCTTTGGTGAGTTGGATTGTGGGCCTAAATCATTCTGGTCGGTTGTCCCGATGTTTGGCATTGGCTCGAACTCCCCCTAGTCACTTGAGATGTTGTTGGCTAAAACTGAAAGCTCATATACTACTTATGGAAACTTATAAATTCGCCCATGGAAACTAAAAAAAGGGCAAGAGCGATGAACTGCTAAAAATACTCCTCGAAGAGTATATGAAAGGTCCAAAAAGCAATGGTTCTTAAAAGCTGTATCTAAACAATTGCTGACCTTATATGTATATGAAAACATACCCTGGATGCAAGCTGCAACTAGTTGTGCTTATCAGCACACCTGAGATCCGAAGGGTTATGTAGGCCAAAAAGGCCATGAAATGAAATTGAATGATCCTAATGAACCTGGATCAACTTGATGTAGACATGATGCCTAAGTTGAATAAGCACTCTCTAAACAACTTATCCATTTATGAGGCACAGCCATTCCCCATGTTATTTTGTCCAACACAAAGTTTGTAGCTTTCCCCTTCTCCCAGTCCAAAGTATTTTTGAGTTGAGTTAGACAAGTCAACCCCTTGGCCCAACCTTGTTCCTAGCCTTCATCCTTCACTAGCAGTTTGACCATGTCCAATGGGTGAGTTTGTCATTTGAACTATTGTGCAAGTAATTTCATATAACAAAGGAATATGCTAACTTGATTAATGCCACTGAATGGATGTTATACTTTGAGCTAAGCTGTGGGAATGATTAGAGGAACATGTCTTAGTCCACTGATATGATTTTTCCTTGGTTATATATGGAACTAGTCAAACCTAGTTTGACTATGGTCATTTCTTGGGATCCGTGATGATGTGGGCCACATATGCTTATAGATGATGATTGATGGACCCACATACTCTTGATGATGATGCCATATGATGGATATAGGATGCAGATGATGATTGATGCAGTTCAACAGTTCTATTTATTACTTCAGATCATCAGATTATACACTGTCCATATATGGTGGACCCTACAGCTGGCCCATTAGGGCAACCCATGGTGTATGAGTACACATTCCTAGTGGATTTGGGTCTTCTGGATCCAATGAGACACTTATCTTTCAGTTCCGGGCACTTCTGACAGTGATTGATGCAGTTTTACACTTGTTGACCAGATTTGGGGCTGATTTCCCAACCTAAGCAGCAGGGGCCATGAGAGGCCAGTTCACCTAGGGCGCTGTATGAGGAGGGGGTGGTCCAGCCACTTGTTTTTACCATTTACCCCCCCTTCTAGAGAACCTGGTGGGCTCAATTGGACAGCGCAGATGCCCTGGGAAGCAGTTTTGGCACTTTCACAGTTACCAAGGCAATTAAAAAATGGGATAAAGTGGTCACTGAGGAATTCGATTTGGGCAATTGAGGCAAGGTTTTGGCACTTGGTTTTCACAGAGGTCTTCCAGGGTGATCCCACTATCTTCCAACCAGTTTTGACCATGTGGGTAGGCCCACAGCGATCACAGGAGGTCTTTTACTGCTTGTCTGTCACAGATTTTGAGGACAGATTTGATCATTTATATTATCTTGGACATATTGTATTATTTTATTGTGCCTTAGGGATGAGCTAGTAAGGATTGATGCCTCCTAGCCCCACCATGTGCTTCTTATGTTATGTCCTAGTCATTATGAGGTGGATTTTTGTACTTTTACCCCTCTAGTGGATGACGTCATCCTCACTTTGTACCATTTAGTTAGGGCGTCATCATTATATTGGGTGATCCATGTGATATATTGTTATAATTCATTATTAGCCATTGATCATGTATTGAGATCTTTTAATCTCAACCACTCATTTGATGTAGTACTGTAGAGTGGTATAGGGTTTTGGTCTTTATTATCCTATATAAGGAGGAGACCCCCTATTGTATAGCTCACCTTTGGAGCTCTGGAATATTGGAATAGAACACTTCTTTGTGGAGCATATCTCTCTTGTCTTGTGGATTCTCTTGCATCTTGAGTATACAGTATCTCTTCTATGTATCATTGTGGATTTTGGTGCTTCTACTAGTTTTCTTGCAGGAAAGTCGAATTGGTGGAGAGGAGGGCGATTTCTTGAGGGTTATTGTTGGAGGGATCCACATAGTCTCTCTTGGGTTGATCTTGGTGAAAGGGAGTATCATTATTGTATCTTTGTGACATAGTTGATGCTTTCTATTACATCTTTCCATCATTTTCATAATCATCTTACTTGGCTTGTTTCATGTGATCTTGTCTTGTAGGAGGACGATGATTTGGCTATCTTGGAGGAGGACGTTTTGGTTGGAGCTCTTAGATCTCACTCTTGAATATACACATAGGAGAATGCTATCAATTTGCAAGGTGGCCATAAGCAATTGAGGTAAGATCTACAAGGTATGTGCCTCTTTCCATCCATTCTCTCTTCATTGGTCACAAACCCTAATTAATCAAAACCCCAAATTTTGGTTTTTCTTAGATCTACTTAGATCTAGCCTTGTTTTTGAAAAGATCTTAAGAACCCAACTCTATAGCATCCACCCCTAGTTGGATCTATAGTTTGGTGGTGATTGGGTTAAAATTTACACACTTTTCAAGGCAATATAGCCCTCTTGAGGCAAATCGCACTTCCTTGGGAGAGGCTTGTTTGGTTAGATCTAGCATATGGGTAGGTGAGATCCCACTTGATTTGCAATCTACATACTTGATAACCTACCCCTAGACTCTTACTTTGGTGATTTCTACCTTGTGGGCATCATTCCACGTTTCAAGGGATTAAAACCCCATGTTGGACTACTTGGCACCTTAAAACTCGGATCTAGTAAGATCTAACCCTTGGATTGTCTTGATTTTCTAGATCCACATAGATCATTGCCTAAACTACTTGGATCTACAATTTGGTGGCCATTGGACTTGTTTTGACACACCTTTCCCATCTTTTAGCCCTCCTTGAGCAAGGTCGCACTTCCTTGGGTGATTGACTTTGCCCACTTTGAGGACATGGGTAGTTGAGATTTTCGTGGATTTGGAAAGAGCATAATTTGAAACCTACATCTAGTGTGTCATTTTGTGACGATCTGCCTTGGGGGTAGCATTCCTGGTTTCAAGGGATTGTGTTCCACTTAGGGTCATATCATGAAACATTAGATCTAGAAAGATCCAACCATTATATCTCAATTAGCCCACTCGATTTGCCTACTTGGTGTCTCGATCTACACTTTGACATACCTTTTGACTCCATTAACCCATCCAACAAGGCACTAGTCCTCCATAAGCAAGTTGCACTCCTTGGGAATTGTGTCAAGCCTTAGATCCCGTAAGTGGGTCTTCCTAATTTCAACTTAGAGCTATAGATCTACTCATTATATTCCCCTTAGTACCAATTTCATCCCTTAAAGTCCACCTTGTGGGTCCCATTTGAGTCATTCACATATCCTAAGAAAGTGGGTCCCACTTGTGTAATACATGGTACTAGATCTTGTCCTTTTATCTCATCATGTGGCCTAAATCATACATTGGTTGAAACACTGATCATCTCTCAAACCACCTTCAACCATACTTTAACTTCTAGGTCCACTTAACCTTGCATTGGTTTCCGTAACTCATCATTTACTTATCCCTAGGAACCTTTGTTTGGGTCCAATCATCTTTGATTGGTAATAGGGTCTCCCCCTAGATCTTGATTTATCTAGATCTAAAGCGAAGAGTGCCTCGGTTGACATGACTCCCACCTTGCATTGGGAACCGTGGCATCTCTTGGGTCACCTCTTTAGTTGTCCATCTCCTCTAGCGTCTCGGATGGGATACCACTAGGGACAACTACAAGTTGTGTGATAACACTACCCAATGTGCTTCCTTATTAACATCATTTTGCACAAAAGAATGAAATTGAAAGATCATTTACGAATTGTTGGCCCAAAGTGACATCTACTAGTACTAGCCCCTACTCATCCCCAGTTGTCATGGTATTGACCTACGTTGCGGGGGAGCGCCCTCCCCCCCCTCGTCCCCGATCCGGAAGCTCGCTTCCACTGAAAGTATTAAGGACATGCCCAAAAAGCGTGCTCCGAAATCGCTCCTGTTTGGAAGCGTTTTTTAAGAGCACGCTCCGGGCTAAAAAAAAAACGCTCCCTAGTTCTATGTGGGAGCGATGAGGGAGCGTTCGAGACTGATCGCTCCCACGCTTTAAAAAACACTCCCGAGATCACTCCCAACGCTCCCAAAAATGCTCTAGCGACAAACCCATGGATTGGGGAGAGGAAGACATTTTTTTTTCTTTTTTGGAGGGGTTTGCTTGGACTTTAAAGCACCCCCCAACCTCACTTGACTTCATTGTTGCTATTTGATTCATGTTTGCAAGGGTTTGTGGAGCTTGGAGTGAATTTGGAGATTTGGTGAAGAGCTTGGAGAGCAACAAGAGAGATTGAAGGGTGCCATTTGAAAGAGCTTGGAGGGGAGATTGAAGGCTGCCATAGGGTTCAACCATCATTGGAGAACTAAAGAGGTAGGGCTCTAAACTCTTTCTTGTTTTTTCTTTTCCATATAAACTTGTATTTGTTTATGGCTTGAATGCTTGTGGGTTTTCTTCTCCTTCTCTTTTCCATTCCTTCTCCCTCATTCCATTGCAAGCAAAGAGTTATTTTCTAAATCTCTAGAAGACTACAAGCATGGTGTTGGGTATTACAATGTAGTTTGTCCTTTTGGTTCCATTGTTTATCATGATGGTGTTGATTGGAAACCAGAGGAGAAATGATGAAGAGGATGAAGAAGTGGGTAGTGGCAAATATCATGGAGAGGTGGGAGAGGAAGAGGAGGATGAGGAAAATGATAGTGATGGTGGTGAGGGAAAGAAAACCAAAGACAACCAAACACCCTTGTGGAAATATGTCACAAAACTAGGAAGGAGAGGGGGTGGAACCACAAAATTTACATGCCCCCATTGTGGAGTAACTTACACGGGTTCATATACCCGTGTGAGAAAGCACTTATGTGGGGTTATGCCATGGGATGAAAACAAGACTATAGGAGTCAAAACCTGTACACAAGTGCCATCAAATGACAGAGCCAAATATAAGAGGGAAGAGGAGGAAGCACAATGGCTATGCAAGAAAAAAAGGGTTAAACATGAAACCACGAGCTCACATAGAACATTTAGTGCTCGATCCCCATCCACCCATGGCAGTGGATTCTCACCCCCACATTCAGGGCGTAGAACAATATCATATTTCCTTGACCAAGGTGGTAGGGATGATGTGGATGCAAAAGTGTTTCGATTTCTCTATGCATGTGGCATACCATTCAATGTTCTTCACTCACCCTATTGGCATGAAATGGTTGAAGCCATCTGAAATGCCCATGCAGGATACAGGAGCCCGGGGTATGACAAAGCTAGAACCGTGGGACTTGACAAGGAAAAAGCCAAGATCCGAAATGCTTTGGGGCAATTCACGAATTCTTGGAATGAATATGGCGTATCCATTGTATCTGATGGTTGGACAAATGTAAAGGGAAATCCATTGATAAATATTCTTGGGGTGTCCGCTAGTGGTGCAATCTTCCTTTCATCCCATGACTACTTGGATCGGTTCAAGACCGACATCAACATTGCAGAAGCCTTAATTAAAACCATTGAATCTATTGGGCCATACAATGTCATCCGGGTCATTACCGATAATGCTGCTCATTGTAAAGCAGCAGGAGCAATCATTGAGGATAGATACCCCAACATATTTTGGCCCGGTGTTTGGTTCACACATTGAACCTTTTAATGCATGATATTATTAAGCTGAAGGAGAATGATTATAAATGGATTGGGTCACTGTACAAAAAAGGCAAACGCATGATAAGATTTATTACCAATCATAGTAACGCCCGTCATATTTTTCGCAGTCATTCAAGGTTGAAGCTTTTGAAGCTTGCAAAGACTAGATTTGCTACCTATTACCTTACCTTCAGGCACCTTTTGAAGGTAAGGGAGGCATTGGCTAGTCTGGTATCAAGTGATTCATGGCAGGGTTTGAAAGACAGGGCTACATCCGCATCTGAGAGGCGTGATTTTCAAGAGGTGGAGGGCATAGTTCTTGATGGTCAGTTTTGGGTGAGTGTTAGGTATGTGTTGCAATTCACCAAGCCCATTTATAACATGATTCGGTTTGCAAATACTGATCAGTTGGTAAGTGGGGAGGTGTATGAGAAAATGGATACAATGCTAGTCCAAATAAAAGATATTGTTGAGCCAAAAGATCCCATCTTGTACGAGCATATTCAAAAGCATGTGGTCAACAAGTGGGATAAACTTAATGTTCCACTCCATGCCTTAGCCTATGTCCTTACACCAAAATATTATTCTCCATCTTGGTTGGTGAAACCAGTACCTGGGGGTGGGGTCAGGAGAAAACCCCACCCAGATCCAGAGGTACAGGCTGGGTACATGCAAGCTATAGACAAGTTGGTCCCTGATGAAGAGGAGAGCGCCATATTGCATGTTAAATTGAGCAAATACCTTAGTTAACATGGGGTGTTCGCTAGTTTGCATGCAAACAAATATCGAGATAGATTGGTTCCTATCGAGTGGTGGAACATGTATGGCTCCGCCACCACACAGTTGGATAAATTGGCCATCAGAGTGCTTTCACAGGTGGTTAATGGTTCTTCTATAGAGAGGTGTTGGAGCACCTATAGCTTCATCCACAGTGTGAAAAGAAACAACCTTAATGAAAACCAAGCAAAAAGCTTGGTTTTTGTACACTACAACTTGAGGTTGTTGTCTCATTATTGTGAGCATGCCAAAAGCGACAAAACATATCTTACTTGGGACAAAAACCAGGAGGAGAACAATTTGGAGGATGGAGCCATGGTTTTAGAGCGCTTGGAAGCTGAACTTTTGGATGATGATGATGGTGACTGTGCAGCAACAACAACAGAGATGCCACCCCCCTCCAGTAGCAGTGTTCTAGTCCCACATGTACCAGTTTTTCCTCTAGCTTCACAACCTCCATCCTCTCGTGGGGGTTGTGTAGCTATTGGATGTGGTTCACGACCACTTCCACATACTCAGGATGAGGAGGCTAGCAATGCTCATAGATCACGGGAAAATAAATTAGAAGTTTCCCGTGGCAAGAGGAAATATTAGTACTTGTCTTTTTCTAGTTTTTCATTACTTTGCAAATTGTACTATTGACTCTTTAATATTTCTTATGGTGACTCTAGATGACTATATGAAATATTTTGAAAACATTATATGACAATTTATGTTTGATGTTTGATGTTGAAACTAGAACGGTGAACCTACCTTTGAAGTTCATTGCTTGCAACTTTGCACTATTGACTACATAATAGCATATTATACTTGTTTGAAGTTTTGAACTGTGGTCATTAGTGAATATGTGCTTTGTGAATCGTTTCATTTCATGGTTGATCATTAAATCATTTGATGTTGTGACTTGTCTGTTATAGTTTGATAAATTTGGTTACAAGAGATATGAGTTTGAAACTTTAATGAGTCATGACAAATGTTATATATTGAAAATGGTTGATGTTATGGCTGATGATTGATCAATTGATGACAATGCTATATAGTTTAATCCATGTTTTTTATGTTTTTTGTAACTAATTCGACATTCTACATGGTTTTGTTGACATTTATGCATCAAAATATATATTATATAAAAAACGCTCCCACCTCGGAAGCTTTTGAAAATTTCACTTTTCACTTTGCTCTCGCTCTACGCCCCCAACAACGTAGGTATTGAAGAAAGAATGCAGCTAGTGCATGTGCCCAAACTTCCGTGCTATAAATAAGATGACAATCAAAGACAAATTTCCCATCCCAATCATTGATAACCTCTTGGATTAGCTTCATGGTGCCCAGTGCTTTGTTGAACTAGACCTTCACTATGGGTATCACCAAATACGGATGGAGGTAGACAATCCTAAGACTTCGTTCCACACACATGAAGAACATTATGAGTTTTTTATGATGTCTTTTCGTCTTTGCAATGCCCCAATCACTTTTCAAAGCCTCATGAACAAATCATTTTCAATAATTTCTACACAACTTTGTGCTTGTCTTCTTTGATGATATTTTGGTTTTTGGCAAGACTTGGGGCACATTGAGGGGGGTACTAAGGCCCAACATTGAACCTAGCACTTGATTGGAAGAAAAACTCCATTGTTGGAGGTACTGTGGTACCAAGAGCAACAATGGAAGTGTTCTTAAAATCCATTGCAAGAGGTAGTGTTTAACAGGAGCACAAGTGGAAGTGCTCTTGCACACCAATACACTAAGGGGTATGGTTGTGCAGTAAGCCAATGGCCTCTCGAGCCTCCACCACACAATAGTTGTGTTTGGTTGGCTTTTGACCCATTGTTGTTAAATTTTGGGCAGTGATTTTCATTGAGCTTAAGCCCAACTCACAGCAAAATCTGTTACCAAGTTTAATGTTGGTAGGGAGGAACAACGACCTCCAGGCATTATTTCCCCCACATTGATAGTCCTACATTGGAGGATTGATCTACATGAAGGCAAGGAAACTGAGATATCTATCAATTTTGTTGCTAATGTAATATATATTGATTATTGAATTATCTTTACATTATTTGGAGGGAGATATCCATCTAATAACAGCCATCCCAGCGGAATAAAAACCGGATCATAAAACCGGATTACCAAAAATACATAAAATATTCAAATTTCAAAAAATTATAAATATATTCATGTGCATCCATGTGCATTCAAACCATTATACACAAAATATGAAAAATATCTCATTTATATAGCGAATAAGAGTGCATAGTAGTTAGCAATGAGTGCAATACATGTCTGAATCAAAATACATCATCAAAAAAGGCTCTAAATGGCCTATAAAAAAGACTAGAGTCAAAGACTAGACAATCTAATAATCTGAATCCTCAGGCTCAGAGGCCTCCGACTTGGACTCTGAGTCATCATCTACATCTTGATCCTCAATCTGTGGAGTCTCGGCTTGGGCAACCTGACTTGACTCCCTTGTTCCAGAAGGCACATGTCCAACATGACCTTCCACATCATGCTGCTGTGGAAGAGGGTCCAAATCCATCCATGAAAGGTCTTCATTCTCAGTGTCAAATGCTGGTGGCTACGTCTCCACAACCCAATCTGCTGAGGCATCACTATCATCCAGGAATATGGAAGACGATTCAGGGGTCCTGTTCTGCAATTGGTTGCGCCTCAACCAAAGGTTGTACTGAACAAATACCATATCATTTAACCGTTTTTGCTCTAAACGGTTACGCTTCTTGGTGTGAATACGCTCAAAAACACTCCAATTGCGTTCACAACCAGAAGCACTACATGTTTGGCTCAATATTCGAACTGCAAACTTCTGCAAATCAGGGCACTGGCTACCAAATTGTTGCCACCAATATGCTGCATGTACATTGTAAAGACAAAAAAATTAGTAAAAGAATTATAAAGTTTTACTCATATTCTAAATTTTAAAGACTTTCTAAATTATATTATTACCTGGAGGATCTTTAGATCTAGTCCGTATAGCCATAGCCATGCCAAAGATACCAAGACTCTCATTGAAATGCAAGACCTTGCTGTGGATCTCATCTTGTTTAGCAGGATCAGATACCATGCGCTCAATGCATTTGTACAATCCTTCCTTTACCTCCCCATCTGCTTCAAAATCTTTTGTGTAATGGTACCTTTACAAGACAAAGCAAATGATCAATTTAAGTCTTAAGAAGATAAACTTTTGCAATTAAAATTGAATAAAATAGCTTAAAAACTTTGAAAGTAGTTACTTTGGATTCAAGTAATAGCCTGCAGCATGTAAAGGCCGATGTAGTTGTCTGTTCCAGCGATCATCAATTATTTTCCACAAAGGAAGATACTTTTGTCTTTTGCCATCATATGCTTCCTTTATTGCCTCCTTGGCCTGATCCATGGCCTCATAAATAAACCCCATCGCTGCTTTATCACCATCCACCATTCTCAGAACTTTCACAAGAGGTCTACTAAAAAGTACAATCTCCTCTGCCTTTTTCCAGAATCCTTTCTCATAGACTTTGTCAACAATGTCTTTTCCTTCAGCCTTCTTGCTATATTGAGAAGCATTCCACTCATCACAAGAGAACATCTTCCTCAAGTTGGCCTTTTGCTCAATCAAGGACTACAATGTAAGAAAGTTTGTTGCAAATCTTGTGATAGCTGGCCTGACAAGCTCTTTTCCACCAGTGCATTTTCTCATAAGGGTCAAAACCCATGTGTGGTTGTAAATGTATCTTGTGATGGATTTTGCTTGTTCCACACACTTTTTCACCCACACCATTTTCCCAATATCCTCAAGCATGAGGTCCAAACAATGGGCTGCACATGGAGTCCACCAAATGGTGGGATGTTTCTCCTCCAACATCCTTCCGGCTGCAACATAATTGGAGGCATTATCTGTGATAATCTGTACTACATTTTCCACCCCCACCTCCAGAACTACATCATCCAAAAGACGAAATAGTAGTTGTGCATCCTTAACTTGATAAGATGCATCCATTGATCTAAGGAACATAGTTCCTTTTGGGCAAGCAACAAGGAAGTTCACACTGGTGCGACCCCTTGTATCAGTCCATCCATCAGACATGATCGTGCACCCTGTTTTAATCCATGAACTTCTGAACTCTGTTAGGTATTCTTGTACTCTTTCCACTTCATTTTTTAAAAGTAGCCCCCTAATATCCTCATAACCGGGGCCCTTGAAGCCTGGACCACATGAAGCTACGGCATCCAGCATAGGTTGATAATAAACAGATCTTGTAGCATTGAAAGGTATGTCTACATCATACCACCATCTAGCAATGCATTCCCAAGCAGCCTCCTTTTCCACCTTCTTCCATTTGGCATCAATGGTGAGCTAAGCACCAGGGGTAGTTCGAGGCTGAAAGAAAGACTCAAGGTTGCCACGAGGTCTTTTAAATTGGGATGTACTGCTACCAACACCACCACCAACAACATTTTCTTCCAAAGGTATGGTATAAGGATCATGGGTAGGATTTGGAAAATTGGAGGATTCTTCAAAACTAGGGTTTCTCTCAGATAAATCAGAACTACAACTTCTCCCTATCTCTTTTTGGATCCTCCCTTTTCTAACTTTTTCAGCTTGGTAGGATTCAATATGACCAAGCATCTCAGCTCTCAAGTCATCAGACACTTTTGGGCATGGTCTTACATTCCCCCTTGCACCCGCTAAATGTTGTTTAAGCCTATGTATACCTCCCCCACCAACCTCCTTCTGACAATAGTTACACACCATTTTCCCCTCAACTAATTGACAATGAATCCATGCAGGATCCTTTCTATCTTTGGGAGCCATGGAAAGCAATATAAATCTGCAAATAAAAAGCAAAACCCTAGTTTTTTAAAATTTAAATCCTATGAAAAAAATGATTTTAAATTTTTAGAGACTAACCACCACATAACTAAAGGAATACATGGCTGATTTTACATACCTTGAAGAGACGCCTCCAAATCTAGAGAAGAAAATCAGCCACTAGTGGACTCCAAATCTGCTCCAATTTTTCTCCAAATCTGCTGCAATGGTCTCCAAGACTCCAAGTCTCTAACACAAATCAGCCCACACACTCCCAAAAAAAACTCCTTCAAACCTCCCTTCAAATTTGCCTAACAACCAACTAGAAGACACTCAGCAATCAACACTCGAAGAATCTATGGCAAAAGACCCCAAGCACACACTTAGAAATCGAATATTGGAATCCTTGGAAACACTCCAATGAATAGTGTGAGTGAAAGAGAGGGGGTGGGTGTCTTTTTATAGCTTAGGGGGAGTGTTTAGGTTAGTCTAGGTTCATCCCCCCCCACCCACTTTTCTTTTTTTTTTTTAAATTAAAAAAAAACAGTTTTTGGCCGGCCGTATGGCGCCGTACGGGCTGCTGTACGGACCGGCCGGTTCACTTACAAAAACCGGTTTTCTGCTGTTAAATCCGGTTTTGACCGGTTTGTGCCCTAAACCGGCCGGTTTTGGCCAAAACCGGGCAAATCCGGTTTGCATGACCGGTTTGGACCGGAATTCCTTGTGAACCGGTCTAACCGGCCAGTTTTGGCAAAACCGGTCCGGTTCTGGTAACATTGCTCCAAGCCCATGTGATTGATTTGAACTGGAATTCGATTTTGTGACTCAGTGTTATTGGCTCTCTTTGGCCAAATTCGACCTAGGGTTTTAGCACTTGTATTTTGTTATTTAAGAAATGCATTCTAGCTCTCTTCTCATGGAGAATTGTTGTAAACTTACTCTGCTCATATTTGTAAAGAGCTTGTGGAAATATAGTTGGCTTTGGAGGCAAATGGTGTGCATTTCTATTGGTTCATGAGTTAATGGTTCATTGTTGAGGTAATATCTATGATTTTTACATTTATGCAATTTCAGTCTTGATTATAATTTATGCTTGGATCTCTTTATTAAGAGCATAAGGCAAGCATTTGATGGTCCAATTTGTTTGCTAGGCTTAGGCTTCGATAGTTTAAAGAGTACAAATTGTAATCAGTCTTACTACCTTGTCTCTTTTTTCATTCTTGTCTAACTCTTTAAGTTTAATCAAGCATTGTTTGTATGAGTGTTTATGTATTGCAGATCCTCAAACGGTTGAGATGAGATGAACTCGGTTGTATCTCCCTCTTCTCCACCAACAAAAAACTTTTGTTAATAGTTTGTTTTCAGGAAACCTCCAAAGGAGCAAGATCTAGGGCTTGGCATCATAAGCGGAAAAGTTGCTTCTTCCATCAACAAAAACTCATCATTCAAGCTTGGTTACCCAAAGCTTATCTCTTCTAGCTTCCACCTTTGCTCCTTGAAATCTTATTTCCTTTACATTCACCCACCTTCTTGCTTTCATTCCCCATCTTCTCTCCTCCATCCACCCTTTCGTTTTAGCCTTTTATCCTCTCATCCATCCTTGCATTCGTTTTTGCCATTTCCTCCTCTCGTCCTCATTTCAAAAAGAGCCCTAAAACACTTAAAACTCCAAAAACGTTTTGATCTTCAAGAGTATGATTAATGTTTGTTAGTTTCAATTTCTCAAAGAGTTAGTAGTTTATTGTTTGAAAAGCTAGTAGTTAGTTTCACATTAAGCTTGTATTTCATTTAAACTTTTAAACCTTGCATCTTAATCCATACTTAGTTGCTTTAGATCTCATCATTTTGCACTTAGCATAGCTTGAACTTGTTGCTTTTTTCTTTCCCATTTAAAAAAATAGAAATTTATACAAAAAAATTTCAATTTTTTTATGATTTAGATCTCATTTCTAGCACATTCTAGGCATTTGTTGTTTGCTGGTCTGTTTTATCATATTAGCATTTTCGTATTAAAATCTCATGCTTTTCATGTTTTAGGCTTTAATTTTCAAGTTAAGATTTAGTGATTTTCAAGCTCATTTGGTTTTTTGACAAATAATGGGTGCCTTGTTGAGATGTTTTGAACTTGTGTAGGTGTTTCAAAAAAGAGGAAAACTTGAAAAGCTTTGAAGAAGTAAGATCTAAGCAAAAGAAACAAAGTGAAGAAACCGTGAGAATGATCAAAACTTGATATACTTATCCTTTGTAAAAGCAAGCAAAGACTTGTTTCTTCTTTGATTTTTCTAAGTAGTTCTTTCTCTCAGAAAATTCCTTCAAGGTTTTAAAACCCAAGGCATTTGTAATCTCATAATAAAGTTCAAGTGGAAAGGTCCTCCACTTTTTTGGGTTTCTTCCCCATTTGTGGAAGAGTGTTGTGTCTTGTTAGCTTAGATCTTTCATTTCATTGTTTAGATTAGTCTTTTTATTTCTCATTTATTTCTCTTCCAAGTTTTGACTGGAGGTAGTATCCTTGGGATCTCATCCCAAGGGCAGGACCACATAATTTTGTGGTGACTCCTCTCTCCCCGTTAGTTTCCTTGGTCGAAATTTCAGCTATCTGGAAAGTTCTCAAGTGCTAGCGGTTCTTAGTGGTTGATCTTGTTCGGAGATTGATCCCACCTTAGATTAGCATTTGCTTGGTAGAACACTAAGTCTCTTTTTTTTAATTTCATTTTGCAAGTAGCATGCTAGTTGTCTTTTATATCTGTTGAGCTATCACATGGTTTATCTTTACAACTGATTCTACTTACAATAAAATAAACAAAGCCTCTTGAACTTGGCCAAATCCAAGTCAAGAGCACTCTCTGTCGGAGAGCATTTTAAAGCTTGCATTTTCCCCCCTGCATTAGGCATATTAGATTAGAAAAGTCTCTTGAACTTTGGTCTTAAGACTAAGTCAAGAGCGCTCTCTATCGGAGGGTTGAACGGTGCTCTTAATAATAAAACATTTCAACTCACATCCCCCTTAATTAATTTATTTTTGGTTGATTATCCAACACCCGTATGCTCAGCCAACCTGAAAAGGTTGGGCTAGTACTCAGAAAGGTGAAGGACTTGCTAAACTTACAAGTGATAACATAATTAAAACTTTACCCAAATCCAAAACCAACGTCAAATCACTGATGTTGCTTCTTGAAACAGGTGGTGCCGGGATTCCACTGTCAGACTCGAGGGTGTTCCCGACCTATCATCTCAAGGACCGGACCTCACAATCGACCTAATGACATCCAAAACTCAGCAATAGCCACCACACCCAAGTTTCTTGAGTCTAAAGAGGATCCTAGTACTCAGTATGGGATGAAGGAACCTGTAGATGAATGGAAACAGTTGAGTGAAGAGTGTAGAAGGACCTTACAATTTGAACAATTTTCCAATGTCTCAAACAAGCTCAAAACCAGAGGAGGTAGCATAATCCCTTTCCAAAATCAAGAATTGAAGTCCACTGTAGGCAAGGTGCCCCTTCCCACCTTTGATGGCTCGCCACAAAGTTCTGCCAGTGCTTGGGTACAAAAGTTAGATGTGTATTTTCAACTGAATCCAATGGTTGAAGAGGATGCTTTGAAAATGGCTATTCTGCATCTTGAAGGGGTAGCAAATGATTGGTGGTTCCATGGACTTAAACCCTTGGGACATGATCAAATAACTTCCTATGAAGAGTTTGTTAACAAGTTGGTGGAAAGGTTTGAACAAAAGGACCCTGAAATGCCTTTCAAGGAACTAGCTCAGTTGAAGCAAACTGGAATCCCTTAGGCTTACATGTTGGAGTTCCAAAAATTGTCAGTTATGGTTGCTAATATCTCCATGGTTGGTATTGCTCTTTACTGAAGGGTTGGTTGAACCTTTGATAGGTTTGGTTAAAGCTCACAAGCCAACTACATTGAAAGATGCCATGAACTTGACAAGAGATCTGCAAAATGTGCTACCCAAGATAAAATATCCTCCCAAGCCCAATTTTCCTTCTAAGTTCAAAGATGACAAGAAACCATGGCAAAAAGATTCATTTGGGAGGGATAAGAAAGAAGGAGCAAGTAAGGAAGAAGCTATGTTTCACATGCCATCAACCATGGGTGCCAGGGCATAAATGTGCTAAGGGGAAAGCACACTTCATTGAAGTCTTTTCTGATGAAGAGGAGGATATGGAGGAAGAAGCACAACATTCAGCCCAAGAAGAGGGATATGACACAGCAGAAGAAAATCAGCCACCACCTGAAACGGGGAAGATGACAGTATTGTCAGGGGTGCCTCGGTTTCATACCCTTCAATGTAAAGGAGTTGTCCAAGGGCAGAAGGTTTCAGTACTAGTGGATGGAGGAGCAACTCATAACTTCATTGATGCAGCCTTGGTGGAGAGGAGAAACTTGCCTACTGAAACATTTGATGGGTTCACGATCATCATTCCAAGTAACAATTCTATGGACTGTAACACATGGATTCCAAAGCTACAACTTACCATAGGAAACTACAATGTTACTAAGAACTTTTATGTGGTGAATGTTACTGATACAAATGTGGTTTTGGGAGTACAACGGTTGTACTCAATAGGAGAGCATACAATGAACTACCAAGTACCTGAAATGAGATTTAAAGATTCAGAAGGAAAGCCAGTATTGGTGAGGGGAATGCACACCTATCCTAACCAAGTGGTGTCCTCCCACAGCATGAGGTCCATTTTGAGACATGGGGGCATTGAATGGGATGCCGAATGTTTAATCACTTCCCCCAAACCGAGCATAAAGATTTCAAAACATCCAAAGGATATAAGGCAGCTATTGCACAAATATGAGAAGGTTTTTGGAGACCTTCCCCCTGGAATGCCACCTGACAGGGGAGTTGAACATGCCATTGTGTTGGAGGCAGGTAACTCAACCTATCCAAATGCAGCCATATAGACACCCAAGAAGGTTCAGGGATGAGATTGAGAAGGATATCAAAGAATTGTTGGAGTTGGGGCTCATGAGGCCAAGTTCAAGTACCTATGCTTCATCAATTGTCTTTGTGAAGGAAAAAGATGGAACCTTGAGAATGTGCATCGATTTCAGAGCTCTAAACAAAAAGACAGTGAAGAATAGATATCCCATTCCTCGGATAGATGAGCTCATGGATGAACTATTTGGAGCAAAGTTCTTTTCAAAAACGATCTTAGATCTGGTTACCATCAGATTCGGATGAATGAGGAAGATATGCAGAAAACTGCTTTCAGATGTCACTATGGTCATGTTATCACACAACTTGTAGTTGTCCCCAAAAGGTATCCTATCCAGGACGGTAGAGGTGTCGGACAACTAAAGAGGTGACCCAAGGCTTGCCACGGTTCCCAATGCAAGTGGGTGTCACGCCAACCGAGGCAACCTTCACTTTAGACCAAGAAGAATCAAGATCAAGGGGGGGACCCTAGCCAATCTATGAAGACTAGCTAACCCAAAGACTCCTAGGGGAATGTGTAAAGTTAAGCAAGGAGGTCAAGGGTGTAAGACTTTAGATCTAGAAAGGTAAGTGGACCCAAGGTGGTTAGGGCTTGGTTGAGAGATGTTACCGGGCAAATTAGCAGGGCTAATTCCCAGTAAGCACAAATAAGAATAGTGACCCAATGTCACCTCGGTCACCGTTCTAACTTCTTCGGAAGTCGAAACCTCCAAGGAGAAGTGTCCTTGTGGAACCCTGTAAGACACTAGAACAAACACCGAACTATATTTTCTATGCAAGTGTTAGTTAGACCAGTGCCTAATGGAGTCAACTTCAGTCAATGAACCAACGAAATGTAAGAATACATACACGTATATCAAGATAATCAATATTGGATCAAAAGACTATATTGCCAATACACTAACCAATAACCAAACATACATTAAGCTAGGTTACCAGGATACGGATACGGATACGGATCCGGATATGGATCAGACATATTTTTGAAAATCCAGGATCCAAATACGGCCAGGATACGTCAAGTACAAAAAATATAATAATATTTTTTAAAATTTTAAAAATACATTCAATGTGTATAATCAAAACCATTCATGAGTCGCATCACTAGAACTGATATTATATATAAATATGAACACTGAAACAGACAGTGAAAACTGAAATGATACTTGCCTCATAGAAAATTGAAAAGGATGATAGTTACAAAAATGAGTGATCAATGATCACTCTACTAATATGATAATGTAAAGTATATCTAACTACATATCATGAAATGGATCTATATCCTCATCTGCATATTGAATCTCTACATTATGAATAGATACTGGGGTGTTGGAAATGTTGTAAGCTGTAGAAGAAGTATGAACTGGTGGTGTAATCTCCTCAAGTAGGTTGAGGTGAGTCATGGCATTCAGTGTCATGTTTAAATCAGAAATCTTGGGCTCCACATCCCACATCCTGCTCGGACCTTTCTTATACTCTGGACAAGGATGTGATAAAAGGCGGAGGTTGGAATGAACATACACAAGATCCTCGGCCTTTGCTGCTCCTAATCTCTTTCGCTTCACTAAATGGATGAAGCCATATGTACTCCAATTCCTCTCAGCTAATGAGGAACTGGCAACCTGTGATAACAACCTAGTGGCCAAGGTCGAGAGATGAATGCTATCTCCACCATGGAAGCCCCACCAAGTAATAGGATCAAGATTCCCCCGATCATCCATGGCTTGTGGATCTGAAAAGTTACCAGTGGATTGTACAAATGCTCCAAATTCCTCACGCACTTCCAATGCAATGCCCACATCCCTATATATCTTCCTCAAAGCTGTCTTATATCCCTGTACCACTTCAGAATCCTTGTTTGGGGCTATCCTACCAGGTGAAGACAAAATTTTGCAATGATAATATTTGGGGTGGAGTGCATAGGCCAATAGGTGTAATGGTGTGGTCATTTTGTTCCACCTTTTGGTAACTATGTCCTTTATTTCATTGTAAAATATTTCAAAAGGGTCACTTTCACTTGCCTTGATAATTTCCCTTATTCTCTCTAGCATACTGTCTGTGTTTTCATAGACTTCCCCCAAGCAAGGCATATCTATATCAAATGCCCTGATCATGGTCAAGATTGGTTCTGTAAACTGCAGAAGGTATTGGACCTTGTCCCACCATACATCATCAAGAATGATAGACTTGATTTTTTGCCCCCTATCAGAAGTGGAGGTCCTCCACGATTCCCAAAGAGGGTCAATGACCATTGCTTGCAATGCTTGTCTGACTTCCACAAGCCTCTTTATGACTAGAGTGTGGGAGGCAAAACGAGTTTCAGCGACCTACATAAGTTTTGAAAAGTCAAATCTCAAATTAGAAATGATAAATCATACACGATTAAAATTCATAATTCATAATACAAATTGTCAAATAATACTAATTAAAAATGGAGTACCTTCAATAGCTCCAACTTTGCAAAACCCCTATACATGGCTTGGGACATCGAATGATTGGTTATGAACATTTGGATCTCCTTCGATGCTACATATATTTCGTTGATCCACTCAATCTCGCCAATCTTGGCAAGCATAAGGTTCAACGAATGCACTGCACATGGAGTCCAAACGATGTGATCATATCGACCCTCCACAATCAACCCCGCGGCTCTACATACTTGTGCATTGTCCGTGATGACTTGGACAACATTTTGTGGCCCCACACTTTTTATTGCATCAATAAGAATATTGGAGATGAATGTTGCATCTTTCTCCACTCCACTGCAATCAATAGCCTTCAAAAACATTGCCCCTTGGGGGCATATTGCAATAACATTGATTAAAGGGCGGTTTCTTTGATCCCTCCATCCATCAGAAACTATAGACACACCTGTTTCTGCCCATGTATCCCGGATTGACTGTAACTATCTATCCACAAATTGTCTTTCTGATGTCAACAATGTGGTGCGGACCTTTTCATACCCTGGGCTCTTGTACCCTTTCGGTGCTTCATTGATCACTTTAATCATCTCATGCCAATATGGGGAGCGCACCAAATTGAATGCTAGCCCATTTGCATAAATGCAATGAGCTACATGCTCATCAGCGACTTCTCTGCCCTGGTTATTGAATGTTGCTTCAATAGGTCCCAAAGTAGGCCTTTTATTACTTGTGGTAATAGGTCTAGATGGCAATGGGGGCCTAATTGCA
Organism: Larix kaempferi; assembly: GCA_027924585.1. Lineage (NCBI taxonomy): Eukaryota > Viridiplantae > Streptophyta > Pinopsida > Pinales > Pinaceae > Larix > Larix kaempferi. The sequence continues at coordinate 4,333,273 of BSBM01000727.1, forward strand.
ATATTTTGCATAGGGAATTTTCCTTTATTAGCATGTCTCCTATCAACAGCCTCTTGCAAAGATGCATAGAATGCAAGTTTTGCGGGACTCAAACCTGGTCCAGGTTGGCCATTTGGACCATTTGGACCAGTGCATATCAACACCCCTGTGTTAGTTTGCCCAGTGAGATGGCCCTTCACACTAGTGTATGAGCCATTTCAGATGCCATTGCATTCACTGCATTTCCATTTATATGAACCGCCCCCAGGATTTTTGCCAATAATTTCTACATACTGCCATAATGGAGACCTTGGGTCTTTATTCAGAATGGATTCTGCTAGTATGTTTACCCCTTGACTTTGTTGCTGCGATGCCATGCTTTAACTTTTACAGCACTGTATAAAATCAGAGATAAAAATTACAACTTAAAAAAAAAGAGGACTGTGTATTCTAATTTGAAATTTCTAAATAAGCAAATGGCAAAAACTAATGAATTATGATAGAGGACTGTGACTGTCACATGAGTGTGACTGTGACTATGAGTCACTATGGCTATATAATTAGGATAAAAGTTAAATTTTTAAATTTTTTATTCTTAAATTTATGAATTAATTTATGGAAATGCAGTGAATTAATTTCCATTAAAAAATGGAAATTAAATTTTGTTGTTGCATGTAGACTGTTATAAATTTATTAATTAATTTTCATATATAATAATTATAAACAGAGATAATAATTCATAATTGTATTAATTATAAACATACATAATTGTAATTATAAATTTTAATAAATAATAATAAATTATCTTAAAAATATTTAATAAATTATTAAAATAATTTCAACAGACATTATATTAAAGTTTTAATTTTTAAACATAATTTTAAAGTTTTAATTTTTGTGGATAATTAATAAACTTTAAAGTTTTGTTTAATATGTTTAAAAAATAAAACTTTAAAATTAAAACTTCAAAACTTTAATGTTTAAAACTTTTATATTATATATAACTTTAATAAATAACGTTTTTAATTTTTGTAAATAATTTATATATAATATTAAAGTTTTAAACACTGATATTTAATTTAAATATAAACTAACCAAACTAACCCTACGATTCTGCAAACTAACCAAACTAACCTATCGTGTTCGTTGTGGTAACGTGCTGGTCGTGGTCTGTTGGTGTTCTGGTAGTGCTGGTCGTGCTGTGGTTGGCCACCAAAATCCTTTGCTGGTCGTGTTGTGGTGCGTTGGTGTTCTAGTCGTGCTGTGGTTGGCCACTAAAATACTTTGTTGGTCGTGCTATGGTCCACTAAACTCCAAATCTGCTCAGTCGCTGCTCAGTGCCCTGTCGCTATTTCAAGTTCGTTGTCGCTGTTCTCTTGTCGTTGGAAGTGGGGTAGGGCAGAAATGAAGTGGACAATCTCCTAAAACAATGCGTAACCCTAAAACCAATGCGGTGGGGCCTTCCAGGTGGCGGATCCGTTCGATCAAAGCTGCCGCCCTTTCCATTTTCCGCGGGATCCGTTTCCGGCAAGGGTCATACGGTTCCGACGATTTGGGATCCGGCACTCTCCCGGTTCTGTCCCGGATCCAGGCGGATCCGGATCCCGATCCGGTTCGGAACCTCAGATCCGCGGATCCTTGAGTTGCCCCGGACGGATCCGATAACGTAGACATTAAGTGATAGTCTTTCAATGTCGTTCACTAACAAAATATGTAAATGATATGTGTCAATGTCATGTATTCAATTGATTTATTTTCATCAATGTTTGTTAATGAACCAATAATCAACATCAATTTGATAGATGACCTAAACACTTTTATCATCAATGATTAACAAATCATTCATAAGCATTTATCATTCAATAGATCAAAAGTGCTTCAATTTGAGAAAGTAAACTAGGTTTGTATGCAACCACAACTTGAATGATCTATAGCAGCAGAGAAGAGGTGGGCCGAAATTATAGGGCCCGAATATTTAGGGCCGAAATTATAGGGGCCGAAATTTTAGCTACCGAAATTTTAGCCGCCGAAATTATAGGGACCGAAATTATAGGGGCCGAAATTTTAGCCGCCGAAATTATAGGGGCCGAAATTTTAGAGGCCGAAATTTTAGGGCCCGAAATTTTAGGAAGGCCAAAAAATAAAAATAATTTTTTATTTTTTATTTTTAGGGTTTTTGTCATAAAATTGCAGACCTAACTCTAACCCTAATTCTACCATGAAAATGCAGATTTACACATGAAAATGCAAAATTAAACTAACAATAATATTTACAAAATTTACAAACTTAAAAATTAGGTTTAATGAAGAAGTTGAACAACTAGGGCATCAAGAGAAAACTAGCTACCAAACCCTAGGGCATCAATGAGAGGAGGTACTCTCCTTGAGATGGTACTTGGCAAGCTTGTCAACTAGGGCTAACCTCAATAATATCTAGGATTTATTGAGGAAACCTAGTGTTAGCAAGACTTGAAGACCTAAAGCTCAAGCTTGAATGCTAGAGTGACCAATGAAAAAAATGAATTGCAAATCAAGACAAAATGAATCAACAATGGCTTCCATTCAACCCTAACAAGCATCACTTTCATATATTTGACATAGAGACATCAAACAAAAAAGTATAGATACCTCCAAGTGCATGTGTTAAGCAAACAACTCTAGCTTCACCTTAGCAATGGCATGAACAAAAAAAAACTTCCAAGAAATGCTTCAAACTTGCAAAATATCCTTCATCAAGAAGAGCCTTCCTTCAAAGAGCCCTAGTTAGGGCAAATAGTAGACATAATGATCTTATCCCCAAAAGTTGATGTCTAAAAATGAAGTGAGGAGATCTTATTTATATGATCTCACACTCACTTTACACAAAATAAGGTCAATTTAATACTAGAAAGTGTTTCTTAACACTCGTGAATGAAAGGCAAGACGGACCTAATGAAACTGGTCATAAAATAAATGTAAATCTATGCAATGTGTTTGTAAACACACATAGATCAAAGGCAATGGAAAATCAAAGGCCCAAAAAGCAATGGTTCTTAAACTCTATATCTAAACGATTGCTGGCCTCATTTGTATTATGGATTGTGAGCATCTGCTAAGGTGAATAAGCACTCTTTGAACAACTTACCCATTTGTGAGACACCACCATTCCCTGTGTTATTGCTTGTCCGGTATATGCTATAGTGTGTATTCCCTTTCCATATCCGAAGTGTCACAGTGTCAAGTCAGTAGTCATCCTTTTAGCCTAGCCTTGTCAGTTTTTGGCCTTAACCCTTCACTAACAAATTGGTCACAACTATGAAGTGAGTATGGTCTTGAAAGTCTAGTCTGAGTCATTAATAATAATTAAAACTCTTTATAATTGGACTTAGATCGTCAGTAAAATGATTACTTTCTGTTATAATTGTTACTTGAATGAATTGTAGAGCATGCTTTAACCTTTGACAGTTGCAGCAGCTTGATGACAGTTTGAGTCATATTTGGTCATGTTGACTTGGTCAAACTTGGTTTGACCAAGGTCAACTACAGGACAGGAGGTGGATAGACCTCAAGTGTTACAGAAATATGATATGTGGTCTAGTACATAACCAGATGGTTTTATGCAGTGGTTTCAGGCTTATGATGATGATTTGTGTTTTTCAGCACTTTTACAGATCATTATTATTTGGTATGTCTGGGCATATTGGATATTTGTAGGACCATGCAGAGGTCCATAGGGTGTATGAGTACACACCTTAGATGGATTTGGGCTCTCTGAGTCCAATGAGACAACTTGTTTTCAGTTTCGGGCAATTACAGTGATGATTAGCCTCAGTTGGCTATCCTAGTGCAGTTTTGCCTTATCAGATGGCTTGATAGAGCAGATGCATGATTTGATTGGTTCACCTAGGGCGCTGTGCATGGAGGGGGTGGTCCAGCCACTTGTTATTACCATATTACCCCCCTCCCAAAGACCCTGGTGGGATCACCTTGACAGCGTAGGCACTCCAGGAGGCAGTTTGGGCATGTTCACGGTTCCCAAGGCAGATAAAAATGGCAAAAATGACTACTGAGGAATTCGATTGGACTTACTGAGGCAAGGGATTGGCATGGGATGATGTTTGATGATGAGTGTGATGTCTTCCACACTTCCACAGCAATTGCAGCATTCAATGCGACCCACACCCATCTATCCGGCACATTATATGGTTTCCTAGAGCCTCCTAAGTCTCACGACTTTCCCAGGGAGGCACGATTTGGTGTCTAGATTAGTTATCTTATGTTATTGTGCCATGGGGACACACTAGGGAGGCAAGTCATGACCCCCTAGACCATGAGCTAGATCTTATGTTTTATCATTGACATTTGGTGGGACCCCCTCTATTGGGGCGATTTTGTCCATTGTTATATTATATTATTGAGTTGATCCATGTACTTTATGTTGAGCTCATCTCAACCATTGATTAGATCATGTTGATCTTTTAATCTTATCCATCCATTCAAAAGGTGGTTAGGGTTTTGGTATCTCTCCATCCTATTGAAAGGAGAGAGCTTCTCATTGCAAAGGGGACTTTTCGCTCTGGATTAATGGAATAGAAAAATATTATTGCATCTATTTGTCTTGTGGTGGTGACTGCTTTTGGAGATTGTTCGTTTGTTCTTCCTTTGCACTAGGTTATTGGAGATTATCTTGCTATCTATTTTGGTCCATGTTTTTCTCATCTACAGGTGGAGGCCGAATTGGTTCAAGGAGGACACATTGGTAGGGGAAGACTCTCCTTGCCTCTTCTTTGGGTTTCTTCGTCGATAACAGGGAGTATTACTGTCTTAGTACCTTCTACTTCATGTTATCATTTGCTTTTCATTTGTATATCCTCCATTGTTGCGCAACTTATTGAAATCGTTTTCCTTGGTTGACAGGAAGAGGAGGGCGCACGTGTGGGCTAGGACATCTCATTGTGGCAAGAAAAATAAAAGATTTTCCATTTGATCTCTGCAGGAGCATTCCTCAACAACATGGCAAACACTTCCATCACACAGGTATGATCTCAAGGTAAGTTTCTCATTCCATTGGTTTATCCATTTGTCAAAGTTACTTAAAACCCTCATTTAAAATCAACCAAAATTCTCCTAAAAATTCTATTGATCAAATCCCTTGATCATTTGGCAAACCACATATGGGTATTGTAGATCGAGCTAATTGCAAAGTGGGTTCTTGAAAACGTCTTACTTGGGTGACTCCATAGGCCCAAACCCCAAGGCACTGATCTCTCCAAGCCCTCACGACTTTCCTAGGTTGTCCAATTTTCTTGTGGGTTGATCTTTTTTTCGGTTGCTTGCACACTTTGACATTGTCATATCCCTTCATCAAGCATAGCTAGAAAGCCCTAACTATCAGATCTACGTTTTCGAACACTTTCCCTGTTTTAAGGGTCACGTTTCCTAAGACAGTTGATTTTGACCATTTTAAACTAGCTTTGAATCCTGGAATCATACTTAATCCCTGAATCATTGTGCTTAAGATCTATTCCTAAAGTCATATCATCTCTAAGCCTCCACAGTGGTCCTAACTCCTTAAATCTAGGGTTCCATACCTGTCACCTTACGTACCTCATTTATATGATATGATCTGGTGATTGGGTTGATCTCTCCTATCGGGAGTAGATCTGGGTCTCCCCCTTGCTATCTTGGCTTTGATAGCTAAAGTGAAGATTGCCTCGATTGGCGTGACAACCATCCATTGGGAGTCGAGGCTATCTTGGTTTCACCTCTTTGGTTGCCTATCCCCTCTGCCATCCATCTCTAGGGGCAACTATAGGTTTGGTGATAACATGACCTTAGGGAAATATTAAAGAAAGATTTTATAAAGTCACTTTATATGATTTAATGAGAGCGGAAAAGCCACTTTTATTAATTAAAAGTGGAAAATCATAAAAATGGAAGAAAAAGGTGAAAGTGGGAATAAAAGGGCAAATCAACCTCATTCTCAATTCATTCATGTTTATTATTCACAAATTGGACTTTGGGGAGCTCTTGTGCCTTTTTTTGCTCTTGGGACAAAAACCCTAAGGGAACCTTGGTTTCGGTGGTGAGACTATCCACCCTAGCTAAGATTGAGAAAGCAAGATCACTCATATTTTTCCATTGAGCTTCATTGCCATGTGCCAAACGAGTTATTTGATGATTTATGAAGAATTTGAGTTTGGGGAGACGCATTGGATTCCTGGGGAGCCAAATCATGTGGCTGCTTGGTGGCTGTCATTGGCGGCAGCGTCAAGAAAAAATCAAAGACAAACTCATGTCAATTGCACTCAGAGAATGAGAGAGTACTCCTCTAGAGAAACCGTGATGGCTTACTAGAGTTCTTAGTACCCTGTGGAGGGCGCATTCCATCCTTGGTGAGGTTGTTCTTTACTACTGGTGCATTCTACAAGGCCTGCATTCTACGGGAAATAAGAGCAGCGACTACCTCAGCACCCTTTTCCGTTGGTTTGAACTTTGCGGCATATTTCATGTGTTAGGGAGGGGTTTCCAAGTGGGTCAACTTAACACAACATGCCAACGACGCCTAGAATAACCATGGGTTTGTCTTAACATGTATATTAGACTGCAATTACCGAGTTAACTACTCGTTATAACTACTATGAAGAAATCATGTTATTTGTTTACAATGCACTGCTTGCCTTTCTGAATGTTGAGGCCATTTTGGTAACCCAAGGAGCTATAAAACTCTTGTTACTCGTAGATTTGAAAGCAGGATTATCTCAGATTTCTTGTACTGTGTGTTACGTGGTAGCAGTACCAGCGCACCTTCAAATATGTGCCCAAGGAGAGGGATCGTTCTTTTCTTCAGGACCATGATGGGTGTTACCAGCACTTTTTGAGAGGTGGTTATGGCCAGACTCTTTGGTGCTTCCCTTAGGAGTACTATGGCTTAGTGGCATTGCTAACTACCTCGTTATAAGGCTTGTAGCCCTGAGGTTGTTGTTCGGAGATCCTAGGGGTGGGTCACATGACCCCCTACTTGTTTCTCTACTCCGGTGACAGTTCTCTAACTCTGAGGCTTTTACCTCCTCTTTCAGTCACCTGATGCACCCTTACTAGTCCCTTTTCAGCAGAGCACCCTCCTTCCTTGGGTAGTTTCCATGATGAAGTCACATTTTGGTCACTAGGCCCACAGGCTATTTGAGGGGGGACGTTGAGAGATTTTCAGCATTATTGTGGTTAAATGGGGCATGACAATCCCCCCTACTCACTCCACCTCTCGGAGTGAAGCTTTCTGCTCTATTTTAGTCATTTTTAGCAGTTTTTAGGCACCTAGGGGGAAAATACCATAGGAAGCCTACTTTAAGCCTACTTTAGGGCATCTTTAGATTTTTTTATATTATTTCATGTTATATTTTTACATTAACATTTATTTGGCCTATCGGCCTGGTTATTTTGTAAAAGTGAGTTGAGAACACTATAAATACAACTCCTCACTTCATTTGTAAATCATAACTCATGGGATAAAATTCTATTATGTTGTTTTTTACCCAAGATAGCTCTAGTGAAGTGATGCGCACCTCTTGAAGAGATGATCCAGGTCTTGTCCAGGAAGCACGAGGGGACAACAGTCGAATGAATGATTTGACATTGTTATGGCGGAAGCAATAAGAATATAAGTAGAATGAGCAAAGCAGGATTACACTACACAGATACACACAAAATATGCACAGACAATATGCAGGAATGCAAATTGTTCTATTACTTGCAAACAGATAGATAAGATCTACGGTACTGGGAATCGCTCTCCCCCCCTACGAATCGATCCCAACCGCGCTCCGGACGGAATCGATTCCGGAATCGCGATTCCTCATCGATTCCGTCCGGAATCAAATCCTGAATTCGCGATTCCCTCTCAAAAAAAACGATCCTTGGTTTTTAGGGTTCGATGAGGAATCAACCCGGAATCGGTCGATTCCAGGTCGATTCCTCATCGAACCCAGGCTTAAAAAAACGAACCCAAAATCGCTCCCGAAGTCGATTCCGCGCCCTAGGCGGATTCATGACAAAAAATTTTGATTTTTGTATTTTTTGGGGGATTTTGTTTGGTGGGCTAGGTCACTTTGGGCCAATTAAGGGTGAATGAGTCCATTTGGACTCATTCCATTACTCATTTTGCTTGATTGGGAAGAGTTTGAGCTTGGAGTGAGTTTGCTAGTTGTTTGAGAGCTTTGAGCTTTGAGTGGGAGATTGAAGGGGAGAGCTTGCAAGGGAGATTGAAGCTTCCATAGAGACATTCAACCACCATTGAAGAGCTAAAAGGTAGGCTCTAAAAACTCATCTTTGTTTGTTTTTGCAATTTTTTTTCACTATGTTAAAAAATGGAAAACTTGCAATGTTCTCTTCTCCTACTCTTTCCAATTTCTTCTTCTCCATCATTCTATTGCAAGGAACAAGTGACTCTCATCTTGAATCAAGAAACATGATGGGTATGTGGTTTTGGTTTTTCATTCCACTTCTTCTCATTATGATGGTGTTGGGAAGTAGATATGGTGGTGTTAGTGATGATGGGGAAGAGGTAGAGAGTGATGCATACCAAGGAGAAGAGGAGGAAGGGGAAGAGGGTGATGATGATGAGAATGAGGGTGATGTGGGGCAAAAACTAAAAGACACAACACCTTTGTGGAAGTATGTGACAAGGCAAGGGGGAGGGAGAGGGGGTGGAACCACAAAGTTTGCATGCCCCCATTGTAATAAAACATACACAGGTTCATATACCCGAGTGAGAAAGCATTTGTGTGGGGTATGCCATGCGACATCGGTAAGTCTCATGGAGTCAAAACTTGTGACAAAGTGGGAGCTAAAGAGAAGCAAATACAAGATGGAAGAAGAGGCCGCTCAAAACAACTCCAAGAGATCAAGGGTTGAATCTGAAGCCTCACGGAGAATGTTTGGTAGTGGAGTTGGACCATCATCAGCTCGATCGGGGCCCTCATCTCCCCATGGAGTCTCGCCTATGTGAAGAACATTATCCGATTTCCTTGACACAGGTTGTAGAGATGATGTGGATTCAAAAGTTTATAGGTTTCTCTATGCATGTGGTGTGCCATTCAATGTTCTTCGCTCACCCTATTGGCATGAAATGGTACAAGTCATCAATGGTGCCCCTCAAGGATACAGAAGCCCTGGGTATGACAAAGCTAGAACCGTGGGACTTGACAGGGAAAGAGCCAAAATCAATGGTGCTCTTGGAAAGTTCACAAATGATTGGTCCACCTATGGGGTATCCATTGTATCTGATGGGTGGACAAATGTTAAAGGCAAGCCATTGATAAATATTCTTGGCATTTCTGCTAGAGGTGCAGTCTTCCTTTCAGCCCATGACTACTCAGATCGCTACAAGACCGCTATTAATATTGCACAACCTTTACTTAAAACCATTCAGGAGATTGGGCCATACAATGTCATTCAAGTCATCACTGATAATGCTGCTAATTGTAAGGCAGCAGGAGCAATCATTGAGGATAAGTATCCCAACATATTTTGGTCAGGGTGTTTGGTTCACACATTGAACCTTTTGATGCATGATATTGTTAAGATGAAGGACCCTAATTATCGATGTATTGGTGCCTTGTACAAGAGAGGTAAGAAAATGATCAAATTTATTACCAATCATAGCATGGCCCACCACATTTTTCGCAATCACTCTAAGTTGGAGCTATTGAAGATTGCAAAGACTAGATTTGCTAGCTACTACCTCACCTTCAGGAGGCTTTTAAAGGTAAGAGAGGCATTGGCTAGTATGGTCTCAAGTGATCCATGGCAGGAATTGAAAGACAGAGCTGCAAGCGCATCAGATAGAAGTGACTTTCAGGAGGTGGAGGACACCGTTCTTGAAGGTCATTTTTGGTCACAGGTTAGGTATGTTCTGCAGTTCACCAAGCCAATTTATAACATGATTCGTTTTGTATGACCATATTCATAAACATGTGGTCAAAAGGTGGGATAATCTAAATGTTCCACTCCATGCCCTTGCATATGTCCTCACCCCAAAATACTATTCTCCAATTTGGTTGGCCCAACCTGCATGTGGGGGTGGAGTTAGGAAAAAACCCCACACAGATCCAGAGGTTGCTACTGGGTATATGCAAGCATTAAACAAATTGGTCCCTGATGAGGAAGAGTGTGCTCAAGTACGGAGTGAATTGAGCGAATACATAAGTGAGCATGGATGCTTTAGTTCCCTGTTTGCAACCAAAGATCGAGACAGATTGGATTCAATCCTTTGGTGGAACATGCATGGCTCTGGAGCCACATATTTGCATAAATTGGCAGTGAGGGTGCTATCACAGGTTGTTAATAGCTCTTCTGCAGAGAGGTGTTGGAGCACCTACAACTTCATCCACAGTGTAAAGAGAAACAGTCTGAATGTAGATCGCGCAGAAAGCTTGGTTTATGTGCACTACAACTTGAGGTTGTTGTCCCATTATTGTGAAGCGGCCAAGAATGATAGAACATATTTGACTTGGGACAACAATCCACAGGAGGCTAATGTGGAGGATGGAGCCATTGCATTAGAGCGCTTGGAGGATGAACTATTGGGTGATCATGATGATCCAATTACAGGTACCCGTACAGAGATGCCACCCCCAAGCAGAAGCAGCTTTCCGGATGTAGGAGTTTTGCCTTTAGGTTCACAACGTCCAAGTTCAGCCCGTGGGGGCCATTCATCTTCTTCTCATGTTCCACGATCACTTCCACCAACACCTATTCCAACTAGACCACGAGAAAAGAAATTGGAAGTTTCTCGTGGCAAGCAGAAAGCTTAGTAGATTCATAGTACTTTGTATTTCATTTTCATGTTTATTTTGGCAGTTGGCCTATTTTGTAAACATTATGGCCTAGTTTGATGGCAAATATTATATGTTGAAATTTGAAGGTTGATGTTGTCGATGATTGATGATTGATGATTTGATGATGATCATTTAATGACAATGTTATAAGTTATAGCTCCTAGAATCTAGATGATTAATGTTATATCAATGTGTACTAAATGGTTATATGAATATCTAGATTCTATGTTTTCATGTTTTCTATAGCTAATTTGGCATAATACATGTTTTTTTTAATTTATATGCATCAAAATATATTAAAATATATATTATATAAAAAACGCTCCCAAAACGGAAGCTTTTGAAAATTTCGCTTTTCGCTCTCGCTCCCAACAGCGTAGGATAAGATCAAAAGATCCGATATGTGTTACAATATTATACATGCCTATATAGAATTCGGAGACGCTTGGGTGCCTGCCCATTACGTTCAGTTACAAAGAAGAAGTTAGAATGGTTCAACAATTCAACCGTTACAGTCGACCGGAAGACTAAGAGACAATCTGTCGAAGTTCGACAGTTGCTGGTCGCGTGTCGACGCTGCTTGTCGATGTCGCGAACTGTGAGGTTGTTGAACATGTCGAAAGTGCGAAATGTGTTGCGGTGTGTCGAAGTCGAGACTCGTCGGAGTCATGTCAAAATCGGAACCTGTTGGAGTTGCTGAGTTTGTCGAAGTCATGTCGAGTCGAAACTTGTCGAAGTTGTATCGACCTCGATGACTTGTCGCAGTCGATGTTCGCATTCAACAACAATGCCAACTACGATGTGGATCAAACCTCCTTCCTTAGGAAACAATGGTCCCCATTGTTTGCTCGCGAAGGTGAGGAAACTTGTCGGTTATTTCAGTAACAGAGTACCACTTTCCTTGAGATGGGAGTTGGCCAACTTTGGCAACCTGAAACAAGGGAATTATGTTCGTCCTTGTATGGCGTACTCGTCGTCCCACAATGGTGTCGCAAGGAAGAGGCTCCTGAACATCTGGATGGATGTCTTCGGGTCCTGTTGTCGATACATCGTTCTGTTCCAACAGTGGTGCATGGTATGGTCGAAGTAGATCCACATTGAATACTGGATGCAGACCCAGGCATGCAGGAATGTCGAGCTGGAAAGCGTTTTCGCCAATATGTCGAAGAATATTGTACGGACCATATCGCAAAGGTTTGAGCTTCTTGAATGGGTCTGTGAAGGGCTCCTTCTTGAGATGTAACCAGACCTTATCCCCAATTTGGTATGAATGAGGAATACGATGCTTGTCGTGTCGGGCCTTAGCTTTCTCGTTTGCTCGTTGCAACATTTCCTGTGCTTGCTTCTGGATGTCATAGATTTGATCTCTGAACTTGACTGCTTTATCAACTGCTCGCTAGCTGTAGTCGGTGTCGGAGTTTGGCTGCATTGAGGAGCTGATCAAGTCGATCGGCGCTGAGGGTTGAAATCCGTAACAGATCTCAAATGGACTCTTGCCTGTAGAGTTGTGCTGAGCACGATTGTAGCTATGTTGTATGTATGGAAGACTTTCATCCCATGTGCGTCGATGCTTGTGGTTGTACATGTGGAGCAGTTGTACTACCAAGCGATTCACAACTTCCGTATGTCCGTCGGTCTGAGGATGGAAAGCTATCGACAATTAGAGTCGTGTGTCTAGCAGTTGCCAGAGGGTCTTCCAAAAGATGCTGACGAATCTGGCATCTCAGTCGGAAATAATGGTCAGTTGGTAAACCATAGTGTTTCTAAACATGTGTAAAGAAGAGATGAGCGGTCTGCTACACTGTCGTGGTCTTCTTACATGGTATGAGAATGGTCATCTTGGGAAATCGGTCAACTACAACTAAGATCGTATCATGCTGATGTCTGGTAGTAGGATAACCCATCAAGTAGTCCATAGAAATAGATTCCCATGGTCGACTAGGAACTGGTAGAGGTGTGTACAATCCCTGTCGTCGATTAGACGGCTTAGCAATGGCACAAACCACACATGATCAAATGTACTTGTTGACGTCGGATTTAAGTGTAAGCCAAAAGAAATACTTCTGGAGAATAGCAAGTGTTTTCGCTACTCCAAAGTGTCCTGCAATCTTGCTGTAGTGCGCGTCCCAAATGAGTTGTTGTCGATGCTCACCAGTCGATACACAAAGTTGTCCAAGCTTGTATAGCAAGGTGTCTTTCAGGAAGTAGTCGGAGATCGACGACTTGTTAGTCTGTAACTGTCGGTAGACTGCTGAGAAGTCGTTGTTGTCCTCATACAACTGTGGCCAATTGGTCGTGTCGTAACCCTGCATATTGATCACTGTCGAAAGGAGAATAATGGGTGGTCGACTGAGGCAATCGGCGACGGTGTTAGCCTTACCTTTCCGATACTTAATCACCAACTGGAATTGTTGTAAGTAATTAATCCACTTGAGTTGTCGGTTTGTCTGCAATTTTGATTGTGTCGGAGTGAACCGTAGACGCTTATGGTCAGTGAGGATGACCGTTTCCTTGCCAAGGATGTAATGCCTCCATTACTTGAGAGCTTGCACAATGGCGTACAGTTCTTTTTCGTACGTCGATTATCCTCTAACTGTGTCGTTAAAAGTCTAAGAATGAAAAGCGACTGGGTGACCAGACTGAGTGATCACTGCGCCCAAGGCATCGTCCGATGCGTCCGTCTCAATCTCAAAGGGATGATGCAAATCAGGTAACACAAGTGCTGGTGCAGTGCAGAGCTTGTGCTGAAGCTGTTCAAAAGCTGCTTGTTGTGTTGATGTCCATTGGAAGACAGTTTTCCCATTTCCCTTCGTCAACTGATTCAAGGGCCAGGCTATGTGACTGAAGCTGAGTATGAATCGTCGATAGAAATTTGCCAAACCAAGAAAACTTCTTAGTTCTTGAATGCTTCTAATCTTTGAGGATCTGTACTTTTTCTGGATCGACGTGAATGCCTGCAGAGTCAATTACATACCCCAAATATTTGATGTTGGTCATCGCAAAGGAGCATTTGTCCATGTTCAGATAGAGCCGATGTTGCTGGAGAGTGTCGAGGACTTGTCGAAGATGTCCGACATGTTCTTCCCATGATCAACTGAAAATTAGTATGTCGTCGAGATAGACAATTACCCATTTGCCGAAGAAAAGTCGAAGAAGGTTATCCATATGTCGCATGAAGGTCGTAGGTGCGTTGGTTAAGCTGAAAGGCATGACTAACCATTCAAACAATCCTTCCTTGGTCTTGAAAGCAGTTTTCCACACATCTGAGGGCTCGATTGGAAACTAATGGTATCTCGACTTGAGGTCGAGCTTAGTAAAGAATTTAGCACCTTTCAAACAGTCGATGAGCTCGTCTATCCGCGGCAGGGGGTAACGATTCTTTACCGAAATTTTGTTGAGAGCTTTGTAGTCGATGCGCATGCGCCAAGTCCCGTCTTTCTTCGGAACTAGGACGACTGGACTTCCACAAGGAGAGGAGCTAGGGCGTATATGGCCTTTGTCAATCAACGGCCTTTGTCAATCAACTCTTGGATCTGTCTGCAAATCTCTTCATTTTCGAGAATGGATCTTCTGTAAACAGATGTGTTAGGAAAAGAAGAACCAGGAACAAGTTCAATGGAGTAATTTACCTGACAATGTTGCGGTACTCCGTCTGGAGCTTGAAAGAGGTTCTGGTACTCATTGATAATATGATCGACTTGCTGCTTCTGTCGGGAGCTGCATTGGTCGGTAACTCAACTCGTTGTTGCAGTCTTCCTAGAATGTTGCGGTTTGATCATGATTAATGCGAACTTCTGAGCATGATTGATGAGCTTCTTTGTCTGTTTGGCAGATATCAGTGCAACCGTTGGTGTAGGTTGACGCTCTGGTATGCTGAACCATCGATTTCGGATTCTGACAATCACCTTCTGAGGCTGTGACTGATAACTTCCATGTCTATCCCAGAGGTAAGGTTTCCCAAACAGGGCGTCAGCTACGGAGAGTGGTGCCACGTTGCAGAGTACTTCATCTTCAAAAGGTTTTATGAAGTAGGCGAGCTTGCATTGTCGAGTGATCTGTAGTTCTTGTCCATCCTTCATCCAACCGATGTTGTAAGGCTGAGGATGCGGAGTGGTGACAAGACCTAGTTTCTTCACGAGATCTTTAGAAACGAAGTTCTTCTGGCTACCATTGTCCACAATCAGATGCAATGGGTTGCTCTGGACCCATATCCGTGTATGGAACAGGGGTTCTCGTTCCTCCTCGTCGACGATAGTCGAGACTGTTGGAATGGTCGATGCCAAAAGGGTCATTGCGTCTAGATCAGATTCTTCCACTGTCTTGTTGAACGCGTTGGAGGTCGACATTTTTGCCAAAAATGTATTTCGAGCTTTGCATTCAAACGTTTCATGCCAAGATGAGTGGTGGTAATCGGACCATTTTCCGGTTGGCGGTTGTTTGCTACGTTTCCTCTTCTGAAAAGGATTTTTGCCGTGATTTGGCTTTGGCGGAGTCGGCTGAGAAGATTTCGACTTGTCGAAGTCGGCTGAGAAGATTTCGACTTGTTGAAGTCGGCTGATGCCTTCTTGTTGGGTGGTCGTCCTGATGTCGGCTTTGTCGCGAAACGTGTTTTTCCTTTCTGCTTGGTTTCCAATTTGTTGGCATAGTGGAAAGCATCCACAAGCGTATTGACAGTCAGAAATTCCATCTCCTGCTGAATGTATTGGGACAATGCGCTGATGTACTTTAGAACAAGCAATTTCTCTTCTTCTTGGATGCCAAGTCTAGCCATGAGTTGATAGAACTCGTTGGTGTAACTCTGTACTGATTCATCTTTCCATTGCCTTAGCTGCTGCCAGTTCTTATACTGTTGCTCGACGTATTTGGGTGGGTAAAATTCCTTTCAGATGTGTTCGACGAATTTATCCCATGTGTCGATGGGGTCTCCGCTTTTCTCCATCTTTGTCGAGAGGTTCTCCCACCAGCAATGCACAGATGTTGACATCTTTAAGGCTGCAATGGTGATCTTGTCAGCTTTTGAGAGTTGATTCACAGAGTAATAGGATTCCAATTGTTGCACCCAATTATCGACGGATTCCGCGTCAATCTTGCCTTCAAGATTCAGTATGTCCAAATTCATTTGCACTTTGAAGGGGCTGATTTTATCGGAGTGAGTTCTCGTCGAAAATCCTCCGAATATCGAAGCAAATCGCGTGAGAATTTCGTTGAACTGGGCGAAAATTTTCGTTGTCAAGTCAACACTTGTTCAATAAGCTATGTCGTCTCGTAGGCTGCATGTCTATCGTTTGTTTCTTCTGTCATTTTTGGAGGTAGCATCTGCCTGGATTGCTGAGATTGCGAGCAAGTTTGAACTGGCATAAGTCAGGTAACTTCGAGAGAAGTGCATACGCAGAACTTAAGCATGAACAAAGATGAGTGCTCTGATACCAATGATCCAGGTCGTGTCCAGGAAGCACGAGGGGACAACAGTCGAATGAATGATTCGGCACTGTTATGGTAGAAGTAAAAAGAATAAGCAGAATGAGCAAAGCAGGATTACACTACACAAATACACACAAAATACGCACAGACAATATGCAGGAATGCGAACTGTTCTATTACTTGCAAACAAATAGATAGATCAAAAGATCCGATATATGTTACAATATTAAACATGCTTATATAGAATTCTGAGATGCTTGGGTGCCTGCCCGTTACGTTCAGTTATAAAGAAAAAGTTAGAACGGTTCAACAGTTCAACCATTACAGTCGACTGAAAGACAAAGAGACAGTATGTCGAAGTTCGACAGTCGTTGGTCGTGTGTCGACGCTGCTTGTCGATGACGCGAACTGTGAGGTTGCTGAACATGTCGAAAGTGCGAAATGTGTCGCGGTGTGTCGAAGTCTAGACTCATCGGAGTCATGTCGAAATAGGAACCTGTCGGAGTTGTTAAGTTTGTCGAAGTCGTGTCGAGTCGAAACTTGTCGAAGTTGTATCGACATCGATGACTTATCGCAGTCGATGTTAGCATTCGACAAAAATGCCAACTGCGATGTGGATCAAGAGACTTTTTCTTGTTCTTGTGGATGAAAATTGGATTTGTCTTGGTTTGCAAATGCTTGGTGGATGCTAGAATTGTTGGAAAAACACATGCTCAAGTAAGTCTAGTCCTTTTAGCCTTGCTTGGTGAATGGTAGGTAAAATTTTTGCTTCTTGAATGATTGAATGGTGGCCCTAGGGCTGCATTTTTTCCAAATAGGACATTTTATCTACCTTCTATCCTCTTTGCAAGGTGAAAACACTCCCTAGACGAGGTTTTCAAAAAGTTTAGCTTTGGATCTCCAACTTTGCCCTAGATTAGGGTCTTGTAACAAACCCTAGAGGTTGTTACAAGAGGCCCTAATTTAGTAGACAAGGAGAAATAACTCCAAGAGGAAGGTTGGTCACCTTTCTCTAGGGATAGGGTTTAAGTGTATCATCCATGAAAACCCTAAGTTGTCACTCTTTTGCCTAAATACCCTTATTTGTACATGTGTAAATATTAAATTTGGGTTTGAAATCTTGTTTATTTTTGTAATTAGTTTTACTTTTCCTCTTTTTGTACATAGAAAAACCCTAAACTAAATCCTAAAACCTAAAATCAAACCTAATATTTAGCCCTAAAACAGTCCCAAAGTACCCGAAAACCCTACCGGCCTCCTATCCTTCTTCCAAAGAACCTTCGCTCTCCTCTTCTTTGGCCTCGCCCTCCATTTCTCTTCTCCTTTTCCACCTTGGCTGTCTTTCTTCCTCTTTTTTTCTCCCTCAGCCTGCCTTTTCTCTTCTCCTCTCCTTCCTCCTCGCTTCTTCTTCCCTTTCTCTCCTTCTTCCCTACCTAGGTTCTACATTCCTTCCATCCCTTTTCCTCTTCTCCTCCTTCCTTCTTTCCCCTTCTCCCTTCTTCCTTCTTCCCTCATCTCCGGCCTTCTCCTACACCCTCAGCGTCGCCCACAAGGCCCTGGCCCTTTCCCTCAAGACCCTCGATCACCCACTCTAAGGCTCAGCCTTGTTCCTTGAGGGTTCGGTCCCCTATTTCAGGGTATGCCCTTGGCTGCAACAGCCCTAGGAAGCCCTCTTCCCACTGCTACAAAAGTTTGCAAAATATAGCAAACTGTCATATTTTGACAGTCCTCCAAATACTACAACAAAAAGACAATATCAAACTTCATCAAAGGATAGTCCACGACTGCCATATTAAAGGTGAGAATAAGGTCTGGAATTTATATCATTTGATTACATACAAGTCTGAAACAACTCTGTCTGCAAACCTAAATCAGATTGGGTTACATTGTCAAAGGGAATGCTTGGACGTTGATCTTGTTTAATTGATATTGAATGTATAAAACCATATCTTGTATACATCTTTACTTTGGTTTCCTAATTGCTGCTATAAAACTGAGATAAATAGGACTGTATACTGCTACTATCTCTGTATGAACTCTCTTTTTATCATTGATGGTGATTGGTTAGCTTGTTGATATCTACTGCTGTCACTATTGGACATGAATGAAAGTAGTTAGTGAATGATCTCTTGTTTGCTAGAGTGTTATTGAATGCCTTTAATGCTAATTCCATACATTGAATTGAACACTTGAAAATATACTTTGCTTTGTTATATTTTACGTTAGTCTCTACACACACTTTATCCACCTAGTATGTCTTCTTCATTCATATAATTGATTTGTTAAAGGTACTGGTCACTAACATTAATATCTAGAAGATATATTCCTTTGTCCTAAGTGTCTTGCACGGCAACACAAGGGCTCTCCCCTTGGAGGTTACGACTCTCCAAAGAAGTTGGACGTGTGACTGAGGTGACAATGGTCACATCTTCCCTACATTTGTCTATTGGAAACTAGCCCTACTAGTTCATCCGATAACATTTTTGGCGTCGTTTTCGTAAATCAATACATCCGACAGGTTCCGATTTCAACACTTCGGTAAATCTAGCACTTCGGTAAATCTTAAGGTATGTCCTCATTATAAATACATCTATATTTTTGCAAGGACTAACTTGACAGGTTTATCTGGCGACTCCACCCAAAATTGAGTCCATCAAACACAGGTATGCTCCTTGTTCCCTACCTTGGTGAGATTTGTTTAGCTTGACTTTGCAAGTCTCTCCTAGCGACTCCACCACGACATAATTCAAAAAGGTACTCAACAAGGACAAACTAGAAAGGTACTCTTCTCCCTGATTTAGTCATATATTGCTTAAAAGAAAATATCATTTTCAGGAGAGATTGGTAAGTGATCAACAAAACTTCGATACTTTACTTGATATACATAGACTATTTGTTGATCCAACTGTTCAAGCAAACATGTCTTTCACCACTTTTGATTTCTCCCTAATATTGTTGGTTACCCTAATACCATATTGAAGTTTAAAGATATCAGAGAATTTCCCGTCTTTTCTGGTACTGATGCTATTACTGCTGCCCAACATTAGGATGGGATGGAACGTTGTTTTATGCTTACTGATACTACTCATCTTGATGTTAAATTTAAAGCTTTTGCTTCTTGTTTAATGGGTAATGCATATGAATGGTTTAAGTCATTGCATGCTCAAAGTATATCTACTTATGATGACTTGAAAAAGAAGTTCTTTGATAGATGGCATGAAAAGAAAGATCCTATGTTGTTGAATAATGCTTTAATGACTATAAAAAGGAGTGAAAATGAGACAATTGACGAGTTTGATTGCAAGTTTGATAGGATTGTCAACAAGTTTCCTGTAGATTGCAAGCCTCCCGATACGATGATCTTGTCATATTACTTGAAAGCATTCCCGACTGACTTTATAAACCTGAATTTGGATAAGCCTCAGGACCTTGCAACTGCGAAAAAGAAGGTTAGAATTCTGGACGACAATTGGAAGGCCGCTGGAAGGCCTGACACATCCGGACATTCAAAGGCAAAACTAGAACCGAAGAACAAAGTTTCTTCTTCATCCAACGATGGTCCTGATCCGATGAACATACGAATTGAAGAAATGAGGCAGTTAAGAGTCAATATGACCCAACAAAATACTACAATGTAGACCCGGATTGTGCAGTTGGAAAGAAACCAACAACCTAGCCAACCCAAGTTTCCTCCAAAGAACTTCAACAAGGGTCCTTCGCAGTAGCAAAGGCCTCGATCATCCTTGGAACCGACCAATGTGGTAAGTGATTTTCCATACTAATACAGGGCACGCCGTAGCTTCCATGACGAACGAACTTGTGCTTACTACATGGAATGCATCAGAAACAACATCCCATTAAAAGAAGATGACTCTGAGGTATGTAAATTATTTGAAAGAAAGCAATTTAGTTTGTCTAAAGAGCACATGCAGGAAGTTAGGAAAGGCTCTATCGATGCCGAAAAAGTAAATAAGCTTCTTGAGGAAATGCCTCCTTGGGAACAAATCAAGAAGTGGTATGAAAACAGAACTTCAAATAATACTTATCAGAGGCGAAGAAAGCTCCCTCCAACAATGCAGAAAGACCAAATGCTCCTCTCCCGCCACAGGTAAGTGCAGGTAAGACTCCTATTGATTTAGTTACTAACAAGCCTTTGAATATTGACATCACAAGTATTCTCAACTCCATTAAGGTTCCAGTTCCATTGTCTGAGTTAGCAACGATTCCCACAATAAGAGGGCAAATCATTGAACACTTCCACCTTCAAGACAAGCTCCAGGGCAAGCAACCAGTGATCCACCAAGTTGAAGAAGAAGAGGATACTCCAATCATCTTGTCCAATATGTTGACAACTGAGAATAAGAATCCTGGACACAAACCTTCCTCTATTTCTTTATGCATTGGTGACTTAGTCTTACATAATTGTATGTTTGATTCTGGTGCGTCTACTAATGTCATGCCTCTAGCTATGATGAAAAGGTTAGGATTGAAGATTTCAAGACCTTACAAGAATATTTGTGCTATGGATTCCATGGATGTGAAGGTCTATGGAGTTGTGGTTGATGTTCCGGTACGATTAGCAGTCCACCCCAGTATCATGATAAAGATGGACATAGTGGTCATTGACCTACCAGAATCTTGGGGGATGCTTCTATCAAGAAAATTTGGCTCGGATCTAGGAGGAAGTTTGCAGATGGATTTGTCATATGCTACAGTTCCCACACCTGAAGGAAACTATATAACTTTGCAAAGGGAGACTATGAGAAAGCACCATGTTGAAGATCCTGCAGAGCCAAAAAATGAGTATGTTTGCAAGAATGACATCGGTTCCTATTCAGTATTCGCTACAGACGTTGCTCCCCAGATGGATACTGAAAAATTATGGACCATGCACTTCGACAGGGCTAAGTCCCAAACAGGTATGGGCGCAATAATTGTATTGATCTCCCCTAAGCATGAAGAGCATTGTTTTTCATTTCGATTAGAATTTAATGGTAATAACAATACTGTTGAGTATGAAACTCTTCTGCTTGGTTTCAATATTGCAAAGGATTATGGTATAAAATTGTTACATGTTATTGGTGATTCTGACCTCATTGTATGCCAAGTCAAAGGAGATTTTTCTTGTAAAAAGATGCAATTGAAAAGGTACAGGGATGTAGTCAGATTAGCCACAAAAGACTTCCATGCCTTATCCTTAGAGGCGGTTCCGAGAGAGCAAAATCAAACAACGGATGCACTTGCAGTCTTTGCTTCTACTTTTGATCTGGCTGATGCAGTCCAAGATACAGGGAAAGTGCATATAGTGTCCCGCCCTTCAGTGCCCGACAACTTCAATGATTGGGAAGTATTCGATGATGATAAACAGATCCGTAGGTTCATGGAAAATGTGGAAGAGTATTCAGAAAATCAGATTGATTGGAGAGAAGAAGGGTCCACAGAAGAGCTCGAATACAATCCAATCCCGGTGGAAAAGGTCTCCTTGGAAAAGATCTTTGACAGAAATGATCAATGTGTTGACCACCAATCCAACTAGGTGGGAAACCATGTACCATGTGCCTTGAAGATGAGAAAGAAGTACCTAATGAAGTTTTTCAAGAGAAGTAGCTCTTCTTCTTATCTTTTCTCCATGAAATTTCCGCACCCCTGCGGGGAATTTTGTAATGATATGTCAGCATGAGGGTCAATTTTTGTAAATCTTAGTCGCCTAAGACTTTATCATTAGGGAAGTCCTTTCATCGAGTGTTTTTTTCCTTTGGATAATTAAAATTTATTTTTAGTGATTTTAATTATCTGAGTTTTTCACTCAAAATTTCCTCCAAAGAGGTGAAAGGTGTTCTAATGATCAAGTCCATGGGGTGATTGGGGCCTAGGAATGTTCTATATTACCATGCTAAACATTATCCAGAGTCTTGCGGAATTTCATTAAGTTTTATTAAGGATTTTTTAATTTTTGGTAATTAAAAAATGTCCTCAGCATAAAATGTTGTAATGTAAAAAAGGGATAACTGGTCCTTAGTGATGTTGTATAGGGGTATGGGTGCTCAAAATCAATGATATGAGACCCCCTACACCCTTAGACCAAGTTTCAAGTCAAGTCATCAAGTTTTGATATGGTTTTGGTCATGTTTTCCTAAGTCAGTCAATTTTCAGCAGGAAAATTGATTTTAATTGGAATGGTCAAATTTCCCTAAGTGAAAAATCAAATGATTTGAGGGAAATTTTTTATATGTAAGCCTAGGGGAGACAAAGGCATGTCAAGTAGACCCCCTAGGGCCCATATTACCCCTTGATAATCTTTTCCCATGGGGGCGACATTTTTCTCTCTAAGAGGGGGGCACACTTCATAAAAGGGGAAGTGGGGCATGTATGTGGGGACAAAAAGAGAGGGTCCGACCCTCACAAGGAGGACGCCCCACCTTCCCCATGCTATTGGATGATATTTGGGGCAAGAGGAAAGAGGTTTTCCTCATTTCTTCTATTCCCATAGTTTTCTCTCTAAGAGGGGGGTGCCCCACTTGATTATGTGCATGAGAGACAAGTGTCACATTGAGAGATAGGGTCCCTCCCCTCTCTTTTCATTTAAAATGAGGCTTCCCTCCTCAATTGGGTTACGATTGTCATTCTCTCACTCTTTCTTGCTCTCTTGCTTCCATTCTTGTCCAAAGAAGTGAGCCATTGTAAATTCCAGCTTTTGATGTGAATGAAGAGAAATCTTTGGAGGAAATTTGGTTCTTGGCTTTATGTGAGGTAACATTGTAGCATTGTAGTTTTTTGCTTGCATTTATGGATCTCAAGCAAATTATTTTGTTTGAGAATAATATTGTAATATTGTTGTTACATGTTATGTGGGTTATCTTCTTGAATAAATGATTTCTCATTTATTTACTTGATCTCTCACCCCTTGTGCATTTGAAGCTAGTTTTGTTACAGGTTACTTAAGCTTGGAGAGTGGGATTCACGTGTGGGATACCCCATTGTTCAAACAACTATTGAGGAACTTGGCTTCTTCTAACTAACTATTTCTTATTGCAGATTTCTACTTATTGCGCTCTCAAAACTCATCATTTCCAGCTTTTTTATATGCTACATTTTACTTACAAATTTCTGAAATTTATATGTTAAAATTTTCGAAGTGATTCCATACTCATTTGTATCATATTTGGAAAAGATTAGCTTGTTGTTTTGTGCAGGTTTTTGATGTTACCGAGGGAGGGGATGCCAAAATTTGGCCACAAATAAGCTCAAAGATTACCCAAGAGTGGCCACTTCAAGTTGCTTGCCCAAAAAGGGTCAAATTTCTTGTCCTTGACCCCCATTCTCTTTTATTTCAAAGGCTGGAAATTTTCTTGTTGTAACAAGCCTGTTATCACACCATAGTAGCAGGGCTACTATTCTTGTACAGCAGATATCTGCACATTCCAGAGCTTCCGTCATTCCAGAGCATGGCCATATATTTTGGATCACTCATGATCAGCAGTATATTATTCAGATTTATGTATGACCTTGTGTCAAGGCTGAGCCTTGAGAGTTCAGATTTGATGACTGATGTGACCCTTTATCCCATACAGTTTCAGTTCAGTGCTTAGAGATGTATTTCAGCAGTGTTAGAGATGATGTATGATGATTATTATTATGATGATGTTGTATGATCTATGGATATGTTCTCACTGACTGTGGATTATTATCTTGTTGATTTAGTCATGATCACAGCATGTGCTTGGTATATTATTCCTGATGTGGCAAACTATTTAAAATGAACTGTAAATCATAAAATGGACAATTTCTTGCACACTTAGGTCATTTAACAAAACCCACTAGTTTTTCACCTTACATAGATATGGTCTTTCCCGACACCAGTTGTCTGCTAGTGTAGGCTCCATATTCACTTGACTCCATCCATACATGACCTTCCTATTTGACTTTAGACCTTGATCTGTCTCATTTGACTTTCTGATACCGAGGACTTCCCCATTTTTCTACCTCTGTGTTTGGACCGCATCCCTGTATATTCAGTGTCTCGGCTCTAAGTTGGTGACAAAACTTGCCTTTGGTGAGTTGGATTGTAGGCCTAAATCATTCTGGTCGGTTGTCCCGATGTTTGGCATTGGCTCGAACTCCCCCTAGTCACTTGAGATGTTGTTGGCTAAAACTGAAAGTTCATGTTCTACCTATGGAAACTAAAAAATTCGCCCATGGAAATAAAAAAAGGGGCAAGAGCGATGAACAGCTAAAAATACTCCTCGAAGAGTATAAGAAAGGTCCAAAAAGCAATGGTTCTTAAAAGCTATATCTAAACAATTGCTGACCTTATAAAAATTTGAAAAACATGCCCTAGATGCAAGCTGCAACTAGTTGTGCTTCTCAGCACATCTGAAAACCGAAGGGTTATGTAGGCCAAAAAGGCCATGGAATAAAATTGAATGATCCTAATGAACCTGGATCAACTTGATGTAGACATGATGCCTAAGTTGAATAAGCACTCTCTAAACAACTTATCCATTTGTGAGACACAGCCATCCCCCGTGTTCTTTTGTCCAGCACAGAGTTTGTAGCTTTCCCCTTTCTCCCAGTCCAAAGTATTTTTGAGTTGAGTTAGACAGGTCAACCCCTTTGCCCAACCTTGTTCCTAGCCTTCATCCTTCACTGGCAGTTTGACCATGTCCAATGGGTGAGTTTGTCATTTGAACTATTGTGCAAGTAATTTTATATAACAACGGAATATGCTAACTTGATTAATGCCACTGAATGGATCTTATACTTTGAGCTAGGCTGTGAAAATGATTAGAGAAGCATGTCTTAGTCTACTGATGTGATTTATCCTTGGTTGTATATATTATGGGGATCTGTGATGATGTGGGCCATGTATAGATGCCTATTTGATGATGATTGATGGCCCCACATGCTTGATGATGATATCATATGATGGGCATATGATGCAGATGATGATTGATCCAGTTCAGCAGGTTTTATTACTACTTTAGATCAGCAAATTATACATTGTCCATATATGGTGGACCCTACAGCTGGCCCATTAGGGAAACCCATGGTGTATGAGTACACATTTCTAGTGGATTTGGGTCTTATGGATCCATTGAGACACTTATCTTTCAGTTCCGGGCACTTCTGACAGTGATTGATGCAGTTTTACACTTGTTGACCAGATTTGGGGCTGATTTCCCAGCCTGAGCAGCAGGGGCCATGATTGGCTAGTTCACCTAGGGCGCTGATGATGGAGGGGGTGGTCCAGCCACTTGTTTTTACCATTTACCCCCCCTTCTGGAGAGCCTAGTGGGCTCAGATGGACAGCGCTGGTACCCTAGGAGGCAGTTTTGGCACTTTCACAGTTACCGAGGCAGTTAAAAAATGGGATAAAGTGGTCACTGAGGAAATCGATTTGGGCAATTGAGGCAAGGTTTTGGCATTTGGTCTTCACAGAGGTCTTCCAGGGTGGCATCACTACCTTCCAGTCAGTTTTCACCATGTGGGTATGCCCACATTGATCACAGGAGGACATTTACTGCTTGACTGTCATGGATTCTGAGGACAGTTTTGATCATTTATATTATCTTGGACATATTTTATTATTTTATTGTGCCTTGGGGATGAGCTAGTAAGGATTGATCCCTCCTAGCCCCACCATGTGCTTATATTGTCATGTCCTAGTCATCATGAGGTGGATTTTGGCACCTATTCTTCTCTAGTGAATGACGTCACCCCTTCTTTGTACCATTTAGTGGGGGCGCTATTATTATATTGGGTGATCCATGTGATATATTGTTATGGTTCATCTTAGCCATTGATTGTATGATGAGATCTTTTAATCTCAACCACTCATTTGATGTAGTATTGTAGAGTGGTATAGGGTTTTGGTCTTTATTATCCTATATAAGGAGGAGACCCCCCATTGTAAAGCTCACCTTTGGAGCTCTGGAATATTGGAATAGAAAAATTCTTTGTGGAGCACATCTCTCTTGTATTGTGGATTCTCTTGCATATTGAATATACAGTATCTCTTCTATGTATCATTGTGGATTTTGGTGCTTCTACTAATCTTTTTACAGGAAAGTCGAATTGGTGGAGAGGAGGGCGACTTCTTGAGGGTTATTGTTGGAGGGATCCACATAGTCTCTCTTGGGTTGATCTTGTGACAGGGAGTATCATTATTGTATCTTAGTGACATAGTTGATGCTTTCTATTACATCTTTCTACCATTTTCATAATCATCTTGCTTGACTTGTTTCTTTGATCTTGTCTTGTAGGAGGAGGACGATTTGGCTATCTTGGAGAAGGACGTTTTGGTTGGAGCTCTTGGATCTCACTCTTGAATATACACATAGGAGAATGCTATCAACTTGCAAGGTGGCCATAAGCAATTGAGGTAAGATCTACAAGGTATGTGCCTCTTTCATCCATTCTATCTTCATTGGTCATAAAACCCTAATTCATTAAAACCCCAATTTTGGTATTTCTTAGATCTACTTAGATCTAGCCTTGCTTTTGAGAAGATCTTGAAAACCCACCTCTATAGCATCCACCCCTAGTTGGATCTATAGTTTGGTGGTGATTGGCTTAGAATTGACACACTTTTCAAGGCAAAAAGCCCTCTTGAACCCAAATCGCACTTCCTAGTAAGAGGCTTGTTTGGTTAGATCTAGCACATGGGTAGGTGAGATCCCACTTGATTTGCAATCTAGACACTTGATAACCTACCCCCAGATTCTTACTTTGGTGAATTCTACCTTGTGAACATCATTCCATGTTTTAAGGGGTCAAAACCCCCTTTTGAATTTCTTAGCACCTCAAAACTCAGATCTACTAAGATCTAACCCTTGGATTGACTTGATTTTTGGGATCTACATAGATCGGGGTACTAGCCACTTGGATCTATAGTTTGGTGGCCATTGGACTTGATTTGGTCCACCAAACCCATCTTTTAGCCCTCCTTGAGCAAGTCGCACTCCCTTGGGAAGGTGAGTTTACCCACTTCGAGGAAGTGGGTGGTTGAGATTTTTGGAGATTTGGAAAGGCCATCCCTTGAAACCTAGGTCTAGGGTATCTTTTTGTGACGATCTGCCTTGGGGGTAGCATTCCTTGTTTCAAGGGATTGTGGTCCACTTAGGGTCATTTCTTGAAAACCTAGATCTAGCAAGATCCAACCATTAGATCTCATTTAGCCCACTTGACTTGGCTTCTAGGTGTCCCGATCTACACTTTGACATACTTTTTGACCCCATTATCCCATCCAACAAGGCACTAGTCCTCCTCAAAGCAAGTCGCACTCCTTGGGAATTGTGTCAAACTCTAGATCTAGTACATGGGTACTCCTAGAATCAACTTAGATCCATAGATCTAGTCTTTACCTATCCTCTAGTACCAATTTCACACCTAAGCTTCACCTTGTGGGCCATTTGAAGTCATTTCACACATCCCAAGAAAAGAAGACCCACTTGTGTAAACATATGGTATTACACCTTGTCATCATACCCAATTATGTGGCCTAAACTATACATTGGTTGAAACACTAGCAAACTCTCAAACCACCTTCAACCATACCTCAACTTCTAGGTCCACTTTACCTTGCATTGGTTTCCGTAACTTATCATTTACTCATCCCTAGGAACCTTTGTTTGGATCCAATCACCTTTGATTGGTTATAGGGTCTCCCCCTAGGTCTTGTTTCACCTTGACCTAAAGCGAAGAGTGCCTCGGTTGACGTGACTCCCACCTTGCATTGGGAACCATGGCATCTCTTGGGTCACCTCTTTAGTTGCCTATCTCCTCTACCGTCCCGGATGGGATACCTCTAGGGGCAACTACAAGTTGTGTGATAACAAAGCCCAAGAGAGTCTCTTGGGCTCCATGTTGAAAAAGTCAGCATCGGCAAAAAGTCGGCAAGGGTCCCGAATACAACTTCTCGGCAACATCGGCGAAAAAATCGGGAAAAATCAGCAAAAGTCGGCAAACATTAAAAAATACAAAATACATTCATTTTTTTTTCAGAATTTTAAACATATAACGTAACAATAACATCAGATAAACACATTGGAACATAAATATGGAGAAAGCGCTAATATATAGATGTAGTGGATGCAAATAACTCGGAGCGGTTTGATTTCAATGACTCAGACTATTAAAAAATACATAAAATTTTACAATTTTAATGAAATATATATATTAAAGATTCCAAGCTATGATTCCAAACCATTAGAGACAAAATATTATCAAAATGGCACCAAGTGCAATACATATCTAAATCAAAATTGAAAAAACTGAATCATCAAAATCATTGTCTATGTTGAGATCATATTCATCAATAGCACCATGTTCCCCCACCTCTAGGCTCTAGACCTTGCCTCTACCTCCAATCTCGAAGTTGATTCTCCAAGGACATCAATTAACACCCTACAATTTTGATGAAACTTCTTAATCAAAGCGTTAAAATAAGGTAGAAAGAGATTCCCATGCTTAATAAGTGATTTTGCTTGATTGAAGGGTACATTTTTTATTAAGGTCATGACAAAGGAATTCAATCAACTTTAATAATCAGGCATCGACACCACCAACATCAAGGTACATAGAGAGTTTAATGTGCTTCATTAAATTCCAATCCCTTATCCACATACATGATAGAATCCACTGGAAACGTTGGAATCCTGAAATCCTGAAAACCAATAAGTCTGTTGAATTCTGAATGGGATCTAAAAGTCCACTTTTTGCATATGAAGTCCGATGAGGTTGGAACCACTCTCAAACATCCTGAAACAATTAATGGTAATGTTAAAAATTTAAGTAAAAGGATGGAAAATGAAAGATAAAGAGAATGCCACTTTAACATTACCATTTAGTATTGTTGACATCAATGTCACATGTACAAAACTCATCAAATTTATAAAAAAAAACAAATTTTTAAAACTGTGAAAAAGCCTCAGCGATTTTTTCCATTAAGTCGCGCCAATTACCAAAAAGTTGTGACTTTTTGGAAAAAGTCGCAATTTTTTCAAATATTAAAAAATCGCGATTTTTACTCGCCAAAAAATCGGCCAGAGGAAAAACTCGCGATTTTTCCACTTTTTTTCCGAAAAATCGGCAACTTTTTAAACACTACTTGGGCTTGGTTCCTTATTCCTTTATTTCTAGTAAAAGCTCTTCTTATTTTTCAGCCATCCCTTGCATGCAAAAGAAGTTGGGCTTGCCCACCTTTGCATTGCAAGTGTAGAGAGGCTAGTGTTAGTTGTATATGTTATTTTCATTTTGTTAGATTGCTTGCCCCTATTAGTTTTTATGGTATCTCGGGATGTCCTCCATGATTCAGATGCCTTGCATGGAGGTACATCAGTTGTATAGGCATCAGTGGCTAGATCTAAGATAGATCTACCAGACCTGTGATCAGGGGAGAGTCTTGTTTCACTGTGGGTTACAGTATTTCAGTTCAAAGAGTATGGCCACTAGCTTGAGAGTGGAGGACCGATTAGATGGTTCCTCCAACTATAGTGCATGGAGGGCACGGATTGTACTCTTGCTGAAAGAGTGCAAACTGTGGGATGTTGTGAACAGTACAGTCGCAAATCCAGTCACAGTTCCATCAGATGCTACTGCTAAAGCTGCATATGATAAAAACAATGTGAAAGCTCAGAGGATCCTTCTTGATGCTATCAAGGATCATGTCATTCCACATGTCTCGACCAAAGACAATGTTTATGAGATGTGGGATGCATTGACTAGTTTGTACCAGAGTTCCAATGCCAACAGGAAGATGGTTCTCAGAAAGAGACTAAGAAGCATCAAGATGGGCAAGGATGAGAGCATGTCCACATACCTCACCAAGATCACTCAGGTGAGGAATGAGTTAGAAGCTGTGGGTGAAAAGGTTGGGGATAGCGAGTTGGTAAGACAAGCCCTGAATGGCGTGATTGTGCCATGGGTAGTATTTTTCCAGTCCATTATTGCTAGAGAGAACCTTCCCAAGTGGGATCCTCTATGGGACGACTTCACCCAGGAGGAGATCCGCAGAGGATATATTCAGGAATCAGCTTCAACCATTCCAGAGGAGGAGGATGTAGCTCTTGATGTAAAGGGAAAACTGAGGTTCAAACAGAAGAACAATCTGAGCAAGATCAAGTGCTTTGCCTGCAATGATTATGGACACTATGCGGGACAATGTCCGCATAAGAAGAAAGGGAAGCAAGCAAAGGATGAGTAGATAGCAGCAGCAAAGGAGGTTGATGAGTTTACCTCTCGGTTTGAGAGGGAGTTCTCATTAGCCTCATATCAGTCAGGGCATGACAGTAGTCAGCCAGAGGATCAGGTTGATCAGAGATGGAGGGTTGACTGCATGCACAGCAGTCATATAACAGGGATGCGAGATGCATTCCTCATCCTAGAGCACACACCCATGCAAATGGTTCAGGATGTGCAGGGGACTGATCACTTGGTCACAGGAGTGGGTAGAGTTCGGTTTCTACTTGACCTTGGAGAGCTCCTGGAGGTATCAGGAGTGTTGTTCGTTCCAGGACTGAGAGGGAGCATTCTCTCAGTGGCAACTTTGGGAGTTGCTGGTTACTCAATAGTGTTCCAGCGGGATCTGATTTTCACCTATCCGAGAGGAGTAGACCTAGTCTTGATGGGTCACAGGATCGATGGTGAATACTTGATTCAAGGACAGCCCACTTCTGGCACATCAAGTTGGCTGCATGCATCCTCTTCTGAGTCAAATGAGGATATTGAGCGAGATGCTCACAGTCGAGATGATACTAGGAGGTGTGAGTCCAGTCAGCAGATGGGTGAGCGAGATGCTCGCCATGATGACGAGGATCAGAGGAGTGACTCTGGTCATGAGATGGATGAGCGAGATAATCATGATGATGATGATGAGTCTCAGGGGATTGAGCCATTGGATTCAGATCAGATGGATGAGCGAGATGCTCATGCAGGCACCAATCGGAGGTTGAGTTGGTACGAGATGGTAGAGATGGAATTAGCTAAGGAGAGAGTTGATTCTGCTCTGAGACAGAGGGAGCCCACTTACATACCAGTGGATCCAATTGACAGCAATCTTCGAGACTGGTTACAGTAGAGATTCAGAGGGAGTCTGAATCAGAGTACAGTGACAGAGTCAGTGGCAGATCAGGGGGCTTCTTTGATGGAGCTAGATGAGGGCACTTCAGGTCAGAGGGCAGCAGTGACAGACAGGACAGTTGGTTCAGTGTCAGCAGCAAAGGACTTGTTGGATCCAGGCATTAGTAGTAGGACATCCCTCGTTAAGAGGGAGTGATAGTTTTTATGGTATCTCGGGATGTCCTCCATGATTCAGATGCCTTGCATGGAGGTACATCAGTTGTATAGGCATCAGTATGGAGTAGAGGGTGAGATACACTCTACTCAATGGCATGAGTCCATTGGTGGCTGCATGCGGACCTTTCGTAGTGTTTTGACCTTTGCATGCATGAGTTTTGCATGACCTGTCAGTGATTATAGGATGCATGCAAAAGTGACTTTTTGCATGCACCGAAATTAGGTTTTTGGTAAACCTAATTCATCGGTGAGATTATTTATAGTGGCAGGGGGTCCCCGGATGAGGTTGCGTAGTTGACTTATCAGATAGTGATAGCTCAGGAGTGAGGAGGGCGCATTAGTGCACGCAGGACGACTTTCTGAGAGAGAGAGGAGTTGTTGCAGGAGCTAGGGTGGTCAGATCTTAGCTGAATCAGTGACCATTAGCTCCAGAGGCAGTTGGCACTCAGTTCTGTGGACTGAGATAGTTCACTAAGGTGGTTTCTGCTGAGTTAGAGGAGGATGTGTTTCACAGAGGAGGAGGGGCCAGTGTTCCATGAGGACGCGTCCCGCAAGGTCGGGGACGCATTTCTACGTTTCCTTGCATCCCGGGGACGACGAAACTCCATGCGAAACGTTTCAGGACGTTTCGCTTTGGGCGAAACTCCATGCGAAACGTTTCGGTCTGTGGCGAAACTCATTTCTCCATGATGAAACTTGGGGGGAACTTCCTGGCGTCCCGCATGAAACTCCGAAACTACGGCAAAACTTATGGGCGTCCCGCACGAAACTCCGAACCTCCAACTAACCTTCTAGGTGTCCGGTTAATCATATATAATCATGATGAATCATGTAATGTGTTTGCATTATTAATTTATCAGATTCTAAATTACATTGCATGATTGCACAATGATGAATGTAGTATTTAGTAATCTAGTAATTTGCATGGGATGAATTGTTATTGTTGGGATTTATTTTTTCATATTTTTTATATTTTTAGAATTTTTATGACCTTAGCGTCCCCCTGTCCCCCCCGAATTTTCGTAAAATTTGGGGGTGGTCTCCACGCGTCCCGAATGTGCGTCTCCCTACTCCCGAGTCCTGCTGTCCCGGAACCTTGGGGGAACATTGGGAGGGGCGCATTACCTGAGGAGAGAGGAGCTCATTCAGAGTCCGATCGATCGATTCAGAGTCTAAGACGTTCAAGATAGCCTTGCCTCGACATTCGAGGAAGGTTAGTGATGATCAAAGCTCAGATCTGTTGAGATCTGGCACAGTACGAGCATCAAAAATCAATGGGGGGGGCGCATTTCTCCATGCAGAGGAGGGCGCATTCTTCAAGTTGAGCAGTTGGTTGTCTTCTGTTGCAGAGCAGATCATAGCAGGGGATAGAGAGAGGCAATACAGTCAGGGGCACCTACAAAGATTCTCATATCCAATTTGACAGTTAGGGCACATTCTCCTAGTGCATAAATCAGCTGATGCATGCACTTCTAGAGTTTGACACGTTTAGGGATTGAGTTACATCTGAGGTAACTGTATTGTATTTGCTTATTTAGATATATGCTCTGGGCTTGAGAGTGAAGATAGCCCCACAAGATTGTTGGTTTTCCACGGTTGGGGTTTCCAGGGTATATGCAGTGTTATTTGTGTGATTGCATGTGTGTCAAAGTTGTAAACAGATCTAGTTGTTGAGTTTATGTCTTTATGAGTACTTATTGATATACGAGACTCAAGCCACTTGAGATCTCAGGGCTATACAGAGGGAGTAGTGATCTCTGGATTAATTAAAATTTACATGGTATCAGAGCCTTGGTAAGGGTCAGGAAGGGCAATCACACAGAGATCGGTGACAATAGACACCAGATCTGAGGAGCAGAGCTTAGATTTGAGGTTGTAGAGGTCAGATCTATCAGATCTGTGAGTTCAGTGGCTAGATCTGAGATAGATCTACTAGATCTGTGATCAGGAGAGAGTCTTGTTTCACTGTGGGTTATAGTATTTCAGTTCAAAGAGTATGGCCACTAGCTTGAGAGTGGAGGACCGATTGGATGGTGCCTCCAACTACAGTGCATGGAGGGCACGGATTGTACTCTTGCTGAAAGAGTGTGAACTGTGGGATGTTGTGAACAGTACAGTCGCAAATCTAGTCATAGTTCCATCAGATGTTTTTGCTAAAGTTGCATATGATAAAAAGAATGTGAAAATTTAGAGGATCCTTCTTGATGCTGTCAAGGATCATGTCATTCCACATGTCTCGACCAAATACAATGTTTATGAGATGTGGGATGCATTGACTAGTTTGTACTAGAGTTCCAATGCCAATAGGAAGATGGTTCTCAGAAAGACACTGAGAAGCATCAAGATGGGCAAGGATGAGAGCATGTCCACATACCTCACCAAGATCACTCAGGTAAGGGATGAGTTAGGAGCTGTGGGTGAAAAGATTGAGGATAGCAAGTTGGTAAGACAAGCCCTGTATGGCGTCACTGTGCCATGGGCAGTATTTTTCCAGTCCATTATTGCTAGAGAGAACCTTCCCAAGTGGGATCATCTATGGGACGACTTCACCGAGGAGGAGATCCACAGAGGATATATTCAGGGATCAGCTTTAGCCATTCCAGAGGAGGAGGATGTAGCACTTGCTACAAAGGGGAAACAGAGGTTCAAACAGAAGAACGATCTGAGCAAGATTAAGTGCTTTGCCTGCAATGATTATGGACGTTGTGCAGGACAATGTCTGCATAAGAAGAAAGGGAAGCAGGAAAAGGATGAGCAAATAGCAGCAGCAGAGGAGGTTGATGAGTTTACCTCTCGGTTTGAGAGGGAGTTCTCATTAGCCTCATATCAGTCAGGGCATGACAGTAGTCAGCCAGAGGATCAGGTTGATCAGAGATGGAGGGTTGACTGCATGCACAACAGTCATATGACAGGGATGCGAGATGCATTCATCATCCTAGAGCACACACCCATGCAGATGGTTCGTAATGTGCAGGGGACCGATCACTTGGTCATAGGACTGGGTAGAGTTCGGTTTCTACTTGACCTTGGAGAGCTCCTGGAGGTATCAGGAGTGTTGTTCGTTCAAGGACTGAGAGGGAGCATTCTCTCAGTGGCAGCTTTAGGAGCTGCTGGTTACTCAGTAGTGTTCCAGAGGGATCTGATTTTCACCTATCCTAGAGGAGCAGACCCAGTCTTGATGGGTCACAGGATCGACGGTGAATACTTGATTCGGGGACAGCCCACTTTTGGCACATCAAGTTGGCTGAGTGCATCCTCTTCTGAGTCAGATGAGGATAGTGAACAAGATGCTCACAGCCGAGATGATGCTAGGAGGTGTGAGTCCAGTCAACAGATGTGTGGCTAAGTTAGTAATTAATTTGCAATTCTTTTATTTTTTCATCCATTGCTTACAAAGGTAGTTGGGTTTTTCCCACCCTTGTAAGCAAAAGAGAAAGGGCTATGAATTAGTTTATTTCTTATTTGCATTTGGTAATATTGCCTGCCCACACCTTGCATGTGAAGTGGCTTTTCCCTTCCATGCAAAATCGTGTTGGCTAGTAATTTGTTTTAGTTTTAAGTTATTTTTGCTTTAATATGTTGCCCACACCTTGCAAGTGAGTTGGCTTTGCCACCCTCGCAATATCGTGTCGGCTTGCATTGTACATAATTATTGATTTATTCTTTTAAAAAGTTAAATAAACCGTGCCCCAATCCTTGCCCCATATTCACTTCCCTTGCCAGTTCGTCTGATCCTGGGTGACAAGAAAGGGCAAAGATTAGTGTTCGCTAGAATAATAGGCACTCATAAACTTATCTTGATAAGACATTTAGAAAACTAAGTTTGACCCGTGGAGCTAGAGGGGTAGAGGCTGTTGGGAGCCTCGTGGCACTTAATGTCCTCTTGTTGAGCACCCGACAATCTCTCTCAAATCGAAAGAGATAAGTTTTGGAGCAGACACATACGATAGCGTTAATTTTCTTGAACAAACCTTAAATCCCCTAAGCTAGAGAGAGACCTAAAAATAACTAAAATCTACAGGACCATTGGTAAAACATTGCAATTATTATTTCATTTTTAGTTCTTTACTTTCAACGCATTTGAATTCGGTTCAATCTCGTTACAATCATCTTTCATTCATTAATTTATCATTTATTACAAGTATTACTAATGTGTTAAAAACTTAAATGTGATATTTTGATCATTGTGATAAGTGAATGGTTTAATGCAATTTGATTGTCTTTGGTGATCTTACTTCTATTGTACCTATGACTCCATAACCCAAGCAAAGTAGGCACTGGTTTGGTAGATGGTTTGTTATTTCTCTCTTACAATTGTACATGGTTTATTTTCAAAGAAGGTTTGTTTGTCATCAAAATTATTGCATCTTTGCATGAATGCTTGTCATTGAACATTAATAATTTGCAACTCCTAAAGAAACTCTTTAGAAAAACTATGTAAGTAGGGACAACCCCCCTTGACCTTTTGGAGTTGGGGTCTAAACAGAGGAGTTAGGAATCGAGGTGACAGTGGGTTCTAAACTCATAGTTGCCCTCAAGAACACACATAGCGGTTGGGAGACTTATTTGTGGTCAAGTATGTTTTAGGTGGCAACACAATGCAAACAAAAAGCAGAAGCACCTCAAGATCTCGAATATGAAGAAGTGAATATCGGTTCCCAAGAAGATCCTCATCCGATTAAAGTTGGTAAAAAAATGGATTCTCAGGAAAGAAAAGAATTGATAGACTTGGTTCGGGAATTCAAAGACGTGTTTTCCTGATCATATGACGAACTCAAGACCTGCAACAAGAATATCATTCCGCATGCTATACCATTGGAAGAAAATGCAAAGCCTCATCGACAGAAGTTAAGAAAGATAAACCCGAGGCTAGCTCCAATGGTGAAGAAGGAACTACAGAAAATGGTTGAGGCTAAGATAATAGCCCCGATAAGGTATTCAAAATGGCTTTCAAACCCGGTTCCAACCAGAAAGAAGACAGGTGATGTCAGAATATGCATAGACTTCATAATCTGAATGTAGTATCCAAGAAGGACAACTACCCGCTTCCAAATATGGAGCTCTTGCTACAAAGGATTACAGGTTCACAGATGATGTCTTTCCTCGATGGCTTCTCAGGCTTCAATCAAGTGGCAGTGAAGAAAGAAGATCGACCAAAGATGGCTTTCACCACTCCATGGGTTACTTACCAGTACTTGCGTATGCCTTTTGGTTTGTTGAACGGCGGGGCCACATTTCAGAGAGCCATGGATTATGCCTTCAGAGACATTATGCAGAAGAACTTAGAGATATATGAAGATGATCTCACCGTCTACTCCAAAAGAAGAAAGGATCACATCAAACATTTTCGACATGTATTTGAACGGTGCCACAGGTATGGTATTTCTTTTAACCCTAAAAAGTATGTTTTAGGGGTTATTGAAGGTAAGTTGCTTGGTCATGTTGTTACTCAAGAAGGTGTCAAAATAGATCCGAAGAGAGTTAAAGCTATTAGAGAAATTCCATTGCCTAAACAATTAAAAACTTTGAGATCATTCTTTGGGAAAATTAATTTTATTCATAGGTTTATACCAAATTTTGCTGAGCTTACTAAACCTATGAATAAGTTGCTTAAAAAGGATGCAGAGTTCAAATGGACCGACAAATCTAAGAAAGCATTTGAAGATATCAAGGATGCTATCACTCGAACTCCGGTATTGGTAAGTCCTAACTATTCCAAACTTTTTCAGATATTTTCTTTTGCATCTACTGACACCATTACAGGAGTCCTCCTTCCAAAGAACGATAAGAATGAAGAACAACAAATTGCTTTTATGAGTCAAGCCTTAAGCAGCACAGAGATGAAGTATCACAACATGGAAAAGCAAGCATATGCTTTGGTGATGTCATTGAAGCACTTCAGGGTGTATGTTGGATACTCGAAGATCATGGCTTGCGTTCTGCATCCAACAGTGAAGGAAATACTGAAGCAACATGATGGTTTAGATGCCAGAGCCAAATGGATTATGAAGATTCAAGAATATGACTTGGAAATTCAACCTACCAAGTTAGTCAAAGGCATAGGTGTGGCTCAGCTATTAGCAGAAGGCAATGAATAAGCTCTGGACTTAAAGGTAGAAGCTCCTCCTATGATTTCGACAATGATAGAAGGAATAGCACACACGATGTGACTGGTATAAAGACGTCATATACTATCTGCAGAATCTTTCATGTCCTAATCACCTATCGGATCACAAGAAGAGGGCCTTGAAATTGAAAGCTTCCAAGTATTGTTTCATGGATTTGGCTGAAGATGAAGAATGGATTCAGGGTCTTGGATGGAGAAATCTAGATGGGGTCATCCTTACTTGTGTGGAACCCTCCAGAGCAGAAGAGTTAATGAAGAAATTTCATCAAGGACTTTGCAGAGGTCATCATGCATCTTCTACTACTGCTCGTAAGATCTTGAGATCAAGATACTATTGGCCTAGCATCTTCCGGGACGTGTATAAATATGTGAGTTGTCAACCTTGCCAATTGTTCACAGGGAAGCCGAAACTTACAGCCTTGCCGCTCCCAGTCATAATTGAAGCACCATTCCAGCAGTGGGGTCTCGATTTCATTGGTGAATTTAAAGAGAATTCGAGTAACGGCCATAAGTGGATACTGACAACCACAAACTATTTTACCAAATGGGTCGAAGTTATCCCGACGAAGCGAGCTACAGCAAAGGTGGTTATTGACTTCTTAGAAGACAGAATCATCACCTGCTTTGGAACCCCAACTAATATTATAATAGATAATGCAGAAGCTTTCAATGGGGGTGAGTTATCTACTTTCTGTTTTGATTATGGCATCATACTATCACATTCTTCAAATTATTATCCTTAGGGGAATGGACTAGCTAAGTCAAGCAATAAGAATTTGATGGATATCATAAAGAAGACTGTCAGCGACAACAAGAGATGTTGGGATAGTAAATTGAGGTATGCAGTATGGGCGAATAGAATTACCACGAAGGAATCAACCAAGAAAAGCCCATTTGAGTTGGTGTATGGCTTGAATGTCACCTTACCAATCAATTTGAAGCTGCCCGCATATAAAATACTCCAGCAAAACGTCAATGATCCAGATAAATTCCAGAGAAGAATCAACAGCTTGATAGAACTCGATGAGAACCGAAGAAAGGCCTTCGATCACCTAATAGAACAGCAAGACAAAGTTAAAGGTAAATTCAACAAGAAAGCTCGTCAGTGCAACTTCTAGAAAGGTGACCTGGTCCTCCTGTGGAACAAAAGAGGTAAAAATCAGGTAAGCATGGTAAATTTGAAAGTTTGTGGCTAGGTCCTGTTGTCACATCCATAGTAACCGGGCTACCATGATTACAGATCAGTTTCCAGTCTATTTTTGAGCCAGTCCTTTTACACATTTTGATGAGATCAGCTGATGATGAGCAGCATAATGATGATCACTCTTACATATTCAATGGATCTAGAGCTTATACAGTTGCATTCTCATGCCAGGACTGAGCCCCATGACCCCAGGGCGATGACTAAGATAGTCATTCTTCTATCATTCAGAGCAAATTTATTATCAAAGCTCATGTTATATCCAGATGCATTGCTTCTGTGTGTCTCAGGCAGTTCAGATCAGGGACTCGGGTATATGATCCAACAGGTATATTTTGGTACATTTGGGTTGTTGATGTGCTCTTCCTCTTATCTAGGTAGTTTATGATTGGGTATATTATGATGGTTATTGGCTCTATCTTATTCGATGTTTACTTGTTGTTTAGAGTAGAAGTGGTTAGTTACTATTGATAGGAGGTTCTTGTGTATACTCGTTGATCATACCCTTACTCTATGAAGTACTGACTTGTTCATTCCCTTATTTTAGGGCCTTTGCTATCCATGGCATCATCAGTCATTTCTTCATCCATCTGTTATCTTCCAGCTTTGATTTTATCTCGACTTACACCTCAGCTAGTGATCTTGAGGACTCCCACCTAGACCTCTATGTTGGATAAATTCTCAGTTTGCTTTGTGTCTCGGCTCTGAAGTGTATGATTTTAGTCATAGTGATTGTTCTCCTCTAGTCCTCGAAACCAAGTACTCCTACAAATAGTGTTGCTAAACACTAAAGCATTGGAACTTAAATCCCATATCTAAAAGGATGCTTAGTCAACAAAAACAATGTTGTTAAACATTATTGCTTATATCTATATTAGCTAGTCAGCGGCCAAGGGACGCACACTCATCCTTTGTATGATGTAAGGTTGTTTATCCCTACAGGGCAACAGGGTGGTCACTCCATCGCACCTATGGACGGTGGCGGGAAATGGAGGTCATACCGAGTCATTATCTGAGGCCCGCCAGGCTATTCAAGGCACCTGCTCTTGGAGGTTGGCTAGCGTTTTGTACAGAGGATTGTCTAGACAATTGATTAGACATTGCTTGACGCCTTGCATTATGATAAGATGACAATGATGCTGACTTGATCAGAGGAGGTTGGAATCTGGGAATTGGTTCCTGTGCAGAAGATTTGAAAGAAGAAGTAGATTCATCAAAAACTAAGGGTTTTGGGTTCATAAGAGCTTTAACCCTTTCTTGATGCCTAAGTTCTGTGTACTTCATCTCCCAAGACTGGGGATACTTTATACCCGTCCAATTAAAAGTAATTGGAGTTGCATTTCGGGAACGAGATTTGGGTGTTTCCACCACGCTGCAGTCTGCGGAACTGTTATGAACTTGAGACCTAAGCTGGGGAAGGGTGTCATTGCCAAATCGAACGCAAACACCTCCTTTCAGTTGGATAATCTTGGATCCATTCAACATGTCAAAACCTTTGGGGAGAATGTAGGCTTTCAAGAGATTGTATATATGTGGGTCCTCTGTTGATAACCCCTCAGAATCATTTACTGGTTTGTCTGATTTTGAGCATAGAGGTCAGCATGCAAATTGTCCCGCATGCAATAAAATTAAACAAAAATTAAAACAAAAAGAGAAACACCAGTCTCACCAGTCTCATCATGAGTTTCCAACTCTAGGAATGTTTTCGTTGCCAAGACAAAATTCTTCTATGGAAACAAATGTCCAAGGCCAAAAATCCTATATCCCTGGTCGAAACCTCCCTGAAACTCCCTTCAGACAGTATACTGCAGATGGTCAATCCCGTCGTGAGTTTTTACCCATAAAGTCTTCTGCAGCTGATCAGAGTGTGTCTGATGAAATTAAGTTAGCCAATTGGGGAAATTTGCAGCAGTTCTGCACTGCCAGAAATCTGGATGATATGGCAAATGATATCCTGACTCTGAAAGCTTCTCATGAGAATCAAAGGATTCAAATTGAAAGAGTGGCTACCAAAATAGATTTACTAGATCATCTGTTGCATGATACAACAGAAATTGAAAAGGCTGTAAAAATAGCCGCTGATAAGCTACATAAGAGGATGCAAGTTCTTGAAGATTTAATAAGAACAACACAGGAACTTAAAAGAAAAGAATATAGAGTTCCTGATCATGTTTTAAAATTGGCCAGCAAAGGTCATTCAAAATCAGCATCCTTGGGAGCTTTATCTCTGCTTCCAGAAGAAGAAAAGCCTGAATGGGATTTTGGTGAGTCAGATATGCAGAAAGAGCAAATAGAAAATTGGATCTCTGAATTTAAGACTATGAAACCTGTCTTAGATCCAAAACATATAGGATATTTAGACATGATGGCAGCAGAATCCTCAAATATGAGAACTCCTAGAATTGAGTATGATACTCATATGCCAGATGCACAAGGTGTATCTTCCGTTCCAAAAGTCTTTACTTTTGGGATAAATAATATGAATAATTTAATTTCCCAAATGCCAGAACAGCCTGTTCTTAATATTCAGTGTCAAAGTAGAGAGGAAATCAAGAATGCTATTCAGCTTCTTACACACTGGATTTTGTATAAAAAACAACAAGATCATAATGTAACTGGGCAGATGCTTGGAGCTCAGTTAGTCGCGGGTCTGTCAGGGTTAGCCTATGAATGGTGGCGCTGGTTGCCACAAGAAACTAGAAATGAGATACTTGCTTCAAATGAAGCAGATGAGCAAATTCTCTCTGCTCTTGGGAGAGAATTTTATGGACCCGAAGACCATGAAGACATAGATCATCTAGCTTCTTTGTTTATGACTGCTAGATTGTGTGATCTTGGTAAGGCTAATGAATACTTTTGTTATATGCAAAAGTTGTTAATAACTTCTGGGAAATCAGGCGATCCAGCCTATCTCAAGCACTACCTCCGTAGTTTCCCAGGACATGTCCCAGATGCCGTAGAACGTGCCCTTAAAGAAAAG
The DNA here is from genome assembly GCA_027924585.1 of Larix kaempferi. NCBI lineage: Eukaryota > Viridiplantae > Streptophyta > Pinopsida > Pinales > Pinaceae > Larix > Larix kaempferi. Next base: position 4,375,089 of record BSBM01000727.1, read on the forward strand.
AATATCCCGCTCCATACTTTATCTCTAGCACAACTTCAACAGCATATTATGGAAACTTGGCAAGAGCATTGTTTAGAGATAAGAGTAAATAAGGATATTAAGAGGCACCAGAAGATGTTTTCAGCATCTTTCTGCAAAGAAGTTGCAGGAATGCCAGATTGGGGGTGTGGTGCACATAACAGAGGTCATTTTGGCAAAGATTGCCACTGTAAGAAAAAGAAGAAATATTTTACCTCTGAGAAAAGGTATCATCCTGATAAGCCTTATCGACATAAGTCCAAATTTCGAAAACCCTTCCACAAGAAAAAATATGCTTATGGTAAGAAATATGTTAAGAGAAGGAAGGAAAAAGGTCCAGGAGATACATGTTTTATCTGTGGCAAAAAAGGACATTGGTCTTCTAAATGTCCTGATCGGAAAAATAAGCCAAGGTTGGCTGCTCTTAGCAAATCTTTAGACCCAACTTGGTGGGATTTCTGTTTGGTTTCATCTGAGCCTCCAGCTTCAGATGATGATATTGTTTTTCTGCCCGATTCTGAAGATGACTCTTCAGATAGTTCCGATCATGATCCTCCTCAGCTTGCTAAATGTGATCCCTCTTCTCTTTCCAGTTCAGATTCTGAGAGTGATGCACATTTAGGGGGGTGTGAGCTCCCAGATTTTGATTACAGTTTATATATGTTTTCTAAAGCCATTTCTCCGGTACAGTTAGAAAAAAGATTGGCTGATATTGATTTACAGCTCTCTACAATTCCAATCTTCAGACATAAAGAAAGAACTCTTTTAAGAGAGGAAAAGAAAGCTTTGCAGAGTCAAGTACAGAATTTGCAGCAAGATAAAGGAAAAGGTCAGATAGATTTAAGTTTTAATCCTGCAGTCCTTTATCAAGATTATCCAGGAAGTCACAGGGATCGACAGTCTCACAGAACTGATAGAGAAAATCTGCTTAGATTGAAATTAAAAGAAAAGCAGAAGCAAATAAGAAGTTTAGTTAAAGAAGCAGATGATATTAAGAGTGCTCTAACAGCCCTTTTGTTAGAAAAAGAACAGTCTTCAGAAGAAGAATTATCAAATGAGATTGAACGTGTATGTGGTCCTCTTTCGACTGAAAAGTCTCCTTCACCTGAAGAATCCCCATCTCCAAAGTCTCAAAGTCTAAGTCTGCTTGGAGCAGTTCAAGGTCCTAAACTTTTCATCACCTTACAGTTCTGTCCCAATGAGTTTAAGTCTTATCCTGTACAGTGTCTGCTAGATTCAGGATCCCAGTTTAATTTAGCCAAAGGAAATGCTTTACCTAGTTTTTACTGGGATAAAACTCAAGAATTTGGATCTGCCATACAAGGAACCCCTGTATATATGAATGGCAAAGCTGATAATTTCCCTATTTCTTTGTCTGGTAATAGATTAACAGTTTCTTTATTAAGGCTTGATTTGATTAAAGAAGATTGTGTGCTCGGTTCTGAGTTCTTGCATAAAGTCAGTCCTTTCTCTGTAAATACCCAAGCAAACTCCTTTACTTGTACAGTCAATAATAAATCTATTTCTTTACCCTTGAGTTATAGTTCTGTACAGCGGTGTAAAGCTATAGTTTCAACCGAGTCTCCTAATCCTCCTGCCTCACTGCATAAAATGGAAAGGTGCATGATTTTTGCAGAATTACACAGTGAGAAGTTCTTATCTGGGATAGCAGAGAAATTAAAAAGAGATTGTTGTTCAGAAAGTCCTAATGCTTTTTGGACAAGGGAAAAATATTTTGTATCTCTTCCTTTTGATCCTCTTCAAAAGATAAAACCTATGAAGGCCTCTGCTAGATTGATGAGTCCCAGTGAAAGAGAATTTTGTTCTAATGAAGTACAAGATCTCCTGAAAAAGGGTTTGATAGAACCATCTAAAAGTTCTTGGGCTTGTCGTGCTTTTGTTGTCAATAAGCATTCGGAGCAAAAAAGAGGAAAGCCCCGCCTGGTTGTTAATTTCAAGCCACTTAATGCAGTACTCCAGAAGATAAGGTATCCTCTCCCCGATAAAGCAAGTCTTCTTCAGAAAATCACTGGATGTACTATTTTTAGTAAATTTGATTTGAAGTCAGGGTTTTATCAGATTGGGATAGAACAGAAAGATAGATTCAAAACTGCCTTTGTTGTCCCTCATGGGCAGTATCAATGGAAAGTCCTTCCATTTGGAATTAACAATGCTCCCTCTGAATTCCAAAAACGAATGGAAGATATCTTTAGGGATATTCCGTGGCTAGCAGTATTTATTGATGATATTTTGATATGCTCCAAAAATCTACAAGATCATCTCAAACACTTACAAAAGTTTTATGAGCTAGTCTTCAAACATGGGTTAGTCTTATCTGAAAGTAAAATGGAGATAGGTAAGACTGAAATAGAATTTTTGGGTTTAAAGATCAAGGGAGGTCAGGTGGTTTTACAAAATCATGTATTACAGACATTTCAGCATTTCCCTGACCAGATTACAGACAAAACCCAGTTGCAGCGATTTTTGGGCTGCCTGAATTACATCAGACCCTTCTATAAAGGCCAAGCAGCAGATATGCATTGCCTACAGCAAAGGCTTAAGAAGAAGCCAATACCTTGGTCTGATAAAATGACTCTGGCGGTTCAGCAGATTAAAGCCAGAGTAAAAGAGCTCCCAGCTCTCTCCCTTCCTCAAGGAAATGGAAAGTTGATCATTGAAACTGATGCTTCGAGCACCACATGGGGAGGAGTTCTTATTGAAGAATTGGATGGAAAATCCAATATCTGCGGTTATGCTTCTGGCTCATTTAAAGGAGCTGAGTTAAATTATCCTTCCAGCCACAAGGAGATACTTGCTGTTAAGAAAACGGTTAATCATTTCATTTTGTATTTAAAACCAGTAAGATTTGTAATTAGGACAGATCTTAAAATCATGCCTGGTATCTTCAAAAATGAAAATTTAATGGCTGAAAATAGTAGCAGAATTCTAAAATGGTTTCTATGGCTTAGTAACTTTGACTATGATATTGTTTATAAGCCTGGTTATTTGAATTGTTTAGCTGATATGCTAACTCGTGAGACTTTGCAGTCAGAGCTACCAATCCTGAATATGTTTTCTGCTGGTTCTTCTGGTTCGAAGAAAGATCAAAGATGGATTCCAAAGAAGGATATAAGTGATAAAGGAAAGGCTCCTATGAATGAAGAGGAGTTAGAAAAGCAGACCCCTCCTTCGTCCCTGTTCTTGGCCCCATGGGACAAAGATATTTCTGAAGACGAACGCCAGCAGCTGCTGGATTATGCAAGCAAGGAAGACGCTGAAAAATACCTCAGTCTTACTCTTATTCGACAAATCCAAGCAAGTCCCTGTAAATTGCTCATTTTGGAGCGATGGGAGAAAGATGCTTTCTGCGGTTTAACTGAAGCTCAAGAAAAATTGGTGCAATGCAGTGAATTATGGCTTGATGGCAATGAAGAAAAGAACGGCTGGGTATGGTATGTTGATATTGGCCAAGGGGATCTAACCTGGAGATCCTATAATTTAATTCTCCAATTCTGTCGTGAGCAAAAATCTGTAATCATATGTGCAGACCCAGGGAATATGAGGAATCGAAAATGGTCAGGATGGACCCAAGTTTTCCTAGAAAAATTCTGCCCAAGAAAAGAATGGATTGAGCATAAAGCTAACTTTATACTTCATCTTGAAGCAGATATGCAAGCTGCTGATCAGGCAAATCAGTGGTTTAAATTCTTGCTAAGACACCATGGAGGAAGATATACTCCTCTGGAACATTATGTAACTGTCACACAGAAGTTTATAAAGAGAGATAGCCAAGGTAACAGATTGGACACCAAGGTCCATCGAAGAACTCTGCCACTCAACTACAGGGTTGAGTCTAATTTTGCTTCTGAATTTATGTTTGGTCCAAATGAAGCATTAAAAGGATCAGATGTTGAACAGTGCTTCGGAGAGAAGCTTTATCCTGACATGACTGATAGTGAACCTGAAAATGAGTATTGGCAGTTTCCTGAGACTCAGCCAAATTACATAGAAGAAGAACTGGTACGCAGAGAAATTGAAGAAAGCAATTATGATGACGGCTGTCTTGATTGTGTCTGTGGCGGTGTTCCAGGTCCTGGCGGTGTTCCAGGTCCTGGCGGTGAGACACATTGCGTCTGTGGATCCGGCTACTCTACTGATTAAAAACTCCCGTTGATTGTTTCCAGGAATGAAAGCCTAGTCGGTCCGATTTGATATCTTTTGTAAATATTCTGCTTTTTACGGAAGCCGTTGGTGGGCCTCTCCGCTTTTAAGATTGTCTGCCATGATTTCCTCGGGATGATTATTGTTCCCCCCCGAGATGCTTTGTAATAGTTAATGGGCCATGGTCTTGTCGGCCATAAGAATCTTTTGTCGCTGTCAAAGGTACCGGGTCCCCATATGGCGCTGCCTGATGAAGGGATGAGATAACATCGTGTGGTCCCACGATGCCCCGGAATCTCTTAGTGCTCTACTTTTGACTGGATAGTGTAAGTTCTAAGTGACCGGTTGACCGGATTTAGAATTATAAATACAAGGCCTTAGAACTCATTTGAGGCATCGAGTCGAGTCGCATGAGCAAGTAGTCCGCTCTGCAATTAAGTCGTCTGAGCAAGTAGTCCGCTCGACAGTGTTTAGGTGTGTGAGAGCCGAGCCCGTATGCTCTGCAAGTTGCCCATTTGGGTATAACATTGCACCAGAAAGGCAAAGACTCGTTCTGTAAAAAGTCTGTGTCTGTAAGAGCCGAGCCCGTATGCTCTGCAAGTTGCCCATTTGGGTATAACATTGCACCAGAAAGGTGAGGACTCCCTCTGTCAAAGTCTGTAAGTGAGGGTATGCTAGTAAGCATATCTTGGGACTCCCAGGAGCTTGAAATTAGCTATATGCCTTCGGGAAATAGTGAAATCTAAATGGACCCAAGACATTGTGCTTAGGCATAAGTCCAGAGTAAATATTGTGGTGACGAACTTCGCAATCCGAGGTCGATCCACTGTGTCTGTAATATTGTGGCATAAATAATAGCAGCAATTGCAATCTGTATCGTGTTGATGGCGTTTCTCTCAAAAGTTGTTATTTTCCCAATGTGTTGAATATTTCGGCTCAAGCAATGTTTAATTCCGCAAGATCCTGATAACTGGTATCAGAGCCAGTGAGGCGATTCTCATATTTGTCTGGTATTATCTATTTCTCTGTATTCCAGAAGCTTTTTATGCTTTATATTGCACATGTTTATGAATGTTTGGTTGAATGCTTTACAAACTCCTAAGGAACAAAATGTATCTTGTAGTTGGTGGAAATGACCGATGAGGAAATAGTGGAGACCATTAAGGTGTAAGCGTAGTGCGGAAGTCATAGCAGTAAGGCCCGTGGGAAGGGGAGTAAGTCTATTTGTTGCCCGCAGCGTAGAAGTCAGCCCTCACCTTATTCAGCATGGACCCTACTATGGATACAGTTCAGCTGACAACACTGGAGTGCCAATCAGCCAATGACGTGGAAGTCTCCCTAGCAGATAGGCGATCTAGTTCTTTTAATCCTTCCACTTTTGATAGTGCAGATGCTTCTTATATTACAATAGATGACCAGGATTCCTCTGCAAATTGGGAATTACCTCAGATTTTACCAAAGGATGTATACAGACTCAGATGGTGGAATTTAACCTCTGCCACCCAAATTAAAGTTTCAAGTATTGATGTTTCCTTTACCGACAACCAAGAACCAATCCATATCTCTTTGTTAGATAAATCTCAAATTGATTGGGCAAAAGAAAGGAAGTTTAAATATGCACACTTCGGTGCCGTTAAACTTGGTTTAGGTCCCTTGGTCCGTCCCCGTCTTTCTGTTTCTTCTTTATGTTGTGTAGTTGATACTAGACATAATAATTTTTCTGATGCAGTCATAGGTGGTTTCACTGCCCCACTTCATGATGGCCCTGCTTTCGGTACTATATATCCTCGCTTTTCTGTCAGTCTAGACGACCCACATATATACAATCTCTTGAAAGCCTACATTCTCCCCAAAGGTTTTGACATGTTGAATGGATCCAAGATTATCCAACTGAAAGGAGGTGTTTGCGTTCGATTTGGCAATGACACCCTTCCCCAGCTTAGGTCTCAAGTTCATAACAGTTCCGCAGACTGCAGCGTGGTGGAAACACCCAAATCTCGTTCCCGAAATGCAACTCCAATTACTTTTAATTGGACGGGTATAAAGTATCCCCAGTCTTGGGAGATGAAGTACACAGAACTTAGGCATCAAGAAAGGGTTAAAGCTCTTATGAACCCAAAACCCTTAGTTTTTGATGAATCTACTTCTTCTTTCAGATCTTCTGCACAGGAACCAATTCCCAGATTCCAACCTCCTCTGATCAAGTCAGCATCATTGTCATCTTATCATAATGCAAGGCGTCAAGCAATGTCTAATCAATTGTCTAGACAATCCTCTGTACAAAAAGAGTCTTCTGTAAATATAGAGTCCTCTGTTGATAACCCCTCAGAATCATTTACTGGTTTGTCTGATTTTGAGCATAGAGGTCAGCATGCAAATTGTCCCGCATGCAATAAAATTAAACAAAAATTAAAACAAAAAGAGAAACACCAGTCTCACCAGTCTCATCATGAGTTTCCAACTCTAGGAATGTTTTCGTTGCCAAGACAAAATTCTTCTATGGAAACAAATGTCCAAGGCCAAAAATCCTATATCCCTGGTCGAAACCTCCCTGAAACTCCCTTCAGACAGTATACTGCAGATGGTCAATCCCGTCGTGAGTTTTTACCCATAAAGTCTTCTGCAGCTGATCAGAGTGTGTCTGATGAAATTAAGTTAGCCAATTGGGGAAATTTGCAGCAGTTCTGCACTGCCAGAAATCTGGATGATATGGCAAATGATATCCTGACTCTGAAAGCTTCTCATGAGAATCAAAGGATTCAAATTGAAAGAGTGGCTACCAAAATAGATTTACTAGATCATCTGTTGCATGATACAACAGAAATTGAAAAGGCTGTAAAAATAGCCGCTGATAAGCTACATAAGAGGATGCAAGTTCTTGAAGATTTAATAAGAACAACACAGGAACTTAAAAGAAAAGAATATAGAGTTCCTGATCATGTTTTAAAATTGGCCAGCAAAGGTCATTCAAAATCAGCATCCTTGGGAGCTTTATCTCTGCTTCCAGAAGAAGAAAAGCCTGAATGGGATTTTGGTGAGTCAGATATGCAGAAAGAGCAAATAGAAAATTGGATCTCTGAATTTAAGACTATGAAACCTGTCTTAGATCCAAAACATATAGGATATTTAGACATGATGGCAGCAGAATCCTCAAATATGAGAACTCCTAGAATTGAGTATGATACTCATATGCCAGATGCACAAGGTGTATCTTCCGTTCCAAAAGTCTTTACTTTTGGGATAAATAATATGAATAATTTAATTTCCCAAATGCCAGAACAGCCTGTTCTTAATATTCAGTGTCAAAGTAGAGAGGAAATCAAGAATGCTATTCAGCTTCTTACACACTGGATTTTGTATAAAAAACAACAAGATCATAATGTAACTGGGCAGATGCTTGGAGCTCAGTTAGTCGCGGGTCTGTCAGGGTTAGCCTATGAATGGTGGCGCTGGTTGCCACAAGAAACTAGAAATGAGATACTTGCTTCAAATGAAGCAGATGAGCAAATTCTCTCTGCTCTTGGGAGAGAATTTTATGGACCCGAAGACCATGAAGACATAGATCATCTAGCTTCTTTGTTTATGACTGCTAGATTGTGTGATCTTGGTAAGGCTAATGAATACTTTTGTTATATGCAAAAGTTGTTAATAACTTCTGGGAAATCAGGCGATCCAGCCTATCTCAAGCACTACCTCCGTAGTTTCCCAGGACATGTCCCAGATGCCGTAGAACGTGCCCTTAAAGAAAAGAATATCCCGCTCCATACTTTATCTCTAGCACAACTTCAACAGCATATTATGGAAACTTGGCAAGAGCATTGTTTAGAGATAAGAGTAAATAAGGATATTAAGAGGCACCAGAAGATGTTTTCAGCATCTTTCTGCAAAGAAGTTGCAGGAATGCCAGATTGGGGGTGTGGTGCACATAACAGAGGTCATTTTGGCAAAGATTGCCACTGTAAGAAAAAGAAGAAATATTTTACCTCTGAGAAAAGGTATCATCCTGATAAGCCTTATCGACATAAGTCCAAATTTCGAAAACCCTTCCACAAGAAAAAATATGCTTATGGTAAGAAATATGTTAAGAGAAGGAAGGAAAAAGGTCCAGGAGATACATGTTTTATCTGTGGCAAAAAAGGACATTGGTCTTCTAAATGTCCTGATCGGAAAAATAAGCCAAGGTTGGCTGCTCTTAGCAAATCTTTAGACCCAACTTGGTGGGATTTCTGTTTGGTTTCATCTGAGCCTCCAGCTTCAGATGATGATATTGTTTTTCTGCCCGATTCTGAAGATGACTCTTCAGATAGTTCCGATCATGATCCTCCTCAGCTTGCTAAATGTGATCCCTCTTCTCTTTCCAGTTCAGATTCTGAGAGTGATGCACATTTAGGGGGGTGTGAGCTCCCAGATTTTGATTACAGTTTATATATGTTTTCTAAAGCCATTTCTCCGGTACAGTTAGAAAAAAGATTGGCTGATATTGATTTACAGCTCTCTACAATTCCAATCTTCAGACATAAAGAAAGAACTCTTTTAAGAGAGGAAAAGAAAGCTTTGCAGAGTCAAGTACAGAATTTGCAGCAAGATAAAGGAAAAGGTCAGATAGATTTAAGTTTTAATCCTGCAGTCCTTTATCAAGATTATCCAGGAAGTCACAGGGATCGACAGTCTCACAGAACTGATAGAGAAAATCTGCTTAGATTGAAATTAAAAGAAAAGCAGAAGCAAATAAGAAGTTTAGTTAAAGAAGCAGATGATATTAAGAGTGCTCTAACAGCCCTTTTGTTAGAAAAAGAACAGTCTTCAGAAGAAGAATTATCAAATGAGATTGAACGTGTATGTGGTCCTCTTTCGACTGAAAAGTCTCCTTCACCTGAAGAATCCCCATCTCCAAAGTCTCAAAGTCTAAGTCTGCTTGGAGCAGTTCAAGGTCCTAAACTTTTCATCACCTTACAGTTCTGTCCCAATGAGTTTAAGTCTTATCCTGTACAGTGTCTGCTAGATTCAGGATCCCAGTTTAATTTAGCCAAAGGAAATGCTTTACCTAGTTTTTACTGGGATAAAACTCAAGAATTTGGATCTGCCATACAAGGAACCCCTGTATATATGAATGGCAAAGCTGATAATTTCCCTATTTCTTTGTCTGGTAATAGATTAACAGTTTCTTTATTAAGGCTTGATTTGATTAAAGAAGATTGTGTGCTCGGTTCTGAGTTCTTGCATAAAGTCAGTCCTTTCTCTGTAAATACCCAAGCAAACTCCTTTACTTGTACAGTCAATAATAAATCTATTTCTTTACCCTTGAGTTATAGTTCTGTACAGCGGTGTAAAGCTATAGTTTCAACCGAGTCTCCTAATCCTCCTGCCTCACTGCATAAAATGGAAAGGTGCATGATTTTTGCAGAATTACACAGTGAGAAGTTCTTATCTGGGATAGCAGAGAAATTAAAAAGAGATTGTTGTTCAGAAAGTCCTAATGCTTTTTGGACAAGGGAAAAATATTTTGTATCTCTTCCTTTTGATCCTCTTCAAAAGATAAAACCTATGAAGGCCTCTGCTAGATTGATGAGTCCCAGTGAAAGAGAATTTTGTTCTAATGAAGTACAAGATCTCCTGAAAAAGGGTTTGATAGAACCATCTAAAAGTTCTTGGGCTTGTCGTGCTTTTGTTGTCAATAAGCATTCGGAGCAAAAAAGAGGAAAGCCCCGCCTGGTTGTTAATTTCAAGCCACTTAATGCAGTACTCCAGAAGATAAGGTATCCTCTCCCCGATAAAGCAAGTCTTCTTCAGAAAATCACTGGATGTACTATTTTTAGTAAATTTGATTTGAAGTCAGGGTTTTATCAGATTGGGATAGAACAGAAAGATAGATTCAAAACTGCCTTTGTTGTCCCTCATGGGCAGTATCAATGGAAAGTCCTTCCATTTGGAATTAACAATGCTCCCTCTGAATTCCAAAAACGAATGGAAGATATCTTTAGGGATATTCCGTGGCTAGCAGTATTTATTGATGATATTTTGATATGCTCCAAAAATCTACAAGATCATCTCAAACACTTACAAAAGTTTTATGAGCTAGTCTTCAAACATGGGTTAGTCTTATCTGAAAGTAAAATGGAGATAGGTAAGACTGAAATAGAATTTTTGGGTTTAAAGATCAAGGGAGGTCAGGTGGTTTTACAAAATCATGTATTACAGACATTTCAGCATTTCCCTGACCAGATTACAGACAAAACCCAGTTGCAGCGATTTTTGGGCTGCCTGAATTACATCAGACCCTTCTATAAAGGCCAAGCAGCAGATATGCATTGCCTACAGCAAAGGCTTAAGAAGAAGCCAATACCTTGGTCTGATAAAATGACTCTGGCGGTTCAGCAGATTAAAGCCAGAGTAAAAGAGCTCCCAGCTCTCTCCCTTCCTCAAGGAAATGGAAAGTTGATCATTGAAACTGATGCTTCGAGCACCACATGGGGAGGAGTTCTTATTGAAGAATTGGATGGAAAATCCAATATCTGCGGTTATGCTTCTGGCTCATTTAAAGGAGCTGAGTTAAATTATCCTTCCAGCCACAAGGAGATACTTGCTGTTAAGAAAACGGTTAATCATTTCATTTTGTATTTAAAACCAGTAAGATTTGTAATTAGGACAGATCTTAAAATCATGCCTGGTATCTTCAAAAATGAAAATTTAATGGCTGAAAATAGTAGCAGAATTCTAAAATGGTTTCTATGGCTTAGTAACTTTGACTATGATATTGTTTATAAGCCTGGTTATTTGAATTGTTTAGCTGATATGCTAACTCGTGAGACTTTGCAGTCAGAGCTACCAATCCTGAATATGTTTTCTGCTGGTTCTTCTGGTTCGAAGAAAGATCAAAGATGGATTCCAAAGAAGGATATAAGTGATAAAGGAAAGGCTCCTATGAATGAAGAGGAGTTAGAAAAGCAGACCCCTCCTTCGTCCCTGTTCTTGGCCCCATGGGACAAAGATATTTCTGAAGACGAACGCCAGCAGCTGCTGGATTATGCAAGCAAGGAAGACGCTGAAAAATACCTCAGTCTTACTCTTATTCGACAAATCCAAGCAAGTCCCTGTAAATTGCTCATTTTGGAGCGATGGGAGAAAGATGCTTTCTGCGGTTTAACTGAAGCTCAAGAAAAATTGGTGCAATGCAGTGAATTATGGCTTGATGGCAATGAAGAAAAGAACGGCTGGGTATGGTATGTTGATATTGGCCAAGGGGATCTAACCTGGAGATCCTATAATTTAATTCTCCAATTCTGTCGTGAGCAAAAATCTGTAATCATATGTGCAGACCCAGGGAATATGAGGAATCGAAAATGGTCAGGATGGACCCAAGTTTTCCTAGAAAAATTCTGCCCAAGAAAAGAATGGATTGAGCATAAAGCTAACTTTATACTTCATCTTGAAGCAGATATGCAAGCTGCTGATCAGGCAAATCAGTGGTTTAAATTCTTGCTAAGACACCATGGAGGAAGATATACTCCTCTGGAACATTATGTAACTGTCACACAGAAGTTTATAAAGAGAGATAGCCAAGGTAACAGATTGGACACCAAGGTCCATCGAAGAACTCTGCCACTCAACTACAGGGTTGAGTCTAATTTTGCTTCTGAATTTATGTTTGGTCCAAATGAAGCATTAAAAGGATCAGATGTTGAACAGTGCTTCGGAGAGAAGCTTTATCCTGACATGACTGATAGTGAACCTGAAAATGAGTATTGGCAGTTTCCTGAGACTCAGCCAAATTACATAGAAGAAGAACTGGTACGCAGAGAAATTGAAGAAAGCAATTATGATGACGGCTGTCTTGATTGTGTCTGTGGCGGTGTTCCAGGTCCTGGCGGTGTTCCAGGTCCTGGCGGTGAGACACATTGCGTCTGTGGATCCGGCTACTCTACTGATTAAAAACTCCCGTTGATTGTTTCCAGGAATGAAAGCCTAGTCGGTCCGATTTGATATCTTTTGTAAATATTCTGCTTTTTACGGAAGCCGTTGGTGGGCCTCTCCGCTTTTAAGATTGTCTGCCATGATTTCCTCGGGATGATTATTGTTCCCCCCCGAGATGCTTTGTAATAGTTAATGGGCCATGGTCTTGTCGGCCATAAGAATCTTTTGTCGCTGTCAAAGGTACCGGGTCCCCATATGGCGCTGCCTGATGAAGGGATGAGATAACATCGTGTGGTCCCACGATGCCCCGGAATCTCTTAGTGCTCTACTTTTGACTGGATAGTGTAAGTTCTAAGTGACCGGTTGACCGGATTTAGAATTATAAATACAAGGCCTTAGAACTCATTTGAGGCATCGAGTCGAGTCGCATGAGCAAGTAGTCCGCTCTGCAATTAAGTCGTCTGAGCAAGTAGTCCGCTCGACAGTGTTTAGGTGTGTGAGAGCCGAGCCCGTATGCTCTGCAAGTTGCCCATTTGGGTATAACATTGCACCAGAAAGGCAAAGACTCGTTCTGTAAAAAGTCTGTGTCTGTAAGAGCCGAGCCCGTATGCTCTGCAAGTTGCCCATTTGGGTATAACATTGCACCAGAAAGGTGAGGACTCCCTCTGTCAAAGTCTGTAAGTGAGGGTATGCTAGTAAGCATATCTTGGGACTCCCAGGAGCTTGAAATTAGCTATATGCCTTCGGGAAATAGTGAAATCTAAATGGACCCAAGACATTGTGCTTAGGCATAAGTCCAGAGTAAATATTGTGGTGACGAACTTCGCAATCCGAGGTCGATCCACTGTGTCTGTAATATTGTGGCATAAATAATAGCAGCAATTGCAATCTGTATCGTGTTGATGGCGTTTCTCTCAAAAGTTGTTATTTTCCCAATGTGTTGAATATTTCGGCTCAAGCAATGTTTAATTCCGCAAGATCCTGATAACTGGTATCAGAGCCAGTGAGGCGATTCTCATATTTGTCTGGTATTATCTATTTCTCTGTATTCCAGAAGCTTTTTATGCTTTATATTGCACATGTTTATGAATGTTTGGTTGAATGCTTTACAAACTCCTAAGGAACAAAATGTATCTTGTAGTTGGTGGAAATGACCGATGAGGAAATAGTGGAGACCATTAAGGTGTAAGCGTAGTGCGGAAGTCATAGCAGTAAGGCCCGTGGGAAGGGGAGTAAGTCTATTTGTTGCCCGCAGCGTAGAAGTCAGCCCTCACCTTATTCAGCATGGACCCTACTATGGATACAGTTCAGCTGACAACACTGGAGTGCCAATCAGCCAATGACGTGGAAGTCTCCCTAGCAGATAGGCGATCTAGTTCTTTTAATCCTTCCACTTTTGATAGTGCAGATGCTTCTTATATTACAATAGATGACCAGGATTCCTCTGCAAATTGGGAATTACCTCAGATTTTACCAAAGGATGTATACAGACTCAGATGGTGGAATTTAACCTCTGCCACCCAAATTAAAGTTTCAAGTATTGATGTTTCCTTTACCGACAACCAAGAACCAATCCATATCTCTTTGTTAGATAAATCTCAAATTGATTGGGCAAAAGAAAGGAAGTTTAAATATGCACACTTCGGTGCCGTTAAACTTGGTTTAGGTCCCTTGGTCCGTCCCCGTCTTTCTGTTTCTTCTTTATGTTGTGTAGTTGATACTAGACATAATAATTTTTCTGATGCAGTCATAGGTGGTTTCACTGCCCCACTTCATGATGGCCCTGCTTTCGGTACTATATATCCTCGCTTTTCTGTCAGTCTAGACGACCCACATATATACAATCTCTTGAAAGCCTACATTCTCCCCAAAGGTTTTGACATGTTGAATGGATCCAAGATTATCCAACTGAAAGGAGGTGTTTGCGTTCGATTTGGCAATGACACCCTTCCCCAGCTTAGGTCTCAAGTTCATAACAGTTCCGCAGACTGCAGCGTGGTGGAAACACCCAAATCTCGTTCCCGAAATGCAACTCCAATTACTTTTAATTGGACGGGTATAAAGTATCCCCAGTCTTGGGAGATGAAGTACACAGAACTTAGGCATCAAGAAAGGGTTAAAGCTCTTATGAACCCAAAACCCTTAGTTTTTGATGAATCTACTTCTTCTTTCAGATCTTCTGCACAGGAACCAATTCCCAGATTCCAACCTCCTCTGATCAAGTCAGCATCATTGTCATCTTATCATAATGCAAGGCGTCAAGCAATGTCTAATCAATTGTCTAGACAATCCTCTGTACAAAAAGAGTCTTCTGTAAATATAGAGTCCTCTGTTGATAACCCCTCAGAATCATTTACTGGTTTGTCTGATTTTGAGCATAGAGGTCAGCATGCAAATTGTCCCGCATGCAATAAAATTAAACAAAAATTAAAACAAAAAGAGAAACACCAGTCTCACCAGTCTCATCATGAGTTTCCAACTCTAGGAATGTTTTCGTTGCCAAGACAAAATTCTTCTATGGAAACAAATGTCCAAGGCCAAAAATCCTATATCCCTGGTCGAAACCTCCCTGAAACTCCCTTCAGACAGTATACTGCAGATGGTCAATCCCGTCGTGAGTTTTTACCCATAAAGTCTTCTGCAGCTGATCAGAGTGTGTCTGATGAAATTAAGTTAGCCAATTGGGGAAATTTGCAGCAGTTCTGCACTGCCAGAAATCTGGATGATATGGCAAATGATATCCTGACTCTGAAAGCTTCTCATGAGAATCAAAGGATTCAAATTGAAAGAGTGGCTACCAAAATAGATTTACTAGATCATCTGTTGCATGATACAACAGAAATTGAAAAGGCTGTAAAAATAGCCGCTGATAAGCTACATAAGAGGATGCAAGTTCTTGAAGATTTAATAAGAACAACACAGGAACTTAAAAGAAAAGAATATAGAGTTCCTGATCATGTTTTAAAATTGGCCAGCAAAGGTCATTCAAAATCAGCATCCTTGGGAGCTTTATCTCTGCTTCCAGAAGAAGAAAAGCCTGAATGGGATTTTGGTGAGTCAGATATGCAGAAAGAGCAAATAGAAAATTGGATCTCTGAATTTAAGACTATGAAACCTGTCTTAGATCCAAAACATATAGGATATTTAGACATGATGGCAGCAGAATCCTCAAATATGAGAACTCCTAGAATTGAGTATGATACTCATATGCCAGATGCACAAGGTGTATCTTCCGTTCCAAAAGTCTTTACTTTTGGGATAAATAATATGAATAATTTAATTTCCCAAATGCCAGAACAGCCTGTTCTTAATATTCAGTGTCAAAGTAGAGAGGAAATCAAGAATGCTATTCAGCTTCTTACACACTGGATTTTGTATAAAAAACAACAAGATCATAATGTAACTGGGCAGATGCTTGGAGCTCAGTTAGTCGCGGGTCTGTCAGGGTTAGCCTATGAATGGTGGCGCTGGTTGCCACAAGAAACTAGAAATGAGATACTTGCTTCAAATGAAGCAGATGAGCAAATTCTCTCTGCTCTTGGGAGAGAATTTTATGGACCCGAAGACCATGAAGACATAGATCATCTAGCTTCTTTGTTTATGACTGCTAGATTGTGTGATCTTGGTAAGGCTAATGAATACTTTTGTTATATGCAAAAGTTGTTAATAACTTCTGGGAAATCAGGCGATCCAGCCTATCTCAAGCACTACCTCCGTAGTTTCCCAGGACATGTCCCAGATGCCGTAGAACGTGCCCTTAAAGAAAAGAATATCCCGCTCCATACTTTATCTCTAGCACAACTTCAACAGCATATTATGGAAACTTGGCAAGAGCATTGTTTAGAGATAAGAGTAAATAAGGATATTAAGAGGCACCAGAAGATGTTTTCAGCATCTTTCTGCAAAGAAGTTGCAGGAATGCCAGATTGGGGGTGTGGTGCACATAACAGAGGTCATTTTGGCAAAGATTGCCACTGTAAGAAAAAGAAGAAATATTTTACCTCTGAGAAAAGGTATCATCCTGATAAGCCTTATCGACATAAGTCCAAATTTCGAAAACCCTTCCACAAGAAAAAATATGCTTATGGTAAGAAATATGTTAAGAGAAGGAAGGAAAAAGGTCCAGGAGATACATGTTTTATCTGTGGCAAAAAAGGACATTGGTCTTCTAAATGTCCTGATCGGAAAAATAAGCCAAGGTTGGCTGCTCTTAGCAAATCTTTAGACCCAACTTGGTGGGATTTCTGTTTGGTTTCATCTGAGCCTCCAGCTTCAGATGATGATATTGTTTTTCTGCCCGATTCTGAAGATGACTCTTCAGATAGTTCCGATCATGATCCTCCTCAGCTTGCTAAATGTGATCCCTCTTCTCTTTCCAGTTCAGATTCTGAGAGTGATGCACATTTAGGGGGGTGTGAGCTCCCAGATTTTGATTACAGTTTATATATGTTTTCTAAAGCCATTTCTCCGGTACAGTTAGAAAAAAGATTGGCTGATATTGATTTACAGCTCTCTACAATTCCAATCTTCAGACATAAAGAAAGAACTCTTTTAAGAGAGGAAAAGAAAGCTTTGCAGAGTCAAGTACAGAATTTGCAGCAAGATAAAGGAAAAGGTCAGATAGATTTAAGTTTTAATCCTGCAGTCCTTTATCAAGATTATCCAGGAAGTCACAGGGATCGACAGTCTCACAGAACTGATAGAGAAAATCTGCTTAGATTGAAATTAAAAGAAAAGCAGAAGCAAATAAGAAGTTTAGTTAAAGAAGCAGATGATATTAAGAGTGCTCTAACAGCCCTTTTGTTAGAAAAAGAACAGTCTTCAGAAGAAGAATTATCAAATGAGATTGAACGTGTATGTGGTCCTCTTTCGACTGAAAAGTCTCCTTCACCTGAAGAATCCCCATCTCCAAAGTCTCAAAGTCTAAGTCTGCTTGGAGCAGTTCAAGGTCCTAAACTTTTCATCACCTTACAGTTCTGTCCCAATGAGTTTAAGTCTTATCCTGTACAGTGTCTGCTAGATTCAGGATCCCAGTTTAATTTAGCCAAAGGAAATGCTTTACCTAGTTTTTACTGGGATAAAACTCAAGAATTTGGATCTGCCATACAAGGAACCCCTGTATATATGAATGGCAAAGCTGATAATTTCCCTATTTCTTTGTCTGGTAATAGATTAACAGTTTCTTTATTAAGGCTTGATTTGATTAAAGAAGATTGTGTGCTCGGTTCTGAGTTCTTGCATAAAGTCAGTCCTTTCTCTGTAAATACCCAAGCAAACTCCTTTACTTGTACAGTCAATAATAAATCTATTTCTTTACCCTTGAGTTATAGTTCTGTACAGCGGTGTAAAGCTATAGTTTCAACCGAGTCTCCTAATCCTCCTGCCTCACTGCATAAAATGGAAAGGTGCATGATTTTTGCAGAATTACACAGTGAGAAGTTCTTATCTGGGATAGCAGAGAAATTAAAAAGAGATTGTTGTTCAGAAAGTCCTAATGCTTTTTGGACAAGGGAAAAATATTTTGTATCTCTTCCTTTTGATCCTCTTCAAAAGATAAAACCTATGAAGGCCTCTGCTAGATTGATGAGTCCCAGTGAAAGAGAATTTTGTTCTAATGAAGTACAAGATCTCCTGAAAAAGGGTTTGATAGAACCATCTAAAAGTTCTTGGGCTTGTCGTGCTTTTGTTGTCAATAAGCATTCGGAGCAAAAAAGAGGAAAGCCCCGCCTGGTTGTTAATTTCAAGCCACTTAATGCAGTACTCCAGAAGATAAGGTATCCTCTCCCCGATAAAGCAAGTCTTCTTCAGAAAATCACTGGATGTACTATTTTTAGTAAATTTGATTTGAAGTCAGGGTTTTATCAGATTGGGATAGAACAGAAAGATAGATTCAAAACTGCCTTTGTTGTCCCTCATGGGCAGTATCAATGGAAAGTCCTTCCATTTGGAATTAACAATGCTCCCTCTGAATTCCAAAAACGAATGGAAGATATCTTTAGGGATATTCCGTGGCTAGCAGTATTTATTGATGATATTTTGATATGCTCCAAAAATCTACAAGATCATCTCAAACACTTACAAAAGTTTTATGAGCTAGTCTTCAAACATGGGTTAGTCTTATCTGAAAGTAAAATGGAGATAGGTAAGACTGAAATAGAATTTTTGGGTTTAAAGATCAAGGGAGGTCAGGTGGTTTTACAAAATCATGTATTACAGACATTTCAGCATTTCCCTGACCAGATTACAGACAAAACCCAGTTGCAGCGATTTTTGGGCTGCCTGAATTACATCAGACCCTTCTATAAAGGCCAAGCAGCAGATATGCATTGCCTACAGCAAAGGCTTAAGAAGAAGCCAATACCTTGGTCTGATAAAATGACTCTGGCGGTTCAGCAGATTAAAGCCAGAGTAAAAGAGCTCCCAGCTCTCTCCCTTCCTCAAGGAAATGGAAAGTTGATCATTGAAACTGATGCTTCGAGCACCACATGGGGAGGAGTTCTTATTGAAGAATTGGATGGAAAATCCAATATCTGCGGTTATGCTTCTGGCTCATTTAAAGGAGCTGAGTTAAATTATCCTTCCAGCCACAAGGAGATACTTGCTGTTAAGAAAACGGTTAATCATTTCATTTTGTATTTAAAACCAGTAAGATTTGTAATTAGGACAGATCTTAAAATCATGCCTGGTATCTTCAAAAATGAAAATTTAATGGCTGAAAATAGTAGCAGAATTCTAAAATGGTTTCTATGGCTTAGTAACTTTGACTATGATATTGTTTATAAGCCTGGTTTCTAGGGATATTGTTTGGAACGGAAGATACACCCTGTGCATCTGGCATATGAGTATCATACTCAATTCTAGGAGTTCTCATATTTGAGGATTCTGCTGCCATCATGTCTAAATCTCCTATATGTTTTGGATCTAAGACAGGTTTCATAGTCTTAAATTCAGAGATCCAATTTTCTATTTGCTCTTTCTGCATATCTGACTCACCAAAATCCCATTCAGGCTTTTCTTCTTCTGGAAGCAGAGATAAAGCTCCCAAGGATGCTGATTTTGAATGACCTTTGCTGGCCAATTTTAAAACATGATCAGGAACTCTATATTCTTTTCTTTTAAGTTCCTGTGTTGTTCTTATTAAATCTTCAAGAACTTGCATCCTCTTATGTAGCTTATCAGCGGCTATTTTTACAGCCTTTTCAATTTCTGTTGTATCATGCAACAGATGATCTAGTAAATCTATTTTGGTAGCCACTCTTTCAATTTGAATCCTTTGATTCTCATGAGAAGCTTTCAGAGTCAGGATATCATTTGCCATATCATCCAGATTTCTGGCAGTGCAGAACTGCTGCAAATTTCCCCAATTGGCTAACTTAATTTCATCAGACACACTCTGATCAGCTGCAGAAGACTTTATGGGTAAAAACTCACGACGGGATTGACCATCTGCAGTATACTGTCTGAAGGGAGTTTCAGGGAGGTTTCGACCAGGGATATAGGATTTTTGGCCTTGGACATTTGTTTCCATAGAAGAATTTTGTCTTGGCAACGAAAACATTCCTAGAGTTGGAAACTCATGATGAGACTGGTGAGACTGGTGTTTCTCTTTTTGTTTTAATTTTTGTTTAATTTTATTGCATGCGGGACAATTTGCATGCTGACCTCTATGCTCAAAATCAGACAAACCAGTAAATGATTCTGAGGGGTTATCAACAGAGGACTCTATATTTACAGAAGACTCTTTTTGTACAGAGGATTGTCTAGACAATTGATTAGACATTGCTTGACGCCTTGCATTATGATAAGATGACAATGATGCTGACTTGATCAGAGGAGGTTGGAATCTGGGAATTGGTTCCTGTGCAGAAGATCTGAAAGAAGAAGTAGATTCATCAAAAACTAAGGGTTTTGGGTTCATAAGAGCTTTAACCCTTTCTTGATGCCTAAGTTCTGTGTACTTCATCTCCCAAGACTGGGGATACTTTATACCCGTCCAATTAAAAGTAATTGGAGTTGCATTTCGGGAACGAGATTTGGGTGTTTCCACCACGCTGCAGTCTGCGGAACTGTTATGAACTTGAGACCTAAGCTGGGGAAGGGTGTCATTGCCAAATCGAACGCAAACACCTCCTTTCAGTTGGATAATCTTGGATCCATTCAACATGTCAAAACCTTTGGGGAGAATGTAGGCTTTCACTGCCCCACTTCATGATGGCCCTGCTTTCGGTACTATATATCCTCGCTTTTCTGTCAGTCTAGACGACCCACATATATACAATCTCTTGAATAAATCTAAAGTGCAAAAGCTGACAATAAATTGTTAAACGGTTGCTTGTCTAGAGTCTATTGGAAACTTTCTCATCACTCTACCCATTTGTGAGACACCACCATCCCCTGTGTTATTTTTCTATCTAGCATAAGTGTAGGTAGTCTCCCTGGTTCCTTCATCCGAGAGATTGTAGTGTTGAGGTTATTGAGTCTGTTATCCACTAAGTCGCACTTAGGTGGATTTCCAGTAAGCAGTCAAAGACTTGAACAATCAATTGTTCGTCACATATTTTCCAAAGTTCACCAAGCCATTTTTGGTCCTTTTGTAAATTTGCATGACCATGCCCCACAGGGTTTGTAATAAAGTGCGCTAGCATGGTGGTCTTTGAGTGACTCGGTTCCCTAGGACTTAATAACCAAAGAAGGTATTCCAAGGAGTTTTTTCCCTTGTTGATTATGCTTTGCCTTTAGCCGAGTATAATTGATGGGTTTTTCTCCTGCACCTCCAAAGTTGGAATGCCCAAAGTGGTGGTTAGGTGGGGGTTATTAGAGTCCATTTTGTAATGCTTATAAACATGCTAGGCGCTAAATTCTTGTCGTTTGGTCATGTATTAGGTCCCCCAGAAGTTTCAGTCAATTCCGAGAAAAATAATTTTTTCGCATTTTTTAGCCATTTTTTAATGGTTTAAATGAAAAAATTCAAGTGGTGATAAAAGTGTGATCCGGAGTCGGACTTTGGCGCAGGGATGCTCGTTTTCAAGCTCAAAGTATCCTCTTTACCTTGGTAACCGGTTTTCCTATGTTTCGAGCAACCAAAACGCCCCGTGGAGCAGTTTTGCCTATCAGAGCTACAGAATGGCACTTTAATTGCTAATGGTGCTACAATTGCACCATTATAAAAATTTAAAATAATCGAAAGATGAATATGTCACATGCCAAATTGACATGGCATAAGTCATTTTAGTTGGGCAACTATAGTAAAGAGAGAAAGCATGTGATTAAAGGTTGAATTAAAAGTGAGCGAGTGATTATTTACATAGTCGTCCAACCTTCACGTGGGATGATTTCTCCATGGTCATGCTCGACTTGGATGACAAATCATTTGATGGGCGTTTAAAGTTTAAGTTTAAAACCTTATGATATATATTATTTGGTGGGCAACTATGTAAAAGGTTGAGGCATTACTTGTTTCACGTGAATGTTCTATTTACAAAAGTCCGCCCCTCTCATCCTTCACGTGGGCCAGCCGGACTTCTCCGACACGGCCATGTTTTAGATTAAAGATAAGATTAAATGGGTGCGCCTACCTCATTATGAGGTGGCACCACCCACATGGTTTAACTTCTATTCAAAGCGACCAGCTCAACCGTCATTTCCAACGCAGCAACGAAACATCACTCCACCTCCATCTTCACGCATGAGCTGCTTTCATCCTCACGGCACCTTCCTGTTTGAAGATTTTTTTCGAAGTAAGGTAATGCATTTCCATTGGCTATGAGCTTTCCTTGCTCTACAATCAAGGTCCTTAGGGTTTTGCGCCCTAGCTACTTGCCTTGTGCTATAAATTGAGGAGCTTACCTCCATTGTAAAGGATCTGAGCATTGAATCTCTGCACTTGTAATTTGTTTAATCGAAATAAAGTTGAAAGGCTTTGGAGGCTATATGTCGTGTAGCTATCTCATTGGATGTATGTTTTGTTGATCTTCTGAGGTGATATCTCACTAGTTACTTGTCATTTTGCAAAAATATTATGTGATTATCTAGCTTAGATGGCCTTTGTGCCGATAGTGTAAGCATTCATCGTTTTGATTTGCTTATAAATGCTCGATTAGTTAGAGATAGTGAAGCAACAAGTGTATTCAGTTGTACTATTGCCCTTCAAATCTCTATTAATTGTGTATTCTAGATTTAATTCATTTTTTTTGTAAGTGTTTGTGACAGTGCAGGACAAAGTCTGAGGAAGGAGAAAGGAGCTTAGTTGCATCCCCATCCGCCTTAGATGATTGGTTATCTTGATCTAATTATCCTTGAACTGCAGGCATATTGGGCTCTTTAATCTTTCAAATATCAAAGCTGGTTTTGTGCTCCTTCTACACTACAAAATCTAAATTCTTCTTCATCACTTAGTTACCTTTGCTTAATGAAAGTTAGATCCGCATTTACATCTCAATAGCTTTCTGTCATTAAGCATACAAATATCAGATCTAGATTGCTTTCAAAGTTCACCTTTAAGCTAGATCTAAGTATGCAATTCTTTATACTTGAAGTAGGCATTTTTCCTAAAAAATTTCCAAGTATAAAATCAGAAATTTCTTTTCTATTTTATTTGATTAACCCATTGTTTTCTATGTTGTTAGCTTGCTGGTTTTTAGCAGTTCCAACAGAAACAAGAAGGAAACTCTGGCCAATTTTTGCCAGAAAGTGCCAAAAAACACTTCCCGAGGACCCTATTTCACCAACTCTTCACTCTATAAATTTGTAAGCCCTTAGATCCTAATTTAAAAGGACTAAGAGGCACTTCTTCCAGCAACCATTGTAAAAATTAATAAACGAGAGCAAGTAGGCTACATAGCGCCCACATCCCATCCTCCCTGGGGGGATTCGCGTGTTCCTTTTGCATGGCGTGAATTTTTCTAACATTTTGTGTAGGGTGTATACTTTGATTAGATAGTTAATTTTTGTATTCTTTTCATTAAATAAAGCTAATCTCGTTGCCACAAAGTATGCTCTCACCTCCACCCAAAGGCATTGCCAGTGGAGGTTGATCAGAAAGTGAGACATAGATTCGGCAAGTTTATTTGTTTTATGTAAGTTATTGATTTAATTTCATATACTGCAAGCACTAAAAATTTGAACAAATATTCTGTTGTTTCTCGAAGTATGCTCTTTCCCCTGCGAACACTGGTCCCAGGGAAACCAGAAAAGAGTGCAACAACTCATTAATTCTCAAACACTTAATAATTACTCACATTAATAAAATTAAGAACCCTCAAGATAGTGAAAATACGACACTCGAACATTGAGTAGCGCGTGGGGAAATTTCTCAAGAGAAGCAGGAACCACTGGAGAGCGACCTTAGGGCACCGTTAGACTACATCCTTGTTGGTGTAGTGTTGAACACGCCCTCGTGACTCCGCTCCAGCCCACACGTCTTTGTGAGGAGCCACCTTTGCCCAATTTCCAGACATTACTCCCTGTACCTCACAGTATATCAAGAGCTCCCATTTTCCCCTCTAATCAACTCATCCTAATAATTCCTAAAATTGACCAAGAACACAATTGTAAAGTATTTACTTTCAAAGCAGCATTTAATTTGACTCCACGGAACTGGTCTCTGATTTTGGTTATTTACTTTTAAATAATATCTTGTCGTGATACTTATATTCATATGTGTTGCGTAATTATCTTTATTTTGCAATAGTCTTCATCAAATGTTTTAACGCCAAAAACTCCTAAATAACATCTCTCATCCAAAAGAACTAAGTATCTAAATCCTTAGTAACATTAACAGGGTCTACCCCCCTTGACTTCGTTAGGAGTTAAGCTTAAATGGAGGAGTCAAGATCAAGTGACAGTACTTGACTCAGACTTGCCCCCAAGGACGCACCTAGCAGCTTGAAGATTTCTGCTGCGTTAACCCCAGGTGCGTAAGAGGCAGCAACATTTTGGCGCCATTGCCGGGGATAAATCTTTTTATTCCTGGAGTTCGACTTACCTGCAATTTCTTTTTGTTGTTTTACCTTTTCGATTGACCTAGTCCAACAAATCTGAAGTTTGGACTCGGTCCATCTGGCGACTCCACTGTCCATAAACCAATCAAGGTATTCCACAAGAAGAAACCCTATCGGCTTACTTGATTTCATTCCTGATCCCCAAAAGGTTTATCGAAGGAGGACAAGTAAGCTAACCTCTCGTAGGATCCTTGAAAATCTAGGATCCGAGTCTCTCTCAAACATCCATTTCCTTTTTAGAGAAAATAGTGAAATTAATAACATGGCTACAGGTGATGCCTACTTTAAACCCCTTGACTTCACTCAGATAGCAGGTCAACCACACACTCTACCGGACAATGCTATCGAGAAGCTTCCGACTTTCCAAGGGAACAATGCTATCAGTGCCGAAGTCCATCTAGGAAAAATCTCAAAGTGTTTCCTCAACTAGGTTAGAGATCCCACCCAAACACATGATGACGTTGTTATCACATATATAGTAGCCGGGCTACAATACATTATTTTTCTCATTCCAGTACACTATTCAGCCAGTTCCCTTACATTTGAGATGCTGAGATGAGCATCTATATTGGATCACTATCAGATTGTGGACAGCAGTTGTATTCCCCATGCCATGACTGAGTTTCAGGACACTCAGAGAGATGCCCGATATAGCCATCATACCATTGGTACAGAGCAGTCAGTAGTGCCCAGAGTTACAGCAGCAGTTCCAGAGGACAGATGATGGTACAGGTTGATGTGCATTCAGGTATATGACTCAGCAGGTATATTATTGTGTTATGGTTAGATTGCTTTTATACTTATTCTTATAGCATGTCTTAACACTTAGTGTCATGATCTGGCGATCATATAGATACATGGACCTGGTTGACCTATTATTTATATCATATTGTCCCTACTCAGACTTAGAAGTTCACTATTCATACTCATTGGTACATACCCTCCTTAGGGAGAATAGAGGTGATCATTACACCATACTCTGGCTTGCTAGTGTTGGCTCCACCATTTCATTTGTCTTCATCCATCCGTGGCCTACCTTTTAGATTATTACCCTGATTTGCTACTTGACTAGTGACATGGAGGACCTTTCCCCACTGTAGCCTCTGTATTGGATGAGCTTCCCTGTTTATTGTGTCTCGGCTCTGAGTTGGTGACAAAACTTACCTATGGTGAGTTGGAGTTCCTTGAGAATTCCCCCTAGTCACTAAAGTTGTGTTGGCTAAACCTGAAACTTTTAGTGCTGCCATCAATGCGAAATCTTGAAAAATGAAATGCTATATCTTGTATATGAAAGAAATGCCAATTGAAAATGGCCATGAAAAATAAAATGTTATATATTTTGGAAAAATAAATACCTAGGTAAACAAGTTGTCCATGACACACCTAGAAGTGCTCAGGTAAACAAGTGCCTTAAAAACACACCTGCAGCAGAAAGCCTAAAAATAAATGTAAATCTATGC
Source organism: Larix kaempferi (assembly GCA_027924585.1). Classification (NCBI taxonomy): domain Eukaryota; kingdom Viridiplantae; phylum Streptophyta; class Pinopsida; order Pinales; family Pinaceae; genus Larix; species Larix kaempferi. The sequence goes on from BSBM01000727.1 coordinate 4,400,638, forward strand.
AATGCGTTTGTAAACACACATAGATCAAGGCTATGGAAACCTCAGGCCCAAAAAGCAATGGAACTTAAATGTTATATCTAAACAATTGCTGGCCTTGTTTGTATTATGGATTGTGCGCATCTGTGAAGGTGAATAAACCCTCTTTAAACAACTCATCCAATTGTGAGACACCGCCATTCCCTGTGTTATTGCTCATTCAGTATATACTATGGTGTACATTCCCTTTCCCTTGCCGAAGTGTCACAAAGTCAAGTCAGTCAAGTCATCCCTTAGCCTAGCCAGTTATTTCAGCCTTCACCCTTCACTAGCAAATTGATCACAACTATGAAGTGAGTATGATCCTGAAAGTCTAGTCTGAGTAACAATAATAACTAACGACACTATATATTTGGATTTAGATCGCCAGTCATGATTACTTTGTGTTTTAGTAGCTATTTGAATAAATTGTAAAGCATGTATTAACCTTGACACCTTGCAGCAGCTATGGATGATAGTCTGAGTTGTATTTGGTCTTGGTTAGACCTAGTTTGACCATGGAGGACCATGAGACATGAGATGTTGGACCTTATGATGATATGGATAGATGATATATGGTCTATGTACACATACAGGATGATTCTATGCAGCAGCTACAGGGTTATGATGATGATTCTTGGGATACAGCAGTGTTTGGTCATTTACAGATCATTATTATTGGCCTTGTTCCGGTACATTGGATATTTATTTTGATCATGCAGAGATTCATATGATGTATGAGTACACATCTTCTGAGTCCAATGGGACAGTTTGTTTTCAGTTCCGGGCACTTACAGTGATGATTTAGCCTCAGTAGGCTGTCCTAGTGCAGTTTTGGTCTGTTGGAGGCCCTGTCGGAGCAGAGATGACTTTTATCCGGTTGACCTAGGGCGCTGATGATGGAGGGGGTGGTCCAGCCACTTGTTTTTACCATTATACCCCCCTCCCGGACACATTGGTACCCTCACCTTGACAGCGCCATCACTCCAGGAGGCAGTTTGGGCAGTTTCACGTTTCCCGAGGCATTTCAGGATTGGTAGAAATGGCTATTGAGGAAATCGATTTGGGCTACTGAGGCAAAGTTATGGCGTGGGATGATCAGTGATGATAGATCGGGACCTTCCACACCTCCTCCAGCAGTTTCAGCTTCATCGGGGCCCGCATCCATCACTTATGGCACTTTCTGTGGATTTTTTGAGGTCTTTTGAGGACCACGACTTCACCTTGGAGGCACGATTTGGTACTTTCATGATTATTTATTGGTTATTGTGCCATGGGGATTGACCAAGGAGGGATAAAATTACCCCTTGGACCCACCATGAGCCTCTTATGATATTTTGTCATCATGATTTGGTGGGACTCCCCTCTCCTAGGGCGACTTTGTCCACTTATGTTATATTTTATGTGTGATCCATGTATTATGTTGTTGAGCTCATCTCAACCATTGATTAGACATTTGTATCTTTTAATCTTAGCCACTCATTCAAAAAGTGGTTAGGGTTTTGGTGCCTCTCCTTCCTATTTAAAGGAGAGAGCCTCTCATTGTAAAGGGTCTTTGGCTCTTGGATTATTGGTATAGAAAAATATTCTTGTGGAAATTCTTGTGGTCTCCTTTGCATCTGGTGTTCTTAGATGGTGATTGGAAAGTCTATTGCAACCTAGCATTTGGAAATTGTGGTAAGATCTATCTTTTGTTTGGAAATCATTGTTTGTCTACAGGAGGGCGACTTCAACAAGGGCGATTTTGCAAGGCTTCTTCAAATCGACTTTCTTGGCATTCGCTTGTATCAGGGGGTTATCATTAGTATCATTGTGATCTATGCTATCTTTCTGTTACTTCTTTTGTGGCATTAGTCTTATCTCTTGATGCATCAAATCTGATATTGTTGACGTTTGTTGTGCAGGAGAGAGGGCGCATTGGCTTCTTGGACTAAATCGATTTGCATAGAGACTACCTCAAAGCTTCCAAATTGATCGGGATTGCATAGATCATCATCATCAAGGCATCTACAAGGTTATCCAGGTAAGATCCACAGGTTTGTTTCTCTTTCCTTTATCCAATCCATTGACATAATTCATAAATTGTTAAAACCCTAAATACTTCAAAATCCCCATTTTACATTTTGTCAGATCTACTTAGATCTAGTGGGTTGTTGGGCATGATATTGAAAACCCACCTCTATAGCATCCACGGCATCCCGGATCTATAGTTTGGTGTGGATTGGCTTCCGTTTGACCCCTCTCCCAAGCCAACTTAGCTTCTCCCAAGGAAGGCGCACTTCACCATTTGAGCAAGTTGACCTAGATCTAGTTGATGGGTGTTTGAGATTTCACTTGATTTGACATCTACACATCAAATAACATACACCCAGGTTGTCCCTTTCTTGAAATTCACCTTGTGGGCCCCATTCCACATTTTAAGGGATTTAATCCCCATTTTGGACCACTTGGAACACTTAAACTCAGATCTACAACGATCTAACCGGTGGATTGCCACGAAATTATAGATCCATATTCCTACTTGACTGATCTACCCGGATCTAAAGTTTGGATGCCATCCGACGTGATTTGACCCACCTAAACCCCGATTGAAGCCTCCTTAGGGAAAGTCGCACCACCTTGGAGAAGTGAGTTCACTCACTTCGAGGAACTGGGTACTTGAGATTATTGCAGATCCGGAATCAGAATAATTCAAAACCTAGGTCTAGACTGTCACTTTGTCAAATCTTGCCTTGGGGACGGCATTCCTTGTTTTAAGGGATTGTGGTCCACTTGGGTTAAACCTAGATCTATACACATTCAACCATCAAAACCTACATTGCCCACTTATCTCATGTTGTTGGAGTTCTAAACCACAAGTCAACCCTACTTTGACTCCACTTCCCAATTCCCAAGGCACTGGTTTATCTCCAAGACAACCCACTCTCCTAGATTGTTGGATTGACTTGTGGTTTGACTTGTGCATGGTGAACTATACCTTTGAAGACATCATGGACCATGGTCAAGATTGTCTCATGTACTAGTTAGCCCCAATCTGACCCCTAAACAACCCTGCATTGGACACGGTTCCCAAGGCAGTGGATCTTTTAACATTGACCTAGTACACTAGCCCTAGATCTTACTTTAAACATTATAAGTCACTTTCACTTCAACTATGAACCAAAGCTACACCTATTGAACCCCTCACTTGGCTTGTGACTTCATCCTTAGGTCTAGGATAAACCATACACCTAACTTCACTTAGAAATACCTTGATTTGGTGTCTTGGTTTTGATCTCTCCTGTCGGGAGTAGATCGGGTCTCCCCCTTTGTTGTCTGGGCTAGATAACATAAAGTGAAGGTTGCCTCGACTGGCGTGACAACCATACATATTGGAGGTCGAGGTGATCGTGGTTGCACCTTTTGAGTTGCCCTTCCCTATTGCCATCCATGACTGGATCCATCCATAGGGGTAACTACATCTTAGGTGATAACAGACGTCTATATGAAACTTTTTGCTCTGTCCTTAGAAGAAGACGTATGTGAATGGTAACTCGGCCTTGATGATAACTGCTATGCATCCTATGATGATTTCTTGAAAGGGTTCAAGACAAGATGGAGAGTTAAGAATGAACCCCGCCATCAATTAGCTGCTCTCCATACCATAAAGAGAAATGAAAATGAAACTATGGAAGAGTTTAATAAGAAGTTCAAAGATTTGGTGGCAAGTATTCATGCTGATCTCAAACCACCAAACAAATCCATCCTTGTTTACTATATGGAAGCCCTTAGTGGGGAAATGAGATACCAGTTAAGGGATAAAGAACCTGACACTCTAAAAAAGGCTCAAGAGATGGCTATTAAAATTGATTTAAATATGCAATCATCAGGAAAATCAAATATCCATGGATTCACTAGGGCTCTCGCCAAGCCGCATGAATCAAAAGATAAGGCACCTAGCCATGATGCTCATGATAAAAATATCAAACTTAACCGAGAAAATGGAATCCATGGAGGCTAATTATGTTGATCAATTGAAAATCAAATATCCATGGATTCATGAGGGCTCTCACCAAGCCGCATGAATCAAAAGATAAGGCACCTAGCCATGATGCTCATGATAAAAATATCAAACTTAACCGAGAAAATGGAATCCATGGAGGCTAATTATGTTGATCAATTGAAAATAATGCAAAATAGAGTGATAAACATGGAGAGAAACACATCCAATCAAAAGAATTTTCCAAATAAGGGAAGTTGGGGTCAAAAGAAAAATCATCATCAAGATAATAGGCCCCCTCATCAACTAGAGTCAGCTAATATGGTTGAAGAAGTTCCCCCTTACTGCAGACCCTGTGATGCATTTCATGAAGAATCCACCTGCTACCAAGCATATCATATCAAGGAGCATGGATTCCCTGAAGTTAGCAATAATGACGGATTTTCAAGCGAGCCTGAAAGCATAAATGTTGTAGGATAAATTCACCATATTAAAAAAGAACACTGGAAACAAGCTCGAGATTATAGTCAAGAAAAAGACAACATTTCCAAGTACTTTGGTGTGAGGCCTCCACCCGAGCATATCAAAGAAATGGCTAATGCTAGATTCAAAGGAGCTACCTATCAAAGAAAGGAGAAAGCAGGGCCATCAAAGACCCAACAATATGTGCCAAAGGTAATAAATTCATCTGATACCAATGATATAAATGTTGATTTGGGTAATTGGTTTGGAAGTGCTAAAATGTTAGTCCCTATGACTCAAGTCCTCAAAATACCCCATCAAAAGGAAAATCTGATGAGAATCATAGATTCTCCTCCAGAAAGACCAATTGAGAAGCCCAAAGAAAAAGCTCTCCCTAATGATAATAAAATTGTGGATGATCCCCCAGTTGTCTTACACACAAAGGATCCAAGCAAAGAAGACCATCCTCCCTTTTATATATCGTTATTGATGAATAACCTTCTAGTACACAATTGTATGTTAGATTCAAGGTCATCCTCGAACATAATGACTAGAAAGGTTATGGAACAGATGAATCTAAAAATAACTAGACCATACTAGAATGTTCGACTCAAGGGAAGTAGATGTAGTTGGCATCATCCTAAACATACCAGCAAAGCTAGCAAAGTACCCTAACATCCATCTGACTATGGATATTCTTGTTACAGACGTTCTTGACAAATGGGGTATGTTGTTGTCAAATACCCCATTTGTCAAGGAGGCTCCATACAAATGGATTAGAAAATGTGCGGTCGATTTGGGAGGCTCCATACAAATGGATTGGACTTTTGCTACAGTACCTGCATCAAAAGATTCACTTGTCAAGTTGCACAATTAAAAGGAAAGGAGATATCATGCGGAAAACCCCAGACATCCTTCTAATGAATACGTCTACAACACTGATCACATGGGGATTTATGATATTTGTTCCACTTTCCTAGTTCCAGTTAAAAAAAAGATAAAAAATGAAAAGATTGACGAAATCTGGAAAATGAATTTTGATGGGGCACATTATAGAGCAAGAAAAGGGGCAGGCATTGTTATAACCTCACCAAGCAGGAAAATTTTCAACTTTGCTTTCAGATTGGAATTTGAAGCAACTAACAATGTGGCTGAGTATGAGGCACTTTTACTTGGTTTAGAGATTGCCAAGGATATGGGGATAAAAATGTTAAGTATAAAAGGTGACTCAGACTTCGTAATCCCCCAAGTAAAAAATGAGTATGCATGCAAGTGTAAAAGGTTAAAAGGTATAGAAATGTTGTCTGGGATACCTTGGAATTTTTCGATGCCTTGAATCTAATTGTGATCCCTAGCGATCTAAATAGCATGGCGGATAGAATAGCAGTTGCAGCTGCAACCCTAGAGACCTCAGAGGAACTATTAAATGGTAGCGGAACACTAGAGATTAATTTTAGACCATCAATTCCAGATAACATAGAGCATTGGCAAATATTCCAGAGTGATGAACAAATCCTAAGATTCATTCACAATGTTGAAGAGTTCTCCAATTTTGAAGTAAATTTCCAAGAAGAGGGTAAAGAGTATCAGGGAGAAGGCAATCAGTTTGATAACCCAGTACCTCGTGGTTTCATATCCTCATAACAGATATTTGATAGATAGGATCGACACAAGGTTAAGAAAGACACTTCAAATCCTGGGGATTATATAGAAGTAAACATTGGGGATGATAAAAACCCCAAGCTAATTAAAATAGGAAAAGGCACAAATGAAAAAGAAAGAAAAGACCTAATAAATCTTGTTAGGGAGTATAGAGATGTGTTCGTGTTTACATATGATGAGATTAAAGCATATCGGGAAGATGTTTTCCAACACACTATACCCTTAAAACAAGAAGTAAAAGAGGTAAACCCTTTTCGGCAGAAACTTAGGCAAATGAATCCTAAGTTGGCGCCTTTAGTCTAGAAGGAACTTGAAAAGATGTTGGCTGCTGGGATCATTGCACCAACAAGGTATTCATCTTGGTGTTCCATCTTAGTCGTGGCTCAAAAAAAGAATGGTCAAATAAGGTTATGTATAGATTTCTGAAATCTCAATACATCATGCCAAAAAGATAATTATCCACTGCCTAACATGGAAACCTTGCTGCAAGGAATAACAGGATCCCAAATGATGTCTTTCCTAGATGGATTTTCCGGTTATAATCAAGTTGTAATTCAGAAGGAAGATAGGCATAAAACTACTTTCACTACCCCCTAGGGTACCTTTGAGTATTTAAGAATGCCTTCTGGTTTGTTGAATGCTGGTGCCACCTTTCAAAGCGCCATGGACTATGCATTCAAGGAGTTAATTGGGAAAATCATTGAGATTTACCAGGATGACCTAACGGTTTTTTCCAAAGAAAGATCGAGTCACATAGGTCACCTCAAGCAAGTATTTGAAAAATGTAGAAAGTATGGTATTTCCCTAAATCCATCCAAGTCAGTCTTCGGGGTTGATGATGGTAAACTTCTGGGGCATGTCATCTCGAAAGACGGTGTTAAAATAGATCCGGAAAGAATTGAAGCTATTAAACAGGTGCCCATCCCTAAAAATGTAAAAGCACTTCAATCCTTCAACGGCCAAATTAATTTCATAAGGAGGTTCATCCCAAACTTGGCAGAATCGATGAAACAAATGCAAAAATTATTAAAGAAAGATGCTAAGTTTGAATGGACAAATGAAGGAAGAGAGGCTTTCAAAAATCTCAAAGAGGCCATTTCTAAGTCCCCAATCCTTATCAGCCCAAATTATTCCAAGGATTTCCCAATCTTTTCTTTCGCCTCGGAAAATACCATTGCAGGGGTTTTGCTCCAGAAAAATAATAAGGGTTTTGAGCAACCCATCGCATTCATGAGCAGAGCCTTGCAAGAGTCAGAGTTGAAGTATACTTCCATGGAAAAATGGAAAAACAGGCCTACGGCTTGGTGAAGTCCCTAAAGCATTTCAGGACTTATGTTGGTTATTCAAAAATAATAGCCTATGTACCCCATCCAGCCGTAAAAGATATTTTATCTCAGCAAGATTGCCTAGGAATAAGGGGAAAGTGGGTCTCGAAAATTCAAGAGTATGATTTAGAAATTAGACCCACTAAGTTAATCAAAGGTCAAGGGCTAGCCAAGATGATGACAGAAGGAGATGAAAGGGCGTTGGGAATGGTATGTCAGAATAGCAAGTCAGCGCCAGTCAGGTCAGTAGAGCTACAGCGCTTAGAACAACATTAGTGGTATACAGATATCATTTTTTTCTTAGAAAACCTTACTTGCCCAGATCATCTAGTTGGCCATAAAAGAAGAGCTTTAAGGTTATAATCCACTAAGTATTGTATCACTCAAAATGGATTGGGTTGAAAGAACCCCGATGGGATAATACTTAAGTGCATTGATGAGCCAGAGTCCAAGAGACTTTTGGCTGACTTCCACTCAGGATTTTGTGGAGGGCATTTTGCAGTAGATACAACAGCCCACAAAATTCTCAGAGTAGGTTACTATTGGCCCGATTTGTTCACAGATGTTCACAAGTTTGTTAGATGTTGTCCCCAGTGCTAGTTGTTCACTGGGAAGCAAAAGCTCGCAGCCTTTCCCCTCCAACCAGTAGTAGTCCAAGCCCCTTTCCAGCTGTGGGGGCTTGATTTCATTGGTAAGTTTAAGGATAATTCAAGTAATGGATATTCTTGGATCCTTACGGCAACCGATTATTTCACCAAGTGGGTAGAAGCAATACCCACCAAGAAGGTGACCGATAAAGTGGTTATGGATTTCTTAGAAGACAAAATCATCATGAGATTTGGTTTGCCTAGTAAGATAACAACTGATAATGCCAAAACCTTCAGTTCAGCAGAAATGACATCATTCTGTTGCAAATATGGCATTATCCTATCCCACTCCTCCAACTATTATCCCCAAGGCAATGGTCTGGCCAAGTCAAGTAATAAAAACTTAATGACCATAATAAAGAAAATAGTTGGTGATAATTAAAAGTCATGGGATAGTAAGATAAAATTTGCACTTTGGGCTGACAGAATCACTAAGATGAGTTCAACGGGGAAGAGCCCTTTCGAATTGGTATATGGCCTAGATGTTACCCTTCCAATCCATCTCAAGCTTCCAGTGTATCAGTTGCTTCAGGATTTTAGTTCAAATCAAGACATGGTTCAGAACAGAATTAATCAACTGATTGAGTTAGATGAAAGTAGAAGAAAAGCATTGGACAAGAGTATCGGAAATGGAAAGAAAGTAAAGAGGTCATTCGACAAGTCTGCTAGGCCAAGGCCTTTTCAGATAGGAGATACAGTTCTGCTTTGGGATAAGCGAAGAGAGAAGCCTGGCAAACATGGAAAAATTGATAGCTTATGGACGGGTCCATTTATCATCTACGACTTGGCCGGTGCCAATTTGTTTCTTCTCAACAATATGGATGGAGAAAAGTTGCTCTTACCAGTAAACGGCAGTTCTTGAAATTGTCCTTCAGCGACAATATTTGATGCCCATTTGGGGCATCCGATGTACCAGGGCTTTTCTAAACCTTGTCCTGTTTCTTTTCAACACTTCATTTTGTACATTGGTTTTGTATTATGCATTGATGTAGTACTTTATCGTTTTAATTTATTGTCGTATATTACTGTATGTTATGTTGCAATTTAGTTTTTCATTTGGCATATTTATACATGTGGCTTACACACCTTTGGTGGTATGCAGAAACCAGAAGATTCTAGAGATCTTGCATGACTTCCTGCCTTAGAAAGATCAGATCAGTCACATGTCCCGCAGTTGGAGCCAGATGATCCACTAAGTTGCACTTAGGTGGATTTCCAGAAAGCAGTCAAAGACTTGAACAATTCAACTGTTCATCACATATGTTTCGAAATTCAACAGGCCATTTTTGGTCCTTTTGTAAATTTGCATGACCATGCCCCACGAGGTTTGTAATAAAGTGTGCTAGCATGGCGGTTTTTGAATGACTCGGTTCACTAGACTTGACAACCAAAGAAGGTATTCCAAGGAGTTTTTTCCCTGGAATGCCCAAAGTGGTGGCTAGGCCTTAGGGGGTTATTAGAGTCCATTTTGTAATGCTTATAAACATGATAGGCACTAAATTTTTGTCGTTTGGTCATGTATTAGGTCCCCCAGAAGTTTCAGTCAATTCCGAGAAAAATAATTTTTTCGCATTTTTAAGCCATTTTTTAATGGTTTAAATGAAAAAATTAAAGTGGTGATAAAGGTGTGATCTGGAGTCGGAATTTGGTGCAGGGATGCTCGTTTTCAAGCTCAGAGCGTCCTCTTTACTTTGAGACCCGTTTTTCCTATGTTTCAGGCAACCAAAACGCCCCGTGGAGCAGTTTTGCCTATCAGAGCTACAGAATGGCACTTTAATTGCTAATGGTGCGACAAATTGCACCATTATAAAAATTTAAAACAATCAAAAGATGAATATGTCACATGCCAAATTGACATGGCATAAGTCATTTTAGTTGGGCGACTATAGTAAAGAGAGAAAGCATGTGATTAAAGGTTGAATTAAAAGTGAGCGAGTGATTATTTACATAGTCGTCCAACCTTCACGTGGGCCGATTTCTCCATGGTCATGCTCGACTTGGATGACAAATCATTTGATGGGCGTTTAAAGTTTAAGTTTAAAACCTTATGATATATATTATTTGGTGCGCGGCTTATGTAAAAGGTTGAGGCATTACTTGTTTCACGTGAATGTTCTATTTCCAAAAGTCTGCCCCTCTCATCCCTCACGTGGGCCAGCCGGACTTCTCCTACATGGCCATGTTTTAGATTAAAGATAAGATTAAATGGGTGGGCGCCTACCTCAATATGAGGTGGCACCACCCACATGGTTTAACTTCTGTTCAAAGCGACCAGCTCAACCGTCATTTCCAATGCAGCAAGGAAACATCACTCCCCCTCCATCTTCACGTGTGAGTTGCTTTCATCCTCACGACACCTTCCTGTTTGAAGAGTTTTTTCCAAGTAAGGTAATGCATTTCCATTGGCTATGAGCTTTCCTTGCTCTACAATCAAGGTCCTTAGGGTTTTGTGCCCTAGCTACTTGTCTTGTGCTATAAATCGAGGAGCTTAGCTCCATTGTAAAGGATCTAAGCATTGAACATCTTCTCTTGTAATTTTTTTAATCGAAATAAAGTTGAAAGGCTTTGGAGGCCATATGTCGTGTAGCTGTCTCATTGGATGTATGCTTTGTTCATGTTCTGAGGTGATATCTCACTAGTTACATGTCATTTTGAAAAAATATTATGTGATTATCTAGCTTAGATGGCCTTTGTGCCGATAGTGTAAGCATTCATCGTTTTGATTTGCTTATAAATGCTTGGTTAGTTAGAGATAGTGAAGCAACAAGTGTATTCAGTTGTACTAATGCCCTTCAAATCTCTATTAATTGTGTATTATAGATTTAATCTATTTTTTTTGCAAGTGTTTGTGACAGTGCAGGACAAAGTCTGAGGAAGGAGAAAGGAGCTTAGTTGCATCCTCATCCGCCTTAGATGATTGGTTATCTTGATCTAATTATCCTTGAACTGCAGGCATATTGGGCTCTTTAAGATTTCAAATATCAAAGCTGGTTTTGTGCTCCTTCTACACTACAAAACCTAAATTCTTCTTCGTCACTTAGTTACCTTTGCTTAATAAAAGTTAGATCCGCATTTACATATCAATAGCTTTCTATCATTAAGCATACAAATATCAAATCTAGATTGCTTTCAAAGTTCACTTTTAAGCTAGATCTAAGTACGCAATTCTTTATACTTGAAGTAGGCATTTTTCCTAAAAAATTTCCAAGTATAAAATCAGAAATTTCTTTTGTATTTTATTTGATTAACCCACTAATTTCTGTGTTGTTAGCTTGTTGGTTTTTAGCAGGTCCAACAAAAAAGAGAAGGAAACTCTAGCAAATGTTTGCCAGAAAGTGCCAAAAAAAACTTCCTGGGGACCCTATTTCACCAACTCTTCACTCTATAAATTTGTAATCCCTTAGATCCTAATTTAAAAGGACTAAGAGGCACTTCTTCCAACAATCATTGTAAAAATTAATAAACGAGAGCAAGTGGGCTACACAGCGCCCACATCCCATCCCCCCTGGGGGGATTCGCGTGTTCCTTTTGCGTGGTGTGAATTTTTCTAACATTTTGTGCAGGGTGTATACTTTGATTAGATAAATAATTTATGTATTCTTTTCATTAAATAAAGCTAATCTCGTTGCCACGAAGTATGCTCTCACCTTCACCCAAAGGCATAGTCGATTAGTGGAGGTTGATCAGAAAGTGACACATAGATTCGGCAAGTTTATTTGTTTTATGTAAGTTATTGATTTAATTTCATATACTGCAAGCACTAAAAATTTGAATGAATATTCTGTTGTTTCTCAAAGTATGCTCTTTCCCCTGCGGACACTGGTCCCGGGGAAACCAAAAAAGAGTGCAACAACTTATTAATTCTCAAACACTTAATAATTACTCACATTAATAAAATTAAGAACCCTCAAGATAGTGAAAATCCGATACTCGAACATTGAGTAACGCGTGGGGAAATTTCTCAAGAGAAGCGGGAACCACTGGAGAGCGACCTTAGGGCACCATTAGACTACATCCTTGTTGGTGTAGTGTTGAACACACCCTCTAGACTCTGCTCCAGCCCACACGTCTTTGTGAGTAGCCACCTTTGCCCAATTTCCGGACATTACTCCCTGTACCTCATGGTATATCGAGAGCCCCAATTTTCCCCTCTAATCAACTCATCCTAATAATTCCTAAAATTGACCAAGAACACAATTGCAAAACATTTACTTTCACAGCAGCATTTAATTTGACTCCACGGCACTAGTCTCTGATTTTGGTTTACTTTTAAATAATATCTTGTCATGATACTTATATTCATATGTGCTACGTAATTATCTTTATTTTGCAATAGTCTTCATCAAATGTTTTAACTCCAAAAACTCCTAAATAACATCTCTCATCTAGAAGAACTAAGTATCTAAAGCCTTAGCAACATGAATAGGGTCTACCCCCCTTGGCTTCGTTAGGAGTTAAGCCTAAACGGAGGAGTCAAGATCAAGTGGCAGTACTTGACTCAGACTTGCCCCCAAGGACGCACCTAGCAGCTTGAAGATTTATGCTGCGTTAACCCCAGGTGCGTAAGAGGCGGCAACAGAGTCCTTCCCCCAGCCTAGCCTTTGTTTCTCCACCCTCACCTATGGTTAGCAAATTGTTCAAGTCTGTAAACGGGTATACACTTGAGATTCATGTTTATAGTAGCTAGTTACTTTGATCTAGACTTATCTTATTCATATTATTTACATGCTTACGTCAGTTAAATATCATTCTATGCTTTAGTCTAGCTACTGACACAATTGAAGGAGCACATCATGACCTTTTGTACTTGCAACAGTAGTTATTTGTGATCTGGATAATTATTTTGGTCATTCTTGACCTAGTCAACCGCAGGGTCCAAGATGAGTTTGGGCAGACAGTTATCGAGATGGTTTATTCATGGCCTATATGTGTCCATTAGATGGTTCCATGCTTCAGACAACCTTTTCAAATGATGGCTTGATGTATTTTATGATTACTATTATTTACAGACCATTATTTTTATTATTCTGAGCATGGACGGGCTTACAGAGGTATCTTTTGATGGTCACATGGTGTATGAGTACTCATTCCTAGTGGATTTGAGCATTATGATCCCATTGGTGCACACAGTTGTCAGTTTCGGGCACTTACAGATGATGATGTGGCAAGATTACTATTTTTCTCTAGATTTCCATGCAAAAATGGCATGTCCAACACTTTTGATGAGCATGCATGTTCTCCTAGGGGGCTACAGAGGGAGATGGGGGTCCATCCAGTCGTTACTACCATATTACCACATCCCTAGACATTTTGATGCAGTCAGATTTGTGTCCGGGACACTTGGCAATGAGTTACAGGCATTTTTGTATCTTTAGAGGTGGTTTTCCGATAGTAGAATGGCTTATTGAGGAAATCAATTTGGCTTAATGGGGCAAGAAACTAGCAAGAGATTGGTCCAAGATATCTTGATGGTGATTTCCAGACCTTCCAGCACTTGTTCCGGCATCAGTGGGGCCCACACATCCTAGCATTCATCATTTGGGGCATTTTTTATGGTGTTATTGAGGGGCCACGATTTGGTCATTTGGTCACATTATGATGTTATCTTGACATATTATTTGATATTGTGCCATGGTGTCATGCTACTGAAGGATATGATACACCTCCTAGCCCCACCATGTGCTAGTTTCATGTGTCTTAGTCATTTGTCATGTGGTGCGTCCCCCCTTGGGCGATTTAATAAGTGCGCCCCCTCTATTTTTTAGTTGATCCATGTGATATGTACCCGGCTAATATTAGCCATTGATTAGAGTGATTGTATCTTATGATCGTAGCCATTGATATTATTGGATCTAAGTATTTTGTATTAGAGAGATCTAGATTGAGATGCTCTCTCATTTGTAAAGGTACTGTTGGCTCTTGAACTCTTGGATAATAAAATATTTTTGCAAAAACTCTTGGAAGCTTTGTCGAATGTCTTGTGTGGAGATTGTAAAGTCTTTTTATCTCTAGCATTATTGTGGATCTATGCTTTACTAAATCATTTTTGCAGGGGGTCGTACCATTGATGGAGATAGCGATTTGATGGGGGCGCTATTGTGATTGAGCTCCATATCTCTTCCCCAAGTCGTTATTGGTTCAGGGAGTGTCTTTATTGTATGTTTGGATCATCTTGATTCTTGTTGAGTCTTTCTTCATTGATTATCACTTTCTTTTTGCAAATCGATTCTCATTTGTAGATCTCTTTTGCAGGAGGAGGGTGACTTGGTCTCTTGGAGGGCATAACAATTTCACTTGGCAACGCATGGAAAAAGCTTGTAATTGATCGAAAAGGGAAGATCGTCACCATTCAAGGCTAGTAGCAAGTATTTCCAAGTACGTTTGCACTGCATTTTATTTTTCTGGGGCTTAATCCAATTGTCACTACAACACCCTTTTCTTTCAAACCCTTGTTTTCTAGATCTGATAGATCGAGTACTTATTTGAGTACGACCATCAAAACCCACTTAAGAATAAATATAAAAACACTAGATCTAAAGTTTCAAAATCAAACCGACTCCATTTAACCCTGGATCTAGCACTAGTCATCTCTAGGTGCGACGCCCTCCTTGGGTCTTCGGTCAATTTTTCAGATCTATCAGTTGGGTATGCTTGAACCCTTCCAATATTCACAAATCTACTCTTCAAGCAACTAGATCTAGTCTTTAAACACTCGGATCTACTATTTTGGGTCCACTTTGGTCTCATTTGCATAAACCCTAGGTAGATCCAATTTGCGTATTCCTCGTATGAACTAGATCTATCTAGATCTACTTTCCTAAACTCATTGTGGTATATTTCATTTCAAGTTGGACCATTTCCCTTGCCTTAAGCCTCTCCAACTTGACCTTAACCTCACCTACCACATTTATCTCCCTAGATCTAGATCATTTTACTCATTGATTGTCTATCCCTTAGAGCACTTTGAGTAGGTTCGCTAGCCCTCATAAGATAGTAGGGTCTCCCCCTTGGTCATTCTACGGATTGATCTAAAGTGACAAGAGCCCATCTGGTGTGACAACTACCCCCTTTGCAGTAGTGGACAAGGCCCTTGAGGTGTCACCTGGTTAGCTAGCCTTTCACGACCATCCCAGATAAGATACCTTTGGTGGTAGCTACACTTTGAGTGATAATAGGTCCATATCAAATTACTGACATTGCACGTCCTAGTACATTCCGCCTAAGCCACCTGGATGGCGAAAAGATTCATCTTCCTGTCAATGGGCAGATACTGAAGAGGTATTTTACAGGTGATATCTGATATGTTAGTTAGTTTGTTAGTTGGTTTATTAGTCGTGTCTTGATTAGTGGTGTCTTAGTTTGTTTTGTCTTTGTTAGTTCTCTTACCTCATCTTTAGTCTGTTTGTTTGTTCAGTCTATTTTTCATATCATTATACTGAGCAAGGCAGAACGGAAGTGTCTGCCTCATGATGCTTTGATTCCCTTGGATATTTGATGTGTGTGTAGGTCTACAGGTACCCAGAAGATCCATACGTTCTCAAGCACTCCCGGGAAGAGCACTCGTCCCGCAGTTGGATCCATTGTTACGTGGTAGCAGTACTAGCACACCTCTAGATATGTGCCCAATGAGAGCGGTCGTTCTTTTCTTCAGGACCATGATGGGTGTTACCAGCACTTTCTAAGAGGTGGTTATGGCCAGAACCTTTGGTCCTTCCATTAGGAGTACTATGGCTTAGTGGCATTGTTGACTGCCTCATTATAGGGCTTGTATCCCTGAGGTAGGTGTCCGGGGCTCATAGGGGTGGGTCACTAGGTCACATGACCCCGTACTTGTTTTCTACTCTGGTGACAGTTCTCCGGCTCTAAGGATTTTGCCTCCTCATCCGATCACTTGATGCACCCTTCCTAGTCCCTTTTCAACAAAGCGCCCTCCTTCCTTGGGATGTTTCCATGATCTATGTTGCGTGGGAGCTATCCCCACCCCCTCGCTCCCGCTCCCGAAGCTCGCTTCCTTCGGAAGCTCGCTCCCAAAACGCTCCCAGTTTTGGGAGCATGCTCCCAAGGCGATCCCGAGGCACTCCCTACCTCTCCAATACTAAAAGCTCCTATACTAGGTTGATCATTTGATGACAATGTTATGGTACCTCCCTTCATTGCCAAGCTCATATAAAAGTAGTTATGGTTGATCATTTGATGATAATGTTATAAGTTATAACTACTATATGATTGATGTTATATGGTTTAATCCATGTTTTCTATAGCTAATTCAACATCCTACATGTTTTTTAGATATAAATACATCAAAATATATACAATATAAAAAACGCTCCCGGAACGCTCCCAAAACGGGAGCTTTTGAAATTTTCGCTTTTCGCTTCGCTCCCGCTCCCGCTCCCAAGTAACCTTGTCCATGATGACGTCACCTTTTGGTCACCAAGCCCACAGACTATTTGAGGGGGGACGTTGAGGGATTTTCAGCATTATTGGGGTTAGACGGGGCATGATGATCCCCCTCTGCTCACTCCACCTCTCGGAGTGAAGCTTTCTGCTCAATTTTAGTCATTTTTAGCAGTTTTTAAGGCACCTTGGGGGAAATACCCCAAGTAGCCTACTTTAGGCCATCTTTAGATTATTCTATATTATTTCATGTTATATTTTTACATTGAGATTTAATTGGCATGTCATCCTGGTTATTTTGTAAAAATGAGTTGAGAACACTATAAATACAACTCCTCACTTCATTTTTAAATCATAACTCATGCGATAAAATTCTATTATGTTACTTTTTAACCCAAGATAGCTCTAGTGAAGTGATACGCACCTCTTGAAGGGATTTTTTCTTGTTCTTATGGATGAAAGTTGGATTTGTCTTGGTTTGCAAATGCTTGGTGGATGCTAGAATTGTTGGAAGAACAAATGCTCAAGTAAGTGTAGCCTTTTAGCCTTGCTTGGTGAATGGTAGGTGAAATTTTTGCTTCTTGAATGATTGAATGGTGGCCCTAGGGCTACATTTTTTCTGAATAGGGTCTTTTATCTACCTTCTATCCTCTTTGCATGGTGGAAACGCTCCCTAGAGGAGGTTTTCACAAAGTTTAGCCTTTAGCCTTTGGATCTCCAACTTTTCCCTAGATTAGGCCCTTGTAACGAACCCTAGAGGTTGTTACAAGAGGCCCTAATTTAGTAGACAAAGATACATAACTCCAAGAGAAAGGTTGGTCACCTTCCTCTAGGGCTAGGGTTTAAGGGTATCATCCATGAAAACTCTAAGTTGTCACTCTTTTGCCTAAATACCCTAATTTGTACATGTGTAAATATTAAATTTGGGTTTGAAATCTTGTTTATTTTTCTAATTAGTTTTACTTTTCCTCTTTTTGTACATAGAAAAACCCTAAACTAAATCCTAAAACCTAAAATCAGACCTAAGATTTAGCCCTAAACAGTCCCAAAGTACCCTAAATCCCTAGCGGCCTCCTATCCTTCTTCCAAAGAACCCTCGCTCTCCTCTCATTTGGCCGCGCCCTCCATTTCTCTTCTCCTTTTCCACCTCAGCTATCTTTCTTCCTCCTTTTTTCTCCATCAGCCTGCCTTTTCTCTTCTCCTCTCCTTCCTGCTCGCTTCTTCCTCCCTTTCTCTCCTTCCCTACCTCGGTTCTACCTTCCTTCCATCCCTTTTCCTCTTCTCCTCCTTCCTTCTTTTCCCTTCTCCCTTCTTCCTTCTTCCCTCACCTTCGACCTGCTCCTACACACTCGGCGTCTCCCACAAGGCCCTCTCCCTCAAGACCCTCGATCACCCCCTCTAGGGCTCTGCCTTGTTTCTTGAGGGTTCGATCCCCTGTTTTAGGGTCTGCCCTAGGCTGCAACAGCCCTGGGCAGCCCTCTTCCCACTGCTACAAAAGTCTGCAAAATATAGCAAACTGTCGTATTTTGACAGTCCTCCAAATACTGCAACAAAAAGACAATATCAAACTTCATCAAAGGATAGTCCATTGCTGCCATATTAAAGGTGAGAATAAGGTCTGAAATTTATATCATTTGATTACATACAAATCTGAAACAACTCTGTATGCAGACCTAAAGCAAATTGGGTTACATTGTCAAAGGGAATGCTTGGACGTTGATCTTGTTTAATTGATATTGAATGTATAAAACCATATCTCGTATACATCTTTACTTTGGTTTCCTAACTGCTGCTATAAAACTGAGATAAATAGGAGTGTATACTGCTACTATCTCTGTATGAACTCTCTTTTTATCATTGATGGTGATTGGTTAGCTTGTTGATGTCTACTGCTGTCACTATTAGATATGAATGAAAGTAGTTAGTGAATGATCTCTTATTTGCTAGAGTGTTATTGAATGCCTCTAATACTAATTCCATGCATCTTGAATTGAACACTTGAAACGATACTTTGCTTTGTTATATTTTACATTAGTCTCTACACACTTTATCCACCTAGTATGTCTTCTTCATTCATAGAATTGATTGGTTAAAGCCACTGGTCAGTAACATCATTATCTAGAAGATATAGTAACCCAAGGGCTCTCAAGGGCTCTCAAAGGCTCTCCCCTTGTAGGGCAACTCAAGGGCTCTCCCCTTGGAGGTTACGACTCTCCATAGAAGTTGGAGGTGTGACTGAGGTGACAGTGGTCACAGCTTCCCTACATTTGTCTATTGGACACTAGCCTTGCTAGTTCATCCGGTAACACTATGTTTGAAACCACTGTTACGGTTGTATTAAATCACTGTGGCTGGCCACTTTACCTTCTGTTACATTTCCTTGGCATTAAATGTACATTAATACTCTTTTATGTGCACGCTTGTGGTTTAACATGATGAAGTGGGAGATGTAAAGCAAACAAATGTAAACAGATTTAAAAATTCAACAAAAAAACAGTCAACCAGATTCAGTGAAATTTCAGTGGTATTTGGCATGGTCGCCAAAGTGTTTGACGAAAGTCCAATACCAAGAAAATACATAATTACAATAACAGTCAACTAAAATTATATCAGCAGTAGAAAAGGGTTAGCACAGGGGTATCAATGCAAGATTGTGAAGTGTTTGACCAAGCCACTAACCAAAAATTCATAGCAGTAGTAGAGGGGTTGTTACAGTGATCTCAAGTTAGTATCAACAAAGTGTTCATCAAAAGTCTTGGACCAAATTGCATGAGCAGTTAACCCAAAAATTCATCCCAAATCTAGTTAGGGACATTACAGTGGTATCAGAGCTATGCATCCTGCTAGCTTGAGGGGGAAATCAATGAGGAGATATTTTCAGGTTGTTTCCAATAAGTGACCAGCACTTACACCTTTCTATTTACAGCAGTGGTAACTTGGTATCAAGACCAGCATTCAGTGGCTTAGGAAAGATGAAGACAACTCAGGAACTCATGGAAAAAAATATTCAAGTTTCTCAAGAATATCAGAAGAACCTAACAACATTGTTAGAACATCTGGAGTTGTTGGACCCTCAATTACCAGTTGGGAAGAAAGAAGAGGGGTTCAAATATGAAGTGGTTTGCGATGTGGATACCTCATCACATGAGGGAAGTTTGACAGAACCACGGGATTACTTATTGGAAGTGCATGCATCTATTCATGTTGAAGATGTGTGCAATGAAGTTGACAAACCCACAATCTCCGATCCACCATTAGAGCTAGTCTATGAGGCTGACAACACCAGTACTTATGATGGGCATGTGGATTGCACATATGGTGATTATGATGATTTGGGTGTGTTAGTACCTAATCATGATAAATATTTGGTGTTGGATAAGCTTCCCTTGGATGTTGAATTAGTCAAGAAGGACGCCAAAGAGGGAGCTAATTTGCCATCAACATGATTATTGCAGCTATAAAAAAATTTTGAAGATACTCATAAGTTGATGGCAAATTGTTGTTGGAAGGAAGTGCATAAGAATGTTGTAGGACAACTTTCCCTTGCATATTTTCAGGCACTTAGAGAAGCATTGGTGGTGATGAAATCTAATTACCTGCACCTACTTTCAGATAGAGATCATCTTTTTATGCTTGACGAGATTTATGTTGATGCGCTAAAAGGGAAAGAAGAGCTAGTTGAGAAGCTTACCCATGAGCTTTAGGTTACCAAGGATTCTTGGAAGAGCACTCTAATGGCCCTTCAAGAATCAGAAACTCGGGTGGATGAGCTTTGCAAGGAGTCGAGTCTGGCACATTCTTCATCATTTCAATCATTTATGGCAGTCAGGACACATGAGAATGTTAGTGATACTTATGGGTTGATGGACAAGCCTCTTGTGATGGTCGAGCACGAGGAGCATTCAAATTTGCATGGGCTTGACGAAAGGTATGGCTTCGAGACTTCTAATTATACACATACTCTGCATCTTGGAGATCATGAGCCACTTATTTTGGGGAGCCCATTGATGGTTCAAGTCATAACTATAGATAGGGGAGTTAAGCATATACCTTGTGGACCAGCCATCAAGGAGGTATATGCACCCACTTATTGTGGGAATGAATATATTGAGGACGTGGACACATCAGTATGGGATTGTGGGGCAATTCCTTCAGAGAGACTTCTTGAGAGGGGCTTTGAGCATACCATTGAGTTTGGATTGTCCAAAGGCGAGAAGTTGATAGATGAACTTCATCGAGTAGCATATTCCTTGAAGACTGATCTTCGATTGGGATATCACCAGACTACTTCAAGGTGTCGTTCTAGGCACTACGAGTTCTTGGTCATGGCATTGGGGTTGACCAACATACTTGGCACCTTTTAGTCTCTCATGAACCCCATCTTCACACCACAGCTACAGGGGTTTGTGTTGGTGTTCTTTGATTTTCTCCTCATATACAGTAGAACATGGGAGGATCAATTGAGACAATTAGATGAGACATGGAGCATGATGGAGAGCATATTCAGGCATGGGGCAGAGTACTCACCAAATATTGATCTTCGGTCAAGCTATCATTGGGACAGGGACAAGGAGCTAGACACGATGGATGCTTTATATTGTGGCCATGTGATCAGTTTGTAGGATCTACAAACACATTAGGAGGGGATCCATGACACATTGGATTGGCTCACGAGAATTTCAATTGATTGGAAGTCCCACCTTCTAGTGGAATATTCCAAGGATTGGTTTGCATGCAACTTGATGGATGGTCCTATTCAAGATGATAGATACAAAGTGGTGGACGATATCATCTACTACAGCGCTAGCATATCTACGTTACCAGATCCGTCCACCCTGGGTAATGGATACGCGGATCCCTGGATCTGGAACGGATCCGGATCCAGATTCGCCTAGGATCCATCAAAGATCCGCCCTAATCAAAACTGCAAACTGCAGTAAAGGCAAGAGGTTGATGGAAAGTGCTCATCAATCGTCCATCAGGAACCGGTCCACGAGCGGCGACCAGCTAACAAGTATTTGGGGTTCTAAATACGGTCAAGTTATTAGGCATAATAATGTCCCACCACATAGAAAGAAGCATGAATTCAAAAGAAGGAGCCGCGTGAAGGAGGAGCCGCGAAGAAGAGAAGAAGGAGCTGTGAATTCGAAAGAAACAACACGACGCTTTGAATTGAAGAGGCAGAACCATCATGTGGGGTCGTAGTCACAGAGGGGGAGGAGCCGCGAATTCGAAAGAGCCTCCATGATGCTTTGAATTGAGGAATCAGAACCGTCCGCAATCAAATAAAAAGGTTAACGTGGATTTAATTTATGTATGCCCAGTCTCGAAACCCACTACGGAATATAGTTATATTAACCAAATCACCTTAAACTGTGTTAATATAAATTTATAAAAGTAATATAAAGTGACTTTGACTTTTTAAATCAATTCCAATTAATTTATATATAAATAACAAGAAGTCATATAAATAAATAATTATATCATAAATATTATATAAGTATTATATATTTAAATTATATAATTATAATATATATATATAAACATTAAAATTTTATTAAGGTTTTATTTTTAAAAATTTATAAAAATATTTTTATATTATTTGTCCTGTTGTTTCCCCGTCGTATCCGGATCCTGGTTTTTCAAAAACTTGACGAATCCGTATCTGAATCCTGGTAACTTAGTAGCATATACTTAGTCCCTAAGTCCACACTTAGGGAAGAAATCATGAGGGTTATACATGATACACCCTTGGCAAGGCATCTTGGGAACTTCCAGACTTACCAGCAAATCAGGGAGAGGTTCTCATGGAAGGGCCTCGAGGACAATTTGTGGAGATATGTGAGAGGGTGCATGACTTGTCAACGGAACGAATCATAACATACCTATCCAGCACGATTGCATCAGTCTACACTCATTTCATGGCAGAGGTGGAAGAGAGTGTCAACATATTTCAACACAGTGCTACCAAAGGTGCATGACAAGGACTAAATTTCAGGAACTTCATCAGAGTATGAGGCGTCGCAGATGGAAGAGTGGTCCTTTAGGGGCGCATTTAGGCTCCATAGGTTGCTTGAGTACATTGACCATGATTAGGACAGCACAGTTCTTAGGGCATTTTGGCAAGAGCTATACAGAATAGGTGGCACAGAGTTGATCCGTGTAACACAGTTGGAGTCAGTTGGTATGAGGCATAGTGGACTCCTAGTTTGGATGTGGGTTCCATGAACTCAATTGGTTGGTCCAGGTCATTTTTGGGACACCCCAAAAGGAGATGATGGGGCGCATGCCATATGGCAGGATAGGTTTTCTTTGCCACTACCCAAGATTGGGTATGACAGTGGACTTGCAGATTTTGATTCCATTGAGGTGCATCTGCAGGAGATGATCCATAGTAGTAGGGTCGAGCCTTCTAGATATTACGGCTTGGAGTTCCAGGAGCGGAGGCTACAGTCTGGGAACGAGGGCCAACCACTTAAGATCAGAGTGGTGCAACGTCAACATGGTGGGTTCTTTTTTAGGCTAGCTTGGAACCTGGGGATTTCATGGGCTAACAGTTTAGCAACTGGTACAGATGGGAGAGCCAATTGTTATTTTCGAGAGGCTATTCATATGGAGCAATGGATCAATCTCCTAGGTGGGATATTCTATGTGGGGTGGACTGAGTTTTTACAATATCTGATTACTCTATTATCAGTAGGATTCAAGAGGCCTCTTTTGTTAGTACCTTATAGGACATCGTTTTGAGCAGAAGGTGCTTCACATCGAGAGGTTCTGATGGCATTGCTTGAGGACAAGCAATCTTTAGGAAGGGAGGTGTTACCGGATGAACTAGCACAGCTAGTATCCGATGAACAAGTGCAAGAGAAGTGACCACCCTCACCTTAGCCAATTCTCTAGCTTTCTTTGGAGAGTCGGAACCTCCAAGGGGAAGAGCCCTTATGTGGTCTGCAAACACCTTAGAACAAGAGAAGCTATGTCTTCTTGACAACAATATTAGTGACCAATGCCTTAGTCAATGAATTTAAGAGAATGAAGAAGACATACTAATTAATCATTCAATGGAAACAATGCAAACACACGTACAAACGTCTAGGTAGTCAAATATAACAATGAGTATTCAATGACGAATTTGCCAAATAGGTGTAAATGTCCCAAGATAGTCAATTAAGTGTAAAGATTCTTAACCAATGTAGATAGTTACAATAATCTAATCACCTCCATGGCAATGAAATAGCATTCATATCAAACTTGTTTGGAAATGTATTAGAGGTAAGAATGTTATCATCAACTTATGAGGAACAATAAGGGTGTCACCAATATCCCAAGCAAGTTCAAATTTCCACTTGCATACCATAAATCATAATGATAACAAAATTATAGCAGCATGCAATGATGGTCATGTATTGGCAATATATAAACAATTTGTACCAATTTCAAGACAATCAATTAAGGTATGTCAAAAGTAGTTTTAAAACAAGATTCACTTCTTCACCTTCATACGTTCAATTTTGCATATAGTATACTTATCAACAGCAGTAGTATTAACCACTAAGACAACAAGAAAGATGAAAGTAATGCATAGTGTTACCAGTTAAGTTGTACTTAGTTGGATTATCAAGCGAGCGGACAGAATGGAACATGATACATGTTCATTTTTGGTGTTTTTGATATCCAGCTGGCCTTTTAAAGGCCCCCGTTTTTAATTTTTTCCACATGTCCATGGCCATGCGGGGTTTGTAACAAAACGTACTAGTATGGTGTTTTGTAAAAGACTTGGTTCCCTAGGACTTTTTGGCTAAGTCGGGTATTCCAAGGAGTTTTTTCACCTATCTATTATGTCTTGCATTAGTGCATAACATAATTAATGGGTTTTTCTCCTGCTCCTCCAAAGCTGGAATGCCTGGGGAGGCTGACGGGCCTTAGGGGATTATTAGAGTCTATGGGTCAATGTATATGAACATGCTAGGCGTTAATTTTGAGTCATATGGACATGTGTTAAGTCCCCCTAGGTTGTTTTTAATTTTCGGCAAGTTTTAATTTTTCCGTAAATTGGGCCTTTTTTTTAATGGTTCAATTAAAAATTTTGTAATTGGCCTATAAGGGGCGTCTGGAGGTATTTTTTGCCTTAGGGGTGCTCGTTTTCTAACTCAGAGCACCCCCTAAACCCCTAAACCCACTTTTTCTAATGTTTGGGTGCTTCTACCTTGGTCAAAATCAAAAAAATCAAAAAATCCCAAAAAAGTCATAAAAAAATAGAGAAATGGGAAAATGACATAAAAAAGTATTTAATTTTTGGAGAGATTTTGGGGTCTGATTACGACCAGCATGGTTATAGGAGTACTTTGGGCTGATTTTGTGCCATTTTGGCAGCCCCAAACAAGGAGAAACTCGTGCTAAGGAGAGGGGCGCACTTCACTTGATGAGAGGGCGCACTTGCTATTTTGGCAGCCCACGTGTTGGGGAATGGGCAGCATACTTTGTGCTGCTGCGTGGGCACCTTTGGTGCTGCATATGAGGCAGCTAAATAGGTGGAGTGGGCAGCCCTATCCCCTCCACCATTTGTGCCACCACTCCACCTCTCACTCCCTCACTAAGTGCGCCCTCCCTCCTTGTTTCCTCTATAAATTGAAGCATGCTCTCCATTGTTTATGAGGGAGAATTGGAGCACAAAACTTATGATTGTAATACTTTTCTTGTATGAATAAAAGACTTTGGAGGTCAGATCTGTGTTGTTCATTGTGAGTGGATGGAACATCTTGGATTTATATGATGAGGTAACATGTGCATAAGCTTTGATTATTCACTAGTATCAATTGTACTCATTCAAAAGATTAGTGTTAATTTGTGAGATAGACTAGTTCTAATTTGTTTATTGTCTAGTCTATTGTTATATGTTTGCAAGAGAGGATCATGTCTGTATGCTTCATTTGTTTATGAGTTTCAGCATAGATTTCTCTTTCATATATATCTCTACATTTGATCTTTTGTTTGCAAAGCGTGTAATGTGCAGGATATCTCAACTGGAGTAAGCGGATCTTGTTTGTTTCCTCTTCTCTAATTCTTGTTTGCAGATGCAGTCCCTTGGAACACCACAAATATTTCCCCAAGGCTTTGGATTTCAAACAAAACTGGGCTCATTTTCTCTCTCTCTCTCCAAATAAAAAAAATTTTGATTTACTGGTTACTTGCATTTGATTTTTTTCTGATTTATATGCTCATATTGTATCTCAAAATAGATCAGAAATTTTTCATAAAGGATTAGTTTAGACAGTCATAAAAAGCTTATATATTTAACTGTTTGACTTTCCTTCATTTAGCATCTACTTTTCAAAGGACTTGCAAGTAAAATCGTCTTATCTTTTTAAGTCTTGTTGGGTAGTTGTAGTGCTGATATAAAAGATATATTTGGCTGTCCTAGAGCTTAAAATTTGCAGCCATTAAAGGGCTAGCAAAGATCCCAAGTAGACAAGCTCCATAGCTTGTTTTACTTGGTTATTTTTCGTCATTTTTACTTAGTTTTTAACTTAGAAAATTTTGGGTTTTTTAGGAGGTGTTCCAAAGACACTCTTAAAGTGTTTTTGGGCATCTTGTACTAATTGTTGCTTGCTGGTTTGCAGCAAAAGATGAGCAGGTAGGAGGAAGTGCTGGCAAAATTTCGAGCATCCAGGCGATCCGGGATACAAATTTCCATATTTTTCAAAACCGGGCATATTTTTCTATAATTTTGTAAGCCACCAAGTCACATTAAGTAGACTTGGGGCACTTCTCTATATCATTGTAAACATTTTTAAACGAGAGCAAGTGGGCTAGCCAGCGCCCATACCCCATCCCCCCAGGGGTGGCCTGTGTCGTCTTATTTTCATGGCGTGATTATTAGAGTAGTTTTATTTCTTGTTTTCCGGCATTAAATAAAATAAATTAGGATTAAAATAAACCTTGTTGGTCCGTTCCACTGGCGGGCCACAAGTTCACTCACAACCTAGTTTTTCACATTTTTTTCACAAACTCATAACGCCCCCCTTGCTTTCCCGAAGTAGGGTTTTGTACGAGGGCTTGCCCGAAATGCATGCCTGAAAAGAGACTCTTGGGGTTATAAAAAGATAAAATTTGGGTTCTTAAAATTTTATAAAAATATACCAAGGTCTTCTCCCGTATGCTCTGTGGCCAACTTGCAGCTTAGTCTGATCCAGTTGGTACACACCAGAAAGGAGTGGATGACTAGTAATAGGACTTAACACCACCCCAATAAAAAACCCTTTTTGTGAAAATCCGGCACAACACTCTATTTGTTGTCGTGGGCAAATTTCCCAGAAGGCTTGGGATAAAACTGGATAGCGACCTCTTGGAAACCGTTAGGCTTGCCCTCGTTGGTATAGCATCTGAACACCTCCTCGAGACTCCGATCCAGCCTAAAGCCTGAGAGGGAAGCCACGCTTCAAATTTCCGGACATGTTCCCCCATACCTTGCGTATATCGGGAACCCACATGCCTTAATAAACAAGATCACCATCACATTAAATTTTAAAATAAACCAAGAACACTCCACAACATTTACTTTTCTGTTTATGCATTTGTTATTTGACTCCATAGCAAGGCACTGGTCCTGATGCAAATTTCATTTTATTGTTGACTAGTATGCAAGTGAATGATGATTATTTTTAAATGGGAGTAAATGATAAATGATGTTTTATTTGAAAAAAGTATATGTTGCCTGTCTTGGTTGCAAAAGTATTTTTTCTAACTCCTAGATTAGAGGCTTTAGTTTCTTTTATTTTTTAGGGTCTACCCCCCTTGGCTTCACTAGGAAAGCCTAGACGGAGGAGTCGAGTCCCAAGTGACAACACTTGACTCTGACTTGCCCCCAAGGCCACACCAGCAGCTTGAAGACTTCTGCTGCGTTTTCCCAGGTGTGGAACCAGGCGGCAACACATAGCACTTTTGACTCAATCGGTTTCTTCCAATTACATTCATCAAATTAGGATGCATCAGAAAATATGTCAATATAGTAGCATATCATAACAGCAATATATCAGTGGACAGTCAAACAGTGTAGCAGCAGCTAGGTAAATTATTTCAATGTCAAGTGTGTGCCCAGTATAGCATACGACTTGCACATGTAGTATTCTATCGATATAGCCAACTGTACCAACACATTTCAAATTTATACTTAGCAGAGAACAGACCTTTTCTTAGCAATGTTTATCACCCTCTATGTAGTCTTTGTCAATGTTGTATGCACAGGTGTTATGAAGTGTGAAGGCGGAGGCTGAGCAGCACTTAACAATGGTATGCAGACTGTGTGCTAGTTATGACGGAGGTCAAAGAAAGGCAGATTGCAGCCTTGTAAGAGTAGTTTGAGACCTTAAAAGAGGTTTGCAAAGGGGGGCCGAACCTCCCCAAACCAATGTCTAATGGGAAGGCAAACAAAGGAACGGGGATCGAGCCTTCTAGTGGAAGACCAAAACCCTTTAAGGTTGCTTTGGTTTAGAGGAAAGAGCAAAGGAAGAAGGGAGAATGAAAGGGAATAAAGGAAAAGGGAAGTAGGTTAGAAAAGAATAAAGGGATGCAGAGACGAGGAGAAAGGGAGGAAGGGTAGGAAGTGATGGATGGAGAAGACAAAGGGCAGCGAAATATGGAACAAGGAGAGCGAGCCCTCAAATGAGGAGAGCGAAGGTCCTCAAATGAAAAAGCAGAGAGAGCGAGCTCGTAAATGAGGAGAATGAAGGTAGGAGAAGGAGTTTAGGTGGGCCGCTAGGGTAGATGAGAAACTGCAGTTAGGGTTTTAGGGTAAGATTTTAGGTTTTGAATTTTAATTTTATGAAAATTATGTACATAAATCAGACCTAATTGACAAAATAACACAAAATTTAACCTAAAATAATATTTACACAGATACAAACTAGGGTTTGATGTAGAGAAAATGAACAAACTTAGGGTTTTAATGGATGTCACCCCAAACCCTAGCCTTAAGAGGAAGGTCACAAGCCTTCCTCTTTAAGGTAATTCTCCTTGCTACTAGGTTAGAGCTTCTTGAAACAACCTCTAGGGTTGGTTTCAAGAGCCTAAACTAGGGCAAAGTTGGAGCTCCAAGGCCAAACTTTGTAAAAACCCTCTCTTGGAAGCATTTTTACTATGCAATGAGAATAGAATAGCAGGCAAAAGCCCTATTCAAAAAAAATGTATCCCTAGGGCTACCATTCAATCATTCAAGATGCAAAATTTACCTACCATTCATCAAACAAACCTTAAAAATGTAAAAAACTTACTTGAGCATGAGTTATTCCAACCATTCTAGCATCCACAAAGCATTAGCAAGACAAAGAAAGCATCCAACTTCATCCAAGAGCAAGGAGAATCATCCCTCCAAGAGGTGCACATCACTTCATAAGGCCCTTCTAGGGTAAAAGAGTAGCATAATGAATTTTATCCCATAAGTTGTCATGTTCAAATGAAGTGAGGAGAAGTTTATTTATAGCTTCTCACACTCACTTTACAAAAATATCCAGGCCAACATGCCTTTTAAAATGTCAATTTGAAATTATAAAATGTCAACTTAAAATTATAACAAAAATAATATAAAATAATCAAATATGTGGGTAACTTGGGGCATTTTCCCCAGAATTTCCCCAAAAATGACTAAAATAGCTAAGAATGAGCAAAACACTTCAAACTGAAGGCTGAGGTGGGTAGGGGGGGACGTCATGCCCCATCTAACCCAAACAGTAGTGAAAATCTCTCAACGCCCCCCCATATCAAGCAATGTAGGCCTAAAAGAAAGATGATGCCATCATTACTAGACAACCAAGGAGAGAAGGCGCTGCAGTACTGGAGGACCAGGAGGGTGTGGAAGGTGACCTAGAGGAGAGACATAAGCCTCAGTGTTGAAAGAAGTGCCACCCGAATGATAAAACAAGGTGAGGGTCATGTGACCCAGTGACCCACCCCTGGAAGCCCCAGACACCAACCTCAGGGCTTCAAGCCCTTTCATGAAGCAATCAGCAATGCCACTAAGCCATAGTACTCCCAGGAGAGGAACCAAAGGGTCTTGCCATAACCTCCACTCAGAAAATGCTAGATAACACCCCTCCTGGACAAGAAAAAATTACCCTCTCTCCTTGGGGCACATCTGAAGGTGCGTTGGTACTGGTACCACGTAACAGGAGGATTGTAATGTCCCAATTTTTGGGTTTTCTTGCTCGGCTAGTAGAGATGACGTTTGGAGTTGGCGTTCGCCTGATCAAAAGCGATTAATTAATTATTCAATGTCAGTTGAGCGAAAAAGCAACACTAAAAAGTGACATTGAGTAATTAAATTAAAAAATGGGGGTTATAAAGTGACCTTGGGGAAATATTAAAGGAATATTTTATAAAGTCACTTTATATGATTTAATGAGAGCGGAAAAGTCACTTTTATTAATTAAAAGTGGAAAATGGTGAAAATGGCGGAACAATGTGAAAGTGGGAATAAAAGGGCAAATCGACCTCATTCTCAATTCATTCATGCTTATTATTCACAAATTGGATTTTGGAGAGCTCTCGTGGCTTTTTTTGCTCTTGGGATGAAAACTGTAAGGGAACCATGGTTTCAATGGTGAGAATATCTGCCCTAGCTGAGACTGAGAAGAAAGATCACTCAGATTTTTCCATTGAGATTCATTGCCATGGTGGAAGACAAGTTATTTGACGATTTACGAAGAATTTATGAGTTTGGGGGGCGCATTGGTTTCTTGGGGAGCCAAATCATGTGGCTGCTTGGTGACTGTCATCGGCAGTAGCGTCAAGGAAAAATCGAAGACAATCTCATGCTATTGCACTCAGAGAATGAGGGCGTACTCCTCTTGAGAAATCGTGAGGGCTTACTAGAGTTCTTGGCACCCTGTGGAGGGCGCATTCCATCCTTGGTGAGGTCGTTCTCTACTGCTGGTACATTCTACAGGGACTGCATTCTACAGGAAATAAGATCAGCGACTACCTCAGCACACTTTTCCTTTGGTTGGACTGCATTCTACAGGAAATAAGAGCAGTGACTACCTCAGCACCCTTTTCCTTTGGTTCGTGGCATATTTCATGCGTTAGGGAGGGGTTTCCAAGTGGATCGACTTCAACACAACACGTCAACAACGCCCAGAATAACCACAGGTCTGTCTTGACATGTATATCAGACTGCAATTATGAGTTAACTGCTGGTCATAACTACTGTTAAGAAATCATGTTATTTGTTACAATGCACTGCTTGCCTTTTTGAATGCTAAGGCCATTTTGATAACCGAAGGAGCTGTAAAACTCTTGTTACTCATAGATCTGAAAGGAGGATTATCTCAGATTTCTTGTACTGTGTTTGAAACCACTGTTACAGTTGTATTAAATAATTGTGGCTGGCCATGTTACCTTCTGTTACATTTCCTTGGCATTAAATGTACTCAAATACTCTTTTATGTGCACACTTGTGGTTGAACATGATGAAGTGGGAGATGTAAAGCAAACACATGTAAACATCTTTAAAAATTCAACAAAAGAACAGTCAACCAGATTCAGTGAAATTTCAGTGGTATTTGGCACGGTCGCCAAAGTGTTTGACAAAAGTCCAATACCAAGGGAATACATAATTACAACAGCAGTCAACTAAAATTATATCAGTGGTAAAAAACGGTTAGCACAGGGGTATCAATGCAAGATTGTTAAGTGTTTGACCAAACCACTAACCAAAAAATCATAGCAGTAGTAGAGGGGTTGTTACAGTGATTTCAGGGTAGTATCAACAAAGTGTTCGTCAAAATTCCTGGACCAATTTGCATGAGCAGTTAACCCAAAAACTCAGCCCAGATCTAGCTAGGGGCATTACAGAAGCAGAATCAGGAAACAAGATCAGCTTCTTGTGAGCTAGTCGAAGTGGAAAAGGACTCTATGATGGTACCAGTTTAGCCAGACAGTGGTTTGATAGAAATGCAAAATATTCCAAACTCCTCTTGCATAAACGTTGAAAGCCAAGGTAAGGAACCTGTTTGCTCTACGCCTCCTAAGAATTTTTGTCCTACTTTTGATCCAGTGTCTTGGCCAACTCTGATTGAGGTTGCCTCAAAGGTGGTGGGTCCAGATATCAATATTTGAAAAAGCCTAGGGGTTGGTAAGACGCCTTTAGTTAGAGGTTCCCTCTGTAATCATAATGCTTTTGTCGACAGTGATAATCCTTTGTCCTTTGAGGGGTTAGGAGCAGAACCCACTTCAAAGTTGGAAGATACAGGAAAAAGAAGATATGATTTATGTCCCAAGATG
The DNA here is from genome assembly GCA_027924585.1 of Larix kaempferi. NCBI lineage: Eukaryota > Viridiplantae > Streptophyta > Pinopsida > Pinales > Pinaceae > Larix > Larix kaempferi. The sequence continues at coordinate 4,432,401 of BSBM01000727.1, forward strand.
ACTTCCTCAACCAAGGTCCTATCAAGAGTTTTAGGTTTGAATCAGTGCAAAGACACTGGCCCTCCCCTAGTGGGTAGGAACTCTACTTTATTACGAGCAAGCTAAGACTATTAAAGAAATTAAACAGGGTCGCTAACAACCCATAATAGGGGTACTTAGAGAAAACCAACCCCTTCAAAAGGATTCCTCATGAAAATATTTTCTGCAAATATTCGAGGTTTGAGCAGTTCCCCTAAAAAAATTGCTTTGGCTCATTTAATGGAGATTGATAAACCTAACATCATTCTTCTGCAAGAAATTATGTGTTGTGATGAAGCTATTTTAGACACACTACGTAAATCGTATAGGGGGTGGGAGTTTCTTTCAATGATTCCAATGATCACTCAGGGGTTTAATATCAGGTTGGGGTCCCACTATAGGCCTGATAAACACTTTCTCGGATTTTTTAGGCCTCGACATGCAAGTTGTCAATAAAAGTCTAGGGAAGACTTTTACTATCTTCAATCTTTACAGCCCCTATGGTGATAAATTCCCTTTCTGCAAAAAAGTTTTCAGTTTGTAGTGTATCAAGGACAGGACTGTTATAATCAGTGGTGACCTTAATTTCACCCTGAACAAGACGAAAGTTTGGGGTAAAATGCGAGGGTGGACAGGTTGGTGGATTTCCTCTCTTCATACTAAACAAGTTGCTCTAGTAGATGTTGAACCAATATTAGCGAAGCCCACATGGTGGAATAATCAAGGTGGGGGTGATTCCATATCCAAAAGATTGGATCAGTTTTTTGTTTTTGAAGATTTACTTTAATGCAGGGGTAGGTACAGATAATGGATTAAGGGAGGATTTCTGATCATTGTCCTATCTATTTGCAATTTGATATGGATGACAAAAAACCTGGTAACCCTTTCAAGTTCAATCCTACATGACTGCAAGAGGAGGAATTTCAGAATTTTGATGAGGAGCAATTGGCGAAAATATAACCTGAACTATGGTGAATTTCCTAGTGAAAAGTTTGTCGCATCTCTAATGGAGGTCAAAAGGAAGGTGGTGGTGGCCTGGACAGGTGAAAGGCACAAAAACAGAGACAAACAACTAAAGGAAGTTAAAGACGAATTAAAAGGCCTCCTTCAAACCCATCCCTTGGGGATTTTCAAAGTTTTGATTATGTAGAATTTCAAAAACCGAGAACAAAAGAAGCTCAAGCTCCTTCAAGATAAGGTAGCTAAAATGGAGTTAAAAAGTTAAGCTATCTGGTTGGATGTCAACAAAGAAAATAGTAAATCATTTCATAATTTTGCCTCTCATAGTAAAAACACTAATACAATTTGGGGAATAGCGAACGAAGATGGGAAGCTAGCTCTTTTCGACATCTAGCTAAGCTTGGGGTTAGGCATTGTTGGAACACACTGTGAAAGACAGATACACAAGAAATAAGATAAGTGTGAGATGCTTTTTATTAACAGATATGTACATATAAATGCAATCACTATGACCATTGGTTTCATATTCCAAGGTGTCTCTTGGACTCCTAATGACTTTACCTATTCACTGTGATTCTTGGTATCCAGCTCACATGAATAGTGATACAAAATACAATAATAATTAACCATAAACGATTAATGTTTCTAACATTCCCCCCTAATCCAAAGGGGTGTATACGAGTCCAAGTAGAGAGCTGAAATATGGAGAAGGATAGCTGCAAATGGTTGAAGGTGCTATTTGAATCAAAAGCTAGCAGAAGCTGATGTCTTCTACTAAATGGGTGGTTTTGGATGACCACTAACCAGTCGAAGCTATGAAAAGGTGGTTTAAGGATGACCACAAATTTTGGAACTTGGCACTCATTTTGGTACTGGCTCAGCAGTTCCTTCTAGAACTTGGCTCTAACTCAGGTTCTGGTTCAGCGGTTCCCTCTAGAACTTGGCTCAAAAGCTCAAGGGTTCCTAGAACATTTCGAAGGCTAGAAGAAGTTGTAATTCTTCTACTAAATGACCGCAACTCTAGAACCTTAGTAATTCCTAGAACATCCCAAAAGCTAGTAGAATCACATGCATTCTACTAAATGGGTAGTTCTAGGCATAGTTACCGAAATCGCGAGTCAAATCGCAAAACTTGCGAGTTTGACTCGGCACGGCAAGTAAACGATCCGTTCTGGCTCGGGGGCGAGTTTAACTCGGGATAAATTATTTCTAGGTCACGAATTTGTTGTTTTCGTCATCGTTTTCTATCTCTCTGAGTCTCCTCTCCTCTATCCGCGCCGTTTTTTCGATCAGCTCTCTCCTCCTCTATCCCGGCGACGGCTGTTCGAGATCTCTCCTCCTTGACGGCTTTTCAAAATTCGGTCTCTCTCGTGTATATCTGCACCACAGTCGTGGGCAGACTGGGAAGGGTGATAGTGGCGGATACGAATCTGATTGAGTGGGATTCACCTGTTTGTGGCACTGAGCATATGGACGGTCGATATTGCCAAGGTTCCAAAGGTTATACAAAACATAAAACTTACGTTATAAATTATTTATTAAAATATTTTCATTTAATTTTATAAATTATTTATTAAATCACTAAAATATTTTCATTTAGTTTTATAACTTATTTATTATTAATTAAATGTATTAAGTATTAGTTTTTTTATTATATGTAAAAAACATCAAATATAAATTTTTTTTATATAAGATATAATTAATTCCTTTTTATATAAGATATAAATATAAATGATAGGTTAATATATATAAAAAAATATAATTTATATTTTAATAATGTTAATATTAATTAATTTAATGTCTATTTTCATTATAAATTTAGAATTGGCATAGAATTGATATATTTTGGGCATCTATTGATATCTTATGGACATCTATTGATATCTTGCACCATATGTACATGGCTATTTTGAATATCTATGAAAAATATTTTTTTTTAAATTCAAAATATATGTATATATATATATATTTTTTATTTGCCGATTTTTTCCCTATCCGATTCAAACACTTCGCTCTTTTGCCTCGCTGATTTATTGCCGATTCCGATTCCGAGTCTGGTAAGTATGGTTTTAGGAAAACCACAATCCAAATCATGCTCAAGTGGAACATGGCTTTGACTCTAGCTCTACCTGCAGCTCTGACTTTGGCTAGGTGGCTCTGACAAGTGGCACAATGTTCTAGCTTTGGTTCAAGCTCGCTTGTTCTGACTATCAATCATCCCCCCTATTAGAAACAAGGTAAGAAGTAGAAAATCTCTCAACTGCTAGATGTGCCATTACTCGTGAACGAACTCTTCAGTATGACTTATATATCTTCTTGGATGTTGACGACCATTGCCAAGAAGCAATCCACCCATAGTGAATTTTTTCTCTTGCAGGTTTCTTCAGTATGAAGCATCTATTTGAAAAATGAGCATGCATTCCACAATGCTTACAAGGATGGAGATCAAAACACCAATCTTCCATGTGACCAACTCGATGACAATGTTGGCATTTCGGAATCTAAAGCAGGTGAAGATGAACTTTCGTGAAGGAATCCAACATTCTGGAACTGGACAAGTTTGGAATAATCAGGAATATGGAAGGTCACTTCCTTGTATCTAAGACCAGTTCTATGCTTGCTATTGATGATTTCTTCCCAAGGTCTAATCATGGGCTTGGAAAGTGCAAGCGGAACATATGTATGACAAAATTCATCTTCAATTTCTTTTGAAGTGGCATCACTTATTTGATTATGTACTTCTAAAGTGGTGTCATTGATTTGATTATGTGCAGGTTGTTGATTGCTCTTAACAAGAACAGGTTCAGAATGTTGATTCTTTTGTTTTATCTCATCACGTTAGAGTTGTTATTCAAACTGAAGAAATTCAATTGTGTCTTGTGAATCTTGTAAAGAAGTTAGAACATCGATGAGAGTTGTCTTATCGACTATGACTGTACTGTCATCAGAAGAGAGAAGTAGAGTGTTCAATAACTCTACTAAGTCATTAATTCGGGCCATTTAAGGACTGACAAAAGACTGATAGAAATCACAAAGTGTTTCTTACAAGTCCAACCTTCAAAAAGACTCAACAATTCAGGAAATGAAGGGTATCGGCCTCTACCGAAAATGCACCTGATTACAATACCAATTAAACATGATTTTGATAAGTACAAGCAAATGATTATTTGCAGGTTACAAGAATGTTGCTTATGAAGTTGAATTGATCTTCAAAACTGAATGGTTTACCTCAGAGTTCTCCAATGATGATGCTTAAATGAGTGCCTTTGTTGAGTAACTTGGTTTCTTTAACGATGCTCAACTACACGAACTCAATGGCCATGGATTCAGGCTAGACATCAATACCAGAAGTCTACTAGAAAGCATGCCTCCTAAACAAGTTTAGCACATCTCTGAAAGGAGAATGATCTCTGCAATAAAATATGAGGAACTATTTATGCATTATAATAATCTGAGGTTTATTTTCCAAGCATGGACTGTAACATTTCGTCTTCAAATTGACCTAATTTTATTCTCTACAAAAATATTAGATTCAGGTAATAATACCAATGCCTACAAGCAGGCCACATTTTCCAATGCAAAATCCCTTGCCTCATCTCAAAGAATATTAAAATCTGCTACAGTTATTGATAGGACATAATGATAATCTACCTCAAGTTCTTTGTAAGCTTTGCATCTGAATGAACGATGCTTCCTTGTAAATCAGTATTGTAAATCAATATTATGGTCCCTCGGTCACCACCAAATTATGGCCCGACTCCACTTCTAAAGAGTCCAAAAGAAAAAACATAGCAAGCTTACAACAACAAAGGCCACAAATCACAGAATCTCAGTGAAGACATGAGCAGCAGCAGTGTGATGTCCCCTTCCGTTTGATGTCACCTACAGAGATGACTGAGTAGCCATAGACTATAGTCACTATATTTGGGAGTTACCTTGATGCCATTTAGCTTGGAAAAAGGAGCTTTGAGTATAATTTGGGGGTGAGTGGTATTGGGTTCCAAAAGAAGATAAAAGAAGAATTCATCCACTATGGGCATGCTTATTGATATTTGGACATTGTCTCTTGTGACGATCTTGGGGGTTATCCTAGAGTTTTAGTTTGGGTTTGGCAAAACCCATCCACCCATCTTGTTTGGTTTCGGCGGTGTGAAATGCACCCTAGCTAAACCCTTCCAATTAAAGATTGCAACTATCTAGAGGAAATCGATCTCACCTGGGAGATCACTTATTGATTAGGGCAGGATTCAAGTGGAAGAATCGATATAGTGGAGAACCGAATTAGTTGGGCAAGTCAAATTTGTTGGGTTACCGAATTCACCTTGTGAGGAGGCCTATTGTTTGGAGAAAGGTGATTCCATCTTGGGAAAGCCAATTTCCTGAGGGCCATTTCCACTCCAAGAGGGATGACTTGCCCTAAGATCGCACTCATTGTGGAGGGGCAAATTGTGAGGGAAGGAGTCGAATACATAAGGGTCCAATCCGTCAGAGAAGAAGATGGCATGCAAAACTGAAGAAGACCGACTTCACTAGGGGTCGTTTTTCATCTACAGCAGGCAGAGTTCATAAGATAAAGTCATCCTCGATTTGTGGAGGGGTTGGATCACCTCTTAGAAGCCAAAATCATGCCAAAGGATCAAATTGATCAAGAGAAGGCAGTGTTTCTCTAAGGGTCGAATTGTGGAGACTGTTTGTTGAATGACATCCAATATGCAATAATTACTAAAGTACAAAAGCCTTATATGGAAGGCATTGTTTATGATAAGCGGCCTCATGGTTAAAAAAATCTCTATGACGAGTCTATGGAAGTATAAGAGTCTAAGTTACAAGTCTGTTTATCTTGGCCCAATAATTGTTGAATGTGGGCTTGAAAAAAGTATCAATCAAGAAGAGTGTATGTTATATGAAGCCCTAATGTCTCATAATCTTGGGTTAAATAGTCCATATATGTATAGTTAGGTCCTTTTGTTAAAGTTAGAGAGATCGTATGAGACAAGAGTAAATAAGACCTTTAAAGTTCAACTGTTATTTTAGGAAGACTGGAACCGGTGAATGAGGCTATCCTCCAACGGCTCAGATGGTGTAGCATTGTAGAAATTTATGGTCTGAAAGGCCCGAGTAATATAAACATTTTCTTGAATTTATGGATTGATTGGACAAGCTCTGCAATGTTCTTTGAACCCTACCTTGTCAAAACCCTAACCCCTGTACTACTTCTAATCTAATCTGGCTCCCGCCCGTGTTCTGCTATTGGCAGAATCATGGCCAATCCTGAAGGGGGGGCTGGAGATCCCCCCCCTTCCAACTCCGATGTGAACATGCAATCCGTACCAGCGTCCCAAAGTAATGAAAGCGCAAACAATACCTGACAGCAAAAAGACAAGGAGGCGGAAAAACCCAACATGCAGTCGTTGGAAGATCTCGTCCCAGAGGGAGGAATAAAGCAACTCGTACCTGTATAGCAAAATCTGCAGCTCAACCACGCATCGAACTTTCTCCAGCAAGGATTTATGCAAGGATCCAATATATGAAAGATCATGCTCTCATATGCGAATTTATCGGACTATGGCCTACTGAAAGAGCACTGATGGGTTGGATCAAATCAAAATAGAAACCCAAGGCTCACTTTGATCTTCAGCTTGGCTCAAAAGGCTTTTTTACAGTCATATTCTCAAGGACTAAAGACAAGGACAAGGTCGTGGATGGAGGACCATATTTCTTGAACTTTGTTGGTCTATTAATTCGAAACTGGGTTGAAAGATTCAATCCAGACACAGAAGATTTCACTTGGGCTCTAGTGTGGATTCGTCTGTATTCCCTTCCAAAGGACTATTGGGACGAAGAAACCCTCCAAGAAATAGGAAACTCCTTAGGAAAATTCGTCAAAGTCGCAAACCAAACCAGAGTCAATAAATACACCTCATATGCAAGAATTTGCGTTTACATGCACATAGCCAGAGCTCTACCGGACTCAATATGCCTGGTGCATGAAGATCTAGAATAGATCCAACCAGTAGATTATGAGCATGTCCCCTTCAGATGCAGAAAATGTCATGAGCACGGCCACCTATACAGAGATTGCCCTCTAAATAAGTCAGCTCCAGATCCCAAGAAGATGCAGGATACTGATGAAGAAGATTTCAAGAAAGTCCCCACTAGATGTCGACAAAGCCAGAAGAACCCCACAGTTAGCAAAGTGACCACCACAACCGCTAGTAATAGCTTCGATATTCTTACAAATCAACCAGGGGACTTTGAAACCTTGCGTGCAGAGGATCAGCCAGCCACTAAAAAGCAACACACGAATCCAGTAAAAAATCCTTATCAAGGGCAACAAGACCCTTCCTCCTCTGCTCAATTAAAAAATCCTGATGCACTTCATGCAGCGATGAACCCTAAACCAGATGTAGTTATGGGTGAAGATATGAGTGACCTTGATCTAGTGGAGCTGGACCTCTTAGGAATGGAGGAAGCCTGTCGATGCAAAGCCTTCAATGCAATCCCGTCCAAGCAGATTCATCTACTCAAAGAAGCCTTCACTAAAGGCAAAGCCGAGTCTAAACTCGGTATACAGAATCTCCCGCAAAAAGATCAAAAGAAAGCCTCAAGGGATCCCAAGAAATGAGGCAGGAGAACAGATCTGCAAAGGATTAATGCCTTAGGCACCAAGCTAATTGAATCCGGGAAATATGCCAAGCTTACTGAGTTCTTTCCCTCTAACATTCCCAGTTCTCAATGAAGATTATGTTGTTGTAATTGTAACTTCGGAAGATATTCAATTGTATTTTATTTGTACCTCCAACGAAGATGTTTTCCCTCCGGTCGGAGATGTCATTATTACATTTGGTCATGCAAAAGTCATTGAGGCAAAACCTCCATTGTGAGTCGGGGTGATAGATCCCCTAGAGTCAAATGTAATAGGGTTATTGAGTCTTCCTAGAGAAGTCGGCCCAGTCAGTTTTAGTTGAGGCCGACCTAGTTAGGTAAAAGGTCGGGTTAAAAGTAAAGTATAAATAGAGATCCTTGCTCTCTCATTTTGATACACTACTCACTCACACAAGTTCGCATAGCAAGAGAGAGAGGACAAGTTCGCTGGTGAAGAAAAGAGAGAAGCTGCAGAAGACATATTTTGGGTTTTCCACTTTTGGCTTGATATTGTATTAGTGACGAAACTATCTCTGAGGAAGTTGCGGGGTTTTCTCCTTTATGGTTTCCACGAGGAAAACTTTTGTGTCTCTTGTGTTTTGTTGTGCTTGTTATTCTTTCAGTTAAAGATCCTAGATAATGTTGATTTTGTACCTAGGAAAGTGTTCCCCTAGGTGACTTTTGCCTTAGTCACTTAAAAGGGGGAAATAAGTGACCCTTGCATTAAATGACTTGAGATGAGCATTTAATTTGACTTTAGAGATTAAAGTCACTTTTTGGAAAAATTTAAGTGAAGTGAGTGAAATTATTTTTTAAATGAGATTTAATGAGCATTTAATCTCATCCACTCATCTAAGCCAATCTCAACCGTTGGATTAGAAGACCATTCACTTACCCTAGGGTTTTCACCAAAAAGGCAAAGAAAGGCAAAGATAATTTTTACTTTTGAGAAGAGAGTGAAGGAGAGAGCATAGAGAGAAGGAGCATGAATTTCCAGGCAGCAAATTCTTTGCAGCAGGCACAGAAATCGAGCAGCAGGCATAGAATACGAGTTTCTGCAGCAGGCACAGAAAATGAGTTTCTATAGTTGGCACAGAAATCAGGCAGCAGGCACAAAAATCGAGTAGCAGGCACAGAAAACGAGTTTCTGCAGCAGGCACAGAAATTGAGAAGCAGGCACAGAAATCGAGGAAGCTTCTGGGTGCATTTATTGCAGTGGAGATAAGTTGTATTTTCTACTGTAATTGTTGTCCTATATTTTGCTAAAGATATAAAAATCTCTCTCCAAACAAGTTTTCCCCTTGTGGGTTTTTCCTGGGCAAGTTTGCCAAAAATCTCTGAGTTTGAAATTTATGGTGTGCATTTATTATTGAATTTTCTGTCATTAAAAGTGAGTTTCAACAGTGTTTTATTTGTCTGAAAATATTGTGAAATTTCCAGCCAACATGAAAACTGGGTTGGGCATTAAACACAGAAATTTTGACATTGAAACCGGGTGGGCTGAAAACACAGAAAACTTACAAATAATATTGAATTAAAGTACAAACTCTAACATGGTATCAGAGCTTACCTGAAAAGAAGACATTGTGCAGCAACGGGAAACTAGGGTTTCCAAGTTTGAGGTTTTCTCTCCACAGTTCATCAAGAAAAGGAAGCTAGGCTAACTCGCCCTAGAAGGGCGCATCTTTTTGTCGAAGCATAATCAAATTCCAAGAATTTTCATTTTTGGACCCGTCACCACTGCCAGGAGGAAAACTAGGGCATCAGTTATTTTGGGATTCTGTCCATTGATTTGGAAAAGTAAGTACATTGGACAACTCGCCTTGAGGAGGCGCATCTTCCTGTCCAACCAGAAGTTCAAGATTCCAAGTTTGGAAAATTAGGGTTTCTCTACCAAACCCTAGGCCAGCCAGCTCCAGAACCAGTTTGGGCATCTCAAATTGGTAAGATCTAAATCTTTGTTATTTCCATTTGAGGTACTCATTTAAAATGTCTCAACACACCAAGCTTGAGGATAAGCTTGAGGGAGCTGATAACTTCTGAGCATGGAAGTATAGGATTGCCCTTGTCCTTGAAGAAAATGATTTGGACAAGTATGTGAATGAAGAGGTTCCAGCACCAGAGGGAGATGAGGCTAAGGCTATCCACAAGAAGAACTTGGTTAAGGCCAAGAGAATTATTGCTGACTCCATTACGGATCATCTCATCCCACATGTGTCATCCTTGAAGGCACCCAAGGAGATGTTCGATGCATTGACAAGGCTATTCGAAGGGAAGAACATTAATCGAAAGATGACTGTTATCACACAACTTGTAGTTGTCCCTAAAGTTATCCCATCCGAGATGGTAGAGGAGATGGACAACTAAAGAGGTGACCCAAGAGATGCTGCAGTTCCTAATGCAAGTTGGGTGTCACAATAACCGAGGCACTCTTCACTTTAGATCAAGACTAATCAAGATCAAGGGGGAGACCCTAGCCAATCAATGAAGACTAGCTAACCCAAAGGTTCCTAGGGAAATGTGTAAGTTGAGTTACGGAAACCAATGAGTGAATTAGATTAAGTGGACCCAAGAGTTTAAGTGTGGTTGAAGAGGCTTAGGAGGTGACAAGTGTTTCAACCAATGAATGACTAGGGCCACTTATGAAGATCAATTGAATAGATCTAGTACCATGAAAATCACAGAAGTGGGCCCACTCCTTAAAAAGTGGAAAATGGTTCAAATGGGCCCACAAGGTCAAGTTAGGGGTGAAGATGGTACTAAGGGGCATGCAAAGGATGGATCTATGATTTCAAGATGACAGAGGCAATACCCACATATGGGATCTAGCAAAAGACAACTAGCCCAAGGAGTGCGATTTACCCAAGGGAGACTAGTGCCTTAATTTGAGGGGGCAAATGGAGTCCAAATTTCACCAAATTGTAGATCGAGGTAGTTAAGACAAAAATCTAGGTGGGTTTTAAATGGCATGCCCCAATATGAGCTAGATCTCCATAGATCTGAGATTTAGAATGCATCACCAAGTGACCCAAGTGGGGCTCAACCCTCAAAATGAGGAATGCGGCCCACAAGGTGAAAATCAACAAGGTGAAGCACTAGGGGTAGGTTATCAAAGTTGATCTATCCGAATCAAGTGGGATCTCACCTACCCACAACTTGGAACTAGCCCCACTAGTCTTCCTCAAGGAGTGCGACCTCCCTTGGAGAGGCTAATGTGCCTTGGAAAATGGGTCAAATGGAGGCCAATCACCACCAAACTATAGATCCGAATTGCCATGGATGCTATAGAGGTGGGTTTTAAAAATTATCCCCAAAGCCAAGCTAGATCCAAGTAGATCTTAAAAAATGTAAAAATGAGGGTTTTAATCAATGAGGATTTTGTGATCGAAGAGAATAGATGGTTAGGATAGAAGAATGCCATACCTCCTTGAGCATACCTGGAAAATGAAGATGGAGGTTGCTTGTGACGAGGATTACTTCCCACAAAGATCAAATGCCAAACTTGATGAAGCCCTTCTTGATGTCGTTTTTCCTCCTTCAACCAAATCGGCCTCCTTATTCCTGTCAATCAAGGACACAAAGATCAATCAATTGACAATAATGGAAGTAGATGCAAACAAAAGAGATGAATAACATTAAATTGTTGGTGCAAAGACAAAACAACTCCCTGTAAAACGACTTGTTGAAGCTTGTAGGGTAGGCCTCCCCACCAATACGCACTCCCTCAAAACGTCTTCTTTGCCTGCAAAAATGTTAGTTGAAGATAAAAATCCAAGATGGCCATCAATGTCTGTCAATGCAGAGGAAAAAGCATTTACAATCACCACAAGCATTCCAATTGTAAGATCCAAGATGCCCAAGAAAGTATTTTTATTCCAATAGCCAAGAGCCAAAAATCTTTAGATAGCTTTTACAATAGGGGTGTCTCCTCCTTTTATAGATAATAAAGACCAAAACCCTAAACCACAAACCCACTTTTTAAAACTAGTGGTTGAGATCAAAAGATACAACATAAGAATCAATGGCTAAGATGAGCCAATACACAATATCACATGGATCACTCAAAAGGAGGGTGACGTCATGCCTAAAATGTCTCTAAGGAGGGTGACGTCACACCTAAAGGGGGGCTAGATGACATGGAGCCACAACATATGACATGGACAAGACATCAAAAACACATGGTGGGGCTAGGAGGTATTAATCCTTCACTAGCTTGTCCCCATGGCACAATATATAATCCTATGACATGTCCAAGTAACACAAATGATCAAATCCTGTCCTCAAAATCTGTGAGAGACATGCAGTAAAAGACCTCCTACAGCCACTGTGGACCCCATTGACTGATGTTGACTGATCTGGAAGATGGGGGGTTCACCATGGATGACCTCAGAGCATACCAAGTTCCAAAACCTTGCCTCAATTGCCCAAATCGAATTCCTCAGTGACCTTTTTATTCCATTTTTTAATCCTCCTGAAAACCCTGAAAGTGCCCCAAACTGCCATCGAAAGTGCCTGCGTTGTCAAACTGAGGGTACCAAGCTGTCCGGAAGGGGGGTATAATGGTAAAAACAAGTGGTTGGACCACCCCCTTCCTCTGTAGCTCCCTAGACAACGACTGCCCTCCAAGGCCTCTGCTGGACAGGCTGAATCAGCATGCCCAAACTGGTCAACAGGTGGATAACTGTTGCTATCATACTCAAAAGTGCCCGGAACTGAAAGACAAGTGTCTCAATGGATCCAGAAGACCCAAATCCACTAGAGATGAGTACTCATACACCATGGGTTGACCTGGGGGGGTCATCTGTAGGGCACACCATACCCGGACAGTGTAAAATATGATGATTTGAAAATAATAATAAAACTGACCAACTGCATCAATCATCATCAGAAGCATATGTCCAACATATGGAATCATCAATAGGTGCATGTGGGACCACATATAAATATCCATAAGCACAAGTGGTCCACCTCATCACGGATCCCAAGAATGACCATGGTCAAACTATGTTTGACTAGGTCAAAATATAACCAAGGACTAGATTATAACAAAAGACTAAGACATGTTCCTTTAATCATATTCACAGCTTAAAGTAAAGTATAAACATCATTCCGTGGCAGTTAATACATATATATATTTCATCATTGTTTATATTTTACTTACACAAAAGCTTTAAAGACATACTCATTCAACATACATGGCCTAACTGCTAGCAAAGGGTGAAGGCTAAGAAGAAGGTTGGGCAAAAAGGGATGACTTGACCAACTTTTCTAAGTGACACTTTGGACAGGGAAAAGGGGCAGCTACAATCTGTGCTGGACAAATAACAAAGGGAAGGGCAGTGCTCACAAATGGTTCAGTTGTTTAGGGAGTGTTTATTCAAATTAGGCATCATGTCTACATCAAATTGATCCAGGTTCATTAGGATCATTCATTTCATTTCCATGGCCTTTTTGGCCTATATGACCCCTATGGGATTTCACATGCACTAAGAAGCACAACTAATCGCAGCTTGCATCTGGGGCATATTTACATTTATAAGGTCAGCAATATTTGGATAGAGCATTTGTTGAACCATTGCTTTTGGGACCTTTTTATACCCTTCGCAGGGTATTTAAACAGATCATTGCTTTATCCTTTATTTACGTGTGTTGAGAAACACATTCTAGAATTCTAAGTTCACAGGCTTTCATAATAGATTTCCAATATAAGTAGTACATGTGCTTTCAGTTTTAGCCAACAACAACTCAAGCGACTAGAGGGAGATCTGCATAGTGCCAAACATCGAGACAACCGACCAGAATGATTTAGGCATACAATCCAACTTACCAAAGGCAAGTTCTGTCACCAACTCAGAGCCGAGACACAAAACAAACGTGGATGCGGTCCAACACAGAGGTAGAAATGGGGAAGTCCTCCATATCAAGCAGTCAAGAGGGCAAGTCAAGGTGAAAGCCAAAATAAGGAAGGTCATGGATGGATGTTGTCAAGTGAATGTGGTGCCTAGGCTAGCCAACAAAGAATGTCATGAAAGACCATGTCTATGCTCATAGGAGGGTAATGAAACCAACGAGTATTGTTAGAAAACCTTAGAGTGCAAGTAATACATCCAAATTATTATTTAGAGCAACCAAGATATTTCATTTTATTTATTTAAATAGTACTGCCACATCATGAATCATATACCAAGTCAATGTTATGACGATGACGATGACTAAAACACTCTGTTGCACGGGAACCGCTCCCGAACTTTAGGAAACCCGTTCCAGAAGTTCCCGCATTCCAGGGAGCCTAGGAACGGGTGCGAAACGTTCCAGAATTCATGGGAACGGTTCCGAGAGCTTAGGAACTTTTCGGGAGCTTCGAACAGGAAAATTAGGGAGCTTGGGAACTTGAAATTTGGAGTTCCGAAATTTGGGAGCTTGCACACGCTCCCTGTTTGCCCGGGAACTCCCACACGCTCCTCGTAGAACAGGAACTCCCAGCCGTTCCGAAACGAGTGGGGCCCAAAAATTACGTGTGAAATCGCTCCCGCTGCATCTGCGTTTGAGAGATCTCTGTGTGAGGGATTGAGCCGAGACTGAATCGAGCCCAGCTGAGGTGTGATGAGAGCCGAGCTGAGGTGCGAGAGAGCCGAGCCGAGGTGTGCTCTGTCTGTCCAAGCACTGTCTGGCTGAGCTCTTTCGTGTTGCTGAGGTGTTGTCCGAGCACTGTTCCCTCGATTTGTTGCGCGGTGGGTTGAGTCACAGAGACATAATCTTTCCAGAAGCGACCAGCAGACTCGGGCTCGGGGTAAGCGTTTTACAGTTTTAATTTTTAAACTTTTAGTTTATATTTTTATTTTTTATTTTTTTTATAAGCTAGACGAACCTTCTATTGCCAAAAAAGAGAGTTACAGGAAACAACTAAGCCCTCCCAACATAGGGAAAACAGGCTTTTGATAGTCAGAAAAGCAGTCTCCCTCGAAAGGAAACGAGACTGAACCATAAAGTTTGAGAATTCTTCAGAAGTCTTAAAACTGAGATTTCCATGCTAGCAAAGTTAAAAAAGCAGTCTTTAAACATGAGAAAACTAAGAACGAAACATCAAAAAAAAACCTTGGATCAAAGACCCAAAGCAAATTACTTGTGAGTCCCACTGGTTGAGCCTGTCTCGAGGCTCAGACCCAACCACTTGCCAATTTCAATCTGGTTGCTCAGAATGTTCTTCAGAAGCAGCAACATCTCATTCTGCAGGAGCAAAATTTCTCCATGTTGCTCATCTTTTTCCACAAGGGTGCATCCCATAATCATCTTCTGCGTCCAATGCAGATCCAGAGATTTCTGATAAAGAGTGAGGCGTCCACAGGATGAGCCAGGGTCCAGGATAAGGTCCTGAAATTCCTTTTGAATTTCTTCCTCTATGTAAATTCTATCAACGTCAGTTTCAGCCTCAACCTGCTAAATTCTATCATGCGCCAAAGCAGGGATCTCCTTAAAACGCTTACATTTATCCACGAGTTGCTGCTGAAACCGAAAGGGAGGAGTCATGGATTCCTTCAAACAAAACTCAGGCAAGGTCGAGGCCCAACGGGGCTCTTCTTGGGAGGCATAACGACAGAGGGACGGGCTAAGGCAGCAACTACAGCAGACAAGAGGGAGGGGCGAAGACGAAATGCCACCACCACAATTAACTGGAATAAAATGAGGAAATGCAAAGTTTCACGAGTGCAAACACACAGGAAGGTAACGCCCTCAGGGATGGCCAGAGACTCAAGCTCACTCAGAGCAATCTTCAGAATTGCAGGCGACGCTTCAACCGTGAGGGAGATGAAGAATGAGCTCCTATCCCCTCTATAACGCCATAAAAAATGAGCAAAACCCATAATTGTTATGCATGCTGGAGATTTGGTGTCTTCTCCGCCAATATTCCTCTGTACTGAGGGTGAACTTCCCACATTTGGTCATAATGCCACAATTACGTCATCTCAAATGAGACATCTTCCTTCTGCAGGAGCCGTACCCATCTCTCAGGGTGGGCAATGGAATGCCAGCTTTAAACATAATTAGTCTCGGGTATTGGGAGGTGAGGTGGGAGCACGAGGGTCTGGGCTTCTGGCCACGTGCCCTTCCTCATCCCACCCATCGTTTCTACTTTCCACCCGCCGTGGGGTATATTTTAATTTTAGTTATACTATATAGTTTTAATTTTTATGTTTTAGTTTAGTTTTAAACTTTTATAATTTAGTTTTAGTTTAGTTTTAAACTTTTATAATTTTGTTTTAGTCTAGTATAGTTATACAGTATACTTATATTTTAGTTTTAGTTTAAAGTTTTAAACTTTAGTTTTATTAGTTTTAGTAACTTTATATTTTAGTTGTAGTTTGTAGTTACAAATTAGTAATTACAATTTGAATTTAGTATAGTTTAATAATATTAATATAGTATATAGTAATTACTAATAACTAATATATATAGTTTAAAAATAAAAAATTATATTTTATAATATTACTATATAGTATATGGTATCTATATAGTATAGTTTAAAGTTTTAAACTTTAATTTTAGTTTAGTTTTATAATTATGTTATTTTCTTTTTAACTTTGTAAGTTTTAATTTTTAAATTAAATCATAAATTTTAATTTATAATTTATTTGTTTATTCATTATTGGTTAATGACTTACTTTTATATTATATTTATAATTTATTTGTTTATTCATTTTTTCAATTATATTAATTTTTATATTTTTTTAATATATATTATTGTCGCTCCCAACCCGCCGTTTCCTAAATTTAGGGGAAACTTTTAGTCGTATCCGACACCCGTACCCAAGTTCCCAACGTTACCGCGTTCCGGAAACTCGTGCAACATAGCTAAAACAACAAGATAATAATCCATGAAAATAATCACAAGTCCATAGGTCACATCACATCATATAAAATAATCATCATCATCCACAAATAACTGAAACACTGCTACAATAACATCCGGAACTCTAGGCACTTAACTGAAACTGTATGGAACAAAAGGTCACATCGGTCATCAAATCTAAGCTCTCAAGGCTCATCCTTGGCACAAGGTCTACTCAATGTCTGACATATACTGCTTTGATCTATGGGTGAACTCAAATAACTCTGCTCATCGTAGCTAATCTCTGTAAAAGCTAAGCTCTGGAATGTGCAGATATCTGCTCAGCAAGAATAGTAGCCCAACTACTATAGTGTGATAACAATGACATTAAGGAACCAGCTCAAGAACATAAAGATCCTGAACTCAAAGACCATGCAATCCTATTTCACAAGGGTCTCACAGATCAAGGAGCAACTTGAAGCAGTTGAAGAAAAGGTAGAAGAAGGAGAGATCGTTATGACAACCTTCAATGATCTCCCGAGATCATGCGACTCATTCATTCAAGGGATATGTGCCAAAAAGAAGTTGATCACATTTAACAGACTATGGGAGAAATGTACACAGGAAGAAGCTCGACTTGTGGCACGAGAAGAGAAGAGAAGATGGGAGCAAATGATGATCAAGCTCTCACAACTCACGCTAGAAGAAACCACAATAAGAGGGAGCACCATCATCACAACAAGAAGGAGAACCACCATCAAAGTAAGAAGGAGAACTACGATAGACAAAGAAGACCCAGAAGAGATCTATCCAACATTAGATGTTATACATGCAATGAGAAGGAACACTACTCCAAAGATTGTCCCAGAAACAGAGGCTCCAACAAGAAGTCAAACAAGAAGAGACATCATGCTCACACCGCGAAAGACGATGAACCTGCAAGGAAAAGAACCAGAGAAGAAGAAAGAGATGATTCTTCAAGTGATGAAGAATATGTCCTGATCTCAGCACTCACGGGCACTGTTACACATGGAAGCAATGATTGGCTTGTAGATAGTGGAGCTTCCAAGCACATGACGGGATACAAAGAATCATTCGTCAATCTATCTGAGCATGAGTCACCTCACAAAGTAAAACTTGGAGATGATTACCAATACCCCATAAAAGGAAGTGGAGAAGCTTCCTACAAGCTAGACTCTGGTAAATCTCTAAAGATGAAAGATGTGTTGCATGTTCCAGGATTAAAGAAGAACCTTCTCTCCATATCGGCACTAGATGCTAATGGTATGAGGGTTGCATTTGTTGATGGCCAAGTTCTAATGTGGCCAAAGGGAAAGACAATAGATGATGCAACTGTGATTGGAGAGCAAGAGGGAGGTTTGTACAAGTTGAAGGGCCAACCTGAACAAGCATTGGTTCATGACTCCATGGAGCCAAGTGAACTATGGCACAGAAGGCTTGCACATGTGCACTATAGAGCACTACCTATTGCAAGCAAAGTAGTTTCAGGACTTCCAGAAATCCAGGCAAAACATGCAAGCATTTGCAAGGGATGTGCACAAGGAAAGAATGCAAAGAAGGCGTTTCCCAGCAGTGAAAGCAAAGCGGAAGGAATATTGGAGATAATCCACTCCGATGTATGTGATCCCATGTCATCCAGCTCACTTAGAGGGTATGTTTATTATGTTTCCTTTATAGATGACTTTTCTCGTAAGACTTGGATTTACTTCTTGAAAAGTAAAGATGAGGTATTTAGTAAGTTCAAGGAATTCAAAGCCTTGGTCGAGAACCACACAGAAAAGAAGATCAAGACCCTTCAATCAGATAATGGCGGAGAATTCACCTCGGAAGAATTCAAGAATCTTTGCAGAGATTCTGGGATTAAGAGGGAGTTGAGCACTCCCTACAGTCCTCAACAGAATGGCGTTGTAGAACAAAAGAACAGAACGATAATGGAAGCAACGAAAGCAATGCTACAAGACCAGGATCTTCCAATGCACTTATGGAAGCTGTAAGGATAGCGGTGTATGTACAGAACCGTACTCCTCACCGAGTACTAGACAACAAGACTCCAAAAGAAGCTTTTTCCGGCGAGAAACCAGAAGTCAGCCATCTCAGGATATTTGGCTTCCCAGTGTACATACATATCCTGAAGGAGAAGAGGACGAAGCTAGATCCCTCAAGAAAGAAAGGAATATTCGTAGGATACAAGGAAACTTCAAAGGCCTACCAAATATACTTCCCAGGATTCAAGAAGATTGACATCAGCAGAGACGTAACATTCGATGAAGACTCAGCATACAACAAATCTAGAAAACTACCTATTGAAAATATTGAAGAACTTGAAGTTCCCAAGATTCGAGATTCAGTAATGGAAGAAGCAGTTCCAGAAGATCATGAAGACCGCAAAATGGAAGAACCACAAGAACCTGTAGATCCACCTCGTGAGAAGAACTCCCACAAGAGGAGACCAACATGGGTACGAGAGGCAATACAAGACGTAGAGAAGTATGGCACTCCAGAGGGGATGCACAGAGAAAGCAAGAGACCCAGACCATACTCCAGCTATGTGGCCCTACTGTGTGACATCATTGACAAAGAACCTTCCAACTATGAGGAAGCAGCAGAGAAGAAAGGATGGAAGGATGCCATGATCAAGGAGTACCAGTCAATTCTGGAGAATGATGTCTGGGAGATAGTTCTGAGACCAGAAGGGAAGTCTATAATGACTTCGAAGTGGATCTACAAGATCAAGCATGCTACAGATGGTAGCATTGAGAAACACAAGGCAAGGTTTGTGGCACATGGCTTCTCCTAGAAGGAAGGCATAGACTACGAGGAGACGTTTGCACCTGTAGCCAGATACACTTCCATCAGATCTATACTTGCATTGGCTGTAGTGATGAAATGGAAGGTACACCAGATGGACGTCAAGACAGCATTCTTGAATGGTGTAGTTGAAGAGAAAGTATACGTGGAGCAACCACTGGGATTTGAGACACATGACAGGCAGACTCATGTGTGCAAATTGAAGAAATCCTTGTACGGATTGAAGCAGGCACCCAGGACGTGGTACAACATGATGGATAGTTTCCTGATGAGCTTGGGCTTTACTAAGAGTAAAGCGAATTTCCAACCTTTACTATAAGGTTGAAGCCGGAAGTCCAATGATACTTCTGTTATATGTGGATGACCTGTTTCTAGCAGGTGAGGATGAGCTCATTGCAGATGTGAAGAGGAGGCTTGCCGCAGAGTTCGAGATGAAGGACCTGGGGATGATGCATTATTTCTTAGGCATGGAGGTGTGGCAGAGTGCAAATGGAATCTTCCTTGGACAAGGGAAGTATGCAATGGAGATTCTGAAGAGATTCGGAATGATGGACTGCAAGGCTATGGCCACACCCATGGCATCGAACTTGAAGCTATTGTGTGATGCTTCATCAGAGTCAGTTGATGCCACGATGTATCGTCAGATGATTGGTTCATTGATGTATCTGACGAACACAAGACCAGACATATGCTTTGCTGTGAATACCCTGAGCCAGTTCCTGACGGATCCGAGACATGTTCACCTGATTGCTGCAAAGCATGTATTGAGGTACCCGAAGGGTACAGTTGACTATGGGCTCAAGTATGACGCAAATCAGAAGATTAACCTGGAAGGTTATGCTGATTCAGATTGGGCAGGCAGTGCCGCAAATAGGAAGAGCACTTCGAGATGCTGCTTCAGTATGGGATCCAGTATGATCTCTTGGTTTAGCAGGAAGCAATCGTACGTGGCACTGAGTACAGCTGAAGCAGAGTATGTTGCAGCCTGTTCGGCTAGTTGTGAGGCAGTATGGCTTAGGAAGCTACTGTCTGATTTGTTTGATCTCCAGTTAGAGGCGACTTGTATCTTCTGTGACAACCAGAGTTGTGTGAAGTTGTTCGAGAACCCAGTGTTCCATGACAAGTCAAAGCACATTGAGATCAAGTACCACTATATCAGGGATATGGTGCAGGGAGGAGTAGTGAAGCTCCAGTATATAGCGACAAACGAGCAGATAGCCGATATGTTGACCAAGTCGTTAGCCAGAGTGAAGTTCGAGTACTTCAGAGAGAAGCTTGCTGTTCTCCAGATCGAGGTTCCTCCTAAGAGGGAGTGATGAGACCGGAAGACGCAGATGCATTGGTTCTCGCATGGTGGAAGACGCAGGTTGTCCATTGGGACATAATGCACTTGGTGTGCCCCGAGCTGTACTCCCATGCTGGAGAAGATAGAGCCATTCTCGCATGGTGGTAGGCGTAGGTGGTCCTTGGGACGTAATGCATCTGGGATGTTCCTGAATCCTGATTGTCCTCCCATGTTGGTAGATGTAAGGATTGGTTCTCGTATGGTGGTAGGCATAGGTGGTCCTTGGGACGTAATGCATCTGGGATGCTCGTGGTTGTCCTCCCATACTGGAGACATTGAGAGGTCCACCAGTCATGAGACACTGTGTGTGTGCCTAGGCAGGATCTCGCACGGTGGAAGGCGTAGGTTGTCCATGGGAGGTAATGCACCTGGGGTGCTCCTGATTGTCCTCCCATGTTGGTAGATGCGGGATGATCATTGTGGGACATGAGATGTGCATCTAGGCTGTGCTCCGTGTGATGATGAGGTGATCTGGATACGATGAGGGGATAGTAGGAGACGCAGGTGATTGTTGTGCCAATGTAATGACTGGTCCTGGGCTGTACCTACTTGATGGCTTGCTCGCAGAGATGATGAAGACCTACATGAGGGCTAGGCCTACATCCAGCATGAAAAAGGGTTGGCTCTGTAGAACTTCCTCTGACGGATAGATTCAGGAGATGTCACTAATCAATGATCAACGGAATGAAGATTATTATAGCAACGACGATGATGATCCAATGTTGATGATGATGTTCCAGCATTGAAGATGATCCAGCGATGATGACGTTGTCCAGAATTGTGTCCAGGGTGATGATGACTGTGGCGACAGAATACCTTCCTAGTTAAGAGGGAGTGTTGTTGTAATTGTAAGAGGGAAGAAAAGAGAGAAGCTGCATAAGACATATTTTGGGTTTTCCACTTTTGGCTTGATATTGTATTAGTGACAAAACTATCTTTGAGGAAGTTGCGGGGTTTTCTCCTTTATGGTTTCCCCAAGAAAAACTTTTGTGTCTCTTGTGTTTTGTTGTGCTTGTTATTCTTTCAGTTAAAGATCCTAGATAATATTGAATCAAAGTACAAACTCTAACAAATTATCTCTTGGAACTTACGAGGCATCAACGGTCTTACCAAGCACAGAATGATGCGTAGGAAAGTCCAACAGGAAAAGCCCTCAATGATCGTTATACAAGAAACCAAATGTAGCAGCAATATTCTAGAGACCCTTATGACACATCTCTGGAAAGGTAGCAAAGCAGTGGCAGTTGACGCAAATGGAGCCTCAGGGGGTCTAGCTCTAGTCCGGATCCCTCAAGAGGTAAGCCTTAACGACTTTCTAGTCACGAAAAGTTCAATCTCGACTTCTTTTTCATGTTTTAGGAACCAATTTTCATGGACGTCTCACAAATGTTTATGGACCCCAACCTTCGGAGCAAAAAATCAATCTTTTGGGCTACTTAGAATGGTACAGGCATACTCATCCAAATCAGCCTTGGATTCTAGCAGGGGACTTCAATATGATCGCCTCCCTCAAGGAGAAAAAAGGTGGGCGCAGAATCCTAACTCAGGAAGATGAAAGTTTCAAAGCATTCATTGAAGGTAATAGGCTAGTCGATATGGAGACAACTAATGGCATTTACACCTAGAATAACTGACGTAGAGGAGTAAACCAAATCGCATCAAAACTTGACCACTTCCTGATCTTTGAGGACATTTTAGAATCTGGGAAGAGCTTGATAGCCACAGTCTTGCCCTCTGCAGGCTCAAACCATTGGCCCATTTTCCTGAAATGGTATGGTGAAAGAACTTTCCTTCAAAGACCTTTCAGGTTTGAAAAGTTTTGGATCTCCCATCCTGACTTCCAAGAGACAGTAGAAAATTGATGGAAAGGCTTCCAAACCTCGGGATCTTCCAGAATGTATATGCTGCAACAGAAACTTAAATGCCTCAAGCAACACTTAAAGGTTTGGAACAAAAATACGTTTAGCAACAGCTTCATTGCCAGAACTGCCCTTGATAAGGAAATGGACACTCTTCAACAGCAAATAATTAAGGAAGGACGCACAGAGGAAAGAAATAGAAGGGAAACAAAGATACAAGCCCAAATAGAAGATCGCTGCAAGCAAGAAGAAACTCTTTGGAGACAAAAATCTAGAATCAATTAGCTAAAAGAGGGGGAACATAATTCAGCTTTTTTTCATCGTTCCACCATACAACACAAGATGCACAACAGAATCAGCACTCTCAAGAAAACAGATGGCACTTAGGTGGAAACTCATGAGTAGATCAAGCAAGAGTTTGTCACCTTTTACAAGGATCTATTGTCCGAGGATACTCCAAATAGATCCAACGCCATTAACCAGGTAGTCAATCACATACCATCTCTCATAACCGCTGAGCACAACGCAACTCTCATGCGACCTATCACCCTCTCAAAAGTAGAGATGGCTGTGCACTAAATGGTTGAAGGAAAGGTTCCAGGGCCTGATGGCTTCACCATCGACTTTTTTCATCACTGTTAGGGTCTCCTAAAGGATGAAATCTGGCAGGTGGTCGAGGAATCTAACAAAAAGCAATTGGTCCTTTCAGCTCTCAACGCTACTTTCCTCTCACTAATCCCAAAGGAGGAAAATGTTGCTTCCCCAAGTAAGTATAGACCCATAGCACTCTGCAATGTTATTTACAAAATCATTTCTAAATTTATTGCTAACCGTCTCAAACCTCTTCTTCCCCTCCTCATATCCCCTAAGCAAACTGGTTATGTGGCGGGTAGGCAAATCCTAGACAGAACCATCTTAGCACATGAAGTCATACATTCCTTAAAAACCACCAAAAATCCTGGTATGCTCCTCAAGCTCGATCTCTCTAAAGCTTTTGACAAACTAAGATGGAACTATATAGAGAGAATCCTAGTGGCTTTTGGTTTCGCCCCCTCTTGGATAAAGTGGGTCCTTTCCCTTATTTCCACCCTCTTCTTCTCCATTCTTGTTAACGACACCCCCTCTGCTACCTTTACCCCATAATTACAGGACTTGCGAGTCAAACCAGAAAACTCGCGAGTTTGACTCAGATGGGAACCAAAACGATGTGAACTAGTTCGGGGCGAGTTTAACTCGGGCTGCCTGATTTCTGACTTTTAAGTCACAGGATTCGTCGTTTCAGTTTCTCTCCTCCGGATTGACTATAGTCGATGGATTGATGGTGGTCGTTTTCAAGAATTCTGTGCTCTCTCCTCTCTCCCGGCAACGGCAGACAGATATGTGCCTGTGGTTGTCCTCTCTATCTGCGCGACGACAATTAAATGCGACCACAGACACAGTCAATGGTGATTGAGGGTTATGGACGGGGAGGGAAGGCTAATCAACGACGGATTTCAAAACGAGGGTTTTGAATGGCATATCCAAGTTACAATGGGACTGGCTTCTCCAGGCACTCCACGTCGGGCATTCCTTCGAGGGCACTAAGCATCGAGCATCACAACTGGCTGGTCAGCGAAGCACAGTTATTAAAATTTATATATATAAGTTGATTTTTGATATGTTTTATACAGTGATTTTGTTTTATGATATAAATTAGTATATTACTACTTATTATATAATATTAAATAATTATATTTTAATAATATTAATATTAATGGATTTAATGTCCAAGAATTGATATATTTTGGGCATCTATTGATATTTTTTGACATCTTTTGATATGTTGCAGTATATGGACATGGCTATTTTTAATATTTATGAAAAATATTTTTTTTAACTCAAAATATGTATATATATTTATTTTTTTGTATTTGTCGATTTATTCCTAATCCAATTCAAACTCTTCGCTCTTTTGCCTCGCCGATTTATTGTCGATTCCGAGTCTGGTAAATTTTCTTTACCCCCACCAGAGGTATTCATCACTCAAAGAAACATT
The DNA here is from genome assembly GCA_027924585.1 of Larix kaempferi. Classification (NCBI taxonomy): domain Eukaryota; kingdom Viridiplantae; phylum Streptophyta; class Pinopsida; order Pinales; family Pinaceae; genus Larix; species Larix kaempferi. The sequence continues at coordinate 4,456,919 of BSBM01000727.1, forward strand.
GCCAGAATTTTGGGTTTCGCCATTGCCTCCCTCCCTTCAAAATACTTGGGAGCCCCTCTGATGGATACTGCCATAAAGCATTCATCCTGGAGGGAACTTCTTGACAAACTAGAGCAAAAGCTTTCCTCGTGGACCTTTAGATCCCTCAATTTGGCAGGGCATCTTGTGCTCATCAAATCCATTTTACAGGTTATGCCTTTATATCTCTTTTCCGTCCTAACGACTCCAAAGTGGGTCCTGAAAGCTATAAGAGATCTGCAACGTACTTTTTTATGGGGAGGCAACAAAAACCACTCCAAGTGGTCTCTTGTCAAATGGGAAATAGTCTACAAACCAAAATCAAAGGGCGGTCTAGGCCTGTGCGACCCTTAAAAAAATAGTGAAGTTCTCAGTGCAAAAATTTGGTGGAATTGGGCAACAAAAAAATCAATTCCCTAGGCCCAACTCTAGAATAGAAAATATGTGACTAACTAGGCCCCACAAGAAATCATCTGATTCAAGCCCCACAGGAAATCATCTGATTCAATCTCTCCACTCATGGATCCCTTATTTGGAATGCCGCGAACTCTAAAAGAAATTTGGTCTGGCAGCATAATTTCTGGGAAATCAGAAGCGGTACCCCCCGGCCACTTTTGGACGGACTCCTGGCAACGAATGCCCAGCTTGAATAGCCTTTTCCAACTTACTACCTTACTTGACACCATCCAAGGCTCCGACAAAATCTTTGTGAAGGATTTTTGGTGGGACAATGCTCTGCAAGATACCAGGTCTTGGAAGCATCCTAGGGACTGGGTGTTACCTATAAATAACAAGGATATGGATAGAATCTGGCAGGAGTTGTAGAAACGCAAAATCAGATGTCAGCATGAACCAGATATCATTAGATGGGGGTATAAACCCATAGGATCCTTTATGGTCAAGGAGACTTATCAGTTGCACACTAGGCATAACATGGAACAAAGAGATCCCATATGGGTAAAAATTTGGAAACCTGGCGAAAAGTCACAACTTTTATATGGTTGGTTATCCATAAACGGATTCTATCTTGGGACAACCTCATTAAGCGTGGGTTATGTGGCCCTTCAAGATGTGTGCTCTGCAATAATCAGGAAGAAACCATGAACCATTTGCTAGACTTTTGCCCCTTCTCCAGCAAACTATAGGACAAAATAGCCATCCTTTGCATAATAACCGACCGAGTTCATGATAATATGTTCCAAACCTTCAAAAACGGGAATCACAAGCCATTCCAAAACAACATTCTCAATAGGCTTTGGGCTCTTATTCCGGGTTTTATGGTCTAAGAGATCTGGGTTATGTGTAAAAATCATATTCTAGAAACGCTCTCACTCAGCAACTAGGCCGATCCTACTTCCAGAGCCAGCACTGCTAGAAGTCCAGATAAATGGTCTTGCCCGCATGTTGGCTTTTTCAAACTGAACTTTGATGGTGCCTCAAAGGGAAATCCAGGCCCTGCTAGCTTTGGTGAAGTCTTTAGAGATAGTACATGAAGGATCACCCACCTCTACTTTAGAAATCTTGGCCATGACAACAATAATGCTGCAGAACTAGCAGCGCTCCTCCATGGGCTTCAAATTGCTATTAATTGGTCCCTTCTTCCACTAGTGATAGAAGGAGACTCTCAGTTAATTGTGTCTTTGGCCAAGAAAATTCAGAGTGGCTCACAGGTCAGCAAATTATCTCCCAGTTGGAGACTCAACTATGGTCTCTCTCGATTAGCAAACTTCCTCCCCATGCTAGGTGTCATCACCTTCCAACACATAAGAAGAAAAGCCAATGCAGTAGCTGATTGATTAGCTAATGAGGGTGTCTGAAGTAGCTACTCCTTAAGAGATTTGGATCCAACTCTGCTTTCAGATGCAACTCTCAAACAGGGTTGTCTCACTTTGGCTAAACATGATTGCCAATCCCCGGATGCGGGCGATTTACTAGACCATTCAAAGCATGAGAGGGCCAACACGGATTCCACCGCTGCCCACCACACGGCAACTCCTCGACCGTCCCGCCATGCGCATTTATGAATCCCCCGCCCCAATGATTGCGGACTTAATGCAGCGGATCTTTCGTGCTATCGGCAGAGTTGTTCTCTATACCTGGGTCATTATGCCTCCCTCAAGCAAATTAATGGCCTCCTGGTAGGCTGGTCCTTTGCCTTTTTATAGGGTCGGTTTCCATTTGCAGGAGTATCAAATTGGGAAGCCAGGCAGAGTTTCCCTTCTGAGTTTTTCCGGTCTCCTTCACTGCGCTGGGCACAGTCTTTTCATCGTTGGGTTCTCGTTCCTTCCGAATGCTCTCACCTATTGGGTTAATTGGATTATTCCTTGGTTCCAGTCTGCTATCAGAGGAGGTCATAAGCTCCCCTTCTGGAATTTAATCTTGCAATTCGCAAAGGTCAGAACAATGTCTTGAAGGCTCAGGGCTACCCCCCGCCACAACAGTAGAGGAAGAGGAAGCTCAGGTAGACGACGCCGAGGAGGTTCTGTTGAAAATGGTTATGACAACTCCATCCCAGAACATCTCAAAACTATTCTGGATGACTGGGAAGAAGAAATGGTTATGCAACAATTGGTCAGTCAGCGGGCTCGCTTCAGACGTGGACGTGGGAATTACTGGTTAGTTAAAAATTCTCTAGCTCAGCTCCTCATGTAGTCTCAAGATTTCTCTCAAGGGAACAATCCACCCCCCTCACCTTCCCCGGCACAGGCTCTCCATTCCTCTTTCTCTCTGGTTACCTCTCAGGTTTCCAAGCCGTCAGTGCATCCAGGATTACCATTGGGCAAGGACACTCAGCAGCCCGTGGACAAAACAAACATCGCTTCAACCAGTGGACACAAGAGAAAGCATGTGGAACGTAAAAGCCTGGTGAACTTCTCCTCCTTCTTGAAGACAGAAGCTTTGCCAGCAAAAGCAGTTCCTCCAGTTCAGAGGGATATCGATGCCCAATCATAGAGGAAAATCCACACTATGCAGATTCTATCTGCAAATCCAAGTAACTCTGTTGTTTTCTTTCTTTTTCTCTTGGTTAGCTGTTAGTTACAGGATGATCGACACTTGGCATTTCGTCCACGGGACAGATAGACTTTTGGTTTAATGTTTAACATTTTTGGTAGCTGCCGCTTGAGGCTTTTTTTCTAATGCTCTTGGCCCTGCACTGTTTAAGTAAGCTCACAGTTCTCTCTTGCATAAGTAGGTCTCTAGCTTTATTTTGTTTTGTAGCCTCTTGGGCAGACAGTCTTTCAAAGATCCTTAGCTGGTTGTATTGGCTCTGTGACTCAGACATCTTGTGCCTGTATTATTTTTTGTATCTTAATATAAATTTTCTATGGAGCTTACAAAATATATATATATATATAAACATTTTCTTCCAGACAAAATAATACTAAAATCAAACTTCTGTGATAGGTCTATCAATGTAGAGTTTGCTATACATCAGAAATCAAAAATTACAGAGAGTTAATAATGCCAATGTGTTAACAAATCATCTATGGATGACAAGAGAGCCTTGGTTCACTGGTGCAGTTAGCAAATTACTGGCACATCCACCAGGTTCCATTCTTGCTGTGAACTTTCCCACCCAAACTGGCATGAGTTTCAAAGGGGATGAGGCTAGGTGTAAATTTTGTGCCATTTCGGGGCAATAGATACTCCTCAGACCTGGCACACCTAATCCTAAGGAAATCAACTCTTTGAAGCACAGACAAAAGGATTTTAAAAAACACGTGGATAAATGAACTAACCTAAGCACGCAAGGCTAACTTAAGGTCCACCTTGTTCTGGGCGGAACACTTCTCCTTCTGCTCCTTCAATGGAAAAGTGGGCTCCTCCCATCAATGGCAAAGTGGGCTCTTTCCAGCTCTTTCGCAAGGCCGTAGCATTCTCAGGCTGGTCCATCGCCTTCGATCGGCTGACCACCATTTTCTTCTTACCGCAATCCTGATAGCCGGAGACAATTTACCAGCAGAAGGCCTTCTTCCAAGAGATATCGAAGGTCCACCTGCCAACAGGCGAAGGTTGAAGAGCTCTCCTCCCTGGAGAAGCCTGAGGCGTGACGTTCGGCGAGGGTTGCATGTATCTGGACGGAACAACGTATGCTACACGAATGGGAAGGGTTATTGTTGTCCGCGGGTTCAAGCCTATATATGCTGACGTGTTTGTCTTTTTTGGTTTAATATGGTTTTTACGATTGGATGTTAAGGTTATAATTTATAAGTTAATTTAATTTTTTAATATTAAACTAGTTTATATTTTTAAATATTTCGCCCAAATTATAAATAAATATTTTATTCTAAATATCATTAAAATTGTTCACAAAATATATAAAAAAATTCAATATTTTATATAGTTGCAAAATTAATAAAATTTACCAAACCTCTTTACATGATCCCTAAAATAAAATTTTCACTATTTTTTACACCATTGAAATCATTGTTTCCTTTTCTTACAATGCTTCTGATGCAATCTAAAGCAACAAAATTCTTAAATTTTTAATTTTCAAACCGATTAAAATATGCTCTTCCAAAGCATGCCCACTGTTCAAACTTATTCTCTTAAGATTCTCCCAAGATTAAGAGAAAAGGAAACAATAGTAGGAGGAAATGTAATACAGGGATATCTTTAAGAATCCAACCGGATAAATTACCAATACATTGGGCCATCAATTAGATGTTTACATTTACTAATGTACCACACAAGGTTTAAAATACTTTGTTTTTCCAGCTATAAGTAACTAGAGCATAGCCCTATTAAATTAAACAAGTGATGTCTCATCTCTGCGAGGGATTTGAACATATTAAGGATTTAAGCATAAAAAAAGCAGATAAATAAACAAGAACAACAGAGTAACTTCCAAGTAGGTTACAAAGTACAGAGTCATTACAGCCCATGCATTTAAAAGAATGGACAATGAGCAGCCAACCTACGATGAGCGAGCACGAAGAACATGACTTCATGGTTTCCAAAATGATTATTTAATGAACAGAGTAACTTTGATTTAATAGAATTAGATTGTGTAAACAAAACAATCCTGTTAACCAACATAGCAATATTAAATGGCATATGCATTAGAAGTGATCATGAGGGGTCTCTCCAATCATACCATCCATGAGGAATTAGGCATCGCTGAAATCACATGTTAGAATTACAATAGACAGTTATATATTTTTCGTTAAATAATTCTATACTAAGGGGAATGAGAGTGATATCAAAAATTAAAGGAAAAAAAAAACTAAAAAAATCATACTTTAAATAAACACTTTTCTTTACTTGATATAAAGAATTTCCTTTCCATTTTCAAAGATGAATCCTTCAATATAACAATTCCAAAAGTAATGCCTCCTAGGATCTTATGAAACCCTACTATTTGAGTGGGTGACCCACCAATGCCTAACTACCTATAGGTATAGGTAGCATTGCTTCATACTAGTAAGTACTACACTGTCATAGAAACAGTAACATTTATGACGGAAAATATAAATAGCTCAAAGATTTAACGGTTTAAATATTTTCACACCCGTAGGCCGTCATGGTGTGTATCAGGCCTGGAATTTCACAATCTAAGCGCCTGTCAATTGGAAATTTGATGGAGGGTATATTTTTTTTCATGTCATTATACGTTTTATGTAATTTTACAGATTGTCAAATAAAATATTATAATAAAATATGTGTACATTGTATACCATTTTAATTTAAAATAAAAAAAAATCACAAGTGAGATACTATATACCAATCCCCTGTCATTTAAAATTAAACTCGACCTATATCAATCCCTTTTCGTTGCTTCGGTTTCAAGCTTCAATTGATCCCCGAATCCTCTTTCCGCTGAAGGCTGTTTTTTCCACCATCGCCCTCCCGATGGTATTTAGAATATGTTTATCTTATACATGTAATTACAGGTAGTAAAAGTCTCAAGAAGTAACTAGTATCACCCTTAGCCTTTTTGGTAATTTATGAATATTTCAAAACAGAAAACAAAGAGTTTAGTTGCTCCTGTTAAGCACACCAGGTCTGTAAACTTATAAATCTAACAAAAATTTCACCTAAAACTTATCATGAACTAAAACAATGCAATCAATTCCCACTAGAGCACCTTCAATCTACATGAAAATGGCAGGTCTGCAAACTTATAAATCCAACAAGAATTTCACCTAAAACTTATCAAAAACTAAAACAATGCAATCAACTCCTATTATAACACATTCAATCTACATGAAAATGAAATAAATTTCAATTATAAAACCATAAAACCGCAAATTAAAACCACCAAACCGTGAATAGCCGAAACAACCTAGCCTGGCGACCAAATCCCCTCATTTTGTCCTTTTCCCATCATGAAATCCAGTGCGGCGAGTCCCTCACCAATGGCCATGCAACCTCAAACTGAAACACTTCTTAAAATTTATAACGGGAGCAGTAAGCCACTAACTGTCAATTACGTTTTAAAAATGAAAAAACGTTCTGTAGGCCGTGAAATTCCAAATACGTTTTAAAAATGAAAAAATATTCTGTAGGTCGTCAAATTCCAAATATGTTTTAAAAATGAAAAATCCTTCTGTATGCTGTAAAATTCCATCAAATTTCAAATACGTTTTAAAATACAAAATTCCATCAAATTCCAAATACGTTTTAAAAATGAAAAAACATTCTATACGCCGTAAAATTCCATCAAATTTCAAATACGTTTTAAAAATGCAAAATTCCATCAAATTCCAAATACGTTTTAAAAATGCAAAAACGTTCTGTAGGCGGTCAAATTCCAGGCCTGCTTCATATTCATTCGAGGGAGGGCTGATTCCCATAATTCTACTTCGGTATAGATCCTAGTTGGAAGAAAAACAGTTTCTCCAATGGCGATTTATATAGAACTTCCTTAACAAGAAGAAAAGCAGGTTCTCCAATGGGGATTTATTTAGAAGATCTTTCTTCACTAGATGTCGCGGTGGAACGGTAGTATTAAATCAAAGCCAAGCGGTCCGTCTCCTACCAAATTTAGCCACCTCTTCAACCACGCGCTTCACCAACTCTGCCACATATCCGCAGAGAGTGAAAATATTAAGGGTCCGTCTCCTACAAAGCTTGTTGGCCACGTCTTCAACCACGAGCTTCACCAGCGCTGCTTCATTCCTGCGCAGAGTCTGAAAATATTAAGGGTTTAAGAAAAAAACAGAAGCATATAAATAAATAAGAACAGAACAGAACAGGGAAGCGTGATGAGTCACCTACCCAGTCGTGTCTTCATGGATTGACCACCCAACGATATGAGAGATTGTACTGAGCGCAGCCTTCCATTCATAAGTTTTTTCTAAGCTGTATTTCCCACTGCGCTCATGCTCTTCGAATGCTTCAGCAAATGGGCTACTATGAAATTGATCCGGGTATCGTACTTGGCTAGGATTCACATAATAAAACAAAGGGATGGTGATGCTCGAACCCTTACCCTGCCTCTGCAGCATTACCTGGCGTTCAATAAGCAAGGCTTCATCGAGGCACCACGCAGATTGTGCGTAATTGTGGGAAAATATGGGAATCAAGATTGCACTCTCCTTAATCGCGTTGTGTAAGGCTGCAGAAATTTCCTCCCCCGTGTTGATCGCGCGGCTGTCTAAGAAGACACGGAAGCCTGCCCTGGTTAGCGCCTCGTCGAGATGGCTAACAAACCCTTTTCTCACATCAGACCCTCTAAAGCTCAGAAAAACGTCATATTTGGTATCTGTATCTCCTCCTCTTTGTCGTCGTACCATTGTTATTGCAATTGAAGAAGCAATGAAGGGATGGATGGTTGAGGTGTTAGGAAAGCACAGAGGAACACAGGCTAGGATGGATGCCATTGTCTGTATTTCCTCCTCTTTGTATCCGTATCTCCTCCTCTTTGTCGTCGTGCCATCGTAATTTCAATTGAAGAAGCAATGGAGGGATCGATGGTTAAGGTGGTGGGAAAGCACAGGGAATTCACACAGGCTGGGATGAGAGATAAAAGAGCAGAGGTGTACCAAAGAACATTACACACCTACACACCCAGCTGCTTGTGGATCTTGTCTCGTGGGATATGGTTGGACTAGGACATCATTGACTTAATTTTGGCAGCATCGTAATGACTGGCACCAGTGTCATGTTTTGTGGCATTCTCACGAAAACAGACCCTACTTGTGAATTTCGTAAGCGGTGACGAGGCGTTAGAAAACTAAAAATCAAAATTAAAATACGAAATCGGTGACGTGGCATTAAAAAATCAAAATTTTAAATTAATGTCCGCATAAAAGAACAATGTGGGCCCTTTATTTAAAATATGTTGACATTTTACTGAAAAACAATTCCACGGCCTTAATATAAAAGAGATTTTTTTTAAGATTCTAGATGACGAGTGTATCAAAGTGAACATAAAAGAACAATGTGGGCCCTTTATTAGTCCCTGCTCCGCAGGGATTATATCCATCCCAAATTCCGTAAAAACAATTCCACGCCCTTAATATAAAAGAGATTTTTTTAAGATTATAGATGACGAGTGTATCAAAGTGAACATAAAAGAACAATGTGGGCCCTTTATTAGTCCCAGCGGATAAAAGAACAATGTGGGCCCTTTATTAGTCCCTGCTCCGCAGGGATTATATCCATCCCAAATTCAGTAAAAACAATTCCACGCCCTTAATATAAAAGAGATTTTTTTAAGATTCTAGATGACGAGTATATCAAAGTGAACATAAAATAACAATGTGGGCCCTTTATTAGTCCCTGCTCCGCAGGGATTATAGCCATCCCAAATTCCGTTGACCCAAATTTGTTTCAAACTTTTAAATCAATGTTTAGGAAAGTTTTTTAAATTTTTATTATTAAAATGAATTTGCTAAATATCAAAAATATTTTTAGAATTTTTTTAAATTAAATTAATCATTTTTTTAATTGGTGCACTGCATAGATTTGATAATTTTTCCGTGCTGTGCAAAATAATTATTAAACTATAAAAATTAATTAAAACTATAAAATTGAGAAAAAAAAATATAAACTTGCCACGGTAAACTCTGGCCACAGTTGTGCCAAAGCACTTCGCACTAATCATTAATTTAACACATTTAATGTGATTTGATTGGTGCACTGCAGAGTATAAAAATTAATTAAAAATATAAAATTGAGAAAAAATATAAACTTGCCATGGTAAACTCTGGCCATAGTCATTCATTTAATATATATGTGCCAAAACACTTGGCATTGATCATTAATTTAATACATCTAATGTGATCCGATTGTGCAAGATTTGACAATTTTTCCCTGATGTGCAAAATAATTATTAAATTATAAAAAATAATTAAAAATATAAAATTGAGAAAAAATAAATAAACTTGCCACATTAATTTAATACATTTAATGTCATCAACATATTTGACATTAAATATTAAAAAAAAAACTATCTTATCCAACAAATTCAAGTCGGCATCATTTGCTTTGATTTAATGTGATTTCAGTGCAAAATAATTATTAAACTAAAAATTATTTAAAAATATAAAATTGAGAAAAAATAAATAAACTTGCCACATTAATTTAATACATTTAATGTCATCAACATATTTGACATTAAATATTAAAAAAAAACCTGTCTTGTCCAACAAATTCAAGTCGGTTGAGTCAGTTCAAAACACCTGTAAGTATTATGTTTTCAAAACGGTTTCCAAAATGATGTTTTAGTATTTTTTAATGTGATTCAAAAATATTAGTGAAATTCTAAAACATGTTTAAAATAATAATTTCAATTTAAAATGCTTAATTTTTCTTCTTTATATTTCCTTAAAAATAAATTATTTTAAGGGATTTTTTAAATATTAAATCTAAATCAAACTTGCAACACTTTTATATTTTATTAAAATTAATATATTTGGTTGATAAAACACAGACTTAAATAGAACTTAAGAACTATTTTCTCCTTTAATATTATATTTTAATTATTTTGTTCGAGAATATTAAGATAAATTATTGAACATGAATTTTCAAGTGCATGTTTTTTTATTATTAAATTTTCTTTTGTATAAAAAGCATACTAAAGACAACAAAGTAAATGTTATAGGCATATAAAAGTAATTTTTCTTAATTACAATTATGCAATATTTAATACTTGTACTTTTCTAGTGGGTCGATAATGTTTACGTCTGACCCTCTGAGAGTAGCCTTCATAGCATCCTCGAGAGTAATTCATGCATTTTATTTCGAATAAAATTAAACATTCTATAAACACTTTCTTATAGCAGGGACTAGCTGCTTTGCAGCTATTTTTCTTGTTAGTCCCTTCTCCGCAAGGATTATAGCGATCGACTGGTCGTCAAATTCCATTGACCCATATTTGTTTCAAACTTTTAAACCAATGTTAACCAAAGTTTTCTAAATTTTTATTATTAAAATGAATTTGCTAAATATCAAAAATATTTTTAGAAAATTTTAAAATTAGATTAATCATTTTTCTGATGGGTGCACTGCAGAGATTTGACAATTTTTCGTTGCTGTGCAAAATAATTATTAAACTATAAAAATTAATTAAAAATATAAAATTGAGAAAAAATATAAACTTGCCACGGTAAACTCTGGCCACAGTCATTCATTTAATATATATGTGCCAAAACACTTGGCACTGATCATGAATTTAATACATTTAATGTGATTCTGGCCACAGTCATTCATTTAATATATATGTGCCAAAACACTTGGCACTGATCATTAATTTAATACATTTAATGTGATCTGACTGGTGCACTGTAGAGATTTGACAATATTTCCCTGTTGTGCAAAATAATTATTAAACTATAAAAATTAATTAAAAATATAAACTTGCCACGGTAAACTCTGGCCACAGTCATTCATTTCATATATATGTGCCAAAACACTTGGCACTGATCATTAATATAATACATTTAATGTCATCAACATATTTGACATTAAATATTAAAAAAAAAACATGTCCTGTCCAGCAAATTCAAGTCTGCATCATTTGCTTTGATTTAATTTGATTTCAGGACCGTGGACGCGGTTACATTACGTCTCGGTTGAGTCAATTCAAAACACCTGTAAGTATTATGATTTCAAAACGGTTTCATTGTTGCCATTAATGTCTACTCTTAAATGCATGGGAGTAGTTGCAATAGATTAATAGAAATCCATCTGCCTCTCTAATATTCTGAGTCATGCCTCTATATAAATATCTGCTTATACTCGTTCCTCTGGAAGGATACACAAAAGTTGTTTAAACATCCTACTAACACGAGCTAGCAAGCAATAGGTGGGATTCGAACTTCATACCTGTTTGCAGTTCTGGTTCTTGTGGCAGTTGCAGGGTATGCTAATGTAGTTGCCACAATAGTAGACAACGTGTTTTGTGATCAATGCCAGGACGGCCAGTGTTTTGTCTTTGATGTTCCAAGAAATTGTAAGATCTCCCATACCCACCACTCCCTTTGAAGAAGTGGAGTCGTCACTCATATTTATATACAAGAGTGACTATATGTATCTTTGCATGGATGGAAGAAATGTGTCTCTGTATCCAATTTGCAATTTTTCTCACTACCATCTGGTGGAAGAGATTTCTGTCTGTGATCTCTGACACTGGGTTTGGACTTTGAGTTTTTATATTCTTCACTGTTGTAAAAGGTCTTGTGTTAAGATTGAACTATGGCAGTTACAGGACTATTCAAATATATGTTAGATTTGCACGAAGAGTTTCGATGTTTATGTATAGTTACTAGATCTGCTGTTAAGATTGATTATGCCAATTACAGGGTTCTTTAAATTGCACTGGTAAAAATGTTGAAATAAGCTAGTTGGGTTTACATTTCTAGATTCAAGTTTATAAACCTTATGCCTGTTATAAGATGGTGCCTTTAAATTGGAAGAACCTGAAATGAGTTTTAATAATCCTTTTTACAGAGTTCAAAACATCCTGTAATTTATTGCCCTTCCGATAATCCTTGTAAAGCAAAAAGATAAATCACCATTTGAAGCATTATGTCGACTATCTATTCAAAGCAACAAATGTTTCACCGTTGCTTTAAAGAAACAATAATTGATAAGCCGAGGCTTTAATATTGTGTAAAAAAAAAAACGAGGCTTTAATTTACATCGGACAAGACCTCTGGAAAAAATATTTATTTGCATTACGAATGTACTAATTAAATATTCGAGAAATTGATGACTTAAATCTCCGAATTCAAACATACCAGGCCTCTGATGATCCTGCGCAGCGCCAATGAACGCCATGAGACCCACACAGCTAAAGAACTTTGCGACAAATACAGCGTCGTGCCCTGGGCTTCCGGGGATTCGATCCATTGCAGACAAGGCCAAAGAATGCAAGAATCGTTGCAACCTTTACGCAGAACTGGATAGTCGTTGCAGCTCATCCTTTTTCGACCGTCAGCATCCTGCTTCCTACTAAAGAAGGTCAAAATCTCATCATACATATAAAAGAAAACACATTGCTTCCTCTACATTTCAGTGCTAACTTAATCCCCGACAATGGGTCTACTACTGTCAAGGAAGCTGCTAGGCCTCAAGCCTTCAATATTGTTCAGAATGGGTTAGTGCCATTATCCACCACGTCTGTCCTTCATTGGCAACCGAAATTTAATGTGTTATTCCCTGACAGAAAGTAGGAGATAAAATTGACAAAGATATTTTTTCTTATTGCAATAAGGTTCTAATAGCTGCAATGGCTTATGGCATAACTGTTCCTATTACCTAGTAAATCAAATAGCATCAGCATTTCTTGGGTTTTACCAAACAACATGGATGATGACCAAATCCACTCACCCAAGCAAGTAATTGGACGAGTCCCAATATTTTTTGTGCTAAGCTTCTCTACCCGCCTTCGGCCCCTGCCATACAATATTTCATGTATAATGGTTTTGCTATCAGTGCTTCTTCATATAATATCTCAAATGCAAACACAAGCAGACTGCAATTTGTGACCAGTACTTACCCCTACACTATTCAAAATCATCCATGAAGGAGGCTCCGCAGAGCATGCCCTTATGTCTTGGTTTTTTGTTTTTTTAGTCCAACCCCCCGCATAACCTTGTATGCATTCTATTTAGCTTCCTTGCATGTAGTATTTTGTCACGTGTACAGGGTTTCAGTAATGTTCATTGCCGAATATTGTGTATTATTATTTTTGAGGATGTATGTATATGTTAATTGAACTTGGAATATATTTAAAATTGAGAAATGTATCCACCTTTGTTAGAGATGCCACCTACACCATTGTGTGGAAAGTTTAATTCCACTAGTCAATGGAAGAAATCTCAACCACCTGCCCTGTTGTTTGTTGTAGCAATTTCAAAGGAGGCCACCTTCTTGTTGTTCGTTCTAGCTTAACTCTGAATAGTTGAGCAAAAGACGTCATAGAACTTTATATACTCATTGATCATAATCCATAGAGGTAAACTCCATGTAAATGGTTGTTATGTTTCTTGTGTGCTTATATTTCTTCCAGAGAAGAAGAAATATTTTCGCAATGATTCTCCTCTTTATGCACATGGTCCCTTCATTGTAGAATCAAGCTCGGAATATGCAGAATAAAATCCCCTTTGTTTGCTTTGTAGTAAAACCTGCTTGAGAGCTCTTTTCTTTATGGATTAAAAAAAGGGAAAAGAGTTGAGAATAATTCAGAGTATCCTTACATTTTCATCAATAAGTTCGTAACCATAAGTTCTGTTACGAGGAATCATGGCATCATGCTGAAATGATTTCCGTCCTGGTCGTTTTTCATCCACTTAATGGGTTTCCTTAACAACAAAAGTTTTTTTCAAAAGGAGTTCTGTTATGAGGATTCATGGCAGCATGCAGAAATGATTTTCATCCTCGTCGTTTTTCATCCACTTAATGGGTCTCCTTAACAACAATTTTTTTTTTCAAAAGGACATGAACTCTGTCTCTCTCCCCTAATATAGGACAACAACACCGATTTCTTAAATCGATGGAAATCAGTCATGTAAGAGTCAAAATATACATATAATAAATACAATCCAAAGAAAATGCATGCAACAATTGAACAGACTTGTACCCACAACATCACCCCCGGAACTCTGAACACGATGGCTAGGAAACTGGAATAATCAACTAGTAGATCTTGTGAAACGACAGGTTTCCTGTAGGACTTCACATTGGGGATTCTTTCTTCATGATGGCAAAGGAAAGGCATAGTACCTCGTCCCCTCAACCTTCCCCATTGTGGTGTTGTGTTGCGCCTATTCCCCAGCATCCATTTTTGGAAGATACCCGCAGGGAAGAGAGGAGCAGATGAAGACTATTGTTGAAGGTTGTCTCACATCTAAATGAGTAGTCGACGCCATTAAACTACACTCGATAATATATCAATTATATTAATCCCTTACAATTGCTTGCTCTAGCTTTAATGGAGGCGATTGCAGTTGGATTTATTGTTTCATCCTGCGGTACTTCCTCCTTGCGAAACAAATTGGGTAACCTGAAATCCGTTCAAATCCTTTCTATGTACTTTTTGAAAAACCCACATTTCCCATTTTTCTAATCTATAAAATTGAATCTCGGTAAAACCATAAGAATATAAGCCAAGAAGTAAACACGTATCACATGCATTTCAACAAGTGGTGTATGCATTGTTTTACGTGTAGCTTTAAAAATCTATTATTGCTCAATCCGATGGATTGCTTAAAAAGTAATTTTCATTGTTTGTATTTGTTTTGAAAATGTAATTTTGATTTTTCTATTTATTTTGCTATTATTAGAAATATTTTTTAAAATTTATAGCAAACAAGTGACATGTGGTCGTAGTAAGGCCCATGGAGATGTGGCTCAACAAAACTAACATTCACACAGAGAGCTACACCGCACCATAACACGAAAGAATGAATTATTTTTTATATTTTTTATTTGTAGATTACATTTTTTATATAAAAATGATGTTTTAGTATTTTTTAACGTGATTCCAAAATATTAGTGAAATTCTAAAACATGTTTAAAATAATAATTTCACTTTAAAATGCTTAATTTTTCTTTTTTATATTTCCTTAAAAATAAATTATTTTAAGGGATTTTTTAAATATTAAACCTAAATCAAACTTGCAACACTTTCATATTTTATTAAAATTAATATATTTGGTTGATAAAACAATGACTTAAACAGAACTTAATAACTATTTTCTCCTTTAATATTATATTTTAATTATTTTGTTCAAGAATATTAAGCTAAATAATTGAACATAAATTTTCAAGTGGATCTTTTTTTATTATTAAATTTTATGTTGTATAAAAAGCATACTAAAGACAACAAAGTAAATTTTATAGGCATATAAAAGGAATTTTTCTTAATTACAATTATGCAATATTTAATACTTGTACTTTTCTAGTGGGTCGATAATGTTTACGTCTAACCCTCTGAGAGTAGCCTTCATAGTATCCTCGAGAGTAATTCATGTATTTTATTTCCAATACAATTAAACATTCTATAAACACTTTCTTATAGCAGGGACTAGCTGCTTTGCAGCTATTTTTCTTGTTAGTCCCTGCTCTGCAGGGATTATAGCGATCGACTCGTCGTCAAATTCCGTTGACCCATATTTGTTTCAAACTTTTAAACCAATGTTAACCAAATTTTTCTAAATTTTTATTATTAAGATGAATTTGTTAAATATCAAAAATATTTTTAGAAATTTTTAAAATTAGATTAATCATTTTTCTGATTGGTGCACTGCAGAGATTTGATAATTTTTCGCTGCTGTGCAAAATAATTATTAAACTATAAAAATTAATTAAAAATATAAAATTGAGAAAAAATATAAACTTGCCACGGTAAACTCTGGCCACAGTCATTCATTTAATATATATGTGCCAAAACACTCTGCACTGATCATTAATTTAATACATTTAATGTGATTCTGGCCACACTCATTCATTTAATATATATGTGCCAAAACACTTGGCACCAGGATCATTAATTTAATACATTTAATATGATATGATTGGTGCACCGCAGAGATTTGACAATTTTTCCCTGCTGTGCAAAATAATTATTAAACTATAAAAATTAATTAAAAATATAAAATTGAGAAAAAATATAAACTTGCCACGGTAAACTCTGGCCACAATCATTCATTTAATATATATGTGCCAAAACACTTGGCACTGATCATTAATTTAACACAGTTAATGTGATCGACATATTTGACATTAAATATTAAAAAAAAAACATGTCTTGTGCAGCAAATTCAAGTCTGCATCATTTGCTTTGATTTAATGTGATTTCAGGACCGTGGACCCGGTTACATTACGTCTCGGTTGAGTCGGTTCAAAACACCTGTAAGTGTTATGTTTTCAACACGGTTTCATTGTTTCCATTAATGTCTACTCTTAAATGCATGGGAGTAGCTGCAGTAGATTAATAGAAATCCATCTGCCTCTCTAATATTTTGAGTCATGCCTCTATATAAATATCTTCTTATACTCATTCCTCCTGAAGGATACACAAAAGTTGTTTAAACGTCTTACTAACACGAGCTAGCAAGCAATGGGTGGGATTCGAACTTCGTACCTGTTTGCAGTTCTAGTTCTTGTGGCAGTTGCAGGGGATGCTGATGCAGTTGCCACAATAGTAGGCAATGTGTTTTGTGATCAATGCCAGGACGGCTAGTGTTCTGTCTTTGATATTCCTATAAATGGTAAGATATCCCATACCCACCACCCCCTTTTAAGAATTGGAGTCGTCACTCATATTTATATAAAAGAGTGACTGTATGTATCTTTGCATGGATGGAAGAAATGTGTCGCTGTATCCAATTTGCAATTTTTCTCACTGCCATCTGGTGGAAGAGATTTCTGTCTGTGATCTCTGAGAATGGGTTTGCACTTTGAGTTTTTATATTCTTCATTGTTGTAATAGGTCTTGTGTTAAGATTGAGCTATGGTAGTTACAAGACTGTTCAAAAATATGTTAGATTTGCACAAAGAGTTTTGATGTTTATGTATAGTTACTAGAGCTGCTGTTAAGATTGATTATGCCAATTACAGGGTTCTTTAAATTGCACTGGTAAAAATGTTGAAATAAGCTAGTTGGGTTTACATTTCTAGATTCAAGTTTCTAAACCTTATGCCCGTTATAAGATTGTGCATTTAAATTGGAAGAACCTGAAATGCGTTTGAATAATCCATTTTACAGAGTTCAAAACATCCTGTAAAGAATTGATCCATAGTTTAAAGTCTTCAGCTATAATTTATTTCCCTTCTGATAATCCTTGTAAAGCAAAAAGATATATCACCATTTGAAGCATTATGTCGACTATCTATTCAAAGCAACAAATGTTTCACCGTTGCTTTAAAGAAACAATAATTGATAAGCCGAGGCTTTAATATTGTGTAAAAAAATACCGAGGCTTTAATTTACATCGGTCAAGACCTCTACAAAAAATATTTATTTGCCTTACGAATGTACTAATTAAATATTCGAGAAATTGATTACTTAAATCTCCGAATTCAAACATACCAGCCCTCTGATGATCCTGCACAACGCTAATGAACGCCATGAGACCCGCAAGGCCAAAGAACTTTGCGACAAATACAGTGGCGTGCCCCTGGGCTTTGGGGGATTCGATCCATTGCAGACAAGACCAAAGAATGCAAGTATAGCTGCAACCTTTATGCAGAACTGGACAGCCGTTGCAGCTCATCCTTTTTCAACTGTCTGCATCCTGCTTCCTACTAAAGAAGGTCAAAATATCATCATACATATAAACGAAAACACATTGTTTCCTCTACATTTCAGTGCTAACTTAATCCCAACAATATGTCTACTACTGTCAAGGAAGCAACTTGGCCTCAAGCCTTCAATATTGTTCAAAATCGGTTAGTGCCATTATCCACCACGTCTGTCCTTCATTGGTGACCGAAATTTAATGTGTTATTCCCTGACAGAAAGTAGGAGATAAAATTGACAAAGATATTTTTTCTTATTGCAATAAGGTTCTAATAGCTGCAATGGCTTATGGCATAACTGTTCCTATTACCTAGTAAATCAAATAGCATCAGCGTTTCTTGGGTTTTACCAAACAACATGGATGATGACCAAATCCACTCACCCAAGCAAGTAAGTGGACGAGTCCCAATATTTTTTGTGCTATGCTTCTCTACCCGACTTCGGCGCCTGCCATACATTATTTCCTGTATAAGGGTTTTGCTGTCAGTGCTTCTTCATATAATATTTCAAATGCAAACACAAGGAGACTGCAATTTGTGACCAGTACTTACCACTACACTATTCAAAATCATCCATGAAGGAGGCTCCGCAGAGCAAGCCGTTATTTGTTGGTTTTTGTTCTTTTAGTCCAACCCCCCGCATAACCTTGTATGCATTCTATTTAGCTTCCTTGCATGTAGTACTTTGTCACGTGTACAGGTTTCAGTAATGTTCATTGCCGAATATTGTGTATTATTATTTATGAGGATGAATGTATATGTTAATTGAACTTGGAATATATTTAAAATTGAGAAATGTATCCACCTTTGTTAGAGATGCCACCTACACCATTGTGTGGAAAGTTTAATTCCACTAGTCAATGGAAGAAATCTCAACCACCTGCCCTATTGTTTGTTGTAGCAATTTCAGAGGAGGCCACCTTCTTGTTGTTCGTTCTAGCTTAACTCTGAATAGTTGAGCTAAAGACGTCATAGAACTTTATATACTCATTGATCATAATCCATAGAGGTAAACTCCATGTAAATGGTTGTTTTGTTTATTCTATGCTTATATTTCTTCCAGAGAAGAAGAAATATTTTTCGCAACAATTCTCCTCTTTATGCACATGCTTCCTTCATTGTAGAATCAAGCTCAGAATATGCAGAATAAAATCCCCTTTGTTTTTTTTGTAGTAAAACTTGCTTGAGAGCTCTTTTCTTTATGGATTAAAAAAAGGGAAAAGAGTTGAGAATAATTCAGAGTATCCTCACATGTTCATCAATAAGTTCTGTTACGAGGAATCATGGCAGCATGCAGAAATTATTTCCGTCCTTGTCGTTTTTCATCCACTTAATGGGTCTCCTTAACAACAAAAGTTTTTTTCAAAAGGAGTTATGTTACGAGGAATCATGGAAGCATGCAGAAATGATTTTCGTCCTTGTCGTTTTTCATCCACTTAATGGGTCTCCTTAACAACAATTTTTTTTCTCAAAAGGACATGAACTCTGTCTCTCTCCCCTAATTTAGGACAACAACACCGATTTCTTAAATCGATGGAAATCAGTCATGTAAGAGTCAAAATATACATATAATAAATACAATCCAAAGAAAATGCATGCAACAACTGAACAGACTTGTACCCACAACATCACCTCGGGAACTCTGAACACGATGGCTAGGAAACTGGAATAATCAACTAATAAATCTTGTGAAATGGTAGGTTTCCTGTAGGACTTCACATTGGGGATTCTTTCTTCATGATGGCCAAGGAAAGGCATAGTACCTTGTCCCCTCAACCTTCCTCGTTGTGGTGTTGTGTTGCGCCCATTCCCCAGCATCCATTTCTGGAAGATACCCACACGGAAGAGAGGAGCGGATGAAGACTGTTGTTGAAGGTTGTCTCGCATCTAAATGAGTAGTCCACGCCATTAAACTACACTCGATAATATATCAATTATATTAATCCCTTACAATTGCTTGCTCTAGCTTTAATGGAGGCGATTGTAGTTGGATTTATTGTTTCAGCCTGTGGTATTTCCTCCTTGCAAAACAAATTGGGTAACCTGAAATCCGTTCAAATCCTTTCTGTGTACTTTTTGAAAAACCCACATTTCCCATTTTTCTAATCTATAAAATTGAATCTCGGTAAAACCATAAGAATATAAGCCAATAAATAAACATGTATCACATGCATTTCAACAAGTGGTGTATGCATTGTTTAACGTATAGCTTTAAAAATCTATCATTACTCAATCCGATGGATTGCTTAAAAAGTAATTTTCATTGTTTGTATTTGTTTTGAAAATGTAATTTTTATTTTTCTATTTATTTTGTTATTATTAGAAATCTTTTTTAATATTTACAGCAAACAAGTTACATGTGGTCGTAGTAAGGCCCATGGAGATGTGGCTCAACAAAACTAACATTCACATGGAGAGCTACACCACACAATAACATGAAAGAATGAATAATTTTTTATATGTTTTATTTGTAGATTGCATTTTTTTATATAAAAATGACGTTTTAGTATTTTTTAATGTGATTGCAAAATATTAGTGAAATTCTAAAACATATTTAAACTAATAATTTCACTTTAAAATGCTTAATTTTTCTTTTTTATATTTCCTTAAAAATAAATTATTTTAAGGGATTTTTTAAATATTAAACCTAAATCAAACTTGCAACACTTTCATATTTTATTAAAATTAATATATTTGGTTGATAAAACAATGACTTAAATAGAACTTAAGAACTATTTTCTCCTTTAATATTATATTTTAATTATTTTTTTCAAGAATATTAACCTAAATAATTGAACATAAATTTTCAACTGCATCTTTTTTTATTATTAAATTTTATTTTGTATAAAAAGCATACTGTAAATTTTATAGGCATATAAAAGTAAATTTTCTTAATTACAATTATGCAATATTTAATACTTGTACTTTTCTAGTGGGTCGGTAATGTTTACGTCTGACCCTCTGAGAGTAGCCTTCATAGCATCCTCGAGAGTAATTCATGCATTTTATTTCAAATACAATTAAACATTCTATAAACACTTTCTTATAGCAGGGACTTGCTGCTTTGCAGCTAATTTTCTTGTTTAAAATATGTCGACATTTTACTGTAAAAACAATTCCACGACCTTAATATAAAAGAGATTTTTTTTAAGATTCTAGATGACGAGTGTATCAAAGTGAAAATTGTTTGAAGGTCAAGACAATTGAGACGGCACACGAAACTAGCAATTGCATCTTCGGGTGCAATAAAAGAACGCCGTAATATATAATGAAATAAGTAGATGGGATAGCATAATGTTGAAATGTGTATCAAGTAAATGTAAAAGTTGAATGTAAAAATCTGAGAGTAAAATGCGATTACATATATGTCAATGGAAAATAGAACAAAGAGATGTAGTTTATAGACAACAATTTTTTTTTTAGCATTAGATCCTGCACATGAAAAGTAGAAAAGTTGTTAGGGAGAATGGAGAATTCTGAGAGAGCTTGAAAGGAAGTTAAGGAAAATGAAATAGTGGAAAAAGAAAAGTACCTACATATATAACGTAGTTAAGGGAGCTCCATTGATTGTAGCAATGTCTCTATAGTTTTCGTTACCTTGACATGTGGATTATCCTGCATACGTTTGTATCGATCATAGGAAAATGCTGGGGAGATGTGAAGATCCTTAAGAAAAGGGACTGTGGAAAGTGCAGTGAAGGTCAAACCTTGACGCTCCATTGTACCAATGTCTATTGTAGCCTTTGGTAATTTCATGCCTTGAGATTTATGTATTGTCAATGCCCATGCCATTTTAAGTGGGATTTGAGTACGACCCCCCCTTTGTATAGGTGGAATTGGTAGAAAAGTAGGATTGTTGGTAGTTGGTATCCCACAGAGGACCAATGTACTTTTGGAAGTTAACAACAACAAATGTTGGAAGTTGTGGAGGATGATGGTTTGATTTGTAGAAAATATCAACCACTCGTCCGAGCGATCCATTAACGAGGCCTGTTGAAACCCACAAGTTTGATGTTAACATTACTCGTTGCCCAGGGCAAAGCAACACTGCACACTCCAGTTGCTCATCTTCAACTTGAGAAGTAACATGGTTGTTTATGTGCTCAGCAATAGAGAGTGCTATCGGAGTTTGCAAAGACTTCAACATGTGTAGATTATGAAGCAAAGCTAGTTGGTTGGTTGCAAATAAGTGCATGGAACCTTCAAAAGTAGATAACTCATCCTTAGAAAGGAAGGAGTCCATCATGGACATGAGAAGCTTCCAATCCTCTATAGTAGTTGATGCATTTCTGATGTTTTTAAGAAGGTTCCTGAAGGTGACCTGTGATGGGTCATTGCCTTGTTGGCGAAAAACAGTTGAAAGTGTTACAACTGTGTTGAAGTTGCGCCAAAGTGTAGTACCATGGGAAGAGCCTGCATACAATGGAATGTCCATACTTGGTGGTAATTGGGCAAGGTCTCCAACAAGAATAATTGAGCAACCACCGAAAGAGATGTTTTTATTGTGAGGGAATGCTTCACGGAGACGTTCATCAATTTGGGTTAAAATTGTTGGGCCTAGGAAGCTCATTTCATCAATGAGAATGTAGAGGATATGGTGAAGTTCCTCTTGCAGGTTTGAAAGTGAATTTCCTTCCAAAGGCATGAAATGTTTTATAGGAATATGGAGGGCTGAATGGATAGTAGATGCTTGGATGTTGAATGTTGCGATGCCAGTAGCGGCAAGTAGCAATAGCGGGGATTGACTGAAGTTCTTGTTCAAGGAAAGGGATTCTCTTATGCACCGAATGAAGAATGATTTGCAAGTGCTAGTAGTCCATTGTACAACCATTATGAGTGGAGGACTTGTTTTGATGTTTGTGGAGTGATTCATGACAATGGAGTGGGATTTCATTTGAGTGGGGGACAATGTGTCAAAATTTGGTGTATTAGAGTAGGATGGTTGGGGAGGTGGTGGTGTGAGTGATTAATTTGTATGAAGTCAATGGCGAGTTCTTGCAGGACGAGGGGGGTGGTCGTATCATGCCAATCATGGTTGTTGTCAAAGTCACGACTACCCAGGAAGTCAAGGTCACTTATTTGCATGTCATTGGTAGGGCGTAGTTGGGAGAGCAATTCCCATTCATCCAATTGCATGGGTTGTGGGTTTTGCAAATCGTCAGAAACCATGGGGTGTTCTGATAAGGAAAGGGGTTCAGATGGTTTTCGGTTAACATGCCAAGGAGTGTAGGTCAACTTCAGTTCTTCCGAATTTGTAACAATGGCTTCGTCGGAGGTACCAATGTCTAGTTGTATATTGCGGAAAGATTTGTACAGCATGAGTTCAGATCTGCAGAAATCAATGAACAAGGGTGTATCTATGGCGGGGATTGAATAGTAACTGGGAAGAACACGGACGATGGCGGGGGGGGGTATCTTGGTTTCCATTTTTCTTTTTTCCTATGAGCATTATATGACCAAGATCTTGCAGCCTCAATGAGAGAGATGGAATGAAGAGCGAGAGGGAGTGAAAGGTATGCATCTATGAATTTTGTTGATGTGAAGGATGTGGGATTGTCTGATGAAACATGTTTATAGGTTTTGCGGTTGACATTGAGGGATAAGAAAGTGCGGCTACTAATTGTGAGAGGTATTTTTTGAAACATATGGCATGTTTCTTGGGCACCAATGTCACGATCAACCAGTATTTCGGAAAGGAATTTTTGAATAGCAACAATGGAAGGGTCAAGAAGTGGTGCAGCATGGACAATTCGTCGAAGCATTTGGTGAAAGCTTTCAGATTGTGTTTCTGATTTAGATGCATACCTAGAAATGTATTTATGAACGGAATCTATGTCTAGCACTAGTTGACAGTCAACATTCCCATGCCATATTGATAGGATGGAAGGGACATCGCTATTCAAATGGTCATCATTGCGAGCTGGTTTGTATGTTTTTTTTCCATTGGCATCAATGAACATGGAAGATGAGTTTTGCAAAGGCCATGGTGCATTATAACGACATGTGTAGGAAGAACCTTTTTTTCAAAGGCATGTATTTGTTGTGCATTTTGTGTGTCGTTGGATGCGATTGAGTAGTTCTGTATAGTCATGCAAAGGGTTTTCTTTTAGAATGTTGTCATTAGATAACAAGCATGGATCGGGAATAGCAGAGAGGGGTAAGAAGGGGGCTTGTTGGTGGTTATCTTGTGTGTTCCAAGTAGAAATAAAATGATCAAAGAATTCCTTAGCTTTATCAACCTCAGTAGCATTCCCCCATCAAGCGTGTCCATAGCAGGTGCATTTGGTAACCATATGAAACCTTGAATATGTGTAGAGCCTCTACTTTTCCATTCATACCTATGCATGTAATATGTGTTAGTAATATGTGGTAAAACAATAAAAGGGAAAAATAGATTTGTTGTTGGAAGAAGGGATAAGAAATTTTACCTATACCAAAAGTCATGTGCAAGGAGGTGTTTAACCAAGACCTTTTCACGAAATATTGTGAACCTGTGGTGCATGTAGAGCGATGCAAGATGTGGGTTGGAGATGATATTTTGTTCCCGCCATTGTTGGTGCTTTCCCGAAGCAGTGAGTGGTGTCCCAGGCATGACCGCATGCAGTTCGGGCCACTTAGTTTCAACCGCACTCAAAGTGAAGAAAACATTTGGGAAACCAAGCTGGGAAATCATATCTGTTAATTCATTCCTTGATTTGTGCCAGAAAGAGCGTGTTCCACGGAGTGTTGCACCAAAATGCATGATATGATCTGGGAGTTTGTCTGAAGGTGTCTGTTCCAAGCGATTGTTGAGTTCAGAGATGGCAGTGGGAAAGTTGTCTTCCATGTTTTTTTAATGAAGACGACTGCTATTGACTGGCTACGATAGTGAATGATGAGATTGTAAAGGTTGTAGCGGAATCGTGGGTGGCAACCAAACCTGTTATATTAGTATCGAAGAAGGTGCAATGCATATTTGTGGAGATCAACTGATTTAAAATGTGGTTGTTTGAACATGGAAGCGCCTTGGGGGAAAAGTGATGGAAATTCCATTGAGAAAAGGCCCTCTGTATTGTATTCATTGATAGGTGACAAACCTATAGGTGGCCAATCCATTGCATTTGTTTGTGATGAAGAAGGTGTTTGCAAGAATGTTCTGATGTGTTGGAACTCTATGGCTGTATTGGGGAGAATATTAGAAAAGGACGAACTTTGTTGGGAGTTTGGCTTTGAAATGTCGGGTTGATAAGGGTGAACATCTTCAATGAAAAAAATAGAATCAGGGGCAATGGAGTGTGAATGTCGAAGAAAAGGGGAAACATTAGTGGGGGTTACTTGCAAAATAGGGTTGACACGTGAAATGAGCATTTCTTCAACTTGGGTAAGGATGGATAGAACAAGGGGTTGTACACTGTTAAATTTTGAGCATTAATTCACAATACTCTAGGATCTTTTCTGAGAGAATAACATATACAGTATATCAATGCATGACAATCACAATATGACAAGCATCACAAGAATCAAAAGCATAAGAGACAAGAGACATAGAGTTTCCGTGGGGAAAACCCTAAGGTGAAAAACCCCACAACTTCCTCAAAGATAGAGAGATCAATGGCTCAACCAAAATACAACCAAAATACACTGAGATAGTCTCCTAGTAGCAGATGATCCTCCTCCTCACTAGTGCGCCACTTTCTGAGTGAGAGTGAGTTACTTTTTCGAGTGAGTAAAATAGAGATCTCCGATCTCTATTTATACTAACCTTTTTGCCCAGTGACCTTATGGGGCCGACTTGTCTAGTTAGGTACATCCACATTACAATATATATAATTCAGGGCCGACCCCACATGGTGGTCTAATAACCCATCGGCAAGTACACACACTTGCGACACTTGTCAATCCACATGACGACACTTCCTTATAGAGGAATAACACATCTCTAATAAGGGTACAATAAATATATATGAAATACATTCCGAAGTTACATATACATCAACACTCCCTCTTAACTAGGAAGGTATTTCTTGACACAAATCTGCTAGACAAGTCTTCTTCTCGGGATCATCATCATCGATGCGTCGTCATCATCATCGTCACTGCTGCTGCTGTCTCAACCAATCTCTGACTCTACTCGTCATAGGAAGTTCTACAGAGCTAGTCCTTTTTCATACTGGATGTAGGCCCACCACTTGCAGGTCTTTGTCATCACTGTCCATACTGTGGAATCCTCAGGACTTATTACGTGCGTCACAAAACCTCTAAAGATCATCCCAGGCTGTTACGAGCACACGGCTCTACCTATAGGATCTCCCAGGGCCATATTATATGTGACCTCACCATAAAACCTCGAAAGAGCATCCCAGGCTGTTACGAGCACGCAGCTCTACCTATAGGATCTCCTAGGGCACGAATTACATGTGGTCACCACAAAACCTCGCAAGAGCATCCCAGGCTGTTACGAGCACACAGCTCTACCTATAGGATCTCCCAGGGCACGAATTACATGTGGTCATGGCAAAACCTCGCAAGAGCATCCCAGGACTGATTATGGGCACACAGCCCAACCTATCGGATCTCCCAGGGACAGATTATATGTCATAGGACAAAACCTCGAAAGAGCATCTGCCAGATATCCCAAGGCAACGAATTACATTCCATAGGCAAAACCTCGAAAGACTATCTGCAGATCTCCCAGGGCCAAATTATATGTCCTCCCAGAGCAAAACCTCGAAAGAGCATTTGCCAGACATCCCAGGGAAACGAATTACGTGCCATAGGCAAAACCTCGAAAGACTATCTGCAAATCTCCCAGGGCCAAATTATATGCTCATCTGCACAACCTGATCCACGTCCATAGAGTATCAACCTGATACTCACCATACATCATCCTGATGTACACATGATCATCCTGATCATCATCACTGCAACATCCTGCTGCATGTCATCTGGAGCAACATCCTGAAGCTCGTCATCCACGATCATCCTGATCATATAATGCATCTACCTGATGCATACCAAGTATCTACCTGATACATATCATCATACATGATCCACTTGATCATACAGTGTATCCACCTGATACAAATACAAATACATGATACATATCACCATACATGATCCACCTGATCATACAATGTATCCACCTGATACATATACAGATACATGGTCCAAGCATCCAACATGATGCATATACAAAAATACATACACATGATCCAACCGATCATATCCAGCATCCAACATGATGCGTACATACATATAAATGATCCAACTGATCATATCCAGCATTCAACATGATGCATACATACATACATAAAAATGATCCAACTGATCATATCCAAGCAGAAACCAGAACATCATCCTGATGCTCATCATCCAGCGCTTACATCCACAGCCATGTGAAGGATCCTCCTTCCAACATGCTTGGAATGGCTTCAGCAAATGTGTCCATCACGTCTTCCTCGAAGTGTCCTCGATCTGAAGAACGCCAAGCCTCTCTCTGAAGTACTCGAACTTCACCCTGGCTAGTGGCTTCGTCAGCACATCTGCAATCTG
Organism: Larix kaempferi; assembly: GCA_027924585.1. Classification (NCBI taxonomy): domain Eukaryota; kingdom Viridiplantae; phylum Streptophyta; class Pinopsida; order Pinales; family Pinaceae; genus Larix; species Larix kaempferi. The sequence continues at coordinate 4,484,162 of BSBM01000727.1, forward strand.
CTCGTCCGTCACAACATAGAGGAGCTTCACAGCTCCTCTCTGCACCATATCCCTGATATAGTGATATTTGATCTCTATGTGTTTCGACCTGTCATGAAACACTGGGTTCTCGAACAGCTTCACACAACTCTGGTTATCACAGAAGATACCAGTAGCCTCCAACGGGAGATCAAATAACTCAGACAGTAGCTTCCGTAGCCATACTGCCTCACAACTAGCTGAATAGGCTACAACATACTCTGCCTCAGCTGTACTCAATGCTACGCAGGACTGCTTCCTGCTAAACCAAGAGATCACACTTGATCCCATACTGAAGCAACACCCAAATGTGCTCTTCCTATCTGCAGCACTGCCAGCCCAATCTGAATCAACATAACCCTGCAGGTTAAACTTTTGATTCGCCTCATACTTGAGCCCATAATCCACTGTACCCTTCAAGTACCTCAGAACATGCTTTACAGCAACTAGGTGAACACTCCTCGGATCTGTCAGGAATTGACTCAATGTGTTCACAACAAAGCAAATGTCTGGTCTCGTGTTCGTCAGGTACATCAAGGACCCAATCATCTGACGATACATAGAGACATCAACCGGCTCAAATGAAGCATCACATAGAAGCTTCAGATTCGATGCCATAGGTGTGGCCATGGCCTTGCAATCCATCATCCCAAATCTCTTCAGGATATCTACTGTGTACTTCCCTTGACCAAGGAAGATCCCACCTGCACTATGCCACACCTCCATACCTAGGAAATAGTGCATCATTCCCAAATCTTTCATATCTAATTCAACAGCAAGCTTCCTCTTAGTATCTGCAATCAGTCTATCATCTCCTGTTACAAATAAGTCATCTACATATAGGAGTAGAATCACAGGATTCCCTTCCTCAACCTTGTAGTAAAGGTTGGAATCCGCTTTACTCTTGGTAAAGCCCAAACTAGATAGGAAACTGTCCATCCTACCATACCAAGTTATGGGAGCTTGTTTCAAGCCATACAAGGCTTTCTTCAATCTGCATACATATGACTCCCTGTCATGTATTTCAAAACCGAGTGGTTTCTCCACATATACTTCCTCTTCAACTACACCATTCAAGAAAGCAGTCTTGACATCCATCTGGTGTATTTTCCATTTCATTGCTGCAGCCAGGGCAAGTACTGTTCTGATGGAAGTATACCTGGCTACATGTGCAAAAGTTTCTTCATAATCTATTCCCTGTTTCTGAGAGAAGCCACGAGCTACGAATCTTGCCTGGTATTTCTCTACACTGCCATCTGCAGCATGCTTGATTTTGAAGATCCATTTAGAAGTCACAACAGACTTCTCTTTAGGTCTTGGGACAACATCCCAAACATAATTCTTCATTATTGATTGGTATTCCTCAACCATGGCATCCTTCCATTCTTTCTTTTCTGCTGCTTCTTCATAACTGGAAGGCTCTTCGTTCATAATGTCACAGAGTAAAGCAACATAGCTGGTATGTGATCTGGTTCTCTTCTTTGCTCCGTGTTCTTCTTCTGGAATGCCAAATCTTTTTGCATCTTGAATGAGCTCTCTAGCCCATGCAGGTTTCCTCTTGTGAGAGTTATCTTCACGGGGTGGATCTACAGGTTCTTGCGGATCTTCAAACTCACGAACAACTTCTGGAACTGCTTCAGTCATGGTAGTGTCTTGAAATCTAGTTTCCTTAGGTTCTTCATAAACTTCGATAGGTGCCTTCCTTGATTTGATTAATGCTGAGTTTTCATCAAATGTTACATCCTTGCTGACATCAATCTTCTTGAACCCTGGAAAGTATATTCTATAGGCCTTCGAGCTTTCACTGTAACCCACAAAGCTACCCTTCTTTCCTGAAGGATATGGCTGACTTCAGGTTTCTTACCACAAAAGACCTCTTCTGGTGTCTTGTTGTCCAATATCTTGTGGGGTGTTCTGTTCTGCACATATACAACTGTTCTAGCTGCTTCTGCCCATAGATGCATAGGTAGATCCTGGTCATGCAACATTTCCCTTGCTGCTTCCATGATAGTTATGTTCTTCCTTTCCGCAACTCCATTCTGTTGAGGATTATAAGGAGCAGTCAACTCCCTCTTAATCCCTGAATCACTGCAAAGCTTCTTGAAGTCACCTGAGGTGAATTCTCCACCATTGTTGGATTTGAATGTTTTGATCTTCTTGTCAGTTTGATTCTCCATCAAGGTTTTGAATTCCTTGAACTTATCAAACACCTCATCTTTGTTCTTCAAGAAGTATACCCAAGTCTTCCTGGAGAAGTCATCAATAAATGAGACATAGTAAACATACCCACTAAGAGAACTGGATGACATAGGACCACATACATCTGAGTGGATGATTTCTAGGATATCTTTTGCCTTGCTTTCACTGCTTGGGAAAGCCTTCTTAATGTTCTTACCTTTTGCACATCCTTTGAAAACACCTTCATGTTTGGTCTTGATTTCAGGAAGACCCTCTACAGCCTTGCTTGCAATTGGAAGTGCACTATAGTGCATATGAGCAAGTCTTCTATGCCAAAGTTCACTTGGCTCCATGGATTCATGTACCATGGCATGTTCAGGTTGTCCCTTCAATTTGTACAAACCTCCCTCTTGCTCTCCAATCACTACTGCATCATCGATTGTTTTACCCTTTGGCCACATTAGGACTTGGCCATCCACAAATGTAACCCTCATACCTTTTGCATCCAATGCAGAGATGGAGAGTAAGTTCTTCTTGAGCCCAGGTACATAAAGGACTTCTTTCATCTTCAAAGATTTTCCAGAATCTAGGTTGTAGGAGGCTTCACCACTTCCTTTGATTGGGTATTGATAATCATCCCCAAGTTTCACCTTATGGGGTGATTCATGTTTAGATAGATTCACAAAAGATTCCTTAAACCCAGTCATGTGTTTGGAAGCCCCACTGTCAATCAACCAATCATTACAACCATGAGAGATAGTACCTGTGAGAGCAGAGATTAGAACATACTCTTCTTCACTTGATGAGTCAACATCACTATCATCACTTTCTGCCTTAGCCTTCTTCTTTGGAGGTTTATCATCCTCGGCAGCATGAGCATGAAACTTTCTTTTGTTGCCCTTCTTCTTCTTGCTGGAGTTGTTGTTATTATCCCTTTTGTTCTTGGGACAATCTAAAGCAAAGTGACCCTTCTCATTACATGTGAAGCATCTTAGATCCTTCTTTTGATAGGATCTCTTGTGGTGAGAGTGCTCCTTCTTGGGCTTGCTTCTTTTGGTGTGAGTTGCAAGAGCTTGATCTTCACCTCCCATCTTTTCCCCACGAGCTATAAGTCTAGCTTCTTCTTGAGAGAATTCTTCCTGCAATCTTTTGAAGGAGATCAACTTCTTCCTTGCACAAATTCCTTGAATAAAGGAATCCCATGACTTGGGTAGGCCATTTAGAGTGGTCATCACCACTTCACCATTCTCCACCATTTCATCCACTGCTTCTAGTTGTTCCTTGATTTGGGAGACCCTTGAAAAATAAGATTGAATGGTTTCTCCATTCTGAAACTTTACTCCTTTCAATTGGTTCCGTAGGGTCATCTTCCGATTTATGTTTTTTCCTTCAAATAGCTTGGTCAAAGATTCAAACATCTCCTTGGGTGTCTTAAGAGAAGACAGATGGGGTATGAGATGGTCTTTGATAGAATCAGCAATGATTCTCTTTGCCTTGACCAAGTTCTTCTTATGCAATACCTTGGCCTCTTCATCCTCTGGGATAGGGATGTCTTCTTTCACATATGAGTCCAACTCATTCTCTTCCAGGATTAACCCAATCCTATACTTCCAAGCTCGGAAGTTATCATCTCCTTCAAGCTTATCCTCAAGCTTGGTGTGGTGAGACATCTTAAAGAGTACTTCAAATGGAAATAGAAAATATTTAGATCTTACCACTTGAAATGCTGAAAATTGGATCTGGTCCCGGATTAGGGTTTGTCGAAAAACCCTAAAAATTCAAAATGTGAATTTTAAATTTCTGAAAGGATGGAAAGATGCGCTTTGATGAGCTGATCAGCCTGGCGTATTCAGAATCTGATATCAGCAAAGCTTTACCCTTCAGATTAGCCTTTTTGTCCTTCCGGGTTCACTGGGGAGAGCCCTGAATTAGGGTTTGAGTTTCCCAGAGATCTACCCAGCCAAAAATCTCGATCCAAAGCTCTAAACTTCGATTTTTGCAAGGAGCTTCCAGCCGTGCCTTCAGATTACAGAAATTCCTATTTTTGTGGAAACCCTAATTTTTAGGGCCAAATCTGAAAATGCTCAGAATTGAATTCTGATTGGACAGATAGATGCGCCTTGATGAGTAGAGTCAATCTACTATACTGATTTTCAAAAATCTGTGGAGAGAAACTTAATAAACAAGAAACTCAAGTTTTCGTCACTACAAAATGTCTTCTTCTCAGGTTAGCTCTGATACCATGTTAAATTTTGAGCATTAATTCACAATACTCTAGGATCTTTGCTGAGAGAATAACATATACAGTATATCAATGCATGACAATCACAATATGACAAGCATCACAAGAATCAAAAGCATAAGAGACAAGAGGCATAGAGTTTCCGTGGGGAAAACCCTAAGGTGAAAAACCCCACAACTTCCTTAGAGATAGAGAGAGCAATGGCTCAACCAAAGTACAACCAAAATACATTGAGATAGTCTCCTAGTAGTAGATGATCCTCCTCCTCACTAGTGCGCCACTTTCTGAGTGAGAGTGAATTACTTTTCCGAGTGAGTAAAATAGAGATCTCCGATCTCTATTTATACTAACCTTTTTGCCCAGTGACCTTATGGGGCCGACTTGTCTAGTTAGGTACATCCACATTATATTATATATATAATTCAGGGCCGAACACACACGGTGGTCTAATAACCCATCGGCAAGTACACACACTTGCGACACTTGTCAATCCACATGACGACACTTCCTTATAGAGGAATAACACATCTCTAACAAGGGTACAATAAATATATATGAAATACATTCCGAAGTTACATATACATCAACATACACCAGGGTCCATGTTGTTCCAGAGGGAGAAGTGGTGGCCATTTGTTTCTAAATAACATCTTGAACATGTATGGTGGCCATTTAAAAAGCGGAAATGAAGACCAGGATAAGATTCTTTACAGATTGAAGAAACATGGATCAATGGTAGCTTATCTAGCCTTAAGCAAAAGCGGTGATGTGCTTGAGATATGTTATTTTCATTGAAGGAATGCATGGTTGTGTTGGGTGGACGAATGGTATTTGGGATAGTTGGGGAAGAGGTTGTTTGAGAAGTGGAAGGGTAGTCTAATGATGGAAGATGGTTGAGATGAGCATGTGAGGTTGTAGCTTTGGTTTGCATGGAGGGAAGTAGGATTGTTTCGTTGTGGTCTGCAAATGGATGGGTGGGATTTGAAAGCTCGGATGTTGTAGGAGTTGGTGTGGGAACATGAGACTCTACCATATGGATGGAGAGGGAATCTTTTTTGTTGTTGGTAAATATGTCTCCTATGTGCATTTATGGGGTCTTTGTTAGCCAAATGATAGGCATGTGCACGTTCTTTTTTGGAAGGAGGAGACATATCCAAATGTAGATGAGGAACGAAGGCACCTGAATTTGATTAAGAAAACAAGAAACACCATGTTATATGTAAGACATTTAAAGAGACATTGAAATTGCATTTTTTTCATGGACATTCTAAAGAAACAACATGTTATATGTAGGACATTCTAATTGGTTTTTTTTCAAGGTACATAAAATATGAAAAGCATTAAAGGGATGGAAAGTGTTTGAAGAAAGAAAAAATTGAAAAAAATGGCTAGATAAATGAAGTAAATCAATCACATGTAAAGAGAAGCAGTTGTTGATAAATTACACAGTAGTAGTGTGTTTTTTTGTTTTTAAATGTACATTTAAAAAAAAAAACATTGAAATCATTGTAAGTGTAAAAAAGAACTAAATAATGTGTTGATAATAAATGTGTGTATTTGGAATAGTGTAAAAATGGCTACCATAAGTAAACTTTAGCTAAAAGTGATTGCATGTAAATAGAACGAGACATAAATAAATAAGAGCAGCTTCAAGTGTAGAAACTGTAGCTATAGTAATGCAGAATGGAAATTGTTTGCTTGCATGTATGGCAAAGCTTGCTACGAAAAGTATATATAGTTAAACTATTACAAAAAATAAGGCAATGAAATGTTTGTAAATGCCTTCTATGCATGCCCCAATTTGGCAATTTCAAGGAGCAGTAAGTTTCTGGCTGCCGCAAAATCAACATGTTTAGAGCGCATGATGATGACCTTCAATTGAGGCTTGTCTTTAAATGTTTCCATTTTAATGGAAAGTGTGAGTAGGAGTTGTGTGCATTCAACCTTAGAGAATATTTCCTTGATGGAGGAAGGATAAGAAGAAACTAAGTGCAGATCCTTTGTAGCAATACCAAGGAGTTCAGTGGATGTATCCTCGAACACAATGATGGAGTCAAGAGAGGCAGTGTGGTCTTGAAGTTTCAGTTTCAACAAATACCTGTAGTCACAATCAGACAAGAGAACCTCACATTTGGGACAATGCCAACAATTGGTAGAATTCTTGATGATTTTTTTCATGCATTGTTTTGAATCGGAAATTAAAGGGCAAGCAAGGTAGTAGAAGTTGTCAGGATCAATATGTGTTATGGTAGCCCTTACGGAAACCCATTCAGCTCTTTCAGAAGGACGAATGTTTTCAACTTCAAGAAGGGTTCGTTTCTTATTCATCTGCTTAGAAAAAGTTGGATATTGGGTAGTTAAGGATGGGGATGAAGTATGGAAGCCCTCTTTTTCAAACCACTGGGTGAGCTTGTGCTTTTCTGGTATATCTGGGTTTATGAGAATGATGTATTTGGAAGTAGTCCGAACTGTATTTCCATTAAACTCGGCTACACGACCTCCCTTGATTGCAAGAACAGGGTGGGCATTTTCTGAGCGCAAGGTAGATAGTTCTTGGCCTTCTACATGACAATGTTCTCCCCACAAACTATTGTCCATGCTAAAACTTGAGCTGTCCTTTATATGGATTGTTTTTTGATAGTTTATGATCCATCTTTCTAATGTATAGGGGCAGTAGGGGATGTGTTTGTGACAACACCAACAATGTCAACAATGGAGTTGACAGGAGATGATTTGATATCTTGAATTGTTTTGAAGTTGAAATGCATCTGTGGAAGTATAATGCTTTCCAATGGAAAATGTTGAACAATGGAGCTTGTTGCAAGAAGATTTCCCATTCATTTGTAACATGGTTATACATCTTGTTTGTTGGTTTGATAGTACCTTTGGAAATGAGGTAGACATGGCCAAGGCACACTTGATCATAAAAAGCATATGTAGAATCATTAAAGCAAGTGATGTGTATTTTTCCCCCGTCCTTATCAATAAAGTCAAATCCAAACACCTTCCAAGGGCCTTTCTGGTTATTGAAGTGGCAAAGGGTTGATTTACCCTGGGCATGACCTTTTATGGACCAGTTTGAGCTGTAGGGGCTCAATGCATTGATAGGAATTGTTGTTTCAACAGTGGATGTTGAAGCACTTTGAAGCAGTGTGCATTGTTTCTTTTGAGGTGGTTCTTGCATTAAAGAGCATGGGGAAGTTGTTTCAAGAGAAGGTGGGCAAGAAATAGCGATTGGGTGGCCAATTAATGATGCAGAGGGCTCGATGACGTCAAAGTCTTGTAGTAAGATAGACCTGCGCAAGGGAAAAAAAATAAGAAAACAAATAAACAATTATTTCACTAAATGGGAAAAAATGAAAACATAGTAGTAGCAAAAAAAATGAAGCTTACATGCATTGGTAGAGAACTGCACATGTCCATTTCTTAAGGTGTATAATAGACCCTTGTTGAAGTCTTCCTGAAGCGATGAGGGAATTGAACTTTGACGGAAGCATGGTGTGGTGCATGTGTGTCCCATCAGAGATTGTTGTCTGGTATCACATGGTTGAGGTGCGAATAGATTTGATTTGCTTCACATTAAAAATTTGTAGGAATGGTTGCATGTCGGAGGTTAGTGCAAGTAGTAATTCAAAAGCATGTTCGGTCAAAGGGGTGGCCATTATTTGTTAACTGGGAGGAAAAAGAAAATACAAGGCAATTGGGTGTAAGGGGAGAGTTAAAAAAGGGGTCAGTTAGGTGTTGCTAATAATCAACAATCTTATCAGAAATAACGAGCATTTATGCCTTAAATATAGAAAACTTTGAAATAAATCAAGTCAATCTCAGGAATGCAGTGTCAAAACCAATATTTACAAAATAATACAATAAAGACAATACTAAATCATAGTATTCCATGAAATGATGATTTTTTTAACAAAGAAATAGGAAGGGGTTTAAAGAAAAAAAAATGTGTGATATAAAATCCAAAAGTCACTGGACAATGTTACCAACTCAAATGTCCAAGGTTGAAGGTTTTGCGAGTGACATCGAAAATGTCCAAGTCTTCAACCCGTCGATGCAAAAAACTGAGGATGGTTGAAATGTCTTGTGGAAATCTTATTGTATGGCAACTATATTTGTATTGTCCACCACGAGCAAGGGTCACATGCAAAACAGGGTTGACACGTGAAATGACCATTTATTAAACTTATGTAAGGATGGATAGAACAAGGGGTTGTTTAGAAGGGTCCATGTTGTTCTAGAGGGAGAAGCGATGGGATTTTTGTTTCTAAATAACATCTACAACAGGTATGGTGGCGATTAAAAAAGCGGAAATGGATACTAGGATAAGATTCTTTACATATTGAACAAACATGGGTGGATGGTAGGACTGCAGGCGTGACTTAAATTTGTCGAGATCAAAGGTCACGACGAGTGAGTCGGAAGGATCAACGACATGCATTGCATTGAGTAATGCATTTTTTTTGGGGTGGGCATGACTGTAGTAGGTCTAGTGTGGACATTGTGACAGGTGAGTGAGGGAAGCCATCCAAAAAAATGTAACATGTGAACCACAACAAATGCAATAAGGAGAAAAAAATGAGTGATATGTGGAAAGTTGGTTTAGGGAAAGAGTCACAACATGTAGGTTATGTTTAATTACGAGTTAGGTAGCTTGTATTTATAAAGAAGAATAAGTGTAAAAGGTGCAAAAAGTGAGTGATATCTACAAAGTTGGTTTAGTGAAAGAGTCACAACATGTAGGTTATGTTTAATTATGAGTTAGGTAGCTTATATGTATAAAGAAAAACAAGTGTAAATTACCTAAAAGACATTATGACCTTCCTATGAAATGTAACTGGGCCTTCCAAAAGCACAATTGATGGTGATAATCGGATCAACGCACCAATTGACTAGTGAAGGTAACAAAGAGGTAGTTCTACCGGCGATGGGGCAAATGCTCCAATCTAGAAGACTTGGCAACACCTCCCAACGGCAATAGCTGACTTCAGTAGTCAATTGCACTCACAATTGCTCCTGGCGATGTCCTAAGTTTGGCCACTAAGATACCTTGCGTCAAGTGTGGATTAATGGTTCGGACTGCACGGTATAGTGTCATCTCCCTACAATGAGTTGAGTGACTCGTAGGGGAGAGCAAGGCAACTATACCTCGGCTTTAACCTCCTTGGGCACGACGCACTTTGGATCCGGGTTTTCTTTCAACACTTGCTTATAGCAGGATTTATAAAGCACCCTATAAGTCAACAATGCTATGTTTCAAAATATACCTAATGAAACTAGATTGGAGGGCATTAATGGATGCCTAGCCCAATCAATCCTACCTAACTAAAATAATTCTTTTGTGACCTCATGTGGAGGATTTTAGTTGGTTGGCAATTTACAAAGTTGATTTTAAGGGTCTAATTTTTATTAAGGAAAGTAACAATAAGAGTGTAAAGTAAAAGTAAAGGAAATAAATTTTTTATATAGCGTAATATCCAAAAGCATGTTCATAATGAAATGTTATCAATTTTTTTGTTATGAAATAATATAGGTCCTTTAGTGTGTGCAAGTGGTGGAAAAACATGTGGTGCAATTTTTAAAAACATCATTTTAAAATGTTGACATAGTGTAGTGAGAAGTGGTTTGATCAAAATATGTTTTTTTGGTCACTTTTCAATAGATAATTCAAGAAAACCCACTAAGGAAAACATATTATTTATAAGTATGATATTTTATTTCGTTGCTAAATAATCTAGATTAAAAAAACATGTTATAAAAATAGTAAATCCAAAATCCTTTAAATTTATAATCACTTTTCAGAAGTAAGTATATCTTAACAACTCGCTTTTCAAAAACACTATAAACATAGAAACGATTTCACGTTTATAAATGGGGTTCCCAGACAATTTGAGTATACATATAAAATAAGGAGGTGTCTTCAGGTGATTTTCTAATGTTTATGTACTATGTAATTTTTGTAAGAATATATACTATGAGATGCATGCATATAAAAGAAAAGTATACCAAAATTAACCCTATATAACTCCAATGCCACACGACCAATTAATATTTAAAGGAGAATTGAATTGGAAAATGAGCTCATTGTAAAAGAGGTTTCAATATATAATACCATTCATTTTAATGAATTATAATAATAACGTGGCATTTTGATATGGGAACGATTTGGAAAATGAGTAATTGAAAAATATACTAATATATATGTCCAATTTACGAATATAGATGTCCAATTTACGAATATATATACTTGTTAATATTCTTCTCTCTTTTCCTAAGATTATGTAATTGTCTTGAAAAGCAAAAAGAAAAAACAAAGAGCAGAATTTGCTTTGTGACATTTTAAGTATTGAGGCCAATTGTAATGCTTATACAATTTAAAATGAAGCACTTTCAAAAAGTTAAAAAAAATGATGGCATATTGTAGAAATACATTATATAAAGGATTTGACTTTTGTTCTTGCTAGTGAAAGTGGAATGTGTATAGTAGTTGATAATTAGGTCGTTTAGTGCAATGAGCAAAAATCATTTGTGGTTGGTAAGTAAGGCCAAAGGTTATACATGTATTACAAGAGGTACAAAGGAACATTGAAAGTTTGACTCTCAATATTTGAAAAATTAAGCTATGAGCCATGCTAGATGAATTACAAAGGCATGTGGTAAGAGTACTACTAGGATGGAAGTGGCTTAAACATAAACTAGTTATGGTCATCCTATGTTTTTGGTTTGAGAAAACTACTTCCTTTTCATATCCAAAGTCCAAGGGTTGGTTTCTCTCTTATATATAAAATCATAGTTATGTATCATAAACTTAATTTTAAAACTAGAATTATTGAATAAATTGTAACAGTTTTAAAAAGCCTACCATTATACACATTAAATTACTATTTTAAATAAAAAATAATTTATTTTTAAAAATGGAAGGAAAAGCCATATTGTTGTTGAGGTTATATCTAGACATTTAGTAACACTTTAATGGTGGGTTTCTAAATAACGCTTTGCTATGGGCATGAATGATGACGAGATGGATTTTTAACTTAAATAAATAAAAAGATGTGAAACACACTAATGCCAAATCACTGTTGCCAATGTAAATGAAAGTCGTGCCCTATTCTTAGCCACACGTACATACATTATACAATTTTGAAAAAGGTGATGCAATTTGCTTTGCGAGGCAATTCATTTGGGATTTAGTGCTCTTCGTCATCAGAAGAGACAAATATGAATTGTAAATAAATAACACAAAAGCTTATGACAAGAGACACATATGAATAGTAAATAAATAACACAAAAGGTTATGATTGCTTGTATGTAATGTCTTAATGTTATTATACAATGTCTTGATTTTATTATATGATACAATTTGGTTGAAATATGCAATGTACATTAGGGAGGGAGGGGTCATGGAGGGGTCACTAGGGAAGAAGAAGAGTGTAGAGGAGGGTACGTGGCAGTTGCATGAGAGGTGGGAAAATGTCAAGGCCCAATGCAACTCTTTAGGCACCTGTATACAGATGTCATAGCAGTTCATCCACATAAGCATTTGTAAAAGTCATTGTCCTATGTGTTGGAAGTTGGGTCAACATTGAAAATATATCTAATCTTCCCATTCATGTATTTGCTCAAGTTTCCCTTTTAAGGAGTTTTATATTGCCCAAAAGGAGAAAGTAAAACCTTATGACAACAACCATATATAATATACATATTACTTGATAATTAGTCATGTAATGTGTGGCTCATAAGATTGGATTCACATGATGAGGATTCCATTTAAGGAAAGTCTAGGGATCCTTCTCCCGGGTAAATCATCTACTTGACATGATAATTTTTTACTTGGATGATATAATATATAATATATTATTATTTTTATATTGTGGAGAGAAAAAAATTACCTCTTAACCTTACCTTGATTCATTTTCATTTCGGTTGGCAGGTGGCACAATAATCCATACTCCCAGCATCTAGAATTTTCCCTACGTTTTTCTCGTAACCATGTCTTCATGCCTTTTCATCGTCTTCATGCATGTTCATTCCAACCGACAGGTGGCACAAGAATCCATTCCCGTGGCATGCAAAATTTTTGCTCAATTTTTCCCTGGCGTGTGAGTATTTTTCTTCAAGGGGCATGGTTTCTTCTCTTCTCCTGTTAGGGTAGATTTTTTGCTTGGTTTTTCCCTGGCATGTGATTATTTTTCTGCAAGGGGCATGGTTTCTTCTCTTTCTCCTGTTAGGGTTGGCTTGGGTTGGGTTCTCCTCACCTATGTGGTTGCAGGCTCTCTTTTCTTCTTTCATGAGGACTGTCCAAGTCTCTTCCATGACCTCCTCTCTTCTCATGCAAGGGTTGGAAAGGTCTCTCATTACCTGCTTCATCATTTATTTTTGCATTAGAGTTCGCCAGCTCTCTCCTCACCTATGCACACGAACTCCGTGAGCTCTTCTCGTTTAAGATTGAATAGCCCTTATTTCCTACAAAGGGTTTAACAGATTTCAAGGCTCTTAAAAAGACCAAGGAATAGTGGAGCAATCCACCTCAAGCGGTCTGTTACAGATACAAAATGAAAATAATAGCTACACAATGGCTCGTCAGCACACGAAATTGGCCACCTGTTCACTGTAGGCTTATAGATGTTGTTGGGTATCAGGATATTGGTGGGTTCCAATGGTAGTAAGAAAAAGGTGAAATCCCAATGCAGCCTCAGATCCTTCCCATTGAAACAGATCTATCTATTTTCTCTTCCGGAAACAAAGATAAAGACGACCACCTTGCTATGAAGTTCAAGGAATTGGACGAAATGGTGGAAGGGCGTTTGAATAAGGGTATAAAAAAGTAACGTGGGCGATTTCAGGTGGCTTATAGAGAAGCCAAAGGTAGGAGGAGAATTGATAGGGTTGTCAGTCTCAGCTTCTGTGTAATAACTTGTTATGAATCAAGCCAATTATTAGCTCTATACGGAGGAATTGGTCATTTATTGCTGATTGCGATTATGACGTGTGAAACATACCTGCGTTTCCAAGTATTTCATAGCTCTATACGGAGGAACCGGTCATCTATGGTTGATTGGGATTGTGACATGTGAAACATACCCACGTTGCCAAGTATTTCATACTTCTATGGATAACGATTGGGAGCCTCTACCTATTGTTTCCAAACCAAATCCAGATTTGTTTCCCAGGTTCCCCCTTGTTTCTTCTGCTTTCCAAGTTCTGCATTTATTACAGTGTTTATGAGATATGTCTGGAAATGCAACAAATATTCCATTATTCCATTATTTTAGATTTAGGGGATCATAATCATGCAACAAATATTAATGTTACTGCGAGCATGTTGTTAACATGCTCAGGTAAAGATTTAACAAAATAAGTAAATATTGCATCCAGAATGTGATTTGAAATTTGACAAACATAAATTCGAATCTGGTCCAAACCTGTGTGTCCTGCAGAATGTGTTGTGGCTGAAGGGAATTACGACGAACACTGAAGGAAACTGCGACGGACGGATAGAAACTACTGAAGGCAACTACGACGGACAGACAGAAATTGAAGCTATTGTGCAATACTGTTGTTTGATACTGGAACTGATACTGTTGTGCGATACTGGAATCGATACTGCTGTGTTGTGCCACTACAAGGAATACGAATTGAGCGACTAGAACTGATAATGCTGTGCTGTGCCAGAATTGAAGGTGGGCAGAGGTAGATGGAGGAGGCAGCACCGCCTAAGAGTGTCGAAAGGAGCATTGATGTGCATTTAAGGGAGTAGGTGGAGAGTTTAAATGGCCATCCCTTCAATGTCAGAAATTCTAGGTGGCAGATCAATGATGCAAATTATCCCGATCGTTGGACGACTGAAAACCAATAAATTTTTTTTTCGGAGAGTCGATTCCCACTTGTTGAAACGCCTTACGGCGTAAATATTGCAGTAATGTACCTGGTCAAATTAGTTTGTGATTGGTTTCTGTGGTGGGATTCTAAATGCGAAGGAGGATTTGTAAGAGATTGGGACACCTTCAAGAAAGCTTTTTTAAACAATTTGAAGATATGGAAGAGGATGAAATCTACACCAAGCTCACTCGTTTACAACAAAATGGGACAATAGATGAATCTTTTAACAATCCCCTTGTGTTGGCTACTCGTTTCAATGATGTATCTAAAGAGCACCTTCTACAAATTGCCATTGGTGGGTTGAAACCAAGTATATAAAGCGAGATTAAAATACTAGATGTCAAAGGTGTTAAATAGTCACATCTAAAAGCTAAACTAATTGAAGAAAAACAAAAAGCATACCAACCGCTTACTTATATCCCCATGGACCTAAGAACAAACAAAAAGAAGAACAATAACTAGTGCTGCAAGTGTAATGCTCCTAATTGATGTCCAGGACACACCTGTAAAATAAAATTTTTATTCTTGTGTGAAAAAAATGATAATGACAACGATAATCATGAGGAGGCTGGTGATGTATCTTCTTTGGATTCATAAATAGATGTCGACGAATTCAACATCAAGGCGACCAATGTCACTCTAACACTCTCGATAGCCATAATGACTGGTATCTCTCAACCCTAAACTCTCAAAATGTTTGGCTACATAAAAAATACTAAGGTGACAGTGTTGGTTGATAGTGGAAGTACACACAATTTTATAGACTCCAGGGTAGCAAAGCAATTAAACATATTCATCTACCCTACCTCCAGTTTTCAAGTCTTAATATTGGGGAACAAGACTACCTTGTGTGACATAAAATACCATAAGATAGAATTAGCCATAAATGACTACAAACTAAAATCACGTATGCATGCTATGGAAATTGGAGGGGTCGATGTTGTCTTAGGATCCCAATGGTTGGAAACACTCAGTACAATGGGCTTAAATTTAGAAGAACAATTTATAAGATTCTTTGAAAATAGATTGAAGTACAAGCTCCATGGTATCAATTGTCCTCCTCTGCAAATTATTTCATCCAATAAAATGGAAAAAATGGTTAAAAAGGGATCTCAATCTTTTTTATTACATTGCTATTCTATGGAAGAAACTACTAATGAAATTCAAAATGTTGATCCAAATAAATTAGAGTAACTCCTAAGGAAACATAGTAACTGTAAGTTTTAAACCTGTGTAGAGAAGCAAAGCATACAGATTCTTTTAAGCAAAACATAGATTACACCACAACATTCACACATAATACACATAGATTTACCCTGGAAACCCTTAACCAGGAAAACCAACAAAAATTAGAGCCGCACCTCATATTTTCACATTCTCATTCTGAATCACTCACAATACAATATAGGTATTCCACAACATCCAATACCCTAATTCGTTAACATGGATTAGAAAATAGACCCCAATCCCTTAACCGGGATTAAATTACATATTTTTAGAAAATTCCCCAAAAATAGTTGAAAACAACCCAAAAAAATAGTCGAAGGTGTCGGAGGGATTGTCAGGCGCGCCTCTGACAGGCACAACCCCCCCATATATATGCAAATAATATAACACATACCCAACAATAACGTCTTCCAAGACCCTCCTCATGGCCTTCCCCCACCGTGTTCTAGGGATCACATCATAGAGTTGATTACAAGTTCAGCTCCAATTAGGAAAAAATCATAAAGACAATCTCACAAACACAAATCAAAGATTGAACGGTTGGCGCAAGAATTATTAGACTCTAGTGTGATCGCATGTAGTAAGAGTCCCTTCTCAGCACCAGTCATACTTGTCAGGAAAAAGGACAGATCGTATAGAATGTGTATTAATTATCAAGCATCAAACAAAATATCACAAAGGACAAATTTTACATCCCCTTTGCTGATGAATTGTTGGACAAGCTCAATGGTGCAAAGTATTTTCTAAGGTAGAAATAGAATTGAGATATTACCAAATCAAATTCAAGAGGAAGATATTCCCCAAACCACTTTTTGCACCCATGAAGACTTGTATGAATTCCAGGTCATTCCTTTTGGACTATCCAATGCTCCTGCAACATTCCAAGCTGTGACGAATGCCTTATTCTGTCTGTACCTAAGAAAGTTTGTACTTGTCTTTGATGATATCCTTGTTTACAACAAAAAGTGGAGCTCTCATATCAAACATGTAGAGACAGTACTGAAGCTCCTTGAAGAAAATAAGTTCTACGTGAACAAATCTAAATGCAATTTTGGACAAAAAGAGATAGAGTTTTTGGGACATATCATTTCAGCTGAAGGCATCAAGGTAGACCCTAAGAAAATTACGACAATTACTAAATGTCCTAGCTTCAAATCAAGCACATCATCAAGGGGATTCCTAGATTTTGTGGGTTACTATATAAGATTTTTTTGTAACTACCTTTTGGACTATCCAATGCTCCTGCAACATTCCAAGCTGTGACGAATGCCTTATTCTGTCTGTACCTAAGAAAGTTTGTACTTGTCTTTGATGATATCCTTGTTTACAACAAAAAGTGGAGCTCTCACATCAAACATGTAGAGACAGTACTGAAGCTCCTTGAAGAAAATAAGTTCTACGTGAACAAATCTAAATGCAATTTTGGACAAAAAGAGATAGAGATTTTGGGACATATCATTTCAGCTGAAGGCATCAAGGTAGACCCTAAGAAAATTACGACAATTACTAAATGTCCTAGCTTCAAATCAAGCACATCATTAAGGGGATTCCTAGATTTTGTGGGTTACTATATAAGATTTTTTTGTAACTACACACATATTATGGCACCGCTAACATCGTTATTAAAGAAGGATGCCTTCAAATGGGATAGAGATACTTAAGCATGCTTTAAAAATTTGAAAACCTTAATGACATCCACTCCAGTTTTGGCAGCCCCAGATTTCACAAAAAAATTTATCCTTAAATGCGATGCTTCAGGAACATGTGTAGGAGTTGTGCTCATGCAAAATAATCATCCCATTGCTTTCGAAAGTCGAAAGTTAAAATTAAGTGAGCAAACAAAATCTACCTATGACAACAAAATGTTAGCAATAATGCATGCTTTGATCAAGTGGAAGCAGTACTTCTTGAGAGCTAAATTTCTCGTCCAAACAGATCACAATAGTTTGAAGTATTTCCTAACCCGGAAGAATCTTTCATCAGAACAACAAAAATGGTTGAGCAAAATCTATGTTTTTTTTTTTTTTTTTGACATCCTTTATAACAAGGGCAAGGAAAATTTGGTTGCATACAACTTATCAAGAAAACATGAAAATGATGCCACACTATGTGTCATTTCCATAGTAATTCTTGAATGGATCTTAGAGGTCCAAACCAAGTATATCAAAAACCCATAAATAACGAAGCTAACATAGAAAGTTTAAAGCAATAGGGAAACAAAATCCAAATACTCATGGGAGAAAGACATATTATGGTACAAACAAAGGATATATTTGCCCAACTCATCAAAATTCGAAACTCAAGTTTTAAAAGAGAACCATGATTCTCTGACAATAAACCATGTTGGATTTTTCAAAGCATACCATAATATACGACAATCCTTCTTTTGGAAAGGGATGAAGACATATATTCAAAAATATGTGGCATAATGTGATGCCTATCAACAACAAAGGTTTGAAACAATTGCTCCTCAGAAGCTTCTCCAACCCCTTCATATTCCAACTCATAAATGGTCTGAAATATCCATAGATTTTGTGACTAGTCTTCCTACTTCTGAAGGGAAAGATAGGATATTTGTAATCGTAGATCGATTACCTAAATATGCCCATTTTATTGGGATTTCATCAAAGGCCAAAGCTAGTCAAGTCGTTGATAGCTATGCAAAAAAAATATTCAAGCTCCATGGGTTTCCCAAAGTTATCGTCAATGATAGGGACCCCAAATTTACTAGCAATTTCTGGAAGGAATTGTTCCACCAAGTTGGGACCTCATTAACTATGATTACCTCTTACCACTCCCAAACATATGGATAGAACGAAGTGGTTAATAAATGCCTTGAAGGATACCTTAGGAATTTCGTGAATGATTGCTGTACGCAATGGATAAATTAGCTACACCTTGCAGAATGGTGGTACAATATTACATATCATACCACGATAAAACTGACCCCTTTTGAGGCCTTATATGGGTATCCACCTCCAACAACTAAAGAATATGTTATCAACAATTTCAAGGTTCCAGCAATGAAGGATTAGTTAGCAACTTCCGATGAGGTCATACGTATTCTAAAGAACCATTTGAACAAGCAAGGAATTGTATTAAACAACAAGTGGACTTAAAGGGAACTAATCGTGAATTTGAAGTAGGCGATTGGGTGTTTGTTCATCTCCAGCCATACAAATAGATCTCGCTCAAAAATTCCAAAAATCATAAACTTGCGCCCAAGTTTTATGGTCCTTATCAAGTACTGAAGCGAGTAGGACAAGGGGCTTATGCTCTAGATATACCAAACAAAGGAAAAATACATGGTGTTTTCCATGTTTGATGTTTAAAGAAATAGTTGGGTCCAACAACCCACATACAAACATAATTAACCCTACTATCTGATGGAGGAAAGTTGGTACTAGAGCCCAAATGCATTTTAGAAGTCAAAACTAGAACGCTTCATTCTAGATCAATCAAAGAATACCTTGTTAAGTGGAAAAGCTTGCCAGAAGGTGAAGCTACCTGGGAGAATGAAGATTTTAGATTGAAGCATTTATCTTTACCAATATTTCGAGGACGAAGTATTTCAAGGAGGGAAGACTTGTAATATACTTAAATGTATATTACCATATTATATTAATTATTATTTATTTATAGTCCACTGGCATTGAAAGGACACAATGATTAATGTGTCTCTTCATATTTTATAGAAGTCAGACGATAGTTCATTGTACTCATGATATCAATTTATCAATAAAAATGTATATTATTTGAAATTATCCATTCCAAATTGCCTTGATCTACTATGAATGAGCTATAGTTACGATAGATAACCCTAATGATTGGAAGTTACCTTCTATTGTACCAACCAACAAGGGCACGCATGAATGAATGAAGATAAGCTAGTCTTGCCCTCAAACCCAATAGGGGTTGTCCATAATATCACTGATTAATTCAAGGTCTTGTACTATTTATAAGAACAAAAACCGATTAGAGGTTCCTCTTGACACCAATTGGTTCTCAATATATAAAGAGTAGCGTACAGGGAAAGCTTAGACATATAACACATACATAACACATTGAGGAATGAATGAAGGTCACACTTTCTTTCCTTAAATGGGCGAGAAAGATAGGCTATAGGTCGAACCTGAGAACCTATTAAAAAATAAGGACACAAAAGTAGGTAGGATTTTAAGCACTTTTATGTGTGTATAAAGAAGGCCAAAATCCGCCGTGTTGAATACCAAAGCTCTTGAACATCCCTAGATCTGGTTACTATATCTCATAAAGTATAACTAAAGGTCTTGAGCAAGCAAACATTTGAGCACAAGAGGACTTGGTCCTTAGGATCAATCAAGGAATTTATATCCAGAGCATTAGTTAGAATAGTCTAATCGAATTGCCAACTCGAACACACTCAAATAAGAGGGTTAAGATAAATGATCAAGGGATCTTTGAAACCTAGGGGTCAAGTTTTTGCACATACACTAGAAGTTCGAGGCCAAGCTTTTGATTAGTGAAAATTGAACTAACAACAAAGATCGGAGGAGCAAGAAATCACATCATGTTAGTTAAAGAGTTTTTAAAAATATGAAGGTGGATTGGCAAATTTGCCACTCACAATTGCACCTACTTCAAAATTGCCACCACTCAGTTTATTGGTATATTGTATCTCATGTATTTACCAAACTCAAACTTTACATGCATACAATAATAAGAGATCTGATGTCAATTTTTTATTTTATTTTCTTAACTCAACATAGAAGAAACTGCGATTGATCTCAAGAAACAAATATTCCTTTGATCTCAAGAAATAAATATTTACATTGTTTGGTTATACACACCTCTCATAATTCTTAGAATTTATGTGCATCATTAGCCTAAATGTAAGTGTCACACATTGCCTCTCCAATATAAAGCTTTTTATTTGTTATTGTGATTATTAACTAAAACCAAATACACACTCCTTGACGAGGACTTGCTGCTCAAAAACTTCTCTTGTTACACTTAATAAATCCAATAATATTAAAATGAATTTAAATTTATTTAATTATTAAATAATAACATATAACGTATCTCTTTATTAAATTGTGGAATGTCTTTGTCGATACAACTCATGCAAAATCAGAACACAATTTAAGAAAAGAGGGCAGCCTTCTCTCTTTATATATAAAATTGCAAACTAGGAAGTGAAGAAAAGAGTGCAACATTTTTATATATATGAAATTGCATATGGTCATTTTTTGAGATAAAAAAAGAAAAAATAACGCACATCATTCTTTTAATATGAACTTGGAAAAAAAAGAAAATCGCGCGCTCCTGAAACGGTTGCTCTGCGACTGGTTTAGGGTTTGAGCCAACTCATGGACCCGCCTCCTGATCCGGGTCGTGCGCCTCTCGACGACCTCTTCCGTTTGCTGGTCACGTCTCAGCCCTTGACTTCCAAGCATTCGGGTTCGGGGGACTCTAGGTTTGTCAAAAAATCTGCTATCCCTGAAGTTAAGCTAGGCTCCACGGCGTCTAAATGTAAAGCCCTCGCTCTATCAGAAAAAGGTTTGGTCGGTCACTTCACAGGGCTTTGGCCATCCCCGAGATCAATCGAAATCTGGCTCAGCAAAAACTGGCGCCCCCTTATCCAAGGAGAAGTTCAGCAAATCTTCTGTGGAAGGGGTTTCTTTGTTTTCTACTTTGAGAAAAAGGAAGACAGAGACTTAATATTCAGAAACGGACCTTATTTCATGGGACCCAGGGGAATGTATATCAACAAATGGGACCTCTCTTTTGATCCTGAAAAGGACATACCTTCAGCTGTCCCAGTATGGGTTAATTTGCCACACCTTCCGTTGCACTGTTGGAATGATGAAGACTTGAGGGCTATTGGCAACTCATTGGGGAAATACATAGATAAATCTGAGCCAAAACCCCCAATGTTCTCCTGTGCCCGAATATGTGTAGAAGTGGACCTTGAAAAAGGGCTTCCTGAAGCAATAAGTCTGTCGATGGATGGATGGAACCATCTTCAAACTGTGGATTATGAACAGATTCCATTCAAATGCAAAGTATGTCATGAATATGGGCACTTTGCAAAGCTCTGCCCCAAAAGGAAGTTACAGGAAGTAGAAGAAACACAAGAGGGAGACTGGAACGAGGTAAGAAAGAGGGGAGGGAAGTCATCAAACCCCCAACCCTCTCAAACCACTCCAAAAAGAAAGGAAATGTCCAATAAGCAGCAAAGCACAAATAGAGATGTTAATAAATTCCAGCTTTTAGCAAATGAAATGGGTGGGGATGAGCAGGCTCTCCTCCCAGACCAAGCTCAAGAGGAAATGACGAGAAATGTCAGAGAGGGAGAGAGAAGGGAGATTGTTAATCAACCACTTGAGGAAGGAGAAATCCGGTTAACGTCCCCAGCACAACAGGAAGGGCCCGAAGGCGAGGCACCCAAATCTCTAATGGGCTCGGTCACAAGAGCAAAAGCTAAACTGTTTCAAGAAGAAACTTCAGAAAGCAAGGAAGAAGAAATAGAACCCCAAACAAAAAAAGGCAGGAAGTTGAACAAAGTTGTAAGAGAACAAGAAGCGGCTAGAGACAAAGCGGCGGGTAAGCAAACCAGTCTTGACCCGCATGTAAGAATACTACCCAGCACCAAGCAAATTCAGGGAACAGTGGAGGAGAAGAAGGAAAGAGCAGGATCCAATCTCTCCAAAAAATAATGAAGATAGTCTCCTGGAATTGCAGAGGTTTAGGAGGCAAGCAAAAGACGGAAGCAATCAAAAGGATAAAAAAGCTGGAAAACCCCTCAATACTTATGCTCCAGGAGACTAAAATGTAGGAGGCAGACTGTCTCAAAACTTTATCTCAAATTTGGCCCAAAGGAGAAGGAAAGTCATTCAACTCTGTAGGAGCCTCTGGAGGGCTCATCACTTGGTGGGATAAAGGTATGTACAAATGTAACTCCACTCTAAGTAACAGAAACTGGCTCTTTATAGAGCTAGAAGATTTGACAAAAAACGAAAAATTCTGGATTGGAAATGTGTATGGACCTACGCTTCATGGTCACAAAGAAAATTTTTGGGAAGATCTCATAGATCTTCATCTTGGAAGAACCCCTTCGCCCTGCATAGTTGCTGGAGACTTTAATGTCACCATAAGTGCTAATGAAAGAAGAGGAGGTTCGAAGGTTCGAGATCAGTTTGGAGAAAGATTAGAAGACTTACAGGCTTCCTGGAATCTGGTGGATATAAAGCCTATGCAAGGAAATTTCACGTGGAACAACAAGAGAATCGGGCCCGGACATATAGCTTCCAGACTTGAGAGATTTTTGATTAGCTCTTC
This sequence comes from Larix kaempferi, assembly GCA_027924585.1. Lineage (NCBI taxonomy): Eukaryota > Viridiplantae > Streptophyta > Pinopsida > Pinales > Pinaceae > Larix > Larix kaempferi. Next base: position 4,507,029 of record BSBM01000727.1, read on the forward strand.
CCTTCTTAATAAACCCCTTTTGCCCGATTCTAAAATTTTGGCCTCTGCTGTCTCTGACCACCGCCCAATTGCCCTCTTCTTCTCTTCCCCCGGTAACCTTGGCCCTCTTCCCTTTAGATATAATCCTGAGTGGCTGGAGCATGAAGCCTGCTATGAAGAAGTCAAAGTGATATGGAAGCAATTTATCCCAGGTTCCCCCGGGTATATTTGGGAAACCAAAATCAAAAATACAAAGACTCTGTTGAAAAGGTGGGCAAAGCAGAGCACGAAGAGATCTAGGGATGAAATCAATACCTTGCAAGAGGAACTGAAAATCCTGCAAGAGCAAATCGAAAAGGAACAGATAACTGAAGCAATGTTGATGCAGGAAAAAACGCTGGAAGCCAAAATCCAACAGGTGAATAGAAAAGAAGAGGAGGAATGGAGACTCCGATCAAGATGTCTATGGCTCAAATTTGGGGACAGGAATACCAAGTTCTACCACGCTCAGTGCAAAGAAAGGTACAGGAAAAATAATATTCTTAGTTTAACCAGAGAAGATGGAACAAAGATAGAGGACCCCTCAGCAATAAAGAATGAAATCATAAATCACTTTGAGTCTCTCTACAAGGAGGAAGAGGAACCGTCACCTGCGGAATTGGAAGGAATGTGTCGTGAAATTCCCAGCCTTGTCACAGCTGAAGAGAACGACATGCTCATAGAGAAGGTTACTGAAGAAGAAGTCAAGAAAGCGGTGTGGTCTCTCCATCCGGAAAAATCCCCAGGCCCTGACGGATTCTCCATTCACTTCTACAGAAAGTGCTGGCATCTGCTGAAAACTGATCTCATTAGAATGATAAATTGGACAAGAAATCGTGAGAAAATTGGAGGAGGCACCAATTCCTCATTCATAGCTCTAATTCCGAAGGAGAAAAAAGCCAATGCAATAGGGAGGTTCAGACCAATTTCGCTATGCAACTCTTCATATAAAATCCTCACTAAAGTCTTAGCAAATAGAATCAAGAAGCTTCTTCCCAAAATAATCTCTCCAAATCAGGGCGGCTTTGTCCCAGGTAGACAAATATATGATAATATTCTTCTTGTGCAAGAGGCCATCCACTCAAGTAGGAGAAGCAAGGATGCAGGTATGGCTATAAAATTAGACATGGCCAATGCGTTTGACAGGGTAAGACATGTCTTTATCTATGTTGTCCTGAGAAAATTTGGTTTTGATGAAAAATTTATTAGTTGGGTTAAAGCCTGCATTGGAGCCCCTTGGATTTCCCCTCTTATAAATGGAAGACCTTCCTCCTTTTTCCGCCTCTCCCGTGGACTGAGGTAAGGGTGCCCCCTCTCTCCCTTCCTTTTTGTCATTATGGCGGATTCTTTAAGCGGAAAACTTAACTCCCTTCTAGCTTCAGATTCTCTTCCTGGCATAGCTTTCACCAGTAATGTCCAAGCAATAAACCATGCCCAGTTTGCTGACGACACCATTCTCTTAGGCAGTGCTTCTCCTCAGATAGCTGCAAGATTTAAAGCCACTTTAGACCTCTTTCTCAGGACCTCTGGGGGCAAAACTAATGATCACAAATGCAATTTCTACACCTGGAACTGTCGACCTGCCACGACTAGACTCATTGCAGCCATTCTAGTCTTTAAGCCCTGCACGAATTGGACCTCCTTTAAATATCTGGGCACTCCTATCTCTCTCAAGTACCCCCCATCCTCTGTTTGGACTCCTATCCTTGATAAATTCAAAGCAAGAATTAACTCATGGGGAACCCGCTGGTTGAACCTGGCTGGGAAAGTTACCTTGATTAAATATGTTCTGTCTTCTCTACCTGTTTTCTCTTCTGCCATAATGTTAGCCCCTGTCTCAATCCAAAACGCTTTTAGTAAAGAGATTAGAAAATTCTTATGGCAAGGGGGAAAGACTCAGAACAAAAAATTTCATTTGGTTAATTGGAAGACTGTCAAAGAAAAGAAAGAGAGGGGAGGGCTTGGAATTCGTGAGCCAGCATTAACAAGTAAAGCGCTGGGGGCCAAGTTAGCCTAGAGGATTGTTTCTGGAAAGAAGGAATGGTGGAAGGAGGTTATAAGGAAGAAATACACCAGAAGCTCCAGACAAAGATGCCTTGATAAGCCTATCTCCAAAAAAGGAACAGCTATATGGGGACTTATCTCCTCTTCAGCGGATGTAATCACTGAAAACCTCTATTGGATCCCTGGCAATGGGAAAAGAATAAATCTTTGGACGGATAGCATAAATGGAGACAAGCTGCTTGGCAAAGTCCAGGGGATTGAGGCTATCCGAGATTGGCTGGAAAATATGGGCATCAAAAAGTTAAAGGACCTGGCGACTTGGAAGGATAATGGAGATTGGAAAAGCTGGAAGCAACTGAATCCTCCTGCCAACCTTAAAAGGGAGTACTCTCTACTCCTTAATCATCTGCATGGGAAAGCTCCAGTCAGCACAAATGAAAAGGATCTCCGGGGATGGGGGAAAGCTGGCTCGTATTCAGTTAAGGCTGGGTATGAAAAACTCTCCCCCCCCATCTTCCCGGCTCACAGAAAATGGAAGACTATCTGGAACCCAGACGGCATCCCCAAAATAACTGCTTTCTTCTGGCTCTTAACCCATGGCAAGTTGCTAACAGCTGAAAACCTCAGAGTTAGGGGAATCACTGGCCCTTCTAGATGCACTTTGTGTAAAAACGCTGAAGAAAGCTCCCATCATATTTTTCTGGAGTGTCCTTTTGCTGTGAAAGTTTGGGTCCAGGTCCTGGGAAACCAATGGAGACCAGTCATTCTCCCCAAATCTCTAGACGACCTCACTGATCATTGGGGACGCTCCTTCCCAGGAAGATCCAAGAAGACCATGTGGAGAATTTGGAACTTAATTCCAATGAATATCTGTTGACAGATCTGGTTAAATTGAAACAAAAGTATCTTTGAGGACAAGAAAGCGGACAGCAATAGAGCTGCCACTAAAGCCATCTCAATGATCGGGGACTCACTTGCTTCTAAAAAAGTCTCTCTCCCAGCTCAAGATCCACTATCTCTGTCTGAACTCCAATGGTGTAGTTTGTTTGTGAAAGGCAGCTTCCTTCAGTCCAAAAAAGAACGTCCTTACTCTGTAAGGGAAATCAGGAAAGATCCTGATACTTTTTCCAGGTGGTGGATGGAGCAAAAAAGCCATAGCATCTTCTTTGATGGGGCTTCCAAAGGGAATCCTGGGGTGGCAGGTGCGGGGGGGATACTTTTTGATCCCGGAGGAAATAAAATTGCAGCCTTCTCGTGGGGATTAGGTAGTAAAACCAATAATGAGGCAGAATGGTTAGCTCTCATTCTCTCCTTAGAAATGGCCTCCAACTACAACATAGACAATCTCAGAATCTACGGAGACTCTAGGCACGTTATTCAAATCATGCGAAGAGGGTATGCCTCGCCAGGCTCAAAAGCCAATAGATACATGCAAAGAATTAAAACCAATGCTATCCTCTCAAAGGCATCCTTTTATCACATACGTCGAGAGAACAATAGGATGGCTGATATAGCGGCTAACCATGGAATTATGCTCGAAATCGGGCGCGTCAAGGATCACAATGGAGTCTTGGGGTATCATTTCATCCCTTAATGTTTAATGTCTAGGATCATCACTTTAATGGTTGGTCTTTTGGTTAGGGCCATGGTCATGAGGGAACTCCCCTTACTTATCATTTCCATAGGTTTTATTTCCCCTCCCCCCTCCGAACCTTCACCCACACGGCTCCCCGTTCGCTCCTCCATCTGTCACTTCGACCTCCCCCTCGGTGTCAGCTCACACAGGGCTCATTTAACTCTCCCACCCGCCCTCTCTATTCCTCCCTCTGCGATGGCTCGCCATCCTCATCTGCCTGACGCCCTGAGTCGCCTCTCCCTCGGCGAGCTCGACTGTAATGACCCTTATTAGGAATTTTATTAAAATGGCAATTTTCCACTTTTTTTCCCTAGTTCGACCTTTGACTAGTTTTGATCTCTAGGTCCCAAATTTGCCCCAAATGATTTCAAATCTTCTGAGAAGGTATATGAATGAGATTAGAACATAAATATGTGTTTTAAGGATGCCTTTGGACCTTTAAAATACTTCTGCAAATACTCTTTCAATTCTGGCCAATGTAGGGAACTTTACTAGTAATTTGCCTTTGACTAGTATTGGTCTCTATGTCTCGAATTGACTCCAAATGCCTTCAAATATTCAAGGAAGGTGTATGAATGATATCAAGACTTGAATATGATGTTCAGGGATGATATATGGCCACCAAAATACCTCTGCAAACTCTCTTAAGATTCTGGACCAAGTATGCAATTTTACTAGTAATTTGGGGTTCAAATCCCCCTGGGGTAAGTATTGAAAATGGCTTCCCAAATGCCTCCAAAGCCACTCAAATTTCTGAAAAGAGGTAGGGAATGTATTAAGGATGTTATTAAGGTCTCATGTGAACCATTAATTGATTATTATATCTGTTCCAACCCTCTCCCATTCAACTGCAAAAATCACCAATTCGACCCTTGGGGAAATGGCACTATTTCTTCTCCAAGTGCAATTAAACTAAGTAAAAATACTTCAAATGCTCAAGTACAGTACATGAGACTTGTAAAATACATCCATGGCAGTCCATTAATCACAAATTCATCAGATAATCATCCATTCATTCGAAATCATCATCAATACATTGGTTCACAACAAGGTAGTGGGGAAATGGCATTGTTCTTCCATTAAAAATGAGATTTATACATTTCTACTTGGAATTTCGACCTGAAACTTTTTGGAGATGAAGAACAGAGTATTTAATTCATATTACAAAAGAAATGGGGCATTAAAAGATTCCCCAAAGAGTACAATAGCTCACCAAAAATGCCCTCCCTCAAGGATCAAGAATATGCCATCAAAACCGGAAATGGTTGAAGGAGTGAGCTGCAATAGAAGAAACCATGATCTGCCCTGTAGCTTACACCTGCAAATAAAGACTCCATTAAAACTCCAAATGAAAGGTCTGAATGGCCTTTCCAATTACCAACTTGGATGGGAATCGTTCACCCTCGAAATTGGCTAAGGCAAGAAACTAGTCATCCACTAGCTCTCCCTCTTCACCAATGCAATTGCAAATTCTACAAATGATCAAAAGCTGCTTTCATTCTTTGTTATTGACATTTATAAAATTCTAATGTCCTCCATGGGTCGAATTCCTTCCAAGAGACTCATGCCAACTCAAGTTGGGAAGAGATTCCAAAGAATGCCACTTGTACAACAATTCCTAGTCTCCCACTTCCACCAAATCACATGTGGAAGCATCTTAGCTGCCCTAACACCCTTGAGCGCCCTCTTGGAGTCTATTTTTAGCCCTGAAATGTCATATATGTCATATGTCAGCCTTCAGGTCTGATTTGTGTCATAGGTGTCATAGCATCTTCATCATTGTTGTCATAGAGCTAGGAAATCTAGCCCAAGTGTCTCACTAGCTCCAAATTGCCTCTTCCTCTTCCATGGGAGTTACTCTTCCTCTATATTTCGACCTTGAATGAGTCATGCAATGAATAATACCTTTTGGACTCCCCCAAGTATGTTACCATTCACCTTGAATTCGAATTGGTGAGAGAATGATGCCAAATGTAGTGGGGAAATCTAGCCATATGTGGGTCCCACTTCCTCCATGTGTCTTCATCATGAAATGCCAATTTGATTTTCACTTGTATATATTTATTTAGCTCCTTTATTAAATATTTATTCCATTATAATGTTCAAACATCATTTATTATCTCAATTATTCCAAATCCCAAAGCTTCCACCCCAAACCTAGGAAACTAGTAATTTTCCTCCTTGGCAATTATTTGACCTTTAGCATCAATTTGACAAACTCTAATGAATAGGGCTAATGTGATTAGGCCATTGTGACCCAATGCCAAATTTTGTACATGAAAAATCCTCCCTTCCCAATATTGCTTGTCCTCAAGCAATTTTAAACATGGGTGTTGAAGAACCTGCTTTCTGTATAATTCTTTGAAGTTGCCATTGAATTGCCCAACCTTGAGTCTTTGAGTTTCCATGAAGATTTTAGAGAGGAACCACCATGCTTGCTGCTGCACTACTCTGATAAAAATCACTTTATTAAGTGGGGAAATCCATCTCCCATACTGCTTGTTTCCCCAAATTTTTTTTGAAACCAATGAGATAAAAATTATTCCAGGGTCCCATTGCTTGTATTGCACCCCAACAATTAAAAGTGCTCTCCAACCCATACCATCAGATAAGAGGATTCCTGGATCCCATTTTCTTGTATGCATTCTTCCAAACATCATGAGTACAAAATATATATCATCAAAGTACATAACAACATAATGAAAATGTACATAAAGGAGATGCTTCATCAAAGAGTCATGAAAGTGCTTATACCTCCAAGCATGTAGACCACCATTTTCCAAGTGCATACAATCTTCAAGTGACCCATCAAATCTGCTCCAATGACATAGGTGAGGATCCCATGTCCAATAGTGCTGCTCCAAGAGAATGTGATATGCATCAAAATATTCAGCCATGCATTCTTTCATCCAAGAAGTGAATGAAGAATCTCCACTAAAATCTGAACCAAATAATGAGCAGGAAAAACAAGGAGAATTCAAAGGACTCAAAGAAGTCTCATCCATACATCCATGAGGATATGTATCATCATAAGGTAAAGCAATATGCTGTTGCAATTCTAAATAATGAGGTGCTCTATTCATGTCATCATCAAAAGGAGAGGTAGGAGTTTCATACCCCTCATGTGGCACCACTAGGAAAAAACCTTTCACCCAATTTTCATCCCAAAGTGATGTGGCTGGAAAAGAAGTGTGGGGTGAGGAATTATGAACCAACTTTAATTCTTTACAACGCTTACCCATTGAAATATTTAATTCATCTTCTCCATAATTGGCTGGTCCAACTATTGTGAGATCATGTACCTCTTCCAAGGCTTTGCAACTCTCTCCATGAGGCAACTCATAATCCCTTTGAACAAGGACAAGTGCTTGTCCTTCTTCTTGTTTTAGTGTAGTATCTTCAAGAACCTGCATATCAACATGTACCTCATGTTCCACAATTACATTAGGTTCCTCTTTTGTGGCATAAATTGTTTCATCCTTTTCCATGAAAAGAGAACCATTGCTCATTACTTTTTTCGAGTTGCTTCCAATTTCACTAAGCAACAATCTGAACTCTTGAAAGTATTGTCTCCACTTGTCTTCAAAGGATGGTTCAAGTAATTTCCTAAAATCCTCATTCTCCTTTAAGGTTCCTTTCTCATCCTTACTCATGGTGACCAATGAATGCACTTCTTCTCCTATTTCTTCCCTTTCACCAAAGTACATCCAGTTTCAGTTTCTAAGGGTGGTGGCTTATTTCTTTGACTCCTGGTATTCATTAATGTTCTACCACATCAGGTTCCAAGACCATGCTCTGATACCACTGTAATGACCCTTATTAGGAATTTTATTAAAATGGCAATTTTCCACTTTTTTTCCCTAGTTCGACCTTTGACTAGTTTTGATCTCTAGGTCCCAAATTTGCCCCAAATGATTTCAAATCTTCTGAGAAGGTATATGAATGAGATTAGAACATAAATATGTGTTTTAAGGATGCCTTTGGACCTTTAAAATACTTCTGCAAATACTCTTTCAATTCTGGCCAATGTAGGGAACTTTACTAGTAATTTGCCTTTGACTAGTATTGGTCTCTATGTCTCGAATTGACTCCAAATGCCTTCAAATATTCAAGGAAGGTGTATAAATGATATCAAGACTTGAATATGATGTTCAGGGATGATATATGGCCACCAAAATACCTTTGCAAACTCTCTTAAGATTCTGGACCAAGTATGCAATTTTACTAGTAATTTGGGGTTCAAATCCCCCTGGGGTAAGTATTGAAAATGGCTTCCCAAATGCCTCCAAAGTCACTCAAATTTCTGAAAAGAGGTAGGGAATGTATTAAGGATGTTATTAAGGTCTCATGTGAACCATTAATTGATTATTATATCTGTTCCAACCCTCTCCCATTCAACTGCAAAAATCACCAATTCGACCCTTGGGGAAATGGCACTATTTCTTCTCCCAGTGCAATTAAACTAAGTAAAAATACTTCAAATGCTCAAGTAAAGTACATGAGACTTGTAAAATACATCCATGGCAGTCCATTAATCACAAATTCATCAGAGAATCATCCATTCATTCGAAATCATCATCAATACATTGGTTCACAACAAGGTAGTGGGGAAATGGCATTGTTCTTCCATTAAAAATGAGATTTATACATTTCTACTTGGAATTTCGACCTGAAAATTTTTGGAGATGAAGAACAGAGTATTTAATTCATATTACAAAAGAAATGGGGCATTAAAAGCTTCCCCAAAGAGTACAATAGCTCACCAAAAATGCCCTCCCTCAAGGATCAAGAATATGCCATCAAAACCGGAAATGGTTGAAGGAGTGAGCTGCAATAGAAGAAACCATGATCTGCCCTGTAGCTTACACCTGTAAATAAAGACTCCATTAAAGCTCCAAATGAAAGGTCTGAATGGCATTTCCAATTACCAACTTGGATGGGAATCTTTCACCCTCGAAATTGGCTAAGGCAAGAAACTAGTCATCCACTAGCTCTCCCTCTTCACAAATGCAATTGCAAATTCTACAAATGATCAAAAGATGCTTTCATTCTTTGTTATTGACATTTATAAAATTCTAATGTCCTCCATGGGTCGAATTCCTTCCAAGAGACTCATGCCAACTCAAGTTGGGAAGAGATTCCAAAGAACGCCACTTGTACAACAATTCCTAGTCTCCCACTTCCACCAAATCACATGTGGAAGCATCTTAGCTGCCCTAACACCCTTGAGCGCCCTCTTGGAGTCTATTTTTAGCCCTGACATGTCATATATGTCATATGTCAGCCTTCAGGTCTGATTTGTGTCATAGGTGTCATAGCATCTTCATCATTGTTGTCATAGAGCTAGGGAATCTAGCCCAAGTGTCTCACTAGCTCCAAATTGCCTCTTCCTCTTCCATGGGAGTTACTCTTCCTCTATATTTCGACCTTGAATGAGTCATGCAATGAATAATACCTTTTGTACTCCCCCAAGTATGTTACCATTCACCTTGAATTCGAATTGGTGAGAGAATGATGCCAAATGTAGTGGGGAAATCTAGCCATATGTGGGTCCCACTTCCTCCATGTGTCTTCATCATGAAATGCCAATTTGATTTTCACTTGTATATACTTATTTAGCTCCTTTATTAAATATTTATTCCATTCTAATGTTCAAACATCATTTATTATCCCCATTATTCCAAATCCCAAAGCTTCCACCCCAAACCTAGGAAACTAGTAATTTTCCTCCTTGGCAATTATTTGACCTTTAGCATCAATTTGACAAACTCTAATTAATAGGGCTAATGTGATTAGGCCATTGTGACCCAATGCCAAATTTTGGACATGACATCGACACCCCTCCCCCTTGACTCTTGCTGGCTCAGGCGTATAGTTTGGAAAGAATGCAGTCCGTGATGGCGGCCATAGCCGCTCTGAGCAGAATGTTGGTGGACATTAAGTTTGCAGTTCGTGATACCTATGATGCGGTTTGCTCCAATGTTAACCAAAATGTAGAGATGGCGTCGGACATTACTCATGTGTGCTCGCAGCTTTCCTGCGAGGACTCCAGGATTGACGACCTGGAAAGAAATTTATTTGAATTAATGGGAAAAGTTGACAGGTTGCAGGAAGACATGGACGTTTTTACTGGAGCAACTCAGGGGAGTTGGGTGCATGAAAACCCCACGGTCAACCAGGAAATTAATCAGGTTATGGTGGATGCTTCTTCTGCTCGGCCAAAGAAGTATGGCTAGGACTCAGCACAGCCCAGGTTTCAAAATTTTGTTCATTTTGGTCAATGCATTTTTGTATAATCCTCTGTAGACAGTTTGTCAAGGTTTATTCCAGCTCAATGCTGGACAGTTTCAGGAAAACAAAGCTCAGAGCTTGTAATGTAATGCAGATAGAATATATAGTGTTAGTATGCCTAGACATTTCTACACTGTTGAAACCCCTTCTGAAAGTTTGTAAAGAATAACTGTGCTCAGCTTTTATAAATATAATCCTTTACTCTGTTACTGTTAAAAAAAAAATATGAACTTGGAAAAAAGCATTCCATAGAATCTAACTAACTAAACACATGTCACCTCTTAGTGACATAACTTCTAGTAGATTTTGATTAAATATTATATGTTTAAAGGTAGTTGTGATCTATGCACGGTTAAATATTTATTTAAAATGTAAACCAAAACTATGCATATAAATAAATGACGATTCTTTTAATATGAACGTGGGAAAAAAGTGTACCTAGTTAACTAGACACATGTCACCTCTTAGTGACATAACTTCTAGTAGATTTTGAGTAAATATTATATGTTTAAACGTAGTTGTGATCTATGCATGGTTAATCAAATATTTATTTAAAATGGAAACCAAAACTATGCATATAAATAAATGATGCATGGCCAAAGGATAATCAATTCTTCAAAAAGAAAAAGTTGACATCATCGTTCAAAACCAATGGGGATGTTTCATATTTATTGTGAATATAACATGTGACTAGTGGAAGTGCATTTCAAAACTCCATGGTTAGTAGTTAGAAGAGGTAATGGGCTCATCCTCGTCGCATATCATAACAAGAGTAGCATAGCTGCAATGTCCATGACAACATCAAAATGATAGTCGGACGAGAAGTGTTATGGAAATGGCAAAAGCTTGTAGAGAACCTGTGATTATTGAGCATTTTGTTGTTGTTAGGGATCAACTGGTTTGTAATGGCAGTAGCAAATCAATGGATGTGGAGGATATGGGATACAAAGGTAAGAGGCTTCCACTTCTCTTGACAACATGCATAGAGGCAATGTCTCATGAAGCAGAAGATCTGGTGGAGGTCATACTCTGCATGTTGAGAGGGATCGTTTCTCCAACATGACTTCATCATAGAGAGAGGGACTTGCTATCTTTTTGGTTCTCTTGCTCTACTTCAGTCTAATGTGAATTCCCTTGCCCATAAGGAGCCAAATGATGAGAGCACTAAGGAGCATTTTCTGGGAGCTCTGAAGCTGCTACATGTATCTTATCCTTACATAAGAATACCTCATTTCACTGCTAACCAATGCATTCTTGAAGCAATAGCGGCTGCTGGCGATGTTAATGTGGGAATCCATGTTATCGACTTCGACATAATGGAGGGTGTGCAATGGCCGCCATTAATGGAAGCCTTGAGGGACAATGGAAATTATGATGTTGATTACTCGAGAGTCGCGACCATCAAATGGGCCAACAACGAATAGGATTACTCTCTGCTGGCGAGTCGAAAATAGAGCACATCTCCTCCAGGCGACCAACACGCATCTCTAAGAAGTTGGCCATGTCACTCTCAGTGCCTTGGGGACCCGTAGCGAGTATAACAACCATTAGATTATGGTGGCGCGTGCCAATGAGGAAATCCAATAACTATGATTTATTTTGCAGATTCAGCATGTGAGGCTATTGCCAAATGCAGTTCAGTACTAGAATATGTCGATCTTAGGACTACAACCTTTGTTGTTTAAGTTGGAAAATTCTCCATACGGAAAGCCATTGTCCACAAATATCAAGCATAACAAGGCATAACAAGCCATTATTTCACTTCTTTGATATGAGGAGATATTTGGAGAAGGGAGCCCAACAAAGCAAGTTCCCTTGCAACCTACTTGATGCTTTCTATCTCTATGAATTGAATATTATCAAGTGGATAGATCAAATATGGTGGCGTTGGATCTCCCTCGGGTTCCTCTTGTGTTTATATACAAAGTAGAAATCATATGATGCACGATGTTATAGATTAGCCTACATAAACATCAGACAGATGTTAAATTACATCTAGACAATAATGATGAAGAAAGGAAGAATTATTCTCTTACCAAATTCAGTTCTCCTCCTAGCCGGAAACACTCAAGGCTAGGCAACCTCGAGAGCAGGTTGAGCAGAGGAATAAAAAACTTTTTTTGCACGAAATAATTTAAATGCCCATAATAGTGGATACTAAGCACTTTCAATGATCTCAAGGTTCCCACTAATTCAAGAAATCTGTTCACGGAGAAATGGTTATGGATGCTCTGTTAACGTGGGGTGTGAAGTCGCAGTTGATTTATCTGTAGACTTTGCCCATGTTTCACAGAAATCACTGGTGTTTCCCGTGGGGAATAACTTCCCTTAGCGACACAAATATATGCTTAAGGAAACTCGACGGAAACATCATTTAGAAATCCCTCAACAACCACCTAGTTACCCACTTTTGTGCAACACTCATGGTGCTTTCCAAGATGGAAAACACAGATCCAGTCGATAGAAAACCTTTGCCGCAATGAGTGAAGATCTTAACAGCCAACGCTCCTATGCTTGTTGTTGTGCTACCCAAAATTGAAGATATGGGATTCTCATTGAAGCGTGGCTAGAGACCGAGTGAAGTTGGGAAAGGGTATGATGAGAGGGCCTAGCATTATGAAGCGATATTTCAAGGACGAGATCAACACAGGAAAAGAACATAGTGTAATGAACACGTACGAGCTACGGGATGGGAGATATGACATGCACAGACCAGGAGGATGATAGGACCAGGGACACGCGGTGGCCAAAAACCCTGCACCAAATTACGAGGAATAAATTGAAACCCAAAACATTGTAAAATTTAGCAGATAAATTGGGGTTGCGTACGGTGAGACTAATGTGTCGAAATTGAAACCAATATGTCATGGAAATAACATTATCCGCATGCCCGTGACAATTGCCGAAGGAGATGAAGTAAAAACTGTTGAAAGAGATGGAGCCAAAAAATAGACAGCATAAAGTAGTGTGGGAGTTGGGAAAATGCACTTGAGATTGATCTTTATGAGAACAAGTTGATTAGAACGGGACAAAGTTTGTAAGTTTGAGAAGTTGTTTTTTTTGTAAACTCCAAAGCAAGATGTTCGTAGGTACAAGGCATCGATATTACTGGATATCTTGGAGGGTTTCTAGTGATGGATGTGCAGATCCAAAGTTTTCTGCAGTTGATGAATTGAAGAGAATTTGTGATCGATTGAGAGTGCAATCTAACTGTGAATAAAGAGAGAGAGCTATTGTGATGAGAAGTGAGAAAGATTCGATGTATAACTGGTAATATGACTTGTAGAGTGATTTGGTGTTTTGATCTGTCGTTGTTGTGTGTAGAATGTTTAACACCTATTAGAGCGCTACAATTGAGATGTTTAAAAGAGCACTGCCAAATTGTTGAAGAAAAGAAGAAAGCCAAGATAAACTCTGGAAATAACGATATGCTGGATGTTTAGAAAATAAATGGAATATAGAGTGCACTTGAATGCATCATCAAAGCTACCTAATGCTATCCCAAGACATACCATTCCACTACCAAATTAGCACTAACAAAGCACGAAATCAAACACACCGATCTTTACACACTTCTAGCAACTGCTCTTGATCAACACAATTTCTCTTCCTTATCACTCTCTAGGTACTAGATTGATCACTGGAAGAAATAAGGAGGAATTCTTGTTGTATTCTTACAAATACTAACAATGTCACATGAAAATCCTTCCAATCTCCAACGGAGTTGCTGTAACAGAAAGAAGTATATCCCTCGTCTAAGAATCTGAGACCCAACCTGAAGAGATCATTGTGAAGAGAAACTATTTGGATGTTGTATTTTCTGTAACAACCCTCATATACAAATATAGAGAATATTTAATATAATAAATATAAAGTAATATAAAATAACGTAAGATAATAAATAAAAGGGGGTAACTAATATAATTGGGAATATGAAAGAAAATAAGGGAAAACAAATTGCATTAAATAAGAAATTAAGAAATTGGGAGGAGGAGGAGATAAAAGGAGGAGAAGAAGTGAAGAGAGGGGTCTTTTTCTTGTCTTTGGCCATCTTGGAAGAGGAGCTCTGGAGGAGAGGAAAGCAAGATAGCACTGGCATAGGGTTAATTGTTGGGGGCTCGGGGGCCTCAGCCTTTGACTGGGGGTTGGTTGGGTGGAGAGTCGTCCCCCCACTTTCAGTTGCACTATTGGAGCTATCAAGGTAATGGTAGCTGCTAGGTCATCTATCCCGGTATGGCTCCTATATTTTCATAGCATATTTATGCTATATTGTTGATTAGATATACTATTTTGTTTCAGATCTTTCATTGCATGATGCTTCTGGTTGTATACTGGTTTTTATAAATTTATAGGATATCAGATCCATTGTATTTATCAGTTCTTTTATTGCATGCTGGTCATTTGTTTGTCTTGTTACGTTTATGAGTTTTACTGTTCTTACATGTGGTATCAGACCTTGGCTCAAACCCTGGTCCTTAAGGGCTCTTAAATTCTTTTCAAATTTATTAGATGCTTATTTTATATGGGTGCACTTCATCATGGGTTCTGGAATTTTGCAAAATGACAGATCTGTCAATTTTAAAGCTTATGATAGATTGGTATGATAGATCTATCAATTTTAATAGATAGATCTGTATGATAGACCTATCAATTTTAAATTCAATTACATGCTTATGATAGATCTCCCAATTTTAAAACAACAGGAACATATCCAATATCCAGGGACTTTGTAATTCTTGTATGCCAGATTTATAGAATTAAATGATAAAAAAAAAAACTGAATGTATATAGATATGTGGATGCAATTTTAAACAAATGTCTCCTGTCATTTGTCCTCGAATTCAGTAGCTCAACCCAGATCCATTGTTTTTCCTTGAGAATTAAAAAGGGGCGACACTTGGGCGTTTAGGGTTTCACCTATTGAGTCTCCTTGGGTGTTACAACAATATTGTTAACAATGTTTCAGTTCAAACAACAGTATGTGCAACTCAAATAAATAGGTGACGTGCAATCTTGTTATGGGACTGTTACAATTGCTGGTAAAAATATCCTACACTAACATAACTTCGAGGAGGTCTACAACAATGGGAAAATTATCATGTGCTTTCGACTTAGAAATGGACTACTGGCACAAGATAACCAATCTTGCAATCCCTCGAATGTCTATTATTACTGCAGCAGGCAACATTTTATTCCTCGGGAACCTCGTTGCAGACTGCAAGGTACTATCTGTCTGCAATCCAATTAAAAATATATTGTAGCGACTGCCTCCGACTTCTAGAATTGAGCTGATACACAAAGCAAGCATGTGTTTGGACATCGCATGTGTTTGAACAAGGATGTCCGGTCCTTTAAAATTACTGTAGTAGAAGAAGAAAATAGCATTATATCAATTCCAATAAACTCGAGAGTATATACACTTTACAATGATATTTATGATTCTAGTGCCAGCTATTGGAAAATGACAGGAAAATCCCTGCCCCATGCAAAATTTGGGTCCGATCCAGGAGTGTGGTGTAATGGTTTGTTTTACTGTTTCATAGAGATACCATATGGAGTTGTGAGTTTTTTTTTTTTCTTCTGAAGAAGAAGAAATGAGAAAATCGTTCGTAGATAGTAAATCACAATCTCAGACTACCAGTCGATCAGTCGTGGATTCCACCATAACGCTCTTTCACCTCTAGTGGTCTTGGTGCTTCCACCACTACCTTCATAGATGACGACAATTCTTCCACGTGTCTACAACATTCGATGCAATTTACAATAACTTGTTAACCTTTTAAGTATTTTATTTACATAGTAGACACGTGGATTCTTGTAATGCGTTGCCCATACCCAGCTTACTATCTTGTGCCTTAACGTTCTTTAAAATAGTGCGCAACAGTGTTCCAAACAGTCATCTCTCATGCCCGCATTCATTTGCTAAGGCATCTACCTTGTTTGCGTTTTGCAATGGCTCTCCATCTTTTCGGTCATCAATCATGCCAGAGCATAGAACTCCTGCCCGCCATATTGGTGTGGATTCGGGCATTACCACTACATGTTCAACAAGTGTTGGTGCCTAGGGTTGGGCATATTCCAAGCGTTTACAGTCCACGAGGTATGCTGATTCACTAGTGTGGTGTGCGTTTTTATTGGTCGTGTCATCATTACCGTGGATCTGTGCCTAGCCGTTTCGTTTCATCATTACCGTGGATCTGTGCCTGGCCATTTAGTGCTTCGGTTACATTTTGCAATGGCCTGTCTCCCCTCCCATCTGCGGCTATCTGTAATGGGTCCTCCCTTTTGTTTCCCTTTTGTTTCTTGTGTATATCATTCTCATGATCTACGTTGCCTCAAATGCTCTGCATTTCCCTGTCACCTCTCTTCCCAAAACGGAAACTCACTCACTCTCGAAATGAAGCGTGCGGCCACACCCATTTCAACCGCGAAGAGTTCACACATATATTTCATCCGAGATCAGAAAATACTGTACTCATGGCGTGAGTGGCCCTATATTTTCCGTTACTCTGTCCCTGCTCTTCACCTTGGCCATGGCATATAAATCGACATTGCGCCCCTGCGAATCTCCATCAAAGACTTAGTGCCTGACCACAATGATTAATGTGTCTCTTCATATTTTATATAAGTCAGACGATAGTTCATTGTACTCATGATATCAATAAAAATGTATATTATTTGAAATTATCCATACCAAATTGCCTTGATCTACTATGAATGAGCTATAGTTACGATAGATAACCCTAATGATTGGATGTTACCTTCTATTGTACCAACCAACAAGGGCACGCATGAATGAATGAAGATAAGCTAGTCTTGCCCTCAAACCCAATAGGGGTTGTCAATAATAGCACTGATTAATTCAAGGTCTTGTACTATTTATAAGAACAAAAACTGATTAGAGGTTCCTCTTGACACCAACTGGTTCTCAATATATAAAAAGTAGCGTACAGGGAAAGCTTAGACATATAACACATACATAACACATTGAGGAATGAATGAAGGTCACACTTTCTTTCCTTAAATGGGCGAGAAAGCTAGGCTATAGGTCGAACCTAAGAACCTATTAAAAAATAAGGCCACAAAAGTAGGTAGGATTTTAAGCACTTTTATGTGTGTATAAAGAAGGCCAAAATCCGCCGTGTTGAATACCAAAGCTCTTGAACATCCCTAGATCTGGTTACTATATCTCATAAAGTATAACTAAAGGTCTTGAGCAAGCAAACATTTGAGCACAAGAGGACTTGGTCCTTAGGATCAATCAAGGAATTTATATCCAGAGCATTAGTTAGAATAGTCTAATCGAATTGCCAACTCGAACACACTCAAATAAGAGGGTTAAGATAAATGATCAAGGGATCTTTGAAACCTAGGGGTCAAGTTTTTGCATACACTAGAAGTTCGAGGCCAAGCTTTTGATTAGTGAAAATTGAACTAACAACAAAGATCGGAGGAGCAAGAAATCACATCATGTTAGTTAAAGAGTTTTTAAAAATATGAAGGTGGGTTGGCAAAATTGCCACTCACAATTGCACCTACTTCAAAATTTCCACCACTCAGTTTATTGGTATATTGTATCTCATGTATTTACCAAACTCAAACTTTACATGCATACGCTAATAAGAGATCTGATGTCAATTTTTTATTTTATTTTCTTAACTTTTTTTTAAACAGAAACAGGTAAAAAGGTTGTATTAACAAAGGCTGTGCACAGCCATTCAGTACATTGGCAAAATCCAGTTCTCTGCATCTAGAGAGGGAAAATTGCAGAGGTTTTTAGAGTCTGTCCCCTGGAGTTCTTTACTATCAGAATTCCTAAAAACTCTATAATTACTGGTGGGGTAAACCCTCACAAACTGATTGCATAATTTAAGGCAAAAATACATTCAAAATAAACAGCTGGGAGAACCTGCAAGCAAGGGAATGCCATTATCCATAGTTCTGCTGGTTGACTGAAGCAGCCTCTGCCATTTCCAAGTTCACTGTAGGAGCCTCCTGTACGCAGCTACATTGCGTTTTGTATACAAGAGCAGAGATGCCATTTTTAACACTGTCAAGCTTCCCCATTAGTTCAATGATGTTTCTATCAATATCCTCCATGCGCGATTCCAAGCAGGATAGCCTGGAATGAATGTATTTGTCTTCCACAACGAGTTCATCAATTTTGTTGTCTGTGTTGCACACTGCAGCATAAGTTCTTGACAGGTAAACCTTGATATCGGAGGTGAGGCGACTCAGAGTAACAATCGCCTGCCTGACGCCGTCCATTTCGCATTCAGCCGGGAGATAACTGCCTGCTAATAGCACTGCGGGTTCCTGAGAGAGACAGAGGCTTTGCAAAGCCGGGCCGAGAGCATCAAATGGAGGGTTATCCATGTTGAAAACAATATCAACTATCGTCGCCTGGGTTGATAAATGCATGGGCGTGGGAACTGTACCCGCCACGAGGTGAGCACGTGGAGTGATGTGAGGTATTCGAACCATGCTATGGCGGTGGAGAGGGCAGAGACCATAACCAATATCACCGTGAGAGTTTGGGCTATTATGCCTTAATCTTTTCCAAAGTGGAGAATGCCTAGACCTCGAGTCCATTAGGGAATAAAGTGGTATGTTAAAGCATTGTTTAGGATTGCTTGCCCCATTTCTAACTTGACTCCATCGTTGGCCAATGTATCAGCAATACCATTGAGATCCCTTAGCACATGGTAATAGAGTATGTCCTTTGGAAGAGTAAGACGTTTTATTCTTTTCTGAATTCTTCGATTTTTGTCATTCTTTAGGGAATTGCCATTGTTCATAACTTGAATAACATGCCTGGAGTCCCCATAAACCTGAAGGCGATTCATGTTGAGGGTGACTGCTAATTCTAGAGAATAGAACAAGGCAAGCCATTCTGCTTGATTGTTGGTGCTAATACTGAGTCCCCATGAGAAATCTACTAATTTATTTCCTCCAGGGTCAAACATTTTTATTTTCTTAACTCAACATAGAAGAAACTGTGATTGATCTCAAGAAACAAATATTCCTTTGATCTCAAGAAATAAATATTTACATTGTTTGGTTATACACACCTCTCATAATTCTTAGAATTTATGTGCATCATTAGAAAATGTAAGTGTCACACATTGCCTCTCCACTATCAAGCTTTTTATTTGTTATTGTGGTTATTAACTAAAATCAAATACACACTCCTTGACGAGGACTTGCTGCTCAAAAACTCCTCTTGTTACACTTAATAAATCCAATAATATTAAAATGAATTTAAATTTATTTAATTATTAAATAATAACATATAACGTATCTCTTTATTAAATTGTGGAATGTCTTTGTCGATACAACTCATGCAAAATCAGAACACAATTTAAGAAAAGAGGGCAGCCTTCTCTCTTTATATATAAAATTGCAAACTAGGAAGTGAAGAAAAGAGTGCAACATTTTTATGTATATCAAATTGCATATGGTCATTTTTTGAGATAAAAAAAGAAAAAATAACGCACATCATTCTTTTAATATGAACTTGGAAAAAAGCATTCCATAGAATCTAACTAACTAAACACATGTCACCTCTTAGTGACATAACTTCTAGTAGATTTTGATTAAATATTATATGTTTAAAGGTAGTTGTGATCTATGCACGGTTAAATATTTATTTAAAATGTAAACCAAAACTATGCATATAAATAAATGACGATTCTTTTAATATGAACGTGGGAAAAAAGTGTACCTAGTTAACTAGACACATGTCACCTCTTAGTGACATAACTTCTAGTAGATTTTGAGTAAATATTATATGTTTAAACGTAGTTGTGATCTATGCATGGTTAATCAAATATTTATTTAAAATGGAAACCAAAACTATGCATATAAATAAATGATGCATGGCCAAAGGATAATCAATTCTTCAAAAAGAAAAAGTTGACATCATCGTTCAAAACCAATGGGGATGTTTCATATTTATTGTGAATATAACATGTGACTAGTGGAAGTGCATTTCAAATCTCCATGGTTAGTAGTTAGAAGAGGTAATGGGCTCATCCTCGTCGCATATCATAACAAGAGTAGCATAGCTGCAATGTCCATGACAACATCAAAATGATAGTCGGACGAGAAGTCCTATGGAAATGGCAAAAGCTTGTAGAGAACATGTGATTATTGAGCATTCTGTTGTTGTTAGGGATCAACTGGTTTGTAATAGCAGTAGCAAATCAATGGATGTGGAGGATATGGGATACAAAGGCAAGAGGCTTCTACTTCTCTTGACAACATGCATAGAGGAAATGTCTCATGAAGCAGAAGATCTGGTGGAGGTCATACTCTGCATGTTGAGAGGGATCGTTTCTCCAACATGACTTCATCATAGAGAGAGCGACTTGCTATCTTTTTGATGCTCTTGCTCTACTTCAGTCTAATGTGAATTCCCTTGCCCATAAGGAGCCAAATGATGAGAGCACTAAGGAGCATTTTCTGGGAGCTCTGAAGCTGCTACATGTATCTTATCCTTACATAAGAATACTTCATTTCACTGCTAACCAATGCATTCTTGAAGCAATAGTGGCTGCTGGCGATGCTAATGTGGGAATCCATGTTATCGACTTCGACATAATGGAGGGTGTGCAATGGTCGTCATTAATGGAAGTCCCGAGGGACAATGGAAATTATGATGTTGATTACTCGAGAGTCGCGACCATCAAATGGGCCAACAACGAATAGGATGACTCTCTGTTGGCGAGTCGAAAATAGAGCACAGCTCCTCCAGGAGACCAACATGCATCTCTAAGAAGTTGGCCATGTCACTCTCAGTGCCTTGGGGACCCGTAGTGAGTGTAACAACCACTAGATTTAGGTGGCACGTGCCAATGAGGAAATCCAATAACTATGATTTATTTTGCAGATTGAGCATGTGAGGCTATTGCCAAATGCAGTTCAGTACTAGAATATGTCGATCTTGGGACTACAACCTTTGTTGTTTAAGTTGGAAAATTCTCCATACGGAAAGCCATTGTCCACAAATATCAAGCATAACAAGGCATAACAAGCCATTATTTCACTTCTTTGATCTGAGGAGATATTTGGAGAAGGGAGCGCAACAAAGCAAGTTCCCTTGCAACCTACTTGATGCTTTCTATCTCTACGAATTGAAGATTATCAAGTGGATAGATCAAATATGGTGGCGTTGGATCTCCCTCGGGCTCCTCTTGTGTTTATATACAAAGTAGAAATCATATGACGCACGATGTTATAGATTAGCCTACATAAACATCAGACAGACATTAAATTACATCTAGACAATAATGATGAAGAAAGGAAGAATTATTCTCTTACCAAATTCAGTTCTCCCCCTAGTCGGAAACACTCAAGGCTAGGCAACCTCGAGAGCAGGTTGAGCAGAGGAATAAAAAACCTTTTTGCACAAAATAATTTAAATGCCCATAATAGTGGATACTAAGCACTTTCAATGATTTCAAGGTTCCCACTAATTCAAGAAATCTGTTCACGGAGAAATGGTTATGGATGCTCTGTTAACGTGGGGTGTGAAGTCGCAGTCGATTTATCTGTAGACTTTGCCCATGTTTCACAGAAATCACCGGTGTTTCCCGTGGGGAATAACTTCCCTTAGCGACAAAAATATATGCTTAAGGAAATTCAACGGAAACATCATTTAGAAATCCCTCAACAACCACCTAGTTACCCACTTTTGTGCAACACCCGTGGTGCTTTCCAAGATGGAAAACACAGATCCAGTCGATAGAAAACCTTTGCCGCAATGAGTGAAGATCTTAACAGCCAATGCTCCTATGCTTGTTGTTGTGCTGCCCAAAATTGAAGATATGTGATTCTCGATGAAGCGTGGCTAGAGACCGAGTGAAGTTGGGAAAGGTTATGATGAGAGGGCCTAGCATCATGAAGCGATATTTCAAGGACGAGATCAACACAGGAAAAGAACATAGTGTAATGAACACGTACGAGCTACGGAATGGGAGATATGACATGCACAGACCAGGAGGATGACAGGACCAGGGACATGCGGCGGCCAAAAACCCCGCACCAAATTACGAGGAATAAATTGAAACCCAAAACATTGTAAAACTTCGCAGATAAAAAATTGGGGTTGCGTATGGTGAGACTAATGTGTCGAAATTGAAACCAAATGTCATGGACATAACATTATCCGCATGCCCGTAACAATTGCCGAAGGAGATGAAGTAAAAAATTCCGAAAGAGATGGAGCAAAAAAATAGACAGCATAAAGCATTGTGGGAGTTGGGAAAATGCACTTGAGATTGATCTTTATGAGAACAAGTTGATTAGAATGGGACAAAGTTTGTAAGTTTGAGAAGTTGTTTTTTTTGTAAACTCCAAAGCATGATGTTCGTAGGTACAAGGCATCGATATTACTGGATATGGTGGAGGTTTTCTAGTGATGGATGTGCAGATCCAAATTTTTCTGCAGTTGATGAATTGAAGAGAATTTGTGATCGATTGAGAGTGCAATCTAACTGTGAATAAAGAGAGAGAGCTATTGTGATGAGAAGTGAGAAAGATTCGATGTATAACTGGTAATACGACTTGTAGAGTGATTTGGTGTTTTGATCTGTCGTTGTCGTGTGTAGAATGTTTAAAACCTATTAGAGCGCTACAATTGAGATGCTTAAAAGAGCACTGCCAAATTGTTGAAGAAAAGAAGAAAGCCAAGATAAACTCTGGAAATAACGATATGCTGGATGTTTAGAAAATAAATGGAATATAGAGTGCACTTGGATGCATCATCAAAGCTACCTAATGCTATCCCAAGACGGACCATTCCACTACCAAATTAGCACTAACAAAGCACAAAATCAAACACACCGATCTTTACACACTTCTAGCAACTGTTCTTGATCGACACAATTTATCTTCCTTCTCACTCTCTAGGTACTATATTGATCACTGGAAGAAATAAGGAGGACCTCTTGTTGTATTCTTACAAATACTAACAATGTCACATGAAAATCCTTCCAATCTCCAACGGAGTTGCTGTAACAGAAAGAAGTATAGCCCTCGTCGAAGAATCTGAGACCCAACCTGAAGAGATCATTGTGGAGAGAAACTATTTGGATGTTGTATTTTCTGTAACAACCCTCATATGCAAATATATATAATATTTAATATAATAAATATAAAGTAATATAAAATAATGTAAGATAATAAATAAAAGGGGGTAACTAATATAATTGGGAATATGAAAGAAAATAAGGGAAAACAAATTGCATTAAATAAGAAATTAAGAAATTGGGAGGAGGAGGAGATAAAAGGAGGAGAAGAAGTGAAGAGAGGGGTCTTTTTCTTGTCTTTGGCCATCTTGGAAGAGGAGCTCTAGAGGAGAGGAAAGCAAGATAGCACTGGAATAGGGTTAATTGTTGGGGGCTCGGGGGCCTCAGCCTTTGACTGGGGGTTGGTTGGGTGGAGAGTCGTCCCCCCACCTTCAGTTGCACTATTGGAGCTATCAAGGTAATGGTAGCTGTTAGGTCATCTATCCCGGTATGGCTCCTATATTTTCATAGCATATTTCTGCTATATTGTTGATTAGATGCACTATTTTGTTTAAGATCTTTCATTGCATGATGCTTCTGGTTGTATACTGGTTTTTATAAATTTATAGGATAGCAGATCCATTGTATTTATCAGTTCTTTTATTGCATGCTGGTCATTTGTTTGTCTTGTTACTTTTATGAGTTTTACTGTTCTTACATTTTCCCACTAATTAAAAACAAAGGAGTGGTGGAGGTATCACAGTTTTGGTACACGTGCTCTATGGATCGAACAAGAGCCATTTGTATTTGTCCTTACACATGCATCCTTACATTGCTCGTGTCTTGTCGAACACAGAAGTGTAAATAAATTATTTTTCTTCTTGGAAAAGGAGGGCATCTCTCCAAGAATGATACACATAACAAGCAATGGCGCGAGTGTAATGAGGCAGCCTGCACAAGATCTTTGCCGAAATATGGTTCAGAAGATTTGAGAAAACTATAGGAATGGAAGAATGGGAAGAGATAAGGATGGCCACAAAGCACATTGAAGAAACAAAACAACTTAACTGTAACAAGAATTTCATGTGGCTCATTCTCTTCAGTGATTGAATTGCAGGCTAGAGGATTTAAATAACTCTGAAAAGAGAACTTCAAAATTGAATCTAAATGATTTAGACAAGTGGTTTGAGTGTGGATATGGATGTTGCATTTTTTGTACCTGTTGAATCAATTACTCTCTCCATTGCCTACTAAAGAAGTTGTGGAACCAATTTCCTGCAAGTATTTTAAAGGATATTATTGACACATAAAAATCTCCATCTTTGCGAGCTTCTTGCAATTTTGACATGCTTTGATTGTGGCAAATATTTTTCAACGGAAGGAGAAGTGATTGCGCCACCTAAGTACCGAGTACCAACTTGGAAGTAGAGAACTCAGGTAGAAGTCATGCATTCGATACACAGAAATCAATATTATACACAAATCAATGGATAGTGCAATACCTATAGACTCAAGAAATATGTTAGGATCGATTGCCTAGTGATGTCACTATGGACAAATGTCAATTTATTCTCCTGCTCCAAATCCCAAGGGTAACATCACCCATTTCCAACCAATTAAAATTTAAATAAAAATAAAAATAATTATAAAATCCAATACTAAAGTTTTAACTTTGCCATTTGAAAAATACATTTTTTGGATTTAATGCCACTAGACTAATATGTAGAAAATGAATCCATTATGTCATGGACATAATAATATATAAACAATTTTTAAAAAACATGTAAAAGATACGATTACATTTTTGCAAAGAATTATATATAATATATTTAATATAGGGATGAGGTGTTCAGATTCCTCTATAAACAAAATTACTTTTAAATCCAATTTTATGGCAAAAAATAACATGCATATGCAATCATGTAAAAGTAATGTACGATAACTATTATGAGGTGTTTGACCATTAGATGTAGCTTGAGTGGTTGGGAGGATTGATTGTTACCCTCCCCAACCAGGTTCAATTCTTGTAAGTGACATGATGCTCATATTGATCCCATTTGTCATAAATGTGTGGATTATGTAAAATATGGCCATACCTTGATTCTCGTGTTGGAATATCAGGTGTTGGCACATATACCAGTGGAGTAGCCTTCTAACAAATGGTAAACCATCTTTAAAAAAATACTATTATGAGGTGTTTGAGAAATTAATATTTATTTAATACATGGCTACCATACTCATATAACCTTGATCATGGCAAGAGAAATTCAATAAGGAATTATCAAACCCAAAATGTATCCTAATTAAGAAAAAGGTATAGAGATAAGCAAAAAGGAGAGAGAAAAGGAGAATATTATTGTAGTTTTGCGATAACTTTTGATCCATAACTCAGAATGGGGTGCTCTTGGTACCGTTGGAAAGCTCTTGTTGAGGGATATAACTTTTGTGTTTTGAGCTTCGCGATATTTGTCATGGTTTGGTCGGGGCGTGCATTTTAGTAAATATGGGCATAAATAATCTTAAAAAGCATATTTCAAAAGATGCTTTTCGAAAAACATCTTTTGAAATATGTTTTAAAAGATGCTTTTAAGATTATTTATGCCCAGATTTACTAAAATGCACGCCCCGACAGACCGTGAGGAATCTCGTCAAAATATGCTTTTCGTAAAGCATCTTTTGAAAGATGCTTTTTAAGATTCTTTATGCCTAGATTTACTAAAATGCACGCCCTGACCAAACCGCAAGGAATATCGTGAAGCTCAAAACACGAAAGTTGTAGGCATTGACGAAAGATTTCCAACGGTTCCAAGAGAGCCTCAATGCGAGTTCGGGGATCTAAAGTTATCGCAAAAATACAATAATATTCTCTTTTTCTCTCTCCTTTTTGCTTATCTCTCTCTATCTTTTTCTAATTTAGGATACATTGTAGAAGAGGGTAGAATGTTATTAAGTGAATATTTATTGAATACATGGCTACCATACTCATGTAAGCTTGATCATGCCAATGCCAATGTAGTGACATGGGTTGTTGCACCTTGATCATGTTAGTAATGATTATGACTTGCTATGTGTAGGTTGCTGCACCTTGATCATGTTAGTAATGATTATGGCTTGCTATGCCTAGGTTGTTGCACCTTGATCATATTACTAATGAATTTTGGTGGTTATGCCTTCATTATGTGGCCTTTAATATAGTTAACGTATATAAGTATATCCAATATCATTGATTGATTGCAGTTAAAAAAAAAGAAATGTAACGCATAAAATATACTTACTATGTGGATGTTCATGTCACATTAACATAAAACAACACATTTATGTTGCCATGAGCTTTTGGAGTCACCCATGAATTGTCATGGCAATTTTGCATTACACATGTATTTTATAAGGATAAGTTTATTGAAATGGCTAATTTTTTATTTCTTTATGGCAACACTGCAATTAGACATACGTTTAATGGCCAACAAACGTACTGATATTTAGTATAGGTTTAATGGCCAACAAACGTACATATAAATCTGCCAAACTCTGCAATAATGACTGAGTCATTTGTCTAACAACAAGAAATTTAACATGATTTGCTTAGTGATGTCAGTGTGGACAAATGACAATTTGTTTCCTTGCTCTAAATCCCAAAGGTAACATCACCTTTCAATCAAATAAAATTTAAATAAAAATAAAAATTAATTAAAAAATTCAATATTAAAATTTTAACTTTGATATTTAAAAAATACATTTTTTGAATTTAGTGTCACTAATAAATCCATTAGGTCAGGGACATAATAATAATGGGGGCAGGGCCTTTATATTCATTAAATAATATATAATTACCTTATAGGTCCTTATATATAGGTATGACTTATTATTTAAGGACATAATAATAATAATTGGGGGCCTTTATATATTTATGCCGTAAGGTGTTTCAACAAGTGGGAATAGACTCTCCGAAATCTTTTTTTATTGGTTTTTAGTCGTTCGATGCTTCGTCCCACGATCGAGATAATTTGCATCGTTGATCTGCTGCCTGGCATTTCTACCATTGAAGGGATGGCCATTTAAACTCTACACCTGCTCCCTTAAATGCACATCAATTCTCTTGCCGACACTCTTAGGCAGTGCTACCTCCTCCATCTACCTCTGCCCACCTTAAATTTTGGCACAACACAATAGTATCAGTTCCAATCACTCAATTCATATTCCTCGCAGTGGCACATCACAACAGTATCGGTTCCAGTATCACACAACAGTTTCTGTCCATTCATCGTAGTTGCCTTCAGCAGTTTCTGTCTGTTCTTCACAGTTTCCTTCAGTGTTCGTCACAGTTCCCTTAAGCCACAACACATTCTGCAGGACACACAAGTTCAGACCAGATTTGAATTTTTGTCTGTAAAATTTCAAATCGCATTCTAGATGCAATATTTACTTATTTGGTTAAATATTTAGCTGAGCATGTTAATAACATGCTCGCAGTAACATCAATATTTGCTACATGATTATGATCCCCCAAATCTAAAATAATGGAATATTTTCTGCATTTCCAGACATATATCATAAACACTGTAATAAATGCAGAACTTGGAAAGCAGAAGAAACAAGGGGGAAGCTGGGAAACAAATCTGGATTTGGTTTGGCAACAATAGGTAGAGGCTCCCAATCATTATCCATAGAAGTATGAAATACTTGGCAATGCAGGTATGTTTCACACGTCGCAATCCCAATAAACCATAGACGACCAGTTCCTCCGTATAGAGCTATGAAATATTTGGCAACGCAGGTATGTTTCACACGTTGCAATCCCAATCAACCATAGACGACTAGTTCCTCCATATAGAGCTAATAATTGGCTCGATTTCGTAACAAGTTGTTGCACAGAAGTTGAGACTGACAACCTTGTCGATGCTCCTCCTACCTTCGGCTGCTCTACAAGCCACTTGAAATCTCCCGCGTTAATTTTTTATACCCTTATTCAAACGCCCTTCCACCATTTCATCCAATTCCCTGAACTTCATAGCAAGGTGGCCGTCTTTATCTTTGTTTCCGGAAGAGAAAACAGATAGATCTGTTTCAATGGGAGGGATCCGAGGTTGTGCTAGGGTTTCACCTTTTTCTTACTGCCGTTGGCACCCACCAATCTCCTGATACCCAACAACATATGTAAGCCTGCAATGAACAGGTGGTCAATTCCGTGCATTGACAAGCTGTTGTGTAGATGTTATTTTCATTTTGTATATGTAACAGACCGCTTGAGGTGGATTGCTCCACTATTCCTTGGTATTTTTAGGAGCCTTGAAATATTTTAAACCCTTTGTAGGAAATAAGGGCTATTCAATCTTAAATGAGAAGAGCTCACGGAGTTCACATGCATAGGTGAGGAGAGATCTGGAGAACTCTAATGCGAAAATAAATGAGGAAGCATGTAATGGGAGACTTGGAAAACCCTTGTGTGAGAAGAGAGGAGGTCATGGAAGAGACTTGGGCACTCCTCATGAAAGAAGAAAAGAGAGGCCACAACCACATAGGTGAGGAGAACCCAAGCCAAGCCAACCCTAACAGGAGAAGGAGAAGAAATCATGCCCCTTGCAGAAACATAATCACACACCAGGGAAAAACTGAGCAAAAAATCTACCCTAATAGGAGAAGAGAAGAAACCATGCCCCTTGCAGAAAAATACTCACACACCAGGGAAAAACTGAGCAAAAAATCTGCATGCCACGGGAATGAATTCTCGTGCCACCTGCCGGCTGGAATGAACATGCATGAAGACAATGAAAATGCATGAAGACACAGTTACGAGAAAAACGAAGGGAAAATTCTAGATTCCAGGAGTATGGATTATTGTGCCACCTACCCACCGAAATGAAAATGAATCAAGGTAAGTTTAAGAGGTAATTGTTTTCTCTCCATAATATAAAAAAAATTATATATTATATCATCCGAGTAAAAAATTATCATGTCAAGTAGATGATTTACCCGGGGGAAGGATCCTTAGACTTTCCTTAAATGGAATCCTCATCATGCGAATCCAATCTTGCGGGCCACACATTACATGACTAATTATCAAGTAATATGTATATTATATATGGTTGTTATCATAAGGTTTCACTTTCTCCTTTTGGGCAATATAAAACTCCTTAAAAGGGAAACTTGAGAAAATACATGAATGGGAAGATTAGATATATTTTCAATGTTGACCCAACTCCAACACATAGGACAATGACTTTTATAGATTCTTATGTGGATGAACTGCTACGAAATTTGTATACAGGTGCCTAAAAAGTTGCATTGGGCCTTGCCATTTTCCCACCTCTCATGCAACTGCCACCTACCCTCCTCTACACTCTTCTTCTTCCCTAGTGACCCCTCCATGACCCCTCCCTCCCTAATGTACATTGCATATTTTAACCAAATTGTATCATATAATAAAATCAAGACATTACATACAAGCAATCATAACCTTTTGTGTTATTTATTTACTATTCATATATGTCTCTTCTCATAAGCTTTTGTGTTATTTATTTACAATTCATATTTGTCTCTTCTCATGACGAAGAGCACTAAATCCCAAATGAATTGCCTTGCAAAGCAAATTGCATCACCTTTTTCAAAATTGTATAATGCTTGTACGTGTGGTTAAGAATAGGGCATGAATTTCATTTATGTTGGCAATAGTGATTTGGCGTTAGTGTGTTTCACATCTTTTTATTTATTATACCTGCCTTGGCAGGTTTTTTTTTTTTTTTTTTCCAAGGAAAAAGTCAGTAATTTTATTTCATAAATGAACAAAATTACATTCAGCACATGTAAAAGGATCACGAAGATCCCTACATTGTCATATATAACTGTCTTATATCAACATCATCAGATGTCCCAAAACTATGTCTGTCCATGACAGCACACTAAATCCTATTACAGATTTTAATTGCAGTGAATTTGCTTCTACAAGTACCAATGTAAACGACTGCCTACAGCCCACTTATATCCAAAAATTATAAATAGATCGGTGATGTCCATCGCTGGATGTGCAGCTATTGACCCGATCTTACAGGTATCTCCTCGCTAGTCTCCAGTATCTGTGTTAACAGACCACATAAATCCAAAAATTTTTTGTATAATACTCTCTGATATCCCTCGCTGGTGTGTCTGCAGATCGCAGCTAACCCTGTCATGATAAGTCCGTCCATACAGCTAGTATGTAATTTTAAAATCAGCCCATTATTGTTCTAATCCTCCATACGGTTGTCCCCAAAGAACGGCCTGTGAGTATAGCTGTATATACCTTCAGTGGAATGTATCTTGATCCTCCATGTGCCAAAAGGCATAGATTGATTTGTCGATTCTTTAGATAGCAGGTCAGCCATCCCATTACGCTCCCTGTAGATATGTGTGAATGTAATACAGTTAAAAGCCTGTTTTAACCGTAATACCTCCTCCAATATAGGTGAGAGAACCATTACATTACATTGTGTAATCTCCTTGGCCCATTCAATAACAATCAGAGAATCGCCAAAAATCTGGAGAGTTAAACAACCCTGTTCAAGTGCGAAAAGCATCAGTAATTTAAGAGACAACAGTTCAGCGTAGTTATTTGAGCCACTCCCCAAACCAGCCATTATATGAAAATAATGTGTCTCCGATTTGTGAAGAACTCCACCTCCGCCACATACCGATTGGTGGTTTATTGATGAGCCATCAAAATAAGCCCACGGCATGGATTTATCAATTTTTTCCAAGGTCACAGGTATGATGCGAGTCGCTTTTATAGATAGCTTGTAATGTAGCATAACAGCCACAGCTTGTGCCACGACCTGCTCCAAAGGGACCCGACAATCCTGGAATATGATCTTATTACGAGTGATCCATATGCCCCAGGCGAGTATACAGGGGACAGCCCGAAACGTTGAATGTTTATGATCTGTCCACCATAGTTGGAAGGCTTCATGAAATTCCACTCCCCACCAGCTCACGTTGAGTTCCAAATGTTTGCAGATGTCGACCCACACAGCTTGTGTAAATCGACAGTGTACAAAAAGATGTGAGTTTGTCTCATCCGCTTCCATACAAAGAGGACAGAACCCCGGACCCTGGATGTAACGCTTCTGTAGTAAGTCCCATGTCGGTGCCTTATTTTCCAAAATAGCCCAAGAGAGTAGTTTTGCTTTCCCCGGGCACTTTAGTTTCCACAGATGTTTCCACCACCACACCAAATCTCTGTTATGAATATTCACATTCAGCTGAATATAACCGTGTTTTGGGGTGGATCTACCAGATGGATGGTGTTCCCATATTAGTTCATCAATCCGATTTGTTAGGCGAATATTTGTGTATCTTAAATTCCGAATATAATCCTCCCAAGCTCCAAGCATGTCATCTGGAATCTCAAGACGCTGTGCAGAGATCCACCCCTGTTTCCATAGAGTGGATGCTCCCGAATGTTCAATATCAGCCAGAAAGTGACAGCCTCTATCTGCCAGAAAATTCCGTAAAGCCGCAGGTAAGACATGTCCACCTCTACAGCCCACCCAAGGATCCAGTCCAATACGTGTGTATCTCCCATTGCCAATTCTCCACACTAACCCAGACCCAATCAGATGAAAATTCCGCACTACTGCTTTCCAGACCAACGAGCAATTTGCCCGCGTCTTATTGCCCTGCCTAATCCAATCATTAAGAGTTAATGGAGCAATGTATTTATGGTATACCACTCTAGTCCAGAGACTCTGTGTATGAATGATACGCCATGCCACCTTAACCCCCAAGGCTTTTGCAAAAAGGAAGATATTCTTTAGTCCCCAGCCTCCCAGTGCTTTGGGGACTGCAATCATATCCCATCTGGCCCACACCAAAGCCCGGTTATCACCCTTACCCTTCCAGAGAAAAGCAAAACACAGCCGCCGGATCTTCTCCAGGACTCCTTTGGGAATCCAAGCGAGGGACATCCAATACACTGGAATCGCTTCCAAAACTGATTTAACCAGAACCAGCCTCCCTGCCCGCGAAAGCCATCTGTGACTCCAACCACGAAGTCGCTGTTCTAATTTTGCAATTAGCCAGTGCCAATCAGCTTTCAAATATGCATTAGGTTTCAGGTGAAAGCCAAGATACTTTAACCCAGCATCAAAATCAAGAGTCCTGTAGGGTAGTCTCATAGCCATTCTGTTAATCTCCCCCTCGGTTAAATGCGAGCATGTGATCGTTGATTTATCAGTGTTTACTAACATACCCGCTGCCTCTTGCATCAAATTTAGTCCTTCAGCTACCTTATCAATATCCTGTTTCGAGCCATCACAGAAAATCAGTATGTCATCAACGAACAGGAGATGTGTGATATACATTACCTGGGATATGGATATGCCACGAAATGAACCATCAGCTTTGGATTTCAAAATAAATCGACTGAGGCCTTCAGCAACAAGGAGAAATAGCAGCGGTGACAGTGGGCATCCCTGTCGTAGGTCCCTACCAGCATGAAAGAATGGACTCGCTGATCCATTTATCAGGACAACAAAGCTCACGGTGGTGATGCAGGCCATAATCCATCGTATAAATTCATAACAGAAGCCCAGGTGTGTTAGAAGCATCCGGATATAAAGCCAACTAACCCGATCGAATGCTTTGGAGAGATCAATTTTTATCACAGCACCCTTCTGCTTCATCACCTTCATAGTGTGTATGCCTTCCTGTGCGACTCCAATTGCCTCGTGGATTTGACGGCCTTCCAAGAAACCAAACTGTTCACTAGATATATTCTGAGACAGAATAATCTTGAGTCTCCTCGCCATCACCTTTGATATTATCTTATATATGCAGTTGCAGAGTGAGATAGGTCTGAATTCATCAAAACTTTCAGGCTTGTCCGTTTTTGGAATGAGGGCTAAAAAGGTCGAATTGAAGGGTCCATGTATAAATCCAGCCTTTCTATATTCTTCCACCACATTCAATAGATCTTCTCCGAGCAAATCAAAGAAACCCAAGAAAAATTCTATAGGCCACCCATCAGGCCCCAGACTCTTATCTTTCTGAAAGGAGTGCATAACCAGCGAGAGCTCATCCGGCAACACCTCCGCCATTAACATAGTGTTCTCCTCCTCTCCTACAAAACGAGGGAAGAGCTGAGCCATCCGAATAACCTCAGCGATAGTGGCCCCAGGTTGTGCAGTGAATAGATCTTCAAAGTGTCTTACCCCCATATCAGCCAAACCATCAAAGCTGGATACCTGTTCCCCATCAGTAGAGGATAATTCCCAGATAGAATTTGTGTCTTTTCTCCCCTTTGCATAGGCTTGAAAAAACTTTGTGTTCTCGTCCCCACATTGAAGCCAGAGCGCTCTGCTTTTCATTCTCCACATCTCTTCTCTCTCAGACAGAATCACATTTTTGCAGCATTCCCACTCCAACAGCTCACCTTTCTGCACATCATCCAGATATCCCATGCCCCTGCTATGTAGTAAGCGATCAATATTCAGCTCAGCATCCCTCAGTTTCAGATCATCATTCCTGCGTTTTTCAGAGGCCCAGAGAATAGTGGCCTCTTTTATTCGCTTGAGGTTTTGTTGAAAGTGTACTCCCGCATGTTCCATGGACTCCCGTGGTCGATGAACCCACTGTGCCTGGACTAATTTAAGAAATTCCTCCTCCTTCAACCAGCTAGGATTGAATTTGAATGGACTGGGAGGTTTTTCTCGGCCACCTCTTAATTCCAGCAGGATTGGGCAGTGATCTGAAACCCCCCCTGTCCCAACCCATTGTTTGACCACATCAACTCCCATGGCCAGCACATCAGTCACCAGAAACCTATCCAGCCTCTTAGCCACCCTTTGATCGCAGGTTATATAGCAATCGGTTTGCATTTATTATTTTTTTGACTTTTTTATTTTTATTTTTGCTATAAATTTTTTTCTATGGTTTTTAATAGTTTTCGAAAATATATTTATTAAATTTAATATTTGAAAATTAATAAATAATTTTTTATAATTTTAAAATATCAATTTACTGGCTCGTGATTGGTTAAAAATAGTGATTTAACTAATTTCCCCTACCTGGAAGATTTATTGTCAGAATTTAAAAATACATTAAAATTTAAAAAATAACCAACCTGCCACATCGTAGCGAATGTACTAACACTTGATGGCGAGATCTTTCACGTGATATTCTTCCTAGCTGCAAGCCTCTGGGGTGGTGGGACCCATTCTGGCGGCCTGTTCGATGCCACCACCATCGCCGTGTTGGTACGATTGCAATACCGAGGCGGCTGCTACTGTATCTGCTTGTTTGTTTGTTGGAGTCCAGGCTGTTAAATTTTCAGAATTTACTTCAATATGATCTAGGATCTTAACTGAGAGAACAACATGTACAGCATATCTACAGCATATCAATCATGGAGACAATAATGCAAGCACACAAGAGACACAAAGATTTACTTGGGGAAAACCATAAAGGTGAAAAACCCCAATAACTTCCTCAGAGATAGATAGAGCAATGATACAACCAAGAGATAGACATAACCTAGCAGCAGATCCTCCTCCTCCATAAGTGCGCCACTCCTCCTTGAGTGCATGTGTGAGAAGTGAGTGAGCAAATAGAGTGCCTCCCGCACTCTATTTATACTTGACTTGACTTGCCTTTTTACCTAACTCATGTAGGCTCGAACTTAACCACATAATATAATGCTGACTGGGCCGACCCCCAATAGGGTGGTCTAATAACCCTTTGACCCACATGGCCGACCCCCAATAGGGTGGTCTAATAACCCTTCGACCCACATGACTTATACAGGGCCGACCCCAACAAGGTGGTCTAATAACCCATCAAGTATAAGTTACGACACTTATAATATAAATGACGACACTTCCGTATAGAGGAATAATACCATCTCTATAGGAATACAATATACATATATGTGAAATACATTCCGAAGTTACATATACATCAACATAGGCTGTTATGTCGGCAGCGCACACTCCCCACTTCATGCCACGTGTCCTGATCGCCGTTCCAACCACCTGCTTACCTAATAGCTCATGAAGTGGGCTATTCTCTCGACCGATTGCACCCGGGGCCCACCGGGTGCCGTCAACAGACCCTCACGGCGTGAGAAAACACCGTTCCCTCTCCCGGCGTCCGACTTCCCCCTCCGGCGGGCTCTTCCCTCGGTCACTACGGGTCCAGTCCCCACGCCGCCAGGATTCTGACAGAATCCTGGAACGAATCCTGGAGAGTTCAGTGGTCATTACCTTCGCTGTACAATTTCATTAAATTTCAACAACTATTCCCGCGGTCATTTGTAATTCAAATTTCAAATTGAGACGCTGTCATTTGTAATTCAAATTTCAAACTGAGCTGAGAGCTTGAAACTGATTGTGTTTGATTGCCGAACAGAACGTGAAACAGAGTATACCCTGAGAGCTTCAAACTGGTTGATTGGTTTCTTAATGGAGGAATCAACAATGACGGTGTGTCTGAACTGAACCCCGTAAGATTGATTTCTTCAACAAGCCTCAATCAAGTTACACCTCCTTGTCTCCCTCTCTATTTTTTCGAATTTGTTTGATTTCATGAATGAGAATGCAGTGGAAGATGGAATGTATTGAGTGCGAATGGAGTGCAGGAAATATGCTGGCGTGTTAGTAGATTTGACATGGGCCTTGGCCTCCCTAAGTTCCGGTGTCTCTTGGTTTCTTTGGTGACTCCATGCTATCCAATTAACAAGGCTACTGGGTGTGTAAGCGATCCAATTGCCAAGCGAGCTAGGCGTGTAAGTGAACATCACCAGCGCACCTACTGTTTTAATTCTTTGTAAAACAGGTCATCAATGGAGTTCTCCAGATTTATAATTCATCTACCTTTTCCTTTAATGTAGTTCATTAGATTTTTAATTATGCTTGTAATTCTTTTATCATATTGGCCATGTTCCTTACGTCCTCTACCACAAAGGATCCTGTTGCTCCTTCACCTAGAATGGAGACCGGAGGAGCTCCATTTCCCTTCGTTCCTACGATGGCCACTTCATTGGATTTGATGATCTCAAGCTATAACCTGAATCCCACATGTGAATCAAGTTTAAGGTCTGCGCTTTGTCTATGGACGTTTGTGCATAGAGCTGAAATCAATAGGAAGCTCACAATATCCCTTAAAAAAGGGGATGTTCATATAATTTATAGAAGATCAAAGGAAAACGTGATGCTGGCATTTAAGATCTCCATTACATGCATGTTGTCTATATATGTTCAAGCTTCAGGCTTTTACTTGCTGAAATTACTAATTGTTAACTGTATTATAATTGATCAAGCGGAGGCGTATGGAGATGTCATAATACAAAGAGGACCATATCTCTGATTGTTGGACATTGCATTGTTTAGAAAATAAACTTTATCTACCAAATCAAGGCTTCAAGAAGAAGATGAATATTCCTGGCATTCGAAATGTTGGGTTCAATTGTTATTTAATGATTGTAAATTTGGAGTGATATACACATTTTCCATATGTTCACTAGTTCTGTTGCGTGAACATATTCTCATCTCTGCGATTCTCAAGGAAAGCAGTTTTTCGTTTCTCATTAACTGCAGTTTCCTACCACTATGAATTCTACATATTTAGAGTCCCACTATTCAAGTATCTTTTGAACCTAATTCAAAGATTGAATTGTAGTTATGATAGGGTAATGTCAAATTTTGGAATTCATATTATATTGAATGAATTTTCTGAATTTTATTTGGATTGTATTTTCAGAAGGGCTTCCGTTTTTTTATGGGCTACGAAATTATGAGGGGAAGCTCAAGGTTTTCTTGAAACGCTGTTGCTGGAAAAAATTGTTGTTATGCAAAAGGCAAGATGATTTTAAAGATCCTTTATAGGCATTTATTAATTTGATTCTCTTTTCTAAATTTAGCGTGGAAATCACTTAACTAATTCTTGGAAATCTTGAAGAATTAGTAGGAAATCTTGAAGGGTTTTATGTGTTGCAATTCAATTTCTTTAAAAAAATGGAAACGGTGGTGAATATTAAAATATAAAAAATATATTCATTATTTTTCAAAATTTTAAACATATAAAGCAATAATAACATTACATAAACATATTTACATATAAGTAGATATTTATATAGTAGATGTTAAATAAAAAATATACATAAAAATCAATATTTAACGTTAATAGTTGTCCAATCAAGGATTCAAAAATGGACAATCAATAATAATGACATCACATACATAAATGTATGTCATCACCATGACGTAGATAGACAATCATACAATAACAAAAGTCACAAAATTAGCAGCTAGCTATTTGATATCAATAATATTTCCCCTTTAATGGGAAAAGGTCAGGGGATGTTTGTGAGGCTTGCTCCTAGCAATAAAAGGCCCTAGGGGCCTTGCACCAAATGTCATCGCACCAAATGTTAGACGATGATTGACGAGTGCCAATGTAAGACTATTCCTAATGGGAAGAGTTCAAGCCTTCGACAATTTTGCCCGGAGAGTGAGATCGTCTGGCCATCTCTCCGCCAACCCCTTCAAACTCCAGCATTTGCTTTCCGTCCCATCATCGGCCCTACATGTAGCATTCATTAAAAATATGGTTGCAATGTTAATACCATGTCCCATGAACCATATGCCATGCATGACAAATACCGTGGCATTCATATCATTTGGATTTGAATTTTGAATTGAATAAATGTGTTATGTTAATTCAAAATTGGATTTCAAATTTGTAAGCAACGCCAAGGTGCTCGGAGATCTTTCAGTGATCGGTTCCTGTTCAGACCAGGAGGTATTAACATAAAATATTTAGTTAGCCTACCTGCATATATTAAAAAGTATTCATATGAAGAGTTGCACAAGGCTACTTCAGGTTTTAGCATGAGAATTGCTAGTTTCTCTGGTTCATGTCCGGTGTGGAAGGCCATCCTTCCTGACAGAACCCATGGAAGACCAATTCTAATAAATTTAGCAATGAAGTAACCATGCTATCTTATCTTCACCATCTAAATATCATTCATATGCGAGGGGTTTGCATTGGGATGTCAAAATATTTACTAGTCTACGATTACATGGCCATGGATTCCCTTGACAAAAGGATTTTTAGTACAGCAGGAGAACCAAGCCATCAAAGCCATGTTTTAACGTAGATCATGAGAAGAAGGATTGGCCTAGGACTGGCCAGAAGTCTAGCCTATATTCACCAGGATTGCAAGAATAGAGTTCTCAATGTAAAAATTGATGCAAACAACATACTTTTAGATGAAAGGTTCACTGCCAAGCTCTCTGGATTTGAATCAGCAAGGCCTGCGAATTTCAGTAGGTCGGAATCTCGGTCGATTGGCACCAACAATTAGGTGAAGAGAAAAGGGAAAGAGGATGAGGAAGCTGCAAATGTGTATAGTTTTGGAGTGGTTCTGCTAGAGATTTTGACAGGCTTCAGATGCATTGATACGCCATATTCAAACTATTATTGTCTCCATGAGACTGTTCATGATATGGGAACCAAGAACATCATGGAGTTTGTTGATACTCGTCTGAGATAAAATGTGGTGCAAAAAATATTTAGATGTTAAAAAAATGAGATATTATAAAGAGGTCATTAACCCTAATCTAGAAGATCAAAATTATATCTTTGTTTTAACTAGTTCAAAGAAGAAAATTAGTATTGCCAAGATAAGAACGAACTCTCATGAGCTCAATAGTGAAACAAAGCATTGGACAATTCCTAAAACACGGTGGGCTAAAGGATTTTCTATCGTTGCGAGACTAAGCATTGCATACACCAACATTAGATCTCAGTTTCAAAATCTTTGCTACAATACAAGCCCTTCTAACTCGTCAAAACTATGGTAAATTAAAAATGCCTCTCTTTAAGATTTTTGAGCATAGGGATCAAATTTTAAAGCAAACCAAATATTTATTTATTTATTTATTTATTTATTTATTTTTTTTCGCTTAAGGTATAATAGCCCACAATGGACATTAACCATCATCTTCATTATGAAAAAAAATAAATAAAAACTTTTAAGAAAAATGTTAACATGTTTTTCTATAAATCTTCCCTAATAAAAACTATAATAAGACAAAATTATAGATAAAAAAATTTAAGAAAACATATTAACATGTTTTCCTCCCATCTTCCTTAATAAAAAAGTATAACATGAGCTAAATGAATCTCTATATAAACTTTAAATTTAAATGCCAATTCTAAATCTTTATATCATAAAATTTCAAATCAACGTATTATAAAATTTTAGTTGGTGTGACTTCCTATGAGAAAACAAGTCTTACAATGAGATTTATAATATCGAATATCTATAGTTTATATCAAAATTATTTATAAAATATCATAATAATAAAATAATATAAATTTTTTGATTTAAATAAATATTAAAAATTT
Source organism: Larix kaempferi (assembly GCA_027924585.1). Taxonomy (NCBI): domain Eukaryota; kingdom Viridiplantae; phylum Streptophyta; class Pinopsida; order Pinales; family Pinaceae; genus Larix; species Larix kaempferi. The sequence goes on from BSBM01000727.1 coordinate 4,546,365, forward strand.
AGATTTAAAAATATTAATTTTTTTAAAATATACAAAGTTAATGAAAAAAAAAAAATTAAAAATATTATTTGAAAGATCTATTTATGTTTATATTTTTTTATAAAAATTTAAAACAATAAAGTATGGCTTTAAATTTAAGCTATAGAATAAAGTCTTAATATTTAAAATTTCAACTTCTTTATTTTTAACCATTTATAAATAATATATATATCAATATAATAATAATATTATATAAAAATTATCTGATCACATAAATCATTATTAATATGTAAATTATGTTTATATTTTTAAAAATCAAACATCTTTATTAATCAAACACCTTTATTATATGGATGAGAGGGCCTTTGAACTTACCAGATTCTCGTATCTTTGATAATCATGGTGTGTAAAGACCATGCCACTCTAACTTGTATCACTCCACCTCATAGCACAATTTGCATATCTTTAATAATCATGGTGTGTAAGGACAATGCCACTCCAACTCATGTCACAATTGCGGAGTTCTTATGTCTCAAAGCATGTTCATTTTTTCAAATCTTCAAAATGTTATTTATCATATAGTTAAATTTGCATTTATTTATTATATAGTTAAATTTATTTAGAAAATTTGAGTTTAGATAAAAATGCTAAAGTTATCAAAATGGATTTTGGGTAAATCAGATTCAACATTCTTAAACTTAGATCTTTAAATGAACTTGGAAACCACTTTTCAAATGTTTTAGATTTACATTTCCTTTCTTCATTAAAAAAAATCATTTCCTTCAAATATAATTTCCACTACATACATTTTTCTAAAGTACTCTTAACTTTTAACCAAAATCAATATAAATCTTAAAAACATAAATCTACAATAAATATTAATTCATTACATTTTATTAGTAAACAAATTAGTCATAATCAATATAAATCTAAAATAAAATTGATTTCTTAAAAACATCATAATACTATCTTTAAATAAAAACCATAATATTTTGTAAACAAAATAATTGTACCTAGTGAAACGAGGTGCTCTACAGCCCACTTTCAACATTCTTAAACTTAGATCTTTAAATGAACTTGGAAACCACTTTTCAAATGTTTTAGATTTACATTTCCTTTCTTCATTAAAAAAAAATCATTTCCTTCAAATATAATTTCCACTACATACATTTTTCTAAAGTACTCTTAACTTTTAACCAAAATCAATATAAATCTTAAAAACATAAATCTACAATAAATATTAATTCATTACATTTTATTAGTAAACAAATTAGTCATAATCAATATAAATCTAAAATAAAATTGATTTCTTAAAAACATCATAATACTATCTTTAAATAAAAACCATAATATTTTGTAAACAAAATAATTGTACCTAGTGAAACGAGGTGCTCTACAACCCAGTATGGGAGAGATCCTCTAACGTGATATAACGAAAAAAAATCATGTGGGCTCAAAAAAAAATTATGGAAAATATTTAAAAAAAAATCCATGCTGGTTCATAAAATAAAATATTATGAAAAGTAAGTAAAAAATAGATGTTCTTTTATAAAATAAAAACTTAAAACTTAAACCCGGATCTATCAATCAAGAAATATCAAATTTCTTGAGTTTAAATTTTAAAAAAAGAAATATACCTCAAGAAATTGGATCCTTTTGGGTGCTTGATAGATAGGAATTTAAGATAAATCTATACTAATCATAATCAATATTAATCTACATTAAAAAAATTCTTAAAAACATTTAAATATATAAATCTTAAAAAAGATAAATCTACAATAAAAATTAATTCCTTAAAAACACCATATATTTTTATTTTAATTTTTATTTTAATGAACAAATTAATCATACAAAATATCAATCAATATATCATATTTTCGAATACTAACCTTGCACGTTTTAATAAAATCTGACTTACATCACCTTGATGCATCCAAATAACGATGCGCATGTAAACTTTAAAGGACATATTATAACTTAGCAACATGTACTGCACGTTATTATTAAGTGGGAATTGGGAAATTATAATGTACATGTTTTATCCTTAATCAACTGGTGTAGGTGTACAAAATTTCTCTTTTCTTCATTTTCAACGGATGTATTGTAGCACATCTACAAGGAAATGAATAGAGATGTAGATGTTCTCTCTAAAGAGACCTTTTTGGAGGAGAGCATAATTTGGTAGAAAGAATTAGAAAATTCTACTTTTGTTGACAGTGGTTCCTTTAATATTTTCCTAGTTTAATTATCTTTGCTCATCTCTGTTTTTTGAGGTCTCCTGAAAATATGGATATTTTCAGTCTCTTTGGCATTTGAGTTATTATGGCAGTAGTGTGATATTTGACATTTTTTTGCAGTTTTTGGCATGTATAAGTTATAATTTGTATGGGCTTACGGTTTCTTCAACAACAGTGATGAACAGTGATGAAAGTTTGATTCAAATTTTTGAATAACAAAAATATAATTATTTTTTTATTAAAGTTTTTTAATAACAAAAATATAATTTTTTTCTTGCTCGAACAAAATAAATCCACCATCCGAAATACTGCAACAGGAATATCCACACTACAAAATTAACATAAGGTAATAATGAATCCATCATCCAACGTGAGATAGCAAATAAGCATGATGCCCAGAAATTGTCTTAAATGAAAACTATGAACACCCTGATTGCAATCATATAATTTGAATTTTCCAACCTTCAAACTTTAAAAAGATGCTATCTCACTCACATAACCAGAGGTAGTTGTTAAATCTCCTTCAAAATACGAACTGTTCTTGCCAAAACAAACATATAAATCTCATACTAAATACTTAAACACAGATATATGAAGATACTTATCACTGCAACAACAATAATCCGGTTGGAGATGGATGAAGCCAATCAGTGCTGTCTAATGATGGCATCATGCAGATTCTTAGTCCACCACACAAAAGCATTACATGGGATCGAACCTTTCCTGAAAGTTTCTTTCCAAATGTTGTAAATACATCTCTGGTTAGCGAGTGGAAGGGTTTCAGCTAAATCAGCGATTCCTTTCTCCAGTGCGGGCAACATCTCCTTATATTTCTTCCTATTTTGAGAAATCAATGCGACTATGATATCAAGCCAATTTGTAAGAAAAGAATGGCGAAACGATGTAGTTGTAATGATTTCCCCATCGGCCATAGCTTTCAGAAAGTGATTAATCAAAATAGCTAATATAGGCTCTCCATTGATCTGAAACGATGCTCGAAATGTATCATATACTCCGTAAAGGAGCAACAGGATCCTTTGTGGTAGAGGACGTAAGGAACATGGCCAATATGATAAAAGAATTACAAGCATAATTAAAAATCTAATGAACTACATTAAAGGAAAAGGTAGATGAATTATAAATCTGGAGAACTCCATTGATGCCCGTTTTACAAAGAATTAAAACAGTAGGTGCGCTGGTGATGTTCACTTACATGCCTGGCTCGCTTGGCAATTGGATCGCTTACACACCCGGTACCCTTATTAATTGGATAGCATGGAGTCACCAAAGAAACCAAGAGACACCGGAACTTAGGGAGGCCAAGGCCCGTGTCAAATCTACTAACACGCCAGCATATTTCCTGTACTCCATTCGCACTCGATACATTCCATCTTCCACTGCATTCTCATTCATGAAATCAAACAAATTCGAAAAAATAGAGAGGGAGACAAGGAGGTGTAACTTGATTGAGGCTTGTTGAAGAAATCAATCTTACGGGGTTCTCAGACACACCGTCATTGTTGATTCCTCCATTAAGAAACCAATCGACCAGTTTGAAGCTCTCAGGGTATACTCTGTTTCACGTTCTGTTCGGCAATCAAACACAATCAGTTTCAAGCTCTCAGCTCAGTTTGAAATTTGAATTACAAATGACAGCGTCTCAATTTGAAATTTGAATTACAAATGACCGCGGGAATAGTTGTTGAAATTAATGAAATTGTACAGCGAAGGTAATGACCACTGAACTGTCCAGGATTCGTTCCAGGATTCTGTCAGAATCCTGGCGACGTGGGGACTGGACCCGCAGTGACCGAGGGAAGAGCCTGCCGGAGGGGGAAGTCGGATGCCGGGAGAGGGAACGGTGTTTGCTCACGCCGTGAGGGTCTGTCGACGGCACCCGGTGGGCCCCGGGTGCAATCGGTCGAGAGAATAGCCCACTTCATAGCTCATCGCCTCCGTTCATCTCTTTATTATTTTGGCACAGGATTCGCGACAATTACCGAAAAAGAAAAATAACGTATGCCTGCGGCATTTAATATTGAAAGGAAATAAAATTATATTACAATATCTTTATTTAAAAAAAAGAAGAAGCCGAGAGCCCCTCTCATTTGAAAGTCATAACATGAGATAAGTATGAAGTCAATTCAAACTTTATATCATATTATAATTGGGCATATCTCGATGGGAGTGATTTGGGTTTAAAACTCGTTAGGGACCATAGGACCGTAGCTTATGTTTATATTTATGTTTTGTATTTTTTATATAATTAATAATTTTTTTAAAATATTATATATTTTTAATAAATTTCATACTAATTTTATTATTTTAAATATATATATTTTATAATTATAATATATGAAAACATTTACTTTAAAATAATTTAATGATATTTAAATTAATAATAATGTTTAAATAAAAAATTATAATTATAAATATAACTTTTTATTTAAACATTATTCCCAACTTTTTATTTAAATGTTAAAATTAACTTTTATTCAATTTTTTAAAAACATCCATTAATATCTTGGATAAATTTCAATGGGTTTGGCATAAAATCCGAAGAGATTCAATCCATTGAAATGTGATATGTTATATCTACTTTTTAAAATAGGAAGAGATCCCATCCATTGAAATTACATATATTATATTTAGTTTAAAATAACTATAGATAAGTTTTCTTTTAACATCATTTTTTTAATGTCATAAAGATGAATAGTAGAATCTCAATCAGAATCGCCTACCACATAAAAAAAAACATTTTTGAAAGTATAAGGGAATTCATAAACCATGTTGAAAGTATGCTGGACCTAATTTTTTTATCCCTGCATGCATCAACATTAATATGTTAGATTTGGTGACATCGTTTATTTGTGCAGAGGAGAACCGATGCAAACTCATTTATTGCAAACTCGTTTATTGCTAGAGGGTATATGTAGGATGAAGGCTTGAAGCCGAAGGATCCAGAGTCCCAGACTTCCGTTTGATACCCTAATACCTATTACCCAGTGAGCCAGTTAGTTTGATACCCTAATACCTATTACCCAGTGAGCCAGTTAGTAGCAGACTCCAGGCTTCCAGCCTCCAGGAGCAGGTGGTGGTCATTTGCCTCACGCGGGCCCGCGGCAGACTGTAGTGGGTAGTGGGCGCTAGAGCACGCCTGCGGCCTGGACAAGGTGTGACTCGTGACTCCGTGAGACTTGAGTAGTGACTCCAGAATTCCAGTCTCAATCGACTCTCCGGAACTTCCTTTAGGCTTCGTCACTTCAAGGTTAGTACATGGTTACAAACTTACATCATTCAACTTATCCGGCCTTTGAAGTCATTTTCCTCCTATGACACTCTTAGTTTCAGTTTGTTGTGTTAGAATTTTATACCTCTGACTAGATGGATGTATAGTTTTTGATGTTGGCAACTGGCAATTACGAATTAAGGCGCCTGCTCTCATTTACAGATTACCCAATCTGTGATTTGATTTCATGTGATGGTCATGGATTCAACTTCCAAGTTACTATTCATTTATCCAACGCTTATATATATTCCTGCTTTAAACAATCTTATGCTCTTATTGTGTCTTCTGTTCAGTCTATTATTGAGTTTTGTAGGATTGAAAAGAGTAGGTATCAGTGGAGGTCCAATCTCCAAATCAAGCAACTTAGGTTCCTTGTCTATAAATTCTTTCAAAGCTTCCTCCTTAGCATCCATCGCCTCAGTATCTCCTTCTAATTGCTCCATCAAATTGCACCTGTTGCATGTTTGACAAGGTTTCCCTGGTTCTGCTCTACAATTAATACAATTACAAAAATGATAATAGCTGGGCGAATTGTCTGTGTGCAAACGTAATCTTTGAATTATTAATATAAATATCTTCTTTGTCTAAAGATTCATTTTTTTTAAAGCATTATTAAACTCATAACCCTATTTTTGTTTGTGAGACAAAATAAACTTCAAACCTAACCCAAATTCAATTATAAATACAATGGTCTAAATCCACTAAGATCTCATGGTCAAGAGATTATTTTAACTTGTCCACATCCAAAGCACTTTTCACATCCGCACAATTGTATGTGCTTTCTGAGCTCAGCTTGTCAAAAAAGACACATGATAACAACACAAAATCCAATGTACAGGCACTGCCATTGCATCCTCCATGCACACTGTTTGAATAATGTTGACACAATCGTCACTCACGGCGACAATGCCTCCCAGATAATTACAAAATGGCAACTTTCAAAGCTGGCCTTTCAACGAGTTAAATTTTATGGATCAAATATCATCAGATTTCATGTAAAAATTCACGGTGAAAGACTTGTAGTCAGTCAAATCCTAATCGAGCAAATACTGTTTGATTTGAATCGGCTTCAGCACAAATCGTAGCTAAGTTCGACAATTCTTGTTTTAGTATGTAAAGGGACTGTTAATTCTGTAGAAACTGATATCGAATAGAAACATGTAGGCAAACCCTAACTCTAACTAGCGAAAATACAGGTTGATTTCGATCAGATTCAGTGCAAGATCAATCTCAGCATGTAGAATTATGAGTAACAGGATGTGCGCGTTTGTTTTTCCATAAAAACCTCAAGGGACGAATGGCGTTTTGCTCAGATCAGTTCCGCTACAGACCATAGTCGGATTCGGAGAATCGACCTCTTAGAATGTGAAATTAGAGTTCATAGGTTTTGTTTTGGAGACTCATTGCTTCGGGATGTAAAGCCCTGGATAGTTTCGGAGAATTATTATGTGCATATCCGGAATCTTTGGGACTCACCAATTAAAGGGTTGTATTGTCATATTCGATGAAGGAAATTATGTGAATTTCATTTATAGCTCGAAAGCTTTGATTCGGGTTTGAGAGCGCAGGGCACGGGGTTTAGGGCTGAACAAAACGATCTATTTTGTTGAGGAAAAAATATATAATTTATGTATTAGTCACAGCTATTTCCATGGATCGCGAAGCAAATGCATTTTTCAAGTGAGTACGATTTCATGCTGTTTTATTCTTTTTTCCTTAAATGTTAAATGAATTGTCTAAATCTAAAGATCACCGAAATAATGAATAAAAACGAATCATATAGCATTTTCACAGACCTGGTAGTCTGTCATGCCAAGCATATTTGGTTCTACTGGATAAGTTATGTCCGTGCACTCTCATCGTGCCGGAGAATAGGCAGGTGCTCTGCATCGGGGGGCGATCTTCAAAAACTTATTGCTAAATAAATAAGAAAAAGAGCCAGAGTTTTATCTGTCTTAATGACAAGAAAGTACCCCGTATTATTTATCAGGCTTATTTAAACTAACAACTATAAATAAACCAACATTAACCTTGGATTTATTAGGTTTTGAAATAGATTAAAAAAAAATCGAGGTTTTCAACTTAGTATTTTTAACCACTCTTGGGGCTTATTAGATAAAAAAATCGAGGTTTCTTCAATCTGGAATTTTTTTGTAATAAAACTCCTTCACATACTTTGATTAGTCGAGTGTGGAAATTTCTTCCCATAGTGTTTATGGGAAAAACATGAATGCGTAATTTCACGGTTTCACCTAGAGTTTTATTCTGCACAGCCTAGGTGGGGCGGGATCATATCCTCAACTCTTTGTGTATGTGTGTGTAATGCTGATAAAAGGTAAATCGAGCGGATGTGAATACATGGCAGTCTTTTTAAGTGAGTGCAAAGAAAATATTGAGGGTCGATATTCCACATTTGGCTAGTTTCTGTATTTTTTCTCAAAGAGATCTGCCAACTCAAAATAAGCATTTAACCAAATCTCTTTTATTGTCATTTGTATCTCTTTGATTTCTGCGAACGTAATCTATGTTTCACCCTTTTAGACCATAATTATTATATATATTATTGCAATGACATTGATGTGCATTTTCTATGTTTCACCCTTTTAAACCATAATCCTTACATATATTATTGCAATGACATTGATGTGCAAATCATCTTAATTCTTACATATATTACAAAAATGGCCTTGCTGTGTAAATCATCATGGTAGAACCACACGAGGGAATTCATGTCGGCAGTGACTATATCCATCGATGACTTTAATGGCCACTCGGATATAGGACCACATTTCACACGCATGTGTCAAAATAGAATAAAAAATTGGTCAGTCTGCGCCGTGCTTTCCTACACTAAGCAATGAATTAATAAACCCTAAAATTCACGTCTGTTTGTGGGACATCTGATCTGGTTGTTTATTCCAGCAGCAAACATCCGCTTGAATGGACGTCAATCGACCTCATGAACAAACCATGAACCTGGATGAATAAGTCTATTTCAGTGGAATGGAATTTTTCGTCAGCATCATCTGGATGCAATCGGTTTCTCTGATATGGCCCTCCATCATATCTCTCATTTGGTATGCTGTTTTCCACAAAGCGCTGAATCCGATTCAACTACTCTTGCATGGTCTGATCGCTCATATTAGCAAAGCAGAATCTAAACCACCCAGGCTCACCACAGTGGCAAGATGAACCGGGAGAAACATTCAACCTAATCTCTTTTAAGATTATCTTCCACAGTCTAATCTCCCCTTCTTCGTTACGGGATCGCAGAAGATGTCTGAGATCCAACCAGCAGAACAAACCAGCGTTGCTATTCAGGCAATTGATGCCAGCCACACGCAGTCCAGAGACGAACATTTCGTGTCTCTTTCTTAGCCTCTTACTATTCTCTGCTAAATAATTTACAAGAGGCAGGTATTCAGCTTCTTGCATTGGATACAAGAATCCTATAGACATTTTGTGTTTGGACACTCCAAAACCTGTACACAATTATCTACTTCATATGGAATGTTACAAAATGAGCAATAAACCAACCCTTCAACTTTTGCTTTAGCTATGGATTCTTGAGCCTGGCGATCTTCATATTTTTCAATGATATAATTTGGTAGAGCTCTCCGAATATCTGACAAAGGAATTGACTCCTTACAACTACGCATATCCATACAACTTACAGAGGCATGTGCTTTGTAACCTCCAAGCTCCATATAGGATATGTTCTACACGCTTACTTAGACATTCAAAACAAGATAGATGCCCATTCAGACACTGTACAATATTTTCTAATCCAAATTCCCAGTAACAACAACCACATAACAAGTCCTTTTCCCTTTCTCCATCCATTTCTGCTCCTTGTGTGTGAATCAGACTTCGCTGAGTCCCCATTTTGATACCAGCCATATGAGAGCTTTCAGCTTCTAGAATCTTTGGATTCACAACTTTTCCACTAGTTAGTTCATCATAGTGACCTGCTCCACTAATTATCGGCTTGCCCTTGCCCTTCGTATCATCGGAATCCCCCACTTTATCAACCAACTCCTGGTTGACAGATCTGGGGCAATTTAACAGCACATGGGTTTTGTCTTCGATCACTTGTTCGTCATATAGTGATAGGACTCAGGAGAAATTTGCATTCCTCTCTCCATTTGTTTTCATCGTCCTGATTCAGTTTCCAGGTTATTTGAAGTTGTCCTTATCCTACATTTCAGTTGTCTTTTGAAGACTGATATGGATTCCTCCAAGTGCTCTTCCTTATAAATTCTCAGGGGCTTTACTTGATCCTTACATTATAAGTATCTACTATTACCCCCGCACTGGTCTTTGCTTTGAGCAAAAGTTCATCAACATCAAATTTAGATATTCTGCATGTCATGGCTTGTACTGTGAAATTTATTTTTATATGCTTGGCGTTATGCCTCTTCCTATTAGTTTAGGTCATGAGCTCTTGAATCAATGATCTTTCTTCCAAAGAAGCTAGAAAATCCTCAGATGCTTTGTGTTATGCTTCTTTCCGTTAGTTTAAGCAACGAGCTTTGAATCAACAATCTTACTTCTATAGAAGCTACAAAAACCTCAGATGCAGCATTCTCCCGATGTTTATAAAACACCATCAAGTTATTGAGGTTATGTTTGGATCAGATTGATGGGACTTGTCCTATCGGTATCGGTAAGTGCTGTTCCAATTTCTCGTTGTTGGGGAGAAAACCTTTATTTCCATAGAAAGAATCGTGACTTGTATTTCTGGGAAAGAAAAAATTGCATTTAGTCTGTTCTGGAACGCTTGATAACAGCATTAAAAACTTCCAACAAAGACCAATGTACTTCCTGTTTGTTCATATATTTAATATTTTCAACTTAGATATGTAAAAAAAGAGACCTGTAGCCTTATTACAACTAAAAGAAATAGCAGATAATGTTTGGGTAGCTCAACCTTCCCAGGTTCTGAATAATTATGAGGTAAATAAAAACAGCCCAGCAACAACAGGATAACAATAGCGAAGCAGATTTTGAGCATAGAGCGTAGAACACCTTGCCTCCCTATGTTCCTCTAATAGATTTATGCCAATGGGTTTTTGGTCAGCTGCTTTGGACAATTGGGTTTCAAACATTTAAATAAAAATATTTATAAAATAAAAATTGTTTAAAAGGATTTTTAATATTAATTTAAAATTTAAATATAAATAAATATAATTTATTAAATATATATAATTTATTAAATATATATTTATAATATTTAAAATTTGGTTAGGTAAGTTCACTTTTTTAACATAGATTTATGCCAATGGGGTTTGGTCAGCTGCTTTGGACAATTGGGTTTCAAACATTTAAATAAAAATATTTATAAAATAAAAATGGTTTAACACGATTTTTAATATTACTTAAAAATTTAAATATAAATAAATATAATTTATTAGGCAAGTAGGTGAGGGCGGCGGGCTCTGCGATGGAGCTAGGGTTTCGTATGGGTGGCTGGTAGCTGGGAGCTATCGGTCGCTGTAGGGGAGAGGTCGTAGCCAACCCTCTCCCTGTCACCTTACCTTGTTTGCATAGAAAACGACGGTTGGTTTTACTCGAGGACGGGTTTTTTATTTGCAGATGGAGTTTCTTCTCTGAGGCGTTAGGGTTCTGAAGTTTGTGTCGGTGCAGAGGGATTTTGCAGGGATTTTTGTGGGTGTTCGAGTGTTTTGATAAGGAGAAGGTATGGATTCGGATGCTTTCGTAGGCGTACAGGTGGAGGCATTAGACGGCTGGGGGGCGCCAGGTGGAGGGCTGATGAGGGGCCTGGATGGTTTCTCTCTGATGGGGTCTGGAGGTACAGTAACAACCGGGAGCGGGCAGGTGAGGCCGGAAAATGACTTACTGACCTCGGAATATTCGACTCGATCCCCATGTGATTTGTTGCCGGAATGTCTGGAAAACGATGGTTTGGTTGAGAATTTCTTGGGTAGTCCGGACTGGAGAGCGGCTGATGACTACTTTGCAAGGAATCTGGGTTTTCAGGTGTCGGGGTTACAGGATGGCTTTGAAGCTGTGGTAGGTTTTGAACAGATTGCAGAAGCAGGTGTGGCTCGTCAGGTTCAGCAGCTGGTTGGGATGATTGAAGATGAAACTGGAGGGGTTTTGCGGGTGCCTCTGGATATTAACGAACATAGGGGTTTTGGAAGCCCTGCTACGGATGCTGGGTCTCAGCAGGTTCGAGTTGGGACTGTTTTAGGGGCCGGGGCTGCTCGTAAGGGATCTAACAGGCGGAGGAAGAGAAGCTGGGTCAAAACTCGCTCTGTGGGTAGCTATGCAGTAGGAGAAGACATTGCCTGGGAACGAGTACTCGAGATGTCTTGTATGACGCTGGTTGGTAGGGTTATGGGCAGAATTTTTGCTCGGCCCACGGTGATGGCTTGGGTGGAGTCACAGTGGCGTGAGGTGCTGGGATACACTCCTGAGGTGGACATGCTACTCCGTGGATGGTTTGCGGTGGTACTCCGTGCAGAGGAAGATATACCCAAAATCTTGAACAAGAATTGGCATTTAAAAGGGAAGCCGGGTACTATTGAAGCCATGGCATGCTCTATTTGATGCGAGTCGGGAGAGAATTGACCTGTCCCCGGTGTGGGTTAGATTACCGGGACTTCCTCTACACTTCTGGGATATTCGTCATTTTCGTCAGATTGGGGATATCCTTGGAAATTTTCTGGAAGCTGATCTCTCCTTTATGAAGACGCATTACAAACAGGTTGCAAGAATTTTGGTTAATTTAAATGTGCGTGAAGGTTTGCCGGAGCATATTAATCTGGAATGGGGGCCTGTTAGTATTACCCAGCTGCTGGATTATGAGAATTTACCCTTCCGATGTCGGCGGTGCCATGTCTATGGTCACCCGGAGACTGATTGTCAACCACCGCCTCGTTCACAATATGGGGGGATCCAAAACCCTCCGGAGAAGGCTACTTTGGATGAATCCCCGGATTTGCAGAACGATGAGATGGTAACTGAGCAGATGGAATTGGATGGAGACCGGATTGTCGGTGTGGTGGATTCTGCTGGCCCGACTTCAGAAGCGGCACGGGACATTTTCGATGGAGAACCTATTGAATCTGAGGACCTCACAGAACCTGTTTCGTCGGCTGTGGTAGCTGTGCCGGGACCTTCAATGCCAGGTATTCCTTCTTTTTCTTTTTCACCCTCTATACATCTTTTTATCAATCGATGCTCTGTGGTCGGTTCTGATTGGGTTGAGGGACTGAAGAATTTATCTCTGTCGGGTCTTAATGAGAATGCTTCTTTTTCTGTTGTTCCGCCATCCTGTGGGGGCTGTACCTTATCGGTGGGTGAACCTGAAGCACACCTCCCTGTCTTAACACCTATCCTTCTGGAGGACAAATTGATTTCTATTGAACCGGACCCTGGGAAGGTGGACTTGTCCCCTGAGCCTTCTTCACCCGAATCATCTGCATCTAGGTATAATCTTCGTTCCTGTTCTAAATTATCTGGGGGGGGTTTGGGTAAGACGAAGGTGATGGCCCGGAGGGGCAGAGGCCGGAGGTCTCATTTATCTAAGGCTCAGAGCAGAGCCCGTTTGGATCTAAGGGATGGGAAACAAGTTTCTATTGAGAGGGCACTTAGAGCAGTGAATGCCCGGACGAATGTGCGGATATGAAGATCATGTCCTTCAATTGTCGGGGTCTGGCTGGGCCAAAAAAGAAATCAGCCTTCATGAGGGTGCTTACTCTTGAACGCCCTGATGTGATTCTGCTACAAGAGACTTTAGGTTTAGGTATTATCATTAAGGAGAAATTGGAACAATGGTTGGTGGGATGGAATTTTCTGACCCTGGATGTGAGGGGTCGCTCTGGGGGGTTAGCTGTGGGATGGAGAAATTGTGCGATTAAATTGAATAATGCTTGGGGAATGGCTTCTGTGCTGGGAGCTGAATTTCTCTCTGTTGATTTGGGCACTTGCTTCACTGTGGTTAATGTCTACGGGCCTTATGTTAATAGGGCGCCTTTCTGGGAATCACTACTACAGGACCCGCTCCTTGAGGGTGAATCGGTTGTGGTGGGTGGTGATTTAAACTTTACCTTAGGGCATTCAGAAGTCTGGGGACCTATGGCACATGTGGACCCTTTGGCTGGGTACTTTCAACAGAAATTGGTTCATAAGAATTTGCTGGATATTGAACCTATCAAGCTGAAACCCACTTGGAGGAATAATAGGAGTGGAGAGGCTCGGGTGGCAAAAAGACTGGATCGGTTCCTGGTGGCTGAACAGATGGTGGACAGGTTTCTACAGATTAGACAGTGGGTGGGGAGCGGTGGGGACTCTGATCATTTCCCTATCTTTCTTGAGATCAGGAGAGGACCTGATAATCCACCTAGCTCTCTTAAATTTAACAAGAATTGGCTCAGTGATGAATCTTTTAAAGAGCTCTTTTTGGACCTTTGGAGGCCGTTTGATGTGGATCATGCTCGTACTGGGGCTTTCCAGTTCCCTGAGAACATTCAAAGGTTAAAAGGAGCTGTTAAAAAGTGGGATTTTGAAAAACAAATTAGGGAGGATGCTGCTCTGAAGCAAATTGAGGATGAACTGTTACTGATATATGAGGGGGATGGAGGGGGACTCCTGACTGTGGAATCCAAGGCTGATATGGTCAGGATGGAAGGCATTAGAAATAAACTTTTGTTGGAGAAGGAGGAAACCTGGAGACTCAAGAGCAGGGCGGTATGGCTGGAATGCGGGGATGAGAATACAAAATTTTTTCATGCATATGCCAGGGGGAGGAAGGCGATCAATACTATTTGGAGCTTGAAAGATGAAGATGGTTCTGAACATTTTGACTTTGAAGGCAAGGCTAGATGTGGGGTGGGTCATTTCCAGCAATTATTCAAGGCTCCTGAACAGGCCTCCATAGCAGAAGTTATAAGGATTGCACAATTATTTCCTCGTTTTGCTGAGGAAGAGGATAATAGTAGACTGATGAGGGCTGTTACTGAGGTGGAGCTGAAGGAGGTTCTTGGTAGCTTTCAAAAAGATAAGAGCCCCGGGCCGGATGGATGGACTATGGAATTTTTTGTTGAACTGTATGAGATTCTGGGACTGGATCTCCTTCAGGTGGTTGAGGATACTCGGATGACAGGGAGGCTTCTTGCCTGTTTTAAGTCTACCTTTATAGCCCTCATACCAAAGACAGATAATCCGGTTACTCTCTCAGAGTTCAGACCTATTTCATTGTGCAATTGTATTTACAAGATTGTGTCGAAGGTCATTGCTCGGAGACTCAAGGTAACTCTTTCTGAACATATCACAGCTGAACAGTTTGGCTTTCTTGAGGGACGTCAGATTCATGAGGCTATAGGGGTGGCACAGGAAGGACTTCACAGCATGAAAACTCGGCACATCAAAGGAGCTATTCTCAAAATTGACTTGTCCAAAGCATACGACAAGGTGAGTTGGATTTATATCAGGCTTATCCTAACACATCTGGGTTTTGATATAAATTTTATTAGATGGATCATGTCATGCATAACTACTGTATCATTCTCTGTGTTATTGAATGGAGCTGCCACCCCCTTCTTTCATGCGGAAAGAGGCCTTAGGCAAGGCTGTCCGCTATCCCCACTACTCTTTCTGCTGGTGGCTGAGGGTTTGAGCAGGGCAATTATTGATGCTAAATTACAGGGGCGGTTTAAAGGCATTAACATTGGGGATCGCTTATTTATTACCCACCTTTTATTTGTGGACGACATCATCATCTTCTGCTCAGGAGATCGAAGGGATACTCGGGCTTTGAAGGAGATCCTGGATTTGTTCTCTACAGCGACGGGGATGGATATAAATGCTGATAAGTCCACCCTTACTACCCATTTGCTTCGACAGGAGGAGGAACGGGCTCTTGTTGCATACTTTCCTTTCAAATTAACTACTCTTGATGAGGGGTTGAAATATTTGGGATTCTCTCTTAAAGCAAATATTTATCTTAAGAAGGATTGGAGATGGTTAATAGGCAAGGTGGAGAAAAGATTGAATGTTTGGAGTCACAAGTGGATGTCGCGTGCTGGCAGGCTGGTCCTGGTTAAGGCCGTTTTAGAAGCCATCCCTGTATATTGGATGTCCTTGACTTGGATACCCAAAGGAATCCTTGAACAGATCAGGCGGTTATGTTTTAGATTCCTGTGGAGTGGTAAGAAGGAAGGTCAGGTTACACCCTGGGTTAATTGGAAGAGGATCGCTGTTCCAAAAGGTCTTGGGGGCTGGGGATTAAAAAATATTTTTCTGTTTGCTCAGGCGCTGGCAGCTAAGGGAGGTTGGCGACTTATCAAGACTAATAGTCTCTGGACCAGGGTAATTAAAAGGAAGTATCTTTCAGACACTAGTCTGGAGGAATGGATAAGGAGCCCTCGGAAATCACATACTGGGGGATCCGTGATATGGAAGGCTGTGGTTAAATCCTTCTCACTGGTGGAGAATAATCTGGCTTGGGATATAGGTAATGGAGAAATGGTGAGAGTTGGCAGAGATCCATGGATTGGAAGTGATCAATCGCATTTGTTGCCCGATCATGTTATACATTCGCTGGAAAACCGAGGGATATTCACACTTAATCAACTGGCTGATCAGCGACCGGATGCACCGTGGATTCAATATTGGAAAACTGCGGATGTTTTGGGCTTGGGGGATCCGGAGGCTGTTTTTCTGGGTAATTACATCCATGGATTGAATCGTGCTGGCATTCATCTCTCGGATATGGAGGATGTAATGATTTGGGAACTTGATCCGGCGGGGCATTATACTCCAAAGATGGGCTATCATGTACTTAGCGCTGGAGCTGCTATACGGGATGAGGTCTGGTGGTGGAGATCACTGTGGAAACTTAAATGCCCATCGAAAAACAGACTCTTTATGTGGTGTGCTTTGGAAAACCGGGTGCCGACCTGGGATATTTTGCAGAAAAGGAGTTTCCAGGGGCCGGGTTGGTGTGCTTTGTGTAAAATGGAATTGGAATCCGTAACACACCTTTTCATCCAATGCCGGTTCACGACTGCTGTTTGGAATGAATGCTCAAAACTGGTGGGTTTTGAATGTCGATGGGAAGGAAACTCTGTTGGAGAAGCATGGGAGCAATGGTGGAGATGGGCGCACACTAAAAAACAGAAGATCCTACCTCTGTTGATCATATGGGGGATATGGTTGGCAAGGAATGGGGTCATTTTTCAGGATAAAACGTGCATACCAGAGATTATTGGTACTATGGCGGTGGGTCTGTACAAGGCTTACCCCGAACATGTAAGGGCTGCATAGCAGCGACGGAATATGGATGTGGAAATTGACAGATCTTACTCGTGGGGGTTTTTTGACAGAGCTGCCAGCAATGAGATATGCGGTGGGGGAGCTGTTCTATATTTAACCGATTCTCACTTTTTTACTATCACTATGGGACTTGGGATGGGTACAAACAACTTTGCAAAAGTTATGAGTTTAAAATTATTACTCATATTTGCAGCTGAGCGGGGCATTACTAGGCTGGCAGTTTATGGAGATTCCATGAATACTATAAATTGGACCAACAATACTCAATCATGCAGAGTTCTTAGACTTGCTAATGTACTTCACACTATTCAGAGGCTCAAACAATCCTTTGATCATTTCATATGCCGTCATGTATACAGGGAAAATAACCAAAAAGCGGACCAGGCATCCAAAGAAGGGCAGAATATGGATATCGGCACATGGAAAGCAGTAGAAGAACAGGATGGGCAGAAAACTGAGTTCTTTCTCAGACCTTACATTGCATAAAACAGTTTATGTATATGATAACTAGCTTGAAAAACTATGTTTTTATGTTTTTAGACAATCCTTTTGGGATATCAGTTTATGTATATCAGCATGAATGGATGTTAAAAAAAAATTTGAAGCTTTAAAAGCTAGACAGTCCGCTTGGGACAGAATCATATTTTTGTTGAAAAACAGGGCAGCGACATCTTTTTGCATTTTGAAAGAAGACGTAATAGTCTCATCACGTGAACCATATTTTTTGGTCAATTCACTTTTACAGTGAATACTGAATGTAATTCTGATCTCTTTGGATGAATGGAATTATGCTTTTTTTCTTATGAAAAAAAATAAAAAATTTATTAAATATATATATAATTTATCAAATATATATTTATAATATTTAAAAGTTGGTTAGGTAAGTTCACAGGAAATTGGAAGCATTTCATTTGAGTAAGTAAAGCTTAAAAACCGTGGCTATAACCGTTTTTTAAAAAGGGCGAAACATCATGAAACATCATAAGTACAACAATATTGGAAAAATATATTTATGTGAAATGACTTGATTTAAGATAGGTGACAAATACTTGTTTTTCATGTTTTATTTTTATACTTAATTACTTTTTCTTTCTAATAATTCAAGTGAAAACCAGAGGAAATTTGTCACATCAGAGTTCTACTCCAATGAAAAAGTAGAAAATTGTATTTCAATTTATTTTATTTTATTTTATAATATTTTATTTCCCTTGCTTTCAACATTGAGTTTGTTTTTCATATTTTATGCCCCTTGGTTCTAAGAGAAAATTTGATTGTTGGCTTTCAGGAAAATACTTCGCGTCTTATTCAGGAAGGAGTTGAAAAAAGAAACCAGACCAAGTATTCTTAGCATGAGAACAAGCGTGCAATTCAGCAATAGACATCATATACAAGGTATGGAGCCAATTGAAATTAGAAATACACGAAAAGAAAAAATAAAACAAATACATAACACTGATGCTATTATTAGACAATGTAAAGAAAAAAAACAAAAGGTCGTTTTGAATGTTGAATGTAATAAAAGACGATATCTAGAAAAAGGAAACAATACGCAAAGAACATTTCAAAGTAGCCTAGACAAGGAACATCCCATCGATGTCATTTTACAAAATTACAACCTATATTGCTTACGCAACTTTGCATATACTATTGGAGATTGCTTGTTTGATACTTTCGAAGTATTGCTATGCAATAGATATACATCTATAGAATTGAGAGCAGGCATAATAGAACATTTTGAGGTTTGTTTAGAAAAAGAAGATAGTGAAGCACTAGTATCTTATCAACATGAATTAAACAAATACTCATTGATGGCAATGCATAATGTCAATGATCCAAAGATTTATTTGCAACGCATGTTAAAATCAACCTTTGTTGCTCTACCACTAGAACAAAGAGGCCTTTGGGGAGACATTTTCTGCATACATTGGTTGTCAAAATGGCTCAACATAAGAATAAGAGTATGGTCATTGACACAACTAAAGTCATACTTAGATTTCAATTCATCTCTAAACAACAACGTATATGACATATTGTTTCATGATAACAATCATCTTGCTGGTCATTTTGAACCACTATTATGCAAAAAACAAATTTCCATTATCAGTAGTCATCAACAGAAAGAAACTTCTAGGAAATATGGAAACATAGAAGAACAATGGAAACAAATACAAAGCAAAATGTTAGCGAATGGACTTGAACGAGTTCAAACATTCACTAGTGCTCATGGTGAAAGTTGTTTTGAAACCATTTGTTATTTAAAAAATGACGAATATGATGTGCCTTGCTTGCAACGTATAATCGCACAAACTTTTACCAATGCAGCAATGCAAAGTGATTCTTTTCCAATAGGATACATAGAAAAATATGTCCAAATTGAAATACAGAAAAATATTTCAAGAATAGCAAATTGGCAAGCATACATGGTGCATTTGGCACTTCCATATGAAAAAGGAAACATAGAAGGTGGTCTCTTTGTTTTTGATTGGATAGCCTATATTTGGAACATCGAAATACGGATATGGTCTAGTGAGACAACTATTCTTCTAGCTACATTCCATTTAGTGGAAAAGACATCAAAGATCTTTAATGTTATTAGATATCAAACGGACATAGGGCATTTTCATTTTGAGCCACTGTCTCCTAACACAACAAACATAGAAGCCAAAAACATAACTTTGCGATCTGTTAAAAAAAAAATTAGGAGTAATGTTGTAAGGCAGGAAGAGAAAATGGCCACCAATTTAAACATGGCTAAAATAAATGGGAGATTTAGGCAATGTAAAGAAAAAAAACAAAAGGTCGTTTTGAATCTTGAATGTAATAAAAGACGATATCTAGAAAAAGGAAACAATACGCAGAGAACATTTCAAAGTAGCCTAGACGAGGAACATGCGATTGATGTCATTTTACAAAATTACAACCTATATCGCTTAGGAAACTTTGCATATACTGCTGGAGATTGCTTGTTTTATACTTTCAAAGTATTGCTATGCAATAGATATACATCTATAGAATTGAGAGCAGGCATAATAGAACATTTTGAGGTTTGTTTAGAAAAAAACGATAGTGAAGCACTAGTATCTTATCAACATGAATTAAACAAACACTCATTGATGGAAGTACATAATGTCAATCATCCAAAGATTTATTTGCAACGCATGTTAAAATCAGCCTCTGTTGCTCTACCACTAGAACACAAAGGCCTTTGGGGAGACATTTTCTGCATACATTGGTTGTCAAAATGGCTCAACATAAGAATAAGAGTATGGTCATTGACACAACTAAAGTCATACTTAGATTTCAATTCATCTCTAAACAAAAACGTATATGACATATTGTTTCATGATAACAATCCTCTTGCTGGCCATTTTGAACCATTATTATGCAAAAAACAAATTTCCATTATCAATAGCAATCAACAGAAGGAAACGTCTACGAAATATGAAAACATAGAAGAACATTGGAAACAAATACAAAGTAAAATGTTAGCGAATGGACTTGAACAAGTTCAAACATTCACTAGTGCTCATGGTGAAAGTTGTTTTGAAACCATTTGTTATTTAACAAATGACGAATATGATGTGCCTTGTTTACGTCGTATAATCGCACAAACTTTCACCAATGCAATAATACAAAATGATTCTTTTGCAATACGATACATAGAAAAATATGTTGAAATTGAAATGCAGAAAAATACTTCAAGAGTAGCAAATTGGCAAGCATATATGGTGCATTTGGCAGTTCCATATGACAAAGGAAACATAGAAGGTGGTCTTTTTGTTTTTGATTGGATAGCGTATATTTGGAAGATAGAAATACGCATATGGTCTGCTGAGACAACTATTCTTCTAGCTACATTCCATTCAGTGGAAAAGGAATCAAAGATCGTTAATGTTATTAGATATCAAACGGACATAGGGCATTTTCATTTTGAGCCATTGTCTCCTGACAAAAGAAGCAAAGAACCCAAAAACATATCTTTGCGATCTCTTAAAAAAAGAATTAGGAGTAATATTGTAACACAGGAAGAGACGATGGCCACCAATTTAAACATGCCTAGAATAAATGGGGGGAAATTAAGTTCAGAATATGCAGCATGCAAAGAAAGTAACAAAATTGTAAAAAGAAAAAGGCAAGGGTGTGCTTATCAAATTAGAAAAAGACAAAAAAAAACGCTCCAGAACATTGGCCGAGCAAGAATTCGAGAAAAATATTGCTGACATGCCAATATACAACTGTTCAGTTTGTAGTCGCACTTTCTTTAGAAAGGAATTGGCATGCATTGAACAAGTATGTACACAAAAACTTGAGATTGATAAAGAAGAAAGAAAGTCTGGAGGACACCCAATCATCAACTTACAAAATCAATACACTTGCAAATCTTGCAAAAAAACTTTGCTAAGGGAAGAGATACCCAAATTCGCATGTCCACAAAATATTAGGCGAAATCAGAAAATAAAGGTATTGAAGGAATTGAATGAACTAGAAGAAAGGCTAATATCGTTGAGATTACCTTTCTTACAAATTAGAGAACTAGGTAAAAAACATAGAGGACAACAAATGGGTCTAACAGGAGGTGTTATCAATGTGCCTACCAATACATCTCGAATTCAACATGCATTGCCTCATGACATAAAAGAAATTGACACAATTGCAGTGGCAATTAAAAAAAGGCTATGTTACAAAAATGTTTATGCTTTTGGTCGCATTCGTGTACACATGGTCATGAAATCATTGAAACAACTTTGCAAAACCATGTTGTACAAAAAGGAGAAAGTTATAATAAACGAAAATTGGAAACAAATGTTCAAAGAGACCAAAGATGCATTTGAAAGTGATTCTGATGAAGAAGTTGACAACAACAATGACGAAAACAGTACATAACTAATAACAAAAACATTACTGCATGGATTCACTGAATCACATAGCATATATGATCTTCAAAATAATCAAATAAACATTGCTCTTGCAGAAGGGTACATGCCATTAGGAATTTTCCAAGACAAATATTCAGAGGAAATGAGTTTCCCTACACTCTTTTATGGACAAACTCGATCTGATGATATTAGAAAAAATTTTACATACCAAAAAACTGTTCAATGGGAGTTGCTATACAAAGACCATGAATTTGCCTATCACACCACAAACTTGTTTTACAAGACAGTTTGTATTATTCTCAAGCAAGTGTTGAATTGTATCTGGATTAGGATAAGAAAAGGGCAGCTCAAGGGAAGGAAACTACTAGCAAAAGATGTCAAGTCTAGGCCAAATTTAGATCGTATACTGAAATCAGATATTGGTTACATGGATCTCAAATCAATACGCACATCACCAGACTACTTTCTAAATTTACGTAGAAACCTTTATGCAATGATTCGGCAATTAGGCCCACCAACATTCTTTGTGTCATTCAGTAGTGCAGAACATCGCTGGAAACCACTGATAAATGCACTGAAGCATATAAAATAAAAATGCAAATTAGCTACTGAAAACAACATACAAGAAGATGAAGTTGAAACCTTGATAAGAAATGACCCAGTAACTTGTGTAAGATATTACAGAAATAGGGTGAATGCTCTGTGCCAACTAATATCTCATGATCACAAATACTATGGCGAGATAAAAGACCACTTCTTTGTGACAGAGTTCCAGAACAGAGGAAGTCAACATGAGCATGGCTTACTATGGATAAAGGATGCACCTATCTATGGAACAAGCACAAATGCTGAGATAGAGGACTTTGTAGATAGGTATTTGTCTTGTGACTCAAGAATACTCTCAAATGATTTGAAAACAATTCAACATCACCACCATACAAAATCTTGTAGGAAAAAAAAATATTTCATTGTAGGTTCAATTTCCCCATTCCTCCAATGAGCAAAACAAGAATACTTGAACCAACAGAATTAAATGATCATAGGACAAAGGAAAATACAAAATTGATTTTTGATCATTTAGAGCACACTAAATATAGTGAAAAGGACACCTTTGATAGTTTTCTGGAGAACTTGGGTTTGAAAGAAGAAGAATACATAGATGCTGTTAGATATAGCTTAAATCGAAGAACAATCCTACTAGAGAGAATACCAATAGACATATGGACTAATAGTTTTTGTCGTCATATGCCAGATATTTGGGATGCCAACACAGACTCCCAATTTGTACTTGATTCATATGCTGCAACTGCATATTGTAGCTCTTACATGACAAAGCTTGATAAAATAATGACATCAACGTCTAGGCATATACGAGAAGAACACCAACAAACAAATGTTGACATTGTGAAGACAATAACTAGGCTTGGAAAAGCTTTATTAAACCTGCAACAAATGTCTTCACAACAGGCTGTATATATTGTTCTATCTCTACCTTTAAACAGAAGTTCAAGAAAATGTATATTTATCAATACTTCGTCCAAAGACCAGCGTGCATTTATTTTGAAAAAACCAAAAGACTTGCAACAAGAACCAGACAACTCAGAAGACATAATATGTGCATCGATCATTGATTACTATCTACAACGTCCTGCAACCATTGAGCATGTATGCTTAGCAGAGTTTGCATCAATCTATACAAAAAAGGGAAAAAGACGAAGAAATAGTGATGCTCTGTATATCATTAGATATGTGAAATATAGTGAGCATAAAGATCCAGATAACTACTACAGAGAGTAGTTAATGCTATATGTCGCATATAGATTTGATGAAAACATTTTTAGACAACAATACTCAACTTGGAACAATGCATTCCTTAGCTTGAAAGATATCATACAACAAAATCAACAAAAGTTCACGTATTCGATAAATAAAGCATGGGGTGATCTTGATATTGCCTCGGCTATGCTTGAAATTAGAGATTATCAAGTGTTCAATAGGGACACAACTAAAGAAGATGCATCAATTTTCAATGATACACTCTTCAATGACAATAAAGACTACGAAGAATACAATGTTGACAATGACGTTCAACATTTCTAGCGCTTGAAAAAAATTAAAACATCAGTCAATAGGCCTTATTGTATTGTAAAACAACCACATATATTAGACAACATATCATTCTTTGACATGAGAAGAAAATTAAACAAAGAACAAGCAACCATAATGAAAGATATAGTCACTAGGAAGAAAAAGGCACCGAATGAACCAATTTATTTGTTTCTGACGGGAGGTGCAGGGACAGGCAAAACATTTACTGCAATAGCAATATTCCAATCGCTTATGCGCATGTATAACAGTAGAATTGAATATGACCCACTTAAATTAAAAGGAATCATAGGAGCCTATACAGGAAAGGCAACATTTAGCGCAGGAGGTGTCACTCTACACTCTGCATTCTACATGCCCTTTAACAAAGCACAATATCTACCCCTTAATAACGAAAAGGTCGATACAATAACAAAGCACTACGAACAACTTTTTGTTGTGCTAATTGACGAAGCATCGCTTGTTGGGTCAACATTCCTGTACCAAATTGACAAAAGATTGCGAGAAATAAAACATAGCCCTACAAGATACTTTGGAAATGTCGACATGATATTTTGTGGGGACTTGTATCAAGCACAGCCAGTCAAAGACTCTTTAATATTTGAAACCCCGATATTGAACAAACAGAAATTGTCATATAACTTTTGGCAAGAAAAGGTAAGATGCTATGAGTTGCATATGCCAATGCGTCAAAGAGACCAAAATTTTATAAGAATATTGAACAAAATGAGACTGAATAAACAATCTGATGAGGATATAGAATACATAAATCACCATTGTTATAGATCATCACCACTGGATCCATTATTTACCTATTTGTTCTACAAGAACAAAGATGTCCAATGACATAATGAAAAAATGCTTTCTCAGATTGATGAAGAATTGATTGTTCTCAAAGCAATTGATGAAGTTGCAAATAGTCAAGAAAACATCACAGCTTATGAGAAGGCAACAACATTGCCATCCAATATACTAGTTAAAAGAAACATTTTGGTCGAACTATATGCTGGAAACTATAACATAGAAGATGGTCTTGTTAATGGTGCCGATGGAGCAATGAGAAGTTATTCATATGGTAAAAAAGAAATGGATATTGTTTGGATAGAATTTGTTGACCCAACTATTGGCAAGATGCAAAGAAAAAGGTTCAATGAATTATATGACAACAATATTTCACCAAGTTGGACACCAATATTTCGTATTGCAAAACCGTTGCCATGCGCTAGAGGAAATAACCAAACTACAATACGAAAACAATTTCCTATACAGCTAGCATGTGCTAGAACAATACATAGAGCACAAGGATTGACTCTAGACAAACTTGCATTTAATCCAATCAACATTAGGGCACATGGATTAGTTTACACAGTGTTGTCACGAGTCAAATCCATGGATTCATTGTTTTTAGTCGAAAAGTTGTCACAACAAAACTTTTATGTAAACAAAAAAGTGACAATGGAAATGGAGCGACTACTTGTACATGGTTCATGAAAATTGAAATGTGTACAGAGTTCAGTTACATGTTCCAACAAAATTTCAATTGTAACTTTGAACACACGTAGTTTATATGCACATCTTGACGACATTTTACAAGATGAAGACCTTATGAATAGTATGATCCTCTGTTTTCAAGAAACACGAATAGATTTCCCACCAAACAGAAACAAGTTTTCGAAGTACAATTTTAATGCAACATACACTGTCCATGGTGTTCTTTCTTGTATAGATAAAAACATAACCATAATTTCGACAAAAAGCTTTTCTAGTCATAGAGTAGAGCTTGTCATGTCACAGATCTATGTTGAGAAGCATATTTTTATAATGAACATATACGTTGCTCCACTTGCACCAGTATCGACAGTGATAGAAACAACCTCAATGGCCAGAGAACAAATTTTTCATAGTAATTTTATATTCATAGTCATTGGTGATTTCAACATAGACATTCATCGAAATACTCAAAGAAGCAAGCAACTCCAAGACTATATGCATTCTCAACAATTGCAAGAGATAACAAACAGATTCACTCCAAAAACAGAAACTCAAATTGACCACATATGGACAAATCTACCATTTGACCATTGTGAATTCAATGTATTAGATGCATATTGGAGTGACCATGATGCCATTCATGAGCCTGAATATAATTTAAATTCGTATTAAACAATTAGCTCATGTTCATCCATAATTCTAAAACAAAAAACATTCATTTCAAAGTGATTGTGTCCATCAATTTCTACAAGAGACTCTTCAAATATCTTTTCCAGAATACAAATTGAACATTTTAGAAACAACTTTC
Source organism: Larix kaempferi (assembly GCA_027924585.1). Lineage (NCBI taxonomy): Eukaryota > Viridiplantae > Streptophyta > Pinopsida > Pinales > Pinaceae > Larix > Larix kaempferi. The sequence goes on from BSBM01000727.1 coordinate 4,572,453, forward strand.
CTTCATAGATCACCTTCCATCAATACAACATTCACAATTGCAATTTTGCATCTGCGCATTGCTATTCCTATGCTTTACTGGTAGCTTGTTTAATGAAATTAATCTTCAATGCTGAACTTAAATTTCAGTGTCCATAGAATGGAACCATTTTCTCTTATTCAAATATCTATCAACAATAGTCAGTGGAACCACAATTAGAAGCATAGAACATCATTTTCCATAGAACAACATGTTCTGGCATGATGGCAAATCATTTTCCATCAAATTGAAGGTATCTTTTCTTGTCCTTATTTTCGTCTCATAGAAAAAAGTGATTACATTTTTGACATTGATTCAATGCTTGCGTGAACACTATATTAAATGTAGATTTATATCATCCGTCAATTTGCTTTTTGTTGACCAGATTTGATGGTACACTTGTACTGTAACTAGCAAACTAAAGCACGCTTTAGCTACTTGAAGTTTACCGTAACTAATCTAACTTCTTGTCCAATTTTTTTTTACTTGATTGTTCTCTTATGTGATAGGTACCTCTGTTGGATATAGCAACATGAAAAGACAAATGGAAGGTCAGCCAGAAAAACAAGCAACGCAAGCAGAGGAGAAAAGGTGGATACAACTAAATCAAAAGAAAATTTCAAGAGATTCCCTTTTGTTTTTGCTCTAGCTAACTTGTGTTTGATTGTTTTCAATGGACAAAAAACAACAACAACCAACACAATAACTATTGAAGAATTGACAAGCTGCAAAATAGGAGACGTTGAAGGGGTTGTAATTGTTAAATATAAAGCAATGCTTGACAAACTAAACATGACAAATGAGATTTTGCGAGCAGACCTGATAGATGCAAAAGTTGAGATGACAGTTACCTTAAACGCACATGGCAATATGATTCACCAGTATGAAGAAAAACTTGCTCCAGGAAAAAACATCCATGTTAGAAATTTTGAAGTTGCACCAGCAACTAATTATGACCATGGTGATTGCGACTGTATTTTGATAGTTGACTACCATACGACTATAGAAAACATAGAATCCGTTTGTAAAGAATACTTCTTTATACCAAACGCAACTATCAGAAGACTTCTATCAACAACAGATCAGTATACACTTGGAACAATCGCAGCAATTGTAACATCTGCAAATAAATTAGGCATACAACGGCTGCTTGAAATCAGAGATGGCCACTCAGAAAAGGACAAGGCAACTGTAAGACCATTTCTACCTATTCATATTTGTAAATATTATCTTTTTTGTCTTTATTCCTACTATAAATAACAAAAAAATAGACTTGACATAAACCTCTTTTTAAAATTTAGATACATTTATATTCAACGTTCGACGCAGAGTTCAATGCAATTGAAGAACAACTTTCAAAAAAAGAGTTCCCTATTTTCCTATTCAGAAACCTGGTAAGACGAAAAGATTTCCAGCCAGGTACACTGCGTACAGGGAAATCAACATTCATAACAACACTAAAAGTAGAGAAGCCATTGAATGATCTAACAACATTGCTGGAGTCCACAAATGAGGTAAGCCACCAAAACTATATAAACATACATTATAGCAAACATATTTTCCATAAATAGATTTCACTAACAAGTGACATTGGATAATGTCAAATAGGTTCAAGGCACATTGCATGTAGCAAACATATATTCCAATCCATTTCAACCCACATGCTCAAAATGCAATTTAGCCATAGAAAATTTTGTAAAAGTGCAAGGCACAACTATACATTGTGCCAAATGTAGCAGTGAATTCTCTGTCACCTATTTGCATCGATTAATCTGTACCATAGTTAGTACAGAAAATGCAAAAGTATCGGAAAATGCGAAAATCTCATGCATACTGAAAGATGACATTCTAACAAAGGTCTTCCCAGATCTGATTGCACTCTCATACGAAGATTATCTAAAAAAAAAATCTGTTTTTGTCTACATGTTACGCGACTTTTTTATTGACGGGAAGTTTACACTCAATTATGAAAACATAATTCTTGACATCAAGAGATAAGCCACGCAATGAATGCATTATGCAAACAGAAATTTCAATGAAACAGGTACGTATTGCGCTTTTCAATTTATTTAGAGTTAAAATTTGCAAAATGCTAAATACATTCTTACACTTTCTTCTATTATGTATTGCAGATATGTTGCCAACCTTGGAAATACAAATAGATAAAGCAAATTTCTATTACCTGTACAAGAATGCCGAGGTTGACATATTTCTTTTTTGACTTAGAACTCTGCAAACAATTGCTTACTTCTAGCAGTCCAGATTTTTGGAAATGTGAAGTGCTTTCAGTATTGGTATTTCAACTGTTCTAGCAATTGACATCAGAACACATATTGACCTACGTTACTTATTAGCTACTTATAAAAACTTTTGTTCTCTTGTTAGTTTCACTGAATACACTAGTTTTTTTGTTCTCATGTTAATTTCACTACGCCTTGAAGGCAACCTGTGGAGCGTCATCACAATATATAGTAAATGTTCATGTAATATAATATACCACTTTTATAGTTTTCAGCTATATAATTCTTTAGGTTAATATCATTTTAATTTTTTCCAATTTACTATCTTTTATGGTTGCTGTTGAAAAAACCTTAAATATGGAAATTTAGCACAAAATTGCAAAATGCTCTATAACCTAGTTTTTATATTTTGTTTAATATTTTTATCTATATGAGGATTACAAAAATTTCATCTGCAACTCTTTGTAAAACAAGAATCTTGTCTAAGATATTTTCATGCTAGGAGCAAACAAAAATATTAAAGGAATCAACTTTCAAAGCTTCATTGAGGGCTCTCTATGGCCCCAATGCTGATGTTTTAGGCGAAGAGGCTAAAATTAAAGTACAAAGCCTTTGGTTTTTAACATTGGCATTCTTTGGTTTCTTCCTTCTTGTAATATGACAATGTATTAATGCTCATTTGCGAAATCTATTTTACTCATCCTAGTTCTCTTGCCATTTATTTTCTCTATTCAACAATTTTCTTGGATTTGTTTTTCCCTTGCTCAATATTGCAGTGAAAATGATGCTCTCGTGCTTCAACATAGTTATGTATTGGGAATTATTGTTTATAAAAGGGATATGCCTGCAACTAATACAAACGTCTTGGTCCATGCCAAAGTGCAATGAAAGCAAACAAACAACAAACTAGAGTCAAAATATCTAACCTTATTGAGCAAAATATATGCACTCCCTCTTAGTATAAGTTTTGAGTTTCCCCATGATACTATAAAAGCAAAAATACTACATGTTTTTCCCTTGCTTTAACTACGTAAGTAGATCAATAGTCTACTACATTGAACAATGTGTACTTAATATTTTAGATTGATTTTAAATTTTGACTATTTCAAGGTTTTTTCTGGCAAGTTGCCTTTGATTTGCTTCTATTGCAATAGTTGAATATAGAATTAATGCTATTGTGTTCTATTGCATCTGCATTTACAAACCTGTTGGTAAGTTCCCACTACTAATTACCTAGCTAACATTTTCATCATAGACCAAACAATCAATTGACCTTCATTTTACCTTTAGTGGTCTAACTAATTTTTAGGGCCTGCTATTTGCAAATTGGATATCATAAAAATAAATAAAAAACCTCTTGAACCTTTGGATGGGCTTGCTGCAATACTTATGTTAATTGTTGCACTTGAACAATCATTTGTACAAGTCTTGATAAGTTCAAACATATGTGTATTGTCCATTGTACGACAACGTGGTGATTTTTATTCCCATTAATTCATTAATGACCATCAAAGTCTACGGTCTTGATGTCATGTTTGCTTGTGGGAAAGTTTGAATTTGAGGCCTTGTTTGTGAGCCTTTTTGACAATTGTGATGGTACCATTATTTTCTTTTTATTCTTTTAACCCTTAAGTAGTATTTCATGGGGGATGTTGTTAATAATATTGAGTGTGTAAACGTAACTAGATGTTGTTGAGAACCAATTGATGTTTTAATTAGTTAACTAAATTTGGCTAAGTTGTTCAATGGTGAGATGTTAGGTTGTGTAAACCTAAACTTGATTTTGTTGTGAAATGAAATAACATGGAGTGTCGCTGGACAATCAACTGGCAACTAACAAATGATTTCTTTCCAAACATGATCATATGAAGTCAATTGTTTGGAGTTAACAATTTTTTGGGCATCTCATTAGAGAGCATTGTTGTACACTATCTCGGTCAATTTGTCAGTTATTAGCATTGATATTGTTGCATGATTTGGCATAATTTATGTTTTCATCTTCCAAGATTAAGGTTACTTGATCAATAGCACTATGATTTTGGAGACTAATCTTGAACATTTTTTTGCAAAATTGTTCTAATCTTTTGTCACTAAGCTCTTGTTGCTTATACTTTCTGTGTAGATATGTTTTCTATTTTTCTACTTATGATTGTTAGAAAAATATGCACAAAAAAGGAAAAGACAAAAAAATGAACACTAGAGCCTTATTTGGAAATTTAACAAATGGATCTGAAATAATTTCCATGTTTTCTGCATGTTTGTTTAATTTCACTGCTCATATGAACAACATGTTGCTACAGGCTTGTCATTCATTGTGTCTAATGAAACATCCTTATCCTTTCATTTTATATTATTTTATGGACTTGTGAATCAATAATCTATTGAAGCGTTCTTTAAAATTTGAAACATAATTAGAGTATTATATCATGTAACTTATACGGCTTGTGTTTTTTATTTTTATTTTAAATGTGAGAATGGAATCTAGGAAGGTCAATTTATTCTCAAGGTTTTTTAATTTATATGGTAGGTGTCTTTCATGTATATAGTAAGGTGTAGTCTAATTTTTATTATTTAGAATTTTGTTTTCTTATTGCAATCATTTTTTATTAAAATGATGAATATAAAATCATTATTTAATCTTCTATAAATTTAAATAACATTGTATTTACAACTTTAATTAATATTACCAAATTTTATTTAATAATATATAACATATATTTACACGTATCAATAAAATAATAATTTTTATAATTATCATTTAATTTATCTTCACTAACTAAATAAATCCACATTTCAAAAGAATGAATTCATATAAGTTGTGAAGAGAAAGTACGTAAATATGTATCTATTAATTAAAATTTAATAAATGATAATAAATAAAAATTTAACAAATATTTTGGACACAATGATTTAGATACTAAAATATCAATCTACGTAGTGATTTAATTCACAATAATGTAAATAGCAATTATTTTGAATTTTTTCTAAAATTCAAAAAATTCAGAGGGGTCCCCAAGTTTACCTTCAAACAAATAAACAAACAAACAAATTTAACACTACTAGTCTTACTTAATTATTTTACCTTTTGATTTTTAATTATATATTGCTATTGCATTAAAATATTTACAAGAGGCAGGTATAGCAGCTTTGCTGCTAATTTAGCTTGTTTAAGTTAAAAATCTATCTCGTCATCATTCATGCCCATAGCAAAGCATTATTTAGAAACCCACCATTAAAGTGGTACTGAATGTCTAGATATAACCTCAACAACAATATGGCTTTTCCTTCCATTTTTAAAAATAAATTATTTTTTATTTAAAATAATAATTTAATGTGTATAATGGTAGGCTTTTTAAAACTGTTACAATTTATTCAGTAATTATGGTTTTAAAATTAAGTTTATGATACATCACTATGATTTTATATATAAGAGAGAAACCAACCCTTGGACTTTGGATATGTAAAGGAAGTAGTTTTGTCAAACCAAAAACATAGGATGACCATAACTAGTTTATGTTTAAGCCACTTCCATCCTAGTAGTACTCTTACCACATGCCTTTGTAATTCATCTAGCATGGCTCATAGCTTAATTTTACGAATATTGAGAGTCAAACTCTCAATGTTCCTTTGTACCTCTTGTAATACATGTATAACCTTTGGCCTTACTTACCAACCACAAATTATTTTTGCTCATTGCACTAAATGACCTGGTTATCAACTACTATACACATTCCACTTTCACTAGCAAGAACAAAAGTCAAATCCTTTATATAATGTATTTCTACAATATGCCATCATTTTTTTAACTTTTTGAAAGTGCTTCATTTTAAATTGTATAAGCATTACAATTGGTCTCATTACTTAAAATGTCACAAAGCAAATTCTGCTCTTTGTTTTTTCTTTTAGTTTTTCAAGACAATTACATAATCTTAGGAAAAGAGAGAAGAATATTAACGAGTATATATATTTTTAAATTGGACATCTATATTCGTAAATTGGACATATATATTAGTATATTTTTCAATTACTCATTTTCCAAATCGTTCCCATATCAAAATTCCACGTTATTATTATAATTCATTAAAGTGCATGGTATTATATATTGAAACCTCTTTTACAATGAGCTCATTTTCCAATTCAATTCTCCTTTGAATATTAATTGGTAGTGTGGCATTGGAGTTATATAGGGTTAATTTTGGTATACTTTTCTTTTATATGCATGCGTCTCATAGTATATATTACATCAACATTAGAAAATCACATGAAGACACCTCCTTATTTTATATGTATACTCAAATTGTCCAGGAACCCCATTTATGAACATGAAATCGTTTCTATGTTTATAGTGTTTTTAAAAATTAAGTTGTTAAGATATACTTACTTCTGAAAAGTGATTATAAATTTAAAGGATTTTAGATTTAATATTTTCATAACATGTTTTTTTAATCTAGATTATTTAGCAACAAAATAAAATATCATACTTATAAATAATATGTTTTCCTTAGTAGGTTTTCTTGAATTATCTCCTTGAAAAGTGACAAAAAAACATATTTTGATCAAACAACTTCTCACTACACTATGTCAACATTTTAAAATGTTGTTTTTAAAAATTGCACCACATGTTTTTCCACCACTTGCACACACTAAAGGACCTATATTATTTCATAACAAAAAAATTGATAACATTTCATTATGACCATGCTTTTGGATATTACACTATATCAAAATTTTATTTCCTTTACTTTTACTTTACACTCTTATTGTTACTTTCCTTAATAAAAATTAGACCCTTAAAATAAACTTTGTAAATTTCCAACCAACTAAAATCCTCCACATGAGGTCACAAAACAATTATTTTAGTTAGGTAGGATTGAATGGGCTAGGCATCCATTAATTCCCTCCAATCTAGTTTCATTAGGAATAGTTTTAAACATAGCATTGTTGACTTATAGGGTGCTTTATAAATCTTGCTATAAGCAAGTGTTCAAAGAAAACCCGTATCAGAAGTGCGTTGTGCCCAAGGAGGTTAAAGCCGAGGTATAGTTGCCCTGCTCTCCCCTATGAGTCACTCAACTCGTTGTAGGGAGACGACACTATACCGTGGAGGCTGAACCACTGATCCACACTTGACGCAAGATATCTTAGTGGCCAAACTTAGGACATCTCCAAGGAGCAATTGTGAGTGCAATTGACTCCTGAAGTCAACTATTGCCGTTGATAGGTGTTGCCAAGTCTTCTAGATTGGAACATTTTCCCCATCGTCAGTAGAACTGCCTCTTTGTTACCTTCACTAGTCAATTGGTGTGTGGATCCGATTATCACCATCAATTGTGCTTTTGGAAGGCCCAGTTACATTTCATAGGAAGGTCATAAGGTCTCTTAGGTAATTTACACTTGTTTTTATTTATACATATAAGCTACCTAACTTGTAATTAAACATAACCTACATGTTGTGACTCTTTCACTAAACCAACTTTGCACATATCACTCACTTTTTGCACCTTTTACACTTATTCTTCTTTATAAATACAAGCTACGTAACTCATAATTAAACATAACCTACATGTTGTGACTCTTTCCCTAAACCAACTTTCCACATATCACTCATTTTTTCTCCTTATTGCATTTGTTGTGGTTCACATGTTACATTTTTTTGGATGGATTCCCTCACTCACCTGCTGCAATGTCCACACTAGACCTACTACAGTCATGCCCACCCCCAACAAAATGCATTACTCAATGCAATGCATGCCGTCGATCCTTCCGACTCACTCATCGTGACTTTGATCTCGACAAATTTAAGTCACGCTTGCACTCCTACCATCCATCCATGTTTGTTCTATATGTAAAAAATCTTATCCTAGTCTCCATTTCTGCTTTTTTAATCGCCACCATGCCTGTTGTAGATGTTATTTAGAAACAAAAATCCCACCGCTTCTCCTTCTAGAACAACATGGACCCTTCTGAACAACCCCTTGTTCTATCCATCCTTACACAAGTTTAAGAAATGATCATTTCACGTCTCAACCTTGTTTTGCATGTAACCCATGCTCGTGGTGGAAAATACAAATATAGTGGTCATACAATAAGCTTTCCACAAGACATTTCAACCATCCTCAATTTTTTGCATCAACGTGTTGAAGACTTGGACATTTTAGATGTCACTCGCAAAAGCTTCAACCTTGGACATTTGAGTTGGTAACATTGTCCAGTCACTTTTGGATTTTATATCACACATTTTTTTCTTCTTTAAACCCCTTCCTATTTCTTTGTTAAAAAAATCATCATTTCATGGAATAATATGGTTTAATATTGTCTTTATTGTATCATTTTGTAAATATTGGTTATGACATTGCATTCCTGAGATTGACTTGATTTATTTCAAAGTTTTTTATATTTAAGGCATAAATGTTTGTTATTTTAGATAAGATTGTTGATTATTCGCAATACCTAAATGGCCCCTTTTTTAACTCTCCCCTGACACCCAATTTCCTTGTATTTTCTTTTTCCTCCTAGGTAACAAATAATGACCACCCCTTTGACCGAACATGCCATTGAATTACTACTTGCACTAACCTCCGACATGCAATCGTTCCTACAAATTTTTGATGTGGAGCAAGTCAAATCTATTCACACCTCAACCATGAGATACCGGACAACAATATGTAATGGGACACACATGCACCACACCATGCTTCCATCAAATTTCAATTCCCTCATCGCTTTAGGAAGACTTCAACAAGGGTCTATTATACACCTTAAGAAATGGACATGTGCAGTTCTCTGCCAATGCATGTAAGCTTCATTTTTTATTCTACTACTATGTTTTCATTTTTTCCCATTTAGTGAAATCATTCTTTCTTTGTTTTCTTATTTGTTTTTTCCCTTGCGTAGGTCTATCTTACTACAGGACTTTGACGTCATCAATGCCTGTGCATCATTAATTGGCCACCCAATCGCTATTTCTCACCCACCTTCTCTTGAAACAACTTCCCCATGCTCTTCAATGCAAGAACCACCTCAAAAGAAACAATGCACACTTCTTCAAAGTGCTTCAACATCCACTGTTGAAACAACAATTCCTATCAATGAATTGAACCCCTACAGCTCAAACTGGTCCATAAAGGGTCATATCTAGGATAAATCAACCCTTCGCCACTTCAATAACTAGAAAGGCCCTAGGAAGGTGCTTGGATTTGACTTTATTGATAAGGACGAGGGAGAAATACACATCACTTGCTTTAATGATTCTGCAGATGCTTTTTATGATCAAGTGTTTCTTGGCCATGTCTACCTCATTTCCAAAGGTACTATTGTAGCTAGGGTTTTACCCCTAGCTTGTGCCAATGAGCACCTACTAAGGAGAATGGACTCCTTAGTAGCAGTTCAGTATATTAAACTAATAATGCAATAAACAAAACATTAAATTATTTCTAATACAAGCATTAAGCATAAACACCAAAATGAAAGAATGTCTTTGTATTGATGTTACCTTGAGTGTCAAGGTTGGTGAAGCCCTTTGCAGTGTCCAAGAGGATGCTCCAAGCTCCAAGAATGCTCCTTCTCCTTCTCCAATGTTGGGGATGGGCCAAAGGTGGCTCTCAAGGTGAAACTAGTTCAAAGGTGGACTAGGGTTTCGAGAGAGATTTTGGCAGAGTAAGGGTGCTTGTGATTGTGGATATGGAATAAGGGATCTCCATCACCTATTTATAGTTTTTTGGTGGTGGAGTGCTGACCCATGGTTTTGGGAAACACATGGTTTTAGGCAGCTGTATAGGGTTTTTTCCTCCTTTTCCTCATTATTTTATATTTTTATTCCCCTTTTTAGGGGATTTTTGCTATTTTTGGAGGAAAAGGGGGTTTTTTAGCCTTTTTTAGGCTATTTTGATGGTTTTGTGGCCTTTTGGAGGCATTTTAGGCCTTTTGGAGGCTTTTTAATGGGATTTTTTGGGATTTTAATGGAAATATGGTAGGAAAATGGACAAATGAGCCATGTAATGTGGTAAATGAGCTAGTGAGCACTTTTTGGGTGTTAACAGATTGCCCCCTGATGTGCGAGGGCAGGAGCTCATCGTATGGCCGATGGACATCATAAGTCATGAATGGTTTTCCTGGGTGTGGAGAGAAGAGAAGAAACAAACTGAAGCCCGGAACAACGATCCCGAACAACTGCAAGAACTAAAAGTACATAACCTCAATAAAGGACGAGGAATCATCTGATCATATGGACGAGGCGGGCATTCCCATGCTCGTATCAGGATATAACATAATAACAACAATGGGGTCCAAAAATGGGGACCTGAAATATACATGACCTCAAATACTGACTGAGGAATAATCTCAATATATGGACGAGGCGGGCATACCCATGCTCGTATCAAGATACATAAATATAACTGTGAGGCCCAAAAAAGGGGACCTGTAAGATACATGACCACTGTGTACATCATAAGAGTCCAGAGGGGACACAAATCTGGGACATACTGCTGAGTGGATCATGTGTGAACTGCAGAACTGGTGCACCGGAACAATCAACAGTGCTACTGAGTGTGGTACCAAAGGAACTGATGAGCTGCTGGATCATAGTGACTGGGGTCATACTCTCCATGGTACACTGAACTGGAACTGATCTGGAACTGAAACTGGGTACTCAAGGAAGCATGAAACTGGATGGCTTCCGAATACAAACGCCAACGCAGCCCGGACATCCACGGGAACATACAACTGGGCGTTCCGAAGTGACTCACCAATGTGCTAGAGTCGGGGGAAATCCGGGGTCTTCGACAACAAACTGATGGAATATAATCCTACGCGATCCTCAACGATGCGATCAAGGTGCTGAAGTCGAGCATGTGAGGAACAACCACTCGGAGAGGCAATGATGTCTCCTCTCAGAATGATCCGTAGGCACTTACCACAGATGGTGATAAGTCCAAGGCGTAGGGACCTCTGGGCCTATCCTCTGGAATAGAGGAGCTGTCGTCGACAGAGGGAGACCTGCCCCTAGCAAGGCAATGATGTTTCCTTGACAGGAGCGCGAGGTACAAGACCGAAATGTGATAGTGCTGATGGCAGGACTGATAAACTGTGGGGGGACAACTGGGCAAGTAGAGCGGGTGGACTCAAACTTCCTTTGTTCAGAGTATGATAATGGAAGTGATCTGGCAGCATATGAAACTGACTCAGGGGAAAGGGATCATAGCTGTAATGGATCTGGGGGAAGAACTGGCTGAGGGATACTCAAGCTTGGTGTAACATGGCAGGAGACTGCAGAATACTCTGAACAAAGGCGACCTAATTGGGGGTGCTGCCGAGATGATCGATCATAGTGCCATGAGGCACGGGAGGATACTTCTTCATGGGTTAAGGAACTAGAAGAAGTGTGTGGATAAAAGATACTGTCGTGTGGATTTTACGAGCCCAGGACAGTGCATGCTCGTGGTTGCTTTCAATTTTAAGGAGTCTGAAAGCGATAAGAAGACTCTGAAGTGATGGAATGGTACTGTCGTGTGGATTTGACGAGCCCAGGACAGTGCATGCTCGTGGTTGCTTTCAATTTTAGAGAGTCTGAAAGCAAGTAAGAAGACTCCAGGGGGTTGCTTTTTCGTAGATTTAGTCTCCAAGGCCCAAAGAAGCATAAAAGGATGCAATGAAGAACTCTTCTAGCCGGTGTGACTAGAGTATTCCTTTTTCGTAATTAGTCTACCAGGTCCGGAAAAGGGTTAAACTTATACCAGATAGACGCCCTTTCAGGTACTTTAACGAGCATGAAAGGAAGCAAGATTGCTCGGCGATCTTTTCATTCTTTTAGGAGTCAGAAAAGAGCTTAACGGAAACTCCCTAAGTGCCTTTTTCGTAAAGGACTTGTCCGGCCCGAAAAAGGGATAAAATTATACCGAACAAAAGGAATGGCCAGGCAAGGAGGAAGTGTTCAATCAAGGTTTAGGAATGATGACCAAGAACGAGGGTAGGTGGGAACACTGATGGACCTCCTTGCAGGGTAGATGAAATGGTGGCAAAATAACGAAACATTTGCAGTATGACAGGAGTGAATGGCTCATGTAAAAATGTGGAACAATCCGATGGCGGCCGATGTGGCACGCAAACCGAGGCAGCAAGGTGTTGGGACACAATGTTGGAATTGTACCAAGTGAGAGCGAGAAATGATCTCAAGCATCATCACGGGCTCGGAAAAATGAATCCGGCGATATAAAGGATGTTAAAAACGGGTGGCGGCCGATGTGGCACGCAAACCGAGGTGACGGGGGCCTTTTGAAAAACGCCCGGAAAAACTGGAGGTGAGAGCGAGAAATGATCTCTAGCATCATCACCAGCTCGGAAAACTGAATCCGATGATATAAAACATGTGAAAATCGGAGAACGGCCGATGTGGCACGCAAACCGAGGCGACTAGTGGTGTCTGAAAAATGGGTAAAAAATGACAGGACAAAAATAATGCAACGAGGTGACCATCATGACGGTCACGTCGCGCTGATTCCAGTGGTGGAAACGGTTTGTAAAAACAAAAAACAAAAAAGAAAGTACTGTACAATGCGGACCAAAATGGGGCCGCGAATTATTCTATGGATAGAGAGTCCGTCGGATGCAACCCATCATGGGGGTTGTGTAAAGGGAGGCCCTTAGAGGTGGTTTCAGTAAGACCATGGAGGTCCTCCGGTCGTGTGTCGATGTGATGGTTGAGAATGGCGGTGTCGAAACCGGGCATTCCGTTAGAGGGCCAAGCAAAGACATCACGGAACTTTTGGAAGAGTTGTATATAATCCTCAATCTCCCGCTCGCTGCAGGAGGCTCCTAAAGTGATAAGTTCAGGGGCAGATCCTGGGAACTTTGAGGGAGGAAGAGGATGTTGTTTTTGACGAACGGGGGTTACATCAGGCCATGTGTCAATGTGGTGCTCTATAATTGCAGGATCAAGACCAGGCATTTCGGTATAAGACCAGGCAAAGACATCACGGAATTCTTTGAAAAGGTGTGTGTAGTCCTCAATCTCTTGTTTACTGCAGAATGCTCCTAAAGTAATGAGTTCGGGGGCACGACCTGGAGCAGCAATATCAACTTGGATGACAGGTGAGATGTTGGCCATGTTGCCCTCCTCGAAAGCATCAGGAGCAGGAATAGGGTCCTTGAACCAGTCAACCTTGGTGGGGAGGAAGTCTTTGGATTCGACTGCGTATTGGGTAGCGGTGCTAGAGGAAGACGCTTCTGGGATAAAATAAGAACGGAGGTGCATATCATCCCAAGGATAATCCGGGGCAGTTAGGGCCTCAAGAATCTCCTCATCAGTACGGAAAGTCTGGGTCGTCAAATCGGTTGACGAGGGGGTAGTGGAAGTATTGGTTGAAGAGATCATGTAGATGGTATTAACCTCTCCGGAAGGTGAAGAGTCTGGGGGGTAGATCTCTTCAATGGTAGGTGGTGCCGTCTCAAGGTCCAGATTGTTCATCTCATAAAGAGCTGCTCTGTAATCCGGGAGATCAGGACAATGATGTGAATAGTGCCCGTAAATACCGCAGATAGCGCATGAGTGGTTGGTACGTAGGGACTTATCTTTAGGCTTAGGAGTGGGGTTTAATTCGACAGTTGGGATGTTGGGGTCATCATCGAGCATTTGCATGTGCTTCTGCAATGCGGGTAACTGTGGGCATTGGTGGGTCGCATGGCCCAACTCGTCACACAGCGAGCATTTGGGAGGAGCACGAAACACTGGAGGGTTCTTGACTGTCTTGGGAGGTGGGACAGCAGTGTAAGGTTGTGGACCTCTGCCCCCAGTGGGTTGAAGAGGGGGAGGAGGTGTCGTGGAGGACGAAGGGGTAGGGACCCCGGGAGGTGGGTGGGTGGTAGTAGCCATGGGTTGCACCGGCTGGAGGACGACATCAGGTGTCGGCGGGCGAACGGGAGGCGAAAGGTACCATACAGGTAATCCCAATGTTAACCCAGGAAGGCTAAGGGTAGCCATGACCGGGGCGCTTACTACTCCTGCTGGAGGAACTAGGAAGGGGATCGTATGGATCGGTGTAACACCAATGTGACTAGGTACCAAGGGTGGTTTAGGCAACAAAGATGGTTGATTGTTAGGTGGGAGGATGTCATGGGACAAGGTACATAAGTCAGACATTTCGGGCGTAGATGATGGCGGAGGAATGGATTGAAAGGTGGAGGTCATCGGCGCGTCTGAGTAGACTCCAGGCCCCGTAGAGGAAACGAACGAGGTGGAGGCAGGAGAAACAGGTTGTTCAACCATGGGGAGAACATTTTCCGGTGCCGCGGGAGCACTGGGATCATAGTAGGTGAGCTGGTCAATCTTAACCACGCGTCCTTCATGGGGGAACATCATGGTGCGAAAGACAGAAGAGGCAACCGCCCGCATGGCATACATGTAGCTGCGGCCAAGTAGAAGGTTGTAATCCAATTGGGCATTGATTACCTCTATGTCAATAAGAACTGTTTTACCACCTAACTGGACAGGAACGTTGGGCAGGAGGCCTTGGGGCTGGGCCGAACGACCGTCATAGGCACGTAACGCAGTGGTGGACTGCTGGAGAGGAGGGGATCCTAGTTTCTGCCATACAAATGTAGACATAACGCATGTGGAAGCACCCTCATCAATGATGCACCGATGGATAACAAGATTCCTAACGGAGACTGTAACTTGGAAGGCTAAGCTGGAAGGTAGGCGTGGTTCAGACTGGTCTAAATCAAATGCCATCAAATGTGAATCAGTTGGGTCAATCCCCCCGATGGCGGAAAGTAAAGTCTTGCGCTGGGAAGGGCAGTTCTTCAAGACTTCTAACGCAGACATGGCTGCGGGAGATTGGGCTAGGTCGTCTACAATGTTGTAGTTTGACGCAGCACGCGCATTAGGGTTATTATTGATTCGGCGTAGTGGGAAACGAGGTGCTTTCGCAGCGCCGTCTGTGGGAGGCGGAGGGATACGTAACGCCTGATCGGTGGGGTGGGCGTTAGTAGTTTTATCCGTGGGAGTGGCTTCAGAGGTGGAGCCATATTGGTTCCGACGGGTCTGGAGGTTGACGTCAGCTGATGACATCATCAGTAAGTGGTGGGTACCTGAGTCAAACATGGGTTGATCAGGGGCAGCGTAGGTGATCTGTTGTTGTTGGGGTTGCACGTTAGCTTGAGGGGCCAACGG
Organism: Larix kaempferi; assembly: GCA_027924585.1. Lineage (NCBI taxonomy): Eukaryota > Viridiplantae > Streptophyta > Pinopsida > Pinales > Pinaceae > Larix > Larix kaempferi. The sequence continues at coordinate 4,587,879 of BSBM01000727.1, forward strand.
CTGAGTGTTCACCACGCCTTGGGTCGGTAAGGGGTTTTGCAGCACCAAAGGGGGTTGCTGAGGTTGGGGGGGGTTGGGCGGTGCTTGGGGAGCCGCATGCCCTTGGCGATGGGCCTCGTCAACCCAAAGCTGCCGAGCTCGCTCCAAGTGTGGGCAAGCATGGGTGTAATGTCCATAGACCCCGCAAATAGAACAAGGGTGGTTCGTTCGCAGATTGGGGTTTTTGGCCTGCTTGGGCGGGCGATCAGGGTTTTGATTAGCGGGGGCCGCATTATTGTTGTCAGGGGGATTAGCCGGTTGACCAGCTTGGTCTGCAGGTTGGTTGTTTCCCCGATTACGGCCCTTGCCGCGGTTCTGTTGGCCCTGGTTACGTTGGTTATTCTGGTTTTGCTGCGGGTTGTGTTGGGCGTAAACTTGCCCTTGGGCAGCAGGTGGATTTTGAGGTTGCGCAGGTGCTGGAGCAGGCTGCGGAGGATGATATGCAGGTTGAGGCTGAGCAGGTGCAGCAACTTGAGGGGGTTGCTGATAGGACTGCGGAGCCGGTTGTGGATGTGCCGCAGGGGCTGCCTGGGGCGGATAATAAGCTGGTGGGGCTTGGGAAGGCGCAGGAGCTGAGGCAGCCTGCTGATGGTAGTAAGGCTGAGGGGCGACTGGAGGAGCATAAGCAGGAGTCGCATACCCGAAGCACTGTGGTGGACATGAGGGCCCATGGGAATGGTGATGTGTCATGGGAGCATATGAATTGGTTGCTCCAGACTGGGAGGTAGCCCTCGACAGGTCGGGGCCAGGGGTAGGTCGTGCTATAGAAAATGGTTGGGGATGCGAAGAAACACGGCCAATGATACCATCTGCAGCGTGGGATGCCCCCGGCGCATCATGTTGGGAGGACTCGCCGCGAGGGGCGTCAGGTATAATGGTATAAAGGTAACCCGACTGGGCGTAAATGAGGTCGAACTGCTGTGCCTTAAGGATGGCCTCTTCTTCAGACTGGGGTCTTTCTGAAGCTACATCCTTAGCGATGACAGGAAGCAGGGACTTGAGGAACCAATCGAGGAAGATACGGTCATCTAGTTTAATCTTGCATAAGCTACGGCGTCTACGCCACTCATGGATGTGGTCCGTGATATGGGTAGCTGTATTTTGTCTACAAGATAGAAGGATCTCAACGCCCGCGTCATAGCGGACTGGCAACTGGAAGAACTGCAGGAAGGTCGAGGCCAGGGAAGAAAAGGTGGCGTGGGTCCCATGAGGCTGCTCAATATACCACTTGGCTGCAGAGCCAGTAAAGGTGCGTTGTAAGAGACGGAGGCGAACAGAGTCATCCACAATGGAGTTAGAGGAACACCATAGGTGGAAAGACATGATGTGGTTCTGTGGGTCCTCACCGGCCTTACCCTCGAATTTAGGGATGTCAGAGGGTAGTTTGGTAGGCATATGAGGCCACATAGGGTCGTGTCGAATAGGATCGTTGGTCAATCTGGCCAGGTCAGGTAGGTTGAGGCTAGCCATGAATGGCAAACTGGAAGAAGGCTGCGACACAGTAGTGCTATGGACCAAGTTGGGGCCAGTGCCCCCAAGTGGAGGGACAAGATTTAGGGTGGTGCCCCCAAGTGGGGGAACTGAGGTAGTGGAGGATGGTCCAGCACCACCATGGGTAGTGTGAGCCACTGATGTAGTGGGGATAGGTATTCCTGCTGTGGGAATAGGTACCGTGAGGGGAACGGTAGATGGTTGCCCCATGGAGGGCATACCAAAAACAGGTGTAGTAACTGGTGTAGTAGTGGTGGATATGCCACCAATGGTCCCTATGACAAATGGAGTGGAAGTCGTACCAGCCATGGGGCTAGTAGGGGCAGTATAAATAGGGTTCTCAGACTCTTCGTCAGAATCAGAGGTAAAGTAAGGTGCGTCACTATCTGGTGACGGAGACCTACGTCGCTGACGGGTGGAGTCAAGTGACAAGGCTCTAGATCTGTGATGAGTGGTATCAACGGACAATGATCGGAATCTATGACGAGTGGTGTCGAGAGAACCGTGCTGTGGGGGCTCGCCCCTGAGGCGCCGAGAATGTCTCGGGGACTCAATGGTGACAGATGGTGTCTAAATCTCTGTGGGTTGAGGTGAGTATGAAAACAGCTCAAAAATCCTAATGCAACCGAGTGTGCAGAAGGAGAGCTAAAAAGCAAGGCACTCAGGCCAACAACCAACTCAAAACACCCACTGCAACAGCTGTGCTACAATAGGTGGAGTAACAACAGAGATGGTCAGAATACCAACAAGCAGCAGGCTTCCTAGAAAAGAAAAATGGTGGACTCACTAGACCAAGGGAGGTAAAGGAGCATGCAAACACCTAGCTAACAGTATTCTGACTTAACTAAACATATCCTCTGCAAGGTGATGAAATCCAAGTCAGACAATATGAGTAGGAAAGCCAAGTGGCTATGATATCCCCCTACCGGGAGGGATACCGGGTAGTCAATCCTAGAAGAAAGGCAACTAAGATACCCCGTTCATGACACGTCCAGAAAGGTGAATCTGCCGTTTAGTTCGTTGACCGCAATACCCCTATACAGGGATATCCCGCGAACCGCGAAAGGTAGCCCTTCGGTTACTGAATGGAGTGCGGTATTCCACTCAGGCCTCCGGAACCAGTCTCCCGACTTCAACCCTCCTAAGGGAGAGGCCCTCTGATAAACTGGTCGTGACCGTGCCAAAAAGTACTAGGGGATTTTGGTTCCCTAGTTGGACAACAACTATGTCTCAAGTGAAATGACCAAGGGGTGTTATTGGAAGCCTATCCCCCTGATCCTACCTAACTACAATGATTCTTTAGTGTTCCCCAAGTGGGGTTAGAACGTTGGTTTAGTTAGGTACTTTTTAAGGCTCACTTGATTTAATGTGACAGAGTGTGTGCTCGTGAGGTGTTGAACCCAAAAACAGAAGTGCCACAAGGGAGGGCAACTTCCAATCTATCAATAATGCTGAAATTGATTCTTTTAATTTGCAAAATTTTCTGAAAATAAAAATACTGAAATTTTAAAAAGATTCTGTAAAAGGAACAGAAATTATGTTGCATAAAGGCTGTAAGGAAGTAGGCTGCAGGTGGGACAGAAGGCTGTTCAAATGCAGAAAATATTGCAGCAAGAGGGGCTGGGCTCAAAAACAGAAAAAGAGCAGAAATCAGACCGCGGGTCTGTGGCGGGTCAGAACAGGCCGACCGCGGGTTTGAGGGCAACAGCGGCGTTCAGGTCGCGGCTATCGGGCCAATAGTTGCAGTCGGGACGCAGGAAACAGAAGACAAGGCACAGTCGGGTCGCGGCTATCGGGCCAACAGTGGCAGTCGGGACGCAGGAACAATGGAAAAAACAGACAGTCGGGTCGCGGCTAAAAGGCTAACAAGCGCAGTCGGGACGCCCGAAAGAGGCAAAAAACCGCAGTCGGGACGCGTGAACAAGGCCGAAAGGCGCAGTCAGATCGCGGCAAACAGGCTGATTAGCCACGGTCGGATCGCAGGTAACAGACTTGAATCCGCCGACTGAGCGTCGGAAGCAGTCTGAGAGCCACGGTCGGATCGCGGGTAAAGGCCTGAAAGGCGCGGTCGGGACGCGACTGTAGAGGAAAAATACGCGGTATGCAGCGGCCGAAAGGGACAGCCGAAAGAAAAAATTTAAAAACGGAAACCAGAAATTCGAAAACTAGGGGAGTCGCCAAAACTGTAGCTAGGGTTTTACCCCTAGCTTGTGCCAATGAGCACCTACTAAGGAGAATGGACTCCTTAGTAGCAGTTCAGTATATTAAACTAATAATGCAATAAACAAAACATTAAATTATTTCTAATACAAGCATTAAGCATAAACACCAAAATGAAAGAATGTCTTTGTATTGATGTTACCTTGAGTGTCAAGGTTGGTGAAGCCCTTTGCAGTGTCCAAGAGGATGCTCCAAGCTCCAAGAATGCTCCTTCTCCTTCTCCAATGTTGGGGATGGGCCAAAGGTGGCTCTCAAGGTGAAACTAGTTCAAAGGTGGACTAGGGTTTCGAGAGAGATTTTGGCAGAGTAAGGGTGCTTGTGATTGTGGATATGGAATAAGGGATCTCCATCACCTATTTATAGTTTTTTGGTGGTGGAGTGCTGACCCATGGTTTTGGGAAACACATGGTTTTAGGCAGCTGTATAGGGTTTTTTCCTCCTTTTCCTCATTATTTTATATTTTTATTCCCCTTTTTAGGGGATTTTTGCTATTTTTGGAGGAAAAGGGGGTTTTTTAGCCTTTTTTAGGCTATTTTGATGGTTTTGTGGCCTTTTGGAGGCATTTTAGGCCTTTTGGAGGCTTTTTAATGGGATTTTTTGGGATTTTAATGGAAATATGGTAGGAAAATGGACAAATGAGCCATGTAATGTGGTAAATGAGCTAGTGAGCACTTTTTGGGTGTTAACAACTATCAAACCAACAAACACGATGTATAGCCATTTTACAAATGAATGGGAAATCTTCTTGCAAACAAGCTCCATTGTTCAACATTTTCCATTGGAAATCATTATACTTCCACAGATGCATTTCAACTTCAAAACAATTCAAGATATCAAATCATCTCCTGTCAAATCCATTGTTGACATCTTTGGTGTTGCCACAAACACATCCCCTACTGCCCGTATACATTGGAAATATGGTTCATAAACTATCCAAAAAAAATCCATATAATGGACAACTCAGGTTTTAGCATGGACGTTACTTTGTGGGGAAAACATTGTCGTGTAGAAGGCCAAGAACTATCTACCTTGCGCTCAGAATGCCCACCCTGTTCTTGCAATCAAGGGAGGTCGTGTAGCCGAGTTTAATGGAAAGACAGTTGGGACTACTTCCAAATCCATCGTTCTCATAAACCCAGATATACCAGAAAAGCACAAGCTCACCCAGTGGTTTGAAAAAGAGGGATTCCATACTTCATCCCCATCCTTAACTACCCGATATCCAACTTTTCCTAAGCAGATGAATAAGAAACGAACCCTTCTTGAAGTTTAAAACATTCATCCTTCTGAAAGAGTTGAATGGGTTTCCGTAAAGGCTACCATGACACATATTGATCCTGACAACTTCTACTACCTTGCTTGTCCTTTAATTTCCTATTCAAAACAATGCATGAAAAAAATCATCAAGAATTCTACCAATGGTTGGCATTGTCCCAAATGTGAGGTTGATTTGTATGATTGTGACTACGGGTATTTGTTGAACCTGAAAGTTCAAGACCAGACTGCCTCTCTTGACTCCGTCATCACGTTCGAGGATGCATCCACTGAATTCCTTGGTATTGCTGCAAAGGATCTGCACTTACTTTCTTTTGATACTTCCTCCATCAAGGAAATATTCGCTAAGGTTGAATGCACACAACTCCTACTCACACTTTCCATTAAAATGGAAACATTTAAAGACAAGCCTAAATTGAAGGTCATCATCATGCACTCTGAACATGCTAATTTTGCGGCATCCAGCAACTTACTGCTCCTTGAAATTTCCAAATTGGGGCATGCAGTAGAAGGCATTTACAAACATTTCATTGCCTTCTTTTTTGTAATAGTTTAACTATATATACTTTTCGTAGCAAGCTTTGCCATACATGCAAGCAAACAATTTCCATTCCGCATTACTATAGCTACAATTTCTACACTTGAAGCTACACTTATCTATTTATGTCTCGTTGTATTTACATGCAGTCACTTTTAGCAAAAGTTTACTTATGGTATCCATTTATACACTATTCCAAATACACACATTTATTATCAACACATTATTTAGTTCTTTTTTACACTTACAATGATTTCAATGTTTTTTTTTAAAATTTACATTGAAGAACAAAAAACACACTACTACTATGTAATTTATCAACAACTGCTTCTCTTTACATGTGATTGATTTACTTCATTTATCTAGCCATTTTTTTCAATTTTTTAAATATTTTTTCTTTCTTCAAACACTTTCCATCCCTTTAATGCTTTTCATATTTTATGTACCTTGAAAAAAAAAAAATTAGAATGTCCTACATATAACATGTTGTTTCTTTAGAATGTCCATGAAAAAAATGCAATTTCAATGTCTCTTTAAATGTCTTACATATAACATGGTGTTTCTTGTTTTCTTAATCAAATTCAGGTGCCTTCGTTCCTCATCTACATTTGGATATGTCTCCTCCTTCCAAAAAAGAACGTGCACATGCCTATCATTTGGCTAACAAAGACCACATAAATGCACATAGGAGACATATTTACCAACAAAAAAAGATTCCCTCTCCATCCATATGGTAGAGTCTCATGTTTCCACACCAACTCCTACAACATTCGAGCTTTCAAATCCCACCCATCCTTTTGCAGATCACAACGAAACAATCCTACTTCCCTCCATGCAAACGAAAGCTACAACCTCACATGCTCATCTCGACCATCTTCCATCATTAGATTATCCTTCCATTTCTCAATCGACCTCTTCCCCAACCATCCCAAATACCATTCCTCCACCCAACACAACCACACATTCCTTCAATGAAAATAACATATCTCAAGCACATCACCGCTTTCGCTTAAGGCTAGATAAGCTACCATCGATCCATGTTTGTTCAATTTGTAAAGAATCTTATCCCGGTCTTCATTTCCACTTTTTAAATGGCCACCATACCTGTTCAAGATGTTATTAAAAAAAATGGCCACCGCTTCTCCCTCTGGAACAACCTGGACCCTGGTGAACAACCCCTTGTTCTATCCATCCTTACCTAAGTTGAAGAAATGCTCATTTCATGTGTCAACCCTATTTTTCAAATAACCCATGCTCGTGGTGGACAATACAAATATAGTGGCCATACAATAAGCTTTCCACAAGACATTTCAACCATTCTCAATTTTTTGCCTCAACGTGTTGAAGACTTGGACATTTTAGTTGTCACTCGCAAAACCTTCAACCATCAATCCTATGATTGCATTGTCAGCAGATCCCATGTTCTTGCAGCCTTGGAATACAAGATAGCGCATGACCCATACAATAAAGATGTACATCTTGACCAACCTGCACTTATGTCTTTTCCAATTTCCCCCACTAATGTTTCCCCTTTTCTTCGACATTCACACTCCACTGCCCCTAATTCGACTTTTTCCGTTGAAGATGTTCACCCTTATCAACCCGACATTTCAGAGCCAAACTCCCAATAAATCTCTTCCTTTGCTAATATTCTCCCCAATACAGCCACAAAGTTCCAACACATCAGAACTTTCTTGCAAACACCTTCTTCATCACTACCAAATGCAATGGATTGGCCACCTATAGGTTTGTCACCTATCAATGAATACAATACAGAGGGCCATTTCTCAATGGCATTTCAATCACTTTTCCCCCAAGGTGCTTCCATGTTCAAACAACCACATTTTAAATCAGTTGATCTCCACAAATATGCATTGCACCTTCTTCGATATAATGATAACAGGTTTGGTCGCCACCCACGATTCCGCTACTACCTTTACAATCTCATCATGCGCCACCATAGCCAGTCAATAGCAGCAGTCTTCATTAAAAAAAACATTGAAGACAACTTTCCCACTACCATCTCTGAACTCAACAACCGCTTGAAACAAACACCTTCAGACAAACTCCTAGATCAGTTCATGCGTTTTGGTGCAACTGTAGAGCTCGTCAATGTAAGCAAAGTTTTTTTTTTTTTTTTGTAAGCTCAACGACATAGCAAATTTACATAATCAACTAAACTCTATAATTAACATTTGTTGTTTAACCATTAAAGAGAGATAATTCTATTCTTATCATATTTCCCCAATTACTATACATATTCATAAAAGAAACATAACTAAGTGTATAATTATATTCCAATCATCTATTACACATGTTCATATAGACAAATCACACAACTTTAATTCTATAATTATATTCCATTCTTCCATTATACATATTCATGTAAGTATGTCGTACCATTAGATTCTATATCTCTATTCCACCCATCTTTTACATATTTGTATAAATATAAGTGCACTTCAATTCTATAACCACATACCATCCATCTTTTTCATATTCATAAAAGAAACATAACTAAGTGTATAATTATATTCCAATCATCTATTACACATGTTCATATAGACAAATCACACAACTTTAATTCTATAATTATATTCCATTCTTCCATTATACATATTCATGTAAATATGTCGTACCATTAGATTCTATATCTCTATTCCACCCATCTTTTACATATTTGTATGAATATAAGTGCACTTCAATTCTATAACCACATACCATCCATCTTTTTCATATGAAAGTAATTAGATTCTGAAATTACATTCCGTCTATCCCTTAAGCACATTATTGTAATTAAAAAGCACATTGACTAAGGAAATGCATGCTATCTTCCTACATAATCACGCACTTATAATGCACATTAAAATCTAGAATTATTGGAACTAAGGGAACGTTCTCGAGCATTCCATTTAATACAAAAAGGGAAGGTTACATCTAAACTAGTTCCGATTTCTAAGTAAAGTCAAGATATTATTATGACATGAAGATAACCACTAGTAGGGAGGATGCAACCGGAGTGTGACGATAATGGACTAAGACGGAAATGGTTAAAACAAGTACTACTGGATCCGCCTTAATCTCAGTTACGAGTGCCACCTGGGCAGTTACAAGGCAACCGATTACTGAATGCAACTCACACGAAAGTATCTCCGTCGAATGACTGAGAAGTGGTTATTGTAAGTGAGGTGACAGACAGGCGTGACAGAGATGGATTACATAAGTTATACATAGCTACAATGGACCAGGTTGCCATCAAGGGATTGGGTTCAAGAGTAATGTGATTGTAGTCATGATTTCGCCTCTCGGTAAGGGGATAATCAAATACAATAAAACAAAAGGGGTTTAAGTAAAAAAAAAACAGAAACTTCTCCACATTAACTTATAGCGACTGAGATATGATTTAAGAACAGTTAGTAGTTTAACAAATTACAACAACAGAACAGATTCACATGGCGTTTTAGTATGTGCACTAAGTAATGGGATTGGTAAGTCGGTATGATAGAGACGCGTCACAGATGTTTGAATGCGATCTGATCCCTCGCATCACCAGCACAAAGGATATGTGGATCAGTGCTCTTCTAAATCATAGGTTCGTATTTTTGTTAGAGTTCCAAGCAACCGAATCAATGATCGAAAGCTGAGTCTACACTTCGTTCTACACGGATTGCGTTTTGGTTTTAGATTCATACAGTCGAGGTTAAGGATCTATTGTTGAAACGGTATATTCCTTAACAAATACAAATCCATAATTTAAAAGAACCAGTTCTAATTCCAAAGCTAAGGGGTGTCGAACTCTGATGATGAAGATTGAGCATTCGATGAATTAATTAGCCCATCCAAGTCTGAAGATCGAACTCTGTAATTGATAGTGCAGAGTCGATCCAGATGTACTATGTATTACCATGTCCAATAATTATTGGCCAGGTCCTACAACTCCTCCGGATCGAAATGATTCATGTATTACACAACAAAAATAATTTAGATAGATAATTATTATTTTTCTATAACTTCCTGCTCGTCACACATTACAGCTAGTAATGCTTAGACATCAAATACTTGCATCTTAAAGAATTACGTTAATCAGAACCTTCATATCTAAATGGGATAAGCTCTGTAATAGATGTATAGGCTTGATCGTAGGGTTTCGAGATCATCGGAGTAATTACTAACATCGATCTGGATTCAACACTGGAAACGTCCAACCCAGAACTTTATAATTGGCTAAAAACACATCAATTCAATTACACAGGGCTCCCCTCGATCGCCTAGATAGTCGATCGTGAGAGACACTACTGTTCTTAACCCGAGAATTGTAAAGTTACTCAGGATCCCTATACGATGACAGAAATAACTGAAGGGAAATACAGATCTATTTACTAAGGATAAAAAATATTGACAGAAATAACTGAAGGGAAATACAGATCTATTTACTTAGGATCCAAAATATTGAGAGAAATAACTGAAGGGAAATACAGATCTATTTACTCAGGATCAAAAATATTGAGAGAAATAACTGAAGGGAAATACAAATCTATTTACTCAGGATCCAAAATATTGACAGAAATAACTGAAGGGAAATACAGATCTATTTACTCAGGATCCAAAAATATTGACAGAATAACTGAAGGGAAATACAGATCTATTATTATCCAGCAGATTCGAGGAGTATGAAATCTAAGCTGAGCATATCGTACATGGCCGAAATTTCTGTCTACTATTATTTCTGAGTACCTTAACTTATACAGAAATCATCATAGTAGCATACATCATCTCTGTCATTTTCTTTTTAGGATTGACGATTCACTAAATACTAGAATTCACAATTATTTCATTACAAACTGGAATCGACTATGGTTAGCATAAAACTGAAAATGAGAGTAAGAGAATTCTTTTCATTACTGACCTGACCAAGGTAATCAAGTAGTTTTTTGCTAAGTTGAAGAAGAAGCACAGCTGTAGATCCTCTTCCAATCTCCACAGTCACCAACAGACACCTCGGTTAGCCTCCCAACCTTTCTGAGAGTACTCTCCTTCCTCTCGAACCCCCGAGCAGTTCGGGTCGTAGAGTTCACACACGTATCTCAGAAATCTAGCTTGGGATTTCTCCCCCCACCAGGATTTCTTAGCCAAACCCTATAAATAGCAGCAAGTCTTTGAGGCACTCGAAAATTATGACAATCATCCAAATTATGGGCCCCTTTCCCCTTCCCAATGTCTTCCTTATAAAGGAAAACCTCCTGCGACACATGTCACTTCATGCACAATTATATAATTATTTTTAAATTTAAAAAAGAACACTTACCCATCCAAGTGTCAGCTTTTCTAGGAGATGCACCTAAATCCCTAGGTTTCCTCAAGTCTGTCCCCCAGATACTTTAGTTAACTCCTAGCTTTTAGTTGACTAGGTGTCTAAGCTTAGGATTCTATTTTGCTCCTAAATAATGATTTTTATTATTTTAAATACTCAATCAAAAATAACTATTCATGTGCAAATGCCTACAATATTTTTATGCATTTGCTAAGTAATAATCTAGAGTTAATCTTATAAGTTTTTATGCCGTTAAATTTAACAATCATACTCACTAGGATCACGGTGCCGCGCCGTTGGGCTCCTGGTTCCTTAATTTTAATTCCCTGACATGGCACCACTCCGTCGGGTCCAGTCATCCATGGTTTCCATTCCTTGGCATGGTACCGCATCGTTGGGTCCTTGCGTCCATTCTTTCCGTTCTCGATAGGGTACCGCACCGTCGGGCCCTTCTGCCACCATCTTTCCGTTTTGACTTGTGGGAACTCTTGTAGGGATTTTAGGAATCGTTACCATCCATCCTCCGTCTACATGCTATCTCGGGACTAATGGCGCTGAGGAGTGAGTCCGTTCTCACTGCGCGCCCCTCAACTCGTACGTGACCAGCTCCATCGTGGCCCACCTCGTACGCCCTCATGCATTCCTCTTGAGCAAGCGGATCAGTGCTTATTTGCTCATGCGTGGTATTCTTGTTGGAAGTCGACATCGTCGTCGCCCCCCCTGTGTGTGATTTACCCGTACTCTACGACCCTTCATGTTCCTTTGTGTGTCCGTTGGTGAACCGTCTCACTTGTTTCTACACACACTTCTCACAACAAGTTATTAGTAGCACTGTCCTCAATAATCATCATCTGATTTCTAAATCTAGTATTGTTAAACATTTATGATTTATTCAAACTGCTCATTCATCTAATCAAAGATACATTTCGTCGACAATTACATAATCACCGTATAGCTAGTCGTTAAGCATTATCCATCAACATAATTTTCCATAGTCATAGCTAATCGTTTAACATATGCAATTATTCATTTACATCAACAGTTCAGATACACATACTCAAAAATAAGGTCAAAAGGTTATTTAATTAATGTTTCAATTGGCCAGGTCACTCAGCAGGTGCCCTCAATGTCTACAAAAGTCTAGGGGCACTACAGCAACACTCCGTGGAACACGCTCTTTCTGGCACAAATCAAGGAACGAATTAACAAATATGATTTCCCTGATTGGCTGCCCAACTTTTTTCTTCACTTTGAGTGCGGCCGAAACTAAGTGGCCCGACCTGCATGCGGTCATGCCTGGGACACCACCCACTGCTTCGAGCAAGCACCAACAATGGCGGGAACAAAATATCACCTCCAACCCACATCTCGCATCGCTCTACATGCACCACAGGTTCACAATATTCCATGAAGAGGTCTTGGTTAAACACCTCCTTGCACACGACTTCTAGTATAGGTAAAATTTCTTATCCCTTCTTCCAACAAGAAATCTATTTTTCCCTTTTATTGTTTTGCCACATATTACTAACACATATTACATGCATAGGTATGAATGGCAAAGTAGAGGCTCTGCACATATTCACGGTTTCATATGGTTACCAAATGCACCTGTTATGGACACTCTTGACTGGGGGAATGCTACTGAGGTTGATAAAGCTAAGGAATTCTTTGATCATTTTATTTCTAATTGGAAAACACGAGATAACTACCAACAAGCCCCCTTCTTACCCCTCTCTGCTATGCCCGATCCATGCTTGTTATCTACTTACGACATTCTAAAAGAAAACCCTTTGCATGACTATACACAACTACTCAATTGCATCCAACGACACACAAAATGCACAACAAATACATGCCTTCGAAAAAAAGGGTCTTCCAACACATGTCATTATAATGCGCCATGGCCTTTGCAAAACTCATCTTCCATGTTCATTGATGCCAATGGAAAAAAAACATACAAACCAACTCGCAATGATGACCGTTTGAATAGCCATGTCCCTTCCATCCTATCAATATGGCGCAAGAATGCTGACTGTCAACCAGTGCTCGACATAGATTCCATTCAAAAATACATTGCTAAGTATGCATCTAAATCAGAAACAAAATCTGAAAGCTTTCACCAAAAGCTTCGACGAATTGTCCATGCTACACCACTTCTTGACCCTTCCATTGTTTCTATTCAAAAATTCCTTTCCGAAACACTGGTTGATCGTGACATTGGAGCCCAAGAAACATGCCATATGTTGCAAAAAATACCTCTCACAATTAGTAGCCGCATTTTCTTCTCCCTCAATGTCAATCGCAAAACTTATAAACGTGTTTCATCAAACAATCCCACATCCTTGACATCAACAAACTTCATAGATGCCTACCTTTCATGCCCTCTCACTCTTCATTCCATCTCTCTCATTGAGGCTGCAAGATCTTGGTCGTATAATGCTCATAGGAAAAAAGAAAAATGGAAACCAAGAGACCCCCCCCGCCATCGTCCGTGTTCTTCCCTGTTACTATTCAATCCCCTCCATAGATACACCCTTGTTCATTGATTTCTGCAAATCTGAACTCATGCTCTACAAAGCTTTCCACAATATACAACTCGACATTGGTGCCTTCGATGAAGCCATTGTTACAAATTGGGAAGAACTGAAGTTGACCTACACTCCTTGGCATGTTAACCGAAAACCATCTGAACCCCTTTCCTTATTAGAACACCCCATGGTTTCTAACGATTTGCAAAACCCACAACCCATGCAATTAGATGAATGGGAATTGCTCTCCCAACTACACCCTACCAATGACATGCAAATAAGTGACCTTGAAATCCTGGGTTGTCATGACTTTGACAACAACCATGATTGGCAGGATATGACCACCCCCCTCATCTTGCAAGAACTCGCCATTGACTTCATACAAATTAATCGCTCACACCACCACCTCCCTCAACCATCCTACTCTAATACACCAAATTATGACACATTGTCCCCCACTCAAATGAAAGCCCACTCCATTGTCATGAATCACTCCACAAACATCAAAACAAGTCCTCAACTCAGAATGGTTGTACAAGGGACTACTGGCACTTGCAAATCATTCTTCATTCGCTGCATAAAAGAATCCCTTTCCTTGAACAAGAACTTCAGTCAAACCCCGCTATTGCTACTTGCCCCTACCGACGTCGCAACATTCAACATCCAAGCATATACTATCCATTCAGCCCTCCATATTCCTATAAAACATTTCATGCCTTTGGAAGGAAATTCACTTTCAAACCTCCAAGAGGAACTTCACCATATCCACTACATTCTCATTGATGAAATGAGCTTCCTAGGCCCAACACTTTTAACCCAAATTGATGAACGTCTCTGTGAAGCATTCCCTCACAATAAAAACATCTCTTTCGGTGGTTGCTCAATTATTCTTGCTGGAGACCTTGCCCAATTACCACCAGTTATGGACATTCCATTGTATGCAGGCTCTTCCCATGGTACTACACTTTGGCGCAACTTCAACACAATTGTAGCACTTTCAACTGTTTTTCGCCAACAAGGCAATGACCCATCACAGGTCACCTTCAGGAACCTTCCTAACAACATCAGAAATGCATCAGCTACTATAGAGGATTGGAAGCTTCTCATGTACAGGACATACTCCTTCCTTTCTAAGGATGAGTTATCTACTTTCAAAGGTTCCATGCACTTATTTGCAACCAGCCAACTAGCTTCGCTTCATAATCTACACATGTTGAAGTCTTTGCAAATTCCAATAGCACTCTCTATTGCTGAGCACATAAACAACCATGTTACTTCTCAAGTTGAAGATGAACAACTGGAGTGTGCAATGCTGCTTTGCCCTGGGCAACGAGTAATGTTAACATCAAACTTGTGGGTTTCAACAAGCCTTGTTAATGGATCGCTCGGACAAGTGGTTGATATTTTCTACAAATCAAACCATCATCCTCCACAACTTCCAACATTTGTTGTTGTTAACTTCCAAAAGTACAATGGTCCTCCATGGGATACCAACAATCCTACTTTTCTACCAATTCCACCTATACAAAGGGGGGGTCGTACTCAAATCCCACTTAAAATGGCATGGGCATTGACAATACATAAATCTCAAGGCATGACATTACCAAAGGCTACAATAGACATTGGTAAAATGGAGCGTCAAGGTTTGACCTTCACTGCACTTTCCAGAGTCCCTTATCTTAAGGATCTTCACATCTCCCTAGCATTTTCTTATGATCGATACAAACGTATGCAGGATAATCCACATGTCAAGGTAAGGAAAACTGCAGAGACATTGCTACAATCGATGGAGCTCCCTTAACTACGTTCTATATGTAGGTACTTCTCTTTTTGCACTATTTCATTTTCTTTAACTTCCTTTCAAGCTCTCTTCGAATTCTCCATTCTCCCTAACAACTTTTCTACTTTTCATGTGCAGGATCTAATGCTCAACAAACAACAAATTGTTGTCTATAAACTACATCTCTTTGTTCTATTTTGCATTGATATATATGTAATTGCATTTTACTCTCAGATTTTTACATTCAACTTTTACATTTACTTGATACACATTTCACATTATGCTATTCCATCTACTTGTTTCACTTTAAATTACGACGTTCTTTTATTGCACCCCAAGGTTGAATTGCTAGTATTTAAGTCATTGGTTTGCAATCTTTGGAGATCCAAGTTTCGACACCGTGAAACACGTCGATTAAGCTCATGCCATTACCTAGAATATCCCTTCGTTGTTAGAGACTGTTGTCATCCTAGTTATGTCATGTAATCAATCATGGATAAGGATCGAAAATTATATTTATGGGGAGAGAAATACGAGAGAACTGTATATAAAATTTTAACTAAATATTATATAGCTATAAAATTTATTTGGTCATATGTTTTCGTCTTATTATACCTGCCAAAGGCAAGTATTTAGCAATCAATTTGCATTTAACTTTAAATTAATTTACAAATTTTCATTCTAAATTTTTATATAGTTGTTTATAGTTTTATGAATTTTAATTATTAAATTGATTTTAAAACAAATAAAAAATTATATTTTAAAATTTATAAATTATATAATCCTTATTTTTTATTGGCTATTCTTATTTATTCTTATTTTTTATTGGCTACTAGGCTTGATTTGACTAATAAGCCCTGAGATGTGACTTTTCTAAAATTAAAAAATTAAAATTTATAAAAAATCTAAATAAAGCACTTGTATAGTTTTTGGGTATATGTAATAATTGTCAGGGACCTGTACTGTTCCGTTCAGACAATTTACCCTCGGGGCTCCACAAACCTTGATCACTACACTGGAAGAGCATTAAGTGGGTATCGATAGACCATGAAATGTATTTACTAGTATTTCTTCTAAAATATTGGAGTAGGTGCTCTACATAGTCGAGCAGCCGAGATAAGAACCTAACGTCATGTAGATGACGTTAGCATATGCAAGTTGCCCATGTGATTATGGGATGCGTTTTTCACAACACCAGAGAAGGACTCTTTTATTTGGTCTGAAATTTTTGTTGGGTGTCGTTTTAATTCCAAATTCTGCCGAATAAATTGACAAAAGTCTTCCTTTATAATGCAAAATCTATAGATTGTTTTCTCTGAGGTTTTCCATGTGATGCGTGCTGTCTCGGCCACAGAATATTTTTGGATTTTGGGCACCGTTGCAACAACGGGAAGAATGTTGCCCCTATGATTCTGTGAATCTCAATTCTCTATATATAATCAGTGTTGGTTTCATCCGTGCTTGATTCAACTTTGAATAATTGTTTATACTGGATCCAAGGACTCGTTCAAGGGATCCAAATGATTTCTAGGGTTCGAATCCCAAAATGAAGCAGACAGAAGGGAGGCCAAATGCTAGCGCAAGGCATTAGAGAGTATTGAAGACGATTTCAAGGAATTTGTGGACTTGCTGGAGAGAATTGAATGTATGAAAGGTAAGCAAATGAAGGAAAGATCCAGGAGAGAAGACTTGGATGTCAAAGTTGTCAAAACAAAATCGCTATGGATACCCTCTTTCGTCTGGGAAGACTTTGGTACTGTACCTGTAGCTATGGACGATAATACCATGTCTGCACAAACGGATCCATGCGGTCCTTCTCGGATGGAAAAGTGGAAACAAATCGATCAACTTGTTGATCATCTTAAACGCCCCGCGTTGTCAAAATAATATGCAATCTTCCCAGTGTTATAAACTTTTGCTTGTAGTTTTTGAATCGAAATTGTACAGGCTAGGCCTGGAATTTAAGGAATGCTGTTTCACAAATGAAAATTTGGTGCTGGTATATGTCTGTCAATTGTTTTAAGATTATTATGTGTAAAGAAAAAAAAATCTTTTCTAAAAAAACACTTGTTAAGGAACAGTAATCTTAAAATTATGTAAGCTATTTACACACTAACATAGTTATTTATTCATGCCTCAGTTATGTAAACTAACATAGTTGATATATATATTTTCTAAATTTATTTACTTCATGAAGTTTAAGTTGATAAAATAAAATCTTTAGTTGATAAAATAAATCTTAGGATAGTTTCATTTTCTCAATGTGAGAAGAAGATACTCTCATTTTCTCAATGTGAGAAGAAGAGAACCCTTCTTCATCCATCTTAAATTATAAACTATAAATATCTGTAAACTTAAATATATATTCATATGCTTTTTAGTCTTTGATTTATCTATTAAAACTAAAACAATGTACATAATTTTTTAATTTTTTTAAATAGAAAAAAAGCTTATGTTACCAGCAAAATAAACTTCTAATTATAATAATAAATATTTTCATTATTTTTTATTAATAATTTAAAAAATTATATTATCATAAAAAATTTATAATACAAAAATATATTTTAATCATAATTATAAATTATTAAATTTTCATTTTTATCATATTTTTTTATTATTATTTAAAATAAAATAATTTGAATACTAAGCTATTACAATATAGGTATAGATATCATATTAATTATAAATTATATTAACATAAATTATAAACTTTTAGTTTTTAAACAATCTAAATGTGAATTTATTTTAAATTTTGTGATTATCTATTAAATTGTATTTATAAATTTAGATTTCTATTAATTAAATTTCTATTTTTTTTTTTTTAATGATCATTTTTAAATAAGCATTGTTTTCTTTTACATAAGCATTACTATTTATATTATTTGATTTATTTTTCTATTTCATTTTTAAAAGTATAGAGTAGTAGGTGTCACTTCTCTCCTACTTTTAGTTTAATTTTCATCATTATATCAATTTTTTAACTTTGGATTATAAATAACTAATACATTACAACATTTCTAAAAGGCAGGTATAAGCACCTTTGGTACTAATTTTACTTGTTATTAGTTAATACCATACCAAAAGCTAACGGGTAATATTAATACTCGAGATCATATTACCGAGATTCGCTAAGGTTTCATTTCCTTATCTTTATACTTTGGCAATAATATCTATTAAATAAAACTTACGTAACACCATTAATATTTCCCCTCTATTTTTACTTATTACTGATTGCACGGATGCCCTCACGCCCTTTCACTTAATGTAAAAGACATATCACTATTAATATTTAAGTTTATTAGTCTTTGCCAAGGTAGGGAATATAGCTTTCTCTTTAAAGTAAAACTAAGTTTGACTTTTTTATTTCATTCTAAATTTTTTAATAAGTTTATTAGTCCTTGCCAAGGCAGGGAATATAACTTTCTTTTCAAAATAAAACTAATTTTGACTTTTTTATTTCATTCTAAATTTTTATATAGTTACCTATTGTTTTAGAAATTTTAATTATTAAATTGATTTAAAAAATAAATAAATTATATTTTAAATTTTCTAAATTATATAATTCTTATTTTTGATTGGCTAGTAAGCTTGATTTAACGAATAAGTTTTGCTGAGATGTGACTTTTTAAAAATAAAAAATTAAAATTTATAAAAAATCTAAATGGGACACCTGTATAGTTTTCTGACTAAAGTTTTGTTGTTGTAACATTTACGACATCAACTTCATAAAAGCTCTGTGCTACAGTTGGCTCCATCTTAACAAATTACACTCAAATTGATTAAATTTTCCACTAACCTGATTTGAGAATGATATATGTATTAAATATCTTTGTACTCTGTCAGATTTCGCTATATCAGAATTAGATCTTGTCGTATCGATATAAGATCTTCAATTGCATTATGATGACGTTGTGTTGCCGAATAAAATTTGCCTGGTAATATGCATTTTAGGGGAGGGATGCCAGTAATTGGACACCCCACGTGTCTCGACCCCCCACGCCACATGGAAACCTCGACAGGTGTTGATGCCCAATTTTGTCATCATTTTTTTATTATCATTAAACGTGCTTTGTTGGTGTTATTTTTACCATTTTTGATATGATAAGTCATACTTCTTTCCATTCAGGCCACCCTTTGAACTCAGGTATGAATACATTTTCAATATCGCATAAATCTTGATTAATTATCATCATTTTATGGTTTATTAATGTTTATTTAACATTTCTCGGACTTCATTTTGCAAGCTACTCTCATTTAGATGCGAGTTCACACTGACAACGCCCAGTCGCATTCAGACCATCATTTAGCCCTCTGTTCGCACCTGCGGATTCGTTGGTTGGAATATTCTGGGGCACTAAAGGCAAAAACCGTGATGTGGGTTTTGTTGGCAACATGTCCCTCATGATTCGTGAGCCCTAGTTCTAGAAGATCCGTGTTCCTGTTCGCCCAGCCTGACAACGCATCAACTGCCCACGCCAAAAAGAATCAACGCACCAACTGCTCACGTGAAGAGAACCAACACACGCGGATTGTAGGAGACGGCCTGTGTAACACCCCTCCAAATTTGATCCCTAATATTATTAAAAAGTATTATTGGAGGAAAAAACCTTAGTATACATCAAACTCTTATGTGTTATGAGCGGAGGAGCTCTTGATAAATATTTTTAATACCAGATATATCTACTGTATAGTAAGACGTTGCAGCTCATGTTCGTTTACATGCCTTACACCTAAAATAAATGTCAAATTACACCAACAAAGGTTCACTCAACTACCTCAAAGATCGTGGAGGTGAGAAAAGTAAATAGTTAGACTTGGTGGAAGAAACTTGAGACCATTTTCAGGGAGTTTGTCCCCATAGTGGAGAGACGAATTCATGATGGCCGCCATTTGTTTCAATACTACCTCCTGACCACCATTTGTCACTCCAAATTAGAGGTGGGACTCTTTGTTTTTAAGGTGGAGGAAACTAGGGGAAGGGGGCGGTCTTTTGAGATGGATACTTTTTGGATCTTTGGCAGCTGGTGATTACGATGGAGGGATGCCATTGCCTCGATCTGGGGATTACTTGTTTTCATTGCTAGAGAAAGGAGCGATCGGGAAAAGGAGAGGGGGACGGGTCTGGTTGCTGCGCGTTACCTTATTGCGTGGACCAACCATGCGTTCTCACTAAGATAAGTATAAATCTATAGATTGCTATGAGTTATGCAGAAAATGGTTAATTTCGAGACGGATCTTTGGATAATTGCGCTGTATTATTATTTTTAATTGTAGATCAACATGTAGTTTGTTGTGTAGGATTCCATGTCGGATCTCTGGATCTATGGCACTGCGTTATTTGTTAAATTTGTAGATCAGCATGGTAGATGTATGTGTGGGATTCCAAGCCGGATCTCTGGATCTATGGCACCGTTTTATATGTATTTTCTTTAATCAGTGTGTAGCTGTATACGTGGTACTCCAAGTCGGGTCCCTGGTTATTTGGCTTTGTAATGTTTTTTGTAGATCAACCAATAGTCTGTAGGTGTGGGATTTTCCGAGCTGGATCTCCGGTTTAGTGAAGCCATCTTATATATACATATATATAATGAAGATCAGCGCATGATAGGGGTCGTGTGAGTCCTTTTTAATATACCTGCTACATTTATTTAAATGCTGATCCCTGTCACAAAGGAATAACACCCTGGATGTGATTAGTCGTTGCAGAAGGGATTTAGTAGAAATGCGTTTATACATTTGTTGCAACGTTTTTTCTCACCTCGATGTGATCGGGATAAAACGCCCAACGGCGATGAGATCACGATAGGATCAGGGTGCGTGTCGTTCTCTGTATAGCTGAGGTCGCCAACGAAAGACCATCTGCAAACAACGGGTTACTGAAAACATTAGACCTGTAGATCCACATAAGTCGGTTGTGTAGAGGATAACCCTGTCATGCGAGTGAAGTATGCCAGAGTTCAAAGGGTTTCGACAACCCCATCATTAATTCAAGGGTTCCACTCTGATCTAATACAACACATAATAGGGCTTAAGTATAGAGCTTCATGTTCGAGGAAAGGACCCCCTTTTTTCGTATAATGTAGGAATATCCTTTTTAGACTGCAAATTGTTGTTAAGTCTTGTCTACCGGATTTTATCGATACATTGCACAACGACTTTATGAGTACATTTTGTTATAAACAATCTCATCATAAAAGGGCTCTAGGAATGTGTGTATCAGAAGATGGATGGTTAAAACTTATTCGGTTGTTTACCACTATTAACATTTAAGTGTAACGGTAGGTTTAATGACACTTGGTTATTGTTTGTTTAAAGGGAAAAAATTTATATTCCTAGCTTCATCAATTTTTCTATATATGGGAATGTCCAGATTGTTTAAGGATAGTGTAGATAGATGGTCGACTCTTGATTCTACTTGTTGAATAAAAATATGTCTGCATATTTCTGTTCTATGGGATTTGCTCTCTAGAAGAGAGACCCTGATAAGTGTAAAGAAAACTGAGGCAAATCACTTGTTATGTATTTGTTTATATGATGCCGAGTCTTAGTGAGTTGTCACTTTTAGGTTTATCTATGATGAACTAAACTAATGCTTGCATTGTTCTTTATATCTTCATTAGACCGTGCTATTTATGTTAGCACATACTAATATGTTACATCAACCTGTTAATTATGTTGAGTATACTTATAGGCCCCCGACTGTATGTAACACAAGGTTTGGATGTCTTTTTTTAAACCCAAACCACCATGAATTACCGGGAAACCCATCTTTGAAGGGGTTTGGCCTCCCTTGACATATTTGAGATACTGTGGATTTTAGCTGTATCAACTCTAGCCCATGTCCCATTTGGGCCATCTCCTTACACCACTGAACCACCTCAGCCTCCTCTTCTTCACTCATAACTGTAAGAGGCCCTCTGCACTTTGTATGTGTGAGCTCATTTATCCAATAATGTACTCATGAGGTAGCAACCCCATGTTTTTTTGCAGCTGTATGAATGGAATATCCAATAAACTCTATATCATCAATCGCATCTAACATGTCTTGTTTTGTCCAGCCTCTTAATGCACTGATCTTCTTGGTTGAACTTGCACCTTGAATTGTGGTTGACGGTGGGAAAACATCATCATTGACTACCACATCGCCATTCTCAACAACATTGCTGGAAGCATTGTTTGCATTTTCATGATTCACCCTCTCCTCATCTGATGAGGTGCATCGTAGCTGGGCACCCCTGCTCAGTCGCCTACTTGATCTCCTTGTACGAGCAATGCTGACTCTTGTCATGGTTGCAACTACCTGTAGATTTATGAGGCAAGTTTAGGATGCAAGTTGATTATATAAGGGAAGCTGATTATACTAGAAAACTGGAAGTTGAATCTTGAAAAATATAAGTTGAAAAATTTAAGCTGATTATAATAGAAATGCAAATAACAATAATATTATGGAGTTACCTGATTATACTGTGCACACACTCTCTGATGGTATGTCTCCAGAGTAGTTTGAATTTATGAAATGCAACTTTAGAAATGGTTTGAGGTTTTTTTATAGTTATTTGATGTTGAATTCGATTGGTAACAAGGGTGGACATGGATTGCAATATCTCAAATTTGAATGTGTGTTCTGGATTGATTTAAATGTGATCCAATGGCTAAGAATTTGTAATGGTCGATCCTTATGCTTTCATCTGTTTAATGGGTAGGTGTCATTTATTGAACACAATGGGTTGAATTGTTGAACTACCATGTAGTTATGGCTGACATTCAATGACCTTTTGTTGCATAGGTATGAATGTGCCATGGGATATGTACCACCAATAGATTATGTGATGGCTCTAATAGAGATCTGTGAGGGTTGATTTGATGGGTACCTTGCACTGGTGGGAAATACTATAAAGGATATTTTGTAGTTCATATGCTTTTGTATGTTCAAGAAGATCTGTAGGTAGTTGGGACAAGATGTTTTGTACTCTTTTGAACATAAAGACTATTTATGGATTGTTGTTGGCCCAGTCAATATATGGGTATTTTTTGGACATAATTTAAAGTATTTATGCACTTAATATGAAGTATTTATGTTTAATATTTGAGTGTATTTATGTCATGTTTTAGTGGTTGTGTGGGACCAGTACTATGACAACTACTGGTCCCTGTTCAACAATAAGCACCTTTCCCCTAGGTATTCATTTCAATATGTAGGCTTAGAGTAAATCATTCCATACCCATGCAACCCAAAATTGAAGGGTAGATCTAGAGTCCTAGACCATTCTAAAGCATGCGAAATCACAAAGGCTAAGGCAGTATGTTTGTTTTACCCATATTCTAGAGCTTTTTGTTTATCATCTATAACATTATGCATAATCTCTACCATACACTTTGGGATATACACCATGGCATGGATTGTGTATATACTATAATATAATAGTATTAATGACTAGTTGTTTGTTCTTGTGAGTGGAAATGTATGCATGAATGTATCCATGAATTTGAAGCAGACATCCTGCTATTTGACTTATAGGATTATTTTATGAATCTATACAAGCAATTCTTGTTTAGGTCATCAATGTCAATTGGATATTAACTCAATTGCTTGAAAACTGTTGGGGATGTGAAGACATTTATGTTTGCGCTGCGCTCCAAACTCTCTTGAAATGATACCCCTCTCTGTAAATGCCAAACTGTCATATGGATATTGACGAATGTTGAGTATGCCTTATTGACAGGTAGGTCTCTGTAAGTGAAATGATTGATTGATCAAAAGCATTTATGAATTGTCTTTGTCTCAATTTACGAAGAGGCTCTCATCATCTTCTACAACCGCATGAGAGTCCATGAATTTGCAAATAGTAGGTGCATATCCTATTCTTTCATGAACAATTGCATGACAAGCTTGCATTGAGGATGTTACAACATTAAAACTTATTTGTTTATTTTTTATCATTACATGAAGAAGTTCAAATGTAACATAGTTAAAAAGATATATATATGAAGAAGCTCAAGTGTAACATTGTTAAAAGAAGTTTAGACATCAATACATACCTTTTAGACACTTTTCCAGGCTATAATTCTATGATTGTTTTCTAGTGTAAACATCCTTAATATTGTAGAAAGTTAATGCAATATATGTCATAACACCCAATTTTAACAAAGACCATCTATAATGTAGTTAAGAATAAGTTGAGAATACGAAATTAATGCTCACATTTCGATTCCCATGGCCTTGGGGATCTCCTCTTAAATTATCGTTATAACTAAGTGAATGATAGTAGTTTTTTGATGATGATGATGGTCTTTAATGTTTACTGAGATCAAATTTGGTCTATCGAACCTTGAGAGAAAAGAAGAGACATAAATTAATTGATTTGCTTTAAAATATTATTCCTATGCTCAAAGAGCTTAAAGATGAGTGTCCCTAGCTCATTGTAGTTTTGAGGAGCTAGAAGGTTAGAAAGGTTAGAGGTGGAGAAAAGATTATGGAACTGAGATCTAATGTGCATGCAAGCAGGGCATTCTATAAGAAAGCGATTTTCATCTTCAACCCTCATAGGCACGCACAAATGGCAAGTCCTCTTAGCCCATGGTGTTTTAGGGGTTATCCAACGCCTAGTTTCACTATGAATTTCATCAGAGTTCGTTCTGATCTAGACAATATTAAATTTTTTCTTTGAGCTCGTTAAGATAGAAAGATAATTTTGGTCCTTGGTCCTCAAGATTATGGTCAATGATTTCTTTATAACATCATACTTTTCTTTTAACCTCTAAATATTTTTTGCACCACATTTTCTCTTTGAACGTAGAAGTAATAGTATTTTGATGTTATCGATATTTTACAAAGTGACATATTCATCAATCCCCCAATAGTTTAACCAAGTCGTAGCATCTTTAATCCAACCCTACTTGAGGCGTAGGTGATTTTGGTTGGATTTAAGAGCAATTATGGACCCTTCATGTCGGTTTTACCAAGATAAATGAAAAAATAGAATGATGACATGGTTTTTTTAATGTAAATGGGTAATGACATGGCACATTTTGGTTATGCTATTTTTCAAATGTGTGATATGACCCTTGAAAAAAAACAATTTTGATGTTATTTTTATCCATGTTTAAAAAATAAATTAAAATAGAAAAAGTCATTTCACATGCTAATAACTTATTCGGCTTATCCTCCTCTGTGATCCATTCATCCTACTCCCCCGCGTGTCATTCATGTGTTGTACTTTAATGACAATACGGCCTCTGCACTTCCAAACAAGAAGGAAATATAATTTAAGGCTAAATGAAATAGTACAAACTACAAACTATCTCACAAATAGTTTAGTGGAAATCTATCCACTGGGGAAAATCTGTTTAGTATTAGCAAGGTTATTTTATTTTCTTAAATGACCTTGACTACATTTCCTTAGATTTCAAGATCTACATGGCCCTTTGTGAAATCCTGCTAACCTGGATTTACTTTGAAATCTATATATTGAAGTTTCAGCTTTTCAAAGTTTATGAGGGCTTTGTGCTTGATCAATTCGTAATGCACAATTTTTTTAGAATTAAGGGGCTTAACAAGAACATCATGTCACTTGAGAATTGAATATGGATGGGGAGGGTAACAATCATTCCTCCCAACCACCCAAGCTACATCCAATGAACAATAACATTCTAAAAATTAAAGAATTTAATAATATTTATACACTTACAAAAAAATCCTCAATATATTTATATTTTTTAATACTATATTTTATAATAATATTATAGTATGAAACATTTATAATACCATATTTTAAAAAACATTAATTATTTTATAATTATAAAATAATATAAAACCTTTATAATATCACATTTTAAAAGAGGTTAGTTTTTTAATAAATTTATTTTTAATTAAATATTTAAATTTTTTAATACTATATTTTATAATAATATTATGTATGGAACATTTATAATATCATATTTTAAAAAACATTAATTATTTTATAATTACAAAATAATATAAAACTTTTATAATATCACATTTTAAAAGAGATTAATTTTTTAATAAATTTATTTTTAATTAAAGATTTAAATTTTATAATTATAGTTATAAAATTAAGATGAACAATTTTTTTAAATATGGATGTAATTTCTTCAAAATTATTTAAAGTATTAAGTTTGAATTTAAAATTTAAATTAAATTAAAATATTGTTTTAAATTTATTATAAAATGTTTTTATTAAATTAAAATAATGTATAAAGTTGATTTAGATTTTGGAAATAGTATACATATTTTTTAGTTTTATTTAATTTTTAATTTACAAAATAATATTTAAGTTAATAAAAAAAGTTTAAAAATAATAATAATATACATAGAAAATAGAGAGAAAAGTTCATTTAGATAAATAGATTAAAAAGTTAATATACATATTAATTTCTACTTAAAAAATTCATATCAACAATACTTATTATTAAATTTTCAATTCAATTACTCTTTCTTATCAAACCTTTATTAAAAAACATGTGCTAAATAAATTCACAACTAATTCCACTTATATTGACAAATATAATCATAATATTTTCATGGATCAATCAAAATCAACAATGCACTTTTGTGAAGAAAACATGTTTTTTTATAAATATAATATATTTAAAATATATATTTATTATTTTTAGTTTAAAATGTTTGTTCTGAATAACAAATAAAAATTTAAAAATATAATATTTTTTAATGTAAATTTTAAAATTTAATATTTTAAAGCATCTAATAATATATTTGCTAAAAAATTATATAATAATATATTTGTTAAAAAATTAGATAAATATAGATATTAACTAATGCAACTACTTAATTTGTGGTCGATAAAAATAGATAGGCTACAAGTTAAGTGTTATTAACAAGTTATCTATTACTTGTTCTCTATGTTTAGTTGTAAGTAGTTGTTGTCTATACCTCAACTACATGTTATCTTTTTTAATTAAATGGGTTGTTTATCACTACTTGCTATCCATACATCAACTAGAATTATCCATACATCATTTACTAGTTATTATATATATATATTATAATTGTTTATTTAGAATTTTGAACGATGCCCATAAAATTAAGACATTTGTCCCATTCTACTTCAATTTAGAAAAAGCATAAATGATAATTCACCCCAAATTTTAAGATATAAACACCTATCAATATAACTAAATATTTTAAAATATTAAATTTTAAAATCTATATTTAAATAAAATATTATATAATTTGAAAAATTAATTTAATGTTAAATAAAAATAAAATTCATACTCACATGCGAAACATTTCAAAACCAAAACCTACGTGAAGATTTGTCATCTAACGTTTCACATTTCACACGTAGTTCATGTGAGTCCAAGTCTATATAAATAGAGGTCTTCATATGTTGCTTAATTTTAGTCCATCATCTCTATTGAGAATGTTGGATCGTCTTTTATCTCAAGAACTTCACGTGTTGTTCTAAATACAATTTTTATTTTTAAATATATTTATTTAAAGATATGAGGAAGAAGAAAAGCCAGTTTTTCATTAAAAATTAGGAAAATGTGTAAGTATTAAAGATTCATGGTTTTTGTGTGGAAGTCATCATTTGAGAAACATAGTAGTGAATCTCCTTTTTAGTATATTCGTTACCCAGCTCGGAGTGGTCAAATAAGTATTCTTATGTAAAAAATAAATATTTAGATATATATAAATCTTTGATTGGTAATATCATTTAAAGAATGCTATGGATTTTAAGGGTGAATGTTTATAGCATTTCCTTTCAATAATAGTCACTTAATCGAGTATTTGGATTGTAATTTATGTGGCATGATTTTCGTTACTTTCATGTTTTAGAGAGTTGAATATAAATGATTTGTTTATAAGAGTTAAATACTAATCATATCATCAAGTACTCTCGATCGGATTCATTTTAGATAAATGCAAAGTATATGCCTTTAATCGGTACAATAGATGTAAAAGAGGTTATGGATATCTTCTTTAAAAACAATTATATCGTTATGATAAGATGAGGGAGAAACTTAGTAAGGGAGTTAACGTAGATTCATACTATTTGGGTTAACAAATGGTTTAAAATAAGTATTACCTTGTATGAGAATATTGTCATGGTGTTGGAATAATGTTGTTTTCTACAAGTTTCTAATAAGAAGATAGGTAAGCATAAATAATGTATTTATAATATTAAATAAGATTGAAGTTTATTTTATGGTTATTTGAAGTTGACTATGTTATCATTTTAATAGTATTTTAATAAAAGGATGCTATTGTATAAAAAATCGATCTTTGATTATAAAATAAAAACTTAAAACTTAAATCGGGATGTATAAATTAAATAAATTAAGAAAAAAAATACACCTCAAAAAATTGATCCCTTTCGGTACTTGATAGATCCAGATTTAAGATGGATCTACACTAATTTAAATAGTATTACATTTAAGAAAAAACTTTACATAAAGTAAAAAATAGTATATTTTAGTGTAAATACTGTAAGCAAGGAATAGCCCTACTTCTCATTTGTTTAAACGGAGAGTATGATTACTTTGACAAATATTATGTATAAAATTAAGTTAACGAGGATCAGGCTATGACCGAAGAATCGGTATTTAAAAATAATTAACCAAGAAACTTCAATATGACAATACGACCTCGTAGAGTAATGATGCTCGGGTGAGTGAATGATGTTGTAGTGCACTAAGTTAGTTATATAGGAAAGACTATAACGTCTATGCTAAGGAACTTGTACACTTAAGCACATTTATAAAGAATAGTTGCCTTGTCATGGATGCTTCCCAATTAAGGGTATGATGGTTCTTAAAAGAATAAACCATAGCTTTGAATAGTAACCACTCCATGTATATTCAAATGATTACAAAACTGGGAGACAAAATGTGTGCCGTTGGTCGTTGGTCTTTATTATTAAGGTGGAAGTTAAGACCTACTTAGTTGGTAAACTAAGTAGACTAGTAGAAACAATGTTCATGTTTCTTATCTATAAGATTGTAAATGTGATAAATAAACTTTGATATAGTGTTCAATAACACTTGCGACTAATGTAACCGTTGTTTAAAAAAAATTTATAGTCCATAACCCCAAACGATTATGGGGATATTGGGTGTGTTAAATACAAGGAATTTTATATGATTTCTTGGTAGTGAAAATGGGATGTTTGATGTTTACTAGGTATATTTCTCAGGGTTGAGATTTTGAGTGATTTTTTAACGATGTTAATGAATCTATGTTGAGAATGTTTGGCATTGACTCTAATTAACTTCAAAAGAACATTATAATTAGGAGAGGATATTTTTGTGATGAATGATGAAGCTTCTATTTGCTTTTGTTAATTCTTAACTTTTTGGAGTATAGTAATTACAAATTTCTTAGATGTATGTATTTTTTATTCTATCTGAAAAGTGAATTTCATGTTTTTAAAGAACTATTTTGTGTTAAGCTTAAAGATATAAGTGCAAGTTAAGTTAATTTTTTAGGATATCTATGCAATATGGCTTGCATTTAGGGATTTTTTCTTATAAATTATATCAGAACTAATTTACATTTATGTTTGATTGTTTTCCACAACTGAACCTTTATGGTACGATTCTAGGTCCAAAAGGGTTCTATCTGAAATATGGATATTTGAATGGGATCAACCTATTCTCGGTGACAATTATTTGAGAATTTGGTTTTCGAAACTTTAAGACTTAAGATTACTTCTAGGAACTGTTATAAATCTGTAAATATTAAATAATGTCTTTTTTGTTTTGATTTACTATAGGTGAACACTGTTTTTTGTCAAATTGCTCCCAGTTGGACTCCATTTCCTCCCGAGGCTTGATGAATGGTGCTTTTTGTGATCTGCACCTCTTTAATCCCTTGTTTTGTTTCTTGAAAACAAGTTTCATTGTTTAACATCGTGGACAACCATAGATCTCTTCGGCGTTCTATTGCACTTTTGGGGGCAATTGCTAGTTAATATTTGAGCGGTAGTGCTCGCTGGATTGAATAGAACATATGACCCTTCGCCGTCACCCCTTCTTTATTAGTCCTTGCCGAAGGTCAGGGTAACTATTCTTTTCGATTTGTTTGGACTTTCAATTAGTTTGTCTTTGACTTTTAGCCAAACTTTAACTTAGTAGTTTTTTATTTTTCAATTAAATAATAGATTTAATTTTATTTCTTTCACTTCTCATTGCCCTGAACTTCTATGCATTATTGCTGGGATGCCAGCAAAGTTTAGTAGTTTTTTATTTTTCAATTAAATAATAGATTTAATTTTATTTCTTGGCCCTGAACTTCTATGCACAAGCTATGGGGAAATTCTTCTCTAGCTCTAACAAAGATCTTGATTTCTTAAAATATCGACCAAATTGTATAAATACTTTAATAATTTTAACTTTACATTAATTAACATTTGAAAAGCACATCACATTATTTTAACAAAGATCTTTATTTCTTAACATATCGACCAAATTATATAAATACTTTAATAATTTTAACTTTACATTAATTAACATTTGACAAGCACATCACATTAATTTGGTGGTGGCATCTAAATGGTATGGATAAACTCTAGTGATGGCGGTTGCACTGCCTTTAAGACTTATGTTTTTTTCCTAGTTTTCCTTCTTGTTCTCATCGCACCCATTTTTTTCCTAGGTTGCCTTCTTGTTGTCATCGCACCCTTAAGCAAGTGTTTCAAAACAAAAAGTGACTGCAAACAAACGAGGCTGAGCCAGGAACATAGAAGTGATTGCAAAAACATCTAGCTAGCTATATTATCTAGATAAACTCCTATATTTTCTTTCGTTCCATCAATTATGATTTTGCATCTGAACATACATATTACTGATTTTTAGTACAAAGATATTAGTATTGGGTGAAAACGCGAAGGTGGGAAACAATTCCATGACAATTTGCCTTTTTCTTGTTCTAATTTCCGTTTTCTCGCCCGAGACAAAAGTCAACAAATTTTCTCGGGCGAGAGTTTTACTACTTCTCGGGCGAGAAATTAACCCCGGTTAGATTTCTCTCGTCCGTGAGTTTTTCCATAGTTAGAGAATTGTTCACTTGAGAGTTTTTAATTTCTCGTTCGAGAGTATAACCATTTTTTTTTTGTCAAACTCTCGGACAGATTTCTCGGTCGAGAGTTTTGATTCCTTTTAATGTCTCGGCCGAGACATGTTTAACTATATAAACGCAATAATATTTCCCCGCCACACGCATTGTCATTTTCACGCTGTTGTTGTTGGTGTCTGTGTTCGCGCAAACCTGAAACCTGTGCTGAAACCTGTTTGCTGAAACACCTTCAGGGAAGACCCCCCACTGCAACGAAGTGAACGGCCACGAGAAGAGGACCGCCACCGCTAGTTCGATCCAGATGACCATAGCATCAGACGACCGCACACGGGTATGTTTCTCTCTTTCCACTGGCATCTCTCTAAAACCCAACCGAATCCTTATCTGTATGTAACCACTTGGTAGTTAGTTCAGCAGTTGGTTCAGCAAGAGTTTACTAAGACCCTCACTATCGTGCCTCTATCCAGAGCTTTGAGGCCTGAACTCCGAGAGGGAAAAAGGCCGGCCAATTATAGAGGGGATATTTTGTAAAAACTCCGAACTTAAACTAAAAATACTAATAATTTCCTATACAACTCTGTTTTCATATATCTTAGTGGAAGCAATCCTAACGGGTGAAGACCTCAATTAGGTCAAGGTTAAAATTTCGATGAGATTTCGATCAATTTGCCCTTAGGGTTAGGGTTAGAGGACAAATTCACAAGCCATATCCAATTGTAGAGTCCTAGTTGTTGTAGGTTGAGATGGGCTGATCACGATTTACAAGGGCATATGAAACCATGTCTCTACCAACCTCTGGATTGCATTGGGACCCTAAATTGACATTGCCATAGCTTTATGGTGCTTTTCATGATGACTAGTTCAAGGTTTTGGATACATGCATTATATTCATATATCTAGCATTAGACCACACTACTAGAAAGAGACAAAGTCACCTTGGTATCCTACTATATACAAGTATTAGCTACCCAATAGTGGGATCAAGTGAAAAATATGAGTGTTACTGAATAGTCCCTTTGCATAGAACTCAATGAGAGTCTTCATAGACTCTCTAGTGCCATCAATACTTGGGGACCAATTCTACATTGCAGTTTGAGAGTGTTTCTATCTAGCCACATTGGCTTCACCTCTGTCAACTTTCCACTCAGACAATTCAATATACATTGGAATATTTTGCAAAATTCAAATGTAGATCTCCATTTCAGATCTAGACCATGCGCTAATAATTAAATTTAATTATGGTTTACTTCCTTCTCTCCATCATGAAGCTGCTTTGGTGCATAGATGTTATCTTTCATTGGATTTTCAACATGCTCTAGCTATTGAAAAGAAGCTAGAAAAACAACCAATGCCCTTTTGTTCTTCGTCTTGGTTCCCCCTTTCACAACATGTATATCACATGGGTAGGCATTCTCCCATGGTATACACACCCCCTCCCCTCACCATTCAATATTGCACACTCCATAAGTCATCCTCTCATGGAACAACAGTGTTGTGTTTTATAACATCCATGATCTACCAAGATATTATTCTTTAATGCCAACACCCAACCTACCCCTCCAAATGTTGTCATTGTTGTGGATAACCCTACTACGTCTTATCCAAATCTCATTCTAATGACATGTCTAGCCCCTCCCACCCATCCCATTCTCTTTACTCAAAACTGTCATATTAAATATAGTGCAGATAATTGGACTAAGGCTTTTTGGCTTCAAATAAGGCCCACTTGAGGGCTACTCCTGAATTTGCATATGTGATGTGCGTATTACTGGCTTTCCTCTTTCAAGTTTCAACACATCATTTTGCCAATTGGAACTATTTCCATTACTAGAGTTTATCCATTGGATAAGTTTGTCAAAGGTGCCATTGTGACAGAAGCTCAGGTGTTTACTAATTCTGCCATTTTCCTCCATTATGTTCTCTTTAATCTATGGATTTACCTGTAGGTTGCAGCTTGAATGAATATTCCTGAGACTTTTCTTTCCTCGGATTTCCATGTTTTTTGTCCTACCTCCTATATTTCTTTGTTTGACTTTAGAAGCACTAGTTTTAAGGTTACTATGTCCTTCAAACTGTTCCTCTCTTTGCTGTACCTAGGTTGAAATCCATGTATTACAATCTTGAACTCTGTTGTGTTTCTTATTGTTTCGATGCTTTAGCATGATGGTTGTCCTCTTCAAGCATATTGTCAGATTGTATCATGTGTGTGTCACATCAAGGAAGTGGCATACATTATATGGCAATGGAAAAATTTAGAGTGGTTTAAGGCCTTTTATTTTGTATCTGTGGTTCGTCACTGCATGTATTGTCTTCAGAATTTTCAACTTCTGCTATTACATTTTATGCAGATTCAGAACTAATATAGCAACAATCATAAACTTTGGAGTTTGTGGCTGACTCTTAACTTTGCATTATGTACTTGTTTGAATTGTGATTTTGGAAACCACATATAGGCTTAAGAAATTATGGGAGATTAGATTTGATCTTGTAGCCCTTTGTATTTTAGGTTCACGCTTTAACAAATCTATCATTCTGTGTTACTACCCAAAACCTCATAGAACTGTGTAGATGTGATCATTGTTTTCCTGCAACACGATTTTAGTTAACCCTTGGTTGTTGTTCCAATTTTTTTCCTTTGTTCCATGTGGGATACGAATTCAATCCGTCTTTTCACTCTTTCAATTTTCTTCTTCTCACTTAGTCTTAAAAAAGATGCTCCTGTAGATCCTAACTCATAACCAAATCACCTTGTATCCTAGTTGGAGTTGCGATCCTGAAAAAAATCCATCTTTTCACTTTCAATTTTCTACTTTCACTTAGTCTTTAAGAAAGCACCTCCGTAGATGCCAACTCGTAAGTAACTCACTTTGTATCCTAGATGCATGGGAACTGCTCCTGGGAGTTGGGAAATCCATTCTTGTCATTTCCTAAGTTTCAATGAGTTGGGAAGTCCATTCTTGTCGTTTCCTGAGTTCTAGGAGCATTGGAACTTGTAGGAACATTGCAAAAGCACAGGGAACAGTTCCAGGAGCTCTGGGAGCTTTTGGGTGAATGGATCGCCACTCCCAATGCCTTTCCGGTGATGTTTCACGTGTTCCTTGGCATGTGGGGCTCAAACTACGTATGTTTTGGTGAGTTTTTCTTCTTGCTTATAATGCCACATTAGCTCAGCTGGGCTTACAAATTATTGACTATGAAGGATTCACCCTTATGAATTTGCATTGTTTCCACTCATTCAGTCCTGGTTGGGTCATTGAATTCAAGCTTTAAAGATCGCTGTCTTGTTTTTCATAGGTGTATGGAGTCCTTCATTTTATTGATTGTTGTGTTTAGAGTCTGTTGACTACCTTCATGATTCATATTTTCATTTTTATTTGTTGTCAATGGCCCTAAGTTGGTTTACATTTTCAAAGAGTCAAGTGCGATTTTGAAATTCGTTTAAGCATTGGGTTAAGCGGGCCTTTCCTTGATGATCTAGGAAAAGTCCAAACCCTTTCATAATAAAATACATTAACTGTTACAAACTTACAATTAAAGGGAAAATCTAAATAGGGCACTTACATAAATAATAATTTTATGTGTTTTAATTTTAGGCCCTTATTGACATTAGTAGGTATTAATAGTCACAGATTTTAAAGAGCATCATAGAGCTCCTTGATGTGCATGGCTTCCCCAATTTTCCCTTTTAATATATATATATATATATCATTGTCACTCCCAACCTGCCGTTTCCCGCAAATTTGGGTGAAACTTCTCTATTTTGTAGGCCCATACCCTTGTTCCAGATCTTCCTGTATTCTAAAAACTTGTGCAACATAACTTTGTACCATATGATTTAGTGACATAAGATCATCATGGACAATGGTAACCTATAAACACTTATTCTCTTTGACCCTTTTCAATTCCTTGGATTTGTTGGTAACTTCCCACCCTCATCCATACCATCTTGAGTGGGTGAATGAGGGTGATTTATCCTTGTTTGTGACCCAACAATGTAATATAACCTTTGCCATTGGCCCTCATTTTTGGACACTATGTAACATATGCCATAAAAAATGAAGTGTGGGCTTCCCTCTTTAGCTAGGATCAATTGCTCCCTGGCATGGAACAATTATATGTTGGTTAATCATGCTTCAATCAATCTTCAATGAGTAAAACATTAGCCCATGATTGAGATCTTTTTATGCTCTTTCCTAATTCCATTGAATTGTTTCTTGCTTCATTGGTGAGGTTGACCTCTCATGAAAATACACATTTATGGACATTTGTTTCCTTGGGATGCTCAGGTAATGATCTCTTCATTGCAAGACTCAATTGTTGCTTATCATGGTAGCAACTCTCTGCCGTTATGATGAGTTAATTCTCATCTTGGAAGCAAATATATATTGATTGGTGAGGTGTTAATCAACACTTTATATCTCCAATAACATCAACTGAAATACCCTCTAATTGGTGCGTAATCATAACACTTTTACTATGCAAGATAGTGCCAACTCTTGCAAATGCTTGGTTGCAAGTGATAACCATCAATAGGATGCAGTGGATCCTTTACCAACATTCTCCACCATATCATAGTTGCTTCTACATTCACTGTCAAAATAGAATCAACTATTCATTGAACCACAAAACATACTCAACCATGGCCTCTTTGTCTGCTATATTCATGGAGTTCTAAGGAACCCCAAATTCATTTACCTCCATGCATCAATATTTGGTCCATCTTCCAAAGTGGATTCTTCAGGTGAAAGTTTGTAAACCATTAGAATGTGGCTATCCTTGACACCAATTTGTTGTCCATATTGCTAGTTTTACATTCCTCTTGAGTGTATATCTCTCCTTGGATAGCCACATCTTGAACATGTAGAGCACTAATTTAATTAATCTTGATTAACATTCATAAAGTTCATTCACAAATTTTATCTAAATCTTGGCCAAATATCTGCTAACCCTTTTAGAGTCTCTTATTAGATGACATGAAATAGTTAAAGAATGCATTAAAATTTAAAATAACTTGAGACTAACAAAATTTAAAGTCAACTTCATTAGGAAAGCTTATTTTAGTTTTCTAATAAAAAATGAAAAATCATGGAATAACTGATCAATTGAAACTTGAAATTAATAAATTAATACAATGTACTTTAAAATATTTTTGGAAATGATAGCACAATTTTAAGAATTTATTTTCTATTTGCTCATTTGAATATGTGCTTCTAGCACAAATTCATAAGGGCTTGCACTTGGACCCAATCACAACGAACCGATTGATTGCAATATTTTTTGAATGACATGTTGACTGGCTATGGATTCTGACTAGGTTGAAGCTGTAGATAACTTAAATCCATTAAGATGTAAATTATTTCTGGTAAAAAGCTAATTCATGTTGTCTATAGACAACAAAATTAATGAGTTTCGAGTCTCCTTTTTGGAAAACTTTGGTTTTTAGATTGTGGTGTTGTTGGGTAAGTTTCCTCAAACTGGAGATATTGCATGGAAATTAAAAGAATATAATAGGTTTTTTGGATTTGTTGTCTTAGTTGATTGCAAGTCGTTGTTGAGTAGATAATCATCTTTTCCCGGGAAGATATCGTGATATTTCTTCCACTTTATATGCTGGGTAGTTTGAAAATGCCTTTTTAAGCTATTTCTCGAACTTTTGGTTGTCCTCATTCAAGGCTCATCAGAGTTGCTTAGCTGCCAGAGATCTGGTCTACTATTTTAGTTTGTAAATTTCTATTTTTTTTTGTTGAACTTTGGTGACTTGAAATTGAACTTAAATATTTGTTATCATGAATTCCATCCAAAAACGTGAACTAAGCAGGCCACATAGGAAATATTTCTACATGTAATAAGCATTGAATTTCAATGTGTCATGACACTAAAATCATTAATACTTTGGAAGGCTAAAAAGCATCATATGGTCATTCAATAATTATAAGCTCCCACTAACATAACTATAGGTTTCATGTTGAGAACTCTAGCTCTCCATGCTTTTCCCAAAGGAAAAGGATCTTGATGTTACTTCCCTAAAGCATAGCCTTCACAAACACCTTCTGGAGTTGTATTTTTGTTGATATTTTAACAATGTTATTATCTATCATCTATGTCCAAGTCAATCATGCCACAATTTGGACATATAATATGTATGAGAGATCAAAGGTGCACCTGATGGTATACTTCCATCACCAACAAAACTAGTTAGCTTAAAGAGGCCAGCATCATGATCAATGGTTCCTATAGAGTTTAGGTGTTTTATTTCTCTATTAATGACTTGATCTGTTGAAGCAACAAATTCATAACTATCTTGAACAAACTTATATATTGATGTAAAATTGTCCCCTAATCCTTTGACTAACAAAGCATTTTTCAAATATCCATTTCTTAAATGAACATATTCAGTTCTCAAAACATTTGATTTCACTTTATTTCCAATAGTAATTTCTTGGACTTTAATCTATTTTCCTATAAAAAATCAGCAAATACAGATCTATCTCCAATCATATGAAAAGATGCACCAAAATCTAGCAGCCATTCAGTATTTCAATCAAAATAACCCCACTTTGTCAATAAATTCAGGTTTTGGTTGTGAATTCACTTTAAAATATCCTAAAATTGATGTTTCTTTCTTCTTGGATTCAAATTTCCAAACTGGATGTTTTTCAACTAGATCCTCCCCTCTACTTTATTTATCTCCTTTCTACACCTTAGGATTATATTGTTTCCCTTGATATTTCAATAGTCTTTGTTGCAAAAGCTGCTTCAATTTTAGAGTGCCGATGTCAAAGGATTTATGTTAGTGTTTCCCATGTTATTATGCCCTGGACCAAATTCAATAGCTCGTGCTGAAAAATGTGCTTCTGTTTTCCAGCATCAAATGGAGTGTCAAGTTTGTTTGCAATTTGATTGTGGGGCTTGCTCATTGCATGCATTTGTTGATGCTACAAAATGTGCATCGATTTTAGAGCATGCGCTATAATATAGAGTGTTTTTGCAATTTGGTCATATGAATTGATCATTGCATCCTTAAGAATATGCGTTTATTGCAATGTCAAAAATGCATGCATCTCTGTTTCATTGTCACAATGTTAAATGATTAATGCAGCCACGGTTTTCGTGAAAAGAGTGCAAACCAAATTTCTGCTTCTCGACTAATTGATACTAGGAAATGTGGATTCCTTTTATTTTAGAACATCGACTGTGATATCAAGCATGTTTGCAATTTGATATATATCTTGAACATTGCAAATTAGCCCAATGATTCTATTGGAAGTGGCCACAAGAACATGCTTTTATGTTTGTCCTGTCACACTATCAAATGATCTATGCTGATGCTTCTCGTGTTATTATGCACTTGGATCAAATTCAGTATCCTGTGTTGCAAATGTGATTTTGATTTAGAACATTAACTGTAGTATTGAGTATGTTTGCAATTTGATCATGGAACTTGATTGTTGCATATAGCTCGAGATGTTGCAAAATGTTCATCAATCTTACAGGATCACACTGTAATATTAAATATTTTGGCAATTTGGTCATCACTTGAAGATTGCATCGATCACAATATTAAATATATTTGCAATTTGGTCATATGACTTGAAGATTGCATCGATCACAATATGTTTTTACCACAATGCCAAAGATGCATGCATTTCATATTGTAGCTCTGCTTGCCATATTGTGAAATGCAAAATATGCCCATATGCCATTAGCTACATGCATTTCATATTGTAGCTCTGCTTGCCATATGCCAAAATATGCCCATATGTTGTGATCAATTTGTTTTGGTATATGTATGTGAAATGTATGTTGTGAGCTCTTGAACCACACACTCCTCAAGAGAGTAATTCAGGTTACATAAACTAAGATTATTGTGGTGTGGTGGAGCAGGTTCCTGTAGCACCACAACAGGTCCAAAGGGAAAATTATCGACAGCAACCTACACTTGTTATTTATGTACTGGGTTTGCATAAGGAAGATCAGGATCCTCTTGTGGAGAGCTGTATCATTGGATTATTCACTGCTGCCATCACTATTGGTCGATTTGGGGAAGATTCACTGCTGAAGCATGCATTTAGAAGTCTGATTTCTGAGAACCACTCACTGCCGCCTCAAATACATCATCTAACTGTCACCTAGAACTCCACGAGATCAAAGGTACACTTGCTTATAAATTTCATGTGTTGATATAGTCCATGTATCTTGCCACTGTGGGCATTTGTGTATTAAAAGGGGTCATCTACAGGACTGTTATAATGTTTCAATCAGATCTGAATCATTTATTGACATTCAATGCTCAAGATCAATGCAATGTTGGTATGATGCTGTGATCAATTTGTTTTGGTATATGTATGTGAAATGTATGTTGTGAGCTCTTGAACCACACACTCCTCAAAAGAGTAATTCAGGTTACATAAACTAAGATTATTATGGTGTGGTGGAGCAGGTTCCTGTAGCACCACAACAGGTCTAAAGGGAAAATTATCGACAACAACCTACACTTGTTATTTATGTACTGGGTTTGCATAAGGAAGATCATGATCCTATTTTGGAGAGCTGTATCATTGGATTATTCACTGCTGCCATCACTGTTGGTCGATTTGGGGAAGATTCATTGCTGAAGCATGCATTTAGAAGTTTGATTTCTGAGAACCACTCACTACCACCTCAAATACATCATTTAACTGTCACCTACAACACCATGAGATCAAAGGTACACTTGTTAATAAATTTCCTGTGTTGATATAGTCCATGTATCTTGCCACTGTGGGCATTTGTGTATTAAAAGGGGTCATCTACAAGATTGTTATAATGTTTCAATCAGATCTGAATCATTTATTGATATTCAATGCTCGAGATCAATGCAATGTTGGTATGATGCTGTGATCAATTTGTTTTGGTATATGTATGTGAAATGTATGTTGTGAGCTCTTGAACCACACACTCCTCAAAAGAGTAATTCAGGTTACATAAACTAAGATTATTGTGGTGTGGTGGAGCAGATTCCTGTAGCACCACAACAGGTCTAAAGGGAAAATGATCGACGACAACCTACACTTGTTATTTATGTACTGGGTTTGCATAAGGAAGATCATGATCCTCTTGTGGAGAGATGTATCTGTAAAATTAGTCACAACAGATCTAATGAACAAGTAAATCAATCACAACAGATGAACATAGAAAATATGGTGTAAAACTGTGTAAAACATGCACAGTGCTCAATATCCCAATAAGGGTGAATAATTACAATACAATACAGTAACAATGACTAAGCAATTCGAATTGCCTAAGGAGGTCATTCGAATCACTGAATGGAGTAGCTTGACTCCAACTAGGAGTCCTCATCATCAATCAGTGGTGGTCATCAATGCACAAGAACCAGTCATTCAGGTGTCAATCTGAGTCTAACTAAGTGTAACATGTGTAAGTGAAGTGTGTAGCACTGATATAGGGAAGTGGGATCAGTGGAGGGCACATGGGAGGCTAACTGAAGTCAGAACAAGTCATCTAGTCAATCTGGAGGTCCAACGGAGTGAAACAGTCAGTCAGGAGTGAAACTAGCCTCAAATCAGGGAGAATCGGAGCTAACTGAGGGTAACTGAAGTGGAACTGCAGTGGTAGGTGAAGAAGTGCGCCCTTCTCTGGCAGTAGGTGAGAAGTGGGCGCCTTCCTAACTAGGAGGGCTAATGAACTGATGTAAGAAGCTCCTGGGTGCTAAAATAAGGTGGCTAAGGTGCTGGAGGCATCAACCTGGTGACTGGGATGCATGCAAAGTGCATACAAACCCTAGAATTTGCATGCAAGATCCTGAAAAAGATGATGTGGATATCCAAACACCCCCCCTCAAGCTAGACTATGATGTGCAAAAAAAAATAATGTGGGGCCCTGGTAACTAAGACCAAAGGTCACCCCAATACAATAATCCAAAAATGCTGAAAATAAACTAAGTGAGGAAAGAGGGAAAACCCAGTGGGAAGAAAGCCCCCCCTCAAGCTAAAGCATAATAATGGATCAATCTGTCTCCACCATGATGGAACTCACCCCCAAAAGTGAACAGAGGTAAGAGAACTTCTTCTCAGTGAAGCTCTTGGTGAAGATGTCTACAATTTGCTCATCAATAGGGCAATATTGCAGAATGATGGTGCGATCATGCACCAACTGTCGAATGTAATGCATATGAATCTCAATGTGTTTGGTCCTCTTCCACTAAACTGGATCTGTGGAGATCTTGATATCACTTTGATTGCCACAAAATAGGACAGTCGAAGTAGTGCCACCAAAACCAAACTCGGAAAGAATACCCTGCAACCAAACTGCCTGAATGCAGGCATTGATTGCCCCTCGATACTCTGCCTCTGCTGAAGAAAGTGCAATGGCTGCCTGCTTTTTGCTGGAACAGCAAATAGCACCATGACCAATCATGAAAACATAACCGGAAGTGGACTTCCGATCAATGCTATCACCTGCCCAATCTGAATCAGTAAAACCAATGAAATCAAGCTCATAATCTGCAGCATAATGTATGCCAAAATGTTTTGTACCTTGCACATACTGCAAGATCCGCTTGGCTGCTCTCCAATGAAGCTCATGGGGCTGCTGCATATATCTTGACATGACACTCACGGCATATGAAATATCAGGCCTTGAGTGTGTCAAATAAAGTAGTGAACCAATCAACTGTCGATACATACTGCAATCTGCAAGCGGTGTAGAATCTCCCTCCTCAAGATTGATTCCTGAGAGGAATGGGAATGGGGCTGCCTTACATTCAGCCATATTAAACTTCAATAACAGGTCGGAAGCATATTTTTGTTGAGATATAGTGATCCCATCAAAATTTTGAGCTATCTCCAAGCCCAAAAAGTGACCCAGCAAGCCCAAATCGCTCATGTCAAAAGCTAGATTTAAGGCAGTTTTTAGCTTTTTTATTGAAGTAAGAGTGTTACCAGTAATGAGAAGATCATCAAAATAAAGTACAATAACCAACAAATTACCTTTAACTTGGTGAAGATACACATTCAGATCAGATTTGCATCTTTGGAAATTCTGAGAAAGAAGGAAGGAGTCCATCTTTGCGTACCAAGCTCTTGGGGCCTGTTTTAACCCATACAAAGATTTCTTCAATCTGCAAACTAATGATGGATCTGATGTGTAGCCCTCTGGCTGCTGCATATATACCTCTTCAGCAAGGTCTCCATGTAGAAATGCACTCTTCACATCCATGTGGTGCACTTCCCAGTGCTTGGATGCAGAAATAACCAAAACAAGGCAGATGGAATCCATCTTTGCAACCGGTGCAAAGGTCTCAGTGTAGTCCACTCCTTGGAATTGGGAGAAAAAATTTGCCACCAACCTTGCTTTGTATTTGCTGATAGAGCCATCAGCAGAAAATTTCGTGTGGTAGACCCATTTACACTTCACTAATTTTGTTCCGGTGGAAGAGAAACTAGCTCCCATGTATTGTTCTTTTGAAGAGAACTGTACTCTTCATCCATGGTACTTTGTCATCTCGGATCTCGGTGGGCAGAATAGTATGATGTGGGATCTGAACCAGTCATCAAATAAAAAATCTCAGGAAGTAATGGATCAGAAATAGAAAGAGCCATACCTGCTCTTTGAAAGTCTGCTCTTGTTCGTCTCGGATCAGCAGGATTTCCAAGGTTCGAAGCAGCAGATTGAAGAGTGTTTTGGGCCCACTTTGGTAACTGAGGAGGATCATAATGGTCGGATTCTGAACCTGATATGTCATGATCATCATGTGCTGCTAAAATATCAGAAATATCAGAACTCATACCTTCATTATCGCTGCACAGATCTTCTTCTGGTGAAGGCGGTGAAATGACAGTTTCTTCCTCAACTAGTTGCAATTCTTGAAGCGGTTCTTCAAATTGCACACTGCGCTCTATGAATATCTTTTTAGATCTGATATCCATGAGTTTATATGCTTTTGATTCTTCCCCATATCCTATCAGTATGCACTCAATACTTTGTGGATCCAAAGCTCGTCTCTTCTTGGAAGGAATTATAGCCCATGCAGT
Source organism: Larix kaempferi (assembly GCA_027924585.1). Taxonomy (NCBI): domain Eukaryota; kingdom Viridiplantae; phylum Streptophyta; class Pinopsida; order Pinales; family Pinaceae; genus Larix; species Larix kaempferi. Next base: position 4,631,150 of record BSBM01000727.1, read on the forward strand.
AGAGCCAAAAACTCTCAAATTTGACACATCCGGTTTGTGACCAAAGAATGCTTCGAAATGAGTCATACCTTTCACGGATGAATGTGGAACATGGTTCTATATGTATGCAGCAACATTGATTTCTTCAGCCCAAATATTTGCAGCCAAACCTTTTGATTCAATCATGCATGTAGCCATCTCTTTCAGTGACCGATTTTTCCTTTCCGCTACACCGTTCTGCTGGGGTGTGTAGGGAACTGTATGTTGGATCTGAATTCCGCTTTGGGCACAAATTTGCAGCAACTCGGCCTTAATATATTGTTCACCATTATCAGATCTAAGAGCTTTGATCTTTCTCTCAGTGGCGGTCTCAATAGAAGCCTTAAAATCCTTGAATTTTCCAAGCACTTCTAACTTGTTTTTGAGAAAAAATACCCATGTAAAGCGGGAAAAATCATCAATAAATGTCAAAACATACCTTGAACCATTTAATGACGTATGGGGCAGTGGACCACTGATATCAGAATGTATCAACCCCAAAACTGTAGAAGCTCTGCTAGCTTTGCCGCGGTCGAATCTGTGCTCGGGGTGCTTCCTAATAATGCAACCAGTGCATATTCCCTTCGAGGAACGGAGTTGTGGAAGACCATCTACCATGGAATTGTTTGATAACAGCAGCAAATACTTATAATTAAGATTTTCAAATCTTTCATGCCAAATCCTACTAACCTCATTACCATGTGTGCGAAGAGCAGTGGGCTTTGCAAGCGGAATAAAGTGTGAAAACTCATAGCATTTTGCAGTGTGGTTTGCCTTTCCGACTGCAACAAGTCTTCCACTTTTGATATCAGAAATTTCAATTGTATTAGGGCTGAATGTAAATTGCTTCGGTTCACCAGTGTGTGTCATTTGATACACAAAAAGAAGATTTGAAGCCAAGGAAGGCACATAGAGAACATTCTGAAAGCTTCCATGATCTACATGAATTGTACCTTTGCCCTTTGAAGAAATTTTTGAGTCATCTCCCAAATGGATGGGGATGGAGCTGTTTGGATTGAATGAAGAAAAAGAATCAATATTTGCAGCCATATGATTCGATGCACCTGAATCTATCAAGAGAGTAGTGGGCTTCGAAACAGTTGCCATGAGTGCTTGTCCTCTTTCATGATCATCATTCCTATCCTTCTTCCTTGCACCGTCAGGAAGAGTTATGTTGTTCTTTTCCAAAACGAGGGCCATTTGATCTATACTCTTCTTCATACATGAACTTTCGGGATGAAAGCCATGGTTGCAATAAGTACATTTAGATTTTTGGTTACCTTCTTTCCCCCTTTGCTTGAACTTCGAACTGGATGGTGCATCCGTCTGTTTGCCTTTCTCTCTTTGCTTGTGAGGTTCGAATTTGGGCTTCTCCTTCTTTTTCTTTCCTTTACCATTCGAGATCTTGGGTCCTTGAACATATAGGGCTGAATATTTGGAGCTTATGGACCCCATTTGAATCAACTTATCATGCTCTTTTGTGACGGACTCAATGAAGGCATTCAAGGTAGGCATCTTCCAATTCGGGGTAGTTAGCTGACCGGAATTGAAAGTAGAGACAAATATCGAATAATCTTTACCAAGCTTGTTGAGAATGGAGAGGATCAATTGCTTATCCTCTTTGATAAATCCACTGTTCTTCAACTGCATGTTCAATTTCTTGAATTTTGTGAAGAATTCATTAATGGTCTCGAAATTCTCAGGACTAAGGGCAATCAATTCATTCTCTAATTGAAAAGCCCTAAGCTCGTCCTGCTTGCCAAATAGTGTTTCAAGTTGCTCCCATATAGCTTTTGGATTCTTCAATCCGCTGAGATGGAAGTGAAGATCTTTGGAGATGGAGAGACAAAGAAGACCATAAGCTTCATCAAGCTTGTTGTAGTGTTTGGTTTTGTCTGACAAGGTGTTTGGCTCCAATTCAAGACGAAGAGTGACTCGGTAGTAACCTTTTGAACGTAATATGATCTCCATATCATCTTTCCAATCAAAATAATTGAATGGGGTGAGGATAGGCTTTGAAGAAGAGTATTCCATTGCTAGGAGAGAGTGCACACTGATGTAGAAATGCTTGCAAGGGAAAAGTAGCGAATGCAATTGATGGAGACAATAACCTGCAAATCACAATAAAACCAAGAACAATGAGGTCGAACAATCCACCCTTTTAGAGTTGCATCACACCTGGGATTGGAGATCAAGCAGTGTTGAATGGGTCCAATGTATCAGATCCATGATTTATGTGGAAACTCAAGCTTCTGGAGTGGTATTGGAAGTATTTTCAAGCTTTGCATGCACAGGAGCGAATGCCCTTGAGATCTTTCATGCCAAAACTTTTTGTAATTTTTGAGCAAATTCACTCAAATCTTCTTGTAGAAACACCTGTAGAAAAGAGATCTTGTCCCTACAATGGCTCTGATACCATGTAAAATTAGTCACAGCAGATCTAATGAACAAGTAAATCAATCACAACAGATGAACATAGAAAATATGGTGTAAAATTGTGTAAAACATGCACAGTGCTCAATATCCCAATAAGGGTGAATAATTACAATACAATACAGTAACAATGACTGAGCAATTCGAATTGCCTAAGGAGGTCATTCGAATCACTGAATGGAGTAGCTTGACTCCAACTAGGAGTCCTCATCATCAATCAGTGGTGGTCATCAATGCACAAGAACCAGTCATCCAGGTGTCAATCTGAGTCTAACTGAGTGTAACATGTGTAAGTGAAGTGTGTAGCACTGATATAGGGAAGTGGGCTCAGTGGAGGGCGCATGGGAGGCTAACTGAAGTCAGAACAAGTCATCTAGTCAATCTGGAGGTCCAACGGAGTGAAACAGTCAGTCGGGAGTGAAACTAGCCTCAAATCAGGGAGAATCGGAGCTAATTGAGTGTAACTGAAGTGGAACTGCAGTGGTAGGTGAAGAAGTGCACCCTTCTCTAGCAGTAGGTGAGAAGTGGGTGCCTTCCTGACTAGGAGGGCTAATGAACTGATGTAAGAAGCTCCCGGGTGCTAAAATAAGGTGGCTAAGGTGCTGGAGGCATCAACCTGGTGACTGGGATGCATGCAAAGTGCATGCAAACCCTAATTGCATGCAAGATCCTGAAAAAGATGATGTGGATATCCGAACAGTATCATTGGATTATTCACTTCTGCCATCACTGTTGGTCGATTTGGGGAAGATTGACTGCTGAAGCATGCATTTAGAAGTTTGATTTATGAGAACCACTCACTGCCGCCTCAAATACATCATCTAATTGTCACCTACAATTCCATGAGATCAAAGGTACACTTGCTAATAGTCATCCATGGAAGTTTATCAGTATCATGGAGGGGAAGCCTCGTCCTCTTCTAAGTCCTTATTTATCATTGAAAATTTCCCCATAGCCAGGTGGCCACAAGGACTAGGGGAATCTTCTCAAGCTTCTCCTCATGCATCTAGATTTGCTGGAATGTTCTCATCCATCAGATCCAAAAGCACACAACTGAAGAAATATATGCTTCCCTAATAAGAATTCATTTCAAAGGGATATTCAAGGTTGTTTTTTGCAGTCGATATCAAGCAAGGTACATTCAAAATGGAAATATTAGAGACCGCTGTCTCAGGAAGAAGGCTGACTCCAGATCAATATAGGGCCACTTAGATGATGTTCAAGTTAGATGAATTCAATGCTCTGGATAAAGTGCCATTATAGCATCCTTTTCAAGTGCCACATCCACAATACATGGAGCGACCACCTCACCCTCAAGGTCAACATCATGGCAGAAGAAAAACTCAGCACTCCAATCCAAGGATTGGTCAACCTCAAAGTTGCTAGCAGCACTAGATTGAAGATTTAGTTGAGAAATTTTGTAACATAAAAATAAATTTGTTATGTAAGATAAAAAAATTGTTGTAATAGAATGTAAAGCCAAGTACTACAAATAGAGTCAGCGACCTCTTTTGAATGGTTGACATTTTGTTTGGGCTAAGTGTAAGTTCATACTCTGTTTCATACTCATATTAATTATTGAACTTAAAATGAAAATTGTATGGTATTTGAATCTTATTGCAAATTTTCTCACAGAGATTGATGATAGTGCTTTAGAATCCTTTGAAATTTTTTATGTACTACTCTATGCATAGCTTGATGCTTTATGAATGTACCATTTGAAGTGCAATAATTTCATTAGGAATGCAACAAATAATTTATACTTTCTTAGGTTGAGAACATAAGTTAACTATTTTATTCTTCTAGTACAAAATTCAAGGGTGTGGAGTTTACAACACACAGATCTTATTTTCTCTATATAAATGAAGTGGATAGGCCCAGACAAAATCATGTGTTGAGAAATGAATTATAAAGAATCCAAATTTGAAACATAATATATAGTCAACCCCACAATGATGTTGCAATGCATGATATCCAATGGACAACTTAATAAATGGGAAAGCAAAATAAGCAATGAGAAGAGATTGCTTAAGCAATGAGTTTGTAAAATTAGAGAGGAAGGTACTAAGAGTAGAAATATAGGATCAATAACAATTCATTGCATTGTTTCATTGTTCCACTTAGGTAGGTAAGGTGGGAAATCTAATGGATTTTTATGCACACATGTCTTCGTTAGTCTTTCCAACTTAAATATTTGTGCTCCAATTATCCTATTTCATAACTAGGATTTTGTATTATCCCACAATGCTTGAAAGTTGTGAAGTCATCCAAGAGTGTATCATTAATTATAAAAGCTAAAATGACTTGCATGAAGGTTTGAGTGTTAAAGTGGACAAACAAATATTTAAATTGTATTATGTAATATAGAAAATTGTTGTGTGATTTTCAACTTATAAGGGTTTTTGGCAGATGAATCAATGAATAGTTGAACCAACTAGTGGTGATGGTAAGGATGCATTGGCATGCATTATGTTGCCATGCCTTGACTTCAATGCATGTAATGTCTCTTTCAATGTTTGTGATGGAAAAGTTAATGAGGTGCACTCACTTATCCTATACAATAGAATTTCCTTATTATACCATGGTAAATGCACCCAAGTCAACAATGACAAAGAGGTAAGGTTGTGAAGCCACAAATGAGTATTTGTCTAAAGCATTGTGAGTTAATGCTTCAATTCTCTAGCAATGATAATAGTGGTGTATTTTTGTGCCCATAATGGTGGTGTATTGTAGTCATAATGTTGCATTGTGAGTTAGTGCTTCAACTCTCTAGCAATGATGATAGTGGTGTATTTTTGTGCCCATAATGGTGGTGTATTGTAGTCATAATGCTTCCTATTGAGCCCATTAATGTTGTATTGTGTAATAAGGAAAAATTTCCATAAACTAGTGTTCTTAGAGTTAGTTTATCAAATGATGTGAAGTTGATATAATGCGAGGTTGACCTCTATCACAATAATCTTGTCCATACTTGGGTCAAAATTTCCTGAATCCATGTGATAAACCTCATTGATATAAACTTAAAGATGAATGCTAAAACATTTTATCCATCTAAGGAAATCTTATCACTTTATGACTGTTAGGATATAAGGTTTAAATGTTATAATAAAATCCGTTCTTCGAGTTATGTTTTTGTAATTTTGGTGTAAAGAAAATCTATTCTACATTCATAAGTGGAAACTATTTTCTCCATGAGTAACCATACATAAGGAGGTGAAATCCTATGTAATAATTGCACTCATGGTATTATATTGTGTTATTAGGTTATCAAAGGATATGTAGCCATTGTTGAAGATCCACCTGACACTAACATCACAATTGATATATTGCTTTGCTAGTGTATCATTATGCTCTTGGAGTTGTAATCTTGTTATAAAAGATAATTTACACTATAATCATAAAAGCAATGTGGTAAAATAATAATAATAAGGATGTTTGTATTAAAAGGATGCTATAGAAGCATTACATAAGATTTATCCTATGTTATTAGTAAACCATTCGAGGTTGCTTTTCATATTTTTCTTGATTAGCTTTCTTTAGTAAGTGAGAGGTGGGAAAGATTATTGAAATTTTGAGAAGTGGGAAGATTGTTGAAAGTTTTTTACTAATTTAACAAGGCTATGCCAATCATTTATGTCTCTTCATTTTTATTTTCTTAAAAAAATTGGCATAGGGAAGAGATGTCAAGTTATTTTATGAAACATGGACCACCTCATCCTCGTGTGCTGCTACCTTTGATTTGTGCTCTACATCCTTAGAACCACTCTTTGATTCCCCTTCTTCAAAATCTATGTCCTTGGCTTCCTCACCCTTTGTTGTGACTTCTTCATTGTCTTCTCCTTCTTCTTATGCATCTCTAACTTCCTCCTCATTTTCTTCATCATCTTTGTCCTCCACTAAGACTTCATTATTTCCCACCGTCTTTTCCTCTAGAATACCAAGGACTTCAATTTTGTATATACCTTTTTATTTTGTACTACCTTATGTAGAGAGACTATTTTGGTATAGGAGGCCACCCATATTATGCTTTATGGAACTCATTATGAGCCTCCTTTAGAACAAATTGTGGAGGAGTGATATGATGCAATTTAGGAAAATTCCTTGTATAGGGTCCATAGGTATGGAAGAGGCTTTATTTAAAAGGAATTTTATCATAATATAGGGGTTACTTCTAACATCACCCCTCTATTGATTTGCAAAATTTGTGGCATGTTGGTCTCATAGAGCATCTTCATCCCAAAAGAATCGGGACATTTAGAAGGAAATCAAACCCACATTCAAATTGTGGCTATCTCTTATATGGATTAAAGTCAAAAGATCATGGAGCTAAATACAACCCCTTAGAACCTATGAAGTATCCTCCATAGTGAAATATCCGTTGCTGGAATTTATTTGTACGAGTCCTTGTAGAACTTTCTGTCTTTTGAAACCAATTATGTAATTATGTAATGATTTACAAACATGTGAATGGAAGGTGGAACGTTTCTGCATACGGTTCTTGGCATAATGTGAGATAATTTTTTCTTATTCTTCTTTTGTTTCCTTTTAATTCATCCTTCAATTTATCAAGAGATCTATTCACCCTTGTCTTCAACATTATCTTTGGATTCATCACAACCCTTCTTCTCATCATCCCTATGTTGGAGGTTGCATGTTTCATAAGAGTCATAAGTTGTAGTTCAATCTTAACCTAGAAATTGAACACAAAAAATATATAGAACCCTTATACTTTATAAATAACCAAAGACATTCAATGGCAGGTGTCCCAAAGGGTGAAGCCATCTCTCTTGTTCCCATGAACATCTATGAGCCTTGAGTTATCATTGGATATGTTGTTAAAAAGAGCTTCTCTTAGTTTCGAGAATTATATATATATTCTCTACTAATGAGGCCAACCATGTGAAGGTGGAAGCTCATTTGGCCCCACACACCCACCCACCCACCCTAGAATCAAAGAAAACATTCATCAACCTTGATGTGTTCTTGAATCATATGAAATGTGCCAGTGGCATATTTTCAAGAATGGCACTATGATCTTCTATCGACAATTTCCATTGTTGATGCTTGGAATTTTTCCTACTCTTCACTACCTTCAACTGCAATCGAGCTGCTATGACCAAATGAATATATTGAGCACATATAACATCTGACTCGTAGTCTTGAAAAAGAATATGGTCTTTACATTTCCTTACTTCTGCAAAGAAATGTCCCATTAAAACCATTGAACCCACTGCATACGTATAATTTGACGGGTCTTTAAATTCTTGCATCAACGTGCTTTTCGACCTAGTGCATCTCAATAAATAATAATGCACATTTTCTGGATTATCTGCTGGTGCAATGAATGCAAATACATCACCTTCTCTAACCAAATCAGAAACACAATCATAATCTTTGTCAATCACAACCGCTTCATTGTCGCGCTCTACATCGCTGATATTTCCAAATGGGGGCAATGGTGTCGATTCTTGATGTCTCCATGGTTTCACAAATTTGTTAGTTTGGTTTTGACACTCATCCAAAGACTCTACATCATCAATACATGCAAGACAGAAGCAAGAGTACTTCCGTTTCTCGATTGCCTGTATATTTTCCATTTTCTTACTCCTAATGGAGTGTAAGCCCCTTGTTTTCGGGATTGCAGTACAATTATATGGCATTGATCTGTCAACATCACCCATTGCAATATTCCAGAAAAACCTTCTCACATTACCCATCCTTTCATTGAATTCATGGCTCAAATTTTGTTTGCACCAATTAACAAAATCGTTTGAATTTGCAAGGCGAGCAACAGAATGATTCATTTGATATCTCCTAAGTGCACGTTTCACGCAGGCCCCAGCACCATCATGTTCTCCTTTTCCATGTCCCGTTTCAAAAAAGCTCCATGTGTGGCGAACATCCGTGTTTCTATGAAGGCGAGACAACCATAAGAATGATCGTGCCGATTTAAACTGACCAACACAACCATCTGACCACACCCAATGTTCTTTAAAAGTGACCCTTCTTCTTTTTAATTTTTGAAAAAGCATACCAAAACAATGCTGGACAAAACATGTATCATGTGTACGATCATCACTGATGTAGAAATGATACTCCTTAATCACTTCGCGATTATTTTCATTGCTATCAAAACCGTCGACATCAAGCTCTGCATGTCTATACGTAATATGCACAAGTATAGATACCTGATCTGAATGATAATACTCACTTTGTATCTCCTTTTGCGGAGTGAAAGTGTAATTTTTTGCAAAATCAACAATGGATAATATTGTCCCTTTTGGAAATACATCTCGTGATTGCTTGAACTGTAAGTCTTGCCATCGTGCTGAGTGAGAGTGCTTGATATATTTATATATTTGATCCCTGAACAAATTCATAAAATCTGTCAAACAGATATCACTTTCAACCAAATTAAGCTTTCTTCATGTTGCCGTTGAATCTGTAACTGCAGTATAGTCAACATAAACATATCTCTTGCATTTGACAATGCGATTTGACAATTGAGGATCGTTTGCATCAATGGGGTAGTTAGCATTAAAAAGGGCCAAATCAGAACATTCCTCACATTTTTTACCTCCGACGCATTGTTTCTTATAGAATACTTGATGATTCTCTCGAGCACATAATATTTTAGATACAAATTCACGAACACTCGAAGGAGGGGGGTTATTTGGCCAACACTGCATGCCAAAAGTTAGAAATGTCTCATAATATAATTTGAATTCTACATGGTATCGACAACAATATGTGTCGCGAACAATGATGGGCATGACATATCATGGTTTAAGCTTCACAAATGTGCTAAGGGAAATCTTCACATCAACATTACTCTCCATGAAAGTTTTGAACATTTCCGCTTGAGTGATCGCTGTTATGTGTTTGGCATGAGTTTCATAGTTTCCTTTCGATATACGACGTCGAACAACATCCTTTTCATTTGGTAAGACACGCGAGTTTACATCCCAAAATTCTTTCACCATGTCCCTCACATTATCCGGAAGTCTATCTTGATAAGGTTGCCTATAGATAACACCCCAAAATGCAACTTCATCATCCTCATCTAACTGAACCCAAAGCTTTTTATGCTTCCATAAATTTTTTCTTGATGTTTTTAACGTTCTTGCAGTCGTAGACAACAAACGACTGGTTGTAGTGTTTTTTGCCACAACCCCTGTTAGAATTGCTTTACGAGCAACCATGAAATTGTGAGATCGTTTTTTTGCAAGTGATGCAAGGACCGAGGTCAGATTTTGTGATACAATCTGATTTGACTTAGCTTCTTTGGCACTTTGAATGCCCAATAATGTAATTGCATCTTTTAGACATTTTCGCTTTAACAATTTATGCAACATTTGAGCTTGTTGTATGACAGAAATACCTTCAAAATATTTTTTGACTATCTTATCTACTCTATAACGAGTTGTACGATCAAGCATCTGCGGTCCCATTTCTTCAATTTTACTTGGATCCGAATTCTCCAAAAAAATATCATCAATGACAATATTGTTGCAGCTTCCAGTTAATCTCTGTAAATTGCTAACTGTGGTAGGATGTTGTATGTTGGATGTCAACCCTGCATAAAAATAAATATAAATTTATAAGATTTTGTTCACTTTCAAATCAAATATATATACTCAAGTATTATAAAGTAAATTATAAACATATATAAAAATATTTACTCACCACTCATGGTCTCAATATCAACGCTACCCATAGTTTGCTCCACATTTGTCATTTCCTCGTCACCTCCATGTTCCTCATTTCTTTCATCAACGTGCTCTTCGAATATTTGGATTCCTTCGTCACCGCCATGTGCATTCACATTTTGCATTTCTTCGTCACCGCCATGTGCATTCACATTTTGCATTTCTTCGTCATCGCCATGTACCTCCACGTTTATTTCCAGTGCTCTTTTTGCTCTTAAATTTCTCATAGAAACACAAGATCTCTCTTTCCTTGCCTCTTCATCAACTCTGGTGCGATCATATTTTCTTTCACGTTTCTTTCGGTTTCCCATGTTGAAATAAATAAAGACCTAAAATCCAATGCATGAAAACATATGAGAATTGAGAGTTATATGCTAAAAAAAAAACAGTACATTGACCCAATAAGTGTTATTCATTCAAAATGAAATAGTTCTTGTTATGGCCAAATAGTATCCAAAAACCTCTTCAACATGAAATAGTTCTTATGCATGTAAAATGAATACAAAGCATTGGTTTATCTAACCTTACCTTTATATCAAGAATAACATGATCATATAAAACAACAATTTCAAAATAGTGCAAGACTTGTTATGTGCTTCAGTCTCAAATATTCATCAAAGACATGTGATACTACAAATCTTAAAACAATTCCGAATGTAATCAAAATGCTCATTATGGGTGATTCAAGAGAAAATGTAGTGAAAACTTAGTGAATACAAACAAACGAGGCCTCTTTTAGGGAATATTTCACCATGCAACAACCAATAAAATTCGCACAAGTACTAATTCTAAAAAATAAAGAATAATGTGATGAAAACTTTCTCAATGGAAATGTACTAAAAGATTTTTCCTATCAAACTAAAAATAGTCTTCATTAAAATCACTAAAAAATTACTTTAAATACCAATGAGTTTAATCTCCAAACCTTGCTTGATAGAAGTGGTGATTTGTAACCCTTTTCAAGTGAAATTTAACATTTTGTAAATATAGAAGATGAGTTCAAGGTTCAACAACCAAGAAGAGAGCAAGTGCAGCATTAGGCATGATTGAAATTGAATAATAGACTCTCGGCTGAAAAGAATGCTCACCTGAAAAAATCTGCTGAAAACAAACCCTCGGCTGAAAAAACCTCAGCTGAAAACAAACCCTTGGCCGAAAAAACAATCCGCTGAAAACAAATCCTCGGATGAAATAATTTGGAAAAGTCTCTCGACCGAGAGATTATATATACCATTCTCGACCGAGAATCTCATCCGAATAATGTGGAATCCCGCCCACAAATCAAGGAAAATTAATAATTAATGTGTTACGGATGCGGGCGAGAAATGTTATAAACTCTAGGACGAGAGTTTAAACCAACTTTCAATTGAGAGTTTTCGTTAACTTTGGGTTAATTTTTGAGCGGGAACAACTCTCGCCCGAGACATTTTAAAGCTCTTGCTCGAGACATTTTATGGGCCAAGAGTTTTTGGTCAACAGTTCCAGCAGAATTTCTGCAGAATGCAGAAATGTCTCACTTTAACAAGGTCGGACCACTGCAAAAAATGAGAATTACATGTCGGAGTTTATACCAGTAGATTCCTCATTCAATCTACTTTCTCATAATATAAAATTTTTCGAATTTCGTTTAGGATTACTATTTTTTTCTATTTTTTTACTAAACTGTATCATTAAAAAATTTAGTGACGTAAAAATCAGTCACAATGGAAATTCAATATCACCACAATGCCGAAGCCAAAAAAATTTAAAAAACTATAGGGATGTTCCTTGAACTGTCCTCTTCAATGGGTTGGTTTTAGTTTGTTTGATAAGATTCACATTTGAAACAAAATGAGAAGACAAAAACATGTGTCGATAATGTACCATTTTTTGAACATATGTTGTTTCGATAAATAATAAAAAATAGTTCCCAAGTCTTAAAAAACTCAAAATATAGTCCAGGATCAAGTTTAGCGTGTGTAGAATATGAGCCTACAATTTGTTTCCCTAAAATGAATAACCATATATCAAAAAACCATGGTCAACACGGGTCACTCATTATCCATACCTAAAATTTTCAAGTATATGTCGTTGGTTGACAATAAATTTGTCCCACGATATGTCCATAAAAAAAATTAAAAAAAATACGAGTAGAAAGGTAATTCAATTCTGTAAAACCTTTGTGTTTACTTCAAGTTGAAATTCCTAAGGGATATATGGGTTTGAATAGGTCGAAGTTGAAAAACATAAAAATTAGCAGTTTTTTTTGTCAAAAACAAGCCAAAATTGTTTCCCAACTTCATGTTTTCACCCTATTATTAGTATCTCTAATTTTAGCTGGGAACAATAATCATTGTTATTTGTGGTCTCTTTCCCCTTCATTTTTTGCATACAAGCTTATGTGAACGGTAGCCCTAGCAAAAAAATTGACAAGCCAAAGACCACCTACTTGCAAAAACATTTAGCTAGCTATATTATATAGATAAACTCCTATATTTTCTTTCGTTCCATCAATTATGATTTTGCATCCGAACATACATATTACTTATTTTTAGTACGGAGATATTAGTATTATTAGTATCTCTAATTTTAGCTGGGAACAATAATCATTGTTATTTGTGGTCTCTTTCCCCTTCATTTTTTGCATACAAGCTTATGTGAATGGTGGCCCTAGCAAAAACATTGACAAGCCAAAGACCACCTACTGCCATATTCAAAGCGTGTTTGTGATCTACCACTTGAAAGTCGTCACCTTCCGGAGAAAATGAAACGTTGGCATTAACCGGATGAGTTATGTTAAAGGACCGCCTCTTCTCAATAATAAACAGCTACTAATGTAGCTTTAATTGCTCGTGCTACTTGATGAACTGCTCGTGCTGGATCGACTGCTTAAGAACATGGAACTACTAGTTGTTCCTTTGCTTCTATATACCATACTACTGCTTAGTCAAAATCTGAATCTACTACTATGGCAATACGAAATATAAATATGTACTGTATATGGAATCAATAATGCCAATTGTACAAGTTCAATGGTCTTTCGAACTGAAATGAATGCAGGGGGATTTACCCGACAAACTACTTCTAAAATGGGTGTTTAAACTGATAGCCTAGTATCTGCGTCTGGTGGGATTGTATCTTTTATAGAAAAAACTGAATGCTTGCTTGTAATTGCAACTTCGTAAACTGAATGCCTTGCTTAAGCATGAAGATAGCGCAACGTATAACCCCACTAAATTGGGCTGGTCTATATACATAATTGCTCTACCTTAGAAACTGTTGGTGGTGTATAAGATTCATTTGCTTTGGACCTTGCCTTTCTTGCTGCTCCAACCCCTGCATCTATAGAATTTAATTCCAGCTTTATAAAGGTTGACAGAGGCTGATCTAATTCCTATTTTCAGTAGAATTTAACATTGTATTCACAATAATAGAATCGACCACATATTTCATAGTCTCAGTCTAATCCTTCAATACATGCGTCGGTGCATACGCCAAAATCTTTAAAAGGATCAACAATTTTTACTGTAGGGGCGGTAGTTAAAAGATGTTTTAGTTTATTGAAGCTTTCCATACATTTTTCATTCCAATAAAAAATTTTACCTTTCTTTTGCAGTGAGGTTATGGGGTAAGCTATTTTTGAAAACCCCTTAATGAATTTTCGATAGTAACCCGTAATTCCCATAAAATATCTCATGTCAGTTACTTTTTTAGGAACCGACCATTTAGTGATAGCCTTAATCTTGTTCGGGTCTACATATATTCTATCTTTAGACACTACGTGTCCTAGATATTGAATTCCGTCTTTATAAAAGTCTCACTTGATGAACTTAGCAAACAATTGTTGTTCTCTTAAAATTTTCAGGACTATTCTTAAATGTTCCACGTACTCTTGTTCATTCTTTGAATAAATCAATATGTCGTCAATGAAGACAACTACGAAATTATCTAAGTAGTTGCTAAAAATACTGTTCATTAAACACATAAAAGCTGCAGGTGCGTTTTTTAAACCAAAAGGCATTACAACGAACTCGTAATGTCCATAACGAGTTCTAAAAGAAGTTTTAAATATGTGTTCATCCTTGATCTGTACCTGATGGTAGCCAGATCTTAAGTATATTTTAGAAAATATGGTGGCCCCTTGGAGCTGATCAAATAGATTGTCTATCCGGGGTAAAGGATATCAATTTTTAATAGTCATTTTATGTAATTGTCGGTAATCTATACATAATCGTAAGGTTCTGTCTTTCTTCTTTACGAATAAGATTGGTTCTCCCCAAGGGGAAACACTAGGTCGAATGTAACCTTTGTCGATTAATTCCTGTAACTGTGATTTAAGTTCAGTGAGTTCTATTATATTCATTCTATATGGCACTTTTGATGTTGGTACCGCTCCTGGTACCAGATAAATCGTAAAGTCTACATCTCTTTTCGGAGGTAGTCCAGGGATTTCCTCTAGAAAGATATCTTTAAAATATTTTAAAATAGGTATATCATCTATGTTAAGTTTGTTATATTGCTCCTTATTATCAATTACATATATAACAAAAACTTTACATCCCTTACGTACTAATCTTTTCATTTGTAAGGCCGAGATTTCTCCGATGGTGGTTTTTCTAGGAATTCTTGTTACTTTCATTGGATTTCCAACATTATCTAAACATGTAAACGTCTTGTCAAAACAATTCAGCATAAATTTATGTTTCTCTAACCAATCCATTCCAATCAGCATATCATAAGAACCTAATGGTAAGATATTCAAATCAACATGCATATTAAATTCATTCATCAATACTTCAGAATTTTTCACACAACTAGTGACTTTCTGTTTAGTACCTGTAGCTAACTGTACCAACCAAGATTTTTCAACTTTTTAGATATTAATTTACATAACTCAACAACCCTAGGTGATACATAGCTTAAACTCGCACCTGGATCAATTAATATGGAAATAGGTTGGCCTTTTATCATACCTTCAATTTCGACCATTGAAGCTTGATGGTCTTCCTGTCGATTCTCAAGTGTAGTATTGATCCTAGGCATACTTCTTGCCATATCTCCAACTGTAACAACTTCTTGGATGGAGTGAACTTTATTTAAAGTTTTATTTCTTTTAAGGAAGTCTTTAAAATAATGCGGTTCTCCGCATTCCCAACATTTTAATGTTTCTTTCTGAGCAGTGTTTTTAAAGTTATGAGGGGGCTCTTTTTCCCTTGCTGCAGGATATTGTGGTTTAAATTTTCTGTAGTTACTACACTGATACCCTCTGTAACTGTTTCCATAATTTTTTTGAAATATGTTGTTATTATTTTTCTTAAAATTATCTCGCCTCTTTAAGTTCCAATTAGGTATGTTTTCTCTCTTATTTTTATTTTGTTTGTAACAGTAATTCGCCTTCCTCATTGCTTCTTCCAGCATCTTTGGATTGTCATATTCGATCCATTCTTTAAATGGATTTGGTAAGCAACTGATAAAACGCTGTAATTTAGGTTTTTCATCAATTATATAAGGTACATAATGTAGCAGACTTAAGAATTTACTGCAAAGTTCTTTCATATTTAAAGCACCCAACCTTAATTCATAGAATTATTTTTCCTTTTGCTCGTAGTATTGTTATGAAATATACTTTTCTTTAAATAATTTCTTAAAGGTTTTCCAGGTTACTTGTCGTTCTTTAATCCCTTTTACTTTCTTGATATCCTGCCTCTAGATATCTGCTTTTCTGCTTAAGTTATAGATGGCCATTTTTGCCTTTAGTTCATCTGAATAATTATAAATCTGGAAATATTTTTTCATTCCAGGCAACCAGGCTTCTGCCTCTTCCCCTTTCTCAACTTCATCGTTAAACATTGGGGGTTTAATTTTTTTGAATTCTTTTGAAATTTCTTCATAGGGTCTATACTTCTTTTTATCTTTATGACTGTCACTACTTTCGCTAGAATCTTGGTGTTCTTGTTTCTGTGACTATTCACTGGAAGTTTCAGCCCCATGGCTAGAAAATTTCAGTTTCCTTCCCTTACGTTTAGGAGGTGTAACTTTTGGCTTATCTTCTTTAGTTTCTTTATTTTTATCTTTTTCATTACTGTGTATTTTAGCTAACATAATATTATTTAGTTCTTCTTGAGCTTTCATAATGCGTTCATTTTCATCCCTAACTCTTTTTAATTCTGACCTTAATTCTTTGATAGTCTGTTGTAGTTCTGATGGATTGTCGGTTCTACTTTCGTTCAAGTTTACCCAGATTTCACCTCCTTCAGTGTTCACCGGTATTCGCGGAGGTGATTCCTCTCCTTCGGACATACCGAATTCTACCATGGTATTCCTGCATAATACAGTTTCTTCCTCTTCCTGTTTAGTAAGAGAGTCAATAGAAAATGAAATAGCAACATTATTTTTCTGTTTTTTTTATTATCAGATGTTTAATTGTTGGGCCGGTTCAGGCCAAGTGTTGTCACCATTGCTCTGATACCATATTGTAATGTACCTTAAAACCCATTAATAAAAAAAAAAATTTACATGCATAATATTTGAATTATTATAAGGATATTCTCCACATTTTATTTATAAGATTCATCAAGTAAAAATAAGGATAATACTTTAAGCAATTTACACAAATAAAAGGGGCAGGTCGCCCAAGAGGTAGAAGAACTTGACATTAAAGACATTTTGTCAAATTAGATAAAAATGATACCCTTTAAAACTGGATAATGTTATAAGCTCTTAGTCCTAAGGAAATATACACAACACTTAAGGAGGGGCCACGAAACTAACCCTAGGATCATGACTTGATACTAAGAAGTGCGACCATGGTGATAAGGGATTTAAACCAGCAAGGTTGAAGGTCTAAAAACTATAGTCAAGGGTGGGATTCATGAACGATAAACAAGGTGGTTGAAGATATTTAAGGCCCGTACTTGTAATTTTAATGGTGGTTGATGGAAGCCACCTTGGCTACGAGTTGACAACACAGCCAGGCTTTACGGCCAGAGCTGAGAGTGAATCTCCAACGTCCATTTGGCAGGCGAAAGGTTTTAGAAGGATTACATGATTCAATGACTGTCTTAACTTCCATTAAAGAAAGGTTTCCTTGATTTGCGAATTAAGTAATGTGTTTTATTGTTGTGAAGGTTTTTGAGCTCTGCATTGATGTAATTTTGGGTTTACGAGCTCTGTGGGAAGTATTTGTTTTGGTCTGTGAACTCTTCGTGAAGAAATTTTATACTGTCAAGGTGGTTTGCAAACTCTGTGAAAATATGACTCTAATCTAAGTTTTCATTTAATTGTTCCTCGAGGTGAGGAGAAAAGAGGGCGAGGTTGCCACCGTGCTGTTGTCAATCGCTGCAACCCAATGCAGGTTCTCAATTTGTCTTAGGTTTCCTGTAAAAAGGTAAGCTTTCAAAACTTATTAAACTGAAGATGCGAAACTCTCATTTGTTCTTTCTTGGTTATGGAGTTAAGGTATATCATTTAAATGTAGGAAACTGGGAGTGATAAGGGTTGATGAGGAGGAGGTCACCCTAGGATTCCAAAGTTTTGCAGAAAAGGTAAGAAGGGTTCTAAACACCAAACTGAAGCATTGAATTAGCTTAAGTTGTAAAATAAAATATACTGAAGGTTACAATCCGATGGTTTGCAGGTTGGAACGCTGGTTAAAAAAAAATGCTAGGGTCATCATCTCTGATGCCCACCCCGTTTAAACGCCCAAGTAATACATCCTATTACAAAAATGAATAAATGGATGATAGTTTTAACCAAGGACAAAATAAAATAGTTTATGCTAATAGAACTTCCTTTGTGTGCAGGTAGGCGTGACAAGGTTTCGGAGCTACAGATTAATCCATGTCTTGGCTTCAAGAAGTGATAGGATACCAAGCTTGAAGTTTTCGAATTCGCCGTCCAGAGATAAGTTGTTTTTTTTAAGCTGGTTCTTTAAACTTGAATTAGGGTCTGTTGGTTACGGATTCCTGCCTTCCTAACGCCGACATTGTATCTCTGTTATAAGAGCTTTATTGTTTTACAAAATCCTGAAAGATCTTTAGGGTATGAGTACCTTCCATGGTAGATTATACTCAGTGAAGAGATTAAAATAAAGGGTTGGTATTATTAGCAAATGAACATCGATAATATGGTTGATCGCCGTGTGTAATTTGATGTTAAAGCAACACTGTTTATCATAATTTTTATTGCCTTTCTCTACATTAAGAAATAGAATGATTTTTATGAAAAACAACCTATAATAGAACAATTATTCTTTTACTAAATATTTTGGGTTTACAAATAATTGGGTCTTCTAAAACCCTCGGTGAATTCCTAGTGTTGCGTCTTGACATGGTGGTCGGTTGAGCTCAGTAAACTAGCTCATAACTAAAATATAGCAATGCATTATATGAGTTTTGGATCATATAGATCTGCGTAAGTGCTAATGTCCTGTAAAGTTTTCGGTTTGATTCTTTAATATATATAGGTTTTATAAGCTCTGCTTTGGTAAACCTATGTGTTGAAATCAACCATTCACTTTTGGATGAGAGATCGGGTGATCTCCGAAAAACTCTATTTTAAGATCTCGAGACTCTGTGACTAGCGTGATTGTTGATAAAATCGGATTTTATGTTTGAAAGCTCATTATGGCTATGTGTTGTGTTTATATTTTATTTTTGCGTAGAAAATGTAGTTTTACAACTCTGCAATAGATATAGATGTAATGATTTCATAGTTACTGGTTAAACTAACATGTTAATTCGCCTAGATTAAGGATTTCTCATGATCTAGTTAACTTATAAGCAAACTTTATGCGATTTAACTAAGTTCTAGATCTAGATCTATAAATAGGTCATTTTTAGTTGAAAACAGAGTTTTACAAAAAATAAATTGGAAAGAAGGTTTAAATGCTTCTATGGTTTATTTCTAGACCAAAACCCTTGCAGACGATCCCTTAGCTAAACAACATATAAATATAACCTGGAGATTTAATTCATACCTATTCTCTGGTTCTAAATGTCAAATAACAACATGCATAAAGTATGTATAAATGTACATACTTATAAACAAATTTACAATCTATTTGAATGTATAAGAATTTTTTTACCGAGAGATAGAAGTAAGGAATAATAGAATAGAACTCCTACGTAAATTTAATTAATTGAATAAGAGATAACTGAAAAAGGAACATGTTACTGCAAATGGGAAAACATAAGTGGTTGTTCCATTCCTCCCAACCAACTCCTAGAGTAGCCAAATCACTTGCTCCAGAATCCCCGAGCCTGTTCGCTGAACCAGAAGAGCAAAATCCTTCAATGCACCATCTCTTTCATTCTCAGATTCAATCCATGTCCAATGCTAGCCTCCTGCTGCTCATGGACATACTATTTTATAGTATTTTTCCTAGGACTTGGTCATTTATGAGCCTCCTGCTCTTCAGCACTCAACTAAAAGGTGTGACCTAATTTTTAGGGATGATGCCTCTTGCATCTTGAGTTCTCACTCAGTGGATTCCGCCACTAGTATTTGTCTTTTCCTCTTGTGGGTCAGCAAACACTCTTCAACAGCTCTTTCCACTTATGTCCCCCTTTCCAACATTTTTAAGAATCGTCGGACGGGTTTTTAAATTATTTTTGAGATGATGCATTTTACTTAAGTACGCACTGGTGCGACTTGAAAACAGGTGCACCGAAAATGCCGAAAATCAAAATTTTAAAAAATCACACAAACCCTTTTTTCCCTAAATTAAAAGAAGGGTGGCAATTTTAAGTTCGAAAAGTAAATCTAAATAGTGTTTAAAAGCAAAAAACCTAAACATTAACTCATTGTTTTCGCGAAATTTTCAGGGTAGAGTTTTGGAAGAGAGACTTATGTGGAAGGAGTTTGGAGCAACTGGAAGGAGTTCCAAGGTTTGAAATTTGTTAGGTATGGTGAATCAAACAAAACCATGCATAATAGAAATTTCAAGCATGTAAATATTACTATAGATCTTATTACCTTATTTAGAATTTAACTAGATTTAGAAAAGAAACTTCATACTTACCTTCAATGTTGCAACCATTATTTTCTCGCAGCTTCTTTAATATCCCGAGACTTTGATATTATGTGTAGAGCGTAAGCTCTGGAGCACATGGATGACTTTTATTATGTGTTGAGCGTAAGCTCTGGAGCACATTGATGAATTTTATTATGTGTTGAGCGTAAGCTCTGGAGCACATGGATGAATTTTTGTTATGTGTTGAGCGTAAGCTCTGGAGCACATGGATGAATTTTATTATGTGTTGGGCATAATCCATGGAGCACATGGGTTACTGTATTATGATTTGAATGTAAGCCATGGAGCACATAGATAACCTTATAAGATAAATTAATAAATGTTGGGCATAAGCCCCAGAGCACATAAACCATTATAGATGTTGAGCATAAGCTCTGGAGCATTGGGACATTGATCATTGTTTCCCTAGGTGTAGCTATTATGACACCTAGACTAGTGTTGAGCATAACCTCTATAATAGCACTAGAGTAACTCTCACTTAAAAGTGTTGAGCATAAGCTCTGAATAAAACTAGAGTTACTTCACTTAAAAGTGTTGAGCCTGAAAAACTCTTAATAGCACAAAAACTCATCACATCACTAATGTTGAGCCAAAAAATTTGGACCATTAGTAATCATTTTTTCTACTAAATAAATGAATCATCTTTTCTTTATCTTAAAGATTGACTGGTACTGCCATTCAAAGAGGGACCGAGCATGCAAAGGGATTAGAGCGACCGAATAGTTGACAAACTAAATCAACTAGATGATAGGATAATTAAAAGAAATTCTATGATTAAATAAACTAAGAGTCAAACATAAATATATATGATTAAAATATAAATAAACTAAGAGTCAAACATGAATATATTATTAAAAGATAAATAAACTAAGAGTTCAATTACAAATGTATAAAGATAAATAAACTGAGAGTTCAATTATAGATATATAATTCAAAGAGAAATAACTAAGAGTTTATATATATATATATATTATTACTTAAAATTTAACAAAGAGTTAAAAGTATATGTTTTAAAATAAAGACACTAAGAGTCTTTTATAACTTAAGATATTGAAACTGTCAAGTAAACTGAACTAAAGCATCTCAAGTTCAAAACCCTAGGTTCCTCCCTTGTTACACCGTATTTTTCCACCTTGTGAGCATTTATACTCCTTGGCCTCCCTTACCTATTTATAGACTCAAAACCATACTGGTGGTTCTCCTTGAAACCATTTTTCCCTATTTTTCCTCCTATATGTGAGCTAATTCAGTACAACTCGCGTATACGTTGGATGCAGCAAAACAGCCTGCGTACATCAAATTTTTGGTAAACAAAAGTAAAAACTCTATTTTTCACTCCAAAAAGCGGCCATTGTGAGCTTTGGACCTCCATGTATCTTAAAACGACTCGATTCGACCTTTCACTTTCCTTTTGGAGGGTTATATATTGAGCTATTATGGTGCATGGAAGGAGGAGAAAGAGAAGAGCATTGAAACTCTATCGAAATTTTTCCTTGCTTGAGTCTACATCCATTGATCCTAGTTGTTGTGAACCATTTATGTTCACATCCCAAACTCTTTCATATCTTGTGAAGAATTCATTCTTTTCCTTGTGATTTTTCCATTGTATGGGGGATTGAAGTGGTGCTGACACAAGTGGAGGGACCTAGTTGATCTTGTTTCAGATGAGTTGCCGACAGGAGTTTGTATCTTGTACTTCTTGTTCATATTAATAGAAATACTCATTTTATCGTCCATTTATATTGTGAATGATCATTTATTATTATTGGGTACATTTGCTTATATATCTCATGGATTATGCTATTGTATATGCTGACCTCTTTTATATATCATATGCACTTGTTTGCGTTTATTGTTGATACTAAGTTGTAGGTTCAATTGTTGTGATTCAAAATCTCAACGGGATTCTTCATCAGACGTCCGGATTGAGGTAGGTCCTTTATTTTATTTATCTGCATTTACATTTATATAGCATATGTTGGGAAGTGAGTTGATTTCTTAAGTCCATCTATCTGTTGTGGTCTACCCCGAGCCATAGGAAGCTTTTCTCCGTAACAGAATTGGTGACTCCACTGGGGATAAGCCTCCATTTGGGGTCTTTTGGGCAATTTTTCCTTTTTTTGATTCTCTATTCTTTCAGGTTTCTGTGTCGCTGGTAGGTCGTCAAGTCCTTATAGAAAAATCCTTAGTTTCTTGTCCTTTTTTCACTCATTTTTTGGTCACCTATCCTGCCATGTACGCAAGTTTGTTGTGGTTTACCCGCATGTACCCGCCACTGTTAGTTAACTAGCCCGCGTACGTACGCTATTGTTCATTGAACAATTGCATATAGATCCGGTTTAACCTTGTTTATGGTGTTTGGTTGATGCTGGGTGAGTTCTGGGTGTTCCTGAGTCTTGCTGGCCCTATGTCCTGACTGTCTCTTGCCCTTTTAGTGACTGGAAACTCCTATTTCTTTGTGTTTTGGGAATTTGGTTTTTTAACCATTTTTTATTTTTTTATAGCTCATTGGCTTAGCTGAGTCTTTCTTTTTGGGGTTTGTTGGGTTATCTGCACTGCATTCTTTTTCTGAAAAGTATTGATTCTAGTTGCATTTTCATTTATTTTGAAAATACATTTTTTTTTTGCTTTTTGTACTTGCATTTTGCATTGGATTTCTTGTGATTTCAATAGGGTTTGATTGAGCATGAAATATTATAGAGAGATTGCATTTTATTTCTGAAAAGAGACTTTGGTTTGACTGTGATTTAGTGGCATACATATTTCTATTGGTAGATGAGTCTAGTGTTTGTGGATGTGCATATTATTGAGTCATTTCATATCACTAGTCTCACGTGTTAATTTTTCGATAATATCATTCAAACATTATCTAAGATCCTACTAAGAGAATAACATGCACAACATAACAATCATAAACACAAGAGACACAGAGTTTCCTTGGGGAAAACCAAGAAGGTGAAAAACCCCGCAACTTCCTCAGAGATAGAATGAGCACCAATACAAAGATCACAAAGATCAATCCCCAAAAGATAGATGTCTTCAGCAACTACTTCTCCTCCACTTGTGTGCACTCCTCTCTCTCAACTATGCGAGTTGGATGAGTGAGTGAATGAACAAATATAGAGAGACACACTCTCTATTTATACAACAACTTAACTTTCCTTTATCCCTAATTGGGCCGACTTCCTAAGAAATCCTAATAACCCATCCACATGACACATGCAAGGCCGACCCCACCAAGGTGGTCTAATAACCCATCAAATAATACTTGTGACACTTGCGACACTTACAAATACAAATGACGACACTTCTGAATGGAGGAATAATACTTCTCCAACAAGAATACAATAAAGTATAAGTGTAATACATAAAAGAATATCTTCCGAAGTTACAAATACATCAACACTCCCTCTTAACTAAGAAGGTATTCTCTAGACACAGTTCATCAATACATATCGCCACAAGTCTTCAGTTCTGGAGCTGGATCATCGTCACTGCTGTTGTTGTACTCGTTGTCTCGATCATTGGTTCTATATCTCAATTCCTCTCGTCATAGGAAGTTCTACAGAGCCAGCCCTTTTTCATGTTGGATGTAGGCCTAGCCTCCATGTAGGTCTTCATCATCTCTGCATGTGGCAACCAGTGGAACGTCAGGACTAATTATGTGCATCATTGCAAAACCTGAAAAGAGCATCCCAGGATCCTTTATGTTCCCAGCACGATCGGCAAGATCTCCCAGGACTGATTACATGCAACCTTCACAAAACCTTGAAAGAGCATCCCAGGAATGTTTATGTGCCTAGCACGACCGGCAAGATCTCTAAAGAGCATCCCAGGACTTTTACGTGCCCATCACAACCTATCGGATCTCCAGGACTGATTTCATGTGAACTTCACAAAACCTTAAAAGAGCATCTTTCCCAACAAGATCTCTGAAGAGCATCCCAGGACACATTACGTGCCCAGCACAACCTATCGGATCTCTAGGATGGATTACATGTGAACAGGAAAAACCTTAAAAGAGAATCTTTCCCAGCAAGATCTCTAAAGAGCATCTTCAGGACTCATTACGTGCCCAACACAACCTATGAGATCTCCAGGACGGATTACATGCCTACGGACAAGACCTCGCAAGAGCATCCCAGGACTTATTTACGTGCCCAACACAACCTATGGGATCTCCCAGGATCCATTACATGTCCAACCAGCACAACCTGCACCATATCCACGACCACAGAGCATCATCTGGATGCTCATGATCATATGGATCACCGCTACTCATGATCATATGGATCATCATCTGGAACATCGTCTTATGCAGCCCTTATATCCTCATCCATGGGAGGACCCGCCTGCCACCATGCTAGGAATGGCTTTAGCATCTGTGTTTAGTCACTCATCTGGAACATCGTCTGGATGTTCATCATGCAGAGCATCACCTAGATGCTCATCACTCAGCACTTACATCCACAACCATGGGAGGACCCGCCTGCCACCATGCTTGGAATGGGTCCTGCAAATGTGTCTCGTCACTTCCTCCTGGAAGTATCCTGAATCTGTAGGACACCAAACCTCTATATGAAGTACTTGATCTTCACTCTGTCTAGTGGCTTGGTCAACACATATGATATATTCTCGTCCATCGCAACATACAGGATCTTCACTGCTCCTCTTCGCACCATATACCGGATATAGTGATATTTGATCTCGATATGCTTCGACTTGTCATGGAAAAACGGGTTCTCTGACAACTTCACACAACTCTGGTTGTCACAATAGATATAATTAGCATCCAATTGGAGATCAAATAAATCAGACAGTAGCTTCCTAATCCATACTGCCTCAAAACTGGCCGAACAAGCTGCGACATACTCTGCTTCGGCTATACTCAGTGCTATGCATGATTGATTCCTGCTAAACCAAGAGATCACACCTGATCCCATAATGAAGCAGCACCCCGAAGTGCTCTTCCTATCTGCAACACTACCTACCCAATCTGAATCAACATAACCCTCCAGGTTAAACTTTTGATTCACATCATACTTGAGCCCATTATCAACCGTACCCTTCAGGTACCTAAGAATATGCTTTACAACAATCAGGTGAACATGTCTAGGATATGTCAGGAACTAGATCAAGGTGTTCACCGCAAAGAAAATATCTGGTCTCATGTTCGTTAGGTACATCAAGGACCCAATCATCTGACGATACACCGTGGCATCAACCGACTCTGATGAAGCATCACTCAATAGCTTCAGGTTCGATTCCATAGGTGTGGCTATGGGCTTGCAGTCCATCATCCCGAACCACTTCAGGATCTCTACTGCATACTTCCCTTGTCCAAGGAAGATTCCCTCTGCACTCTTCCACACTTCCATACCTAGAATGTAATGCGTCATACCCAAGTCCTTCATCTTGAACTTGGCAGCAAGCTTCCTCTTCGTGTCGGAAATAAACCTATCCTCACTTGTCACAAACAGGTCATCCACATACAATAGTAGTATCACTGGATTTCCTTCCTCAACCTTGTAGTAAAGGTTAGAATCCGCTTTACTCTGAGTAAATCCCAAGCTGGACATGAAGCTGTCTATCCTGCTGTACCATGTCCTGGGTTCCTATTTAAAACCGTACAAGGCCTT
This sequence comes from Larix kaempferi, assembly GCA_027924585.1. Classification (NCBI taxonomy): domain Eukaryota; kingdom Viridiplantae; phylum Streptophyta; class Pinopsida; order Pinales; family Pinaceae; genus Larix; species Larix kaempferi. The sequence continues at coordinate 4,656,961 of BSBM01000727.1, forward strand.
CTTCAATTTGCACACATATGACTCCCTATCATGTGTCTCAAAACTGCGAGTGGTTGCTCCACATACACTTCCTCTTCGACTGCACCATTAAAGAAAGTTGTTTTGACATCCATCTGGTGTATCTTCCACTTCATCACTGCATCCAGGGCAAGTATTGTTCTGATGGAAGTGTATTTGGCTATAGGTGCAAAAGTCTCTTCATAATCTATACCTTCTTTCTGGGAGAAGCCACGAGCCACAAACCTTGCCTTGTATTTCTCTATGCTACCATCTACAGCATGCTTGATCTTGTAGATCCACTTGGAAGTCACAATAGACTTCCCTTCTGGTCTTGAGACCACATCCCAAACATCATTCTTCATGATCGACTGGTATTCCTCGATCATGGCATTCTTCCATTACTGCATCCTGGATCCTGGGAACTTTAAATTCTTCAATAGATAGTTTTCTTGAACTCCGTTGCTGGAAAAAATGTTGTAGTCCTTCTTTTGTAGGTGATTGTACACGATATTTCCTACAATTCAAATTCAATTGCATGATTAGAAACTTCTCATAGTTTTCAGAACAAAGTCTTACACATCAAGGCATATGTCATACAGTCATGCAATTATCTTAGCCAATGCTTCAATACAACATTTATCCATATCCCGTAACTTTCTAAATGCCTTCCATCTCTACCAGAACATTGTTAAGAGTGTGCACAACTCCCAATATGTCAACAAATAGGTTTCATTCTAGATAAGTAGGTAATGGAGTGTTGTACAGTACCATAGGCCACTTACCCATTACTTGCATATTTAGTAGTATCTTGTTCATTAACGCAATTTTTATAAAATGCATAATATACATCCTAAATCTAGGAACATAAGTATGTACATGACTGAACAACATTATTTAAGTAAAAATAAATGACAATTCAAATACTTATCTTTGTTTGGTTGTTGGGTGGACTCCCTCTCAATATTTGCTTCCTTGCAGGAGCTACTGGAGTCTCTGATAGTGTGGTGTTCCGTTCTGTACATATACAACTAACTTTGCTGCTTCTTCCCATAGGTGCATATGTAGATCTTGGTCATGAAGCATTTCCTGTGCTGCTTCCATGATTGTTCTATTCCTCCTTTATACAAACCCATTTTGGTGTGGATTGTAAGGAGTGGTCAACTCCCTCTTAATCCCTGAATCACTGCATAACTTCTTGAAGTCTGCTGAAGTGAACTCTCCGCCATTGTCGGATCTTAAAGGTCTTGATATTCTTATCAGTTTTATTTTCTATCAAGGCCACTCAGAGAATTGGATGGCATTGGACCGCATACATTGGAGTGGATAATCTCCAAGATTCCTTTTGCCTTGCTTTCACTTCTTGGAAATGCCCCTTTTGTGTTCTTTCCTTTTGCACATCCTTTGCAAACCTTCATGCTTTGACTGGATTTCAAGAAGGCCTTCTACTGCTTTGCTTGCAATTGGAAGTGCTCTATAGTGCACATGTGTAAGCCTTCTATTCCAAAGTTCACTTGGCTCCATGGATTCATGTACCATGGCATGTTCAGGTTGTCCCTTCAATTTGTACAATCCTCCCTCTTGCTCTCCAATCACTACTGCATCATCAATGGTCTTACCTTTTGGCCACATAAGCACTTGGCCATCCACAAATGCAACTCTCATCCCTTTTGCATCCAAATATGATATGGAGAGAAGATTCTTCTTATGTCCAGGTACATATAGAACATCTTGCATTTTTAAAGACTTCCCAGAGTCTAATTTGTAGGAGGCTTCACCACTTCCTTTTATTGGGTATTGATAGTCATCCCCAAGTTTCACCTTATGAGGTGACTCATGTTCAGATAGGTCCACAAGAGATTCTTTAAATCCCGTCATATGTTTGGAAGCCTCACTATCAATAAGGCAATCATTACACCCATGTGTAACAGTACCTGTGAGAGCAGAGATTAGAACATACTCTTCGTCACTTGAAGAGTCATCACTTTCCACTCTAGACTTCTTCTTGGGAGGTTCATCATCTTTTGTAGCATGAGCATGATGCCTCTTCTTGGTATTGTTGTTGTTGTTGTTGATAGAGCCTTTCTTACTCTTGGGACAATCTCGGGCAAAGTGTCCCTTCTCATCACATGTGAAGCATCTCATATCTTTTTTCTCTCTTTGATGGTGGTGAGAAGATTTCTTGTGATGAGGTTGCTCCCTCTTGAACTTACTTCTCTTGGTGTGAGTTGTGAGAGCTTGGTCTTCACTTCCCATCTTCTCTTCTCGAGCTACAAGCCTAGCTTCTTCTTGTGAGCATTCCTCCCACAGTCTACTGAAAGAGATCAATTTCTTTCTTGCACAGATTCCTTGGATGAAGGAGACCCATGACCTAGGTAGGCCATTCAATGTGGTCATGACAATTTCTCCATTCTCCACTACTTCATCCACAGCTTCAAGTTTTTCTTTGATTTTAGAGACCTTAATAAAGTAGGATTGGATGGTCTCTCCATTCTGAATCTTTACCCCTTTCAATTGGTTCCGCAGAGTCATCTTCTGATTTATATTCTTTCCTTCAAACAACTTGATCAAGGAGTCAAACATCTCCTTAGGTGTCTTTAGGGAACACACATGGTGTATGAGATGGTCTTTTATGGAATCAACAATGATTCTCTTGGCCTTGACCAAGTTATTCTTTTGTAATGCCTTAGCCTCATCTCCCTCTGGAACCGGAACCTCTTCTCTTATGTAGGTGTCCAATTCATTCTATTCTAGGATTAACCCAATCCTATACTTCCATGCTTGGAAATTATCAGCCCCTTCAAGCTTATTATCAAGATTGGTGTGGTGAGACATCTTAATGAGAAACTCAAATGGAAATAAAAGATTTAGGTCTTACCACTTGATTTGCTAAAGCTGGATTTGGAGTTGGATTAGGGTTTGTGAGAGAAACCCTAAAAATTCAAACTTTGAATTCCAAACTTTTGAATGGATGGAAATATGCAGCTTGCTGAGCTGATCAAGCTGGTATACTTCAATTTTGAAATCTGCAAAATTTGACCCCTCAAAATTGACTTTGAAACTTTCGGATCCGTAGTTTCTGGTTTTCTAGTCAAAATACCAAACTAGGGTTTGATAATGCCTGGGGTTCTGCCCAGCCAAAAAGTTCAATCTTGGTCTCTAAACTTCGATTTTTATGAGGAGCATCCATTCGTGGTCTCAGATTTAGAAAATTCCAACTTTTACAGAAACCCTTATTTCCCACCTTTCCGATCAAAATCCTGAACTAGGGTTTGATGGAGCCCGGGGTTTTGCCCAACCAAAAAGTTCGATCTTGGTCTCTAATTTTCGATTTTCTTGAGGAGCATCCAGCCGTGGTCTCAGATTCGAAAAATTTCAACTTTCTCCGAAACCCTAATTTCCCGCAGAAGTGACAGTCCAAAAACTGAAAATGCTTAGAATTGAATTCTCTCAACAAAAAGATGCGCCCTTGCTAGGAGAGTCAGCCTAGCCTTCTTCCTTTGATGATCTGAGGAGAGAAACCCACAAATTAAGAAGCCCTAGCTTCCGCAGCTGCATAGTATCTTCTTCTTAGTCTCGCTCTGATACCATGTTAATTTTTCGATAATATCATTCAAACATTATCTAGGATCCTACTAAGAGAATAACATGCACAACATAACAATCATAAACACAAGAGACACAGAGTTTCCTCGGGGAAAACCAAGAAGGTGAAAAACCCCGCAACTTCCTCAGAGATAGAATGAGCACCAATACAAAAATCACAAAGATCAATCCCCAAAAGGTAGATGTCTTCAGCATCTACTACTTCTCCACTTGTGCACACTCCTCTCTCTCAACTATGCGAGTTGGATTAGTGAGTGAATGAACAAATAGAGAGATACACACTCTCTATTTATACAATAACTTAACTTGCCTTTATCCCTAACTGGGCCGACTTCCTAAGGAAGCCTAATAACCCATCCACATGACACATGTAGGGCCGACCCCACCAAGGTGGTCTAATAACCCATCAAATAATACTCGCGATACTTACAATAATACTCGTGACACTTGCGACACTTACAAATACAAATGACGACACTTTTGAATGGAGGAATAATACATCTCTAACAAGAATACAATAAAGTTCAAGTGTAATACATAGAAGAATATATTCCGAAGTTACAAATACATCAACATCATGACCATATTCCTTTGAGTAATCACAGGCAATAAAATTAACGCTTAATTAAAATTGACTAGAACGATTTTTATTTTCTAGGGTGCACCAACAAGCATAGGTTGTAGAGTCTTGGAATAGAACCTTTGAGAGTAAACAATCCAAGACTATCAAACAAACATTATGTGTCTGACTAGGAAGTGGTGAAACCCATGGTATACATAGGTGTTCTCAGGGAGTTCTACTCACGTCGGAGTTAAGCACGAGGTCACGAGAAGTAGGTTGCGGAGATATCCCTCCAATACTTGCAGAACGTGGGAGATATATACAGGATTTGTTCGTGTTAGGGGAATCTTGAGGGATTTGACCCTTTTGAGTTTCAGGCTTAGCTACCCTGCCCATACGACGGATCCCACCTGCGACTATTCGCCTGAGCATTGGTTATACATGGTGACCATAATTGCTTTACCTAGGTATCACATAGTGCATTTGCAGCGGTTATTCTATGAGTGTCTAGAGTCGGATAGGGGTCAGAAAACACAGATGTGGTTACACATTGAATTCTAAGGGCTCTTATAACTGATTCTGTTACCTCCAGTTATAGTTTGGGAGTCTCGAGACTCTGCTAAGCGAGACATACCGGCTGTAGTGTTGGGAGGTCCCTTGAGCCAGTCCCCTGTTGTGTGCATTTTGGTTGTAGATTCTTTTAGGTGTGTTCTCTGTGACGATTTAGTAGGTCGTTAGGAGACGCTTATTTGCTGACTCTTTGAAGTCATCGTGGATTGAGATCAGGCTCTCTGTTGATCTCATCGGTTGGATGGTTTACCAGCTAGCGATCTGTCACAATCTCATCGCAAGAGACGTCGGAGGACTATTGTTGGTCCTTTATTCACATCTTACGAGCTTCAGAGAGCTCCCACTATTAGTTCTGCATCTGGCACGTTGGGAGTCCCCACGACTCTGTCCGCTGGAACGAAGAGGACTTCCCCTCCTCACATATACTCTCTGAGGACTGGACGGGAGGGAGGTTTATCACACACCACTCCTCATGGGTTTGGGACATCCCATCCCACTAGTAGGAACCCATTTGATGATACATGGTCATCAGGTCATCCGTATGGTTCATCTACGGGTGTGTCAGGTTTTGGTTCTACATCCGTCTCCACAACCTCAGACCCTTTTACATTGGGTATGCCCGATTTTATGTTGAATATTACTTCCTCCATGACTGGTAGTCACGCTAGCTCTAACATTGGGATTGGGGGCACTACACCCCCTTTTACTACCTATCAGTTTGGTAGTGGTCACATTCCTCCCTCTTCTCCGAATGTTGGGGGATGGCCTCCTCCTTCGTCAACCCCTAGTGTTAGTGTGAATCCTTTCTCTAGTGGAGGTTTCACAGTAGATATCGGATCTACAACTTATATCCCATCTGTTAACCCGTATGCCTCTATGCATATCCTTGTTCCTACGAATGCTTATATGATTCTAAATCCTCCTCCTAGTTCTTCGATTCCCTGGGGTGGGAACATACCATTTTCTTATGGCCCTCACTTGGTTGGTTCTTCCACGTCAAATGGTTATGCGATACCCCATTCTTATGGAGATAACTTTTATAATTATTCAGTCGGTTTTGGCCCTTATTCCATTCCACCCTATGGAACCCATTCTATGCACATGCCTATGTATCCTCATACGGGATGGGTTGGAGGAGCATATTATCCTTGTGGTTAGGGCAATGGGTTCTATTAGAGTTCGTCGTCACCTCAGGTGTCGACCTCGATGTACATGGTATCGTCCTCGGTTTCGCAAAGTTAGTCTCTTTCGTGAGCTTGTACTCAAGCTTCACAGCCTCAGCTCCCATTCCTATCTAGGTTGAACTTGCCCGATCTTTCTAAACTCACGAATGATCTGGTGTGTCATGACTATACATGGCTCCCAGTCCCCATCAAGCTCCCTTCCGATGTTCCAAATTTTGAAGGGAAGAAGGGTGAGGATCCAAGTGATCACGTCACCACATTCCATCTATGGTGCTCCTCGAATTCCTTAAACCATGATTCCATCCGTTTGAGGCTATTTCAATGCACCCTTACGGGGGTTGCCGCGAAATGGTATGCCTAGTTTCCTAGGGGAAGGTATAAGAGATTCAACGATTTGGATTTTGTTTTTCTAGACCACTTTCAGTTGCCGGTTCGTTACGACATTGGGACCGAAATTTTGTCCACTTTTTGCTAGGATAAATCCACACATATCTCTGATCACATTTAAGAGTGACATTGGAAGAAGAGGTTAGTAAAAGCCAACATTCCTATGGAGTTTCTCCTGGAATGGTTCCTCAAGTCTTTGCTCCCTTATATCTCAAAGGACGTTTCGTTGTCTAGAATTATGACTGAGGAACAAGCCATCTTTAAAGCCCAACAGTTAGACCTAGTTTATGCTTAGTCTAGGATTTTGTATGACATTATACTTGATGCACCGCGATCAAGACATGAGCCCAAGCCCACTGCTAGACCGCATGCCGATGGCATCGTTGGTTCCACAAGTGTTCGTTCTGTAGATATGGTTACGAATCAGATGCAAAACCTGTCTATTAACCAGTTTACCTCTGGACAGGGTTCCGTTGCGTCCATTTACACCCAGTCGTCTGATGTACATTCTATACAATCGGCGAACCCATCCGGTGACCAACAACCTGGTGGGAAAAATAAAGGAAAGAATAATCGTAGGGGTGGAAACAATAAGAATAAGAAAGAAAACGCTAACCCTCCTCGGGATGGCGGAAATCCTGGTGGGGATCGCAAACCCAGCCGTAAGGTGAAGTTTCCTTGTAAACTTTGCTCAGAGGATCACCTTACACATTTGTGTCTTCGTATGGAGGAAGCATCGAAGCACATCGCATAGAGCCCAGTTGTGTTGACAAATCCCCTTCCTCATCATCAGAATATGGCTTCTGGTGCTTCCACCGCTGGTCATGGGACTACTGAAAATTTGACTTCTTCTTCTCATGACGACGGTTTTGGATGCGTAAACATGGTCAAATCTGAGGTTTGTGTTGATACTCGCTTGCATGATTATGGTTTTCTCACCTTTTCAGTAGTAAGAAAGTATCTCTCCCTTGGAAACTCTGAAGTTGAACCAAATTAAGTGGGGGAGGCAACTGAAGTATTGCCTCAACCTTCAATGGATCGAATCTAATACCTTCCTCCGAGACTATGAACTCTAGAAGGAGACCAATTTTCACGCAAAAGATGCACTTGTTCGGATTCAAATGAATATTATAACTACGACATCTCTCGAAAACAAGCTTAAACGACGACGACATCTTGCGGTTTTCTCACCTTTTCAGTTAGGTCATGGGGTGGAGTACATATTACCGGTTGAATGCATTATCCCTTCTATAATACCCCATTTTGACCCTTATGATATATTAGCTTTTAATGTAAATATTGTATACATGTGATGTATGTTTTCCTAGCGTGGAGCTCAAGGCCAAGGCCCCGCTAGTGGATGCTCAGATTTTTAGTTAAAAATGCAAGTATTAGATATTATGTTACCGATGTGCTATTTAGCCATGGAACATTGTAAAAATAATGTAAATAAACATCATGATATAAAATACCAAAACTGGCTATGGAAGCAACTAATGGGAAGGGGTCATGTGTATTCCACTAGGTAGTGGTGAGTGGTTGTGGGATTGAACCATAGGCTGCCAAATGTCTTTTTGAGAACCCATTTGACTTTCCTTGCTGACATTTAATTATGAGTAAGAAAGTTGTTGAAGAAATTAGTCCATGGCTTCAATGGAGCATGGGCAGCCCAGAAATTCGTATGGCAGAGTATGGGCTCTGTTTCCTTGACCCACAAGTCACTCTACCTAGAAAAAAATGATACCTAGATTTGAATATTCATAATGATATTGACATTAATAAATTAATGTTGATCTCAATAGATATTAATGATCATTATCATTGTTCATGGGGTGGAGCAATTAATAATGAGTAATTGAGAAGAAATACAAGGTCACAAGTTCAAATCCCCTAATACAAGCTCACAAAAAAAACTAATATATATATATATATATATATAAAATATGAAATTACATTTTTAATTGTATATTGTATCTATCCATAAATTTTTTACATAACTTTGTATCCCTATCCAAAAAGCTAGACCCATTTTTGACATGCTTTAAATTTTATGAACATAAATTTGATAATATAAAATTTTTTAATTTAAAATTTGAATTTAAAAATAAATATTATAAGAGTAATCAAAATATCAAATCGTCATTTATTTTGTATTTGATGAATATAGATATATATGATTTTTTTTTGTTATTTTATACATGTTTATATATATTTTTATAATCACTATATATCTAATTTAATTTATTATATATGAAGATAATAATCCATATAAAATAAAGAATTATATATATATATATATATATATATAAATAATTAATTTTGATAAAAATATAAAATTTAATATCTAAAAATAAAATAAAAATATTTAATTTATTTATTATAATATTTAAAAATTAAATTAGATTTATAATAATATATTTTCCTATAAAGAATGAAACTATTTATCATTTATAATTAAATCTAAAATATTGCTTATATCAATGTGTATATCAATAAAACTAAAAAGAAAGCAAATGTTTTTATGGTAGCTTTGATGCAATCAAAATGACATCACGGACTTAATATTAAGAATACATTTTCTTGATTTAACATTTTATTTTCCCTATGAAGATAATAATCCATATAAAATAAAGAATTATATATATATATATATATATATAATTAATTTTGATAAAAATATAAAATTTATAAAATTTAATATCTAAAAATAAAATAAAAATATTTAATTTATTTATTATAATATTTAAAAATTAAATTAGATTTATAATAATATATTTTCCTATAAAGAATGAAACTATTTATCATTTATAATTAAATCTAAAATATTGCTTATATCAATGTGTATATCAATAAAACTAAAAAGAAAGCAAATGTTTTTATGTAGCTTTGATGCAATCAAAATGACATCACAGACTTAATATTAAGAATACATTTTCTTGATTTAACATTTTATTTTCCCTAAAAAAAACAAAAAACAAAAAACTGAAGAATACATTTTCTTGATTTAACATATTATTTTCTTTATAAATGAAAAAAAACTGATAATCTATGAGACAATGATGCATAAAAATGCATCAAATCCCACTGACAACAGACTAACCGTCTCAAATATATTGTAATCAATTTTCAACCTTAAATCTTTATTTTTAAAAAAAAATGAATATCCTATATGTAATTCAACCATTTCTTTTCTCTTTCCCTACATTCACAATTGAATGCCAGAAATAAGACTTGCAAATGTTCTATGTAATAACGAAATCTGCAAAAATTCACAACTTTTAAACAATTCGCATTTGTTCATAATTTCTTTTCATATTTGTATTTTGGATTAATAAGGGGAGATTAATTAATTTAGCAAAAATTTATGATATTCAATTCATTCTTAGAAAACTTTATATGAACGACCAAACCAGGCCCAAAAGATATGGAATGGCTATATATCTCTATTATTTTAATGTAAACAGAAATCCTATCACATCTTTTTTTTTTTCCAAGAAAAAAAAGCGTAATTCATTCATCTGGTAGTGATCAAATTACATTCTGTAGGTTCACCATTAATTAGTGAATTCAAAAAAATCATAAATGCCTATGATAGCGCTGCTATGTCTTCCTTCAGTTTACAATTAGCATACTAAAATGCAGAATAGGTAATTGTCTCTGCCCCGAAAGGCATATCTCATACAAGTTAACTGTCATTTGCTGAACCTTCTCTTCAAAAAATATTCAGGAATAATACTGCTGAGCATGCATTAGCAGAATCTGTAACAATTATAGAGACTCTATAAAAGGACGGTGGAGACCGTTCCTCCATCATGACATTCATATGCCAAGTACCAAATACTGAGCCTTCTCTTCATACAAGATAACTGTCATATGTGTTGAACCTTCTCTTAGTAAATACTGCTGTGCATTAGCAGATAACAGTTAGAGAGACTCTATAAAAGGCCGATGGTAAGACCGGATACGACCATCATGACATTCTTGAATATGCCATGTGCCAAATACCCTCATGAGCCCCTCCTTGGATGCGATGTCAGCATCCCTGTTGTTGTTCCTGTATACATGCTGACAAGAAAAATTGACAAAACGTAGAAGGATGATCTGAATGGAAGTGAGAGTATTCGCCAGCCTCACGTTTCTGCACTCTTGAATCTGGTTGATCCAATTAATTATATTCATCGAATCCCCAAAGCACGTCAAAGAGATGCAACCATTATCAAGTGCAAAAACTAATAAGTACTTCAAACTCAGTAGCTCGGCATAATTGTTGGAGCCCTCCCCAAGACCCATTGAAATAGTGAAAGAATGCGATTCCGAGAGATGGAGAACCGCCCCTCCCCCACATATATTGTGTTGAGACGCCCCATCAAAAAACGCCCAAGGCCGAGAGCGATCAATCTCCACCTCCAGGAACCTTCTTTGATTGTCAGCCCGTATATGTACAGGAAGAGACTTAAAGATGCCTATGGCTTGAGCAGCAATAATCTCAGGAAGGCTTGGCTTATTGTTGAAGATACAAGTGTTCCGTGCCACCCAGATCCCCCAGATAACAAGCAGAGGGAGATTCTGAAAAATCTTAACCGTGTTCCTGCGCCACCAAGCTTCCCACGCTGCCCCAACTGACACTCCATCCCAATGGCAAGGATGCCCCACCAAAACAGTGCATTCCTTCCAGACAGCAACAGAAAATGGACAAGAAAGGAACAGGTGAGTAGCAGTCTCGAGAGCCCGTTTGCAAAGCACACACCAGCTTGGCCCATGAAAGGACCGCTTCTGCAAGATATCCCAAGTAGGAGCACGGTTCTCGAGTACGCACCACATGAAAAGCTTCGACTTAGCAGGGCATTTTAATTTCCAGAGGGACTTCCACCACCAAACCGCCTCCCTCTGTTCCTCCTCCGAGCTTAATAAAATATAGCCAGCCTTAGGGGAGTACTTGCCTTCCGGGTCAGCCTCCCAAACCAGTGTGTCCTCCACATCACTCAGCAGTACATTGGTCAATTCCAAATGTCGAATATAAGCCTCCACGAAAGCCGACTCCTGTTCCTGAAGCCCCAAGGTGTGAGCACTACACCAACTCTGACTCCAAGACTCCACTGGTCTCGGTACCGCCAGCTGATTAAGTGTATAGATCCCTCTTCTGCCAAGAGCCTCAATAACCTGACCGGGGAGAATGTGGTCATGTGAACACCCCATCCAAGGGTCCCTGCCAACCAGCAGCTGCTCGCCATTCCCCACATGCCAGGCAAGTTTGGATGCAATGAGGCCAAAAGATTTTACAACAGCCTTCCAAATCGTCGATCCCCCCACATGTGACTTCCGAGGATTCCGAATCCAATCAACAATGCTTTCATCTGCCAAATACTTCTGCTTGATAACCCTGGTCCAGAGACTAGTAGTCTTCACCAGCCTCCACCCCCCCTTGGCTGCCAAAGCCTTAGAAAACAAGAAAATGTTCTTTATCCCCCAGCCCCCCAAACCCTTTGGGACTGCGAGTCTCTTCCAGTTAATCCATGGGGTAACCTGTACGTCCTTCTTGCCACTCCAGAGAAATCTAAAGCAGATCCTCCTAATGCGATCAAGGATGCCGGTAGGAATCCAAGCTAATGACATCCAATATACAGGAATTGCTTCCAGTACAGCTTTGACCAGGACCAGTCTACCAGCACGCGAAAGCCACCGGTGGCTCCAAACCATCAAACGCTTCTCCACCTTCCCAATCAACCAAGCCCAATCTCTCTTCAAATATAAGTTAGCTTTAATCATGAACCCAAGGTATTTCAGTCCATCCTCAAGGCCCGCAGTAATGAAGGGAAAGAAACCCATGAGTGCGGCCTCCTCTTCCGGTCTCAACAAGTGCATAGATAAGGTGGATTTCCTAGCATTAATCTCCATACCTGTAGCCTTTGAGAATAGATCCAATATCTCCTTTAAAATACGAGTATCCCCCCTGCTACCTGAACAGAAGATTAACACGTCATCCACAAAAAGCAAATGTGTAATAAACAGATTTGGAGCCACCGGAATCCCCTGAAACAGCCCATCTGCCTTAGCCCTACTAATAGCCCTACTGAGACCTTCGGCAACCAACAAAAAGAGCAGCGGTGATAAGGGACAACCCTGACGTAATCCCCTTTCAGCGTGAAAAAAATGCGTGGCCGCACCATTGATAAGAACAGAAAAGGAGACAGTAGTGATGCATGACATAACCCATCTAATAAAAGCAATATCAAACCCCAGATGAGTGAAAAGTAGTCGAAGATACGTCCAGCTCACTTTATCATAGGCCTTAGCGAGGTCGATTTTAAGAATGGCTCCCTTCAGGTTCATGGTTTTCAAGCTATGCAACCCTTCTTGAGCCACTCCAACAGCCTCATGAATTTGTCGACCCTCCAAAAACCCAAACTGTTCAGCAGATATATGTTGTGAGAGAATGTTTTTTAGTCGTCTGGCAATAACTTTTGAGATGATCTTATATATACAGTTGCACAGTGAGATGGGCCTGAAATCATGAAGGGTCAACGCATTATCAGACTTAGGAATGAGGGCAATAAAGGTAGAATTGAAACATGCCGGAATCAACCCTGTATCTCTGGAGTCTTCTACAACAGCCATGAGGTCATTCCCCAGAATCTCATAGAGATCCAGAAAAAAAACCATAGTCCACCCATCAGGGCCCGGGCTCTTGTCTTTATGAAAGCTAGAGAGTACTTTTTTAAGCTCCTCCTCCGTAATATCCTGCATCAAATCCCTGTTGCCAACTTCATCAACGAAACGAGGAAACATCTCAGCCACTTTAATCACCTCAGCAATTGAAACCTGATTGGGAGCCCTGAATAAATTCTTAAAGTGAGTAACCCCACAACGAGCCTTCTCATCAAAATTGACATGAGTGATACCATCATCGTCCTTCAGACTCCAAATAGTATTAACTGCTTTTCTCCCACGAGCATATGCATGAAAGAACTTGGTATTATCATCCCCACACTCCAGCCAGATCGCTCGGCTCTTCAACCTCCAGCTCTCCTCCAAATCACATAACATAGTATTCCTCCGCCCTTCCAATCGGATTAATGCCTCCTTAGAAACCTGTGTGACCAGTCCGCCCCCTACACCATCATAAAGCAGCTGTAGTTCATCCTCCACCTGTTTAAGTTCAGCATTTTCCTTGCACTTCTTATCGATAGCCCAGTCTTTGACCAGTCGCTTCATCTTTTTTATATTATCTGCAAATTGGAAGGATGCAGTACGATCCAAAGCCCTATCAAAATGAATCCAGTTAGAAAGAAAGAGATTTTTAAAAGTCTCATCTTGTAACCATAATTTATTGAATTTCAAAGGGCTCGGAGGGTTAGCAGGCCCCTTTTGAATCTCAAAAAAGATTGGAAAGTGATCCGAGTGACCCCCGGTACCTACCCACTGTCGAACCTGAAAGAATCTATCCACCAACTGTTCAGCCACCAGAAAACGGTCAATCCTTTTCGCCACCCTAGCATCCCCACTGCGATTATTCCGCCAAGTCGGTTTCAATTTAATAGGCTCAATATCCAGCAAGCCGTTCAGCATGAGCTTCTGAACAAAGTATCCTGCCAGTGGATCCACATGAGCATGTGGTCCCCATACCTCGTTCAGCCCCAAAGAAAAGTTAAAATCCCCCCCGATGATCAGAGTTTCACTATTCAAGAGCGGATTGCCGAACAAGGAGTCCCAAAACTCCATGCGATGCAGATAAGGCCCATATATGTTGACCACCTTAATAATGATCCCCAGATCAACCGACAAAACATCAACGCAAAGAACAGAATCCAAGCCCCACGAATTCACAAGCTTGAAGTTACCTTGCCTCCATCCCACAGCCAACCCCCCAGAGCGTCCCTTTACATCCAAAGTGATAAAGGACCAACCAGGAATCCAACTCTCCAAACGATTCTGAATAACATCACCTACCCCTAAGGTCTCTTGTAGCAGAATCACATCCGGGTGTTCAAGAGTAAGCACCCTTCTGAAGGCTGATTTCTTGATGGGCCCAGCCAGACCCCGGCAATTGAAAGACATAATCTTCATGAACGCCCCATCTTCAAGGCATTCCCGGCTCTAAGTGCCTTAACAATAGAAGATTGTTTCCCTTCCAGGAGATCAACCCTAGCCCTGGTTTGCGCCTTATGAATATTAGATTTTCTTCCCCTTCCCTTACGAGCTGGAACAGTGACAGACCCCAGCCCCGCAGAGGAGCTCTTCATACAGGAACGAAGGAAATAACCTGGATCATGAGTATCCGAGGGAGAAAGGTAATCATCCTCTTGAGCATCTCCTGGATCAGGATCATATAATCCCCGAGGGGAGTCATCCACAGCTCCAGCGCTAGCGATAGCAGGATCCAAAACAGGTTCCAAAATAGCAGTAACGTCCTGCAAACCAACGAGATCACCAACCCTCGGCCCCCCAGATTCCACCAAAATCGTGGGAGAGAGGTAGCGTAAATCCTCCACCCAATCATGCTTCACTATAGATACAGGGTCCATTTCAGAAATGGTAGATGAAGGAGGGATGTTACCAAGGAGGTCAGGACCCCGACAAACATCAGCAATTGAACATGGAGTCACCAATGCCGACGTTTCAGCCACAGGCTGCTCCACCACCGGGCCCTTAAGACAAAGATCATCACCAGAACGTAAATTCCCACGATCATCAGTGGAGGAATGGACATAGACGGAAGAACCCGATCCAGAATCCCTGCAAGGTACCTCAGCTCCAACAGTGTGATTGCACCGCCCCCTCCGCTGGTTACGAAATGAGTGGCTGCAATCAGAGACAAGGTGGCCATAAGCGTGGCAGCGCCGGCACCGAAAAGGGACATTTTCGTAGTCCAGAATTTGGGAGATGGTCTCAGGTCCCCATTCAAGTTTAATATCTTCAGCCAGTCCATCTCGGATATTGATATTAACCAGAATGCGCGCTACCCTTTGACGGTGGGTCTCCAAAAATGACATATCCGCCTCCAGGAAGGTCCCCAAAATTGACCCGATCCGATGGAAATGCTGCAGGTCCCAGAAGTGAAGAGGAAGGGCTGGCAAACGGACCCAGACCGGAACAACATCCACCCTTTCCCGGCTGGCATCAAACAAAGAGTGCCATGGCTTCAGCATCACCGGAGAGTGATTGAGATGCCAGTTCCCATTCAAAACACGCCTCAGCTCCTCCTCTAAGGAAAAAGTGAAAGCAAACCACCCCCGAGTCAGCTCCACCACCACCGGTAAATGTCCCACCAGGTCCTTCCACACTTCCTCAACCCAGTCCACCACCGTCTTCCTAGAGAAACTATGCCCCATAACCCTGCCAACAAGGGTAAAACGAGCCATCTTCAGTACATTACCCCAAGCAATGTCTTCGCCCACCGCATAGTTTTGAACCACCTTAACTTTGATCCAACTCTTCCGCCGCTTCTTCACATTTCCTCCACCACCCCTCACCGAGCCAACTGCCACATCCACGGTCTCCTTCCCCCGACCCCAGCCCCGCTCCGGAGTACTGAAACCCCTCTGCTCAGCTACCCCTAGGGAAACCCTGCGTTCATCCTCCGACGTGAACCCACAAAAACCTCTGCCCACCCGACCTTGTCGGTCCACACCTCCCATCACAACCCGGTCAAAGGCCTCCACCTCGGCAGACCCACCCAGCGCTGATACAACGGGAGACCCAAGGGCATGTGAGAAAAGAACCCCGTCTTTCCTCCAGCCCTCAATGCTGTGCATATCACCGATCATAGGCTCCACCACCGGGCCCTTCGGAATCCCAAATGGTGATTCATCGAGATCCCTCCCACAAGGCGCCCCCCTACCATCGAATCCATCCAACCGGGCACTCTCAAAACCGACGACCACCAGCTCTTCCATGGCAAAAGAGATCTGCACCCGATCCCAAAACTTCACCAAACTACAAAGCTCCAAACCCCAGGCAAAGCAAACAGCCCACCAGCCAAAAAAAACAATAAAGAACCAGGCCTGCGAAAGTGGATACAAGCCAAGAAACCCGTCACTCTCCCCGATCTACATGGCTGGCCGATCCCTGACAGGGCAGGCCCTTCCAGGAACTCGAAGAACTGCTCGCCATCACCTGTAAAAGTAAACTCCAGAGGATAACGTAATTCTTTCCAACATGTTCTTGGAGCCCGTTCCAAACAAAATTCCACTTATAAGAACTAGCCCCTCACCCTATCACATCTATCACGACTTAGTATCTCTATTATTTTATTGTAAACAGAGTTTTTTTTTTTTTCAAAAAAAAGCTATACTTTATAAAGAATATAAAATGAGATACAGAGAAGGACAATCGCTCGAAAGTTCCAAAGTTCCAGCAGCAAAAATAGAAACAGAATTCCTGTCACATCTATCACGACTTAATATCTCTATTATTTTAATGTAAACAGAATCCTATCACATCTATCACGACTTAATGAAAAGACCCTAAAAATTATAACATGGACCACCACAAGATTTAATGTTAAAATTGCTTAATGGTGAAGATAAAAATACTATTTATTATACCACAAGAATATATGAATTATTCACATAAAACTCGAAAAAAACCCCAAAAAAAAAACCTGTAAAAACATCATAAATTATTTATGATAAATAAAAAAAATAAACCGACTAATCTGGAAAGCCCATTTTATATTAGGGATACAGTTACGTTATCAATCAATCATTTTCAATATATACATTCTAATAGGTTTGTATGTATATTAGAATGTAAGCCCATAATAAAAACTGGTTACTACTTTGTACATGTACTCAAATAAAGAACATAAATTCTACATCTTAAATGAGACGAAGATCCCAACATTATATATATGTATATGGGATTATGCCTATATATGTGATGACTTTCATTGAGTGGATCCCGGGCATCCACAATTTACAGGCTCATTTATTGACATACTAGATGCATCAGGTTAAGCAATTATTAACAAATTTTGATGACATTAGTTTTTCACATATTTCCAGGAATTATAACATGAAGGTAGATCTACTGTCAAAGCATTCCCTGGAATTGGCCGATGGCTGGGATCCTTTATAATAATATCATGGCCAAGATATCATTGCAGATCTGATATTTCGCATCTACCGAGTATGCACAGTTTTTTGTTATTATTTTATATGCCGGTGATGTAATTAGAGTAGGTTAATGTAATCATGATTTTTTGTAAGAAGCCAAATGGATACTATATGTTAGCCTATTATATCGGGACAGAGGTTATCAATCGATTGTAACACCGAGAATATGTTAAAAATGTTGGTGGGGACTTGTAGTTTTTTTATTCAATCTATGAATGGCAAGTTACTGCAAGTTCTGCTTATATGGCAATCTTATATGGAATTTTTATACAGATGTCACTTAAAATAAGATGTTTTTTATGGCTTGCTTTTAACAATAAAACTTGGGGGAATCTCATTAAGCCAGGCAAACAGGGTCCAAAAACAAAAACCATAATAATAAGAAGAACCATGTTGTCAACCTTTTGCCTACTAACTCATGATATACATCATTACCAACTCGATTCCATGCTTATATCCTTTGTTAGCTAGAGTTTGTAATAACATGATATCGTTTTTTTTTTGTTTTTTTTTTTATGTTTATATATATATAAGTGTTAACCATGGATTCACACTTATCATAGATATTGAGGCGAAAAGAAATCGAGGATACCATTAAACGGAGATGGCAGAATAAGCCGAGGGGAAGTAAACCACGCGTCCTAACTTTACACGCACCCTTGGATGGGTTTTAAAATTATTTTTGAGACGATGCATTTTACTTAAGTATGCACTGGTGCGACTTGAAAACAGGTGTACCGAAAATGTCGAAAATCAAAATTTTAAAAATCACACAAACCCTTTTTTCCCTAAATTAAAAAAAGGGTGGCAATTTTAAGTTCGAAAAGTAAATCTAAATAATGTTTAAAAGCAAAAAACCTAAACATTAACTCAATGTTTTGCCGAAATTTTCAGGGTAGAGTTTTGGAAGAGAGACTTCTGTGGAAGGAGTTTGGAGCAACTCGAAGGAGTTCCAAGGGTCGAAATTTGTTAGGTATGGTGAATCAAACAAAACCATGCATAATAGAAATTTCAAGCATGTAAATATTACTATAGATCTTATTACCTTATTTAGAATTTAACTAGATTTAGAAAAAAAACTTCATACTTTTTTTTTAAGCAAAAAAAAGGACTTTCATTCTATTAAAAAGGAACAAAAAAAACAGTCAGACTTCATTACAATCCACCAGGTGCTAACAGAGCCACCATACCTCCTTCTATATCAGCATAAAGGTGCTAACTGAGCCACCACAGAGTCAGAAAATAAACCTCCATTACAACATATAGAGGCTAATCAAGGCCACCACATAACGACCGACTTACCCACAACCCCCAACCATAGGCTACAGAAACATAAAGTATAACGAGAACCAAAATACCAAAAAACTGACAAAAAGGATGGTCTTGAGTCAAAGAACTAATGCCGCAGAAGCACCAAACACCAAGCCGAAAAGCACCATGCCGAAAGAAACGATCAGACACTGAATCCAACAGACGGTTCAGCCTCGTCATCAATATTAACCACCAGAGGATTCACCAAATTCTTCTCTTTGCCAACCAGATTAATCACCTGCGGATTCTCCACCTTCAGAGGACCGGTCAGATAGGAAATCCCCTTGTCCCTAGCAATCAAGTCAAGTTTCATGTGAATCCAATGACAATTCTCCACTGTGTCCTTGAAAAGATCTTCCAACTTCGTCATACGCTGCGAACCAGACAGGGAGTCACCTCGGGTTTCCAAACACTGTGCTATCAGCGTCTTGGTTACCCACAAAGTGACTACGGCCCGGTTGTATAGGGCCATACGCCCTAGGGTGTTCCCCGGGTCATGGATCCAATCCGCCATCGCGACCGCCTCCTTAGGAATCTCCTGTTCACCCACCAGACGCCATAAATCAACCTCAATCTCCTCCACTTCCTATTGCACACCCTCAGGAAAAAACCGGCGAAAGAAGACAGTCGTCACGGCAGCATGCCATTGTTCATGACTAGGGCCAGCCTGACCCGGATTACCCCCACCAACATTACTCTGCGTACTCTGAGCATGTCTTCCCCTCCTCATGTTTCTACCTCTGTTCGGCATGATACCCTTCCCCTTGCAATCACACTCCACAATGAAACAGAGATTACAGGAGTTAAACTAGACAACAGAATAATACGGGTGATTACCACAGTGAATATAACTGCTCCTGAGGTCCCTAAATATAGGAGAGTCGGCCCCAACCCTCACATAATCCTGCATCATTCTCCAGCCTCTGTAGTAATTAGCACAGTACTGCATCTGCATCATCTCCACCCTCCTCAGATCGTGATAATCCATAAAACACATGCGAGTCTGATCATCATCACCTTCTCACGCCATAAATATTTAGGCTTAATTTCCCCATCCGAAATGAAATCTGCGAACCCACATTCAGGCGCCCTTTTATTCATGTTAACATGACACCCACTGCCAGGTGCATTCAAGGGCAGGTACCATCTGTAACACATTCTTCGGGATAACAAAGGGTTTTGACATCATCATTCATTACCGTTCCTCCACATTCACACTCGGCGATCTTAATACATTTAATCCGACACGAGTTTGACGGTAAATCCAAAGCATCTCCGTCCCATATTTCCTGATCATTACTAGCTCCTTGATTCGCCAGTGCATCGGCCAAACAATTGGCACTACATCGGACATGCTGGAAACTGATAGAGTTAAAAGTAGTAATGAGCTTGCTCGGATAGGTAAGATGCCACACCAGTCTCCATGAAATGGCCACCTTAGCCACCCTGGTCCCATTACAAAGTTTCATCGCCACCTGTATGAGCATGTTAGAGTCTCCTTCCACCATTACGCTGTTGATTCCCCGGCGAGCTACCAAACTTAGACCCTGTAAAAGCACTTCACATTCCGCTACGTTATTAGTTTCACAACCCAGGTGACCATAGTAGCTGAATAAAACCATCCCCTGGTCATTACGCACCACACCACCATAACCATCCTTCCCAGGGTTACCTTTGGACGCGCCATCAAAATTTAATTTCAACCACCCTTGTTGCGGCGATGACCACACTATCGGACTATCCTGCCTCTTGATAATGGACCTATTGCCTCCGATAGACTGAGGAAGCTCCATGACACCCTAGGATTGGAGAATCCACACTTCATTATCCAGACCTTTCAGATCCTGTTCCATCCACACAGATAATTTCAGCATCTCAGTAATCCCTCGCTGAATGTTCCCCCATATCACTTTCCACGGGCTTTTTCCCCCCTTAAACAGGCGCTTATTTCTTTCTTTCCAAACTTCCCGCATAGTGAACCCGGGAAAAAGTTTCCAAACACGGCTCAAAATTCTCCCTTGGAATGGCTTGCCCCTCCAATGTCTCACAGTTTGATCAGGTTCACTCCTAACCCTTTCAGACCGGCGGAACATCCTCGCTCCTTCATCCCATAGAGTAGTAGCAAAACTACACTCATCTAAAAGATGAGCAACAGTCTCACTATGCAGGCCACAGAGGATGCAGATGGACGGACCCTCAAAACCATGCTTCACAATGTTATCCCAGGTTAGGATTCTACCCCTTAGAACCAGCTAGAGGAAAAGGGTAATTTTAGGCTAGAGTTTGTCCTCCCATAAGTGTTTCCAAATCCGATCCTCTGCAGAACTCTCCTCCCTGATCAAGAGGTTATAGGCTTCTTTAATGGAAAACATTCCTTTGGGGCTGTATCCCCACCGAAGAATGTCCATCCCTCTCTGGTTTTTTATCTGTCTATTGCAAATGATATTGAAAACTTTCCAACCTAGGTCTTCCCCATAGGAGAAAAAAAAAAAAAAAAACTTCATACTTACCTTCAATGTTGCAACCATTATTTTCTCGCAGATTCTATAATATCCCGAGACTTTGATATTATGTGTTGAGCGTAAGCTCTGGAGCACATGGATGACTTTTATTATGTGTTGAGCGTAAGATTTGGAGCACATTGATGAATTTTATTATGTGTTGAGCGTAAGCTCTGGAGCACATGGATGAATTTTTATTATGTGTTGAGCGTAAGCTCTGGAGCACGTGGACGAATTTTATTATGTGTTGGGCATAATCCATGGAGCACATGGGTTACTGTATTATGATTTGAATGTAAGCTGTGGAGCACATATATAACCTTATAAGATAAATTAATAAATGTTGGGCATAAGCCCCAGAGCACATAAACCATTATAGATGTTGAGCATAAGCTCTGGAGCATTGGGACGTTGATCATTGTTTCCCTAGGTGTAGCTATTATGACACCTAGACTAGTGTTGAGCATAACCTCTATAATAGCACTAGAGTAACTCTCACTTAAAAGTGTTGAGCATAAGCTCTGAATAACACTAGAGTTACTTCACTTAAAAGTGTTGAGCCTGAAAAACTCTTAATAGCACAAAAACTTGTCACATTATTAATGTTGAGCCAAAAAATTTGGACCATTAGTAATCATATTTTTTCTACTAATTAAATGAATCATCTTTTCTTTATCTTAAAGATTGACTGCTACTGTCACTCAAAGAGGGACCGAGCATGCAAAGGGATTAGAACGACCGAATAGTTGACAAACTAAATCAACTAGATGATAGGATAATTAAAAGAAATTCTATGATTAAATGAACTAAGAGTCAAACATAAATATATATTATTAAAATATAAATAAACTAAGAATCAAACATGAATATATTATTAAAAGATAAATAAACTAAGAGTTCAATTACAAATGTATAAAGATAAATAAATTGAGAGTTTAATTATAAATATATATATTTCATTATTAAAACGTAAATAACTGAGAGTTCAATTATAGATATATAATTCAAAGAGAAATAACTAAGAGTTTATATATATATATATTTAAAATTTAACAAAGAGTTAAAAGTATATGTTTTGAAATAAAGACACTAAGAGTCTTTTATAACTTAAGATATTGAAACTGTCAAGTAAACTAAACTAAAGCATCTCAAGTTCAAAACCCTAGGTTCCTCCCTTGTTACACTGTATTTTTCCACCTTGTGAGCATTTATACTCATTGGCCTCCCTTACCTATTTATAGCCTCAAAACCATACTGGTGGTTCTCCTTGAAACCCTTTTTCCCTATTTTCCCTCATGTATGCGAGCTAATTCAGTACAACTCGCGTATACGTTGGGTGCAGCATAGCAACCTGCGTACATCGAATTTTTGGTAAACAAAAGTAAAAAATCTATTTTTCACTCCAAAAAGCGGCCATTGTAAGCTTTGGACCTCCATGTATCTTGAAACGACTCGATTCGACCTTTCACTTGCCTTTTGGAGGGTTATACATTGAGCAATTATGGTGCATTGAAGGAGGAGAAAGAGAAGAGCATTGAAACATCGAAATTTTTCCTTGCTTGAGTCTACATCCATTGATCCTAGTTGTTGTGAACCATTTATGTTCACCTCCCAAACTCTTTCATATCTTGTGAAGAATTCATTCTTTTCCTTGTGAGTTTACCATTGTATGGGGGATTGAAGTGGTGCTGACACAAGTGGAGGGACCTAGTTGATCTTGGTTCAGATGAGTTGCCGACAGGAGGTTGTATCTTGTACTTCTTGTTCATATTAATAGAAATACTCATTTTATCGTCCATTTATATTGTGAATGATCATTTATTATCATTGGGTACATTTGCTTATATATCTCATGGATTATGCTATTGTATATGCTGACCTCTTTTATATATCATATGCACGTGTTTGCGTTTATTGTTGATACTAAGCTGTAGGTTCAAGTGTTGTGATTCAAAATCTCAACGGGATTCTTCATTAGACATCCGGATTGAGGTAGGTCCTTTATTTTATTTATCCACATTTACATTTATATAGCATATGTTGGGAAGTGAGTTGATTTTTTAAGTCCATCTGTCTGTTGTGGTCTACCCCGAGCCATAGGAAGCTTTTCTCCGTAATAGAATTGGCGACTCCACTGGGGATAAGCCTCCATTTGGGGTCTTTCGTGCAATTTTTCCTTTTTTTGATTCTCTATTCTTTCGGGTTTCTGTGTCGCTGGTAGGTCGTCAGGTCCTTATAGAAAAATACTGAGTTTCTTGTCCTTTTTTCACTCATTTTTTGGTCACCTATCCTGCCATGTATGCAAGTTTGTTGTGGTTTACCCGCGTGTACCCGCCACTGTTAGTTAACTAGCCCGCGTACGTATGCTACTGTTCATTGAATAGTTGCATATAGATATGTTTTAACCTTGTTTATGGTGTTTGGTTGATGCTGGGTGAGTTCTGGGTGTTCCTGAGTCTTGCTGGGCCTATGTCCTGACTGTCTCTTGCCCTTTTAGTGACTGTAAGCTCCTCTTTCTTTGGTTTTTAAGAATTTGGTTTTTTAACCATTTTTATTTTTTTTATAGCTCATTGGCTTAGCCGAGTCTTTCTTTTTGGGGTTTGTTGGGTTATCTGCACTGCATTCTTTTTCTAAAAAGTATTGATTCTAGTTGCATTTTCATTTATTTTGAAAATACATTTCTTTTTTTGCTTTTTGTACTTGCATTTTCAGGTACATCAAGGTGTTCACCGCAAAGAAAATATCTGGTCTCGTGTTCGTCAGGTACATCAAGGACCCAATCATCTGACGATACATCATGGCATCAACCGACTCTGATGAAGCATCACTCAATAGCTTCAGGTTCGATGCCATAGGTGTGGCTATGGCATTGCAGTCCATCATCCCGAACCACTTCAGGATCTCCACTGCATACTTCCCTTGTCCAAGGAAGATTCCATCTGCACTCTTCCATACCTCCATACCTGGAAAGTAATGCATCATACCCAAGTCCTTCATCTTGAACTTGGTAGCAAGCTTCCTCTTCGTGTTGGAAATAAACCTATCCTCACCTGTCACAAACAGATCATCCACATACAATAGTAGTATCACTAGATTTCCTTCCTCAACCTTGTAGTAAAGGTTGGAATCTGCTTAACTCTTAGTAAAGCCCAAGCTGGAGATGAAGCTGTCTATCCTGCTGTACCATGTCCTGGGTTCCTATTTCAAACAGTACAAGGCCTTCTTCAATTTACACACATATGACTCCCTGTCATGTGTCTCAAAACCGCGAGTTGTTGCTCCACATACACTTCCTCTTCGACTACACCATTAAAGAAAGTTGTCTTGACATCCATGTGGTGTATCTTCAACTTCATCACTGCATCCAAGGAAAGTATTGTTCTGATGGAAGTGTATCTGGCTATAGGTGCAAAAGTCTCTTCATAATCTATCCCTTCTTTCTGGGAGAAGCCACGAGCCACAAACCTTGCCTTGTATTTCTCTATGCTACCATCTGCAGCATGTTTGATCTTGTAGATCCACTTGGAAGTCACAACAGACTTCCCTTCTGGTCTTGGGACGACATCTCAAACATCATTCTTCATGATCGACTAGTATTCCTCGATCATGGCATTCTTCCATTACTGCATCCTGGATCCTGGGAACTTCAGATTCTTCAATATCTTCAATAGATAGTTTTCTTGAACTTCGTTGCTGGAAAAAACGTTGTAGTCCTTCTTTTGTAGGTGATTGTACATGATCTTTCTTACAAGTCAAATTCAATTGCATGATTAGAAACTTCTCATAGTTTTCAGAATAAAGTCTTACACATAAAGGCATATGTCATACAGTCATGCAATTATCTTAGCCAATACTTCAATACAACATTTATCCATATCCCGTAAATTTCTAAATGCCTTCCATCTCTACCAGAACATTGTTAAGAGTGTGCAAAACTCCCAACATGTCAGCAACGAAGTTTCATTCTAGATAAGTAGGTAATGGAGTGTTGTACAGTACAATAGGCCACTTACCCATTACTTGCATATTTAGTAGTATCTTGTTCATTAATACAACTTTTCTAAAATGCATAATATACATCATAAATCTAGGAACATAAGTATGTACATGACTGAACAACATTATTTAAGTAAAAATAAATGACAATTCAAATACTTATCTTTGTTTGGTTGTTGGGTGGACTCCCTCTCAATATTTGCTTCCTTGCAGGAGCTACTGGAGTCTCTGATAGTGTGGTGTTCCGTTCTGTACATATACAACTGACTTTGCTACTTCTTCCCATAGGTGCATATGTAGATATTGGTCATGAAGCATTTCCCGTGCTGCTTCCATGATTGTTCTATTCCTCCTTTCTACAACCCCATTTTGTTGTGGATTGTAAGGAGTGGTCAACTCCCTCTTAATCCCTGAATCACTGCATAACTTCTTGAAGTCTCCTGAAGTGAACTCTCTGCCATTGTCGGATCTTAAAGGTCTTGATATTCTTATCAGTTTGATTTTCTATCAAGGCCACTCAGAGAATTGGATGGTATCGGACTGCATACATTGGAGTGGATAATCTACAAGATTCATTTTTCCTTGCTTTCACTTCTTGGAAATGCCCCTTTTGTGTTCTCTCCTTTTGCACATCCTTTGCAAATACCTTCATGCTTTGACTAGATTTCAGGAAGACCTTCTACTGCTTTGCTTGAAATTGGTAGTGCTCTATAGTGTACATGTGCAAGCCTTCTATTCCAAAGTTCACTTGGCTCCATGGATTCATGTACCATGGCATGTTCAGGTTGTCCCTTCAATTTGTACAATCCTCCCTCTTGCTCTCCAATCACTACTACATCATCAATGGTCTTACCTTTTGGCCACATAAGTACTTGGCCATCCACAAATGCAACTCTCATCCCTTTTGCATCCAAAGATGATATGGAAAGAAGATTCTTCTTAAGTCTAGGTATATATAGAACATCTTGCATTTTTAAAGACTTCCCAGAGTCTAATTTGTAGGAGGCTTCACCACTTCCTTTTATTGGGTATTGATAGTCATCCCCAAGTTTCACCTTATGAGGTGACTCATGTTCAGATAGGTCCACAAGAGATTATTTAAATCCCGTCATATGTTTGGAAGCCCCACTACCAATAAGCCAATCATTACACCCATGTGTAATAGTACTTGTGAGAGCATAGAATAGAACATACTCTTTGTCACTTGAAGAGTCGTCACTTTCCACTCTATACTTCTTCTTGGGAGGTTCATCATCTTCTGCAGCATGAGCATGATGCCTCTTCTTGGTCTTGTTGTTGTTGTTGTTGATAGAGCCTTTCTTACTCTTGGGACAATCTTGGGCAAAGTGTCCCTTCTCATCACATGTGAAGCATCTCATATATTTATTCTCCCTTTGATGGTGGTGAGAAGATTTCTTGTGATGAGGTTGCTCCCTCTTGAACTTAATTCTCTTGGTGTGAGTTGTGAGAGCTTGGTCTTCACTTCCCATCTTTTACTCTCGAGCTACAAGCCTAGCTTCTTCTTGTGAGCATTCCTCCCACAGTCTACTGAAAGAGATCAATTTCTTTCTTGCACAGATTCCTTGGATGAAGGAGTCCCATGACCTAGGTAGGCCATTCAATGTGGTCATGAAAATTTCTCCATTCTCCACTACTTCATCCACAACTTCACGTTTTTCTTTGATTTTAAAGACCTTAGTAAAATAGGATTGGATGGTCTCTCCATTCTGGATCTTTACCCCTTTCAATTGGTTCCGCAGAGTCATCTTTCGATTTATATTCTTTCCTTCAAACAACTTGGTCAAGGAGTCAAATATCTCCTTAGGTGTCTTTAGGGAAGACACATGGTGTATGAGATGGTCTTTTATGGAATCAACAATGATTCTCTTGGCCTTGACCAATTTCTTCTTGTGTAATGCCTTAGCCTCATCTCCCTCTGGAACTGGAACCTCTTCTCTTATGTCGGTGTCCAATTCATTCTCTTCTAGGATTAACCCAATCCTATACTTCCATGCTCGGAAATTATCATCCCCTTCAAGCTTATCCTCAAGCTTGGTGTGGTGAGACATCTTAATGAAAAACTCAAATGGAAATAAAAGATTTAGGTAATACCACTTGATTTGCTGAAGCTGGATCTGGAGCTAGATTAGGGTTTGTCAGAGAAACCCTAAAAATTCAAACTTTGATTCCAAAATTTTGAATGGATGGAAAGATGCAGCTTGTTGAGCTGATCAAGCTGGTATACTTCAATTTTCAAATCTGCAAAATTTGTCCCTTGAAAATTGACTTTGAAACTTTCAGATCTGCAGTTTCTAGTTTTCTGGTCAAAATACCGAACTAGGGTTTGATAATGCCCGAGTTTCTGCCCAGCCAAAAAGTTTGATCTTGGTCTCTAAACTTCGATTTTTCTGAGGAGCATCTATTCGTGGTCTCAGATTTAATAAATTCCAACTTTTGCAGAAACCCTAATTTCCCATCTTTCCGATCAAAATCCTGAACTAGGGTTTGAGGAGCCCGGGGTTCTGCCCAACCAAAAAGTTCAATATTGGTCTCTAAATTTCAATTTTCTTGGGGAGCATCCAATCATGGTCTTAGATTCCAAAAATTTCAACTTTCTCTGAAACCCTAATTTCCCGCAGCAGTGACAGGCCAAAAACTGAAAATGCTTAAATTGAATTCTCTCGACAGAAAGATACGCCCTTGCTAGGAGAGTCATCCTAGCCTTCTTCCTTTGATGATCTTAGGAGAGAAACCCAAAAATTAAGAAGCCCTAGCTTCCGCAGCTGCATAGTGTCTTCTTCTTAGTCCTGCTCTAATACCATGTTAATTTTTCGATAATATCATTCGAACATTATCTAAAATCCTACTAAGAGAATAACATGCATAACATAACAATCATAAACACAAGAGACACAGAGTTTCCTCGGGGAAAACCAAGAAGGTGAAAAACCCCGCAACTTCCTCAGAGATAGAATGAGCACCAATACAGAGATCACAAAGATCAATCCCCAAAAGATAGATGTCTTCAGTAGCTACTCCTTCTCCACTTGTGCGCACTCCTCTCTCTTAACTATGCGAGTTGAATTAGTGAGTGAATGAACAAATAGAGAGAGACACACTCTCTATTTATACAACAACTTAACTTTCCTATATCCCTAACTGGGCCGACTTCCTAAGGAAGCTTAATAACCCATCCACATGACACATGCAGGGCCGACCCCACCAAGGTGGTCTAATAACCCATCAAATAATAGTTGCGACACTCACAATAATACTCCCGACACTTACAAATACAAATGACGACACTTATGAATGGAGGAGTAATACATCTCCAACAAGAATAGAATAAAGTTCAAGTGTAATACATAGAAGAATATCTTCCAAAGTTAAAAATACATCAACATCATGACCATATTCCTTTGAGTAATCACATGCAATAAAATTAACGCTTAATTAAAATTGACTAGAACGATTTTTATTTTCTAGGGTGCACCAACAAGCATAGGTTGTAGAGTTTTGGAATAGAATCTTTGAGAGTAAACAATCCAAGACTATCAAACAAACATTATATGTCTGACTAGGGAGTGGTGAAATCCATGGTATACATAGGTGTTCTCAGGGCGCTCTACTCACACCGGAGTTAAGCACGAGGTCACGGGAAGTAGGTTACGGAGATATCCCTCCAATATTTGCGAAACATGGGAGATATATACAAGATTTGTTCGTATTTGGGGACTCTTGAGGGATTTGACGCTTTTGAGTTTCAGGCTTAGCTACCCTGCCTATACGACGGATCCACCTGCGACTGTTTGCCTGAGCATTGGTTATACATGGTGACCACAGTTGCTTTACCTAGGTATCACATAGTGCATTTGCAGCGGTTATTCTATGAGTGTCCAGAGTCAGATAGGGGTCAGAAAACACAGTTGTGGTTACATATTGAATTCCTAGGGCTCTTATAATTGATTATGTTACCTCTGGTTATAGTTTGGGAGTCTCGAGACTCTACTAGGCGAGACATACTAGCTGTAGTGTTGGGAGGTTCCTTGAGCCAGTCCCCTGTTGTGTGCATTTTGGTTGTAGCTTCTTTTAGGTGTGTTTTCTTTGACGATTTAGTAGGTCGTTAGGAGACGCTTATTTGTTGACTCTTTGAAGTCATCGTGGATTGAGATCAGGCTCTTTGTTGATCTCGTCAGTTGGATGGTTTACCAGCTAGCGATCTGTCACAGTCTCATCGCAAGAGACGTCGGAGGAATATCGCTGGTCCTTTATTCACATCTTACGAGCTTCAGAGAGATCCCACTATCAGTTCTGCATCTGGCACGTTGGGAGTCCCCGTGACTCCATCCGCTGGAATGAAGAGGAATTCCCCTCCTCACATATACTCTCTGAGGACTAGACAGGAGGGAGGTTCATCACACACCACTCCTCATGGGTTTGGGACATCCCATCCCACTAGTAGGAATCCGTTTGATGATACATGGTCATCAGGTCATCTGTATGGTTCATCTACGGGTGTGTCAGCTTTTGGTTCTACATCCGTCTCCACGACCTCAGACCCTTTTACATTGGGTATGCCCGATTTTATGTCGAATATTAATTCCTCCATGACTGGTAGTCACGCTAGCTCTAGAATTGGGATTGGGGGCACTACACCCCCTTTTGCTGCCTACCAGTTTGGTAGTGGTCACATTCCTCTCTCTTCTCTGAATGTTGGGGGATGGCCTCGTCCTTCGTCAACCCCTAGTGTTAGTGTGAATCCTTTCTCTAGTGGAGGTTTCACGGTAGATATCGGATCTACAACTTATATCCCATCCGTTAACCCGTATGCCTCTATGCATATGCCTATTCCTAGGAATGCTTATATGATTCTAAATCCTCCTCCTAGTTCTTCGATTCCCTGGGGTGGGAACATACCGTTTTCTTATGGCCCTCACTTGGTTGGTTCTTCCGCATCAAGTGGTTATGCGATACCCCATTCTTATGGAGATGACTTTTATAATTATTCAGTCGGTTTTGGCCCTTATTCCATTCCACCCTATGGAACCCATTCTATGCACGTGCCTGTGTATCCTCATACGGGACGGGTTGGAGGAGCATATTATCCTTGTGGTCAGGGCAATGGGTTCTATTAGAGTTCGTCGGCACCTCAGGTGTCAACCTCAATGGACATGGTCTCGTCCTCGGTTTCGTAAAGTTAGTCTCTTTCATGAGCTTGTACTCAAGCTTCACAGCCTCAGCTCCCATTCCTATCTAGGTTGAACTTGCCTGATCTTTCTAAACTCACGAATGATATGGTGTGTCATGACTATACATGGCTCCCTTTCCCCGCCAAGATCCCTTCCGATGTTCCAAATTTTGAAGGGAAGAAGGGTGAGGATCTAGGTGATCACGTCACCACATTCCATCTATGGTGCTCCTCGAATTCCTTAAACCATGATTCCATCCGTTTGAGGCTATTTCAACGCACCCTTACGGGGGTTGCCGCGAAATGGTATGTCTAGTTTCCTAGGGGAAGGTATAAGAGATTCAACGATTTGGATTTTTTTTTTCTAGATCACTTTCAATTGCCGGTTCGCTACGACACTGGCACCGAAATCTTGTCCACTTTCCGCTAGGATAAATCCACACATATCTCTGATCACATTTAAGAGTGACGTTGGAAGAAGAGGTTAGTAAAAGCCAACATTCCTCTGGAGTTTCTCCTAGAATGGTTCCTCAAGTCTTTGCTCCCTTATATCTCAAAGGACATTTCATTGTTCGGAATTATGACTGAGGAACAATCCGTCTTTAAAGCCCAACAGTTAGACCTAGTTTATGCTCAGTCTGGGATTTTGTATGACATTATACCTAACGCACCGCGATCAAGACATGAGCCCAAGCCTGCTCCTGGACCACATGCCAATGGCATAGTTGGTTCCACAAGTGTTTGTTCCATAGATATGGTTACGAATTAAATGCAAAACCTATCTATTAACCAGTCTACCTTTGGACAGGGTTATGTCGCGTCCATTTACACCCAGTCGTCTGATGTACATTCTATACAATCGGCGAACCCATCCAGTAACCAACAACCTGGTGGGAAAAATAAGGGAAAGAATAATCGTAGGGGTGGAAACAATAAGAATAAGAAAGAAAACGCTAACCCTCCTCGGGATGGCGGAAATCCTGGTGGGGATCACAAACCCAGACGTAAGGTGAAGTTTCCTTGTAAACTTTGCTCAGAGGATCACCTTACACATTTTTGTCTTTGTATGGAGGAATCATCGAAGCACATCGCATAGAGCCCAGTTGTGTTGATAAATCCCCTTCCTCATCATCAGAATATGGCTTCTGGTGCTTCCACCGCTGGTCATGGGACTACTGAAAATTTGACTTCTTCTTCTCATGACGGCGGTTTTGGATGCGTAAACATGGTCAAATCTGAGGTTTGTGTTGATACTCGCTTGCATGATTATGGTTTTCTCACCTTTTCAGTAGTAAGAAAGTAGCCCTCCCTTGGAAGCTCCGAAGTTGAACCAAATTAAGTGGGGGAGGCAACTGAAGTATTGCCTCAACCTTTAATGGATCAACTCTAATACTTTCCTTCGAGACTATGAACCCTAGAAGGAGACCAATTTTCACGCAAAAGATGCACTTGTTCGGATTCAAATGAATATTATAACGACAACATCTCTCGAAAACAAGCTTAAAAGACGACAACATCTTGCGGTTTTCTCACCTTTTCAGTTAGGTGATGGGGGGGAGTACATATTACCGGTTGAATGCGAAATCCCTTCTATAATACCCCATTTTGACCCTTATGATATATTAACTTTTAATGTAAATATTGTATACATGTGATGTATGTTTTCCTAGTGTGGAGCTCAAGGCCAAGGCCTCGCTAGTGGATGCTCATATTTTTACTTAAAAAGGAAAGTATTAGATATTATGTTACCCATATGCTATTTATCCATGGAACATTGTAAAAATGATGTAAATAAACATTATGCAATAAAATACCAAAACTGGCTATGGAAGCAACTAATGAGAAGGGGCCATGTGTATTCCACTAGGGAGTGGTGAGGGGTTGTGGGATTGAACCATAGGCTGCCAAATGTCATTTTGAGAACCCATTTGACTTTCCTTGCTGACATTTAATTATGTGTAAGAAAGTTGTTGAAGAAATCAGTCCATGGCTTCAATGGAGCATGGGCAGCCCAAAAATTCGTATGGCAGAGTATGGGCTCTGTTTCCTTGACTCACAAGTCACTCTACCTCATGGGAATTCATTTTTTCTCATTCCCATTCCATTGTTGAACATCCAAGCTTCAGTTTTCATCTATTACACATGCCCAGCAATGAGAAAAACCAAAAATCACAACTTTGCAAGAACCCACGTTTTGAAGTGCCATAAACGCCCAGAATTTGGTATTGACAGTGAAATACAATGGGGATCCATAGATATGAACCTTGGGGTGAAATTGAGAGTATTAGATACCTCAAAACCCATTGGAAAACCCAGTTTTTATAGCCCATAAATCCAATTACAGGATTGAGTTATTTGGTCACCAAATTGTGAAAATCCAAGTGTGAATGTTTGAACAAAGGATTGGATTGCTTGAATCTAGCTTGACATGTCTACAACTCTGTGGTTGAGCTCATTGGCTAAGCATCCTCCTCATTAGTCTCTTGCATGCTTGATAAACCCAACTGTGCGTTGGCTTAGCATGACTGTGTGTGTGAGATCATGGCTGTGAGTGAGCCGAGCTAGTTCCTCCTTAGCGGATACACATCCCAGCTCGGGGGTGGTCTCTCAGCTGAAAGAATACAGGATGGACAGAGACCTATGGTGGGGTGGAAAGTTGCTCTCACATAGCCAGTTGTTGGATAGTTTCATCTTAAAGTTAAGTATTATCCGTGATTTAAATTATGATCATTTTGTGCTCTATTCTGAATGTTTATTATTCATG
The DNA here is from genome assembly GCA_027924585.1 of Larix kaempferi. NCBI lineage: Eukaryota > Viridiplantae > Streptophyta > Pinopsida > Pinales > Pinaceae > Larix > Larix kaempferi. Next base: position 4,690,141 of record BSBM01000727.1, read on the forward strand.
TTAATGAAATGATTATCTTAATATGGTTGATATGAAGTTTGTGCATAGCATGAGAATGGGATTGATTCTTTGTATGTTGATTCATCATATGCTTGGGATAGATATGTTGATGCATTCCAGTCTGTGTGTGTGTTAATATGTTTTTAATTCCGCTGTGTAATTTCAGTATGCATTTTATTTAAATGTTAAAATTCAGTCTTATGGCTTCGGGGAAGAATCAAACACCCCCATATTACAGTCATGTTCCCTCTGTGGTTTGGAATGATGGGAGGGGACGTGACAGAGTGGTATTAGAGTCCATGTTGCAGTATTGGGGCTGCTTGGGCCAAACTCTGAGTTTGCAGGCATACATCAAAAGTGTTTCAGCGTGGTATTGATGAAGTTTTGGGCGACATTTTGATTTGGAAAATGGTAGGATAAAAGTTCTCAGGTATGGCAGAGGATCACACCGTTGCATAGATATTTCCAAGAGATTTCCAATGGTAGCAGACTCGCCTGATTTGGTTAAGGGATGGAGGATATATGAGCCCCGCAAGTTGCCGGAACAAAGGTGTTTCCGCAATTGCGAATTGCAGAAACGGGGATTTCCAAATTTTGTGTTTTGGATTTCCGCAATTCTGCACCCGTAATTGCGACATTGAGGAAACGTTAAAGTTTTGGATTTCCGACTTGGCTTTCTGCACCCGCAATTGTAAATTGCGAGATTGCGGATTAGAGTATTTCCGGGTTGGAACGTTGGCATTTTTGCACCCGCTGTATGGATTGCGGGATTGCGAAAACATTAAGATTTCTAATTTGCATTCTGACTTTCCGCACCTGCAATTGCGGGATGCAGGTTTTGGGATTGCGGATTGCGGGATGTGGGATTACGAAAATGTTAAATTTTTCGTATTTGCAACTTGTCTTTCTGCACCCGCAATTGTGGATTGCGGGATTGTGGGTTGCGGAACCTGCGGATTGCGGATATATATATATATATAGAGAGAGAGAGAGAGCCCAAAAATTGATTTTTGGATTGCAGGAGCATGCAAAATCATAATTGGATGAGTTCAGTGGCGTTCTAATGCCATTAACGAAGGCCATGAAAGGTTCAGTGAAAATCCCGAGCCCATTATGCCCAAATTTGGCATAAAATTGGAATTAATGGCTTTTAAAAATTGGTGTCCTGAGGCTTGACAGAAGGTCGGATTGAGCTGAAACTGATATGGAGCGGCCATGGAGCAGGCACAGTGTTAATTTTGGAATTTTGGAGCCAAACTCCGAAGGATGTGGAGTCAGAGTGAGTGAGAAGGCCAAAAAGCACTATTCTGGGCCACTTTTTGGAGATTTTGAAAAGCTTGCAATGGATGAAAGAGACCTTAGATGAAGGATTCAAGAAATTTATTGAACTCAACATTTCATATTCTCATTGAAATAGACAATTCACATTAGACAGATATTTTCGAGAAATGCACTGTTTGGGAGATAGCCATTTTCGGCCAAAAATTTGAAATTTTGGAAAAAGTTAAAAGTGAAAAGTAGTCAAACCCAAAATTTTATAGGAGATGAATGGTACATTGGAACAGAGATCCGCAAGTTGTTGAGTGTTCCTTGTTGTATGGACTAAATTCGTCGGTAGAAAAGTTTTCCTGAATCTTTCTAGATTTGCTTCTACAAGTGGCTAAAGTTGGCCTTCCAGGATATTTTGCAACTGTGTAAAAGTGCAGAATTTTTGTAAAAATTGTCATTTTTGAAGTAATGTAATTTCCACACCCGAAGTCAGAATGAAGCATGTGGATATGCATTGGAAAGCTTATCCAACAGGGAACAGTGGTGCATAACCAAATTTGAATGAGGTTTTCATATATCATAGATATTTATAGCAGAAAGTGCCAATGGCTGTTTTGACAAAATTGTTGTCAATATGGGCAATTTCTAGAATTGCATGCCTAGAAAGTAGCAAGTTAGAATATTATGCATGAGTATATGTATTGAATTGATGCTTGGTGATAAAATCATATCTAATGGTTCCTTGTGTGTTTGCTAGAGGCCATGAAATCAAACCAGCTATGATGTGGAAGAGGAATCCCATGCGGTGATGAGGGATTGGAAAGGGAGAATTCCTTAACCATGTTTTGCTGCTATATTTATATTTTATGAGCTTGATGTGTAGAAAATTTATGGCATGGGAATGCTAAAATACAAGAGAATAAAGGGATGGAATGAATATGCATTGTTTGGCATATTAATAAACATTGCACAGTGCATGAGTAGATGTTTGTACACACATATGATATTACATATTGGTAAAAGTAGTAAGGTTCTACATATGCAATGAACCATTAATGGAAAATACTGTGGTTGATAATCACTATTGGTGTTGGTATTGGTTGTAGGACCAAAGACAACAAAAATATGTCTAAATATGTTGATGATGTTGTTGCATGTCGCCAACAACCTTATGAAGAAAAGGTTAGGGTGGCAAATCCATGATCAAGAGGTTGGTGGAAGAATTCTATAATCCTCTGTAAGAGACCAACTGATCAGGTGACATAAAAGGTGTAAATGGGATCCATACACGTAATGGTTTAATTATAATGATTGCATATGTGTTGAAAGGAGATTGGGTAAGAATCCATTGAACCATATTCAATAATCATAAAATGGTATGCCTATAAGGTTGAATGCATTCATGTGAATGTCGTACTGCCATAGTATGGTGGAGTATGGGTGGTGAAGGCAAGAGGCCTCATACCATGAGATTGTTTATAAATTTATACTACATTCATATAAAAATATATCATGCCATGTGTATGTTGGTTATGAGTTTAATAACCAAAGCAAGTGAGGACTGGTGGTCTTGATTATGGTAATGCATGCTATATGAGGTAGTCATGGTCAAGCCATAATATGTTTGAATGTATAATATTCATGAACCAATGCAAGGTGGCATTGAGTGGATATGCATTAGGATAATTTATAATGTTGTGGTTGCATTGAGTGAATGAACATTAAATGATAAGGAAAATGTTGTAAATGTTCATGCATGAGTGTGAGTGCACATGTTGTGATGCATTGCATGAATGCATGGGGAGGGTCTATTTGTTATTGCAAACTAAATAATGGTTGAAATAATGAATTGATGATAATTCTAGGATCATTTCATGATCCGCTATGAATGCAGAATAGTAAGTGCATGAAGAAGGTAGTCATGATCGATGGGCTATCAGAATACTCTATGGAAGGGCAGAGTTGTATAAATCATATGACTGTGAAATAATGAGTATCTAAAGTTTCATTTAAATTGCATGAATGATGTGACTCTACCTTGCAATTTTAGTATGATAATGATTCACGTGAAGTAAATGAGTTTGGTGATATTGATATGTCGACAGCTGGAAGTGTTTGAATTTTGGAGCGTTACAATTCTGAAAATGATTCATTGACTATTGCGACAATGAAATATTATATGCATAGAGACTTACAAAGTGTTTGGCTGATTGAAGTTTTAGATTTTAGGTAGATTGTTCTGGGCATGGCAATGCGGGTAAGTCTATGATGAAGGATGGAATCTACCATGTGAAAGAGCCAAACCTCATGAGAAGGATCTCATAGCTGTGAAAATGGGTTATGTGCAGAACATATTTTCAATTTGGACTTGTAGATTTCAGGTTTGAGAATTTGCTGATAATTGCTAATCACCGTTGGATTGCATAGAATTGTGTCAAGAGGATGTGTTGTAAGTGGATGTTCATGTTATGCTAGCAAGCATAAAATCCTAAAGAGAAGAGTGGTTCCACTTACAAGAGACAAACAATATGAGGATAACCTCATGACTAAGCAAATCGATTTCGGTGGTAGACAAAATTGCAAATTCATATTGAATTTAATTATTAGTGCCATTGATTGGTTATGGAACAATCAGATTTGAATTGTATTGTTAAATGATGCCGACTGTTTGATTATTTGATAAGTGTGCCAAGAATACACATTGCAGGAAGACCATGTGTGATGGCCTGCAGGAGCCAAACTTCATGGGAAGGATCCCATATCTTGGAAATGGGTTTCGGGTGAAACGCCATTGGATATTTTGGTAATGTCCAATCTGCATTGCATGATTGGTAAACAATATGAGTGAAAAGGTAAAGATTATGTCAGTAAGACATATGTGGGATATGGAATGTAAAAAGGAGTTGGGATGGAAAACCGAGGGACTGTCAACTCAGAGAAGGGAGCTCCCATTCCTCATTAATGAAGAAGACTACATCTGCAAATGGAGAAGTGTTCTATGACCCTAACTAAGAATATGCATGTCTAATTGTTAGAGTCAATATGCAGAGCATGTTTTGATTTTATTTCCATTATGGAATACTGCTTGAGTATGAGTAAGGCCTACATGGCTCACATCGAAAAGGGGTGCACACTTTTTCGATGTCGGGTTATGACAGGATTGTCAATATTGACTACACCCTAAGGGAATGGATGCATTCCCGGTGTTTCAATGTTGGATAGTGAATGTTATGAAATGTGTTTACAGTTTTAGAGCAGCAATACTGAGGAGCTTTCTTATCCATCTTGTGTTGTCAGCTTATACAGATGCAAATTGGTGTTGCACATTAAGGGGCGAGGTGAAGAAAGGGTACTCAAGAGGACTGTATGGGCCACGAAGGCGTCACTAGAAGGCAATATAATATCACGTTCATTCATATTGCGGTATTAAATATTCATGAAAACCTAAAAATTATATTTCTTATATATTAAGGGGCAAAGGGTTTTTTTATTTAATGTAACAATACAAAAATACTTTGGGGTATTTTTTATATGGGCGGGATGCAAATATCTGCCAAATGGAGATGGCGGGATCACGATTGGATGAGAAATCAGGTTGAGGCAGGGCTCGGGCTTACCAGTACGCAGGGAAATCACGTCTTGAGGCATGCTTGAGGCCAGGGGTTTCTTGGTGAAGTGGGTTTCCAATCAATCATAGTCGAGAGACAGTGGTCATTGACAGCCAATTGTTACCAATAACACTCAGCCAGTTGTTACCAATAGCCTTGGGAGGTTCTAAGCCTCCAGGGCCTATTATCGACCCTCGATAGGCCTTGGGGGCTTGAATACCCAACCACTCGTGGCTATTACAGGCCTTGGGAGGTTTAGTCATCCTCCTAGAGCTTGTTACAGGCCCAGGGGGCTTGGATACCTATCCCACAATAGGCTTATTCAGCAATTGGGGAACTGCAACATGCAATCTAAATGTTGTACTATGTACATTGGCTCTAGTGACATACAAGAAGTGATCTCCTATCTCTTCATTAGACCATTAGATGTTGCAAATCATAATGATATGTGGTTGAGTAATTGCTTTGTGGGTGAAGTAATGTGAATCCACAATATACATTGAAAGAAGCAAGGTGCTTTGTAGAATGCATGTGGGGTCATAAGAGGGGTATCATATAAATATACTAGGTAGAAATATAAATGGGTATAAAAAATGTTAATGAAAAAATTGATACATACAATATCTAGTGAAAATGAGGGTTTTTTCAAATTGGGAAGGCATATTGGGAGGGGGTTTTAAAAAATGATTTTGGAAGGTATTTTCCAATATTTACTGAAATTAGGGGTATTGTTTCATATGCCACAAACGAACGTGCTATGATAGCGGTTTATTGAGTGAAGCCCCCATGGTATGGGTAGTGGTAACCTTTCTACGCTCACACTAAATAACACTAGAAGGGATGGATAGGTCCGAGGAGCTGTGTAGTAGAAAAGGGGTATCATCCTTATGTAGTGTGAGTGGGTATTGTGGGGCCATGCTAGCCTGCAGTCAAGAAAGTTAACTATAGAGTTCTTACAGGGAACCACTGGTTTGCATAAGAGAAGGAGTGCCATCCTTGTGTGGATGAAGAATTGATGTGTGTATGGAGGTGTGGTGATATTGATGAAGGCATACAACCTCTATTGGGTCAGCAGTAAGATGAAGTACCGAGACTAACTGAAAACCCTAAGATGCCTATGGCTCCGTAGTAGAGCCTTGACCTAGAAATGGTCGTGGTGCAGTTTCCTTTCATTGGATGATGACCCAGACGGATGTGATGGCTTGGCAATGGAGAGGGAAAGCCAGGTATGGGACTGGTTTGTCATGACCAATGCTTGGTAAATCCAGAGAGTAAACTGGTTGGGCATTAACTATTGGATGTTGTGGTAGAGCCAACAATATTTCCAAACCTTCATTAGTATGCATGAACATGTGGTATGTGACTTACATAAACATGGTTACCTTTCAATGCACACCCTAAAAGTCACCTGGGTGGAGTAGAGACTTGTGAGGGCCATAGTTGTCTTAAGACCAAGGAGGAGACCTGTGGGAAAATCGGAAGACAATAGCCAAGATATGTATTTAATTTTCATTCCTGTTTTATATTGGATAATGAAAATTTCAGGAACATGTCTTATGACAACCAAGCTGATACACTATTGTTTCTATGCTGGAAATTTTGGTCATTGCAGGAAAGCAAGAACTATGAAGGCATCCGAAGGATGCATTTGGACATGTGATTATCCTAGAAAGCTCTATATGGGTAGCGTTGAAAGATGGAGCTAGTGGACTTGTGTGTGTCCTAGCAGCCAAGAGTTTTCTAGACAAACCATGTCGAAAGGCTCCATGGTTGAGGGGTCTTGTAAAGACCTTAGACACTAAGTGTCATAGCCAAAAAAGGGAAAGTCAAGCATTCACATGGAAGTGAAAGAGGATAAGGAGCATGGAACCATAGTGGTGGTGTGTCTCAAGATTGGAACAAGAATAAGAGGGGAAAACCCTTACTCTCCTCTTTCCTTTTTATTGATGCATTTAGAAAACATAAAATTGTTGAATGCATGTTATGGATGAAAGTAGAGTGTGTTTATTTGCTTGAAATAAATTGTGAATGCTGAAGTAGTTAATTCCCTGTGAAAGAATGGACATGAATGAGCTCATCTTCCTATTGGGAAAGAATGAAAAGTATGAAAATATCATGGATAAAGCATGGACTACCCATGTCAATTTGGCAATTAATTGTCTGATTTTAATGTTTATATTATGCTTGGCCTAATATAAATTGCAATGATGTATTTCACAGGTGAGAAGTGGAATTTAATTGGTTGCAGTTGTTACAAAACAGTGGTACTAGCGAACAAAGGGTGGGATGTTGTGTACATTGGCCATGGAAACAAACCAAAAGCTAATGGATTTGGCTGAAAATATTCTTCAAACAATTTCCAAGAACCAAGAAAATATTGGAGAACTGTTCAAGCTACAAAAGCAATAGAATGAGATGAACCATAAGGTTTTGCAAGACTATGTTTGTCTGCAGAGATAGGTAAAAATAATTATGGAAACAATCAGTCGAGGAAAGGACAATGGATCAATGAGGAGGCATTCATCCAATCAGTCCACTAAGAAACGTTCCAGGTGTGAAGACTCAGAAGAAATTGAGCAAGAAAAGATAAAGCAACCAGTGAAATTTTGGAAATGTGGAGGAAATCATTGCCGCCGCAACTTCCCAACAAAGGAACATCAAGAGAGTAGCAAACATAAAGTTTTCAGACTTGTGGATGAGCTGGAAGATCAGAACTAGTAGGAGCAGCTTGTGGAAGCCAAAGGAATTGGTCTTGAAAGTTCAAAGTAAAGGATAGAACATAGGGCAGATTTGCAAAATTTTGAAAATTTTGGACGTGCAAATTGTATATGTATTCCTAAGTATTGGAACACTTAGGACGGTGTTATTCTAAGGGGGAGGGGATTGTAATACCCCATTTTGACCCTTATGATATATTAGATTTTAATGTAAATATTGTATACATGTGATGTATGTTTTCCTAGCATGGAGCTCAAGGCCAAGGCCCCACTAGTGGATGCTCAGATTTTTAGTTAAAAAGGAAAGTATTAGATATTATGTTACCCATGGAACATTGTAAAACTGATGTCAATAAACATCATGCAATAAAATACCAAAACTGGCTATGGAAGCAACTAATGAGAAGGTGCCATGTGTATTCCACTAGGGAGTGGTGAGGGGGTTGTGGGATTGAACCATAGGCTGCCAAATGTCATTTTGAGAACCCATTTGACTTTCCTTGTTGACATTTACTTCTGTGTAAGAAATTTGTTGAAGAAATCAGTCCATGGCTTCAATGGAGCATGGGTAATCCATAAATTCGTATGGCAGAGTATGAGCTCTGTTTCCTTGACCCACAAGTCACTCTACCTCATGGGAATTCATTTTTCCTCATTTCCATTCCATTGTTTAACATCCAAGCTTCAATTTTCATCTATTACACATGTCCAACAATGAGAAAAACCAGAATTGCAACTTTGCAAGAACCCACGTTTTGAAGTGCCATAAACGCCCAGGATTTGGTATTAATAGTGAAATCCAATGGGGGATCCATAGATATGAAACTTGGGGCGAAAATGAGAGTATTAGATACCCCGAAATCCATTGGAAAACCCAGTTTTTATAGCCCATAAATCCAATTACGGGATTGAGTTATTTGGTTACCGAATTGTGAAAATCCAAGTGTGAATGTTTGAATAGAGGATTGGATTGCTTAAATTTAGCTTGAGATGTTTGTATCTCTGTGGTTGAGCTCACTGGCTTAGCATCCTCCTCATTTGTCTCTTGCATGCTTGATAAACCCAACTATGCGTTGGCTTAGCATGACTGTGTGTGTGAGATCATGGCTGTGAGTGAGCCTGGCTAGTTCCTCCTTAGTGGATACACATCCCAACTCGGGGGTGGTCTCTCAACTGAAAGAATATAGGCTGGACATAGACCTATGGTTGGGTGGAACATTTCTCTTAGATAGCCAGTTGTTGGACAGTTTCATCTTAAAGATAAGTATTCTCTATGATTTAAATTACGATCATTTTGTGCTCTATTCTGAATGTTTATTATTCATGTTAATGAAATGATTATCTTAATATGGTTGATATGAAGTTTGTGAATAGCATGAGAATGGGATTGTTTCTCTGTATGTTGATTCATCATCTGCCTGGGATAGATATGCTGATGCATTCCAGTCTGTGTGTGTTAATATGTTTTTAATTCTGTTGTGTAATTTCAGTATGCATTTTATTTAAATGTTAAAATTCAGTCTTATGGCTTTGGGGAAGAATCAGACACCCCCATGTTACAGTCATGTCCCCTCTGTGGTTTGGAATGATGGGAGGGGACGTGACACCTTCTTTGAAGCTAGCCATAGAATTCCTGCCTGACACTTCAGAAATGGAGCAACACTTAGTCTACCTCGAGCAGCGTCGGGATTTCGTCATAGCATTAGATGCCAACAACCGTCGTGTCAAGGCTCAGTATAATAGGTCTATCTGTCCCCGACAGTATGCCGAAGGTGACTTGGTTCTCCTTTATGACCAAGCTAAGGAACCCATGGGGGCAGGAAAGTTTAACTCGATGTGGCACGACCCTTACATTGTGAGGTGTGTCCTTAAGAAATGAGCCTATGAGTTGGAATATTATGATGGGAATGCCCTGAAGGATCCTAGAAATGGGCTCTATCTCAAGCAGTAGTATGCTTGAGCTTCTAGCTCGAGTGATACTTTTGTATAGTATTGTATAGTTTTTGTACATAGTTTAGCTTTCCTTTGATTTTTTGAGTATGTTGATTCGCTTCCTTTTGGTTGATAGATGTTAGTAGAATTTCTAGTGTTCGTAGGATTCGCGAATGGGTCCATTCGTCATACGCAGAGACTAGATTCTGCTGTGTGGGTTATTTACTTTCCTGACAACCAGATTGTGTCTTCATGAGGTGATTGTCTCGGTCCTACATCAAACAATGTGGCTGATTATAGTGCCATTATTGAGTTTCTTCGCGATGCCATTTCACATGGTATCCAGTGTTTAGAGGTCCGCTTGGATTCGTAGCTGATTGTGTATCAGTTAAACGACCGGTACTGTGTTAGGGATCCTACGCTACTAAGGATATTCTTAAGGGTAAGACCTTTGGAACGCCAGTTTGATTTTATTACTTATATTCATGTGCCAATACGTTTTAATCATACTGTTGATCCATATGCTAATTATGTCCTAGATTGGCATTTATGACATAATTAAAAGAAGCAATGAATCACACATTTAATATTCATACATTTGTACACACAAAATAGTAGAGTTGGAAAATCATATTTTTTCATTATCAAAATTTTATATATCCAAAAAGTGGTGTCATAGTAAAAAATTGGAGCTCGTAGCTCTCAAATATACATATCTGATACAAAAAGTGGGACCCCATGGAATCTAAGCCCTACAGGGAACTCTAGCCTCCTCGGCGGGATGAGTCTACACATAGTAGTGCACAGCATTGGCTATACGCCGGAGCAACCACACCCATGTACCTGGTACCCCCACCACATCTCTCTGCATCGCCTCAGGGAGGCGCTCCACCTCGATCACCGTTACCCTGGTAGTCATCCGAGTTAGGTTGACACGTACAGTCTCTAAAGTGCGCTCTATCGTTGCACCTACTATCTCCCCACCCCTGCCTCTATGTCGATGTCGTGGGAAGCCTTGTGGTCTTCGTGGACCCAAGTCTGTGAGTAAACAATCAAACATCAATACATGATATCACACCAAAAATATTTTTGCTTTCACTTAAAACAAAAATACAAAAAAATTAAATATTCGAAACTTAAAAAGAGTGTCTTACCAATGTCTCTGAACGCGGCCCCTGGTGGAAGTGGCATGTCGTGATCTCCTCTGAAGTCAATCCCCTCATAGGGATAGTCATCTATGGCGATCACCTGTCGCTGCCACTAGTGGAAGAACTCATTAGTATATGGAGAGGCCAGTCGGCCACCCCCTGTTGCGTCAGTATCTCTATCCACCGGGTCTGAGCAGGATCTCGGAGACTTTGAGGAGGGACTTCCACCCTTGGGCTAAGGCCTGGAACCATCTCAAAGAAGAAACTTCACAAAATGATCCCAAAACCAAATTTTTTGGTCGACCCCAGCTTGCACTCTGTTAGTTTGTGTTTCATGGTACCCAGCACTATAGTGCACCAATCATATATCGTAGGCCACATGCACTCGGACGCATAGAATATCAATGGCCTCGAGGCCTGATGAAGCAAAGCAGACCCTGCTATCCTCCTGAGAGTGAGGATGATGATCTTCATGCTCAGGCTCTCTATAGCCTCTATGGGGATTTGGATACCCACTTTTTGGGTGCCCGCAACACAGTATCTATCAATATAGTCACTAATCGTGACTCCTCCCCCCACGCTGTGAGATATGAGGCTTGCCACCTCTCCTCAGTGGGACAAGCTAGTAATAAAATATATGTCTTCCACCTCCAACGGAAGTGGTTTCCCATCTAGGTTGAATTGTTGAGCTTCTGGGTCCTAGTAATCCACCAAAGCAGTGAGTAATCGGTTTTGGTCCCTTAAACCCCTGATACTCCAAAATTTGTATAAACCACAAGCTTGTGATGCTTGTTGCACGACCAAATCACCTCCAACTTGATGATCAATAACATCATTTTATCTCTCCCTCCATTCTAGCACCATCCCGTGGACAAAATCAAAGGGTTTTTAAGGTTAAAACGTAAAAAAATAAATTCCCATGGCATTATACGCAGGCTATCCCATAGACAGTTGCAGGTATACGCGGTCAACGTTTAGTTTGACCGCGTACACCCAACCCTATACGTGACCCAATATATTATAGCCTGCGTACAACGCAAAGTGGCCATAAAACAATTAAAAAGATTAAAAATCCACCATTTAAAACCAAATTTAAAACCATAGACTTGAAGGGAAGGAGGAGGGCTCTTACCTAGTCCAGACGGCCTGCGATTTCGTTGCTCCTCGCCCAGAATCGTCGCTTGAAGATTGAGGGAAAAACCACCAAAATGCACTATGTTGGGTAAAAATTAAAATGGTATGGTAAAAATGGTTTTTTTTTACTATTTATTGATTTTTCTTACCTACTTTTGTATAGTTTTTACCATTTTTGGAGCATTTTTTACTAATATATCGCTATGAGGTATCATTTTGAGCAGTTTTATGTGTCGGGAGTGGATTTCAAACCTCTTTGCACCTTCAACAGGTATTTTCTATGCCCTTCATATAGGTTAGGATGTCATTACGCCCGCGTTATTACATTAACCTTATGACCATATTCATAAACCTTAGGTGCGACCCCGCTTTTTAACCAACACAAAACCTTCATGCTTCTTTAGAAGTGTCGTTATATGGGCGGTAGGGCCTGTCCGACCATGGGTTCCCTAGTTAGATCCTTCTTAGGTCTTATGGATCCCATGCAGTTGTTTCTCCTTAGGATTGGGAGTCCTTTGTAGTCCCACCATGACATTGTGATGAAGACTCATAATCTACTTTATCTTTATGAAGACTCATAAGGAGCTTTGGAACTTGTTGCTGCCTCTGGGACAAGGTCAATGGAGAAATCAATGTCTCTCTTGGGTGGCAGTCCTAGAACTTCATCTAGGAATACATCCTAGAACTCTTGTAACACCTGAAAGTCTTCTAACTTTGGTCCTTTATCTTCTGCTGAATCTAATATATGCGCAACATATAATTGGCAGCCCTTTTTATAGAACTTTCTCAGTTGTAAGGGTGAAATATGCGTTGCTGAAACTTGCTTTGGGATTCCTTTCACCAACCTTGGTCTTCCTTCATTATCAATGCACTCAAGCACCTTCTTATAACAATCAATCTTGGTTCTATTCCTTTTCAAACAGTCCATACCTATCAGGGCATCATAAAATCCTAATGGTAGGACATTCAAGTTCACCTTGGTGAGAATTCCATTCAACTCTGTGGGGCACTCCACCACTACTTCACTCACCTTTCTTTTAGTTCCAGTGGATAATTGGACTAACCAAGACTTACTATGCTTCACTTTACTAAGAGAACAACTTTCAACCACCTTAGGAGACACATAACTATGAGTAGATCTTGGGTCATTTAAAACGAAATAGATTGCTTAGCAATCTTACCTTCAACTTCTACCACTATTGATTGGTGGTCTGCTTGGTGATCATCCGGTGCTACATAGATTCGAGGTGTTTCTTTGGCCCTATCTTCTATTGTGGTTGATTCTCCTAGGTTGTGTAAGCTTCGAGGATTCTCCCTTCGATTTGGACAATCTCTAAACATGTGGTTGTCTCCACATCCCCAACTCTGAAGTGGCCCCTTTGATGTTTTCTTTGCTACTATAGATGGTTTGAATCCACTTCTTCCTTGTTGTACCTGTGGAAAGGTCCTAGACTGATTTCTGAATTGTGGCTTGAAGCCACTTTTCCTTGGTTCAAACTTTCCTTTGGGCCTTCCTTTCCATGCTGGCTGAGTTTCTGACTTTCCTTTATTCTGCTCATAACAGTGTATGGCCATTCTAATGGCTTCATCCAAACTTGGTGGATGGACAAACTCAATCCTATCTCTAAAATTATGTGGTAGGATTCCAAGGAAACATTGAATCTTCACTCTTTCATCCTTGACGTAGTCCACATACCTCAACAATTCCAAGAACTTATGAACATGCTCCTCCATGGAATCCTTCCCCAACCTGAGTTCATTGAACTCCTTTTTCTTGTTGTCATAACTGTTAGAAAAACAAGATCGCATAGCAATAACAATAAACAGAAATGCAAATATAATCACACATACACATTACAAGAGAGACATAGATATATCGTGGTTCACCCAACTTGGGCTACGTCCACACTGAATTTTCCAGTCCTTATTATTATTACCGTCCAGCAAGATGAAGGGATACAACCTGCAGCACAACCGCTGCACTTCCTCTTCTCTGTTTCACAGTCTCTCTCCTGATCTCTAAGATCTTTACAATGCATAAAACCTAATACATCATCATCCCTAGCCGTATTACAATGTCTTTATTTTATAAGGGAAATACAATGGGAAAATACCACGAGATACCCAAAACCATGGGCCCGCAAAACAGCTGGCGAAAACAGCCCGCACCCCCCCGCTGGGGTGAGTGTACAGTCCACCTACATATCATTTAAAACTGGGGTACAAACACGGCTGATACAATATCATCTATGAGACTGGAAGATCTGGCTCCACAACCAACAATAATACCTAGCTGATAGGTATTTTTCCTTGAAGTATATTTTAAACCGCTCCCATTTGATCCTTGTTTCACTGGTTCTCTTCACTTTCATGAGATGTTCCCACCAAATGGAAGCTCTGCCATTCAGATTGTAAATGGAAACCATGGCTTTCTCACTTTCTGAATAACTTCCTCATCCTTGGTCCAAATGGGACAAGGTTGTACCGTTGGAAATATCTTGGAGATATATATCCAATGGTGCAATACCCTACCCATCTGATGTCTCTAACCTTGTCATTTTCTCATCTGAGTGTTTGACTATAATCCCCCTCCATATGCGTTCAATCCTTCAATAGGGAATTTGCCTGTCTCCTTCCATAACTTCATCCTTCCTTTGACTCACAGAGAGATTATGAACACCACAGGGGCCATATAGCCCTTCCCCATGACTAGGTGAGGTTAAGTAGTCCATTTACAAGTCTAAGCAAGGCATAACAAGTACATAGAATGAATGAAACTAGGTATAACCAATACATCAACCACATGCAAGATTTATAATGCATTAAATAATGCAAATGAATGAGGCATCCAACATGAACTCATCCTCTACTCAGGCTTATACCTAGTGTACTTATTACTCACATTCATATAAAAAAATCATTCAATAAATTGGATAAAAAAAGCATAACATAATACATGAAATATCAACTTCCATTCCACAGAAACAATTATCTTTGGATCTTGAAGTTGTCCAAGCAACTGGCTAAGTGAGAGAAACGTTCCACCCAACCTTAGGTCTCTTTCCATCCTATAGTATTTCAGCTGAGAGACCACCCCCGAGCTGGGTTGTGTATCCACCAAGGAAGGCTAACTAGGCTCTCTAAAGGTCAAGGTCCACTCCAATGCTAAGCCAACCTACAGTTGGGTTTATCAATCATACAAGGGAAACAAGGAGGATATTGCTAAGCCAATGAGTTCAACCACAGAACTTCAGGCATCTCAACACTCAACAAACATGGCACCCACATTATCTACCCCACCCAACTTAAGGAAATCCCTCTTATCTGTTGCACAGTCCCTCAAGGCCCCTTCCCTTCTAGTGCTAATCAGGGTGGGCATAGAAGGGTTCAACTGCTAGTTCTATGAGATTAAAGACTTCATTGGGTTTATCAAGCATTCCAACCCTAAGTATGACCTTCTACTTTTGTTAAACAAGTTGGGATCTTCACAGGGTTGTGGATTAAGATCTGTACCACAAGGCGACTCTCTTCCCACCGATTCCAATCTTCCCACGGCTTCCGCAAGCTGCTAATGCTCTATAATTCTCCTTAGGGTTTGCTTCAAGGTATTTATCAACAACCAATGCATCCACACAGGGTTTTCTATGGAATTCAGCTTTGTACTTTCAGTTTTACACAGAATAACGTTTTTTCCTTCTCTATTTCATGGCTGGGTCTTCATTTCGTGATGGATATGAAGTTTTGGTTCACTATGGCATAGCAAAAATAGGGTTCTCATTTTCCTAGGTGATCCAATGCTTCAAGGGCGAATGAGCAGAACCCTACCTTTCGGATGTTAGGGCCATTTTATCCCCCATTGAATCTCTGCACCGACCTTCCTTCCCCACCTTCTGTAACCGAATTCTAGGTCAGAATGGGGAATCAAATCGGTTTCTCCTATACCGGTGGTAGCATGGGTTCCCATCCCATAACCCCCTCACCTCTCCCTAGTGGATACCATAGCCCCTTCGCATTAGTTGTCTCACTTAGCCAGTTTCCTTAGTATTTCATTGCAATATTAAACATTTACATCAATTACAATATCTCATGGCTTAGTAGCACATGAATAGTTCAAATGTCAAATACTTGCCTTATGCGAACAAACTTTAAGCAACCACTGGTGGGGCCTTGGCCTTGAGCTTCACACTAGGAAAAGCACACCTTGCATATACATAATATTTTCAATGAGGGAAATAATTATCAATGTAGGGTAGGGGTATTACAAACATAGTATCAAGAAGCATTATAGCTAAAACACTTTCATCATGCAATAAAACTATTTCACATCCATGATAATCAAACTCTATTATTTCTTTTACCGAATATAGATTTGCAAACCCAAAAAACTTAAACGCTTATTTTTCAAGTGTCAAATAGAACCCTCGGCCTAGAACTCAACACGTCCAGTCATCAAAGGAGAACACAATTTCTCACAAATCAAATCTCAAATCGAATGGTTCAAATCATTAACGCTACAACAGATCGAAGGTCTGTGTATTTCCTTTTAACCTAAAATATTCCCAACCATCAAAGAACAAAGGAATTCAAAATCCATGACCGACGAAGAGATTTCCCCAGAAAGCGTATCCATCTAACCAACTAGCAAGTTTATAAACTCACCCAACACAGGGATCGAATCCGATAAATGATTCGCCACTAGAAGAGCTTCTCTTTTGCTAGAGCTCAACCCTACGCTGGTGAAACAACTTAAATGAGAAAGAATTTGACTATAGAAAGAAAATTCCCAAGTGAAATGATAACCAGAAAACCCAGAACCATAGGCACGACTTTTATTCTTCAGAAACAGAGCATCATACACATTTTTAGATCAAACAAAGAATCCATTATATAAACAGAGCATTACATTTCATTTTCCAAAAATATATATTAAAACATCCATTGCATAGAAAGTCCAAGAAGAAAACACAGTGTAGAATATACAGAGCTGAAAACTTTATACAATCCCGAAGGCAAGGAGATACTCATCTCCAGTTCAATTTTCCATACATTTAAAACATTATAGACATATAAACGCCTTCCTGGGATTAAAGTTCCTTTACATGAAAAATAATAGGACAAACAGACCCTGATCATTTAAAGTGTGGCGAAGATTCCTCCCGTAAATAAATGAAAGCTTTGTACAATAGAAAACGCCTAGCATAAAGTAAATGCCCAAAATCCATGTCACTCCATAGTGGAGAAACAAAAATAGAATGACAAACAAAACTAGAGCCAACATAGTCACTTCTCTTTCAAGAGAAAACCTAAGCTTCAAGAGCATGAGCTTACCATGGCATCAAGCTCTTCCTAGAACTCAACACGGACCCCATTTTAAGCTATCTCCTGTACCTGCAACAAACACCAACGAAACGAGGCATTCAACACCAAAATTTTGAATAACATCCATGAAATAGAAAACAAACGATTATACTTCACATAAAACCTTACCTGATATTTCTTATCAGTAGCATCCCCATACCATTGAAGGCACCCTCCATTAAACCCAGCAAATGCAGAGAAGAGTAATACAAAAATTCTAGCCAACAATCCTTAGTGTTACAACTGGTGATAGAGAACTCACTCAACACATAAACGTGAAGCACCATGTCCCAATCAAGGTGCAAGCAAGAAATGTAGAGGAGAATCCCAATGCTTCTCGCTCCTCCAAACCAAAATTTCAACGAAGGAAATAACTGCATAAGATAACCCTTACCACGATGAAGTGAATATGGGAGAGGCCACCCTACGTGGAACCAAGAAAGCGTGCCCATCACATGGCAAATTTTAATGCCTCACCCACTTCTCAAACCAACTCACATTAAAAACAAGAACCTCGTTTACAAGGACTTAGGGTATAATTATTTAGCATAGAAGTATAGGGTTTAACCCATAGGGTTTATCATTTAGGAATCGTAAAGTATGCATGGTAATAATAGTACATAGGGTTTATCACTTAGGAAATCATAGATCATATAAAGCTTACTAGATAGGATAAGTATAGGATATGAAGGGATTTATTACACAGTAGTGAGTTTTTCCAATAGTTAACCACCAAGTTAGTTTTGCACCATCCCCTTAGGGCCCTTGTAGTATGTAAAATACTCAATCCTCTCTCCCCTTTAGCTTAGGGTTTTCATACTGGAGAATGAGCCAAGCATTTCAAACCTACAAAGAAATATTAACAACAAATGTAGTAGCTTTAAAAAGCTAAGTAAGCTAGGCTCAATTGAAGAGAAATTTTTTAGGTCTTAAGAGAGAAATCTCATCATACAAACGAAAACCATACGATATTCAAAACATTCATACAAGAAACTAGTCAGACAGTCATCATATATAAGGTTAATAATTATCATAAGCATCCAACATAGAACACATTCCAGATAAACAGACCAAAGGCTCAGTAAAAACTCACCAACTCACTTCTCAGTGATGAAGTTAATTTAAAAGAATCATTTTGACCAATCTATACAATTAAAGACCCATACATTTTTTTTTAATAGTGTATTTTTAGGGACATTACAAGTGCTATCAAATCCCAAATTCAAATACTCGAGACATTTTGGGATTACTACTTGAAATAAATCCGCTGCAGAAAAATCTTTTCGAATTTTATTTATGTTTTTTATAAAGCTAACAAGATCTTGTTTACTACACATTGCCTAAATCCAAGAACTATAAGAGAACTGAATCATGAACACAGAGAGAAACAACAGTCAACATAGAAACTTGGATTCACCACCTCAAGAAGAGGAGCTAGTGGTGGAATTAAATGACAACATCAAGACACCCAAGCCACCCGAGCTAATGAAAAAAATACAGAGCCTACAGGAAGAATTTGAGAGCTTTAAGGATGATAACTTGAATGAGAGACGAGATCAACAGGAAGTAAACGAATCACTACTTCAGAATTTGAATGGCACAAAACCCCATGGAAAGGATACTCACTCATCAAACAAGTCCAAAGAGGATTATCACCATAAAAGAAGGACCAGTAGTCCGAGAGTTAACGGACGAGAAGAACAAACACCTGATATCATGGAAGATGAGTATGGCAGCTCTTCCAATGACTACTCACCATCCCCTTGCAGAAAGAAACATAAGGTGTTGATATCCTACAGGGATAGTTCAGAAAGATCAAATCCCCAACGTACGAGGGAGAGATGGATATAGGAGAAAAAGATGAGGAATGGCTTTTAGGAATGACTAAATACTTCCGGATACATAACTATTCCAGCGAGATGAAGGCTCGTCTGGTCATTTATAATTTAAATGGGAAAGCATCCAGATGGTGGCAATATCTGAAACATACTAAAAAGCGTAAAGTGAAGAATATCGGATGGAGTACCTTCAGAAGACTATTTCAAGAAAAGTATATGTCCAAGATATTTTTCGACAAGAAGGTGAAAGAGTTTCACGAGCTACGAATGGGTTCCCTAACCATGGATACATTCATCAACAAATTCTTAGACCTGTTACACTATGTTTCTTACATTAAGGATGAGAAGGTAAAGATACAACAGTTTTTGGGTTGCCTTCCTCCAAATTTTCGAGAGAGAATTGAGTTTGATATACCCAAAAATTTGGACATAACCTTGCACAAGGCTAGGATATGCTACGAATATGGTCAACATAGCAATGAGAACATGAATAGAAATGGAGAAAATTTCAAAACCTTTTCAAACAACCAGAGGAGAGGGTTTAGGCCACCGCCTTACAGAAAGCAGAATAACATTTTCCCTCCTAACATAAATTTTAATGGATTTGGATTACAGCCAAATATGCCTGCACCAAGTGGCAACAAACCAACAATGGATAGAGGATCCAGGGCTGCTCCACTATCAATTAGATGATGGAAATGTCAAGGGTCCCACTACTACAGAGACTTCCCAAACAAAATGGATGGAGTCCTAAACAACCTACAAGAAGAAGCAACTATGGAGTATATGGCAAGGACACCTAGGATTTATGCATCACTTGAAGGATGACAAGCAAACCATCAGTCTACCATGGTCAAGATAGAAGGTAAAATATCAAACACACCAATTTCAATTTTGATCGACCCAAGAGCTTGTCGTAGTTGTGTTTCCCACAAAATTGTCGACATATGTAAATTGAACAAGGATAAGCATAGTAAACCATGGCTGGTACAATTAGCCACTGGTACAAAGAGGAATATTTCAGAACTTATGAAATATTGTAAGGTAGATATGAACGGGTTTCAGACAAAATTAGATTTGAATATCTTACCTTTAGGATCATATGACTTACTGATAGGCATGGACTGGTTGGAGCAACACTGTTCCATGCTTGACTGTTTGAACAAATCGTTCATATGTACAGATAAGCAAGGGAACCAAAGAAAGATATAAGGAATACCTAAGAAAGTCTCTGTCAGACATATATCAACCTTACCGGAAAAGAAGTGCGTAAGGAAAGGCTGCAAACTTTATGCAGTTAACATTCACAATTTGGAAGAAGAGAGGGAACATAAAATTGAGGATTTTCCGGTTCTAGTAGATTTTAAGGATGTATTCACAGAGGAAATACCTGGGCTACCACCAAAGAGGGATTTATATTTCTCCATAGAATTGATACCAGGATCAGTACCGGCTTCAAAAACCCCCTACCGCATGAGTGCCCCATATTTAGTAGAACTAAAACTACAACTGCAAGAACTGATAAAGAAGGGATACATCAGACCCAGTGTGTCTCCATGGGGAGCACCTATAATTTTCGTAAAGAAGAAGGATGGTACGATGCAGATGTGCATTGATTACCGATAAATGAACAAACTAACCATAAAGAATGGATATCCACTCTCCAGGATAGATGACCTATTTGATCAGGTTGGGGGAGCAACGATATTTTCAAAGATCGACTTACGATCTAGATACCATCAAGTGAGGATCTGAGACGAGGACATAAACAAAACCACCTTTAGGACCCGATATGGCCACTATGAGTTTGTGGTAATGCACTTTGGTCTAACCAATGCACCAACAAACTTCAGGTGCATGATGAACAACATTTTCAGTAAATACTTGGATAAATTCGTACTAGTTTTCATAGACGATATATTAATCTATTCCAAGAATAAGAAGGAACATGAAGAACATCTCAAGATCGTATTACGAATATTACGGGAACACCAACTATATGCCAAGTTCAGTAAATGTGACTTCTACAAACCTCAAATATAGTATCTAGGTCGCATCATCTCAGAAAAGGGAATAGCCATCGACCTAGAAAAGATTAAGGAAATTGAGGAATGGCCTACACCCACTTGTGTCACAGACATAATATCATCCTTGGGATTAACAGGATATTGCAGGAAGTTCATTGAGAACTTCTCTCGGATTGCTTGTCCCATGACCTCCTTATAGAAAAAGGAAATGAAATTTCTATGGAAAACCAAATGGGAAGAAAGCTTTCAAAAGATAAAACAGTTATTAAACAGTGCACCGATACTACAGATCGCGGACACCGATGGGGATTTTGTTGTTTGCACAGATACAAGAAAGGAAGGGCTTGGTGGAGTCCTTATGCAGAATTATTTTGTGATCTGTTATGAAACACGTAATTTGAAAGAGCATGAGAAGAACTATCCAACGCATGATCTTGAGTTAGCTTCCATCATCCACGCCTTAAAGATGTGGAGGCACTACCTCATGGGGAATAGATTTCTCCTGAAGGCATACAATATGAGCCTAAAACACCTTTTTGATCAGCCAGACCTAAATGATCGGTAGAATAGATGGTTGGATTTCCTCAGCGTGTACCACTACGAGTTAAAATACATAAAAGGGAAGGAGAACAAAATTTCTGATGCTTTAAGTCGAAGATCTCATATGCTATATGAGGTGATGGTAAGTCAAACAGATTCTGAATTACATAACAGAATCAGAACAACAAGTAAATATGACCACTTCTATGTTGAAATCCTTAATAAAATACAAGAGAACAGGTTGTTTCAACAACAGAAGGAGTATAAGATTGACGAATCAAGGTTGTTATGCTCTAAAGAAAGACTCTATGTTCCAGATAGTGGGTAAATTAGGTATAACATTTTAACTAAGTTCCATAAAAAACCCTATTCCGGGCATCTAGGGTATCAGAAGATGATATCTGCAGTAAATAAACACTTCTTCCGGCCTAAATTAAAAACCGACATAGCATTATTTATTGCCAAACGCCAGGAATGTCAGGTAGTTAAAGTTGAGCATCAACATCTTTCAGGATTGCTTTGTTACATATAAATATTGTCATCATAATACCCAATGTAAACTTCCCTGAAGTTCCCATGACTAAGATATCAAATTGGAAGAGATGCTAACCTATTTCCATAGGGTTTAGTAAGGTCATTGCAGGTCACCTTTGTTCAACCTGCGACATCGCAGGTCACCCTCATGCAACCTGCGACGATGTCAATTAAATGGATAAAAGGGCGTATTCAAGGTCTTTCTTGAAGGTGTGTGATGTGGATCTCTATCCCTAGTCTATAGGAGAGCTCGAATTCGGTTCCCTAGCCCTTGAGGAGCATCCCTTATCCCTCTCCCACTATATCTCGACTTACCCTATCCTCTTAGTCCTATATATGTGAAGCTCATTCCCATTCCAAGGGAAGGAAGTCTATAGTACTTGCATGCTGGTGAAATTAGCTTAGGAGATCACTACTCATCTCTTGGGAGACCTATACTCCATTTGGAGGCTTTGGCATTGGCTTGTTGGAGGAGGATTGCGATGTTAAGCTTTGGTTGTGATCATCTCTCTTTTGTACTTCCCTTCTTTAATATAGTAATATAAAATCTTTACACCAAATGTTGTTGTGCTAATGATGTTTGTGTAGTTTACTTGCTTAACCATTTACTTAGATCTGTTACTGTTTAGATATTGTTTTACTGCTTGTATTGTTCTGTATGACTTGACAGGTTTTGAAACTAAGATCTGAAGACCGTGAAGCTTGGAGCAACATCAAGGAGAAAGGATCCATGATTCGAAAAGGTAAGACATCTAATCACTCGATCTTTAACTAGATCTAGGAAAGTAGTTTCATATTCTATCTCACTTGTTCTAGATTCACATTAAACTAGGGAGATTACGCCTTAAGTCCGCTTTCAGTAGATTGTCTGGTAACAAGTTTGGCGACTCCGCTGGGGAGTTACAATGCATTGTTTTAAGTTTTAAGTTTGAAAGTCATTTTCTTTGATTTCTTTGTGAGCCACTTCTTTTGCCTCCTTAGTCATTTCACCACCAGATCTTCTCCTTGAAGAGCCTGTTGACTTCCTTTAGGTATGTATGTTTGATTGTCAAGCCTTTTGGTTGATCATATTTGGAGATCTATTCATCCTTGTATAGGGATCTCTCTCGTCGGACCTGGGTAATATATCCATAGCGACGTTCCCCTGTCAGGCGCAATCTGTTTCCTTGCAACCTACAGCTGTCCCACACCACAGTTTGACATCCTGCGACGCTGTCGTAGTTCACCTGTTTGCTACCTGCGACGGTCTCTCTGAGTCTGACCAGAGACTGCGACGAGCAGTCTAGTTTTGTGCTTGGGTTCTCTCCTCATCAACCTTTGATTTTGGTTTGACTTACATACCTCCTCTGCACTGTATCTTCCAGTCATAAACCTTTTTGATGTTACATTGCTAGTGTTTTGTTTTGTTTGGTTTGATCTGGATTGGTTTTGGGTTCCATTTTGGACAACTTTGAGTTTCGGTAGTGGTGGACACTCTGGTCTTCCCCACCTTCATCCTCTTGACCTTGCTTTCTCTCCTCTCCTCACCTGATCTAGTCCTTCCATTGGATCAGATCCCAGACCTCACTTTGCACATGTTTTTTTAACTTTGATTGCATTCGGTTGTTTGTTGAGTGTCTTGAGTGTTTTTAGTTCATATGAGTGCTTGTCATTTTCTTGAGAATTTCTGAGTGTTTGGAGTGCTGCATATAATCTTCCTTTTTCAGTTATTCATGCTTAAAATCATTACTGTTATCAAGTGGTAGTCTTGGCATATCATTGAAAAATTAAAAGTGCTTCATTTTTTACCGTTTTCAAGTGCATTTGAAAATTGTTGTAGAAATTGGTTCGTGCATTGTAATTTATCATTCATAAGTATTTTGGAAAGTTTGAAAGAAAATTTAATCATTTGTGCTTTTTGGGAATTATGAGCCATTCATTTTCTTGAAAATTAAAGTGAGATCAAGTTTTTGCAAAAGTGATTTTGTGCTGGCAAGAATTATATGCATTTTTGGTTTTTTATGCTTTTAGGCCATCATAGTGAATTTTGAAAAGTTAAGAGTGCTCTAGATATAAATTCTCTCTTTTCATCACTTAGTTGCATTTTGATTCGAAAATAAAATGCTTAGATTTGGTTTTGATGCTTGTCGATTTTCACGTTTCGCTTGGAAAAACGAAAAGAGTACTTTCATTGTCAAGTTTGGTAGATTTGGGATTTGTTGAAGCTTTGTTGTTTTGGTAAAACCACTTGAAAATATTTCTCCCTCCCATACATAGTTTTCATCGAAAGGAAAGTACATGCATCTTTTCATGAAGTTAGGGATTGCATTATGCTTACGTTTATGTACTCACCTCATGCATTCACCTAACCGTCTAGATAAAATTAACGGTATAACTAGGGTAAAATCTTTAGTAACTTGTGTGTTAAGTTAGAGACATGTTATGGCATCTTAAAACATGGCAACTGTCTTTATTTTCTTGCACTGCATCCCGGGGGTATTTTAGTCTTCCACGTACCAACCAGTATATCGAAGCGCTTTCACGTACCAACCAGTATATCGAAGGCTCTTTCACATACCAAGGTATATCGAAAGACACTTCACGTACTTGGCGTATATCGAATGGTGTTTCACGTACTTGGTAGTATATAGGAAGGTCTCGTGCCGTACAATTGTGCATTAGAAATCACCAACACGGATTTGATCTCCCACGTACCTTGCGTATATCGGGAGACACTCTTAGGATTCCTGAAACCAACTGAGCTATCCATTTGGCCGTCTTGGCAGAGCAATACACCGAGAACAACACTCGGGGAGATACTACGCACGTACTATCAGGTAGTCAGGTTATATGGTCAGGGGTACGGTCCTAATCCTCCCTGGTTAGTGCTCTGAAAAATTGGGCCAAGTATAACTGTTGGACCCTGGAGTATATCATGAGTTGCGAAGCCTTGACAATCCCATGAGGTTCCAGACTTTTGAATCCACACCTATCAAATAAGTTTGCTCGCGGCCTTAGTTTGTGTAGATTTTTCTGGACTACTTTTCTTTTGTTTAGAATACTCTTAGGAGAAACTCTGTTTCAGTCACTTTGGATGACTTTCCTTGGAGAAGGTCCCGTAGGATTCTGAACTTACCACCTGAATATCCCCTTAATCAGGAGGTAGTTTTGAAGGTAAGAATGGACCCACATGTCATGGTCGTGTCACCCGAAGTAGAAAACCCTACTTTGAATGTTGGGGCACACTTTTTCCCTCCAAATTCACCCACATCCAACCTCTCACGGGGTGAATAGGCGAAAACTTCCACTTCACAAGACATACCTCCCGTTTTACCGGGAGAGCCTGGATCGGTGGAATGGTTAAATCACCCCCAGGACGACCCTGTATCAGTTGCGTTCAGTCCAACTGCACCCTTTTGGGAAACATCTCTAGGACAGAAAGTGGCTCACTTTTCCACTACATCCCCAGTGGCTTCTCCAAACTTGTTACCAGAAAATCTACCAAAAGCGGACTTAAGGCGTGATATCCCTAGTTCAATGTGAATCTAGAACAAGTGAGGTAGAATATGAAACTGCTTTCCTAGATCTAGTTAAAGATCGAGTGATTAGATGTCTTACCTTTTGGAATCATAGATCATTTCTCCTTGATGTTGCTCCAAGATTCATGGTCTTTAGATCTCAGGAATGGAAGTTGAAGTATCCTTGTTTACTGTGCAGTGGTGACCATTTCTCTAAGGAATGTCCTCACCAAGACGAAGTGCAGAAGTTTCTCAAAGGAAACTCTACTACCGTAGTTCTCAACGATCCCTTCCCCACTCATAATCAGCAACTGATCACCCAAACCTCTCCTTCCCATGGAGAGGCATCCTCCACTGCACATGTTCTCATGATGCGTAGTGAGACGGTTAACTTGAACACACGTTCACGTTTGTACAACTCAGTCCCTCAGAAGGAAACCGTTGGAAGTAATACTAAAAAAGCTTCCACTTCTATTCTCGATGTCATTGTATCACACGCTTCTCTCACCATTGAGAAGCCTTCTATAGAGTCAGTGTTGCGTCCACCCAAGAGCATGATTCGAAAATCCATTTTCAATCCCAATGCTCGGGTAGCTCAAAACTACAATATTGTAGAGGACCTGGCACAAGCTCCTTGTGCTATGTCGACGCTAGAGGTCTTGGAGAACAGTCCCAACCAGCGCAAGACTCTTCTCGCTGCCATTGGCGCGGTTGATCTGAATTCTTCTAACACCATCATGTTCCGTCCTGAGTACTTTAAACCGAGGCTCTCCCACCAGCTGGAATTTCAAGTTGCTACAAACATTGCTGGGAAGACAGTCCATCGTACCGTTTTGGACGAAGGAGCCTCTACCTCGGTCATGTCGATTTCGTGTTGGAGATCCATTGGTTCTCCCGAGTTAAACCGTTCTCCCACCACCTTGAAAGCATTCGAGGGTCGTGGTTTCCAACCTCATGGGCTGTTACAAGCCTTTGCAGTCGAGTTGGGGGTAAGACCGCAACCATTAACGTGGAAGTGGTTGCCTCTCCTTTAGATTATAATCTTTTACTTAGTCGTAACTGGTTTTATGCCATGACTACGATCGCATCATCTGTCTTCCGCATTGTGCAATTCTCCCACCAAGGACGAATTGTCACTATCGACCAACTAGATTTGTGTAAACTAGACACCACTACTCATCCCGGCGATAATGTCTCGTTACTCGGGAAATCTTTGCAACCATATGAGAGCATGGGGGTCGGCCTCGTAAAAGACTCATCTCTTATGGGCATTTTTCTAACCTCGGATCCCCCTAACCATGTTGCCACGGTGAACATGATCTCCTCTGAGATTTCCTCTTTCCCCAACCCTAATGGTCCATGGATCATACCTGATGAAGCCACCATGCGCCTAATTGGAGATACCATGCCTCTTTCACCTACTGAACTCACTTACGAGGCTATCCAATCAACACCAGAGGACCACTTGGCTGTGGCCTCTACATCCTATTCTCTACAACGGTCATCGTCCTTACCCAATCCTCTACTTCAGACTTTTCATTCTGACGAGTCCATTATGGAGATTATGAGTGAGGATGACCCTCCGTGGGAAGACCTCCACCATCAATCGTCTTTCCTTACCCCATTGGATACTATGGAGAATAGCATCACCACCATCTTTACACTGAATGTCTACCCTTTCCCTCAGTCTCCGATACTTACGTGTCAGACCGACACTGAAGGCAACTTGGCCAACATTGAACCTACCATTCCGGTATCGGTTACTCCTGGTGTAGTGGAACACATTTGTTTAGGCCAGAAGTGTTCCCATGAAGAGATTACTACTTTCACGGCCTTGTTCAAGCAATTTCGAGATGTGTTTGCTTGGGCCTACGAGGAAATGCCCGGGATAGACCCAACTATTGTTTCACACGAGATTCAAACCTATCCTGATGCTAAGCCAGTTCGGCAAAAGCTCTGATCGGTACACCCTAGGAAAACTGTGGCGATTAAGGCAGAAATTGAAAAGCTCTTGAAGGTCGGTTTCATTTACCCTGTTCCATTAACAGAATGGGTCTCAAATGTCGTCCCTGTAGATAAGAAGTAGGGCACCATACGTGTCTGTGTTGATTATCGGGATTCGAATACAGTTTGTCCTGAGGACAACTATCCCACTCCCTTCATCGACTAGATCATAGACAATTGTGCCGGAAGTGTCGTCTTCTTGTTCATGGATGGATTTTCCTATTACAACCAAATTGAGATCCACCCGACCGATCAACACAAGACAAATTTCATCTACCCTTGGGGCATGTTTGCTTATCGCAAGCTCCCTTTTGGTCTTAAAAATGATGGTGCCACATTCCAGCAGGCCATGTCGTATGCTTTTCATGATGTGAAGGACTTTGTGGAACCTTATCTCGACGATCTCCCCGCTCTTTCTCGACAACGTAACTTCCACATTGATTATCTGACGGCGGTATTCCTCAGATGTAGACAGTATAACATCCGTCTGAACCCTCACAAGTTTATATTTTGCGTCGAGTCTGGACACCTCCTCGGTTTCATTGTCTCGAAAGATGGGATCCGCATTGATCCCTTGAAGGTGGAGGCCATCGTCGCTCTCCCACCTCCCATTGACGTCACAGAACTTCAAAGTTTGCAAGGGAAGGCAACTTACCTACGACATTTCGTCTGTAATTTCGCGCAGAAGACACAGGGTTATATGAGACTACTCAAGAAGGACGTCCTGTTCATTTGGGACAATCAAGCGCAACACTCCTTCGATAGTCTGAAACATGCAATCACGCATGCCCCTGTGCTCCAACTACCCAATTACTACAAGGATTATATCCTTTATCTTGCTGCTTCTGCTACCACGATCGCCATGGTCTTGGTACAAGAAGACAAAAATGCCCAGGAGCATGTGATCTACTACCTAAGTAAGGGTCTTATTGACTTTGAAACGCATTATTCACATGTCGAGAAGCTCACTCTTGCAGGAGTCATTGCCATCAAAAAATTCCATCACTATGTACTGCTCCACACCACCACCATCATCTCCAACTCGAACCCCATGTACCACGTCTTAACACGTCAAGTGCTTGGGGCCACGTATTCACACGGGATCGTGATACTTCAGGAATTCGATCCCCTCTTCGAGAAATCCAAGTCTAATAAGTCTTTGGTGTTTGCTGAGCTCATCTGCGATCTTCCCTGTGTTGATTTAGGATCCGAGCCCAATGATTCTCTTCCGAACGAATCATTGTTCCTCATCAGCACGTCTGACCC
Organism: Larix kaempferi; assembly: GCA_027924585.1. Lineage (NCBI taxonomy): Eukaryota > Viridiplantae > Streptophyta > Pinopsida > Pinales > Pinaceae > Larix > Larix kaempferi. Next base: position 4,719,013 of record BSBM01000727.1, read on the forward strand.
GTGGTATGGGGATATTACCTTATATCTCCAAACCCAACGTTTCATCCCCCAACTTCCTCGTGACGATCGTCGTCGAATATGATACCACAAAAGTATTACTTAATCATCAGTGATACCTTGTACCGTCGGGGCATTGATTCTATTCTTCGATGCTATCTGACACATGAGGAGGTTGAACACGTCTTGAATGACTGTCACGCTGGGGCTTGTGGCAGTCATCTCTCTGGGATGGCTACGGCCCAGAAGATACTATGCGCGGGATATTACTAGCCATCCAACTTCAAATATTGTATTGAGACCGTTAAAAAATGTCCCCCATGCCAACATTTTCAAACGAAAAAGCGCACCCATCCAGCCACGTTATACCTGGTTATTTCTGTTGGCCCCTATGCGAAATGGGGCATTGACTTCATGCACCATAATCCTACCTCGACCGGGGGGCATGGTTACGTCATAGTAGCTATGGATTACTTGACAAAGTGGATCGAGGCTATGCCTACATACACTGACGATGAAAAAACCGCCGCACTCTTCATGTTCAACCATGTCATCTCACGGTTCGGAGTCCCGCAAGCCATAGTCACCGACCATGGATCTCACTTTTAGAACCATATGGTCGATGAGCTGAGCGCCAGATTTGGTTTTTGTCATGAAAACTCAACACCTTACTACCTGAAGTCCAATGGATAGGTAGAGGCCATTAACAAGGTATTGAAAACCATGATTCAACGTATGGTGGGTACGCATAAGTCCAATTGGCACAACATGCTCTTTTCCACACTATGGGCATACTAGACCTCCATTAAGAGTGCTACTAGATTCACACCGTTCCAGTTAGTTTATGGGTTGGAGGCAGTCCTACCTATAGAGTGCAAGATTCCATCACTCAAAATCGTAGTCGAACTTCTTCCGAACACCACTACTGAGGAAGAATGTTTCCTTTACCTTGCAAAGCTTGACGAGACCCGTTGCGATGCTGCTCTTGCCAATGAGGCACATAAGAAGTGCATCAAGGCACAATACGATAGATTGGTCAAACCCTGCATCTTTAATGAAGGTGATTTGGTCCTCACATACGACCAAAGGCACGATAAGTTGGGGGCAGGTAAGTTCGAGTCCATGTGGCACGAACCGTACATAGTGAAATGTGTTCTAGAAAAAGGAGCCTATGAACTAGAGGACTACGATGGGATATGTTTGGGTGAGGCCTGCAACGGGATCTACCTGAAGAAGTACTATTCCTAAGTCTTTCACGCATAGACATCTTGTATATACTATACATGACATGTGTGTTTTGTGTGGTGTGACACTTTTGTTTTAGTGTGTCTAGGTCTTGTTTTGTTTCTTATACCATGTTTTGTCTGCATGTGCAGATGGAAACTTGCTACAGATTCATGAATGATGCTAGCCGGCATACTCGTAACCTTGCTTCGGAAGCCTGGGTACTTTATTCTCCCACCGATGAGCTTATCATCTCAGGAGGAATGTGTCTAGGTTTCGCAACCAACAATGCTACAGAATATCAGGCAGTCATTGGAACCCTAACCGACACTCTTTCCTTGGGTATGGACCACGTTGTTATCTATTTGGATTCGCAACTGGTGGTCTCTGATCTTAACCGGATCTACACTATTCGCGACCCTACCCTACTCCGTCTCTTTAGACGAGTCCGTCTTCTAGAAAGGTCCTTTGAATCTATTCAATACCTGCACATTCCACGAGACATGAACACAGTTGCTGACTCTATGACCAACTTCATTCTAGATTGGTACATTGCACACACATAAAATATTCATAAAAGATAAAAGCATACATAACATGTAAATCATCCATTGTATAAGAAAACATGTAAACAAGATCGCATTAATCATCCATAGAACACATAATGTATAAATTCGTTGAAAATCTCTGTATATATATATCAATCAAAATGATGGCGCTGATACAAAATATGAAGCATGATAGCTTTCAGTAGGTCTGTACAAAATCTGAAGCTCATAAGCTTTTAGTACATACATAAGACATGAGCCTAAGGCTCAATTCGTCTAACCCTAGATCCCGAAGCTCCCGACTGCTGCCCATGAAAGAAGACCTCGGCCCTCGCCACTTTGGCTAGCAGCGTGCCAAAACGGTCAGATACCTGGACAACATAATGTTGGTAGCCCCGAGGTAAATCACGAACACTCGGCTTTGGGATATCCAGGGTCAACCTCTGGAGGTTCTCATAAACCTCCTCCACCTCCTCGGTGGCATCTCACACTACGGCACCCACGACCGATACCTCTCCTCTCCTCGCAATGAGAGAGACCCCAATTGGCCGCGACAGACCCACATCTGCACACAACACCAAGTTATCAGCACTACTCCAAAAAAAATTCATAAGATATATAAAATGGAAAACACATAAAGTTGTTGTTCTTGCCGATGTCGCCCCATTGTGCTCCCTTGGGAAGCACCAGGTCGGGATCACCTCTGAAGTCTGTCCCATGTAAGTGTAATCCTCAATCACAAGGAGCTACCCCTCTAGCCAAGTGAAGAACCCGGTGCCATAACGTATGATGGGTTCCTCGCCACCATGGCAGGCCATCACCTCAGCTCATCGAATCATATGTGGATCCCTGGCATCCTGATAATCCAAGTCCACCTGTGGATGCAGATGAGGTACTTGCTCCAGTAGAAAAGAGATCACCATGGAACCATACCCAAACTATTTCAACGCCCTGCATCGACATTTGGTAAGCTGACCTCCGAGGTTGGTAAGAAGTCCCTCGCACCAGTTGAATACCCGAGGAGCCATGCACTCCTCCACATACATCAACTGGGTCTTGCTCACAAGATGAGCATACTGACTCCCTGCCACCCTCACCAGGGTGAAGAGCATGACACGTAAAGGACGGTCTCAGATCTCTTTAATGGGAATCTTCCCACTAGTAGCCGTAGTGCCTACGGTGCAGTACTGAGTGATCATGTCATCTACGGTTCGATCACCTCCCCGTGATCTGGTAAGAGATATGGTTTACCCCCTCCGGGATAATCCCATTAGGAAGTAGATGTCCTTGACATCTATACTCAATGTATGCACCCCGATCTTGAAGTGCTGCTGCGCTGGATCCCAACATCGGATCATATGTGTCAGTAGCTGAACTTGGTCCCTCATGCCCGTCACTCAAAATTATTTGAGAAGTCACAAGTTCCTCAATGCAGCAATGCATTGAGGGTCATTTTCAAACTGAGCATCATCCAGCTCATGTTCTCGTTCTCTCCACTCGAGGACCATGTTTACCATTGTGAACCTGTCAAGAAGGGAAAATAAGCAACATTAGAACTCACCCCATGCATCAAAGCTTTTTTTGGGTTGGCCAATGAGTTGAACTTGGATGTTTTTTCCATTGCAGGATGTCCTTGTAGACAGTGTGACATCGTCGCAAATGACCCTTACGGGATTTGCGACGACCCTGGGTCATCGCAGTTCCCGTAAGGACGGCCTGCGCGGACCCATGGGTGCATTTCCCCCAAGTAAAACAACTCAAAACCTTGAAAAATAAACAAAAAACATGAAACCGATCCACTAAAAAGTTGCAAAGATGAGTTTAGGCCTACCTGCTTCTAACGGCTTGCGAAATGGTGGACTGTAGCTCCTGAAATCGACAGTTGAAATTTGGCTCCAAATGGCTCTCCACACTCTCCAAATTTGGTAAAAAACCATTGTAATTTCTTTTCACTATTTCACCCATTTTATAACAAAAAATGGAATATTCCTTTTATAATTTGATGCTTTACTGTGTTTTTTGCTATAGTTTGGATTATTTACTGCATTTAAATAGGTGGTTAACCATTTTTGACCTAGTCTTTGAGTTGCAGGAGAACTTAAATGCCTCATTAATGCCATTTTTTGTCGTGATGATCATCTCGTAAGTATTATCAGGTGTGAACAACTTCTTTGAGCGTCTTTTTATCGTTTTCGCTCATTAAATTCAATTACTAATGACAACCTAGCTTACTCTTTGTTCTTTCTTGTGCTCGTAAAACTATGAGAATAAGTCACTGAGTTATAGTTTATCACTTTTTCGGGCTTGTTAAACTCCTACGAAAAAGGAACCCCCAGAGTCTCTCTTTAAGCTCTTTTTTAGGCTCTCTATATACGAAAAGATCGCCAAGCGAACTTGATGCATTCACGCTTGTAAAAGTATTTGAATGATCATCTCCCTGGTGATAGTTTACCCCTTTTTTGGATTAGGGGGCACTAATTAATAAAAAGGAGTACTGCAGCCAATCATGACTGGAAGAGTCCTCTCTCGCGTTGTTTTACCCTTTTTCGGACGAAGAGGCTAACATTACGAAAAAGGACCTTTGGGGTCTTCTTTAGTTCTTTTCAAAATCTCTAAACATGAAATGATGCCGAGTTTACCTTCTATGGACTCATTAAAATTTAACATTGAAGGGCCCGCCATGGGACGAACCCCTCCTTTTCCAGGTTCGGAAAATATTTGGGATCGGACTCATCTATGAGATGGGCTATATCGAGCATCTGGTTACCCTCATCAAGATCGTCAAAAACACATGAGGCACTCATCAGTCATGATGGGGAAAAAGGAAAGTTCTTATGTTACACCCTTAGCAGTGGCAGTACTTAGTCATTCTTGAACATGGCACTCATTTTCATTTTGCATACAGTACTTGGATCATTCGTTTGTCCTCGAGTTTTTACTATTTATTGAGTCTTGTTACTCCTTTGGGTCATCCAAAGAATACTTCCATCATCAGTTGCATTAGGAGTTGGCATCATTCTCGTCATGTCAATACTGCCAAGTCATGCCATGCCCATGTTCAAGAATACATTCACCGCTCATCATTTGCAGTCAGTACACCTTCCACCACTTCGGTCTACTCTGACTCAGTTTTGCATGTTACTGTACCATCTGATCTACTCCAATTATCGGTTGTCGAGTTTTGTGTCGTTGATGGGAGATTCATCATGGCCCTCCTTCGACGGATTCATACTTGTCGACCTCAACACATCATCCGAGGGTTGAATCTAGAAACCAACCAAGTACCTTGGGCCTGCATGCCTCAATGTCAGGTTACCTTGCTTTTGACATGAGTTTGCAGCATTGACTCTTGGTCGAAAGATTTCATCCGGCATTCGACTTCAACTCATTTATTCATGCTTGATGATATGTACTATGATACCTTGGGGATCGTTGACATTAATGGTGATTTCCCTTATGCTTGTTAACGGTACATATCAATGACAGGTAATCAAATGGTTTCTACCATGTTCGACATCGAGACATTTGTAATCACATGGGTAGATTTGTATCATTGCGGGTTCGGCTTGAAGACCCTGGGAGTCATGTTTTACCCAGGTTGCGATGGAGATTGTTTTGAGTCATATTACACATATCCACTTTTGTATTGGTCGTGGCTGTGTTATCATCTCATCCTGGATCTACACTTGTGTCTAGTAGACATAGTACTTGCATGCTGGCAAAATTAGCTTAGGAGATCACTACTCATCTCTTGGGAGACCTATACTTCCTTTGGAGGCTTTGGAATTGGCTTGTTGGAGGAGGATTGTGACTTTAAGCTTTGGTTGTGATCATCCCTCTTTTGTACTTCCCTTCTTTAATATAGTAATATAAACTCTTTCCACCAAATGTTGTTGTCTTAATGATGTTTGTGTAGTTTACTTGCTTAATCATTTACTTAGATCTGTTACTGTTTAGATATTGTTTTACTGCTTGTATTGTTCTGTATGACTTGAAAGGTTTTGCAGCTGAGATCTAAAGACTGTGAAGCTTGGAGCAACATCAAGGAGAAAGGATGTACGATTCCAAAAGGTAAGACATCTAATCACTCAATCTTTAACTAGATCTAGGAAAGCAGTTTCATATTCTATCTCACTTGTTCTAGATTCACATTGAACTAGGGAGATCACACCTTAAGTCCACTTTCGGTAGATTGTCCGGTAACATGCTTCAACCTCTACCCATTCCAGAATGGAAGTGGGAGGTTATTAGCATGGACTTCATCACAGGTTTACCTAAAAGCAAGAAACATATTGATTCCATTTTTGTAGTAGTAGACAAACTATCCAAAGCTCAACACTTCATCCTAGTGAAATCTACTTACAAAGCTGTCCACATTGCAGATATTTTCCTAAAAGAGATCTTTCGGTTACATGGGATACCCAAAGCAATTATTTCAGATAGAGACACAAAGTTCACCAATAAATTTTGGATATCATTATTCTCCGATTCGGAAACACAATTAAAATTCAGTACAACCTATCATCCGAAGATGGATGGAAAAACATAACAGGTAAATCAAATCTTAGAAGATATGCTTAGAATGTATGTGATGAATAATCCCCAAAAATGAGAAGACTACTTATACCTTGCAGAGTTTTCCTATAACAATGGTTACCATACCTCCACTAAGATGAGTCCTTTTGAAGTACTCTATGGTAGGAAGTGTAGAACACCGGTAACATGGGATAGTCTGGTAGATAGGCTCATGTTGGGGACAGATTTACTAAAATATTTGGGATAGCTGGTCACCAAGGTACATCAGAACCTAAAAGAAGCACAGGATCGCCAGAAGAGTTATGCATATAGGAAGAGGAAGGACAAAGAATATCATATCGATGAACATGTTTTCTTAAAATTGAAAGCAAAGAGGAGCTCATTGAGCTTGGGGAGATGTCGCGACAGAAAGATAGCTCCCATATTTTGTGGGCCTTTTGAAATAATGGCCAAGAAAGGCTCAGTGGCTTATAAATTAGGATTACCTTCCCATGTGAAAGTTCACAATATTTTTCACGCATCTTTATTGAAGGAATATGTTTATGATACTAATAATTTGGCTGATTGGTCATTGTTATAGGTAGAACCCAAAGGGGAATTTATGCCAGAACCCCTTCATATACTGGACAAGAGAGAAGTACAGCTCAGGAAGTGAACTATTGTCCAGCTGAAAGTGCAATGGAATCATTTCAGGCCTAATGAGGCCACATGGGAGAATGAAACCACGATGAAAGAGGCTTACCCCTCCTTATTTCAGAGTTCCATTTAGAGTCCCTAACACCGGGGCGGTGTTGTTCTATATGGGGAGGGATGTAATATCTTGAGACTTTAACTTTTATTATGTTTTGAGCGTAAGCTTTGGAGCACATGGATGAATTTTATTATGTGTTGAGCGTAAGATGATATATCTGGAGCACATGGATGACTTTTATTATGTGTTGAGCGTAAGCTTTGGAGCACATGGATGAATTTTTATTATGTGTTGAGCGTAAGCTCTAGAGCACATGAGTGAATTTTATTATGTGTTGGGCATAATCCCTGGAGCACATGGGTTACTGTATTATGTGTTGAGCGTAAGCTCTGGAGCACATATATAACCTTATAAGATAAATTAATAAGTGTTGGGAATAATCCCTGGAGCACATAAACCATTATAGATGTTGAGCATAAGCTCTAGAGCATCGATACCTTGATCATTTTTTCCCTAGGTGTAGCTATTATGACACCTAGACTAGTGTTGAGAATAATATCTGGAATAGAACTAGAATAACTCTCACTTAAAAGTGTTGATCAAAAGCTCTGAATAGAACTAGAGTTACTTCATTTAAAATTGTTGAGCCTGAAAAACTCTAAATAGCACAAAAACTCATCACATTACTAATGTTGAGCCAAAAAATATGGAGCATTAGTAATCATATTTTTTCTACTGATTAAATGAATCATATTTTATTTATCTTATAGACTGACTGATATTGCCACTTAAAGAGGGACCGAGCATGCAAAGGGATTAGAACGACCAAATAGTTGACAAACTAAATCAACTAGATGATAGGATAATTAAAATAAATTCTATGATTAAATGAACTAAGAGTCAAACATAAATATATATTATTAAAAGATAAATAAACTAAGAGTCAAGCATAAATATATTATTAAAAGATAAATAAACTAAGCATTCAATTGCAAATGTATAAAGATAAATAAACTGAGGGTTCAATTATAAATATATATATTTCATTATTAAAAGGTAAATAACTGAGAGTTCAATTATAGATATATAATTCAAAGAGAAATAACTAAGAGTTTATATATATATTATATATATTTTATTACTTAAAATTTAACTAAGAGTTAAAAGTATATGTTTTAAAATAAAGACACTAAGAGTCTTTTATAATTTAAGATGATGAAACTCTCAAGTAAACTGAACTAAACCATCTCAAGTTCAAAACCCTAGGTTCCTCCCCTCACCAAAATACTTAAAAATAGAAGGAAAATACAAGTGATGGGTGTCGAAAATAAGATTGGAGCATCCAAGTCTTACATCCTGGAGTACATATTGAGTCCTCAGTAAGAAAGATAACAACAATTTCCTTAGGCCTTCTAGTCTCACTGCCTGCTTGATTTGGCTCAGGTGTGATATGTCAAACGAACCAGGAACGGTTCGAGATCTGCGATTGAGAGGAATTTGGTAGTTCCAAAGTTAGTCAATCAAATCAAAAGAGGAATGATAAGTATTTCTTTTATGATTTTAATTCTGAATGATAAATTAGTGATTACAATCTGCATCTATTCTTTGCATCTCATCAACAATTCATAGGTAGTATTTGTATCATTATTCATGAAAGAAACTATTGTTGAATTATAGGTATAATTATTAAATTATCATTATGCAAATTCTATGTATATATCATTCTTCTGGTTAAGTATGTGGTCATTGACAGAATTATTAGTCATGACTCATGGGGTTTTTCCTGCTCTAGAAATCTAAGCATATCATGAACCCTTTTTCCAAACCCCACCATAATTTATTATTTTATGAACAGAACAATGCATGGAATTTCTTAACGATCTACACATAAATAAAGTATCAAGAAGCATCATATCTAAAACACTTTCATCATGAATTAAAACTATTTCACATCCACAATAATCAAACTCTGTTATTTCTTTTACCGAATATAGATTTGCATTCCCAAAAAACTTATACGTTGATTTTCCAAGTTTCAAATAGAACCCTCAACCCAAAACTCAACACACCCAGTCATCAAAGGAGAACACGATTTCTCACAAATCAAATCTCAAATTGAATGGTTCAAATAATTAACGCTACAACAGGCCGAAGGTTTGTGTATTTCCTTTTAACCTAAAATATTCCCAACCATTAAACAACGAAGGAATTCAAAATACATGACCGACGAATGGATTTCCCCAGAAAGCGTAGCCATCTAACTAACCAACAAGTTTATAAACTCACCGACACAGGGATCGAATGCGGTAAAGGATTCGCTACTAGGAGAGCTTCTCTTTTGCTAGAGATCAACCCTACGCTGGTGAAACAACTTAAATGATAAAGAGTTTGACTATAGAAAGAAAACGCCCAAGTGAAAGGATAACCAAAAAACCCAGAACCATAGGCATGAATTTATTCTTCAAAAACAGAGCATCATACACATTTTTAGATCAAACAAAGCATTACATTTCATTTTCCAAAAATAGATATTAAAACATCTATTGCACAGAAAGTCCAAGAAGAAAACGTAGTATAGAATATACAGAGCTGCAAACTTTATACAAGCCCGAAGGAAAGGAGATAGTCATCAGCAGTTCAATTTTCCATACATTTAAAACATTACAGACATAGAAATGCCTTCCTGGGCTTAGGGTTCCTTTACATGAAAAAGAATAGGACAAACAGACCCTGAGCATTTAAAGTATGGAGAAGAGTCCTCCCATAAAGAAATGAAAGCTCTGTACAATAGAAAATGACCATCATAAAGGAAATGCCCAAGATCCATGTCACTCCATAGTGGCAAAACAAATTTAGAATGACAAACCAAACTAGATCTAACACAGTCGCTTCTCTTTCAAGAGAAAACCTAATCTTCAAGCGCACGAGCTTACCATGGTATCACGCTCTTCCTGGAACTCAACACAGGACCCCATTTTAATCTATCTCCTGTACTTGCAACATACGCTAGCAAAACGAGCCATTAGACACCATGATTTTGAAGAAAATCCATGAAATAGAAAACAAATGATTACACTTCACATATAACCTTACCTAATATTTCTTATTAGTAGCATCCCCATACCAGCGAATGCGCCCTCCATTAAACTCAGCAAATGCAAAGAAGAGTAATAAAAAACCTATTTCCAACAATCCTTATTGTTACAACCGGTGATAGCAAACTCACTCAGCCCATAAACGTGAAGCATGATGTCCCAATCATGGTGAAAGAAAGAAACACAGAGGATAATCCCAAGGCTTCCTGCTCCTCCAAACCAGAATTTCAACGAAGGAAATAACTGCAGAAGATAACCCTAAACACGATGAAGTGAATACGAGAGAGGCCAACCTACGTGGAACCAAGAAAGCATGCCCATCACATGGCATATTTTAATGCCTCACCCACTTCTCAAACCAACTCGCATTAAAAACCAGAACCTTGTTTACAAGGACTTAGGGTATAATTATTTAGCATAGAAGTATAGGGTTTAACCCATAGGGTTTATCATTTAGGAATCGTAGAGTATGCATAGTAATAGTAGTACAGATGGTTTATCACTTAGGAAATCATAGATCATATAAAGCTTACCACATAGGAGAAGTATAGGATATGAAGGGATTTAATACATGGTAGTGAGTTTTGCCAATAGTTAACGACCAAGTTAGTTTTGCACCAGCCCCTTAGGGTCCTTGTAGTATGAAAAATACTCAACCCCATTAGCTTAGGGTTTGCATACTGGAGAGTGATCCAAGCATTTCAAACCTGCAAAGAAATATTAACAACAAATGCATTAGCTTTAAAAAGCTAAGTAAGATCGTCTCAACTGAAGAGGAATTTTTCAGATCTTAAGAGAGAAATCTCATCATACAAATGAAAACCATACGATACTCAAAACATTCATACAAGCATCTAGTCAGATAATCATCAACTATAAGATTAAGAATTATCATAAGCAACCAACATAGAACACATTCTGGATAAACAGACCAAAGGATCAGTAAAAAATCACCAACTCACTTCTCAGTGCTGAAGTTAATTTAAATGAATCATTTTGACCGATTTGTACATTTAAAGACCCATACAATTTTTTTTAATAGTGTATTTTTAGGGACATTACAACTTCTTTTAGTTTTATGTGGCTGCAAAATTTTACATTAGTTTTTAAATCCCTCTATTGTTATACAGAATTACGATTTCACTTTTTAAGTATTTTGGATTTACTGAGCTTGTGATTATATATAGAAAGCGTAGGGTGATATGGGGCCACTTTCTTGATCGAATCCGTAACCATATCGACCCTGTTAAGTTTTTTTTTTCTTTTCTTTTATTTTATTTATTAAAAAAGGCATGCGTCAAAATCGATGCATTTGTATTACCGGAATGCACTAGTGCGTCCATCAACATAATGCACGGGATATGACCCGCATTGCATCATTTTTAATTATTTTATAAAAACACAAAAGTCATCTTTTGTGTCTGAGTTCATTGTTCCTGGTGCGTCACATTTACTTTAACGCACCAGATATGACCCGTGTCACGTCGTTTTTTATTATTTTACAAAAACACAAAAGTCAATTTTCGTATCTCGATTCTTTATTCTCGGTGCACCCTATTTAGTTTAATACGCCGGTGTGATTTTCTTACTGACACACCTGAGTGTGTCACGTTTTCAAGTGCACCGATATCAAATTTATTATTTTTAATATTTTTTTTGTTGGATTTTGAAGGTCTATAATTTGTTTGTATAATATATTGATAGCTTATGTATTTAATGGTGTAAGTTATTTATTGATAGAAAATGCATGCTATGAGTTCAATGAATAACAAATTTTATCAACATGATGAGATCACATCGAGAATTATGAAGAAGGAAAGTGCTTTTAATTAATTTATGTATTTAACTTAATTTGATTGAATTATTTGTAAAGTTAACTAATATGTGACATGCAGAGCCAAAAAAATGAGGAAGATCGATAGGATTTTTACCAAACTGATTCTAGAAGAGCGTAAGATGTAGATGGAAAAGTTGTTGAGGGATGAATCTGGTGAATAAAAAAAAGTCAATATGAATTATTTATTGAAATTTAAGCAATAATCTACTTAAGAATATTCACTAATATGTTTCAAATAACGTAATTCACATATGATGAATGTTATGCAGGGACTGATAGCAACGGAAGTCAATGTCGTCATAAGAAAAAAAAATATGGAAGATGCAAATGATGATCAATTGGTCCTTAGCTCATCTGGAGTGGTGCTGAAAGTTAATAGAAGGGGCAAAGAATTTTATAATACTATGATGTATTTAGTGGAAAGAATGTACAAACATACTTTTCACATACAATACATAAACCAACCAAATGATTCAAATAATCAGGCCATATGTAAACTACAAGAGGCATTCCCAGAGCAATGGTCAATGAGACCTGCCAGGATTGCAATAGCAAAAACATACAACAACAACAAAAGAATCATTCAAAAGGTAATATTCCTAAACATGTTTATGTATAATATGTATCTATAACTATTACAGAAAAAGAAGCATCAGAACATTCAAAAGAACAAAGAAAACATGACCGTTAACTAAAGAGATCGTGAAGAAGTGTTATTTGTTCTTTTTATGTTTTCAACTTAACCTGTTCCTTATAATGTTGAAATTTTTTATTGCATATTTTTCAATGTAGATGTTATTCTGTGGATGCATTGATTTCAGTGTATGGACGCATAGATTTCAGTGTATGGACGCATTGATTTCAGTGAATGGACGCATTGATTTCAGTATATGGGGTTTTTTATTGCATATTTTTCAGTGTAGATGTTATTCTGTGGACGCATTGATTTCAGTGTATGGATGCATTGATTTCAATGTATGGACGCATTGATTTTAGTGACAACAAAAGAACGAGAAGAAGACTTGAAACGAAAAGCAGCAGAACAAAAAGAATTTCGAAAAAGGAAGTTGGATGAAATGATAGTAGAAGAACTAGAAGAACGAAGAAAACGAAATGCAGATCGACAAAAAGAAAATCGAAAAAGAAAGTTAGACGAATTGACAGCAGAAGAACGAGAGGAACAAAGAAAACGAAACATTGATCGACAAAAAGTGTATCGAGAGAGAAAGTTGAAGTAGTTGGAAGAACAAAGAAATCAAGTTGCAGAACAACAAATAAATCAAAATGTACGAAATGGCGAAATGACGGCAGAAGAAGGAGAAGAATGAACAAAACAAAATGTAGATCAACAAAAAGAAAAAAAAAAAAAATTAGGCGAATTGACAGCAGAAGAACAAAGAAAATGAAACGTTGATCGACAAAGAGCGTATCGAGAGAAAAAGTTGAAGCAATTGGAAGAACAAAAAAACCAGTTTGCAGAACAACAAATAAATCAAAATGTACGAAATGACGGCAGAAGAAGGAGAAGAACAAACAAAACAAAACGCAGATCAACAAAAAGAGAATCGAAAAAAAAAGTTAGGTGAATTGTCTCTATTTTCTAGTTTAACAATTTACTCAATCCTCAATACTTATTACTTACATTATGATAATCCTCGTAAATGTATCTGTGTTTTAAACTTAACCCATTCCTTACAATGCTGATCAAACTCTAGTTTTGTGTCACCGCCCACGACTGAAACCAGCCTAGATCCAAATCCTAGGCTCTATCAAGCGCCGAGAGGGATCAAATATTCTGAGGTGCAAACCTCTCCTTGAGTGCAATACCTAAGCTGAGGTTTGCACCTCGGGAGATTTGATCCCTCTCGGCGCTTGATAGAGCCTAGGATTTGGATCTAGGCTGGTTTATTGAAATTTGAGCAATAATCTACTTAAGAATATTCACTAATATGTTTCAAATAACGTAATTCACATATGATGAATGTTATGTAGGGACTGATAGCAATGGAAGTCAATGTCGTCATAAGGAAAAAAAATATGGAAAATGCAAATGATGATCAATTGGTCCTTAGCTCATCTGGAGTGGTGGTGGAAGTTAATAGAAGGGGCAAAGAATTTTATAATACTATGATGGATATAGTGGAAAGAATGTACAAACGTACTTTTCACATACAATACATAAACCAATCAAATGATTCAAAGAATCAAGCCATATGTAAACTACAAGAGGCGTTCCCAGAGCAATGGTCAATGAGACCTATCAGGCTTGCAATAGCAAAAACATACAACAACAAAAAATAATCATTCAAAGGGTAATATTCCTAAACATGTTTATGTATAATATGTATCTATAACTATTACAAAGTGTTTCAATCATTTTAATTCTGTCATATTTATTTTTCATATCAACAAAAAAATAGTTTAATGTCTTTTTACATTTTCAAGAAGATTATCATAATCTCAAAGGACAAACGAGGTGATATGCAAAATGTGCAGGTAGGGATGTCCAAGAAAGTGTACAAGGATATGGTAAAGGAAATGGACATAATTGCATCGCAGGAAGAGCCATCTCAACAACAACATGACTCAAATGTATGAAATCATTGGTTTTTAGGTTTATGTTATACATTTCATTAATTAATTCAACATTAAATATTAATTTTCAATTGTTTTGTTGCAGAAAAGAAAAGAAAATGGAACCCAGACATCACACAAGACAGGATGACAAGGAAAAATGGGGTTGATAGCAATGTTTGTGAGTATTTTTTATTTCATTGTAAGAAATAAAGATTTTGTAGTGGTTTGGATTGGTATATATATATATATATATATATATATATATATAATTTGTTTTCATTGGAAATCCTTGCATGACTTCAAACATGTGTTAACATACAAAGAGGAGCCATTAGAAGAATTGATTGACATTGGGTTAAGCAAGGGTTGTGAGTATATGTTGGTGTATAAAAAATTAATTGTGGATTTTGTAAGTCTCTATGTTGTTTTACTTCTCTCATTTTATAATTAATAAAACAACAAAAATACTTTATATTAAATCTATGATTTGTGATGGGGCATAACAATTGCAGGAAACAAAGTATGGAGTGGATCCAACATAAGACTCGTTGATAGAAGGCATGAGATTTGGTTTTGAGAGAATGCATATCATTCATGAGTCGATTATTTCTATGGTATGTCGCTTTTCAATTTACATTAATGTATACTATTTATTTATTTTTCATTATTCCCGCTGGTAATATAGATACACTCAATATACTTTATTTTCATGTTTGCAGATGGAAGATGAAGAAGATGAAAACAATCAAGCCAATCAACAAAACATTCAACCAAATAACCCAATTGATGCAAGTGGCTCGAGCATGGATAACAGTTCCAGCGAAGAATGATGATCCGTATTTAATTTTGATGTTAATGCAAGTTGTTGTAGATTTTGAAATAATGTCTGTGAAAATCAGACATTTTGTATAATAATGTACTAGACA
Organism: Larix kaempferi; assembly: GCA_027924585.1. Lineage (NCBI taxonomy): Eukaryota > Viridiplantae > Streptophyta > Pinopsida > Pinales > Pinaceae > Larix > Larix kaempferi. Next base: position 4,734,444 of record BSBM01000727.1, read on the forward strand.
TAGTGTTTGAATTCAAGGATGAGTTACCAATAAGTGTAACAATAATTACATGCATGTTGACATTTTGATTATTTTTTTTCTCTATGTTTTTGTATTTTGTATGGAAAAGGCACTCTTATTGATATATAATAAAATAATCTTTTTATTCTATTGCATTCTTCAATATTATTGTCAAATGTTATATGTGAAATGGTACATTGGTAATTTTTTTCCAAGAAAAAAATGTATATTTTCATTCAGGATCGAGCAAAAATAAATTCTTTAGTGCCATACAACAGCCGTAAATGGTACATTGGTAATTATATGTATGGATTCTTAAATATTGCAATATATTCTTGCATCTATGATATAAGAAATTAATCCAAACAAACAATTTCAATAATTGAAATTGAAATGAATTTTATTATAAACAAATATTTCAATTTAAGATGAATAATGGAATTAAAAAAATAAAAAATATAATATATATATTTGAATGAAATATCAGTAGATATTCTTCAAAGAATCATATTCAGTGTGTTTACTAATATATGTCGCACTAGGGCTCCTATACTACCATTGCACACCAATGCGTATAAACTAAAATTGCGCACTGGTGCATTTTATTTTATGAATCACACCGATGCATGTAGATTGCTTATGCACACTGAGAACGATAAAATCTTATGCCCACTGGTTTTTAGTTTGTAATCCTAGCGATGTGTTTGATGTGTTAAACTGGACCAGGCCATGTTGGTATTTTGTAAGCATCGGTGCGTTCATTTGTGTATGAAATACACCGGTGTGACTTGATAAATGTACTGCACCGTAAAATTTAAAAATAATGAAAAAATGTACAGTAAGTATGATATAAAATATCACATTGGTGCGTTTATGTTGTACAAACGCACCGACGCGTATATGCTACACTCAAGCATTGGTGCGATATTGAAATTTGATTCTTTTATGTTCTTGTTCTGGTTGAGTTCACCGGTGCATCTGTTCTAATCATACAACACCGGTGCGTCATAGTAAGAAACACATTGTTGCGCATAAATTCAATTGTGTGCACCAATAAATTAACCTTAGTTAAAACCTCCGGTCGCTGAGTATTTTTTACTTATAAAATGTATCCGTTATGAACTCCATAAAAATATTTGCTACCATTGGCGAAGGTTGTAGCGGATTTTTTTTTGACATTTTTTTTCCAATCTTGTAACACTAAAAACATCCACTATGACCTTCACTACAGTGCCTTTTCCTTGTAGTGATATACAAATTGATTTGTACATTCTATGGTCAATTTTATTAGTCATATATGTGAACTTGTTTGTGGACAAATACCCTTAAGTTAAAAGAAAAGTATATATATAGGCACAAAGTATATATATATATATATATATATATATATATACCTTTTGTATATCTAAAACCACAATTACTAAATGTATAATTGTAATAACAATTTCCACTCATATAAATAATTTACCACTTGATGTATTAAATTACATAAGTTACTTATAAGCAGGGTATTTTTTAAGGATTTTAATATTACACTTAAGTACAGTATTCTATGCGATTATTTTGGATTGGAAAAAACATAGATATAGATAGGTAGGCGAATATTAAATATGAAACTTACAATTTACTTCTGAAATGTGTAAATTTTGACGAATATTATGATAAACAAACATATTTTATGTAAATATAGGCAATATTAGAGACTAAAAATGATCAAATAACGAATTTATTTTTTGAAAAAAAGCCCCAAAAATAGTCGTTTGACTAAATTTCGCCCCTAAAAATTACCCTGCTTATAAGGCCAATGCTAATCTAAAATATTATTTTCTTCCATACAACCCTATAATTTATTGGATACGATGCCCAAATTAAGATCTTATGTTTTTAAGCCATTTCACAATACCCCCAATAAATGAATTATGACCTACATGCTTTATATTTCTCACTACCAAGGAAATATTCAAAATTTTTAAGTGTGATTCAAGTACATAATCATGTGAAAATAAATACCATTTATTCACAGGTAACTATATTAATCGGTCCCATGCTAGACCATTAATATTTTCCCTTTATAAATCTAGTTAAGATCCTTTAAATTAAATCATACCAAAATATATATATCTATATATATATAAACAAAAAACATAATAATAAGAAGAATCATGTTGTCAACCTTTTGCATACTAACTCATGATATACATCATTACCAACTCGATTCCATGCTTATATCCTTTGTTAGCTAGAGTTGGTATTCTTTTTCTCTTTTTCATATTTCTCACAACGTTTACATAATGAGATCACCAAAAATAAGGATCCAAGTGATATCCCATATTCATATTTATTCCATACAAAATTTCTCTAAAACAAAATAGAGAATTGTTTTATACGAAGTATAGGGTTTCATTCTAAACCATTACAAAGAGATTAAAACTGAGATATCTAGTGAAATACGCTGCTATAAAGCTTGAAACACAGTATTCACTTTTTATTGTTTACATTCCCCAAGTTCATATCGATCCCCATGGTCATGAACTAAAATGGAATGTTCATAAAAAGAAAGGAAACGCAGAGTCAATACATCAAATAAGACAACCTTATAAGGTTCGAGCTCTGTAAACACAAACTTTGTGGAGCGATTCATTTTGGGAATATGGAAAACAAATAATTTTTTTCGATGGAAACTTACAACACAAGAAGATTCTATCATATCGCATATATGTAAAATAGGATATGAAAATTTTCCCAACCTAAGAATAAAACCGAGTATAAAGCTGAGTATATATATAACTTCGTATTATGATTCAATCCATGTATTCAACGAGATTAGATAACACAAGTGATGTTGTCGATGGCGTATACATATTCTAGAATATAACTACCATAATACTTTCCATCTAAAAATCGTATTTGTTCATAAGGGACTCAACATGTTATACTTACTTGAAATACGATGAAAATAAAATCTTCTTGGAGAATCAGATCCTCCCAACCATAGGAGAGAGCAACTCTTATGTTTTCCGAGTTCCACCGCCGAGCTACATCACCACCATGCACTGGAATGTCAAGCAATCACTTCCACGCGGCCCTCTCTCTCTTAGAGTCTGTAACAAGCTGATGGACTTATGAAAAGAGAGAACACTCAACTCGTTTCTTTATGCAGCACACGACGTCCCATGCTATCTTAGTGCATTCTTATATATAGTTTTTCCCACATCTTATGCCATCCCAATCAAATCTCCAATCAATCCATAAATCCCTATGATTTAGGATCTTGTCTGGTTATTGAGTTTTAGATTGGATTTGATTGGTAAGGATCACTCTAGTTTGCTTACACATCTTCTCTTGTGCCATGGTGGTGTCCCCTCATTTAGATGAACTCTCCTAGTGCCATTTTCTTTTATTTAATAAATAAAAAAAATAGTTTGTTGTTCAAATTGTCACTTTGTGTTTTTGAGTTTTAAATAACTCTTACATAGAAATAATTGTCAAAATATTAAATCAAAACAATAATGTTTTTTTTTTGGTATCACATTTCTCCCCTCCTTATTTTCAACACCATCCTCAGTGTTCTTTATTCTGAGTTCTCTTGCTCATTTTAGAACATGGAGGGATATGATTCTTGCATTTTATCCTCTATTTCTCAATTTGCCTCTTAAGGACTGAATTGCTTTCATTGCACTTTTATTTGAACGATGACTCGATTTTGTAGCATATGTTCCTTCCTGTCTAGGATGCAGAAAGGTTCGGTCTGGAACTCGCCCCCGGGTTCTACCTGAATCACATTCTAGTCAATTACATGAGTAGCATCATGTATATATATTTTTAATAATGAAACATGAAATACACTGTGCACTTTTATGTTAGGGGGGAGTTCAAGCTAATAGGCTATCGAACCTATCTTAGCTAACACTTCGAAAGGTCCACAATACTTGGGTACTAGCTTGGAACACCTTTCCAGGCTCAAGGCACTCTTTTTCGACTTTACCTTTAGATATACATGATCACCAATGTTGAACTCTCTTGGAGTTCTTTTTAAATATGCACAACTCTTCTACCGATCCTAGGAAACTTTTAAGTTTTGTTGCACCTCTTTTACCATTTGTTCCATCCCTTTAACATGCCAGTTCCTAGAACAATCCTATCAACAGGGTTATCCCAAGACACAGAGGTGTGACATTTTCTACCATACAAAAATTTAAATGGAATCATTTTTAATGAAGCTTGATACCCATTATTATAAGCAAATTCTACTAAATACAAATACTCTTCCCATTTACCTGGTTTATCTATTACATACATCCACAACATATATTCTAACACTTGATTAGTTCTTTCAGTTTTCCCATCCGTTTGAGGATGATAAGCAGTACTGAAATTCAGCTGTGTATCTAGACCTTTAAACAAGGATTTCCAAAAGTTACTTATAAATTTTGCGTCTTTATCATAAATCACAACTTTCAAAATACCATGCAAACGAAATATTTCTTTCAAAAAAATGTCAGCTATGTTAATGGCTTTAAAAGTAGATTTTACATGTAAGAAGTGTGCAGCTTTACTTAACTTATCAACAATTACCATTATTGAGTCATGTTGTTTATTCATTTTCGGTAATCCTGTTATAAAATCCATACTTATTATCTCCTACTTCCATTCTGGAATGGGTAAGGGTTGAAGTAATTCGGCAGGATGTTGATGTTCTATTTTTACTTGTTGACATTCAATGCATCTAGCTGTGTAATTTGCAGCATCGTTCTTCATGTTAGGCCAATAATAATTTTTTCTTAGTTTTGTTATCATCATTTGGTATCCCAAGTGTCCGGAATACGGTTTCTTATGTAACTCATTCATGATTAATTGTTTAAATTATTCTGAATGAGGTATGTATAACCGATTCTTATAAACTAATAAGTCTTCTAAAATTATGGAGTAAGTTGAGGATTTGTTTCCATTAACATCATTTTCTAACTGTTCTTTAATTTTTAGGTATTCTTCATCATTTTTAGTTGCATCTTTTATCAAATCTTAGATATATTTGTTTTATAACTACTAAAAGTAGCCGAACAATGTGGAATGGCATTCCGACTCAGGGCATCTACCACTTTGTTCCCTTCCCCTTTAATGTGTTTAATTTCAAAATATTACTCACTCAAGAAGGCTAACCACCTTGCTTGACGAGCATTTAAAATTTGTTGATCAAATAAGTATTCTAAGCTTATATTATAGGACATTAAAGTGAATTTTCTACTTATTAAGTAATGTCTTCACATCCTTAATGCATGTATTATGGAAGCTAGTTCTAAGTCATGTGTCGCATAGTTATGTTCATGTTGTTTAAGTTTTCTTCACTCATAACTTATTACATAATCCTCTTGCAATAGCATGCCACCTAACCCTTCTAAGCAGGAATCCGTACATACAACGAAGTCCTTGTACGTATCTACTATTCTTAGAATATGTGCGGTGGTTAGTAATTGTTTAAGTTTTTCAAAAATTTCTTGACATTTATTAGACCATATGAATTTGTTCCTTTATTTTGAAATGAACTTATCGGGTAAGAAATATTGGAGAACCCCTCAATGAACCTACGGTAGTTACCCGTGATCCCCATAAAGGATTGAATCCCGGTTACATCCTTAGGAACTGGCCAATCACTGATTGCCTTGATTTTATCTGGGTCTACAGAAATGCCTTCTTTAGATATTGCATGGCCTAGGTATTGAATTCTATCTTGAAAGAATTCGCATTTACTAAACTTCGCATACATTTTATGTTCTCTTAAGGTTTGTATGACTAACTTTAGGTGTTCTTTATGCTCCTCTTCATTTTTGGAATATATTAATATGTCATCAATAAACACTATTACAAACTTATCTAAGTATTTATGGAGGACGATGTTCATTAAACCCATGAACGTGGCTGGAGCATTGGTCAAGCCAAATGGTAAAACCAAGAACTCGTAATGCTCGTACCATGTTCTGAATGTAGTTTTATGAACATCCTCATCCTTAATTCTTACTTGATGGTACCTGGACCTTAAGTCAATTTTAGAGAATACCGTTGCTCCCCGTACTTGATCAAACATGTCATCGATGCAGGGAAGAGGGTATATGTTCTTAATTGTCATTTTGTTTAATTGTCTATTATCAATGCAAAGCCTTAGTGTGGCATCTTTCTTTTTAACAAACAAGACCGGTGCTCCCCATGGAGACATGCTCGGTCTTATATATTCCTTATCTATTAATTCTTGCAATTGTAATTTTAATTCTACCAGCTTGGGTGTGTTCATTCGATAAGGAGCCTTCTAGGTGGGTACTTCTCCTGGAACCAACTCAATGGTAAATTCAATATCCCTCTTCGAAGGTATTCCAGGTATCTCTTCTAGAAAAACATCTTTAAATTCATTTAAAAGAGGTAAATCCTCCAAACTAGGTTTCGATTTATCATCATTAGTTTCGGTGATGTTTACATCAAACAACCTACATCCTTTCCTAGCACACTTTTTCAATTGCAAGGAAGATATTTTTCTAGTAAGAACCTTTTTTGGAATCCCTCTAACCATTTTACTTTCACCATTTTCATCAATACAATTAAAAAAAATTTCAAAGCAATATAGCACAACTCTATGTTTTTCCAGCCAATCCATGCCAATTAATACATCATAAGATCCTAATGAAAAAATATTCAAAATCTACTTTTGTAATCAAATTTTGCATATGAAATTCACAACTAGAAATAAAGTTGGTTACTTTTCTTTTTGTTCCTGTGGCTAATTGCACTAACCATGACTTTTCGAAATCATATTTTTCTATCTTACATAAATCTACCAGTTTAGGAGAAATATAAGTTAACGTAGATCTGGAATCAATTAATATAGAAATAGGTTTAGAAAAGATCTTACCATCTACCTCAATCATGGAAGGTTGGTAATCTGCTTAATGATTGACCAAGGCGGCGCTAATCTGCGGCATGTTCTGAGAAACCTCTCTAATCGTGGTTGCTTCCTGGATGGTGTGAATATTCCGATTATCCTTCTTATTAGGACAGTCCTGATATAAATGACTCTCCTAATGGCCCCAACACTGCAAATGTTCTTTTTTTACTTCTTCTTTCTTTTTATTAAAGATATTATCTTTATACTCAACAATTCTCAAGGGTTGTTTATATTCAGTCCTTATTGTTGGTTGTCTATCTTTAAAATTATTTCTCTAGAAACCTTTATGTTTATTGAAAGGTTTGAATTCTCTTCTCTTAAAGTGACTTCCATATTTTTTCTTGAAGTTATAAGGATTTTCATTCTTACTCTTAGCTTGGTCATATGTTAATTTCGCCTCCTCATTGCTTCATACAAATTTTTTGGTTCATCAAACTCCAATTTGTCTGTATAAAAGTTAGGTAAGCAACCTAGAAATATCTGAATTTTAGGTTTTTCTTCGTTTAGGTAAGGTACATATCTTAACAAGGATAAGAATTTAGTACATAATTCATGCATAGACATGGATCCCAGTCTTAGCTCATAAAAATCCTTAGCTTTCCCCTCATAGTAATATTCTGAGAGGTATTCCATTTTAAATTCCTTTTTAAACCAGTTCCATCTTACTTTTCTATCATTAATTATTTTTTCTCTTTTTAAGTCCTGCCACCAAATCTCAGCATTTCCGAATAGATTAAAGATGACCATTTTTTCCTTCATAGAGTTGGAATAATTGTACACAGTAAATTTATTCCTCATCCCAGAGAGTCAAGCCTTAGCTTCTTCTCCATTTTTGACTTCGTCGTCAAAGGTAGGAGGATTTATTTTTCCAAATTCTCCTGTTAACTCATCTTTATATTTTCTTTTCTTCCTACGTATGCCCTCGGATCTATCACTAGAATCTTTTGATTCACTAGATATGAGGCTTCCGTCAGAAGAAGGATAGTCAGAGGATGATTTTTCTCATTTATGTTTCTTCTTATTTCTATCATCAGTTATCTCATTCAGTTTATAAAGTAAAGATTCATTTAAGTCTCCCTGGGTTTTTAGTACCCTCTCATGTTCAGTCTTAAATTTCATTAATTGGGTTTGTAGATCCTTTGCCGTTTGCAAAAATATCATTATTCACATTGTTATTCTCATCATTAAGTTTCACCCATACAGGTGGGGTAGGGGATCGTCTTCTGGCCATATCTTCCTGCAATTCAGTAACAAAAACTTTCTTCTATGCATGAAAGAAGAATAACATATAAACAAAATTAGTTTTCTCATAACACTTAGTGGACACCATAGGGCCAAGTGTCGTAATCTAATTTCTGATACCACACTGTAACGCTCCAAAAAATAAACTATTTTTTTTGGAAATCAAAACTTGCTAAAAACTACAATATTTAGAAATTTTCCCTCGAAATAAATTTGTTGCAATTCTTCAAACTATGATAGATGCCATTCACCAACTACTATAGAGTACAAGACTCAAATTGTTTTAATTTAGGCACAAATTATATATATATATATATATATATATATATATATATATTTCCTTTTGTACATCGAAACCACAATTACTAAATGTATAATTGTAACAACAATTTCCACTCATATTATTAATTTACACTTGATGTATTAAATCACATAAGTTACTTATAAGGCTAATGCTAATATAAAATATTATTTTCTTCCATCCAACCCTATAATTTATTGGATACGATGCCCAAATTAAGATCTTATGTTTTTAAACCATTTCAAAATTACCCCCAATAAATGAATTATGACCTACATGCTTTATATTTCTCACTACAAAGGAAATATTAATTTTTTTAAGGGTGATTCAAGTACATCATCGTGTGAAAAGAAATACCATTCATTCACATGTATATCTATATTAATCGGTGCCATGCTAGACTATTAAGATTTTCCCTTTCTAAATCTAGTTAAGATCCTTTGAATTAAATCATACCTATTACATTTCAAATTACCAATATATATATATAAACAAAAACCATAATAATAAGAAGAACCATGTTATCGACCTTTTCCCTACTAACCCATGATATACATCAATACCAACTCGATTCCATGCTCATATCCTTGGTTAGCTAGAGTTTGTTATAACATGGCACCGTTTTTTTTATGTTTATATATATATATATATAAATAAGTGTTAACCACATACTCACACTTATCATAGATAATGAGGGGAAAATAAATCGAGGATACCATTAAACAGAGATGGCAGAATAAGCCGAGCGGAAGTAAACCAAAGAAATTTTTTTGGGTAACTGCGTAGACCATCCTAACCCTAGCTAGTTCTATTTTACTTAGCGGGGCAACACACTTCGTGGAGAGAACTATTCGATTACTGCGGTCATTGATCCTAGCATGAGTTATATTTAACGTGCAAATCTTAAGGTCGTTAAGCTAAATCTATCCGATTTGATTTGCGGGTAGTAAAGAAAAGAAAAGAAAGACTTTAACGCAGATTACCCAAGTAAGCTGGGATTTTGACTAGAGATCAGCGATATATATTTAAACTTTAGTGCATAGAAGAAACACAGAGCTGCATATGAGTGGATCAAACTGTTTGTCATGAATGAAATGATACCACCATTCAAACTAGATAATATGATGAAACCGACGTACCTTTTCTCAGGTGCATATACGTCATCCTCGCTGCACCCTTGCAATTGCAACATGTGGAATTATTTATAACACTTTCATATCCTCACCAACTTTTTATTCTTCTCTTCATCTGGTAGGCCTTCAAAAACCTAGAAATAATACATAAGTTTCAATGCATATGAACAAATACTAAGTTTTATTTTCAAAGTGAATAACGCTGAGAGCCATTCAACAATAGTAAAAAAATAATAACATCATTTATTGTTAGTCAAGGCCCACATAAAAAATAATTGATATGTTAACATAATTACTAAACCTTTAAAATTCCCTCATGTCGAATGAGGATCTTGTCTGATGTTGATCCATATGATTTCCCATAGTTAAGATAATTGTATTGTTGGCTTTTATGATGGTGTTGGGTCTAGGAATTGTCCCGTTTTGGCCATCCTTATTACATCATTTTGCCCTGATTACATCCTATTTTCACAAGCCATATATATGTCTTTCCTCCAGATCAACCAATAATATTGACAGGTATAATTCATTATTGCTTTATTCATTTTATGCCTAAGATTGTTAAGGTTCTAGATTCTAGTCTTTGATTTATGCTAACTTGTGTGATTTCATTTAGTCAAAGTCTAAAGCACAGGTGTATCAACCAAATGGTGCCAGCTGTTAGACTTCAAGGTTCGATTCCTCATATTCCAAGAAACAACACATCCCTCCACGTGAAGCTGTAACAGGTCCCTGCTGAAACAGAACATAGCTGCAACAGACAGGTCGCATTCCATCTTGCTAAATCCGTTGATCCACTGATTGCTAGAGTAACAACATACTTCATGACTAACAGCTTCATTCAATACGGCTGCAATAGTTTAGCTGTAAATCCGCAGCATGAAGATCAGAGATATTCATTGCTGCACGATTTTAGTGGATCACGAACTGTATTCTCCATGTATAAATATGAGAAGGCTCTCGTAGCCTGGGGTTGGACAATTACTATTTTGTATAAGTTGTAACAGAGAGCTGAGACTATCGATTTCCATCATTAATATAAGAGCAGAGTTCTCCATTTCCGTGTCTTAATTTGTGGTGATTCACGGCGTCTCTGTCAGAAGGCCAAGGCCCGCCTTCTCACAGAGATAGCTGATTTAAGTAGGTAGATTAATCTAATTTCTTTTCTGTTGTGTGGTGTGGAATTATTTTAGATGTTACTGTTAGCTACAACAGAGGATTGATAACAGCATTTCCTTTGGTAGTTGTGATTGCGTCTTAAATAGCTGTAACTGTGTGGTGTGACAGTCGACTGTGTAGGTTAGTTCGATTTAATGCATGTGTGTTTTAATCACCTGTAACAGCCAAGCTTAGCTCCAATATCTTTCAGTCATTTATGCTTTCTACGATTTCCAGTAATTATCAGTTTTGAGTTCAAGCTTATGTTTAAGTTCTGGTTGCTATTGTATCTTCAATTGATTCATTAGAATAGGCAGATTGTGATTGAGTAACAGTAGCTACTGGATGGATCATTTTGGTAAAGATTAAATACTGTAGTTTGATAATTAGAGGTTTTAACTTCTTGCAAAAGTAATCTGGTTCAATTCTATTCTTAGATCAGTAACTGCTGCTAGGTTGATTTCCGTAGGAAGATAGCTATAATTGAATTCCTAGATGTGTGAATAGATTAGTTTTCTTTAAGGAATGAGGTTGGCATAGTAGATAGGTAGGATTATTATCTCCATTTAGTTAATCAACTGCTTGACATGTTTATGCATAGATTGTGCTTATTTCCATTGAAATAAAAGACCTACCCTGGGTTGACATTTTAAATCGAGCATCCTGTGTGTTAGTTGTAATTAATTGACATATAGGGTGACCAACATTTTGGCACCGCTGTCGGGGAATGGTAATTGGTAGACATAGTTAGTAGTTGGTTTAATTGATTTCATTTTGGTTTAATCATTTACAGCATGCATGAATACAAGAAAAACAAATCAGGAACCCCCTTTGAATACTAACATTGTAGGTGGAAGAGATCGAGGTCATAATACAAGTCAGGGAAGACACACATACATTGACGAAATAATTGCTAGAGCTGATTCTTCCACTAGACCACCGCGGAAATCTATAGGCAGGGGAAATTCTGTTCCTCCCAATCTTGAGAATTCAGCATCAACAGTGGAGAATACAACGGGGCCTTCAACTCCTGTTGCAGAAAATAAACCACCTGAAGATAAGGGAAGCGCTGTAGGAGCATCGAATAGGGAGGATATTTATCATATTAACATAATCATAGTTACTAAATAAGTGTGGTTGGAAACTCACTGACAAGCAGAGGAAGAGAGAAGGCGAGAGGAAGAAAGGAGGAAAGCAGAAGAAGCAAGGGCAGAGGAGAAGAACGTTAGGATGATCGTGAAGAGGAAGTGGAGGATCATCATCCTAGTAACACTGTGGTCACACTTGAACTCCCCATCCTCTAGACACCTAGAGCAGCTCCCATGAAAAATATTTCACCATCAATTCTCCCGAATTTTCATGGTAAGTCCTCTGAGGATCTTGATGAATTTATTTTTGAGTTCGATATCCTCTATCGTAGCTATGATTACAACTCCAATGCTCTCAGAAGCTGAAACTATTCCCAACCACCTTAAAAGGAAATGCTCTGCGCTGGTTCATGAGTCTAGGTCGTGAGACCATCACTACTTGGGATCAGATGAGACACACCTTCCTTTCTAAATATCAAGAATATTGCAGAACTAGAGATAGAAAGGAAGAACTGTTTAAAATGGTCCAGAAGGAAGAAGAGAGCCTGGAAGATTTTGTGGAAAGACTGTTGTACAATTTGCAGAGGTCTGGTCATACAACAATAGGAAAATATGTGCTTAAGATCATCCTACTAAGAGGAATTAGAGAGGATTGCTTAGATATGTTGAACTTGCTGGGAAAAGGGGACATTTCAAAAGATCCCTTTGATAAGATTATCGAGTTGTGTCGAAGGTATTCAAGAGGATCCTCTCGAACCAGCAAGCGGGACAAAGATCGAGATCAGGAGGTCTTCACTAGAACACAAAAGTCAGCTAGTGGAGGGGCCACCCGAGTAGAAATAGGCAACCTACTGGAGAATTTCAAAACTGATATGATGAGCTCCATTTCCTCAGAGCTAGATGTCTTGAGAGCTAAGCAGAGGCAAGCAGTAGAAGATTTGACACTTGGTGTATTCCGTCCTAAATGCAGAAAGAAGCACCCATTGAAGGAATGACTGTTGGACAAGGACGAAATATGTAGAATATGTGAGTTGGATCATGACACCAAGGAATGTCCCTCACTACCTAAAGTCAAAGCAATCCTGTAGGCATCCACTACAGATGTGGAACAAGCTTACTTTATTACACAACAGAAGAAACCTTGGCAGCCTCGCAATCAAGGTATGAATCAAGACCCATCATTTTTTATGAATCATATGAATGGAATGAATAATATGCATAATTTGAATACACAATTCCCTTCAAATTATTCCAACAACTAGTGGCATCCATCGCAGAACACAATGCAAAATCATAACTCTTGGACACCATGGTCCCCACAAACAAACCAACAAGCTCCTTGGAATCCAAACTGGATAAATTCTTACCAAGGAAATAACTTTTCTCATCATCAGACTCAGTATCAATAGTACCCTCCTCAACAGTATCCTAATCAACACTACCAGCAGCCACAACTACAATTCCAAAACAATGCCGCACCTATGAATGTAACACTTCAACCACAACTACCTGCACAACCTAACCCAAACTCGAATAATAAAATAGTTCACCAGTTTGAGATTGCCAACATGCCTGCGTATTCCATTTCCCAAGTCCCCTGCAATGATATACATTTACGATCAGGGAGGGCAGTGGAACCTATCATCACTGGGGATGTTCCATCCCCAGTGACTGAAACCAGAGTGAATCAACAATTCGAGAATATTGTTAACACAGCGATCCCCATTATTGAGGATGATGATACTCCTACTGATACAGTCGCTGAAACTATGGAAGTAGCACACGATGAATCATGAACTACACAGTCGATGAGAGAACCGCCATACCCTGAACGATTAGCCCTGCATAAAACAGTGGAGCAACCACGATTCAATCTCTTAAGGGAATTGAAAAATTTGTATGTAAAAATCCCACTGTTACAGGCCCTCCATGACGTTCCCATTTATGCCAAGACTGTTAGGGATCTATGTGTAAAGAAACCAAGAAGAAAACCTAGGGATCCTCCCACTGTTCATGTATTAAGAAAACTCTCCGAATTAATAATGGGAAAGACCCCTGTGGCAAAATATGACGATCCTGGAAACCCGACTGTTACAGTCCATATAGGAAACACACAGATCCCCAATGTATTGGTAGACCTAGGTGCGGCTATTAATGTTATGACCATAGAAACTATGAAGAAACTTGGACTCACTAACCTTCGCCCAACCCCTACTACTTTAGAACTTGCTGACAGATCAACAATTAAGCCTGAGGGAATCTTGGACGACCTGGTGATCTCAGTTGATTCGTAAGAATACCCCGCGGACTTATTGGTGTTACAGCTAAAGTCTCAGCTAGGGGGACACCCGCTAATCCTGGGAAGACCCTGGTTAGCCACAACTGATTCCTGTATCAGCTGCCGGTCAGGATCCATGACTGTCTCAGATGGAACTGAAATCAAAAGCCTGACTTTATATCCTCCAGCCTGACCAAGCTTAGAAACTGAAACTCCACTTTGGGTGGACTTGGAGGAGGAAGAAGGTGTTCAGCCATTACTAACGATAGGGAGAGCCTTAACTTTTAAGGATGAAACAGAAGATGATGCTATCAACAGTTTCATCAGTGAGCCCATGTTTGTCAAAAAGCATGTTTATCAGATTCTGGACAGTACATTAGACGAGAAAGAACAAGAAAATCTTACGAAAGAAACTCTAGCCAGTGGTACCACCATAATTCCAGTACTTAAGAATTCGAAAAGTGTCCCAGTTGAGATTGAGCCAGGGAAAACATTAAATATCAATCCAACCCTTGCGCCCAATGAGCTGGAACAGCTGACCACACTGCTGAAACAATGTAAAGGAGATTTCGCTTGGGAGTACACAGACATGAAGGGTATTCCTTCTAATATGTGTACCCATCACATTTATATTAAGAGCAACTCCCGGCCAGTGTGCCAACCACAACGAAGGATGAATCCAAACCTAAGGGACATAGTGAAAGAGGAAATCCAAAAAATTATGGAAGCATGGTTTATATACCCAATCTCGGACAGCGAGTGGGTTTCTCCACTTGTAATTGTACCCAAAAAGAATGGGAAATGGAGGGTCTGTGTGGACTACAGAGAATTAAACAAGGCAACGCAGAAAGACAACTTTCCCCTTCCTTTTATCGATCAAGTCCTTGATACCTTGTCTGGGAAAAAGTATTTTTCTTTTTTAGATGGCTTTAGTGGCTACAACCAAATCCAGATTGCTCCAGAAGATCAAGACAAAACCACTTTCACCTGTCCCTGGGGCACTTTTTATTACATGGTACTTCCTTTTGGATTGTGCAATGCACCAGCCACATTTCAAAGAGTAGTGATTGGACTCTTTTCGGAAACGGTAAATGACTGCATGGAGATTTTCATGGATGACTTCACTCCATATGGTAGTAGTTTCAAAGAAGCACTGAAAAATTTAGAGAAGGTTTTGAAACGTTGTGAACAGAGCCAGCTATCTTTAAGCACTGAAAAGTGCCATATGATGATGAGCGAAGGCATAGTTTTGGGACACTTCATCTCTTCTGATGGTATCTAGGTAGATCCCTAAAAAATTAAGGTAAATGAAAGTATACCAACTCTTGGAACACAAAAGGATGTATGTAGTTTCTTAGGGCATGCTGGGTATTATAGGAGATTCATAGAATTTTTTTCTAAACTTGCCTCTCCTTTATTTACCTTGTTGATGAAAGATGCACAATTCATTTGGAATGATGCATGCCAAACAGCATTCACAGAACTTAAGAAAAGGCTATCTACATCACCCATCTTACAAGGGCCCAACTGGGCTCTGGCTTTTCACATATCCTCAGATGCCTCAAACACTGCCATCGGAGCAGTTTTAGGACAGCAGGAAGGCCATGCCCCATATGCAATTTACTACATTAGGAAGAACTTGGCCCCTGCTGAATTGAACTACACTATCACCGAGAAGGAATTCCTTGCCATAGTCTATGCCATCAATAAATTTAGACATTATATTACTGGATACTCTACATTTGTGCACACTGATCATTCAGCCATAAAATACTCAATGAACAAACCAATCACAAATGCTAGAGTTACTAGATGGTTGTTACTGTTACAGGAATTTGATATCACAATTGTTGATAGACCAGGGAAGGAAAACGTTGTTGCAGATTTCTTATCTCGACTGACTCACAGTGATGAAAATTTACCAGTCGAAGATTCCTTCCTTGATGAACATTTATTCGCAGTATCAGCTCATTCCCCTTGGTATGCGGATATTGCTAATTTTTTGGCTACAGGTAAGCTTCCAGCACATCTATCGAAAAGAGAAAAGAGAAAAATTATATAACAAAGTGCTCGATACTGCTGGATCGATGGCCATCTTTTCTACACAGGTCTTGATCTGGAAATCAGAAAATGTGTAAGAGAAGATGAAATCTTCAGTGTTTTAAAAGCTTGCCATGACGAGCCCTGTGGGGGACACTTTGCTAACAAAAGGATAGGTCATAAGGTTTTAAGGATGGGATATTTTTGGCCTTCATTGTTTAGAGATGCAAAAAAATACGTTCAAGCTTGTGACAGCTGCCAGAGGATGGGCCAACTAAACAGATTAGATGAGATGCCTCTTCAGCCACAACTTGTGGTTGAACCTTTCGATAGATGGGCTCTAGACTTTGTAGGGCCTATCAAACCTCCCTCAAAACAGAAATTTCATATCTTGGTTTGCACACACTACATGACATAATGGGTAGAAGCTGTGGCCTTGGTCAAATCTAATGATCAGGCTGTGATTGATTTCCTATATGAAGAAATTTTTACTCGGTTTGGAGTACCCAAGGAAATCATTACAGATGGTGGACCACAGTTCGTGTCTCACAAATTGGAAGCACTGTTACAGAAATTTCATATTCAGCACAGAATAACCTCGCCATATCATCCACAGGCCAATGGCCAAGTGGAGAGCACAAACAAGGTCATCGAGGCTATTTTGACAAAAACAGTGAAAATCCATTGTAAGGATTGGGCTGAGAGACTTCCAGAGGGACTATGGGCCTATAGCACTACATGGCGTAACACCAGTGGTTTTTCCCCTTATGAGTTGGTGTATGGTAAGAATGTTGTTTTCCCAATTGAATTTGAAATCAGAACTTTGAAAACAGCTGTAGAAGCAAACCTTGATTTATCAAAAGCACAGAGGGACCGACTGAATCAGCTCAATGAGATGGATGAGAAGTGCGCAACTGCAGTACATCATACAACTTTAATCCAACAACAACGCTCCAAGTGGCATGATCGATTTATAAAGAAGAAAGTCTTCCGAGAAGGAGACTGGGTGTAACATCCTGCTATTTTCGTAAAAAATTAAAAGTTTTTAAATCAGCATTACATGTTAATAATTGTAAATGCGGAAATAATAAACGCTTATAAAGACAACATTAATTATCAAAGTCATTAACGCAGAAAAAAAATAAAAATTATTGAGACTCTTAACTAAAGACATTTTAATGACTGCGACACATCATACATCTGTTAAGATGCTTACGACATTGTTTTTATTTGTGTTAACTGTAACTCATGATATTTTGCGATAGAGTTTTATTGACTAGGTTCTAACAAATGCTTTTGATGGTGATGAAAGGGGTCCTGTGAGGTACCCTGAGGTTTACTTAGCTATGTTTAGCTAAGGCATTTGTACCTGTCCTCCTTGCGCAGATTCACAGGTAAGGATTTAAGCGACAAACAAGTGTTTTAAGACTAATTTTGTATTTCAAATAATCGTCAAACCTGGTGAAAACTCTTAAGTAGATCCTTGCTGTAGGTATGGGTATTTAATTCTCATATCTCGATGGCGTACTAGCTTATCAACAGTTCAATATTATTATTATCATGTCTTTCAATTGCTTTTTCATTGTTAAATCTATATAATCCATTCTAAATTATTAATATCATTATCCATTTATATTTTTATTGAAGATCTTGTGAATAACGTGCTTGTGATATGAATTAGCTTTTAAATTCATACCATCATGACTTAGACCTTGCCTATAGCCTTACACCTATCAATTTATTCTAGCAATACAAGATTGATACAAGGACTATAAAATCATACCCTATATATCTATACAATATTATAGAGGATGACTATGTGCAACATAAAAATAATTATGAAATATGCGTACAAACAAATGAATGCAATATTATTGTCATGTTATTATTTGAAAAGCATTACTATCAACACATTTTAACATAACCTAAGGATAACAATACAATGATACCTACAACTTTAACGTTGGCAATGAAATGATCGTGGGAGGATGCTAATCTGGTACTTCGCATGTTTCCACCTGTCGAATTCAAAACTTAGCATTTATGTCGCTCATAAAAGAAGTGAAGTGGAAAGCTTAGCTGGGTGTTATCCACGTGATTGAAATACAAATAGCAATCAAGAAAAAAACTGAGTTGTGCCATGCACTAGCTCTCGGTCTGCTGAATGGGCAACTTAGTAAGTGCAGCAATCAATGCGATATTAATTACGACGTTTGCTCGAACCTAACGTGCCTGACTGGAAGCTAGACCACCGTTGATCTTTACAAGATCTAGGGCTCGGAAGAAACCCTGGTCTTTCGATGGTAAGTAATGAGAAAGTCTTCCCCGGCCTTCATTTTGCGTTAGAGGGGATGGGAGAGGCCGACAGTACTTTAGCAATGTAGGGTTTGAAGTTTCACGGTTAGGAGGGTTCCTCCCTCAGTTTTGAACCCGTGACCTGAGAGGAGAGTGGAATGTTTCAGACTTTTAACCCTTCTAAGAGCCACGACACAGCCAGTGTGTTAGCAGGAGGGTTCTTCTATCAATTTTGGTTGACTGAATTCTATTGAAGTTCGATTCTTCATGTATTTAAAGTGGTTCCAAGGACATGAACATGTTGGTGATGTAACTGCTAACAGTCTTCGACATTTTACTGGTGTGGGTTAACTCGAGCCCGGATTTTCATGCTAAGGTAAGTTATCAATAATAGTAATCAATAATACTATAAATGTTCAATTCATTCCTACCTGTTCTTGTGATAAACCTCTTTACACTGGAACTGACAGGTACTACCTTGTTGGATGATTTCTATGGCAAAAGTTGGAAAGTGGATGCTGCGATAACCTCCGGGTAAGCCTCAGTGGTTCTTAAATACCTCGTAGGTGCCTTTGGCCAGGTTTAGCTAGTGATAAGAGTTGGAAACAAGATCTTCATCGAAGTAATGGCCGTGTTTTTTTTGTTTTTAAGATAAATAAAAAGTATGAGGATATCCCTCAGTCGTTTAGCTGTTGTTTGGCTCAGTAACGTTTCGCTGTAGCATTACAAACGTCTTTAAACAAGTTTTTACGCCATTGGATAAATAAGGGTACAGACACTAAATATTTTGGAAACTGGAAATGTCTTTTATGTAAACTCTGTTGAAGTTTTAATTATGAATTCGGCGCCTGAGAGTTGAGGTTTCCCTCGCTGCTTTGCACAAAGGCTCGTCTTGAATGAAATGTTACCATTTTGGTTAAAGTACAGTTTGATAATTTGTTAAAATGATTGTTAAGGTGTGCCGAACAACAATGGTTGTCTGTAGATAGTTGTTTCCTGTACTGCATCATCGTGGTTTGAAATTTAAGTTTTGAAATAAAAATTGGGTAAGGCTGGCCTCCATGTATTTGAAAAGGAAATGCCATAAGTTTCGATCTTGTTCCAAAGAGTGATAACCTTACTCTGTAGATTTTGCTTGCAACCTTACTTATAAAATAATCCTGAGAACTGGGCTATAACTTGCATATGCAAGGTTCCAAAACTGTGTAAGTTTCTTAATAGGATTGTGAACTATTTGTGATACTAAAACGTGAATTGCTCCTAAGTGATAAATAGTGTTTCACGATATTATTATTAGGAAATAAAATAGAGAATCAAATAAAATAAGGTGTTTAAGGTTTGGAAAATGTTTTTGCGTTTACTTCAGAAATTGTATCAATTAATGCTAGGAATGGCTTGATAAACGATTTGTTGAACTAAGCACTCAATAAGGTTTTAAAATCTAAAGTATACATAAAATACTAGGGTTTGATTCCAAAGTGAAAATATTTAAATTTAATGATTTCAAACAAATGTAAAAGTTAGTAAAGTATTAATAGGTGTTTACTTATCATTCATAAGTAAAATATCTGTATAGAGAATATTGCAATTGCTATTTATTTCTGGAATGCGAATGCTTAAAAATAATGGATTTATAATATTAAAATGCACAATATTACTGTACGAAACAATGGGATTTGAATTGGAAAATATAGAACTGAATAGAAATCAAGTTTTTCTCTTTTAATATGAAAATACAGATTGTTACTACCTGAAATAGATGGAATGGAAATGAAAAGACTAGATCTGTGCATAATTAAATTGTATTTTTCTTCATTTAAGAACTAGATGAATGCTATGCATCTGTTTACACTATATTGTATTATGTCCTGCATTTTAAACATTTGAAATGACAGAATTTAACAAGAACCCTACTGTATTCAACTTTTCAATCACTTGGCATTCATCCTATCTTTAATCTATTATAAACTACTCTTCTCTGTACTAGAGTACGGTGCAGAAAACAGCGTGAGGAAAAATACAGAGAAGGATTTCATTCTATCATTGTATTCAATCATTCAATCTTTAAAAATAAACATAATCCTTTTTAGAAAGTAAAAACAAGAATTAATAGAAGAACAAGTAGAACCTGAATGAGTAGATAAGTGGACAAACACCCAAGAAGCCTGTTCCACCCAACTTGCTCCTGAAAACAGCCAAGATGCTTGCCTTAGGACCCCCGAGCCTGTTCACTGAACCACCGGGAGGAAGAAACTTTAGAAACTTGGGTCCTCAACTTGCAGCAGAAATTAGTTTATCTAGTCTTAAAGACTCATCAGTCAAAGGGACCTGCACCATCACCTTTGGTTTTCCTTCTTAATAAATTTGTGGACTCATAATTGCACTCTCACATAGCCTCCTTATTCAAATCTCTCAGTCATCACCTAATGCACTTGAGGAATATTTCTACAGAAAATATTGTAAGAGCTGCTTGCTCAATTCGAATTGCCTTATGTAGGCTACCTAGGCCTTTTAGTGATTAACTGGTCATTAATGAGTTGCCTGCTCACTTCCCCCACCTGGGGAATAATGCCACAATTTTAGGGGTAGTTGTCCCATAACCAACAGCTAGTGGTGGAGTGCAAATGCTGCCATTTGTCCCATTCCTTCTACCAGCTTCCATTCCTCCTAGTGGGTCAGTGAACACTCTTGTAACAACTTTCTTGAGTGTTTGTCTCATTTTCTAATTTATTAAATAATAATAATAAGTCATTACAGTTATCTTTGACCAGCTTTGGTTATAATTACAAAAACTTTGTAATTATAATTTAACATAAAGTATTTTGCAAATAAAATGAATATCCTCAAAATTTGGGTAGGTGACATACACCCCCCCTTAAATCTCAACATCGTCCTCGATGTTGCTTTATTCACTCTCTGAGTGTTCCTGAAACAGAGTTGGGTATGCTGCCCGCATACTACTTTCCAACTCCCAGGTTGCCTCTATTGGGCTAAGGTGCTTCCATTGCACCTTTACCTACGCAATGGTGCGATTCTGGAGTAAAGTTTCCTTCCTTCGTAGGATACAGTCTGGTTCCACCGGAAAATCACCGTCTTGTTCCACCTGAACATCATTCCAATTTACAACATGAGTGGCATCGTGCACATATTTCTTTAACAATGAAACGTGAAAAACATTATGTATTTTGAGGTATGAGGGCAAGGCCAATTGATATGCCATGGGTCCAACCCTTGACAAAATTTCGAAAGGACCACAATACCTGGGTGCCAGTTTGGCACAACTTCCCAATTTCAAGGAACTCTTTTTCGACCTTACCTTAAGAAAAAAATGCTCACCAACCTGGAACTCTTTATGAGTTCTTCTAAGGTCTGCTTGACTTTTCTGCCTATCTTGGGCAGCTTTAAGAATGCTTTGTACCTGTTTCACAATTAGTTCTAACTCCTGCAACAATTCAGGTCCTGATATAACCCTATTAATTGGATCACCCCAAGAAACTGGTGTGTTACATTTCCTGCCATAAAGAATTTCAAACAGGCTAAGCCTGGCTGATGCATGGTAATGATTGTTATATGCAAATTCTGCTAAATGCAGATAGTCCTCCCATTTACCAGGCTAATCTTTAACATACATTCTTAGCACGTCCTCCAAAATCTGATTCACCCTTTCTGTCTGTCTGTCCATCTGTTTGAGGATGAAATGCGGTGCTAAAATTTAAGGTTGTATTCAACCCTTTAAACAAGGACCTCCAAAACTTTCCTGTAAACTTTGAGTCGCGGTCCGAAACTATTACCTTTGGTATCCTGTGCAGGCGAAAAACTGCTTCATGAAAATTTCTGCAATGTCTGGAGCCTTATGAGTAGTCTTTACAGGAATAAAATGTGTTTCTTTGCTAAGTTTATCCACTACCACCATGATGGAATCATTCTGTTTCTGATTCTTTGGTAACCCAGTGATAAAATCTATATTTATGATTTCTCATTTCCAGCTAGGTATAGGCAATGGCTATAGCAACCCAGTAGGATGCTGATGTTCCACCTTTACTTTTTGATAGTCAAAACACTTAGCTATATATTCTTCTACTTCATCCTTCATTTTGGGCCAATAGTATTCCTTTCGTAACATGGTGATGGTTTTCTGATAACTTGGATGACAAGAATAATGGCTTTTGTGCATCTCATCTAAAATTAGAATTTTTACAGCTGGTACATTGGGTACATACAATCTGTTTTTGTACAACAACAACCCATTTTCCTTCAAACTGTAATCTGCCATAGAATTTTCAGAACTGTTTTCTACTGTCCTTTCATGTAATTTTCTGTACTTTCCATCAGTCTTAATCCCTTCAAAAATCCGATTTTCCAAATCTATTGTGTATGTGCTGATGGCTGAAATAAAATTTATCCTTGCATTACGACTTAACAGGAATAAAATGTGTTGCTTTGCTAAGTTTATCCACTACCACCATGATGGAATCATTCTGTTTCTGATTATTTGGTAACCCAGTGATAAAATCTATACTTATGATTTCCCATTTCCAGCTAGGTATAGGCAATGGCTGTAGCAACCCAGTAGGATGCTGATGTTCCACCTTTACTTTTTGACAGTCAAAACACTTAGCTATATATTCTTCTACTTCATCCTTCATTTTGGGCCAATAGTATTCCTTTCGTAACATGGTGATGGTTTTCTGATAACTTGGATGACAAGAATAATGGCTTTTGTGCATCTCATCTAAAATCGGAATTTTTACTACTGGTACATTGGGTACATACAATCTGTTTTTGTACAACAGCAACCCATTTTCCTTCAAACTATAATCTGCCATAGAATTTTTAGAACTGTTTTCTGCTATCCTTTCATGTAATTTTCTGTACTCTCCATCAGTATTAATCCCTTCAAAAATACGATTTTCCAAATCTGTTGTGTATGTACTGATGGCTGAAATAAAATTTATCCTTGCATTACGACTTAACACATCAGCAACCTTGTTCTCTTTCCCTTTAATGTGCTGAATTTCAAAGTTGTATTCACTTAGAAAAGTTAGCCATCTAGCTTGTCTAGCATTCAGATTTGTTTGATCTAGTAAATATTTTAGCCCCATGTTATCTGTCATTAAGGTAAATTTTCTGCCAATAAGATGGTGACGCCACATTTTCAGAGCATGAATTATTGCTAATAATTCCAGATCATAAGTAGAGTAATTTTTCTTATGTATTTTCAGTTTTCTAGACTCGTATGCAACAGCATGTCGTTCTTGTGTTAGGACTCCTCCAAGTCTGTCATTACATGCGTCTGTGCATACTATAAAATCCTTACTAGGATGTGCAATCCTCAAAATAGGTGTTGTAGTCAGTAATTCTTTCAACCTTTTAAAACTGTCTGCACACTTTTGATCCCATATGAACTTCTTTCCCTTCTTCTGCAAGGACGTTATGGGGTTTGCAATCTTTGAAAACCCTTCAATGAATTTTTTGTAATACCCAGTAATACCCATAAATGATCGTACATTCGACACATCTTTAGGGATCGTCCATTCATTAATGGCTTTTATCTTAGCGGGGTCAACTGAAATTCCAGATTATGTGTTCTAGGTACTGGATCTTGTCTTTGTAAAAATCACACTTACTGAACTTAGCATATAACTGGTGATCTCTCAAAACTTGCAGAATGATACACAGATGTTCATCATGCTCTTCCTTGCTCTTAGAATATACTAAAATATCATCGATAAACACAACGGTGAATTTATCCAAGTATTTGTGCAAACTTTTATTCATTAGGCACATAAATACTGCTGGGGCATTAGTCAATCCAAACGGCATGACCACAAACTCACAATGTCCATATTGAGTTCTAAAGGCTATTTTGAAAATGTCTTCATCCTTCACGCGAACTTGATGATATCCTGACCGTAAATTAATCTTTGAGAATATCGTTGATCCTCATAGCTGATCAAATAGATCATCAATGCGGGGAAACGGGTATCTATTCTTGATCGTCATTTTATTCAATTGACGATAATCTATGCAAAGTCTTAAGGTGCCATCTTTCTTCTTAACAAAAATGATCGGTGCTCCCCAAGGGGACACAATGGTTCTTATATACTTTTTTCAATCAGTTCTTTCAACTGAGATTTCAACTCATTCAACTCTAGTATATTCATCCTATATGGAGCTTTGGAATTTGGCACTACACCTGGTATTAACTCAATAGTAAAATCTAGATCTCTTTTAGGAGGTAATCCTGGAATCTCTTCAGGAAACACATCTTGAAAATCATTTAAGACAGGTATGTCTTCTAATTTCAGTTTGTCTTCTATAATACTTAACTGCTCATTTACTACATTTACCGCAAACATTTGACATCCCTTTCTGATTGCTTTCTTTACTTGCATAGCTGAAATCTGTCTAAGTGATGTCTTTCTTGGAATGCCTTTTACTTCTACTATTTCTCCTTCATCGTTTATACATGTAAAACTCTTCTCATAGCAATTCAGAATGACATGATGGGTTTCTAACCAGTCCATATGGATTAAGATATCATATGATCCTAAAGGCAAAACATTTAACTTAATCTGTGTTTTTAGTTGATTCATAGATAAAACATAGCTTTCCACGAAATCAGAAACTTTTCTTTTTGTTCCTATTGCTAGTCTAACTAACCAGGATTTATTGAATTTTTCTGTTTTCAACTTAAAACTTTCTACAATAGCTTATAACTCAGACTAGCACCAGGATCAATCAAAATAGAAACTGGATGGTTTTGTAGCATACCTTCAACCTATACCATTGAGACTTAGTGTTCTGCTTGCCGATTGTCTAGTGCTGCATTAATTCTGGGTACTTCTCGTGCCAAATCTCCTACTGTAGCTTCAGCTTGTATGGAATGAATATGGTTGGATATCCGCTTCCTAAGGGGACAGTCTGAAGCATAGTGAGGACCTTGACACTCAAAACATTTTATAGGTGGCTTCTAGTCATTGGTTCTGGCAACATTGGGAGCATTTCTCGGAGCTGTAAATTTATACTGCTGAGTATTCCTGGGATTGTTCCCTTGAAAATTTCGATTCTAAATTTTTTTCTTTTGGAAACCAGAATTTCCACTAAACCTGAAATTTTTCTTTTTCAGTTCAACATTATTGGGTTTATGATTTTTCCAGCTAGATACCCCTTCTCTTTTCTTGTTCTGATCAAACCAAAAAGTTGCTTTCATCATGGCTTCTTCTAATGTCTTTGGGCTATCGTACTCTATTCTGTCCTTGATGCTGAAGGGTAGACAACTTTAAATCTTCGGTTTTTCTTCCACCAGGTATGGCACATATCTCAGCAAATTTAGAAACTTGTTGTTCAGCTCTTTCATGTTCATCGTTCCCAGCTTTAAATCATAGTCTTCTTTGGATTTTTCTTCATAATACTGCTCAGATAAGAATTTCTTTTTGAAGTATCTTTTAAAAGTAATCCAACTCACATCTTTATCCTTTATCCCTTTTACTCTTTTGAGGTCTTGCCACCAAATGTCTTCCTTCCTAGTTAGATTATAAATTGCCATTTTTTCCTTTAAGGATTCTTAGTAATCATAGATCTGAAAATACTTTTTCATGTCGGACAACCATGCCTCATCTGTCTCTCCTTTCTCAGTTTCACCATTTAAAGTTGGGGGTTTGATTTTCTTGAACTCCCCAGATATCTATTCATATTGTTTATGGCTTTTTCTCTTTGGCTTGAAACCTCCTTCACTGCTATCACTAGAATAGTCACATTTATTTTTACGTGGATGTTTGGCAGTTCCTGATGATGTGGAGCTGTTGTTTACATCATCTATTTTTACTTGCTTACTCTTGCCCCCATAAGATGAGTCTTCAATCCTGGAAGTATGTTCAACTTCTCTATCCCGTTCATTTGTTGGGCAATGATCGAACAGTACTTGATTTAATTCCTCTTGTGCTCTCAGAATTCTCTCATTGTCCTGCTTTACTGATCTTATCTCTGCTTTCAACTCTTGAAAAGCACGTAATAGTTCTGATGAATTGTCATTCAGATTGCCATGGACTTCTCTTTCAAATTGTTGTCCCGTACTATGGCTGTTTGGTGGAAATCTGTCCTCTATACGTTCAGCTGATCCTTCCATACTTGTAACTTAAAAACAATTTTTTGTATACCACAAAATAATTTAAACTTGAGTTAGTTAAGAATTTCGCAGTCATAAAATTCTGTTGCATGTTTCTTGGACCTTTTTAGGCCTAGAGTTTGAACATGAGCTCTGATACCACATGTAACATCCCGTTACTTTCGTAAAAATTTAAATCAGCATTACATGTTAATAATTGTAAATGCGGAAATAATAAACGCTTATAAAGACAACATTAATTATCAAAGTCATTAACGCAGAAAACAAATAATTATTGAGACTCTTAACTAAAGACATTTTAACGACTGCGACACATCATACTTCTGTTAAGATGCTTACAACATTGTTTTTATTTGTGTTAACTGTAACTCATAATATTTTGCGATAGAGTTTTATTGACTAGGTTCTAAAAGTTGCTTTTGATGGTGATGAAAGGGGTCCTGCGAGGTACCCTGAGTTTTACTTAGCTATGTTTAGCTAAGGCATTTGTACCTATCCTCCTTTCCCAGATTCACAGGTAAGGATTTAAGCGACAAACAAGTGTTTTAAGACTAATTTTGTATTTCAAATAATCGTCAAACCTGGTGAAAACTCTTAAGTAGATCCTTGCTGCAGGTATGGGTATTTTATTCTCACATCTCGATGGCATACTAGCTTATCAACAGTTCAATATTATTATTATCATGTCTTTCAATTGCTTTTTCATTGTTAAATCTATATAATCCATTCTAAATGATTAATATCATTATCATTAAAGTGGTGATACCAGTATCCATTTATATTTTTATTGAAGAACTTGTGAATAACGTGCTTGTGATATGAATTAGCTTTTAAATTCATACCATCATGACTTAGACCTTGCCTATAGCCTTACACCTATCAATTTATTCTAGCAATACAAGATTGATACAAGGACTATAAAATCATACCCTATATATCTATACAATATTATAGAGGATGACTATGTGCATCATTAAAAATAATTATGAAATATACATACCAACAAATGAATGCAATATTATTGTCATGTTATTATTTGAAAAGCATTACTATCGACACATTTTAACATAACCTAAGGATAACAATACAATGATACCTACAACTTTAACATTGGTAATGAAACGATCGTGGAAGGATGCTAATCTGGTACTTGGCATGTTTCTAGCTATCAAATTCAAGATTTAGCATTTACGTCGCTCATAAAAGAAGTGAAGTGGAAAGCTTAGTTGGGTGGTATCCACGTGATTGAAATACAAATAACAATCAAGAAAAAAACTGAGTTGTGCCATGCACTAGCTCTCGGTTTGCTGAATGGGAAACTTAGTAAGTGCAGCAATCAATGCGATATTAATTACGACGTTTCCTCAAACCTAACGTGCCTGACTGGAAGCTAGACCACCGTTGATCTTTACAAGATCTAGGGCTCGGAAGAAACCCTAGTCTTTCGATGGTAAGTAATGAGATAGTATTCCCCGGCCTTCATTTTGCATTAGAGGGGATGGGAGAGGCCGACAGTACTTCAACAATGCAAGGTTTGAAGTTTCACGGTTAGGAGGGTTCCTCCCTCAGTTTCGAACCCATGACCTAAGAGGAGAGTGGAATGTTTCAGACTTTTAACCCTTGTAAGATCCACAACACAGCTAGTGTGTTAGCAGGAGGGTTCTTCTATCAATTTTGGTTGAGTGAATTCTTTTGAAGTTCAATTCTTCATGTATTTAAAGTGGTTCCAAGGACATGAACCTGTTAGTGCTGTAACTGCTAACAATCTTCGACGTTTTATTGGTGTGGGTTAACTCGAGCCTGGATTTTCGTGCTAAGGAAAGTTCTCAATAATAGTAATCAATAATACTATAAATGTTCAATTCATTCCTACTTGTTCTTGTGATAACCCTCTTTACACTGGAACAGATAGGTACTACCTTGTTGGATGATTTCTATGGCAAAAGTTGGAAAGTGGATGCTGCGATAACCTCTGGGTAAGCTTCGGTGGTTCTTAAATACCTTGTAGGTACCTTTGGCTAGGTTTAGCTGGTGATGAGAGTTGGAAACAAGATCTTCGTCGAAGTAATGGTCGTGTTTTTTTTGTTTTTAAGTTAAATAAAAAGTATGAGGATATCCCTCAGTCGTTTAGCTGTTGTTTGGCTCAGTAATGTTTTGCTGTAGCATTACAAACGTCTTTAAACAAGTTTTTACGCCATTGGATAAATAAGGGTACAAACCCTAAATATTTTGGAAACTGGAAATGCCTTTTATGTAAACTCTTTTGAAGTTTTAATTATGAATACGACGCCTGAGAGTTGAGGTTTCGCTCTCTCCTTTGCACAAAGGCTCGTCTTGAATGAAATGTTACCATTTTGGTTAAGTACGGTTTGATAATTTGTTAAAATGATTGTTAAGGCGTGCCGAACAACAATGGTTGTCTGTAGATAGTTGTTTCCTGTACTGCATCATCGTGGTTTGAAATTTAAGTTTTGAAATAATGATTGGGTAAGGCTGGCCTTTGTGTATTTGAAAAGGAAATGCCATAAGTTTTGATCTTGTTCCAAAGAGTGATAACCTTACTCTGTAGATTTTGCTTGCAACCTTACTTATAAAATAATACCGAGAACTGAGCTATAACTTGCGTATGCAAGGTTCTGAAACTGTGTAAGTTTCTTAATAGGATTGTGAACTATTTGTTAAGTCTTGATACTAAAACTTGAATTGCTCCTAAGTGATAAATAGTGTTTCACGATATTATTATTAGGAAATAAAATAAGGTGTTTAGGGTTTGGAAAACGTTTTTGCGTTAACTCCAGAAATCGTATCAATTAATGCCAGGAATGGCTTGATAAACGACTTGTTGAACTAATCACTCAATATGGTTTTAAAATCTAAAGTATACATAAAATCCTAGGGTTTGATTCCAAAGCGAAAAAATTTAAATTTAATGATTTCAAACAAATGTAAAAGTTAGTAAAGTATTAATAGTTGTTTACTTATCATTCGTAAGTAAAATCTCTGTATAGAGAATATTGCAGTTGCTATTTATTTATGGAATGTGAATGCTTAAAAATAATGGATTTATAATATTAAAATGCACAGTATTATTGTACGAAACAATGGGATTTGAATTGGAAAATATAGAACTGAACATAAATCAAGTGTTTCTCTTTTAATATGAAAATACAGATTGTTACTACCTGAAACAAATGGAACGAAAATGAAAAGACTAGATCTGTGCAGAATTAAATTGTATTTTTCTTCATTTAAGAACTAGATGAATGCTATGCATCTGTTTACACTATACTGTATTATGTCATGCGTTTTAAACATTTGAAATGATAGAATTTAACAAGAACCGTACTGTATTCATCTTTTCAATCACTTGGCATTCAACCTATCTTTAATCTATTCTAAACTACTCTTCTCTGTACTAGAGTACGATGCAGAAAACAACATGAGGAAAAATACAGAGAAGGATTTCATTCTATCATTTTATTCAATCATTCAATCTTTAAAAAGAAACATAATCCCTTTCAGAAAGTAAAAACAAGAATTAACAGAAGAACAAGTAGAACCTGAACCAATAGATAAGTGGACAAACACCCAAGAAGCCTGTTCCACCCAACCTGCTCATGAAAGCGGTCAAGATGCCTGCCTTAGGACCCCCAAGCCTGTTCACTGAACCACCAGGAGGAAGAAACTTTAGAAACTTGGGTCCTCAACTTGCAGCAGAAATTAGTTTATCTAGTCTCAAAGACTCAGCAGTCAAAGGGACCTGTACCAGCACCTCTGGTTTTCCTTCTCAATAAATTTGCAAAATCACAATTGCACTCTCACATAGCCTCCCTATTTGAATCTCTAAGTCATCACCTAATGCACTTGAGGAATATTTCTGCAGAATATATTGTAAGAGCTACCTGCTCAATTCGAATTGCCTTATGTAGGCTGCCTAGGCCTTTTAGTGATTAACTGGTCATTAATGAGTTGCATGCTCACTTCCCCCACCTGGGGAATAATGCCACAATTTTAGGGGTAGTTGTCCCATAACCAACAGCTAGTGGTGGAGTGCAAATGATGCCATCTGTCCCATGCCTTCTA
Source organism: Larix kaempferi (assembly GCA_027924585.1). Lineage (NCBI taxonomy): Eukaryota > Viridiplantae > Streptophyta > Pinopsida > Pinales > Pinaceae > Larix > Larix kaempferi. The sequence goes on from BSBM01000727.1 coordinate 4,765,121, forward strand.
GCATCTTCCATTCCTCCTAGTGGGTCAGTGAACACTCTTGTAACAACTTTCTTGAGTGCTTGTCTCCTTTTCTAATTTATCAAATAATAATAATAAGTCATTACAGTTATATTTGACCAGCTTTGGTCATAATTACAAAAACTGTGTAATTATAATTTAACATAAAGTATTTTGAAAATAAAATAAATATCCTCAAAATTTGGGTAGGTGACACTGGGCTCTGTTGTACGATTCAGGGTTTAAGAGGGATTTTAAAGGCAAGTTACGCACCCGTTGGCTGGGCCCCTATCAGATAGATCAGGTATTTGATACAGGAATAGTTCGGTTGATCACCATCGATGAAAACAAGACACCATTACTTGCAAATGGTCATCGGCTGCGACTGTATCACAAACCGATCTCAAGGGATGCCTTCGTTTCACATGTTGCAGCTGATCCAAAATATCAGTTAACGCAAGGCAGGGATTTTTCTCAACCCCTGTGAATTCTTAAGAACTGCAATTTCCACACATACTTTGTACATAAATAATTGTTTCTTTTTCATTCTGTATTTTATCTATTTTGCATTTTGCATTTGATCAAATTTTGTTTTGAAGAACTGTGTGCAGGAATTAATTAGAGGAGCAGCAGTCGTGATTGGCCCAGATGACTGCAGGCACCTTACGTTGTTTTCCTGATCGAATAAAGCTATTTGAAGATGGATGATTCGTTGGCTTTCAGAAGCCAACTACAAAAATCGCCTATTACTCCATTCTGCACAACTACGACTCCTTACCTTGCTCATTTTCCCGAATTCCGCAGCTGCGACTCCGCCATTTTTCAACCATTTTTTTCAATTTTAGTAGCTGCGACTCTGCTACTTTCTCCCATTCCGCCAAGTTTAGCATCTGCGAATCTGCTACTTTTTCCCATTCCACCAATTTTGGAAGCTATTACTCCACTATTTTCATTCATTTCACCTTTTTCCGTACAGGTGTGACTCCGCTACTTTTGCCCATTCTGCCAAATTCTGCATCTGTGACTCCGCCATTTTTTATTTCCATTTTGCTTTTTCCCATACAGTTGCGACTCTGCTACTTTGACCTTTTCCGCCAAATTTCACAGCTGTGACTCTGCCATTTTTCCTGCTCTCCGAATGATGCCGCCAATAATGATTCAATCGGTCGTCAGTTTAAATTGCTTGCTCCAGAAGATCCAATCATAGTCCGCCACAAAGAAAACTATTGGGATGTTTTGGGTATCTATCAGCTCAGGTGGCGGTGGCCACATCACTTTAGCACATGCGCATTTATTCTCTTTTTAATGGGGGTGATGAAAAAGGAAGATTTTGATGATTCATTCATGGCTGAACGCATAACGTAAAGGTACGGATTCAGACCTTGTACATGATTTGGCAGGAAATTAAATACGGTAATAATGATTATGCATTGTCTTAGCCTTCGATTAGCGAGCCCGTACCATTCAACCACTAGGGAATGTGTTAGAGTCACGTTTGTATCTATTAAATTCCCGGCACCTTACCCGATTCGTACCGAAATGCCCCAATTATGCCAATTTTGCATAACTGTCTCATCTCACTGGGATTTCATACCTGTGCCGACTTTCCTAAAATACCCAATTTCAAATTCCAACGATTCCTTGCATGTTCGTATGCTGCAACTCCCATGTCTAGACTGGTAATTGTTGTATTCGTTCAGAATTTTGAGGAGAGGTTGATATGGGTAACCCAGTCCGGCATGAACCCGTGAATACGGAAGCTGTGCGCGCTAATGCGAAAGTTCTTAACATTTTCACAGCAGCAGGTTGGATGGAATATTTTGAATGGTTGAACGGTTTCCACACAGAAACCGCATTACAATTTGCCCTTAATCTGACTGATACTCACTCTGAGGTCAGAGGACTGTGCATGGATGTTACAAAAGAAATTATAGCAGAAGTTACTGGCTTACCTCGCGTTGGAAAGAAATCATTTGGACGGAAGGCACATAATGCAAATACTGTGAGAGAATTTTTGGCAATCAGGGAGAGTATTTGTCCAAAGAGCCATGGGGTAGAATTGGCATCATTACCACAACCCTAGGATCAAGTAGCGGTCTTTGTGAAGAAATATATCTCTTGTGAAGGTAGGTATCGAACAATTTCCTCCTCTGAAATTCCCTTATTGTCTCACTTACGCCATGGAAATTTAGTAAATATGTCATTTTATCTTTATAAAGCCCTACAAACAATGGTTGGATATGCAAAAACATCCCAACACCCAGTTTCCTCCCTTACCAATCACGGCCTAATTAAATTGTTAGTCTTGAGGGCCCTTGCACGCCACAATTTAACCTGGGAGCAATCTCTTACTGGGGTTGGGGCAATTAGAGAACCTGCATTAGAAGTGGGGGGTATTGGAGCAGGATACGAGGACTGGAGTTCCTCAAATCTAGTTGGGGGGGAGGTTGGAGCATCAAGAAACCAGACTGAGAAAAAGGAGGTAGAAATGGGGGAAGCTGCAACAGTTGCTGAAGAAACAATGATGGAAGCCATGGCACAGGAGGTAGTGACACAAGAAGCTGAAACTAGAGCAACTGTTAAAGTTGCGACAGTAGAAGCTGCAGATGCAAAAGTAGAAATTCAGGAGGAAGAGTATTAGACAGAACCAACAGGAGGAGGAAATGTGGAAGTTTTGGATGTTGTGTCCTCTCCTGAGATAAGGGGGACCATTATTGAAGAGGAGAAGACTAAAGAAAAGACCCATGTGTCAAAGAAATGAAGAAAAAGTCCAAATACCAAGGGTCAGACATCTACTGTAGTAAAGAAAAGAAAAACCAAAGCTGTCACAGCATTAGTAGCAGTAGGCAGTGAAGAACACCTAGCGGGAATGGTGAGGAAAATAAAGACTAGATAGACTGTAACAACAGAAGTAGCTGTAATAGTAGAAGTAGCAGGAACAACAGAGACAATAGAAGCAATTAGGACAGAATTTGAATTACCTATGACTGAGGTATCACCTGTAACTGGGGTAGATATAGAAATTCCCATGTTAAACCCCAAGTCACCTGCTGCTACACAGGAACCTCCCATAATAGAACCCCAAATTGAAAATCTCCTGTTTGAAAATGAATTATTAAAAGAGGAGGTGAAGACACTGCGGACTGAGTTGGAAAGATGGAAGGAAACAGCTGGGAAACAAGCAGAAAAAAAATTTAAACACATTATTGGATGCTGCGAATTTATTAGAAAATTCATCTGTTGCATTGGAAAATGAGGAGCAAGGAGAGATTGTTTTCCCAGAGTGTGGAGACATATTCTTTGCAGCAGGACACAGAGTTATGGTGTTGGGACCTGTATCACAAAAGCATGCACAGATAGAGAAGGAGGAAGAAAAAGCACCAGAAATAGAATTGATGGGGCAAAATGGGCCAAAAATTGAAGTGATCCCTGATTTGAATATAGAAGATGAAACAGTGCAGTCCCAGCCATCAGGGGATACTGAATTACTTCAGGACCAGTCTCATCAGTCAGAGGGATTTGAGATAACCCAGGAACAATCTCAGCAGTTAGAAGAAATTGAAAGGCAGGGGGCTGTTACACAAGAACTAGCACCCTTGAAAATATATAGTGAAGTTGCAACTCAGATTAAGATGGCTGAGGTTGAAGTGGAAAAAGGGGATGTTGTCACACAAGAACCAGCATTCCTAAAAACATTTGCTGAGATTGCAACACAGACCGAGGTTGTTGAGGTTGGTACTCAGGTAGAAAGTGTTGTTGCACAAGAACCAGTACTCTCAAAATTATCCCTTGATCTAGTAAAACAGATTGAAGCTGAGGAGGTTGAGGTACAAAAAGAAGATGCTGTTACGCAAAAACCAGCATCCCCAAAATCAATTTCTAAGATTGCATTACAGGAACAGGCCACTGCAACACCAATGGAGTATGAAAATGTTACACTGCCAAAGCAAAATGAGGAATCTGGTACAGTAGGGGACAAGGTAGAAATACAGCTTTCTCAGGAAGTCATTGATCTAGACTCTGATGATGAAAAGGATATGGAGGATAGGAGAATTCAACAGTTAGAGAAGAAGATTCTCTGGCTGAATCTTGAGTTAGAAAAATGGCGGAAATACATTTCTCAGTGCAGGACAGGGATGATTTGTCTTCAGGAGCATAGGAATACCATCAGGGAGTTGAGAGAAAAGTGGGTTGAGGAGCTATTCTTCCAGAGAATCTGGTGGGAAAATTTTCAAAAGAAGTTGGAAGAATTGCAGAAGCTTAAGTCCCTGCAACAAGAAAAAGACCAAATGTATACTCTTTCCCTAGAATTACTGAGTTGCAGGGCTCCATCCCCTTCTTACCCTGTCTTTCTCCACGAGTAGACAACTTTATTTAAATTGAGGGCTCTGAAGGAAGGGAGATCATTTAATCTAGCAACAGCTGCCCAGTTTTTAGAAACTTTTCTAAAAAGTGATTTTGAGGATCAACATTTGTTGTTTGAATTATATTTACATGATAGGGATTGTTACATTGACTCTCCTTCCAACCCTTTGCCCTGTTTGGAGGATGTTCAGCTAAGGGCATTTTCCCCTTTTGTCATCAACCATGTAAAATGGCGAGATGCTTTCCAAACTATCACAAAGAATGAGGCGTCTACTCTCTGGATTAGGGGTGAGCCTCGGGATCCAAGAGAACTCATAGCAAATCATGCTGGATCTCTCAGGGTTCCTGAAATTTCCCAATACTTTTAAAGTTTGTGATGGAAAATCCTCACTACTTGTGTCTCGATGATTCTCAATATGTAGCAGTCTGCTCTAAAGGGTAGTAAATATAGATGGCTACATTCTTCTTCATCATTGAAGGAAGGGGACCCATACTGCTTTGAGAATTTCAAGCAAGCCTTGACAAGGGTTCCTAGATATGTGCAGTGTATGGAGAAATGCAGGCCTTGGTGGATTGGATTAAAATTCAGATTCCCCCTCATATGGCTGTCTGTGAGTCCTTACAGGAACATCTATGCCTTGAATGAAGAATAAGAGAAGCTATGTTGGGAGAAATGGACAGCCTGCTTTGGGTTTGTGCCTCATGGGGAAACACCAGAATTTTCCTACAATCTCACCAATCTTCACCCATACAACTCAGACTCAGATTCAGACTAGTGGAGGTTGTTGCATGAGGACATGCAATCAGATAGTTGGGGGGAGATGTTGGGTCCATGAATTGTCCCATTTTGGCCATCCTTATTACATCATTTTGCCATGATTACATCCTATTTTCACAAGCCATATATATGCCATTCCTCTATATCAATCAATAATATTGACAGGTATAATTCATTATTGCTTTGTTCATTTTATGCCTAAAATTGTTAAGGTTCTAGATTCTAGTCTTTGATTTATGCTAACTTGTGTGATTTCATTTAGTCAAAGTCTAAAGCACTGGTGTATCAGCCAAATGGTGCCAGCTGTTACTCTTCAAGGACCGATTCCTCATATTCCAAGCAACATCGCATCCCTCCACGTGAAGCTGTAACAGGTCCCCGCTGAAACAAAACATAGCCGCAACAGACAGTTCGCATTCCAGCTTGCTAAATCCGTTGATCCACTGATTGCTAGAGTAACAACATACTTCATGACTAACAGCTTCATTCAATACGGATGTAACATTTTAGCTGTAACTCCGCAACATGAAGATCAGAGATCTTCATTGCTGCATGATTTTAGTGGATCACGAACTGTATTCTCCATGTATAAATATGATAAGGCTCTCGTAGCCTCGGGTTGGACAATTACTATTTTGTATAAGCTGTAACAGAGAGTTGAGACTGCCGATTTCCATCATTAATATAAGAGCAGAGTTATTCATTTTTGTGTCTTAATTTGTGGTGATTCACAACGTCTCTGTTAGAAGGCCAGGGCCCGCCTTATCACAGAGATAGTCGATTTAAGTAGGTAGATTAATCTAGTTTCTTTTCTGTTGTGTGGTGTGGAATTATTTTAGATGTTACTGTTACCTGCAACAGAGGATTGATAACAACATTTCCTTTGGTAGTTGTGATTGTGTCTTGAATAGCTGTAACTGTGTGGTGTGACAGTCGATTGTGTAGGTTAGTTCGATTTAGTGCATGTGTGTTTTAATCAGCTGTAACAGCCAAGCTCAGCTCCAATATCTTTTAGTCATTTATGCTTTCTAGGATTTCCAGTAATTATCAATTTCGAGCTCAAGCTTATGTTTAAGTTCTAGTTGTTGTTGTATCTTCAATTGATCCATTAGAATCGGCAGATTGTGATTGAGTAACAGTAGCTACTAGATGGATCATTTTGGTAAAGATTGAATACTATAGTTTGATAATTAGAGGTTTTAACTTCTTACAAAAGTAATCTAGTTCAATTCTATTCTTAGATCAATAACTATTGCTAGGTTGATTTCCGTAGAAAGATAGCTGTAATTGAATTCCTAGATGTGTGAGTAGATTAGTTTTCTTTAAGGAATGAGGTTGGATGAGCAGATAGGTAGGATTATTATCTCCATTTAGTTAATCAACTGCTTGACATGTTTATGCATAGATTGTGCTTATTGCCATTGAAATAAAAGACCTACCCTGGGTTGACATTTTATATTGAGCATCCTGTGTGTTAGTTGTAATTAATTGATATATAGGGTGACCAACATATGGTATGATTCTCCTGGCTTACATGGAACACCAATTTTCTCCATCTCCTCCCAAATTTGAACAAATTTTGTTTTATCCGTGCCTCTAGTTGGATGTGCCTTGTCATAATCTTGTGCAATTCTTTGAATTTAAAGAAACATATTCAAAATTGTTCTGATCCCAGCATGATGAGAACAATATACAAGCTTGGCCATTGATCCAAGAGTCAACTGTAATTGGCACCAACAGTTTTTTAGAGTAGGAATTATTGAAATACTAAGAAGCTTAATTTCTAGTTAAGATCCAATCATGAAAGTGTGTACCTTTTCATCATTTCTTCTATCAATGGGATAGTCATTTTTCTACCAGATAAGGTTGGTTGAATTCTTGTAATATGCTCATCTAACTTTTCTTCCCATACTTTGCTTGGTTCCAAAGAGAGATTACACTCCTATAGTAAAGTTCAAGAACATAGTTAAATTATGAATGTTTTGGCAAGATATAAACATTAATTTCAAAACTTGTAATAAATTTGCATAGCTTACAAGGAGAAATTTTGTTGACATTACATAACATTTAGAAACACTACGGATAGTATCTCCTTCTCCAATGTTGATTTTATCTGTAACTATGTGTATCTCTTTTTTATGGCATGTGCACCAAGGACAAAATTTATTTCCCATTGGAGAAACACTATTATTGCATGCTAAACTACATATGGCCACTAGATCATGACACTCAAACAAATTAATTTTCACAACCCTTCCATATACCATAGTGATTCCATCTTCTGAAAGCTTATTTATCTGTTTCAAAGTTCTCCTCATTTTCAGGATCAACAGCATGTGCTAAAACTTGTCTATATTCTTATTTTTCATCCCATTTTCCAAGACTTACACAAGACATCAAGCCATTGTCTTCTAGTAACTCGAATAATATCTCACACCTTCCCACCTCGATCATAATGTACGCGAGAATCAATACAAAGTTTGAAATAAACTTCATTGACTATAGTTCCAGACCTCTTTTCAAACGATTCAACCATAAAGGAAGCATATGACTTTACTTGCTTGACCCTAACTCCATATGTGAAACCATCCGTTCTCTCTTAACCCATACCAATATCCTCAGCTTCTTTTCTCCAATTTTTTTATTTCGCTAGAAACTGATGCTGGATTAACCCTCTTTAGTACACCATGAGCATCAATTCTCTTAAGACATTGCAAAGCCTTATGAGTCATGTTTGATTCGATATATACTGAAGCCATGTTCCTCGACATAAAATACTTACGAATATCTGCCACAATAGTTGATCGAACTTTATCAAGGAAACCATCTAGATGTTCAAGAACATCCTCAATTTTAGATTCTTGATTATAGTTTTTGCTCATGAAGTACTCGATTCCAGCAATAATGTCATTCTCATCTACATCTTCAAGTGATTTTCCAGAAAACCATCTCCCAATTTCTTTAAATTTGGTCTTCCCCTCATTTAGTCTGTGGTTATACCATCCCATCCGCTTCTTAAGATGCAATAAGGATGTCCTTAAGCGGTTTCCTAGTGACCTTCTCTTAGCATTCATAGTTTCATTTGCTAGAAACCCTTCTATCATTTCTGCTACAACTTGACCAATTGTAGAATTTTGATTTTCTGTAGTTGCATTTCTGTCCATTTGTTCATGAAATGCAATTATTTCAGTTGTTTCATGTCTTCCAGTTGCATCCAAGTTCATAAGAGGTTCATTTTCCAATTGCTTCTCATTGGGATCTATAATTTGATTCCCTTCATCAGTAAATGCAGTTAAAGGCTCCCTAGGTTGTTGAGAAACACAACTTGCACTTTGAGCAGAATGATTTGTAACAACAGTAGTGTCAATCATTGATCTTTGATGGAAAAGTAGGGCCTCATTATGCAAAACTAGGTTCATTCTTTGGTATAGAATTTTATTTTGCAACTCAACGTTTAATGTAATGGCAGCATGTAATGGGACCCTCACATTCTCTGGAACATAGTTCATTCTTTCATAAATATTACTACTTTGTGCATTAACATTCCCTTCAACTACAATTGGAGACAAAGGTTTCCTATGTTTTCCAGCAACATTGTTGTTTAACGTTGGTTTCTTACATTGAGTACATTGAGTTTGAAGAATGGCTCAATGATTGCTTGTTGTTTGAGGGAAACTTATCGAATCGTTTTGTGGTATGGAGTATTGATCTTCACAAACTTGACATTGTCCATGAGCAACACATTGCGTTGTCTTTTTACCTCTACCACGAGTGAATTGAAGGACAATCTCACGTGGTTCCAAAGTTGGAAGTTTTGAGTAATCTAGACCCTTACGTCGACCTCTTTTTCGAGGAATATTTTGTTGATATGGCTCATTTGAATGATCCATTGATGAGATACTCTACAAAATAAACAAAAATAATCAATATTGGCATTAGATTTCACACATAATTTCTCTAATTAAAAAAAACTGAAATATATCATAAATGTAATTTTACACTCAAATTTTACTTGTAATTTAGCACTTGTAATTTTACACTGTAATTTTACACTCAAATTTTACTTGTTTTACACTCTAAGTAACGTAATGTTGTGCAATAAAAATTCAAATTTATGCCATTTTGCACCCTGCCAGAAAATCAGTTCACTCTACTATTGAACTTTTTGAAGCAAAGTCTCTGGTCAAGGAGATATTTTCCATCTAAAACAACCATTCAACCTGTTTTGCAACCTCCCAGAAAAATGCTCGCCATTGTCAAAATTGGTTAAGTATTGAAAAAAAAGGGCTTAAGTAGGCTTGGGAAAATAAACACCATTTCCCACCCGTGAGGGAATTTTTTTTAAGAAAGCATCAGATTGCAAGTGGATGGCTCATGAAAATGACCACTGGCTCATTTTTGAAAAAGGGTCTCTGGTAAAGAAAATATTGCCCTACCAATACAACCACTCAGCCTGTTTTTCATCTAAAACTAGCGTAAATGGCCTTAGGAAAATGCCTTCCATTTCTTACATTTGATGGATAAAAAATTTCTGAGAGAATAAGTTAGTAGGTGGATGATTTATTCCCTTGATCATTGACTTATTTTTTAAACAAAGTCTCTGGTAAAGGAGATATTTTCCTTCCAAAACATACATTCATCCTGTTTTTCACCCTAAAAGAAACATGCTCGTCATTGGAAAAATTGTTAAGTATTGAAAAAAAGGGCTTAAGTAGGCTTGGGAAAATGCCCACCAAAGTTCCACCTGTTAGGGATAATTTTTGTAGGAAAGCATCAGATTGCAGGTGGATGACTTATGAACATGACCACTGGCTCATTTTCGAAAAAAGGGTCTATGGTGAAGAAAATATTGGCCTGCCAAAACAACCACTCGGCCTGTTTTGCATATAAAATTGGCCTAAATGGCCTTCGGAAAATCCCTGCCATTTCTCACATTTGATGGATAAAAAATTTATGAGATAATAAGTTGGTAGGTGGATGATTTATTCCCTTGATCATTGAATTAGTTTTGAAACAAAGTCTCTAGTAAAGGATATATTTTCCTGCCAAAACAACCATTCATCTTGTTTTGCACCCTAAAAGAACCATGCTCGCCATTGGCAAAATTGTTAAGTATTGAAAAAAAGGGCTTAAGTAGGGTTGAGAAAATTCCCACCATTTCCCACCTGTGAGGGATAATTTTTTTAGGAAAGCATCAGATTGAAGGTGGATGACTTATGAACATGACCACTAGCTCATTTTTGAAAAAAGTGTCTCTGGTGAAGAAAATATTGGCCTGCCAAAACAACGACTCATCCTATTTTGCATCTAAAACTGACCTAAATGGTCTTAGGAAAAAGCCTGCCATTTCTCACATTTGATGGATAAAACATTTATGAGAGAATAATTTGGTAGGTGGATGATTTATTCCCTTAATAATTGACTTATTTTTTAAACAAAGTCTCTGGTAAAGGAGATATTTTCCTGCCAAAACAGCCATTCATTTTGTTTTGCACCCTAAAAGAACCATGCTCGCCATTGGCAAAATTCTTAAGTATTGAAAAAAAGGTCTTAAGTAGGCTTGGGAAAATTCCCACCATTTCCGACCTGTGAGGGATAATTTTTTAGGAAAGCATCAAATTGTAGGTGTATGACTTATGAACATGAACACTGGCTCATTTTTTAAAAAGGGTCTCTGGTGAAGAAAATATTGGCCTACCAAAACAACCACTCAGCCTGTTTTTCATCTAAAACTTGCCTAAATGGCCTTAGGAAAATGCCCGCCATTTCTCACATTTGATGGATAAAAAATTTCTGAGAGAATAAGTTGGTAGGTGGATGATTTATTCTCTTGATCATTAACTTATTTTTGAAACAAAGTCTCTGGTAAAGGAGATATCTTCCTGCCAAAACAACCATTCATCTTGTTTTGCACCCTAAAAGAACCATGCTCGCCATTGAAAAAATTGTTAAGTATTGAAAAAAAGGGCTTAAGTAGGCTTGGGAAAATGCCCACCATTTCCCACCTGTGAGGGATAATTTTTTTAGGAAAGCATCAGATTGTAGGTGGATGACTTATGAACATGAGCATTGGCTCATTTTTTAAAAAGGGTCTCTGGTGAAGAAAATATTGGCTTGCCAAAACAACCACTCAGCCTTTTTTGCATCTAAAACTGGCCTAAATGGCCTCAGGAAAATGCCCTCCATTTCTCACATTTAATGGATAAAAAATTTATGAGAGAATAATTTGGTAGGTGGATGATTTATTCACTTTATCATTGACTTATTTTTGAAACAATGTCTCTGGTAAAGGAGATATTTTCCTGCCAAAACAGTCATTCATCTTGTTTTTCACTGTAAAAGAACCATGCTCGCCATTGGCAAAATTGTTAAGTATTGAAAAAAAGGGCTTAAGTAGGCTTGGGAAAATGCCCACCATTTCCCACTTGTGAGGGATAATTTCTTTAGGAAAGCATCAGATTGCAAGTGGATGACTTATGAACATGACCACTGGCTCATTTTTGAAAAAGGGTCTCTAGTGAAGAAAATATTGGCCTACCAAAACAACCACTCAACCTGTTTTGCATCTAAAACTGGCCTAAATGGCCTTAGGAAAATGCCTGCCATTTCTCACATTTGATGGATAAAAAATTTCTAAGAGAATAAGTTGGTAGGTGGATGATTTATTCCCTTGATCATTGACTTGTTTTTTAAACAAATTCTCTGGTAAATGAGATATTTTCCTGCCAAAACAACCATTCATATTGTTTTTCACCCTAAAAGAACCATGCTCGCCATTGGAAAAATGGTTGAGCATTGAAAAAAGGGGCTTAAGTAGGCTTGGGAAAATGCCCACCATTTCCCACCTATGAGGGATAATTTTTTTAGGAAAGCATCAGATTGCAGGTGGATGACTTATGAACATGACCACTGGCTCATTTTTGAAAAAGGGTCTCTTGTGAAGAAACTATTGGCCTTCCAAAACAGCCACTCAACCTGTTTTGCATCTAAAATTGGCCTAAATGGCCTTAGGAAAATGCCCGCCATTTCTCACATTTGATGGATAAAAATTTTCTGAGAGAATAAGTTAGTAGGTGGATAATTTATTCCTTTGATCATTGACTTATTTTTGAAACAATTTTCCTGCCAAAACAGCCATTTATCTTGTTTTGCACCCTAAAAGAACCATGCTCACCATTTGTCAAAATTGTTAAGTATTGAAAAAAAGGGCTTAAGTATGATTTGGAAATCCCACCATTTCCCACCTGTGAGGGATAAGTGTTTTAGGAAAGCATCAAATTCCAGGTGGATGACTTATGAACTGTTGAGATATTGTAACTTCAAAGAATATTATATTTGTACTTTATTATTCCGGAGATGATTCATTCCTCCGTGAAGATCTTATTGTATATCCAGAGATGTTTATTCCTCCGTCGGAATGTGGTAACTCGGGTTATTAGACTTCCCTAGTGGGGGTCGGCCCTAAATGTGTTATGTGGGTCAAAGGGTTATTAGACCACCCTAGAGGGGTCGGCCCAGTCAGTTATAATGGGGTATTTAACCTAATGGTTAAATACGAGCCTACATGTACTTGTGTAAAATACATATCAGAGAAGTGTATAAATAGAGGAGGTGTGTTCCTCATTATACACACACTCACTCACTTGAGAGAGGCGCATTTGTGGAGGAGAGGTCTGTTATGGAGGAAAAGGAGATTATGCTCAGGGTTTGCATCTTTGTATATTGCTGGTCATCTATATTGAGGAAGCTTTGCTGGGTTTTCTACCCCATGAGGGTTTCCCAGGATAAATCTCTGTCTCTTGTGTTTATGCTATGCTTGTTGTTTCTTCAGTGATCCTGTATATGCTATTATTGTGAAATGGAATGTAATGCTGCTATTTTCTGTCTTAGCATATTGAATTTTAACATGGTATCAGAGCTAACCTGAAGGAAGACAAGGTATGGCACTAACGACACTTGCTTCACTTACGACAATTTGAAGGCTAGGGTTTTATATAGCAAAAACCAGTCATCGTAGCACTTTCGCTATAAATCCGTTTTGGCTAAGTTTTCGGATCTGAAATTGTTACAGGACGAATATTAAATATCCAGGTACCTTGTGTCCAAAGGACAACCTCTAATTCGTTGTACTTTGTGATTTATGGTCTGTACAATATAGGGTTTCTGCCTCTTCCAGATCTGAGTCAAAATCAGGTGACCTTGGGAAAAAGGTCATATCTTGGGCTAGGAAGATCCAAATGAAATTTCGTAAAAAGTGACAGGTATTAAACAGTCTGTACTATCTCAGAAAACTTTTTCAGAGGCCGAAGTTGAACCAGTGACACGTGGCACACCGTACAAGTGCGCTCTCCTGTATTATCCCATAAACAGGTCACGTTGCGACATTTGGCATAACTCTCTCTCAGAGAATCCAATTGAGGTAAGACCTGTCAGGATGGAAATATAACAGGTCAGGCTATCTCAGGAAACTTTTTCAGACCCTGTGGATCAAAAATTTCGGAGTTACACCAGAAACATTCAGGTACATATTTCTGTCAAAACAGAATTATTTTTTGGTACCTTCATTCATGGCTTCCGGAATTTAGGGCTTTGGAGAAAGTTGGAATTTTTGTATTCGGAGACCATGGCTGGATGCTACTCATCAAAATAGAAATTTAGAGACCAAGATCAGAATTTTTGGTTGGGCAGAAGGCCGGGTTTGATTAGACCCGAGTTCGGGACTTTGATCAGAAAAGTAGAAAATTAGGGCTTCTGTAAAAATGAGAATTTTTTGAAATCTCTGACCATGGCTGGAAGCTCCTCAGAAAAAATAGAAGCTTAGAGCTTTGGATCAAACATTTTGATTGGGCAGAAGAGTGGGATTCATCAAACCCCAGTTCAGGGTCACGTCCAGGAAATTCGAAAGTTTCAAAGGCAAAATTGAGGAGTGAAACTTTGCAGTTTTCAAATTCTAAATATATCAGTTTGATTAGCTCATCAAGGCGCATATTTCTATCCTTTCGGAAGTTTGAAATTCAAAGTTTGAATTTTTGGGGTTTCTCTGACAAACCCATATCCAGCTCCAGGTCCAGTTCTTGCAAATCAAGTGGATAGGGTTAATCCTAGAAGAAGATGGATTGGTCACCTGCATAAGTGAAGGAGTTCCTATTTCAGAGGGAGATGAGGCTAAGGCTTTACATAAGGAGATTACAAGCGATCTCGACAGGTATGACTCATCGAGGTATGTTTTGATATTTGTTCATGATTAAGTTTATGGTATGTTTGTCTTCATGTTATTACGGTTAGTACAATCTTGATTTTAGATTTGTTGTATCACCTTAACAAAATTATGAATGAATGATAGAAGATATTCATTGGTTAGGGTGTTGACACTTATGATTGTACTAATGCATTATGATGTTGTGTGAGGTTGATGTTGTCCGCTAACAAGATACAGGTACATCACAAAAGACAAATAAGGTTCCATGACCATGAAAACATGAAGACAAAGACTCATCCACAATCTTTGTTCTACTTATGAGGTATGTATGACTTTGTTATATTATGCTTAACCTATGAGACATGCAGGTTCTAGCTCAGGATCTCTAAATCATTGAAGAGATTGTTTAGGTATACTAATCCAGGTATGTTTCCGATGAATCTTACCTTGTGTTAGGATCCCCTATATAAGTATACTTGGAATGATTGGTTATGCTTATTCATAAAGTTAGTAATCAAGGGATTATGCATATTATATCTTTTATCTTGATTGATGATATGCATGAGTAAAAGAAGACTTCCCTGAAATCTTGAATACTAATGTTTATTAACTATAATCATGACTATACATTTTCAAGATTATTTAGTACTATAATGTTTTGATAGCATTTAGAATATACTAATGAGTATATGTTTGTGTATGAGATCATGAGGATGACTCTTGAGCATGCACAGTGGTACAGAATGAATAGAAGTTCAAAAGACATACAGAAGATCAAGCGGGAGGCAACCACACAAACATAAAAGATAAGTATTTGAGTTGTTATTTGAAATAGTAATAATATTGCCTATAATAGGTTGTATGCATATTTGTATTCCCATGCTGAGTGTAAACATTCATAGAGCATTGAACAGTATACTACTAATGTGCATATGATTGACAAGTTGGACAAACATTCCATTGTTGCTTGTCTAGAATGAAACCTCTTTGTTGACATGCCGAGAGCTGTGCACACTCTCGATAGTATGTTCTGGTAGAGATGGAAGGCATCTAGATAGCCACTGTATGCATACAAGATATGGGAAAGTGTTGTGCCAAAGTATTGGTCAAGATAGTTGCATAACTATGTAAATGATATCTGTATGCATAATAGGTTATCATGTCAATATGATTTGATGATTATGAAGTATTACTAATCATGTACCTAATTTTGATTTGTAGGAAAAATCATGATGAGATGTTTTGCTCCAAGGGACTAGATAAGACCATTCTCTTAATGATGTAATTAAAGAAGAAGTGTGAATCAGGTTCTATATGGGTACCCAGGATCGGTAGTAAATTGATGAGCTTAATGATCATCATGGGTGATGTGGATCTCAACCTTTGCTACAAGGTTGAATATGGCTTCTATACACATATGACATGGATGCAAGAAGGAACTCACCACAGAGTTCAATTGATTTTGAGGCTCATATTTAGTAGACCCATCTGACGAGAGATGGCATAGATAGATATGCAGAAGATCACTCAATGCAGAGTGTGAATAATGGTAAATTGATAGCTTCATGACAAAGCTTGGGCCTTACCAAAAGTAAAGCTATTCCTAAACCTTGAGGTTGTGGATGATGAACCTATCATACCATTATTGCATGACGATGATCTCTTTCTGATAAGGAATGAGAAACAGGTCATGAAAATGGCTGCAGAAATGAAAATGAAAGATCTCGGATTAATGCACTACTTCTTAGAAGTATGGCAAGATCCAAAAGGAATATTTTAATTCAAGGTAAGTATGCTGTGAAGTTTCTAAAAAGATTTGATATGTTGGAGTATAAAGCCATGACCACTCCCATGGACTCCAACTTGAAGTTATTAGTTAATGACTCATCGTATTTAGTGGACCCAACTCTATATAGACAATTCATTGGGTCATACTAGGCCAGATTTATGCTTTTGTGTAAATACCCTAAGTCAGTATCTAGTAGAACCTAGAAAGGTTCACTTAATAGCTACAAAGCATGTAGTGAGGTACCTAAAAGGTACTTTAGATTTTTGGTCTATATTATCTTAGAGGTCATGAACTCCGTTTACTTGGTTACTCAGATTCTGATTGGGCAGGAAGTGTCTCAGACAGAAAGAGTACATCAGGTGGATGTTATAGTCTTGAATCTACCATGATCTCATGGTTCAGCAAGAAACAATCTAGTGTGGCTGTCAGTACTGCTGAAGCAGTATATATAGCTGTCTACTTGCCAGCTGTGAAGCAGTATGGCTTCAGAAGATTTTATGTGGAGTGTTTGACTTAGAAATGGATCCCACTGTGATTATGTGTGACAATCACAGCTGCATTAAGATGACTGAAAATCCTGTGTTCCACGATAAGTCAAAACACATAGAGATCCGGTACTTCTATATACAAGATATGGTGCAAATAGGAGCTATCAAGCTTGTATATATATAAGCACTGAGGATCAAATTGCTGATATCCTGACCAAGCCTATGTCTCGAGTAAAGTTTGAACACTTCCGAGACAAGCTTGGTGTAGTTCAGAAGAACCCTCCTCGAAAGGGGGAGTAGCACAGTATGAGACAGACAAGCCTATCTCATCAATGATGAGTTTACCTATTTTTATGCACTTACTCACCTAGAATTATTTAGATTTAGGACTCTTATATTCTTTATTTTGATGGTTAGATGTATACATGCTCTTGATGATAGATGTATACATGCTAGATACTTTTGATGATAGGTGCTTTTGATGATTAGATGTATACATGTTTTGATGTTGATGATATATGTTATACATGTTTTGATGATGATGATACATGTTGTGGTTATACATGTTTTGATGTTGATGATACATGTTATACATGTTTTGATGATGATGATACATGTTGTGGTTATACATGTTTTGATGTTGATGATACATGTTATACATGTTTTGATGATGATGATACATGTTGTGGTTATACATGTTTTGATGTTGATGATACATGTTATGGTTATACATGTTTTGATGATGATGATACATGTTGTGGTTATACATGTGTTGATGTTGATGATACATGTTATGGTTATACATGTTTTGATGATGATGATACATGTTGTGGTGATACATGTTATGATGATGAGGATACATGTTCTTGATGAACATGTGAAGGGATTGGATCATCCCTGGACTTTCAGTCCTAAAGAGAGCCGTAGACATGAGGTCTCCGAGAATGAAGTCCTTAGTGGACAGTTGAGGGGATTGGATCATCCCTGGACTTTCAGTCCTAAAGAGAGCCGTAGACATGAGGTCTCCAAGAATGAAGTCCTTAGTGGACAGTTGAGGGGATTGGATCATCCCTGGACTTTCAGTCCTAAAGAGAGCCGTAGACGTGAGGTCTCCGAGAATGAAGTCCTTAGTGGACAGTTGAGGGGATTGGATCATCCCTGGACTTTCAGTCCTAAAGAGAGCCGTAGACGTGAGGTCTCCGAGAATGAAGTCCTTAGTGGACAATTGAGGGGATTGGATCATCCCTGGACTTTCAGTCCTAAAGAGAGCCGTAGACGTGAGGTCTCCGAGAATGAAGTCCTTAGTGGACAGTTGAGGGGATTGGATCATCCCTGGACTTTCAGTCCTAAAGAGAGCCGTAGACGTGAGGTCTCCGAGAATGAAGTCCTTAGTGAGCATGTGAAGGGATTGGATCATTCCTGGACTTCAGTCCTAAAGAAGAGCCGTAGACATGAGGTCTCCGATAACTGAACGACAGGACTGAATCGTCCCTGGACCTCGGTTCAAAATGTACGTGACAAATCCTAGAATTACTCTAGGTTACATCCAGCATGAAACAGGGCTGGCTCTGTAGTTGTGATACATCCAGCATGAAACAGGGCTGGCTCTGTAGTTGTGATACATCCAGCATGAAACAGGGCTGGCTCTGTAGTTGTGATACATCCAGCATGAAACAGGGCTGGCTCTGTAGTTGTGATACATCCAGCATGAAACAGGGCTGGCTCTGTAGTTGTGATACATCCAGCATGAAACAGGGCTGGCTCTGTAGTTGTGATACATCCAGCATGAAACAGGGCTGGCTCTGTAGTTGTGATACATCCAGCATGAAACAGGGCTGGCTCTGTAGTTGTGATAGGGATTGATCATCCTGGAACTTGATCTGGATTGCATCATCCATGGACTCATGTCCTAAAGAGAGCAGGATTGATCATCCTGTAAATCTGATCGTGTGATGACGATGCTGATGATCGTGAGATGACGATGCTGATGATCGTGTGATGACGATGCTGATGATCGTGTGATGACGATGTTGATGATCGTGAGATGATGATGCTGATGATCATGTGATGACGATGCTGATGATCGTGAGATGACGGTGCTGATGATCGTGTGATGACGATGCTGATGATCGTGTGATGACGATGTTGATGATCGTGAGATGACGATGCTGATGATCGTGTGATGATGATGCTGATGATCGTGTGATGACGATGCTGATGATCGTGAGATGACGATGCTGATGATCGTGTGATGACGATGCTGATGATCGTGTGATGACGATGTTGATGATCGTGTGATGACGATGCTGATGATCGTGAGATGATGATGCCGATGATCGTGTATCGTGAGGATCCAGATGATGATATTGTTGTAGCTGTTCAAGTGCTACAGAAGATAAAGACTCAATACTGAAGATGTCGATGTTCCAGTATTGAAGATGTTCTAGTAACTGCTTGAGTTACTAATGATGTTGAGAAAGCTTCCAATGATTTATAGATGTATCATGTATGATGTTGATGACTCCTTGCTCGGGCAGATGCTGTTATAATATCCTTCTCGTTAAGGGGGAGTGTTGAGATATTGTAACTTCAAAGAATATTATATTTGTACTTTATTATTCCGGAGATGATTCATTCCTCCGTGAAGATCTTATTGTATATCCGGAGATGTTTATTCCTCCGTCGGAATGTGGTAACTCGGGTTATTAGACTTCCCTAGTGGGGGTCGGCCCTAAATGTGTTATGTGGGTCAAAGGGTTATTAGACCACCCTAGAGGGGTCGGCCCAGTCAGTTATAATGGGGTATTTAACCTAATGGTTAAATACGAGCCTACATGTACTTGTGTAAAATACATATCAGAGAAGTGTATAAATAGAGGAGGTGTGTTCCTCATTATACACACACTCACTCACTTGAGAGAGGCGCATTTGTGGAGGAGAGGTCTGTTATGGAGGAAAAGGAGATTATGCTCAGGGTTTGCATCTTTGTATATTGCTGGTCATCTATATTGAGGAAGCTTTGCTGGGTTTTCTACCCCATGAGGGTTTCCCAGGATAAATCTCTGTCTCTTGTGTTTATGCTATGCTTGTTGTTTCTTCAGTGATCCTGTATATGCTATTATTGTGAAATGGAATGTAATGCTGCTATTTTCTGTCTTAGCATATTGAATTTTAACATGAACATGACCACTTGCTCATTTTTGAAAAAGGGTCTCTGGTGAAGAAAATATTGGCCTTCCAAAACAACCACTCAGACTGTTTTGCACCTAAAACTTGCGTAAATGGCCTTAGGAAAATGCCTGCCATTTTTCACCTTTGAGGAATAAATTTTTTATGAGAACATATGTTTTTAGGTGGATGATTTTTTAACTTTATCAGTGGATTATTTTTTAAACAAAGTCTCTGGTCAAGGAGATATTTTCCTGCCAAAACGACCATTCATCTTGTTTTGCACCCTCAAAGAAAAATGCTCGCCATTGGAAAATTGGTTAAGTATTGAAAAGTACAATGGCTTGAGTAAAACTGGCCTAAATAGCCTTAGAAAAATACCCGCCATTTCTCATATTTCACGGATAAAAATTTATGAGAGCATAAGTTTGTTAGTGAATGATTTATTCAATTTAAATTTGACTCATTTTGTAAAAAAAGACTTTGGTCATTGAGATATTTTCCTTCCAAAATAGCCTTTCAGCCCTTTTTGGACCCTCCCAGAAAAATGCTCGCCATTGGAAAAATTGGTTAAGTGTTGAAACAAATGGGCTTAAGTAGCCTTGGGTAAATTCCACCATTTCTCACCTGTGAGGGATAAATTTTTTGGGAAAGCATAATATTTTAGATGGATGATTTATACACTTGACCATTGTCTCAAGTTTTAAAAAAAGTCTATGGTCAAGAATATATTGGCCTGCCAAAACAGACACTTAGCTTGTTTTGCACCTAAAACTGGCCTAAATGGCCTTAGGAAAATCACGGCCATTTCTCACCTGTGTTGGATAAAACATTTCTAAGAGAATACATTTGTAGGAGAAGGAGTTATTCGATTGATGATTGAATCATTTTTGAAAAAAAGCCTCTGGTCATGGAGATATTTTCCTGCCAAAATAGCTATTCTGCTTGTTTTGCACCCTCCCAGAAAATGCTCGCCATTGGAAAAATTGGTTAAGTGTTGAAAAAAGGGCTTAATTACCCTTGGGTAAGTACCCACCATTTCTCACCTATGAGGGATAATTTTTTTAGGAAAGTATCATTTTGCAGGTGGATGATTTATGAACTTAACCATTGGCTGAAGTTTTAAAACAAGTATATGGTGAAGATAATATTGGCCTTCCAAAACAACCACTCAACCTATTTTGCATCTAAAACTGACCTAAATGGCCTTAGGAAAATGCCCTCCATTTCTCATATTTGAGGGATAAAAAATTCCTGGGAGCATAAATTTGTACGTGGATGATTTATTCACTTGACCATTGACTCCTTTTGGAAAGAGAGTCTCTGGTAATGGAGATATTTTCCTGCCAAAACATAAATTTGGCCTGTTTTGCACCTTCCCGGAAAAATGCTCGCCAATGTTGAAAAACAAGGCTTAAGTAGACTTGGGATAAAAAAATTCTCTCCTCTGAGGGATAAATAATTTTTTAAAGAATCAGCTTGCATGTGGATGATTTATGCACTTGACCATTGTCATTGCATTTCATAAGAACATAATTTCCATAAATTTAGAGAGTCAACCAATCATTTTATATAATCACTATTAAATTCAGAATTTAGATGAATTTTCTAGCCTGCACGACATACCTTCAACACACTGAAATTTTCAAAAGAAGTTTTTTCTTCGATGAATTTTCAGGAATTGTCTTTGTTGTGAGTCATCTTGATGGCCAAAGGTAAGGATGGATACAGTGGTATGTTTTCGTTCTTTCATCACCATGCCAAATATCACCACCAAAAAAAGGAATTTCAAAAAACATTCTCAGTATTATTTCTTCCATGAATTTTTTTTAAGTTGCACGCCAGATCAGTGATTCAAACACTTTGATTTTCGAAAATCGTTATCGGTTTAATTTCTTCCCTAAATTACTTTTTCGTTGCACGCCAAATGGGTGATCAGGTATGAATGCTCAACCAATTTCAATTTAGGATAGGTTTCTTAGTTTATTACCAGTCAGATCATGCTAAAAAATGGATGCTCCACCACTCCTATCACATAATTGCGCCACCGTTTTCTTAAATACTTACAAATTAAAAACTATTTTATGTGCAGGTTTCACTCATGGAATACACTGGTTATTGAATGTGATTTAGAGTTTCAATACTTTTACACCCACCTTCGTAGCTACCTAACTCATGTTGAACCTACGTTAACTCTTCTTTTTGTTGGAAAATGTCTCGATTTGCCGGGAAATGGTCCCCTTTAAAAAAAAATTGGCCCATACTTTTTCGATTAGTTGACTCACTCACAGTCTTCACAATAAAAAATATTATTTCCTCAACCATGTGGATAATTTTAACCAATAAAAAAAAGGATCTTTTTACAAATAAACCATCATAAAAGCATCTTTTGGCATTATTACTAATGAAATAGGATACGTGCTAGTTATGGATAGAATGTTATGGAGATTATTTGGTCCTACAATTACTAGAGATTTCTGTCATCAAGGTAAGACATGAATATTATATATTTTTTCATAGATTGCATACTTAATTTATGTAGTATAAATTTATATACTCAACTTAATGGTTCATACTTCATATTAAAAAATGCATATTTTCAGCTCATTGTTGCGTTCCCTATAATTCATTTATTACTATGATACTAGAAACCTTAAAATATCTCATATAGATTATTAACTTTTTATATTTATTTTGTAGAGAAATCTAAGAAGGATGAATTGTTATCTCATATGCATAAAGTATCTATAATTGTACCTTCAAAACATATTCTCCACAACGTTGTTGAATATATGAAAATACTAGAAACACTTTGAGAGGGGAATTGGTTAGAAACAAAAATATAGTCAAACCACACTCCATAGGAGAAATAGAGTGGAAAAAACTATTGGAACAAGTGAATATTAAAAAAAATAAGGAAAAATGAAAACTTAGTTGGAAAGGACAAATATGCACATACCGTACAACCCTCTAGGTTGTCCACAAACTATTGTCTAGATAAAGGTGGCATGTTTTTTGCAGAGGAACAAATTGTAAGCTTACTACACTTCTATTGTAACATACCATCTTTATATTATCCGTAACGCAACAATTTTTTTTTGTTTATACTCATAGCATGCAAGGGAAATAATAGTGACATGCATTCTATTTGAAGTGTAGTTCTTTCCTATGGGCAATCCTATAAAGGTTTTAAAGTAATTGATATTTTCTTTCTTAGCATTATTGGTTCTAAATCATAATTTGAATACAAGCGTATTGAGGATTTATGTCCTTAATTATGGTACATCTAGTACTGGTTCAATTTTGGTACTTTTATATATATATATATATATATATCTCGTTTAAATCACTAAGGAAAATTAATTAATTCTCTTCTCCAATTTCTTTCAGTCACAGGTGGGAAGTATCTCTTTTTTTTCATGCATTGAATTCACAGTAAGTATGCAACCCCAAATCAACACCGATTAAATCCATATTCTTTAACGATTTGGTATGTGGCTATTAGGGTTTCTCTTTTGCATCAAGAGGATTTATATTTCACATCTGCTTGTATTTTCGTGAGATGTCCACAATAATATCATGGAATTCCCCTCGTTCTCTATCATTTGCGAATTAGCTCCATGATTTTGAGGGATTATAATCTGTTGAGTGAACCCTTGCATAGCCACTTGTCACCTCTAATATCAGAATCTACTCTTTGATATCTCTCTTCCATATTCTAAATCGCGTCTCTCTCCAAATGTAGGCTCTTCTTTAAAGTGACTCAACTTTGTTCTTTTTCTTGTTTTTTATTGCATTGGCGATGGCATGTCAATATTGAACAACAATAAATTAATCTTGAAAAGAAATCAAAAGCCATAATTAAAAACACAGACCTGGAACATTGGACCCTTTGCATCCCAATCTCGAGAACTTCCACTACCATATTAAGCTCTAGCAAGAACAACTGTATCATGCCCTGCACTTTTTTACCTCTATTGAAGAGCATGCATAGTGAAGAGTCAAGTAAAACAAACAAAAAGACTATGCTGCTGAGAATGGATTCAATTCACAAACTTACCATAGTTGCATCATAGACAGATAACTTCTCTCCCGTTGGTATATGTATTGTTTTGGGCCCAACTTCACCCTTCAAGAGCTTATTCACCAAGTGGATATTTGCAAATGTTCCTTTATCCATGATCTCAACATTTCCTCGATGGCTTTCATAGGAATTAAAATATTTTATAGCAACTCCACGTTCCATAAGATACTTTGTTGTTGGACTATCTTTATGGACGTTGCCTACAAGAGAAATGTGATATGTTGTTATGCTACCTCCCAAGTTAAGCAGACAATATGCATCTTTCACACCATGTGGACCAAGAGGGGTCATTATCATCTCTTTAAAATATGGAGGATCTTGTATGTAATTGGATTACATATCCCATATATCCAAAGTGCTAGTTGGAATAGGAAGTTGGTTCCACATAGGACAACATATTGCAAAACCTGTATATCACAAGTAATGGCTTTAGGATTTTAGCACTAAAAAAAACAACTCATGTGTCTGATAATTGACCAATTCATAAAAGCAATACATTCAAAAATTCATTGCTCCTAACCTATGCTATTTCTTGAGTCGAAAGCCAGATATATCCGAAGTAGACTTTCTTCTCATCCCTTCCAATACCAATAGGTTCTTTCTCAAAATGAACGTCAACCTAGAAAATTAAAAACATTGAGGGCATTTTGATTCCATATTAAGGGACCAAGTTCCCAATGTTTAAACATAAACTAATGTTCATGTAGTAAACCATAAAAGCATAAGCGGTCAAAAATTACAGTTCCATCAAGAGCATATGCAACTACAACTGCAGGAGAAGCAAGGTAGATTTCTCGAGTCAAAGGATGAACAAGTATTTTGTTCCCATTTTTCAATGTATTCAAGCAACTTCTCAATTAATTTGATATTATTTTTTTCTCTTTGTGACCTAACATGCATGAATTGTGTGGATGATATAACATGTTTTGTTTACCTGCACCCACTTTTTATTGTGGATTTAATTTAGAAATCTCTAAGATTATTTTGGAATATTTTAAGTAGTTTTTGAAGTGATTGTTAATGACAAGAACTGAACAACAATGGTTGATTGTTTACTTCATGCTTCCAATAGTCAAGTGTGCACTTCAAGCTACTTTGTGTCTTTTATCAACAATAGTGGTTGTTTTCTTCAAACTTAGTACCGAAAAATCTGGTTGTTGGTGTGGTGCATAGTTATCCATGTTAATGCGTACCAATTGGAACTGATTGTGAAAGTCTTAAGGTGATGGTTTTCTAATAGTTAGACTCATGTCAAGTATACTTGGTCTCTTTGGGATGATTGAAACCTTGCATATGAACTTATGTGTTTGAGGTTTTGTTTAAATAGTTAGTGTATATCTGGGAGAAACATTTATGGTTGAGATAGGAATATCAATGAAGGAGTTCTAATAGGTCTATTAGGAGATCAATTCGTACACCTACGTTCAGAGGAACAAATATTCATACAGGACCATGCAGTTTCCATACATGGAGATGCAGTTGCACAACTGGAGGAGTTTAGGATCAGGGCATTTGATGAAATGATCTAATGACAGCACTAGATTACTAGATGCACTGTATATTCCGGGTGAAAACGTGAAGTTGGGTAACACTTTTGGCTTGTTTTTGACAAACAAAACTGCTAAATTTTATGTTTTTCACTTCGACCTCTTCAAACCCATATCTCCCTTAGGAATTTCAACTTGAAGTAAACACAAATGTTTTAGAGAATTGAGTCAGCTTTCTACTCATATTTTTTTAAATTTTTTTTATGAACATATCGTAGGACAAATTTGCTGGCCACCAATGACATATACTTGAAAATTTTAGGTATGGATAATGAGTGACCTGTGTGGCCATCGGGTTTTTGATAGATGGTTATTCATTTTAGGGAAAAAAATTGTATGCTCATAATCTACACACACGACACTTGGGAATGGACTATAGTTTGAGTTTTTTAAGACTTGGGAACTATTTTTTATTATTTATAGAAACAACATATGTTCAGAAAATGGTGCATTATCGACACACGTTGGTGAGCTTCAATTTTATTTTTAGTGTGACTCTTATTGGAAAAACTAAAAGTACCCTTTTGAAGAGGACATGCCAATTATGATCTCTGTGAAGATTTCAAATTTTTTGGTGTTGTCTTTGTTATGATACTAAATTTTCATTTCGAGTGATTTTCAAAGGAATAAAATTCTTAAGGGATAAGGTTTACAAAACAATTATTAGTAAATAGAAATTCAAATCGAAATGAAACAATTATTATATCATTGGAAACTAGGTTCAGAGATGAATCCATTGCTACCAAGTCCGACAAATAATATTTAAAATTTGCAGGAGTTTAGGCTTGCTGAAGTTGCAGGTTCCAGAAAGATGCCAGATATTTTCGAAGGTTTTGTTGACCATGAACTCTCGGTCGAAAAAAAATCTTCCAAACTCTCGGCGAGAGTTTAGTTCAAACTCTCATCCCAGAGTTTTTTTAAAAATACAACGAGGTGATTGGTTCAAACTCTTGGCCTAGATTTTTATTAAACTCTTGGCCGAGAGTTTGAACTCTCACAAACTCTCGACCTCGAGTTTGAGGTTGACTTTTTTTCGTGTGTTCATCTGTGTGCACTAGTTTTTTTTCACTCCGTTGTCATAAAATTGTTTCCCAACTTCGCGTTTCACCCTTTCATTTTTTTCCTTTTCTACTAAGTAGATGCATGGAACACCATTGCAGTTGGTATATAGACTTTTTCTTGAGATGATGTAGTCTATTTACTCCTTCAACAAGCAATACAATCCACATGCAATTAAGACTTCAACTTTCTACAACAAATGTTTTTCCAACATAATGTATATGTAGAATAACATACCTAGATCTTTTTCTTCTAAAAATCAACACGTGCTTTGAATCTCAAACATATCCATTAGGAAAACCAAACAATTGCAAAATCAATGCACAATATCGAGGTCAAATCTTCCAAAATTTCATTGCCTTAAAATTTCTTCAAAACACACATGTGAACAATTCCTTGAAGCACGAGTCAAATTGGCTTTAATGAATCCCCTTTTGGTATTTCAAATCTTTTAGCTAGGATCATCGACAATGAACATAGTTTCTAAAGGGTTCATAAAGTATGATAGAATATCCTGATATCATTATTACATAGTGCTCCTTTCGCAATGGGTCTTGTTTATTGAAAAATTTCATCTTCTCGCAATGGGTGTGTGAGAGATATGGATCTTTATTCATTTAGATGATGCATTTATCACATGATATAGGATTCTATTTAAGAGTGGTATCTCAATGGAAGAGAACCTGCCTTACATGAAGGAGGTTGGTGGTTCGATTCCTCTATGCCCTATCTACATAAATCAATGACTAATTAAATGGCCAATTAACAATAATAAATGACTAAATAAATAATCAATTAACAAAAATCAATGACTAAATAAATGAACATTTAACAACAATTGATGACTAAATAAATGACTAAATATACTACCAAATAACGATAATTAATGACCAAATAAATTACTTAATAGCGACAATTAATGACCAAATAGTGACAATTAATAACCAAATAATTGACTAAATATATGACTAATGATTGAAGCAATTCAATAAATTCATGACCAAGTGATAAATGACAAACTTGGTTGGGTGATAAGTGACTGCTAATTTATGACCAATGGTCACGTGACCAAATTTAGTCATTTATCACCCTTTTACAGTGATTGTTTTAGTCATTTATCACCCATTTTGTACTAGTGGCGTGAGTTGAAATCTCA
Organism: Larix kaempferi; assembly: GCA_027924585.1. Taxonomy (NCBI): domain Eukaryota; kingdom Viridiplantae; phylum Streptophyta; class Pinopsida; order Pinales; family Pinaceae; genus Larix; species Larix kaempferi. Next base: position 4,792,751 of record BSBM01000727.1, read on the forward strand.
TGTATGTATTCTTATCTTCCCAATTGTTCTTAGCTAACGCTTTGGGAACATACAGAGCATTTAGGGGTTGGCACATGTGATAACTTCAACTCCTACAACTTAATGAGTGATCTGAGTTAGAAGAGCTGGGAAATTATGAATGCATTGGTATCATTGAAGGAATTGTGTGCATAGGGATATGTGATGCTGAAGAGCTTGATGGGGTTGTCGCAATGTACAAAGATTCAATGCCAAATTGTTATTGGCTTCTCTCAGTTAGAAGAGCCGCCAAGTTTGGAAACATTGAGATATTTGGATGTGTTGAGGGCATATGAAGGTGTGAGGATAAAGACGTACAGGGGTTGTTATAGTGTACAAAGCTTCAACAACTATCTGTTTCTAGGTTCTTTCAGTTAAAAGAGCTGCCAAGTATTGAAACATTGAGACCCTTGGAGGAGTTGTGTGCAAAAATGTCAGGATATGCAAGTTATATAATATATAAGAGCATAGTACAGGAGTGTCCTTAGATTACCCTAGCGAGCCATACAGAAGCAGAAATGGTTCCTTTAGCAAACCTTTCAAATCCTACTACACATTCTTTTAGGCCTAGCATAGCACACCCAAACTATATAGGTACTCGATTTCCCTTAAATCATGAACCCATATGGTTTATTTTATATGCACAATTTTATATCAAATAGAGTTTTTCCATGAGTTTAAGGGAAGGAGATGGAACAGATGTAGAAGGATAGGCATGAATGAGTTTTAAGGGGATGTTACTTTCAAGTTTAAAGGGATCAAACGGATGTGTGAAGCTGAAGAGCATCAGCGAGTTGGCATAGTGTACAACTTCCAAGTATGGAAACATTGGGATCTTTGAAGGCGTTGAGCGCAAATGGATGTTTGAGCATACAGGAGTTGATGTAGCTTATAAAGCTTCAACATAAACAAGTTATCCCAACAACCCCTTTAAAAAAAAATATTTCAAATGTCAGTACAGCCTTGGACCTTCCATGATATTTCCAAATAACAGTAGTCAAGTCCTTCAAAACACATACATTTATTTAATGATAATCAAATTTCCTTCCACAACACACTTTCCAAGCTCATTGAGATATGTGGGGACAACGAAAAAGTCTTGTTGGGTATCTGCAAAAAAGGGGTTGAAAATCATGTATGGTATGTATTGATATCAATGGTGAGAATTGGATCTACTTCTTCAAGCTTTCAACACTCTAGTTTAAGAGTTAGAGTCATGGAGAATCTCAGAACTACAAAGCCCAATTTTTTTAATGTTGTAGTGGTTGTTTCTCCAAGTTTTTATTATACTCTTCATCATATTTAGACACTGAGGTAACCCAATTTCCCCACACACTCAAATTTCTAAATTCCTATTGATTGTGTTTCTTCTATGCTTTTGATGAATGCTCAAATGTTGTTTTTCTTTAACTCAAATAAATATTTAGCAATCGTTTTGCTGATGAACTATTTTTTGGTTTCATTGTTGTTGATGAAGTTGCATTGATTATATCGATTCATCGATGCTATTAATGATGAGATAAATGGAGTCAATTTTGACTGATTATAGTTATTACATTTTTAGTTATGGCTTAGACCAGGACTTGTTTTTCTGGTTGGGTATCGTGTTTGATTGTTCGTTGATTTTTAATTGGGAACTAGATAGAGATTTTGTTGATTCATTGTGTATTGAAGGTTGTTAATGATGGCCCAAATGGAGATTTTCTCGTTAATGATAACCCAAAATACTTGTGTCTACTATTATCCTTTCCCATTGCTTCTGGCCATAACCCATTAGAAGTTTTTTGGATGGGTTTTCATATATGTTAATCTGAATCATGTTCATGGCTCTCATGGGATATGTTTTAATCATGCCCGAGATGCATATGTTCCTCATTGATCACCATTATTTCATGACCCAACTCAATTTTTTCTGATATAGATTATCCTTTCTCCATCTAGTTACTCTAGTTACTGAAAGCCCTAGTGCACATATTTATTATAAGTTATATTTCCCCATTGCCTTCAACTTAGATGCATATTTCAGACATTCCTAATCCATTTCTATTTGTATTGCAGTCATCCATGTGATATCCACCTATGGCAGGCTTGTGCTTTGTCAAATTCCTTAGTGATGATGTCGTTCTATTATACTCTTTTGCAGATTTTAAACTATCATGGAGATGGGATTTTTTTTGAAGTGATCTTAGTTTCTGAAAGTTAAAGTTGTCTCTTCTATATTTTTAAAGACTGCATGTTTTGAATCTGAACATAAGCTCATTATCTTTCATGTCTGTTTCATAGAAAAAATATTGATCTTGTAGTACTATTTGTTTTACAGACCCTAAATTTTAGTAAAACAAATATTTTTGTTTGAATTCATATACAAATTTATTACTCTCGTAGCCTCCCTTTTTCATTTTGACTATTTTAATTGAGCTGCATTGCAGTGATGTAACATTTAATTCTACCATAAAATCTATTCTCCCTTATAAAGTGACAAGTACATGCAAATTGCAGATTCTGAATCAGAAGCTTTTACTGAACAGTCAATCTAGCCTGCTAAGTATTTTTTTTATCTTTGAATTACAGTTATTGCAAGTGCAAATTATCTTATGGTTCGTGGAGAGTAGACAAGTTGTTGAACATTATATATCTTCTTATTTTTCATGGTGAGATTGCAACATGTATTTAACAAGAAATCAACATAGAAAATGAGATGGTGCAGTCATTGATTTTATACAACAAACATAATAGATCCTAAAACAAACCACTGATCAGTCTGGGAGATAAGGAATTGTTCAGTTGTCAAAATAATTTATTTACCCTATTAAATGGTGCAAGGCTTGTTTTTGGTGAGAATACAATTTGGGTTGAACTTGAATGTTTTTTTGGCCAACGATCACTTTAGACCAAACTTAACCTTCAAAATTATGGATAGTCTCTTTACATGTCTTCAGTGGAAATTTTAGAGCATCCAAAAGCTTTTAAGAAACACGAATTGACTGAACTAGAGAATGTCTTCTTTTTATAAGAGAATAGAAGAATGCCAATGGAATACTCTGCAAAGTTTCCTCAAAATAATTCAACCTCTTTTTAACTACACAGAGACAAAGAATATTGTTGAAATCATGTTTGGTTCCCAAACATAAAATGGATGATGCAAGAGCATCCTTGGTGTATGGGAATTTTCACTAGATGCAAGAGCATCCCTAGTGTATTCAAGGTTCCTTCTTCTTTGAAAAAAGCATTAATTTAGGAATCTTGATGGGTCTTAAATATGATGTTGGGGTATCTACAAGAGTTTTTGTTCATGCACAAGAGCTTACCTCTAGAGAAACTGAGGTGATGAGGAGTAGGAAGAATACAAGGTCTAAGAAATCCAAAAGTTGGTGGAGATTATGAAGAGATTATGATGACTGTGACTGCCATAGAAACATCAATCTGTCATTTGAACAGTTCCTAGAAGAGGAAAGAAGAACAACTAGTTCAAACATAGGAGAATGAATATACATTAATATCATGTATGATGAGTTTACGACTGGCCAATATTTCTCCGGTAGAAATTTACTATTCTCAGAGGGTTGGATTCTTCCTCCCCACTCTACTCATTCTAGACATCAATCATCTGGTATTGGCATGGTTCAGGTTGAATCTAGCACTTCTTTGTCAACTGAGTCCTTCTCTAGAGACTCTGGTTCAAGAAGGGGCTTTGTTAGAGAAGCTCATGATCATGGAAGTCAATCATTGGGATCAACAATACCTACATTGTTTTCTGGCATTTGTCATGAAAGAGCATACATGCATGGTCCAATAATATATTGTTGGATAAGTCATGGGGGAGATTTATGTGTGATATAATGTCATGTTCATCAATTTTGGGGCAAGAACCAGGAGTTTGACATAGATGTGTACATTTTCACTAGATGAGTAGCTCTAAGATGTTTAGAGGATTTTTCAAACTTGTATAATTCGCTAATATTAAACAGTTTATTTGTTGCTCTTTCACATTGGTAGTCAATATATTGACTTCATGCGTATTGTTTGTTGGACACTTTCAAGATTGTTTGGATTGAATTAAATGTCACAATTATTGTTTTGTTTCCAATCACAATGATTTTTCAAAAACAAATGTAGAGATAAGAATATGCTGGTCAGCACCATGATTGTGGTTGTTATCGTAGAAAAATGCTATTGGGGAGGAGTTATTTTGTTTGGTATTTTCCTATAAAATTCCCACTAGAGAAACCTAAAAAAATAGACGGTATGATAGGCATGAAAAAAATAGTGAAAGTGACGATGTAGTGTCCCTTTTTAATAAATTTGGAAAAATTGGAAAAATTGCACTTTTTGGCTAATTCGACCCTTAGACTAGTAATGATTCAAATGCTTCCAAATTGGATCTGAATGTGTTTGATAGGTATTAAGACATAAAAATGAGTCTTATGGATTCTTGTACACTATCAAAATACTTCTTCAACACTCATTTACAATCAGGATAAAATAGGGAAACTTACTAGCAAATTCGAGGTTCAAACCCCCAAGGGTAGGGGACAAAGATGGCTTCCCAAATGCAGTACGAACCTCCCAAATTTCAGAACCGAGAAATTTATTAGTTAAAGGACTTCAATGGGAACCCAAATTCATCATTAATCAGTTCCTAAAGGCTGCTACAACTCCCATAAATCAGAGGTTTGTGGACATGTCTTCACACAGGGGGAAATTAATGATAGGAAACTTCACTACATGCTATGAAATTCAATATTTATGCTCCAAAGGCTTATCTAATGTATATGAAAATTATTCCATACATTAATGACCCTCCATACATCATAAAAATAATAGATATGAACTGATACAAGTCAAAATAGAGAAACTTCAAGCTTTCATAACAAGATGTAGGGAAAATGGTACCATTTAGGCATTGTTTGGTATTTTTACATAGTTCCACTTGGTATTTCGACCTGAGAGTCTTATGAGAATTAAATAAAGAGTATATATATCAGAATACAAATAAATGGGGCCACAAGAGCTCCCCCAAACAGAACATCATCTCACCAAGTGTGCCCTTCCTCCAAGAGCCAAAATATGAAGAGAAAAGTGAGAAAGGTGTGGAAGCAAGTTGAGGATGAGAATGTCATGAGCTTCCCTATAGCTTCAACTTGCAACAAATGATTCCATTTTAGATCCAAATTAAATTTCTTAATGTCCTCTCCAATTTCCAATTAGGATGGGAATCTTTCACCTTCGAACTTGGTACTAAGGCAAGTAGAGTAAAGTCTCCACAAGCATGGACAAGCTATGCTCTCCAATATGCAAAATGATAAATGATAAAAAGATACTCTCCTTATTTTTTCTTGTATTTTATAAAATTCTCAATTCCTCCATGGGTCGAATTCCTTCCAAAAGCCTCATGCCAACTCAAGTTGGGAAGAGATTCCAATGTGTGCCACTTGTCCAACAATTCCTAGTCTCCATCTTCCCTCAATTCGAATGGGTGTCTCTTTGGCTGCCCTAACTCCCTTGTGCGCCTTCTTGGAGGCTATATTTATCCCTGACATGTCATATATGTCATATTTCAGCATTCAGGTCTGATTTGTGTCATAAGTGTCATAGCATCCTCATCATTGTTGTCATAGAAGATAGGGAATCTAGCCCAAGTGTCTCAATATATCTCAAATACCTCTTCCTCTTCCATGGAAGTTACTCTTCCACTCAAATTCAACCTTCATTGAGTCATTCCAAGTATATTGACCTTACAAATCCCCAACAACATTAGACTCCACCTTGGATTTGAATGGGTGAGAATAGGATGCCATGTGACATGAGGAATCTAGCTTTGTGTGGGTCCCACACCACCAATGTGTCTCCATGACCAAGTGCCACTTTATTTTCCTATCATAAATATTTATTTAACCCATTTTAATATATTTATTTCAATCTGATGTCCATTTGGGGTTTTATAGTCTCCTTATTCCAAATCTAATGTTTCCACCCCAACCTAGGAAACTAGTAGATTGGTGGAATTTTCCCTTTTGAGATTTATTTGAATGGGGACATTACAATCCTACCCACCCAAGATTGCTTGTCCTCAAGAAATTCCGAACATGGATGTGGAAGAACCTGCTTTCTTTCCAAAACTTTCTTTCCCCAAATTTTTTTGAAACCAATGAAACTAAAAATTATTCCAGGGTCCCATTGCTTGTATTGTACTCCAACAATTAGGCTTGTGATCTCCAACCCATACCATTAGGAAAGAGAATTCATGGATCCCATTTCCTTGTATTCATTCTTCCAATCATCATAAGTACAAAATATAGATCATCAAAGTACATAGAAACATAATAAAAATGTACATCAAGGAGGTGCATCATCAAAGAATCATGAAAGTGCTTATACCTCCAAGCAAGTAGACCACCATTTGCCAAGTGTATACAAGCATCAAGTGACCAATCAAATCTGTTCCAATGACATAGCTGAGGATCTCATGTCCTATAATACTGCTCCAAAAAGATGTAGGATGCATCAAAATAATCAGCCATGTATTCTTTCATCCAAGAAGTGAATGAAGAATCTCCACTAAAATTTGAACCAAGTAGGGAGCAAAGAAAACAATGAGCCTTCAATGGGATCACATAAGTACCATTTATGCATCCATGGATATGTGTATCATAAAGAAATAACAAGATATGTTTCCGCTAATAAACATTTTCTCCTATCATATATCTCTTCACCCAAGTAGTTAATGAAGTTCCTCCAACATCAATTGAACTAAGCAAGGAGCAAGGAAAATCATGAGTCTTCAAGTGACTCAAGTGAACATCATAAGTGCATCCATGAAGATATGTATCATCATAAGGTAAAAAAGGATGCTACTGCAAATGTAAATAATGAGGTTCTCTAATGATTTCATCATCAAAAGGAGATGTAGGAGTTTCACACTCCTCATGTGGCACCATCAAAAATAAACTTTTCACCCATACTTCATTAAGGTGGATGCTACAAAATAGGGAAGTGTAAGATGTAGGAGAATGAACCAACTCACCCAAATGATCAGAAAAGTGTCATCATTTGTAGGCTCCATAAGGGTAGGACCATGCACATCCCTCAAAAGAGAAAAAATTTCCTCTTCTTGTACTGCTTCTTCTACTTCACCTATTTCAGAACTAGGTGGCTCATGGGTCTCCTCCTTTCAATCCTTCAAGAAAGATGATGCATTTTTCTCCTTGGTTTGCTAAGATCAATATATTTGGAATCTCGTTTTTAAGAAAACCCAAAAACTCTCTTCAAGTAGGAAATACATGCATTCCCTGAAGCTTCTGATATTTCACTGCTCTTTTCACTCACACACATATGATTTTCTCTCCAAGGCATTTTTCAAGAAAGGCATAGACCTTTCTTCACTAACTCCACATATTCATTTTTGGGCCTATTTTCAAACACCCAATCAGCAAAGTCTTCAAAATGAATGGCCTTTTGTGTATCTCACTTGTACACATCAAGATATGCCTAATATTGTTAGGGAAAGGTTTTACATGTTGCTCTCAATCTTTGTAATTCATTCATAGAATTATCCTTTGGTAGTGTGACACACTCATCTTTGTCAGATTCAAATTCATAAGAATCACCCTCATTCCTTATAAAATTGTAAGAAGTGTTGCATGTTGGCACCTCTTCCTCATACCATTCAATCTTCTTCATATTGCTCATAAGCATTGTACTCATAGGATTCATCATAATAGTAAGACATGGCTGCAATTTATTCTTCAATGTATGATATTAATTCACTGGTGAAAGGACCATGCTCTGATACCAATTGTAGTGTCTCATTTTAATAAATTTGGAAAATTTGGGAAAATTGCACTTGTTGGCCAATTCGACCCTTAGAGTAGTAATGATTCAAATGCTTCCAAATTGATCCGAATGCTTCCAAATTGGGTTTGAATGTGTTTGAGAGGTATTAAGACATAAAAATGAGTCTGCTGGATTCTTTTAAACTCTCAAAATACTTCTGCAACACTCATTTACAATCAGGATAAAATAGGGAAACTTACTAGCAAATTCGAGTTTCAAACCCCCAAGGGTAGGGGACAAAGATAGCTTCCCAAATGTAGTACAACCCTCCCAAATTTCAGAAAAGAGACATGGATTAGTTAAAGGACTTCAATGGGCAACCAAATGCATCATTAATCAGTTCCTAAAGGCTTCTTCAACTCCCCTAAATCAAAGGTTTGTGGACATGTATTCACATAGGGAGAAATGATAGGAAACTTCACTACTTGCTATGAAATTCGAGATTTATGCTCCAAAGGCTTATGTAATTTATATGAAATTATTCCATACATTAATGACCCTCCATAAATCATAAAAATCATAGATATGAACTGATACAAGTCGAAATAGAGCAACTTCAAGCTTTGATAACAAGATGTAGGGAAAAAGGAACCATTTATGCATTGTTTGGTATTTTTACATAGTTCCACTTGGTATTTCGACCCGGGAGTCTTCTCATAATTAAATATAGATTATATATATCATAATACAAATAAATGGGGCCACAATATCTCCCCCAAAGATAACAGTATCTCACCAAGTACGCCCTTCCTCCAAGAGCCAAAATATGAAGAGAAAAGTGAGAAAGGTGTGGAAGCAAGTTGAAGATGAGAATGCCACGAGCTGCCCTGTAGATTACACTTGGAAAAAATTACTCCATTGTAGATCCAAATGAAAGGTTTGAATGGCATCTCCAATTTACAATTAGGATGGGAATCTTTCACCCTTGAAATTAGCACTAAGGCAAGTAGAGTAAACACTCCACAAGCATGGACAAGCTATACTCTCGAATATGCAAAATGATAAATGATCAAAAGCTACTCTCCTTATTTTTTATTGTATTTTATAAACTTCTCAAGTCCTCCTTGGGTTGAATTCCTTCCAAAATACTTATGCCAACTCAAGTTCGGAAGAGATTCCAATGTGTGCCACTTGTCCAACAATTCCTGGTCTCCATCTTCCCTCAATTCAAATGGGTGTCTCTTTGAATGCCCTAACTCCCTTGTGCGAATTCTTGGAGGATATATTTAGCCCTAACATGTCATATATGTCAAATTTCAGCATTCAGGTCTGATTTGTGTCATAAGTGTCATAGCATCCTCATCATCGTTGTGATAGAAGCTAGGGAATCTAGCCCAAGTGTCTCAATATATCGCAAATGCCTCTTCCTCTTTCATGGAAGTTACTCTTCCACTCAAATTCGACCTTCATTGAGCCATGCCAATTATATTGACCTTACAACTCCCTAAGAACATTAGAATCCACCTTGGATTCGAATGGGTGAGAATAGGATTCCATGTGGCATGAGGAATCTGGCTTTGTGTGGGTCCCACACCACCAATGTGTCTCCATGACCAAGTGCCACCTTATTTTCCTATCATAAATATTTATTTAACCCCTTTTAATATATTTATATCAAGCCAATGTCCATTTGGGGTTTTATAGTCTCCTTATTCCAAATATAATGTTTCTATCCCAACCTAGGAAACTAGTAGATTGGTGGAATTTTCTGTTTTGAGATTTATTTGAATGGGGACATTACAAACGATGATAATACAATTGAGTAAATGGATGTAGATGTTGAAAAATATAGATCTCATGAAGCATGTCTTAAACTAAATGTTATAATTTGCTTCAAAGACCAATAACCTAGTGTTCCAAATAAAGGTGAGGGTAGATATGTTGATATAATCTATGGGGAGGCAATAACTAGTGTTGCAACACCGCCCTTGTTTGATGACGAGGCACAATGCTCTACATTGAAAAAATTTCTGCTGCATTATGACATCAATGCAAAATTTGGTTGGTCAAATAATAGATTTAAAGTTTACATAATTGTGATGTATTTCTTAATATAATTTGCACAATTATCTATTTCTCCTCAATCATTCTATACCTTATTTTTTAACAAAAATAGTTTGTATGCTAAACAAAATGCTTCATCTATGCTTGTAGACACCAATTTATCCAACTATGAGTGCATAGCTTTAAACTACTAGATAAATTATAGTTACAAAATTATGGTTTTTCACCCAAGATACATAACACTTTTCTATCCACCCATACAACATAGATTTTGTAACACTAAAGTTTGGAGCCCATTATTTTCATTCTGTGTTGGAGAGTATGAACTGCTCTTAGCAGTGTTCTACTCCACTCCTAATGCTCAAAATATAGCAAGTCCTAATTGTTGTAAATTTCATGTGGGAGAAGATTTATTCTATTCAATATATGTCTAACTCTACCATTTCCATCTTCCTTATTTCATTATTCTTTGTAGCCACATTAAGTGCATTCTTCATTCTAGCCACATTGCTTGTTCTTCTTATGCTTTCAACTTCTATCTTCTCCATGACTTGGGGATTGTTGGATGTCACCTCTAGTATATTTATGCAAGAATGTCTCTTCACTATATCAATCCTTTCATTTAATATCTCTTTTATATCTCTTACATTCTCCTAAAATTCATACCATAGGACAAGGTTGCATGATTTTTGATGAAATGCACATGGAAAAACCTCAAGGACTTCCCTTCATTTCGAGGATGGTATCCAAGGTAAACCATTCGTTTACAGTTTTGGAAAATGAAGCTGGTGGGGACATTGAGTGAGTTTTACATCTTCATAGAGGTAACTAGCCTGAAGACTTAACCACTCGAACTGACTCAAGTTTGGCCTACACAAGGTTTGTATTTCCGTTCATTGTTATCCATCTTTTCCATGGGATCGAGGAGAGTTTTACCATATTGATATGTTTACTAAATGTTGCATTTATTTATTGTGCATTCCATTACTCAATGTGTTTGTTTAGTTCAAACTCATTTCTTAATTGGGGATTCCCCATAAATTTATTTCATTCTCAGTAACTTGTGACATATATACGTTTTGTTGAATGAGAGCATAGTTATTTCTCACTGATGTCCATGTAAGTGAGCTATAATGTTATTTCCCTTCAATTTTAATATTATTTTTCCTTCTTATTGAGAACAATATTTTGAAATCACTATCCTGTAACACCATTCTCTTTCACTTGTCATAATTTTCCATTAGTATATTTCACTTGTCATAGTTTGCCATTAGTATCTTAGCATTTAGGTCTAGGCTCTCAAGCCTTGGATACCCAAAACCAACCTTTTCTTATGCCATTAATATCTTAGCATTTAGGTCTAGACTCTTGAGCCCTAGATACCCCAACCCAACCTTTTATTATGGGAGGATGACAATCTCCTAAACTACTAATGATAATTTTCTTATTTTAGTCTTTTATGCCCACCTCTTTTTCTAAGGGATTCTCAGATAAATTTAAACGATTCATTTTAGATTCTTGGTAGAGCCACCACGATAGAATAGAGGTATCCGGGTAGGGTAGATATATATTTTAGAAAGTTTAGTTTTGAATGTATATCCATCCTCTTAGGTCTCCATCCTGTTACTTCTAATTGTTTTTAGTGTGGGCTAACATTCTTGAATCCTTAAAGCATCTTATGAGGGGGAAACTCAATGATATTGAATTTCCTTTCAGTGATATCCCACATTTTTCACCCACCTCTCAACTAATTTGGGGAGGGAAATGAATCTATGGATTTTCTTATTTAAAATTGTTTTCGTGTAATTAATCACTCTTCTAAATTTTTTGAAAAGCCTAAAATTTTTCTTCAAATCCAAGATTTTGATTCTATCTAAATATTATCCATACTCCCTTGAGAATCCAATATTATATAGGAAAAATCCTTGAGTGTATTATAATTCCATTCATGTATACCCAAAATATTACATTCTCAATAGAGTTTGTGAACATGAGAAGTTGAACAAGTATCCAAATTGTTAAAAGACAATCTACCTAGGGTTCCATTGAAAGAAGTGGGACCTTTGACATGGGTCCTTTTGATTTACATGAATGATATTAGTGTCTACCTATGTTTCATACATTGACATGATCATGGGAAGTCAGATTGTCAAATTTTATCTTGCATCCCACTCCTTTTATGGAGGAATTTATTGCATTTTGCAATAAGTCTAAAGATGAAAAGCCTATTTTTTGAGGTGTGCGATGGAAAGCCTCTTTATCCATGACTTCAAGTGTTAATGATGTATTGGATAATTTTTAGTCAACTTCCTACTATTCCAAATTTAGATGTAGGGCCATGCTAGAACTATAAACAAGTTATACAACTTGAAGAGAACCCGACATTGTTCTCGTTTTTTGGGGGGTCAATTTGAGTAGTTTTTACCTCCATTTCAAAAAGTGTGTATACTGGTAGCACCATTTTTCATTTTGAGCCCTTTTTTTGTGATTTTGAAACTTCTTGGTCATAAGAAAAATATAACTTCTATTTACAAGGGCCATTTTCCAAACTTTACAAAAAATCTACATATAATAGCTAGTTATAGTAAAAAAATACACACATTTTTGAATTTTTGTAAGATTTAGAAGCTAGTTAGAACGCAAAATATATGCATTTTCAAAGTTTTTTCATTAAAATTTTATCTTAAAGAAGCCATGTTTGGTAAAATTTCTAAAAAAAATGAGAAAAAAAAGACATTTCAAACCATTTTTCAATGTATTTTCTGTTATTTGATGTATAAAAAGGATACTCTTTAACATTATTTTCCATAAAGTGGTGATTCACATAAACTCAACAAAACGCATACCATATATTTCTAAATAACATATTAAAAACATAATAGTTATTCCCAAAATAAAATTTTCAATTCAAAACATTACAAAAATATCTCATAAAAAATTTGTCAACTTTGACATTTTCCTCAACGATATGAAACTAATCAACAATATCATGCATCCCGAAATATTCATCGAAATTGCCATTTTCGATTGTTGGCTCTCTTCATGGACCTCAATGTGTTCTTCCATTGGTTCCTCTACTTCTGCAAAATGCCCAAAGTGATATTTTACCAACATCCCTTTTAAAGGAGGATGAGGCTCTTTTGACATCTTTGCCACAAGTGACTCACTAAATTCTCCTTTCTTCAAACCAACTTCTTGTATTTCATCTGGAATAAATTTCATAGCATTAATTATTTGCTTGATATAATTGCACTGTGGTAGATCATTCTCAATGGATATGCAATTTCTTCCTTTTTGTAATGAACATGCTATTTTTGTACCTAATAACCACATACAAAACTAAAAAAAGTTAAATAACATAATGAAACATAAATTTTAAAAAAAATATTACTGAATTTAGATTATGGCACTAGTTTCATATGTAATATCGGAAATTACCTGATTCAGAGAACAAATCTAAAACCCAATCTCTTTCTCTTGAAAAAATGTATATGAGATAATTAATCCATGCTTGTGGCTTCTGGTAGATGTTTACAGTCTCTCCGTTCAAATCTCTTTCTTCATATGTCAACTTCTTAACCACGACATTATAAGACAATATTTGACTATATTTTCCTTCACTCCTTTCATTGATTAAAAGAGTTTCATAGGTCTCATCTTTTGTCCAACATGAAAGATGTATGTTTGCAGTATCACTCATAAATGGATCAGTGCTGGAGCTACAAATGTTAGGCTTATGTCTGTAACAGAAATAGATAAGAATCTAATTAACTTATAGAAAAATAATTTTGGTTTCTAAATTCAATTGTTTAATAATATACTACAAATATCCTACCAATACAGTTGTTTCCTTGAGTAACATGTTATACAACTTGACGAGAACCTGACATTGCTCTCGTTTTTTGAGGGGTCAATTTTAGTAGTTGCTTTTACCTCCATTTCAAAAAGTGTGTAAACTCGTAGCACCATTTTTCATTTCGAGCCATTTTTTTGTGATTTTGAAACTTCTTGGTCATAAGAAAATTATAAGTTTTATTTACAAGGGCCATCTTCCAAACTTTACAAAAAATCTACATTTAATAGCTAGCTATAGTAAAAAATACACACATTTTTGAATTTTTGTAAGATTTAGAAGCTAGTTAGAACAAAAAATACATGCATTTTCAAAGTTTTTTCATTAAACTTTTATCTTAAAGAAGTCATTTTTTGGGAAAATTTCTAAACAAAATGAGAAAAAAAGACATTCAAACCATTTTTCAACGTATTCTCTGCTATTTGATGTATGAAAATGATACTTTTTAACATTATTTTCCATAAAGTGACGATTCCCATAAACTTAACAAAACGTATAGCATATATTTATAAATAGCATATTAAAAACATAACAGTTATTCTCAAAATAAAATCTTCAATTCAAAACATTACAAAATATCTTATCAAAAATTTGTTAACTTTGACATTTTCCTCAACAATATGAAAGTAATCAACAATATCATGCATCCCGAACTCTTCATCAAAATTGACATTTTCTACTAGTTGGCTCTCTTCCTGAGCCTCAATGTGTTCTTTTATTGGGTCCTCTACTTCTGCAAAATGCCCAAAGTGATCTTTTTCGAACATCCCTTTTAAAGAAGGATGGGGCTCTTTTGACATCTTTGCCACAAGTGACTCACTAAATTCTCCTTTCTTCAAACCAACTTCCTGCATTTCATCTAGAATAACTTTCATAGCATTAATTCTTTGCTTGATATAATTGCAATGTAGTAGATCATTATCAATGGATATGAAATTTCTTTCTTTTTTTAATGAACATGCTATTGTTGTAGCTAATCAACACATACAAAACAAAAAAAATTAAATAACATAATGAAACATAAATTTAAAAAATATATATTACTGAATTTAGATTACGACACTAGTTTCATATGTAATATCATCAATATAACCTGATCTCGAGAACAAATCTAAAACTAAATCTCCTTTTCTTGAAAAAGTATCCATGAGATAATTAATCAATGCTTGTGGCTTCTGGTAGATATTTACAGTCTCTACTTTCAGATCTCTTTCTTCATATGTCAACTTGTTAACCATGACATTATAAGACAATATTTGACTATATTTGCCTTCACTCTTTTCATCGATTAAAAGAGTTTCATAGGTCTCATCTTTTGTCCAACATGCAAGATGTATGTTTTCAGTATCACTCATCAATGGATCAGTGTTGGAGCTATGAATGTTAGGCTTATTCCTGTAACAAAAATAGATAAGAATCTAATTAACTTACAGAAAAATAATTTTGGTTTCTAAATTCAAATGTTTAATAATATACTACAAATATCTTACCAATATAGTTGTTTCCTTGAGTTTGCTTTATCCTTGAAGATTGTTAGCACTGCTCCTCCTTGTACATCTGAATGAAAAACAAGAAATCTCCATAGGGGTGATGTTGTGACGTCCAGAAATACCGAAACCACTTTATTGAATGACTGGTATGTATAAGGCTCACAATAATAAGTAATGTTTTTGATATTGTATCCATGATGGATATCTGCAATAACTAGGGAGAACTTCTTTTTGGGAACAAGATTTGCAATGTTTGCATAATCACCCAATATCACTTTATATTGCACAGTGTCAAGCCCATTACAAACGTGATGATCAAGGGTGTCATCAAGTTCAACGTTTGCAAGACGTTGTTTTCTTTGTCGTTCTATTTTGGCTCTTTGAATATGAATTTTGAAAGACTCTGGTACTATATTCTTCTTTGACATATTTGAAAACAAAATCATATCTATAAGCAATAAATAGAAATGAATTCACTTAGAAATAAATAAAATAGAAAATATCATAAATCATCATACCTTTTTGTATGCAACAAAACAATCTTTAAGCTTTCCATGGAGCTTGAATTTGGATAGTTTCATCTAACATCATCCCAACTCTTCTCACCCAACATTATAACCATATCCTCTTGTATTTTCATGTAAACCTTATCACTACATGATGTAAAAATAAATGGCATTAACAATGACATCTAATAATAACACAATGCTTATTTAATAAAAAATCTTAAACTCAAAAAATAAACACTAGTACAAAATGAAGAATTAATGACTAAAAAATTACTAAATTCGACTATAAACAACTATTTTTGAGTCGGTGACTAATAGTAGCGAATTTCCACTATCTTATAGCTAGTCGTAGTTCACTAGTCATTAATTGGTTGACTTATTAGTAATTGATTTAGTCATTGATAGTCACTGATTTAGTCATTGATAATCATTGATTTCCATAATTAATGACCAAATATACGACTACATAAACTACTAGCTGATAACATATTAATGAATAAGTTAAATACGACTAAACGTTAGTCACGCTATAAGATACTGGAAATTAGTCGTATATATGCGAATTTAGTCGTTTTCTTAGTCACTAATTTATGATAGGGTACAGAGGAATCGAACCACCAATCTCCTGCCTATAATTAGGCAAGTGCTCTACCATTGAGCTAGCACCCTTTAAGAAGTTGTTATTGCTTGACAATGATGATATTGAAACAAATTTTTCATCATTCAAGCATACAAAATAATGATTACCAAGTTACTATAGATCGATAATGGCTAACCTTGTACTAGTCCTTCAAGTCTTCCAACTGCATTTATTAAGTGCAAATATATTTATGCACTTAATAAAAGCAATTGAAGAACTTGAAGGACTAGTACAAGGTAATCCATTATGGATCTATAGTAACTTGGTAATCATTATTTTGTATGCTTGAATGATGCAAAATGAAAAATACACCAGAAATTTATAGGAATCACAAGCAAGCATCCATTGTTAAACTATCTACCGAGTCATCTAGAGTCATGCCAAGATATCTGAATTTGACTGAAAATTCATAAGTAACTTGAAGATAATGGTGGATGATGCCATGGAAAGGAGAATTTCAGTTTATATAGAAGCAAAATATGAGAAAATGGTGTCTCAAACTCATATTCCTCCAATGTGGACCAAGCCACCTCCCTCACTACATAAATGAGATCTTGATCATAGTGAAATCTAATAACAAATAGGTCCATGATATCAAACTACTGCTTGTATCTGCAAGATCCAATCATGGTTGGAAATTTTTCAAAATTAACAAGACAACATGGCATGCTTCTTTAAAATTTAGCATCTTACTATATTATTTTACAAACAGGCCCAGTGACCAAATGAGTTGCAAAGGGCAAGTCAAGCAAATCAAGAAGGTTGATCATGACATTGAAAATCAAAATAAAAGAAATTTTTTATGTCTGCAACAATCATCCATATTCTGAGTCCATTACAACTTGGCTCATGATGAATTCAGAGTCAGTCGAATTGGCTAGGCTAAATTTAACCAGTTATAGAGCCTTGCTGATAATACACAGCCAAGTGAAACACTTACATATAACTTCCATCTTGGATATCCTCTCTTTGTCCACAAAAATATAACTATATTATTGGCAAAATCCCAAATAACATTGTATGGACACATTAAATAAATAACATTACCAATCTCACAAGTTCTACATTCGTGGATTCTTGGGATATTCGACTTCGCTGACCTCTACATCTTCCTACAGATTTAGAGACAACCACCCATAAATCTAATTAAATAGAAAAAAAAATTCTACTTACATTTGTGTTCAATAATTTAGGCAGGTAAGATGGAGAAATCCTTCCACAGTTGATTTTGAATCCAGTACATGAATGTCAAAACTAAATTTCTACTCAACATGGGGCCTTCAGGCATCTATACATCCAAGCAAAAATTTAAAAAATATGCCATGTGTTAACTAACAAAGGCACTTCAACATAGGTAGTATCGAGAACAATCGAACACATTACAGAATACATGAAGACACTCGAAAACTCTAGACGTGATGTTGCTTCCATCACAAAATGAAACTAAATTTCCTTGGTATATTTATTCTAAAACTCACCAATAAAATTTGATGAATAATAAATGGATTGACAAGAAACAAAACTTTGTAATTTTACAGAACTATTATTGTGGCACCACACAACTTGCAACTTTCTCTACCTTTTCCTTTTCAATATCCACCCTCCTCTCTTCAACATGATGTGCTACAGCATTTGCAACAGCTTGGTTGTGGAATTCCATTGACTAGGTTAGATTCTGAAAACTTCTTGGATCTGAAACAGACATGACTGATGGCAGAACCACGAAATAAAATATAATATTAGTAACTAAAGGTATACCTAATGTCTAAACCCAGCCAGCAATGGATGAATTTTCTTGCATTATAAATAGAACAAAATATCAGCAGCAAATTTTCATATAGAAGCACTCTAAATTGTTTCCAAATGTTAAGATACAGAAGGTGCCAAACCTTTCATGGTATCACTGAAGGACACAAAAGTATCCACATTGTCAATCAGAGACTGGAACTCTTCATCATCACTGAAATCATTATTAGAATCATCATCTTCATCATCTGCATGTGCCTGGAAAGCTTTGGCCTAAAAACTCATCATTTGCATCGAACTTCTTTAAGAACTTAACAACACTTGAGCCAAATACAACACCAGAAACTAAACACCTGTCGGACATTTTTTCCTTCTCAAGAAACTAAACTCTAATAAATGTTAAAGCACCTGGGCTGCTAGCCTGTGAAGCCTTTGACTATCAGCTTCATCCCCATCTTCAGTATTATATCCCATTTCCTTATCTGAATCATCTTCTTCCTTCTCATCATCATTAATCTTCCAGCCGTCCATGCCATCATCTTCATCTTCATTATTCTTTGTCGCTTCTAAAATGTTAAGGAGCCAAAAACATTAAGTTACAAAAATTGCCATAGCACTACTGCAGGATTTTGCATGATGTGACAAACAAATAATTAGCATGTGCTTGAAAAATAAAACACACTTTAAGGCATATTGGATGCTAAGTTAAAATATCAAGCATATGTACTGAGAAATAAGATCTCTATCGGTTGAATTGCTACCAACAATTTGCTCCTTATATGCAACAAGCAGATCAAGTACAGCCTTGAATATTTGGCCTAGGGATTCTTCAGGTAAAAGTTCGGAAGGAAGTGATAAGAGTGAAGTGAGCCCCAAAATGCAAAATTTCTTGGCATGCTTCTTTAAAATTTAGCATCTTAATATATTCTTCTACAAACAGGCCCAATGACCAAATGCGTTGCAAAGGGAAAGTCAAGCAAATCAAGAAGGTTGATCATGACAATGTGTTAGTTTTTCCGAAATTTCAATCTGATCTAGGATCTTAACTGAGAGAATAACATGTACAACATATCTATAGCATATCAATCATGGACACAATAATGCAAGCACACAAGAGACACAGAGTTTCACCGGAGAAAACCAAGAAGGTGAAAAACCCCACAACTTCCTCATAGATAGATAGAGCAATGATACAACTTAAGTACAAGAGATAGTCCTCCTAGCAGCAACTTCTCCTCCTCCACTAGTGCACCACTCTCCAATGAGTGCGTGAGAGAGAAGTGAATGATCAAATAGAGTGCCCCATGCACTCTATTTATACTTGACTTGACTTGCCTAATAACCTTTACTAGGTCGGCCTTAACATAACCACATAACATAATGCTGACAGGGCCGACCCCCAATAGGGTGGTCTAATAACCCTTTAACCCACATGAATTATATAGGGCTGACCCCAACAAGGTGGTCTAATAACCCATCAAGTATAAGTTACGACGCTTACAATATAAATGACGACAGTTCCATATAAAGGAATAATAACATTTCTATAGGAATACAAAAACTTCCGTATAGAGGAATAATAACATCTCTATAGGAATACAATATACATATATGAAATACATTCTGAAGTTACAAATACATCAACACTCCCTCTTAACTAGGAAGGTATTTCTCGACACAGGTCTTCTAGCACAAGTCTTCTTCTCTAGATCATTGTCACTGGATCATCGTCATTGAATCATCATCATTGTCACCACTGCTGCTATCTCAATCAATCTCTGATCTACTCATCATGGGAAGTTCTACAGAGCCATCCCTTTTTCATGCTGGATGTAGGCCCACCACCTACAGGTCTTCATCATCACTGGCCATACTGTGGAATCCTCAGGACTTATTACGTGCATCACAATGCCTCGAAAGAGTATCCCAGGATCCTTTATGTGCCGAAGCACGACCGACAAGATCTCCCAGGTATACTTACATGTGACTGTCACAAAACCTTAAAAGAGTGTCTTGACTAGCAAGAACTCTAAAGAGCATCCAAGGCCTTTTACGTGACTAGCACAACCTGTTTGGATCTCCAGGACGTATTACATGTGACTCCCACCACAAAACCTTAAAAGAGTGTCTTGACTAACAAGAACTCTAAAGAGCATCCGAGGCCTTTTACGTGACTAGCACAACCTGTTAGTATCTCCAGGACGTATTACATGTGGTCATGGAAAAGCCTCGAAAGAGCATCCCAGGACTGATTACGAGCGTACTGCTCAACCTATCGGATCTACCGAGTCTAGTTACATGCCATAGGACAAAGCCTCAAAAGAGCATCCCAGGACTGATTACGAGCATACTGTTCAACCTATCGGATCTCCCAGGTCTAGTTATACATCCTCCCAGAGAAATGCCTCGAAAGAGCATCCCAGGACTGATTACGAGCGTACTGCTCAACCTATCGGATCTCTTAGGTCTAGTTACATGCTCATTTGCACAACCTGTCCATGGCCATAGAGTATCAACTTGATACTCACCATACATCATCCTGATGTACATGATCATCCTGATCATCATCATAGCATTGTCCTAATGCACATCAACCAGAGTATCATCTTGATACACATGATCATCCTGATCACTGTCACTGCATCGTCCTAATGCATGTCATCCAGAGCATCGTCCTGATACTCATCACATATGATCATCCTGATCATCGTCACTGCATCGTTCTGATGCATGTCATCTAGAGAATCGTCTGAATACTCATCACATATGATCATCCTGATCATCGTCACTACATCGTCCTGATGCATTTCATCTAGAGCATTGTCCTGATACTCATCCTCCATGATCATCCTGATCATACAATGCATCCACCTGATGCATACCAAGTATCTACCTGATACATATCATCATACATGATCCACCTGATCATATAATCTATCCACCTGATACATACACAAATACATGATCCACTTGATCATACACTGTATCCACCTGATACATATCATCATACATGATCCAACTGATCATACAATGTATCCACCTGATACATATACAAATACATGATCCAACTGATCATATCAAGCATCCAACATGATGCATATACAAATACATGATCCAACTGATCATATCCAGCATCCAACATGATGCATATACATATACATGATCCAACTGATCATATCCAGCATCCTACATGATGCATACAAATATACATGATCCAACTGATCATACAAAGCATCCAACTGATGCATACAAAGCAGTAACCGGAGCATCGTCCTGATGCTCATCATCCGACACTTACATCCACAGCCATGGGAAGGATCCTCCTTTCAACATGCTTGGAATGGCTCCTGCAAATGTGTCCATCACTTCTTCCTTGAAGTGTCATCAATCTGAAGAACACCAAGCCTCTCTCTGAAGTATTCAAACTTCACTCTGGCTGGTGGTTTCGTCAACACATCTGCAACCTACTCATCCATTGCAACATACAGGAGCTTCACTGCTCCTCTCTGTACCATATCCCTGATATAGGGATATTTGATCTCAATGTGCTTCGACCTATCATGGAACACCGGGTTCTCAGAAAGCTTCACACAACTCTAGTTGTCACAAAAGATACCAGCAGCCTCCATCGGGAGATCAAATAACTCAGATAGTAGCTTCCAGAGCCATACTGCCTCACAACTAGCCGAACAAGCTACAACATACTCTGCCTCGGCTGTACTCAGTGCTACGCAGGACTGCTTCCTGCTAAACCAAGAGATCACACCTGATCCCATACTGAAGCAGCACCCAGAAGTGCTCTTCCTATCTGCAGCACTGCCTGCCCAGTCTGAATCAACATAACCCTACAGGTTAAACTTTTGATTCGCATCATACTTGAGCCCATATTCAACCATACCCTTTAGGTACCTCATAATATGATTTACAACAACCAAGTGAACACCTCTTGGATCCGTCAGGAACTGGCTCAATGTGTTCACCGCAAAGCAAATATCTGGTCTCATGTTCGTCAGGTACATCAAGGACCCAATCATCTGACGATACACAGTGACATCAACCAGATCAGATGAAGCATCACACAGAAGCTTCAGGTTCAACGCCATAGGTGTGGCCATGGCCTTGCAGTCCATCATCCTGAACTGCTTCAGGATCTCTACTTCATACTTCCCTTGTCCAAGGAAGATTCCATCTGCACTCTACCACACCTCCATGCCTAGAAAGTAGTGCATCATCCCCAAGTCCTTCATCTCGAACTTGGCAGCAAGATTCCTCTTCGTGTTGGCAATAAATCTATCCTCACCTGTAACAAACAGGTCATCCACATACAAGAGTAGTATCACTGGATTGCCTTCCTCAACGTTGTAGTAATGGTTGGAATCTACTTTACTCTTGGTAAATCCCAAGCTAGATAGAAAGTTGTCTATCCTACCATGCCAAGTCCTAGGAGCTTGCTTCAAGCCATACAAGTATTTCTTCATCCTGCACACACATGACTCCCTGTCATATGTCTCAAAACCAAGTGGTTGCTCCACATACACTTCCTCCTCGACTACACCATTCAAGAAAGCTGTCTTGACATCCATCTAGTGTATCTTCCATTTCATCACTGTAGCCAGAGAAAGTACTGATCTGATGGAAGTGTACCTGGCTACAGGTGCAAAAGTCTCTTAATTGTCAATTCCTCTTTCTGGGAGAAGCCACGAGCTACAAATCTCACTTTGTATTTCTCTATGTTGCCATCTGCAACATGCTTGATCTTTGGAAGTCACAACAGACTTCCCATCTGGTCTTGGGACCGCATCCCAAACAGCATTCTTCATGATCGACTGGTATTCCTTGATCATGGCATTCTTCCATTACTGTATCTCGAATCCTGGGAACTTCAGATTCTTCAATATCTTCAATAGATAGCTTCGTTGTTGGAACAAATGTTGTAGTCCTTCTTTTGTAGGTGATTGTACACGATCTTTCCTACAAGTCAAATTCAATTGTGTGATTAGAAACTTCTCATAGTTTTCATAACAAAATATTACGCATAAGAACATATGTCATACAGTCATGCAATTATCTTAGCCAATGCTTCAATACAACATTTATCCATATCCCGTAACTTTCTAGATGCCTTCCAATCTCTACCAAAACAATGTTAAGAGTGTGCACAACTCCCAACATGTCAGCAAAGAGGTTTCAATCTTGATAAGTAGCAATGGAATGTTGTACAGTGCCATAGGCCACTTACACATCACATGCATATTAGTGCTGGTATACTGTTCATTAATGCAATTATTCTAATATGCATGATACACAACCTAAGTCTAGGAACATAAGTATATACATCTTTGAACAATAATATTTAAACAATCAAATATACAATAAATGACAATTCAAATACTTATCTTTGTTTGTTGTTGTAGGGTGGACTCCCTCTCAATATTTGCTTCCTTGCAGGAACTACTGGAGTGTGCTCCCTCTTGATCTTTGCTTCCTGGATTACCTGTCCTTGAACTTATATCCATCCTCAATCACTATGCATGCTTACTAGTATCATCATTGTGTTATCCTCGAGATCTCATACATAATCATACATTCATTAGTATAATCTTAATACTATCAAAACACAATAATCTTAAACATGTATAGTTATGATTATTTCAAACACAGATAATAAGCATTATCATTCAAAGTTTCAGGGAAAACTTCTCTTACTCATGCATATTCATATTTGACCATAGAACTCTTCTGGTTAGTCACATCATCAATCAAGATAAGAGACATAATATGCATAAACCCATGATTACTAACTTCAATGAATAATCATTATCAATCATGCCATGTATACTTATATAAGAGATCCTAACACAAGGTAGGATTCTAACTTGATATAGGAAAAACATACCTAGATTAGCATGCTAGCTAGTTATGTCTAACATACCTGCATAATGTCTTCTTGTTCCCTTCAATGACTTGTGCTAGTAACCTGCATATCTCATAGGTTAACCATTATAGAACCAAGTTATAGATACCTCGTAAGTAGATCTTCTATGTGATCCATGACAATGGATGAATCTTTGTCTTCATGTCACCATGGTCATATGTTCTTGAACTAGAACATGATTTGTCTTTCTTGATGTACCTTTCATGTTAGTGGACAACATCAACCTCATACAACACCACAATGCATTAGTACAATCATAAGTGTCAAAACCCTAATTAATGAATATCTTCTATCATGCATTCATATTTTTATTAAGGTGATACAACAAGTCTAAAATTAATCAAGATTGTACTAATCTTAATGAAGACAAACATAAACTTAATCATGAACAGATTTTGAAACATACCCGTAAGTCATACCTGTCGAGTTTGCTTGTAATCTTCTTATGTAAGGCCTTAGCCTTATCTCCCTCTGAAACTGGAACTTCTTCACTTATGCAGGTGACCAATCGATTTTTTTCTAGGATTAACCCAATCCACTTGATTTGCAGAAACTGGATCTGGAGCTGGATTAGGGTTTGTCAGGGAAACCCTAGAATTCAAACTTTGAATTTCAAACTGCTGAAAGGATAGGAAGATGCGCCTTGATGCGTTGATCAACCTGGTATACTCAGAATTTGAAAACTGCAAAGTTTCACCCCTCAAATTTGCTTTTCAATCTTCTGGATTCACTAGGGAGGACCCTGAATTAGGGTTTGAGTTTCCCGGAGCTTCACCCAACCAAATAGTTTGATCCAAAGCTCTAAACTTAGATTTTTCCAAGGAGCTTCCAGCTATGGTCACAGATTTCAAAAATTCCCATTTTTTGCAGAAGCCCTAATTTTTCACCTTTCTGATCAAAGTCCTGAACTAGGGTTTGATCAAGCCCGACCTTCTGCCCAACCAAAAAATTCAATCTGGGTCTTTAAATTTTGATTTTTATGAGGAGCATCCAGCTGTGGTCTCCGATTACAAAAATTCCAACTTTCTCTGAAACCCTAAATTCTCGTAGCCATGAATGAAGGTGCTCAAAATCCAATTCTGTTTTGACAGAAATATGCACCTGATTGTTTCTAGTGTAACTCACAAATTTCAGATCTACAGGGTCTGAAACTTCTACCTGTGGTAGCCTGACCTGTTAAATTTCCAACCCCATAGGTCTAGCCTCAAATGGATTCTCTGAGAGAGAGTTATGCCAAGTGTCGCAACGTGACTTGTTTATGGGATAAAACAGGAGAGTGAACTTGTACGGAGTGCCACGTGTCACTGGTTCAATTTCGGCCTCTGAAAATTGGACCTGTGAAAGTACAGTCCGTTCCCTACCTACCACTTTTCATGAAATTTCATTTGGAGCTTCCTAGCCCAAGTTGTGACCTTTTTTCCTATGTCACCTGTTTATGACTGAGATCTGGAAGAGGTAGAACCCTATATTGTACAGATCATAAATATGAAAGTACAATGAATTAGAGGCTCTCCTTCGGACACAAGGTACATGGGGATCTTATCTTCGACCTGTAAGATTTTCAGATCCTGAAAATTTTCGAAAATGAATTTATAGCGAATGTTATATGATGACTGGTTTTTTCTATATCAAGCCCTAGCTTCGCAAGTGCAACAAGTGTCATAAATGCCATACCATGCCTTCTTTCAGGCTAGCTCTGATACCATGTTAGTTTTTCAAAAATTTCAATCTGATCTAGGATCTTAAATGAAAGAATAACATGTATAGCATATCTACAGCATATCAATCATGGACACAGTAATGCAAGCACACAAGAGACACAGAGTTTCACCGGGGAAAGCCAAGAAGGTGAAAAACCCCACAACTTTCTCAGAGATAGATAGAGCAATGATACAACCTAAGTACAAGAGATAGTCCTCCTAGCAGCAGCTTCTCCTCCTCCACTAGTGCGCCACTCTCCAATGAGTGTGTGAGAGAGAAGTGAATGATCAAATAGAGTGCCTCCCACACTCTATTTATACTTGACTTGACTTGCCTAATAACCTTTACTAGGTCAGCCTTAACTTAACCACATAACATAATGCTGATAAGGCCGACCCCCATTAGGGTGGTCTAATAACCCTTTAACCCACATGACTTATACAGGGCCGACCCCAACAAGGTGGTCTAATAACCCATCGAGTATAAGTTACGACACTTACAATATAAATGACGACACTTCCATATAGAGGAATAACAACATCTCTATAGGATTACAAACAATTCCATCTCTATAGGAATACAATATACATATATGAAATACATTCCGAAGTTACAAATACATCAACACAATGAAAATCAAAATAATAGAAATTTTCTATGTCCGCAACAATCATCCATATTTTGAGTCCATTACAACTTGGCTCATGATGAATTCAGATTCAGTCAAATTGGCTAGGCTAAATTTAACCAGTTATAGAGCCTTGCTGATAATACACAACGAGGTGAAACACTTACATAATAGCTAGCTATTATAAGCATAAGGATTTTGGTGAGAAAATATTGATAAGTTTAATGCTTACTTGTAGAGGGAAGATTTCTTGTAATGCTCTGCAAAGTCTATCCCCAAACCATGTTCAGCAGCAGTAGAGCTAACTTCTAACATCCATGTGGTTGGGTTGTATTTGTCTTTGATCTTTGGTACCCCTGGAATAGCCTATAGTTGTCATGACAAAAATAAAAAAAATTAACTCAGATTTAGGCATTAGATTAGCAGTCCTTTGTTCAAAACTGTTCCTTTTCTAATCACTACAAGAATCTGTCGAGTCTTTACCTCAAAGTATTCAATAACCTGGTGAGAATTCCAGCCTAGTGGCCCAAAGAAAATGACTTTCCCTCCACTTTTCATCAACAATAGCTGAACCCATCATGGTAAGTCAGAAATCATCATCGATCCTTGAAACAAATAATATCAAGTTATCATATAATCTAAACTTTGGTCTACCTCATCAAAAGCTTCAAAGATGTCAATGCTAGGCTGATGAATGGTACAGACAATAGTCCTTCTAGTATCTACTGTATTACGAACAGTTCACATCACAATTGCAACTACCCTAGCATCCAAACCAGATGTGGGCTCATCCATAAAAATTATAGAAGGATTTGCAACAAGCTCCACAGCTATTGTTAACCTTTTCCTTTGTTTAGTAGACAATCTAGATATACCAAGTAGACCTACCAGTGCAACCCATAAATTCTGTAACTCCACAAGTTCCATTACCTCATCAACAAAGGCCTACAAATTGGAATCTTTTGGAAGTTAGTAACATAACAATTTGGTTCGATGTCAGAAGAAAACACTATTAGACGGTAGAACAGAGAAAATAATAGTGGTAAACTTACAATTCTGGTTTCACTGTCAACATCCTTTGGTTTCATGTGGCCTTTGTTTAGGAGCACCCGATCCTTGTTTTACTTCCATGGAGACCCATTATGTAGAATGCCCTAGCTGGAAATTAACATTGGGAATTCATATATCACATGGCCTAAATACAAGGCCTCTAAATAGGCATGTTTAGCTCCATCATTTTGCCTTTATAGTAGGATGTTATGCAGATTCAGGGAAGGGGAGTAAAGGTCTGTCAGAGTTAAATTGTGAGGTGACCTGAGCGCTCTTATGACAACATTAAATCAACATGGCAGCATGGTGTTATAGTTCTATAGTAGGTTCCTGGCACCACTTGGGACATTTCCTATAGCCTAATATAGCAATCAACGGATCTTGGATTCGCGATTCCTTTGGAGGACCCCAGTCAATAATTTTAAAAACCACAAATATAGAGAGAGAAACCTACCCATCATTCACAAAATTCCATGCCACTTGAGCTAGTGCATTTTGAGCAACCTTAAATTTCTTAATAGCTTCAACAAGGGGTTTATAAGGAGGGTGAACATTCATATCAAAGCCCAAAGTCGACATCGAAACTCTTTCTGCAAGCACAATTAAATCTCTCTGCTGTTCATAAACTTCCTGCAGACAAAAAGCATTAAATTGAATGCTAGACAGATAACTTTGAGTCACAAGCAGAAAGAAAAACACAATCCTTCAATCAAAAAGGAAACCAAACACATTTGTATTTGGTGGTGTAATGAATGCATCCTAAAGATAATTTGACACGCGGGAATACAGGATGACTGGCATGATGTTCCACTAAAATCACACAGCCAAGGGCATAATAGCCCATTGTGCATGCCTCCCACCTTTTGCTTGATCCTTGGGATAACTGCAGGATTATTCTTATTAGGAATTTCATATGAGGAAAGTACTATATTCTTAAATGTTGGGGGTCCTTCCTCAACCTTTCCAACAGTGAGCATGCAAGCGGTTGCGATTGTCTGCAGTAAAGCTACATGTATTCATCAGTTTATAGTCTATTTCTGATATATTTGGCACAACAATTTTTTCAAAAAATAAGTGACATGCATGAAAAGAATGTGCCAAAGAAGTCGACAACAGAATGAAGAAACCACCAACATAAGACTTCTTGACCAAGGATCTCAATAATGATCATGCAAAAGCAGCAAAATACTTGACCTTACTCAGCACTCTCGTGATCTTGTCATTTACAAGTATTAAATGTAAAATTGTTTGTTGAATTATTATTATTGAGTCCTATAATATCATTAAAATCTTCTAATAAAGTTTCCTTTTGTTTTCTTATAAGAAAAAAATATTGTGCATAAAATCTCTCCTAAAGAGATACAGATACAACAAAGTGGACATATAGCTTTTTCCATGCACCAAAAGCCATCATTTCTAGCACAGACTCTCCTGAGCCTAGTTCAACTATTGAAACAAAAATTACATTCATTCCCAGAACGGAGCATGCTATCAATTTATAAATAACTTTTAAATACTTGCGATTGTCCTAAAGCAAAACCACATAACTTCTCAAAAGTAAGACTTCAGAATATATAAAACCAGACCTTTTACAACATACAGTTTCTTCTATGTAGACATCAAAACCTTCAAATTCTAAGGCTCCAGTGGGGACTAACAAAGTTTTCTCTCAGGTAGAAAGCTGCTCCGACTGCTGTGGAAACTCTCCTTAATGGTTACTGGTGGTTGAAAATTATACACATAATCAAGAAAGGTCTCCATGCTGCTAATAACTTTGCTTTTAATGCCTTTGTCCTTTTCAATGTCCATGATTTTAACAGCAGAAGGGATAAGTTCCAGGAGACTAATGACTATTCAAAACTGGCTGGCTGCTTAGCTGGACATGTCTTCCCACTCTCCAATAAAAACTTCTAATTGACGGATTGTATCCATAAAGCTTTTGATGGAGACCCTGTTATGACTATACGAGCAACTACCAATGTATGATTGATCATCATGGTCTTATTGCACCATAAAAGCATTAAACCGTTGTTGCATCTGGAAAGCATTTCTGGAATGGAATAAACATTGAACGACTACCAAGGTATGATTGATCATCATGTCTTATTGCACCATGAAAGCATTAAACCATTGTTGCATTTGGAAAGCATTAAACCATTGTTGCATCCTTGAAGCCGTATGTTCAATGTTTATTCCTTGACCATGAGTAGAGTCGTTGCATTGTCTTTAAAGTTTCATTGACTCAGTTGCCAATAGGAACTGGTATCTGTACCTTGCCTACTGCTCTTCAAAGGCCATTGCATGGTTCACCCACCCCCTTGAGATGACTGCAATGTTGGTTCTTATGTGTATCTTGTTTCATACAGTTAGTTGGCATATCGTAATCTATAGACCACCTTCCCCTATTCAAGTACTCATTAGATGCTTGTGGCTTCCTCCTACCTAACAAGCAAGAGATGAACAAGATTCTCGAGGAGGATATTTACAGACAATATATCAAGGCCACTTGGATTGGCCCTCCAAGGTGGTTGAAGCCCAAGATGGCCTTTTATGTGTCATACTTCATGGACCTAAGGAATGGCCTCATCATTTGGCTCCCTTACACGCTCTACAATTGGATGCATGGGTCCATGATCCCCTTAGCCCAGTTCTGGGTAGGCTCTTGCCAGCATTGAGTGTAAGATGAACACCAAATTCCATGGGTGGACAGATTATGTCAGCTCTACCACAGACAAGAGACCGAGACAAAGGAGAACTTTGTACTCAGATGCCCCCATATTATGAGATATGTGGACAACACTACTGTTCATTCAAAAATCTCATAACTCCTATTATAACTAAATCTGCATAGACAAATCCACCTAATAACTATAGGAAAACCAACCCTTATTCACTGTTGGATGCCTCTCCATTCAGACTGATGCTTGCCCAGTCTTAATAGGGTGTACGCTGCCATCAATCCAATAAATCTGCATAGAATCCAGGTTGATTAGCACACACACAAGGATAAATTCTTACTTAGATCAATATAACTATTAACAACAAGTGAAGATTAATATAATGGAAATGATATGTGCCTTAGGTGAATCAGAAACCAAAATAATTCCATCAAGCTAACAAAACATTGCAGGACATCTAACAACTATAGAGTCGATAGATTCCAAAAACAAGAAATAAGGCATAGTAGAATCAAACCCAATATTACTCAAGAGGTCGCATTACACAATAGTGGAAATACAATGCTGGCTGCAATAGCTCCGTAAGCATGTAATGGAGGAAGCGAATATTCAAAATAGGTGGGTGAAGAAGTGATGAACTCCTCGATGCTACAAAATTCTCATAAACAAAAACTGTCCAACCCCATCAACGCCTCTCAAGCCTGTACATGTAGAGCTGAGATTCTCAAAGCTAATTTTCCCTAAGTGCTGGAGAAAAAGGAAAGAAAACATAATAAGGCTAAAGGCTCTGCATGTGTACCAAGTGCATCACCTTGCTATTTAGGGTGACCTTTTGTGTTGTTTTCCAAAAACGAAAAGGAGATGTGATTCAATCCTCAAAACTTACCCTCAACCCCTAAATAAGAACATGCCAGGAACTCTCTTAAAAACCGTTGTTGGTTATCTTATCTCCAATGCTAGAAATTCACCTAACACTGCTGTAGCTGCTATTTACTTATTTCACCCACAAGGACTTCCCAACTATATCTTCAAACAGTAACCTAATCTCCACAATTCACTGGATCTCCATCTATTACTGCAAGTGGAATCCTACAGGTTCATCCCTATTGACATCACAAATCTGTCCTTTTTCTTAAACACAGTAAAGAAACTTCCCAAACCATCTCTCTTCAGCACAGGATACAACACTCAATTCATTTCAAATTCTGCCAGGAATGGCCCATTCCAACACTAATATTGTGCTAATTCAACTATCTTAGGCGTACCCTCTTGGTGATTAACTTCCACCTGTACTTGGGGTTGATAAATCAGTCAGCGATCTCTCTTAAAACAATTGGAAAAATTTCCAAATTTAACATCCTCACTCGCTGATTTAAGTGGCATGAACCAAACCCTGCTTTTCCTCATCCACAATGAACTCTGTGGCTGATATAGCAGCTGAAGAAACTATGCCAATCACACTCCAATCAGCTCTGATTCTGTGTGCGATAACTATCTTAGAGTCTGTTCATGTAAAATACATCCACCAAATTGCTAGGTGGCTGATTTAAACACCTAGTCACATGTTGTAAATGTTGTAGTAAATGTGCTGATAGGAAAGCCAACAATCAATATGTTGTTTTGGAGGTTGTATGATCATTGGGATGGACAAGTTGCATCCAATACAACCCCAATGTAAGCCCACAAACTTATCTCTGAAGACCCAAATTCACCTGCATACTAAACTTGGACAACAGAAGCTTCTAAGAAACCAACCTGCATACTGCTAAAAGTTCAAAACTAGCATTTTGTATGAAATTGCTGCATATCAACTGAAACGGACTCATCGGCATCATGATCTCACAAGGATCAAGAATATGTAAGAATCTTTGACATGCAGGCCCCAGTTGCCTAGCTCCTGGAAAAAAGAAAAACTGCTAAAAAATAGCAGTTTCTCGGAATATAACAAGGATTCCCGTACAGTGACCCGCGGAGAGTGTATATCATTCTGCTCACATTAACTGAAAATGCGAGCAAAGGTTTCTTGCTTTTTGGAAAATCTAGAGATTCGGATATCACCCTCAATGTATCCTCCATTCTGTCTTCCAGCTAAGACGTCCAAGAGAGTTGTCTTCCCAACACCACTGAACCCCATCAATGCTGTAAGAACACCGGGCCTGAATGACCTTGTAACATCTCGGAGAAGTTGAAGTCTATCTTCAGTCACTCGTTCCCTAATTTCCTGCAATCAAATTCAGAACTTGTCAGCCAAACCCTTCAAGCAAGAGAAGCCACAAAAATTGGCAATAGCTGAATCACATAATAGATCAATCTCAGGGCTCAAATTCCATATAGGGGGCATATCAACAAAGTATTGGCATCTTCAAAAGACATGGCTAGTGATTCAAATAGAAGAATCATTCCTCGCTTGCAAGCAACTCCTGTTGCAGCCTCCAAACCCAACTCATTATCGCTTTCTAAACTAGTTGATTGGTTGCTCATTCCCCTGATCTGCATTTTAACTGTATAACCAAACAATGAAGAATTTGTTATTATGTTCCATCTCCTCCCCTTAATTTGTTCAAGAAACTCTGCACCTGTGTAGGTTAACAGTTGCCTTACAGGTATTATTGTCATCTGCAGAAGGCCCTCTTCTTGATCTTGATGGCTTTCTATTGTGCCCTTGAGTTGTACCATTCTCTTGGTCTATCGTTTCTTCAAGAGCCTCCTCGGAAATGACAGCTTGAGGTTTCCCAAGAGCTACGAAGAACAAATCCCACATTATTCATATTTGAAAGGAATGGGTTAAAGAAATATTAAGCGAAAGAGAAGAGCATATATGTGTGTGCAGTGAAGCAACTCACGATGTAGATATGCAAGAGACAAGGTAAAAAGCACATTGAAGAGTACTGAAAATCCCAACAAGGCGTCAGCTCCAATCCAATACCAATAACTTTGTGGAAAGATGCTACGACTCTCCAACACAAAAACACCCAAATTCGTGGTTTTCTCTGCACTCTGAAGACCAACACAGTTCCATGACACTAGTCAATTTGATGAATAGGTTTGAAAAATTCTTCATTGTTAAAACATTCCCTCAAGGAAACTCATGTTAGGTTATTTCCATCTGTTCCAAAAAATTTTGAGGAGTTCTTAATGCATTAAAATGTTCGAATCTTACTATCATCCATCTGGGAGCAAGCATCTCATTCACATAAATTGCATTCTATGCATACATGAAACGAAAAAAAGTACCCCCAACCTATGGTGGCCCTTTAGAGCATGGAATCTGGTCGAAGGTAAAAAAACAAAAGGCACCATTTAGGAATGTTGTCTGCATTGGAAATCTGTTGTCAATCTCACTATAAACTTATATATCGTTGTGAAAAACCCAGAATTCTACCATATGATTAGAGAGACAAGTAAACTCCTTGTTAGCCAAGATTTTCTAGATTCTAGTATTATAACGATGCTTCGTTGATTTTTTAGAAAAGATTATTAAGTGAGTTAGGATAAAATTCTAACCTCTAGGGATAATGAATCCGCCAAGCATGAATATGAAAAGAAGAGATAAAAAGCCTCCAGTATTAGCGAATATCATTGTTCTGCAAAATTCCTGCCATGAGATAGAACAGGGACATTGCCATCTGATTGACTAAGAACATAATATGAATTAGTTGAAAGAACCTGTAGGCCCGAGGGTAGATAGATTGATGTCATCTAGAAGGAACAAATGCAATGAATAGATTAAATTTTCATTACTAAGAATCAAGACAATCCCGATAAATGATTGATTCTTTGATACTACCTGCTAGCTTCAGGGGCAAAGCCAATGTTGAAGTAAGTCGTCGCCACCCAAACTCCAGCCTCCAACAATGACGCTGGAATTTTCAGTAGAAATGTAGGAATAGTGAAAGCCTATGCAGGATAGAAGAGTAAATCCCGTTGCTTGAAGAAGACAGGAATCCTGACAATTGTCATGGACAATTCTATAAATCCATTGAACAAGTTGGAGAGGAGGCGAGAAGGCTGAAAACAAGTGCTCCAAATAATATATTTGCATCATCTTCGGTATTATGATGGATTCCAGTCTTCAAGAATACAGTCGATCCGAAAAGGGCTCCAACTGTAATCTGTGAAGTAAATAGTTGTAGTTGGATATCGTTTATTATTATAGTGATGGTTCTCATCTAAGATCAGCATTTTGAAATAAACTATCATTTATCTAAAGTCAGACCAAATTCTAGGCTGTGAAACATCTCACCTGTGCTATCTTGAAGATGTAAAGAAAGGAATTCCGGTTGACTAGAAGCCATTCTTTTGCGAAACAGGCCTTGAATATATCCATTTTGGGGATAGGGTTCCTATCGAACACCAAAGCTGCTCTGTCACTTCTCTTCTTATCATAAGGGACAGAGAGCTCATTTTCCAAATGCAAACCGGCATGAAACTGCTTGAATCTAAATACAAATTCCTTGACAGGTATGTATCGATAAGGCTGCTTCTTGTCGTCCCAGTATTGTTCCTGGTCCTTCTTTGATGTAACCTGCATCCATGGATACTAGTGAGGAAATATAAGTAAAATATTCTAATTGAATTGGAGAGCCAAATTGTCATGGGTTATTTTGAACTTTTTATAATCTGAGTACCTCTTGTAAGAAATCTGCAGCGCCCTTTCTTTCAGGGTATTTGAATCCACAGCTTTCGAAAAATTCCAGGACATTGTCCCTAGGTCCATGGTAGACAATCTGACCTTCTGATAAGAGTATTATGTCATAAAAGAGCTCGAATATCTCTGGTGCTGGCTGCAACAGGGACATGAAAACTGTTGCATCCATGAGATGGGTGAACTGATGCAAACATTTCACTATCTGATAGGTGGCAGAACTGTCCAGCCCTGTTGATATCTCCCCTGTAAAAAAGAAACTTTTAAGAATATTAACAGAACTGTACTGATTTTAGTCATAGTAATGACATGTATAATTGATTACACAGCTCTGGTTTGTGAAGAGGAATTTTCAATATGATTATCGGCCATACCAATTGTGACACGTTTCTTTTGCCCACCGGATATTCCTCTCTGCATGTCATTGCCAAATATTCTATCTCCGCAAACATCTAAGCCCATAATCTGTATAGACACATGATTGTACAACAATGAATTCCATTATCTCAACTGCTACCTATATGTATTTATTCAAAGCTTTGAATTATAGCTAGATTTGCCTCCAAATTCATTTACCTTCAGAATATAATCAGTTTGAAGGCTACTCTTCACACCTTCCATTGTTGTTGCCTGCAATCAACCATATCTTTTATATTGAATCAAAAGTAAGGCTCTAATAATTATAATTTATAATGAAATAAATACTATCATTGTATTTAAAAAATGGCCATACTCTTCAGAATCACCTGTGTAATTGCATTTGGGGCCTGATTGTAGACAGCTTAAGTACTACCTAGTCTCTATCTTAAAGCACATACTACATAGAGAACATAACAAATTAAGATACTATCTGCATTAATTTAATTAAATTACAATTTGAACAACACCCTTAGGTAAAGCTGATATCATTAATTTTTAGCATACATAGAAGACCAAAAACATTAAAGTTGGACCAGCTTGACAACTCACCTTGAATCAGCTCCACGCATTTCTCCCAGCATACGGTCAGGTGATCGTGCACTATTTGTGTCTGTACATGAACCATCTGAATATGCAACAAAATATGCACAATAATCTGCTAAAGAAGATTTTCCACCTGCAAATAAAGGAAGATTCTATGAGCAACCCACAACAAGACAAAGTTATTCTGTAATCAACACAACAACCAAAAAAATCTTATTCTTAGAAATTGCCAATTTTCAGTAGTCATCTTCCAAAAATATCTCCAGGTATGTAAATGTATGCAGCAACACTTTTATATACAGCTTTGTTTGTTTATAGTGGAACAATATCACAATTTCAAGTACTTATTATGCTTTTATTTCTACCATTTGCTTGAGAAATGAATGTCGTAGGCTTATCTGTTTCAGTGGCCAGGCATTAGGGGTTTTTGACCTTCTTGCTCACCTTATATTATTTTCTATTATCATATTTTATAAAATCAAGCTCATATTTGGCTAAATATTGCAGCTTGCAAGTGGAATTTCATAACTGTTGCTGATATTTTATATAATGAATGCCTTTTATAATCCACAAATCTTGGAAATTATTATAACTCCCCGCTTGACAAGCTTAATAGAAACCTAAAGGAAACAATTATATAAAAATACATGAACTGCAAGCACAAATTACAATGGCATTATAATGAAAAATAGACACTACTGTGAAAGTGAAAGTCTATCCTATGGAGTGAGATCACAGACAACTGATATTGACAATAGTGAAATGTGATTCCTAAAGAGCATATAAGACTTTCTGCTCTCAGATTTTGGAAAAATCTTGGTAATTGACTAGTTATCCATCAATTCAAAAAAGTTTATCTCCGTTCACAAATGAGCTAATCAGGTTGTTTTCTTCACAAACTTTCTTTGAAATGATGCAAAAGTTGTATTAATCGCAAAGGCATTAGTAAAAGGGCATTTTCTGATTAGGGGTCAAAGGCCACCTTTGCAATTAAAGGGCATTTTCTGATCAGCCTATGCAGTGGATTTCCTGTAGCTTCAACGCTAAGAAATTTTCTGTGGCAGCTTGTCAAAGACTTGTATTTTTTGACCTGGGCAGCAAGAGAGGTGCATTCCTGTAGCAGAAATAAGCAAATATGGGGTAGAGTATTTGTGTTTTCGGGTACCCAAGTAAGACCAATCCACATTCTGGAGCTTTTCTTGTAGCTTCACCTGAGGAAAAGTCATTTGATGAGTTGACCATCCTGTTGGAACGTGGATCTACTACAGTTTAAGCCTTAGGGAAGACCTATTGACGCCAGTTAACGAGGATCCATCCCATGATCGATGTCTTTGAAGACTGTTTGTTCCAATTGTTGAAACCTCTACAATGCAGCATTATCTTTTCTTACACCTGAAATCTACTGGGATTTATAAAGATTTGATGAGTGTTGAATCCACTCATCACACACATTTACAAAAAAATGTACATTTGTAGAATGCCTACTGATAGAATTAAAATCAGACAAACCTTCATTGACATTTTTACATTGTTGTTAACTTGGGATGTCACCCAAATGAACATACTGATTTATTAACTTCTAGGTCTATACTTTGGTTAAAGGTCAGTTGTGACCTCTTCGTCTCTTCATGGTATGCACTGAGATATTGCCTAGAAGTGCCAACATGGCCTAAAGTTGGTCTACAAATAACTTGTGATTACTGCCAAGAGCATGTTGTAGTAGGCAATGCTGGGGTGATGTCAGTAGTATTTGGGGATAGATCTGAAATACAACCTCTTCCTTCTTAACTTGAAATTTTTCTTGGGTTATTAACTCTTTTTTGTGCCAGTTGGGTTCTTATGGAATCAACCTCACCATACACCCTCTAAGGGGATTAATCTCTCTACAAGATTAATATGGTCTACAAATATCGCTACAAGATTAATATGGCCACCCTTAATCTCTCTACAAGTTTTGTATGGAAGTATGATCCTAAGGGGATTATATCCTGCAAGAGGCAGGCTGTGAGGGCAGCTGCTTATCCTCATGAGCCACACCTGCTACTAGATAAAGTTGCCAATTTGGATAGCTGGGAGCAGGCAAAGGTGGCCTGAGACCCAAGTTTAGCAGCAATAGCCCTAGTCATTCCTACACCACATAAGATTGATATTTTGGGAAAGAGGTCCACAACCGAAACCACATCAGATATAGAGAAAGGTATATTGTACAATTCAACTGAGAACTCAACAAAAACTCGACATCGTAACAAAAATAAAACTCATTATTACCTTGTAGTAGCCTCATCTATCACAGGGAATCCATAAAAAACTTGTTTGCAATTTTAGAGCAAATTGCGGACCTAATATTTTCTCAACCTCCAGTGCACCTCAATTTTAGAATGATTATGGGTCTATTTCACATTTATGATAACATAGGTGAGAATTTTTTTTGTTAGACAATGAACTAGTGCATTGCAGACCATGTAACACAAGGAAACGAGTTGTATTCTCTCTGGGTTCTAGGGTGATACCATAACAATTGAGCTGGAAGAAAGGATGTGAATGTCAAGAGGGTTTGGATGTTACCTTATTTTATTAAAGTCTAGAGGCTCCAAACTTGTAGAAACCACTATCATGGTGCACCCAACCTACAGGAGGAGGACGCTAGCCCTGAAAGAGCTGCCCGGACCTTGAAGTTATGTGGTCATTTTCCTGTATCAAACTGCCAACCTGTAAATCATCATATTCTTTAGTATGAAGGGACCCATCCATGGATAAAGAAGCATGAGGTAGTCGCGGTCAAGGGGATGGCGCAGTTGTCACTTTTGAGGAAAAGTGCTTCTATCTCATCCCTAGAACAAATATCGAAATAAACAAACTCAACACATGAAGGAAGGTTCATTGCTGGTTTTAGTGCCTAATCCATCCTCAATCCATCACAAGTTTGGAAATCTCAGAACTTACCTTTAAATCTTTGTTGTAGCTTTATCTCAGAAATCCTTTTACACTATGGAAACTACAACACTTCCCCTGAGGTTAGCGTTGGCACTTTGTAAAAATTATGAATAACCTTTTATTATAAATATACTCATGGTGGAGGGTGTCTATTGTTTCCTTCTTTAATGTTTGCATTTCTTTAGAAGGGACCTTTAAGGGATTGGAATAAGGCCACTTCTCCATTTTGTTTGGAAACATTAACCATTGGAACGTCTCACATTTATGCCACATTGGATAGCATTCAGCCGTTGGGGAATATTTTATTTTGTTACTTTAATTGGAGGATTGTTCCATTTAAAACAAGATTCAGTAGGTAGTAATGTCCCTGGACCTTTTCAACATATTATTTTAAAATGAATGGACATTAGATCTGAAAAGATGTGCAAGAATTCTTTTCACGGTGACCCGAATTTTTTATCGAGCCTAATTAAATACAAAAATTGGTGATATAAGTGCCAACAAAACCATGCTTCGATTGGTCCATCGAGCATAAAGATCAATGTTTCACTTCCTACTTCCATTCCCAACTATCAATACAAACCTCTGATTTATTGCCACACGTCAAAACATGACTCATTGTCAGTTTTTTCCTTTCGACATTTCCATCGCAACCTTTTCCTTTCATACCTAAAAAATAACAAGTCCATGGTAAATTCATGCCTTCAAATCATCAATGGAATCGAGATTCACTCATCGTAGGGCATAAAGTACATGAAGCAAAGTTCTGCCATCAAGAACCCTAGGTGAAGAGGAATACAACTCTTGTTTTTGAGTAACAAATAGTGTAGAGGATTCTTGAATGGGAAGATAAGATTCACCAAATAGAATATCAAAGCATTTATATTCATCTAGTTGAAATATTTCCTTTCCCACCTACGCACAACTATTAGTAATGATTTCTACTTTTTCCTCAATCAACATTGTTCAAACTAAGCAATACATTTATCTACAAAGACTAGCCAATGATATAACGTTTTCTAATATTAATTTTATATCTTGGGCCTTCAATCTCAAGAAATTATGACCTTTTGTAATACCCCATTTTGACCCTTAGGATATATTAGCTTTTAATGTAAATATTGTATACATGTGATGTATGTTTTCCTAGCGTGGAGCTCAAGGCCAAGGCCCCACTAATGGATGCTCGAATTTTATTTAAAAGACAAGTATTAGTTATTATGTTACCCATGTGCTATTTAGCCATGGAACATTGTAAAAATGATGTAAATAAACATCATGCAATAAAATACCAAAACTGGCTATGGAAGCAACTAATGAGAAGGGGCCATGTGTATCCACTAGGGAGTGGTGAGGGGGTTGTGGGATTGAACCATAGGATACCAAATGTCATTTTGAGAACCCATTTGACTTTCTTTGCTGACATTTAATTCTGTTGTAACGAAGTTGTTGAAGAATTCAGTCCATGGCTTCAATGGAGCATGGGCAGCCCAGAAATTCGTATGGTAGGTATAGGCTCTATTTTTTCTTGTACCACAAGTCACTCTACCTCATGGGAAGGGGTTCTTCCTCATTCCCATTCCATGGTTGAAGATGCCAACATAAGTTTTCATCCATTACGAATTCCCAGTACTGAGAAAAACCAGAAATCGCAACTTTGCAAGAACCCATGTTTTGAAGTGCCATAAAAACCCAGAATTTTGTATTGACAGTGAAATCCAATGGGGGAATCCATAGATATGAACCTTGGGGCAAAATTGAGAGCATTAGATACCCCAAAATCCATTGGAAAACCCAGTTTTTATAGCCTAGAAATCCAGTGACGGGATTGAGTTATTTGATGACAGAATTGTGAGAAATCCAAGTGTGAATGTTTGAACAGAGGATTGGATTGCTTGAATTTAGCTTGAGATGTCTGTAGCTCTGTGGTTGAGCTCACTGGCTTAGCATCCTTCTCCTTTTCTTATTGCATGCTTGATAAACCCAAATGTGTGTTGGCTTAGCATGACTGTTGAGTGAAACCATGGCTGTGAGTGAGGTTGTTTAGCTCCTCCTTAGTGGATACACATCTCAGCTCGGGGGTGATCTCTCAGCTGAAAGAATATAGGCTCTACAAAGATCTATGGTTGGGTGGAACGTTGCTCTCACATAGCCAGTTGTTGGACAGTTTCATCTTAAAGATAAGTATTCTCTGTGGTTTAAATTGTGATCATTTTGTGCTCTGTTCTGAAAGTTAATCATTCATGTTAATGAAAAGAAATGATTCTCTTAATATGGTTGATATGAAGCTTGTGCATAGCATGAGGATGAAATTGATTATTGTATGATTGTTTCATTATGCTACCTGGAAGAAATAGGGTGATGTATTCACTTCTGCGTGCGTGTTATTATGGTTATTCCGTTGTGTTTATATTGAGTATGATTCTGCACTACATTTCAAGGTAAGTATTCTTTGTGGTTTGAGTTATGTTAATTTT
This sequence comes from Larix kaempferi, assembly GCA_027924585.1. Classification (NCBI taxonomy): domain Eukaryota; kingdom Viridiplantae; phylum Streptophyta; class Pinopsida; order Pinales; family Pinaceae; genus Larix; species Larix kaempferi. The sequence goes on from BSBM01000727.1 coordinate 4,833,855, forward strand.
GTGCTCTACAATGTTTTAATTAATGATTGTTGTTTATATGTTGAATGCATGATGAAATGGTGTGTGGATAGCATGTAATCCCGCTGTGTTTATTAAGAATGATCTGCACGCATAAGTTTTCATTTATTCATGACTTCTCTTACTAATGAATGGGGCTGAGTTTGTCAAATAAGCCCTAGTATGTCAGTCATGTTCCCTCTGTGGTTGCATCTAATGGGAGGGGACGTGACAGAGTGGTATCAGAGCCCATGTTGCAGCACTAGGGTTGCTTGGGCCAAACTCTGAGTTTGCATACAAGTAACAAAATGTTTTAATGTGGTATTGGTGAAGTTGGGGCGTCATTTTGGAATGGAAAAATGGCAGGATCAGAGTTCTCAAGTGGGGTAGAGGACCACACAAGTGCATAGAGATCTGCAAGAGATTTCCAATGGTACCAGACTCGTCTCATTTGGCTAAGGGACGAAGGAGATATGAACCCCGCAAGTTGCAGGAATGAAGGTGTTTCTATAGTTGCGGATTTCGGAATTTCAGATTTCGGGTTGAGGTAATGCAAATTTTTGAAAATTGCGTTTTGGATTTTCGTAATTCCGAACCCGCAATTTCGGGATTTTGGATTTTGGGTTGCGGGAACGCAAATTTTTTAAAATTGCGTTTTGGATTTCCGTAATTCTGCACCCGCAATTGCGGATTTTGGATTTCGGGTTGCGGGAACGCAAATTTTTGAAAATTGTGTTTTGGATTTCCGTAATTCCGCACCCGTAATTTCAAATTTTGGGTTTCGGGTTGCAGGTTATGGGAACGCAAATTTTTGAAAATTGAATTTGGATTTCTGCAATTCCCCACCCGCAATTTCAGATTTTGGCTTTCGCCTTTCAGGTTCGGGTTAAGGAAAAAAAAGTATAGAGCTCGAAAATTTATTTTTGGATTACAGGAGCTTGCGGAATCAGAATTGGATGAGGTGAGTAGCATTCTAAGGCCATTAACAAAGGCCATGGAAGGTCCAGTGAGGATCCCGGGCTCATTATGCTCCAATTTGGCATAAAATTGAAATTAATGACTTTTATAAATCAATGTCCCAACGCTTGACAGAAGGTCAGATTGAGCTGAAATGGATATGGAGCAGTCATAGAGTAGGCAAGGTGTTAAGTTTGGAATTTTGGAGCCAAAATCCAAAGGATGTGGAGTCGGGGTGTGCAAGAAGGCCAAAAAGCATTATTCCGGACCACGTTTTTTGAATTTTGAAAAGCTTGCAGTGGATGAAAGTGACCTTGTAATTAGGATTCAAGAAATTTATTGAACTCAACATTTCATATTCTCAGTAAAATAGACATTTTCTGTTAGACAAAGATTTTCCCGAAATGCACAGTTTGGGAGATAGCCATTTTTGGCTCAAAATTTGAAATTTTGGAAAAATGTGAAAAGGGGAAAATAGTCAAACCCAGAATTTAATAGAAAATGAATGGTGCATTGGAACAGAGATCCGTGAGTTGCTGAGTGTTCCTTGTTGTATGGAATAACTTCGCCCAGTAGAAAATTTTTCCTGAATCTTCCTATATTTGCTTCTACAGGTGACTGAAGTTGGCATTCCAGACCAAAATACAGCTGTGTTAAAGCGCAGAATTTTGGTGAAAATTGTCATTTTTGATGTAGTGTAATTTTCACACCCGAAGTCAGAATGAAGCATGTGGATAGGCATTGGAAAGCTTATCCAACATGGAACAATGGTGCATCACCATAGTTTGAATAAGGTTTTCATATATCATAGATATTTAGAGCAGAAAAGTGCCAGTGGCTGTTTTGACAAAACAATTGTTGTCAATATGAGCAATCTCTAGAATTGCATGCCTGGAAAGTAGCAAGTTATAATATTATGTATGAGTATATGTATTTAATTGATGCTTGGTGATAAAATCATATCTAATGATTCCTTGTGTGTTTGCTAGAGGCCATAAAATCACACCAGCTATGATGTGGAAGAGGAATCCCATGCAGCGATGAGGGATTGGAAAGGGAGGATTCCTTAACCCATGTCTTGCTAACTATATTTATATTTTATAATCTTTGTGTACATAAAATTATGGCATGGGAATGCTAAAAATGAAAGAGATTAGATAGATGGCATGAATATGCACTAGTTGACATATTAATAAACATTGCACAATGCATGAGCAGATGTTTGTGCACACATATGATATTACATATTGGTAAATGTAGTAAGGTTCTACATACGCAATGAACCACTCATGGAAAATAATGTGGTTGATAATTACTATTGGTGTTGGTATTGGGTGTAGGACCAAATACAACAGAAGCATGGCTAAATATGTTGATGATGTTGTTGCATGTGGCCAACAACCTTATGAAGAAAAGGTTAGGGTAGCAAATCCATGATCAAGAGGTTGGTGGAAGAATTCTGTAATCCTCTGTAAGAGACCAACTGATTAGGTAACATCAAAGGTGTAAATGGGATCCATACAGGTAATGGTTTAATTATAATGATTGCATATGTGTTGAAAGGGGATTGGGTAAGAATCCATTGAACCATATTTAGTAATCATAAAATGGTATGCATTAAGAGTTGAAATGCATTCATGTGAATGCCATACTTCCATAGTGTGGTGGAACATGGAGTGATGAAGGAAAGAGGTCTCATACCATGTGATTGTTTATAAATTTAGACTACATTCATATAAAAATATATCATGCCATGTGTATGTTGGTTATGAGGTTAATATCCAAAACAAGTGATGACTGGTGGTCTTGATTATGGTAATGCATCCTATATGAGGTAGTCATGGTTAGGCCATAATATGTTTGAATGCATAGTATTCATGAATCAATACAAGGTAGCATTGAGTGGATATGCATTAAGAGATTCTATAAATATTGTAGTTATGCATTGAGTGGATGCATATGAAAAGTTTGAGTAAATATTGTAAATGTGCATGCATATGTGTGGGTGCACATGTTGGGATGCACTGCATGAATGCATAGGGATGGTGTGTGTGTTATTGCAAACTAAATAATGAATGAGATGATGAATTGATGATAATTCTAGGATCATTTCATGGGCTGTTATGAATGTAGAATAGTAAGGGCATGAAGAAGGTAGTCATGATCAATGGGCTATTGGAATACTCTGTGGAGGGGTAGAGTTGTATAAATCATATGACTGTGAAATAATGAGTATCTAAAGTTTCATTTAAATTGAATGAATGATGTGATTGTACCTTGCAATTTTAGTATGATAATGATTCATGAGAAGTAAATGAGTTTTGGTGATATTGATATGTTAACAGCTGGAAGTGTTTGAATTCTGGAGCATTACAATTCTGAAAAATGCTTCAGTGACTGTTGCAACAATGAAATATTATATGCATAGAAACTTACAAAGTGTTTGGCTAATTGAAGTTTCAGATTTCAGGTAGATTGTTCTGGGCATGGCAAGGTCGGTAAGTCCCTGATGAAGGATATAATCTACCATGTGAAAAACCCAAACCTCATGAGAAGAATCTCATGGATGTAAAAATAGTTTATGTGCAAAACATATTGCTAATTTGGACTTGTAGATTTTAGATTTGAGAATTTGCTGATAATTGCTAATTGCCATTGGCTTGCATAGAATTGTGTCAAGAGGACATGTTGTAAGTGGATGTTCATGTTATGCTAGCAAGCATAAAATCCTAAAGGGCAGAGTGGTCACTACTACATTTTTGGCCTTTAGGGGGGGTTGTCTTCCGCCCCCAAAAGTGACCTACGGGGGGGGCTTTGGCTTTGGGGGCGGTTTTGGAAAAACCGCCCCTAAAGGCACCGATGTTAAAAGTTTTTCCCTTAAAGGGTGGTTTTTGACGAGATTGGAACCACCCCCAAAAGTGACTTTTGGGGGCAGTTTGTGACCCCCCTTGTAGAGGTCTATGGAGGCGGTTTATGACCCCCCTTGTAGAGGTCTACAGAGGCGGTTTTAAACCCCCCTCATAGACCCCTTCATAGAGACCTACGGGGGCGGTTTTGAACCCCCTTCATAGAGACCTACGAGGACAGTTTTGAACCCCCCTCACACAAACCTACAGGGGTGGTTTGGAACCCCCCTCGTAGAGGACTATAGGGGTGGTTTCAAATCCCCCTCATAGAGGCCTATAGGGGCGGTTGTGAACCCCCCTCGTATAGTCCTATAGGGGCAGTTTGGAACCCCCCTTGTAGAGGCCTATAGAGGCAGTTTAGAACCCCCCTCGTAGAGGCTTATAGGGGCGGTTTTGAACCCCCCTTGTATAGGCCTATAGAAGCAGTTGGAAACCCCCCTCATAGAGGCCTATAGGGGTAGTTTGGAACCCCCCTCATAGATGCCTATAGGGGTGGTTTGGAACCCCCTTCGTAAAGGCATACAGAGGCGGTTAAACCCCCCCCCTAAAACTCTTTACAAACATTTGGGGGCGGTTATGAACCCCCCTCATATAAACTTACAGGGAGGGTGTTGAACCCCCCTCATTGTAACATACAAGGATAGTTTTGAACCCCCCTCGTAGTGACATATGAAGTCAATTTAGAACCCCCCTCGTAGCCATAATAAATCATAATAAAATATATTTTATTAAAAATATCAATATTGCAATATCATTAGGGCACAAAGGAATCAAACCTTCAACCTCCTACTTGTAAAGCATACGCTCTTCCATTGAGCTAGAACCCTTTAAGAATTGGGGAAAGGGGAAATATTAACACCAAGATTGCATCATTTGTAATTCTAAGAAAAGACTAATAATCCCAACATTGTTTCTGACTCGAGAGACCTAAGAAAGTAGTCTGAATGGCTCTGACCTTCTTTAGATATATGCTAACCATTTCAAATCGTATGGCTCTGACCTTTAGATATATGCTAACCACTTCAAATCCTATGATGTAATCAAGATAATATAAATGTATGTTAGGAAATCCACATTTAGACTCTTAAACATATAATTATGCATCCAATTGACCTCAAGTTGGAATTTAAAAAGAAGAATATTATGCCACCCAGGAAGACACTCACTTTGCTTGATTATGATCATGCCACTGTACAACACACAAAGTAACAACAAATAAATGCGTTTTGGAGCTCCATAGATTTGAATCTTTTGTTGTTAGCAGTGTCCCGCAATAAAAAAAATGGAACTCCACAAAATGAGAAACTTATTCTATATAAATATGTGCCCTCCTAGTGCGAGTATGATGGTCCTCATTTTTCAATTGATCGGTGGAGGGAAGTGACCGGAACAGGAAGCCCTAGTTTCTCCAATTTATTCTGCAGAATTGTCTGATATTGACTCTGCTGTATCTCCGAAATTCCTGCTCCTAAAGGTCTAAAACTTCATCTTGAGATATCCCGATCTGTATTCTTTTCGACCCCACAGTTTAGAGCAGAATTGGATTCCCCAAGTAGAATTTATGTTAATTTTCCCAAGGTGACATGTTTGAGGACTGGTTCAGTATAACGAACTTGTACGTACTTCCACATGTCACTGTTTTACCTTCGGGGTTTGAAACTCGCACCATAGAAACTACATTCAGTGCCCTATCTTCAACATCTTATGAAATTTCATTTGGACCTTCCTAGCCCGAGATATAGCAATTATCCCTAGGTCACATGTTTAAGATTGGATTCTGGAGGAGGCTGGAACCCTAATTTGGAGGAATCATATCTCCTAAAGTATAGCGAATCTGAGGCTGAAACTCACATACAATGTACAGAAAGATTTCATCTTCATCCTATCCAAGTTTCCACTCCTGAGCCTTCTCCAATCTCAAGTTATAGTGAAAGTTCGAAGATGACTAGATTTTGTCTTCTAGGGTTTTCACGTGAAACCCTAATTTCCAGTAGCTGCAATTGTAGCAGTATTTTGACTGCACAGTGTTATCTTTCAGAGTGGCTTTGATACCATATTATATTTTCTACTTTAATTTGATTAGGATCTTTATCTGAAAGAATAACAAGCACAACAAGATACACAAGATACACAAGACACAAAGATTTTCATCAGAGAAACCATAAAGGCAAAAACCCCACAAGCTTCCCCGGAATAGTTCCGTCACTAAGACAATATCACAAGAAGGAAAAAACCAATAGTAAGATGTCTTCTATAGCTCTCTCTCTTTCCTCCTTGTCCTCTCTCTCCTAATGCGCACATGAGAGAGTGAGTGTGTCCAAATAGGGAGGGTGCCTCCCTATTAATTTATATTCTTCTGTTGAGTGACTTACTCAACTAACTAAGTCGGCTAGGTTACCTCTTTGGGGCCGACCTACCTAGGAATACTCAAGAATATGTTAATTTTTTAGCATTAATTCAATATACTCTATGATCTTTACTGAGAGAATAACATGTACAGCATATCAAGCATATCAATCACACCAAGCAGTCACATGAGACAATAAACACACAGAGTTTCACTGGGTAAAACCATAAAGGTGAAAAACCCCACAACTTCCTCAGAGATAGATAGAGCAATGATACAAAACCAAAGCATAAGAGATAGTCTCCTAGCAGTAGCTTCTCCTCCTCCACTAGTGCACCACTCTCCATTGAGTGTATGAGTGAGAAAGTGAATAATCAAACAGAGTGCCTCCCACACTCTATTTATACATGACTTGACTTGCCTAATAACCTTTACTAGGTCGGCCTCAACTTAACCACATGGCATAATGCTGACAGGGCCGACTCCCAATAGGGTGGTCTAATAACCCTTTAACCCACATGACTTATACAACGCCGACCCCATCAAGGTAGTCTAATAACCCATCAAGTATAAGTTACGACACTTACAATATAAATGACGACACTTCCATATAGAGGAATATTAACATATCTATAGGAGTACAATATACATATATGAAATACAATCTGAAGTTACAATTACATTAACAGAATACATTTTACTTTATTTATCTTGGGGATTATTGCCTCGACTTACAACAGAGGGTTTACCTCAATGACCACATACAATAATGACATCCCAAAAGGAGTGAAACACATCTCCGATGGGTGTACAACAATATACAATGATAATATACATCAGAATATCTTCTGAAGTTACAATTACAACAACAAGAGGTACACAAATAGAGATTAGTATTGGATGCAAGTACAAGCCAAAAGTTGGTTAAATTTTATAGTAATTTGTGTTTTGCTTTTTCCAATCCAAGCACTGCCAAGGATAGAGAATTTTTATGTCCATATATCAGCTTCTTGCTAGTAACCACTAATATAACCATGAATGCAACCAAACTATATATCCTCCTCGTCGACTTATGAATAAGACACATCAATCCAAGCAACAATTTGAAAATCCTGCTCTTAAACAACTCTTGAGACTAAATCTATTAGTGTAAATGTAACTACCATGCAATTTAATGGAGAAAGAATAGCCTATATGCTTGTCAATGCAAGACAATACTGAGGAAGAATGAATAGCCTATATGCTTGTCAATGCAAGCCTCAACATATATATACCTGACCACATTTTCTATCTCCTTGGCTCTAGCTACTACAATTTATGATTGGCAAAAAACTGATTTAGACCTGTGCCCTAATTTAATGATGCAAAGACTGATCCCAAATCATGACTTCTCTGTTGCCTTGAGAACAATGTGTGTTGTGACAATCTTAATTGTTTGCATTTAACTTTAGTAGTCATAAAGTATAAAGTGAGCTATTGTGTCTAGCCTAGATTCCTTGTAGTAAGATGCAAGTTGTTCCTGGATGTCATGCCAGGATCCATCAAGAGAAGTTAAATCCATAAAAAATGCATCTTGGTCAAGAGCCACCTGTGGAATTTGATTAGAAGAGGTATAAGCATTCAAGTTGCAACATTTCTGATGCACATGAAATCTAATGCAACAGCTTATAGACGAGATCCATCTACCTGAGTAGGTGCCTTCCCCTTTTGAAGATCCTCACGCCTGCCTTCATCTGCAACTCTTTCTCTCATGTATTCAATTTGTTCGTCTCCCCAGCATGCAATTTTAGCAACTTTCTGCATACAGCCTTCAAAACCTTGTTAACGCTAATTGGTCTGTAAGGTACGAAACCTGCAAAGAACCAATTCTAAAATGCTTACCTACTGCACTATGGTCTGGGATCTGGATTACCAGGATCTGGAAGGAGTTTATGTGTGTCAAACATTGTTATTTTCTGTGACTATATCGAATTGAAGATTGTTTTTCTACATTGGGTGATTTTATTTGTTAACACTACCTTGTGTGATTTTATTGGTGTTAGAATCAAAGGTCCAGGGTTTGGAATGTGTAGGAGAGAGAGAGGGTTACATTATTTTCTACTTTAGATCAGTTTCAAGAACTGAAGATTGCTTTTATGTGTTGGGTGATTTTATTTATATGTTTTTTTTAATAATTCCCTAAGTGGTTTTAGGGTCAGAGCTTATGATCTCTGTACAATCAGATTAACAGGGTTTGGAAGGTGTGCGCACGCGCGTGCACGAGAGAGAGAGAGAGAGAGAGAGAGAGAGAGAGAGAGAGAGAGAGAGAGAGAGAAACTTTGGATTACATTGTTTTCTGCTTTTACCATGTTCTTTTCAGTGACTATCATTTTCAAGAACTAAAGATTCTAGCCTTTGAACCATAAAGTTCACAGTTCCTTTTTCTTGTTTGTTTTTCGTGGTCTGAGCTACATGTTTTTTAATGATCAGATACTTTCTGAATGATGCTAGAGAGGATCTATTCTATACTTGGTTGTCACGCCTGCCCTTGTAGGGGCTTTAACATGCAATGGAGATTTGTTTTAAAAGCAGATTATGTATTGCATCCGTTAGCATGGCTGAGGCTATTTCAAGGCCTAGGTGATTAAGTGTTTGAAAATAACATACAACAAGTTCTATTTCGGTGCCTTTTTCCAATTTGCTTACTCGAATGATAGCTTAAAGTCTTTTGAGTTTAGACAAGTTGTCAATAGGAAACCCAGTAAAATGTTGAAAATAAGGATTTTTTGAATGGTAATGAAATTTAGATAAAATAAAAGAAAATTAGTGAAAAACATTTTTTTTAAATACCACTATCCATGTTCCTGTACCTGAGGGGATGATACCAGGTTGAAATTTTTATTTATCATAAAATACACCTGAACACATCAGCCTTTAACAATCTGAACTGCATCTGGGGAAGAGTCTCAAGATAGTTAAATGATACCTGCTTGGCACAATGGGTTTACCCTATAAATGCATAGGAGCGGTGTAGATGGCGATTGTTATATTTCGTAGGAGATAATGTGCATGTGAAATGCATCTTAGGGTTGTCCCCTATGAATGCCTTTAGATACAAGTTTAGATGCATGGCAACTAGTTATGTTGAGCATGAGACCATGTAGCAACTAAGCATATAAGTCAGTGAAATCATTTTTGAATTTTTTATATTTTGCAATGTCTTGTTTTGTCTGTATTCTTGAGAGGTTTTTTCGGCTTTCTCCACTATTTCTTCATATCAATATAGTATGCAGAATTTCTCACAAGGTCTGTTGCATCTTAATTAAAATTAACACTTGTTTTTGTGTATTTTGGCCTTGTTGACATCTTATTGTCTCAATTACTTCATCCTATTGCTCGATTCAATTTCAGTTTTGGTCATTAGCTGAAACCCCATTCCATTTCTCCATGGTTATTCATGTTAGTGTCATAGGAATTAGAGTTAAACTTGCTGAAGTGCAAGTTTGACTTGGATGAGGTCAGAAAAGGGTTTTTCTTGCTCAGCCTATGTCAAATTTGGGTCAACTGAGTTTGACTTATGATCAATCAGGAGTCAAACTTTGCTTGTCAAATTCTTCCTGATTGCTTCCCAATCTGAGTCTCTGTATTTGTGTATTTCTTCATATTTATGTTTTTGTACTTGCTGAGTTTTTCCCAATCCAAGTCAAACTCTTGGATTGTTTGCTTGCTTAGTATTTCCCTATTCTGAGTCTGGTAACCTTGATTAATGTCCACTCTGGTTGTGATTAGACATGCTTAAGGGGCTGTGCTTTGCTGAACTAACCTAAATGTTGTGAATGTGTACCCATTTCTATTCAATGGTAAATTCTCAACAAATGTTTGGAATCTTGGTAGAAATTAGGTGTGATTATATAAGGACGTGATGGGAGACTAGATTTAGACTTAATATGTCCAAACCTTGTAATAATGGCTGGCATAGCAATCTAGTTGGCCAATAGTATGAGTCTACTATGTTTGGTCCAGTAGTTAAGTGGTGACAACTACCATGTGTTGTTAAATTCTATTGGAATCACCACACATGCACATCAGACATGGCCCCTGATGCTGCATTTGGCTATGCTAATAGAAGGAAATTTGATTCTCATAATCTTTCATGTCTTCAACTCGTGGTTGAGCCTTTTAAATCTACGTAATGAACTCTTTGAGATAGGTTAAGGCAGTGTCAAATGGAGTTAATCTGACTCTTACACCATTGAAAAGTTACAGAGTATAAAGATCAATGGTGGAATATTGTTATGGGGAATATATCACTAAGGGTCTAGAAAGAGACTTATTGGAAATATTGGGGAAAATATTGGCAAGCATAAAGTTGGACCTAAAAAACTTTGAAAAATTCCAAAAAATTGGCAACCTGAAAAACTCAGAAATATCAGGAGAAATCCAAGATATTTGCATCAGTGATAAAGATAGCACACAAAGAAACATGATTATTAGCATTCTTTCCTCACATTCCAATGCCTATGATGTTTCTCAGTCAAATAATTGAGATTCATTCTTTTTATTATTCACACATTTGCACATCATCTTGAAATGCTACTATAGCATCAGTTTCCATAAGAGAATTTGCTTATGGTCTTATTCAAGATTTTATAACAGAAGCTGCTAACTGGAAATATTTTCAGCAGACACATTTAAAGTATATAACGTTGTTCTTACAATCACACGTGAAGGCTTAATTAGTTAAGTTTGCCCTGAAAGGAGATTTTCTTAAAGATCTAATGAGACTTGGAAATTACAAGCAGCAATAATCTCCTCCTCAAAGGAATGAAAGCCACTGATATCTCAACAAATGAGAGTGAAAGTGGGGTTAAGTGTAGAATGGCTAGGCCCTCAACCATGCAGTAAGGTATAGTCCTAGAGAGGAAGACTGGGAGAGGAGAGGAGAGGAGAGCAACTGATGTTGCAATGCAAAGAGAAAGTCACTGTCAACTTGTGAAGCTATCAATACCAAGCCTGCTAATGCCATTAGAAGCGTGGCCTAGACTAAAAGGAACCAGCTAGGCTAAGGAAAGTGGTTAGAAGCTCTGTACAACTCTCCTGACATCCATGGTCCACAAAATCCTAAAATAAGAGAAATATTTCCTATTTAGTGATGCACTTGTGTCCGTGAGAATTATGTTGGGCACAGAATGAATTGCCTCTTCAATGTGCTAAAAGGACGCAGCCACAACTTGAAAATGAAAAGAGAACGCAAATCACACTTGAAGTTGTTGTTTGATAGGCTGGAGTGAGAAAACCTGGTAACGGCTTATTTAATTGTGTTTCAAACAGAGCCCTTAAACATTATGAAAGACAAAAATGTTGAAATGTCACGACACCAATGCCTTTCTTAGTGGACAATGCGATCCTCGAATCAAGATCTAGAACTATGTGTTATCACAGATCGATATGTTCGAATTGAATGATGTCTCCTAACTGCATGGCCACCAAGTGTTTGGATAGTGGGAGGCGCATACATTCATGTTGACATTGCCTTTGTAATTTGCAGGGGAAAACACTATTGGAAATTCTTTGCAAAGGAAAATTGACGGAAAACAAAGTTGTAAGGGTACTGAAACTCAGGCCTACATATAGATTTGGGCAAAGGCAACCATCCTGAGTGTTTTGGAGAGGAGTTTGTGGACAATAGACCTATGTTCCTAGGCACAATCTCCCTTTCAAGCAGTTAAAACAAGCACCCTGGGCATGGAAGCAACCTTAAAATTGAGTTTTGAGCCTAATTGTGAACTCTATAATTGTCAATTCTGGGTTCCTTGGGAATATTACCCGGCCAATGTGTTACTAATTCCGAGCATAATAACTACAATTGAAACAATTCTGGTAATGAATATCAATTATGGAGATTGTAACTGTAGCAAAGAGTCAGATTGTAACTTGTATGTGTTAGCACAGTAAATGGTTGAACCAGTAGACACAATCTTCATTATCATCTCTCAGAGCAGTGATGAGATAACCTTATATTTCAAACCTGCGTGGGTACGGATTATTGCGTAATGGAAGCTATTTTATCGAGGTCAAGGCATATAAATGAACGAGAGAAAATGTGAGAAAAATGAAGAGGTAAGCACAATGCTTGTGTTCCCGAACTATTTTGACCTTATATCAGCTGCAAAAGAGCCGCAACCTTGAATAAGGATGATCGTCATTGTTTTTGAGCCTTGTAGCATCATTTCAAGGTGTTTTTTTGGAGACGACTACTATGTTTGGAGGGATGTCTCAATTCTGAATATGGAGGGTACTTATTGTGTTTTTTGTTTGTTTAATTATACTTTGTTCATTTTTCACAAACTTTGTTTATGCCCATATATTTTCATATATTCAGAGAACTCTGTCCCCTCACTCTCCACTCACTCCCCACTCTCAAGAACTCCATTACCACCATGCAAAAAAATCTATTAAAATATTATATAAATTATAAATATATAAACTAAATTAAATTATTATATCATACATAAATTGGTGTATGTAGTAATGGGTGGATGGACTAAATGACTTACATACTGAGAAACTATGCCACCATCTTGAGAAATTAATTAAACTATGCTACCCTCTTGAGAAATTAAGCCGTCATTCTAGCAATAAGACACCAAAGTCCTTCAACAATAGCATTAGAAACACATATTAATAAGTTTATTATTTAATGTGAAAAATAAAAACTATTAAATGAAACATTGGTTAGAATAAAACTTTTTAGAAAAAGAAAAATGTGAGGCCTCTAATATTAAGGTTCCATTATCATGCCCTCAAGACTTCAGCCATTGGTGGAAGTGCAATTTCCTTCACATTTATTATGGTCTGCTTCATTCATGAGCTTGCAGAAGCTTGTAAATGAAGAGATAATTAGAACGAGGAATAAATTCCTGCTCAATGAATGGAAAAGTTTGGATAGAGCCCGCCATCAGTTATATGGCGTTTTAGAAAGAATTTCTACTCCTCCTCCTGGTGAAGGAAATTCATCAGGAAAAGAAATTGAAGAACAACAACATAAGAAAGATGCAATGCGACAAGGAGTGGAAGAATTGAGACAGAGTTCAATGGCGGTAAAATAAGGTGTGTTTCTTCTGACACATGAGTTGAATGAGTAGATTTCTGGTAAGGTTTGTCTTGCAGTGGTAACCTTAATCGAAAGATTATTATTATGAATTTTCATTGAGGTTTATTGCATATATGAACTGAAAGATAAATGTACTGACAAAACTTCATCTAATGCAGAGGAGAGAGAAAATATTTTGAAAGCAGAATCTGGTAAATTTGAGTCTATCATTAGCAAAGTTGAAAGCTTGCACAATCTTTGTAAAATTTCTCTATTTTTCATATAGCTTACCTAATTTTGTAGCTCATTTTTTATATTCATTCCAACAAAATTGATCCTTTCCCTATCAATATATATGCTTGAATTTTGTTGGGCTTTTGCTTTTGTGAATTATCTGACACTAGTTTCTCATATTTTTGTGATTAGTGCAGTAACCAACATCTCGTGTCTTTAGTTTCACATTTCGTTCTCATTCTTTCCTTGTTCTAAAGAGGCCTTTTGTTTTCAGTGCAGAGACCTCGTAAGCAAGTTGCAGATGCTGAGACACTCTTTGATCTAACATCAACACTCCTTGCTACTGTCAAGAGATCACAAAACAGTGATGGTGCAAATCCAGTTGATTTTAGTAGTGCTATCCTAAGAAACTACAGTGACCATAGAAGCAGGTCTTTGGAGGGAAATGATGATCAAACCCAAATATCATGGAGAAATCTTGGGCTTTTAGCTGCTTCTGTTTTCCATGATGCAGTAGGAAATTGCACTATGTAATGCTAATGAGAAATGTCTTAGATATGTGCTATTTTGCAATCTCAATGTTTTATTGGTTAACTTACATCTTTTGTACAGGCTTGGACCAATGGATAATGAACCCAAGCAAAAGAAAGTTACTGTACAGAGGAAGCGGACTAAGTCTACAGAAAGCACTCGACCTGAAGCAGTAGGCTACTATAGATCCTTGCATTTTTCTAATGAAATGTGTAATTAAGTGGTTTGGTGTTATACTGACTATTAAAGTGTTCACCCATATAGGTTGGGCATGCAATTTTTGTATTAATCAATCCCCATGATCTAAGTAATGATCCTTTGTGGTTTTCAGGTGAAAGATTCCCCAGAAGATGAAAAATCAGAAACATACAAGAATATGGAAAGCATGTTTAATATTTTATGAAAGCAGAAGCAAGCCAAATTGGAGAATTTGGTTCTAAATAGAATATCATTTTCACAGATAGTAAAAGCATTTTTGCATTATCATTATCAATCTGTGAAGCTGCCCATATACGATTCATCTAGGCAACTCAAGTACTAGAAAGCCTTGCTAAGTCAGGACTACCAACAAGAGCATAAATTACAGATGATGTTGTAGGTGGAAGGTAAATAATATTCTTGCCATCTGAAAATACATTGCCTTTTACATTGTTCATTTTCAGAGTTTAAGTACTTTTCATTGTTAATTATGCAGAGATATGCCAACTGTGCAGTTTGGGTGTGTTCAAGTCAGAGCATACCTTGGTATTTGAATCGACATTATTTGGGCATGTTTATGCTAGGAACATCTTGTTACAGAGGATGAAACAAAACCAAAGGTGATGAATGCATTTGAACTTATCTCCATGTCACAGGGTCTCGGTCTTGGAAATCTGTTTGAAATGGACATGGTAAGTACCGAAGAAAGGTTTAACAGAGGAGAAAAAATAGGCACATGAAGTTTCAAACTCACATTTTAGCTAAGCACTAGTAGAGATTGATGGCTTTGATGCATGTGCTGAAACAGTTGGAGCCCATTTGGGTTTAACAACTAGGAAAATAGTCTCCTGTTGATAGTCATTTTCTCAATCTCCGTGTTGCGGGGTCAAAAGAGGAAAAGAGAACTCACATGAGATTTGGGAGGCATAGCACTGTCTAGATCCTCTGGTCATGCACTAGCTGGTGCTGTCTAGATCCTCTGCTTCCACTGGGGATCACGCGGATGCTCTCTCTGGTCAAGTTGATCTGCTTCAACTAGGGCTCTGCTTCAAATGGGGCTCACACGGAGGTTCAGTAGGGCTCTCAAGTCAGGGGTGCGGGAGGGGGACTGCACAACAGGGTAGAATGGAGTTTGAATTAGAGTATGGTCGGGCGCGTCGGGAGGGATGTCTACTTATGCCCTTGTTTTTTTGTTTTTTGTTTTTGTTTTTGTTTTTAATTTATTAATTGTAATTTTTATTTAGTATTTAGTGTTTAGTATTTATTAATTTTAATTTCTATAAATTTAATTATTGTATTTTTCCTTTATTATTTATAATTTTTATATATGTAATTTTTATCATTTGTATTTATTAATTTTAATATTGATATATGTAATTTTTTCATATAAAAAAATGAAAATAGTTATTAATTTAAAAATAAATTTTGATTAGAAAAATAAATTAAAAATTTAATGACAAATTTAATGATAATGATGACGAAATCAGTGACGATGATGATGTCAGTAGTGATTACAATGACAATATTAGTGACGATGATGACGATGTTGTTGATAACTAAATCATCGTTGTCGCCGTTGTCATCACGACCATCATCGTCATCATAGACATGATCATCATCATCATCATCATCATCATCTTCAAAAACAACAACATCTCCTTGTCTTGTGTCCATTACACCAAGGAAACTACAATTTCCAAGGATGAAATCTCTCCTCCCTACCTATGCTAAAGACATTTCCATGATCCAATCATTGTAAGAAGAACATGCCATCCTTAAAGTATAATATCATAGGATCACTTGATGTAAAGATGATGGATGTATTTGACATCACCCTTTTGAGAATCATTTATTAGGGGTATCTATTTTGATGTTTAGAAAACACATATGGTCCAAGGTTAAAATAAAATATAGAGTCTTAGGAAAGTACAATTACCTCTAGGGATCATGGGCCTACTTAAGGAATCTTTGGTTTATGTGTAGGTTATGTTTTCCATTTTGAGATTTAGAACACCATGGATGGTTATCTAGAACTAGACCATGATTTGAGGTCAATAACTAGGACGTTAGACCACACAACCACCTATGGGGATCATGTCTTATATACAGTGCCTCAAATAACCACATTAGGCTACAGAGGGAATCTTTTGCCTATGGATGAGGTATGCTTGCAATTTTTAGGATTAGTACATTGGGGATGGTTCTTAGCACCCATGCCATGGTATATGGATAACATTTAAGGTCTAGGGCCATAATATTTTCATTAGGGCTTATGGGCTATATGTCAACACACATGGTCTAAATAGGGAAACTTTGGATTTCGTTTAACATGGTGGAAATTTCAAGGTTTGGCATACTATAAATATTTATAAGGGATATGGGCGTGATACAAGGACAAAACCAAATATATTGGGTCATAATATTTACATTTGTGGCTCATGGGCCATGTATGCTACCCGAACCATCACAGATACATTGAATTGGGAATGTTGGGGTTGTTGGTTTAGTATGTTGGTCATTTCAATGTTCATCACACTAATGATGTTTCTTGAATATATGGGAATGGTGTGAGGGAAAGAGCCATAATATCATGCCATAAAAAATGTCATTTTTTCTTCTAGGCCTTGTGTGGGTTTCTAGGACATTCTTTGTCCCCATTATTTTGAACTTTCCTTCGATGGACATTGAACCAATGGGTTGCCCGGAATATACCTTGCCCATTTGACTAATACATGTTGATGTATATGTAACTTTAGAATGTATTTCACCTATGTATATTGTACTCCTATAGAGATGTTATTATTCATCTATATGGAAGTGTTGTCATTTGTATTGACAAGTGTCGCAAGAGTCGCAACTTGCAAGTGATGGGTTATTAGACCACCAAGTGTGGGGTCGGCCCTGATTAGTATAACCATGGGTTATTAGACTGAGTTAGACAAGTCGGCCCTACTAGGTTATTAGGGTCATGTATAAATAGAGTGCGGGAGGCACTCTATTTGATCATCTCATTATTCACTTCTACACTACTTGGAAAGTAGCGCACTAGTGGAGGAGGAGGTTCAGCTACTAGGAGGACTATCTCTGTGTACTTGTGTTGTATTATTGCTCTTTCTATCTCTGAGGAAGTTGTGGGGTTTTTCACCTTTATGGCTTTCCCTAGTGAAACTCTGTGTGTCTATTGTCTCATGTGATTGCTTGGTGTGATTGATATGCATTGTTATACTTGATATGCTGTACATGTTATTCTCTCAGTAAAGATCCTAGAGTATGTTGAATTAATGCTCAAAGATTAACATGGTATCAGAGCTAACCTAAGAAGAAGACACTGTGCAGTTGTGGAAACTAGGGTTTCTTGTTTATTGGGTTTCTCTCCACAGATCTTGAAAGGAAGTAGGGTATTTTGACTCTCCTCATCAAGGCGCATCTTTCTGTCCAATCAGAATTCAATTCTGGGCACTTTCATTTTTGGCCCTAAACATTAGGGTTTCCACAAAAATAGGAATTTCTGAAATCTGAGGACATAGATGGAAGATCCTTGGAAAAATTGAAGTTTAGAGCTTTGGATCGAGATTTGTGGTTGGGTGAAGCTCTGAGAAACTCAAACCCTAATTTAGGGTCCTCCCTAGTGAATTTGAGAAGACTAAAAGGAATTTCAGAAGGGTGAAACATTGTAGATTTCAAATTCTGAATATACCAAGTTGATCAGCCCATCAAGGCGCATCTTTCTATCTTTTCAGAAAGTTGAAATCCACATTTTTAATTTTTAGGGTTTCTCTGACAAACCCTAATCCAGCACCAGATCCAGATTTCTGCAAATCAAGTGGTAAGACCTAAATATTTTCTATTTCCATTTGAAGTAATCTTTAAGATGTCTTACCACACCAAGCTTGAGGATAAGCTTGAAGGGGCTGATAACTTCCGAGCATGGAAGTATAGGATTGGGTTAATCCTGGAAGAAAATGAATTGGATGCTTACATAAGTTCTGAGGTCCCTGTCCCAGAGGAAGAAGAGGCCAAGGCCTTACATAAGAAGAACTTGGTCAAGAAAAATAGGATCATTACTAATTCTATCAAAGACCATCTCATTCCACATGTTTCATCTCTAAAGACACCCAAGGAAATGTTTGACTCTTTGACCAAGCTGTTTGAAGGGAAGAACATAAATCGGAAGATGACTCTGCGGAACCAATTGAAAGGGGTAAAGCTTCAGAATGGAGAGACCATTCAATCCTATTTCTTGAAGGTCTCTCAGATCAAGGAACAACTTGAAGCTGTGGATGAAGTAGTGGAGAATGGTGAAATTGTCATGACTACTCTGAATGGACTACCTAGGTCATGGGATTCCTTTATTCAAGGAATTTGTGCAAGAAGGAAGTTGATCTCCTTCTGTAGACTATGGGAGGAATCTTCACAAGAAGAGGCTAGGATTGTAGCCCGAGAAGAAAAGATGGGAAGTGAAGATCAAGCTCTCGTAGCTCACACCAAAAGAAGCAACCCAAGAAGGAGCACTCTCATTACAAGAGATCCTATCACAACCATCAAAAGAATAAGAAGGATATGAGATGCTTCACATGTAATGAGAAGGGACACTTTGCTGCAGATTGTCCCAAGAACAAAAGGGAAAACAACAACAACAACTTCAACAACAAGAAGAAGAATAAAAAAAGGAGATATCATGCTCATGCTGCTGAGGATGATGAACCTCCCAAGAAGAGGGCTAGATCAGAAAGTGATGACTCATCAAGCGAAGATGAATATGCTCTAATCTCTACTCTCACAGGTACTATCTCTCATGGTTGTAATTATTGGCTTATTGACAGTGGGGCTTCCAAACACATGACTGGGTTTAAAGAATCTTTTGTAAACCTATCTGAACATGAGTCACCCCATAAGGTGAAACTTGGGGATGACTACCAATATCCTATCAAAGGAAGTGGTGAAGCTTCCTACAACCTAGACTCTGGGAAGTCTTTGAAGATGAAACAGGTTCTATATATACCTAGGCTCAAGAAGAATCTACTCTCCATATCTGCATTGGATGCAAAAGGCATGAGGGTTGCATTTGTAGATGGTCAAGTACTCATGTGGCCAAAGGGTAAGACCATAGATGATGCAGTAGTGATTGGAGAGCAAGAGGGAGGATTGTACAAATTGAAGGGACAACCTGAACATGCCATGGTACATGAATCCATGGAGCCAAGTGAACTTTGGCATAGAAGGCTTGCACATGTGCACTATAGAGCACTACCAATTGCAAGCAAAGTTGTAGAGGGTCTTCCTGAAATCAAGACAAAGCATGAAGGTGTTTGCAAAGGATGTGCAAAAGGAAAGAAAATTAAGAAGGCATTTCCAAGCAGTGAAAGCAAAGCTAAAGGAATCTTGGAAATTATCCACTCCGATGTATGTGGTTCGATGTCATCCAATTGTCTGAGTGGGTATGTATACTATGTCTCTTTCATTGATGATTTCTCTAGGAAGACTTGGGTTTACTTCTTGAAGAACAAAGATGAAGTGTTTGATAAGTTCAAGGAATTCAAAGCCTTGATGGAAAATCAAACTGATAAGAATATCAAGACATTCAGATATGAAAATGGCGGAGAATTCACCTCAGGTGATTTCAAGAAATTATGCAGTGATTTAGGGATTAAGAGGGAGTTGACCGCTCCATACAATCCACAACAGAATGGAGTTGCAGAAAGGAAAAATAGAACAATCATGGAAGTAGCATGGGCAATGCTACATGACCAGGATCTGCCTATGCATCTATGGGTAGAAGCAGCTAGGACAACTGTATATGTGCAGAACAGAACACCTCACAAGATATTGGACAACAAGACACCAGAAGAGGTATTCTCTAGTAAGAAACCTGAAGTCAACCATCTCAGAATATTTGGTTGTCCAGTATACACTTGTGTTCCAAAGGAAAAGAGGATAAAGCTAGATCCTTCAGGAAATAAGGGCATCTTTGTGGGGTATAGTGAAATCTCGAAGGCTTACAACATATAATTTCTAGGGTTCAAGAAGATTGATGTTAACAGGGATGTAACATTTGATGAAGACTCAACATACATCAAATCAAAGAAGACACCTATTGAAGATCATGAAGAACCAAAGGAAACCAGATTTCAAGACACCACCATGAATGAAGCAATTCCAGAAGCAGATCATGAAGTTGAAGATCCACAAATACTTGTGGATCCACCCCGTGAGAAGAACTCTCACAAGAGGAAACCTGCATGGGCTAGAGAGCTCATTCAAGATGCAGAAAGGTATGGAATTCAAGAAGAAGAACACAGAGCAAGAAAGAGAACTAGATCTCATACCAGCTATGTTTCCTTACTCTGTGACATTATGAACAAAGAACCTTCCAGTTATGAAGAAGCAGCGGAAAAGAAGGAATGGAAGGATTCCATGGTTGAGGAATACTAGTTGATCATGAAGAACGATGTTTGGGATGTAGTCCCAAGACCTGAAGGGAAGTCTGTTGTGACTTCCAAGTGGATCTACAAGATCAAGCATGCTGCAGATGGCAGCATAGAGAAATACAAAGCAAGATTTGTAGCTCGTGGCTTCTCCCATAAAGAAGGGATTGATTATGAAGAGACCTTTGCTCCTATGGCTAGATACACTTCCATTAGATCAGTACTTGCTCTGGCTGCAGTGATGAAATAGAAGATACACCAAATGGATGTCAAGGAAGCTTTCTTGAATGGTGTAGTCGAGGAGGAAGTGTATGTGGAGTAGCCACTAGGTTTTGAGACACATGATAGGGAGTCATATGTGTGTAAGTTGAAGAAAGCCTTGTATGGCTTGAAGCAAGCTCCTAGGACTTGGTATGGTAGGATAGACAGCTTTCTATCCAGTTTGGGCTTTACCAAAAGTAAAGCAGATTCCAACCTTTACTACAAGGTTGAGGAAGGCAATCCTGTGATACTACTCTTGTATGTGGATGACCTGTTTGTTACAGGTGAGGATGGTTTGATTGCCGATACCAAGAGGAAGCTTGTTGCCGAGTTCGAGATGAAGGACTTGGGGATGATGCACTATTTTCTAGGCATGGAGGTGTGGCAGAGTACAGATGGGATCTTTCTTGGACAAGGGAAGTATGCAGTAGAGATCCTAAAGAGGTTCGGGATGATGGACTGCAAGGCCATGGCCACACCTATGGCATCGAACCTGAAGCTTCTGTGTGATGCTTCATCTGATCCGTTTGATGTCATTTTTTATCGTCAGATGATTAGGTCCTTGATGTACCTGATGAACATGAGACCAAATATTTGCTTTGCGTTGAACACATTGAGCCAGTTCCTAACAAATCCCAGAGGTGTTCACCTGGTTGCTGTAAAGCATATTATGAGGCACCTAAAGGGTACAATTGATTATGGGCTCAAGTATGATGCAAAACAAAAGTTTAACCTGTAGGTTTATGTTGATTCGGACTGGGAAGGCAGTGCTGCAGATAGGAAGAGCACATCTGGGTGCTGCTTCAGTATGGGATTAGGTGTGATCTCGTGGTTTAGCAAGAAGCAATTCTGCGTAGCATTGAGTACAGCCAAAGCAGAGTATGTTGCAGCTTGTTCGGCTAGTTGTGAGGCAGTATGGCTGAGGAAGCTACTGTCTGAGTTATTTGATCTCCTATTGGATGCTACTGGTATCTTTTGTGACAACTAGAGTTGCGTGAAGCTGTCTGAGAACCTGGTGTTCCATGATAGGTGGAAGTACATAGAGATCAAATATCACTATATCAGGGATATGGTGTAGAGAGGAGCAGTGAAGCTCCTATATGTTGCGACAAATGAGCAGGTTGCAGATGTGCTGATGAAGCCACTAGCCAAAGTGAAGTTCGAGTACTTTAGAGAGAGGCTTGGTGTTCTTCAGATTGATGACACTTTGAGGAAGAAGTGTTGGACACATTTGCAGGAGCCATTCCGAGCATGGTGAGAGGAGGATCCTTCCATGGATGTGGATGTAAGCGCTGGATGATGAGCATCAGGACGATGCTCCAGTTACTTCTCTGTATATGCATCATGTTGGATGCTTGTTATGATTAGTTGGATCATGTATATGTATATGCATCATGTTGGATGCTTGTTATGATCAGTTGGATCATGTATATGTATATGCATCATGTTGGATGCTTGTTATGATCAGTTGGATCATGTATATGTATATGCATCATATTGGATGCTTGATATGATCAGTTGGATCATGGATTTGTATATGTATCAGGTGGATACATTGTATGATCAGGTAGATCATGTATGATGATATGTATCAGGTGGATACATTGTATGATCAAGTAGATCATGTATGATGATATCTATCAGGTGGATACATTGTATGATGATATGTATTAGGTAGATACCATGTATGCATCAGGTGGATGCATTGTATGATCAGGATGATCATGGATGATGAGCTTTAGGATGTTGCTCCAGATGATATGCATCACGATGATGCTATGACGATGATCAGGATGATCATGCGACGATGACGTGCATCAGGACGATGAAGTGATGATGATCAGGATGATGTATGGTGAGTATTAGGTTGATACTCTATGGCCGTGGACAGGTTGTGCAAATAAGCGTATAATATGGCCCTAGGAGGTTTGCAGATACTCTTTTGAGGTTTTTCCTATGGCATATAATATGGCCCTGGGATATCTGGAAAATGCTCTTTTGAGGTTTTGCTTGGGAGGACATATAATATGGCCTTGGGAGATCCGATAGGTTGGTTTGTGTGCCCATAATAAGTCCTGGGATGCTCTTGCGAGGTTTTGTCCTATGGCATATAATATGTCCCTAGGAGATCTGAAAGGTTGGGCTATGTGTCCATAATAAGTCATGGGATGCTCTTGCGAGGTTTTGCCATGACCACATGTAATATGGCCCTGGGAGATCCGATAGGTGGGCTGTGTGCCTGTAATAAGTCCTGGGATGCTCTTGCGAGGTTTTGTGGTGACCACTTGTAATATGTCCCTGGGAGATCCTATAGGTAGAGCTGTGTGCTCGTAACAGCCTAGGATGCTGTTACCAGACAATCCACTTGAGTGAACGCGAGCAGGATCTCCCTAGCTCAATGTGAGTCTAGAACAAATAAAACAGACTACAAGTGCATTTCCTAGATCTACTTAAGGACCAAGTACAAGATGTCTTACCTTTTTACTATGCAATCCTTTCTCCTGAACGTTGCTCCACATCCCACGATCGTCAGATCCAAGCTGCAAGACCTGTAAAGACACAGAAACAAGAGATACGAGTAAAGAGCATCTATACAATAAGCGATCTAAGTAAACAATTAAGCAGGTAAACTACACAATATCATTACACAAGAGAACAATATTGGTGGAAAGCATTTGCATTACTGTAAATAGAGGAGTACATGATAGAGATATAGAACTACAACCAAAGACTTAACGTAGTATCCCTTCTCTGACCAAGCCAATTGCCATGTTCTTCCAAGGAAGTATGAGCTCTCCAATAGGTGAATAGAGATGCCTTAAGAGAGATTTCACCAGCATGTAGATACCATAGTATTCCTCTCAAGGGAGAGATTTCCCCAGCATGCAACTACTATAGACTTCCTCCCCTTGGGATGGGAGTGAGCCTCACTTATATAGGCCTAAGTGGATAGGGTATGGGTAGGATAGGTTGAGAGATGGTAGGAGAGATATAGGGGATCTTCCCAAAGAGTTAGGGGTCGAGTACCATCTCTCCTAGAGGTCAGGGATAAGCCCCTAAATGGGTAAGTTTCGAGAAGGATCTCGAATAGGCTATTTTTTCCCATTAACAAACCTCGTCGCACCCTACAGTGGAGCAAGATGCGATGTCGCATGTTGCTAATGTGCAACCTGCGACGACCTCTCAAAATTTTGTAGGATTGAGTGCAAATCCTCCCAAATGAAAGTACTTAGTCCTGATGACTTCAGGGATGTATACACTGAATCTAATGATGAGAAGATTTTGGGTGTAACAGATGCTCTTGCGAGGTTTTGTGGTGAGGTCATATATAATATGTCCTTGGGAGATCCGACAGATAGAGCTATGTGCTCGTAACAGCCTAGGATGCTCTTGCGAGGTTTTGTGACGCACATAATAAGTCCTGAGGATTCCATAGTATGGCAGGTGATGAAGACCTACAGGTGGTGGGCCTACATCCAGTATGAAAAAGAACTGGCTCTGTAGAACTTCCTATGACAAGTAGATCAGAGATTGATTGAGATAGAAGCAGCAGTGATGATGACAATGACGATGACGATGATCCATAGAAGAAGACTTGTGCTAGCAGATCTGTGTCGAGAAATACCTTCCTATTTAAGAGGGAGTGTTGATGTATATGTAACTTCAGAATGTATTTCACCTATGTATATTGTACTCCTATAGATATGTTATTATTCATCTATATGGAAGTGTCGTCATTTGTATTGACAAGTGTCGCAACTTGCAAGTGATGGTTATTAGACCACCAAGTGTGGGGTCGGCCCTGATTAGTATAACCATGGGTTATTAGATTGAGTTAGACAAGTCGGCCCTATTAGGTTATTAGGCAGGTCAGTTCATGTATAAATAGAGTGCGGGAGGCACTCTATTTGATCATCTCATTATTCACTTCTACACTACTCAAAAGTGGTGCACTAGTGGAGGAGGAGGTTCAGTTGCTAGGAGGACTATCTCTGTGTACTTGGGTTGTATCATTGCTCTTTCTATCTCTAAGGAATTTGTGGGGTTTTTCACCTTTATGGTTTTCCCTAGTGAAACTCTGTGTGTCTATTGTCTCATGTGATTGCTTGGTGTGATTGATATGCATTGTTATACTTGATATGCTGTACATGTTATTCTCTCAATAAAGATCCTAGAGTATGTTGAATTAATGCTAAAAAATTAATAATGCATGAACTAACCTTTTATTCAAAAGGATAATGGTTACTAATGAGATGTGTGGACTAGGTGTGTCTCTTGTTTACATTGCTTATATGCATGATTTTCGTTAGCTAGGCACATTACTTATGTGCATCAGTAAGGTACATAGGTTAGGTGCATCACCTAACTTCAGTGTGTGAGTTATGTACTTATATTTTTATGCCACTATTGTTCATCACCAGTCATCACCATTTGCATTCATGGCATGTTGTTACAATCACTCAAATGCCATTAAGGTCACTCAAATGTCGTCGGCAACAATTGAATGTCATTAGAGTCATTTAGGTGATATTAGTATGTCACTCATATGTGATTACATAAATTTAGGTGGCATTAGCATCAATCAATGTCTGGAAGTATTATCACATACATAATCATCATGGAAATCAACATTGTTGTCATCATCATCATCAATGTCATGTGGTACATCAACATCATCTTCATCATCATCCTTGTTGTCATCGTCATTGTCACCATCAAGTACATCATCAACAAAATCATCGTCATCATTGTCATTATGGTAATTCATATGCCATTAGTGTTCATAATCACTCGTGAATACCACACATGAATTCCATTAATATTCAGATGTGGGTTAATATTATTGTATTGCACAATCATAACATATTTTCAATATTTCAATTCACACCATATAAGATTTTATAATTGTAAAAGGAAAGAACGACAATGACAACTAGTATTTATTTACTATAAAGAGAGGTCATGCCTGTATAATCTGCCTGCTGGTTTGGATAGAAGATGGTGTTTCTAATCTTGGTGATGGGTTCCTTGAAGTTGTATACCAGCTCCCACAAACCCCAAATGGCTTCATATAATAGAATTATAAACCCAATTGTAAATGAGGTGACCCACGAAGAAATTTAAGGTTACTGGTTACTCCTGTTAAGTAACAACTTCTGGAAAAATGAAACACTTGGTGCTCGTTTAACTATTAACACCGTCCCCAATTAGAGCCACAATTTTCTACATATAAACAAGGGCTCACACAGAGATTTCATCCCCTTCTCCTGACTTATTCTACTGCCTAGCACTAAGGAACAAGGTAAATACCCTTTTCAACTATCCCACGGGAAAAGAACCTTTGTTCTCAAGGTATACATGATGCCCACGATTTGTACACAACCCAGAAACAAGAGAATCAGTGCCAACAAACATAAATATGCTCTCCCTCCTACTCGCACCCCTCAACACAGCCACACCAAGCCCCCATGTTCCCTATACTTGGTAAAAAATGAAAACATTGTCTATATTAGTGACTAGGGTCTCTTCCCAAATCCCCACACACTTTAGAATTGCTTCTTAGGTATCCATGTAACCTTTATAGTGGATATACAGACTTCAATACTCCAAACCGTTCATCTACAACAAGCATTCCTAGTCTGATCCTCATGATCAGACCAGCTAATAGTCTCAACAAAAAAATGGAAATCCAAATTCTCATTCGCATTAGAGGTCACGAGCTTCTATGATTATAATTGAGTAGCAATATTTTTAACCTAAGAGCTCAATTCATGAGAAGGTTTAATTGAGACAAGCCCATCATTGTCATCCCTCTTTGATTTCGTGTCATAATTTGTTTTCCATGTGTTTTCTCAAATGGATTAGAGTATTACTTGGTTGTATCCTATTAGAATCTTATTAAAGTACAAGATAATATGTTATGAGCATGGAAATTTCATGAAAAGAATGATATAGTTAAAGCACATACAATCACTTACCTCCATGTATACATGTGTACACAACCTAAATAACAAAAAAAATCTTGTACCATTAATCAACCACATGAAATATCAATATTCAATTCCAATTTTATAACAATCATGTGAAATTTTATAACAAATAATAGACTTCATAAGTTTTCACAAGCCTCCCCAATCTTCAGAAGGAAATTTGTGATCCCTAATTGGGAGAGAAATACAGGTTTGGACTAGTTTATAAACACAAAGCTTACCAAATCCAAATTTGCTTAAGATCCAAATAGTAATTGATCAAGACAGATAATCCACACAGATCTAGATATTCAGAGTTGGTTCCCGGAGTTTGATCCTTTGTCTGCCCCAGCCATGATCACACCTGTCTGGGTAAGACTCTTGAATCTACCCCTACATCACACCCGAGGAGTCTCCATTCTCTTTAACTATTAGAGAGTCTAACGCATAGAAAGAATTCTACCCCTATCTTCCACCTCCTTCTTCGGTTGGAAAGGGGGCCTATTCAGCTGTGATTTGGCGTTAATATCTAGTGGCATCTGGGCAGTCAAACAATGTCATATCAACAAGCGTCGGAAGGGAGAAAAGGTTATAGATCTGCTACAACAAGCATTGACAAGTGCATGAAATTAGTGGAAGGAGCAGCTCACAATATTGATGCATGAAATATTCATCAGATCTATGAAATATTCTGGGCATCAATATTCATATCATATCTATATTACATTATTTGACTGAGTATAGAGGATAGTTGTGGGTCTCTAATCTAGATCTTAAAGTTGTTTGGCTTAATGAATTTTATGGGTTATTATTCTTAGATACATATCCCTGTCATTACTAATGGCATATTCTATATCCTTTGTGGAAGAAGCAGCCATGTTCCCTTAAGCATACAGGATTGATAGAACCCAATTTCACTCAGAAATTGCATCACAACCTTGGCTTGATTTTTAAGATAGTTTGTTGGTTTTTTCTTATAACATATTGGAGGAGATTGCACACAGGGAAAACAGCTAAACATTCAGGTATCATCTTTAGCAAGAGGGTCCCTTTTCTACTTGGAGAGTGGGCATCTTATCAAGTCATTAACAAGGCATTTCCAGGCATGTTGTTTGTTCATTCTAATAAAATACATCAATCTTTGTTTGCCGGTTGTCTATCTATTATAGTCTATTTAATTTTCTTTCACTCTACCTTACAACAATAATGATTCACTCTACCTTACAACACCAAAGGAAAATATCAACAAGGCATTTATCATTAAAATTAGATTAGAATAAACAAGACTGCATGAAAATATGAGGGCGTACCTTGCTCTTTCAAGGTTCTTCAATTCTACCATGCCAATTGAATGGATCCCTTGGTTTGAGAGTCGGCCCCAGTGCTAGAGTCTATGGAAATGCCAGTCCCAGATCTGAATGTAGTTCAAGCACTTGGTATGAAGGATCCCCTAGTTTGAGAGCCGGCCCCAGAGTGTGATCGATGAAGGATACCAAGTTCTCATAGAACCCGTCTGTCCAAATCACGCGAGATTGAACCAGTTTCTTTAAAAAAATCACAAATTGGAGTGGCGGGAACCAATATTCCAAATGGCGTGGGATTCCTAAACATGATTTTAATTTTGATTTCATTCCCATGATGAAAAATTTAATTAGACATTTAGTACAAGTAGTGATCAAATTTGAAGGGTGCCCGTCTTAATTTTTATTGGAAGGGCATTTGTTTGTGGAACCCTTCAAAGATGAAGGGTAATTTAAATAATTGTACTTCAAATGATAAGTATAAGTTAACTAAACCCTTGCCCCCCAAAAATGCAAAAAACAAATATTGCCCATCCAAATTTTACAATCTTAAACAATTGAGCACTCCTTAATATCTACATGATAAAATGGTATCTTTTCAATAAAACTGAATTTGAACACATTAATTTGACATATATGTAACATTAATTTTACAGTTCGTTAAAATAAAAACTATTTTGTTGTATTTTTTTGGGTTAGACCACACTTCATTATACAGAAAAACTATTTAGACTATGCAATAACCATATTGGGGCATCTGCATGATCTTATGCATAGTGCAAGACGTTGTAACTAGGTATGGTCTTAAAATAAAACTAGAACCATGAGAAAATTACTTAATGTTAACTTTGTACAAAAAGAAGCCACTAAGCAAAACGAGGATATAATAAACCTACAACCAAAATATACATATAAAACCAACCAAAACCTTAATTCAAACCGGAGAGAGGGAAACCATCTAGGCTTGAGAGATGTAAGACTGATGGACATTAGGTGCTTAAGAAAAAATAATACATAGATAAAAAAAACATTAAAAAAAATCCTCCATGCCAAGCAAGTTAGCAACGCTAGCATCATAGGGTCCTGGGCATCAAATTTTTTTGTTCAACACTTGTTGCGACAACATACAGGTATGGGATGGAGGGGAAATGGAATCAAGCCTAAGTCAACTGGGGCTCACTACATGTTTGAGTATTGATAATCTACCTTTTAAATTGAACCAGAACAACAAAATAAGTTTGTTAATGGCTCGATTTGCGAAACTTCTAGATACATGAGTAATTAAGAGCTCAAGGCTCTAAAATTTGATGTGTTTTTTAATCAATCCATGATTCAGTGAATTCATGGTCACTGGCATGAAATTTAAGTTATTGAATAAAAGAATTAAGGTATCTACCTCTATGTCGAAACCGTTTTCCATGCTAATGCAGGCCACTGCCCTCCTTATTGTTTTACCTGCAAAAGGCATGAGAATGAGGAAAAAGACTTAAAATTATGGACTTCACCATCAAAGAAGCCTTACAATCACATTGGTAAGGAGTGATAAGAAGATCACAACAATCCAACGTGTCAAATCTCAGATGGCAATGCCAATTAAATACTTATATGGTGAACTTAATATAAGACTTACTTATAGTTGTCTCTTAATCTTTGTGTCTTGACACATTTAATAATTTATGGTTGTCTCTGTGCCTTGAATCAATTGATATTATAAGGTGATGATGTGCATGCATAATAATCCTTAGTTATGACTATGCGATGAGGATTTAAATGGAAGAGGATGTAAAGACATGTAATTTTTATACGTATTTTGGTGGCGACTGTCTAAGAAAAACGTGGTGAGAAACCACATATGTTTGGAAGGACGGAGGGAGATTACATTATCATAATCATGCCACCCATCAAATGGAAGACAATTCCAGAGCCAATTTTTTTTTATAAATTTTATTAATAACCATTGTGGTACTTTGGTCCAAATGTTTTTTCTAACTCATTGTTTCTCCATATTGTGTGCCTAGTGCCACCTCTCTATATCAATGCATAAATCAACCTCTGCTTGGTTTTGTTGATGTATATGTAACTTCGGAATGTATTTCACATATATGTATATTGTATTCCTATAGAGATGTTATTATTCCTCTATACGGAAGTGTCGTCATTTATATTGTAAGTGTCGTAACTTATACTTGATGGGTTATTAGACCACCTTGTTTGGGGTTGGACTTGTATAAGTCATGTGGGTCAAAGGGTTATTAGACCACCCTATTGGGGGTCGGCCATGTGGGTCAAAGGGTTATTAGACCACCCTATTGGGGGTCGGCCCAGTCAGCATTATGTTATGTGGTTAAGTTCGAGCCTACATGAGTTAGGTAAAAAGGCAAGTCAAGTCAAGTATAAATAGAGTGCGGGAGGCACTCTATTTGCTCACTCACTTCTCACACATGCACTCAAGGAGGAGTGGCGCACTTATGGAGGAGGAGGATCTGCTGCTAGGTTATGTCTATCTCTCATGGTTGGTTGTATCATTGCTCTATCTATCTCTGAGGAAGTTATTGGGGTTTTTCACCTTTATGGTTTTCCCCAAGTAAATCTTTGTGTCTCTTGTGTGCTTGCATTATTGTCGAGCCATGATTGATATGCTGTAGATATGCTGTACATGTTGTTCTCTCAGTTAAGATCCTAGATCAGATTGAAGTAAATTCTGAAAATTTAACATGGTATCAGAGCTAGCCTGAAAGAAGGCATGATATGGCATGTATGACACTTGTTGCACTTACGATGCTAGGGCTTGATATAGCAAAAACCAGTCATCGTATCAATTTCGCTATAAATCTGTTTTGGCGAAGGTTTTGGATCTGAAATTGTTACAGGACGAAGATAAAATCTCCAGGTACCTTGTGTCCAAAGGACAACCTCTAATTCGTTGTACTTTGTGATTTATAATCTGTACAATATAGGGTTTCTGCCTCTTCCAGATCTGAGTGAAAATCAGGTGACCTTGGGAAAAAGGTCATAACTTGGGCTAGGAAGCTCCAAATGAAATTTCGTGAAAAGTTACAGGTAGTACACAGACTGTACTATCTCAAGAAATGTTTTCAGAGGCCAAAGTTGAACCAGTGACACGTGGAACGCCGTACAAGTTCGCTCTCCTGTATTATCCCATAAACAGGTCACATTGCGACAATTGGCATAACTCTCTCTCAGAAAGTCCAATTGAGGTCAGACCTGTCAATATGGAAATATAACAGGCCGAGATATCTCAAGAAACTTTTTTAGAGGCCGAAGTTTAAATAGTGACACGTGGCACGCTGTACAAGTTCGCTTTCCTGTTTTATCCCAAAACAGGTCACGTTGCGACATTTGGCATAACTCTCTCTCAGAGAATCCAATTGAGGTCAGACCTGTCAGGATGGAAAGATAACAGGTTAGGCTATCTCAGAAAACCTTTTCAGACCCTGTGGATCAAAAAGTTTAGAGTTACACCAGAAACAATCAGGTACATATTTCTGTCAAAACAGAATTATTTTTGAGTACCTTCATTCATGGCTTCCGGAATTTAGGGCTTCAGAAAAAGTTGTAATTTTTGTAATCGGAGACCACGGATGGATGCTACTCATCAAAATAGAAATTTAGAGACCAAGATCAGAATTTTTGGTTGGGCAGAAGGCCGGGCTTGATTAGACCCTAGTTCGGGACTTTGATTAGAAAAGTGGAAAATTAGGGCTTCTGTAAAAATGAGAATTTTTGAAATCTGTGACCACGGCTGGAAGCTCCTCAGAAAAATATAAGCTTAGAGATTTGGATCAAACATTTTGATTGGGCAGAAGAGTGGGCTTCATCAAACCCTAGTTCAGGGTCACGTCCAGTGAATCCGGAAGTTTCAAAGGAAAAATTGAGGAGTGAAACTTTGCAGTTTTCAAATTCTGAATATACCAGCTTGATCAACTCATCAAGGCGCACATTTCTATCCTTTCGGAAGTTTGAAATTCAAAGTTTGAATTTTTGGGGTTTCTCTGACAAACCCATATCCAGCTCCAGGTCCAGTTCTTGCAAATCAAGTGGATTGGGTTAATCCTAGAAGAAGATGGATTGATCATCTGCATGAGTGAAGAAGTTCCTGTTTTAGAGGGAGATGAGGCTAAGGCCTTACATAAGAAGATTACAAGCGATCTCGACAGGTATGACTCATCGAGGTATGTTTCGATATTTGTTCATGATTAAGTTTATGGTATGTTTGTCTTCATGTTATTACAGTTAAGTACAATTTTGTTTTTAGATTTGTCGTATCACCTTAACAAAATTATGAATGCATGATAGAAGATATTCATTGGTTAGGGTGTTGACACTTATGATTGTACTAATGCATTATGGTGTTATATGAGGTTTATGTTGTCTACTAACATAAAAGGTACACCAAGAAAGACAAATCATGTTCTACTTCAAGAACATATGATTATGATGACATGAGGACAAAGATTCATCCATTGTCATGGATCTCATAGAAGATCCATTTACGAGGTATGTATAACTTGGTTTTGTAATAGTTAACCTATGAGATATACAGGTTACTAGCACAAGTCATTGAAGAAGAACAAGAAGACATCATGTGAGTATGTTAGACATAAATAGCTAGCATGCTAATCCAGGTATGTTTTTCCTATATCAAGCTAGAATCCTACCTTGTGTTAGGATCTTATACTGTTGTTGATAATGATTAT
Source organism: Larix kaempferi (assembly GCA_027924585.1). Taxonomy (NCBI): domain Eukaryota; kingdom Viridiplantae; phylum Streptophyta; class Pinopsida; order Pinales; family Pinaceae; genus Larix; species Larix kaempferi. The sequence goes on from BSBM01000727.1 coordinate 4,866,771, forward strand.
TCATGAAGTCATAGGGTTGAATAATCATGGTTGTATGCATATTATGTTTCTTACCATAATTGACGATATGACTAACCAGAAGAATCATGAAGGTATAGGTTTGAATAATCACAGGTTTTATGCATATTATATCTCTTATCTTGATTGATGATTCAACTAACCTGAAGAGTCATAGGTTTGAGTAATTACAGGTTTAGACATGTTATGCTTCTTATGATTTGACTAACCATAAGAATCCCACATAAACCTTGAATGCTAATGCTTATTATTCTGTTTGAAATGATCATGACTATACATGCTTGAAATTATTGTGTTTTAATAGTATACTAATGAATGTATGATTTTATATGAAATCACAAGGATAACACAATCATGATACTAATAAGCATGCATAGGGACCAAGGATGAATATGAGTTCAAGAACAAGTAATTCAGGAAGCAAAGATCAAGAGGGAGCACACTCCAGTTGCTCTTGCAAGAAAGCAAAGGAGCACACTCCAGTTGTTCCTACAAGAAAGCAAAGGAGCACACTCCAGTTATTCCTGCAAGAAAGAAAAGGAGCACAGTCCAGTTGTTCCTACAAGAAAGCAAAGGAGCACACTCCAGTTATTCCTGCAAGAAAGAAATGGAGCACACTTCAGTAGTTTCTGCAAGGATGCAGATATTCAAAGGGAGTTGACCATCTTTCTACATTCCACAACAAAAAGGTGTAGAAGAAGCTACTTCAGATTAGGACTCCAACAGCTCCTGCAAGGAAGCAAAGACTCAGAGGGAGTCCACCCAACGAACAAAGAAAGATAAGTATTTTAATCATCATTTCTTGCATATTTGTTTGTTTAAATAATACTGTTCAATAATGTATAAACTGATGTTCCTAGAATTAGGTTGTGTATTATGCATATTAGAATAGTTGCATTGATGAACAGTATACTACTAATATACATGGGTAAGTGGCCTATGGCACTGTACAACATTCCATTGCTACTTATCTAGAATGAAACCTCTTTGCTGACATGTTGGGAGTTGTGCACACTCTTAACAATGTTCTGGTAGAGATTGGAAGGCATCTAGAAAGTTACGGGATATGGATAAATGTTGTATTGAAGCATTGGCTAAGATAATTGCATGACTGTATGACATATTTCTTTATGTGTAAGAATTTGTTCTGAAAATTATGAGATGTTTCTAATAATGCAATTTAACCTGTTTTGTAGGAAAGACCGTATATCTTCACCTACAAAAGGACTACAACATTTGTTCCAGCAACAAAGATATTTATTGAAGATATTGAAGTTCCCAGGATCTGGGATGAAGAAATAGAATGCCATGATCCGTCGATCATGAAGAATGATGTTTGGGATGTAGTCCCAAGACGTGAAGGGAAGTTTGTTATGACTTCCAAAAAGGAACTATCAGATCAAGCATGTTGCAGATGGCAGCATTGAGATGAAATAGAAGATGCACCAGATGGATTTCAAGACAGCATGGTGTAGTCATTTATGTGTGCAGAACTTGGTATGGTAGGATAGACAGCTTTCTATCCAGTTTGGGCTTTACCAAGAGTAAAGCGGATTCCAACCCTTACTACAAGGTTGAGGAAGGCAATCCAGTGATACTACTTTTGTATGCGGATAACCTGTTTGTATCAGGTGAAGATAGATTGATTGCCGACACGCAGCGGAAGCTTACTACCGAGTTTGAGATGAAGAACTTGGGGATGATGCACTATTTGTTTTTGGCATGGAGGTGTGGCAGAGTGTAGATGGAATCTTCCTTGGACAAGGGAAGTATGCAGTAAGAGATCTTGAAGAGGTTCGGGATGATGGATTGCAAGGCCATGGCCACACCTATGGCATCAAATGTGAAGCTTCTATGTGATGCTTCATCTGAGATGGTTGATGTCTCTATGTATCGTCAGATGATTGGGTCCTTGATGTACCTGACGAACACGAGACCATACATTTGCTTTGCTGTGAACACATTGAGCCAGTTCCTGACGGATCCGAGGAGTGTTCACCTGGTTGCTGTAAAGCATGTTCTGAGGTACCTGAAGGGTACAGTGGATTATGGGCTCAGGTATGAGGCGAATCAAAAGTTTAACCTGCAGGGTTATGTTGATTCAGATTGGGCTGGCAGTGCTGCAGATAGGAAGAGCACATCTGGGTGTTGCTTCAGTATGGGATCAGGTGTGATCTCTTGGTTTAGCAGGAAGCAGTCATGTGTAGCACTGAGTACAGCTGAGGCAGAGTATGTTGCAGCCTGTTCAGCTAGTTGTGAGGCAGTATGGCTACGGAAGCTACTGTCTGAGTTATTTGATCTCCCGTTGGAGGCTACTGGTATCTTCTGTGATAACCAGAGTTGTGTAAAGCTGTCCGAGAACCCAGTGTTTCATGACAGGTTGAAACACATAGAGATCAAATATCACTATATCAGGGATATGGTGTAGAGAGGAGCTGTGAAGCTCCTGTATGTTGCGACAGACAAGCAGATTGCAGATGTGCTAACGAAGCCACTAGCTAGGGTGAAGTTCGAGTACTTCAGAGAGAGGCTTGGCATTCTTCAGATCGAGGACACTTCGAGGAAGAAGTGATGGACACATTTGCTGAAGCCATTCCAAGCATGTTGGAAGGAGGATCCTTCGCATGGCTATGGATGTAAGCGCTGGATGATGAGCATCAGGATGATGTTCTGGTTTCTGCTTGGATATGATCAGTTGGATCATTTTATGTATGTATGTATGCATCATGTTGGATGCTTGGACCATGTATCTGTATATGTATCAGGTGGATACATTGTATGATCAGGTGGATCATGTATGGTGATATGTATCATGTACTTGTATTTGTATCAGGTGGATACATTGTATAATCAGGAGGATCATGTATGATGATATGTATCAGGTAGATACTTGGTATGCATCAGGTAGATGCATTGATGATCAGGAGGATCATGTATGATGATATGTATCAGGTAGATACTTGGTATGCATCAGGTAGATGCATTGATGATCAGGATGATCATAGATGACGAGCTTCAGGATGTTGCTCCAGATGACATGCAGTAGGATGTTGCAGTGATGATCAGGATGATCATAGATGACGAGCTTCAGGATGTTGCTCCAGATGACATGCAGCAGGACGTTGCAGTGATGATGATCAGGATGATCATGAATGCATCAGGATGATGTATGGTGAGTATCAGGATGATACTCTATGGCCGTGGATTAGGTTGTGCAGATGAGCATGTAATCCGGTGCCCTGGGAGATTTGCAGATGGTCTTTCGAGGTTTTGCCTATGGCATGTAATATCGGTGCCCTGGGACATCTGGCAAATGCTCTTTCGAGGTTTTGCTCTGGGAGGACATGTAATTCGGTGCCCTGGGAGATCTGCAGATAGTCTTTCAAGGTTTTGCCTATGGCATGTAATAGCGCCCCGGGATATCTGGCAGATGCTCTTGCGAGGTTTTGTCCTATGGCATGTAATAGCGCCCTGGGAGATCCGATAGGTTGGGCTGTGTGCCCGTAATCAGTCCTGGGATGCTCTTGCGAGGTTTTGCCATGACCACATGTAATAGCACCCTGGGAGATTTCAGGTCGGAGTTGTGTACCCGTAACATCCTGAGATGCTCTTGCGAGGTTTTGTGGTGGACCACATGTAATAGCACCCTGGGAGATTTCAGGTCGGAGTTGTGTACCCGTAACATCCTGAGATGCTCTTGCAAGGTTTTGTGGTGGGGTCACATGTAATGGCGCCCTGGGAGATCCTACAGGTCGGAGTTGTGTACCCGTAACATCCTGGGATGCTCTTTCGAGGTTTTGTGACGCACGTAATAAGTCCTGAGGATTCCATAGTATGGCCAGTGATGACGAAGACCTGCAGGTGGTGGGCCTACATCCAGTATGAAAAAGGACTGGCTCTGTAGAACTTCCTATGACGAGTAGATTCAGAGATTGATTGAGATAGCAGCAGCAGTGATGATGATGATGACTCGATGACGATTATCCAGTGACGATGATCCAGAGAAGATGACTTGTGCTAGAAGAACTATGCTGAGAAATACCTTCCTAGTTAAGAGGGAGTGTTGATGTATATGTAACTTCGGAATGTATTTCACATATATGTATATTGTATTCCTATAGAGATGTTATTATTCCTCTATATGGAAGTGTCGTCATTTATATTGTAAGTGTCGTAACTTATACTTGATGGGTTATTAGACCAACTTGTTTGGGGTCGGCCTTGTATAAGTCATGTGGGTCAAAGGGTTATTAGACCACCCTATTGGGGGTCGGCCATGTGGGTCAAAGGGTTATTAGACCACCCTATTGGGGGTCGGCCCAGTCAGCATTATGTTATGTGGTTAAGTTCGAGCCTACATGAGTTAGGTAAAAAGGCAAGTCAAGTCAAGTATAAATAGAGTGCGGGAGGCACTCTATTTGCTCACTCACTTCTCACACATGCACTCAAGGCGGAGTGGCGCACTTATGGAGGAGGAGGATCTGCTGCTAGGTTATGTCTATCTCTCATGGTTGGTTGTATCATTGCTCTATCTATCTTTGAGGAAGTTATTGGGGTTTTTCACCTTTATGGTTTTCCCCAAGTAAATCTTTGTGTCTCTTGTGTGCTTGCATTATTGTCTCCATGATTGATATGCTGTAGATATGCTGTACATGTTGTTCTCTCAGTTAAGATCCTAGATCAGATTGAAGTAAATTCTGAAAATTTAACAGGTTTGTGGTTCTAGTTGCATGCCATTGAGTGTTGTTTAGGGTTGTCATGAGCCTATGAAATTCATGAAAGAAATGAAATCTTACAGAGGCAGACTCATGAAAGCGGAAATTTGAATATCATTTTGACGAAAAACGAGTGGACATTGGTAGCCAGGTTCACATAGGTAGTAGGCACAATGTTTCGGCCTTGTTTTGGGCCTAGCAGTGGTTCTCTATTGTTACAACCATAGTCATTGACACATTGTCACACCTTAGATCTCATCCTGAAGTGACTCGGGATTCAGAGTCAAATCCCAGTGGCTAGTACCTCGTAGTTGTCAGTCATCACTCGTCACCTTGCAAAGCTAAGCAGTGAGTGCATGACATGAGTGAGAATGAGTATAATTTATGATATTTCCAATATTTTGAATGACGATTCGAATTTTATAGCATAGAAATTGAAATTTATATGGATGGGTAATTTCAAATGTTTCCCTTCTTTTGAAATGTTAATATAAGTTATGTCCTTCCTATTGGAAGCGTAAAATTCAGATTTTAATTTTTTTTTGAAGGGCAATTTTAACTTTACACTTCTAGGAAGGGATAGAACCCTTTGGAAGGGCCAGGAAGGGTTCAAATTTGAATGTTGATGTACAAGGCTAGGCACATTGTTTAAGTAAATAATTATGCTTCCACTAAAGCCACTAAATTCAATAAATTATTAAATACATTGTTTAAGTAAATAATTATGATTCCACTTTAGAATTGAGCGGAGCGATGGAGGATGTGTCCAGGACAGAAGCTTTTCGGGTCTCTTCAGGGTTTTTCTGGTGTTTTAGAAGTGCATGGAGACTTTCTCCATTTTGCTGTGTATATGTGGAAGAATGGAGTATTTGTTAGATGTGGAATGTGAGGCGGAGACTTGAGTCACCCTTCACAAAAAGGGGAAAACAATGAGAAGAAAGGGTGATGGAATGAAAATTACTAGCATGTTGAAATTGGAGGGAAAATTTTCATTTTTGGTGTTACAGATTTAAAAATTACCAACATATCCCACTTGTAGTTGAAATTAGATTCACTCTTTAGAGATTATGTGATGTCGCAAGGCCTTAATCATCACTCAAGAGCAACAAAGGGAATTGTTACATATAGGCTAGATATTCCATATGTAGGTCATATGTAGTAGTCTAGACTAACATGCATGGACCATCAACCCCATAGAAAATTAATATGGTATTAGGCCCTAAAATTAGTTTATAGGCCATGGTATAGGCCACGAGAACCATCGTCAATGTTACAAATATTGAAATGGCCACAATATCTCGCTTGTAAGGTAAAGTAATTATGTGTAAGGCCCTACACATGGACCATGAATCATATAGTAAATTTATTAACCATGGACCATTATTTAGGTTATGAGAACCACTATTGGTTTACATAACCTATAAATATTAAACCATGGTTGGTTTATTGGTTTACATAACCATGGACAAACCAACAACAAGAATGACATCGACGATGGTGACAATGATGATCATGATGATCTCACATGTAGGATAGAGATTCTTATGTGGTAATCCAGGTTAACATGCAAGGACCATCAACCTCATGGAAAATTAATATGACATTAGACCCTAAATTTAGTTCACATGCCATAGTCTAGGCCACGAGAACCATCCTTTGTGTTACAAATATTGAAATGGCCACCATAAATAATGCCACTAATTAGACATTGACCTAACACAACCAACCCATGTAAATAACTCATGCACTTGGCACACTTGATCCATGCAATGAATTCATGGACGTAGGAAGCTTCAACGTCCTCTAACCCCCTCACCTCGTACCTAACCTTAACATCTATCCCCAAACCGAATAACATGATAACTTATAAACCACTTAACCACTAGTACCAACTGTTGCTTGGTTTTTCAACCAAGCATGTGCAAGGATGCACCTATTAACTTGTAATAGCAGTTTCAATATAAAACAAAAACAACTATGAATGAACTAATATAATCAGATCTAACATTAACATGTGCAAATAAATAAAAAACTAGATTTCAAAACATACGCAATAACATCTATGGAAAAACAATAACTTGAAAAATATTTGATTTTGTTTACCTCAAATGGTGAGGATGATGGGTGTTGAGCAGCTCCAAGGTTGAGAAGCTCCAATATCCAATGGTTTCTTCTTCTCCAAAGCTTCAATGGGGATCTTCAAACTCGAAATGGGAGGCAATGGCTCTCAAAGGGAATTTGGCAGCATAAGGATAGGATGAAATGTGGATGAAAAATGAGGAGCCCCTATCACCTTTTTATAGTTTTTGGTGATGGGGAATACCATTATGGTTTTGAGGAAACCAATGGTATTAACCAACATGGTTTAGGTCTCTTTTTCCCTCTTGTTCCTTTTTTGAATATTTTGAATATTTTATTCCCTTTTAATATTTTTGGGGAATTCTGGACCCTTTTTGAGGGTTTTTTGTGTTTTTTTAGGATAAATACATATTTTGAGGGGAAAAAGGTGTATTATGGTCTTTTTGGTGAACTTTTAATGGTTTTAGAGACTCAAATGGTGGAAAAAAGTGGACAAATGGGTCATGTGAATAAGGGAATGAGCTAGTGAGCACTTTTTGGGTGTTAACACCAACAAAACCAGAACCCCTTTCCCACTAACCCACTGATCCCTAAGGTGCCTCGCTTCTAATCCAAATACTCCCCAAATCCTACAACATTATGAAATTGTAGAAAATATCCCCTTAATCTAGTGTCCCTCTAACCCTAACCCACTACCCCCTAACCCAATCACTAGCATGCCTACTGCACCAAATCAACACACTAACACAATAAAATTTGACCTTGGGTTCTTTATAACCAAGGTTTTAGATCAAAGACTTTGACATCAAGGTTTGAATCATGATCATTGTATCGGATTTTATCAAACCAAAATTAGTGCAAAAATAAACACAAGAACTTAGACTATAAACAAAATATTCCCTATCTAGGGTATGTATGATGACTCAAGTCCCTATGCATGGCCCATGAGTCTCAAAATAAATTTTTATTGCCCATTTTGGCCCTAGACCATAACATAGGCTCCTAGAACCATCCACGACATGAAAATACTAAAAAAAATGACAATGTGTTACTCAAAAGCTAAATATTCCTTGCCTATGGCCTATGTGGTGGTACAGAGAAACGCCCATAGGTCACAAGACCTTGAGGTAACTACTAATCATTAAAAACTAGATTTTGATCTAACACCATGGACACCATGGATTAGGCTTCAAGAACCGTCCATGATGTTGTAAATATTGAAATGGCCACCATACCCACTTGCAACCTAAATATTCATTGTGTAGGAATCATGTGGTGATTAGGGCCCTACACATGGCCCATTAGCCATAAATGATAATATTATGGCACACGAGTTTTTATTTTGACCATGGATCATAGAAAGTTGGAGTGTGAGAACCATCTTTGATGTGAAAAACCTAGCATGACTACCTCAATTGTAGAGCTCTAATGGGATATGGTGTTGAATGATGATGTAAACCCTTCCTAACACTACAATAGCTTGTGTACGCATAGCTCCAATGTTTTGATGAGATGCATTGTTGAACCCATGTGACACACCTAACCCACGTACATAAATGACTTTTAGGGGGTTTTCAAAAAACTTCCTCAAAAATTTCAATTTGCATGACTTTTAGGGGGAGAGTTAAACAAACTACCTCCAAAAGTTCAATTCTCATGACTTTTAAGGGGGGTTTCAACAACCCGCCTCCAAAATTTCAATTCTCATGACTTTTAAGGGTGGTTTTCAAATAACCGCCTCCAAAATTTCAATTCTCATGACTTTTAGGGGGGGGCTCCAACAAAACACCTCCACAAGCTCAATTCTCATGACTTTTAAGGGGGTGCCAAAAAACCACTTCCAAAAGTTCAATTCTCATGACTTTTAAGGGGGGTTCCAAGCAAACCTCCTCCCAAAGTTCAACTCTCATGACTTTTAGGGGGGGTTTTGACAAATCGCCCCCAAAAGTTATCAGATTTGGGATTTTAGGGGGGGGGGTTCCAACAACCGCCTCCAAAAGTTCAATTCTCATGACTTTTAGGGGGGGTTTTGACAAACCGCCCCCCAAAGTTATGAGAATTTGGATTTTGGGGGGGAGGGGTTTCCAACAACTGCCTCCAAAAGTTCAATTCTCATGACTTTTAAGGGGGGTTCCAAAACAACCGCTTCCAAAAGTTCAATTCTCATTACTTTTAGGGGGGGAGGTTTTGACAAACTGCCCTCAAAAGTTATGAGAATTGAGATTTTAGGGGGGGTTTTGACAAACTGCCCTCAAAAGTTATGAGAATTGGGCTTTTAGGGGGGGGTTTCCAACAACTGCCTCCAAAAGTTTAATTCTCATGACTTTTAAGGGGGGTTCCCAAAAAACCGCCTCCAAAAGTTCAATTCTCATGAATTTTAAGGGGGGTTTTGACAAACCGCCCACAAAAGTTATGAGAATTGGGATTTTAGGGGGGGTTTTACAAAAACCACCCCCAAAAGTCCAATTTCCATGACCTTTAGGGGCGGTTTTAAAAGACCGCCTCTAAAGGTCTGAAAAAACTTATAGGGGGGGTTTTACCAAAACCCCTGCAAGCCAAAACTGCCCCTAAAGGGCTATTTTGTTGTAGTGGGTTCCACTTACAAGAGACAAACGGTATGAGGATAGCCTCATGACTAAGCAAATTGATTTCTGCAGTAAACAGAATTGCAAATTCATATTGAATTTAATTATTAGTGCCATTGATTGGTTATGAAACAATCAGATTTGAATTTTATTGTTAAAATGTTGCTGATTGTTTGGCTATTTAATAAGTGTGCCAGGAAGACACATTGCAGTAAGACCATGAGAGAGGGCCCGCAGAAGCCAAACTTCATGGGAAGGATCCCATATCTTGGAAATGGGTTTCGGGTGAAACGCCATTGGATATTTTGATAATGTCCCATCTGCACTACATGATTGGTAAATAATATGAGTGAAATGGTAAAGATTATGTCAGTAAGGAATATGAGGGTTATGTAACATCAAAAGGAGTTGGGATGGCAAACTGAGGGACTGTCAACTCAGAGAAGGAGCTCCATTCCTCATTAATGAAGAAAGACTACATTTGCAAATGGATAAGTGTTCTGTGACCCTAGCTAAGAATATGCATGTCTAATTGTTAGAGTCAATATGCAGAGCATGTTTTGATTTTATTTCCATTATGGCAGATTGCTTGAGTATGAATAGGGCCTACATGGCTCACATCGGAAAGGGGTGCACACTTCCTCGATGTCAGGTCATGATAGGGTTTTCAATATTGACTACACCCTAGGGAGTGGACGCATTCCTGGTGTTTCAATACTTGATAGTGAATGCTATGAATTATGGTTACAATGTTAGAGCAACAACGCTGATGAGTTTGCCTATACTACTTGTGCTGTCAGTTTAAACATATGCAATTTGGTGCTGCACACTAAAGAAGCAAGGTAAAAGGTTGTTGTGAGGGGTTGTGGTGGAAGGGTTGATGTGTTGTGGGGATTTTGATGAAGGGTTTTTATATGCCTAATAAACCGAGTCGATGTACTGGTTTGGCATTTGTTACTTGGATGTTGTGAAGGTGTTGATGAAAGTGTTGTTATATTCCTATGGCTCCATAGTAGAGCCTTGACCTATAAATGGTCGCGGTGAAGTTTCCTTCCAAGTCGGCGTGAAGGTGTACTGGTTGGACATTAATTATTTGATGTTGTGGAGCAGCCTGCGTGCTAGCCGAACATCCAAGTTGATAGGTGATCCCAAGGCTTGCAAAACAAAGCAGGACCCTGTGGACCAGAGAGGAAGTGCACAATACAGATAAGTATTTGGTTATCTTGCAGCTTCTTGCTTATGAATATACATGTGTATATGATTTGATTATGATTTCCTACACTCTTGTTTAGAGATAAACCCTATGAAAATAAACTAAACATGTGAATTGATTCAATGTTTGCATGTACGTATTGTTGGAAGCAAGGACTATGAAGGCATCCTAGGGATGCATGTGGATATGTGACTGTCCTAAAGAGCTTAGCATGAGCAGTAATGAAAGATGGATCTAGTGGGACTGTGTAGGTCCTAGCAGCCAAGAGTTGTAAACAAACCATGTGGAGGGACTCCATGGTTGAGAGGTCTGGAATAGACCATAGAAACTAAGTGTCATAGCCAAGATGGGCAGGTCAAGCATTCACATTGAAGTGAAAGAGGCTAGGAGCATGAAAACCACAATGGTGGTGTGGGTTCCAGAATGGAACAATACTAAGAGGAGAAAACTCTTACCGCTCTCTCTTTCCTTTTTTATTGATGAATTTATAAAAACATAAAATTGTTGAATGCATGTTATGGCTGAAAGTAGAGTGTGTTTAATTGCTTGAAATAAATTGTGAATGCTGAAGTGGTTAATTCCCTGTGAAAGAATGGACATGAATGAGCTCATATGCCTATTGGACAAGCATGAAAAATGTGAAAGTATCATGGATAAAGCATGGACTACCCATGACGATTGGGAAATTAATTGACTGATTTTAATGTTTGTATTATGCTTGGCTTAATAGAAATTGCACTGATGTATTTCACAGGTGAGAAGTGAAAGTCAATTGGTTGCAGTTGTTACAACAACAATGGTACTAGTGAGCAAAGAGTGGGCCGCTGTGTACATTGGCCATGACAACAAACTAAAAGCTAATGGATTTGGCTGGAACTCTTCTTCAAACAATTTCCAAGACCCAAGAGATTCTTGGAGAACTGCTCAAGCTACAAAAGCAACAGAATGAGATGAACCATAAGGTTTTGCAGGACTCTGTTTGTCTGCAAAGACAAGTAAAAATAATTCTGGAAACAATCAACCGAGGAAAGGACAATGGATCAATGAGGAGACATCCATCCAATCAGTCCACTAAGAAATGTTCCAAGTGGGAAGACTCAAAGGAAATTGAGTGGGAAAAAATAAAGCAGCCAGTAAAATGTTGGAAATGTGGAGGGAATCATTGCCTCCGCAACTACCCAACAAAGGAACATCAAGAAGGTAGTAGTCATAAAGCTTTCAGACTTGTGGATGAGCTGGAAGGTCAGAACTAGCAGAAGAAGTTTGTGGAAGCCAAAGGACTTGGTCCTGAAAGTTCAAAGTAAAGGATAGAATGCAGGGAAGATCTACAAAAATTTTGAAAATTTTGGACGTGTAAATGGTATATGTATTCCTAAGTGTTGGAACACCGAGGAAGGTGTTATTCTAAGGGGGAGGGGATTGTAATACCCCATTTTGACCCTTAGTATATATTATCTTTTAATGTAAATATTGTATACATGTGATGTATGTTTTCCTAGCATGGAGCTCAAGGCCAAGGCCCCTCTAGTGGATGCTCGAATTTTATTTAAAAGGAAAGTATTAGATATCATGTTACCCATGTGCTATTTAGCCATGGAACATTGTAAAAATGATGTAAATAAACATCATGCAATGAAATACCAAATATGGCTATGGAAGCAACCAATGAGAAGGGGCCATGTGTATCCACTAGGGAGTGGTGAGGGGGTTGTGGGATTGAACCATAGGATTCCAAATGTCATTTTGAGAACCCATTTGACTTTCCTTGCTGACATTTAATTATGTTGTAAAAGTTGTTGAAGAATTCAGTCCATGGCTTCAATGGAGCATGGGCAGCCCAGAAATTCGTATGGCAGGTATGGAATCTATTTTTTCTTGTACCACAAGTCACTCTACCTCATGGGAAGGGGTTCTTCCTCATTCCCATTCCATGGTTGAATATCCCAACTTCAGTTTTCATCCATTATGAATGCCTAACAGTGAGAAAATCAGAAATCACAACTTTGCAAGAACCCACGTTTTGAAGTGCCATAAATGCCCAGAATTTGGTATTGACAGTGAAATCCAATGGGGGAATCCATAGATATGAACCTTGGGGTGAAATTGAGAGCATTAGATACCCTGAAATACATTGGAAAACCCAGTTTTTATAGCCTAGAAATCCAGTGACAGGATTGAGTTATTTGATGACAGAATTGTGAGAAATCCAAGTGTGAATGTTTGAATAGAGGATTGGATTGCTTGAATTTAGCTTGAGATGTCTGTAGCTCTGTGGTTGAGCTCACTAGCTGAGAATCCTCCTCCTTTGCTTATTGCATGCTTGATAAACCCAACTGTGTGTTGGCTTAGCATGACTGTTGAGTAAAACCATGGCTGTGAGTGAGCCTGTTTAGCTCCTCCTTAGTGGATACACATCCTAGCTCAGGGGTGATCTCTCAACTGAAAGAATATAGGCTGGACATAGATCTATGGTTGGGTGGAACATTTCTCTCACATACCCAGTTGTTGGATAGTTTCATCTTAAAGATAACTATTCTTTGTGGTTTAAATTGTGATCATTTTGTGCTCTGTTCTGAATGTTAATCATTCATGTTAATGAAAATAAATGATTCTCTTAATATGGTTGATAAGAAGCTTGTGCATAGCATGAGGATGGAATTGATTATTGTATGATTGTTTCATTATTCTTCCTGGAATAAATAGGTTGATGTATTCCCTTCTGCGTGTGTGTTATTATGGTTATTCCGTTGTGTTTATATTGAGTATGATTTTGCACTAAATTTCAAGGTAAGTATTCTTTGTGGTCTGAGTTATGTTAATTCTGTGCTCTGCAATGTTTTAATTAATGACTGTTTTTTATATGCTGAATGCATGATTAAATGGTGTGTGGATAGCGTGTAATTCCGCTGTGTTTATTAAGAATGATCTGCATGCATAAGTTTTCATTTATTCATGACTTCTCTTACTAATGAATGGGGCTGAGTTTGTCAAATAAGCCCTGGTATGACAGTCATGTTCCCTTTGTGGTTGCATCTAATGGGAGGGGACGTGACACCTTTTCTCTTAAATTATTATTTATAACCTTAAATCCTTCTAAAAGATGAGGCTTAAAAGTGAGTATTTTATACTCAAATGAAGCTCACCTTGCATTCAGTAAATCTTTATTTCGGAGGAAAATCTGAAATTGAAATTTTGAAAGAAAATATATAGAATTATTATTCAAAACCCCTTTAGTTTCATCTCAATTAGATTTCTAAGATGAAAGTTATGAATATTTTACCAAAACTTGTCAAGAATTTCAGCAAGCATTTTTAAAAAGAAAAAGAGGAACTACCTCTTGAACTATAGTTGTCCAGTGGATGTAGCGTGGGTGGTTGGGAGGAATGAATGTTACCCTCGCCACCTAGGTTCAATTCCTTGTAAGTGACATGTTGAGCCCTTAAATGGGCTTGCTCAATGCTATTATTGTTGATCCCCCATTGTATTGAAAATTCCCGTCCACCCCATGTTCCCTCATGGATTTCGGGGAAGTTTTCTGTTGACGTAGCAAGCACCGACCTCAAATGACATGAACCACATGAAACAAAAAGTAAAAGACTATAGTTAATCAACTCCAATTCACTCCCAAACTCATTTGGATGATTTCCCTCTCTATAAAATCACTGTGCCCAAAATCCTATATCTTTGCTTTGTTTGACTATGCCTCTGACCTTTATGATTCTCTAAATCCACCAAGCTTTGAGTTAACCAAAAACCTATTAATTCTTGACTGCCTAATCCTTGGCTCCATCCTTAAACCTCAAACCACCATATCTCATAATGCGTAGAATTTAAAAGCTCAATTTTTTGAACATAGTCTAGAAGTCCAAGCAGTCTATATACATTAGTACAAAATGAGAGATAAGTGACCAGTGGACCAAAAAATTTGGTCACCACAACTTTTTCAAGGGATAAATGACCAAAATTGAGAAATTTTAAGTGAATTGACTAAAAATGACCAAGATAAATGACCAATTTGGTCACAGGATAAGAACTAAACTAAAAAAATGACCAAGATAAATGACCAATTTGGTCACGAGATAAGAACTAAACTAAAAATGACCACATAATAATTGGTCATTTATGTGGTCACTTTTAGTTGTGTCATTCCAACAGTGGAAAATTATAATTTTGATAATGAATTTTTACAATTTACTAAATTTTAACACTGCAGATGGATTCGGAGACCCCCTTCTGGGAGTCTCCGAATCCATCTGCAGTGTTAAAATTTAGTAAATTGTAATATTAATAGTATACAACTTGTATTATTTTTCAATACATGTCTTCTAAGGGATCATTTCTTTGAGGCCATCGATATAAATTTTCTTGAGGGTACATACATGGATTTTAGACCAAGGCTAAGAGCATTTGTGACATTTGGGCTTATAGGGGGTGTTGTGAAATGTTGGTCAACTCTTTGGGATATTGAAAGTATGAACTTACTAAAAGTTCCTTTGGGATGTGTGGTGATCCACCTTACCCTCCATGTATGTGATCACCCTTCTAAGTGTTGAAGGGCTATATTTAACTTATCTTTTTCACTATGTACCTCAAAAACCTAAAGCCTAGTTTGATTTTTCTTTGAAGCCACATATACACTTCAACTTCACCTCTAAAACCATATTATGAAATATTCATTTAAATGTTATAGAAGATCTTACGATTGTCATTTCTTTCCAAATCCTTTTTAGGTGATATCATTATCCCCAAAAACATCTAAGATGATGAATAAACTTCAATCCATGAAAGGGTTTTGACCCGAATACATATTAAAGGAGAAATATATATATAACATTTTACTTTTAACTTTTATAACTAATTTATAATGCACAATAAATTTTATTTTTATATAAAACTGATTTTACAATACATATTACATTTTAAAATATTTCATATATTATTTTGATTCGATTAAATAGATGTGTTTAGATCCAAGGAAGATTTAAAAGTTACTTTCATTTGACAAGAATTCCTTAAAATTTTTATTAATGCTCGGTTTCCATTGGTGCACTCTATGTCATGTTTGAGATCTTCCTATGTTGAAATGATATCGAGGGTTTATTCCAACAAAAGTTCACATTCCAAGCATCTCTTTTTATTCCAACAATAGTTCACATTCTAGTTATCTATTTTTATGATAATATAATGATAATATAGAAACAATTCCATGCATTATATAGTTTTACAAGAATTTTTTTATAATTGTAAATATTAAATCTAACTTTTAATTCAACACACATACCCCCACAAATGAAGGAAGACACAAAGCTAGAGTACTCACTGCTCAAGCAAATTGACCATCGTTCATTCGCAACGCCCCTTTGCTGGCTAAAAAGAGAGAACCTGTGATACCACACTTCACTTTCTATATAAAAAGGATAGCGAATCATGGTAGTGGTTATAAACAAAGTTACAGTTTGGTGGAGATTTTTCTTTTCTCTCTCCTATAAAGAAAGGGTTGAGATTGTCTTGTTAACTAAATAACACTAAAGGCACTTACACAGCGAAGAGCAGGCACTCTGTAGATATCTGGCCGAAGAGGGTGCAGGCGATTAGTTGCAGAGGACGAGGAAGGAGCAATTGTCTTAATTAAAAATAGGTTTCATTTTCATCTATCCTCATTTAACAATCACAAGTATTTTAATAAGGATATAATCAAATGCTAGAAAATTTCCATTAAATGTTTGAGCCTGACATCCATGATTGAGATTCACTCACAACACTTGAGTTGCAAGAAAGATTGAGAGCGATGATGAGCTAACTTTTACTTTTAACTATATTGGATGAGGAGACTCATCATTTGAACATAAACTAGTCTTTATAAGGGATCAAGTTGGTCTCATAGCATTAGTGTAATGAACAACCATTAGGTATTTGTATGATCCCAAACCCCCAAACTAATGCAAACACAAAGCTAGAAGGCGTGTCCTAATTGAATGGAAAAGGTGTATGATAGAAGAGTTGAATACCCTATGTTAAATCTGTGTCATAACATAGTTGTGGTTTGGAGGATGTGAAGGAAGTGACATGTGGCATTGCTTGATTATCATTGTGTTGAAAGGTGCAACTTACCCAAAATATCCTTAAACCCTTGCAAAATCTAAGCATACTAGAAAATCTAAATATCAATGGCGTGATCATACTCTACGCCCAAGTGTTAGCTCTAACTCCAGCTGTCAAACCCTAATCAAATGAATGCAAAGGAGTTATCATCGATCGGTTTAAGATTTTGACCACGGATCTTTGGTGTCTAGATATCAAACTTTGTAGTCTAAATGCAGAGAACACCAATTCCAAATGCCAATGGGAAATAGACATTGAGGTTAGATTTTAACTGAAACAACATAGTCATCAATTGACATGTCTGAGCCAGGGCTAAATTTTCAAGTAATTTACTTGTTTTCTTTGAAGTTCTAGCGAAATCTGTTTTAGGGTTAATTTGCTGAGATGGCAGAATCAGTTTGATAAAGATTAAATATTGGTTAAATGCCAAGGTTTCTATTGTTCACCTCTGTATCATAGTAAAATTCTATAGTTTCTATAAACTCTTGCAGCGCCTCTCGTATAAAAATAGGGCAATAGATATATTACCACTATTGAAACCTTCAGTTTTGACCTCTAGCTAAGAAGGATAACCAAGCATCTCAGATAGAATTTTTCTCAAGTATTTGCTCCATATTTAAAAGGATTAGCTCAAAGGGACAAAAAACACTTGGCAGGGGGAGTGATTATCAAAGAATGCACTCTATAGATGTCTGGCCTAGGAGGGTGCAGGCGATTAGTTGTAGAGGACGAGGAAGGAGCAATAGTCTTAATTAAAAATGGAGGCATCTACAAAGAAGCAAAAGGCTGAAGAGAATGGTGTGGTGGACATAGCTGTGGAAGAAAGGCTGAAGAGAATGGTGTGGTGGACATAGCCATGGAAGATGCATGGAAAATGTTGGAACCCTTCACCCACAAGCAACTGTTGGATATTCTACAGGAGGCGACCATGAAGCACATGGACTTATTGGAGCAGGTTCTCTCCATCGCGGACAAGGACCCCGCGCATAGAAAGCTCTTCGTCCGTGGCCTTGACTGGGACACAAATACAGAGTCCCTCAAGGCCCTATTTTTCCAATTTGGGAAGCTTGAGGAAGGAGTGGTAATTTTGGACAAGAACACTAGGAAGAGTAAAGGTTATGGATTTGTCACCTTCAAGCACATGGATGGTGCTCTCAATGCCTTAAAGGATCCAAGCAAGAAGATCGATGACCGCATGACTGTGAGCTAGTTGGCCTTTGCTGGTTCACAGCCGGCCCAATCGGCGGTCGATGTCTCTTCCTGCAAAATCTATGTCGGGAATGTACCCATGGACATGGCGGAAGATCGTCTACTGAGAATCTTTTCTCAGTACGGTGAGATCAAAGAGGGTCTTCTAGGGTTTGATAAACAGTCGGGAAGGTCTAGGGGCTTCGCACTTTTATTTTCAAGTCGGTGGATGCAACCAAGTGTGCACTGGAGGAGCCCATGAAGATCATCGATGCGCATCAGATGTTTTGTAAATTCACCGTCGAAGGTCAGAAGCCGAAGGTCGGTGACATAAATGTTCTGTTGGGTACGGATGGGTCGGATATCAATGGTTTGAATCAGCTCGAAAACATTGTCTCTTCGAACCCTAGAATGCACTTTGGTGGTATGGGACATGGTTTTGTGAATCCGGGGCTTGGGGTTAGCTAGGGTTCAAATCCAATAGGACTAGCGGCACATCAGGGTTTGAGCCATCACGGGTTGGGTAACTCGGCTCTATCTGGGCTCAGAGGCCACCCGAACCCTAGTGGGGTTCCTGTTGGATCCATGAATCATCCCATGAATTCGTCTTCTATGAACCCAGGGATCTCTTCACACGAACCTATGCATGGTGGATCAGGCCAAGCGCCTACATCTTTGGGAATTGGTAGTTATGGAGGAAACAGTGGGGGTTTGGGTCCATACGGTGGCCCTCCTCAAGCTGCTAGTTATGGAGGCGGTCAAACAATAGGAGGCTATGGTGGTATTGTTGGTTGCTCTATGTATGGAGATCCACTGACTTCAAGAGCTTCTCAGTCGAGTGAATTTCCATAAGGAAGTCACTATCCATTGTCATCCTATCAGAATCAACATCAGCAGCATCAGCAGTCAGGCCAATCACCAGCACCAAGAGTTCCTGGTGGAGGGGTCTATCAAGGCGTGCCACCATTTCACTCTGTTTAGGTAAGCTTTCTTGTTTCTTGTTCCTTTGGCAGGGTCTGCATTTTCATACTTTGCTGGCATAGATTCTTGCCCTAATTTCTGTGATGAGGAAATTTAAAGGGTATTTTGGTTTTGTTATTGGACAAAAGTGGATGGATTTAAAAATTGGTGGATAAGAATATCAAAACATTTCAA
Organism: Larix kaempferi; assembly: GCA_027924585.1. Taxonomy (NCBI): domain Eukaryota; kingdom Viridiplantae; phylum Streptophyta; class Pinopsida; order Pinales; family Pinaceae; genus Larix; species Larix kaempferi. The sequence continues at coordinate 4,885,826 of BSBM01000727.1, forward strand.
CGTTAAAAATATTTACTAAATGAATTTTCTTCAATCCATCTGTTCTTTGGGTTGAAGAAGTAAATCTGGCATTCAAAACTGGAGCCAACATGAGTTTTTGATGCATTTACTTTCTTGGCATCTCTAATTAGTAGACAACACTTGGACTGGAGATGGATACATAACTTTTCCTTCCAATCCTACAGTACGAAGAAACAAAGCTAACCTCGTTGTCCATAATACACTTAGATCTTAATTTCAAAAAGAGAATAGAGCAACAATTTGGGACAATTCCAAAGATCCATAATAAGTATAACTGAGGGAATTGACCTTTTGGAGTAACTTAAGAGTGCATCCCTCCAATGGATTGTCCCCAAGAAGATAAAAGGAACCTTCATCTTAACCTGCAAGCTGCAGCCAACAATGTCTGGCTATTTAACATTCCCTCAAAATGTGCTTAAGGGACTCCATTTTACCACAAATCAGACATAGGTCACCCTTAAGGCCACTTGTTGCTGGGAGGGATTTTGTTGGTGAACCCTAGAAAATGACCAACCAAGTAGAAACTTGTAGTTTATAAGAAAGGAGAAAAGACCAAGCACTATAAAGTCTTTGAATCCATATGTTATTTGGGCTGAAGATGTCAATCTAACATTCAAAACTGGAGCCAGCAGGATTTTTTGATGCATTAAGGAGTTTAGTTTCTTTACATCATAGTGAATATGCTTACCAAAGCACCAATACCAACCCATCCAAATTGGGCCTTGCATTTGTATGTTTGTGTATTTGTAGGGGCCAACATTTTAATCTCATAGCCAATATATCTGAATGAATATGCTTACCAAAGGACCAATACCAACCCCTCGAAATTGGGCCTTGCATTTGTATGTTTGTCTATTTGTAGGGGCCAACACTTGAATCTCCAACCATGATCTGACATCAACATCCTGATCCCACCAGTCCTTATGAAAGAATATGCCCTCCCAACTTAATCTGTGAGCTTGATACTTAGGGATTTTGACAATTGATTGACCTTGATTCTTCCAACTCCAAATTGGGTGCAAAACTAGGCCCCAACCATATCTACTACCTGAGTAGTTCCAGCCCATATATTTAGCCACAAACTTTCATACAGTCCATGCACTCTTAAAAATAAAAGAGCGTTGGATTTGAAACAAGTGAGGAGAGGTATAATATCTCATAAGCTGAAGCTACTCTGAATTATGTGAATAAGTTGTGCCTGCAAACTTTTGTACTCCATTAACACTTTCCAAGGAGATGAACCCCCCAAACTACTTACATCCACTTTGCTGTTAGGATTTCCCCTTATTTTCCATATTAATCAATCCCAAGCCACTCTCTTCTTTAGGAAAATTGCATATATCCCATGGGACCAAAAGTAACCCTTGCTCACCGCCATAATTAGCCCACAAAAATGTCCTGAAGATTTTACATAGCCTTCTAATCTGAGCCCGACTACATAGTCTAGAAGAAACACAATGGACATGCAAGGCTTGTAAATTGTTTTATATTGTTGTAACTTGCCCACTAAAGAAAGATCCTTGAACTGCCAATGTTGTAGGTTAATTGTAACTTCTGAAGGAATCACCATATAGTGAACAATTACCCTAGGCCAAGTAAAGTTCCAAGTAGATGGGATCCACCTTGGGGGTTCATCTAAACCAATCAACCACAAATTTGATTTTTGGTCACTCATGACTGCACTTGAAGCAACACAAAAAAGCATCTAATCATTCTTTAGCCGAGTCAACTGAAACTTGGTCAACTTGGATAGAGAAAAAGGAATCATCTGCAAAATGGTTATCCCCGTCTGTGCCCCACTGGGAGAACGATTCCCCTGATATTCCCTTGCATCCTAGCAGTATCCATCAAATATGCTAGGGCATGAACAACAAACACATAAATAAGGGGTTAGTAGACACCCTTGTCTAATGGAGTGGTGCATTCAACTCCTGTTTGAAATGAGTTATGGGTCAAGACAATGCAAAAGCATAAGAAAAAAAATAGTCACCATGAAAACAAACTTGGAGCCAAAACAAAGACAAGCAATTCTGTTTTAAATCACCAATCAATTGTAATTTCACTATTCAATTTGTACTATCCATGGCAAAGACCTTGGGTTAGTTAACTTTATAACACTTGTGTCTAGCTTCAACAGCACTATCAGTGAAAGCATAAGGGGAGAAGATATTTTGAAAGTGGTTCCCAAACATATTCTTGATCTGGGAAAGATCTTCCTTAAGAGACACATCTGACCTCCTCAAAATAAGAACTCTTTCTGAAGCATTCTTTTTCTCGGGAAACTAAACTGGAACTAGAAAGCTTCTTCACCATCCCAAATTCACTATAGACATGCATGAACCTGAGATCTCCCAGCTGCGTACTCCTCTCCACTTCTTCCCAAGTGCTCTAGCTTTGTTGCTTACCCCTGCAAAGCAATATTACATAGGTCTTCTTCCAAAAAAATTTCTTACCTTTTCTAGTTTTTCCTTTGCTGATTTGATCCCTCTCCGTCATTCTTTTGTGCCACCATTCTTCCACAACCTTTTATAAACTTCTCTGTGCTGTAAATAGTTGATTCCCACCAAAGGATCCAATCCCTCTCCTTCTATGTCCTAGGGAAAAGGTTGCAAATCTTGTGAAGAAGAGCCTTGAAGTATTCCAAGTCCAAATGAGAAACATTAAGCTTGAACATAGAGAAAGTGAGTTCATTTGGAATCTGTCCAAAGGAGATAGAAGTGGTGATAAGGTGATGATTAGAACCAACTACATTTAAAACCACATGTATTTCCTATGACTTTCCTTAAAGGGAGAGCCCCTCATTAGGCCATAAAATCTGTCCAAACTGGCTTACACCCTGTTGGAACATGTTGCATCAAGTGAACCATCCTTGGCACATGTTGCATCAAGTGAACCATCCTTTGGAATGCAATCCATTCTTCTGCCAATTAAGATTAAAATCCTGAAAGGAGGCTTTGAACTTGCACCAAGACTACTTTTACGTTCCACAAATAACAGAATCAGATTGTCTTCTCTATCCCTAAGTCATTCACCAATATTAAAATCCCTTCTCAAAAAATATTTAGTATCCAAGAGAAAAAAAGGCGAGCCCATCCCAAAGAGTGCACCTGTCAGCACTAGAATTACATGCATAAATTGAACAACAACCAACTAGTTTGTCTCTTAGCAGCAGTGTTTCCTTTACACAACTATTATTAAGGTCAAATGCATGATCCACTGCAAATCTCTGAAGAGAGTGAGAGATAGCAAGAACTACACCTCCTCCCCCTTTCTCATGATCCATAGCCCAAAATGGACCATTCCAGCAGGAATTCTTATGACATCTTAAATTTTAATTCAAAGCTGGTAGACTTAACCTCTTGAAGGAACACCATATCGTGTTGGCTTAAAAACACCTCACAAGTTGCTTATTACTAGGGATTTTATTATTTCTTTTATATTAATTGTATGTAAGTTTTGTTGTCGAGGTATTTAGTTATATTATTAATCCTTTTTAACCTTGAATTCCAGGAGTAACCATGGCTTTGTCTTTGGATTATGAGGGTACTGCTGATCAGTCCCACAAAGCAGCTAATGAATGCAAATATGCAAAGATATATATATAAGGCAAGCTTCTTATCTTCCTTCTCAAGGCAAAAAGATTATTATTTTAGCTTGAGTCAGAGTCATGGAAAAAATTCTTTTTTTTAGATTAATATTTGGGTTATTGACATATTTAACTTTTTGCAGATGCTTTCAGAAAGATTTGGGGTGGAAAAAAAATTACGTGGAAATAAACCTACATCTAAGTCAATGCTATATCCAAGTATCTAGGGATTTGTAATGCTGACAATTTCCTACAAATGTTGTTCAAATCATTTGGATAATTGCTTTCCACTTGAGATTTTTTGTTCCTCTTCAGCTCTTGATTTCTAGGTTCAGATTCTCCCATTATCATACCATAAGAGTTTGTGTATGGACTTGGTATTGCTTAAATCACTCTCAGAAAGACTTCTTCCATATACCAAGGATCAACATCAGGTGAGCTGTCTGTAACTTAACATGGCTACAAAGAACTCTGTAATTCTTGTTTCTTACATGTTCATGCATGTTCTAATACTTTTTGCACTCTTGTAAAATCTCTTCCAAGTGACACTTTGTTCTTTCATACATCCTTCAATTTTCTTTCACTCCCATTAATTCATTTTCTTTCAAGTTTTGTCTCAAAAGAGTAGTTCGTACTTCTTACTTGAGTTGATCAATTTATTTGCTTGGTAAAATCTCTTCCAAGTAACATTTTGTTCTTTCATACATCCTTCAATTTTCCTTCACTCCCATTAATTCATTTTTTTCAAATTTTGTCTCAAAAGAGTAGTCCATACTTCTTGCTCGAGTTGATCAATTTCTTTACTTGATGGGAACTCACCAAAGATATCTTCAACATTCCCTCATATGCATGGATGATAATATATTTCACATCCTTCAACAAATAGTATGTGCATCAATGATAATATAGTTCCCATATTTTTCAACAAATAGTATCGGTTGGCCCTTCCCTTAAAGATGGCATCCCTTATATATACTAAGGTTACCCAACACTACATTGCATATGCTTGGTGGGTGTGCTGTCACTGAAAACAGGTGCTATTTTGGCAACCAACAAGTAGTACTAAGATGGCTCACAGTCAGTTTGAGATTACCAATGACTCTCTTGGTAAGAGTTATGGTGGTCTTTTAGAATTTCAAGCCACTTTCTTGATTGGGGTCTAATATCTCACCTAGACTCGATGTTAAGTTGTCTAAAATCTATAAACTTATATATGAAGACTATTAGATTGGATTTTCATCCAAAATTTTTTTCTCTTCAATGGAAAAAACCTTACATAGTTATTTTGGCTAAAATAACATGCAACACTCTTACAACTACTAGGTACCTTTTGTCTTATGGTGGCATCTTCCACTGTACTGCAAGAAATCCTTCTAGGCCATGACCATGCCTCTGCCTATTCTATCAATGTTTGCAACTAATGGGATATGGATTCAACCTTCATATTAACTTCTTTCAAAACCATTTGGTGGCATTGAACAACATCTATGGTCTCCTTAACCCACTATCCAAAAGACACACTATATCTCATTTCTCCAATCCATTCTTCATCAACACCCCACATGAATCTCTTCATGTCCCCAACAAAAAAAAAACCATGTAGCTCCTGTCACATCCAAATACTTATGTCACATCTACTAAGAGACTTGAACTGTCTAATTCTTTCAAGACTCTGTTCTTACTCTTTACAATTTTCAAGTTAGCCACACCAAGTCTTTGTTCCAAGAATTCCTCCTTCACCCAAAGTTCTCGCTGCAACTCTACCACTATTGAACTTTGGCATTGTAATATTCCAAGAAACGATCAAAGTAATGTCTTCAAGAATCCATAGGTTCTTGGAAACACAAATAATAGCTTAACAAAACCATAAGTGCTTGGCTCCTCTAGTAAATATTGGGAACATTTATTGTTCATCACTTAAAACAAGACATTTCAGTCTATGTCTTTCATGATTAGGTGTTGAATTTTGAAGAATGGCATTGGAGTATAAGGAGCATTGGAGTATAAAGTAATAAGCACTTGATTCTATTGAAGTTATAAGAAACTTCTTTCTTGACAAACCAAGGTAAGCGATTACCACAAGAACCATGGCTACACCTTGGTTGACTTATCTTTGTAAGACATTGACTATTACTATTGTCGATGGATCTCCTTATGATATATTGGATAAGGCCATGAAAAACCTTCCTATGTTTTAGGTAAAAATACAATCACATCAAAGGCTCATTTTAAGGAATTCACTAGAATGCTCACTATGTTTGAATTATCCAATGCACAAACATTATGTAACAAACATTGGAGTATAAGGTAATAAGCACTTGTCTCTATTTAAGTTATAAGAAACTTGTATGGAAAAGATAATGAATTATCTGATTCTGAACTTTCTGTGAGTTTAGCCTATTAGTTGAGGTTTTATACCATATAATTGAATCATGGCTGGAACTTAATGTATTTATTTCACTATCACTATCTTATCTCAGTTCATCCATGTTCTAATTCAACATTTTTTGCTAGACTTGTTTCCTAAAATTGAAGCATTGAGGAATCCAAATAAATAGATTATAATACCTATATTTCTGTCAAGGTTTGGATTTTACATTTCAAGATGGTTAAATAATGGATTAAATACTAGATAAGTAGTATATGGAGGCATTTTTGCTACAAAAGTGTAACATGCATGTTCTATATGACTAGAAACAAAATATACTAACTTCTAACTTCCAAAATGTGACATCATCCACTAATACCAAGGGCTAAAATGAATTTATTTTATGTGGGCCTTGTCCTTTATCCAATGACACTATCCAGTAGTGCATATGTTCCAAATATTGGTCTTTACCTTCTCCATGTAGAATAAGTGATGCATATACAAAGATGGGACCAAATCTACCCTCGGGATAGTCATATATGCCACTCAAATTTGACCAAAAATTGTCCTTAGGGAGTACCATATTCCTATGCCCAGAACTTCATCATTTTATCAATTTGTTAGTGACAAAAGAGAGGCATGAATGGAACTACGCTATTGAAGTTTACCTCTAGGGAATCATAAATGTAAGCTATGTATGTTTGCAAATTGAATTTAGCAATTCCATCAATATGACTTTGTCAAGAATCTTTGTCGAATTTATCCTTTTATGCCCATATTGATAAAAGCATAATATGCAGGCTAGGTATTGTAACTTCTTATTTGGATCATTGGTTTGATGAACGTCCGGCATAAAAGCAGTTTTGAAAATATGTCTCTTTTTTAGTTCAAGAGAAAATTACCCTCGGGATAGTCATATATGCCACTCAAATTTGACCAAAAATTGTCCTTAGGGAGAGTACCATATTCCTCTTCCCAGAACTTCATCATTTTATCAATTTGTTAGTGACAGAAGAGAGGCATGAATGGAACTATGCTATTGATGTTTACCACTAAGGCATTAGAAATGTAAGCTAAGTATGTTTGCAAATTGAATTTAGCAATTGCATCAATATGAATTAGTCAAGAATCTTTGTCAAATTTATCCTTTTATTCCCGTATTGATAAAAGCATAAGACGCATGCTAGGTATTGTGACTTCTTATCTTGATCATTGGTTTGATGAACGTCTTGCATAAAAGCAATTTTGAAAATATGTCTCTTTTTTTGTTCAGGAGAAAATTATGTAGCATGGTCTAGATGCATATTGGATGATAGGCACTGTCTCCTATAAATTAGGAATGTTGCTCATCTGTTTATGTAATGCCAATTATCAATAATCTATTCCTCCTATCCATTCATTTGTCATAAAATATTTTGACTAAACCCAATTAGCTGCTAAAGCATTGAATGTATTAATAAGACCTTCAATATATTTTTTCTTCCATGAAGGTAGTGCTTAGAAGGTTTTCGTTGTGCGGCACACTATAGAATTGCATGTCAAAACTACAATTTCTCTATGTAAATTCATTGGTACACATTACTTGGAGCTCAAAAGGGATCCTTGTGCAGGTCCATGAAGTTGATAAAATAGGAAATAATGCATTCATGAGGAAGCTACTATTTTATTATTTTTGCTATTATGTGGAATTAAAGAACTATGGAATAAGTTATTTCATTCCTTTTTAGTAGGATGGATTTTGTTATCATGAAAGGGATGCTGAAAATTGAAAGAGGTGTGGTGTAGCCATGTAAAGTTACAAATATACTCACCTAGTCATTGATTTGACTATGGAAAAATGTGTTCATACTTTGTTCTCATAATGTTATCGTGATGGTTTAAAAGAATTGCATGTTATGTTTGGATATTTAATTATTTTGTTGCCAATGAAGAATAAAGGTGGTGTTTTTTCAACTTATGAATTGACAAGATCCTACCCTTGGTTGGAGGTAAGCTTTGTGAAATGTCATATTACTAGAACTTTATTGATTGTAATCATTTTTATGCTCTTAAAAAATTTGTGTAGATCAATTTTCATTCCTTGTTTTGATCAGATACGTAGCTTCCTTTTTTCAATTTGACATAAAACATTAGTGATCTGTGGAACTGTTGTTGTGACAAAATTATATAGTCAAACACTTCTCTATTCATGTTGTCATTGGCATCCTAGGCATGTGTCATGTACCTTCCCCAGCAATAGCACTTCCAATAGCTCATTTGTCAGAGCAGAAGATTTCCATTAGTTTATCTTACTCTTAATCATAAACAGGTATATCTTAGATTCATTCTCTATCTCCTTGTATGTGTTGCATATAATTTCATATGGGTGAAGAATGCAGATATGTAACTAGATGTTATGAAAGAGATACAGAATCATTCCTTCCAGGACTGTGTTTATGCTTAGATTGTTCACTTCCCAAGATAGTAAATCTTCTCTAACTTGGCTATGCACATTCTGGCATTGTAACTAGATGTTGGATATGAATATTGCTTCTACCGTCTGCATATGTTCCTTCATGCCAATGCCTATATTTCAATTTGCTACCAGTTCTTAAATTCTTTGGATGCCAGTTGAAATGTTCTTTCAAGGTTCAATGATTTTGGTTATGGTAGGGCAAAGATCATGCCCAATTATAAATCCATGCTTAGTGGCAACCCATGTTCTCACCATAGGCTTCGGAGGTCTATATCATTAGTCATTGATTAGAAGTTGCATTTATTATTGTCAGATTTTGTGAGTTTACCTCAATAATATGGGAATTATGATGAGTTCTTCTGTTATGGAGCACTTTTATTTGATGGCAGTAGAAGTGTATCATGTTCCAATATACAGAAGGTAAATTTGTGTATCATGGTGTATATTTTGATAAAATCAAATACCCTTGTATGTATGAACTCATGTAGTATTTGCAGGACTTTGAAGGTCACTACTGTGGACTTATCGCTACATTTTAACTGAAGTGGCTCTAAGTTTGTCTTAGATTATTATTTCCTCAAGCTTGTGGATGTATAGTTTAACTTTCATGAAATTTTTTATCCACGGGAATCTAAATTCACCAAACGAGGCATCGCCTATTGCTCTGTACCTTCACAATACCTTCTCGTTTGCTTGTGTATTTGGAAGTTGAATATGATTGTACAAAGAAGAAATTGAGAGCGATGATAGGGTTGTGGACTACAAGGGAGGCATTTCCACAGTAGTTATGGAATTGAGAAATAAAGGCACATGTGAACTTGTTCTTCAGATTCACCAGTCGATGCATAACATTGTAACATTCAATTATAAAACCCCACCCAGAAAAAAATGAGATTTTTTTAGAAAGTCTTGCTCATATAAGTATTGATACATTACATTCATGAAGGATTCAGTGTGATACATTACATTCATGAAGGATTCATTGTGGCTTAGAATGTATCCCTTTTATTTTATTGTATATTACAATAATAAATCTCTAATCTTTTTTTTCCTAGTCTGATTGAGGGTTTCATTTTATGGAATATATAAGTAAGGGTTTCCTTCAATGGTACATATGCTCTCTATATTAGAAAGGGTTTCGGTCCCTTATGGGACCTCAAGAATCAAGCACCAACAATTGAACTATTTTGTCCCAAATCCAACTGCAGTGAAGTGTATTCTGGATAATATCTTCTAAAACATATTAGATGGCATGCACCACTGAATTGAAATTCATTGCAATGGTGATGAGGAGGTGACGAGATCGATCCCTTTGCAACCATCTTTAGATTCAACAATTTTTTCCTTGGAATGAGAAGGGGATGAGAAAACAATGTTTAGTCTTGTTTCTACGAGGGTCTTGTGCAATGTTGATGATCTCTGGTTCAATTCCCTGGAGTAACATCACTTCTAGAACCATATAATCCCCATGCCTGTAGGAAAGGTATGATCCTTTGGTTTTCCCTTACCAATTTCAGTGTGCATGTTGAGATCATTGGGACATAACTCCTTTCACCATAAGCATGGATCCTCCCATCAATGGAGTGAAAAGGGGATGACAGAACAAGGTTTTATCCCTGTTTCTGTGAGGGTACAAGGTTTTAGTCCTGTTTAGTGCAATGATGATGATATATGGTTCAATTCCCTAGAAGTAACATCACTTCCAGAACTATATAGGCGCATGATCGTTCAGTTTTCCCTTTTCCAATTTCAGCCTGCATATTGAGATCATTGGGACATAACTCCTTGCTATTTCAACAAAGATTGATCATCGGATCATGGCTTACTCATTGGGACATAACTCCTTGCTATTTCAACAAAGATTGATCACCGGATTATGGCTTACTTACTGTAGACGTTCACCTCTAGCTTTGGAGTGGAGGTTTGTTGGCAGAAGGACGTCATCCTCTCTGCAACCAAGTACAAGCAAATTCACTCAATTGTTCAATCATCCTTGCAGATCCTCCACGAATTGCTATGTAAATTGTAATTTGTGTGCCAATCTTTGAATTTCTTTGTATTCAGGAGTAATCATTGACTGAATAGGGTTCATGTTCTTCCCAAAACACTGGCTCAAAACAGGGTAATTTGTGTGCCAATCTCTATGTTTAGGGGTAACGATTGACGGAACAGGGTTCATGTTCTTCCCAAAACACTGGCTCATAAGAAAATGAGGAAATTTCTTGTGATGAATCTTATTACGAATTTAGTGGCTCAGATGGTCCAAATCCTGTAAAGAATGAATTATCATGTCTTCTTAATCACGAGCCCTCCAAAATAGAATCTATGTCGTTATCTTTTTGGTCAATCGATGGAAGCAGATCGGATTTTTACAGCATAAAATGACAGAAAGCTGATGTGAACCTCATGGAAGGCCCTTCGTTTCTGTAATATCCTAGTAAGGTTCCATGCCCTAAAAAATGTATTATAAATGTATATATCACACATATTAATTACAACCAGAATCATTATTTAAAAAACAAAAATATTTACTGGATAATGATTAATGGTTAGGAAGTAAGAAATTGAATGTTATTTATATTTTATATTGTTACTTAGGAAGTAAGAAATTGAATGTTATTTTATATTTTATATTTAGGAAGTAAGAAATTGAATGTTATTTGTATTTGTTTTGTATAATATATGTAAAATTGGTGAGCTAAATTGTCTTGATCTAAATCTGCAAGGGTTTGAGAATTGCCAATGCTTGCCCCCCTCATGCATTAGAGCATAGAAGAGTAGATGGGCCAAAGATATAGACCAGCCTAGTCACCTTGTGGACATTCGTGCACATTGAAGTCAAAAGTTAGTACCCCACTGATGTGAAAGTTAACTATTGAACATCAATGGTTCAAAAATTGTATAGCATGGAACCGTTTTTATTGTAGTGCATGCATGTTGTTGGTGACTCGTGACCGCTACAATTCTTTCAAGAACAAAACATATAAGTACAGAATTGGGTTGTGTATTGCTTTGAACATGTTATTTTTTTAAGCTCTGATTGTTTCAAATATTTTGTGACCCACCCTTTATCCCTTTTTATTTGAATATTTTGGGCTAGCTCAATAGAATGAATCTTTTTGTTAGCACAATTTATTGTTTATTAGTCGAAATATATTATAGTATAAAAGTAGTGCAAATCGAGCACTTTGATGACTTGAAAATGCCATTTCACATGAAACTTTGATGGATGTAAATTATAATAAAAAAAGGTGAACTAGGATTATCTTTGACGCTGATGAAGTGATCTTCCATAGTAGAATGGTAAACAAAATGCCTTGACCTCTACAGTAGAATGATAAAGGCAATGCTTTGACTTGACCTACAGTAGAATGATAAAGGAAATGCTTTGACCTGACCTGTCAACATTGGGTAACCTTATAGGAAGTTACTTGAGCAAAGGTAGCTCAATAAGACGGGTTAGAACCAACATCAATTGTGCAGTTTAGAACCAACATCAATTGTGCAGAATGTGTAGAAGGTTTATGAAAGTAGAATATAGCTAATTACTTTTAAAAATAAATTCATCAGATCAACAAACATTATGTATGGTCTTGAGATTAGCTTTGTAATGAAGGTATTGGTCTGCACGTATTCAAGTTGAGAGCGATATTAGTACTTATATATGATGTTGCTTAAAACAATATATAGAAAGACCAACTCTGAATTTATTTTTGGATCTCCTGAGCAAACTTCTAGGATAGACTTTTTTTGATAAAATAATTTTTATATTAAAAAAGAAATTATCTCTACCTTCTTAGGATAATGGCTACAATAATGTCAAAATAAGCTGAAGTTGAAATCTCTTTTGCATCTCTAACCAACAAGTAGCCTTTAGCATTGACTTGTGCACATACCTCCTCTAAATAGATATTCTGAAAGGAGGACATAGAACAACTAAGACCTTAAAAAGTGAAGTTACAACACAATTTCCAAATTGAAATCATAACAACAAATCAGATATAATACCATAATCCATCATGTGTCAAGAGAATAAACCAATGTGAATCACCAATAAGGGCTGCTCTCCTATATAGAAATTTACCTTAATTTATTTGGTTTGTGTTGTTTTTTGTTTATTTAAGTTCTAATATCACCTTGGGCAAAATGTCCAGTGGAAACATATCACATTCAAAAACAAATATATGTTTGGTGTTGAAATTAAGTTGTTTATCTTCAAGTTGAGAGAGCAATATTAGTAATGATGTTGATGTTGTTGATGTAGCTGAAATTAGATATAGAAAGGGCAACTCTAAATTTACTATTGCAACTTGGGAGGGATCCTACTGTTGACGAGATAAGGTCGAAACTGGGTTTGAAAAAATAAAGGTACAATTCAAAGTTGTCTGAGCATCCAAGAGCGTTGTCTCTTAATGAGTATGATCACATCACCAAACAAGAACTTATCAATAATATTCCATACCAAGAGAAGGGGAATTACAAATCAATACCACCACAAACTATGCTCATACTTGGCTTGGATGATGTTGTGAATATACATTCTTTTCAAGTTGAGAACATGATTTCTATTAGTAACATGACATTTTAAGGAGAAAAATAAAAGCACCATATTCTTTTTTAGCAATATGTAACTAGCTTGACGGTAATTTAGCACATGTATGAAATAGAGTGAGTTGAGTGTGAAATAGAGTTTATGTATGAAGTTTTCAGTAATAATCTAAAAATAGCGTAGAGAAGAATTTGTTCTTATTTTTTTTATAGTATTTTGACCTTTGGCAAGATGGTGCTAACTGTTGGAAATTTTATTCTCATATCAATCCACAAGGAATTCTATTTAAGGGTGCTAGCTCAATGGTAGAGCACCTGCTTATAGGTAGGAGGTTGGTGGTTCGATTCCACCGTGCCCTATTTATATTCTGAAACCAATAAAAATAAATAAATGACTAAAAAAATGACCAAAATTTGCATATAAATGACCACTAGTACAACATGAGAGATAAGTGACCAAAAAAATGACCAAAATATGCATATAAATGACCACTTTTGAGTTGGCAATCGCTGGTAGCAAATTAGCAGTCATAAATTTGTTCATTAATTGTGACAATTAATGACCAAATATATGACCGAATTAATGACCAAATATATGACCACAAGATATGCTATAAATGACCAAGCTAAATATGACCACATTTTTGGTTGCGTGATATATGGCCACTAATTTGCTACCAGTGGTCACCAACTCAAAAGTGGTAATTTATATGCGGATTTTGGTCGTTTTTTTGGTCACTTATCTCTTATTTTGTACTAGTGATATCCCATGGATTTCCACCTTCTTGGACCTCCTCTCATATTATTCATCCCAATAAATACAACAACCATGGTTGGCCATTCCTTGGATAATATCTTTTCCACAACCTTATACATTCACATATCCAAGTGGGTTGAGACAAAGTGGTTAAGAGCCAAAGGACAAGTATGATTCACAAGAAATTATCTTACCAATGATCATATCTTCATTTTGATATCTATCATTGAGGAGGCCAATGAAAACAAGGGTAAAGTATATTTCTTCTTTGTGGACTTCCCTAAGCATTTGATATGGTCTTTTAACATCTTCTAGTTGAAAGGCTTAAGGCATTGGATCTTCCACCCTTGGAAGTTTTGTTTGTGATGACTCTTTATGAGACTATTGTTAGCAAGGTATGAACAAGAGATAGTATGATAGGTGATGTCCATAGTACCATAGGGGTTAAACAAGACTACCACTCTCCCAATAGTTTTTCATATCTGGATTGGCTATCTAGAGAAAATTATAAAAACACAATGGGAACCATAGATGGATGTTTACTCATTTGAGTATCTATCGCCAATATTCTATTTTCATATGACATTATCCTATATTTTTGCTCAGTGAAGGGTCTTCAAAGACAATTGGATATCCTAGCTTCCTTTTAGGATACCCATAACCTTTAGGTTAATTTGGAAAACCATATGGCATGGATGTTAATATCCCTAAAAATGAGGCTAATGAGGTTCTTTTGATTTACAAAAGAGAGAGGATTGAGGTTGTCCCTTTATATATATATATATATATGTATATATATGAGTTCATGTTCTAATTTTATTAGCTTGATGGAGTTGGATTTGAATCTAGGAACTTTATAATCCAAGTTGAATGTTGAAACTTTAGGGTCCAAGGTGAATATAGAAACTTTATAATTAATGGCAACCTGGGAGGACTGTGTGATAAGTTGAGGCAACATTCCCTTCACTCCCTCACAGACGGGTTAACACGATGTTGGGGTTGGCTACCATTTCACCAAGACTATTGAGATATGGTAGATGGAGTGGAAGATGCATCTAGAGGCATCTAGATGTCTTCAAGGAAGCAGAGGTATTTTAACTTGTTTTGATGATCTATGTGATTGTTAGAGAAGTATTAATTCTAACTAACTCAGGTATGCCTCAATCCTTTGTGGCAACTTGCAGTAGTTGCATTTATTGCAATGACAATGTTCTTTTGGACACACATGCAATTTAATCTGGAGCATAGACATAATTATGTTACTTCTCTATTCTTGTCAATCATGATCATGATCTTATCTAGTTTTCTAGAGCTAGTGATGGCAATTAGAAAACATCCAGTGTTCTTCTACCTAGCATGGGCGTACACTCTTCCAGTATTTCTTCTGAATATTCCACACTCATTATTTGATTCAGTTATTTGGACCTCATTATGGGATTGGGTAATCCCCTAAAGCTGGCAGGTTCGTATCTAGTTTTACTACTGAAAATTGTTTGATTCCATTCACGTTGTAGATAATGTCAGCTAGTGTAAAAATAAAGTAAAACGAAGTTGAATTTGAGCTTCTGCTTGTTCCACTTTAAGTTGCATGGAAATATGGAAATGGGTATAAGTTTCCAAAATAGGTCTGCACATGAAACATGACCTCCTAAAATTTTGGAAATGAGGAAATACGGGATTGAAAATACAAAAAAACTTATAAATATTTAAAAAATGTATTTTATTCTCTTTTTTCTTTTATATAGCAGTGTTACAAATATCGGTCAATTTATTGGCGACTCACGATAAATCGCGATTTTTCAAAGTGCCTAATTTTTCAGCGATTTTTACCCCGATTTCTCCCGATTTTTTGACAGGGCGTGTTTTGGCCGATTTTTTGCCGATTTCTAGCTGATTTTTTGTCGATTTTTTGACAGGGCATGTTAGTGGCCGAAAAAGGGGTTTTAAAGGCCATGAATTCACTTTGTTTTGGTTCATTTGGATGCTACAGCCAAGGAGAGGAGAGCCAAGGAGGCTAGGAGAGATTCTATTTTTCCCAAGGAGGATTTTATTCATCATTTCACTCACCATCAATGATTAGATTTGAAGATTGGAGCTTTTGCATTTGGAGTTTTTTTCCAAATTTATCACATTTGTTATATTTTTGATGATTAAGTATTCAGGAGTAGGACACAATCCATTTTAATGTGTGATGTATCTCTAGACATCTTATATATCTTATATACATGTTTTCTTTCCATATTCATGTGGCAATGTGTTTATTTGATGTTATTGTTGCTTTAGATGTTTAAAAAATTGAAAAAAAAAATATTTTTGTATTTTTTAAGTTTGCCGATTTTTTGCCGATGTGCTGCCGAGATATCCCGAAACAATGTTTCCTAGACCCTGCCGATTTTTTCGTCGCGCCAATATTTGTAACATTGTTATATAGTACATTATCATGACATATCAACTCTGATGTAATATCAAGCACATAGCATTTAACACTAATAAAAAAATAGCATACAACTTGTACGCATCACTAAAGTTCTTTTCTCTGGTAAGTTTTCTTTTGCAACCAACCCTAGAGTCAAATGTTTCTTCTTTAACTCCTTACAATCCTCTCCTTTTGCACTTGCAGTAGAGACCTGTTTCCCTTCATACTTAGTTGTTGAAGTTATGGGTGAGCTCTGCCCTGCTGATTTTTTATTTATGGCTTATCCATAAAGATCCACCTATGAATTATCCTTCAAATAATTCTCTAGCATCCTCTTCCCCAAATTTTCATCATTTTTAACACCCATTTCTGAAGGAAATTTCTCTGTCAACTATCCAATTTCAAAATCCTTTGTCTCAGGTTTTTCTGAATCATTGCATTTCCTTCCTCTTTATTTTCTATTAATAATTCCTCTGGAATAGTAATGTTAACGCTGCTTGTTGGACTTTGGTCATACAATGGATGACCATTTGAGTTCAGATGATTGCTTCTTGGATGTGAAGAAGATAATGCATAATAAGACTTCAGGTGATGATGAAAGAGTAAGGCTATCATGTAAGAATATCCTTTGTGAGGTCCACTTCAATGTTGAATAGACTTATATACTTTATGTGAAACATTTTTTTATGAATATTAGTACCTATTTTAACACAAAGTGATTTAAATTCCATCTTATACACTTCAAACTATTGCAGATAAATATATATAAAGAAAACTGAAAGCAAAAACACATGTTATAAATTTCGCAGTGAGGCCATGGGGTTTATAGGGGAAGATGAAGAAAGGCAGAATCTGTTGTTGGCTTCTCTTAAAGGAAGCAGAATTCGTTTAAATGGAAAAGGTGATCGGCTGGTGTGGCCATTTGCTCCATCAGGCATGTACTCTCCCCGTATGGGATACTTAAGGCTATGCAAAGGTGGACCACAACCTGATAATCGATGGTGGTGGAAAAAGGTTTGGACTCTAAAGTGCCCATAGAAAACAGGGATTTTCCTCTAGTATCTATTAAGCAACCGTGCGTTGACTTGGGATCACCTTCAAAAAGGGGTGTGGAAAGGCCCAAGCAGATGTGCATTATGCTGTAGAGAGGAGGATACAAACAGACATATCATTATGGAATGCTCATATGCGAAAAGGGTTTGGATGGAGATTGAATTTTTGTCAGGGATCAGGAATGGATGGCAGGGAGAAAATGTGGAGGAAGGTTTCAGGCTTTGGTGTGAAGATCTGAGGACCAGTTCTACTCGATATTTTCTAGCAATCATCGCATGAGGATTGTGGTTGTCCAGGAATCCTGCAATATTTGAGGAGAAGTTGGTCTCACCATTGAGTGTTGTTGTTCAAAGTTGGAGCATCCTGTCACACTTCCCACAAGAGTAGGCCACTAAAATGCAGAGGAATATTGTGGAAGAATAGATTGATAAATCGCTTCCTTGGGGTTTCTTCGATGGGGAAGTCCAAGGAATTCCATCATAGTGTGGAGTTGGGGGCATTTTAATTCTCTCAAAATCTCATTTCATCAAATTCAAAGTTGGTTTGGGAAGGGGAGCAAACAATTTTGTGGAACTATCAGCTTTAAGGTTATTTCTATGTTTGGCTTTGGGGAAGGGGGAAAATGCTCTTCAGGTGTTCAGAGATTTGAATTTGATACTAGACTGGCTCAATAACAGAAGTGTTTGCAATGATTTAGCACTGTCTATTTGTCTCTTGGAGGTAAAGAGGATCAAGGCTGCATTGGAAAGGGTCACCTTCACACATGTCTACTATGAAAGGAATGTAGAGGCTAACCTTCAATCTAAAGCTGGAGTGGCAATAGAGCATGGCACTTGGTTCCTCTCAAAGATCATGGACAGGGTGGTATCCATATATTATCACCCTCCCTTTTACGACTTCTAAGTGGTTTGATTGATGAGGCCTAGACTATAAATCTATGCTCTCGATAGGATCTGTTTTTTGTTTCTGATTTACATGAGACTGATTGTGATCGATGTAATCGAAAATATGATCTTTTTAAAGTTGTTTCGAGGTATGTGACCTTTTGATAATATCTGGAAGATCCGTGTGCTTGAGGAAAGGGCAAAGATATTTTATATCTGGTTTTTGTCTTCCTGGATAGGACTCCATGGTGTTATTTAATGAGCCTGAAAAATGTAATTTTGCACTTCCATATGGTAGTAATAAAATTACGAGTGTTATAGATGAAAAAATAATTTCCAAACCAAGAAAAAATTAAACCTAAAAATGAAATTTTGCACTTCATCATATAACTTAAAATCCAAAGCCATAAAGCAGAAGATGACCGACTTGATGGTGTCTTGGAATTCCACCCTGCAATATTGGAGTTTAATCACCGAGATTAAATTTAACTGACAATTTAACAAACAACACCACCCCTGCCCTTTGTCTTGTCATTCTAAAACATCATTCTCTTTTCATAAAACCCCGACCTTCGAATAATAGAGTGCAAGTAAACCTTCCAGTGACTGCTATTAGTGGTGAAGAATCTCAGACGTTGCACATAAATTTTCTAATACTCACGCGACTGCTTTCCTATGCTTCTCCACTGATGAACATGGATAGAACACTCGAACGAAATAGAGAGCATGAGAAGAGGGATTTTTCCTTCTACACGGTGTTCACATGTGACCAATTATCATGTGAACATTCACATAATTCCAAAATACTGTTATGAGAAAATATGGACCATAATTACTATTTTATGGTCCATATATGTCAAAGGAAAAATGTTATAATAGTAAATAGGGAAAGAGAATCTTATGATTTAAAGATATTGTATTTTGGATATAGTTTGGGTGGTTGGGAGGAATAATTGTTACCCTGCTTGTAAGTGACATGATGCTCTTGTTGAGCTCCAATGTAATGATCAAGTGGATTATGTAATCATAGCAGGTGTTGGCATAGTAGTCAAAATACTAGGAAAGATACTGGGTTTATAACTAAGTTTTTAAAATATGATTGTAACTTTGCTCACATTGTCATGGTTGTGATTGCTTTTGTCCTTTTCCCTTTTCTACAATTTATTAGTTTAAGACTTGTTTCTGCATTTTTATCTAAAAGTTTTATGTGACTAACATAGATGAAATTGTCATTGACATGTTTTCCCTTGACATTATGATGATCGACATTGGAATATGCAATGGCAATTGGGGTCAAGTGCAAGTCTTGGGAAACTTTGGTGGAACAGATTCTCCCAACTTGTGATTGCTTTGTTGAACATCGACCAAATTGAATTGTGTCAATTGATCCCCCATGATGCTAAGTTTATGAATGTTGGCCTCAATAGTGATAAGAAGAATCTTGTTAAAAAAAATGTTTCTCTTGCATCCAATGGTCATTTATATGGACCTATATATGTCATTGATTACAACCAAAATTACATCCAAATTAGCATCCACAATTGACATTATTGCATCAATATGAGAGATGTCTTTAATGTCATCATTACCATTGACTAGTTTTGTCCTTACAATGCAATTTGGTTTTGATGTTGATGCATCATGCATTGGCATTTAGTCACATTTCCTTCCACAAGTATATCTAGGGGATTAAGACACATAACTAACCCTTTCTCCCAACTGCAATCTAAAAATATGTGAGTATTTGTCTCTTGATATAAATGAAAATAGGGACATGAGCCCTCTATTTTTATGCAACAAATTTACAAGCATGTCCATTAAATTGCTAACCTGATAGCAAAGGTAGATGAGGCATTGTCCTAGAAAGAATGATGGGAGAGAGGTGAGACATGAGCCACCTCCGTCTCATCCTGACGACACCTACATGAACCCCTTATAATATTTCTCCAACATATTGTGGGGTGTGAGACAATGGTTATACTATGCAAGGAGGAGCTTCCAACGAGAAGAAAACCGAGTCAAGGACATCTCTAGAGGGTCACAACTTAGCATATTTATGTGTGTTGTTGATGTGGATTGATTTTACTGGTGGGATTACTCCCATTTCTTTGTGTGATTGGCCTCTTACTTATGTTATGGAGGTGTCTTACTCTACCTGCTTTCATGATACATTGTGACGGACATTATTGATCAATGATGGGTTGGTGTTTAGTGGTGTGGGACTCTTTGGTCCCTGATTTGGAGGGTGGGAATTTTTTTTATTGCCCTTTGACTATTTATGCTAATCCTAGTGGTTTTCTTCCACTATTAGAACACAAATTAGAGCTAGCTACTTGCATGTCTCCTTCCCTCATTTTCTAATGTGTTGTATAATGAAGTTCAATAAATATGACCATTTTTTGCAAAAGGCCAACGCCTTAAGCATGAAGACCTTTGTACAATTTCACTTTATGTTTTGTGCTTTAGCGGTCATTACTGAATTAAGTATGGTATTTGAATCCCTTCCAACCAAGATTTAAACAAAAGGGGTGTGTGTATGTGTGGGTGTGGGTGTGTGAGCGAGTGACCAGAGTAATCCTTAAAAATATTGGATCCTTTTGTTAGGTGGTTCTCAATGTTTTTTAGGTTAGAGCAACCTTTTTTTGACATCTTTGTTTTTCATTTTGTTCACGAGGAAATATAATTAAGCCTTTCAAAAGCTAATAAAATAACTCATTCCCATCTTGCAAGAACTCTTTCCAAGAAAAACATTTAGCATATATGAACCTAACAACATATTAAATCGACATCAAACTGGCCATATTATATGAGGCTGGAAATAATTAAACGACCACCTAAGATGTAATAATTTCCACAAACAATGTACAGAAGAGAACAATACCCAATCAAATTGCAAAAATGTACCTTGAGGCAAATGCATCTCATATGATAACCTCAAAATCAATATGTGGTGTCAGGAAGCTATAGAGTTCAAATCAAATTTTCAAAACTTAGACTTGGAGTTCAATTCACATGCAAATGCTTTATCCAGATGTGGTCTTGTGGCCTTAGAGGGGTTTATTCATTTTGAGGAGTGGTGCGGGAGTCTACATTTTTCCACAAGAAATTTTCTTGTTTTTGGCTTATATATGGAGACCTTTCTCCTCATTTCTATTTTTTTGTACTTAGCAGTTATATATACCTTTCGTCTTTTCTTTTTGGTTTGTTTCCCCATTGATGAATTTTTCATCCATCCGCATTGTTAAAATTTAGTAAAATATTGTACAAATTCATTATCAAAATTGTATTTTTCCATTGTCATTGTGACACAACTAAAAATGACTAATTCACATTAATCGTTGTTAGCTAGTCATATTTATATTCTCGTGACTAAATTAGTCATTTATGTTTGTCATTTTTATTTAGCCACTTGTTATATAGTCATATATTTTATCCCATGACTAAATTAGTCGTTTATCTTAGTCGTTTTTTGTAGGATTATTTAAAATTGCTCAATTTTAGTTGTTTATCCCTTGAAAAAACAGTGGTGAATCTTTCACCCTCGAAATTGATGCTAAGGCAAGTAAAGTAGCACTCCACTAGCTCTCCTTTCCAAATGCAAAATGCAAATTCTGAAAATGATCAAAAGCTACCATCCTTTTGTTTTATTGTCTTTTATAAAATTCTAAAGTCCTCCATGGGTCTAATTCCTCCCAAGATCTTCATGCCAACTCAATTTAGGAAGAGATTCCCAAGTATACCACTTGTCCTTCCAATTCTATCCCTCTGCTTCTCCAAAATCGAATTGGTGTCTCTTCGGCTGCCCTAACTCACTCGAGTGCCCTCTTGGAGGATATTTTTAGCCCAAACATGTCATATATGTCATATTTCAGCCTTCAGGTCTCTTCATCTTCATGCTCATGTGAGGTCTCTTCATCTTTTTCAAATTCACTTGGGAGTGACATTCGATCCTCTTCATGTACTGCTTCTTCTACTTCACCTATTTCAGAACTAGGTGGTTCATGGGTCTCTTCCTTTTGCTCCTTTAAGCAAGATGATGCATTTTTCCCCTTGGTTTCCTTAAGATCAATATATTTGGAATCTCTATTTTGAAATGGATTCTTATTACCTTCCTTCATCTTGAGCTTGTTTGATACAATGAGGTATTGATCAAATGGTATGATGTTTCTACAATCTTCACTAAAAATTTTCCATTCGATTAGAAGTTCTTGCACATCAATTGGAGTATTAATATTTGCTTTGGAATAAATAAATTTATGTGTGGTAGGACTTGTTGCACTCTGAAATTCATTAGCTCTATTATGGGGTCATGTGCTTAAGAAATATGTTCAACCATTACCTTCTTTTCCTCATGATGAGAACTACTGCTGCCTCCTATTACCCCTTTGCTCCCAAGTTGGCTAGCCAAAAATTTGAATCCTTTCATCATCTACTTGGTCATGTCTTCAAATATTGGTTTCATGAGTTTCCTTAACTTCTCACCATCATATGAGGTTCCATTTTCATCCCTAGTCATAGTTCCCTCAAAAAATTGCTCTTCTTTTCCTACTTTTTCCTCTTCAACAAAAGAACTTGTGGTTTCAATATCTAATGGTGGTCCCTGAATTCTTGTCCTCATGAATATTAGACCACATCAGGTTCCAATACCATGTTCTGATACCACTGTAATGTCCCTTTTTAGAAATTTATTAAAATGGTGAAATTTTCAACTTTTTCCACTAGCTCGACCTTTGACTAGTATTGGTCTCTTGGTCTCCAAATGACTTCAAATGATACCAAATTGTTATAGAAGGTGTATGGATTATATTAGGACATAATTATGAGGTTCATGGATGCTTTATATTCTTCAAGAGGATTTTTCAACTCTCCTTTAAGTTCTGGACAAAGTAGGGAGTTTGACTAGCAATTTCTCTTTAACTAGTATTGATCTCTTGGTCTCCAAAGGACTCCAAATGCATTCTAATGGGTCTTAAGGTATTTGAGAGGTATTAATACATATAAAATAGGCTTATGGATTCTTAAAAAAAGAAAAATCACTTCTGAAACATTCATTTACAATATGGACAAAGTAGGGAAGATTACTAGTAATTTCGAGCTTCAAATCCCCCAAGGGTAGTGGACAAAGATGGCTTCCCAAATGCTGTTAAAACCTTCCAAATTTCTAAAAAGAGGTAAGTAACTGATAAGTGGATTTAATTATCTCCATAAGTTATCCTTAATTAGTTCTTATGGCCTTCTTAAACTCCTTAAAATCATATGTTTATATGCAAGATTTCACATAGGGGGGAAAGCTAGTTATTTTCACCATGACTTATGAAATTCGAATTTTAGGTGCCAAGGGCTTATGCTCTGTTAATGAAACTTATTCAGAACTTTAATAACACTCCATACATCAAAAAAATCATAGATAATAACCGATATAACTTGAAATAGTGTCTCTTCAAACTCCAACAACAAGATCTAGGGGAAATGGAATCATTTGTGTAATGTTTGGTATTTTCACATAACTCCACTTAGTATGTGCTTAGTATTTAGACTTGAGAGTCTCCTGAGAAGTAAAAATAGAGTATATATATCAGATTACAAACATATGGGGCCTCAAGAGCTATCCCAAAGAGTTCATCACCTCAACAAGTGCACCTCTCCTCAAGGAGCAAGAATATGCCAAGAAATAGAAGAATGGTTGTAGAAGCAAGCTGAAAGAGATGTGACCATGACCTGCCATGTAGCTTCAACCTGTAAAAAAAGACTCCATTAAAGCTCCAAATTATAGGTTTGAATTTACTTTCCAATTACCAACTAGGATGGGAGTCTTTCACCCTTGAAATTGGTGCTAAGGCAAGTACAGTAGCACTCCACTAGCTCTCCTCTCCATATGCAAAATGAAAATTATGAAAATGATCAAAAGCTACCATCATTATTTGTTATTGTCTTTTATAAAATTCTAAGGTCCTCCATGGGTCGAATTCCTCCCAAGAGCTTCATGCCAACTCAAGTTGGGAAGAGATTCCCAAGTATGCCACTTGTCCTTCCAATTTTAGCCCTCTCCTTCTTCGAATTCGAATTGGTGTCTCTTTGGCTTACCTAACTCACTTGAGCACCCTATTGGAGGCTATTTTTATCCCTGACATGTCATATATGTTAGATGTCAACCTTCAGGTCTGATTTGTTTCATAGGTTTTATAGCATCTTCATCATTGTTGTCATAGAGCTAGTGAATCTAGTCCAAGTGTCTTGCTAGCTCCAAAATGCGTCTTCCTCTTCCATGGGAGTTACTCTTCCACTCCAATTCGACCTTAATTGATTAATTCCAAGTATATTGACCTTCCAACTCATCCCAAGAATCTTGGGCTTCTTATGGAATTGAAATGACAAGAGAAGGATGCCATGTGGCATAGAAAATCTAGCTTGTGTGGGTCCCACATCCTCCATGTGTCTTCATGATCAATTGCCACTTTGATTTTCCCTTGTATTGATTTATTTAGCTACTTTATTAAATATTTATTCCATTCTAATGTTCAAACATCATTTATTATCCCCATTATTTCAAATCCCAAAGCTTCCACCCCACAACCTAGGGAAATAGTAATTTTCCTCCATGGCAGTTCATTTGGATGGGTATAATACAACTTTGAATTGGGAATTTCTCTTAATGTGACCCACCTTGTCCATTTGGATCTAATTTCACATTATTACTAACTTGGATTTCATTATTGACATTTATTTGACCCTTAGCATCCATTTGACAAACTATCATGAGTATGGCCAAGGGGCTTAGGCCATTGTGACCCAATGCAAAATTTTGGGACATGACATACTTCTCCATGCAACTGCTTTACTTTTTTTTATCGTCTGATTTTTTATGCCAATATTCTCCCACATGCTAATTATGTCATCAATCAAATCCCATATGGGGTCCATTCTAAATTCCAACTGAAAATAGTTATCTACAGCTCTGAATGCATCACTTCCTTTCAAAACTTTCTGTTTCACATTGTCCTCTTTAATAGGGATACATCTTTCCATACAACATTGTTTCCAAAAATCTGCATCAACTTTCGATCTCTCCCCACCACATATTTTTTCAAAATCATTGTGGATAAATCTAACTCTTTGAACTAATGTCATGGACATCGTATAGTCACTATCTGTGTTGTGATCCCATGCCAATATTTTTGCTTCCACATTTGTTAAACCAGCGTAAATGGTGCATTTCACTGTTTGAAAAATATGGTTTTTGTAGCTAGGGTTTTACCCCTAGCTTGTGCCAATGAGCACCTACTAAGGAGAATGGACTCCTTAGTAGCAGTTCAGTATATTAAACTAATTAAGCTAAAACAACAATTAAATTACTTTTAAAATATTGCATGAGACATAAATGAAAGATGTAAAAAATGGTTTTATATTAATGTTACCTTGAGTGTCAAGGTTGATGAAGCCCTTTGCAGTGTCCAAGAGGATGCTCCAAGCTTCAGAATGCTCCTTTCTCCTTCTCCAATGTTGGGGATGGGCCAAAGGTGGCTCTCAAGGTGAAAATAGTTCAAAGGTGAACTAGGGTTTCGAGAGAGATTTTGGCAGAGTAAGGGTGCTTGTGATTGTGGATATGGAATAAGGGATCTCCATCACCTATTTATAGTTTTTTGGTGGTGGAGTGCTGACCCATGGTTTTAGGAAACACATGGTTTTAGGCAGCTGTATAGGGTTTTTTCCTCCTTTTCCTCATTATTTTATATTTTTATTCCCTTTTTAGGGGATTTTTGCTATTTTTAGAGGAAAAAGGGGGTTTTTTAGCCTTTTTTAGGCTATTTTGATGGTTTTGTGGCCTTTTGGAGGCATTTTAGGCCTTTTGGAGGCTTTTTAATGGGATTTTTGGGGTTTTTAAAGGAAATATGGTAGGAAAATGGACAAATGAGCCATATAATGTGGTAAATGAGCTAGTGAGCACTTTTTGGGTGTTAACAGATTGCCCCCTGATGTGCGAGGGCAGGAGCTCATCGTATGGCCGATGGACATCATAAGTCATGAATGGTTTTCCTGGGATGTGGAGAGAAGAGAAGAAACAAACTGAAGCCCGGAACAACGATCCCGAACAACTGCAAGAACTAAAAGTACATAACCTCAATAAGGGATGAGGAATCATCTGATCATATGGACGAGGTGGGCATTCCCATGCTCGTATCAGGATATAACATAATAACAATGGGGTCCAAAAAATGGGGACCTGAAATATACATGACCTCAAATACTGACTGAGGAATAATCTCAATATATGGACGAGGCGGGCATACCCATGCTCGTATCAAGATACATAAACAGAACTGTGAGGCCCGAAAAGGGGGACCTGTAAGATACATGATCACTGTGTACATCATAAGAGTCCAGAGGGGACACAAATCTGGGACATACTGCTGAGCTGATCCTGAGGTAACTGCAGAACTGGTGCACCGGAATATCAACAGTGCTGCTGAATGTGGTACCAAAGGAACGAATAAGCTGCTGGATCAGAGTGACAAGGGGTACACTCGCAATGGTACACTGGACTGGAACTGAAATGGGTACTTGAGGAAGCATATAACTGGATGGCTTCCGAATACAATCACCAACGCAGCCCGGACATCCACAGGAACATATAACTGGCCGTTCCGAAGTGACTCACCAATGTGCTAGAGTCGGGGGAAATCCGGGGTCTTCGACAAAAAACTGACGGGATATAATCCTACGCGATCCTCAACGATGCGATCAAGGTGCTGAAGTCGAGCATGTGAGGAACAACCACTCGAAGAGGCAATGATGACTCCTCTCAGAATGATCCGTAGGCACTTACCACAGATGGTGATAAGTCCAAGGCGTAGGGACCTCTGGGCCTATCCTCTGGAATAGAGGGGCTGTCGTCGACAGAGGGAGACCTGCAACTATCAAGGCAATGATGTTTCCTTGACAGGAGCGCGAGGTACAAGACCGAAATGTGATAGTACTGATGGCAGGACTGACCAAACTGTGGGGGGAAAACTGGGCAAGTAGAGTAGGTGGACTCAAACTTCCTTTGTTAACACCCAAAAAGTGCTCACTAGCTCATTTACCACATTATATGGCTCATTTGTCCATTTTCCTACCATATTTCCTTTAAAAACCCCAAAAATCCCATTAAAAAGCCTCCAAAAGGCCTAAAATGCCTCCAAAAGGCCACAAAACCATCAAAATAGCCTAAAAAAAGGCTAAAAAACCCCCTTTTTCCTCTAAAAATAGCAAAAGTCCCCTAAAAAGGGAATAAAAATATAAAATAATGAGGAAAAGGAGGAAAAAACCCTATACAGCTGCCTAAAACCATGTGTTTCCTAAAACCATGGGTCAGCACTCCACCACCAAAAAACTATAAATAGGTGATGGAGATCCCTTATTCCATATCCACAATCACAAGCACCCTTACTCTGCCAAAATCTCTCTCGAAACCCTAGTTCACCTTTGAACTATTTTCACCTTGAGAGCCACCTTTGGCCCATCCCCAACATTGGAGAAGGAGAAAGGAGCATTCTGAAGCTTGGAGCATCCTCTTGGACACTGCAAAGGGCTTCATCAACCTTGACACTCAAGGTAACATTAATATAAAACCATTTTTTACATCTTTCATTTATGTCTCATGCAATATTTTAAAAGTAATTTAATTGTTGTTTTAGCTTAATTAGTTTAATATACTGAACTGCTACTAAGGAGTCCATTCTCCTTAGTAGGTGCTCATTGGCACAAGCTAGGGGTAAAACCCTAGCTACAGTTTTGGCGACTCCACTAGTTTTCAAATTTCTGGTTTCCATTTTTTAAATTTTTTCTTTTCGGCTGTCCCTTTCGGCCGCCGCATACCGCGTTTTTTTCCTCTGCAGTCGCGTCCCGACCGCGCCTTTCAGACCTTTACCCGCGATCCGACCGTGGCTCTCAGACTGCTTCCGATGCTCCGCCGGCGGATTCAAGTCTGTTACCTGCGATCCGACCGTGGCTAATCAGCCTATTTGCCGCGATCTGACTGCGCCTGTCGGCCTTTTTCACCCGTCCCGACTGCGGCTTTCTGCCTCTTTCGGGCGTCCCGACTGCGCCTGTTAGCCTTTTTGCCGCGACCCGACTGTGTCTTTTTCCATTTTTCCTGCGTCCCGACTGCCACTATTGGCCCGATAGCCGCGACCCGACTGTGTCTTTTCCCCTGTTTCCTGCGTCCCGACTGCCTCTGTTGGCCCGATAGCCGCGACCTGACTGCCGCTGTTTCCCTCAAACCCGCGGTCGGCCTGTTCTGATCCGCCACAGACCCGCGGTCTGATTTCTGCTCTTTTCCTGTTTTGAGCCCAGCCCCTCTTGCTGCAATATTTTCTGCATTTGAACAGCCCTCTGTCCCACCTGCAGCCCACTTCCTTACAGCCTTTCTGCAACATAATTTCTGTTCCTTTTACAGAATCTTTTTAAAATTTCAGTATTTTTATTTCAGAAAATTTTGCAAGTTCAAAGAATCAATTTCAGCATTATTGATAGATTGGAAGTTGCCCCCCCTTGTGGCACTTCTATTTTTGGGATCATTACCTCACGAGCACACACTCTGTCACATAAAATCAAGTGAGCCTTAAAAAGTACCTAACTAAACCAACATTCTAACCCCACTTGGGGAACACAAAAGAATCATTGTAGTTAGGTAGGGTCGGGGGGATAGGCTTCCAATAACACCCCTCGGTCACTTTCACTTGAGACATAGTTGTTGTCCAAATAGGGAACCAAAATCCCCTAGTACTTTTTGGCATGGTCACGACCAGTTTGTCAGAGGGCCTCTCCCTTAGGAGGGTTGAAGTCGGGAGACTGGTTCCGGAGGCCTGAGTGGAATACCGCACTCCATTCAGTAACCGAAGGGCTACCTTTCGCGGTTCGCGGGATATCCCTGTATAGGGGTATTGCGGTCAACGAACTAAACGGCAGATTCACCTTTCTGGACGTGTCATGAACGGGGTATCTTAGTTGCCATTCTTTTAGGATTGACTACCCGGTGTCCCTCCCGGTAGGGGGATATCATAGCCACTTGGCTTTCCTACTCATATTGTCTGACTTGGATTTCATCACCTTGCAGAGGATATGTTTAGGTAAGTCAGAATACTTTTAGTTAGGTGTTTGCATGCTCCTTTACCTCCCTTTGGTCTAGTGAGTCCACCATTTTTCTTTTTTAGGAAACCTGCTGCTTGTTGGTATTCTGACCATCTTTGTTGTTACTCCACCTATTGTAGCACAGCTGTTGCAGTGGGTGTTTTGAGTTGGTTGTTGGCCTGAGTGCCTTGCTTTCTAGCTCTCCTTCTGCACACACGGTTGCATTAGGATTTTTTGAGCTGTTTTTATACTCACCTCAACCCATAGAGACTAGACACCATCTGTCACCATTGAGTCCCCGAGACATTCTCGGCGCCTCAGGGGCGAGCCCCCACAGCACGGTTCTCTTGACACCACTCGTCATAGATTCCGATCATTGTCCGTTGATACCACTCATCACAGATCTAGAGCCTTGTCACTTGACTCCACTCGTCAGCGACGTAGGTCTCCGTCACCAGATAGTGACGCACCTTACTTTACCTCTGATTCTGACGAAGAGTCTGAGAACCCTATTTATACTGCCCCTACTAGCCCCATGGCTGGCACAACTTCCACTCCATTTGTCATAGGGACCATTGGTGGCACATCCACCACTACACCAGTTACTACACCTGTGTTGGGTATGCCCTCCATGGGGAACCCATCTACTGTACCCCTCACGGTACCTATTCCCACAGTGGGAATACCTATCCCCACTACATCAGTGGCTCACACTACCAATGGTGGTGCTGGACCATCCTTCACTACCTCAGTTCCCCCACTTGGGGGCACCACCCTAAATCTTGTCCCTCCACTTGGGGGCACTGGCCCCAACTTGGTCCATAGCACTACTGTGTCGCAGCCTTCTTCCAGTTTACCATTCATGGCTAGCCTCAACCTACCTGACCTGGCCAGATTGACCAACGATCCTATTCGACACGACCCCACGTGGCCTCATATGCCTACCAAGCTCCCCTCGGACATCCCTAAGTTCGAGGGCAAGGCTGGTGAGGACCCACAAAACCATATCATGTCTTTCCACCTATGGTGTTCCTCTAACTCCATCGTGGATGACTCTGTTCGCCTCCGTCTCTTACAGCGCACCTTTACTGGCTCTGCAGCCAAATGGTATATTGAGCAACCACATGGGACCCACGCCACCTTTGCCTCCCTTGCCTCTACCTTCCTGCAGTTCTTCCAGTTGCCTGTCCGCTATGACGCGGGCGTTGAGATCCTCCTATCCTGCAGACAAAACACGGCTACCCATATCACGGACCATATCCATGAGTGGCGTAGACGCCGTAGCTTATGCAAGATCAAACTAGACGACCGTAAATTCCTCGATTGGTTCCTCAAGTCCCTGCTTCCTGTTATTGCTAAGGATGTAGCTTCAGAAAGACCCCAGTCTGAAGAAGAGGCCATCCTTAAGGCACAGCAGTTCGACCTCATTTACGCCCAGTCGGGTTACCTTTATACCATTATACCCGACGCCCCTCGCGGCGAGTCTTCCCATCATGATGCGCCGGGGGCATCCCACGCTGCAGATGGTATCATTGGCCGTGTTTCTTCGCATCCCCAACCGTTTTCTATAGCACGTCCTACCCCTGGCCCCGACCTGTCGCGGGCTACTTCACAGTCCGGAGCAACCAACTCATATGCTCCCATGACACATCACCATTCCCATGGACCTTCATGTCCACCTCAGTGCTTCGGGTATGCGACTCCTGCTTATGCTCCTCCAGTCGCCCCTCAGCCTTACTACCATCAGCAGGCTGCCCTCGCTCCTGCGCCTCCACAAGCCCAATCCGCTTATTATCTGCCCCAGGCAGCCCCTGCGGCACATCCACAACCTGCTCCGCAGTCCTACCAGCAACCCCCTCAAGTTGCTGCACCTGCTCAGCCTCAACCTACATATCATCCTCCGCAGCCTGCTCCAGCACCTGCGCAACCTCAGAATCCACCTGCTGCCCAAGGGCAAGTTTACGCCCAACAGAACCCGCAGCAAAACCAGAATAACCAACGAAACCAGGGCCAACAGAACCGCGGCAAGGGCCGTAATCGGGGAAACAACCAACCTGCAGACCAAGCTGGTCAACCGGCTAATCCCCCTGACAACAACAATGCGGCCCCCGCTAATCAAAACCCTAATCGCCCGCCCAAGCAGGCTAAAAACCCCAATTTGCGAATGAACCACCCTTGTTCTATCTGCGGGGTCTATGGCCATTACACACATGCTTGCCCACACTTGGAGCGAGCTCGGCAGCTCTGGGTTGACGAGGCCCATCGCCAAGGGCATGCGGCTCCCCAAGCACCGCCCAACCCCCCCCAACCTCAACAACCCCCTTTGGTGCTGCAAAATCCCTTACCAACCCAAGGCGTGGTGAATACTCAGCCGTTGGCCCCTCAAGCTAACACGCAACCCCAACAACAACAGATCACCTACGCTGCTCCTGATCAACCCATGTTTGACTCAGGTACCCACCACTTACTGATGATGTCATCAGCTGACGTCAACCTCCAGACCCGTCGAAACCAATATGGCTCCACCTCTGAAGCCACTCCCACGGATAAACCTACTAACGCCCATCCCACCGATCAGGCGTTACGTATACCTCCGCCTCCCATAGACGGCGCCGCGAAAGCACCTCGTTTCCCACTTCGCTGAATCAACAATAACCCTAACGCGCGCACTGCGTCAAACTACAACATCGTAGACGACCTAGCCCAATCTCCCGCAGCCATGTCTGCGTTAGAAGTCTTGAAGAACTGCCCTTCCCAGCGCAAGACTTTACTTTCCGCCATTGGGGGGATTGACCCAACTGATTTGCATTTGATGACATTCGATTTAGACCAGTCTGAACCACGCCTACCTTCCAGTTTAGCCTTCCAAGTTACTGTCTCCGTTAGGAACCTTGTTATCCATCGGTGCATCATCGATGAGGGTGCCTCCACATGCGTTATGTCTTCATTTGTATGGCAGAAGCTAGGATCCCCTCCTCTCCAGCAGTCCACCACTGCGTTACGCGCCTACGACGGTCGTTCGGCCCAGCCCCAAGGCCTTCTACCCAACGTTCCCGTCCAGTTAGGTGGTAAAACAGTCCTTATTGACATAGAGGTAATCAATGCCCAATTGGATTACAACCTTCTACTTGGCCGCAGCTACATGTATGCCATGCGGGCGGTTGCCTCTTCTGTCTTTCGCACCATGATGTTCCCCCATGAAGGACGCGTGGTCAAGATTGACCAGCTCACCTACTATGATCCCAGTGCTCCGGCGGCACCGGAAAATGTTCTGCCCATGGTTGAACAACCTGTTTCTAGTGCCACCACCTCGTTTGTTTCCTCTACGGGGCCTGGAGTCTACTCAGACGCGCCGATGACCTCTACCTTTCACTCCATTCCTCCGCCGTCATCTACGCTCGAAATGTCTGACTTATGTACCTTGTCCCACGACATCCTACCACCTAACAATCAACCATCCTTGTTGCCTAAACCACCATTGGTACCTAGCCACATTGGTGTTACACCGATCCATACGATCCCCTTCCTAGTTCCTCCAGCAGGAGTAGTAAGCGCCCCGGTCATGGCTACCCTTAGCCTCCCTGGGTTAACCTTGGGATTACCTGTATGGTATCTTTCGCCTCCCGTTCGCCCGCCGACACCAGATGTCGTCCTCCAGCCGGTGCAACCCATGGCTACTACCACCCACCCACCTCCCGGTGTCTCTACCCCTTCGTCCTCTACGACACCTCCTCCTACTCCCAAACCCACTGGGGGCAGAAGTCCACAACCTTACACTGCTATACCACCTCCCAAGACAGTCAAAAACCCTCCAGTGTTTCGTGCTCCTCCCAAATGCTCGCTGTGTGACGAGTTGGGCCATGCGACCCATCAGTGCCCACAGTTACCCGCATTGCAGAAGCACATGCAAATGCTCGATGATGACCCCAACATCCCAACAGTCGAACTAAACCCCACTCCCAAGCCTAAAGATAAGTCCCTACGTACCAACCACTCCTGTGCCATATGCGGTATTTACGGGCACTATTCACATCATTGTCCCGATCTCCCGGATTACAGAGCGGCTCTCTATGAGATGAACAATCTGGATCTTGAGACGGCACCACCTACCATTGAGGAGATTTACCCCCCGGTCTCTCCCCCTTCCGAAGAGGTTAATATCATCTATATGATCTCTTCCACCACTACTTCAACCACTTCCCCCTCGTCAACCGATTTGACGACGCAGACTTTCCGTACTGATGAGGAGATTCTTGAGGCCCTAACTGCCCCGGATTATCCTTGGGATGATATGCACCACCGTTCCTATTTCATCCCAGAAGAATCCTCCTCTAGCACCGCTACCCAATACGCGGTTGAATCCAAAGACTTCCTCCCCAACAAGGTCGACTGGTTCAAGGATCCTATCCCTGCTCCTGATGCCTTCGAGGAGGGCAACATGGCCAACATCTCACCTGTCATCCAAGTTGATATTGCTGCTCCAGGTCGTGCCCCTGAACTCATTACTTTAGGAGCATTTTGCAGTAAATAAGAGATTGAGGACTACATAAACCTTTTCAAAGAATTCCGTGATGTCTTTGCTTGGTCCTATACCGAAATGCCTGGTCTTGACCCTGCCATTATAGAGCACCACATTGACACATGGCCTGATGTACCCCCCGTTCGTCAGAAACAGCGCCCCATTCATCCCTCAAAGCTCCCCGCTGTCAAAGCCGAGATTGAGAAGCTGCGCAAGGCAGGGTTCATTTATCCTATTGCCTATACCACTTGGGTTTCAAACCCCGTTCCAGTTAACAAAAAGCAAGGCACCATCCGCGTATGCACTGACTTCCGTGACTTAAACCATGCTTGTCCCAAGGACAACTTCCCCACGCCATTCATCGATCAACTCATAGATGCGTGTGCAGGGCATGAGGTCCTCTCCTTCATGGACGGTTTTTCCAGATATAATCAGATTCAGATCCGTAAGGAAGACCAGTACAAAACTGCCTTTACTACCCCATGGGGCACCTTTGCCTATCGCGTCATGCCGTTCGGCCTCAAAAATGCTGGTGCCACTTTCCAGCGGGCCATGACCTATTGCTTCCACGACTTGGTCCATATCCTGTTAGTCTACCTTGATGACCTCACAGCTCGTTCCCGGAAACGATCAGACCACCTTAACGACCTTCGGCAAGTTTTTCTGCATTGTTGCAAATACCAAATTCGCTTGAACCCACACAAGTGTGTCTTTTGCGTACCGGCAGGCCGATTGTTGGGTTTCATTGTTTCCCAGAAAGGAATTACTGTTGACCCTCTGAAGGTCCAAGCTATTTTAGACCTCCCCCCTCCTCGCACGCTCCGGCAGCTCCAAAGTCTGCAGGGGCGATCTAACTTCCTTCGACGCTTCGTTCCTGATTATGCCACCACGGTTCATGGTTTCTTGCGCCTGCTCCGCACCCACGTACCCTTTGTCTGGGATGCGCAAGCAGAAGCTGCATTCGAGGCCCTCAAGAAGGCCCTCACACAAGCCCCTCTGATTTCCCCTCCGGATTTCACTCGAGACTTCATCCTTTACGTGTCGGCCTCCGAGCATGCCGTATCTGGAGTCTTAGTTCAAGAAGACGCTTCTCACCAGGAGCACGTCATTTACTACGTTAGCCAGACTTTGTCTGGTCCACCACTACGTTACCCATATGAGGAGAAACTTGCCCTAGCAGTGGTCTTTTCTGTTCAAAAATTGCGACACTACATCTTAATGAGTCATACCACAGTCGTCGCCGACTCTAACCCCATGGTATATCTTCTAAACCGGCGGCTACTCCAAGGTCGTGTTGCCAAATGGGTCATTATCCTCCAAGAATATGACCTTACCTTCAAAACACCTAAGAGCACCAAAGCCCTCGCGCTTTCCCAACTCATTACTGATCTTCCTTCCCTTCTCCCGGCCAAACCAATCTCCGATGAGTTACCCGACAATCACCTGTTCACTATCTCGTCCGATGACCCATGGTACGGGGATATCTTGTTATACCTACGCACGCAGAATTTCAGACCCAAAGTTACACGAAATGGACGCCGTCGCATCCGCCACCAGGCCTCTCGATATCTCCTCTTAGGCGATGTCCTCTACCGGCGCGGGGTTGACACAATTCTTCGTCATTGCCTTACCCACGAGGAAGCTGAACACGTCCTTAATGACTGTCATAGCGGCGCCTGCGGAGGACATTTCTCAGGGATGGCCACCGCCCAAAAGGTCGTCCGCGCCGGATACTTCTGGCCCACACTTTTCACCGACTGCATCACTGCGGTCAAACACTGCCATAACTGCCAACTTTTTGCCCCCAAGGCCCGGACACCTCCTGCTCCGTTACACCCCGTCGTCACCGTTGGTCCCTTTTGTAAGTGGGCCATAGACTTCATGGAATGTAGACCCCAGTCTGCCAACGGCCACAAATATATTGTTGTCGCTGTTGATTACTTCACCAAATGGGCGGAAGCCATGCCTACCTTCAATTGTACCGCTGACACTGCTGCCCGCTTCTTTTTCAACCATGTCATCGCCCGGTTCGGGGTTCCTAAGCAGTTAGTCTCTGACCATGGTTCACACTTCGAAGATGCCATCTGGCGTGAGTTATCCACCCTCCTTAAGTATGAGCACCAATTTTCCTCTGCTTACTACCCCCAAGGGAACGGCCAAGTAGAGGCCATCAATAAAATCCTTAAAACCATCCTCCAACGAACAGTTGACAAGCATAAGTCCAATTGGCACCACATGTTGTTCCCTGCTTTGTGGGCTTATCGCACCTCCACTAAGACCGCCACTGGTTTTACACCATTTCATTTAGTTCACGGTATAGAGTCTGTTCTTCCCATCGAGTGTCAGTGTCAGATCCCTGCCTTACAGATCGCCGTTGAGCTTCTCCCTGACACCACCCCCCTCGAGCAGCGTCTGCTGCACCTCGAACAAGCCGATGAAGACCGTCGGGCCACTCTCCAGAACATCGAAGCTGCCAAAAACCGCTCCAAAGCAGACTATGATAAACATGTTCACCCTCGAACTTTCCGCGAAGGGGACCTAGTCCTCGCCTACGACCAAGCCCATGACAAAACCGGTAAAGGGAAGTTTGAATCCATGTGGCAAGGCCCTTACGTCGTGCAGACCTACCTCGGCAAGGGGGCATACATCTTAGCTGACTCCGAAGGCCGTCCTTTGCGCAACCCTCGTAATGGGTTGTATCTTAAGCGTTTTTACCCATAAAACGAAACCCGCGGCCTCATTGGTTTGCGTTGTACAGTACTTTCTTTTTGTTTTCGTTTTCCGAACCGTTTCCACCACTGGAACCAGCACGACGCGACCGTCATGATGGTCACCTCGTTGCATTATTTTTACCCTGTCATTTTTTACCCATTTTTCAGACGCCACTAGTCGCCTCGGTTTGCGTGCCACATCGGCCGTTCTCCGTTTCTCACGTGTTTTATATCATCGGATTCATTTTTCCGAGCTGGTGATGATGCTTGAGATCATTTCTCGCCCTCACCTTCAAATTCTCTGGGCAGCTTTCAAAATGCCCCCGTCACCTCGGTTTGCGTGCCACATCGACCGTTACACGTTTTTGACATCCTTTATATCGCCGGATTCATTTTTCCGAGCTCGTGATGATGCTTGAGATCATTTCTCGCTCTCACTTGGTACAATTTCAACATTGTGTCCCAACACCTTGCTGCCTCGGTTTGCGTGCCACATCGGCTGCCATCGGATTGTTCCACATTTTTACATGAGCCATTCACTCCTGTCATACTGCAAATGTTTCGTTATTTTGCCACCATTTCATCTACCCCGCAAGGAGGTCCATCAGTGTTCCCACCTACCCTCGTTCTTGGTCATCATTACTAAACCTTGATTGAACACTTCCTCCTTGCCTGGCCATTCCTTTTGTTCGGTATAATTTTATCCCTTTTTCGGGCCGGACAAGTCCTTTACGAAAAAGGTACTTAGGGAGTTTCCGTTAAGCTCTTTTCTGACTCCTAAAAGAATGAAAAGATCGCCGAGCAATCTTGCTTCCTTTCATGCTCGCTAAAGTACCTGAAAGGGCGTCTACCTGGTATAAGTTTAACCCTTTTCCGGACCTGGTAGACTAATTACGAAAAAGGAATACTCTAGTCACACCGGCTAGAAGAGTTCTTCATTGCATCCTTTTATGCTTCTTTGGGCCTTGGAGACTAAATCTACGAAAAAGCAACCCCCTGGAGTTTTCTTACTTGCTTTCAGACTCTCTAAAATTGAAAGCAACCATGAGCACGAATTGTCCTGGGCTCGTAAAATCCACACGACAGTACCATTTTATACACACTTCTTCTAGTTCATTAACCCATGAAGAAGTCTCCTCCCGTGCCTCCTGGCACTATGATCGATCATCTCGGCAGCACCCCCAATCAGGTCGCCTTTGTTCAGAGTATTCTGCAGTCTCCTGCCATTATACCACAGCTTGAGTCTCCCTCAGCCCAGTAACTTTCCCAGATCCAATACAGCTATGATCCCTTTCCCCTCAGTCAGTTTCATATGCTGCCGAAACCAGAGATTCTGGGTTCGATCCCCAGCGGAGTCGCCAAAACTGTAGCTAGGGTTTTACCCCTAGCTTGTGCCAATGAGCACCTACTAAGGAGAATGGACTCCTTAGTAGCAGTTCAGTATATTAAACTAATTAAGCTAAAACAACAATTAAATTACTTTTAAAATATTGCATGAGACATAAATGAAAGATGTAAAAAATGGTTTTATATTAATGTTACCTTGAGTGTCAAGGTTGATGAAGCCCTTTGCAGTGTCCAAGAGGATGCTCCAAGCTTCAGAATGCTCCTTTCTCCTTCTCCAATGTTGGGGATGGGCCAAAGGTGGCTCTCAAGGTGAAAATAGTTCAAAGGTGAACTAGGGTTTCGAGAGAGATTTTGGCAGAGTAAGGGTGCTTGTGATTGTGGATATGGAATAAGGGATCTCCATCACCTATTTATAGTTTTTTGGTGGTGGAGTGCTGACCCATGGTTTTAGGAAACACATGGTTTTAGGCAGCTGTATAGGGTTTTTTCCTCCTTTTCCTCATTATTTTATATTTTTATTCCCTTTTTAGGGGATTTTTGCTATTTTTAGAGGAAAAAGGGAGTTTTTTAGCCTTTTTTAGGCTATTTTGATGGTTTTGTGGCCTTTTGGAGGCATTTTAGGCCTTTTGGAGGCTTTTTAATGGGATTTTTGGGGTTTTTAAAGGAAATATGGTAGGAAAATGGACAAATGAGCCATATAATGTGGTAAATGAGCTAGTGAGCACTTTTTGGGTGTTAACAGTTTTTTGGAAACTCTTGCATCAATTCTTGTCTAGCCTCTGTAGAATGATTTCCCCCCAAAACATAGTTGTTGTAATCAAAACATTTTGATTCTTCAAATGCATCTCTAACAGGAACATATTTTGGGTCAACAAGAACTAGGTAGTCAACCACATGTGCATAGGGATTGTGCCTCATCAATGCTTTCAAGTTATGAATATGCAAGAGATGTGGTTTCCTAATTTGATACTTCTCTTGGCCTTTTGTGTGTCTATAAAGTTGCTTTACATTTAAATCAAATTTATTCCCATTTTGAACCAACTTATCCTTCCGTAATCGATCTCGAATACAATTTTTTGTTGTCTTAACAACACTATCATCTAGATCACCATCTAAAGTGATGATTTCCAAACGGTCCCCTGAGTTCTCACTATGACTTTCAACATTGGATTGAACATCTTCTCTCCTCCTTTTATGTCTTGAAGCAGTTGTATCTAAAAGTACAACTTGTTGATCATGAATGGAAACATCCTCATCCATAGGTATTTTAGAAGAGTGTCTCTTTCTCTTACCAACATAAGTAACATTGTCATCACCAACAATTAGTCGATCATGTTCAGTTGGGTGAGATATCCTTTTGAATGTAACATTCCTAGGTACTTCATTTGATTGTTCGATGCCTTTTCCTTTCTGTGCTTGTACTTCTTCAAGAACATTTTGCACTCATTTTTCCTTTGGTGTTGCTCCATTCTTTGGTGCTTCTCCCTTATGAAGAGGGGCATTAATGACATCCATAAGATTTTCTTCTGTAGAATAAATTCCATTCATAATATGGGAAAGTGGCATAGCAAAATCCTGCGAAATAAAAACATTATTGTATTAAATATATTACATGGTCATATAATTCAAAGTATAAGAAATTCATAAATATATAAAAATATAGAAACTTACACTCTTGCACTCACTATTGTGCACGACTTCTGCACAAAATTATGTGAAAATTTCTTCGATCTTATAGTTTGAAACCTTCAAAGAATATCAGATTTTGACAAAGGTTTTAGCTTGTTTCACTAGTTCATAAACAAAGTCTTTACCCGGCTCCAAACAAATATCTCGCAACAATCCCAATAAGTGATAATCATTTTTAAGATATGCAAATCCAACACAATATAAGTGAATACTTTCTGAGTTGCCTTGATATTTCTCTTTCAGAAACCAAGAATAGTCAAGTTCCTCTTCAGTTGGTGCGTGTTTCCATTCTCTAACATTCTTGGCTTTTAAATCATCACTGGGTACAACTTCATCATGTGCAACATTGTTATGGCTCAACTATTTTTTTTATGACTTCATCGACGATATCGCTCCACATTGTTAAATTTTCAGAATTTACTTCAATATGATCTAGGATCTTAACTGAGAGA
This sequence comes from Larix kaempferi, assembly GCA_027924585.1. Classification (NCBI taxonomy): domain Eukaryota; kingdom Viridiplantae; phylum Streptophyta; class Pinopsida; order Pinales; family Pinaceae; genus Larix; species Larix kaempferi. The sequence goes on from BSBM01000727.1 coordinate 4,925,741, forward strand.
ACAACATGTACAAGAAATATACAACATATCAATCATGAACACAATAATGCAAGCACACAAGAGACACGGAGTTTACTTGGGGAATATCATAAAGGTGAAAAACCCCAATAACTTCCTCAGAGATAGATAGAGCAATGATACAACCAGAATACAAGAGATATTCTTCTCCTAGCAGCAGAGCCTCCTCCTCATAAGTGCACCACTTTCTGAATGAGAGAAGTGTGTGAATGAATGATCAAATAGAGATCTCCCGATCTCTATTTATACTTGTTCTGTCCTTCCCAATAAACTAATGAGGCCTGCATGTCTAGCTTAACCCATGGTTAACTTAATCCGGGCCGACCCCACACTTGATGGTCTAATAACCCTTTGACCCACATGGCCGACCCCCAATAGGGTGGTCTAATAACCCTTCGACCCACATGACTTATACAGGTTCGACCCCAACAAGGTGGTCTAATAACCCAATAAGTTACGACACTTACAATATAAATGACGACACTTCCGTATAGAGGAATAATAACATCTCTATAGGAATACAAACACTTCCGTATAGAGGAATAATTCCATCTCTATAGGAGTACAAAATACATATATGAAATACATGGGTGAAATATATTCCGAATTTACATATACATCAACACTCCCTCTTAACTAGGAAGGTATTTCTCGACACAGGTTTGCTAGCACAAGTCTTCTTCTCTGGATCATCATCAGCGAATAATCATCCTCAAATCATCGTCATCGTCACTGTTGCTGCTATCTCAATCAATCTCTGAATCTATTCGTCATAGGAAGTTCTACAGAGCCAGTCCTTTTTCATACTGGATGTAGGCCCACCACCTACAGGTCTTCATCGTCACTGGCCATACTATGGAATTCTCAGGACTTATTACGTGTGTCACAAAACCTTAAAAGAGTCTCTTGACTAGCAAGAACCCTAAAGAGCATCTGAGGCCTTTTTCATCCTGTCTAGATCTCCAGGACTTATTACATGTGACCCCACCAAAAAACCTCGAAAGAGCATCCCAAGACTGATTACGAGCACAAGGCTCAACCTATCGGATCTCCTAGGGCACAAATTACATGTGGTCATGGAAAAACCTTGAAAAAGCATCCCGGGACTGATTACGAGCACACGGCTCAACCTATCGGACCTCCCAGGGCACAGATTACATGCCATAGGACAAAACCTCGAAAGAGCATTTGCCAGATATCCCAGGGTACAAATTACATGCCATAGGTAAAACCTCGAAAGACTATCTGCAAATCTCCCAGGGCACAAATTATATGTCCTCCTAAGCAAAACCTCGATATGTTGATATGTCATCCCTGATACATATCAACATACATGATCTACCTGATAATATAATGTATCCACCTGATACATATACAGATACATGGTCCAAGCATCCAACACAATGCATATACAAAATACATACAAATGATCCAACCAATCATATCCAACATCCAACATGATACGTACATATAAATGATCCAACTGATCATATCCAGCATCCAACATGATGCGTACATACATATAAATTATCCAACTGATCATATCCAGCATCAAACATGATGCGTACATACATATACATATAAATGATCCAACTGATCATATCCAACATCATCCTGATGCATATACTGAGCAGTAACTGAAGCATCGTCCTGATGCTTATCATCCAACGCTTACATCCACAGCCATGTGAAGGATCCTCCTTCCAACATGCTTGGAATGGCTTCAGCAAATGTGTCCATCACTTCTTCCTCGAAGTGTCGTCGATTTGAAGAACACCAAGCCTCTCCCTGAAGTACTCAAACTTCACCCTGGCTAGTGGCTTCGTCGGTACATCTGCAATCTGCTCATCCGTCACAACATACAAGAGCTTTACTACTCCTCTCTACACCATATCCATGATATAGTGATATTTGATCTCTATGTATTTCGACCTGTCATGAAACACTAGGTTCTCAGACAACTTCACACAACTCTGGTTATCACAGAAGATACCAGTAGCATCCAACAGGAGATCAAATAACTCAGACAGTAGCTTCCAAAGCCATACTACCTCACAACTAGCTGAACAGGCTGCAACATACTCTGCCTCAGCTGTACTCAGTGCTATGCAGGACTGCTTCCTGCTAAACCAAGAGATCACACCTGATCCCATATTGAAGCAGCACCCAGATGTGCTCTTCCTATCTGCAGCACTGCCTACCCAATCTGAATCAACATAACCCTGCAGGTTAAACTTTTGATTCGCATCATAGTTAAGCCCATAGTCAACTGTACCCTTCAGGTACCTCAGAATATGCTTTACAGCAACCAGGTGAACACTCCTCGGATCCGTTAGGAACTAGCTCAATGTGTTCACCGCAAAGAAAATATCTGGTCTCGTATTCTTCAGGTACATCAAGGACCCAATCATTTGACGATACATAGAGACATCAACCAGCTCAGATGGAGCATCACACAGAAGCTTCAGGTTCGATGCCATAGGTGTGGCCATAGCCTTGCAGTCCATCATCCTGAACCTCTTTAGGATCTCTACTGCATACTTCCCTTGTCCAAGGAAGATTCCATCTGCACTCTGCCACACCTCCATGCCAAAAACAAATAGTGCATCATCCCCAAGTTCTTCATCTCGAACTCGACAGCAAGCTTCCGCTGCATGTTGGCAATCAATCTATCCTCACCTGTTACAAACAAGTCATCCACATACAATAGTAGTATCACTGGATTTCCTTCCTCAACCTTGTAGTAAAGGTTGGAATCCTCTTTACTCGTGGTAAAGCCCAAACTAGATAGAAAGATGTCTATCCTACCATACCAAGTTCTGCACATATATGACTCCCTGTCATGTGTCTCAGAACCAAGTGGCTTCTCCACATACACTTCTTCTTCAACTACACCATTCAAGAAGGCTGTCTTGAAATCCATCTGGTGTATCTTCCACTTCATCACTGCAGCCAGAGCAAGTACGGATCTAATGGAAGTGTATCTGGCTACAGGAGCAAAAGTCTCTATGCTACCACCTGTAGCATGCTTGATCTTGTAGATCCTCTTGGAAGTCACTACAAACTACCCTTTGGTACTGCATCCCAAACATCTTCATGATCGACTGGTTCTCCTCGATCATGGCATTCTTCCAAGATCCTGGGAACTTCAATATCTTCAATATTTTCAATAGATAACTTTGTTGCTGAACAAATGTTGTAGTCCTTCTTTTGTAGGTGATGGTATACGATCTTTCCTACACAACAAGTTAAATTGCATGATTAGAAAACATCTCATAGTTTTTAGAACAAATTCTTACACACAAAGAAATATGTCATACAATCATGCAATTATCTTAGCCAATGCTTCAATACAACATTTATCCATATTCCGTAACTTTCTAGATGCCTTCCAATCTCTACCAGAACATTGTTAAGAGTGTGCACAACTCCTAACATGTCAGCAAAGAGGTTTCATTCTGGATAAGTAGCAATGGAATGTTGTACAGTGCCATAGGCCACTTACCCATGTATATTAGTAGTATAATGTTCATCAATGCAACTATTCTAATATGCATAATACACAACCTAATTCTAAGAACATAAGCATATACATCATTGAATAACATTATGTAAGAAATGGCAATTCAAATACTTATCTTTGTTTGGTTGCTGGGTGGACTCCCTTCGAATCTTTGCAACTCCATTCTAATGTGGATTGTGAGAAGTGGTCAACTCCCTATGAATATCTGCATCCTTGCAGAAACTACTGAAGTGTGCTCCTTTGCTTTCTTGCAGGAACAACTGGAGTGTGCTCCCTCTTGACCTTTGCTTCCTGGATTACATGTCCTTGAACTTATATCCATCCTTAATCACTATGCACGCTTATTAGTATCATCATTGTGTTACCCTTGAGGTCTCATACATAATCACACATTTATTAGTATAATCTTAATACTATCAAAACACAATAATCTTAAACATGTATAGTCATGATCATTCACAGATAATAAACATTAGTATTCAAGGTTTCATGGAAGTCTTCTTTTACTCATGCATATTATTATTTGATCGAAGGACTCTTCTGATTAGTTAAATCATTAATGCATAAACCCGTGATTACTCAAACCTATACCTTCATGATTCTTTTGGTTCTCTTCAGTGACTTGTGCTAGTAACCTGCATGTCTCATAAGTTAACCATTGTAGAACCAAGTTATACATACCTCGTAAGTAGATCTTCTATATGATCCATGATAATGGATGAATATTTGTCTTCATGTCACCATGATCATATGTTCTTGAAGTAGAACATGATTTGTCTTTCTTGGTGTACCTTTTTATGTTAGTGAACAACATAAACCCCATACAACATCACAATGCATTAGTACAATCATAAGTGTCAAAACCTTAATCAATGAATATTTTCTATTAAGGTGATATGACAAGTCTAGTAATTAATCAAGATTGTACTGTAATGATATGATGACAAACATATCATAAAATTAACCATGAATATAATTCAAAACATACATGTAAGCCATACCTGTCAAGATTGTTTGTAATCTTCTTATGGAAGGCCTTAGCCTCATCTCCCTCTGAGACAGGAACTTCTTCACTTATGTAGGTGACCAATCTATCTTCTTCTAGGATTAATCCAATCCACTTGATTTGCAAGAATTGGACCTAGAGCTAGATTAGGGTTTGTCAGAAAAACCCCAAAAATTCAAAATTTGAATTTCAAACTTTCGAAAGGATAAAATTATGCGCCTTGATAAGCTGATCAAGCTGGTATATTCAGCATTTGAAAACTGTAAAGTTTCACTCCTCAATTTTGCCTTTGAAACTTCCAGATTCACTGGACGTGACCCCGAACTAGGGTTTGATGAAGCCCACTCTTCTACCCAATGAAAAGGTTTGATCCAAATCTCTAAGTTTCTAATTTTCTGAGGAGCTTCCAGCTGTGGTCACAGATTTCAAAAATTCTCATTTTTGCAGAAGCCCTAATTTTCCACTTTTCCCAATCAAAGTCCCGAACTAGGGTCTGATCAAGCTTGGTCTTCTGCCCAACCAAAAATTTTGATCTTGGTCTCTAAATTTCTATTTTGATGAATACCATTCAGCCGTAGTCTCTGATTACAAAAATTCCAAATTTCTCCGAAACCCTAAATTCCGGAAGCCATGAATGAAGGTGCTAAAAAATAATTATGTTTTGACAGAAATATGTACCTGATTGTTTCTAGTGTAACTCCAAACTTTTTGATCCACAGGGTCTGAAAAGTTTTTCTGTGGTAGCCTGACCTCTCATATTTCCATCCCGATAGGTCTGACCTCAATTGGATTCTCTGAGAGAGAGTTATGCCAAGTGTCGCAACGTGACCTGTTTATGGGATAAAACAAGACAGCGAACTTGTACGGCATGCCACATGTCACTGGTTAAACTTCGGCCTCTGAAAAGTTTCCTGAGATATTAAAGTCTGTGTAGTACCTGTCACGTTTTATGAAATTTCATTTCAAGCTTCCTAGCCCAAGTTATGACCTTTTTTCCAAGGTCACCTGTTTATGATTGAGATTTGGAAGAGGCAGAAACCCTATATTGTACAGATCATAAATCACAAAGTACAATGAATTAGAGATTTTCCTTTGGATACAAGGTACATGGGGATCTTAGCTTCGACCTGTAACAATTTCAGATCCGAAAACGTGGCCAAAATGGATTTATAGTGAAAGTACTACGATGACTGGTTTTTGCTATATCAAGCCCTAGCATCGTAAGTGCAACAAGTGTCATACATGCCATATCATGCCTTCTTTCAGGCTAGCTCTGATACCATGTTAAATTTTCAGAATTTACTTCAATCTGATCTAGGATCTTAATTGATAGAACAACATGTACAACAAATCTATAGCATATCAATCATGGACACAATAATGCAAGCACACAAGAGACACAGAGTTTACTTGGGGAAAACCATAAAGGTGAAAAACCCCAATAACTTCCTCAGAGATAGATAGAGCAATGATACAACCAGAATACAAGAGATAGTCTTCTCCTGGCAGCAGAGCCTCCTCCTCATAAGTGCGCCACTTTTCGAATGAGAGAAGTGTGTGAATGAATGATCAAATAGAGATCTCCCGATCTCTATTTATACTTGTTCTGTCCTGCCTAATAAACTATGGGGCCTACATGTCTAGCTTAACCCATGGTTAACTTAATCCAGGCCGACCCCACACTTGGTGGTCTAATAACCCTTTTACCCACATGGCCGAACCCCAATAGGGTGGTCTAATAACCCTTCGACCCACATGACTTATACAGGGCTGACCCCAACAAGGTGGTCTAATAACCCAATAAGTTACGACACTTACAATATAAATGACGACACTTCCATATAAAGGAATAATAACATCTCTATAGGAATACAAACACTTCCGTATAGAGGAATAATGCCATCTCTATAAGAGTACAAAATACATATATGAAATACATGGGTGAAATACATTCTGAAGTTACATATACATCAACACATATATGTTTACAGATAGCTTTGTTGATGTCATTTTCCCTCTAGTCAGAAACAAAACAACAAAAATTTAGTATATGTTTTAAAAAAATAGTTGCACTTAAAAAAATAGTTAACATATAGTTATACAAAGCATAACAATTTTTTAAATGTAGAGGGATCTTGAGAATTTTTTTTAAAATACATATCCCTTGGGTTATGCTATGGCCGCCCGTAGCATCCGTAGCATATCCCAAGGGCTCAACATTTGTTGGCTTAGCATATCCCAAGGGATATGCATTGGTGCCCCCGTGGCCAATGCATAGCCCTTGGGCTATGCTATGGCTATGCTATGGGAGCCCCTTAGCATATCCCAAGGGTTATGGCTTTCCCATGATGAATGCATAGCCCTTGGGATATGCTATGGGGTGAGGGATATGCAATCAGAACCCAAATGGAGTCCAATAGGATATGCATTGGGTGCCCATTGCCTAGCCCTCGGGCTATTTGTAGGGCATTTTGGGCACCCAAAGGGCTCCTGGGGGGAGGATTGAAGCTCCCCCCCGGTGCCAAAGGGGTCAGTCAAACCTGCTCCTTTGGAAGTAGGGAGGAGCTTCGTTCCTCCCCCTAGGAACCCTTTGGGAACACAATGCATAGCCCATGGGATATGCAATGGGCGTCACCCAAACAGACGCCCATTGCATAGCCCATGGGATATGGAATGGGCGCCCGTTTGGGCTATGCAATGGTGGCTAAGCAATGAGCTCATATGCCCTCAGGCCAAAATAAAATAAAATAAAGAAAGAAAAAAAATTACCCAGGTTTTATAGAGGGCATGCCGAAGCCCAAAGGAAAAAAATTTAGATTAAAACATAAAAAATTTAATTTAACTAACCTTGACAATGTTTGAAGTTGTTCGATGGTCTCCAAAGCCTTGTGGATCGTTGTTTGCAAATGGTGACTTTAGAAAACTAAACCGCATTAATATAGCATAAAATAAGTTATTTTTTACCATTTTATGAATGTGGAATTAAAAACTGTGTAATTAGATAATGCATCATTTCGAAATTTAGAGAAGAAGGCATTAAATGAAATTTGACTAGTGTTATGACTTTTGGTTTAAAAAATTAATGTAAATAACTAATATTGTATTAAAAAGTTTAGATAACATTGTTTAAATGTCATTTTATTAGTATTATTACAATTGTTATACGATAAATTAAATTAGTTTTAATAGTGTTATAATTGTGTTTGAAATGTGTGATTCATTTTGCAGAGAAATTTTGGAGGGAAACTTTTGAAGGGAAATATTTGAAGGGAAATTTTGGAGGGAAAATTTTGAAGGGAAATTTTGGAGGGAATGTTTGTGAGGGAAAATTCTGGAGGGAAACATTGGGAGGGAAAATTCCATTCTTTTATCTATAATATTGTTGGGGATTGATAGTTGCACCATTGTACTTTTGGTTAGGAGTGTGAGAAAATTTCATTCTCTTATACTTTTTAGTGAAAAGTCATGGACACGTCTGAATCAATATCAATGTCTGAAGATGTACATGAAGATTGTGGAAATTTTGATTTAAGTGGGGATTTCAAAGGCATCAATGATGATTTACCTTCAAGTGAAGATTTTAAAGGAATTAATGATGATGATGAAGAGCTTCCTCCATGTGGATATTTTAAAGACACTGAGGAAGATGATGAAAATTTTCCTCCAAGTGACGATTTTCAAGGTACCAATGATGATTTTACTCAAGGAAATGATTATCAAGGAATCAACAATGATTTTCCTCCAAGTGATGATTTTCAAGGCACTAACATTGATTTTAATTCAAGCCAATATTTTCCTCCTAGTGAGGATTTTCAAGGAACAAACGATGATTTCCTTCCAAGCCAATATTTTCCTCCAAGCAAGGATTTACAAGACATCAAACTTGATTTTCCTCCAAGCGAGGATTTTGATGGGATAGATAATAATTTTGGTGAGGATAAAGGCACTAATGATGGTGTAGATGATTTTACTTCAAGCGAGTATTTTAATGGCATTGATGATGATTTTCCTTCAAGCGAGGATTTTAATGGGATTGATAATGTTCCTCCCCCAAGAAGGTATTTTGATGGCACTGAAAATGATTTTCCTCCAAGCGAGGATTTTAATGGGACTGATAATTTTTCTCCTACAAGCAATTATTTTGATGGCACTGATGATGATTTTCCTTCATGTGAGGATTTTAATGGGACTAATACTGTTTCTCCTCCAAGCAAGAATTTTGATGGCACAGATGATGATTTTCATCCAAGCGAGGATTTTAATGGGACAAATGATGATTTTGGTTAGGAGAAAGGAAAAAACAATGTTGAAGATGGTTTTCCTCCCATCTAGTATTTTCATGGCTCTAATGATGATTTTCCTCCAAGTGAGGATTTTAATGGGACAAATGATGATTTTGGTGAGGATGAAGGCACCAATAATGGTGAAGATGATTTTCCTCCACGCGAGGATTATGATGGTAGCGAAGACGATTTTCCTCCAAACGGGGATTTTAATGGAAGCAATGACGATATTCCCCCAAGCGAGGATTTTAATGGGACGGATGATGAAGTTGGTGAGAATGAGGGCACTAATAATGGTGAAGATGAATTTCCTCCAAGCGAGGATTCTGATGGCACCGATGATGATTTTCCTCCAAGCGAGGATTTTGATGGCACTGATGATGATTTTCCTCCAAGTGAGGATTTTAAATGGACATGTGATGATTCTAGTGAGGATGAAGGCACCAATAATGATGAAGGTTATTTTCCTCCAAGCAAGGATTTTGATGGAATTGATGATGATTTCCCTCTAAGCGAGGATTTTAATGGGATAGATGATTTTGGGGAGGATGAACCCGCCAATGATGTTGATTTAACCTCAAGTGATAAACTTGATACTGATGCAGATAATCATTCTCCTACTAATTTTGGTGATGATAATCTCAATGAGAGGGATGTATTCCTCACATTGATGAGGATATTCATTCTAATGAGGATGATTTAATGGTTCATGAAATGCAAAGGAAAATTGTACCAATGAGCAAGAATAAGTGTAGGACTATGCCATTTTATATCAATCCAAACCATTCTAGTTATTCAAGGTCTAGGAAATATTTGCTTACAAGTCCCAATTCTATAACTGATTTGATTTCAAGTGAGTGTTGCCAAAATATTTGTCTGAAAAAAATACACTACAATTATGTCTTAGAGAAAAGATGAGCATATCTATCAATGAACAAAAATATGCAAAATTCATATTTGGTAGGGTGCATGATTTCTACAAAAGCGGGTTATGATTATCCCATTGGAAGTATTTTTCTTTGCAAAAGGGAATTCAAAAGAATCCACTCAATTGGCAATCTTAGACTATCAAGAATCCAGACAAGGCTAGAAAAAGGTCCTACATTTTATTCTAAAGAATATCATGCATGAGCTAGTGGGTCATTAACAAACATTGCAATGCCATGGATGCATGAATTCTTTTCTAAGCATGGAGAGAGTATGCCAGATAGAGAAACCATACACATTCCAGATAATTTCTCCAGGAAGGAAATCTACAAATTGTACAAGGCATTTGTTCAAGATGCAGAAGGAAATAACAATTTCATTAGATATGCATATTTTACAAGACTATGCAAAACAAATTTCAACAATGTTTGTATTCCTAAGAGGTCAAGTATGGGGGTTTGCAGTATATGTGCTTCTCTTAAACAAAGAAGGGATAAATCGAAATGGATATAGAGAGGTATGTCTCTAACAACTTTATGTTTTTGGAATAAATATCTATTACAAAAGCTCATCAATGTTTTGTTTTTATTTTATTTGTAGATTTTGTTGTTAAAGAACGTCAAGCACATCGCAATCAACAATTAGTTCAATGGAAAAAGTTATACAAACATTGAAATAAGTGTTATGATGAACAACATAAGTATATGGGTTTGATAATTGATAGCATGGATAAAAAATAAAAATAAAAACAACTAAAAAAGACTTTTTCCACATTTTGTTCATGTACCAAATAATTTAGAGGAAAATATTATTCATTTTCACTTGGTTGGTTCATGGTTTTTAATGGTCAAATGTCTCCAAAGGTTTACTTTACAGCTCCCAATATTCATAATGATGCAAATCTGGCCATTACCATAATTCACCATGTGCTAACTCATGGGTATGGTAACCTTCCTTGAGTTATATATCTGCAATTGGACAACACCAATCGAGAAAACAAAAATCAGATCATGTTTGGTTATCTGAACATGCTTGTTGAATTGGGAACTTTTCATAAGGTTAAAGTTGGTTTCCTTCTTGTTGGGCATACACATGACCATATTGATCAAATGTTTATCCATTTTGCGGTGACATTGGGGAGGAAGAATGCTGGGAGCCTGCCATCATTAACTAAAATTATTAGAAAAAACATACAGTCCAAATCCTATTGTACTAACATTGGAGGAAACTATTGACATGCGAAGATTTATTTTTGGATCGCATGGTGAAGAAAGGTGCATTGAGAAACTTAATGACATTAGCTTTCAAAATCAATTTTGTATAAAAAAATTGATGGGAAAACACTACTATGGGGTAAGAAGTACTCAACAAGTACAGAATGGGGGCCTACATCAGGTTTAGCATTTATTAAATTCATCACAGGTCGTCAAATGTATGCTTCAAAGTTATTGTTGTTGCAATCAGTTGTTGAGATTCAAAATTAATGCCAGCACAACAAAGATGTTGATTCTTCTCAATGCTTGGAAGAAATCAAAAAGTCTATCAAAGATACATATGACTATTTTGATGTTGTTGATTCTGTTTGGTGGGAGTCATTTTTCATGGAGAAAAATGACATAATTACAAACTCTACAAATGGAGATATTTTTTTGAAGACTCCATTTGGTTGGCCACAAAGTATGTCAAATGAAAATGAGGAGAGAAATGTTGAGCCTGAAGGCATTGAGCCTTCTCAACCAGAATAAATGGAAATGTACATTGGGTCTAGAAGATCATCTGCACGACATGAGACGATGGAAGACATTTACAGAGGCTTAGTACAAGATATTGAGGGTTGCATGATGACATTTTTGGCCATAGAAGATCCACGTGGTTATCCAGTCTGGATTGAAAATTTTATGAAGGTCAATAAATAAAATGAAGAATTTATATCTATTGAAGTACATTGGTATGCAACAGGCACACACCCATTTGATAGTGTGTACAAACTGGAGATGGTGATCAAGAAAAAAGTTTGCAAAAGGAGAAAAAGAAAGGGTCAAAATGTAAATCATTGCTGCATAGACATTTTGAAATTATAGGATGTTGACATACTAGTTTATGACTTCCAGCTGACAAGGAAAGGAACTCTTCGCTCCAAGACTATAGAGATTATCAAAAGATTGTTGGCACCAGAAATAGTTGCAACTTGGGAGTTTGCTAAACCAAAGCATAGATCTAGAAGGAATATGGCATATGAAATGTTGGGCGTACATGAATATTCAGATGGTGCACTCATTGATAGTAGAGAAGAATACGGGTCATCTACATCTTCATCCAGTCATTCATCTAAAGAAAATGTAGCTTCTAATGGTGTGTTAGAATCCATGTGTTGATTTGAATATTTGCACATTAAACATTTTGTTTGTTTTATTAATATGCCATTTTTTGTATGGCAACTCTAAAGGAGTGCTTGAATTTTGATATGAATTACTTCTACGTCTTATGGTTTAATATATGATTTTATGATGAATATCCTAATTTTTTGTATTTTATATGAAAAGAGTGGTCAAATTATTTCTTGAATAATTTGTGTTTAACTCAATGTAAGTTTTATATATTGTTACTAAGACATTAAATAAGCACAATTTTCAATTTTGATAAAATCATATAAAAATGCCATTTTTTGAAAAAGTGTGCTACCGGTAGCATTAGTTTTCAATTTAGAGCTTGATTTCAAGGTTTTTGCAAACAACAATAACAATTGTTTTGGTTCATTTCTATATATTTTTACCCCAAATCAAAAAGTGGTGCTACCGCTAGCACCACTTTTTTGATTCAGGGTTGTTTATTTGTGTTTTTTATGCAAAAATATAGGTTTTTATGGCTATAGTTCTTGTTTTGAGTATAAAGTTCTCGTCCAGTTGTATAACATGTTGAATTTGATTTATCCTTGAAGTTTGTTAGCACTGCTTCTCCTTGTACATCTGAATGGAAAACAAGAAATATCCATAGGGGTGATGTTGTAACATCCAGAAATCCCGAAACCACTTTATTGAATGACCGGTATGTATAAGGTTAACAATCATAAGTAATGTTTTTTATATTGTATCCATGAGGGATATCTGTAATAACTCGGGAGTACTCCTTTTTGGGAACAAGATTTGCAATGTTTGCACAATCACCCAAAATCACTTTATATTGCATAGTGTCGAGCCCATTCCAAATGTGATGACCAAGGGTGTCATCAAGTTCAACTTTTGCAATACGTTGTCTTCTTTGTCGTTCTATTTTGGATCTTTGAATATGAATTTTGAAATACTTTGGTACTGTATTCTTCTTTGAAATATTTGAAAACAAAATTATATCTATAAGTAATAAAATAGAAATGAATTCACTTAGAAATAAATAAAATAGAAAATATCATATATCATCATACCTTTTTGTATGCAACAAAATAATTTTTTAAGTTTTCCATGGAGATTGAATCTAGATAGTTGCATATGACATCATCCCAACTCTTCTCACCCAACATTATAACCATGTCCTCTTTTATTTTCATGTAAACCTTATGACTACATGACGTAAAAATAAATGGTGTTAACAATGAAATGTAATAATAACACAATGTTTATTTAATAAAAAATCGTAAACTCAAACAATAAACCTAAAAAAATAAAAACAACCTAGAAAGTTACTTTTCAAAATCATTGCACATTTCCTCCATGGATAATTCACCTAACTTTACACGTGACAGTATTGTAGATATAAGTGTTTCATCCTTCACACCTTGCAATGATCTCCAAGGTTTTATAGCCATATCTTATGGCAAATTCTTGACATCGAGGCCTCCTTAACTACTGCTCCATGCAACTGCTTTATTTTTTTTTACCTTCTGATTTTTTACGCCAATATTCTCCCACATGCTAAATATGTCATCAATCAAATCCCATATGGGTCTCGTTCTAAATGCCAACTGAAAATAGTTATTTACAGCTCTGAATGCATCACTTCCTTTTAAACGTTTTTGTTTCACATTGTCCTCTTTAATAGGGATACCTATTTCCATACAATATTGTTTCTGGAAATATGCATCAACTTTCGATCTATCCCCACCACATATTTGTTCAAATTCATTGTGGATAAATATAACCCTTTGAATGAATATAATGGAAATCCTATAGTCACTATCTATGTTGTGATACCATGACAATAGTTTTGCTTCCACATTTGTTAAACCATCGTAAATAATGCATTTCACTATTTGAAAAATAAGGTTTTTGGTAAACTCTTGCATCAATTCTCTTCTAGCCTCCACAGAATGATTTCCCCCAAAAACATAGTAGTTGTATTCAAAACATTTTGATTATTCAAATGCATCTTTAACAGGAACATCTTTTGGTTCAACAAGAACTGGGTAGTCAACCACATGTGCATAGGTATTGTGCCTCATCAATGCTTCCAAGTTATGAACATGAAAGCAATGTGGTTTCCTAATTTGATACTTCTCTTGGCCTCATGTGTGTCTATAAAGTTGATTTACATTTAAATCAAATGTATTCCCATTGTTAACCAACTTATCCCTCCGCAATCGATCTCGAATAGCATTTTGTGTTGTCTTAACAACACCATCATCTAAATCACCACCTGGAGTAATGATTTCCAAACTGTCCCTCGAGTTCTCCCTATGATTTTCAACATTGGATTGAACATCTTCTCTCCTCCTTTTATGTCTTGAAGCAGTTGTATCTAAAAGAACAACTTATTGATCATGAATGGAAACATCCTCATCTATAGGTATTCCAAGCGAGGATTGTAAAGGGGTAGGTGGGATATATAATAATTTTGGTGAGGATGATTTTACAAGACAACAAACTTGATTTTCCTCCAAGTGAGGATTTTGATGGGATATATAATAATTTTGGTGAGGATGAAGGCACTAATGATGGTGTAGATTATTTTCCTTCAACCGAGGATTTTAATGGCACTGATGATGATTTTCCTCCAAGCGAGGATTTTAATGGGATTGGTAATGTTCATCTCCCAAGCAAGAATTTTCATGGCACTAACGGTGATTTTCCTCCAAGCAAGGATTTTAATGGGACTAATAATGTTTCTCCTACAAGCAAGGATTTTGATGGCAGTGATGATGATTTTCCTTCAAGCGAGGATTTTAATGGGACTAATAATGTTTCTCCTCCAAGCAAGGATTTTGATGGCACAAATGATGATTTTCCTCCAAGCGACGATTTTAATGGGACAGATGATGATTTTGGTGAGGGTAAAGGAAAAAACAATGTTGAAGATGGTTTTCCTCCCATCCAGCATTTTGATGGCTCTAATGATGATTTTTCTCCAAGTGAGGATTTTAATGGGACTGATTTTGGTGAGGATGAAGGAACCAATAATGGTGAAGATGGTTTTCCTCCAATTGAGAATTATGATGGCAGCGATGACGATTTTCCTCCAAGTGAGGATTTTAATGGCAGCAATGATGATATTCCTCCAAGCGAGGATTTTAATAAGATGGATGATGAATTTGGTGAGGATGAGGGCACTAATAATGGTGAATATGAATTTCCTCCGAGCAAGGATTTTGATGGCACCGATGATGATTTTCCTCCAAGCGAGGATTTTGATGGCACTGATGATGAATTTATTCCAAGTGAGGATTTTAAAGGGGTAGGTGATGATTATAGTGAGGATGAAGGAACCAATAATAATGAAGTTTATTTTCCTCCAAGCAAGGATTTTGATGGCATTGATGATGATTTCCCTCCATGCGAGGATTTTAATGGGATAGATGATGATTTTGGTGATGATGAACCTGCCAATGATGTTGATTTAACCTCAGGTGATAAACTTGATACTGATGCGGATAATCATTCTCCTACTAATTTTGGTGATGATAATATCAATTAGAGGGATGATATTCCTCACATTGATGAGGATATTCATTCTAATGAGGATGATTTAATGGTTCATGAAACGCAAAGGAAAATTGTACTAATGAGCAAGATTAAGTGTAGGACTAGGCCATGTTATATCAATCTAAAAATTCTAGTTATGCAAGGTCTAGGAAACATTTTCTCATAAGTCCCATTTCTATTACTGATTTGATTTCAAGTGAGTGTTGCCAAAAAAATTGTCTGAAACTAATACACTACAATTATGCCTTATAGAAAAGGTGAGCAGATCTATCAATGAACAAAAATATGCAAAATTCATATTTGGTAGGGTGCATGATTTCTACAAAGGAAGGTTATATGATTATCACATTGGAAGTATTTTTCTTTGCAGAAGGGCATTCAAAGAATCCACTGAATTGGTGATATTAGACTATCAAGAATCCAGACAAGGCTAGAAAATGATCATACATTTTATTCTAAAGAATATCGTGCACGAGCTACTGGGCCGATAACAAACATTGCAATGTCATGGATGCATGACCTCTTTTCTAAGCATGGAGAGAGTATGCTAGATAGAGAAACCATACACATTCCAAATAATTTATCAAGGCAGGAAATCTATAACTTGTACAAGGCATTTGTTCAAGATGTTGAAGGAAATAACAATTTCATTAGATATGCATATTTTACAAGACTATGGAAAACAGAGTTCAACAACGTTTGTACTCCTAAGAGGTCAAGGATGGGGGTTTGCAGTATATGTGCTTCTCTTAAACAAATAAGGGATAAATAAGAAGGTATAGAGAGAGGTATGTCTCTAACAACTTTATTTTTATGGAATAAATATCTATTATGAAATCTCATCAATGTTTTGTTTTTATTTTATTTGTAGATTATGTAGTTAAAGAACTTCAAGCACATCGCAATCAACAATCAGTTGAACAGAAAAATTTATGCAAACATCACAAGAAGTGTTATGATGAACCACATAAGTATATGGGTTTGATAATTGATTGCATGGATAAGAAAAAAACACTTTTTCCACATTTTGTTCGTGTACCAAAGAATTTAGAGGAAAATTTTATTCAGTTTCACTTGGTTGGTTGTATGGTTTTTAATGGTCAAATGTATCCAAGGGTTTACTTTACAACTCCCAATATTCATAATGATTCAAATCTTACCATTACCATAATTCACCATGTGCTGACTCATTGGTATGGTAATATTCCTTGAGTTCTATATCTGCAATTGGACAATATCAACCAGGAAAACAAAAATAAGACCGTATTTGGTTATCTGAACATGCTTGTTGAATTGGGATTTTTTCAAAAGGTTAAAGTTGGTTTCCGTCTTGTTTGGAATACACCTGACGATATTGATCAAATTTTTATCCGTTTTGCAGTGACATTGGGGAGGAAGAATGTTGGGAGCCTGCCGTCATTAACTAAAATTATTAGAAAAACATATAGTCCAGAGCCTGTTGTACTAACATTGGAGGAAACTATTGACATGCGGAGATTTATTTTGGGATCGCATGGTGAAGAAAGTTGCATTGAGAAACTTAATGACATTAGCTTTCAACATCAATTTCGTATAAAAAAATATTGATGGGAAAACACTACTATGGGGTAAGAAGTACTCAACAAGTGCAGAATGGGGACCTACATCAGGTTTAGCATTTCTGAAATTCATCCCAAGTCGTCAAATGTATGCTTCAAAGTTATCGTTGTTGTAATCAACTGTTGAGATTCAAAATTCACATCGACACAGTAGAGATGTTGATTCTTCTCAATGCTTGGAAGAAATCAAAAAGTATATCAAAGATACATATGACTATTTTGATGTTGTTGATTATGTTTGGTGGGAGTCATTTTTCATGGAGCAAGATGACATAATTACAAACTATACAAATGGAGATATTTTTTTGAAGACTCCATTTAGTCGGCCACAAAGTATGTCAAATGAAAATGAGGAGATAAATGTTGAGCCTGAAGGTGTTGAGCCTTCTCAACTAGAAGAAAGGGAAATGTACATTGTGTCTAGAAGATGAGTTGCACGACGTGAGGCGATGGAAGACCTTTACAAAGGCTTAGTACAAGATATTAAGGAGGTTTGCATGATTGCAATTTTGGCCACAAAAGATCCATGTGGTTATCCATTCTGGATTGAAAAAGTTATGAAGGTAAAAAATGAAGAAGTTATATCTATTGAAGTACATTGGTATGCAACAGGCACACACCCATTTGATAGTGTGTACAAGCCGAAGATGGTGATCAAGAAAAAGTTTGCAAAAGGAGAAAACTAAAGGGTCAAAATGTAAATCATCATCGCGTAGACATTTTGAAATTAGAGGATGTTGGCATACTAGTTTATGACTTCCAGTTAATAAGGAAAGGAACTCTTCGCTCCAAGACTATAGAGATTATCAAAAGATTGTTGGCACCAGAAATAGTTGCAACATCGGAGTTTGCTAAACCAAGGCATAGATATAGAAGGAATATGGCATATGAAATGTTGGATGTACATGAAGATTTAGATGGTGCACTCATTGATAGTAGAGAAGAACACTGGCCATCTACATCTTCATCCAGTCATATGAATAAAATGTAGCTTCTGATAGTGTGTCAGAATCCAATGTGTTGATTTGAATATTTGCACATGAAACATTTTGTCTTTTTTATTAATATGACATTGTTTGTATGGCAACTCTAAAGGAGTGCTTGAATTTTGATATGAATTACTTCTGCGTCTTATGTTTTAATATATGATTTTATGATGAATATCATAATTTTTTGTATTTTATATGAAAAGAGTGGTCAAATTATTTATTGAATAATTTTTGTTTAACTCAATGCAAGTTTTATATAGTGTTACTAAGACATTAAATAAGCACAATTTTCAATTATGATAAATCATATAAAAATGCCATTTTTTGAAAAAGTGTGCTACTGGTAACATTAGTTTTCAATTTAGAGCTTGATTTTAAGGTTTTTGCAAACAACAATAACAAATTTTTTGCTCATTTCTATATTTTTGACTGCAAATCAAAAAGTGGTGCTACCGGTAGCACCACGTTTTGATTCATGGTTGTTTTTTGGTGTTTTTTATGCAAAAATATGGGTTTTTATGGTTGGAGTTCTCGTTTTGACTATAAAGTTCTCGTCAAGTTGTATAACATGTTTATATGGAATTTAGTGGGGGGAAACCATTTTTGGGTTGACCTGTTTTGGGAACAAGATCAGAAGGATTGTTGACCTTGTCACATTCAAAGCATAATTAATTTTTTTATTGAATAATATCACAGGATCCAAAGGATAGCTGGCTTAGTTATTGCATCATAACAAGGTAGGAGATCTCAAGGATTGCTCACCTTGTCACATTCAAAGCATAATTACTTTTTTTAAATAATATCACAAGATCATTTAAATTTAAAAAAAAAAACTAGCGCAATTATTCATTATCAAAAGTGTTATTGTAGTTAAGAAGAATGGAACTTGAAACTTGCATTTAATGAATTCTCCCCTTTGTAGTACACCATAAATTAATGCCCATTATTTTCCACAGATGTATATTCAATAGATTAATAATTTGTTTTATGGACATACTAATGGATATTTTTAAATAGGATCAAAACAATATTATAAAAACATTTAATACTATTTATATTAATATTGATGACGATAATGGTAATTATATGATGATATTTATTAATGTACACTAAGACTAACTTTGATTTATTGGACCTTGAAAAAGGTAAGGAATCACTTGGTTTTCTTTATGATTTTATTTATGTGCTAGCAAGGTTTTAAAAGAGAAATATTCTTGGTTTAACCACACTTGTGATGAGTTAAAAGGTTAAGAAGGTTAGTATTCTAGGAAATGTTTGAAGTACAAACTAATGTGAGTGTAAGTGGCACATTCTAACATAAAGAAGGTTAGGAATATTAGTATTGTAGCAATTGTTTTAAAGTACAATCTAATGTGAGTGTAAGTGGAACATTCTAACATAAAGTGATTTCATCTTCAAACCTCTTAGTATCACAAAAGTGACAATTATTTCATCCCTCGACCTTTTAGAACTAAATCTATATTTAATATATAAAATACATAAATCGTATATGTTTATGTTGTATTATGAGTAAAGGACTTCACCTGCACTACCACTATTCCTAGCATTTTGATTAACAAGGTCTAGTCCTACCATTATCCTTTTAACTTGGATCCTCTCACATGTTCTTCTTGATACCTTACCTATGAAAGAGCTCTAACAACATCTTGTGACTGTTATCGCTAAACCAACCACTGTTATCCATCGCTGTAGCTATATGCATAGTGAAAAGAGGGTTGTTTGGAAGACACATGTTGTGCTGGCATGACTTTGGCTAGTATAGTCATCATCCTTCTTTATGCTAATGATATTGTTCTTATGGTGAGGAGTACCTTTGATCTTGACACACAAATAAAAACTACCAAGGATTTTTTCTATAGTATGGGTATGATAACAACTTGGAGTAAATGACTTCATACAAATATCTTAATATCATTCTTCATCACAATATTTTAAATAGAATTATAGCATTGAGAAAAGGATGAATGGAGGGAAAAAAATAATTCTTTGTACTTGAAAATAGTTTTAAATCAATAGAACTATGTCTTTGGCATAAGAAGGAACTCATCTTTAAGCCATTTGCCAGTCTCGTTATCTTGTATGTACCTAGAGAGATTGATGAAAGAGCAATCAACACATAGAGATTTTTGGAGCCTAGAAACGAATGGAAAAAATTATCATCACCATCCATGCATTTTGAGTGAAAGGTCCAGCTTGTTTGTGTTGTTTAGAGAAGAAAACGATGGAGAGAGGGTGAACAAATGTGTACCATCCATTCAACTTGCATATCCAATCGTAACATTTTATATGCATATATGTTTTTTCTATATGTATATATATATATATATATATAGTGTAAAAATATCACATTTTATATGTAATATGCCTTTTATTTATATGTATATATATAGTGGACTTTTTTAGGTTGTGTAGTTTTTCTAGATGATACACATAATTTTATCAAAAGCATTCCAAAGTTTGTAGGTGGGTTGACATTAAAAATTTATAGACACTGATTGCGTTTGTCTCTTGTATGAGACACATGACTTTGTCAAAAGCATGCCAAAGTTTGTAGGTAGGTTGACATTGAAAAGTTACCGAAAATGACGAAAGAAATAGAAACAAATAGGGGTATTAAAAAAAATCACTAAGTTGCAATTAGATTGAAGCACAATTTTGTAACCATTCCAAGCATTCTCCTTGAATATGAAAACCTAGAAACCCCACAGCATAGTGAGGAAATCCATGCTTATGGGCCCTTGCAGGAAGTTGAGGTACCTTTTAAATGCAATCATGCTTTCACGAAACGTGCCAAATTTTAGTAAAACGAAAAACGCACGCGCGTTTCTTTGAACTAGGCATGGGCGGGCATGAGCCTGCCATGTCACTTAACACGCAGGATAGGAAACCATAACGCGCGAGCTTTATGGTGATACATAATGCACATGTATCACTATAACTCTCGTGCGTTATGGTTAACATATTAAAAGCCAAAAAGCAGGCCGCATCCGCGTCCACTGTTCATTGTTTGAATTAACAAAAATGTTCGAGCGATCAAAGCTTCCAACGTCAACGTGGAGAAGTGGAGGGAGGGTGAATTCGAAGAGAAAGGAGGATTGAAAATGTATGCATCCAAACATTCATTGTTGCCTCATTTCATCAATAAAAATAAAAAAATTATATTTCCCTAAATTAAAAATCCATGTAAATGAAAATTCCAAAACTAAAAATTTTCAAAAGCGTTATTTAACATATGGCAATTCCTCCATACTATAAATCCCCTTAATCAATTTTGCATCCACCTAAGAAATAATGGATTTGAATCCCAACACCATCTTTTCCTCAATATTTTTTCCACATCTATTGCAAATTGGAAAAGAAAAGCCATCCACCATTTGGCTAGGAGGAGGAACTATGGACTATAACCTAGGCTTTCTTTCTAGACTTGACTCAACCAAACCCTATGGTTTTTTCCCACACATTATTTTACCCTAAAAATTTCCAACCAATGATTGTGAATCCAACCCAATGGTATGATGGATTTTACATCATTCCCCAAAAACCAAGGGACTAGGTTCCCCTCCTTAGCAGACACACCGCTTACATTGTTGCTAAGATGAACTACCATATATTTTTTGACCTCCTTCACCACCAAGACACTCAATCGATAGATTTGGGTCTTCATACCTAGAAACCGATAAGATATTTACTTCAAGCAACAAGCATAGATCAACCCTCACATTCAAAATCTTGCCCCTTCATAATGAAGCAGAGGACTTCACCACCAAATCTTCCTCATCATACACTAGATTCTGAGCAAGGAAAGAGCCACGAACATGAAATGAATTAGATACAAAGGAGAAATTTCTGAAGGTAGAGGATTACGAATAACATCTTCTCCAATACCTCGGCTCTAGTAAGGTGTACATAAAGTGATTTTAAGGCCCCCATTGTCTCGATCCTTCAGTATTAATTGAATTAAGAGCTCTCTAACATCGATCATTAATTTTTACATGTAGTTGATCCTAACCTTCCACTTTGGTTTACATGTAGTTGTTATTATAGTATATTGAGATGATATTTATGTTTGTAATGTATATTCGTTCCACATTTGTTCTTGCACAAAGTTTTTTCATTTTTCATTTTTGAGAGATGTCATTATAGCACATGTATATGTTTCTAATGATTTGCTTTTTTTATTTTTTTGATTGCAGTGACCACCATGGATGCACATTCAGACATCCAAAGAGAAATTGAGAGGATCAGAGACATTAGAGCCTCAATAAAAATTGTTGATGATAGGCACTGTATGCTTGCATCCAATTTGTATGCAATGATAGAGACCTTTAGTATGTCAAATGGTGCACTATAAGATATTGCTACATACAGAGAGAGAAAGAGGCAACAATATGTTGATAGAATTAGCTACAAGGAAGTTAAGAAGTATGCAAGTGTGTCTACGAAGGTTCTAGCTAGGAACACTAGCCATAAGTCCTCAGTTGAGGATTTTGCAAAGTTGACCCCTATGTGCAAAAATTGCACAGTCCCTTACTGAGCAAAACCCTAGTTTCCAAAATGGACCTAAAAGATGACACCAAAGCCATGGGACCGGAGGAGAGGGGAACTCCTAACATTATCTTGATGTCCTGAATCCAATGGATTCGACGATTTTTCGATCCGAGCAAAGAACACCATTCTATGGCCTGTTTAAACTCACACCCCAAAGGCTTTCAGGGACACCTACAGATGGCTATACAGGAGAAAATCCAAAAAAATAATAATGAGCATGGGGATAGTGATAATGAGCATGGAGATGGTGATGGTGATAGTGATAATGAAAATGGGCATGAGGATGCAGATATTATGGTTTACTTAGATGGGAGAAAAAAAAAACAAATCCATGACGAAACTTGTGCAATTTATCAAGTTGTACCAAGTCTCTGAAATTTATCAATCTATCAAGATATCAATGTCTGGCTAGGATTTCTAGGCCCATTTAAAATCGAGAGAAAATGTGTTTGACCTCTATGATTGAATGGGGAGGATGGCCCTACTGAAATGTATGTAATGCAACTAATGACATGTCCTTTCAATGCTCAATTTTCATTTCGTGCCTCCAATTTCATTTAGGTCAAGTGTCTCAAGGAGAGATGGAAAATTCATCCTTGGGAATAATAACCAAACCAAGAAACAAAATTGAATGTTGTAATTTTAGGAAATGTGTTTGGTAGAGACCAACATGAGTGCATTGTCCATAAACTCTCATGCAAAATTTTTATGAATTTGACCTTTTAATGCAAAATATTATTTGCCTCTTAATGAGAAAAACCCTAGTTGGATACGGGTTCCAATAAGATGTTTTTTACTCAACATATGGGTACTCATTCCTTGGCCATGATCATGGAAGGGAAAAAATAGACTTAGGTCCTTGACCATGCTTAGAGGAGGGAACCAACAACCTTAGGCCCTAAAGATAACTTTTTAGGCTCAACCTTAATGAATGTGTCAATGGACCTCCACATAGGACAATGAATGCATTGTGGGGACTTAGCCATCATCAAGTGATGAAACAAGTGATTTATGATAATATTAAATTTTCTAAAGCTTAAGGGCATGGGAAAATTCCTTTAACTAGAAAATGAGAACTTTGTAGGGGGTATTTAACATCTAACTGGGATACAAGTGCCATAGTAGGTTTTTTGCACTATAAATAAGTGTTGAGGAATAAACATGGTTGGGGGGACAATGGATTTAATTCCAAACTTAACATTCTTGAGCTCAAACACCATGATAGAATCCCTCTCCAAGGATTATTTGGAATTCCAGTTGAATATGGATACCATGATCAAGTATTGGGCGTATCAGATAAGTATCAAGTCCTTAACTCTACTTAGGGGAGGGAAACAAGAGAATCAAGTATTAAACCTTCCTTCTCATTTGAAAGAACCATTTACGAGTCCCCAAAGAACCACATTAAACCTTTATAGGTTAATAATCACCTCCAAGGATGTTATTGCCACCATGACTAGGTTATTTGTGAACCAAGAATGGGTCTCGAGGTGTACCAATTGTAAGTAAGGAAAACAAGGGGCACATTCCCTAAGTGACAATTCTTAGGCTCAATTCCCATGAAAAATATCTAGAATCCACAAAACATTCTCATTCTTGGGGATTCTTTAATGGGTATTAGGTCTTCAGTAGCATGGATGGGTATTGAGCCCTTTACAATAGTTGATATGGAAACAATAGCCTATCATGCTAAACCTTGCTTCTTAGGATCAAGCACCATGTACAATCCCTTGAACCACATGTGTCTATTAATTATCACTTGCGAGGGTGATATGGGTACCATGAATACATTACTTGTGAACCAAGAGTGGGTATCTAGGTCTACCAAGGTTAAGGGAGGACAACAAGGGTTTTGTTTCCTATATGTTACTTGTCAAATTCAATATCCATGAAACACACTTAGAATCAATACAATCTTTGTCAAAGGTGCATTAAGGGGTTGAAAATACAAATTATGGTTTCTTGGACTCTTGTGCATATTTGTAGCACAATGGTTTAGATACAAGTGGATGCACATGAATATATGAAGTTTTTTTGGCATGCATATATTAGGATTAGGTTGCTATTGTTTTTTTTGGCATGCATATATATTAGGATTATGACTATGTTTTTTTGCATGGTTCCTAGGTTTCTATTGTTATGGATTCGATTGCTAAGGTTATATTTGTGTTTCTAGGGTAGACTAGATTTCTAAGGCTAGATTAGGTTTCTATGTTTGTGGTTTGGGTTTCTAGGTTTCTAAATTAGGTATCTAACGGTTATATTTGTGTGGATGATGGATGAGAATATTATGGTAAATAAGGGGATGGTGATGGTGACAACATGGGTAGGAAGAGCACGGTGGTGATGTTCATGGTGGCATGGTGATGTCGACAACAACCATGGGGATAGTGATAATGAGCATGGAGATGGTGATGGTGATAGTGAGCATGAAAATGGGCATGAGGATGCAGATATTATGGTTTACCTAGATGGAAGAAAAAAACAAAGAAAACAAATCCATGACAAAACTTGTGCAATTTATCAAGTTGTACCAAGTCTATGCAATTTATCAATCTATCAAGCTATCAATGTCTGGCTGCAATAGTCAAAATATTAATGTCAATACTCAATGAGACCACGAAACAAAATAATAGCATACATGTACACCACATACCTATAACATAGTACACAATAAAACATGCAAGCCACTTACCAGATTACCTACCTATGGTCATTCGACTAGACCATCAGGATCACCTCGAATACCAAGGGTTTCCTTTAACCTCTCATGCTCGTAGTAAGGCAATAAGTATCGTTCCTTTGATGAGTTCTTCCTTGGAATTTTTTGCAGCTGAAGGTTTGTGCCAATAACTAAGTTTGTATAATGGTATACAATCTCACCTGGTCTATAATATTCATATGTATACCCTTTTCTATTTGCTGAGTGGGAAACCTGGTTCAAATATTCTCCTTTTATAACCATCGATCCAATTGGAAAATAATTGGACTCAGATTCCCGTAATGAGACATTTAGGGTTTTCTTCCCCTCTAAGCAGCGTTCCAGCCAATAGTCGGTGCGCCATGCATTGCATCTCGGGGAAACCACTGCGTATATGTTCCCTGGAGAAAATATAGTGCCAACGTTTCAGTCAACTAATTAGACACAACTAGTTGTCAAAAATATAAAAAATATACACATCTAATTAGACACAACTAGTTGTCAAAAATATAAAAAATATTAATCGAACCTGGTTGTACGAGATATGATATGTGGTCATAGTTTGGTGAAATACTTGATTGGTCCTCCTCCAACTGGGATAATTTTGTATCTATCCATGGACCAATGGGGAGTGATACACGGTGCCAGCTATCAACCCAATCCGTGGATTCACATTCGTCCCATTCACCACTACTACATGGAGAACAAAAACATGAGAGTTTCATTGTCCACATTTCAAGTATAGCATTGTCCGATGTTCTAACTGAATGAAATGCACGAGTTCCTTGGATAGTCTTGCACTCATATAACTTTGATCGATCTACATCCACCACCTCCCAAAAATATCTATGTACATGTGCTTTCCTGGTTGAGTAATCTTCCTACCTTCTTGCTCCATCCCCCACGACTGAAGCACACCATTCAATGATGGTTTTTTCATCTCGGATAAGTGATACATTTGTGAACTTCATTTCTTTCCTGCATAAAGTAGTTTTGATGCATGCACCTGCTCCATCATATTCACCTTTTTTGTGTCCAGTCTCAAAATAGTTCCAAATATGTGGCACATTGTGCCTTTTGTAGAGCATACACAACGATTGGAAGACAGGGTCATTTTTTAATTTCCCTGCACAACCATCAAACCAAATACAATGTTGTTCCATGTGTATATTGTTATCCTTCAAGTGATTGTAGAACATTTGAAAGTTGTGTTGTACAAAATCCAAGTCATGACACCTATCATCACTTATGTATAAGTGATACTCCTTCAATATAACCTTGTTGTCTTCAGTACTATCTACCCCATGTCTATAGGTGATATGGACCATTATGATGACCTGGTCTGAGTGATAGTATTGACTCTGAATCTCATTTTGCGATTGAAGAGTGTAGTTTTCAGCAAAATCGACCATTGACAGGATAGTTCCAATAGGAAATGTATCCCTGCACGTTATAAACTGCTCATCTTGCCAACGAGCCACATGTACATGCTTTACATATATTGTTGTGTCTTTTCAAATAATTCCTCCATGAAGTCGCAAACCCATACCTGGTAGATCAACAATAAATACATATATCAATAGATTGTTACATATGAAATTGCAATCTGAAGAAAAAATAGTATTCAATAACTCATTACCAACCTGAGAAGTGACCAATTGTATTTTTTTCTTTCCTTCCCTCCATCAATATCATACGTGACATATTTGAATGACTGCAAGTTCACCTCCATCCTCCCAAGTTCATGCTTATCAGTCACATGTATGCATTTTTCCAATAATGCCAATCCACCACACCCTGGGCATGTCCCATCTATGCAATCTTTTTGATAAAATGTGCAATCGTTTGGACTGCTACACAAAATGATATGAATAAAGTCCCTAGATGACATCGGCATTAATGTAGTTGAGCATTCTTGCACAAGAGTGTTATGCAATACACGAAAAATATATGTATATGAGTCATAATAGTAACCATACTCAATGTGGTATCGACAACAACATGTCATTACGAATTGTGTTTATCTTAGCATACCATGGTTTGCATTTTTCAAAGGATCTTTGGCCCAAGTTAAGTTCGCTACGTTCATTCCTAAATCTCTCATATAATTATGTTTGTGTCATATCAAGAAAATTTTTAATGTGTGGTTCATGATCCTTTGAACCCCTTCTCAATTTTAATACATATTTTTGGTTGGAAGAAGTTCTAGTGTTGTTATGACAAACATTTTGCACTAATCCCTTTACTGCATCAATGAGCTTCATATCAGAGCGTGGCAACTTGCCAATGAAGGCCCAAACCTATTTTTGACCGGTTTCAAGTTGTTCTCTTCTAACACAATACCTACAAAGTGTCTTCACATTCAAATTAATAATTTTGGAGGTAGGTTTAAGAAAATGAAGTGCCCTAGTGTTTTTGTTCACGATTGATTGTGAAAACACATGACAAGCCGCATTGTGATCCTTTGAGCGAGATTTCTTTCCAATTGTACTAAATGCATCTACTAAAATTTTAACAATATGAGAACTTGGTTCTAAATTGTTGGTCTTCTTTATCCTTAACATTCTTCTAACAACAGCCATAGACCTAGATTTTAACAATGATAAAAATAACTTTCACTTGTCCCCATCACATTTAGAATAAAAAAAGTTATCAAGTATTTGTCAAGTTTGATAAGCAATAGCATGTTTAGACAACGTACCTTCAAGTGAACTAATGAGAGTTTCACCAACTTGTATACATTTCAAAGTTCTTTGGTGTGTAGTTGCTAATGGAGGTAAGGGTGTTGGAACTGGAGCATGTACAACATCACCAGGACGCTCTGACGTTTCAATAGGACCCTATTGTATTTCATTCTCTTGTTGGTAGTTGGATGTGGGAAATTAGAATTTCTCTTGGACAGTCTTCATAACATTTGCGTCTTTCATTGTAAATCTTTCATTCAATGCTTCCCTAACTTCGTCGCTTGTATAACCACAACCCAACAAGTCATTCACTACCATAGTCTGAGGTTGACTTGATGTGGGAATTGAAACATCCCCCGATGAGCACCTATGTTTTACTTCTTGACTAGTGCCATGGGGTGCTTGTTCATCAAATGTTGTTAAAATTGAGGGCCCCTCTAGTGAATTTTTCCGTCATGGATGTGTAGGAATGACCGTGGCATCATCTAAGGTTGTAATTGGATGAGTTTCCATGGAATTCCTTCGATTCCACATGTCCAATCTTTTATTTTCTCTAACTTCTTCCATGGTTTCTTGAGGCTTCTCTTTCCTTGCCAATTTCCTTTTTCGATTGCATGAATTCCTCATGACCATAATGAGCAATACTAAGAAAATAGATTCTAGAGGTGTGCTCAACTATTCAAATATCCAAATTATTTCTCAATTGTGAATATAGGTTCTTCAAGCTTCCTCAATTGTGAATATAGTTACTTGCTCAATTGTGAATATAGATTCCTCAAGATTGCTCAAATGTGAAAGTAACTTCTACCTCACTTGTGAATATAGAAAATTCTTCATTTGTAAATATAGGTTCTTCAAGCTTTCTCAATAGTGAATGTATATTCTTATTCAATTGTGTTCATATAGATTCCTCAAGCTTGCTTGAAATTGTGAATGTAGAGTCCTCTTGAAGCTTGAAATTGTGAATGTAGATTCCTCTTGAAGCTTGAAATTGTGAATGTAGAATCCTATTGAAGCTTGCTAATTGTGAATGTAGAATCCTCAATTCCCAATGCTAACTGTAGAATCCTCTTCAAGCTTGTTGATTGTGAACATAGAATATCAAGCTTTCTCAATTGCCTTGATTGTTGATTTTGAACATAGAGTCTGAAGTTTTTTTGCAGCATTGCAGGGAGACAAAACGCAAACTTCGGGTATGAAATAGGCAGAGTATTAGGTTGAATTTTTGCATAGACAAAATGCACTAGCGCCATGGATACACAAAAATCGCTAGCGTTTCTTAAAAATATAACACGCACGTGTTTCTTCAATGTTAAAAAATTCCTAGGAAATTGATATGTTTGGTGCACGGCTAAATAACGTCTAGTGGCCAAAAACGCGCGAGCCATTCTTATCTAAAAACACACCAGCATTATGGTAATTTACACAATTTTCATTTTCATCAAAACTTTATTTAATAGTTTCTTCCCAATAAAATAAATTTCCTTTATTTCCCTAGATTTCTACTTATCTTGAAAGGTTTTGGGCTTCATGTTCTATGGGTTAGGAAGTTAAATAGGGATTTGGTGTTAGGGGCTTAGGGGTTAGAGACGGGGGGTGGTTAGTGGTAGGGAAAGGGGGAGTAGGAGAGAGAGAGGGGGGGGGGGGGTTAGTTAGGGGTAAGGGGATAGGAGGGGGGTTAGCAAGGGGTAGAGAGAGAGAGAGTGAGAGAGGGGGTTAGTAATGGTTAGGGGAGAGAGAGAGAGAGAGAGAGAGAGGGGGGGGTGTTAGTTGTAGGGAGTGAGAAAGAGAGATGGGAGGTGTGGTTAGAGGTAGGTGGAGGTGTAGGGAAGAGAGAGAGATTGAGAGAGGGGGTTAGTAAGGTATAGGGAAAGGAGGGGAGAGAGATAGAGAGGAGGGGGTTTAGGGATAGGGGGAGTACGATAGAGATAGAAAGAGTAGGATGGTTAGGTACGGGGGAGAGGTGAGGGGGAGAGAGAGAGAGGTGTAGAAGTAGGGAAGAGAGAGAGTGAGAGAGAGGGGTTTTGTAAGGGTTACGAGGAGGAGGGGATAGAGAGAGGGGGGTTAGGGGTATGGGGAGTAGGAGAAACAATAAGAGAGGGGAGGTGGTTAGGTGTGGGTGGGGTGGGGTGGGGTGGGGTGGGTTAAGGGGTTATAGAGAGATAGAGAGGGAGGAGGGTTTCAGGGGGTTAGAAGAGAGAGGGGTGGGGGATAGGGGTTGGTGGAGGAGTACAAAAGAGATAGAGAGAGGGGGTTAGTAAGGGCTATGTGTAGGAGGGAAGAGAGTGAGAGAGGGTTAGCAGTGACAGGATTAGGAGAGAGATAGAGAGAGGGGGGTTTAAGAGTGGTGGGGATTAGGGAGAGGGAGAGGAGGGGTTAGAGAGAGACATGGGGGGTAGCGAGGTGTTTTTAGGGGTTTTTAGATAGAGAGGGGTGGGGGTTATGAGTAGGTGGAATATGGGATTATGGGTGGGGGTTATGAGTAGGTGGAAAAGGTTTAGATGTTTCTAGGGTTAAGGGCTTAGGGATTTAGGGATTTGAGATTTTTAAGTAATATGGGTTAGACTATTTAGGGGTTAGAGGTGGACTAGGTATTAGGGGTTAGGGGTTGTGGGATTATAGATAAAGTGGCTAGGGTGTTTAGGGGTTAGCGGACTTAAGGGTTAATTGATTTAGTGCTCTAGGGTTAGCATGTTAGGGTTTTTGAGGTTAGGCATCAATGGTGAAGGGGTTAAAGGATTATAAGGGGTAAATTAGAGCTTAAAGAGACTAATGCACAAGCCCAAGCAAGAATTCCAAAGTTAAGAGAGGACCGATCAATCTAGAGGGAGAGAGCTCAAGCAAACATAGAGCTCTCATGCAAACAAAGACCACACATGCAAATGTAGAGCGCACAAGCAAATGCGGGGCACGCTAGCACAAGGGGGGTCGCACATGCAAGCGTAGTGTAGAGGTAAAGAATCATTTTACCTGTACAAGGTAAAATAGAGCTTCGAGGGCTAATGGTTAAAGGATTATAGGTAAAATATTAAAGGACTTAAGGGGTTTAGCATTTTGGGATTTAGGGGTAAGGGGATTAAGGACTATGGGATTAGGGGGTTAGGTTTTAAGAGGTTTGGAATTGAGGTATAAGTTGTTATAGTGTTAAAGGATCAGGGAATTAGAGGATAGGGACAATAGTGAAGGGAGATAAAGGGTTAATTAAGGGACTAGGGATTTAAGAAGTAATACCTTTATAAGTTAAGGGATTTAGTATCAACTATTATTGGGGTAAGGGATTATGTGTTAAGGGCTTAGGTGCTCAGGGATGTAGGGATTTAGGGGGTTTGGGACTTAGGACTTATGGGTTTAGGCCTTTAATTTCTCTCCCTTATCATTACTCTCCCCAAATCCTTAAATTTATGTCCCTTGCCCCCCCTCTCGTATCTCTTTTCTCTCTCTCACCCCATTTATCTCCATGCAACACTTAAGAACATAAATTTGTGAAGTTAATAACACACGCACGTTATGTATATACAAAACTCTAGAGCGTTATTATTCACATAATGCGTGCGTGTTATGTGAATAATAATGCTCGAGCATTTTGTATATACAAAACGCGCATGTGTTTCTTCTAACACCAAGCACGCCAACCAAAATATTTGAATTTAAATAGAACAAGCGTGCATTCTTGAGCACCTAATAACCCCCTCCTCCCATTCCTATGTGTCAGGCACAGTCTTATGTGGTTGGTTCGGACTTACCAAACCTGTGCTATGGAATTTACTAAACCATAGCTAATTAGACATTTCCACCATTTTTCTCAATATGCATGTTTTCACTGCTCTCTACAGCATGACATACATGACCATTATTAACGAAATTTTAGGCATAGATAGAATTTTTTATGCAGATTCCAAATATGTAATTTAAAAAAAAAATATATTGATATTTTCTATTTGTTTCTTAATTTTCTTGTGTCATCACTCCTTAAGTCAAAAAATATGTTAGTGTTTATTCCGTAACTTTTTCATTTAACAACTATTTAAAAAAAAAATTATATGTTGCACTAGTAGACACCGACCTCTACATGCTATAAAAATTTCAAGTCAAAATAACTGCATTAAGACCTTCAAAGGTTGCACCCACATTTGGCGTATCATTCTCAAGGTTTGATCACTTAAATAATTATAAAAAAAATTCCAAAATTAAACCTTTAATTTTGGAAAAATAGTGTTGCACTATTTCTATGGGTTCTATACATGTCTATCAATTTTTGTAGCCCGAAACCATCATTTAGGCAGTCAAAGGCTGCACCCACAAAAACATATACCTTATCATTTGCCAAAAAAAATAAAAAGTGACTGCTAGAAAAGATGAAATTTGACATAGTTATGTAAATTTTCAATACTTAAAACTTATATATTCGGAAACGTGACTCAATTTCCTACATTTAATCTTTTTTACTCGTTGCAAGATAGCTTGTGTGAGTATCTCAGAAAAACCAAGTAATTTGAGGGATGCCTGATTTTTCAGTTTTCTATTGCATCTAACACATCAAAAGTGACCCTCTTTAGCTTGCACATGCCCTTATATAAACTATGAATTTGTTTTCACAACAAATTCAAGTATGTTCCAAAAATGATTATTATGTTAATATACAAGAAAACATAATACAATGATAGACTACAAGTAAAAAAAACTCATTTCTCTCTAAAGGACAATAGGAATGCCCCTAGGTTGGATGGAACCCTTCCATCAAAATCTCTCTTATCTCTCCTAATGAAAGTGTGTTTGAATGTGAATGCTAAGAAAACAAGAATGGATTATTGGGTAGATCACTTGGCTAAAGTTTACTACAATGGCAAGCTTGATAAATAGATAGATAGATAGATACGTTTTCTTAAAAATTTGACAATGTTAAAAATATAAAGGATGAATAGTTCTAGCAATAATTAAATCAATTTTATTTTCCTATTTTCAATCATTTCACCCTCCAACAACAACCTATCCGCGTATTATTGCACCTTTTTGGGGCAATTGCTAGTAATAATATTGACAAACAACACCAATAATTTGATTTTGTAATACAATAATCTTGTTCCATATTTGGAAACATTGAGGTTTGTTCCTTCAAAGACTGATTTTGATCAATTCTTGAAGAAAAAGATAAATTGATGAATTATCTAACTAGCATAGATCCAGTAATGCAATGTTTATGGTTTTAATTTATCTAATTTCTGTAGTTATATATATATATATATATGTTGTCCTAAATTATTTAAATCTAATTTGAGCGGACATTTTATTTTTTATAATATTTTATTATTTTTTAAAAAGGACACATGTCAGTTCTAGGATGAGTGCAGAAGGAGTTACACATCCACCCCTACTAAACTATCCGGTAGAGCAATTTGTGCTTGTCTTTTATCTTACAACTTCAACCCGCCTATTAAAATTGCAATTTGGATTGCTCATGTAGTAATTTCAGCCATTTATGTAGTTTTAAAATCAGGCATTTAGTCTATAATAGGCAATTAAATTGGTGAAATTGCAAAATTACTGTTCGCATTTATTGTGTCTATGTGCACTGATTGAAAAAAAAAGAGGCACACGGTCGTGACATGGATATGGATACCTCTTTCTCTCTGTCATTCTCAATCTCCAATTCCACCCACTCATAGGACCAACACTTTCTTGTTCCCGAATCCCCAGTTCCCCACCCACTTGAGCGACAAATAGCATAAAAGTCATTGTACGACACGCACAAATCCAAATCCAAACTCGGGGGCATTAGGGACTTCTCAATCTAGCAGCGGCTATCGGGAGTAGTTTCCCCATCAAATTAAAAAAAATGGTACATTGATCTTATGGTTGGAATGAGATTTGATATTTACGGGAGTAGTACACAGAAAACAGAGAATAGAACCCAAAACTGACACAATATCTCATACTCAATCTCTTCCTACGGCGCTGGGGACACACTATTCTCAATCCCAAAACCAGAAATTCCCCATCCCACCAAACCATGTTAGTCTTATCATTCTTTCTCTTCACTCCTACCTACCATCATTGACACCAATACACATTGATTTCGATACAGCACTTGCATCTTTCTCTCCCTTTTTTTTCCCTATATATACCTCCAGCGTGTTTGAGTTTCCCATATCGAGCATTTGTTTCCCCTAAATCACTTTTGACTGATCTCAAGTAGTGAGTGGATTATTATAGCACCATGGACAAGGGAATGACGAGTCCAAATCAACAAGTTGAGATGAGAATTTTGGGAGCAAAGCAGTGCTCCAAAGTTAAGGAATTTAAATCTACCTCAATCTCCTCTCTCTCAATCACTCGTTAACATTAATCCCTTTCCATTAATCATTCATTATTTCTTGGCTAGATCCATTTCATTCAATTTCAAAGGAATCGCTCACATAATGCCTAAATAAAATGCATTGGGTTAATAATTAGTTCGTGGGTATGGTGAAACTGATGAATGTACGTTTATGGATACATATGCAGTGAAAGTAGGGACCAAGGCAACCGCAATTGCTTGTGTAGCAACCACCATCCCCATAGAGAGTCTTGTTATTGTTAATGCACCAATCAATCTGTACCAATTCAATTAAATTCATGTAAATAGGACTGGTTATTAACTACTAAGTTTGATTAATGTATAATGTGGCCTTAATCATCTGCAGATGTTGGGAGCAAGGGTTATTCCTTGGGAAAGGGCTGATCTCAACCATGCTGCATAGGTGCTCATCATCTCTACAAGTCAGTAATCATGCCATCCCCAAATGTTATATCAGGAGAAGTTTCTTATTTCTTCCCAATATCTCTCAATTTCTTTGCATTGTATTGAGTTGTTTTACTAGAAAGTTTTTAGTGCCATGCATAAATGCATGCTCTATTCAACGATTCTACAACTACTGAATTGCTTGATCACAGTGTTATTCTTGGAGTTACAATGATATATGTTTTAGTTATAAATCATTCTCACAAATCTCGTTGATTCAGCTAGTCACTCTCATTATAATTATATGATGAGTTGCATGTTGATGTTATGTTGTGTGTACTTTGATTGGAGACAGTCAGCAAATTAGCTTATTTCATTGTAGCAGATAAAACCATTGTGAAGGCTGCATGGAGAAAATCCTTCAGTGAGCAAATCAAAAATCATGCCGAGTACTCACCTTTCTGAAAGATAGCAAAGAAGCATGGAAATTATAAACTGCACAGATAAATTAGTGTCTCTCTATCTTTGTTTGATGGAAAAATATCCAATCAAGTATTTCTCTCGGTTTTCCAGAGAATGTATGTATAAATATAAACTTTCGTAGTCTCTATTTTACATTGTGTTTCAATTGTATGTATTATAAGTTCACGTTCATATGGAAAATTTTGCAGTCAAATGGCAACACCTAGTTAAATTAACCCTTTGGACTTGCAATTTTGAATCTATATAAACTCATAAAGAGATCTACAAAGGTGGGATCACAAATTGTTCTCTAGTTCCTAAGATGAGACGACGTACTTATTTGGGACATCTATATTCCACTCATCACTTATTTCAATCAATTAGCTAAGTAATCAATCTCAAATGGGTGATCAAGTATGATTGCATCAAGGATCAAAATTGACGACATGAATGATCAAATTTAACCAAGTCAAACTGTATTATGATATCTCGACTTTCATGCCTAATGTTCATGCGTTCAATTGTGTCTATACCAAAATTACAACTCACTTGACAAAGTTGATCATAAATAATTATTGTTCAAACTGCGCATGTGCTTTATTTAATTCTCCCACTTTCCAAATTGTATTCAAACTAGCCTCTGTAGAAATAGATTTGATTATCTTTTATGTATAATGTGGATGTAAAGTTCTCTATTCTCTGTATGGAGCTAAGTTTTCTATTTTTGATAAAATTTGCACATTACAATCAGTTGGCAGTGCCAAACAAAATGAACCTTTGAGTTCAAGGTTTGTTGTTGTTGCTAATCACCAGAATTGCATACAAGAAATGGATCAAGGTTTGTTATGGAAATCCAAGACCAATGGGAAGCAAAAAATTCAAGTGGGTTGTGATTTAATTACCAATAAGGTAGCATGTATAGTGTTAGCTATCAAAAGTCATATACAAATCTAATTTAATGTCAAACCTTCCCCTTCACAACTCTAATTGAATGCCAAACCTACCCTTTCATATATAATTGTAGATGGAAAAAGAATTATGTTGGCTCTATATATGTTCTTTAAGTTCAATGAGGTTGACCCAGGTTCTGCGTGGTTCAGGGAACCAACAAAACCCCTTTTCACCAACCCTTTTGGAAATAGTCTGCGAACAAACTAAGGTCTCACCCGAGGCGAAGTTATGGGGAGGTTGCGAAATCAGGTTTCCACAACCGGGTGATGTGCGCTTGACTTGAATGGTGGACAACGCGAAGCTTCTCCTCCTTCCCGGATACTGCTTTAAGCTATCACGCATCCAAGGACTGTGCGATGCAGGTGGGACACTTGATCAATAGGATAGCGCCACAGAGACCACGATTCCTCGTCGGTACTTAACCACTTTAATGGAATTTTCCTAGTGTAAGTTATGCATTCAATAACGTAATGGACTGCAAGCCTTGCTAACTTATACACTATAAAAACAACACTCTAACCGCACAATTCTGGTGCTGCGCGAAGGGAAGCGCACTATATAGACTTTGTTGTCGAAGTGTTTACCCGATTACCTTATGCATTCATTTGAATTAACATACTGGTGCATTCGACATTCATTCACACATGTTGTTACTTGACACATTATCCCCATCTTCTATCCTTATGGTGAATACATATAAAAGCAAGAACACATGCATTCATAAACCAGATCTGAACCATTCAAATAAGAAAATACACAGATATAAACGCATAATCAATCACATAACACATAATTTAACGTGGTTCACCCCCAGGATGGAAGCTACATCCACAGGAACTGTTGCTATATTAATTATGGGAAGGGTACAACAGTTCCAGTCTGTGCACTCAGCTGCAGACTCTCTTCTCTCTCGGTAGGTCACTATGCACACAGGTACAGAGCCTCTTACAATCAGTCTCTCAATAGAGATCAGTATTCAAGAATAACCAAAGAAGATTAACCCTTTCCCTTACAAAATTCCCCTTTATACAGAGATCATGCTCGTAGGTCACATCTATTACAATGCATAAGAAAAAATGCTAAGGTTACAAAATGGTGCGGTTACCCACCGACTCGACATGTCGCAGTCGACAGCTCCTTCACATGCTTCTGGTCGTTCTATTAGACCACTCGTAGCTTGCACACCCTTCTAACATCCGTAGTCTTCACAAAACGGTTATACTGCATCATGGCGTGTCGCTTTCCGCCCCTCTGGCCTACCTGTCACTGTCGGCCTCATGGCTTAGCTTCTAACTCTTTTCCTCCACTCTCTTGACAGGTCGCTTTCATCCTCCTTCACACTACTCCATACCCATTCCTGGGAATCCTGGAGTTTCTTTCCTAAATAGGTCACTTCCGTAGCTCGACCTTTCTTTACATTCTTTACCTAAAATAGGTGCCCTGCTGGCACTGCGCGGTGCTGCCGCTTCGCGGAGCTGCCACTTCACTGCGCGGTTTGTACCCTGTTGCTGCTGCGCTACGCTCAAATTCGCAGCTCCCCAAAACTATCTTGCCAAAACTGCCTTCATATGAGCTGCGTTGTAACTTTGCAACTCCAAAACTGTCTTGCACAAAAATTCCTTACTCGGGCTAGGCCCAACAAGCCCCTAACACTTACATGTGGCTCGTCCCCAAGCCACTTTCCACTTCTAGTTCCATGAGCTGCTCTTTCTCTTGTGGAGCTATCTTAGTAGCAAGCTCTTGATACGTTGTGCTCAACTTAGAAACTGTATCCGTGGCATCCCCTTCAGTTTCTTTGATGGTTTCCAACACATCCGGTGTTAAGTCATCCTAATTTTTCTCTTGTACTGGCACCTGCATGTTGCGGAGTTCCTATAGTTTTCCTTCTATCTGCTGCGTTAGTTCATGGGGTTCCTCTTGCAGGAGCTGTGACTTTTCTTTGGCTTCAACCTCATGTTCTCTTAACACTACAAGTTGTCTTTTTAATTATTTGACTTCTGGAAATCTGCGGAGTTTGTATTTTGGTAGCTGGGTCTTCATCTCCACGTTTAGAGCATCTAACACTGCCTGCTTTTCCTACAAATTGGTTTGGACCTGCAACAACTCAAGTTCCTCTTGCAGTGCAGTGAACACTCTCGTAGCTTCGTCCAACAAGCTTTGACACTTAGCCACTTAACTAGATATGCTTTCTGTGGCAGCTTTCGCTTATTCTACTCTGAGCTCTGCCTGATCTGGTCATGTCTTCGGTTGATTCTCTGCTTCTAAGGTGGAAATCTTTGCTTTATAGTCTATTTCCATGCCTGCCATTTCAGACTTAATATCACTAACTAACGATCCGATCTTCTTTATAGTATCTGCGAGCTCTGGCTACTCGTCGCACTCTGGGATATCTGCGCAGGATGAAGCGACAGTCTGTTGTATTCTTCTTTGCTACTCTTGTTCGCTTTCAAGTTCCTTAGCCCTCTTTTCACTTGCTTCCTGCAACTGTTTATAATTTGCTTGTAATTCGTCGGGTTGGTTCAAAATGACCATATCTCGGTCATGTATTTCCTCCAGAACCTGTAGGTGTAGATTATGTAGGCCCTCAAGGGGTAGCATCGTGATATCAATCTCCACATGCTCGATGCTCTGCGTGCTCAAAGCCAACTGATCGCATGGTAACATTATGCTTAGCGGGTCAATTTTGACGATGCGCGGTTTTGGTGCCAAGGTCAGGGATAAAGGTGTTTTCTTTGGTTGCGATCTGTCCCCTAACCTTCCTTTTGACTCTGATTCTCACGGAACGGCCAAGTCGCGTTGGACCTGCTCAAACTTCGCTGTTATGCCTTGCAACGTGGTGAGATTCTGTTGAAAACTTGCTTGAATTTCCTCATCCTTACCGTCTTTGAGGTTCAGCACATCTTCTAGATGCGTGGTGACCATGGACACGATCATCTCATAATCATCATCATGCAGCTTCGCGTCCGAATGGCCCTTTGAAGCTTTCTACTTCTTTTTTCTGGACTTTCTCTGGTATTGAGCTTCCGAGCTCCTTCCTTTTTCTTGATGGTGACTCTTCGACAATTGTTGTTGGAATTGGATTACTCTCTTTGGAGTCACTGTCGATGATCATAGGTCCTTCGACCTTCCATTCATCCATCCATTCCTTCGTAATGAGGTCGATATCCACTTCGTCCATGTGATAGTTCCCTTGGAACCATTCTAGGTTCTTTTTATGTGCCTTTGTTGAAATGTAGATAGAATGCATGTCAACATAAAAATTTAAAGTGCGAATATACTTAGCTATTACATCTTTGGAGATCTGCGGTGTGCAAACAATGACATCGCATAGTTGCTCGTAATATTTGTAGAAAAATTCATTCAACGCGTGCTGTCTTTCTGGCATCAAATTCACCTAGAGGTTTGCATACCTGGGTCCTCGACAATCATTGCTGGAAGAGGTGAGGCCAACATAGTGCCTTGGGTTCTTCCAACCTACAAAGACAATTAGTACCCTCGACAAACTATAATGGAACGCGGTGCCATTGACCCGAGTTTCGCGGACATCTTCCAAAAACTCATTCAATAAATATTGGCACCAATTAAATCTTCCACCCTGCGCTGCCTTCACCCTAAGGAGCACTGCATCGGCTGGTACTTTTGAAGGTCTGGCCTTCTGCAATATTTTCCCTGCTAGCAGTTGTACTACAAACCGCATAGCATCATCTTTTATATCATTCATGACGAACCGTATTTTTCCTTTGGGAATGCGGTGAGTTTCTTTCATCTGCGCGACAATCTCCTTATCCCTGGTTTTGTCGACAAAGAACTTCTTAGGGTCCTCTCCTCACTTGCTTTACCCTGTGATCCGATGGATCAGGTCGATGTTGAGGTCGACACTTCTGTCCAACCAAAGGTAGCCTTGGTGTGTGCCCGATATGAGTGTGCGCACCACCACATTAAGTTTTGGGATTCGGTTGAAGTGTGGAAGCCTCAATAGGTTTAACAGCCTTGATTCGACAACTTTAGACAGCCAGCTCTACGCAACCAACAATGGGTTGTTCTTGACGTCCATCTTCTGGCACATATATCTATCTGGCTAAAATTGTGGGTAATTTGGCTCGTCTGGATCCTTCTGCTGTTGCAGTATGTAGTAATCTTCGAACTTACAGTCCCAAGCTTACCTAGCATATTTGCTTCCAGTTTTACATGTTTGGATATGGGTGGAAGTGGTATCTCATAATTCGCGTTTTTGGAGAGATTTACCACTAGTGCATCTGCTGTGTGCGAAGAGATATACTCTGGCGTCAAGGCTAATGGAATCTCCTTATCCCCTAGTGAAACTTCTGGTAGCTTGGAGCCCATTACTTTCACCTTAAATTTCTCAATTATGGGTTCCTTACCCTTGCTTTGCATTTGTGTAGAGTGCCGTGGCAAACAGCGTGAGTCTTGTCCTTGTTCTCTAACAACCTTCTTAGCAGGTATTCTCATTAACCCTTCAAGCGCAGCTTGCTTAAACACCCTCACAACCTGCTCGACTGTGGACTCTTTCTCAATTGTAGAGCCATCAGACATTCACTAGACTGTTCTCTGCAGACTCACGGAATAATTGAGCATTCACTGGAAACGGATTGAACTAGGGTGTGCGGAAAATTTTCAAAGTTTCGGTAACGCCTGTGAGTCCAAACATAGTGGTATTTATAGGCACAGTTGAGCCTCGCCACTCCCATCAATGGCTAGAAAATCATTAAATGGCACGTCCGTTGGCCAAATACGCTGAGGATTTGGTTCCTTTCCTTAATTAACTCCTTCAGAATGGCTATTTTTGCATTAAATGCTCAAGCGATCATCGACAAAATCATTGTATAACGGCTAGTTTTCTGATCGAAATATTAATGGACAGTTTCTCAGAGTGTTGCGTCGAACCGCACAGCGGGTTGTTACTATCCCGACGCGGTTACTTCGCGGTGTCCTGTTTCTTTGTCCTGAACTTTGTATGTTTCCTGCTCTATTTGGTCTACGCAGCTACATTTTGGGCTTCGCAACTGCATGCTTTTTCTCTTCTTTTCATATTCTTTTGCTTCTTCTTCTTCTTCTTTTTTGTTTTCATGCGCAACTTCACTTCTCAACTAGTGTTGCATGGTTGATACATTCTTTTCATCAAACTTCGCCTATCGGACCAAAACTGTGTATAGACTCTTTTGAATTTCTAGTGCCCAATTTCAACTGTACTTGAAACTTAGAAAAGTCCTTGTCGTCTAGTCACTTAGGGTTTTGTGAAGTAGGAATATCCCTGTAGGGTTTTAGTCTACTTCCATTAACCAAACTTGGTAAGTTATCTCCAGCTAACGTGGCTAGCTGAATTGCGCCACCTCTAGTAACATGCATAACAGTATATGGCCCAAGCCAATGCATTTTAAATTTGCCAGGAAATTTGATAAACTTACTATCATATAAGAGGACAAGGTCACCTACCATAAAGGACTTGTTTTTGATATGGCGATCATGCCATGCTTTTTCTCTGTCTTCCTGCACTTGCTGATGAAATCCTGTAATGAGGCGATCTTCCTCCAATCCAACCAAGTGTAGAATCCTTTCTTCTATTGTTTGTTCATCATCCATGTCTGTGAATGCAGTGATCCTTAAGCTTGGTAAAATGTACTCCATAGGCATCACAACTTCATGTCCATAGACCAATCTGAAAGGTGTGTGTCCAGTCAACTTCTTGCAAGTTTTTCTATATGCCCATAAAACGGATGGAATGCACAGATCCCAATCATCTCTATTTGTATTGCATACTTTTGTCAGTGCATTCTCCAATACTTTTTTGAAAGCCTCAACAATTCCATTGGATTGAGGATGGTATGATGTACTCCTTTGATGATAAATCTGAAATTCTTCAGTTAGTGCTCCAATGGTTCTATTCAGAAAGTGAGTGCCTTGATCACTCATCAAAATCTTCGGGAATCCAAATCTGGTCAGGATGTTCTCAAAGATGAACTGCGTGGAAGTAGTTGCGCTACATTCCTTCATTGGTTTAGCTTCTTCCCATCTAGTGAGATAATCAGCCGAGGTGATAATGTATCTCGCACCAGATCTTTTTACAGGTGGCTTAATAGGTCCCACGAAATCAATGACCATTTTTCAAATGCTTGTAATGTCAAATATGGTTTTAATGGCATTTCATCTCTTTGCGATGGCTTTCTTGTCCTCTGGAAAACATCGTAACTCTGGCAATGTTCCTTTGAATCTTTATGAATTGTAGGCCACCATAGCCCTGCTCTTAATATGTTATGCGCAGTAGCTCTTCCTACGTAATGACCTCCAGAGACACCTGAGTGTGCCTTAGTCAAAATAAATGGTTTCTCATGCTCTAACACGCATCTTCATAGCACTTCATCTGGTCCCAAATTGTATAACTGGCCTACGATGATAGTGAAGTATGCGGCTTTGACTACCAATTGCTTCTTCTGCTGCATAGTGAACTCTATAGGTACCAATCCTGTAGTAAAAAAGTCTACAATATCTTTGTAATAATCATCGGCAACCTGTATGGAAAATAACTGCACGTCAGGAAGATTATCTTCAAGATTTGTGGTTTCTTCGCTTAACTTGATCCTTGAGAAATGGTCAGGTCCTAAGTTAAGTCTGTCTGGCTTAACAATGATTTCAAAATCATACTCCTGGAAGAGTAGTAACCATCTGCATATTCTTCCCCCTAACATTGTGTTGGTAGGCAGTTTGGTAAGGAAGAATCGCAGCATCGCCGATGCTGCGACACGTTAGAAGAGGTCGCGGAAGGAAGAAGGCTGCATTATTTGATGTATTTTTTGGAGTCGCTTGTACCGCAGAATGTGGGTTTTGGGGTCATTGGACCATATGAGATGTAATTTTGAGCTAATTCTACTGCAGTAGGCCAGTTTTTGGGTCATTTGGACCGTGTTAGTTAGATTTTGGGTCATTTGTCCAAGATTCGGTTAGGAATTTGTTAGTAAGTGGACAAGCATTGTAAAGGTGGAAGCCTATATATAGACAGAAAGTTGTAGGTCGTAGGATATCTTGGAGATATGTTTTTTGCATATGTTCTGAGATCAAGAGATATCGCTGAGATCTGGTTTTGCAGAGATGCTATATCAGGGTTTTTCGGAAGTAATATGACATGACGGAACTATTTGGTGAAATTCTCTCTGTACCTTTCGTGTTAATGCATGTTGTGTTGATCTCTTGCTGCAGTTAACCTCTTAATGTTATATTTGTTTTTGTTGCGATGAATGACTTTATTAAATAATGCTATGAATACAAATGATGTTAATCTTAAATTCGTAGATCTGTTTTGGATGGTGCAATAAGTAGAGTAATTGTTGCCGCAATCATCCTCCTTCCTTCGGTGGAAACATGGTTTCGTCCACTCTCCCTTGATCGCCTCAGGTGAGACCTCATCTGCTCTATAGGTGTTGCTGGGTAGGCTAAAACCTGTCTGGGCCAGTGCTGAGGGAGATCGCGGTGGGTTGGTGTCGACGGTGATGGGAACCCCTGTCGACTGGGTTTGAGTCAACAAATGGTTCTGTTGTCGGGACCGTGTGCGAAGTGAAAGGAGGATATGTTGTGGCTTCCGACGCAACCAGAGATACAAAGCTGGTTTGATCTGAGGTTGTAGGAATTTGCTGAAGAAGAAAGTTGGAGCACTCGACTGATGATAGATCAATG
Organism: Larix kaempferi; assembly: GCA_027924585.1. Lineage (NCBI taxonomy): Eukaryota > Viridiplantae > Streptophyta > Pinopsida > Pinales > Pinaceae > Larix > Larix kaempferi. The sequence continues at coordinate 4,969,765 of BSBM01000727.1, forward strand.
GGTGGGTAGATATATTCACGACAGTCCACACGAATGGTTTTTCTGTGAATTCCCAGTCCTTTTGTTCGAATGGTTGGAAAAGTTGACCTATCAGAAGAGGAACCACCAAGGCGGTGAGCCGACGACCTGGACCCCAGAGTTGATCCAAGAACTGCAGGAAGTTAATAATAAAGCATCGTGGGCTGTAGAAGTATGGCTTGATAGCATCTTGGAGGGGTATATTACTAAATTCACGGTCGATACGTAAAAGTCCTATAGAGAAGCCGAGAGATATTTTTTCTACGAACCCCGGGGAAGGTTCCTGCTGTCGCTCCAACTGTCCATTAAGATGCTTATTTGCGAAAAGGGTATATTGAAGATGCATATAGATCAGTAAGTAGCCTGGTGGGTGGAGGCTGTGGGTATCGCGATAGCAGGGGTGGCAGTGCATGGAATGATTAGGGGTGGATAGGTGTGGGTCACGATGAGACTGTGAGTGAAGCCGAGGAAGAGAGTGGTCTTACAAGGGGAGGAGCGAGGTTTCGACAGGAAAAGAGGCATAGGATAAGAGAAGGTCCTACTGTGATCAAACCGCAAGTTCACGAAGAAAGACCACACAGGACGAAGCGACCTCATAGTCCGGACAAGGACGCATAGGCTACGCCCAGGATAGAGGCAGGACCTAACCCCAGCAGCAACGTACCCACACCTCCGCTCACTATCTGCAACCAGTGAGAAACACCACTTCGACCCCACCAGGTCAACAAAACTTGATTGCTAGTAGTTCAGTACCTGCAGGATGGAAGCCCAAGATGGCGGGCAATGATGCTAATTTACCATTGTTCCATGGGAGTGGGACAAACAACCCAGAATAGTATTGGTTTTTGTGTGAAGCGGTCGGGACCGTAAAACAGATCACTGATGATGCCGCTAAGAAACGACAGTTAGTGACAACTCTGTGAGGTCGTGCATTAGATTGGTTTATGAAGTTTGTTCTAGCCCCTACAAGAGCCCCAGAGAAGTCACTAGATGAGATCCGGGATGGGTTGATTGCGGAATTCAGAAAGCCCAAGTCTGAGGCTCAATATATTACAAAATTGAAAGAAATTAAGCGGTACCCTAATGAGATGGTGTGGAATTTCGATCAGCGGTTCAAGACGCTGATGGCAAGGGTTAGTTTCGATATGAGTATTGTCCAACATAAAGAGAGGTTCATTGTGGCACTGCTACCACATATTCGGCTACCATTAATGCAACAAAACATCTCGACACCCAGTGAAGCTTTGGAGATTGCAATACGGTTGGAGGTGTCGTCGATTGGAGAAAATGCAGTTGGGATGTCGCAAATTCAGACGCAGCTGGCTAACTTGACCATAGAGCTGCAAGATTTGAAGAAGGGAAAGGAGCAGCGCAAAGAGGTATGGTGCACACAATGTCGAGGGGAAGGGCATACGAAGGACAATTGCCCCGACTTCTGCAACTACTTGGTTTCAAGAGCGCCAAACCTATTAAATGGTGTTGGCATGCCGTAGTGTCACGTTTGTCAAGTATTTGGGAACTGCCATGAAGAATGTCCATATATGCAGAAGATGGTCACTAAGATGATGAATCTATATTGCACTTTCTGCAAATCAGTGGGACATGATGACAAGGATTTCCGGGCATATGGGTTTCTTCATGAGAGAACGTATGACGTTTCTATCTAAAGGATGACCAGTGTGCCATACAACAACCACCACTACAGCAGCAGGTAGCCCAATCGCTACCTCAACCGTACGTACAGTTTGTATCGTAGCAACAACAACAGCAGTTTGCCGCAATATGCTCCAATGCAAATGGCTCCATGGAAGCCACACTACGTTCAGCAACCGCAGTATGCACAACAAGGGCAAGGCATGATGCAACAACAGTACAATCAACAACAATACCAACAGCAGGGTGGATTCTGTGGAGGATTCAGGGGTGGATGCAGTGGAGGATTTGGTTGCGGAGGAGGACGAGGATGTCGTAGACCTGTGCAGTGCTATCACTATGTGGTATGGGGACACTATCAGCGAGATTTCCCATTGTTGCAAACATAATGTACATTTTGCTTCATTGCATACCATACAGTAGAGAACTGCCCATAGTTGATTGCACGATGGCAGGCAAGGAATATTCTGCAATTGTAGAACTAGGCTCAACAGCCCATGCAGAATCAGGTGCAGCAATTGGTACAGCAATCAGTGTAGAACCAGAACCAGCGACCAATTCAGAATGCTAATCAAAATGTGAACCAGTCGGGGAATCCACCACTGAACCATAATTAATGTGCGAATGTTTCAACAATCTCAGTAGAGCCCAGGCCACATGATGCAGTTGTTGCGGTGATCACTCCGGGGGTGCAAAAATCAGAGAAGACACTTTACAACCACTAATCCTATTGGCCGGGCCGAAGAAGGTGTCATTTGACATTAATTCAAAGCGTGATACTTTCCAGCAGGCACGATGGGCATTGTACAAAGGCAAGATTATCGTCTATGACATGCCCCCTATCTTTGATGATACATCAGAAGCTGGTCCATCAGCACAATCTGGAACTTTGCAAAGATTCCTAGAAAGATGTTTGTTGTTGGCAAGGGATCCTGCTGTGCTTGCCGAGACTGAGGGGTTGTTGTAGCGATTTCCAAGGGGACGCCAGGAATCCATGGTGAATTCCTTACAATGGAGGAAGAATGGCAAGGAGATGCGGATGAATATTCAAATTGGAGACTACGATGTCGACTCAGTTATTCTAGATCTTGGTTCATATGTCAACATCTTAACCAAGCAGACATGGAAAAAAATGGGGAGGCCCCCATTGAGTTGGTCCCCTGTATAGCTCCGGTTAGCTAATCACACTAAAGTGATGCCGATTGGGAGAGTCCCCTGGCTAGTGGTGGACATTGAAGGCATGAAGACCTACGCTGACTTCGATGTCATTGAAGTGGTTGAAGGAGGAAGCTCTTATCCCGTGTTGCTAGGGATCGGATGGTCTAACGATAGTGGAGCGGTAATCAACTTCAAGCGACGAATAATGAATTTTGAAAATCACGATCTAAGAGTTATTGCCTCGTTGGATCTAGCTGAAGGACGTAGATACCTTGAACCAGTGAAAGATGAAGATCCCAGCGGATGGGACCATGCATTCAATATTTCAGAAGATTACATTTATACCACTGACAACAGTGAGCTTGGATGGCGCAGTGACAGCTCTGCGTCTTCCGACTCTGATGACACGCTAGAACACTGGCAAAACTGCTTGCACAAGGTGTCACTCCGTAAGTGTGGATTGATCGCGCAGTCGCTATGCTGTGTCGCGACTGAAACAGTCACACTCTCAATATATGAAGGCTTTCGGACTTGTCTAACTTTCTGATGGAGTTTGAGGAAAGAGTTTCAGAACCACAGTGATTGCTGGAATTAGACGAAGCACTGAAGGCTACTCCAGCACACTGGTGGGTGACACACAAGGCATTAATTGATGGATGGTCAAAATGCAGAAGATTGATGATGGTACGCTTCGGCGATACCGAGGTCTACCACGCAGGGAAGTATGATGGTTGGAACGATCCTAGCAACCTTTTGATGGAGTGTCAGGCATTATGGGCATCGTGACCAAGAGATGAGTGGGTCCACACATTTATCCATACTTTGGATGAAATGCCGCGGTCATGGCATACGCCCGCTGAATTACAGGGAGAAATCACTACTTGGTTGGAGTTAACCATCTATTTTACTCATACGTTCAGTTTTGCTGATTCCAATCCAGATGTCCATAATGCTCTGCAAATCATTTGCGATGTGGTGCTAAAGGTTGTTTCTGCAGCATACCTGGCAGATACACATACGCACGGCCAGATGCAATCAATTATGGAATGTTATAATATCACTGGTGGGCCTGAAGACGGTGATGATCTGCAAAATGTCAATATTTCGGAATCTGAAGGAAGTCACGATGTAGTACCGCCTGGTGTGCCAAGTGATCCGTTCAGTCAGCTCTTGAAGCTTCGCAAGATCAATATTGGGACGGAGGCCACTCCCAAGTTTATGAATGTTGGATATTATTGGGATAATGAGATGATGGGAAAGGTCACTGAGTTGTTGAACGAGTTCTAAGACCTTTTATTTACAAAGTTCTTCGAAATGAAAGGTATTTTGGGTGATCTAGGAGAAATGAAGATTCCCTTGAAACCATATGTGAAAACAATCAGGAAGCGACCATATCGACTCAATCCGCGACATAAGGAGAAGGTCAATGCAGAACTTGATCGCATGTTGGATGCTGGTATCATTGAACTGGTCGAAGAGTTAGAATGGATCAGTCCCATGGTGGTGCAGGACAAGAAGACTAGCGAGGTATGCATCTGTGTCGATCTGTGGAAGTTGAATGACGCCTGTGTGCATGACCCCTTTCCGATCCAGTTTACTGATGAAGTACTTGAGGGAGTAGGTGGCCAGGAGATGTATTCTTTCATGGATGGGTTCTCAGGCTATCATCAGATCTGTATTGCCAAAGAAGACCGCCACAAGACAAATTTTGTGATCGAATGGGGATGTTTTCAGTATACCGTGATGCCGTTTGGATTGAAGAATGCACCTGCTATATTTTCGTGGGTTGTTGTTGCTGCATTCAAGGATTTCATCCAGAAGTTCTTGTAGGTATACATGGATGATTGGACAGTTTATGGTTTGATCCGTGATCATCTAGCCAATCTGCAGTTGATGCTGGAACACTGTCGCCAACACCAGATATCGCTGAATTCGAAGAAGTGCATTTTTTGTGCCCCGTTTGGGATATTGTTGGGCCACATCGTATGCAAACAAGGGTTGTTGGTTGATCCAGCAAAGATTGCATTTATTTTGAGTTTGACACCGCCAACCACTGTGAAGCAGTTGAGGGCGACTTTAGGACATACTGGGTATTACCGCAAGTTCATCAGGGGATATGCAGCAATCAGCGGCCCTATGGAGAAGCTGTTAAAGAAAGATGCAGTATTTCAATGGAGCACTGAATGTCAGGATAGTTTCAAGCAGCTGAAGGCTAAGATGGCTTCAGCACCAATACTAGTATTCCCGGACTGGAGTAAAGAATTCCATGTCCATGTTGATGCATCGTCAATTGCACTTGATGTGGTGCTAGTGCAACCAGGAGAGGGGGATCTTGATCACCCTATTGCTTTCGCCAGTCAGAAGCTGTCATCTGCAGAAATAAACTACACCACTACCAAGCAGGAAGTATTGGCGATGGTCCATGTGCTACAGAAGTTTCGACACTACTTATTGGGTGACCATTTTAAAATGTTCACAGACCATTCAGCATTAAAGTACCTAGTCAATAAGCCTGTGTTGGGGGGGTAGATATGCCGATGGTTACTTCTCTTTCAAGAGTTTGACTTTGAATTAATTGTGAAGCCAGGGCGGTTGAACTCTGGTCCTGATCACTTATTGTGGATTGACACAGGAGAGGAGCCGACTAGTATTGAAGACAGGTTTCCCGATGCGCAACTATTTAGGGTTGAAGTAGCGGATGGCTATTTTGAACAAATCATTCAGTTTTTGGCAACAGGTACTGCACCAGAAGATCTCACCACTAGTCAGAAGAAGTAGTTGGTGGTTAAAGCTTCCAACTTCCAGCTCATCGCAGGAGAGTTATACAAGATGGGTGCAGATGAGGTATTACGATGGTGTGTCTTGCCACACGAGCAAGCGCAGATATTGGCAAAAGCACATGGAGGGCTGGCTGGAGGACACTACGGCGGTCAGGCGACTGCCAGGAAGGTGATTCGTGTGGGGCTCTGGTGGCCCATGCTCCATAATGATGCGACTGACTATGTGCAGTCCTGCGACGCCTGTCAAAGAACTAGGAAGCCATCCAGGAGGGATGAGATGCCGCTGATGCCTCAGTTAACACTACAGCTATTTGAAAAATGGGCAGTCGATTTTGTGGGACCAATCAATCCACTAGGTAAGCGCACTGGTGCCAGATACATCATCACTGCGAAAGACTATTTGATTAGGTGGGTGGAAGCTGCACCAGTTGTTGATTGTTCCGCAGCCACGACTGTGCAGTTTTTGTTTGATAACATTATCACTTGTTTTGGCTTCCCCAAGATATTGTTGAGTGATCAAGGTAGCCACTTTCTCAATCACACCATCAGCGCACTGATGTAGGAGCTGCAGATTCAACATAAGAAGAGTACGCCATATCATCCATAGGAAAATGGCACGGTGGAAAAGATTTCAATAAAATATTGGAACATGCGCTGACAAAGGTGTGCAATGCAAACTGCAACGAATGGGATCTCAAAATCCCAGCAGTATTGTGGGCCTATCGTACCACATGTAAAAGATTGACAGGTCAGACAGCATTCAAGCTGGTATATGGACAAGAAGCAATCATGCCCCTGGAGTACATTGTTCCAAGTCTGCGCATAGTAGCAATGACAGGAATGGATTCTACGGCAGCCTTAGAGGAACATCTAGCGCAGTTAGTCCAGCTGGAGGACGATCACTTTATAGTCGGTTTCCATCAGGGTGTGGCGAAGGATTACCAGAAGGATTGGCATGATTGCCACATTAAGAACAAATAGTTTCAACAGGGTTATTTGGTGTTGTTGTATGACAATAAGTTTATGAAACATCTAGGAAAATTGTAGATGCATTGGCTTGGTCCGTATCGCATCAATAGCATCACTTCAGGAGGAGCGGTACAATTGCAGTAGTTGGATGGCGCGATGCTCGCAAAGTTGATTAATTGTAGCAGGTTGAATCCCTATCAGTTGGGCTTGGAACAACGCGATTCCTAAGTCGCATTGGGAAAAAAAAAGGGTGTAGATTGATTGGTGGTAGGATGGCGCACCAATAGGAATAGAATGAGGAAGCAGAGAGGCTTATGCCGCAAGTTAGGAGCAGTCCGTGACAGGTGGCAGGGTCGTGACTGGGTCAAATCAGCAATAAATGCCAAAAGTTAAAACAGTTAATTAATGATGCTTGTTCAAATGATGGGAATTAATGGTGGATCCGACCGATCGGCTGACAAGATCGACGGTGGATTTGTGTCATTAATATAGGATTTTGGTTGAATTAATGCAGGATTTAGTGATGATTATCGCAGATTCAGCTAGAAGCTATAAAAATGGATAGAAGCTGGTTGGAAGGCACCGAGATTTTAGTTGTTAAGTGCCTGTACAGAGCTGACGAGTATTGTTATAAGCTTGGTGAGTGTAGTTGCGTGTTGGCCAAGGTTCAATTTCACTTACAAAGTGCTGTTAGGATGAAGAAGCTATCCGTTGTTAGCGCTGGGTAAGGTATTCCACGAGAGCTAGAAATGGTTGAGATTAGCAGTGAGGTTGAGTCTCCTTTCACTGGGATTGTAGTTGAGGAAGAAGTTGTATCTGCGAGAGACATCAATATTGAGGCAGAAGTCGTAAACATACCAGTGGGATCATCAGTCGCCGTCAAGAAGCGTCGAGGGGGTCAGCATTCTAAGTCCCTACAGAGCAAGAGGCAACTTAGATCATCCACCGGGGTGGTAGGAGAAGCTCAGGTGCAGGTTGGGAAGTCCAGTTGCCGCGTTGACGAATCTACCCCATGGGAGGGACTGTCGGCTGTTGACATCCCTGGGTATATCCCTCCCAGTCGGCTAGATGCAACCCCACGCAAGCTGAACCCGAAGCAGAAGTATGGTGTGAAGATGCCCACACTCCCTGCCGGAATGGAGTGCTTTGTTGATATTAGGCCTGCATTGATGCACCTCCTCTATGATGATCATGATATGGTGGCCCACCTAGACATTGCATCGGCCCCATATGTGCCCGGGTCACGCCTTATAGCGACGTCGATTGTACAGGACTGGGCACGAGGATTGAAATAGGTCGGCTTGCTAGGGCTCATTAACATGTCGCATTTCGGGCGAATGGCGGAAGTTAACGCGTGTGTGAAGTAGCTACTTGCTTGCTTCCATGGTGGTTCATTGTGGCTGGATAGAGAAATTCTGGTTACTGTTGATTTGATCTCCCACATTACCGGGTTGCCTAAAGATGGAGTCGACCTATCACAGTACTTCCAAGGAAAGGCGAACGACAAAAAGTGGGCAAGACAGTTGGTTAAGAAATATGGCTTGGATACGGATGGTCGTGGGTATCGCACTGACAATATCAATGATAAGGCGGTACTCACCGGCACCAAAATTTTATCCTACAAGGTGGTCAGGGGTGGTCGTCCTAACCAGTGCAACTCAGGGATTGTTGCATGTGTAGTACAATGCGTGGAGGGCATCCAAATGAACTAGTCCTTGTTTTTGTTGAATCAATTAGCAGAGGATGCTATGGCAGTTTAGGCCAGTAAGGGCTCGTTTATATATAGCTGGCTGCTGCTCTTGATTGCATTCATGGCTTGGAAGGATCCCGACACATACCAAGGCATGGATGTTGAGGCTTCCAAAGAACGACAAGGTGTGCGTTATCAGAACTTATGGTATGTATGGGAGCCAGAGCGACTCTGGGATTCCCAATTGCTATTCTGTCTCTATTAGGAGATGCTTTGTGATGCAGCGACAAAGGTACCGCGGATATCTGAAGACACTGCGGCAAGGTTTAAGCCGATCATGGAGTTTGTGGTTCAACCGCATGCTATTTATGTGCAGGCAAGGTGTGACCCTAGTCAACAATGGCTAGTGACCCCTTACAAAGTAACGATGGAAGCATTGGATTTCATCATGAATGATTGGCCACCAGAATGGCGTGAACCTGTGGTGTTGGCCGAGATTAAGGCTGGTGGGACGGAAAAGGGTCCAAAAGATTGTATATCAGCACAGGACCCACACAGCCATCATGATTCTGATCAAGAGTCAATTAAGACACCGACGAATGACGACAGTGACCGCGCCTTGGAAGAGCACAGAAGAAAAGGGCACCAGGACCCAGCGACAATCAGTGGGCTGCCCTTGCCGGCGGAAGCACACTTGGGTCGACTTATAAAATCAATCACTGATGCATCCACTGTAGCAGCTCAGAAGATGATAAGGGCGACAAATTAAGGATTCCATGCGCTCACTGCTGATGTGGATTCTGTGTATGACATGGTTTCACGAAGGGCACCAGAAGATGCTGTGGCACCACACGTTAGCACAATCAGCATCAAGCCATGGGTCAGGAATGTGGAGATTCCCCTGATTGTGATTGTGATTGAAGACGAGGCTGTGAATGCCTTGATGCAGTAGCTGAAGAAGGTGACCATTAATGTCAATGCATTGCCAGTGGAAGGGTTGAGCACTATGCAGGTAGCTACTAGCTGGGAGACAACAGACTGACTACGGGAGATCAGTGGCATGTGCATACGATTGCAGGAGAGCGAGGCCGATGTGAAACATGCCACTAAAGAATTGAACGACAGGGTTGCTTTAGCATGGCAGGCTATGGATGAGCTCGAAGAAGACATTAAGAAAGAACAGGCTGAGAAGGGTCGTGAAATTGAAGGACTAAAGAAGGAACACAATTTCCTTATTGCGGAGAAGGCCCATATGTGGGATCAAAGAGTGCGGGTCGAGACGGCTATTATTGAGGCATGTCAGGATGTGTAGGAGCCGGTTGAAGACGTGAATGTGATCCAACGGGTGCAGTGATTGGGGGCTACCATTGTCCAGTTGCGGCAAGAGAATCAAGAGTTGAAGGCTTAAGTGAATCCCAGTACACCTCAAGTTGAAGTCGACGACAGAAAAAGGGCGATTGAAGAGGTCACAACTCAGTTAGAGGAGCTGGAAAAGGTCACGATAATGCTAACAGCTGATACAGTACAATTCTAGAGCTGAATTATCCAAGCCGAGCAGGTTGACCAGTTGATCAAATATCGACAGGATGAAGAAGAACAATTGGCGACTCTCAAGGCATCCATGCGCACAATGCCACCCATGGAACAGGTCGCCAAGTACCACGACTTAAAATAATTGCAGCAATGAGTTACCAAGGCTGACGAGCGACAGAAGAAGTGTGCTGTGCAATTCGAGTAGTTTCAGGATGTCGGGGGACATTTCATGACCAAGGTGGGTGAAGCACTTCAGGCAGTACAGAAGGGTCGTCAACAGTTGAAATCAAAGCTCACTGCGCATCCATCTATAGAAGATGTGGTCGATAGTCAGGTGGTGGCTATGGAAGTCAAGGAAATGGTGGTGACAGTCGTGCAGCAGTACGAAGACTTCAAATTGAAGACCACATAATACACCATGTCCAGTTGATGTGGCTCGAGGGAAAGCCACAAGATTGTGTTGGGGGCCTGTTGGCAGGCGGTTTGGTGAGGAAGAATCGCAGCATCATCGATGCTGTGACACGTCAGAAGAGGTCACGGAAGGAAGAAGGCTGCATTATTTTATGTATTTTTTGGAGTCATTTGTACTGCAGAATGTGGGTTTTTGGGTCATTGGACCATATGAGATGTAATTTTGAGCTAATTGTACCGCAGTAGGTGGGTTTTTGGGTCATTTGGACCATGCCAGTTAGATTTTGGTTTATTTTTCCAGGATTCGGTTAGGAAGTTGTTAGTAAGTGGACAAGCATTGTAAAGGCAGAAGCTTATATATAGATAGAAAGTTGTAGGTCGTAGGATATCATGGAGATATGTTTTTTGCATATGTTCTGAGATCAAGAGATATATCTAAGATCTGGTTTTGCAGAGATGCTGTATCAGGGTTTTTCGGAAGTAATATGACATGACGGAACTATTTGGTGAAATTCCCTATGTACCTTTCATGTTAATGCATGTTGTGATGATCTCCTGCTGCAGTTAACCTCTTAATGTTATATTTGTTTTTGTTGCGATGAATGACTCTGTTAAAAATGTTATGAATACAAATGATGTTAATCTTAAATGCATAGATATGTTTGGGATGCTGCGATAAGTAGAGTAATTGTTTCCGCAATCATCCTCCTTCATTCGATGGAAACATGGTTCCGTCCACTCTCCCTTAATCGCCTTGGGTGAGACCTCATCTACTCTGCAGGTGTTGTTAGGCAGGCTAAAACCTGTCTGGGCCAGTGCTCAGGGAGATTGTGGTGGGTTGGTGTCGACAATGATGGGAACCCCTGTCGACTGGGTTTGAGTCAACACGCTGGCTTATTGACCAGGTACTTCAAATTTGAATGGTCAGTGTACATGGAGAAGTGCGCACCTAGCAAATAGTTCTTGAATTTCTGGAGTGCGTAAACCATAGCAAGGCCCTCTCTTTCTGTGGTTGTGTAGTTCTTTTCAACTGAAGATATATTCCTGCTCGAAAATGCAATGGGATGGTCAATGCCTCCCTCACCTAGATGTGCTAGAACCACACTAAGTGCAATAGACAAAGCATCAACATGTACATGAAATTGCTTGTCCCAATCTAGAAACACAAGGATAGGTGCAATTACCATTTTCTCCTTTAATGTGTATAGGCCCTTCTTGCATTCTACTTTCCATATAAACTTTGCTTCTTTCTTCAGAATTTTCTCCATTGGCATTGTTATCTACGCATAACCCTTGATAAATTTTCTATAGTACCCTATATGTCCCAACATGGTGCAAAGTTGTTTCACTAAATTTGGTGCTGGAAGGTTCACAATAACTGTGATCTTCGCAGGGTCAACCATCAAACCTTGTTTACAGACAATGTGTCCCAACAAAATTCCATAGGGCACACAAAAGATACATTTCTTTAAATTCAAGGAGATTTGATGTTGCCTGCACTTAGCTAACATCATCCTTAGGTTCTCATAGTGATTCTTCAGCATACCAAAGACAGTCCAATAATCAAAATGGACTTCTAAGAACTTATGAATAAAGTCCTTGAATGCATCCCCAACAACTTTGGAAAATATGGCAGGTGCATTCTTCAACCCAAATGGAATAACTATATACTGATATGATCCCCATTTAGTAGCAAATGTGGTCTTATGTCTGTCTGCTTTATCAATCCTGATCTAATGGTAACCAGAAAATCCATCAATAAATGAATATGCTTCATTTCCTCCAACATTGTCCAATACTTCATCTGTGAATGGAGTAGGAAATGGGTCATGTAGCGATGCATCATTCAACTTCCTCAGATCTACGCGAATCGTTATCTCACCCTTTTTCTTCTTGTCCTGGATAACCATAGGGCTTATCCACTCTGACTCTTCCACTGGCTCAATGATCCCCGCATCAAGCATCTTATCTAGTTCTTCCTTGACTCTTTCTTTGTATCTTGGATTTAGTCTATAAGGCCTCTGTCTGATAGGCTTCGTGCCTGGCTTGAGAGGTATCTTCATCACTCCCAAGTCGCCCAAAATGAATTTCATTTTGGTGAACTTTGTTGGAAACAAATCCTGATACTCATGCAAAAGGTCTGTGATCATCTACGCGACCGTTTCATCATCCTAGTAGTCTCCAATGGATGCGAACTTTGGCTCTTCTCTTGTGCCAATATTAACCTTTCTTGTCTTTATAGGTCCGCTCATGTTTGGAATTTCTAACGAAGGTCCCTCTACATTGCGCGCTCCCTCTAACTCTGGAATATTAACATTGTGTGGATCCTCCTCATCACTTTCCTCTAGAACTTCTCCATCTTTAAGGAGGTTGTAACATTCAAGGGCATGTTCTATTGTTCTATCCCATTATGTATATAATTTCATAGGTACTTTTACATCTTGAATTATCTTGTCTTTGATTGCTTCTAATGCCTCGTTTGTACTTGGGCATTCTTCTCTGAATGTTCTTTCTTTGATAACTTGCAGAGCTTCATTTATGCTTATACAATCATCTTCAAAACTGAAGGTTCTCTGGAAGTTCGCAGTCAACATAGACCAATCTGTGGTTCCTCTGCGAAGCTCAGCGTCTGTGTACCAATTCTTTGGAATCTGCTCCAGTGTATGCACAAACAGATGAACCCATTTTGTCTATGGCCTTTTTATCCATGCTTGTGAACAAGTCTCTATGTGATCCCTTGAATTTGTTTGTCCACTGTACTTTTCCATGGTGAGTGCAGATTTTTTTGTGAATTGGATTTGTATCATATGTTTGCACTGACCCCGTGTGTTCAAAGTCTCCTTATGTGCGGCCCACCATCTGGCAGGTCTAGCGCATAGTGCTATATCCAATGCCGGTATGCGATGTTCAACTGAAATTGATACAGTATACTCTTGCAAAAATGTATAGACGTTAGTTGAACCATCATAATTGGGGATTGGACTTACCTCGGTTCCAATCCATCACAGTGATCTTGTGATCTGCACGCATCTTCTTGCATATACTTCATGCAATCTTCCTTGCTAATTCTCTAGTCCTGCGTCGGAGTCTGATACGCAAGAACTGTCGCATCTCCAACTAAGGGTTCCATTAGCTGTAGGGTTGATGTAGTCGGCGTGGTTAGTTGTCATCTTATAAATGCGATCTAAATCATGAGCTCTACATTCTTCTTTGATTGGCAAAGTGTATCTTGGTCCTTGCAAAGGGTCCAAGGGTGTGATGACCCTAATATTTGTCCCTTCAAATATCATCTATTTTTTCTTCAAGTCGATCATCACGAGGTTTTCCATGGCCCAATCTATCCCCAATAGTGCAAGATAAGGTTGAATGCCATCTATAATTTTGATAACCTCGAAGTCTGCATGGCTTCGCACACCATCAATGTCAACAAGAACATTGGCTAGCCTTCCAAAGGGTATCAATCTTCTGCTAATTTGCTAGTCTCATCTATATAGGTGACCATGAAAACTTTGGTTTCCCCATCTATACCCATGCATGCTTAGTCAAGACATTTACTTCAAATCCTAGATCAAGGATGATCTCATCCATGTCATAATCTCCAATTTGTGCACTTAGCCTCATTTCTCGGCTTGTTCTCTTATGGCTCTTGATGTGGTGAACTGTGCTCTGAACATGATCCGTGCAACTTCGTTGTTCATAGTGATTTACTAGCTTTTGCAGTTCTACTAATGCATCTTCTCTCTTTAGCAGCTTCATATAACTCCATAGGAACTGCGCAATAGAAGTGCCTGTTTCTCCTGTGGTGCTTATTTGATCATATGCTATTGGCATATCTTTGATATGCATTGTTTCACTTTGCAACGACATTCTTGGTGTCGTAGGTGCTGGATCTTTGAAATTTTCGCTTGCCTCTTCAAAGACTTCTTTATTTATTATCCAAATTCCATCAATAGGTATCTGGTTAGTGTGGTTCTCTCCATAAGTTGAAGCTTCTGGTTCTTTATCCTTTCCTGTCGCAGCTCCACTTTGCGTCACAACATTGACAGTTTGGTCTCCTTTCTCTGCTATGATCATCTGAATGTTCAGGTTTGGTGCTTCTTGTCTTCTTTTTTGCATCTTTGCTTGCAATATTGGACATGCTTCAATAACATGGTCAAATTATTTACAATATCTACATGTAGTAGTAGAGTTTGTACAGTCTCTAGAAAGATGGCCAGGCTGAGCACAGTTATAACAGATCATCTGACCTCTTCCTCTTCCTTGTCCCTATCTGGTGTTTCTTCCTCTTCCGCAGAATCCATTACAGCCTCTATATGCGCCTTGATCATACTGCACGCTTTCATGGTGTTGCGGTGTTTCTTCTTGAACTCTGTACACATCGTGCCTTCTTTCTATCATCAGGTCATATGCTCTACAATTGGAATCATCATGTCCAACAGACTTACAGAAACTGCAATACAATTTCTTTGGTGTTCTCACATATTTTTGGATCAAATAACAATCCTCTGGTCAATGTCCTCTGCATCGCTAGATTTCACACCATGGTCCTTGTTGCTGATGATTTAGTGGGTTTCGTGCTCCACTATCAATATATTCTTTAAAAATTGGGAACTTTTCTTTTGAATGTCCCTTTGCTCTACATTTTGTACACCAGATCTCTTCTCTAACTTCTTTGCCTTTCTTAATGTCTTGGAGTTGTAATATCAAGGCTTCTAACTGGTTCTGAATTTGGATCATTCCTTGACTTGTTTCTAATATCGGTGAAGCTTCTAGCTTCATTGTGATCTCTAATGCTTCTGTCTACGACGCAACCTTTTGTTGCATCAACGACAATCTTGTATGGGGAAACAATGCAACGATGAACCATTCTTAGTGTTGTTGCGGTGCTATGTCAAAATTGACTTGGTATAATAGTGCTTTAAACATTTGGTCAAATTCCCAGACTGTTTCAGTTGTTTTCTGTTTAACTTCCTTTAGCTCTGTTATACATTGTGATTCCGATTTTGGGTTTTTTAAATTCTCTTAAGAGAGCAGCCTTAATATCTGGTAAGGTTCTATTCTGTCCAACAGAATGTTTCATGAACCAAGTTAATGTTCTATCTCTGAATGTCGTGATGAGCTGCGCATGCTTAACAACATCATCCTGGACTTGTTTCACACTCCACACAGTTTCACATAGAAACCAATGCTGCCCAGGGTCTTCTAGCCCCGTTCCTTTAAATATCGGCAGTTTAATGTCGTCAGTCATTCTCCTTCTAGGTGGTACAATGTTCTACGTAGTGTTTTGAGTGGTGTTAGGGATGGTACGGCGCAGAATGTTCTGAATCGCAATGTTCTGGGTACTCACTCTCGTCGTGTTACTGGTATTGACGTTCAGAGGATTAGGAATATTAACAACTAGAGGATTCCGAACTGACAGATTCTGAACAATAGGAGGTGCAGTAATCACAACTAGAGGGTTCTGAGGTGTAATGGGATGATAGATAGTGGATAGAGGTGTTGTATGGCTATCAGTCTCAACTGGGAACTCAGTTTCTATGCGGATTTTAGGTTCTGTAGGATTCTTTCCGGTGGTATACTTATATCTTTTTCCACTTCTTAAATTATGTGTATCTTCGTCATAATCGTTGTATGTGTTATCTACCATTACAGACTCAAAGCAACTATGAATCTCACTGCATTCTTAAAACTCCTTTCTTATTTAAAAGCATTTTGATATATAAACTCAGATTGTTGAGGTACTTACCTCTGAAACCTTTGAAGAATTCAGCCTCTACTGTGCTGTAGGACTTCAACGTGTCCACATCGAACTATGCCATGAAGCCTTCTAAAATACTGTCAACCCAAAAGTCGACTGCTCACAAGAGTGGACTATCTACTTCTTTAAGCCTCTGAATAAGCTCGGGATTCCACTCTATAGGTGCTCCTTCTTGGAAACAGTCCTTTCGCTCTACGAGTCAGGATAACCACTCATGTAACTCGTTTCCAAAGGTTGCGAAGAAAATTTTGTGAATGTCTGCCCATAAATATTTTTTTAACCATTGTACATCGGATAGATGCGGATGTCTATTCTCCTTTCTGGAAAAATCTCTTTCTATCTTGTCCACCCAGTTCCAGATTTTTGTTTTCTCAGGGTTCCAAGGTTCTGTACTCATCACCGATTCTTAGCACGGCAATGGAACCATTTTTTGGCTCTATATGTGTTCTTTAAGTTCAATGAGGTTGAACCAGGTTTTTCACAGTTCAGGGAACCAACAAAACCCCTTTTCACCGGCCCTTTCAGAAACAGTCTTCCAACAGACTGAGGTCTCACCCGAGGCGAAGTTATGGGGAGGTTGCAAAATCAGGTTTCCACAACCAAGTGATGTGCGCTTGACCAGAATGGTGGACAATGCGAAGCTTCTCCTCCTTCACAGATACTAAGTTAAGCTATCGCGCATCCAAGGACTGCATGATGCAAGTGAGACACTTGATCAATAGGACAACACCACAGATACTGCGCTTCCTCTTCGGTACTTAACCACTTTAATGGAATTTTCATAGTGTAAGTTATGCATTCAACAACGTATTGGACTGCAAGCCCTTCTAACTTATACAGTATAACAACAACACTCTAACTGCGCACTACCGATCTTGCGCTAAGGGAATCGCACTATACAGACTTCACTGGCTAAGTGTTTACCCAATTACCTTATGCATTCATCTGACTTAACATACTGGTGCATTTGACATTCATTCACACATGTTGTTGCTTAACACATTATCCCCATCTTCTATCCTTATGGTGAATACATATAAAAGCAAGAACACATGCATTCATAAACCAGATCTGAACCATTCACATAAGAAAATACACAGATATAAATGCATAATCAATCACATAACACATAATTTAACGTGGTTCAGCCCCAGGATGGGAGCTACATCCATAGGAACTGTTGCTATATTATTTATGGGAAGGGTACAACAGTTCCAGTCTGTGCACTCAGCTACAGACTCTCTTCTCTCTCGGTAGGTCACTGCGCACACAGCTGCAGAGCCTCTTACAATCGGTCTCTCAACAGAGATCAATATTCAAGAATAACCAAAGAATATTAACCATTTCCCTTACAAACTTTTCCTTTATATAGAGATCGTACCTGTAGGTCATGTTAGGATATTCCTATACTCCATCCTAGTCCCACCAGTATTTTGATCATTTACATTTTCAATCATGCATGCACTTTTAGGGTTTGCATGCATTCTAGGGTTTGCATGCATCCCAGTCATCAATCCAACACCTAGCCCTCAGTTAGCCATCCACCGGGAGCTTCTCACCATTCAATTTTAGCCCTCCAGTTGCTTAATGCGCCCTTCTTCCTTGATTTTAGGAAGCAACTCGCCCTTCTTCACCTACCAGTCCAGTTGTCTTCAGTTTATACTTAGTTACACCTACCAGACTCAATTTGACTGATGGTTGATAGTTACTTAAGCATTGATGACTCCACTGATGATGATGAAGACTTCCAGTTGTGCTCCGATGATCATGAGGACACCTAGTCGTGCTCTGATGACACTCTATTGATCTTATGATCACTTTGAGAGGCTAATTCGAATTGCCACCTTAGGCATTCGAATCCTCTCTACCATTGTACTATTTATTTGTCCATATTGTGATTAATTAATTAGTGTGTGTGAAGTATGTTTGCTTCTATTTAAGTTCTACTGTATTATTATTCTGTTGCTCATTATACTGCATTGACCACTCTTCTTCTATTTTCCTGCTTAATCATAATTACTCTTGTGAGGTATACATCATCTCTTAGATCTGCTATTAGGATTTTCACATGGTATTAGAGCATGTTGAGAGTATTGTTTATCTCCATTCTTGAGAGTTTTTTTTGCAGGTCATTACCAAGATTTCGAGTGCAGCAGTTGCAGCAGTTTCTGCATTTTTGTAGCAGTAGCAGTTGCAGTTATTCTATATTGTTTTTGCAGGTCCTCTACAACTTCTACGTATTCATCAGGAATTACTCCTCTTTCTCCATTCAACTATGATGAATGGAAACCTAGAATGATAGCATACTTGAAGATCCGTGATCTCTTTGATTGTCATTTTGAAAGAGAGTTCGAATCCCCTGAAGAGAAGATTGATTGGTTAGATAAAGGTGATGGAGCCTTTGGAGCAATGATGCTTTCTTTGTCTGAATACCTGAGATTCCATTTCCAATACCATGATGGTGTTGAAACTCCAATGGAGTTATGGACTCCAAAAGAGTTATGGGATCACCTGGATGAAAAATTTGGCAGAAAGAATGAAGGGATTGGTCCAAATCCATTTGAAAGCAAGCAAAGTGATGCATTCGCTCCCCTTGATGGTCTCTCAGATCATGAATCAGTATCATCTCATATTGAAGTTGTTGACAAAGAACTTGCAGATTCTCCACTCATGCTCCAACTTTCTTCTCTTTTTGTGCTAGCTCACACTCTAGATATTGCAGAAGGTCCTAAATCCTCTCTCGCACCAGTGTTTGTTGGTTTGCATCATGATCACATGATTATTTCAGAGGTGATCTCAGCTATTGGAGGTAATGCATTCACTCCTCTCAAGCAATCATCTCTTATTTACTACTATATGATCATTAGCACATGTTTTCAAAAGGTTATTGAAGAAGATGGCCATTGCCACCCGCTTGAGATAATTTCTCATGCATCCATTGGTTTTGATCTCACCTCTTATGGTTCAAAGGAGATCTCAAGAAACCATTTCCATTCGCTTGGGATAATTTCTCATGCATATGATAGTTTTGATATCACCCCTGCTGGTTCAAAGGAGATCTCAAGAAACTATTCTTCAAGTCTTAAATCTGATTTGGATTTCAAGCAATTATTATGTGATGGTTCTTTTTGGCATAATCTCACCCATGATGGTTCGAAGGAGAAGAGAAAAGACTATCTGCATATTCATGATTTTGATCCTACCTCAGTTGATTCGAATCACAGGTTCAAGGATCATCCTCATACTTTTGGATTTGTTCTCATCACATTCGATCTGAAGAGCAAGTATAAGCACATGTTTTTTTAGCAAGATCCGCTTCTTCCCAAGAAGAAGATACCTCTAGACATATGACCAAGAATCACACATGCTTGAGTTTGGAGCATTTATTTTTGTGTGTTCCTTAAAGTCTGTTTTTGAGGAGGGGGTATGTTTCCCATGAAATTTTCCCACTTCCTTGGTTTATTGACTATTATTATTCATTGTATTGGGTGACCTTTGCTCTTAGTTACCAGGGCCCAGGATGGATTAAGGGGGGGTGTTAGGATATTCCTATACTCCATCCTAGTCCCACCAGTATTTTGATCATTTACATTTTCAGTCATGCATGCACTTTTAGGGTTTGCATGCATTTTGCATGCATCCCAGTCATCAGTCCAGCACCTAGCCCTCAGTTAGCCAGCCCCTAGGAGCTTCTCACCATTTAGTGTTATCCCTCCAGTTGCTTAATGTGCCCTTCTTCCTTGATTTTAGGAAGCAGCTCGCCCTTCTTCACCTACCAGTCCAGCTGCCTTCAGTTTATACTCAGTTACACTCAATTACACTTAGTTACACTCAGTTACACTCAGTTACACTCAGTTACACCTACCAGACTCAGTTTGACTGATGGTTGACAGTTACTTAAGCATTGATGGCTCCACTGATGATGATGAAGACTTCCAGTTGTGCTCCAATGATCATGAGGACACCTAGTTGTGCTCCGATGATACTCTATTGATCTTATGATCACTTTGAGAGGCTAATTCGAATTGCCACCTTAGGCATTCGAATCCTCTCTACTAGTGTACTATTTATTTTTCCATATTGTGATTAATTAATTAGTGTGTGTGAAGTATTTTTGGTTGTATCCGAGTTCTACTGTATTACTATTATGTTGCTCATTATACTACATTGACCACTCTTCTTCTATTTTCCTGCTTAATCATAATTACTCTTGTGAGGTATACATCATCTCTTAGATTTGTCGTTAGGATTTTCACATGGTTTCAGAGCATGTTGAGAGTATTGTTTATCTCCATTCTTGAGAGTTTTTTTTGCAGGTTATTACCAAGATTTCGAGTGCAATAGTTTCTGCATTTTTGCAGCAGTAGCAGTTGCAGTTATTCTATATTGTTTTTGTTGGTCCTCTACAGCTTCTATGTATTCATCAGGAATTACTCCTCTTTCTCCATTAAACTATGATGAGTGGAAACCTAGAATGATAGCATACTTGAAGATCCGTGATCTCTTTGATTGTCATTTTGAAAAAGAGTTCGAATCCCCTGAAGAGAAGATTGATTGGTTAGATAAAGGTGATGGAGCCTTTGGAGCAATGATGCTTTCTTTGCTTGAATACCTGAGATTCCATTTCCAATACCGCGATGGTGTTGAAACTCCAATGGAGTTATGGACTCCAAAAGAGTTACGGGCTCACCTGGATGAAGAATTTGGTAGAAAGAATGAAGGGATTGGTCCAAATCCATTCGAAAGCAAGCAAAGTGATGCATTCGCTCCCCTTGATGGTCTCTCATATCATGAACCAGTATCATCTCATATTGAAGTTGTTGACAAAGAACTTGCAGATTCTCCACTCATGCTCCAACTTTCTTCTCTTTCTGTGCCAGCTCACACTCTAGACATTGCAGAAGGTCCTAAATCCTCTCTCGCACTAGAGTCTGTTGGTTTGCATCATGATCACATGATTATTTCAGAGGTAAAATCAGCTATTGGAGGTAATGCATTGGCTCCTCTCAAGCAATCATCTCTTATTTACTACTATATGATCATTAGCACATGTTTTCATAAGGTTATTGAAGAATATGGCCATTGCCACCTACTTGAGATAATTTCTCATGCATCAATTGGTTTTGATCTCACCTCTTATGGTTCAAAGGAGATCTCAAGAAACCATTTCCATTCGCTTGGGATAATTTCTCATGCATATGATAGTTTTGATATCACCCCTGCTGGTTCAAAGGAGATCTCAAGAAACTATTCTTCAAGTCTTAAATCTGATTTGGATTTCAAGTAATTATTATTTGATGGTTTTTTTTGGCATAATCTCACCCATGATGGTTCGAAGGAGAAGACAAAAGACTATATGCATATTCATGATTTTGATCCTACCTCAGCTGATTCGAATCACAGGTTCAAGGATCATCCTCATACTTTTGTATTTTTTCTCATCACATTCGATCTGAAAAGAAAGTACAAGCACATGTTTTTTGAGCATGATCCACTTCTTCCCAAGAAGAAGATACCTCTAGACATATGACCAAGCATCACACCTTCTTGAGTTTGGAGCATTTATTTTTGTGTGTGCCTTATAGTCTGTTTTTGAGGAGGGGGTATGTTTCCCATGAAATTTTCCCACTTCCTTGGTTTATTGACTGTTATTATTCATTGTATTGGGTGACCTTTGGTCTTAGTTACCAAGGCCCGAGATGGATTAAGGGGGGGTGTTAGGATATTCCTATACTCCATCCTAGTCCCACCAGTATTTTGATCATTTACATTTTCATTCATGCATGCACTTTTAGGGTTTGCATGCATTATAGGGTTTGCATGCATCCTAGTCATCAGTCCAGCACCTAGTCCTCAGTTAGCTAGCCCCCAGGAGCTTCTCACCATTCAGTTTTAGCCCTCCAGTTGCTTAATGTGCCCTTCTTCCTTGATTTTAGGAAGCAACTCGCCCTTCTTCACCTACCAGTCTAGTTGTCTTTAGTTTATACTCAGTTACACTCAGTTACACTCAGTTACACTTAGTTACACTCAGTTACACTCAGTTACACTCAGTTACACTTAGTTAATCTCAGTTACACTCAGTTACACCTACCAGACTCAGTTTGACTAATGGTTGACAATTACTTAAGCATTGATGACTCCACTGATGATGATGAAGACTTCCAGTTGTGCTCCGATGATCATGAGGACTCCTAGTTGTTCTCCGATGACACTCTATTGATCTTATGATCACTCTGAGAGGCTAAGTTGAATTGCCACCTTAGGCATTTGAATCATCTCTACCATTTTACTATTTATTTGTCCATATCGTCATTAAATAATTAGTGTGTGTGAAGTATTTTTGCTTCTATCCGAGTTCTACTGTATTATTATTATGTTGCTCATTATACTGCATTGACCACTCTTCTTCTATTTTCCTACTTAATCATAATTACTCTTGTGAGGTATACATCATCTCTTAGATCTGCTGTGAGGATTTTCATAGGTCACATTTGTTACCATGCATAGGAAAAAACCTTAAGGTTACAAAATGGTGTTGTTACCCGCCGTTTGGCCTGTTGCAGCCGATAGCTCCTTCACATGCTTTTGGTTGTTCTATTGGACCACTTGTAGGTTGCATGCCCTTCTGACATCCACAGTCTTCACAAAACGGTTATACTACATCATGGCGTGTCACTTTCCACCCCTCTGGACTACGTGACTTTGTCGGCCTCATGGCTTAGCTTCTAACTGTTTTCTGCCACTCTCTTGATAGGTCGCTTTCATCCTCCTTCACACTGCTCCATACCCATTCCTGGGAATCTTGGAGTTTCTTTCCTAAATAGGTCACTTCCGCAGCTCGACCTTTCCTTACATTCTTTACCCAAAATAGGTGCCCTGCTTGCACTGCGCGGTGCTTCCACTTCACTACGCGGTTCCTACCCTGCCTCTACTGCACTGCGCTCAACTTCGCAGCTCCCCAAAACTGTCTTGCCAAAATTGCCTTCATCTGAGCTGCGCTGTAACTTCGTAGCTCCAGAACTATCTTGCGCAAAAATTCCTTACTTGGGCTAGCCAAACAAGTTACACATAACCTGGAATGTATGATTTCACTTTGCATTGGAGTTTTAGGTTGTCAAGGGAAAAGCACACCGCACAGTAAAAAATTGAACTACGGAGTAAATGAATATTTTCTTTTTCTTTGCTTTAGGACTTCGCTTCTCCTAGCAATATACTTTGCGAAGTAAACTTCTAATTTTTGAACACTTTACTTCACAGATTAACTGCGCATTTCATAAAATTAATTCACATTTATGATACTTCTTTAACTTCGCATAACCCAATCTTAAACAAGCTTTAAATTAAAACATTTCTTGTAAACAACATTCACACAGGTAAATATGAAGAAAATGTGCGGCATGCAATAATCAAAATTCTTGAGAATGAACAAAAATGACTATAGATTTATATATTACCGCAGTAAAACATACAACTTTGCCGCATTACAAAGAGATGATTTTTTTACTTGAACTTTCACTTCTTGCAAAGCTTGGGCTCTTCATACACTTCACGACTCTTCACTTCTTCTCTTCTTCCCTCACACATCTCTCTCTAATAATCTATGAGTGATTTTCATTTATACACAAACTTGGTTTACCTTCACCTGAGATCCATTAAAGACTATAATTAATTTCTACCTAAGAAATTTGACTTGCGGAATACAAACGTGGCTGAATAAATACTAGGAATAGTGCACGAAGCCTTCTGACAGACTGGCTGACTGTATGACATATATGCGGTTCTGCGGACTGAAAAAATGACTAATAGAGCCGATGCAAACTAGATACGCGATCAGCTCGTAATTATATATCTCCAAACTCCCCCTTAATTATGAGCAAATGGGGATCTTTAAACAAAAAATAAAATATTACAAAATATTTCAGAACTGCAACATGCTCTATGCATGACGAAGTTCACTGTGCAGAACTTGTCACTCCTAAACAACTTCATAGATATTGGAATGTGTCCCTTGCTAATGGTTTTGTAAATATGTCTTCTACCTGATCTTCAAACCTGCAAAATTCTAAACAGATTTCTTTGTTGTTTATCAAATCTCTGATAAAATGATACCTTGTGTCGATGTGCTTGGTTCTCTTATGGAACACATGATTCTTTGATAGTGTGATAGCTGAATTGTTGTCACTGTAAATGACTGTGGGTTCTTGTTGGTTCTGCGACAAATCACTTAACATCATTTGCATCCAAACGGCTTGACATGTAGCGCTTGTAGCTACAACATACTCTACTTCTGCTGAAGAAAGAGTTATTATGGGTTGTTTCTTTGAATCCCGTGATACATCACCTGTTCCTAAATGAAATGTATTCCCATATGTGATTTTTATGTCATCTATGCTACCTCCATTATCGTTGTCAGTGTATCCAATGAGTTTTAAATTTTCTGAGGTTGAATACAAAATACCAAAGTCTTTTGTTCCACTTACATACCTCAAAATTCTTTTAGTTGCTTGCCAATGAGATTCTTTTGGTGACTCCATGAATCTTGATATTAAACTGACTCCATACATGATGTCTAGCCTTGTTGCTGTAAGATACTTAAGGCTGCCAACAATCCTTTTAAACAGCATAGGATCTACATTGGATCCATCATCATCCTTGCTTAATTTCGAACCTGTTATCACTAGTGTTGGGGCTGTCTTTCAATTTAACATCTTAAATCTGTTCAAGACATCACTTACATACTTTGACTGAGATATAAATATCCCATTTTCAGTTTGTTGGACTTCAATTCCCAGAAAATACTTCATAAGCCCCAAATTAGTCATTTCAAATTCACTTTCCATGACTGATTTAAAGTCTTCTATGCCAAAATAACTAATAAATATTAAATCATCTACATACAGGCATACAATTAGCTTATTACCTTGCTTGTTGATTTTTGTGTACAGTGTTGGATCACATTTACTTCTGTGAAATCCATTCTGAATGAGGTAAGAGTCAATGCGACTGTACCAAGCTCTAGGAGCTTGTTTCAAACCATAAAGTGCCTTTTTCAGCTTGTAAACTTTGTGTCCTTGTCTTGGAGTTTCGTAGCCTTATGGTTGTTCCACATATACTTCCTCCTCCAAATAACCATTTAAAAATGCAGACTTAACATCCATTTGATAAACATACCATGTCTTATGTGCTTCAATGGCCAAAATTGTTTTAATAGTGTCAATTTGTGCTACATGTGCAAAAGTTTCATTGAATTCTATGCCAGATTGCTGTGTGAATCCTCTTGCTACCAATATTGCCTTGTGCTTCTGCACATTTCCATCAGCATCTTGCTTGGTCTTATAAATCCATTTCACACTTATCACATCCTTTTCCTTAGGAATATCAGCTAATTCCCATGTTTGATTCTTCTCAATGCATTCTATTTCTTCATCCATGGATTGTGCCCAAACTTTATCTTCAACAACTTCTTCAAATGATAGAGGATCATTAACTTGAGAAAATAATGCAAAAACTGAGAATGAATTAGGTGTACCAGTCTCACATATCTCACGTAGAGTTCTTGTCTTTATCGGAGTTGTTGGAGTCGAACTACGCGATCTGCTTGATGGAGTTTGCTGCGCACTTGGTGTGTTTGACGGAGTAACTTGAACTGCGCCTTGTGTCAAAGTTCCTTGTGCTGAAACATGTTGCGCTGTCCTGGGAGTAGATGGAGCTACGAAGTTCTGATTCTCATGCAGAGTCTCAACCACATCTTCTGCGATGTCATCATGTTCAACATGTGACACGATTTTAACATTCTTCTCTACAGTTCCATCCCATGCTTCATTTAATACAAACTGAACATCTCGACTGATAATAAATTTTCTTGCAACAGGATCATGCAAGTTGTATGCTTTTGTGTCTTTAGAATACCCAATAAAAATGCATTTCTATCCTTTATTATCTAATTTCCTTCTTAGCTCATTTGAAACATGTGCGTATGCTACACAACCAAAAACTTTTAAATGCGAAGCATTGTGTTTCATACATGTCCAGGCTTCCTGTGGAACTTTTTTCTTCACGCTCTTAGTCAGAGATCGATTCATGATGTATACAGCAGTTGCCACTGCTTCAGCCCAGTATTCATTTCACAAATGCATGTCTCCCAACATACTGTGCGCCATCTCAATAATGCTTTTGTTCTTCCTCTCTGTGATATCATTCTACTGCGGTGTATACCGCGCAGTGAATTGCTTCTGTATGCCATGATATTTGCAAAAAATTAAGAAATCATTTGAAACATACTCACCACATTTGTCTATTCTTAATATCTTGATGTTGTAACCACTTTGCTTTTCCACAAGTGCCTTGAACTGCTGAAAACAACTAAACACATCAGATTTATGTTTTAGAAAATATGCCCAGGTTTTTATTATGAAATCATCAATAAATGTGAGAAGGTAAGTGCATCCTCCCATGAACGTTGTTTGCATTGGTCCACAAATATCAGAGTGCACAATTTCAAGTGGTGTGCGAGCTCTGTATGACTTTCCAACTGGAAAAATCTCTCTATGTTGTTTTCCAAAAATATAGCCTTCACAAATTCTTTCTGGCTTTTCAATCAATGGCAATCCTTTTACCATGTCTTTCATATGTAGTAGCTTCAACCCACCAAAATTCAGATGTCCAAATCTGAAGTGCCACAACCAGGATTCATACTTTATTTTTGTTTGAAATGCTGCTTGCATTTCTTCGCTGTCTTTTTCATCCTTATCACAGTGAATTTCTGCTTCTTTACTTTCTACTTTGAATGCAGCTCTAGAATTTTCATTTTGACTTCCATGAACAACTTGAGCCCTTTTTTTTCTTATGTTTGGTCTTATCCTCAAGGGAAACAAGCGATTGTTTGTCATCTGCACTTCAACTATTAATTGATTGCTTGGATATATGTCCTTGATCAGGCAATGCTTTCCTGTCATATGAACTCTATAACCTTTTTCCATCAGATGTCCAATGCTCATCAAATTATGCTTGAAACCTTGAACATAATAAACATCAGGAATAAATTTTTGCTCCCCCTGTTTGGTTAGAATATCAACAATACCTTTACCCAAAACAGTAACTTGAATATTGTTTCCAAGTGTGACATCAGTTTGAACTGATTTATCTAGACTAGAAAATAGATTTAAATTGTACCATCCATATGATTGCTATAGCCTGAGTCTAAACACCATATGTCATTTGGACTTTCTTGGACAGCATTGCATTCAAGTGGAGATGCACATGCTAAGAACAATGAGCTGTTTGAAGTGCCGGTGTTGCTTGATTGTGATTGACCTTGCTTTCCTTGGTCATACTGCTTCTTCCTACATTCATATGCGAAGTGTCGAAACCTCTTATAGTAATGACATTGATTTTTTTATTTATCATACCTTTGTCCACTTGGCTGACTGGGGATCTGATTCTGACCTCTACCAGCGACATGTGTTGGGTTGCTGCTGCAACCTCCTCTGAAAGAAATTCTTCCTCTGCCTCTAGAGTTTGATCTTCCCCCACCTCTTCCATGACTTATGGATGATTGTGCTGCGAATGCACCTTCCAGTGATGTATCTGAATTGCTGATTCTATGTTCATGATTGAGTAATGAGGCCTGCAATTCATCAATAGTAAATTGGGACAGATCTTTGTTTTCCTCCAGGGTCACAACTAAAGATTCAAATTTCTTTAGAAGAACTCTAATAACTTTTTCAACAACTCTTTGGTCACCTAGATTTTCTCCATGAGACTTTATTTGATTAACCAGACCAATAACACGAGTATAGAATGATTCTACTGACTCTGTATCTTTCATTGACATAGATTCAAAATCTCTTCTAACAATTTGTAGTTTGGCAGTCTTTACCTTTCTCAAGCCTTGATATGAAGTTTCTAGTGTGTCCCATGCTTCTTTAGCTGATATCGTTGTTGCTACTCTTAGGAGTATGGATTCATGTGTTGCTTGATGTATGTGGAACAACGCCTTTCCATCTTTCTTCCTTTGTTCCCTCAAGACATCATTCTCAGCTTGTGTGACATTGTTGTATGATGTCAGATCTGTTGGTCCTACATAGCCATTCTGGACTATTTCCCATACATCTTGACCTCTAAACAAAGCTTTCATAGTTAGAGACGAATATTCATATTTTTCTCATGAAAAGATTGGAGTTTGCAAATTACCAGAAGTGGAAGCCATTTTTAGCTTTAATTGCTTTTCCCTTTTTTTGTAAATACAATTTCTACTTTCCGTAAACCACGCTCCTATACCAGACCAAGGGAAAAGCACATCGTGCAGTCAAAAATTGAACTGCACAGTAAATGAATATTTTTGTTTTTCTTTGATTTAGGACTCCGCTTCTCCTAGAAATATACTTTGCGAAGTAAACTTCTAATTTTTTAACACTTTACTTCACAGATTAACTAAGTGGAAATTAACTACGCATTTCATAAATTAACTTCGCAACTTTGCAACTGGGCATTTTATAAAATTACTACGCAGTTATGTGCAGTTCTTTAACTTCATGAAGATTAACTTTGCACAAGTTAACTTCGCATAACCCAATCTTAAACAAGATTTATATTAAAACATTTCTTGTTAGGACATAAGAACCAAAACATTTACGTGAAGTTACTCTTGGTTAAAATAGAACTTTCACCACGGTGAACTATTTGGAAATCTTGATTTCTTTTACAGAGTGTAAATGTAAACAACATTCACAAAGGTAAATATGAAGAAGATGTGCGGCATGCAATAATCAACATTCTTGAGAATGAACACAAATGAATATAGACTTATATATTACCGTAGTAAAACAAACAACTTTTCCGCATTACAGAGAGATGATTTTTTTACTTGAACTTTCACTTCTTACAGAGCTTGGGCTCTTCATACACTTCACGGCTCTTCACTTCTTCTCTTCTTCTCTCACACATCTCTCTCTAATACTCTGTGAGTGATTTTCATTTATACACAAACTTGGTTTACCTTCACCTGGAAGCTAGTGAGATCCATTAAAGACTGTAATTAATTTCTACCTAAGAAATTTGACTTGTAGAATACAAACACGGATGAATAAATACTAGGAAGAGTGTATGAAGCCTTCTGACATACTAGCTGACTGCCTGACATCTCCGCAGTTCTGTGGATTGACAAAATGACTGACAGAGCCGGAGCAAACTAGATACGCGATCATCTCGTAATTACATATCTCCAATAGGTTGCAATAGGCCAAAGACTTCGCTGTAGGATACTATTGTCAATTAAATGAAGAGTGTAATAGAACACCAACCCTTTAGCTAGAATATAGAATATATATACCTCTGCATAGTTGTTATTTGTTGTAAGTTAGACTACTTCCAATAATTTGGAACATACAATATTTATACCCCTGCGTAGATACTTCTTCCAATAATATGTTGTATGGAGTAGTTGTGATTTGTTGTAAGGTATACTACTTCCAGTAATCTGGATCATAGAATATATATACCTCTACGTAGTTCTATTTGTTGTAAGTTATACTCCTTAAAATAATATGTTGTATGGGGTTTCAATGGGTAGAGATAAGGCAATCACAAGACAGGTATTCACTTCGGAATGGTGATTTCAAATCACATACACATTAGAGAACTATTTCTTATAGAGAATGTTACTTCAATATTGATATCAATACTATACCCCTAGGTGCATCCACATGGCCTCCACGGGTAATTTTAGGGGGATTTGAACATAAGACCTTCCATTTACAACCATTTACAACTTTTCAACTTTATCGATTACTCTACCCCCACTTGCCATATGGATTTTTTTAATTACTTTTCCTTTGGTTTTAAATTTTTTAATTATAGGTTACGTAAATTGTTTTAATTAACTTTTATTTTTTGTAATGTAATATTACTTTATGTGACAACATCACCCCAAAAAAATAATCATAGTGCTCTAATCTAACATAGATGAATACTGCTCTAACATGGATGAAGACAAACAACACAACCTCCAATAAAATATATGGCTCCGGCATTGATAAAAAATAAAACCATTTTCGTGAGTGCGAATGTTACTCATCATTAAAACTCACTATGTAACTACTAAGTCAAGCCAACCATTGAAAATGGTAGATCACTCCAGTTTATAAGAGGAGGAATCACTACAATTATACCGCTAACCAATCACTCAATTGCCATTCATTAACTCCTATCGAACAAGCCATTTGATAATACATGAAGCTATTTATAATTTGATTCTTGAGGGATGGAGATGTCAGGCCACAACTTAATTATTTCCAACCAATAAGAAGACTAAACTATCAACCTAGATGGGTAGAAAATCAAAAGGGAAGGTTGTAGGGGAATTTCACATAGGACAGAAAGTAAAATCAAAATGAAAGCTTGTAGGGTAATTTCACATAGGACAGAAAGTATGAGCGACTCACTTGAAACATTCGAATAATGCCCAATGTCAATAGAGAGGCATACAACTCCATTCAAATGTCCATTAGTGTGAAGTGGGTTGATACAAAGAATATAAATAGCAATCAGTTTAGGGGATAAAATTAGGGAAACAAGTCTACAACTATGACCATCGATTTTAATGAAACCATTAGATGGATGATCTGGAATAATTAGCTATTTGCAATTAACCATAGATGATATGAATTCATTTTATTTTGTATAATCTATAATATTTCATACTACGAACAAATAATGGAGTATGCAAATGATGTTATGAATTCATTTTATTTTGTATAATCTATAATATTTCATACTACGAACAACTAATGGAGTATGCAAATGATATCCTCATTAATAGATAGAATAATGAAAATAGAGGTTTCTGTTATCACTCCAGGAAGCTCTCCTAGGTTGTATTTCAGAGATGCTTGGTAACTTAAACTTATCTTGAAAGAAGGGGTTTATTTGGATCAAGTTGGATGACAGAGATCAAAATTTACATGCTCAAAACATACATAGAGACGTTCACACAGACAAGGCTTTGACTACGGTTGTTCATAGGGTTGATAAAAGATAAAGGAAGTGAATCCTTATCGTGTTTAGCAGACTCATACACAGAAGTATGTATATAAATGGCCAAGCAAAACAAATAAACGACATATATGTTCAGTTCTAAAATACAAAGACGGGATTACAACTCTCTAGCATAGACAAATGAACATACACGAAATAAACCATCCACTGCGAGTACAGAAACATGAGGAAAAGAAATCTGAAAGCAAATAGTAAAAGAAGATTATATATCTGAGAAGTCACTGAAAGTCTGAGAATACAAATATCAATAAGTCTCTCCAAAATCCTACCCTTGTTCTACATGAGTTCCAGGATTTATAGCCTTTACAACATCTCCCTCGATCCTAAGAAGCCAGGTCGAATTTACTCTAGATGGAAAATCCAAAACGTTTTTCAACAAACTAGGAAAAATCATTTTTAATTGGCCAGACTGCTGAAAAATGGGGCTTAGAGATGCATTCGATTCTCCCAATATGTGACACCTGTAGGAAAACTGAGAGAGGTTATTGTTTTCTGACATGTTAGGAAGAAACAACTCCGAGCGTTTTGCAGAATGATTCTCCTGTCGCTCAGAACCATCATTTGAAAATGATGACTCTGCACAGTAAAAACGCCACTTTTGCTGAAACTGCTGAAAAAGAGGCTCATATATGGGTTCATTTCTCCAGCTATGTGACACCTGTGTATAAATTGAAAGAGGTTATTGTGCATTGATTTGTTTTGAGCAAAAACCTCTCTCAGATATTTGAAACGCATTTTGGTTTTCCCGAGATCGGCATTTCAAAAACATGTGTCAAACAGGCAGATTCTGGGATCTGAAAATTGAGGCTTAGTGATGGATTCGATTCTCTCAATATGAAACACTTGTAGGAAAACGGGGAGAGGTTATTGTTCTATGACATGTTATGAACAAAAACCTCTGAGCGTTTTTAAAAAAGATTCTCCAGACTCTCATAATCATCATTTGAAAATGATGACTCGGGACAGTAAAAAATGCCACATTTCTTCATTATTTCCATCTTGCTGGCACCTTCAAAATTGGGACAGCACATTGAAACAGATCCTATTAATTAAAGCCTTCACTTAGAAACCATCCTCATGCCCTTTAGAATGATAAAACTTGGATCTTGTGCGAAAATGACAATTTCCTGTGATTTTTAGGCTTTCGGTAGCTAGTAGGTCTGAGCTTGATTTCTATTAGCTACTGAAAGCTCTGTTTCGGTGGCTAATGAATGAATCTGACATGTTCACCTAAGCCACCGAAACTGCAAAAACTGACCTTCCCTTAGCTTGAAGGATTTTTTCTTATGAGATAAGCTGCCGAAAACTGGGTTTTTGGTAGCTAATGAACAATCAATATGTTCGCCCAAGCTACCGAAAACTCTGTTTGATATCAACTTGCAAAATTTAACAAAACTGTGTTTTCTGGTTTCTATTTAATCCTCCTTCTGCTACTTTCCCTCATCCAGGGATGAATCCAGACTGTTAGCTCTGCTAATTGCTGCCGCTGCCAGGGTTTCAATCTTGGACCGTTTCTGAGTTTTAGGAAAGGTCCTCCTATCTCTTAGTATCTCAATTTGTCTAGTTAACTTGATGTTTTTAGTGGATCTAGGATCAATTCATGATTGCATTGAATGCTTAATCAGCTCGCGATCCGCTGCTCTTTGTTCTTTTCAGCGGTTAAGGAATGATGAATCCCCTTTAGATTTCACATCTGATCCCTTGATTAGACATCTCCACCATTTGAAACTGACTTAATTTTGGTAGCTGATGATTTCACCTTTGACCATGTAAGCTGTCGGAAAGTATTGAGAATGCCTCTGCTTTCGGTAGCTTCGAACAATTTTGCTTTTGACTTGTAAGCTGCCAAAACTTACCTTTCGGTGGCTAATGAACACCATTGTATTCGCCCAAGCCACCAAAAACTGCCCCCTAACTCACGTTGTATGTCCTTTCACTTTCGGTAGCTAGGAGAGCCTCGAAAATTTTGTTTAAGCTACTGAAAGCAGGGCTTTCGGTAGCTTAGGGACCGTTTTAAATAAGCACTTAGCTACCGAAACCTGTCTTTTGAAATTTTTGAAATGAAAACCCAATTAAATGTTTTTCAAACTTTATTACATGCATAAAGATATAAAAAATGAGCCTTAAAAATTTAGAAATGAATTTTCAAATGACCTCCCATCATCTAAAATTGATCAACTCAACGAAATTATTTGGGGAGATAACAGTTTCATTCACGAAATCCAAGGAAAACCATCTTCAAATGATTGCTCATTCTTGATTTTTATAATCTCAAAGTACAAACTCAAAGATTGGTTTCCCATAAGATTTTGGAGGCCAAAAAACTTCTCAATGGAGAGGTGTGATTTGAAGTGGCTTTGAACAAAAATAAATGGTTGTAAAACTTAGCACCACAATAAAAATGAAATAAGAGTGAGAAAAAAGAAAAATGAAATAAGATTGAGAAAAAACAAGGAATAGTAAATGAAAGGGCAAGGATAGAATGTTAATGAGGAGGAACTACTCAAATTGTAGAATGGCTATAGAGCCATGAGCAAGGAAAATTTTAGGGGCGAAATTCAGACCATGGGCTATTTTTTATTTGAGTTTTCGAAGCCATGTTTCGCCCAATTTTGGTGGGGTAAATTTTTTATAAACTATATAAAATCATTAGAAATTGAAATAGTTTTAGAAAAATATCACCAAATATTTTACAGTTGACATTTTAAGAATTGGTAAGATTCGCCAAGGTTTACACACTTTTAAATAAGAATGGATCCTTAAAATTTTCCCTGTTGATGTGCCTTCCCTACGGAACATAGGATTACAAAACTGTTGCATCACACGGGCCTTTCAATTATTTTGTCAACCCACATAACATGTAAACTCATGAGGTTTCGTACAAAGTACATGCAACTACATAAATAATCTAAGAATTGAAATCAACTACTAAAAGCATGAATTTGCAAAGTGATCAAAGCAATTATTTGTTTTCCCTACTCCTTTATCCAACAACTAGTCGTGTGTCCAAGTTGTCAACAGGGAATGGAGCACATCAACATTGTTTAGTGGATTAAACTACTAAATACAACAAGCTACTTAATGATGGATACCAATCCAAGACACATGAATATGAGCCAGATAATGATCATTGCATAAAACTAGATAAATGTTGGAAATGAAGGTATGTGAATTAAAGGGAATAAACAACAAGCAATGAAATAGAAATGCAGAAATAAAACCACAATCACTAAAATAAATAATACAACAACTATCTAATCTAACTGTAGATGGGATTCAACCTCCATTGTATCTTCGAAGCAAGCCCAAACCCCAAAGCAAGCAATGTGGTGAATCCCTCAAGATAAAAACACAATTTACAACAAGAGATTCAACTTCAAAATTCTATATTATTTGCAAATTGGAAATTGCATTGTTCCAACAAAATGCAAAATAAAATCTAACTTGTCTAACCTCTCATGAGAGCTTCCACACTCTCTCGAAATACAAAATAATATTGGATCCTTGCAAGGCGAATTTTGAAGAACCCACTAATCATGCAAATGTTTTTCTATTATTTTTTAGACGTTGTCCTATGCATTTAGAGCCTCCCCCAATTTGTAGCTACCTTGAGGAGATCTTAAATCAGCCAGAAAACCATGCCAAGCCTCCTCAAGTGTGATCCAAAGTAGTATACTTTGATTTGGTAACATTCTCCACTAATCTCTCCTCAAATATGTAGTTTATAATTCATGGAATCTCATCCTCCTTTGTGCAATTTGAAACTCTTAGGAACAAGATCCCTTGAAACAATCATCATGCACTTTAGTTGTCTTGAGTCATAAGTGAGAGAATTGATCTTATCTTTAGTGATTTGATTTCCTACACTCGTAGCCTTTGAACCATATTAGTCTATGAAAATCACAAAAACCATTGAAATCACTTTGAGATCAAGCATATATCACATTCAACTTGGAATTAAGTAAATCATAATTAATTAGATAAGCGTAAGTCATAATATATACATTTGGTCATTGAAAGGGCTAATGTTTGTCAGGAAGATCTTGTCTTAGGAGGAAAAATGTACCAAATTTAGATGAAATATGGGCCATGAAATAGACAAATTGGAAGCCCGTCACTTTCACCTACTTCTCTGGAGCATGGTTGTCAACTTTGGATCTTGGATATAGCTCTGACTCTAGCTCTAGATTATGTCTTTGGTTTTTTCTATGGCTCTAGTTCAGGTTTTTGGATGGCTTGTTCTCGTAGTGCAAAATTATTCTCATTGATTCTTTGCTTTGAGGAATCTTCAAATCCAAACTTTTCAATTAGATTTCATTCACATATTCAACATGAAAGTCTCTGTCATTCTCAGACTTGGAGATGGTCAATCTTGGAAGCCAACAAAATCCAAGTTGAATTATGATCCTTGACTGTTCAGTGAGATCCCAACAATTTATGCCATCACATAGAAACTCCATAAGAAGAAGTGTGTATTTCCATTTTCCATTGAGATCAATTGCTTCCCACATGGAAAAAACCTTCTACTTCTTGCACATTCTTACATGCACTCTATCTCTTCAATGATGTCAATTGGATGAAAACCTTCATGTGTAATCATAAGACCTTCCTCATGGATTATCCAATATTCAATTTTCTTTAGTGGATGCCATGGAGTTCAATTAAACCCCCAATTTCATTGAACTTTGTGCACCAATATCTAACACATCTTCAGGAAGGAAATATTGTGTTGGAATATTGAAGGAAACAATTAAATTGGGATTTACTTTTATGTTAAAATCAACCTAATTTCCATCTCATTGATGTTGCTTCCTTTTGATGCTACTATAACTCCCTAGAAAATATCTACTCCTTGGTCTATAAATGTATATGGATCTTCATTTCCTTTAGGATTCATTCTCCATACTCTTCTCTTGATGGTGTAGTTCTGTGGGTGAAGTTATAAATGAATCATCTAGCACCTTGCTTCCTAATTTCCACTCAACTTGCAGTGGTGGAAAAAATTCACGGCATTCCATGGGATGCTTGACATGCTCTTCTTCTCCATTTGCCTCTAAGTTTGTTCTTTACTTCATGAATTATTCTTTCCAATCTTCCTTTGAAATCGTTCGAACTTGTGGCATGTGGCTTTCTTCTCCTAGCAAGATTCCTCAAGATGTCCTTTCTTCCCATAAAAGGAACATGACTCAGTATACCAACAGTTGGCACCTCTATGTCATTTCATCTTGCAACAATGGAAAACAAGAGATGTATTGTATGATGCATACCTCTTGGTATTCCTTTTGTTTCTCCAACTGATTGGATTGGTCCTTCTTCTAAATGTTAGTGTAGGCTAAGTCTCTAAAATTTCCTCATTATTTACCTTCTACAATCCATCATAATAAGGATGTAGTGGTAGTGTATTTCCATCTTCTTTCATTGTTTCTCATTCTTCTAATGAACAAGACAAATATGCAACATCTTTTTCCTTCACAAAAGTGGTCATCTTCATTGTGGGATTTTCCTCTATGCCATTGAAACTTGTGCCTTCATGCTTGACCCTCAATTCAATTACAATGGGGCTTATGATGCCTTGTCTTCTGTTTCCTATTCCTTGACTATCGTAGCCCATAAACCAAGTAGTATCCTTGAACCAATGCATTTAGTATGCTTTTCAAAATCACCAAAATGAAGTAGTGATGGTTAGAGTAGTTGAATACCTGATCATGCCACAAATTCTAGAACTTTGAAGAGAATCAAACCTAGCATGGGTAAAGGTCAAAAGAGAAAAAATCTAGAACTTGGACCTAAATGTCATCAATATGCAACTCTAAGAATAGAATAGGGACTTGAAGGATAAGGTACAGTTATTTGACCAAATGATAGCATGGCTAGAAAAAGACCTTGAAACCTTTGAAAATTTATTTCCATTTCTAAATAATCACTTCATTGAATTTC
This sequence comes from Larix kaempferi, assembly GCA_027924585.1. Lineage (NCBI taxonomy): Eukaryota > Viridiplantae > Streptophyta > Pinopsida > Pinales > Pinaceae > Larix > Larix kaempferi. The sequence goes on from BSBM01000727.1 coordinate 5,006,726, forward strand.
AAGAATCCCTCACAATTGTTATGGTAGATTGGGATAAGTGTAGAGTTTGGCTTGTGAAATTGGGAGAGAAGGTGATCCCGTTGGATAATTGGAAAGAGGAGAGGTTCACTTAGACGGTGACTTAGTTGCACCAAGAGTCAGCAGAGAAGGAAAGTCATTGAAAATGGTAACCATCCTTACATTATTGTTGAACAATAGTGAACAAAGAAATTTGAAGGAGAAGTTGTACTCATATTTGCATTGAGATCAGAAGCCTCATAAGCCATTCTAATCACAAGATCTATACATAAAAATAAGAACATAGAACAAATTCCAATTCTCAAAGGATCTATGTTGGTGAAGTGAGTGGCTATAAGTCCCTCAGTTACAAATCATTTATTCCAAGTATATCTTGAACCTGTTAATTATTTTTCTTCTCAAGTGTTTTGTATCTATATCTAGTAATTAGTAAGTTGTCTTGCAATATTGCAATTAAGCATGGCCTCGTAATGATCTTAAATAATATATGTGCGCTTTGATATGTTGTTTTCTCATATAATAAAATGTATTCCTCACCAACTGAATATCTCTTTGGTTGACTTAAAACAAGTACTATATATTTCTCATGTGAAACAACAATATTCATCACTATTATTCTCAAAGAAACATCATCACATGTTGCATTCAACACTCCTTTGCACTCTTATTTTGTTGAAGATAAAGCAATTGTGTGTTTCTTCTTTATTCTCCAATGTGTAATTGTTAAAAAAACATGAAGCACATATCCATAGGTTCACTTGTGTCATCTTCACATTTTCCCTAGTCAATGTATCTAACCATCACTACTTCATATTCTATAAGCTTCATGCTACTATCCATTAGTGTGTCACTTTCTTTTAAATCTATCATTCTACACTTCTTGATCAATTTGGTTGAATCCTTGGTATGAAATTGGAAAATCCCCTTATGTTTTGCCACACTTCCATCTCAAGGTAATAATGAAGCACTTCAAGGTCTACTATGTCAAATGTTTATTGTAGATATCCCTTCAATTTGAAATTCTAGCTTCACTACTACCTATAAAAATTATACCATCAATATATAAAATGAACAACAATAAATCTACACTCTTCTCACATGTTCTAAATATATAAATTCAAGTCTTAGTTACTACTAATGAATCAAACTTCTCTTAAGCATTCGTCAATGCACATATTAATGCTTTGAGTGCCAATTCCCTATCTAGCCCATATAAATATGTTTTCAACTTGTAACATATTAAAATCTCATTTCCAAGCTTAACAATGTACACTTTTTTGTCTATCCACCCATTCAAAAATGAAATATTACATCTGTTTGATGTATTTTCCATCCAAACTATGAGTTGCAAGAGATAAGATCATTTGAATAGTATCCTTTTTTTCCAATTGGTACAACTCTTTATCCATATTCAATCCTTTCTTTCCATGCATATTTAAGTTTCTCCATCATTCTATTTGATTTTTACTTTGTCTTGTATATCTGTATACTCCCTTTGGATTTCTTATCCTCAATTAGTTCTACAAGGTAATTTTAGGTCTAATTTTTCTAGATTGAATTATTATTAGATTATATATCGATCTATATTATTCTCCCTTCCATCTTGCTTCATCATAATTTTGTATTTCTTCCATGCCCAAAGTTATCACCATTGATGCAAAGTTCAATGTAGGTTACTTATTTGAGGTGTATATCCTCTAAGATGTGTTTTATCCTTAGGTTACTTATTTTGATGTGTATATCTTCCAAGATGTGTTTTATCCTTATGTGCATTATCAAGTTATTTCTACCTAACATTTTTCACATCATGTGTGAATTATCTAGCGCTATGCCAAAATGTTCCATATAATATTTATTAACCATCTTGGCTTCTTTTACATCAATTTAATTTACTTAAAGAATGTGCTCTTGTTCACTTGCCTCTTAAGGTTGGGTGACCTCTCAATGAGATAAGATCCAAATATAATATTCTTCCACATATAATTCATAAGGACTCCATCCTTATTTATAGCTAGCAAGAGAAATGTAATCATAAAAAACCTATGAACTACCTAATGGACCTTCTTTGATGAGGCCACATTACATTTATTCCACACCAGCTATCATAGTGGGAAATATTTAATAATCACAAACATGGTGGACCTAGTCTGCATTACATTGAATGACCTCCATTATTATTACTCTAATGGGCCCTTCAACCTACCATTACACCGCTAGGGAGGATTCGCAACATAGTATGGATGCTTTAGCAAAATATTTGGACACCATATGAGGATCTCCTACAATCATAATGAGTTGTTTCTCCTTGCGGTTATATCAATTTGATGCCCAATAAGTTTTTTGGGCCTGGTTGTAAGCACATTTTTTGTAGTTCTAATTAATGAAAATTCATGATTTTTTCTTTGGAAAAAGATATATATTGCTCCATATGAATAAAGACAGTGCCATGAAAAGCGATTCCTCTTGAAAACACTTTCTAAATTTGCAATTTTTGTTTATATGTTGTACATTCTTCGTTTTTAGTCACACTCCATGTTTTATATCCATTTCCAACAACATGGTATAAGTTCCCTAGGTTCACAACACACGTTTTCGTCGAGGAAAAATTTAAGATGCATGCTTACCTTAAAGTGTAGAAACCTTGGAAAATATTACTACTTCTTAAAATGCCAACCATAAAATGTTTGGTGATATTTTGTAAAAGTATTCAAATTTTAATTATTGTATATTGTTTCTAAAAACATTTAGTGATTTCTAGAGCAAAATACTTACATCCTATAGAAGTTCGGAAAATCATTTTAGAAAAAAAATGGAAATTGGTAAATCTCTTTAAAAAAAAATCATGCAAAATTAGGGGCCATGGCTGATATTTAGCCCCTAACATTTTCCCTAGTTTCCATTCCTCAAATTCAATTTCTAGTTAAAAGTCTCTCCTAATAATAGCGTTTTCAAAAGTCATGTCATAAATTGAGTATGAATGGCATCCAACATTGCTACAAATTCCTTGAGAACCATTTCAAACAAGTTGATGACTAGAAGTTTAATTTCTAGAAATTGAGGATGGAGATGTTATTGGTTGAGAAGGACCAATGCAAATTGGTAAATGGGAAAGATGTGAAGCCAAAATGGTGTACAAATGAAGTTAGGAAGTGGGATATCAAGGATACAAAAGTTTGATCTTATATAATACACCATTTGTCTAACAATATAGTTTTGATTGTCACAAAGGAGGATACAACTAAGGTTGTGTGTGATCATTACAGATTTGAAATTGTATGAGACAAAGGATTTGAGCATGCAACTTCACATGAAGAAAAACAAATATGATGAAGATGTAGGAATCAAAGAGATTGGGAGGTTAAATGTATAGATTTAGGTCCATCATGGACAATTTATTAAATTGTGGGTGAACCAACCCTCGGATGCCTTCTTTGTATAAAGGGATTGTGCAATTTTGGGTCAAGTAATTAATTGAACTTTGAGGGAGCACAATATACACTTACCAAGGAAGACATAAATAAGAAGGATGCCATGAATATTATAGACATCAATTATTCTCCAAAATTATTATTACAAAATAGAAAGGGCAAAGGGAAACAACAAAACTAGACTCCTTGAATGAAGATTCTGAAGGAAAGAAGAACAATGTCATGAAGGAAGGAACGCCAAAAAGAATTGTGCTAAATTCATTGCAGGTAAAAATGCAAACATTGGTCTAGACAATATTTTTCTATACCAATGGTTTATGGAAATGATAGTGGAAATAGAGTTCCTTCTAGTTGTTGATATGTATACTTGTGTTCCACTTAATATATGTGTTATAATAGGACTAGGTTTGTGCAATATGAGATTTTTGTTGCAAGGAGAAACATGGTTTTTGTATATGAAGTTGAGTGTGATGTTGTGTGTATGGGAAATGTTGCTTTGACATTGCATGAAGGTGCCTCCAAGGAAATATGTAGCGTGGAATAAATTATATTATCCACCTAACCTATTTCAGTAATACATTTTAGCCTCCTATGATCCAACATCCACCACATTGGTCATCATAATATCATAAATAAGGAATTAACCACATTTCCTTTTATGAATGTGCAATTGCCAAAAGTGATTTAGTGCAAGCTTTCTAATCCTTTCCTTGTTGTAGTGAGAACTATTAATAAAGGCTTACATGTGGCAACAAATACACAAATCTTGTTGCTTGTATGTAAAATTTCAATTCACAAAGGTTTGGTTTTCCTTGTCTTGAAATTTGATGTAGGAAGTTAAAAGGTTGAAGAGATTCTTAGAAATTTTATTGCAACAACAAAGATGCAATAGGGATTGTAACTTCTATAAGTTACAAGCATATTCTGGGAATTGACCTTAGAGGATGTTGTCAATGTTGATAATGCAGTGATTTGGAAATACATACTTGAGCATATCGGTGCACATTAGAGATATTGGTGAAACGGATGTTAGTTGAAAATTTGAACATGCAAGTGCTTGTGTCATTTAGAATTTGCAAAGGTTACATTTTTGGGAGAAACATCTATTTTCCTTCACAAAGGGATTTGTACAAAGAGCCTAAGAATGATTGGACCCTACTATGGAACTAATCAAAACCTTGTCACACAACGAAGCTAAGAATTTTCTAACTTTTATTGATATTTTTTCAAGAAATTTCTTTGTTTATGTCTTGAAAGAAAAAATAGAAACACAATACCTTTTCAAGTTATTCTATGCCTTTTTTCAAAATTAATTCAGTACTCTATTGAAGAGTTTGGGGTGTGATAATGGTGGTGAATATGCCCCAAAAGCATTTGAGGCATTTGTTAATAAACTGGCATGAAAATTGAACAAATTGTGCCCTATACTTTGCAACATAATGGTTTGCAAAGATTGAGAATATGAGAATCTCATAAAGAGTTATGGATGCATGTTGAAGCCTACACTAGTTTTCCAAATGAAATTTGAGTTGAAGCAGATATAACAAAAACATATGTTCAAAACATGTTACCCGAGACAACACTATAATAACTTACTCCCTATGTGGCATGGATATGAGGAAGCTAAGCAATCTACAATTGAAGTTGTTTGGGTGCATTACTTTTGTTCGTCTTCCATATAAGAAGAGCAAGAAGTTGGTTGAAAAAATCATGAAATGAATTGTGCTTGGATATAATGGTGATTCAATCATTCACAAACTCTAGGATCTAGTAACTACGATAGTTATCAAAAGTAGGGATGTTATATTTGACTAAATGGATTGTTTGTTAAAGGAGTGGGATAAGTGAACATGGAATGTTGTTAAAAGCAAGTTCCAATGTTTGAATTTAGGGGATGATATATTTGTCAATGTTGGTTCTTCTAGAAACATCAAGATTGATATAAGGATTCAACATCCATATGATATGCAGAGGAAATAACTATTCATTAAGACGATACTCAAGTTGTATAGGAGTTACATCCTATACCTATTGTTATCGATCAAATTAGCACTTCTCCGTCCGTGACCACATTTCCTTGTTGGTCACACAAAAGGAAACTATGGATGGAAGAGCTTACTTGACCTTAGATGATTTGAATCTGAAATTTGCAATCCTTTCCTCAATAAACATATTTTTTGTAACTATTTTGAAGCATAACCGCGACTTTGATATTAGCTAACATGAGGGTTAAACACAGGTTTCTATATAGAAAACCTGTGGGTATCATCTGAAATGTTGCACCCGCTAGTTGCAAGACATTAGAGTCGTGAGTCACTCGCTAGTTGTCCAAATATATACTCGCGGGTATATTTAAAAATCTCGAAAAATATATAAAATGACTAATTAGGGATTAGTTAGGGAAATTATTCAAACTACCTTAAATTCCCAAACCAACTGCCTTTCGAGCCTATCCTCCTAGCCTTGCTATAAATACAAGGGGAGGGGCTTGAGAAAGAGGAGCCAAATTTGGATAAGTAAATGCTGGAAGAATACTTACTCAAGAGAGAGGAGCAAGATCCCAGGGTCTGATTACAACAATGCCAGTTGCAGGACAAGTATAACTAGCTGTTATTTATGCAAATAAAATCAGAGATTTCCCTTCCAATAACACTTGTCTTTGTATAAACTTGATGTTTGAATATGTCATATGAATTTATATATGAGTTTCAATTTCAATTGTTTATCTTTATTTGGTCAAATTTCTTTGAGAAAGGTAGTTTTTTTTGTTTGCAGGTCCATCAGTTGGAGCAGTGTAGCAGTGGATTGAGAAGATTGGATTTTGAAAGCTTGGATCAACCATCGATTATCCAGTTATGAACTTCATCTTGGATCCTATTTCTTTTATAAATGGAAATAAGTGTTGAATGTTACATGTACTTGATTTTCTATTTTTGCAATAAAATTTGATGTACGTTGGTGACCTCCATTTCCTAGTCATGGGTTATTAAACCGCACAACAGAACTGGCAACTCCACTGGGGAGTTCATGTTTCTTCTTTGAGGATTCTTGAGATACTTTCTTTTAGTTTTTTATCAACTTTTTAGGTCTCTATGAAGGTTTCTAGGGTATTTTCCATCCCCGTGCTTGACTTAGTTGCGGTATGATCTTCGGTTTTCTTTCTTTTTAAATTTTTAACAGAGCATACCGCGAGTTGCATACACTCGCAATCGCGGTTATCCTCCCTTACCTATGAGTTCCGTATATATGTACCCCCAGGTAAATTGCGTGAATCTGCAGACTCGTTAAGGATATATACTAATAAATTTTCTAAGTGCCACTTTGCAAAGAAAGATTGAACATTTGTTTCCTATGAAGATTGATCCACTGGATAAAGAGGTGAATTATCTAGGTTTATATCTCAAAACTAATGACTACAAATATATTGATTGGTGTTGGTTAATCAAGAGGAATGAATATAGGATCAAGTGTTGGTATCACAGGTGGTTTTCTTAGGTAGGCAGACTAGTGTTGGTTAAATCTGTCTTAGAAAGCATTCATGTTATTGGTTATTAGTTGCACATATTCTGAAAGGAATGTTAGACAAGATTCATAAGAAATTTTTGTGGTCGGGAAGAAGGAAGAATGGTATTCCACTTGTTAAGTGGTTTAATATAGCCATATTGAATAAATCAATGGATGGGGGTTAAAAACTTTGTATGTGTTTGGTAGGGCCCTACCTACAAAAATCTTATGGAGACTCTTGTTCAACCGTACAGTTTGTGGGGGGAAGTTATGAAAGTCAAGTACCTAAAAAAATTGATCAAAAAGCATGAGTTATACTAGAGAGGATTTTTGTCAAAGGGGCCTCAAATGTATGGAAAGGCTTCGTGAAACCTTCTAATATCTTGGGCAAATGGACTACATGGAAGGTCAGGCGAGGAAACAAATTAATGATTGTAAAGGACCCCTAGATTGGATGTTGTGGGAATTATAGGGTATCATAACAATTATTTTTAACTCTTCATGAAAGGTATCTTAAAATTTGAGGATGTCGTAGCTTTCACAATTCACAACTTTGAGATTCAAGGATGGAAAACGGTGGAGGAGCTGGTATTATAGGATGGTCAGGTCCCAGAATGGTCACAATACATTTTCCTACTTAATCATAGCGCCATTAATCTAAATGATCAAGATGACAAACTAAAATGGTAAAAAACTAAATCTATTGGACTGTTAAAAACCAAGTTGGGGTGTGAAGTAGAAATCAATGAAGATCGGGAATATGAGTGCCTGTGGGGTGGAAAGTAGTGTAGAAGATGGTTTGTCCACTCAAAATCATAATTTTCTTATGGCTCGTGTTAGAATATAAAGTGCTAACTTAAGAAAATGGACAAAAAAGGAATTGAATCGATCCAGGACGGTGTTGCTTGTGTAATATATCAAATGAAATAGTGGAACATTTAATTGTAACATATCCACTCTATAGAACTATTTGGTTGGATATGCAACGTAGTTATAATATACAAAACCATTGAAAAAAATTAATTGTGAGTGAATGCATGGAATCATGGATTATAGACAGATTAGTGGAATCTTATAAACCACTTCCTTGTTATGTCTTATGGGGTACTTGGTTAGCCAGGAACAAGTTGTTATTTGAAGGAAGAGAGGCTCATCTTGGTAGATTAACTCATAAAATTAGGTTATGTTTTGGGGAAGGAATAAATACTTCCAAACAAAAAGTTCTAAGAAACTTGCAACAACTCAATATAGACTTCACCATTCCTTAGGTATACTTCGATGGGGCATGCCAAGGTTCACCAAGTGTCTATGGAGCGGGATCCATCTTCTTCATGGACAATTCACATTATTATTTAATGAACTATGGTTTTGGTCATGGCACCAACAATTGTGCAATTTTTTTTGCATTATGGATTTTCCTAAAAGTTGCAACAGAAAAGTAGCTTAGGATGCTTCAGGTTTTAGGTGATTCCAAACTCCTAGTGGAATGGGAAAATGGAAGAAACTAAATAAGAAATATGGAATTGGAACTAATTATGGGCAAGTTTTTGGGTTTAAGGATGCAAATTGAGGGCATTACATTCACACATATATATAGATAATATAATCATCAAGAGGATCGGTTATCGAAAGAAGCCCTCTCTTTGGAGGAAATCCACTTATTGGTTCAGGAATTCAGAGATAATATCCCTCGAGAAACTATCTTTAATTCTATTTTTTAAGGTCTTACAAGCACCTTCATTAAGAGATTCGATTTGGGGATTATTATTTTCATCATTTACAAGATAAGTCGGAATTATTTTTGTACAAAAGCTAGGTATGGAAAAATAGGAAGTTTATATATGACTCAGATTGGACAGATTGATTTTGGTTTTAATAGTGTCACAGTTTAGATTTTTGCATGAAGTATATGTCACATGGCTTAAGGTTGTATATGTCATCAATAAATGAAAGGATGATCTAGTAGCACACCTTATCTAGATGATGGCAGTCATAGAATCTGAACTGAGTTGAAAAGCTACTAAAAGTGTATTTTGATTTCTCATTTGAAATATCAAATATATTGATTTTTTTCTTTGAAAAAAAAAAGAAATATGGTGGATTAGAGATGGAAGAAATCTAAATTAATGAATTTAACAAGTTAGAAAAGATAAGGTTCCATCCCTAAAGAATATGGTGTATGAGAGATGGAAGAAATCTATATCAATGAAGAACAAGTTAGAAAATATTGAAAGATTAAAGGAGAACATGTTATGGTGAACGATAGAATGAAAAAACCTCAAGGCCACCCTAGGACAATAAATTTAAATGTCTCCCTTTTGTGGAGGAACAATTAGCTCTACTATATGATACCAAAACAAAAAAAGATAAATAAGTTAGAGATTGAAGTATGAGTGACTTGGACCACATAAATCAACGAAGTCGTATGGGAATGGATTGAATGAGTTGGATAGACTTGAATGCGTTTCAATTAAGGTCATTGTATGCATATGAAGATAATGGGTTGGGGTGAGAATCTTCCAACTATTAAAGGATATAACCTCATTTGTAAGTATATAAACATTGACTTAAGCGACAATTAATTGCAAGATGGTGTATTAAGCTCAGCATGTGAAAGCATCATTAGATGAATTAGGGAGAAGACTAATAGATAAAGATGAAAGCATCATGAGACATTAGAGGAGGAGATAGATGGGTATGAAAGTGGAAGGGGGAGTAAATTACAAGTGGAAATGAGTATATGGAAAACATTCATAAGGATTTTTGAGTGACATTATGAACATATGACATTGTTTGATAAGGTCATTGCATTAATATTAGGCGGATGTTATCACATTACATAATTATATTTGTTATAATTTAATATAAAAAAATTAATATTATTACACAATATAAAATGGATTTACAAAAGTCATTAAATTTGAATTTCTTTTTAATAATAATATCCAACAAACACTACTAGTTTTGGTGCAAATTTATTTATTAGTCCCTACTGAGATAGGGAATATAGAAAAAAGAGTTGAAATTTGACAGGTAAATAGTCGTCATTTTCCATTTTACCCATATATATAGATATATATTCTCTCTTTATATTTCTATTTCTAATATGAAAATTTTTATTTTTGTCATGGTCTCGTTGTCTCCTCCTGTTAGGTAAACTTGATTCGGTCATGGTTTTTTGGGCCCATGATATTTAACGTCATTGACGTGCAAAGTAGGACATCAAATTTCAGCATTGATAGCAACCAGTTGGTCATACCTAAACTTTGACTTTATATTAATCCTAAAACAAATTCATAATGTTTCTCAATGTTTTGTAATATTTATGTATTAAATTTAATATTTTGAAAATATAAATTATTTGGTTGAATATTTAAAATTTGTTATTTCTATTTTATGATTGGTTAAAGGCCTTGAAGTGACAAATTACCCCTGGTTGTATGTGAAATTCTTTAAACAAAATTATATATATATATATTGACATGTGGTCTTTATACTAAAGGTTTCATTAATGCTAATGAATGCTATCATTTTTTTACACTTGTGAAATTGTTTAAACAAAATAATAATTTAAAAATTCAAAATTCAAAATTTTTCCCTAGCTTCACATGTGGTCTTTGTACTAAAGGTTCCATTAATGCTAATGATTACTATCATATTTGTGCACTCTCATTAATAATAAGTACACAATTATATTAATGATATCATTTTGTGCAATCTACCATATTCACATTAAAATAAATTTCTAATTCTAAAAGCTCAATCAATTATATATATATATAACACTTTTTATAAATTAATAGTAATCATTTTTTCCTTTTAATAATTTATTAGGATAGAAATCACACACATTAATAATGAGAAAACCTACATAGCCATTTGTTATTTTGCCCCTATTATTTAGATAAAAATTGTCCTTTAAATGGTTTAGAACATGATATTTCTATTCTAAGGAATGAAGGAAATATCCTTTTGATGGGTGACTTCAATGCCCGAACTTCGAGTAACAAATCTATTTTTTTTAGAAATTATTCCAACCCTAATCCTCTTTGGTTAGACGAAGACCTTGAGCTCACTAATTGGTACAAAAGAATTTTTGAAAATCTAGGTGCAAATTTATTCAGTTCTGAGCTAGTCAATTTTTGTAGTAACCAAGATCTTATCATTTGCAATGGACTAACAAAATGGCCAAATTCTAGCCGTATGACCTATAATCATGGGCTTGGCAGTAGTGTGGTAGATTATGTTATTTCTTATATCCATTTATACAACAAGTTAGTGGATTTCGACATCTTAAATGACCATGAGCCTAACTCTGATCATAGGCCTTTAATTATAACTCTCAATATTTTATGCATTGTGATCCCAAAGAGGAAAACTATCATTGCCAAAAGCACATGATCTTCGATAAAACTAAAACCGGCCTTTTTCTCCATGATTTAGAAAACAATTTGTTTCCTTTATCTAGTATGGAGAATATAGAAAATCTCTACCATAATTTTACCACAGCACTCTCGTCGTCCATTAGCAAGTTCTTTATTGAAGTCTCGGTTAAAAAGAGAGATAGTATAACCAACCCTTGGTATGATCAAGAGTGTAAAATGCAATAAAATAAATTAAGCAAGCTACTGCAGAATTGATAAAAATGGACAAGATAAATCACTACAAAACCCTAATTAAAAGGAAAAAAAAGGCACTATCTTAGTAAACAGCAGGAAAATCTCTTACACCTCTCCAAGGTGGCTCCCACGGGGGGTTCACTAGCGAGGCAATATCATATCACGTCCATTCATATTGGGGGTTTGAATACTCTTAAGAACCTCAAAAATATATTGCCTCGTATTAAGGGTTCAAGGGGGGTTTTTAATTTGACATAGTAATATAAATATTGGGGGTTATTTTATTTGGGTGGGCTGAGGAATAACCTCCAAATCGTGGGATGAATTCATACCTCCAAATCATGGGCTCAATTCATACCCACCTAAAACTTAAGGACCCTCCATTTTTATTTGATATTGCTTATGATCCTAAGTTTTGCATAAATATGATAATAGTGTACCAATGATAATATCGATGGAAGTCTCTTCGGATTAGTGGCCTTCATCCATACTCATTTAATAGCTTATTTAGGCTTGGTTTGAATTGATGTAATATTTTTTTTCATCTTTAAGTTAAGAGATGTAGCTAATTGGAAGTTCCAAAGTTGAACAATTGTATTGTTTTTTTGTAAGCATTCGAGTAAAAGATATAACTCTTAATTTTTTAGGTTGGGGTTTAGGTGGGTATTGAGATTCAATCAAACCTTTCTCCATGACAACCCTGAAAAGTGAGATCAATCTTTCTTGGCTCATGGGAACCAAGAAAATTTAGATCAATCTTTCTTGACCAATTATTTCTTTCAACCTTTTGAATTCTTCTTTAACATTTTCACATTGCCGGTTAGGAATAGTTGTTAGATTGAGTTATATTTGGCACATTCATAATTGTAATTTCAATTCTTATATGCAAGGCATCTGTTTTAATATTGTATTGAAACTGGCATGAACATAGGTGAAAATATTAATCCTTATTTAAATACCCTATGTGTTATCATTACCATGAAATGATATCATATAAGTTTCACCATCTGTGTATCTTTATAACTATTCCATGCCTAAAACTTAACCATGGATATTTTTCCCTCTCCAATAAAGATATAAAAAAACTAGATATAACCCAAGAAAAGGTAACTAAATGTTTTTAATTCCCTTGATTGCAAGAATAAATGTAGAGGAACTGGAGGAAATTCATTGCATCTTGTGAGCGACCAAAATCCAAGCTATGCACATGATTATATGGTGTTATTGGAAAGTAAGAGAAATTTTGCTATGTTCATTTGGGCTCAAACATCAATGGTGTTTGTTTTGATAGGAAGGTAGGGGAGTCCATCCACAAAAAGGTTTCATTTTTTAATGTTAATGGAGTTTAATTTATTAAGATTATAGAAAACATGAGCTCTTTATTACTATACTTATATTTACATGATATAAAATTGGTAGATTGACAGACTATGGTGTGAAACATCTGCAATTCTCATATTTTCTAAGCATTGCATTAACTATTGGACTATCATCCTTTTACATTCTTTGTTATGTTGATCTCTTGACTGGGTTTCCTTTTATGCATTTTCCTTCCTAGTACTATTTCGTTGGGTCTTACAGTATCCAGTGCTACAAATTGATCAGTCACCCTTGCAATCTTGGTGGGAGTTAGGGCTCTTGTTTGTTACAACTTGATAATATGATATAAAGGGGGTATTAAAATGGGTTGATAAAAATGGATGCATACAATATATGGTGAAGCTAGGGGTTTTTTTAATTGGAAAGGCATATTGGGAGGTGGGTTCACCAATTAAATTTTAGGAGGAATTTTCCAATATTTAATGAAATTAGGGATATTCTTTAATATCATGCGAACGATCGTGCTATGTAACAATTTCACTGATTGAACCCCCCTGTGGTGGCTCCTAAGAAATTCTAGAGGCAAATTATAACTCGCAAAACAAAAGAAGATAATAAGATTGCTTTGCAAGATTGGAATTCCAATCTTAAAAAGCTTTGCGAATCCTTCAATATCAGAGATAACATTCAAAACCTCCTTACAAGGAAAGAAGTTTTCCCATTAGAAGACATAGATTTCGAGGTTAAGTGCTTAGCAAATGGAAAATACAAAGACATTGAAGGCTACTAAGTAGAAATATAAAAAATTGGGGGGCCTGTCCTCATCCACAAACTCTTTAATTTAGCAATCAAGCAAGGGTTCCCTACACATTGGACTCAGAGCCTCATTATTCTTATTTTCAAAGTAAAAATAACCTCTCTAATTATCGAGCCATTATGATTATCCCTCTCCTAGCCAAGTTATACGGTATTATCTTAGAAAATCAGATCAACAAATGGTTGGAGATGGAAGGTAAGAGGGCTAAATGCGAAGCAGGTTTTAGAAGGAATCATTCAACCACAAACCACCTCGTTACGCTTAGGATCATTGCAGATGATTGTCGTAATAATAATTTTGATCTTTTTTGTTGCTTTGTGGACTTTATGAAATATTTTGATACACTGCCTAGAAATAACCTATGAAATATGCTAGAGGAGCTTAATGTTCCTTTTGAATTGAGAGATTCTGCAATGAGGCTATACGAAAATTTCATTTCCAATTTTAAGAATAACGAGGGCTCGTCAATTGATATAAACTGTAATATTGGAGTTAAGCAAGGTTTCTCCCTCTCCCCTACCCTTTTTGGAATTTACATCGATAAAATAGAAAGGCGTTTAGAAGAAGCAAGTTGTGCCGGAATGATATTAGACAGAATAGTTATCATCCTCCTTCTGTTGATGTATATGTAACTTTGGAATGTATTTCAGTTATATATTAATTGTACCCTTATAGAGATGTGTTATTCCTCTATAAGGAAGTGTCGTCATTTGTATTGACAAGTGTCGCAAGTGTGTTAACTTGTCGATGGGATATTAGACCACCTTGTAAGGGGTCGGCCCGGATTTGTGTAATATGTGGTTATTGTACCTAGCTAGACAAGTCGGCCCCATAAGGTTATTGGGAAAACAGAACAAGTATAAATAGAGATCGGGAGATCTCTATTTTGATCACTCAGAAACTCACTCATCCTTCACTCAGAAAGTGGCGCACATGTGAGGAGGAGGATCAACACATAGAAGAAGTCTATCTCTTGTACTTGGGTTGTACTTGGGTTGTACTATTGCTCTATCTATCCTGAGGAAGTTATGGGGTTTTTCACCTTAGGGTTTTCCCCATGGAAACTCTGTGTGTCTATTGTCTCTTATGCTTTTGCTTCTTGTGATGATTGACATACTTGATATGATTGATATGCATTGATATTCTGTACATGTTATTCTCTCAGTAAAGATCCTATAACATATTGAATTAATGCTAAAAATCTAACATGGTATCAGAGTTAACCTGAGAAGAAGACACTATGCAGTTACGGAAACCAAAGTTTCTTGTTTATTGGGTTTCTCTCCACAGATTTTGGAAAAGCAGTATAGTAGATTGACTCTCCACAGTTTTGGCCCTAAAATTTAGGGTTTCCACAAAAATAGGAATTTCTGAAATCTGAAGACATAGCTAGAAGCTCCTTGGAAAAATCGAAGTTTAAAGCTTTGGATCGAGATTTTTGGCTAGGTAGATCTCTGGGAAACTCAAACCCTAATTCAGGGTTCCTTAGTGAATGCGAGAATACTAAAAGACATTTCTAAAGGGTGAAAATTTGCAGATCTAAATTTTTGAATATACCATGCTAATCAGTTCATCAAGGCGCATCTTTCTATCCTTTCAGAAAGTTGAAATTTTAGGGTTTCTCTGACAAACCCTAATCCGGCACCAGATCCAATTTTCAGCAAATCAACTGGTAAGACCTAAATCTTTTCTATTTTCATTTGAAGTACTCTTTAAGATGTCTCACCACACCAAGCTTGAGGCTAAGCTTGAAGGGACTGATAACTTCTGAGCATGGAAGTATAGGATTGGGTTAATCCTTGAAGAGAATAAGTTGGATACTTATATAAGTGAAGAGGTCCCTGTCCCAGAGGGAGAAGAGGCTAAGGCTCTTCACAAGAGGAATTTGGTTAAGGAAAAGAGGATCATTATTGATTCTATTAAAGATCATCTCATCCCTCATGTGTCATCCCTAAAGACACCAAAAGAGATGTTTGATTCTTTGACCAAACTATTTGAAGGCAAGAACATAAATCGGAAGATGACCTTGAGGAATTAGCTGAAGAATATCAAGATCCAGAATGCAGAGACTATGCAGTCATATTTCTCAAGGGTCTTCCAGATAAAAGAACAACTTGAAGCTATGGGTGAAGATATAGAAAATGGAGAAGTGGTGATGACCACTCTTAATGGCCTTCCTAGATCATGGGATTCCTTCATCCAAGGAATTTGTGCTAGAAAGAAACTTATCACATTCAGTAGGCTGTGGGAAGAATGCTCACAAGAAGAAGCTCAAATTGTAGCTTGAGAAGAGAAGATGGGGAATGAATATCAAGCTCTCACAGCACACTCCAAGAAGTATGATGATAAGAAGCGACATCACCATAGTAAGAAAGAAAAGCACCACCACCAAAATCAAAGAGGTAACACCAAATCTCGAAGACACATGTCCTATGCTCGTTGCTATACATGTGATGAAAAGGGATACTGTTCCAGAGACTGTCCCAGAAATAAGAAAGATGGTTCTCACAAGAAGAAGAACTTCAAAAGAAAACATCATGCTCATGCCGCAGAGGATGATGAACCTCCCAGGAAGAGGGCTAGGGAAGATAGTGAAGATTCTTCAAGTGATGAAGAATATGTTTTTATTTCTGCTCTCACTGGAACCATTACTCATGGAAGTAATGATTGGCTTATAGATAGTGGGGCTTCTAAACACATGACAGGATTCAAAGAATCCTTTGTGAATCTATCTGAACATGATTCACCCCACAAGGTGAAACTTGGGGATGACTACCAGTATCCAATAAAAGGGAGTGGTGAAGCCTCCTATAAACTAGACTCTGGAAAGTCTATGAAGATGAAAGATGTACTTTATGTTCCAGGTCTAAAGAAGAATCTACTCTCCTTATCTGCATTGGATGCAAAAGGCATGAGGGTTGCATTTGTAGATGGCCAAGTCCTAATGTGGCCAAAGGGCAAGACTATAGATGATGCAGTTGTGATTGGAGAGTAAGAGGGAGGACTATACAAATTGAAGGGACAACCAGAACAAGCCATGGTCCATGACTCAATAGAGCCAAGTGAACTTTGGCATAGAAGGCTTTCACACATGCACTATAGGGCATTACCAATTACAAGCAAAGCTGTAGAAGGTCTTCCTGAAATTCAGACAAAGCATGAAGGAATTTGTAAAGGTTGTGCAAAGGGAAAGAACGCAAAGAAGACATTTCCAAGCAGTGAAAGCAAGGCAAAAAGAATCTTGGAAATTATCCACTCTGATGTTTGTGGTCCAATGTCATCCAATTCTCTAAGTGAGTATGTATACTGTGTCTCCTTTATTGATGATTTCTCTAGGAAGACTTGGGTCTACTTCTTGAAGAACAAAGATGAAGTGTTTAACAATTTCAAGGAATTCAAAGCCTTGATAGAAAACCAAACTGACATGAAGATTAAGATCTTCATATCTGACAATGGCGGAGAATTTACTTCAGGAGACTTCAAGAAGTTATGCAGTGATTCAGGGATTAAGAGGGAGTTGACTACTCCTTACAATCCACAGCAGAATGGGGTTGTCGAGAGAAAGAATAGAACAATCATGGAAGCAGCAAGATCAATGCTTCATGACCAAGACTTACCTATGCACTTATGGGCTAAAGCAGCAAGGACAACGGTTTATGTGCAGAACAGAACACCCCATAAGATACTTGACAACAAAACACCAGAAGAAGTGTTTACTGGTAAGAAACCAGAAGTGAGCCATCTCAGAATATTTGGTTGTCCAGTATACACTCACATACCAAAAGAGAAAAGGTCAAAGTTGGATCCTTCAGGAAAGAAGGGTATATTTGTGGGTTATAGTGAAAGCTTGAAAGCTTACAAAATCTACTTCCCTGGATTCAAGAAGATCGACATCAGCAGAGATGTAACATTTGATGAAAGTTCAGCTTACCACAAATCGAGAAAGACACTTGTTGAATACAATGAAGAACCCAGAATATCCAGAACACAAGACACCATTATCAATGAAGCAGTTCCTGAAGAAGATCGAGAAATGGAAGATCCACAAGAACCTGTGGATCCACCTCGTGAGAAGAATCCTCACAAGAGGAAACCAACATGGGCTAGAGAGCTCATCCAAGATGTAGAAATATTTGGCATTCCAGAAGAAGAACACAGAGAAAGAAAAAGGACAAGGTCACATACTAGTTATGTTGCTTTGCTCTGTGACATTATGGATAAAGAACCTTCCAGTTATGAAGAAGCTACAGAAAAGAAAGAATGGAAGGATGCTATGATCGAAGAATACTAGTTAATTATGAAGAATGATGTTTGGGATGTGGTCCCAAGACCAGATGGGAAGTCTGTGGTGACTTCCAAATGGATTTATAAGATCAAGCATGCTGCAGATGGTAGCATCGAGAAATACAAAGCTAGGTTTGTATCTCGTGGCTTCTCCCAGAAAGAAGGGATTGATTATGAAGAGACCTTTGCTCCTGTGGCCAGGTACACTTCCATTAGATCAGTACTTGCTCTGGCTGCAGTGATAAAATGGAAGATACACCAGATGGATGTGTATGTGGAGCAGCCACTCGAGTTCGAGACACATGATAGAGGAACTCATGTGTGCAAACTGAAGAAATCCCTGTACGGTTTGAAACAGGCACCCAGGACCTGGTATGGCAGGATAGATGGCTTCCTATCTAGTTTGGGGTTTACCAAGAGTAAAGCAAATTCCAACCTTTACTAGAAGGTTGAGGAAGGAAATCCTGTGATTCTACTATTATATGTGGATGACCTGTTTGTAACAGGTGAGGATAGGTTGATTGTCGATACGAAGAGGAAGCTTGCTGTCGAGTTTGAGATGAAGGACTAGGGTATGATGCACTAATTTCTTGGTATGGAGGTGTGGCAGAGTATAAATGGAATAAGGTAAGTATGCAGTAGATATCTTGAAGAGGTTCGGGATGATGGACTACAAGGCCATGGCCACACCTATGGCATCGAACCTGAAGCTTCTGTGTGATGCTTCATCTGAGCCAGTTGATGCTACAATGTATCGTCAGATGATTGGGTCCTTGATGTACTTAACGAATACGAGGCCAGACATTTGCTTTGTGGTGAACACCTTGAGCTAGTATCTGACAGATCCGAGACATGTTCACCTGATAGCTACAAAGCATGTTTTGAGGTACCTGAAGGGTACAGTGGATTATGGGCTCAAGTATGAGGTGAATCAAAAGTTTAACTTGGAGGGTTATGTTGATTCGGATTGGGCAGGAAATGCCATTGATCGAAAGAGCACTTTGGGCTGCTAGTTTAGTATGGGATTAGGTGTGATCTCTTGGTTTAGCAGGAAGTAGTCCTGTGTGGCACTAAGTACAGCTGAAGCAGAGTATGTCGTAGCTTGTTTAGCTAGTTGTGAGGTAGTATGGCTCAGGAAGCTACTGTCTGATTTGTTTGATCTCCAGTTGAGTGCTACTTGTATATATTGTGACAACCAGAGTTATGTAAAGTTGTCAGAGAACCCAGTGTTCCATGACAAGTCAAAGCACATTGAGATCAAGTTCCACTATATCAAGGATATGGTGCAGAGAGGAGCAGTGAAGCTCCTGTATGTTGCAACAGACGAGCAGATAGCCGATGTGTTGACCAAGCCGCTTTCCAGAGTGAAGTTTGAATACTTCAGAGAGAGACTTGGTGTACTGCAGATCGAGATGCCTTCCAAGGGGAAGTGATGATTCCAGAGACACAAATGCACATGATCCGTTCCGACATGGTGGCAGGTTACTCCTCCCATGGTCATTGATGTAAGTGTTGGGGCCATTCCGACATGGTGGCAGGTTAGTCCTCCCATGGTCGTTGATGTAAGTGCTGGCGCCGTTCCAACATGGTGGCAAGTTAGTCCTCCCATGGTCGTTGATGTAAGTGTTGGGGCCGTTCCAACATGGTGGTAGGTTGGTCCTCCCATGGTCGTTGATGTAAGTGATGTGAGCCTTTCACATGGTGGTAGGTTAGTCCTCCCACGGTGAGTGTAAGTGCTGTGTGTGTGCATCTGGGTTGTGCTCCGTGGACTATGTGGTGATCTGAAGACATTGATGTAACAGTTTGGTACACAGGTTTTGCAGAGGCATATAATCAGTCCTGAGATGCTCTTGCAGGTTTTGCAGTGGCAGTGTAATCAGTCTTGAGAGATCTTGCAGGTTTTGCAAAGGCAGTGTAATCAGTCCTAAGGTGTACCTGCTTGATGGCTTGCTCACAGAGATGATGATGATCAGGAGGATCATGTGATGATGTACATCAGGTTGATGTATGATGAATATCAAGTTGATACTCTGTGGTCGTGGACAGGTTGTACAGTGGCATGTAAAAGATCCTAGGAGATTCGATAGGTTGAGTTGTGTGCTCGTAAAAGGCCTGGGATGCTCTTATGAGGTTTTGTAGACGCACGTGATGAGTCCTGAGGATTCCACAGTATGACCAGTGATGATGAAGACCTACAGGTGGTGGGCCTACATCCAGTATGAAAAGGATTGGCTCTGTAGAACTTCCTATGATGAGTAGATTCAGAGATTGGACGAGATAGCAGCAACTGTGACGATGACGATGATCCAAAGAAGAAGACTTGTGCTAGCAGATCTTTGTCGAGAAATACCTTCCTAGTTAAGAGGGAGTGTTGATGTATATGTAACTTCGGAATGTATTTCAGTTATATATTAATTGTACCCTTATAGAGATGTGTTATTCCTCTATAAGGAAGTGTCGTCATTTGTATTGACAAGTGTCGCAAGTGTGTTAACTTGTCGATGGGTTATTAGACCACCTTGTAAGGGGTCGGCCCGGATTTATGTAATATGTGGTTATTGTACCTAGCTAGACAAGTCAGCCCCTTAAGGTTATTGGAAAAACAGAACAAGTATAAATAGAGATCGGGAGATCTCTATTTTGATCACTCAAAAACTCACTCATCCTTCACTCGGAAAGTGGTGCACATGTGAGGAGGAGGATCAGCACATAGAAGAAGTCTATCTCTTGTACTTGGGTTGTACTTTGGTTGTACTATTGCTCTATTTATCTCTGAGGAAGTTGTGGGGTTTTTCACCTTAGGGTTTTCCCCACAGAAACTCTATGTGTTTATTGTCTCTTATGCTTTTGCTTCTTGTGATGATTGACATACTTGATATGATTGATATGCATTGATATTTTGTACATGTTATTCTCTCAGTAAAGATCCTATAGCATATTGAATTAATGCTAAAAATATAACACCTTCTTTATGTTGATGATATTGTTCTGATGGAAAGGTGCCCCTTTGATCTCAATAAACAATTAATAATTCTCAAAGATTTATACTCTAACACGGGTATGCCTGTTAACACCGACAATACAAAAGTTATGATTATAAAATATAAGAAAAACACCTACGCAAATTTTATTTATGATAACAGTAAATTGGAGGAAGTGACTTCTTACAAGTATCTTGGAATTTATAATCATCACAAGCTCAATTGGAACCACAACATTGAGAAAATGATTAATGGAGGATGAAAAGCTTATTTTGGTCTTGAAAATAATTGTAAATCATCCAACCTGGTCATGTGGGATAAAAAGAAGTTCCTCTTTGAAACTCTTGTCATCATCGTTATCTTATACGGTTGTGAAGTATGTAGGTGCAACATTTCTAGAGAATCTTGGAGAAATATTGAGCAAATCCAGAAGCGATTTATAACTTATAACCTCAAAATTAAAATCAAAACACCTTATCCTATTCTCCTCTTATAAGTGGGCCTTTCCCCCATCAAGAGCATGGCCATGACTAGGTACCTGATGTACAAGCACAAGATAAATAACATGGAAAACGAGAGACTTCCTAAAATTGATTTAAATTCAACTCAAAACCAATTACGCCTCAAGCGAAGTTGGTGTAAAGATACGATGGCTTGGTTAGACTATTGGTGCATTAATGAAAATGACACTTTGTAGAATATTGATAATGTAAAACATATTATTTCTTCTAAGTTTAAGGAGAAATTGTGGTGTGAGGAAAATTTAACGATTAAGAGAAAACTAAGATACTATAAGGAGGTCATTAACCCTAATTTGGAAGATCAGAATTATCTCTCAATAGTAACTAGTTCAAAGAAGAAAATGAATATAGCCAAGATTAGAATGAACTCTTATGAGCTCCATAGTGAAACAAGGCGTTGGTCTATTCACAAAACTCCATGGGAGGAAATGGTTTTCCATCTTTGTGATTCTATGAGCGTTGAGGATGAAAATCACTTTCTCTTAGAGTGTCCTTCTTACACCCACATTAGATATTAGTTTCATAGTATTTGCTACTATACAGACCTTTCTAACCTCTTGAATTGCCAAAACTATAGTGATCTTGGAAAGCTTCTTTCTAAGATTTTTGAGCATAGGAACAAAATTTTAAAGCAAACCAAGTAATAACCTTCTTACGGTCCAATAGACCAAAGTTGGTCTTAGTGGATGTTAATCATCATCATAAACATATGTTTGTCTTTTTATTATCAGATATATTTTTAATTAATAAAAATATATGAATATAAGTTTCTTTAATATACATTTTTTTCTTTTGACTTCGCAGTAATTGTGTGGTTACAATATATATATATATATATATATATATATATATGTATGTATTTCAATTAATACAATATATTTGACTTACTTTTAATGAACATATAAGATATAATTCCACACTATTATTTAAGCTTATTTTTATTTGTACAAAATATATTTTTTAAATATTATACACCTTGAAATTTATAATAATATGCATTTAGTTTAATGGTTCTAAAAATATATATTCTTGACATAATATACTTTAAAATGGTAAATATAGACACACGCATTTATCATACTTTAGCTTAACTGTATATATATCATATTTAAAGTTTTAACATTACTCTAATTGCAGGGTAAGTGGTTTAACTCTTTTAAAAATAAAAATATGAATTATCTTTTGTTAATAATAAATAAGTAACAAAAATAATAAGACGGTATTCGATCCGCAGAACTTTGAAGGACGCGAGATTTTTTCATAGGTTTTCACTCGATTGTCTTTGGGATGACTAGAGTTCAGGGGGGCGGCGGGGGGGGTGCAACCCCTCCTCTTTCGCCAAAATTGTAGCAACGCTAAGGGGCTTCTAAGTCAACAACAAAGGAGGCTGGAATCGGAGGAGAGGGATCAACAGGCTCCCCTGCTCAGCGACCGCCTCCTCAAGGACTCCCTAGTCTGGGCTCCTGTATCCCAAAATCTGTCAATATTCTTTCCCTAACAGTGGATCCTACGAGAATCAAAGAAAAGATCCAATACATGATAGACCATGCCCTAATCGGAAATTTTATCGACATCTGGTCGTCTGAAAAATCCCTAATTTGGTGGATTAACACCACTTGGAAGCCAAAGGGCCATTACAACCTCTTGCTAGGCTCCAAGGGATTTTTCACGGTGATTTTCTATAATGTTGAAGATCGAGAGAGGATGCTTGAAGGAGGACCTTATTCCTACTATTCATCCAGTCTCTACCTCAGATTATGGAGGGATCATTTCAATCCATACAAGGAAGATCTAGCCATTGATCCTGTTTGGATCTGGCTGTACTCTCTTTCCTCTGAATACTGAGAGACAAAGATATTGGAAGCCATAGGAAATTCCCTTGGACAATTTGTGAAGATTTCAGATCTCACCAAACAATGAAGGTATGTCTCTTATGCCAGAATCTGTGTTTATATGAATATTTTTAAAGATCTCCCTAAGGGGATCAATCTTACATGGGAAGACTCTGAGTGGTTTCAAACCCTTGACTATGAGCATATCCCTTTTCGATGCCTCTGATGCCATGCACATGGGAACCTGTTTTGGGATTTCCACCTTAAACTGAAACCAAATCAAACCCTAAACAAAGAAAAGGAGGCAATAGATGCGGAAGGGTAGTGAAGGTTACCAACATAAAGAGGGCAGAAGAAAGCAAAACGGTCCATACTTAAACAAGAAAGTGAATACATCTAATAGCTTCGCTATATTGGAGAAAATAGACCCTGACTCGTCGACCTCCCCAGGGGAACAATAGACACATCCAAAGACCTTGGAACCTTCAGCCCCTGAAAAAGGAGAAACCAACAAGATCAGTCAACAAACTGAAGCTCCACCTGAAGGGGAAAATATGGAAGAAGATGGAGATGAAATGGAAATGGGGGAGGTGGATCTCGATGGAATCAAAGAAGCCTGCAAAAAGAAGGATTTTAAATTAATACCATCCAAACAACTCCAACTCATAAAGGAGGTTACCCTTAAAGTCAATCCTACTCAGGGCTGCCTCGAAGTTGGACCATTGAAGCTTAAATAAACCAAGCGAAAGAATAAATATGGAGGAGCTAATAGGGGAAGGAAGACTAACATAGAACATATTGGGTAAGTTGGGGCACAACTTGTGGATTCAGGCCAGTACCCAATGATTCAGGAGGCCTTAATTTATGTTCGATATCTTTCCTAATGAAGATTCTATCCTAGAACATTCGGGGATCCGGTGGCCCTCAAAAGATAAAATCTTTGAAAAGGAATATTTTAATGGAGAAACCGTCTATAGGTTTTTTGCAGGAAACCAAATGCTTTGAGGGGCAACTGAAAGTTAGGGATAGGAATTTTTGGAAAGACTATCAAATCATGGCGCTAGACGTTGTAGGACATGAAGGTGGCCTGGCGATCCTTTGGGATCCAAGACAGATCCTTGTAGAAAATTTTGTTTCTACAACGTTTAGTCTGTCGGTTGAGTTTCACATCTTAGGAACAAACGCTCAGGGATTCATTGCAAATGTTTATGGTCCTAGAAGCTATCCCTTAAAGAGAAAATTCCCCAGTTCTCTGAATAAAATGTGGGATGGTTTTGAAGGGAAACATTGGATTATTGGAGGCGATTTCAATCTGATTCGTACTCTCACTGAAAAAAAGGGAGGCCGGAGACTTCTAACCCAATAAAGTAACATGTTTGATGAATTTATTGATTCAAGCCACCTTGTTGCTTTAGGCATGGGAAGTGGTGACCTCACCTAGAACAACAGAAGGGTAGGTGAACATCAAGTAGCATCTCGACTTGACAGATTCTTAATTTCTGAGAGTATAATTTTTTTTGGTGGGGCTCTGGAATCTCGGTCTCTTCCAGCGACAGGCTCGGATCACTGGCCGATCAATCTAGTATGGAGTAACATAGGGATCAAATAGAAATGCCCGTTTCATTTGGGAAATTTTGGCTAACCCATCATGACTTTCACTCCCAAAAGGAGACTTAGTGGCAATCATTGGTTCCTCCCCAAGGCACCAAGATGTATCAATTCCAACAAAAATTGAAGCTTCTTAAGGAAAAACTGAAGACTTGGAACAAAGAGGTCTTCGGAAATATTTTCAAGAAAAAGTCAAGTTGGAACAACAAATGGAGGAAATCCAAAAATACATCATGACATAGGGTCTCACAAATGATCTTTATCACAAAGAAACAATTTTTTCAGAGCAACTCATTGAACGTGAAAAGCAAGAGGAAATTCTATGGAAACAAAAGTCATGGAATTGATGGTTGAAGGATGGGAGTAGAAATACAAAATTCTTTCATCGAACAACCATTCAACATAGGCATCATAACCGAATAATCATTCTAAAAACTCAAGATAGCCAGACAATGGATACTCATGAGGAAATTGAGAAGGAACTTATTTCCCACTTCAAAACTTTGCTTACAGAACCTAATACCGACAGGGTGAAGGCCATCAGGGAAATTAAAGGGGTCATCCCCAGGATGGTTACAACTGAGAAGAATGAGATGTTGATCAAGCCAGTAGCGATGCTGGAAGTGGAAGATGAAATCAACCAAATGGAAGACGGAAAATCTCCGGGTCCTAATGGTTTCACTGCAAATTTTTTTCACCACTTCCGGGATCTGATCAAGCATGAATTCTAGGAAGTCATGGAAGAATCCAGGAGAATGTGGGGAGTCCTTTCGACTCTTAAATCCACCTTCCTAACTTTGGTTCCTAAAAATTCAATGGCATAAAATCCATGTATGTTCATACCCATAGCTCTTTGCACTATTATCTACAAAATTATCACAAAAGTTCTGGTTAATCGTCTCAAAGCCCTTCTTCCTACATTGATCTCTCCTGAACAATTGGGTTACGTGGAGGGGAGACAAATATTGGATGGGATAATTTTAGCTCATGAAGTATTACATTCCCTCAAAGTGACTAAAAAGGAAACAATGATGTTGAAACTCAATCTTTCTAAATCCTATGATAAGCTCAACTAGAATTTCATGAGGGAGATGATGGCCTCTTTTGGATTTGGAGAAACCTGGATCCGATGGATTAGCAATCTGACATCTTTGGCCTTTTTCTCCATTCTTATTAATGAAGCTCCTTCTGGTGTATTTAAACCTTCTAGGGGTATCATACAGGGAGATCCCCTATCCTCTTTCATTTTTTTTTATGACAGAGGCTTTGGGTAGTCTTATCAATCATATGGTGAACCAACAAGTCATCAAAGGCCTTTGTTTCTCACCTTACGACCGGCCATTGAATCATTAGTAGTTTGTGGATGATACGATCCTCATGGGACATTCATCTATGCAGGAAGACAGACAGTTGAAAAAAGGATTAATGCTCTTCCTCAAAGCCTCTAGGCTAACCATCAATGAGGATAAGTCCCAGGTTTTTTCTTCAATATGCCTCTAGTTACCCAACGAAATATCCTCCATATTTTGGGTTTCCAAGGGAGCTCCCTTCCCTCCAAATATATTGGAGCCCCCTTATCAGTATTTGTTCTGAAAAAAGTTTCCTAGGAAGAGCTCCTAAACAAGATGAAGGAAAAATTGTCGGGTTGGACCTTATGGGCTCTGAATTTCCCTAACAAAATGGTCTTGGTTAAATCAATATTACATGCAATGTCGTTGTATTTGTTCTCAGTTCTGGCAGCTCCAAAATCAGTGATGAAAGAAATTCATAGTATCCAAAGAAATTTTCTCTAGGGAGGCACAACAGAGCAACGTAAATGGCCCCTTGTGGACTGGGACACTATTTTCCAGCCTAAGAAATAAGGGGGTTTGGGCCTGCGTGATCCTGAAAGACTCAGCAAAGTCCGCGGGGAGAAAGTGTGGTGGAGGTGGATTAACCATTCTAAGGAACTTTGGGCAAAATTTTGGTGCATAAAGTACACTCCAGAGGTGCCCCACCAAAACTTGATCAAAATTGATGGGCCTGAAGTGGGATCACATATCTGGAAGATGGCAAGAGCGGTGAGGAATTTAATCCAGAAACACAGCTTTTGGGAATTAAGGAATGGCTCTTAGACTAACTTATGGATAGATTCTTGGCAACAACAGCCAATACTTGAGAATATTTTTCCAAATCTCCAAACCCCTCTTGTTCTTCAGGAGCAAGGCTGGAGGAAGGTTAACCATTTTTGGCAGGGGGCACAGATGATAGAGGATTTCGAAAATGGAAACCGATAGAATGGTGGAGAGAGAATCATGGTAACGATGAGGGGGAAATCATTTATGACCACCTCATTCAAAGGTGGATAAAATCCCAAGAAGGACCTGATATTCTTCGATGGGGTTACTCCACAAAGGGTATGTTCTCTCTCAAGAAAGCCTACTCCCTGTAGGACCTTACTAGGGATCAGCCTCCAGGCTGCGAATGGGAGAAACTATGGTCCAATAACCTATGGACCAAAATAACTCTGTTCCTATGGATTTTTATCAAAGGTCGTATCTTGACATGGGACAACCTAATGAAAAGGGGTTTTGTGGGGCCATCTTTCTGCATCCTATGCGGGGAAAATACTGAGAAAATATCACACCTGCTAGACGCCTATAGTTTTGTCTCATAACTATGGGATTGAGGAGCCGCATTCTTTCATATATCTGACAAGGCTCGAAATGACCCCACAACATCTATTAAGGATTCCAAGGCTGAATCCTTAACAGAATCTTGAAGTTGTTCCCGAGTTTCCTCCTCTAGGAGACTTAGAGGGAACGAAATATGAGAATTTTCTCTAGAAAATATCAGGAAAAACATACCATATGGGAGCGTTGGTCATGGCCCAAGTTGGCACACTTTTGAAGAAATATAGTTTTGGTAGTTGCAAAGTTTAGACTGCGAAGCTCAGATGGCACAGTTTTGTCGATAGCGTAGCCCGAGAGTGCGAAGTCAGAAATGCGCAGCAAGTAGTGCAAAGTCGAGGCACTACGCAGTCATGCTGAACTAGAGTGCTAGCGCAGCAACTATTTTGGGTAAAGAGTATGAGGGAATGTCGAGCTATTGAAAGCGACCTGTTTTGGGTAAGCGACTCCAAGATTCCCAGTAGTTGGGTAAGGATAAGAGTGGAGATAAAGGAAAGCGACCTGTCAGTCGGAGTGGCGGAAAACTATTAGAGGCTAAGCCACTGGTAGACGGTGACAGCAAGGCTAAAGGGGCGAAAAGCGACAGGCCACGATGTGGTTGTAACCATTTTTATGATGATAGTGGCTGTCAGAAGGATGTGTGAGCTATGAGTGCCCATCAAGTTAGCCTGAAGCGAGTGGAGCAAGCTGTCGATGATGACAGGTAGGATAGCGGGTAACCGCACCAGTTTTGGGGAACCTTAGGGTTTTTGGCCTGCCATGATTGTAACAGACGTGACCTAAGGGCACAATCTCTATATAAAGGGGCACTTTTGTAAGGGAAAGGGTTAGATTTTGGTTGATATATGTTGAATATCAATCTCTGTGGAGAGACTTATTGTAAGAGGCTCTGCAGCTGTGTGCGAAGAGACCCATTGAAGAGAGAAGATAGTCTGCAGCTGTGTGCGCAGACTGGAACTGTTGAACCCTTCCCATTGATAATATAATCAACAATTTCTGTGGACGTAACTCCCATCCTAGGGGTGAACCACATTAAATCGATGTGTTGTGTGATTGATTGTACATTTGCTTCTGTTGAATGGTTAAATTCTTGTTTATGAGTAAATGTAGATTTGCTTTTATATGTATTCTCAGTAAGGATAAATGATGAGAATAATATGATAAGTGTTGAACATGTATGCATAATATGTGAATGTGCAAGTAGTTTTAAGTAAGATGAAAGTGTAGATTGATCAGGTAAACACTTAAGCCAGTGAAGTCTGTATACTACGATTCCCTGAAGCACAGCATCGAAAGTGTGTTGTTCCATTGTAGTTCTTCACGTTATATAAGTTTCCAAGGTTTACAATTTAAGATGCTTGTCGAATGTATAAGCTTACACTAAGTAAATTCCATTGGAGTTGTGTAAGTGTTAAAGACGAAGCATAGTCTCAGTTGCGTTGTCCTGTTGTTAAGCGGTCATTCTACATTGCGCAGTCCTTGGATGCGCGATAGCCTTAGAGTTAACCGTGAAGTAGGAGAAATTCGCACAGTCCACCATTCTATTGAAGCGTGCATCACCCGGTTGTGGAAACCTGATTCTGCAGCCTCCCCATAACTTCGCCTC
Source organism: Larix kaempferi (assembly GCA_027924585.1). Taxonomy (NCBI): domain Eukaryota; kingdom Viridiplantae; phylum Streptophyta; class Pinopsida; order Pinales; family Pinaceae; genus Larix; species Larix kaempferi. Next base: position 5,035,933 of record BSBM01000727.1, read on the forward strand.
GGGTGAGACCTCAGTCTATTTGCAGATTGTTGCCGAAAGGGCTGGTGAAAAGGGATTTTGTTGGTTCCCTGAAGCACGCAGAACCTGGGTCTATCCTGGAAAAGCTTAAAGAACATATATAGAGCCAAAAAATGGTTTCGTTGTCAGGACTAAGAATCGATGATGAGCACAGAAAATTGGAATCCAGAGAAAACAAAAATATGGAACTGGGTGGACAAGACAGAAAGGGAGTTTGCCAGAAAGGAGAATAGACATCCACGTCTCTCTGACATAGAGTGGTTACAAAGATACCTGTGGGTGGACATTCATGAAATTTTCTTCGCAACCTTTGGAAATGAGTTGCATGAATGGTTATCAAGACTCGCAGAGCGAAAGGACTATTTCCAAGAAGAAGCACCTACCAAGTGGAACCCAGAGCTTATTCAGAGGCTTAAAGCAGTAGATAGTCCACTCTCATGAGCAATCGACTTTTGGGTTGACAGTATTCTAGAAGGCTTCGTGACAGAGTTCGTTGTGGACACCTTGAAGTCCTACAGCGCATCAAGGGCCAAGTTCTTCAAAGGATTCAAAGGTAAGTATCTGAACAATCTGAATTTATATATCAAAATGCTTTTAGCTGAAAAAGGATTTTTAAGAATGCAGAAAGAAACCTAGTTGTTTTGAGTCTGTAATGGTCAATAATACTTACAGTGATACAGAAGAAGATATTCATATATTAAGAAGTGGTAAAAGATATAAGGTTAGTACAGAAAAGAAACTTAGAGAACATGAACTCCGTGTAGAAACTGAGTTCCAAGTTGAGCCTGATAGTGAAACTCGCGTAGCTACCTATTAGCCCATTACCCCTCAGAATCCTCAAGTTGTAAATACTCCGCAGAATCCTCCAGTTGTCAATACTGCTAACCCTCAGAACATTCTGCACAGTAACATCCCTAACACCACACAGAAAACCACACACTACACCAAACACTATACCACCTAAAAGGAGAATGAATGACGATATATAATTGTCGATATTTAAAGGAACGGGTCTAGAAGACCCTGAGCAACATTGGTTTCTATGTGAAGCTGTGTGGAACATCAAGCAATTCCAGGATGATGTTGTTAGGCACGCACAACTCATCACTACATTCAGGGATAGAGCCTTAACTTGGTTCATGAAATATTCTGTCGAACAGAATAGGACCCTATCGGATATCAAGGCTGCACTCTTAAGAGAGTTCAAAAAATTGAAGTCTGAATCACAATGTATAACAGAATTAAAAGAGATAAAGCAGAAAACAATTGAGTTAGTATGGGAATTTGACCATAAGTTTAAAGCATTGTTAGACCAAGTAAGATTTGATATTGCACCGTAACATCACCAAGAGTGGTTCATAGTTGCGTTGTTTCCCCACATCAGAATGCCATTGATGCAACAGAAGGTTGTGTCGCAAATAGAAGCATCAGAGATCACAATGAAGCTAGAGGATTTGCCGATAGGAGAAACAAGTCAAGGAATGATCCAGATCCAGAACCAGTTAGAAAATATAACGTTACAATTCCATGAAATTAAGAAAGGAAAAGAAGTTAGAGAAGAAATTTGGTGTACAAAATGTAAAGCAGAGGGACACTCGAAAGAACATTGTCCAGTTTTCAAAGATTACATTGATAGTGGAGCACCAAATCTACTAAATCAGTAGCAAGGACCATGGTGTGAAATCTGTCAATGCAGAGGACATCAACCAGAGGATTGTTATTTAATCCAGAAATATGTGCGAACACCCAATAATTTGTATTGCAATTTCTAGAAATCAGTTGGACATGATGATTCCAACTGTAGAGCATATGACCTAATGATAGAAAGGAAGAATGATGTTTACAGAGTCCAAGAAGAAACACCGTAGCACCATGAAAATGCGCATTATGATCAAGGCGCATATAGATTCCATGGTGGATTCTGCAGAAGAGGAAGAAATACTGGTCCAAGAAGAGGAAGAGGTCAAATGATCTGTTATAACTACGCTCAGCTTGGCCATCTTTCCAGAGACTGTACAAATGCATGTACTACATGTAGATACTGTAAATATTTTGACCATGTTATTGAAGCATTCCCAATATTGCAAGAAAATATGCAAGAGAGAAGAACATAAGCACCAAACCCAAACGTTCAGATGATCGCAGTAGAGAAATGAGATCCAAACGTCAATGTTGTGATGCGAAGTGGCATTGTGATAGGAAGAGATAAAGAACCAGAAGCTTTGAATTATGGAGAACACCATGCTAAGCAGACACCTACTGATGGGGTCTGGATAAGAAAAGCTATTGGGAAAGCACCTGCTTTCGATATGGAAAGAAACAAAGAAGTCTTCGAAGAAGCAAGGAAACTTTCAAGGAACTAGCACTTGTAAGTCCAAGAATCAAATTGCGAAGTGAGACTTCACCGATAAAAGATATGCCAGCCTCATATGACCATACACGAACTACGACAGACGCCACAAGCCCTATTACGTAGTTGTTACAGAACTACCTGAAGATATTAAAGCATGAGAATGCTTTAGCAAAATTACAGAACCTGTTAAGTCATTATGAGAAGTACAATCTAGCCAACGAAGCAAACAAAGTGGTTCACCATATCAAGGGACACAAAAGAACTGGAAGAGAAATGCGACTGAACACGAAGATTGGAGATTATGAGATGGATGAGATCATCCTTGATTTAGGATCTAAAGTGAATGTCTTGACTAAGCAGACATGGGAACAGATGGGGAAACCAAAGTTTTCATGGTCACCCATACAGTTGAGACTGGCGAATCAGCAGAAGGTCATACCCTTTGGAAGATTAGCGAATGTTCTTGTTGACATCGATGGAGTGCGAAGTCATGTAGACTTCGAGGTTATTAAAATTGTAGATGACAATCAACCTTATCCTGCACTACTAGGGATATATTGGGCCATGGATAACCTCACAATCATCGACTTGAAGAAAAAACAAATGATATTTGAAGGGGCGGATATTAGGGTCATCGCGCCCTTGGACCCTTTACAAGGACTGAGATACATTGAGTCGATCAGATAAGAATGTAGAGCTCATGACCTTGATCGCATCTATAATATGACAGCAAACCACACCGACTACATCAATCCTACAGCTGATGGAACGCTTAGCTGGCGATGCGACAGTTCTTGCGTATCAGACTCCGACGCAGGACTAGAGAACTGGCAAAGCAGAATGCATGAGGTATTTGCAAGAATATGTGTGCAGATCACCAGATCATTGCGTCGGATTGGAACAAAGGTAAGTCTAATCCCCACTTATGATGGTTCAACTAACGTCTATACATTTTTTCAAGAGTATATTGTATCAGTTTCAGCTGAACATCGCATACCAACATTAGATATAGCACTGCACGCTACACCTGCCAGATGGTGGACTGTGCATAAGGACACTTTGACCACATGGAGACCACATGGAAACAGTGCAAGCATATGATGCAAATTAGATTTGCAGAGAAAGCTGTGCTGACCATGGTAAATTTTAATGGACAAACTGATCCAAGGGATCACATAGAGACTTGTTCACAAGCATGGATAAACAGACCACAGACATAATGGGTTCATCTGTTTGTGCACATACTAGAGCAAATTCCAAAGAATTGGTACACAGAAGCAGAGCTTCGCAATGAACTAGATTGGTGTATTTTAACTGCAAACTTCAAGAGAACCTTCAGTTTTGAAGATGACTGTATAAGCATAAATGAGGCTCTGCAGGTTATCAAAGAGAGGATATTCAAAGAAGAATGCCCAAGTACAAACGAGGCATTAGAGGCTATCAAAGACAAGATATTTGAAGATGTCAAGGTACCTATGAAACTACAACCAGAATGGGAAAAAAACAATAGAAAATGCCCTTGAATGTTATAACCTCTCTGAAGATGAAGAAGATGCAGAGGAAAGTGATAAGGAGGATCCGCGCAATGTCAATATATCTGAGTAAAAGGGAGCGTGCGATGTCGAGGGACCTCCATTAGAAATTCCAAACATTAGTGGCCCTATAAAAAAAAGAAAGGTTAATATTGGCACAAGTGAAGAGCCAAATTTCACATCTATTGGGGACTACTGGGATGATAAAATGGTCATGTAGATCGCAGACCTTCTACATGAATATCATGATTTATTTCCGATGAAGTTTGCCAAAATGAAAGGCATTTTGGGGGACTTGGGAGTGATGAAGATACCTCTCAAGCTAGGTGTGAAGCCTATCAAAAAGAGGCCTTATAGACTGAACCCCAGATACAAATAAAGAGTAAAGGCATAACTCGATAAGATGCTTGATGCAGGGATCATTGAGCCAGTGGAAGAATCCGAGTGGATAAGCCCTATGGTTATCCAGGACAAGAAGACAAAAGGACTAATAAGAATCTGCGTAGATATGAGGAAGATGAATGATGCTTCGCTACACGACCCATTTCCTACATTTACAGATGAAGTACTAGACAACGTGGGAGGAAATGAGGCCTACTCGTTCATTGATGGATTCTCTGGTTACCATCAGATCAGAATTGACTCAGCAGAAAGGCATAAGACCACTTTTGCTACTGAATGGGGCTCATATCAGTATACAGTTATGCCCTTTGGTTTGAATAATGCGCCTGCCATATTTTCCAGAGTTGTTGTTGCAGCATTTAAAGATTTTATCCATAAATTTTTAGAATTCTATTTTGATGATTAGACTGTCTTTGGTTTATTGAAGAACCATTATGAGAATCTCATAATGATGTTAGATAACTGCAGGCAACATCAAATCTCCTTGAATAAATGTATTTTCTTTGTTCCCTACGGAGTACTACTGGGACACATTGTGTGCAAGCAAGGTCTGATGGTTGATCCTACAAAGATCACAGTGATTGTGAATTTACCTATGCTGAACTCAATAAAGCAACTTCACACAACTTTGGGACATACCAGATATTACAGAAAATTCATCAAGGGTTATGCATAGATAACTGCGCCAATGGAGAAACTTTTGAAGAAAGAAGTGAATTTCATCTGGAATGCAGAATGCGAGAAGGTACTAGACACATTAAAGGAGAAAAATGGTAATTGTGCCTATCCTAGTCTTTCCAGATTGGAATAAACCATTCCATGAACACGTTGATGCTTCATCTATAGCTTTGGGCATTGTCCTCTCTCAACCAGGTGAAGGGGGCATTGATCACCCCATTGCATTTTCAAGCCGAAATCTATCTTCAGCCGAAAAGAGCTACACAACCACAGAAAGAGAGGGCTTAGCTATGGTTTACGCACTCCATAAATTCAGGCACTATTTGTTGGGTGCGCACTTCTCCATGTACACTGACCATTTAGCTTTAAAGTATCTAGTCAATAAGCCATTGTTAGGGGGAAGAATCTGTAGGTGGTTGTTACTTTTCCATGAATATGAATTTGAGATTATTGTTAAGTCAGGCAGACTAAATCTAGGACCTAACCATCTCTCAAGGATTGAGTCAGGAGAAGAACCCACTAATATTGAAGACAATCTGCCTGAAGCGTAGTTATTTTCCATACAGATCGCAGATGAGTATTACAAGGACATTGTAGACTTCTTGACTACAGGATTGGCACCCACAGAATTTACTACGCAGCAGAAGAAGTAGCTGGTAGTCAAAGCCGCAGACTTCACTATCATCGCAAAATAGCTATACAAGTTAGGACCGAATGAAGTGTTGCTCAGATGCATGTTAGAGCATGAGAAACTGTTTATTTTGGCTGAGGCACCCTTAGGTGTCTTTGGAGGACACTACGCAAGAAGAGATACTACGCAGAAGATATTAAGAGCAGGGATATGGTGGCCAACACTACACAAAGATTCAAAGGAACATTGTCGCAGTTGCGATGTTTTCCATAGAACGGGAAAGCCATCGCGAAGAGACGAAATGCCATTAAGACCGCAATTGACTTTACAGGAATTTGACAAATGGGCTATTGATTTTTTGGGACCTATTAACCCAACATGAAAGAGAACTGGCTTGAGATACATTATCACCACGATGGATTATCTCACCAAATGGGCAGAAGCAAAACCAGTGAAGGACTGTAGCGCAGTTACTGCCGCGCAGTTCATTTTTGAGAATATCATTACCAGATTTGGATGCCCAAAGATTTTAATGAGTGATTAGGGTAATCACTTTCTCAATAAGAAAATTGTAGCTCTGACTATAGAATTTCATATCTATCATCAGAGGAGCATGCCATATCATCCATAGGAAAATGGCACTGTTGAGGCTTTCAACAAGGCGTTGGAAAATGCGCTCACTAAAGTATGCAACACAAACATATACGATTGGGATCTGCGCATTCCAGCTGTCTTATGGGCTTACAGAACAACTTGCAAGAAGTTGACTAGACATACACCTTTTAGGTTGACATATGGACAAGAAGCTATGATGCCTATGGAGTACATTGTACCAAGCTTAAGAATTGTTGCATTCACAAACATGGAAGATGAAGAGACATTGCAAGAAAGGATTCTACACTTGGTTGGTTTGGAGGAAGATCGCTTCATTGTAGGATTTCACCAGCAAGTGCAGAAGGACAGAGAAAAAGCATGGCATGATTGCCATATCAAGCACAAAATCTTCCAGGTAGGATACCTTGTCCTCCTATATGATAGTAAGTTTATGAAATTTCCTGGCAAATTTAAAATGCATTGGCTTGGGCCACATACTCTTATGCATGTTACTAATGGTGGCGCAACTCAGCTAGCCATGTTAGCAGGAGACAACTTACCAAGTCTGGTTAATGGAAGTAGACTAAAACCTTACAGGTATAGTCCTACTTCGCAGAACCCTCAATGATCAAAAGAGAAGGAAATTTCTAAGTGTCAAGTACAGTTGAAATTGGGCACTAGGAATTGAGCAGAGTTTGTACACAGTTTTGGTCTGATACGCGAAGATCGATGAAAATGATTCTTTAACCACGCAACACTAGTAGAGAAGTGAAGTTGCGGAGAGAAAAAAGAGAAACGCAAAGAAAAGTAGCACCATGCAGTTGTGAAGTTCAAGATGCAGCCGCGTAGATCAAATGAAACAAGACAATTGCAAAGTACCAGAAGCTGTGACACGAAGCATGGGTTGAAAGCGTAGCTGGGAAGTTAAAATGGGAGAAGCACATGTGCGCAAAAGAACCAGGCAAGAATATTTTTTCAGAACCGCCAATGCATCACGACGGAAAAAGATAGCCGTCACAATTGTCGGCCGGTTAATGAGTCGTTATCCAAAATGGCGGCACCGACAAAATTGCGCATTAAAAGAAAATTTGGCCATTCAAGCATAATCAATAGTGAAATGACCGGGATCTCGCCGAGATCCGACCAGTAGACTTGGCAGTTAATGGATTACTTAATTGATTTAAGAGCCTGGTGGCACCGATAGTGCTCAGCATTTAAAGAAACATCATTGGATCAGAGATAATCATTGGTGGAAAAGATCGAGATCTCAGGGGAGATCTGGCCGAAGGACGAGACATTAATTGTCCCAGTAATGGCTCATCAGCGTGTTCCAAGCTAGAAGCAGCTATAAATAGTTGTCAGTTAAGAACTTGTGGGTTACCATGAGTTTCTACCTTGACTGCATGTGAGTCTGGAGCTTTAACATCTAGAAAGCCGAGAATTATGCAAGTGAATGAGCGAACTAGTCACCATTGATGAAGTGTTAAAAATATTCAAGCAGCCGGGGTTAAAGGGAATCATGTCGACACCTACCCAGAAACCTGCAGTGGATAAAGGCGCCTCATCCCGTAGCTCTGCAAGGCATGCCGCATAGATGAAAAAAGATAAGCACCCAACTACAGAACAGGAGGAGCCGAAGGCAGCAAAGCCACAAACACCAATCACAACTCAAGAGTGACCCATCCACCTCGTGCATGAATATATCCCACCTTGGCGAGATGATGCACCAGTTGTCAACCTTGAAAAGAATGATGTTTATGAGATTCCCCGGCCACCCATATAGAGTTAGGTGAAGGTTGCAGGAGACCTTCTAGGGAAATTGGAAGATTGCAAGTTCGAGGATCATGACTTGCTGGAAGGAGGTCACTCCAAGCCAAAGAAGTACAGACAATTTCAACTGGACCAATATATGCATCGCCAGGTTGATGACTAGTCCAGCACCAAAACTATGTTTGTGCAGGATTGGCTCAAAGCGCTTGAGTCATCCGGGTTACTCCACCTACTGCGCATCCCGCATTTCGATAGGATCCCGGAACTTAATGCAGTAGTGTGCACATTTCTTTCCTGCATGACTCGGGCTATCTATGGTTGGACAAAAGAATTGATATAAATATCGATTTGATATATTACATCATGATGCTTAATGAGAGAGGTGCAGACCCTGCAAAAGAATTTGTAGGGAAGGCACAAGACAAAGAGCTTGCTTCAAGAGTCAAGGAAGAGTTTGGTCTAACCAGGGGAAAGCGTGGATTTTATACAGTGCCTATGAAGGACGACGCCATGCAATTCACAACTCAACTCTTAGCAAGGAAGTTGCTAAGGAAATGCCGACCAATAGAGGTGCTAGTCGCGGTAGTGCTCCTCGCATCACAAGAAAAGAATGACACCTCTTACAACTGGGTGCAATACCTGCTCAACGAGTTCTTGGACGATGTCCAAGAAACTCAAGACAACAGAAGTCCGTTCCATTATAGTTGGCTATTAGTGCTAATTGCATTCGTCGGTTGGAAAGAGTCGGCTAGCTACCAAGGCCTTCCAGTTTTCTCAGGGCAATGCCAAGGAACACACTTTTCTAACTTATGGGAAAACACGAAGTCCTCCAAGCAAGGAAAAATTAATGAGTTGTTCTATACATATTACAAGCAACTGTGCGATGTGATTCGGCGAACACCGCAAATCTCACAGCAGGTGACAAATGCATACAAAGTAAAGCTAAGATTTCGAGCCGACATGCATGTTGTGTACATTCATCCAAGGGATGATACGGAGACCGAGCTATGGTATCTAGGCTTCTATTAGCTGGATGCTGAGAAAATAGAGCAGATGATGGAGGAATGGCTAGCAGAATGGAAGGTGGACCAACCAGTCGAGGTCAAGTCCACTTCTGAAGAAAACAAAGATGAAGACAGGGAAAAAGATGAGGGAATAGCAATTGAGCAAGAAGAATGGAAAGCGCAAGATCAGGCTGAAGGAAAGGATAAAGGAAAAGGGAAAGGGAAACAGAGTTCGGGATCAACACAAGGCCCACGGAAGAAGCAGAAGGCTAATAAGCCCAAATTGCAGCCGATGCTACATGAAGACGATTGTGAGACCATCGCATCAAAAGTGCAAGAAATATGGGAAGAAATGCGTGCTGAGAAGGAATCCAAACAGGAATAAATACAGGTAAGCCTACTTCAGACTGTCGAGACACTAAAAATGATGGTCACGAAGATAGGAGAGGCCAAGCAGGACTCAATCCGAGATTCTGACTCTAAGGGAAAGTCAGGTGGGTCAACTAGGAAAAAGAGAGAACCCCACGCTCTGAACTTGAACCCTTGGCTGGTACACATTAAGCTAGTGTACCTCATTTATCCCAATGACCAGGTAGCCGAAGCAGCTAGGAACTTGGAGCACTTCGACCTCAATGTCAGCATGTTACCAATAGAGGATTTGCACCACTTGCACATGCAGGTTGTAGAAGAAATTCACGAAAGAGGCATTGCCTCATATGATCAAAATGTCAAGTTGCAAAAGAACTTTGATGAGCTGAAACTGGAATCGGCACTAAACAGCAAGGAATTGGCGGACATTCAAGAGAAAAACCGCAGGCTAAAAGAAACAGCATCGGCAGTCTGCACCAAGATCGACAAATGCGAAGGACATAATGTTGAAGACACCATCATTAAACTTGAGGATAAAGTGGAAACCCTTAGGATGGAAATGATGGACATGGAGATTTCCTACAAGGGAAAGATCGCAGACTTGGAAGCTCGGCGACCCAGCACCCCACCGGATAAACGCACAACTACAATAGAAGAAGTAAAGGTGACAATAGGAAACATCTCTGCCAAAGTAGCAAGATGTCAGGATCTCCTATAGGAAGCCACTACAATGCTGGATACATTACACAAGGATCCATATCTTCAGCAGTTACAGAACGATCTGTATGAAAAGCAGCGCGAGCTCGACGCCATGAATGAAGGAATGAAGGACTTGCCACCAGGGAAAATACTCCAACAGTTCAAAGCGAAAAAATAGCTCCAGAAAGAACTAACGACATTAAGAGAAAAAAATATTGCCACTTCCGCGACGTTGCAGCCCATAGAGGAAGACGCACTCACACTAATGGAGCACATTGAGGGGAAGTTTATAGAACTTCAAACTACGGAGGGCACAAGGAAAGAACAAGCCCAAGAAGAAGTCTCGCAAGCGATGTTGGAGACCATTAAGGAATTTCAACAATATGCAAAGAAAACGGTTACAGAGCTCACCACAAATTTGCACGACTTCACTACAAAGATCAGTACCATTGAAGGTATGCAGTTGAAGTCTCCCAGTGAAAGTGGATCAGGGACAATCCACAAGTAAGTGTTAGGGGCCTATTGGGCATGGCCCAAGTTAGCACACTTTTGAAGAAATACAATTTGGGAAGTTGCGCAGTTCGGACTGCGAAGCTCAAATGGCACAATTTTGTCAATAGCACAGCCCGAGACTGCGAAGTCAGAAATGCGCAGCAAGCAGTGCGAAGTCATGGCACTACGTAGTCATGCTAATGCGGAGTGCCAGCGCAGCAGCTATTTTGGGTAAAGAGTATAAGGGAAGTTCGAGCTATTAAAAGCGAATTGTTTTGGGTAAGCGACTCCAGGATTCCCGGCAGTTGGGTAAGGAGAAGAGTGGAGATAAAGGAAAGCGACCTGTCAGTTGGAGTGGCGAAAAACTGTTAGAGGCTAAGCCACGGGTAGACGACGACAGCAAGGCTAAAGGGACGGAAAGCGACAGGTCATGATGCGATTGTAACCATTTTTATGATGACTGTGTCTGTCAGAAGGACGTGTGAGCCACGAGTGGCCCAGCAAGGCAGCCTAAAGCAAGTGGAGCAAGCTATTGACGGCGACAGGAAGGATGGCGAGTAACCGCACAAGTTTTGGGGAACCTTAGGGTTTTTGGCCCGCCATGATTGTAACAAACGTGACCTAAGGGCACGATCTCTATATAAAGGGGCACTTTTGTAAGGGAAAGGGTTATATTTTGGTTGATGTATGTTGAATATCGATCTCTATGGAGAGACTTATTGTAAGAGGCTCTGCAGCTATGTGCGTAGAGACCCATTGAAGAGAGAAGAGAGTCTGCAGCTGTGTGCGCAGACTGGAACTGTTGAACCCTTCCCATTGATAATATAATCAATAGTTCCTGTGGACGTAGCTCCCATCCTGGGGGTGAACCATGTTAAATCACTATGTTGTGTCATTGATTGTACATTTGCTTCTATTGAATGGTTAAATTCTTGTTTATGAGTAAATGTAGCTTTGCTTTTATATGTATTCTCAGTAAGGATAAATGATGGGAATAATATGATAAGTGTTGAACATGTATGCATAATATGTGAATGTGCAAGTAGTTCTAAGTAATATGAAAGTGTAGATTGATCGAGTAAACACTTAAGCCAGCGAAGTCTGTATAGTGCGATTCCCTGAAGCGCAGCACCAAAAGTGCGTTGTTCCATTGTAGTTCTTCGTGTTTCATAAGTTTGCAAGGTTTGCAGTTTAAGATGCTTGTTGAATGTATAAGCTTACACTAAGTAAAGTCCATTGGAGTTGTGTAAGTGTTAAAGAGGAAGCGCAGTCTCAATTGCGATGTCCTGTTGTTAAGCATTCATTCCGCATCATGCATTCTTTGGATGTGCAATAGCCTTAGATTTAACCGTGAAGTAGGAGAACTTCGTATAGCCCACCATTCTATTGAAGCGCGCATTACCCGGTTGTGGAAACCTAATTCTGCAGCCTCCCCATAACTTCGCCTCGGGTGAGACCTCAGTCTGTTCACAAATTGTTGCGGAAAGGGCCGGTGAAAAGGGGTTTTGTTGGTTCCCTGAACCGCGCAGAACCTGGGTCTATCTTAGAAAAGCTTAAAGAACATATATAGAGCCAACAGGAAGCGTATAAAAAAGTCCATTCATGGGACTTTATCTCTATCTCCCTAGAATGGTCAAGACATGCAAATTTCAGAAAGAGAGAAAGCTATCTTGCTTACCTGGGGAGTGTAGAATCTCCCAGCCTATATCGGTCATATTCAGCAAGGATAGCTCACCCCTAATAGTCCGACAGTTTGGGCTCCGCCCCGTCCTGGATGGGTGAAGCTAAATTTTGATGGTGCCTCGAAAGGCAATCCCAGTGAGGCAGGATACAGAGGAATATTTCGTGATGAGCAGGGAAAGGTGGTGGCAGACTTATACGGATACCTAGGATTGGAAACAAATAATGTGGCAGAGATCAAAGCATTATTGCAAGGTCTGTGTATGGCGAGAAGATGAGGATACTCCAAGCTGCAAATTGAGGGGGACTCGCGAGTGGTGCTGCAGATTGCCTCCAAACTTTATCATGGCTCCCAAGCTAACAAGGTGGCGACATCTTGGTGACTTGCCTACCATATCTGCTACCTTCATGAAACCCTGCTAGCAGAAAATGTGATATCTTTTCACCACGTACGTCACCAAGCTAATAGACTGGTGGACAAGCTGGTCAATCAAGGGATTGCAAGCATAACTGGAAGCTGGGAAGGACTTTTAGACGAAATGCTTGAAGAAACGTCCCAAGAGTTATGCATGCAGCAAGAAAGAGAAGACATGAGGGCTCAGTTCACTCATTTCGACGCTGGCTCAGTTCACTCATTTCAACGCCGGGGTCCCACATCCGGACCAAGTGGTGTCATGTCATGAGGTCTCCACATTATTGGAAGAACAGGAGGATCTCTTTCTTGACGCAAATGACAATGAGAATGATCACTCAGATAATTCACCCGACTCCTGAAGATTGTAATATGATGCAGGGGGGTACAATGATGACGACCAAGCCGCCCCCCACGCATTTTGTAAGGATGACCATTAGGGAAGTAATGTATGACAAGATTGGTTAGGACGACGGGAGTACGTACATAGATCAAAGCTGGACGGAATTTATTATGATACTAAGTGGACCTATTCTATTTAATCCACGGTCTCGGTGGTGCTCCCCACATTTGCTACATGACTTTTCAAGATTAGTCTCTTTTCTGTTTGTCTTTGTTTCTTATCTTTGGAAGGGTGATGGGAGGAAGGATGAGAGGTTTATGTCTCGCAAAGGTCGACCATCGAGGGTGAGGCTGGAGGGGCAAGGAGGAGGGGCTAATGGTCCCACTCGGGATCAGTGGAGAGCAACAGTTACGGCCACCTTCCTCCGCCGTATGGTGCCGCAAGAAACTCAGAGGGAAATTGATGAAATCGAGCAGAAATGATGGATGAGCGTGGGGGAGGAAGAGCCCATACCTGAGGTGGTTGCTATGTCTGATTGGTTCCAAGATCTTGGAAACACAAGAGGAAGAATGGCTCTGTATAATCGGGTGCTTGTGATGTATTGGGTAACAAAAACTATGGTGGCTCGTGCCCTGGAGGGCATGGATGATTTATTATCTCAATCTCATACTTTTAAAGACCAAGATGTGGACTCCAGATTCATGCATATGAAACTGGACGCGATTGCTGAGCACCTCGGCATGTCCCCCCGAAACCGCAAGCGATGGCTCTTACTAGAGGGATGACCTCAAACCGGGAGGAAATATCTCATCTGCCGAGGGACCAACTCTGCGCCCAAGGATCCACATAATTATGAAGATAGGCAATCTTCTGGTTAGCCCCGGTCTTCGTCTATTATTTTTGTGATCTTTTGACAGTTGATAAAATGTATAAAGTGTCAGTCCTAAAATCAAGTTATGCTTATGTAATGGGTCGTTTTGCTATCTTTGGTCAATTCAGAATTAGTTTTTTGAGAATGTGGCCTGGTGCTCTGTATGCGGACATGAAATCCAAGGAATGGGATCTTCAAAGTCTAGCGGGGTCTTTTTTTAGAATGTTTTTCTGGTTCTAAGTCTAAGGGTACTACACTATCTCTATTTTCTGGGAATGTTAGGAATCACTAGAAAGATAAACAAGAAAGTCCTTGAAAATGTGTTTTATGTAATCCTTTTTGCTCTCATATTAATATAATATGTTCTCTTTTACCAAAAAAAAAAAACAAAAATAATAACAGACGTACTAAAAAATTTATAAACATATAAACATATCTTAACCATAAACATAATCGTAAGGATAGTGACTACCTACTTTCCAACTTTTTCTCTAGTTTAATTTTGTCCTACAATAATCAATAATCATGCTCGTGATTTGGCCAAAGTTAGGTTTTATTCGTTAAAACTTTGATAAAGTATTAAATAAAAAACTAAATTGATAGATTATTAAAAAAAAAAAAAACAGGTACTGGGGGATTGTATACATGTGCAATGTTAAAAAAAGACGAAGGCACATGCATATGGATACCTCTCCCGCTGCCATTCTGAGTCTCCAATCACTCACGCGACAAACTCTTTTTTTCATTCCCCGCCTACTCGAGCGACAAATAGCAGAAAAGCTGCTGTACTGCACGCGCAAATCCAAATACAAACCTGGGCAACAGGACTTCTCAATCTAGCGGCGGCTATCGGGAGTAGTTTCCCCATCAAATTGAAAAAAGTGCATTTGATTCTGTGGTTGGAATCAGGGATCAAATTTGAAGGGTGGGGTCCCATTTCACTTTGAAGGGCTATGAGATATTGAACCCTTCGATGCTGTCATGTAAAAATAAGTCATTCTTTTCATTTGAAAATGTATTAGTATATCAAAATTTCAATGTTTACTTATGTAGTAAAGTTGATTCCACTGGATATAGTAGCACTGAATGTTATATATGTCATATAATACAACTATACTTCGCCCCGATCTATCAGCTGGGTCTCTAGGCCACTATGCCACCTTTTCCATCTTAGTAGTTTCCCAAATTGATCTTGCCTCTTAAACTTTTAATGAGTATAATAATACATTTAACTTGCTAACCCCATTCCAATCCAACTTTCATCCTTACATCGAAAATTAATACAATTTTACTCTTTCATGATCTGCTTGAATATGAGGAATTTATTTGTGAAACATAACTTAGGAGACACATGGAAAATCCACTTTCCAATGTTCAGTGTGAATGGCCATAACTAAATTCATAGATCTTTTTTTCTCCATCAGCTACAATTAGTTTGCTAGCCCAATTCCAATCCAACTTTTAACCAATATAATAATATTTAATACCTCTTAAAATGGGTTCCTAGGCTGCTTCAAACACTACAAACTCGATGAAGAGTTGGGTTATTCAACTCTTCTAAAAGCAACATGATGCTTATTCTTGGAAAAGTTCAATCTTTGTGAATTTCTTCAAACTAATATAAATTCTAGCCTACTTAACAACGGAAAAAATGATAATGTAAGAAAAAAAAAGGAAGAATTATAAGCCAAAAACATTGGATGTTCAGTTTGGTCTCGGAAAGAATCTGAATGGTAACTTTTTTTTACTTTGTTGAATTGAGGACCATAATTCACTTTCATGCACCTCTATCAAACAACTTCGTTTCCATTTATAATCCTCCTTCATGCAAGTATATTAAAGAGAATAGTTCAACAAAGAAGTTGGATTGGATTGAAAACTAATAGCAAGTTTCTTTGTCACTCTAGTTGTGTACCCTAAGGTAGAATTGAATGCCAATGACAACAATATATGTTTTGATTTTTCATTCAACACTATGAATGCCACACGTACTTGGGATAGAATAAGTTTTGAGCACTCCTTACATGTTACATGCTACGTTATGGTTTGAGCAAAGAGAACTATCCAACTCCAGGAAACTTTTGTTCCCAATAGCTCATTAAGGACCCTGGATGCTTCTTCTCTATAGCCCTCCCCCTAGATCTGGTTATACATACTAAATCTATGGTATGATGGAGTAGAGGATGGGTTGTAACTTGTGAAGCATAAGTAAAACGTAGGTAGACCAAGTAGAGAGGAGATGCATTGATAGTTGAAGTTCTTGTTTTATTCCAGACCAGCCGATAAGGGTAACAAAATCAAAAGGTAAAGTAGCACTGTCATTCTAAAAATCAAGATTACAAACACAATTTTGCCCAGTTCATACAGTCGAACGCGGATTGTAAGTGTAGTAGCGTCAGTGGTCTTCATATTAATAAATACCAAGAATATTAAACCATTTATTGGAGGAAGGTGTCGATTCAAAAACTTAGCAATTGGGGAAAATAGCTCATGTAATACAGTTTTAGATACAAAGTCTGGATTCTTGATCTAACTCATTAACTAGATGCATGGAGGTTGGCAGAGTGGGAACTTCCCCAAATCCTTGGGATTTTTGGTAAAGCTGGGGGGTGCACTATGCACACCTGTTTCTCGTAGGGATGCAACAGTGACCAGTAGAAGCTGAACGGGGAAGAACTCGGTTTTAGAGTGAAAACAATGGTCTTCCTTGTCCCCTCCATTTCAGGAAAGTTAAAGGACAGCTAAATTCTCAAGAGCTTCAATCAAGCGACAATGAAAAATAGGGCAAGGCAAGGAGCACGTGGAATCATATGCGTATACATAGGACATATGAAGAAAGAATCAATTGTTGTTGTTGCTACAGTTGGGAATTGATAAATGTCGTTCTAAACAGCCTTTGACAGATATTTATGACAAACCCACTCTCGCGTCCACGCTTTAAATTTCAAGCCTTCAAGGCCCATTTCAAGTAACAAAATTTCAGTCAAATAATAATACTGTGTTTGAACTTTGAAGTTACAAAATTTTAATCAAATAATTTTTTTTTTAAATAATTGATGGGATCATGAATGGATAAAATGATGTACTTACCTGTAAATTCATAGGATGTCGGCAATCTAGTCAGCCTTGAAGTTGAGCTCCTCAAAGAAAACGAATTTCTTTATATATGTTTATGGCACGCTAGCATTGGCAGCTTCGCTCTGCAGACTCTCATGGAGGACTGGAGGAGATAGGGTAGGTGGAACTTGGAAGTAGCTCAACCACAGTGGAGTAGGTGTATAAGAAAAAACTTGTTTGTATTCATGTAATATTATATATTGATGGTCGAAACCATGGAAGCATGGAATTCGAGCATTGACTTGATACAACAAAGAAAACACAGGGTGTGAGGATGGAAGCCATAGATGGTAGGATTAACTTGATACAACAAATCAAACGTAGGGCTCTGGGTAGGGGCCACGAGCAGGAGCAGGAGCCTGCAACATTACAAAAATTTTCTGGACTGTGGATTTTGTTTGAAATTCCAAATTCGGGGCACATTAACATAATATATTATACATTGAATACTCAATTAACTCACTGAGTAAGAATTCACGAATTTGTATGTGATAACTGGTGACTTGGTAATCCCACTTCTAACAACATGTATGATCCACCAACTAGGTTTAATAAATTTGTTGCTTCCATTAAATGTGTTAAACATGTAAGCGCTCACTGCAAACACGAGAACTTAGAAGCATTCAAGCCATGGGCTACTGAGTGTAAGCCCGTCCACATAAGTTGGTCAATGATATTATTAGAGGCCCAATGGTCCATGATCTATGGATGATCGAACACGTGGATATTGGAGGGTGACTGAGTCCCACTCCCAAGTCACCTAGCTAGTAGCCACATTCCCAATTTCCCACTAAAACTGTCGATGGGTGAAATTTGAAGCTACCCTTCTGTTGCAATTTTAAATTAGTGGTTAATTTAATTATTGAAGGGCTTACCATAAAATTGAATTTTTTTTGCATGATAAAATTTGAAGTAGCCTTCTATGACGTGTAAAATGGCCTATGAAAGGCCCTGAAGGCTTCAAATTTGAAGCCTGGTTGGAATGAGATTGATATTTGCGGGAAAAGTATTACACAACCCCCCAAAAAAAACAGGAGCCAAACCGGCAATCCTCCATACCCAATTCCTAAGGCGCTGGGGACACCAGAAATCTCAAAACCAGAAATTCACCATCTCACCAAACCATGTTATACTCGTTCTTTCTCTTACACGCCTACCAACCTTTGTTGACACCATTACCCATTGCTTTCGATCCCGCACTAATTTCTCCCTTTTTTTTCCTATATATACCGCCAGAGTGTTTGAGTTTCCCTTTTTTTCCTATATTTACCGCCAGCGTGTTTGAGTTTCATCCTTATTTCCAGGGATAATTTTAAGGACCCATACTTATTTAAAAGTGTATAAACCTTGGCGAATCTTACCAATTCTTAAAATGTCAACTATAAGATATTTGGCGATATTTTTCTAAAATAATTTCAATTTCTAAGGATTTTATATACTTTATATAATAATTTGGCGAATTTTAGAGTGAAAAAAGTTTACCCCATCAAAATTGGGCGAAATGGGGCTTCAAAAAATGCAAATTGGCGAATCTTTTTTTGGAAAAAAACATTGAAAAATAGCCCATGGGCTAAATTTCGCCCCTAAAATTATCCTTGCTTATTTCCCCTATATTAGTTTTGTCTGTGGACGGGATTATTATAGCACCGCGGACGAGGAGACGACGAGCCCAAATCAACAAGCTGACATGAGAATTCTGAGAGCAAAGCAGTGCTCCAAGGGTAACTAATTGATGTTGCGCTGTGTGCACTTTGATTGGAGACAGTCAGCGGATTGGCCTATTTCATTGTAGCAGATAAAACCATTGTGAAGGCTGCACGGAGAAACTCCTTCAGTGAGCAAATGGAAAATCCTGCCGAGTACTCACCTTTCTGAAAGATAGCAGACAAGCATGGAAATTATAAGTTGCACAGATAAATGTCTCTCTATCTTTGTTTGATCTGATACCCCAGTCAGTGAGTCTGGATGGCTGCTGGAATAATAACCAATCAAGTATTTAACTCTGTTCTTCAGAGAATGTATATATAAATATAAATGTGCTCCCAATAGATTAGATTAGCAGGGCGTCGAGCTTTTATCTTTTCTATTACCATGTGTATACAATTAAGTTTGTGCAAAATATATATATACAGAGAGAGAGAGAGTCATCAACCAGGGTAAGAGGTTGTTCGGGTAGGGTACGTTAAAAATTAAAGCAAAGAGGTTTTTATTCCATAAAGATACATCAAATTGATGTTTAATTGAGGTTTAGTTAAGCTTTAAACTTAAAAATATATTATTTTGTTATTATTAATAGAATATATTATTTTATTATTATTAGATGGTTTTAATCAATTTTTTATTATTATATTATTATTATTATATTATTTTACATGGTAATCAAAATCTCTTTACTTTACTTTACGTCAGAGGTAATTCAAATTAAGTAAACTTTTTTATTATTATAAATTTATAAACCATAAAAAGATAATATATACATTAATTTTTGTTAAATTAAAGGTAAATCTGTAATATAAACTTATAAACCACAATATATATATATATATATATATATATATATATATATATATTATATTTTATTAAGTTAAATGAAAATTTGTAATATAAACTTATAAACCACAAAAAGATAAATATATACATTATATTTTGTTAAGTTAAATGAAAATTTGTAATATAAACTTATAAACCACATAGAAATAAATATATACATTATATTTTGTCAAAAGTTAAGTGAAAATTTGTAATGTATATGAACAACCTTACATGAGAGCAAGCAATAGAGTATAATTGGGTTTTTAAATTACAATTGTATATATTTGAAATTCATATAAGATTAAATAGAAATATCTTTTTTCTAAGAAAAACTTTGAATGTCCATTGGATGTAGCTTGGGTGGTTGGGAAGAATGTTTGTTATCCTCCCCACTTAGGTTCAATTCTTGTAAGTGACATGATGCTCTTGTTGATCCCACTAATATGTCCAATTTTTTTAAAGATTTTGTAACTATATCTACTAATTAAAATATTATTTTGCAATAGTGCACTTAAACATGGCTATGTAACCATCTTAAATTATGTATGTACATGTATTTTAATGTGTTGTCTTATCAAATAATAAAATGTATTTCTCGTTAAGTGAATAATTTTTTTTTTCAAAGTATTATAATTTTTTTATATGTAACAACATTACAATATTAGTCACTATTCTTATAAAGAAACATCGTAACATGATGCATTCAACACTCCTTTACACTCGACATGATGCATTCAACACTCTTTTACACTTTGTTTTTTTAAGATAAAGCAATTGTTTGTTGCGTCTTTATACTCCAATGCATAATTGATAAACCAACATAAAACCACATATATCTATATGTTAGACTTGTATTATTTTCAATTTTTTCTTAGTCAAAATCAATGTATATAACCATTTTTACTTCATCCTTTTTAAAGCTTTACGTTGAGATCTATGATGGGTTTTACTAAATACTTTAAACCCTAACCAAGATCTACTCCTATGCAAGAAATTAAACTTAACGCACAGCGGAATTTTAGAAATCAAGCTTAATGCACAGCGGAACTTACTTTCCATCTTCAAAGGTCGCGGACAGCTTCTGGTCTTGACTTGAGTTGTTGGCTCTCGAATCCTTCCAAGAACTTGCAATCCTTTTCTCTGGAGAGTATCCTGTCTTCAATGGAGCAGACAATTTTTCTGGATTTTTTGCAAGCCTTGGAGACTCAGCCCTTTATAGCAGTGCCAAAGAAAAAGATTCTAATCCTAGGGCTGCTGAAATTTAGCTAATACTTGGGAAACAAGTCTGAAAAGAAATCTGGAGTTTCCGATTTTATAAAATACTTCAAATCGGGAAACTTCAGAAAAAACTGAAATAAATCAGAATAAATTCTGATTTCCTTATTTAGCTCAATTTACTGCTATTATTTTAATCAACTATAATCGGTCCATTAACAATTATAATTGATTAACATTATTCTATATGTATTTGTATCCAAATCCTTATTTAAATACGTATAATGCCATGACTTAATTAATCACATTGTTTGGCATGTTTTAATCATTACATAAATGTAATCTTTCGACAGTATTTGATATCATAATCATAATGCACGTATGTCCAACTTAATTATTGTAATTAGACGTCTCTAAATCCAACAATCTCCCACATGGACAAGTGCAACCTTTTGATTATATATCCTTAACTTTATTGCATGCAACTTTTCTGTCTTTCTTATCGTATTTCTTAAACAATTCCGTCCATCAATTATGCTAACAAAGGACTTAAGCAGCACTTGTCACATTTATTCGCAACTAAACCGACATAAATCACGCTGCCAACATAACTGAATGACATGAATCTGATTTGGACATATAGTTTAGAAATTACACGCAAGTGTGATTACACGTGCCTATTTCTAATTGAGTCACCTTTACTTTACTGTATGAGGTCAAAAATTAAACTTTAAAGAAAGAAATAATGAAACCGAAATTGAATGCAACTTGTATATATCATCAAAATTGTTTACAATTGCATTACATAGAACATCAAAAAAACAAAACTTAAAACATATTCAGACTCCCACATTTTCTAACTATCCTAAATAGATATTACACCCATACGGGCAACATGTTCGTGAAACTTCTTGGGTGGTAATCCTTTAGTAAGAGGATCAGCAATCATGTAGTCTGTACCTATGTGTTCTATACATAATTCATTATTCTGCACTCTCTCTTTTACAACCAAAAACTTAATATCGATGTACTTTGACTTTGACGAACTTCGGTTGTTGGTTGCGTATAACACTGCTGAATTGTTGTCACATAATAATTTGAGTGGTTTCTGAATAGAATCCACAATTTTCAGACTTGTGACGAAGTTCTTCAGCCATACGCCATGATTAGATGCTTCATAGCATGCAACAAATTCAGCTGCCATAGTGGAGGAGGCTACCAATGACTGCTTAGCGCTCTTCCATGACACGGCACTGCCTGCCATCATAAAGATGTATCCTGATGTTGACTTCATGCTGTCGACACATCCTCCAAAATCAGAATCAGTATATCCAATGACCTCGAGCTGTTCCGATCTCCGATACGTGAGCATAAAGTCCCTTGTTCTCTTTAGATATCTCAACACTCGCTTGGCTGCCTTCCAGTGTTCCATACCTGGGTTACTCAAATATCTCCCTAGCATTCCAGTGATGAACGCAATATCTGGACGCGTGCATACTTGTGCATACATGATGCTACCCACGGCTGAGGCATAGGGAATATCTTTCATGATGTTTTTATCTAAGTTAGTTTGGGGACATTGTTTTAGACTAAACTTATCTCCTTTTGATACAGGGATATCTCCTGGTTTGCTGTTTTCCATGCCAAATCTTGTTAGAATCTTATCGATATAGTTCCTCTGGGATAACCTTAGAATACCTTGAGATCTATCTCTAAGTATTTCAATCCCTAGAACAAATGATGCATCACCAAGATCTTTCATTTCAAAGTTCTTAAATAAAAAATTCTTAGTTTGATGCAACATGTCTTTATCGTTACTGGCAAGCAATATGTCATCTACATATAAAACCAAGAAAATAAATTTACTCCCACAGAACTTAAGGTATATGCATTCGTCTACTATGTTAGACTCAAAACCAAATGAGCTAACAATTTTGTGAAATTTATGATACCATTGTCGAGATGCTTGTTTTAGCCCATAGATAGATTTCTTAAGTCTGCAAACCATAGACCCTGCATCACCTGATACAAAGTTCTCTGGCTGCTTCATATAGATCGTTTCATCAATGTCACCATTGAGAAACGCCGTCTTTACATCCATCTGATGAAGTTCTAAATCATAATGTGCTACAAGCGCCAATATAATCCTTAAAGAGTCTTTCGATGAAACTGGAGAGAAAGTCTCTTTATAATCAATGCCTTCTTTCTGTGTGAAACCTTTCGCAACAAGACGTGCCTTGTATTTTTCAACATTGCCTTTAGAATCCCGCTTAGTCTTAAATATCCATTTGCAACTAACGGGTTTCTTGTCTTTAGGCAACGGAACGATATCCCAAACGTCATTTTCATACATAGATTTCATCTCTTCATTCATGGCATTAATCCACTTTTGAGAGTTAGAGCTTTCCACAGCTTGTTTGATATTAACAGGATCATTTTCAAACATGCCAATGTCAAACTCATGTTCTTGAAGATATGCATAATCCTTAGATTGTGTAGATCTTTTCTCTCTAGTAGATCTCCTAATTGGCACAGGTACTAGATTTTCTTGAGGTTCATTTACAACTTGATCTTCAACAGGAGGAGGAACATCATTATCAATTTCTGAATCTCCCACAGGCCCTAGGCCATCAACATTTGTCATGTCAATGTCAGGGTTTGGGTTGGGTTCAGGTCCATTTGTGTTCTCTATTCCATGTTGAGTTTCTAACTGAGTTATTTGTGATGATGAAGTTTGCATATTGTCAGAAGATGTATTTCTAAACGCAATCGGAATTTGAACAAAACCAGGACTTTGGTCCATAGTCTCATTTCTAAACGCAATCGGAATTTGAACAAAACCAGGACTTTGGTCCATAGTCTCATTCGCATTCGTCTCTTCTTCTTCAAAAATATTATCTTCTGTCATATCTCCCCCCACAAACTCATTATCCTCAAAAAATTTCGCACTTCCTGACTCGAAAACTGTATGTTCTGTTGGATTATAGAATTTGTATCCCCTAGATCGTTCAGAATAGCCTATAAAGTAACAACTAATGGTCCTTTCGTCCAGTTTCTTTTCATTTGGCTTATAAGGCCTAGCTTCACATGGACATCCCCAAACTCTCAAATGATTCAAGCTAGGCTTGCGCCCAACCCATAACTCGTAAGGGGTCTTGTTAGCTGCTTTAGTAGGCACTCTATTAAGTATGTATGCTGCAGTCTTTAAGGATTCTCCCCACAAATTCTCAGGTAGAGTTGTACGAGCAATCATACTTCTCACCATGTCTTTAAGGGTGCGATTTCGCCGTTCAGCAACACCATTCATTGCAGGCGAACCTGGCAATGTATACTGAGGCACAATTCCTCTAAGTATTTTGCAAAGGGACCTTGACATTGTTCTCCTGATCCATCATAACGACCGTAGTATTCACCACCACGATCAGAACGAATGGACTTTATACGTTTGTTAAGTTGTAACTCAACTTCCGTTTTGAACTTTATGAACACGTCTAATGCTTCTGCCTTTTCTTTTATTAAGTAAATATGACCATATCTTGAATAATCATCTATGAATGTGATAAAGTAACGGTGACCATTTCTTGTAGCTTTTGGAAAAGGACCACAGATATCCGTATGAATCAATTCTAAGACATCATTACATCTTTTTGCATCATACTTACGTTTATTAGTTTGTTTTCCCTTTATACAATTCACACAGTCACTTAAGTTTGTAAAATCTAAAGGTTGGAAAATATCATTAGACACAAGACGTTCTATCCTTTTCATAGAGATATGTCCTAATCGCTTGTGCCATAATGTTGGAGATTTCTCGCAAGTTAATTTACGTTTTCTATTATCTACATGCAGTGCCTCTGAATGTGAAGTGTCTATATCTAGAAAATAAAGATTATCATAAGAAGACATGATACCAGAAGCAAGAAGCTTAGAATTTTGACACAAACTGAATTTTCCATTACCAAATGAACATACATAACCATTTTTGTCCAAATAAGATATAGAAATTAGGTTCCTTCTGAAAGATGGAACCACTAAAGCATCAAAACTTAAATAAAATCCTGTCTTACATAATAATCTAAATTTTCCTATGCTTTTCACTTCTACTTTGTTGCCATTTCCTACGTAAACGTAGCGCTCCGCCTCATTTGGCTTGCGATGGCTTAGGCAACCCTGCATCGACATACTGATGTTAGTCGTTGCACCTGAATCTATCCACCAAGTATATCTAGATACAGAACTTAAATTAACTTCAGAACAAACTAAAGCACGTTGCAATCTTGTCATCTCAATAACATGCTCTCTAACCCCTTCTTTTCCCTTGTATTTTATTGTTGCCAACTTCACAAAGAGTGTACTAACTTTAGTCTTTTTACTCTTTGTGAATTTCTCTTCAAGGGCCTTAAGGTATTTAATAGCGCCGGTCTCTGTATCAGGTATTATGCCCCGAAAAGTCTCATGGATCGTTTGCTTCATCACCATTATGCACATGCGATTTGAATGCTCCCATCTATCGATATCAGCCTTCTCTTGGGGAGTTTCTTCACCCTCTTTATTGGGCTTGGGGCGATCAAATCTCAGTGCAGTGTCCAATTGCATGATCCCTAAGACTAATTTCAGCTTTTCTTCCCACTGTTTGAAATTGTTCCCCATGAGGGGCTTAATTTGACTTAGATTTGACATTATGTTTAGATCTGAAAATTGAAGAACAAAAGGAAAAAATTAGACATTATGCATCACGATTTGATCTTTAATCATAATTCTAAAATCCATCTAAAGGGCCAAATTAAATTATGTGCTCCATTGAATCTTTTAGCCAAAACACCACTCAATAATGAAAAACACCTTTGGGCGCAATCATTACCTTATTGTCTTTTCCGCCTTTGGGCCAGATTGACATATCCATTTGCTAACGACCAGGCCAGTCAAGTGGGGAAGGCGGGTCACTAACGGACCTGGTGCACCAAGCCCCAAATGCTTTTCTAGACATGCATTTAGCATCTGTATGTTGGTTGGAAAATGATTTGTTTTACTCTCTGTATTTTCCCATTGGAATATGAAAAACGTTCGGGTATTTCTCTTACGGCTGGAAAATGTTTTTTATTACTCTGTATTTTCCCTTGGGAAGATTAAAAATGTTTTGGTAATTCTTGTATGGCCAGAAAACGATTTTAATACTTTGGATTTTCAACTGTTAAGATTGATGATTTTAGGCATAATTTTGGAATCTAACTAAAGGCGTTTTATACATGTATTGTTTTCGCATGAGTCAAGCATTGATGTTCGCAAAACGAACCGCTCTGTGTAAGACGATTGCAAGGATGACTCATGACAAGCTCAATGGACGTGGGTGTTAGCTTTCCCAAAGGAGGGTTGGCACCTGCTAAGTTGTTTGGTGCATAAGGGTGATGTTTAACAAATAAGTTGCTCATGGCATTATACGTATTTAAATAAGGATTTGGATACAAATACATATAGAATAATGTTAATCAATTATAATTGTTTGGCATGTTTTAATCATTACATAAATGTAATCTTTCGACAGTATTTGATATCATAATCATAATGCACGTATGTCCAACTTAATTATTGTAATTAGACGTCTCTAAATCCAACAATCTATTGGTGTCACTTTCCTTTTAATCTATCATCCTACACTTATTGATAAAGTTGTTGAAACCCTTCGCACGAACTAGGAAAATCCTCTTAAGTTTTTGTCACACTTCCATTCAAGGTAATAATGTATCATTCCAAGGTCTACAATATCAAATGTTTATGATACATTTTTCTTTAATGGTTCGATTTCAACTTCATTACTACTTGTAAAAATTAAATCATCGATATATAAAATAAACAAAAATAAATCTACATAATCTTCACATATAAATCCAAGTCTTAGATACCACAATCTCAGTACCCACAATAATTAGTAAAGTGAAAGTGTGAATGGATTTACCTTTTCATATCTTCCCAAACTCTAACTCTTTTAATTGATATATCTAATTAATCAAACTTCTCTAACATATTCATTAGTGCACATGTATCATACTTTAAATGCTTTATTTAGCTCATATAAATATGTTTCAATAACTTATAACACATTGAATTCTTATTTCCAAACTTTTTTTCAAACAGAAAAATAGCTATATTTTCATTATAAAAATATATATAAATAAGTCATTACAATCATCCAAATCAAGAAATAGCCAAATCAGGAATGAGCCAACACAAAGGCATCAACATCTAACCTAAGTCTAAAGAAACCGGATACAACCAAAGATACCCACAACCGGGCTCATAGATACCGAGAAACAAACAAGGACAAGGCCCATGAGCCTAAGAGCGTCGTCAAAGGGATCAAAAGAAAAGAAAGGTACATAACGAAGGCAAAAAGATAAAGAGTATGTACAATAAGTAAGACAGCCGGCAAGAAACCAAAAAAGATCTCCCAAAAAAAATGCGCCTGTCCACCAGCATGAAGAAGATGACAAGAGAAAACGCCCACTTGAATGTAGCACAGAATGAGACCAATCCTCGAAGTGAATACAACCTCCAACAGCCGAGAGATCTAACTTCGACAAAAAAATTAGCTTGAGCATTAAGGTGAATAGGAAGGAGTGGAGTGGGAAGTCCAAAAGTAATAAGTTTACCATTGCCATCCAAGGGGGAGAGAGCCAACGAGAGAAGGGATCCGCGCCTGGAAGCCCACTTGATAATTGAACGAGAATCACCAGCCTGAGAGTGATACTTTTTTCTTGGAAAAAAACAGAACCAGCCAAAGTACCAATAGTTCTCCCCGGGTGTTAGAACCAATACCACCATTCATCCAGACCTTGTAAGAATGAAACTGGTCAATCAAAAAAGGCCATGAATTCATGCCTCACGAGAATAGATCGAGTGCACCTATGAAGATCAATACAACCTGTATCAAAGGCATGTGATTCCATGAAATCCGCCGTAGCTTTCCGCGCAAGCCAATCGGGAGAAGAAATATTGTCTTCAAAAATACGTGAGTTGCGTGCAAGCCATATCTCCCATATAATAGAAACAACTAAAGAGATATGACCCAGATTGTTACGAATCCAACACTGTAAGCTAGCCTGTATTGTATCCCCGGTCCATGAGCCAATGGAAGTAAAGATGCGTCCAAAAGAGGACCAGAGGCGAATCGAGAAGGAGCAAGAAGTGAACAGGTGGTTGCATGATTCAGCCTCGTTCCAGCATATAGAAAAAATGTTCGAGCCATTAAAAACTCGCTTTAAGAGGTTATCCCACATTAGAATCCTGTTTTCCAGAACTAACCAAATAAAAATCTTCAATTTAAGTGGAATATGCAATTTCCAACATTTCGAATACCACCTACAAGAATTTCCCCGAGCCTCAGAAATGATGGATTCGTAAGCAAGTTTTGCTGACACCGAGCCAGCCTGAGTGTTCCACGACCAGAAGAGGACGTCATCCTGCTCAGAAAGACTGACAAAACCATGTTTCAGGCCGTCGATGACTCAATGTATGTCATCCATTCCACTGCTATTCCACTGCTATTCCACTGCTAAACTGCCTGTTAATCCAAGGTTTTTAGCACTGATCCATGTTGTTGAAGCATGCAATGAGAGTGTTGAGTCAGCAACATGATATGGCGAAAAATAATCCCTGCATGCAGGATAGATAACAGAACCGGTGATAATGATCTGAATGAAATCGGGCCCCCAATGATCGGGTCCTCCCCAAGAAGAATGGAACGGTCGTTCCCAGGTTGCCATGCAATCCATTTTTTGATCACCGGGAGAGCAGAAACCAACCCAGTCTAGATATACAAAGATCCTTTACTTTTTCCATTAGTCGTTCGAATCCATTGAACAATAGACTTGCTGCGTAGATACTTGTCCCTGATTATCGTTCTCCAAAGACAGTCCACCGTAAGGACCCTCCACATGGATTTAGCTCTGAGGGCCTCTGCAAAAACATAGATATTTTTAAGTGACCAACCCCCAAACGCTTTAGGGGAAGAGATTTTCTTCCCGTTTATAAGATGGATTTTCCTCTTGTCGGTACCTGACCAAATGAAATTGATAATTTTCCTTTTGATTCTAGAGAGAATTGATTTAGGAGTGTTGCATAGTGATATCCAGTACATAATCAGGTTTTTGCGCTGAGAGGCGCTCTACAACTCAGTATGAGGGAGATCTTGTTAGTGGAGTGATATTGTCGGCCATAAATAACATTTGTTTGAGGGAGATCTTGTAAGTCGAGTGTTTGTCGAGTAACAAAATAATACAAAGTAAACAAAAAAGAGTAATACAAAGTAAAAAGTAATAAATATTATGTGGGCCATAAACAAAAAAGAATAATACAAAGTAAAAAGTAAATATGAGACTTAAACTAGAGACTTTATAGCTTAGGATTAGGTGATAAATATTATGTCCGTCATAAACAATAAATAATAATACAAAGTAAGAAGTAAATATGAGACATAAACTAAAGACTTTACTTTTTACTGTTAATACAAAGCAAAAAGTAAATATGAGATTTTAGAGTGTTTGTCGAGTAACAAAATAATACAAAGTAAACAAAAAAGAATAATACAAAGTAAAAAGTAATAAATATTATGTCCGCCATAAACAACAAATAATAATACAAAGTAAAAGGTAAATATGAGACTTAAACTAGAGACTTTAGAGCTTAGGATTAGGTGGTTCAGGTATTGCACTCAAGGAGCTATTCAAAGAGAGGTTTTCACCTCGGGAGATTTGATCTCTCTTGGTGCTTGATAGAGCCTAGGATTTGGATCTATGCTGGTGTAAGACCAATTTGGCCAAAGTAACCCTTCCCTCGATAGATAGCCACTTCTAGCTCCATAAATGAATCCTTCTATCAAAACGACGAAGGAGCCAAAACCAGTCAGAATTTCTATAGTTGTTTCGTTTTAACCTATAGCCTAGAAAGACTGTACCATCAATTAGGTCCTTCATTGAGATAGGAAAACACATAGTAATCTCCTCCAAACAGTCTTTTTGATATTATGTTGTAATAGGACATATTTGGTTGTGTTTATGACCATTCTGGTCGCCTTGCAAAAAAGATCAAGAATTAGTTTTATAACCTACCAATCGGCCGAGATGTTATTACCATATAACATCACATCATCGACGAAGAGCTGGTGTGTAATAACTGAATGAGGAGAAACCTTTATCCCACTGATCTCAACATTCAAGAGCGCCTTATTAAAATCCTGCTCAGACCATCCATAACAATAAAAAATAAGAGTGGAGACAGAGGGCACCCTTAGCGGAGGCCATGTGAACTAGCAATAAAATCAGTCAGAGAACCATTGATTATGAACCCATAATGAACTGAGTTGGCACATGCCATGATCCATTTAGTCGTGCTCTAGGGAAAACCAATTTGAATGAGAGCCAGCTTTAAAAAACCCCAATGCACCTTATCATAAGCCCTAGATAAGTCCAGCTAAAGAGCAATACCTTGCAAATTCTTAACCTTTATGCTGTGAAATGCCTCATGGGCCACCCCAATGGCGTCAAGAATCTGATGGTTCTCCAAGAACCCAAACTGCTCACTAGATATATGTCTTGATATAATAGGCTTCAGTTGATTTTCCAGGACTTTAGCAATTATTTTACAAACCAAATTACATAGAGCTATAGGTCAAAAGTCGTCAAAGGATACTGGCATCGATGATTTTGGAATAAGTGTTAAGAAGGTTGAATTAAGGGCCACCGAAACTTGACCAGTCTGTCTGGCTTCTTCCACCATATCTAATATATCATTTCCCATAATGTCGAAAAATGCCAAGAATAGTTCAGTGGTCCAGTCGTCGGGCCCGAGACTCTTATCCCTTGCAAAGCCTTGCAAAATATTATGGATTTCCTCCAGTGACACTAGATTAAAGGTCGTGTTCCCTTCCACATCAGAGAAGAAACGTGGATACTCCTTAATAACCTGGAATTGATATTGAATGGATACATTTAGATCTTCATTATAATAAGAATGGAAGTGACTGGTCGCTGCCGAAGACAATTCACTCTGTGAACTAATATATGCCCCATCCACCCCAATGATTGACCAAATAGAGTTGTTGACACACCTGTTCTCAACAAATTTGTGAAAAAACTTATTATTCAGGCCCCCGACGCAATCCAAATGGCCCGACTTCATTTCCAAACTTTACAATGTACACTTTGTTTATCCACTACAATGTACATTTTTTTTGTTTTTTACATCCATTTGATGCATTGTCCATCCAAACTACCAACTCCAAGAGAAGATAATTTGAATGGTATTCATTATAGCTATTTACACAAATCTCTATTCACAAGTAAGATAATTTGAATGGTATTCATTATGGCTATTTACACAAGTCTCTATTCACAAGTAACCCCTTCTTTTCATTTTCATGCATATCCTTTTCTAACTAATCTAGCCAATCCAAACTACTAGCTACAAGAGATAATCATTTTAATTTTAATCATTTTAATTTTAATGGTATTCATTATGCCTATTAACACAAATCTCTATTCACAAGTAATAACTTCTTTCCATGCATCTTCTTTTTGTTGTTACTAATCTAGCTTTATGTTTTCCATCATTCTCTATTCACAAGTAAGTGCTTCTTTCCATGCATCTTTTTTTTATTACTTATCTAGCTTTATGTTTTCCATCATTCTATCGATTTGTACTTTATCTTGTATATCCATATACACCCTTTGATTTGTATATTATATCCATATACACCCTTTAGATTTCTTGTGCTCAATTAATTTTACAAGGTTTTACGTCTAATTTTCCTAGACTGAATCATTCTTAGATCCCGTGGATCTATATCATTCTCCCTTTAATGTTGTTAAATCATAATTTTGTGTTTCTTCAATGTTCATCATTATCACCATTAATGCAAAGTTATTTTAATCTAGCTTTATGTTTTCCATCATTCTATTGATTTGTACTTTGTCTTGTATATCCATATACACCCTTTGATTTATATAGTATATCCATATACACTCTTTAGATTTCTTGTTCTCAAGTAGTTTTACAAGGTTTTAGGTCTAATTTTCCTAAATGAAATCATTCTTAGATCTCGTGGATCTATATCATTCTCCCTTTATTGTTGTTAAATCATAATTTTGTGTTTCTTCGATGTTCATAATTATCACCGTTAATGCAATAATTATCACCATTAATGCAAAGTCAGGTTATTTCTTTTGGTGTACACATATTTTAAGAGCACCATATGTCATGGTCTATATTAAATATTTTATATAATATTTCTTATTCAACATAAATCAAATTTAACTTTAAATTTATTACGTGTTGAGAGCAATCAAATCCCTTGAAGTATGAGTCATCTCGATGCATAATAGATACATAGTTAATATGGTTCTATGTTTATATTATGTAGATTGCAAATACTCTTTGGCAGCAAATAGCTTATAACCTAGGATAGATTTTAGACATGTCTCAAATCGCTAAGAAATATATATTTACTATTCATAACTGTTTTATTAAAACTATGTGTGTGTGTGTAAGGAATAACCTCATGGAAAACCCTCTAAGTACTTTCCCATTATTCATAGATAGTAAATGGGGTAACCCATCATCCCTTAGTATGGATCCTAACTCTAAGGGAATCAAGAGAGTCGAACCTATGACCTCCCCAACTATGAGGAAGAGATCTCACGTTTGACTCATGACCACTTGAGCTAACCCTCAAAAATACTATTAAAACTATAAATATAGTTTTGTTTGGTTTTAAATTTTAATTACAACTGACATTATAGTTTTTTAGGTTAATTTTTTTTTAAGTGACATGTATTAGTTGTAGGTTGAGTACTAGAAAAATTAGACATCTCCCCCATACTATATTGTAAAAAGCGCATTTCGATACAATCATCTTAGTGTTTTTTACTCTTCATATTCATAATCATAATGTTGCTTCACTTTTATACCATAAATAGATTCCATATAACATACACGTGGGTGGACTAAGTAGGAAATATTTAACATGTTCATTTATAATGAGGGTTTTAAATTACACAAAAGTTGAACAATATATTCCCTAGTAATAAGGGGTTGAGAGATGTATTTTAATATATCAACGTATAAAGGTATTAAGGTGTATGTTAACTGATTTAAGGTATTAAGGTGTATGTTAACTGATTTATGGATATGGATATCGGTATTTTAGAAAGTAGAAGGAGGAGGAAGCTCGATCCATTGTAAGTATAATTTGAGAAATAAAATTCATATTGCTTTTGAAAGGCGGAGGAAGGAGTAAGTATTATTAGGATTGGTAAGTGAAAAGTGGATAACACATTGGACCCAAAACCAGTAGTTTAAATAAAAATGGGTATGAAAAATGATATAGAAAAATGCATACTAAAAGGAAAAGGCCATTTAGCATAGGTTATGGCGGAGGTTTTTAGTGTTACATGATTAATCAAAATTCTCATGAAAACCTCAGCTACAACCTCCATAAATGGTACCGGATTTTTTAGTGGAGGTTTTCACAAAAATGTATTATAACTTAAAAAACTCAGTAGTCGGAGGCCATTGTGGAGGTTTTTTTTTCGATGCGCTTTATTCAATCAAATGCACCAGTGCAAGCAAATCAAAAACACATCAGTGCATTTAAAATAAACATATGCATCGATGCGCACATAAATTTGAAACCATTATATGCACCGGTGCATACCAAAATTATTAAAAGAATTGGTTCTTTATAACATTATATGCACTGGTTCATTTTACCAACAATAGCACCGGTGCTTACGTACTTTCAAAACGCATCGGTGATGTATACCAAAAAGCATTGGTGCTTACCAACTATTAAAACGCACCGGTGCAAAATAACTAATACAAAGCACCTTTGTGATAATTAAAGAAAAACACACGGCTAAGGTTGACCAAGACATTGATTGTCACTATATTTTAAAATTTAACAATGCAGTTAATATACAGTTGCGCATCAGTCCGTACATCACAAAAAGCACCAGAGCATGCAATGAGTATTGTGTTGCACCATGGCCATATTGTTTTTAGTGCATCGGTGCTACATTGTTTACAATGCACCAATGCTACATGGTCATAGATGCATCGGTGTAACTGGAATGATCAAAATCACTAGAGATTATTTTTTGTTGGGTGAGTAGTGACTACTGACATCACACTATAATATCTATATTTTATTTTTATTTTCGTTAATTCCATTATTCATCATAAATTGAAATATATTTTATAGTAGTATTCATTTGAATTTTAATTATCGCATTTGGATATGATGTTTGGATTAATTTGTTATATCATAAATTTTTACATCTATTATAATATTTAATCATCCATATATTTAATTAGCGATGTAACATTTCACAATGACATTGGAGAATTCTATAAAATAAAATAAAAATTATTTTTGTATATATCAATAAGATTTCCTTTGTCACAAAATGGGACAACATAAACTCCACAATAATCAAAATGTCAACATGCATGTAATTGTTACACTTGTTTGTAATCCGTTGTCTTTCAATTGGGACACTATGTCCAATACATTATACAAAATGTCTCCTTTTTCACAGACAATTATTTCAAAATATACAACAGATTGCATTAACATCCAAAATATATGGATCATCATTCTTTGCTGGAAATGTTGTCAGTGATCAATCCACTTGCATGACTTGGGTTATTTGGTTGAATGTTTTGTCGAATTCCTCAACTGTTTTCCTCTTCTTTAGCTTCTATCTACACACATAAAAATAAAGTGTAATCACTATATCTACATTGATGAGAATAATATAATCAAAATTAAAATAGATGGTATACATGAATGCAAATTGAAAAGCGACATACCATAAAAAGAATTGAGTCTTGAACGATACACATTATTTCAAAACCATGTCTCATGCTGTAATACCCCAATTTTGACCCTTATGGTATATTGGATTTTATGTAAATATTGTATACATACAATGTATGTTTCCCTAGAGTGAAGCTCAAGGCCAAGGCCCCGCTACTGTATGTTCATATTTTATTTAAAATGGACAAGCATTTGACATTTTTTTATCCAAGTGCTATTAAGCCATGGGATATTGTAAATTGATGTAAATATTAATATTTCAATAAAATACCAAAACTAGCTATGGAAGAAACTAATGAGAAGGGGCCATGTGTATTCCACTAGGGAGTGGTAAGGGAGTTGTGGGATTGAACCATAGACTACCAAATGTCATTTTGAGAACCCATTTGACTTTCCTTGCTGACATTTATTTTAGTTGTAAGAAAGTTGTTGAGAAATCAGTTCATGGCTTCAATGGAGCTTAGGCAGTCCAGAAATTCGTTATGGCAGGTATGGGCTCTATTTTTTCTTGTACCACAAGTCACCATACCTCATGGGAGTTGGTTCTTCCTCATTCTCATTCCATTGTTGAACATCCAAACATCAGTTTTCATCCATTACACATGCCCAGCAGTGATAAAAACCAGAAATCGAAACTTTGCAAGAACCCACATTTTGAAGTGCCATAAATGCCCAGAATTTGGTATTGACAGTGAAATCCAATGGGGGATCCATAGACATGAACCTTGGGGTGAAATTAAGAGTATTAGATACCTTGAAATCCATTGGAAAACCCAGTTTTTATAGCTTAGAAATCCAGTGACGGGATTGAGTTATTTGATGACAGAGTTGTGAGAAATCCAAGTGTGAATGACTGAACAGAGGTTGGGTTTGGTTGATAAACCCAGTGAAGGCTGGAATCTCAGGGAATTAGCAGCTGGACCTTTATATGCCCACCCTGAAGAGCACTGGAGGGAAGGGACGCCTGAGGGACTGTGCAGCAGAGAAGGGAACCTTCCTTGTGTTGGGTGAGGTAGATATTGTGGGTGCCATGACTGTTGAGTTCATTTGAGATGCCTGTAGCTCTGTGGTTGAGCTCCCTAGATTAGCATCCTCCCCCTTTTCTTATTGCATGCTTGATAAACCCAACTGTGTGTTGGCTTAGCATGAATGTTTGAGTGAAACCATGGCTGTGAGTGAGCTCATTTAGTTCCTCCTTTGTGGATACACAACCCAGCTCGGGGGTGATCTCTCAGCTGAAAGAATATAGGTTGGACAGAGATCTATGGTTGGGTGGAACATTGCTCTCACATAGCCAGTTGTTTGGATAGTTACATTTCAAAATAAGTATTCTTGTGGCTGAGTTATGTTAATTATGTGCTCTGCAATGTTTTAATTAATGACTGTTGTTTATATGCTGAATGCATGATGAAACTGTGTATATATATAGTGTTTAATTCCGATGTGTTTGTTGAGTATGAATATGTATACATAAGTTTTTATTTATCCATGAATTTCTTAGTAATGTATGGGGCTGAGATTGTCAAATAAGCCCGGTATGTTTGGTCATGTTTCCTCCCTTGCACTAGATTTGATGGAAGGGGACGTGACACATGCCTTCTCTCAACAACTCTTCTTTTGGCTTCACTCCATACATTGGTTCCTACAAGTTTTATACCCCGTAAGAAATCATAAATTTAATATAAAGGATTTTTGTTGTTCTATCATGTATAAAATGAGAGAAGTAAAACAACATAGATACTTACAAATTTCACAATTAATTTTTTATACACCAACATATACCCACAACCCATACTTAACCCAATGTCGATTAATTCTTCTGATAGCTCTTCTTTGTATGCGAACACATGTTTGAATACATCCAATGATGGCCGGTCTAAAAAAATATAAAATATAAAGATCACAACCAATATCAAACTGTAATCTAGGGATGGCAGGCACGGGAGGGATCCTCTTGGATCCTGAGGGAAAAATAGTGAAAACTTATGCTTGGGGACTGGGGAAAAAAATAATCAATCGGAATGGTTGGCCCTTTTTGAAATGGATAGAGATCACAATTGGATTAGAAATGTTGAACATTCTTGCTTTTTGTGACTCACAATTTGTGATTCAAAAAATGAGAAGCCCTTTCAAGGAAAGCTCTTCCTATTGCAGCATAGTTCAGGGGCGTATTATGAACCTCTCTCCCCCTAATAATGTTGAGGTTTTACACATTAAGCATGAAAACAAAAAGCATGTTGACCAAAAGGAAAATCAAGGGGCCCGACTCAATTATGGAGCAACAATGTTAGATGATCATCCCCCGGGCCCCTTCTAGATCCTGGATTCCATGGCTTGCAAATTTTGTAATGGTATAAAGGGCAGATCAATATTTATAAGAATATCTACAAAATAGGGGTTCATTCACCCCAAGAGGTGTTTGGTTTTAGACCCCTTATTCTCTCCTTTTTGTTGTTAGGGGATGATTGCTTTCCCCAAGCTCCCTTCTCGAAATTCAATGTGCGGGGCAGAGTTACTTGCATGCAAAGGAACATGGAGGGTAGTTAAGAGTTATGGGGATCATTGAATGTGCCCTTATGATCTATGTGGTTTTTGATCTCATAAAATATATGATGGAGGAATATCACACAAGAGAGGTCAGGGAAGTTGCTTTGCTCCACTGCCATATGGATTTATCTCTCGATTTCGTTTATGAGAATGCTTCTTCCCAGGAAGGGTTCTTAGTTGATGAGTCATGTAAATATTTGTCTCTGTGTTTAAGCATCTCTCCTATTAGGATGGAAGGAACTCTAATATCCAATGGTAAAACCCACATTCTGTAGTTGTGCGAGGTCATTGATTCAAAGAAGAAGAACCATGAATCCATCTCTATTGTAAGCACAGAAACAATGGTGTCCTCGAAGTAGATATATGTGAATTTCAGAGGGAACCTAGAGGATTTTAAGAAAATTTTAAGGGTGGTGCAAGAAGGAATTGGTGGAATTCTTCAAATAGTTATGGGGCTCACCGAGGAGGTGCATCACAATAGTTGCAGGTTGGCATGTATGGAATCACGCATAGAGGACCTCGATGGTAACATGAGGGATAAGATTGTGTTAACTGAAGAAGTTAGAAGGGACCTCCAGAATATGATGCAAATGCTACTAGGTTTCCAAGGCCAGAATTCGCTCTTGGAAGCTGTTCACCCAATGGATGACAACTCGGTCACTCAGCCTCTCTGGGGGCCTTATGGACAAGCATGAATAAGCTATGGAACTATTATATTTTGCCTCTTTTAATGGAATTTTATGTATTTATACATTTTTATATGTAACTAGTTTGTAAGAGTCTATAGCACTTAGTCAATGGTAGTAGATAGGAAATAAGTAAAAAAAAAAAATTGGAACACTATCAGATAGCACGAAGCTATATGGGAAGGATTCTAAAACAACTCTGCAGAACGTTACTTCCAGTTTTGTTAAGGATTGTTCATTGTAAAGAATTGTTATGCTCAGCATATTAATATACAAATTTTAAGTTTTTGTTTAAAAAAAAAATATGAAATCATAAGTTGTTATATGGAAATCACAACTACTCACAAACTTTGCTATTAACCCCTTTTTGCCTTGTCGTCCTATCTTATGTGTTGAATGAGTTCCATTTTGCTTTCTTTTCTACAACAGAACAACAGAACAATTGAAAATTAGTATTTAATGATAAATTAATTAATTAGATGTAAATAATAGAAAAATTCAATGATTTCATACATGTGAAGCACGTTGTTGTTGAGATGGCTCCTCCCGCGATGCAATTATGTCCATTTCCTTGAACATCTCCTTGTATACGTTTTTGGACATCCCTACTAGCATATTTAAGATATCACCTCATTCATCCTTTCGTATTTTCAAAATCTTCCTGAAAATGTAAAATGACATTAAACCATTTTTATGTTGAAACGAAAAGTAAATATAGCAGAATCAATATTAATAAAGGAATGCTTTGTAGTAGTAGGTACATATTCTATAAAAACATGTTTAGTAAAATTACTTTTCAAATGATTATTTTTTGTTGTTGTATGTTTTTGCTATTTGAATTTTGATAGGTCTCATTGACCATTGCTTTGGTAACGCCTCCTGTATTTTAGATATAAAATTATTATTGGACTCATTGGATTGATTTATGTACTATAAGTGGAAAGTATGTCTATACTTTCTTTCCACTATAACCCTCATAGTTTTATAAAAGTTTTTCCCTTTCATTCACTTCTAGAACCACTCTAGATGAGCTAAGGACCAATTCATCATCAATTAAATAATCCATAATTTGTTTTCTTATGATGGCATTCCTTTCTATTGTTGTAAGTCCCTGCATAACATTCAACATATGTAAATTAGATTGTTTAAAACATATTAGTGAATATTCTTAAGTACAGTATTACTATAAATTCAAGAAAAAATTCATATTGATTTCTTTTTTATTCACCTGATTCATCCCTCTACAAATTTTCCACCAATGTTTTACGCTCTTGTGCACTTAGATTGCAAATAATCTTATAGAGATTCCTCATTTTATGGCTCTGCATGGCATACATTAACCAATACATATTAGTTAAAGTTATGTATAATTCAAACATATTGATTTAATATATAAATTACAAAGAGATTTCCTTCTTCGCATTTTTGGATGTGTGTCCATCATCCTGAATAGAATTATTGCTCATTGAACTCTTATCACACATTTTATATCAATAAACAACCCAAACCATTAAATAGAGAAGGTACTAAATATATTATATAAATAAATTACATATATTCAAAATAAAAAAAGTAGTATGTTGTTTCGATGCATTTCGGTAAACAAAATGCACTGGTGCTTCTAATACCTGAACGCACCAGTACACCATACTTGAATGGACTGTTTACAATGACAAAATAAAAAAAATTCACATACACATTTATCGGTGAGATATATTTATTTTTAAGCGTCGATAATCAAAATGTTGTGCTTTTACAATTAACACATTGATGCTTTATTACAACTCTCCAGCACCAGAAAATGCATAAGCATTCTTTTAAAGTTAAAATACCAAAAAAAAGAATAACATAACCGAAATTACTGGTGCACTTTAATTAAAAACGCACCGGTTTGTTCGAGCAACTCTAATGCACTTAAAATTGCCTAAGCGTGTTGAAAAAATAAAAAAAATAAACTTACAGGGTCGACAGGGTTTCGGATTCGACCCAAGAAGTGGTCCCAAGGCACCCAATGCTTTGTATATAAAAGCACAAACCCATTAAATCCAAAATCCCTAAAAAAATCATAATTCTGAAACAATAGAGGGATTTAAATCCTATTATAAAATTTTGAAGCCACATAAAATAAAAGGAAGCAACAAGAAAACCAAGGTAACTATGAATTTTCTTCTGAATTCATTTAAAATTTAAATAGGAAAATAAATAAATCATGCATTGTGATCAATAGTAAAAATTTACATACTTCAAATTTCTACTTTGCAGATTTTTCTGTGATTCATCATGCCTTACAAATTTCGATCTTCGGAAGAATCTAGTTGATCCAAACTCCTTCCTGGTAAGTCTCCCTTCCAAACCTCTCCCTTTGAAATTTCGGCAAAATAATGAAATAGTGATTAGGAATATTTTTTATAAACACTATAGAATTAGGTTTTGAAAATGAATTTCCCAATTCTTTTTTTAGTTTATGGAAAAATTATGTGTATGAGTTTTTACTTTTAATTATCGGGGTTTCGGTGTGTGTGTGTTGCACGGCAGCACCGGTGTGTAAGAACAAGAAATTCACCGTAAAGTTTTTTAAAATTTCCCAAAATAGCGGTACGCCAGAAAGATATGCAAGCCCCAGTGCACTTATATTTTCATGAAGCACCGTAGTTGCATATAATAGAAAATTTTAAAAACTTATATCGTGTTGTGGTGTGTATTAAGAATACCAATGCACCAATGCACCTTATTATACAAAGTGCACCTCCCTCAACAATATTGAAAATTGCATCGATAGCTATCTGCTATCTAATATAGCAGATAATTTCATTTCCGGATATTTTTTTAGATGTTTCAACACAGTGTGTACATGGATTTGCAGCACTGGTGCCTTGTGTTAGTTAGAATGCATCAGTGTGGATGTATTATTTAGGCACAACCTTATAATTAAAAATCCCTAGGAATTTATGTTTTGACTTAAAATTATATATTCATCTCAAATGTCCTCTTAGGATTCAACCACGAAAATTACAATATTTCATAGTATACATATGATGCTTAAACTCACCTTATTCTTACAAAATGGTTCAAAACTATATTGGAAGTAAGATTGGAATATGGTTCTCAAAATTTATTCTGTCGGACTGTAGACATGTATTGATTTTTTATTTGACTCAAATGCATGGATAAAAGGTTATAATATCAAATGGCCAATTATTCAAATTCTATCTCATTGCATATTGTTCAAATTAGTTGAGCGAGTTATCCCATTCCATCTCTAGTAAGTTTAGATTTTATTTATCTAATTGAATTTATTTTACTAATCAATGTGCATCTGAATAACAATGTATTCTAGTTTGCAGGATCCTGATTCAAGATCGAGTTTGGATGCCCAAGATATTCCACCAATTGCAAAACATCCTAAGATGTTACAGGAGCAAGATACCGGAAGTAGTTGGTAGATGAAAATGGGAAGTTGCTTTACCTTACCAACTATAACATGTCATCTTCCAACCACAATCATGGGTCATCGATGGTAATTCGTTGTGACCTGGATCTCTTTTATCACACCCATGTAATATGTCGTTGTTCAAAATGTTAAGGACTGAAGGAGAACCCTCAGCATGTCACACTCACCCATTATACTAATTATCGGCTACCCAATGTTGATGGTATGATACCCCCTACTGTAGTAAAAAATCCAATAGGTGATATAAAAAAGACACATAGAACACTTCCCTATGCTCATTTTGGAAAAGTTGGAAGACAAAACAACTATGTTTTGTCCTAAATTGACTAACCCCTCTACTTATGTTCAGTCAATTGAAATTTCTAGTGATCGAAAGTATGATATCAAAGCCACCCAAAACATCTCTACGAGGATATCCAAAAATTTACATTAGTTGAGAGAAAAAATGTCCAAGTACACACCAAGGTCGATCCAATTGTTGGAGAGTAGCGGTGACTTCTCTCTTCCATGAATTTTCAAAGTAAATATCAAACTTGTTACAATTGTGCTTTGTATGGCACTTCGCCTTCTTCTTTACCTATTCCCGATGTTGGAACTGAATTCTCCTTTTGTGGTAATAGTTTTATGATTGACAGGTTTAATATAGATGTTGCAAACCTTGGGTGCTTTATCCTTTCACATGTACTTGTTCCTCCCAAACAATCAATTACACTTATGCCATTTTGCGGTCTGATCTATTGTCAGTCGGATTACTTGAATATTGTTAAATACAAACATAACATTTCCATGTATAGGATGTGCGTGAATGGTTATGTTGTTGGAAACTTTAACAAGAAGAACATGTTATATATCGATGGTCATCCACACACTCATGTGAACATTACAGGGTTCATAAATATTTATAGGTGCTCTTTATTTTCCATAAATTGTTCATTTGAGGAACACTTCAATGGCTAGGAGTTATTTATGAAAAGGAAAGCAGCCAAATTTGTTGTTGTGCATGCAATAAATAATTTGTCTCTTGGTGATGAGTTGTTAATAAACTATAACTTTCGTAGACCACCAACAGATCATAAGAGATGCCTTGCATTAGGACTACCTTTAGACATCCCCTTGGGGTGTAAGACAAAAAACATTGATTAATTGTATATTTTAATTTTCAATGGTACTAATGTTAATGTATTTCTCAATTTGAACTTTTGTTTATCTAAATTGTTTGTAGTTGATAATTTACTATTGGAAAAAATTCTCATGCTTCTGTAATAATTGGTTGTTATAATGTTGGAACAAACCAATTGCATTGTGCTTGCTAATATCATTGATGTAATGTTCAATATTTTTGAAATTAGGATTCTGATGATGAGCGACATGTCTACCATCTTTCGTTACACCCCACTACAATGTCAAATCGAGAAAGGCTGCAAAAAGAGCACAACTCGAAGAGGAAGCATACCAAGCATGGTTGAATCAACCACCTATTCAATTCCCATTACATCTAGACTACCAATTAGGAATGCCTATAGTAATAGTATTTCTTCACCTGTTGGAAATGGAGGCAATGAAATATAGGTATGGGTGATTTATTATAGCATACGAGTGCTATGGACGCAATGTTGTTACATGCATTCCAAGACAATGAGATAGGTGATGATGCTCATATCACTGATACCTTCTTTCAAAGCCTTAAATCGGCTTCCACCACCCCTCTATTTGGACAAACCTGGTCAAATTCTACCTAGATGGAGACAACAATGTTACTATACAACTTGAAAGCAATGTATGGCATGTCAGACATGTGTTTATCAACACTTTTGAGGTAACTGACCATCAACTCCCTTATGTTTTGAGGAATCTTGTCACACAATCAACATTGAAAATGGTCGATTTTATGAACGTTAAATGTACACATACATTTATATTTCCCACTAACTTCAGATTATTCAAAGATAAGGTACTTCTGAGTGATAATGTCTTTCTTGGAAGATGGAAAGAGTCAAAGCAAATGTTGAAATATTGGGTGTTGAGTACATAAATGATTATATTCTATATAGAGTCGAATATGCAAATAAAGAGATACGTCCAAAATGTGGGCATGACAAGTACCATAAATCAAGAAACAAGGCTAAAGCACATGGTCCTCCGCATAAGATATTAAGGAACGTGCATATAATCCCAAGGATTCAAAGGCTCTTTCATTAAAAATAATTAGCTATGTTGCAGGGATGGCATGCCTCCCACCAAAGTGAGGCAGGAGTTATGTGAATCCCAATAGATTCAATAGCCATGAACCATATAGAGGATATATTGACCGATAAATTCAAGGATGAAGTACAGAACCTTCGACTTAGCATAGCCATGGATGGCATCAACCCATATTCACTCCAAAACACCAACTTTTATGTTTTTCCTATAGTAGTGATCAATAACAATATCCCTTGTCCGTGAAGAATGAACATCTCATGTTGGCTCTTACAGTCCCTAGTAAAAAATAAAATTGAAGAATATGGATGTTTACCTACAACCATTTATGGATGAATTGAGAAATCATGCGAAGGGATACATGTATAATATGTATCAAGGCCCAGCCCAACAGAGAGGATTTTTACATTGTTTGGCATATGTGCGTACACCGCACATGATTATCCAAGATTAGGAGTTTTTCTATGGTAAATATGTTGTTAGACTTGTTTATATTCGTAGCAATATTTTTTGGCATTTTTAATTCGGTGTAACTATATCAACCTTCAACACTAACGTGCTATGTATACCACAATACTGCAGGTCTTGTACCAAAAGGGTATCATGGGTATGTTGGGGGCCTTTTATGAAGACTAGGTGTTCCATCCACCTACGAAATCCAGTGTATGATTGCTCGAGGGTATTCCTTCCAGAAGACCACCTTTATAGAAGAGAATCATCTACTTTGAATGGTAAACCAGAGAGAACCCAAAGGCTTGAAATAATTTCATCACCTCAATGGCTTAGGGCATATGACAAAGTGAAGGAGAAGGAAATTGCAGAAATTTTTCGATCCAAATGGGGAACCTATGTTCTATGATATTGATTTTCTTCGACACCTATGTTGGGAAAATGCCCATCAGGATGAAAAGGAAATCAGTATTTTTATGAGCTCCCCTATTGGAGCATCTTAATATTTTCCACTTAGTATATCCCATGCATATATTTGAAAATGTTCCATCTTATTTGTGGAGGTACATATCATTGAAACAAAGTGACACATTGGCCATCAGGAGAGGTCTTATTTCTTCAAATATTAAAAAGAATCATTGGCCATGACAAGAAAATAGAGGAGAGGTTGGCCTCTCTTGGTCATTTAGAGAAGGCGATGTCCCATGGGTTTTGAAGAAATATTACCTTTATTTGGCAAGGGAAGTTATATTGGGTGTGAAGGCACCTTATTTATATGGGTCTACTGTATGGCGACAATTCACTGTAGGAGAACATTTGTTGGGTTTGAAATCACATGACCATCTCAACCTTCTAAGGGTATTTATAATGTCAAAAAAAAGTTATATATTTTACCACACAAGTTAAAAT
Organism: Larix kaempferi; assembly: GCA_027924585.1. Classification (NCBI taxonomy): domain Eukaryota; kingdom Viridiplantae; phylum Streptophyta; class Pinopsida; order Pinales; family Pinaceae; genus Larix; species Larix kaempferi. The sequence goes on from BSBM01000727.1 coordinate 5,080,757, forward strand.
GAAATTAAATTTTTGTGTTCACTTTGTAGTGTCATTATCCATTTCTTATGTGTGGTGTGTGAACCACGACTTTTCCGAGGACCTACGATGTGCCATATAAAAACTATATACATTTTTATGGTGGATCACATCAAAGGATATTGACATCGCTAACATTCCATGGTGGTGTTAAGAGATAGTTGTGCTTGTTTGTATGTTCGAGAAGGAACTACCAACAATTTTCATGGACATGCAGGTTCATCTTCTAATTCACCTAATTGATGCGATTGAATTAGTCGGGGTGGTCTCATGTCGTTGTATATTCTTCTTAGAGAGGTACATGAAAAAATTGAAAGGATTTGTTTGAAAAAGGGAAAAACCCAAGGGTTCTATGGCAGAGGGGTACATGGCATATGAGTCATTCTATTATACCAGTGAGTACATCAAGCAAATCGACCACACACTAGGCATGGTGATTTGAGATGATGAACACGATGAGGACAAAAGGGATGGGGAGCTACTCAAAATGAATGGAAAAAGGTGCATGATAAATAGTAATTCAGTTATCTTTCATCACTTATATTCACAATGAACTTCATAATCTATATTTGATCTCATACGTACTATATGTCGATTTGATTTCATGAATACAACAACAAATTTAGAAATTGATGCCATCAATAAATTCATTCTTTACAACGCGTAGGCAACACAACTGCGGGTTGCATTGTATGAAGAGAAGAGGAAGAAATGGAACATTGACAAGAAAGAATTCAGACGGTTGAATGGTAGAAACATGCCTTATCCAGATAATTTAAAATAAATATACCAATGATCTGTCCCAACAGTTGAGTTGATGACCAAGTCAAAGAGAAATATGGTGCATCTGGTTGTTTCTTACATACTGAGGAGGATGCACTAAACATAGGGATCGGGTGCAGCAACTTGGTAATAATCTATTTATGTTATACATTTCTAACTTTATAATGCACCTTTGAATTATAACATCTATAGTTTATGTATTAATGGGCGGTTTATTAGACATATGACACCGTCATTTGTTCACTTTTTTACAAGTGCATTTATTCCCATCTATGTAAGCATATGGCCAACATCATTTTTCACCTCAAGGATGCCGATGATGAAGGTCTTACACAAGACCATGGAGTAGAAGTCGAGTTCAACCAATCTAGCCATACTAGTCACCGCTATCAAAACCTAAAGGGGGGGAAGTTGGGTTATGTCGAAAAGATAGAATAGATCATTCAAGTGGACTTATAATCTTTCTAGTGTGTTATTTTTAGGTGCAAGTGGTGGGACACATTCAATAGGAATAATGTAAAGGAATATAGTGATAGTGGGATGATATGTATAAACTCTAGAAGGATGTGGGGACTAGGGAAAATCCTCCCCTCTCTTGGATATCCCAGTGATGAAATAAATGTCCTCCTCAGTGGGATGGAACCACTGATTGGGACCAACATGAAATTCCTTCCTGTGATGATCCTAGAATCAGATAAACTGGGCCAACAATGACAAGTTCCCCTTGACAGATTTAACCTCCTAATAGAACATTAGGAGGCTAACAACCATCAAGAAGTCTCAGGTATGAACAGTAATGGGGAAAGGGTACAAATCCCTCTCCCTCTCCCTAGCCTCCCACTCATGCACGAAGTTGAATTGGTCAACCCATGCATGTTGCTTCTCATTAGCCTCTTGTTGTTGATATCTATGTTTTACATATAATATGAATCAGTGGCATAAATAGACATATAAAAACATTAAATATTTCATTCAATTAGCATGCTATTTAATAACATCAAATAAAAAAAATTCTCAAAATACATGATTTTGACTAGCAGTGCGCATTAATTACAATATCGCATTTGGAACGATGCTTTTATACCACAACCACACTGCTAACAGTGCTCTTGGACCACATGCACACCAATTAACAAAGCGCATTGTTCGATGTTTTATAATTTTTAAATGGTGGATGACGGTGCACACATTAAACATCAGTGCACCGACAACGATGCACAAATGTTCATAATCGCATCGTCAATGTCCTTTGTAAGTTTTTTAATTGTTTATGCTTTAGCGGTGTGCCCATTACAAGTCAGTGAACCGAGAAATCGGTGCGGAGAGTTTAACATGGCACACCATTAAACGTTTTTGTTTTCTTTGAAAAAAAATTAAAGTTTTTAAGCACTTAACCAGTGCATTGTGGACATGTCATCACACCGTAAACGGTGCATATGGATTCTTAGAGTGCATCGTAGCTACCCTTGTTTCATTCTTAAAAATATTTGTGATATAGATGCACCATTTACACATTAGTGCACCGTGATATCGATGCGGAAATGTCAATGGAACGCACTGCTTAGTGTAATAACTCTTTTTTAATTATGTTTGTCTCTATAGTGCACTTGGCACACGTCAGCACACCATTTCTACGATGCATTGGGTTTTGTGTGCACATTGTAGAATCCATTTGTGAGTTTTTTAATTTTTTATTGTTTATGGTGCATCAAATACATAGTGCACCAAACAATTAGTGTGGTGAGTTTATCAAACAACATCATTAAATGTTTTGTCTTTTTAATTTTTAAAAATTTCGCACCCACAACACCGATGCATTATGGACATGTCATCGCACTATTAACGATGCTTAATTGTTCTTGGAGCACACCATATCTGCCCTTGATGAGGTCGAAAATTAGTATATGGTAGTGGTGCAATGGATACACGTTGGCACACCATGACATCGGTGCAGAAAGGTTAATGGACTGCACCACTTAACGTAGTGAATTTGTTTAATAATGTTTGGTTTTGCAGTGCACTTGGCACAAGTTAGCGCACTGTATCTACAGTGTGTTTGGGTTTAGTGCATGAACCAGTTTAGGTTGATATTTTTTTAAACATAGTTTATCGGTGCGATATGAAATTATAGCACATTGTTTTCACAGTGCACATCCTTCAACAATGCACCGCACATGATGCACCCTATAAATTTATAGGGAGCACTATGCGCGATGCGAGCCAAATAGCTCGAATGCACTGCATAGTTTTTTTTTTAAATTAAGGAGAAGAAAAGGTTAATTTTCAATTTTAATCCGCTAAAAAATTAAATTATGAAGTAATAGAGAATTTTCCTAGGAATTTGTACGTTAGGGAGGCATGGTTGTGATGTATGTCAAATTTGAATTTTTTTTCCCACCGTTTGGAAAAAATGCAAAATCCAGTAAAAAACCAATGGTAGCAAGCAATGCCTCCATGTGGAGCATGAATGTTAGGGCATCTGAGCAGGGGATGTACGACACTAGTGTTGTAGGGCTCAAAAGCAATGTAGATGTGGTGAAAATGAATTTTTCATGTGGTATTTTTTTTATACCTCTATATTTCACAGTGTCACATCTTCACAATAAAAACATTTAATGACACTTCCCCTGCTGCTTAAAACACCCAGAAGATAAAAGTAATGAATGACCCATGAAGACAAATCCTTCATGTCACCTGACAAACCCAACTGAGACCTATTTATCAACACTACCGCACCTTTCTCGGGCTTAGGGGCATGGTAGTCTGTACTACCACGTTACGCTTCTTTCCTTGAGCGTGGTACTACCGCCCTATGCTCAGGTTTAGGGGCGCGGTAGTCTCTTTTTAGCCTTTTTGCCATGACTTTTGGGATCTTGATCTTCGAGAGATTTTTAAGGGTTGACACCTATGTTTCGATCCTAACACACCTTCTCATATTAGTGGGTCAGATCCACTAAACACTCCCAAGATCCATTCTTATCTCTTGTTGGTTAATCCTCCTACACACTATAAGAGGGAGGCCTTCCATGAGCAAAGGGGAGGACTCTTTGAGATATCAAACCTATGGTCTTATATCTTTGTGGAGATAGCTAGAGAAGAAAGCACTTGGAGCTGGGAGTTGGCTTGGACATCAAGCAACTGTTGTAAGTAACTTCAAGTTTGTAATAAAAATATAACTTGTCTTGTTTCCCAAATTGTGTGTGTTGATGTTGTTTCAATTACATGATTTGTTTCTATGATAGATTTAGATTCTAACATATATTTCAAGTTGCTAGAAAGATTGTATGTGATTGTACTTTGATTAATCCCAACAGGTTCATTTGCGAGGACTTGAGGATCAGAACAATAACTAGGACGAGCGACTAAAGCAAAGGTCAGTTAAACCTCTTTCGTTTCTTTCAGCAGTATAATCTTGAAGCATTTGTTTGAATCTAGGAATTCAAGGTAGCATTTGTTATCTTTTTGTCTTAGTTTAAGGTCAATCAAGTTTACTTTAACCTAAGAGAGTTTCTACCTATCCATAGGGAGAAATATCTACAACAAAAACTGGCGACTCTGCTGGTTTGAACCCCATTTGATTGATTCATTTCACTTTCAGCTATTCTTGATTGTGATTTTTCTGTCTTTTCAAACCAGTATTGTATTTTGGTCTCTTTGACCTCTATTCACCCCTCCTATCTACATCTTTTCTCCCTCTGTGATCAGTTAGTCCCCTGGGCCTGCAGCACCCCTGGAAAATTCAAAAAATTTCTCAAAAGTTGTGCTTTTTGCACCCTTTGCAGTAGTACCGCGCCCCTATTACTCCCTCCAGAGCGGCAGTATCATGCCCCGTGCACTCCTTACAGCGCGGTAGTGTACCAGTACCACGTATCATTCTGTAGAAGCCATGCGGTAGTGCCTGCATTTTTTGATTTTTTCTTCCCTGTTTGGTTTTCATAGGTCATCCCTGACCTTCTCTCCCTCAGATTGGTTTTTCTTGTTGCTCACTAGCATCCTATCCCTTGCACAATTATTTGTGGTTTGTTTATCTCTTGGTGTGAGCTTGATTATTTTTGAGTTAGTGGCATTATTTGCATACTTTCTCACCCCTTCACTTTGATTGCAATGGCTTGATTCTTTCATCATAACCAAGTTGTTATTACTATCCTCTTTCACTAGATTATGTAATTTTTAAATCACATTGTTCTTATAAATATTATCTTTTTCATTATCATTATTAAAATCCATATTGGAAATTGTCATTTGAGAACATTTGTGTTGCTTTGGTTGAAACGATCTAGTTATATTGTAGTGCACTAATAAGTGAACCATTCAAATTTGCCACATAAATTCTCGTTTTGAAGCATCATAGTTGTAGATCAGTGAAATTTGAAAGAAGTGTTTATTTCAGTTTGGCTTTACTTAGAAAAAGAAAACAAAAGTTTGTTTTTGATGTGGTTTTTCATTGTTTTTGAAAATTTCATGCATGGTGATTGAAGAACTCTCTCTTTTCTGTAGCTAGATTTCATCGAATAAAAGGCTCATTTCGATTCATTCTCACTTGCATGGTTTGAGTCGTCACAACATCACCAAGTTTCACGTCCATTTACCTGATTGAGTAATACAACCACTAAAATTTACACCCCCTAATTGAACACACCATAACCTCACTTGAGGAGAAAAATAATTTGTTAGTTAGGTAGGACACCGGGGATAGGCATCCAAATAATTCCCCCTTGTCATTATCATCTGAGACATAGTTGTTGTCCTCTAGGGTACCAAAATCCTCTAGTATTTTTTGACACGGTCATACACCAGTTTGTGGAGGGGCCTCCTGTTGTTTCAGGGGTTAAACCACCGCGAGATCGAGAACCGGACAGAATCTGTGGAATGCCGTACTCCACTTAGCCCTAAGGAAACATCGATCATTGTCTTCCTTGTATTCTCCGGCCACCATATTGGTGATACAAGGGTGATAAGGCAGAAGCGCCAAAAACCTTTTCCAACGTGTCATGAACGAGGTAGCTTAGTGACTTTTCTACTAGGGATCTTTTACCAAGGATCCCTTTCTGTAGAGGGATATCCTTCTCTTATTGGTCTCTCATGTTGTATTGTTCGACTTGGATTTCATCACCTTGCGAAGGATACAACTTGTTGAGGTCTCCAGCTCTTAGTTAGGAAGTTTGATTGTTATCTCATCTTCATAGAGGGTCATTTTTTCTTTTAGTGATTGCTTGTTGGCATTCTGGCCATTGTTATTCTCAGCTCGCTTACTGCGACACCGGTCTCAATATAGTTTTTAGAGCTTGCTTTTTGGCCTAAGAGCCTTGCTTTTTCTAGCTCCCCTTTTGCACACTTGGCTGCATTAGGGTTTTTGAGTTCTTTTTTACGAGACTGCCCCCAAATTTTGTATTCCTACCAGCATGTCCGAACCACGGAGATCACGAAGAGTACAGGGATGAAGCCCACCACCACCACCATGGACCTCTGGTCCACCTACATCACGTATTCCTGCCCCTCCCGGCCTCGGTGCCGGCCGAGGGAACGTTCCACCATCGATCCGCACTACATCTTCAGTTCCGTCTATCACTGTTACTCACAGTACAGTCTCATAACCCCTTGCAGTTTCTGCAAACACTAATACACCTAAGACTCCCACTGTCACTTCACCCACTGTTATTCCAGATATATCTGCCATAGTGGATAACACTATAGCGGGTGAAACTAGTACTGCCCAAGATACTAGACCGGAGGCCATCATCCTCCCTGATGTCGGCACTACCCTTCCACCAGATACTTTCTACGATGTTCTGGAAGGATCTATTGGCAACACCGAAGGAACCGACCAAGATATATTCAAATTGATTACAGTCCCAGGAGGATACATCAAAGTTATTGAAGAAACCCAACTTCCTGATACACCTTTTGAACTTGACTATGGATTTCTTGCTTCCCAGGAGGAACCTCCGCCTGCTATCATTGCACCATCCAGTGTTCATCCACAGGAAATCGATTCTTCCAGCAACATACCTCATACAGTATCCCTCCGCAATCTCCCTTCGAGACACGAGATCATGGCCTCGATCCAATATAGTATGGTTAGTCTAGCTAACTCCCCTTTAGCGTCGACACAGTTTAAACGTGATACAGAGAAAATGCTCTTGATGGCTTCTAGATATCCCCTTGCTACCCGTCCTCCCGACTATCGGGCTCCCAACATCCCGTCTAGCATAGAGTTTCATCACTCCTATGCAGACGGTTCTGGACCTTCAGATATCACTATACCTCATTTCCCTCCAAACCTCAAAAATCCTTTTTAGGATACAAACTCAGACCCAGTCCTCGATGGTCCTCCTATTGTTCAAGACGCTATGGACGAAACTCCCAACACCCCTCAGTTAAATTCCCCACATTTACTACCGTCAAGCATGTTTGGCGCACATTCTATGAGGGATAACCTAGTATTTTCTCCATCTCCGCTTGTCACATATGGAAGACCCCCTCCACAAATCGACACCTTTGTCCCCGTTGGCCAATCGACACTATCTCACCTTTCTAGTGTCGGAAGAACATCAAGTCATACTACTGGATCATCCATATTGATCGGAGGTTCACCTTCGGCCACTATCTACACCATTTCAGGAGGTGGACAATCGACTATCAGAACCACTAATCCCAACAACCAACCCCCTCCTGTCGATCCATCAACCTAGCCTACAGGAGGACAACCCTTTGTTGGGAACCCCGCTCCTAGTCACCAACCCCCTCCCATAGGACCATCCAACCCACCTGCTGGAGGGAAACCCCTCGGCACCACTCAAAGTGGGACAATTCAACCAACAACTCCATTTGTCCCACGGGCTCAACAAGCCCCTTTACATGGAGGCCAACCCCTTGGTGCCATCCAACAACCCTCCCAACTAGCAGCATATGCTCAATTCAGTATGTACAACACACCTAGCAGCGGACAACCTTACCCCGGTATTCCAACCGGGCCTCATCTTCAACATCCCTCGTCAGGCATACATCCTTCTTGGGGATCTCAAATCCCATAGAGCAGGGGGTACTCATTATTTGGAAACTGGAACCCAGCTGGGGGGAAATCTCAAATTCCCCCCAACTTGAATTCCAGCTTTCCCTACCCTTCGGCTGCAACAAACCCATGGAACCCATCTCTTCAACCTCCACCTCTTCATCAGGGTGGAACCCATATTCCATGGACACCATTCTTGCAGCCACCCCTTAACTCTACTATGGAAAACCCTCCACCTACTCAAAGTAGTGGTAACATTCCTGGGACCCAACAACCCCAGGGAACCATTCCCCAACAAGGAGCAGCAACCATTCCTGGGACACAGCAACCCCAGGGTACAATACCCACCATCCCCACTCAGTAGAACGTTCAACAACCGGTTACCACTATGATTCCCAGTCAAGCAATGACTTCCAACACACAACCGGTTAACCAGATGGCCTACTACCCCCAGAACTTCCAGCAATACTCTGCAGGAAACATGTATGGCTACAACATGCAACAATATGCTATGTAGGGCCCCTCAGGCATCCCCGCGCCGTACAACTACTACTCATACCCGCAGCCCAACCATCAACTTCCTTTCTTGGTCATGCTAGATTTACCTGGTTTTTCAAGGCTCATCAATGATCCTATATGGCATGAACTTCACTGGCCACCTATCCCAGCCAAACTTCCATCGGACATTCCAAAGTTCAATGCCAAGCTCGGGGAAGACCCCAAGAACCATGTGATGACCTTCCATCTTTGGTGTTCATCCAACTCATTGATGGACGACTCCATTCGGCTACGGTTCTTCCAGCACACGCTTACCGACATGGCAGCAAAATGGTACATCGAGCTGCCATAACACTCCTTTCATGATTTTAACACCTTGGCTATGCAGTTTCTAACCCATTTCCAGCTCCCCAATCGGTATGAGACTGGAATAGAACTGTTAACCTCGTTGCGTCAAACCACTTCTACGCATATCTCAGACCACATCCATGAGTGGCATCGACGCCGTAGGCTAATCAAGGCACCCATTCCGAATCATCTACTTGCTGATTGGTTCACAAAGTCATTCTTGCCTCCCATAGCCAGGGATATTGTTATGCGCGGGCCGGTCATGGAGGAACAAGCCATCTCGACTGCCCAGTACATGGATTTGGTATATACCCAATCCGGCACTTTACATGAACTTCTTCCCCATGCCACCTGCATCACTACTGATCCAACTAAGCCTGCCACTAAACCCCCTATCGATGGTATTGTCGGTTCAGTCAAGGCCCAGCCTACGAGGAAACCAGCTCCTGCTTCCCCCACTCCACCTTAGGCTGCTCTGAAAGATTCTACTTCTCCTATTGTCTCCTTTGAAGTGAACGCAGTCCAATCTACGTCACAACCTTCCGGAGGAAAGAAGAAGAACAATCGTGGAAAATCCAAGAAGAATTCTAACCAACAGGAGAACCCCAAACCTCAATCCACTCATAACGACCTGAAACTACATCAGAAGGCTAAGTTTCCCTGCCTCATTTGTCAAGACAATCACTATACGTGCAACTATCCCTACAAGGATGAAGTCAAAAAATTTGTTAAAGGATCCTCTCGTCCAACAGTGTTAACCGACCCTTTCCCTCAACAATAATAGCAAATGGTTTCCCAAGAATCCCCACAAGGGGGAAACCCGAACAACCCACCTTCACGGAGAGACGTCTGCAAACAGTGAAATCCTGATGACGAGTAATGAAGAGATTCACATAACCACTTGTTCAAAGACGTACGAAAACCCCCCAAGTTCAAACAAGCAGCCAAAGACAGCCAAAGGCAAGTCTCATGTTGAAGATCCTTCTCCCACCCCCCCCCTAATGGCCATTTCCGCATCGAGAGACCGCTTACAGACACAGTACTACACCCACCCAAGGGCACCATATGAAAGGCAACATTTAATCCCAATGAGCGAGCTGCCCAAAATTACAACATTGTTGAGGATTTAGCTCAAGCACCATGCACCATGTTGACTCTCGAGGTTCTCCAACATTGCCTTACGTAGCGCAAAACCTTACTTTCAACACTGGGGGCAGTGGACCTGGATACTTCAAACACCATCATGTTTAACTTGGAGTATGTCAAACCTCGGTTTTCCCACCAGTTAGCCTTCTAGGTTCATACAAAAATCCGTGGAAATAGCATCCATCGCACTGTCTTAGATGAGGGTGCCTCCATGTCGATTATGTCTTTGAATTGTTGGAGAGCCTTAGGCTCACCCGAAGTCACGACGTCTCCCACTACTCTTAGAGCATTTGACGGACACGGTTTTCAACCTTATGGACTCATTCCTGCGATTGGTGTTGAACTGGGGGGAAAAACAGTATCTGTACACATCGAAGTCATGGATGCACCATCAGATTATAATATTTTACTCGATCGGAACTGGTTTTACGCCATGACCACCATAGAATCTACTGTCTTTCGAATCGTACAATTTCCTCATGAAGGGAAGATTGTCACCATAGATTAGCTAGATTACTGTATCCCAGACTCTCATTCGAACTCCGCCAACACCGTCCCGTTATTGGATCAACCTTGGTACCATTTCCAAGACGTTGGCATTGGTATTATGAAGGATTCTTCCCTTATTGGAGTTTTCCCAGAGTTGGGGTCCCCCGTTCAGCCAGTTAACATGATATCATCGAACATCACCCCTTTTAATGATTCTTGGGTGATACCAAGTCCCACTGAGATTGAAAACTACGGCATCTCTATGCCGTTAAATGGGAACCTCACAGCATATGAAGTGATCCTGTCAGCCACAGATTGGGTCGATTCTACTACCCATCACACAGTGGCACAACTCTCATCTGAGACCCATTCATCCCCACCACTTATCGATCCTCTCACCTTGATTTTTCCCACTGACAAATCAATTATGGAGGTTATGTGCAGTGATGAACCACCATGGGGAAATTTCCATCATCGATCTTCTTTCCCCACCATCCAGACGATTGAGCCCGATATAAAACCCATCACTTCACTTGGAATGGTTCAAATCAAGTTTCCCACTTCGCTCGATGAAGTATTTTCTGAAGGAAACTTAGCCAACCTTATGGAAACCACTCCCATTGACATTTCAGTGAAGCCTGGTGTTGGTAGAATTTTTCCCTACGGATAAGTCAAAATTCTCTTAACTTAAAGCAGATTCCTAACTGACTCTAAGGTAAGAACAAAACAAAACAAATGCTACCTTGAAATTCCTGAACTAACTTTCACAACAGGATTACATGCATTCAGAAACAATGAAAGATATGACTCACCTTTCAATCTGACGTTTGTCCCGCTTCTAGCTCTTGATCCAAAAGCTCCAATGTAGAACCTGTTGAAATCAAACAAAGAACAAGCATACAAGCTTCCAAATACCTTGAAGTAAAGATTAGATTCAAATCTAGATTAGATACATTCCATGTTAAGAACTTATGCAATACACATGAAATGGGAAAAACAAGACAAGTTATCTTTATTACAAACTTGAAGAATGCTTACAAAGGTTGCTTGATGTCCAAGCCAATCCTCCAGCTCCAAGTGCTTCCTCCTCTAGCTATCTCCACAAGGTTGCAAGATCATAAGTTTGGTACTTCTAAGAGTCCTCCCCCTTTCCCATGGAATACCTCTCTTTTATAATGTATGGTAGGGTTAACCAACAAGAGAGATGGGTGGATCTTGGGAGAACTTAGTGGATCAGGGTTTCTAATCACAGAAAATGAGTTAGGATCGAATCAGGGACCCCAATCCTCCAATATCTCTCGAAAATCCAAAATCCCACAAGCCATGGAAAAAAGGCTATAAAAAGAGTACTGCGCCCCCAGGTCAAAGCATAACGCGGTAGTACTGCATGTCAGGGACAGAGCATAATGCGGTAGTACGGACTACCGCGCACCTATAACTGAGCAAGGCGTGGTAGTTAGGGTAAATAAAGTCTCAACTAGCTTAATTCTTGACAGGGTGGATTTGCCTTCAAGGATTAAACATCATCTGTCTCTTCTGGGTGGTTTAAAGCAGTGGGGGAAGTGTCGTCAACTCTTTTTGTGGTGGAGATGCGACACTGTGGAATATGGAGGTATAACAGATGCCCCCTAAAGTGTGAGGTCAGAAGGGACTGATGGCCGAAAGACTTTACAAATATTGTGCAGAGATAGCATCGAGGAGAGCAACAAGGAGCTGAAATAGAAACAAAGTGTTAGATATACCATCGAGGTGGGCATCCCCATGCTCGGAAACAAATGACTCAAAGCATGGCTGCCGACCAATACGTTGCATATCCATGAGTACTGAGATGATATAGACTGTGGATAGATCATGGCTACTATGAACAAGCGTAGATCCATGAGACAGTAATAACACAGCCACGACCAATACAAAAAGTGGATCTGTGTGACAATACAAAAGACATCTCCATCGCAACCTGGACGCAATCAAGATACAAAGGTGCGCCCAGGGTCTTCTACCCGATCGTAACTGATACGAATCTGGCCATGTGATTACAAAGTGTTGAAGTCGAACATGGTAGAAACCATTTGATTACCGGTCAATGATGTGAACCGTTAACAAATGCGAGGGAAATCACCAATGATGACGATGATCCCCAAGGTATCTGAAGCACATCTCAATGAAATGCGAATAGATGAGTTGATGTCGAGCATTTGAGAGATTGTTCGATCAGAGGTCAGTGATGTAAACCTACTGTCGAACACAAGGAAACCTGCCATTGAGGCATGCCAGTACCAAGGTACTAATGGTTGATCTCTAAGTCTAATTCTCGGATAGTGATTTGGCGTCGATGGGAATAGACTTGTCAAAGGTGGGCCATAATGATTCCCACATCATCGACACGAAATCGAAACGAATGATAAGATGATGAAACAATGGAGTATGTACTGACACAGCGGAGGCCTGACACAATGAACGACTCTGAACAATGCAACCCTTTGAACATATAAGGGCATGTAATAGGACTTGGCAGTAGGGATTATTGATGGCAGAGGATAGACACCAAATGAGTAGGCTCGTGGCTAGGGAGACGACTCAGGATGATGACCATAACTTAGTGAAAAATAGATACCTAGTATAGACAAGGGACAGACACATGCCATGTTCAAAGGTAACGACTGACAAGCTGCCAAAAACAAACTCGACTTGTTTCCCATATTTCCCCGACATGATAGACGAGTACATTTTTGTTGTTTTTCGAGCTTGAAGAGGATAACAGATGCTCGGTGTAGCTCATCTCATAGATGAGTCCAATCTCACATGTTTTACAAACCTGAGAAAGGAGGGGTTCGTCCCAAAGTGGGCCCTTCGATGTTAAATTTTAACGAGTCCAAGGAAGGAAAACTCGGTAGTTTTTCACATTTAGAGAGCCTGAAAAACTTAAAGGAAGCTCCGCAATGTACTTTTTCGTAAATTTAGTCCCTCAATCCCAAAAAAGTGTAAAACAATTCTCGAGAGAACTCTCCCAGCCAAAATTGACTGAGGTATACCTTTCTCGTAAATAGTCTAGACGGACCGAAAAAGGGGTAACCTATCACCGAATAGACGACCTTTCAAATACTTTTACAAGTGTGAAAGAGTCAAGATCACTTGGAAATCTTTTCAATTTTAGGGAGTCTGAAAAGAGCTTAACTATGGACTCCAATGGTCTTTTTCGTAATTTTTAATTATTCTGGTCCGAAAAAAGAATAAAATACAACCAGGATAATACTTTCCTCATCGTTTAACGAGCATGAGTAAAGTTGACTGAACTCGACACCATTTACTTGAGTTTGACAAGCACGACATGGGTGTGAAAGTGCTTGGAATCTTTTTCAAGTTTTAATCCAGAGCATGAAAAAGATAAAGTAGGCTCAAAATGAAGGTCAAACAATGACTAAATGCCAGTGTGAATATGTCACTTTTTAAAGGAGATCCTGTCAATAAAGTGCTCATAAAACCAGATATTAGTAATGTGAAATGGGTTTTATTTTAACCATATAAAATAATAAGTAAAAAAAATAGGTGCAAAAGCTATATAAAGAATAGGTAAAAGGAGAAAGTTACCATTTCACTTGTGTCTTTACCAAAAGAGGAGATTTTACCCACTTGAGGAGCAAAACTTCAAGAGTTCATATCTGGAGATTCAGGGCACCACTTCAACAACCGTCTGCGCCAGGTAAGAGCTTTCAAGCTTCTCTTTCATTTGATGTATGAATAATTTGCTTTTAGTAAGAAAAATTAATTTTTTGGGCAAGCCCTATTGGGCAAAAATTGCCCTCCACAGTACCGCGCGGGGGCTATATCGGGAAACACAGTACTGTTTGACAGTACCACGCTGTGTCTTTAAACTGAAACGTGGTACTGTGCAGTACCGTGCAGTAAGAATTACCCCAGGCGTGATGAAGACGAAATCTAAGATGAAAAAATCGATTTTTCTCAAATTTTTTGCTGAAACCAAGTTATTAAATGGTTACTGAATGTTTCCCTTGACCTTTTGCAGGAGTTTGCAATTCGTTTGGATCAAAATGTTTAGTTGGAAAGAAAGAGAGGACGAAGTAGATGATTTGGCGGCCGAAAATGACCTACCGACTGTGACTGCATTGCGGGAGTGCGGTTTGTTGAAATTATTTAAGACCAAAGGCATTCGTCAGCAACCCAAACTTCTTACCCATCTTATTCAATTGTGGGACCCTGACATTCAAGCTTTCCGAGTGGGAGAGCACATCCTCGAAATTCAACTCGAGGACATTTACTTTCTCACAGGCCTCTCAAAAAGAGGAGCCCGGGTGAATTTTACCAGATACACAGCCTCGGAAACGAGCACAGATGCTTTGATTGCTCGGTATTGCCATCAGGGTTCGAGTAAAAAAATCGGGAAGGTGGTCATCAAAGATGTTATAGAACTTCCTGTAAAAACTGTTTTGTTCACCATCACACGTGCAGCAGGGAGTACGGGTGCCCATCATGCGTACCGTACACAGATGAACCTTGCAATGGATTGTATGGCGGGAACAGTATTTAACTGGTGTGAGGCGGTGTTGACCAATCTCAAAGAACAAGTGCACAAGTGTAGGGTTGGAGAGAATTCCCAATTTGGCTATGGGAGCATCCTAGTCACCTTCTTTTTGGCGAGGGTGCCATTATTGCACCCACAGATAGCTATGCCCCCCCGTCCACCTACCGAGCCATGGATGGCTCGATGGAGTGATTATGCAGGACGTCTTGGGGGACCTCAGCGCTTGGCTTTTGGTGAGACATTCTTCTCCTGGCTCGAGGAACAGATAGTGATGATCAATGACTACCCCTATGCAGGGGTGGACTTCCGCGAGGACATCGACTTGGCACTGCCAGAAGACGAGGATTGGGACAACTCAGGTATGACCTTCATGGATATATTTTTTCTTTTTTGAATATATTATTTTTATTGCTTTTTTAGAATGTGTAAAAGACTTCTAACGTATGTACGTGTGCATGTCGCAGATCGTGTACCACAGAGACCGGCTAGGTACTCGCCATTACGTCGCGGTGGTATTGATCGCCAAGCCGCTCCAGACGAGGAGGAGGATGAAGATGAAGCAGGAGGCGTCCGGGATATAGAGAGGAACTTACAGGGCTTAACTCATGGTATCCCTACTATGAGGATGGATGACGTCCCTTTGCATCTCCAGCGGCATACTGTAGGTGTGCCTAGTCGTATTGGCCGACTACTTCGTAGGGTGGCTCGAGCTGTAGTGTGTTATCACCAGCAGCGTGAGGAATCTGACGAGGGACATGATAGATCTCCCAGATCTCCTTAGATGGTCTTTTTTTTGTCTTTTGTGGCATGTATACGATATGTAGGCTTTGAGAGCCAAATTTTTGTATGGGATTTGGTCCCAAATTTTTTCTTTGACACAAACTCTATGTATTTGGAAAAACACTCTTATATACAGTGATATGGACTCATTTATGATCTATTTATTTACAATGAATTGTGCATTTTATTTTTTATGATGTGTTTATGTATGGGCAAGATGCCAATCCAAAATGTAATTAGCTAATGAATTAGCTATACAATTGAATTCTCTCGGTACGTGTTGATATGAAATGAAATTAAATGATCATTCCAAGAGGCGTACTCTCTGAAATAAACGAAGTAGGATAGGATCGCGAACTGTGTAAACACGGTTCAGATGAGAAACCACGAGATGGGAGTCTAAAAAGACTGATAGGGAGTCAATTCCGAGTGAGGCAACCTCCGTCAAGAGACCAATAACTGCATGGTACTCTGCGATATTGTTGGTTGCAGGACCTAAACAATTGGCTCCTGAAGAAATCAACTCGCCAGTGGGAGAATAGATTACCCATGCTGTGGAAGTGAGATTCCGGGTATGTCGGCTTGCACCGTCGGCGAATCCGAAGTAGGCATACATCTGCGCATAAAATCACGAGTCAAAGTAAGAGTGGATACATGAGATCCACGCGCACACCAAAAAATGAGTAAAAGCAAACTAAGTACATTATGTACAACAAGTAACCCACATAGGGAAACCTTACGCATAGAAGCGTTTGAGGTATAACCCATTGTGGGGCCGTGCCAATGGCGTACCATCACAATCAATTAGTTCATAGGCTCCTTTTTCCAAGACACGTTTTACAACAAAGGGGCTGTACCACATAGATTCTAGTTTTTCTTTTCTGAGCTTATCGTGCATTTGATCATATGTAAGTACGAGGTCACCTTCATTGAAGATCCGAGGTTGAACGACTTTGTCATATTGAGCTTTGACGCGTTTTTTATGAGCTTCATTAGCTAAAGCAGCGTCGTGGCGGGTTTCATCTAGCTTGGCTAGGTATAGAAACCGTTCCTCTTCGGAAGTGGTGTGGGGAAGTAGCTCTATGGCTATTTTAAGTGATGGAATTTCACATTCAATCGACAAAATGGCTTCTAGGCCATACACCAGTTAGAATGGTGTAAACCCAGTAGCACTTTTCACTAAGGTTCGGTATGCCCATAGTGCTGAGAATAGAGCTGAGTGCCAGTTGGATTTCTGGGTACCCACAATATGCTGAATCATTCGTTTCGGGACTTTGTTAATGGCTTCAACTTGGCCATTAGCTTGTGGGTAATACGGGGTTGAGTTTTCATGGCAAAAACCCAGCTTGGCACTTAGTTCTTAGATCATATGGTTCCTGAAATGGGAGCCGTGATCGGTCACAATGGATTGTGGGACAGCAAATCTAGCTATAATATGATTGAATATGAATTGCGCTACTGTTTTGCCGTCCTCAGCATACGTAGGCATCGCTTCAGCCCATTTTATGAAATAGTCGACAGCTACTATGACAAGCTATGCCCCCCAGCTGAAGTGGGCTTACAGTGCATGAAATCTATGCCCCATTTCGAAAAAGCGCTGATGGCAATAACAGGATGGAGTGGAGCAGGGTGCAAGCGTGCTTTACTATGAAAGAATTAACATGGCGGACACTTCTTGACTGTTTCAATGCAGTCTTTGAAAATTGAGGGCCAGAAGTATCCTGCTCGCAGTATTTTCTGGGCCGTAGCCATCCCAGAGAGATGACCACCACATGCTCCAGCGTGGAAGTCATTAAGAACACGTTCTGCCTCATCTAAGGTCAAACAGCGTCAAAGAACGGTGTCGACACCACGTCGATAAAGAGTATCGTTAACTATGAGGTAGTATTTTGCATGATGTCAGATGCGTCGACGTTCATCGCGAGTGAGGTCGGGGCGGAAGCGCTGGGTTTGGAGATATAATAGAATATCCCTGTACCATGGATCAGACGTGCTAATGAGGAACAACGATTCATCAGGAAGAGAATCGATGGGCTCGGATTGCTCGGTAGCACGGGGCAAGTTACAAATCAACTCTACAAAGACCAAAGACTTCTTGGACTTGGCTTTGACAAATTCCAAGTCAAACTCCTGAAGGATGACGATCCAACGAGAATATTTGCCCCCAAGTACTTGACGTGTGAGGATATAATACATTGGATTGAAATCGGCTATAACAGTGGTCCAGCAGAGTAGAATGTAATGACGAAATCTCTGGACAGCAAATACTGTTGCCAGAGCCAATTTTTCAACATGTGAATAACGAGTTTCGGAGTCGAGAAGACTCTTACTAAGATAGTATACCACATGTTCTATGCCATTGTAGTCTTCTTGGACTAGCACCATACCGATGGTGGAAGTCGAAGCTGCGAGATAAAGAATGTAATCCCGTGTGTAATCGCGGGGTTGGATCACAGGGTCTTTGGTTAAGGCTGCCTTTAGATTGTCAAAGGAGCGTTGGGCTTCGTCATCCCAGATAAAGGGAACGTTTTTCTTGAGAAGCCTCATATAGCCTTTTGTTATCTCGGAAAGATTACAGATGAAACGGCATAGAAAGTTTGCGTGCCCTTGCAAACTTTGAAGTTCTAGAATATTGGTGGGGGAAGGCAGGGCTAAGATAGCTTCTACCTTCGTAGGATCTAAACGTATCCCACTTTTGGAGATTATGAAGCCCAACAATTTTTCGGCTTCTACACAAAAGACACACTTATGCAGATTCAAACGTATATTGTAGCGATGACACCTTTCGAAAATGACACTTAAGTGATCAGGATGGTCTTCCCGGGTCCGAGAGTGAACGGGAAGATCATCAAGATATGGTTCTACAATATGTTTGATGTCGTGAAATGCGTAGGACATCGCCCGTTGGAAAGTTGCCCCAGCATTTTTAAGGCCAAAAGGTAACTTTCGATATGCGAAAATCCCCCAAGGGTAGATAAAGGTTGTTTTGTGCTAGTCGGCTGGGAGGATATCGATCTGATTATAGCTAGAAAAGCCATCCATAAATGAAAAGATGACACTCCCGGCATAGTTATCGATGATCTGGTCGATAAACGGAGTTGGGTAGTTGTCCTTTGGACAAGCCTTGTTCAACTCGCGGTAATCGACACAGACTCTAATCGTTCCTTATTTCTTGGCTACGGGAATGATGTTGGATACCCATTCTGTCAATGGGACAGGATAGATAAAACCAACACGCAAAAGTTTTTCAACTTCTGCTTTAATAGCGACTACCTTACGAGGATGGATGGGCCGAAGTTTCTGCCGAACAAGTCGGGTGCCAGGGAATGTTGGAATTTCGTGGACCACAATCGAGGGATCTATTCCTGGCATTTCTTCATAACTCCAAGCAAAAACATCGCGGAAAGTTTTGAAGTAGGCACTATAGAACTCCATTTCGAGGGGAGTACATGTTTTGCCGATATGTATGTTTTCCACGATACCAGGCTTCACTGAAATATCAATGGGAGTGGTTGCCATAAGATTAGCCAAGTTTCCTTCGAAAAATACCTCGTCGAGGGAAGTGGGGAACTTGGTTTGAACCATCCCAAGTGAAGTACTGGGTTTTGTATCAGGCTCAAGTGGCTGAATGGTGGGGAATGAAGATCGATGATGAAAATCTCCCCATGGTGGCTCATCACCGCACATAACCTCCATAATTGATTCGTCAGTGGGAAAAATCAAATTGAGAGGATCGATAAATGGTGGGTGTGGATGAGTTTCAGCCAAGAGCTGTGCCACGGTGTGATGAGTAGGACGGTCGACCCAATCGGTGGTTGATTGGATCGCTTCATATGCGGCGAGGTTTCTGTTCAAAGGCATAGAGTTGCCGTAGTCTTCAATCTGAGCGGGACTCGGAATCACCCATGAATCATTAGAAGGGGTGACATTCGATGAAATCATGTTGACTGGTTGAACATGGGTTCCCAGCTCTGGAAAAACTCCAATAAGGGAAGAATCCTTCATGAGACCAACACCAATGTCTTGGAACCGGTACCGAGGTTGATCCAATAACGGGACGGTGTTGGCGGAGTTCGGATGGGAGTCTGGGATACAGTAATCAAGTTAATCAATGGTGACAATTTTCCCTTCATGAGGAAATTGCACGACCCAGAAGACTGTAGATGCTATTGCGGTCATGGCATAAAACCAGTTCCGTCCAAGTAGAAGATTGTAATCTAGTGGTGCATCTACAACTTCAATGTGTACTGATACTGTTTTTCCCCCCAGTTCAACACCAATTGAGGGAATGAGTCCATAAGGTTGAAAATCGTGTCCATCAAACGCCCTGAGAGTAGTGGGAGAAGTCGTGACTTCGGGTGAGCCTAAGGCTCTCCAGCAGTTCAAAGACATGATCAACGTGGAGGCACCTTCATCTAAAACAGTGCGATGGATGCTATTTCCACGGATTTTTGTGTGAACCTGGAAGGCTAACTGGTGAGAAAGCCGAGGTTTGGCGTGTTCCAAGTTAAACATGATAGAGTTTGAAGTATCTGGGTCCACTGCCACCAGTGCTGAAAGTAAGGTTCTACGCTACATGGGGCAGTGTTGAAGAACCTCGAGAGTCGACATGGCGCAAGGTGCTTGAGCCAAATCCTCAACAATGTTGTAATTTTGGGCAGCTCGCGCATTGGGATTAAATGTCGCCTTTCGTATGGTGCCCTTGGGTGGGCGTAGCACTGTGTCCGTAAGCGGTCTATCGATATGGAGATGGCTGGTAGGGGGGGGAATAGGAGTCTAATCTTCAACAGGAGATTTGCCTTTAGCTATCTCAGGTTGTTTGTTTGAACTTGGAGGGTTGTCGTACGTCTTTGAATGAGTGGTTATATGAATCTCTTCATTACTCGTCATCAGGATTTCACGGTTTGTGGATGTCTCTCAGCGGGTTGGATTGGTCGGGTTGCCCCCTTGTGGGGTTTCTTGGGAAACCATCTGCTGTTGCTGTTGAGGGAAAGGGTCAGTTAACACTACCGGGCGAGAGGATCCTTTAACAAATTTGTTGACTTCGTCCTTGTAGGGACAGTCACGTGTGTAGTGATCGTCTTGACAAATTAGGCAGGGAAACTTAGCCTTTCGACGTGGTTTTTGGTCATTGTGGGTGGGTTGTGGCTTGGGGTTCTCCTGCTAGTTTTTCTTGGGTTTACCATGATTGTTTTTCTTCTTTCCCCCGGATGGTTGTGACGTAGATTGAACTGCGTTCACTTCGGAGGAAATAGCAGGAGAAGTAGTAGTTTTTGAAGCAGCTTGAGGTAAAGCGGGGGAAGCAGAAGCTTGTTGTCCTGTCGAGTTGGTAGTAGGCTGGGTCTTGACTGAACTGACAATACCATCAATGGGAGGTTCAGTGGTAGGTTTGGTTGGATCAGTGGTAACGTTGGCGGCATGGGGAAGAAGTTCATGTAAAGTACCAGATTGAGTGTATACCAAATCCATGTACTGGGCTACCGAGATGGCTTGTTCTTCTGTAACCAGCCCGCGCATAGTGATATCTTTGGCTATGGGAGGCAAAAAGGATTTCGTGAACCAATCAGCGAGTAGCTGATCCGGAATGGGTGCCTTAATTAGCCTACGGCGTCGTCGCCACTCATGGATGTGATCTGAAATGTGCGTAGAAGTGGTTTGACACAGTGAGGTTAACAGTTCTGTTCCAGTCTCATACCGGATGGGGAGCTGGAAATGGGTCAAAAACTGCATAGCCAAGGTGTTGAAATCACGGAAAGAGTGTTGTGGCAGCTCAATGTACCATTTTGCTGCCGTGCCGGTAATCGTACGTTGGAAGAGCCGTAGTCGAATAGAATTGTCCATCAAGGAGTTGGATGAACACCAAAGATGGAAGGTCATCACGTGGTTCTTGGGGTCTTCCCCAGGCTTAGCATCAAACTTAGGAATGTTCGATGGAAGTTTGGCTGGAATGGGTGGCCAGTGAGGTTCATGCCATATAGGATCGTTAATTAGCCTCGACAAATCAGGTGAGTCAAGCATGGCCAAAAAGGGAAGTTGACGATTAGTCTGCGGGTATGAGTAATAACCGTGCGGTGCAAAGAAACCTGGGGGGCCCTGCATGGCGTACTGTTGTGTGTTATACCCATATGTGTTTCCCGGGGGGTACTGCTGGAAGTTCTGTGGGTAATAAGCCATCTGGTTAACCAGTTGATTGTAAGTAACCGTTAGGTGGATGTTCTGCTGAGTGGGTATGGTACCTTGGGGTTGCTGAAACCCATGAATGGTTGCTGCTCCTGGTTGGGGAAAAGTTCCTTGGAATTGTTGTGTTCTAGGAATGTTACCACTATATTGAGTAAGTGGAGGGTTTCCCATAGCAGGGTTGGGGGGTGGCTGCGACGGTGGTGTCCATGGAAGGCTCGTTCCTACTTGAGGAGCATGTGAAAATTGAAGGGATGGGTTCCATGGAGTTGTAGCAGCTGACGGGTAAGGGAAGCCAGAATTCAGGTTAGGGGGAATCTAAGATTGCCCCCCAGCTTGGTTCCAGTTTCCAAATAGTGAGTACCCCCCACTCTGTGGGATTTGAGATTCCCAAGAAGGAAGCATACCTGACGGGGGAGGTTGAGAGTGAGGCCCGGTTGGAATACCGGAATAAGGTTTCCCGCTGCCAAGTGTGTTGTACATACCATACTGAGCAGATGCTGTTGGTTGGGAGGGTTGTTGGATGGAGCCAATGGATTGTCCTCCAGCAGATGGGTTGGATGGCCCTATAGGAAGAGGATGTGGACTAGGAACGGGGTTCCCAACAAAAGGTTGTCCTCCAACTAGTTGGGTTGATGGCCCTATAGGAAGAGGTTGTTGACTAGGAACGGGGTTCCCAACAAAAGGTTGTCCTCCAACTGGTTGGGTTGATGGCCCACCAGGGGGGGTTTGGTTGTTGGAGTTGGGGACCACTGCAGTCGGTTTTCCACCTCCTGAGATAGTGTAAATAGTGGCTGAAGGTGATCCTCCAGTCAAAACGGAAGATCCAACAGTATGACTTGGTGTTCTTCCGCCGCTAGCCAAATATGATAGTGTGGATTGGCCAACGGTGCCAAAAGTACCGATTTGCGGAGGGGGTCTTCCATATCTGACAGGCGAGGACGGAGAAAAAACTAGGTTATCCCTCATAGAATGTGCGCCAAAAATGGGTGATGGCAGCAAATGTGGGGAATTTAACCCAGGAGTATCGACGTCGTCCATAGCATGTTCAATGATAGGAGGACCATCGAAAACTGGGTCTGAGTTCATTTCCTGAAAAGGGTTTTGGGGATCCGGCAGGAACCTAGGTATAGTAACGTCCGAAGGTTCGGAGCCGTCTGCATAGGAGTGACGAAACTCTGTGCTAGACGGGATGTTGGGATCCCGATAGTCAGAAGGATGAGTAACGGGAGGATATCTAGAAGCTGTTGAGAGCATTTGCTCTATGTCGTGTTTAAACCATGCTGATGCTAACGGGGAATTTGATAGACTAACCATACTAGACTGGATGGAATCCATGATTTCATGTCTCGGAGGAAGGTTGGGGAGAGATATAGTACGAGGTACGTTTCTAGAAGAACTTGTTTCCTGCGGATGAACGCTGGGTGACGTAGTCATAACAGGCAGAAGTGCCGCCTGGGAAGTGGTGAAGCCATAATTAGGTTCAAAAGGTGTGTCAGGAAGTCGAGTATCTTCAATAAATTCGACGTACCCGCCCGGGACTGAAATCAAGCCAAGTATATCTTGGTCGGACCCTTCGGTGGTGCCAACAGATCCGTCTGTGTCATCGTGAAAAGTGTCTGATGGACGGGAGGTGTTGACATCAGGTATGAGGATGACCTCTGGTCTAGTATTTTGGGCTGTACTAGATTCAGCCGCTGTAATGGTGTCCACTGTGGCAGATATATATGGAATAACAGTGGGTGAAGTGATAGTGGAAATCTCAGATATGCTAGTGGTTGCAGAAGCTGCAAGAGATTCTGAGACTGTGCTATGAGTAACAGTTATAGGCGGAACTGATGATGTAGTATGTATCGGCGGTGGAATGTTCCCTCGACCAACACCGCGGCCATGAGGAGTGGGAATGCATGATACAGGTGGACCAGAGGTCCGTGGCGGTGGCGGTGGTGGAGGGCTTTTTCCCTGTACTTGTCGTGACCTTCGTGGTGGTTCTGACATGATGACAGGAAAATGAAAATCGGGGGCAGTTTCATAACAAAGAACTCAAAAACTCTAATGCAGTCGAGTGTGCAAAAGAGGAGCTAGAAAAAGCAAGGCTCGCAGGACAAAAAAGCAAGCTCTAAAATCTATACTGAGACCGATGTCTCAATAAGCGAGCTGATAAAAAGAATGGCCAGAATGCCAACAAGCAGTCCCTAAAAAGAAAAATGACCCTCTACAAAGATGAGATAACAAGAAAACTCCTAACTAAGAGCTGGAGACCTCAACAAGCTGTATCCTTCGCAAGGTGATGAAATCCAAGTCGAACAATACAACGTGAGAGACCTATATGAGAAGGATATCCCTCTACCGAAAGGGATCCTGGGTAAAAGAGCCCTAGTAGAATAGTCACTAAGCTACCTCGTTCATGACACGTTGGAAAAGGTTTTGGGCACTTCTTCCTTCCGAGGAAGACAATGATCGATGTTGCCTTAGGGCTAAGTGGAGTGCGGCATTCCACAGAGTCCGTCCGGTTCTTAATCTCGCGGCCGTTTAACCCCTAAAAGTTAAAAACAGTCAGGAGGCCCCTCCACAAACTAGCTGTGACCGTGTCAATAAATGCTAGAGGATTTTAGTTCCCTATAGGACAACAACTATGTCTCAGATGAAAATGACAAGGGGGAATTATTTTGATGCCTATCCCCGGTGTCCTACCTAACTACCAAATTCTTTTGATTTCCTCAAGTGAGGTTAATGTTGGTTTAATTAGGGAGATTAATTTTAGTGGTTGTCTTACTCAATCGGGTAAATGGACATGAAACTTGATGGTGTTATGACAACCCAAACCATGCAAATGAGAATGAATCAAAATAAACCTTGTCTTCGATGAAAACTAGCTATAGAAGAGAGAGAGTTCTTCGATCATAAATGCATGAAATTTCTCACAAGCAATAAAAAACCAAAACAAGAGATTTTTTGTTCTTTTTGTAAATAGAGCCAAACTGAAATAAACACTCTTTTTTAATTCACTAATCCTACAACTAAAATGCTTCAAATATGAGAGTTTCTGTGGCAAATTTCAATTTTTCACTTCCTAATGCACAACGATGCTAATAGACCATTTTAATCAAAATAACACAATTGTTTTCCAATGATATCTTTCAAGATAAATTTTAATAATAATACTGGAAACACTGTGACTATGAAAACTACACAATTCAGTAACAAAGAACAGTGGTGATGGTCTAGCTGTGATGGGAAGATCAAACCAATTCACTCAAAATGAAGGGGTGACCCTATGTGCCAAAAAATGCCACTAATTCACACAACAATCAAGCTCACAAACAAGCAATAAACACACCACATAGACTGTAAAATGAACAGAATGGTAACAGGGAACAACAAACACTACCTAAGGCAGAGAGAGATGAAAAATGACTCAGGTAACCGAGCAGAGAGAAATTTTTTTTTACAGTATGCAGACACTACCGCGTGGCAGAATGAGGCTATAGCGCGGTACTGCTAAACTATCACTCTGGTACTAACTGAGGAGATGCGGTACTACCGCGCTGTAATCAATGCAGAGGGCGCAGTACTGTGGCAAAGTGTGAAAAAGCGCAACTTTTGAAAAGGAAGGTGAAATTTTCAGGGTTGCTGCGAACCCAGGGGACTCAGTGATCACACAGGGAGAAAAAATACAAAGAGGAGGGGTGAATAAAGGTCAAAAAAGACCAAAATTCAAGACTGGTTTGAAGAGCAATAAAACAAATCACAATCAAAAGATGGATGACAGTGAACTGCATCAATCAAACAGAATTCAAACCAGCGGAGTCGCCATTCTTGTTGGTAGAATTTTTCCCTACGGATAAGTCAAAATTCTCTTAACTTAAAGCAGATTCCTAACTGACTCTAGGGTAAGAACAAAACAAAACAAATGCTACCTTGAAATTCCTGAACTAACTTTCACAACAATATTACATGCATTCAGAAACAATGAAAGATATGACTCACCTTTCAATCTGACGTTTGTCCCGCTTCTAGCTCTTGATCCAAAAGCTCCAATGTAGAACCTGTTGAAATCAAACAAAGAACAAGCATACAAGCTTCCAAATACCTTGAAGTAAAGATTAGATTCAAATCTAGATTAGATACATTCCATGTTAAGAACTTATGCAATACACATGAAATGGGAAAAACAAGACAAGTTATATTTATTACAAACTTGAAGAATGCTTACAAAGGTTGCTTGATGTCCAAGCCAATCCTCCAGCTCCAAGTGCTTCCTCCTCTAGCTATCTCCACAAGGCTGCAAGATCATAAGTTTGGTACTTCTAAGAGTCCTCCCCCTTTCCCATGGAATACCTCTCTTTTATAATGTATGGTAGGGTTAACCAACAAGAGAGATGGGTGGATCTTGGGAGAACTTAGTGGATCAGGGTTTCTAATCATAGAAAATCAGTTAGGATTGAATCAGGGACCCCAATCCTCCAATATCTCTCGAAAATCCAAAATTCCACAAGCCATGGAAAAAAGGCTATAAAAAGAGTACCACGCCCCCAGGTTAGAGCATAACGCGGTAGTACCGCGTGTCAGGGATAGAGCATAATGCGGTAGTACAGACTACCACACACCTATAACTGAGCAAGGCGCGGTAGTTAGGGTAAATAAAGTCTCAGGTGGGTTAATTCTTGATAGGGTGGATTTTCCTTCAAGGATTACACATCATCTATCTCTTCTGGGTGGTTTAAAGCAGTGGGGGAAGTGTCGTCAACTCTTTTTGTGGTGGACATGCGACACTGTGGAATATGGAGGTATAACACCTGGTGTCGTGGGAAACATTCATATTGGCAAGACATGCACTCCCATCGAAATGGAGTTCTACACTACCTACTTTAAAACTTTCTGCGACGTTTTTGCTTGAAGTTATGAAGAAATGCTAGGAATAGACCCGTCTATCATGGTCCATGAGATTCCAACCTTTCCTAGCGCCCGACCTGTTCGGCAGAAACTCCGACCCATCCACCCCTGTAAGGCAGCCGCTATCAAAGCAGAAGTCAAAAAAATTTTGCGTGTTGGTTTTATCTATCCTGTCCCACTGACAGAATGGGTATCCAATATCGTTCCCGTAGCCAAGAAATAGGGTACGATTAGAGTCTGTGTCGATTACCATGACTTGAACAAAGCTTGTCCAAAGGACAACTATCCAACTCCGTTCATCGACCAGATCATCGATAACTGCGCCGGGAGTGTCATGTTTTCATTTATGGATGGATTTTTCGGCTATAATCAGATCGAGATACTCCTAGTGGACCAGCATAAAACAGCCTTTATCTTCCCATGGGGAATCTTTGCATATCGAAAGCTACCTTTCGGCCTAAAAAATGTCGGGGCAACTTTCCAATGGGCGATGTTGTACGCATTTCACGATATCAAACATATTGGAGAACCATATCTTGATGACCTTCCTGCTCATTCTAAGACCAGGGAAGATCATCCTGATCACTTAGGCACCGTTTTTGCAAGGCGTCATCGCTACAATATTCGTTAGAATCCGCACAAATGCATCTTTTGCGTTGAAGCCAGAAAACTTTTGGGATTCATAATCTCCAAAAGTGGTATACAATTGGACCCTGCGAAGGTAGAGGCCATTCTAGCCCTGCCTTCCCCCATGAACATACCAGAACTTCAAAGTTTGCAAGGGCATGCAAACTTTCTACGCCATTTTATTTGCAATTTTGCCAAGATAACAAAAGGCTACATGAGGCTTCTAAAGAAGAACACCCCCTTCTTGTGGGACGACGAAGCCCAACACTCCTTTAATAATCTAAAGGCAGCCTTAACTAAGGATCTTGTGATTCAACCCCCCAATTACACACGGGATTACATTCTTAATCTTGCAGCTTCGATTTCCACCATTGGCATGGTGTTAAGACACCAACGGCATAGAACATGTGGTATATTATCTTAGCAAGAGTCTTCTTGACTCCGAAACTCGATACTCACATGTTGAAAAATTAGCTCTGGCAATAGTCTTCGCTGTCCAGAGGTTTCGTCATTACATTCTGCTCCGCCAGACCACTGTCATAGCGGATTTCAATCCAATGTACTATATCCTCACACGTCAAGTACTTGGGGAAAATATTCCCATTGGATTGTCATCCTACAAGAGTTTGAATTGGAATTTGCCAAAGCCAAATCCAAGAAATCTTTGGTCTTTGCCGAGTTGATTTGTAATCTACCCCGTGCTACTGAGCAACCTGATCCCATTGATTCTCTTCTCGATGAATCGTTGTTCCTCATTAGCACGTCCGACCCATGGTACGGGGATATTCTACTATATCTCCAAACCCAACGTTTTTGCCCTGACCTCAACCACATTGAACGTCGACGTCTCCGACATCATGCCAAGTACTACCTTATAGTCAACGATACCCTTTACTATCGTGGTGTTGATACTGTTCTTCGACATTGTTTGACTTTAGACGAGGCCGAACATGTTCTTAATGACTGCCACGCTGGAGCATGTGGTGGTCATCTCTCTGGGATGGCTACGGCCCAGAAGATACTCTGAGTGGGATATTTTTGGCCCTCGATTTTCAAAGATTGCATTGAAACGGTTAAGAAATGTCCACCTTGTCAATTCTTTCATAGTAAGACACGCTCGCACCCTACTCCACTTCATCCTATTATTGCCGTCGGCCCCTTTTCCAAATGGGGTAAAGATTTCATGCATTGTAAGCCCACTTTAGCTGAGGGGCATAGCTATGTCATAGTAGCTGTGGACTATTTCACAAAATGGGCTGAAGCGATGCCTACTTATGCTGAAGACGGTAAAACAGCAACACAGTTCATATTCAACCACATCATAGCTAGGTTTGGAGTCCCACAATCCATCGTGACCGATCATGGCTCCCATTTCAGAAACCATATGATTGAAGAACTGAGCGCCAACTTGGGTTTTCGTCATGAAAACTCAACCCCGTACTACCCACAGGCTAATGGCCAAGTCGAAGCCATTAACAAAGTTCTAAAACGTATGATTCAGCGCATTGTGGGTACCCATAAGTCTAATTGGCACTCAGCTCTTTTTTCAGCATTGTGGGCATACCGAACCTCAGTAAAAGGTGCTACCAGATTCACACCATTCCAACTGGTGTATGGCCTGGAGGCCATGTTACCAATTGAATGTGAAATCCCGTCACTTAAGATAGCCATAGAGCTACTTCCCAATACCACTTCCGAAGAAGAACGGTTTCTATACCTAGCCAAGCTAGATGAAACCCGCCGAGACGCTGCTTTAGCCAACGAAGCCCATAAAAAACGTGTCAAATCACAGTATGACAAATCCATTCAACCTCTGGTTTTCAACGAAGGTGACCTCGTACTCACATACGACCAGATGCATGATAAACTTGGA
Source organism: Larix kaempferi (assembly GCA_027924585.1). Taxonomy (NCBI): domain Eukaryota; kingdom Viridiplantae; phylum Streptophyta; class Pinopsida; order Pinales; family Pinaceae; genus Larix; species Larix kaempferi. The sequence continues at coordinate 5,109,944 of BSBM01000727.1, forward strand.
AAAGGAAATCTATAGTCTATGTGGTACGACCCCTTCGTTGTAAAACGTGTTTTGGAGAAAGGAGCCTATGAACTTGTCGATTGTGATGGCACACCATTGGCACGGCCCCGCAACGGGCTGTACCTCAAACGTTTCTATGCATAGGTTCATCCTACGCGAGACACTTTTTGTACATAATGTACCTAGTTTGTTTTCATTTATCTTTTTGTATGCACGCACGGATCTCATGTATCCATACTTACCTTGACTTGTGCTTTTATGCACAGATGTTTGCCTATTACGGATTCGTCGACGGTGCGAGCCGACACACCCGTAACCTCGCTTCCGCAGCATGGGTAATTTATTCTCCCACTGGCGAGTTGTTATCTTCAGGAGCCACTTGCTTGGGTCCCGCAACCAACAGTATTATAGAGTACCATGCAGTCATCGAACTTTTGACAGAGGTTGCTTCCCTTGGAATTGACTCCCTATCAGTCTTTCTAGACTCCCAACTCATGGTTTCCCATTTGAATCATATCTACGCAGTTCGCGATCCTATCCTACTTCGCTTATTTCGAAGGGTACGCCTCTTGGAACGATCTTTTAATTATATTTCATATCAACACATACCAAGGGAATTCAATTGTGTAGCTGATTCATTAGCTAACTACGTTTTGGATTGGCATCTAGCCCATACATAAAAAATACATCATGAAATAAACATACAAGTCATTGCAAATAAATAGATCATAAAAGTAGGTCCATGTATATATATTAATGCATATAAAAATGTTTTTCTCAAATACATAAAGTTTGTGTTCAAAAGACAAAATTTGGGACCCAATCCCATACAAAAATTTGGTTCTCAAGCCTACATATCGTGTACATGTCGCAAAAATTAAAATACTACTATCTAAGGAGACCTAGGAGATCTATCACAATCCTCCTCAGCTTCCTCGTGCCACTGATGGTAGAAGACTATGGCTCTAGCCACCCTGCGAAGGAGAAGACAAATACGTTTAGGCACGCCTACGGTATGCCACTGAAGATGCAGAGGAACATCATCCATCCTCATAGCTGGAACCCCGTGGGTCAAACCTTGTAGGTTCCACTCTATGTCTTGAACGCCTCCCGCTTCTTCTTCCTCTTCTTCTTCCCCCTCCGAAACAACTCTGTGCTCGATACTGCCTCGACGTAACGGTGAATAGCCTGCAGGTCTCTATGTTCCACGATCTGCGACATGCACATATACATATATTAAATCTTTTGCACATATTCTAAAAAAAAATTAAAATTCATATATTCAAAAAATTAAAAATCATATATTCAAAAAATTAAAAATCATATATTCAAAAAATTAAAAAATATATTAATGAAGGTCATACCTGAGTTATCCTAATCCTCATCCTCCGATAGTGACAGGTCGATATCCTCGCGGAAGTCCACCCCTGCATAGGGGTAGTCTTCGATCATCACGATCTGTTCCTCGAGCCATGAAAAGAACTCCTCACCAAAAGCTAAACGCTGTGGCCACTCGAGCCGTCCTGCATACTCGCTCCATCAAGCCATCTGCGGCTTGGTGGGTGGATAGGCGGGCATGGTCTACTGCATACGCAACAATGGCACCCTCTCCAAGAAGAAGGTGACCAAAATGCTCCCATACCTGAGTTGGTGGTTCTCTCCATTTCTACACTTGGTCACTTGCTCCTTGAGATTGGATAACATCGCTTCACACCAGTTGAACAGTGCGGGTGCCATACAGTCCATGGAAAGATTCATTTGCATACGGGATGCCTGATGGGGACTCGTACTACCTGCTACATGTGTGATGGTAAATAACACAGTTTTCAAAGGAAGTTCCACAACATCCTTAATGACCACTTTACCACTTTTCTTCCTGGAACCTTGACGACAATAGCGAGAAATCAAGGCATTAGTGCTCGCTTCCGAGGTCATGAACCCTGTCAAGTTCACCCAGGCCCCTCTCTTTGAGAGACCCGTGAGAAAATAAATGTCCTTGAGCTCAATCTCAAGGGTATGCACTCCAACTTGAAAGGCTTGAATCTTAGGGTCCCACACTTGTATAATATGGGTGAGAAGTTTTTCTTGCTTGTAGATACCTTTGGTTTTGAAAAACTTCAATAACCCACATTCCTGCAATGCAGTCAAAGTCTCTTGGTCATTTTCAACTAGTAAATCATCCTCTTCATGCTTCCTTTCTTTCCAGCTGACCATTTTTCCCCAAACAAGATGAAAACACTTGCAAAAGGTCCCAATAAACATTCATTAACAAGTTGATAACCTGATCTCAACAAAAAAATTGAGGAAAAATCACATTTTTCTTCCTTAATGTTCGCCACTACCGTGCCTGGGAGACACCTAACTGCGCAGTAGTCCACACTACCGCGCCCCTCTTTAACTCTACAGAGCAGTAGTGCCTGACAGTACCACGCTTCCCGATTAAGTGAGCACGCAGTAGTTGTAGGTGTGAAAAGAGACCCTTAGGGCCTGCCAAAAAATTGATCTTTACCTACTAAAATCAAGTTTTTAATCTATGAAATGAAAGAGGAGCTTGAGATCTCTTACCTGGCGCAGACGGATGTTGAAACGGTGCTCCGTATCTCCAGATATGGATTCTTGAAGTTTTTCCCTCCAATGGATGAAATTTCCTCTTTGTGCAAATGAACAAAGTGAAATGGTAACTTTCCATATTTACTCCTTGTTTATGTAACTTTTACATTTAATTTTTACTCATTATTTTATCCTGTTAGGTTAAAACTCATTTCACATTGCTAATATCTGGTTCCATGAGCCTTTTTTGACAGGATCTCCTTGAGATGTTCACATTGGCGTTTATTTATTTATTTGACCTTCATTTTGAGCCTACTTTATCTTTTTCATGCTCTGGATTAAAACTTGAAAAAGATTCCAAGCGCTTTTCACACCCGTGTCGTGCTTGTCAAACTCAAGAAAACGGTGTCGAGCTTAGTCAACTTTACTCTTGCTTGTTAAACGATGAGGAAAGTATTATTTTGGTTGTATTTTATTCTTTTTTCGGACTAGAATAATTAAAAATTACGAAAAAGACCATTGGAGTTCTCTTTAAGCTCTTTTCAAACTCCCTCGTTTCGAAAAGATTGCCAAGTGATCTTGTCTCTTTCACACTTGTAAAAGTATTTGAAAGGTCGTCTATTCGGTGATAGTTTACCCATTTTTCGGCCCGTCTATACTATTTACGAGAAAGGTATACCTCAGTCAATTTTTGACTGGGAGAGTTCTCTTGGGAATTGTTTTACACTTTTTTGGGATCGAGGGACTAAATTTACGAAAGAGTACACTTTGGAGCCTTCTTTAAGTTTTTCAGGCTCTCTAAATGTGAAAAACTATCGAGTTTTCCTTCCTTGGACTCGTTAAAATTTGACATCGAAGGACCCACCTTGGGACGAACCCCTCCTTTCTCAGGTTCGTAAAACATGTGAGATCGGACTCATCTATGAGATGAGCTATACCGAGCATCTATTATCCTCTTCAAGCTCGTAAAACAACAAAGAGGTACTCGTCCATCATGTCAGGGGAAAATGGGAAACAAGTCGAATTTATTTTGTTGGCAGCTTGTTAGTCGTTACCTTTGAACATGGCATGTGTCTATTCCCTTTCTACTTTTGGGTATTCATTTATTCTTGCTGAGTTATGGTTATCATCCCGAGTCATCTCTCTGGCCACGACCCTACTTGTTCGGTGTTTATCCTCTGCTATCAATAATCTCTGCTTCCAGGTCCTACTTCATACCGTTATATGTTCAAAGGGTTGCATTGTTCAGAGTCATTCATTATGTCAGACTTCCGTTGTGTCAGTACATGTCATGTTGTTTCATCGTTCCATACTATCTTTCGTTCCGGTTTCATGTCGATGATGTGGGAATCATTATGGCCCACCTTCGACGAGTCTATTCCTGTCGACGCCAAATCACTATCCAGGAATCAGACTTAGGAATCAACTACTAGTACCTTGGTACCTAAATGCCACAATGGCAGGTTTCCTTGTGTTCGACAGTAGGTTTACATCATTGACCTTTGATCAAATGATCTCTCGGATGCTCGACATCAACTCATCTATTTGCATTTCGTTGAGATGTACTACAAATACCTTGGGGATCATTGTCATTATTGGTGATTTCCCTCGCATTTGTTAACGGTTCACATCATTGACCGATAATCAAATGGTTTCTACCATGTTCGACTTCAACACCTTGTAATCACATGGCTAGATTCGTATCGTTTGCGATTGAATGGAAGACCCTGGACGCACTTTTATACTTTGATTACGTCCAGGTTGCGATGGAGGTTTATTTTTGTATTGTCATGCAGATCCACTTCTATATTAGTCGTGGCTGTGTCATTACTATCTCATGGATCTGCACTTGTTCATAGTAGCCATGATTTGTCTATAGTCTATATCATCTCAGTATTCATGGATCTGCAATGTATTGGTCGGTAGCCATGCTTTGAGTCAATTTTTTTCGAGCATGGGGATGCCCGCCTCGGTGGTATATTTGACATTTTGTTTATGTTTTAGCTCCTCGTTCCTCCCCTCGATGCTATCTCCGCACAGTATTTGTAAAGTCTTTCGGCCATCAGTATCTTCTGACCTCACACTGTAGGGGGCATTTGTTATACCTCTATATTTCATAGTGTCGCATCTTCACAATAAAAACATTTGACGACACTTCCCCTATTGCTTAAAACACCCAGAAGATAAAAGTAATGAATGACCCATAAAGACAAATCCTTCATGTCACCTGAAAAACCCAACTGAGACCTATTTATCAACACTACCGCGTCTTGCTCAGGCTTAGGGGCGCGGTAGTATGTACTACCGCGTTACGCTTCTTTCCTTGAGCGTGATACTACTGCCCTATGCTCAGGTTTAGGGGCGTGGTAGTCTCTTTTTAGCCTTTTTGCCATGACTTGTGGGATCTTGATCTTCGAGATATTTTTAAGGGTTGACACCTCTGTTTTGATCCTAACACACCTTCTCAGATTAGTGGGTCTGATCCACTAAACAGTCCCAAGATCCATTCTTCTCTCTTGTTGGTTAATCCTCCTACACACTATAAGAGAGAGGCCTTCCATGAGCAAAGGGGAGGACTCTTCGAGATATCAAACCTATGGTCTTAGATCTTTGTGGAGATAGCTAGAGGAGAAAGCACTTGGAGTTGGGAGTTGGCTTGGAAATCAAGCAACTGTTGTAAGTAACTTCAAGTTTGCAATAAAAATATAACTTGTCTTGTTTCCCAAATTGTGTGTGTTGATGTTGTTTCAATTACATGATTTGTTTCTATGATAGATTTAGAGTCTAACATATATTTCAATTTGCTAGAAAGATTGCAAGGTAGACGCCCTTTTAGATACATTTAGCGAGCATGAAAGGAAGCAAGGTTGCTCGATGATCTTTTCATTGTTTTAGGAGTCAGAAAAGAGCTTAACACAAACTCCCTAAGTTCCTTTTTCATAAAAGAATTGCTCGGCCCGAAAAAGGGATAAAATTATACCGAACAAAAAGGTTTTGATGATAGCGAGAAATGGTCTCATGCATCGTCATGAGTGCGGAAAACTGAATCCGGTGACATAAAGATTGTCAAAAACAGGCAACGACTAATGTGGCATGCAAACCGACGCGACAAGGGGCATGGGAAAAAATTCTCGAAAAATATGGAGGTGAGAGCGATAAATGATCTCAAGCATCATCACAAGCACGAAAAATTGAATCCGGTGATATAAGACTCGTCAAAAATGGATGACGGCCGATGTGGCACGCAAAACGAGGCAACGAGGGGGCATGTAAAACATGCCCAAAAACTCTTGGCATGAGAGTGAGAAATGATCTCAAGCATCATCACGAGCGCGAAAAACTGATTATAAGACTTGTAAAAAATGGATGACGGCCGATGTGGCACGCAAAACGAGGCGACGAGGGGGCATGTAAAACATGCTCAAAAAATTTGGGCGTGAGAGCGAGAAATGATCTCAAGCATCATCATGAGCACGGAAAACTGAATCTGGCGATATAAGACTTGTCAAAAATGGACGACAGCTGATGTGGCACGCAAACCAAGGCGATGAGGGGGCATGTAAAAGATGCCCGAAAAATCTAGAGGTGAGAGTGAGAAATGATCTCAAGCATCAACACAAGTTCAAAAAACTGAATCTGGCAACATAAAGATTGTCAAAAGAGGGCAACGACAGATGTGGCACGTAAACCGAGGCGATGAGGGGCATTTTGGAGAAATCCTCAAAAATTATGGGGGTGAGAGCGAGAAATGATCTCAAGCATCGTCACAAGCATAGAAAACGGAATCCGACAATATAAGACTTGTCAAAAAAGAGGGCAACGGTCGATGTGGCACGCAAACCGAGGCGATGGGGGGCATTTTGGAGAAATGCTCAAAACTTATGGGGGTGAGAGCGAGAAATGATCTCAAGCATCGTCACGAGCACGGAAAAATGAATCTGGCAATATAAGACTCATCAAAAACGGACCACGGCCGATGTGGCACGCAAATCAAGGCTACGAGGGGCATGGAAAAAATGCCCGAAAGTTTTTGGTGAGAGCAAGAAATGATCTCAAGCATCATCACGAGCATGGAAATATGAATCCGACGGTGCAAATGGTGTGAAAAACAGAGGTCATAAGGACTCCGGAATGGTCAAAGAAAATAACTAGGTTAAAAAATGGCTACAAATAAAGGTGAGCCCACCAAGCCAAGGATGTAGTGGTGGGGGAAATGATGACCCGTGGGGGAAGAATACTAGGTGTATCAAATCAAATCAAATATACAAGTGATATGTGACCTCAAAAATGGTTGAGATCACGCATGTGAAAAAGTCAGCAGGGTTAATGACCTGCCCCCATGCTATGTGCATGGGGTTTGTGATTGTGGATCACATATGTGTTGGTTTGAACAATGGGATCATTGGAATACTGAGATAGATGTGATGGGGAAGGTTCAAAATTATTGATCATGCCCCCTATCCCAGGGTCGATGTAATCTATTATGCCCCCTAACTCAGAGGTGTCAATGTGGTGCAGATGTTGTCTTAGAGAGGGATCAATAGGGCATTGAGCAACTACTGGCGGGGGGTATACCATGAGGTTGTGGGCCGTGGTGGTATACTGAAGTGATGATATGATGATGGGAGATTCCTCTTGTGGGGTGGATGCCCCCAGTATCTCCGACGAGAATCACGATGATGATGAGTAGTCAAGGTTTTGGGCCTGCCCCCATGTTGTGGACATGTGTTTTCCTCATTGATTTGAAAGGGTTGAACATGTGTGTCAAAGGGATCAATGGAAGGGGCCGAGCAGACAGAGGGGTATCCAGTGGAAATCGTGTAAATGGTGTTAATTTCTTCTGAGGAGGAAGATGGTGGGGGATGAATTTCCTCAATGAGAAGAGGGGATATCTCTAGGTTGACGTTATTCAACTCGTACAGTGCTGTTCTGTAGTTTGGTAGATCGGGGCAGTGATGTGAATAATGGCCGTAGATTCCGCATATTGCACAAGGATGGTTTGTGCGCAATGATTTATCACGAGGTTGAGGGGGGAGTTCTAGTTTGAGTACAGGAACATTGGTGACATCATCCAACATATTCATGTGTTCTTGAAGTGCTGGTAACTGTGGACATTGATGGGTGGTATGGTCTATGTCGTCGCACAAAGAGCACTTGGAGGGTATGCGGATTGTTGGGGGATTCTTTGCCAACTTGGGGGTCGCTGGGGGGGTGTGAGTTGTGGGTCCAGTGGTGTAGGTTTGTGGACCTTTGCCCCCAGTGTTTCAAAGTGGTGGGGGAGTATAATTGGATGTTGATGCGGTGGCCGTTGTTGGAGGTGCTCGATTCTGGATGTTTGCTACACCAGGGGGTGGACAGTTAGAAGTATTGATGGGTTGCACCGGTTGTAAAATGACATTCGGTGTCGAAGGAGAGGTTGGGGCAGGTAGGTACCACACAGGTAGTCCTAATGTTAATCCTAGGAGATTAAGTGTAGCCATGACTGGTGTGCTGATGGTGCCTGAAGGGGGAAATAAAAATGGGATAGTATGAATTGGTGTGGCTCCTACGTGAGTTGGCACTAAGGGTGGTTGCAGGAGTAAAGGGGGCTGTTGGTTTGGTACTTGTGTGTTCTGCGAGAGGGTGCACAAATCAGATATCTCGGTTATATTCAAATGGGGTGGGATGGATTGGAATGTAGAATTCATAGGTGATTCCGAGTATAATCCGGGTCTAACTGTGGAGACGAACGATGTAGGTGCATTCTGAACTGGTTGTTCAATCATAGGGAGAACATTTTTAGGTGCAGTGGAGGCGTATTGGTTTCAATGCGTTTGGAGATTCATGTTGAACGATGACATCATAAGGAGATGATGACTACTTGAATCCATCGGTTGGTTTGTGTGTGCAGCATATGTGATTTGCTGTTGTGGTGCTGTGATTCCTTGAGGAAGATCCAATGGACGAGTGTTCGCTACTCCTTGTGTGGGCAAAGGATTCTGCAGCACCATGGGTTGTGGTTGAGGAGGTGGCGCTGGTTGTGCTGCGTGCCCTTGGCGTTGGGTGTCATCAGACCACAGTTGGCGTGCTCTCCCCAAATGGGGGCATGTGTGTGTATAATGGCCGTATACCCCGCATATGGAACATGGGTGGTTTGTTCGTAAATTGGGGTTCTTACCCTGTTTTGGTGGTCGATCAGGGTTTTGGTTGGCGGGGGTAGCGTTGTTGTTGTTTGGAGGGTAAGTCTGAGCGATTGGAGGTTGTGGTGCAGCAAGGACTACCTGTGGTGGGAAATAAGTCGTTGGGGCTTGTGAGTGAACAGGAGCATGTGTGGCCTGCTGATGGTAATACATAAGGGGTACAACTAGAGGTGGATAGGCTGAAGGTGCGTGACCATAACACTGTGGTGGACATGGGGGTCCATGAGTGTGGTGGGGGTGGGCCATGGGAGCATACGAAGTTGTAGCTCCGGAGTGAGATGTGGCCCGTGAAAGATCAGGGCTGTTATTATTGCGCATAATGGAAAATGGTTGGTTGTGGGACGCAACTTGTCCAATGATGCCGTCGATGGTGTGGGATGCCCCTGGCGCGTCAGTCCGGGAGGAATTTCCGCAGGGAGCGTCAGGTAAAATGGTATACAGGTAGCCACACTGGGCGTAGATCAGATCAAACTGCTGGGCTTTTAGAATGGCTTCTTCTTCCGACTAGGGTCGTTCAGAAGCTACATCCTTGGCTATGAGGGGTAGGAGTGATTTGAGAAACCAATCCAAAAATATACGGTCGTCCAGTTTTATCTTGCAGAGGCTACGGCGCTTGCCCCACTCATGGATATGGTCAGTGATTTGGGTAGCTATGTTTTGTCTACAAGACAATAGTATTTCAACTCCTGCAACATAGCATACAGGTAGATGAAAAAACTGAATGAAAGTGGAGGTGAGGGACGTAAATGTATGGTGGGTCCCATGTGGTTGTTCAATGTACCACTTGGCTGCAGAGCCAGTGAACGTTCGTTGCAACAGTCTTAGTCTAATGGAGTCATCCACTATGGAGTTAGATGAACACCATAGGTGAAATGACATTATGTGGTTTTGGGGATCTTCCCCATGTTTTCCTTCAAACTTCGGGATGTCCAAGGGAAGCTTTGTGGGCCTGGGGGGCCAAGTAGGGTCATGTCTGATAGGATCGTTGGTTAACCTGGCTAGGTCTGGTAAGTTCAGAATAGCCATGTATGGTAAACTAGCAGATGGGTGTGGTGTAGTGACTGGGACATAACTGTTAATGGTGGCATTATGTAGTGGTCCAATGGCCCCTAAGGGTATGTTAGGTAAGGGTATGCTAGGTATTGAAGGTATGTGTCCTCCAACCATTGTGGTGTGGGATGGGCCAGTGCTCCCAAGTGCAACATGGGTTGCAGAGGGGTTAGGAATAGTGCCAGGAATTCCTGGGATCTAGGTTGTGGTAATGAGAGGGGGTGTGATTCCTATGTTGGGCATACCCATAATAGGTGGTGGTCCTGTGTTGGGCATACCTAAAGGTGGAGTGGCCCCTATATTAGGCATGCCTAAAGGGGTTGTTGTTACCATGGGTGGCACAGTAGTAGTAGGGTTTGTCGATGTATCTCCAATAGCACTTGTGAAAAGGGGGTTGTATTGTGATCCAACCATGGGGTTGGTTGGTGATATTTCAGTAGGGTGTTCAGATTCAGCCTTGGAATCAGATGTGAAGTGAGGCGCGTTAGAATCGGATGACTGTGTTCTATGCCGATGACGTGTCGAGTCAAGGGATAAGGCTCTATGTCTATGACGTGTAGAGTCAAGTGTATCGAACTAAGGGGGTTCACCCTGAAGACGGCGGGATCATCTTAAATTCTCAATGGTGAGAAATATATAAAAATTTCAGTGGAAGGTGGTGATGTAAAAAACTCGAAACCCTAGTGCCACAATGAGTGCAAGAGGGGAGTGAAAAAATAATGGCTCTCAGGCCAACAACCAACCTCAAAATCACTTATTATAACAGTTGTACTATAATAAGTGGAGGGATCCAACAAAGTGGTCAGAATACCAAAAGTCAAATAGTTCCTAGAAAAAAGTGGTGCTCACTAGACCAAAGGTGGGTATTGTATCATGCAAACACCTAACTAGAAGTATTGTGAGTCAACAAATGATATTCTTTGCAAGGTGATGAAATCCAAGTCAGACAATATAGAGTGTTGAATCAACGGCTAGATATCCCCCTACCAGGAGGGACACCGGGTAAACAATCCTAAAGAGTGCCAACTAGGATACCCCGTTCATGACACGTTCGGTTGGGTGAATCTGCAATTTGGTTCTATCGCCGTCGTACCCCATACGGGTGTACACCGAGAACTTCGAAAGGTATCCTTCGGTTACTGAATGGATTGTGGTATTCCACTCAGGCTTCCAGAACCAGTCTAGCTACTTCAACCCTCCTAAGGGAGAGGCCTTCCCGATAAATTGGTTGATAACTGTGTCAAAATTATAAGGGATTTTTGGGACCCTAAAAGACAACCACTATGTCTCAGATGTAAATAATTGAGGGGTGTTATTGGTACACATATCCCCTCAATTCTACCTAACTACAAGATTCTTTTAAGTGCTCCCCAAGTGGGGTTAAAATGTTGGTTGAATTTAAGGTAGATTTTAAGGCTCAGTTTAAATAATGTGGCACAGTGGGTGCAAGTGTGATTATTTAACTGAAATTGATTTGCCTCGCTTGGGCGATTGATTACAAATGAAAAAATAAGACGTTTCCAGTTTGCAAAAAACAAAGGCGTTTTTTGAAATGTAAATGATTTAAAAACAATTCAAAAATGATGGATTTTTGAAATAATTTTAAAGGAAAGCAAATAACATAAAAATTTCAAGAAATAAATGGATTTCTTAAAAAATTGTTTGGGAAAACTATTGAGCAAATTTAAAGTGAAACTTATGATCTAAAAATAGTGCTGAAAATCTTTCTTACACTTATTGAAAATAATAAAAAGACTTTTTAATGGAGCATATATAAATAGAAAATAATTCACTATGGCTGTAAAAATGTAGAAAAATTAATCCTGGAAAATATGGGCCAAAATGGGTGAACTGAAGTGATAAATAACACTAAAATAAAATATTAGAGAAATTTCTATGAAATATTTCTTAAATCTAATAGGATATTTGGATTCCTTGATCGAAAACACCCAATTTGAAAAAACAAATCGTCTCAAACGGAGTTCGGGAGAGGGAGATATGGTCGTTTGAAAGTTCAGCCGCACTGCTAGAAAATTACATCGCGGGTTTCGGGCTAAAAGTCACGATGCGCATAGCGGGTTTCGAGCGCACAGTCGTGATGTGCAGTGCAGCAAAATGCCACGAAGCCGCGATGTGCAGTTCAGAAAAGGCCGCGATGCCGCAATGTGCAGGGCGGAAAAAAACTGCGAAGCCGCGATGTGCAGTGCAGAAAAAGGCCGCAAAGCCACGGCGCGCAGCGTAGAAAAAGGCCGCGAGGTCGCGATGAGCCGCGCGACTGTCGGGCGAAAAGACGCGAGGCGAAAATGAAAAAAAAAAGACAAAAAACGAACCCGAAAATTGAAGTTTCGGGCTATTTAAAGGGTACAAAAAGGGCCAAGATCTAGAGCAGTAATGGATCTGTTGCTTAGTATGGCAGATCTGTAAATTAAAATGATTTAAAAGTAACAAAAACTAAGATCTGAAGCAAAAAAAAAAGATCTAAGAATTCGAAGCCAACGGAGTCGCCAAAAACTGTTTGCTTGGTTTTGCAACCAAGCTTATGCAATGGGCACCTATCAACAATGTGATAGCAGTTTCAATATAGAAAACAAAAACGATTATGAATTAAATCTAAATCTAAACTATCATGTGCATATAAACTTCAAAAGATAAATAACAAGAACAAGAAATAAAATAGATAATGGTTCTTTGTATTAAGATATCTCAAATGGTGAGGATATGATGTTGAGCAACTCCAAGGGTGAGTAGCTCCAGGCTCCAATGGTCTTTTCTCCAAGATGCTGAAAATGGCCAAAAGTCTTAGGAGAGATTTTGACAGCGTGAGGATAGGATGATGGATGGATGGAAAGTGAGGAGCCCTTACCACCTTTTCATAGTTTTTGGTGGTGGGGAATACCATTATGGTTTTGAGGAAACCAATGGTATTGACCAACATGGTTTAGGTACCTTTTTCCCTCTTTTTTTCTTTTTTGAATATTTTGAATATTTTTATTCCCTTTTAATATTTTTGGGAATTTTGGACCCTTTTTGAGGGTTTTTTATGTTTTTTGAGGAAAAATATATCTTTTGAGGGGGAAAAGGGTGTATTATGGTCTTTTGCTGACCTTTTGATGGCTTTAGAGGCTCAAATGGTGGAAAAGGGTGTATTATGGTCTTTTGCTGACCTTTTGATGGCTTTAGAGGCTCAAATGGTGGAAAAGTGGACAACTGGGTCATGTGAATAAGGAAATGAGCTAGTGAGCACTTTTTGAGTGTTAACATGCTTGTACTTTGATTCATCCCAACGGGTTCATTCGCGAGGACTTGAGGATTGGAACAATAACTAGGACGAGCGACTAAAGCAAAGGTTAGTTAAACCTCTTCAGTTTCTTTCAGCAGTATAATCTTGAAGCATTTGTTTGAATCTAGGAATTCAAGGTAGCATTTGTTATCTTTTTGTCTTAGTTTAAGGTCAATCAAGTTTACTTTAACCTAAGAGAGTTTCTACCTATCCGTAGGGAGAAATATCTACAACAATTTTTTTATTAAACCATGTTCCGGTGCGCCCGACACTATAACACATCGGTGCGGTCAATTATATATAATGCACCGCTAATAACAAATTTAAAATAAAAAATAACATATTCCATGGTTTTAAATTTAGAATTTTTTAACTCTAACACAATTCGGCTTGAACTATACTGGCCCGATGTTGTTTATTAGAAGAATCGTACTAGTTTTGGAAATTAAAAGTAAAAAATATAGTAATATGGTGCTCTCGACTATCTATTTACCCTACTTTGGTGATTTCAACTATGTGGCGCATCGGTGCACTTTGATCACATAAACACACCACTTATAAAATTTTATTAAACCCTATTACAATGCGCCAGAAACCATAACGCACCAATGCATCTGACTATATATAACACACCACTAATAAAAATTTAAAATAAAAATAATCTAGCATGTGGTTTTAAATTTAGAATTTTGTAACCCTAATGTGGTGTGGATTAGGATATACCACTCCGATGTGGTTGTATAGACGAATCGCACTAGTTTGGAATAAAATAATAATAAAATATAGTAATATGGTGCTCTCGCTTATGTGCTTTCAACTATGTGGCACCCCAATGTGTTTTGTTAATATAAACGCATTGTTTGTAATATTTGTTTTCCTACTTGATGGTGTTTCCTGCCGTGGTGCCACGTCATTTATTTGCAGCACCAGTGTGTTGTTTCCATGTACGCACCAGTGTGTTTAGTATGTATAAATGCAATGGAAAAAAAATACGCTAAAACCTCTACCCGCTCGCCTCTACTAGTGACCTCCACTATAAATGGATGTTTGGGCTCTTTTTAGAGCAGCCTCCGCTATAACCTTAGCAAAAATGACTTTTCCTTGTAGTGGGATATCTAAGATAGCTAGTGAAAATTGTTTGTTTGTTTATTTGTTTGACATTTTTTTGTTTTTTTTAATGGAAAGGTATATTGGGAAGGGGTTTCAACACATGAATTTTGGAAGATAGAACATAACTACAAGTATTCTTTAACTAATGTCATATGCCATAGGTTTTACTAGATTAATTAACCCCTATGATAACATACTAAGTTATCTAACTAGCATGATATATAGGTTTTCTTATGGTTGTACTCCCACTATTAAACATAACATAATATTTGTTTATATGTTTCTAATCTTCAAAATATTATGTTCAATATAGTTTCATTTGTTTATCATAACCTAACAAAAACAACATACATAGGTTCCCTCCATATGCCAAAATTAAAATTTCTTTCTCCTTCATGATATACACATATTGAGTTCTTCCAAACACATGCATGTGATTAAGTGTAGAGTTGTTCCCACTTCAAGATTTCTTGGACTTCTTCACTATAAGCTTGCACTCAGGTGCAAATATTCCACATAGCATTTATAATATTATGTTTTTTTTTTAACATTTTACAATTATACGCTTCTTCCCCAAGTTGATGACATGTTTATGAGTCCTCATAATGTGATCTCTATCTTATGCAACATGGTTCTTGAGCTTTGAAATCCTATTAAGTGTATAAGTAATAGTAAATTAACTTTGAATACACTTTTATTTGAAATATATTTCAAACTCTTTAGACTTGTTTAATTTGAAGAAAACTATTAAATGCTTATGATTGCTATGCTGAATTATACACCTATGCATTTTAATTAAATTATATGAAAAAATATAATTTATATGAAATTCAATGAATTTCCTTAAAAAGATGGTTGACTCACAGTTATGTAAATATGAATTAGATCCAAAATTATTTTGGAGCAGTATCATTTTCCTTTCAAAAGTGTTTGCTCGTCTTATTACACGATTCATAGAGTCCACATTTCCATGAACAATAGTTAACATATGTAGTAAATGATACCTTTGATAATTGATACATGTACATGCCTTAGGTTGCATAATTTACTCTACTATATTGTTCGCATTATCATAAACTCACCAATAATATTTGCATCAATTTAAGATAAAGCCATGATATCACTTGAATCGACACCTTGAAGTATTGGTTTAAAGAAGATAATATGCTATGATAAATGTTTCCTCAATAAGCAATGCCAATACCATATCATAAATCCACTCTCACTTTAGAATTGACGTTTTTTCCAATCCAAGAGGTGAGAAATCCACTCTCACGTAAAGAATGATGTTTTCCAACAAAACAATCAAGTAGTATAACTTTAAGCTTGAGTGCTATAAATTTGGAAATGGAGCTCACACGAAGTAAAATATTCAATAAGAAAAATATCTTATTAAAATAATATGGTAACACACATGGTCAAAATTGTATTCATTGGATTATGGAATTCGAGTTGAGTACTTTCTCGTAGTATTGGGTGCATAAAGAATATTATCATGAAAGCCATATAAGGAAGGAATTTTAGTAAATACACCTCAAATTTTAATCTAAGTATCTATATGACAGAAATCAAGTGCATATACAATTCATATTAACTTCACATAAAAATAAATAAGGGGTGATTAGATCAATTGATTACCACATTAAACAAAGTTAATTTAACAAAGAAAATTATGACCAAAGAGTTTTAAAATTTTATGAAAATTATGATCAAAGAGTTTTAAAATTTTCTATAATCACAAAATTTGTAGTCCAGTCCAAGGAGAACTTGTACCTTGGAGTGACAAATAAACTAAAGGAAATAATTATAATGACCCTCTCATTTGTAGCATAATCCAACGAGAACTTATACCTTGGAATGAAAAAAATATTAAAGGAAATAATTCTAATGATCCTCTCGATGAAAGTAGTTGTAGACTTACATTCCCAAGGCATGAAGTGTACCAAGAGGGAAGATAAACAACATTCACAACCAACAGACATCGATCATAGCCAAAAAATTGTGAACCCCTCTTCTATTACATTCTTCTCCTTTTATGTTGGCACTATTAAAGGCCAATAAATATTTAAAAAAAAAGTTTTGGTTGTCAAATGCTAGAAATTCATATAGACAACTCATATCTCCCAAAATATATGGAGATGAGGAATAATTCATTGGAAAATGAAGGACATATGTCATTCATTTCAGGATGAGGTAGTTTGGGGAGGCATGTTGATTTTCTTGAGGTGGTTGTATTAACCATGGGTCATGTTCCATAATCATCGAGAACGATTGAATCTCCATGAGCTATGAGTAATAGTTACTTTAGATACCAAATGTTGGTAATTGAATCAATTGGAAACTAAAACCCAACTTCCCTTCATATTTTCCCTAAAAATTATTTATTTGCATGGCTTTCTATGGTGGGTCCCATTGCCACATGGTACCTTATAATGTTCCAATGTATGTTACTATTGGTATTAACGCATGCTTATGTGGATTGGATCCGGTTTCCATGTGAATATATCCAAGTGCCTATAGTTATGGTGTGGTAGACTTGTATTCCCTTAGATCTCGTGTTTTAGACTTTTCCAAGTTCTTGAATCCAAACTACCATTGAATTGTTCCTTAATTCATAGTTGGGTCCATTGTAGGGGACCTTATGCATCGTGAAAATAAGATATCTCAAATCAACCAAGTTGAGAAGACTCAAAATTACATGGGCTCCATCTTAATTATAAGTTGGGTTTCTTAAGGAAATTGTGCAACCATCAAAACATAGGTGGCATGGCAAGATTCACCCAACTCACTGGATCTTCAATATCCATAAAGAATGATCAAATCCCAATTCAAGTCCACCACCCACCACCACATAGCTTTTTTTTTAATGTAAAGTGAACTTTAAGTACCGATGGCCTTACTTCCATGTGGAACCCTATGATTGGGCCACATATCTCATTAACTCATTGTTTGGTTGATTTATCATGCCATGTGGCACCTTATGGTTGGTCCCTGTACATATTGTTCAACTAAAATAGTGTATTTCCACACAGGTTGAACACCCTAAGCAATCGCTCACACTAAACATATCACAAATCGACATACCAATGTATTATGTGGTTAAAACACTCATAGAGGGAAATAGTCCATGACCCCAACTAAATGACCACTTGAGGTAATATATTAATGCAAAGGAAAATAATTTACATATGAGCTTCCCGCAATCAATCATTAGCAAATGACTATCCATGCTCTTTAAATAGAGATCATGGATCAATTGGGTGCTATTCCATAGATCAATATAGTAATTAAGTTCAAGAAGAAGATGAAATTTCATTCACTTTATGTCTAGACCATATCGTGACTATCAAATTACAAAAGTACAAATACATACTAAAGAAAAACACTTTTCCTAAAGACACATTATACCAAGTTGATCTTAACTATCTCCTAAATGTCTAAATACCCTAACATCCCCTCTTAAGAACAACTTGAGACAAGATTGAGGGTTTTTTGCAGTCCAACATATGACATTTCATTTTGGGATTATCTACGTAGTGTAATTCATTAATCTATGACTCATATCCCATGAGTATAGTCGCAACTAACCATGAGAAATGGTTAATTGCGACTATACTCATGGAATATGGGTCATAGATTAATGACTTACATTACCTAGATAATCCCAAAAATGATATATCAAACTTGAGATGGAATTGAAAGATTTACAAAGGTGACACAATAGGAGAGGGAAGGAGGCATTAGATCCTATGCCCCCTTAATGGTAAATTCCTAAACTCCTAACACTAATCAAACTTTGAAAAACTTTGCTTATGTAAGAGACTTTGTGAAAATGTCCACTACTTGATCATTTATAGGGAAAAGGAGCACTTCGCGAATGCGATCCTGAATAAGCTTTATGATGAAGTGCATGTGTAGCTTGATGTGTTTGTTGTTCTAATGTTGAACTAGATCTTTGGCAATATCAATGGTACTCTAATTTCCACACCAAAGGGTAGTCAAATGTTTCTACTGGAATCCAAACTCTAAAAGGATTTGTTGAAGCCACGAGGCTTCTTGACTTGCATTAATTGTGGCCCAATACTTTGCTTTTTCTAAAGAAAGGGCAAGAAATTGTTGTTTCTTACAAGCCCAACTGAATGGTATGGAACCAAGATGAAAAGCATATCTTGCAATAGATTTATGATCATCAAGGTCGCCAACCCAATCATAATTACTGAAACCACCCAACAAAGGATCCCCCCCTAAACTATTTGAATCCCAAATTGGATTGTACCCTGGATATATTTAATTATTAGTTTTATTATTTTTCAATGAGTTTCATGTGGATTTTGTGTATACCAGGAAACAAGACCAACAACAAAGGAAATATCAAGATGGGTATGAGTCAAGTACAAAATGCTACCAACTAATTGATGGTGTGAGATGGGATCTACTTTGGGTGTAGTGAAGGTGGTAGCAAATTTGACTCCAAACTAGAAGGAAGATGAGACTAGTTTACAATCTTCCATGTGAAAGTGATGAAGAAGGTCACAAGCATACTTAGACTAAGAAATCAAATTTACTTCTTTGGTTTGCAGGACTTGGAGACCAAGAAAATAACACAAATGTCCTAAGTCTAACATTTCAAATTTCTTCTTAAGTTGGATTTCACATAAGTTAAAAGTTTAGGGTCACTACTAGTGAGAATAAGGACGACCACATAAGGAACAAGTATTATGAGATGGTTACTTACTTTCTTGGTATAGACATTGGGGTCAGAATGCAATCTAGGAAAATTGGTGTCAAGAAGAAAGATATACATTTTATCATACCAAGCTAGAGAAGCTAGTTTAAGGTCAAATCCCCATGCAAGAAGGTAGATTTGACATCCATTTGATGGAGCTCCCATTTATGTAAAGGAGCAAGGGCTATAACAAGGTGAATGGAATTCATTTTTTCCATAGGAGCAAAGTTTTCATTATAGTCAATCCCTTCAACTTGAGAAAATCATTTGGAAACTAAGAAGACCTTATGTCTTTCAACACTCCCATCTGATGCATACTTATTTCTATACACACATTTACATTTGACAAGTTTTATTCCTTTTGGAGGAGATAAAATATCCTAAGTATCGTTCACCATTAATAAAAAATATTCTTCGTTCATTATTATGTCCCAATATCGATGGCGAGATGCTTCTGCAAATGTATTTGGATCATGAGTCTCTGAATTAACGTGAGAAAAAAGAGAGGAGGATTTCTAAAACTATGAACATGTACTACACTAATCTATAATATCACTGGAAATATCACCAGCTTCTTCTCGTGTCGTACAAACCCATATATGAAGTGATAGTGTAGGTGCAGGTTCATGTTTAATGGACCTAACTAGAGGAAAGTGAGGAGGAAGAGTTGGATTTCCATTTTCACTGTCATTATCTTAAGAAGAAACCATAATAGGATAACTAGCAGAAACATTAGCAAATGAAGATGGAACAATCATTGAATATGGATCATAGACTGAAGATGGCACAAACACCAAATTCAGAATATCAAACAAAAATGCACTTCTCACTCTTTGAATGCAATGTTTTCTTTTCTCATCAAGAATGTGATCCCATGCTTCACTACCAAACACATAAAAGTGGATAACATCTAGTTTAATAATAATCCATGCTTCTTTCATTGTTATATATTTTAAAGAATTTGTGGGAGCATGATGAACTATGTAATTGGAACAATTCATGGCTTTCCTTAATCCATTAGATTGGATCATACAATTTGCCATTTCCTTTAATGTGCAATTCTTTCTCTCGTTGCCACCATTTATTTGTGGTGTGTATGGAACAATATGTTGCATCTAAATTCCTTGTGTAGTGTAGTAATTTGTAAATTTGTTGTTAATGTATTCACCTCTATTATTTTTTCTTAACCTACGTAGTTGATATCCAAATGGGTTTCTACATGCACTTTTGTAGGCCAAAAACATGTAAAAATATTCACTCTTAAGTTTTTAGTAAACCCAAGTGCATCTAGAGAAATCATCAATTAAATTTCAGAATTAAATGAACCCATAGAAAAAAGTAGAAGGAAGTGGACCATACAAATCACTATGAACAAGATGCAAAGTGACCAAAGTGTGACAAGAGACAAGTTTGTCAAAATAAGCCCAATGATGTTTGTTGAGAACACAACCGAGAAAAATGCCACCTCTACGAGAAATGAGAGGAATACTAGTCACCATATTTTGATTACATAGATGTTACAATGATTGATAGTTTATATAACCATATCCATCATGCCAAATTTTTCTCAAGTCATCTCTATGAGTAATAAAAATTGGTAAAAAAGTTGACGACCCAAAGTTGTCAAATTTGTACAACCTAGTAAAATCATCAACAATTCCAATTGTTAGTCCATGGTTAGGATATTTTAAATCATTAATTACAAATTAATGAGGTGAAAACTCTACAGACTTACCTTCAATTGAATTAGTGATCTGATGGACTGATCAAATATTGCAGGAGAGAGTTGGAACACATAATACATCATTGAAATGACCATCATCCAATTCCAAACCCTACAACACTAAGAGATCTACCATCACCAACAAATATTTGTTTGGTCTTACATTCATTAAGAGAATAAAAACTGGCATTATCCCATGGGGGCTTCACTAGAAGGGAATATAATATCACGTTCATTCATATTGCGGTATTAAATATTCATGAAAACCAAAAAATTATATTGCTTATATATTAAGGGGCAAAGGATTTTTTTATTTAATGTAACAATACAAAAATACTTTGGGGTCTTTTTTATATGGGCGGGCTGAAAAAATCCACCAAATGGAGATGGCGGGATCACGGATGGATAAGAAATTGGGTTGAGGAAAGGCTCGGGCTTATCCGTACGCAGGGAAATCGCGTCTTGAGGCATGCTTGAGGCCATGGGTTTCATGGTGAAGTGGGTTTCCAGTTGATCATAGTTGAGAGATAGTGGTCATTGATAGCCAATTGTTACCAATATCACTCAGCTAGTTGTTACCAATAGCCTTGGGAGGATCTAAGAACACATATTTCATTAAATTTGGAATAAAATAGTGGATCTAGAATTTAAAAATAACCAAAAAGCTCAATTTTGGTGATGTCCTTGGAATATAATTTTTCCAATTTTAATGAAATATGTGTTTAAGCCTCCAGGGCCTGTTATAGGCCCTCGATAGGCCTTGGGGGCTTGAATACCCAACCACTCGTGCCTATTATAGGCATTGGAAGGTTTAGTCATCCTCCTAGAGCTTGTTACAGGCCCTGGGGGCTTGGATACCTAGCCTACAATAAGCTTAGTCAGCGATTGGGGAACTGCAACATGCAATCTAAATGTTGTACTATGTGCATTGGCTCTAGTGACATATAAGAAGTGATCTCCTATCTCTTCATTAGACCATTAGATGTTGCAAATCATAATGATATGTGGTTGAGTAATTGCATTTTGGGTGAAGTAATGTGCATCGACAATATACATCGAAAGAAGCAATGTGCATTGTAGAATGCATGTGGGGTCATAAGAGGGGTATCATATCAATATACTAGGTAAAAATATAAAGGGGTGTATAAAATGTAAATGAAAAAATTGATACATACAATATCTAGTGAAAATATGGGTTTTTTTAAAATTGGGAAGGCATATTGGGAGGGGGTTAAAAAAACGATTTTGGATGGTATTTTCCAATATTTAGTGAAATTAGGGGTATTGTTTCATATGCCATGAACGAACGTGCTATCATAGCGGTTTATTGAGTGAAGCCCCCATGCATTATCCTTAGTGATAAGATAAGATGCTCAAGAATCAATAAGCCGCTCATTAGAAGAAGTAGTAGATGATGCACTTAAGGTAAAACTAGAAACAAAAATTGCATGCCCATGATAAAAAGAGTTAGAAGATGGATTTATATTGGCATTGTGCTTATTCATTGCTACTTCCAAAGCTTATATTTTCTTCAATAAGTTAGACTCTCTATGACCATATCTCTCACAAAAACCACAATGTCACTCACTCTTATTACCTTTCAATTTAATGCCTTTATCACTATTGGGAATAGGAACTTGTTGAGAGGGTTTGGGACCCATATTTTTATATTATTGTGAGGATGTTGCTTCTTTGGAAGCTTTCCTTTATTTTTATGTTGTGCCACTAAGGCCTTTCTAGATGTACTTGTAGTGCTAATCACTCCAAGATGAAGTATATTATCTTGCTCTCTAATCAAAGAATTACAAAATTCTTGAAGAGTGGGTGGTTTGTAAGAAACCCCTAGAGCATATTTGGTGGAGTGAAAAGTAGATACAAAAATAAAATATGGACTAACAAGATTAGTAAGAATAGCATAAATAGATTGGATATCCATCTAAGGTATCTTGCAATCTTTCAAGTCTTGAATGAAAGAGAAATCACCAAGGATTTAAAGCAATTAACTTATTGTCAATATGGTGAGCTCAAATATCATTGTGTGTACCAAATACAGTTTCCAACTTTGTCCAAACCACATCTAGTTTGTCAATTCCTTGAAGGTGAAATTGTAAATCATTGGAGATAGGAATTTGACACATATTTCATTAAATTTGGAAAATTTCTATTACGAGGACTTCATCAACAATGAGTTTTTTTGTAAATCTTTAATATATTTCCTTAAATCTAGAAAAAATAGAACTATTGTCAAAATTGAACCTAGGTGAGGAGGCTAACAATCATTCATCCCAACCACGCAAGCTAAACCCACTTCACACACACACACACACACACACACACACATATTCATTCCAAGGAAACCCAATGGATGCTTCCCCACAATCTTGGATGGATTCCATAGTAAACGTGTTTGCATAGACTAGTCAGGAACCTACTAGCACAAAACTAGCCAAATTCCTAACAACATCGGCAACGGCCTATTAAACTAACCCCTTGAGCTCATATATTTATCCCTAGGTGCTATCTCAATCAATGGAATCGTCTGTCTAAGGAAAGTTTCCAGTGAGGATGCCTTGGATCACACGATCAAATATGGTTGAGTCCCTTGAGGTTACAAACCACTATTGCAACTAGTGATTGATTTTCCCTCCATTTGGAATTTGAGGGAAGAGTGGGGGGTCTTGCGAGGTTTTCCTTGGAAAATAAATATAATACTAATACTAATACATTATTATTATCTATAAGAATGATTATACAAGTCATTACTTAAAAGAGGTTCATCATAGAACCAAAAAATCTTGCTAGAAGACATTATTCATTTTTATGTTATCTCTAGTTACTTAAAGTATATAATTCATTACTTACAAAAATTATGGGTTGCAAAATAGTAGAGATTATTTAATGAACATGTAGATGTTGTGTTGTTTCTTTATTATATCTCTAGTTACCAACATAATACAAGTCATTACTTCAAATAGATTTGTCTTAACACCAAAGTCTACACATCTAGGATAATTTTGGTGGCATGTCTTCTCTTTAATATTTAAAATATATCGTTCAAAACTTAAGAGTCGATTTTCACCCTCTCTAATAGAGATAAATGTCGTTTTCAATCTAGTTTATTAATAAACATGGTGATGACTTGATGTTGTTTATCAATATAGTTGTAAGAGACATTAACTCCATAGAGATAATCATATGTATTAATAATGTATTTGGAATACAACAAGTATGGCAGCTCTAATGAGTATTAAATGATGTCAATATTGAACAAAATAAGATGCATTGGTGCATGTACTATTGAATCATTTTTTGTCACCTTCCTTCAAAGCCTACAAATGATTGCAAGGCATATTATGATATATAAATACATTAACACTAAATAGGTGGGACTCCTAAGATAATTATGTTTCATATTTCACGACAAATTAACAACTTTAGGTCATTTACACAAGGCTATTAATGATTGGTTATTATTCAGTTTTGTTTTAGTGATTGGTTCAATGGAAAGGTTTTTGTCAAAATATTGAATGCAATAGTTCATCATTCAATTATGTGATTTATTGAAGAGGATCATACTATGTTTATGTGATTTTCAACACATGATTATGGTAAAAAAAATAATCATTATTTGCGACAGGGATGTGACCCACATCTCACATCTACTTACTTCTTCCCTTATATCTTTTTATAGCCCTCTATTTTCATTTAATGGTGCACATTGTAGTTGATGGGAAATACAAGGGGAGATTATGTAAGTGTTATATTGAGATCACCAAGGTATAATGCTCTACTAATTCACATACATGAATATATGAATATAATGGTTAATCCTTGGCAATTAATTTTCATTTGGTATGTGAATTATATGAATGGAGGAGCTGGTCATTCCTAAGCTTCAAACTGGTGATCATGTATTCATACTATTGTTGGTTTAATAACTATGCCATTCGATTTCAAGGTTATAGTGGGAAGGTATACATATTTAATACTACCATTTACTTAATAAAGCTGGCTAAATCTCATCAATGGCTCACTTTACGAAGGACTAATGCATAGATTCTATTCAGATTTAACTTGATATGAGTGAGAGTGTTATCATGATAGTCATTGACTCCAAAATTTCATGTTTAACTTCGGTTTACGTGGATGCTGACTCAACCAAAATCTTGTATCTTTATTTGATGATGGGCATTATGGTGTAAAGAAAGGTGGCGAGCATAAAAAAAAAAACATGACTGGTGAAGTTAATACACCAATACATAACATTATCACCTCACTCCTCAACCTTTTCACTACAGACGTTGGTTCATTCACCCTTCACTTTGAGGTATTACCATTGTCACACTGGAGAATGAATTTTTGGGTTGTAACCGCTTTTGAAGGAAGACAAGCTAGGGTTAATCGAATTTCAAAAGGTATGGGCTTCTTCAGTAAAATCCTTATCAAATTGTGAACTTGTAATGTTGTTTATATATTTCTCAATTTGACAGTTGTTGTGAATGCATATTTTTCCCTTCTCCTGTCTCCCAAAAAATGTTTACTGGTTGATTCGAGGAGTTATGAAGGATTTACAGCGTTGTGAAAAGAAAAATTGTTTTAAAGGTTGATAACCTCAGTTCTAGGTGTGCCTTGAATGGATTACTTCTTTCATTATTCAAAATCGATGAAAGGAATGTTAATACAAATGTATGGTTTGAAAAATTCGAGCAATGCTTGAACTGTTTTATGTTGTGCGTGGTTTGAGTGTGTGCTCTGAAATGAATATTTTTAAAAGAAAAGAGTTCAATGTTAGTCCTGACTTGTGATGAGATCTATTTAAACAATTATGGTTTGAGGATTTTTCTTCACTTTAATCAATAGATTCCAGAAGAAACAGACTGGTACAATGAAGGAGTTTTTATTTTCTCTCATTGCCAACAATATTGGTTATTGTTATTTGAATCAAGTTTTGAATGAGGAAAGATTTTGATCACAAATATATTGAAGACTAGTGTTTTATCAATATATTGAAGGCGTAGCTCTGAAGGCTTGACCTATGCTTCACCAATTCGACTTTGCTTATTTATAAATTGAGGGCTCATTTTAAACGAATATAATGTTTAAACCGTAGCTCCACAATCTTTCCCTAAAAAGAGAAATTTCAGTTGTTTTCAGAATCATGTTTTGGTTGAAACAGATAAACAATATTCAATTTGAATTCTCGACCTTTTCGAAGAAATGACAGTAGTTTTTGGCCCAAATATGTTCCAAGTTTCGGGTTTATAGCTGAATATGATGATGACTTGTACGAAAAAATTGAGCAAGATTATTTGATAAAGAAAGTAATAAGAGTCGAACAGATAGCATTTTAATCATGAGTTACAAGAAATAATAAGTGTGCCAATTTTGTTAGTATGCATTCAAGGATGAAGAGCAAGACGATCGTGATCCCATAACTCTGTTTGTGTTGAGAAACTATGAGAATTTCCTTCTGCAAATTACCTTTGAATGTTGTTTTTGGAGTTTAATAAATAAAGACAGTAAAGTCGAAGTTGAAAGGAATATGGTATTATAGTTTAAAATAATCAAAATTGTTTCCTTTGAACTGTACTCTGAAGCTTCCTTTCAATCATGATAAAGTCAACAACCAATTACTCCTTTCCAAAAAAAAAAGTTTTGTTGATACTTTGAGGTGAAAGATTACGATGGGAATGGATTTCAACAATAAAAGGATCACATTTAAAGAAGGTTGTGTTCAAAAAGCATTGATTGAATTCGTGTTTGATTTGGGGCGGCTTCAATTTTATAACTCTGATCATTTTGCTGCTCGTCTTATATAAATACAGTCAAGTGGAAGAAATTTGCAAAAATGAATGTTGACAATATGAAGAGTAGTAGAAACTACCATTTTTTAATCTTTGTCTTCCTGTATGAAGAACTCCAATATTTGGCAATTGATTTCATGTTAAAAATGGAATTTGAGAAAGTATCGTTCACTTCTCTTCATTCTCCCGTATCCTTTCATTGATTTATTTTTATTGAATTTTACATTTCCCACAATCTACCCTTTTTCCCCTTGCTCGAAAAGAAGTATCAAAAGAGATGAATGTTGTCAAGAGAAGTTCCTCACCTCTTTCCTTTTCCCTCTCTATTTTTCATATGCATGCATGACTGAGTGTTAAAAGGAGCCATTTAGAGCCATTTATAGACCGCTTTATATTGCAAGTTAAGTTGATAAGAGCTATTATTGTTCTTACTCATACTAATATTTTTTCCTTTGACCATAGATGAGATTTTCTAGCAAGGGCAGAGGAAGAAACAATAAGGGTAACAAAGGTAACTAGAATAGAGGGAAGCCAACATATTGAAAAAGAAATCGTGGTAGAAATAAGAGACTCATATTTTCTATCCACTTTGATGTTGATTCAAATGAATTTCAGTATATCTTGCAAACAAGTTTCCTCAATTTTGGTGGAAAATTCCAACAACCTCTTGTTCAGTCCATAATTAGGCCACCTCCTATTCATTCCCAACCTAGTATTGTTAGGATCCCAAATCCTCCACATGTCTCGATGCAACTTGAACCAAATGATGGTTGGAATCAGGTCATTACAAATCATCCTTCCAGAATTAAGGGATGGCCAACTAACTCATTACCCTTGCCATCTCCTCCTCTATTAAATCAACATTTATTGGAGGAGCCTAGTCGGCCAGCTGACTAGGTCCTCCCAACCGACTAACACATAGTTGGATCAAGATAGCTGTGTCGGTTATGATAACCGACTGAACAATTATGTATCCATAACAGAATAATTGCATGTATCAAATATATAATATGTTGGTGGGCCAAGGAAAAGAGATTCTTTTGTACATATATGGTATGTCTATTAATGCAGATACTTGTTCCTTGGGTCCCCATTACTCTATTTTATTCTCTCTCATGTATGCATTATTATGTGTGCAATGTATGTTTCTGTGTATGGTCAAAGCACTATCAGTAACCCCATGTAATCCTTCAAATTACAACATTGTTTCTGTTGTCGGTAGTACTGAACCGGGACATGAAGCATGCATACATATGGTGAGGGAGAGGGAAATTAGAGCCTGGTGTAACCATAAAGTTGCAAACTATATACAAAACTATGACAAAAGGAACAAGCTGACACTTGCACAGGCATGAAAAAATTTCTTCACTGAGTCCCTCAAAAAAATCATAGAAGTCGTTCCTTATGAAATTAAGAAATTTCTCAATGTTGTTCATGAACAAGTTGGATGGCCAAAATGAATGGCTATTAATCCACAAGATATATAACGGAGGGAGAAAAAAATTATGTGAATGGTTTGAAAAGGTATGCAACGATTTTTTAGAAGAACAAGCGATAGAAGAAAGATCAGCAGTCGACCAAGTCCAACGTAAGTTTTACACTGACCTTCACGAAGGATTTTCCTGTTCCATATCATGTCTGTTATAAAATTTTAATTGAAAACGAAGCTCATCATATAGTTATACCATGACCTTTGTTGGATGTTCCTGCTTCATCAAACTTGGAGCAGATGCAATAATACTGGGAGCACTTTGTTAACAAGCACGAGTGGGAATAATTTTTTGAACAAATGAAGACCATTGTTGAACCCACTTATGTTGAACAGTAAGAGTTGGGTCGGAAATGGGGGGTTTCATTGACCATGTGTTCTGAATAAAAGAATGATGTTAGTTGATAGGAGAAGAAAATAATAAATCCTTGTAAGAGGTTGAGTCCACTCCGATGAAATAAGTTCCTAGCCGCTCACAAGCAGACAACAGACATATAGAAATTAGAAAGAGAAAAGAGGTACAAGTGACGAGAGCAGCTAAAGGATATTGCTATTCCACTACAAGTAAAAATAAGTATGAAGAAACCAAGTGAGATGATGACAAGCATCTAAAAGACCTGCCTGAATCGAGGGAAAGTCGACCAGATGAGAAAGGTGAGGCACTGACATCATTAGATAGGTCACACACGATGGTGATGATTCTACATACATTAGACATTGCAACTTTGGATTCCTTAAATCTTGTTGAGTCTGTACCAATGATAATGACAACTAGTCCGACCATTATACAAATCGTCGAGCGTGACATGGGACTAATACTAGGCGACAGTAGCATATGGAATCGACTAGATCAAAGTGGACGAATTGTTGATAGATTGATGATACAGTGGCCAACACATGGTAACGTGATTGATTTCACACCTAAAATAGAAGACACTCTTTTAATCTATTTTATTTGGATCATATGGAGGTACCCCCCCAACAAGTAACATTATTGATTGAAGAGACCAAGTCGTCGAACAATCGGCCTAGTGACAAAGAATCCTCATAAGAAGTGCATCTATTGTGGTATAAGTAGTAACCACAAGAAGTTAGCAGTAAGTGTCAAGAAGTAAGTCATTCATTCAGTGAGTATGCTCTAGTAAGTAGTAAAAACACTAAATTCATTAATATGGATTACGAGTATTCTAGTAAATACTCCTATTGTTGATGGGGATGGTGACCCCAAGAAGCATTGGTTTATATGTGAATATCTCTAGAAAGCTAATCTCATAGATGATGAGAACCAATAAATTGCTCAGTTTATAGCAGTCCTTAGAAATAGATATCTCACCTGGTACATGAATCTCATGGAAGAAGGACCCAAGATAAAACAGAAAATAAAATACAACTTCCTATATTTATTTATACCAATCACTTGGCAAGTCACAATCTGGAAAAAAAAAGGAGAAACTGTACAAGAATATGACAGAAGATTCAAATATATCCTTAGCCATATGCCATGATCCATCCAAGATGGACCAATCCGTGATTATCCAGTTCTTCATCGTAGGAATCCATCCAAGAATTAAGATGTCATTGAGATTATATGAATACACAGCATATGATGATGTCTTAGAAAATGCCTTAAGAGTTTAATCAAACACGGACTACTTGACTGTACCTATTGAGTGACAACTGGAATAAAATATTGAAACAATAGCGAAATCACTATAGCATCATCTTACCATGAGGAATAATGGCATATGTTGTGCCACATGCTCAAAATAAAGCCACACGAGAGACAGTTTCCCCTATGACGAGCAAAGAAGATACCATGATGACCGAAATCCATACTAGAGAGAAAGAAAACAATTTGAAGAAAATCTAAGAGTATTTCTGTAAGAAATCAAACCGAAAAAATTCCATAGGATGCAAACAAGTTACTTTTGCGATATTTGAGAAATATTCGAGCCTTACTTGACTACAGGCTTCCCCTATAATATTGACAATGTAAAAACAAAATGGTGCAGAATTTATCAGATGACACAACATCTGACTGTCGAATGTATCAAGAACTTAAATACCAAAGCAAATTATCATACAGTGTACCAGACACAAACTGTCGAGCACAAAAATTGGGATGGTCGCAACAATGACAACAACTGATGAGGTGGATACAATGATCGTGGAAGATACAAAAATCGCGGATACCACTCACCAGGTCATGGAAAGATACGTTGCTTTGCGTGCTACAGTGGAGAACATTTGAGTCTCAACTACCCATGGAAGGACAAGATGGACTTAAAATTTTGTACAAAATGTGGTTTTGGGGATCACAATTTAGAAGAATTTCCCATCATGTTAGAAGCTCTTAATAATAAAAGAAACGTTAATCTCTTGTCTAGTGTCTCTAAGCATGATGCATTGAATACTAAAAACTTGCATGTAATAACCAAACAAGGAACAAAGACCGGAGGGGATCATCCCCACTTCACAAGGATACAAAGAAAAGAAGATGACTACCCTAAATATTCAACAATGCTACACAAATATTTACAGAAATTTCTTTTGAAGAAAACACAATAAAGCATAGGAATAAAACACTCAATGAGTTATTATAACTCCTAACAAAAGAAGAATTCGTCGCACAATTAACTAATATAATGTATCTTATCATAAATAACCAAGAGAAGGAAAGAATCACCAAAAGTTTATGTAGTTTGAACGAAAAAGACAAAATTGATATTGATCCCCTCATTGACCTTGAAGTCAAAGGATTCTACATTTCACAAGTCATCCTCGACTTCGGATCGCAAGCCAACATAATGAAAAGATTAACATGGGAAAGATTAGGTCGACAACGAATAGTAGAGTTGGGAATCTATCCCAAACTCGCCAACCAAGGACTAATTGAACCCATTGACATATGGAAAAATTTTAATATGACAATTATGGGGATCAGTTCATCTATCGAATTTGAAATTATTGATCCAAGAGAAGGATCCAAATCCTTCCCAGCATTAGTTGCTCGGCCATGGGGTAGGAAAATGAAAGATTCTATTTCTTTAGAAAAAGATAGAATAAAAATGAAAGGAGAAGGAAAAAAGCTCATAGTACCCATCAATCCATCCCAAGGAAATCCTTGGGAAGAACCATATGATAATGATGGAGATATAAGACAACTATATGAATTCATGCAAGATAATGAAGACTCAATAGAACCAAACAAATTCAGTGAAATCCATTTGGGTTCTCCGATGTCAGTGGGACAAAATTCTGACTCGAAGCTATACAACTAGTAGATCAAAAATTATGAAAAACATGCAAGTGAATGTTGGATGGTTGAGGTCATACCTCGATGACCAAAATGAAAATGCTTTGTCATAAGTGTCATTCAAAAAATCTTTGAAAGAATAAAAAAATAATATCCAACCCTAATACCTAAAAAAAGTAATCGACGGCTCTGCCTCCTTTGAGGTTCAAAGAACGTGAGTCGCCAATACTTCATGTTGAAGAAGTATCAAAAACTATAGGTAAACAAGGACACAAACAAAGCCTACTTGAAAAATTCACAAGACAAGCAACTCGAGTAGATGGGATATCCGTCAAACACGACTACAAACCTGGATTCCCTCTTTGACATATTTCATTGAAATATTTGGAGGAAAGAAACTAATGCTGCAACTGGAAATTCAGAAATTTGTGCAAGGTCTAGACCCTATTATGCATATAGATAATTATGAAAAATAATGGAAATGAGCAAGATACATAGATTAAATAATATGGGCACATTTGTTCCCAAATAACTTAGATGACTTACCTAAAAAATGGTACAAAGTGGAAGAAGCAAGAGGCGAAACATTTAATTGAAAACTCTGAAGGAAAAATTTATTAAAGATTTCATTTTTCTCCCGCAAAAGAATGTCTCCACGACACAGTACAAGAATTGCACTAATTCATCAAGCCGATGGAACAAGAAAGTGAACTGAGCAGTTGGTCAATCTTAGACTGTAAAACAATTTATGTTAAAAAGAAATAGTTGGATCAAGTAATGACCAAGTATAAATGGAGAATGAGCATACTAGTTATGGGGAAAGTTTTCAATGGAAGAAAGGTAACCTATGAGTAAGGCAAAAAGTAAAAACAAGTTTTAAAATATCCACCAAGAAAAGGAGAATGGGGACGACGAAAAACAATTCCCCCCAGATTTTACGAAGTTTAAAAAAGGAGAGTGACCAATAAATGAATCAAAAGCACCGGGTTGGATGGATGATAAAATCAATACAAAGGAATTCGACTTATCTACCAATGGGAGATCAAAAATGGAAAAGATGGGTGACTAGTCAGAGCAACATACCACCAAAATAGCTAATATGCTCAAATAATATCAAGATGTTTTTGCTCAAGATTACAAAGACCTAAAAGGACTAGTACAATAAATGGGAGAGATGAAAATTGACATAATGCTTGATTTAAAACCTGTTAAGAAATGACCATACAATTTATCCCACAAGTATAAAGGCATAGTCAAGAAAGAAATTGAAAACGTGTTAAATGCGGGAATAATATATCTAGTGGACCAATCCAAGTGGGCCAACCCCATGATCATCCAACCAAAGAATCACCACCCAAAAAGAATCGGTTTCTGTGTCGACTCCAGAGGCCTCAATAAAGTAACCCTGACAAATCCCTTCCTAACTCCCTTTGCCGACGAGATCATTAATTAAGTCATCGGAAATGAATGCTACTCGTTCAACGATGAATTTTTGAGATATAACCAAGTTCCAATTGCGAAATAAGATCAACATAAGACTACATTTGTCTATTAATTTGGCTCGTTTGTTTACAAAGTCATGCCATTTGGCCTAAAGAATGCACCAATTGTCTTCTCTAGAATATTATAAAATACTTCTAAGAATTTTTATATAAAAGAATGGATATCTACTTCGATGACTGGACTATGTAATCACTATTCAACTACAATGTACAATGGCTTAGCCTAATGCTAGAAAGGTGGAGACAGATACAGTTATCCTTAAATATAAAGAAATTCATATTTGCTACACCAATATGAATATTATTGGATCATGTTGTGTGCAAGGATGGAATAAAGGTGGAATTAGATAAAATAAAATTCATCCTGGACTTAAAGCCTCCACTACACCCTAAACAAGTGAGGATCCTACTAGGATACAATGGCTATTATAGAAAATTTATCCAACATTATCCTGACATTACATTTCCATTGGAAGAATTACTTAGAGTATAAGTGGAATTATCATGGATGATAGAATGTGAAGAATATTTTGAACTACTTTAAAGAAAATTAGTGGAAGCCGCAATACTTAAGTTCCCTGACTAGTCAAAGAAATTCCATGTCCATATCAACGCATCAGGCATCGCAGTTGAAGCAATATTAACACAACCTAAAGACGACGAACTCGACTACCCCAATGCATATGCTAGTTGCAAGCTTAATAAAGCTGAAAGAAACTACTCAACAACTGAACGAGGGATTAAGATTGATATTTGCACTTAAAAAATACCGACATTACCTACTGGGCAATCCTTTTGTATTATATACATACCATCAAGCTCTAAAATACTTGGTGAATAAACCTATACACCACGGTCATATATGTCGATGGATCCTGTTGTTTCGGGAATTTGAATTTGAAATCATAGTCTGACTTGGAAATTCGAATGTCATCCTCAGTCAATTGTTACGCATTGAAACTAGAGAATAACCAGTCGGGATTGACGATGAGCTACCCAATGTGCACCTTTTCAGTATAGAAGTGGTACCAAAATAATTGATAGATATTGCAGAATTTTTACAAGAAGGCCAAGAACCTCAAGGAACATCATAGAAAAAGAAAAATATTTTAGCAATTAAAGTATACAATAATCAATGGGTACATATACAAACTCGTTCCTAACGACATACTACGTCGATGTGTACTTGAGCATGAACGGCAAGACATCATAGAGGAAGCACATTCAGGGATTGCAGGAGGACATTTCCATGCTGACACTACCACCCGAAAAATGTTGCAATTAGGACTCTGGTGGCCATCATTGCATAGGGGTTGTAAATCTCATGTAAATAAATGCAAAAAATGCCAAAGAATGGACTGACCACTCAAATGACATGAAATTCCACTAATATTTTTAATCCTAGCCTCGCAATTGAAATCCGGGCAATAGATTTCAATGGACCCTTCCCAAAACCTGGTCGTCAGATAGGAGCACGGTAAATTATTACTGTAGTGGAATATGTAACAAAATGGGTCGAGGTGGAGCCAATCAAAGCCTACTCCAGTGAATTTGCAGATCGATTCATCTATGAAAGTATAATTACAAGATTTGGATGTATGCTAACACTCATCAACGATCAAGGTACACAGTTTATTAATAAAAACATCAATGTGCTAACCATAGAATTTATTATATATCATCATAAAAGTTCATCCTACCACCCTTAGTCGAATGGAGCAGTCGAATCATTTAGCAAAACATTAACTAAAGGTTTAACAAATATTTGCAACATCAACAAGGATGATTGGGACGAAAAAATACCTGCTATATTGTGGGCATATAGAATAGCATACAAATAATCGACGGGACAAACACCCTTTAAGCTGGTATATGGGAAGGAAGCAGTCGCCTGTTATACCTCCATATTTCACAGTGTCACATGTTCACCATAAAAATAGCTGACGACACTTCCCCTACTGCTTAAAACACCCATAAGAGAAAAATGATGAGTGATCCTTAAAGACAAACCTATCCTGTCAAGAATCAACCCAGCTGAGACTTCATATACCTACACTACCGCGCCTTGCTCCAGCTTAGGTGCACGGTAGTCCACACTACCGCGCTATTCTCTTTCTATGCCACGCGGTACTACCGCGTTATGCTCTGTTTGAGAGGTGCGGTACTCCTTTTTTATCCTTTTTGCCATGGCTTGTGGGATCTTGATCTTCGAGATATTTTTGAGGATTGGTGTCCCTGATTCGATCCTAACTCACTTTCTGTGATTAGTAGGCCTGATCCACTAAACTCTCCCAAGATCCACCCTTCTCTCTTGTTGGTTAACCATACTACACACTATAAGAGAGAGACATTCCATGAGAAAAAGGGGAGGACTCTTGGAGACATCAAACTTATGATCTTGAATCTTTGTGGAGATAGCTAGAGGAGGAAGCACTTGGAGCTGGGAGTTGGCTTGGATATCAAGCAACCATTGTAAGTGACTTCAAGTTGGTAATAGAACATAACTTGTCTTGTTTCCCAAATCACATGTGTTGATTTTGTTTCAATTATATGATTTGTATCTATTGTAGATTTAGATCCTAACTCATATTTCAAGTTGCTAGAGAATCGTATATGCTTGTATCTTGGTTCCATTTTAATAGGTTCATTCGCGAGGACTTGGAAATTGGAGCAACCATAAAGACAAGCAATTGGATTGAAGGTTGGTTAGATCTCTTCTGTTTCTTCCAGCAGTTTAATCTTGAAATGTCTGTTTAGATCTAGGAATTCAAGGTAGCATTTGTTAAGTTTTGTCTTAGTTTAGAGTCAGTTAAAGTCTACTTTAATCTAAGAGAATTTCTACCTATCCATAGGGAGAAAATTCTACAACATCGTCCTGTTGCACTTTAAACATCTCGCACCATCTATTGCTCAAGTATTACATCTCGACATGATTCAAGAAACTAGGGATAGAATATTTGGCCTAAAGAAGCTAGAAGAAGACAAATTGATTCTATACATCACCATGAAGTTCAAAAGACACAGCAAAAATCTTGGCATGACCAGAACAACAAAAGAAAATAGATCTCTATCTATTACTTAGTACTACTATACAATAGTCGAATAAAAGAAAAACTGGGGAATATTGAGACCGGATGGTTAGGACCATACATAGTAAAAGAACTCAACAACAATGGATCAGTAAGGTTAAAAACACTACAAGGTCATGTGTTCAAAAAAGTCATGAATGGAGCACGACTAAAACATTACCGACTATAAATGAGGCACAACACCGACTAGGTTTGTTAGATTTAGGATAAACTAACTAAATTCCATTATAACTAACAAACAGTTAGACTAACTAACCCAGAAAAATAATATAAAAAGCACTAAGACATGGATTACTTTGGTATAACATTGGCCACATAGGAATGATGGGAGTAAACTAGACAAAAGAAGCTGAGCGCAAGAATGCAAAAGGACATCATCTTCAAAATAGACGACCTTCCTACAAAAATGACTTGAAGCACAAAGATACAAGGAAATATTCATGGAAGCGATCAACTAAAACATCGTCTAGAATACCAAAGTCAGACGACAATAGATACAAGGTGAAGTATCGACCAAAACACCAAGAAACACAACGACCGCAAGGCATAATGCTTGAGGCACGAAGAAAAATTTCTAGATAATTTACTCAACACACACAAGTGAGTTGTGATCCACAAGATTTGAATTTAATGCACTCACCTAACCACTTTGAATCACTACAACTTGTCGCGCCTATAAATTCACAAGAAGAGTCTTGTTCATACTTCACATCATAGTGTGACCCTAAGAAAGCTAGTTACCAAGACTCTTTGCTAACTCTCTCTATTGTCGGACCAGTCATGGCACCAAATAAATCACCTGCAAAACCCAGGTCTAAATATGCTAAGCAGAAAGCCAAAATGTTGCTAGAAGAATCCACCATGATAGCCCTAGAAGCAAGAATCCATAGAATTAAGAAATCCATACTTGACGAGCCCAATAGGGGAAAATACTATGCAGAATTCAAGGATTTGGCACTCAGAGACACCAAATGGATAGAACCCACCCAAAAGATCAGCACAACCAAAATCCGATGATATTTCAATGTACCTCTCATTGCACCATTTGATGGCTTGAAAGAAATTATTACAAAATTTCTCGTAAGCGGATACCACAATGGGAGAATTTGGATAGATGAGGCCATACCTATCACATATCCCTCATTGTTGCAATCATAGGTATTTCATGCAAAGTACCAACAGTTCCCATGACTAGAAATGCACAAGACCTAGTGGAAGAATTTACAGGATCAGTTGCTGGCAAGAAATAAAAAGGACTAATAATTAGCAAGGTATAGATGTATGATGACTACAAATGAGCCATCATTATTATTTCCCTATGTCTAACAATTTTAGGTCATCCATTTGAATTACGACTATACATGTTGGAATCCATCAAACAGGTTGCAACCAATGCAAGAATGTTTAATTGGGCCAACCATCTAGCTCAGTTAGTAAAAGAAAACTACGCAAAATGCCAGGATTATGCACACGCCATCAGATTTCCATCGTTATTAATATGGATAGTAATGGAAAAGATTACCCCATTTGGTGAAAAAAAAAATTCCAACACTTCCTAACCTCTTATGGAAAACTTTCAGATATTTGTAGGAAAGGAACCATCATTTAAGATCAATAAAGCAAAGACATATCAGGAACTTTGGTTCCAAGATATAAAAAATAGATCTATCAGATGGAAAGTACCGCAACATGTCCATCGTTTCCTTCCCCCAGAAGCACACATTTAACTTTGTCTCAACTGCAAAAAAGTCTAGTAGAACCAAGGTGCAAGAGGAGAAGCTCAAGAGTTGAACTTTCACCCAAATATCCTAGAGCTATTCATTGATCTAGAAAAGAAGTCGAATACAGTATACATTATACCGAATCTGGCCATAGCATAGCAAACGGACCTCATAGAGCCTCTGACAGATGGAGAACATGAAGAGTAGAGAGAATCCACCTTGTATCTCACAGTATTTTATGTATAAAACGAGCCAATTAACCCATTTACACTCATACTAGTCACCACTGCAAGTAAGGACCCAGTTGTTGAATCCCCAGGTGACATGACTGAAACAGATGAAGAAGAACCCCTCATCAAAGTAGGATAACAACCCAACTTTGAAGAACCATGACTTAAATCACAAGTCAAGAAAACAACTCATAAGATCTTCGAATTCCAACATGACATCAAAGGAAAAGAAACTTGGGAAACTTCCAAGAAAATAAATCTCTTATTGGAGCCGACAAAAGTTGACATTGAGGAACTTAGAGAACAAGTACAAAATGTACTCATTGAAAATGTCAAGAACAATGTGTCAGTTGACCAGAAGATTCACAAATATTTCCAACCAAGAAAGCCATTTTTTTTAACGAATACAACAACTCCTGATACAGTACCCATCCCTCTGTAAAAGAAGCCACGTACTTCCAAATACCCAAGCAATCCAATCGACTTAAAAGTTGAATCACCACCCCCCATCACCAGCCAAAGTCGAAGAGGAAATCCAATAAGAGGTAAATACCCCTAGTTTTGAACAAATTGTATACTCGCCTCAATTTCGTCCATACATAGCATATTTCATACAACAACTCTCTTCAATCCCCCCTACTCAACCAATAAGTGCGACTAAGAAAAAAGTGACCTTACCCTCTTTAAAATTTGTAATGCAACGATCTACTTCATGCCCAACTATATCTACCCCTATTCACATAAGCATAGTTGCAACCTTTCCATCAAATGCACCTCTACATATACCTCCACTTCATCCAAACCTACTAGTTGTAGTTGTATCTACACCATCCCCAATCAACTCAAATATCGTCACTACTTCAATGTTGCCTCTTTCGACTATTGGCAATACTCCATATTCACCTTCAAGTCTTGTTGCCATTGTACAAGAATTTAACGAATTTTTCAAGCAAATACCCTCACTGAAATCTATGGCCTCCTTATCTCCGTACACAACTCACATACCTTCTCCTCAACCAACCACAGCTCCAACAACCTCGATGACCTTGAATACCGATAGCTTACCACCATCGCCCCATTTACCATCATCCCCTCTATAATCATTAACTCTACCATCATCATCCACCACACCATTGTCGTCTCCTTTAACACACTCATTACTTGCAACACCAACACTACTATTACCGACACCTTCACATCCTTTGTTGTCGTCGATTCCACCCTCGAATTCAACAGTCCCGGCATCCATCGCCCCAACCACTTATATTGCTGGCACGACTATTGCACCACTAACATCTCCTAGCTCTATTAAAGATCCTAAGAAATCCGAAAAAGAAAGGTAAGAAAAGTAAGAAGGATTCCAAGATCACCTTCTCAATCAAATCAACTGAAAGGAAGGAAGAAAAAATAGTCACTTTGTTACCATCAACAATCCATGAAAAGGAACTTGATAATATTATCAAACTTGCCACTGCATAACAAACCAAAAGATGGAAATATGACTCAAAAAAGATAAAAGCAATCAGAGAAGAAGAAAAAAATACAGTGACTTCCTGCACCGAGAAAATATAGCAAAGTGTTGGACACTTGCCATATCATCTACTAGAGAAGCCACTTGAGCAAATTGAAGCCCTATTTGATTTTTTCCTAGAGAAATATGACAACATTCAAGAATAGCTAATCCGGAAACAACAAGATGAAACAGGATTCCTCCTCACAGACCAATTCAAATCCTTTACATAATGTGATTCCAAGTTAAAAGAATATGAACCACAAGTGACTAAAGCATCCCTCGTACTAAAACATTGGTACTCTTATTATGGAAAAGTTTGTCTAGACATACAAAAACAACAAGAAAATATATTGGAATTATATAGACAAAAGCAGCCATCCACTCCTGATGCAGCTCAAGCACTAGAAGCACAAATCCACATGGAAAAACAATGACCAGAACAACTCTGATGAAATGAGTACCAATGGTTCCAACAAGCAAAGAAATCTCAAGAAGAATCCAGTTGTCTCACTCCAAGGATTTATCGCCTAATGAGGTCTGTCGAACTTCAAGCGCACGCTTGCGAGCCTGGTGCTATCCACTTTGATGCTGATTCAAATGAATTTCAATAGATCTTGCAAATAGGTTTCCTCAATCTTGGTGTCCAATTCCAACAACCTCTTGTTCAATCCATAATTAGGCCACCTCCTGTTCATTCCCAGCCTATTATTTTTGGGATCCTAGTTCCTTCGCATGTCTTGATGCAACCTTAACCAAATCATGGTTGGAATCAGGTCATTCCAAATCAGCTTTCAGGAATTAGGGGATGGTCAACTACCTCATTACTCCTTCCACCTTCCCCTCCATTAAATCAACATCCTAATCATCCAATTCCATCAAACCTTTATCGCGCTCAAGCTTCATTAGATATTGAAGTGCACAAAGATATCCCAAGCCCTTCATTGGATACCAAAGGAAAAAGGCCTACTAAAATAGTCTTTTCAACTTCCTCAAATGACTCTTCCCACTCCATTACTTCCCACCATGTTCAATCCATTAAAAAAGGCACTCCTGGAGATACTAAGTTAGTCAATCAAGGATTGCAATCAGTTAAGCAAGGTGGGTAATCTTCAAAAGAAGCCAAATCCGCAGAACAGGAAAGAAGGCCTAGTCCTTCACACTCAGCTTATTTTACTTGATGGATATATGTGGTTTATTTTAATGTTATGCACATTATGTTTGGATAATGATCTTATTTTTGGACAAATATTTTGGCTTTGGACAGATTTGTGAACATATGAATATTCGGAGGCATACAACACTTACAACACATTTTGGACCTAAGTTGTTATGTTTTGATGCTATATATATGTGGTCCTATCAAAAGTATATTAAAAGCATGATTATGTAATGAATGTGTCTTGAGATAATTATTACATTTCTCGCTACGTATTTCTATGTTTGGGGAGACAAGGGATAAAGGAGACGATAAAAAAAACCGGAAAGTGTCCCACCTATTCAGTGCTATTAATCATATTATTATCATTTTATTATTGCTATCTTACCTAGACTAATAAGTTACCCCTTAACTAAAAGGTAGTTCTTAACTACCTCAACTTCCAAATTAAAGAATAAAAGGGGAGATACAAGGAGTTTTGAGGCAAGAGAGAAAAGGGACAAAAAGCATTCTGATAAAGGTAGCTCTTGATTCATCTTGATATTTTCATATTTCATTCATCTTTGAGTTCAAGTAAGAGGCTGAAGATGATCTTGTTGACAACAAAAGAGCACTGAAGGTGGCCAAAGAGGATCCAATGCAAAATCATAATTCATATTTAAAGGTTGTTTCCCATCTAATAGTATGTTCATTTATTTAGAATTTGAATTAATTTTTATGTACTAATAGAAATTGATCTTGCAGAGTCAAGAAGCGACATCCTATATCTCTACTTGATCCAGCAATTGTCTCTAATTTATCTTCTTGGCAAACAGAGTTCTTTGAATGAGTAATCATTGTCATCCTAAAATCCTAAGTGTTCATTTCGTCCTCACTTACGCAAAACTATGAAGACAAAATATTCAAATTTGTAACTCATAGACATCATTAATAAAATCTGTTGATTTTACTTCAACTTATGAGTCTTGAAGTGGCTGATTATTAATTTTCTTCCCTGTTTCTATGGTTTGATTTTATTTTATTTAAAGTTTTTTTTACTATTTTAATATTTCATTTTCAGCACTTTGAATTATTTTAATTTTGTTTATTTATTTTTTAAATCTTATCCCATATACAAGTGAATAAAATTTGCAATCTGATTGTGCATATTGTTAAAAGGCTTAAAAATCAGGGTTACAATCCTGCTTATTTTACCTAGCCAGGTAAAATTCGAAATTGTTATTCAAGGAAATTCATTCCTTCCATCACCATGTACCACATGGAATATAATTCTAAAGTTTGATCTTAGCCAATGAGAACTTGTATGAAAAAATATGGCCTTTGATTGGTCAATGTGGTGTGAACTAATAGTAAGTTCATCGAAACTGAATCATATAGTCCTGGTTGAATGCATGGAAAAACGAGTGTGAGTTGCATTACGAACAAGTCCCTACTACAGTTGATATTCAAAGCATTAGCTAGTTGGTAGACATTTATAATTCAGCCATAAAAAAAAGTTGTTACTTTGTTGATAGAACCTTTGCGAAAATTTTGACTTTCTAATATTAAAATTCTCAAATATTTGGACAACGAAGGGGGTTGAAAATTATGTTTATTATAGTCCATGAATGTGAATTTTTCAATCCGTTAATATAAATTGGTTTGTTTATTATAGTCCATGAATGTGAATTTTTCAATCCGTTAATATAAATTGGTTTTTTTATTATAGTCCATGAATGTGAATTTTTCAATCCGTTAATATAAATTGGTTTGTTTTTCATAGCAACCAAAGGTAGGTCAACGCTTTAGTCGTATAAAGACAAGTTTGGTGGTTTTTTAGCTTTTCATACATGAGTCTCAATGTTAGTGGTTTTGCATCCTCCCATGGATGAGACACACGTTAGGTTTTAGTTGTATACATAGAAGTTACGTAGTTTTACAGATTTCTTGTGCATTAGACCCAAGTTAGGTTTTAATTTATATAAATAAGTTAGGTGGTTTTACAGTTACTCGTACTTGGGCTAGTTTTGTAGTCTCCCTTGTATGAGACACAATATAAGTGGTTTTAGTTTAGCGGATGTTATATGTTCTGTAACATAAATTTCACAAATTTTTATAAAAGTATGTAAAAAAAATTTGGTATCTCATCTATAAGGTGGAAAACACAAATCTTTTTAGTCTTACTTATAAAGTTAATTATCAGTATAAATCCATCTAACTTCGGTTGGAATCGAGAGGGATCAAATCTGCAAACCTTTCACCACTAAACTACAACACATCTCTCTTTTTGGGGGGACAGATGGACACTTCCCTCCACCCGGATTGTACAAATGTGTCTTTTCGACGCAATATATTAACTTGTAAGACAAGAGACAAACTTTGTGCATAATGGACCATGAAATTACTTCAAGGCCAAGGAATTGATTATAACTTTCCCTTTGCAAAAAAACAAAGATAGATACTATAAAGTGAAAATTAATTGATAATTTGAAAATATCAAATGCCCTTTCTATAATCTTAATTAATTGATGAATTGGATCACCCAATTATTTTGGTTGACCTACAACACGAATCTTGTAACACAAGATAAAGGGACAAATTTCAAAGGTCTTTTGTTAAAAGAAGTATGAATGAATGGAAACAAATGACTAATTATTTAATGAATGACTTGGCAACCAAATCCCAAGACTCAATAGCTTTGCTTACATAACCTTGAGTGAGTGCACGGTGTCATCTTCTACTACTAGAGAGTCGCTACTAAATGACTAAGGTGGAATCAATGTTACTTTTCATCGAGTGGTGTGGCGTTGTTTTATTTAGCGTCATGAAAAAGGCGAGGAATGAAGCCACTTGAGCCCAGCC
Organism: Larix kaempferi; assembly: GCA_027924585.1. Taxonomy (NCBI): domain Eukaryota; kingdom Viridiplantae; phylum Streptophyta; class Pinopsida; order Pinales; family Pinaceae; genus Larix; species Larix kaempferi. The sequence goes on from BSBM01000727.1 coordinate 5,153,163, forward strand.
ATTTATAACATGTTTCGGACAACCAACAAGACCAATAAACAACAGGGTGTAAGGACCAAAAGTAAATCAACCATTGTGGGGAAGGTACAAATAAGGTCAAATATATATTGCAATAGCTCCTTGTAATTACATGTTATTTGACATGCCAAAGAGATGGAAGGTCAAATAATGTCGAATATATGCAATAGCTCCTTGTAACTACCTCTTATATGCAATAGCTCCTTGTAACTACCTCTTGTAACTCAAATAGGACCTCCAAAAGGTATGATAGCAAGCAATCTTCCTAACTAAGGTCTAGAGGGTGGCACGAAGTGGGTATAAAGACTCATAACAATTTGGACAAAGGGGGTGTACCTCAAATGTGGACAAATTACCATAGTACCCACAAGACCAAAAACATAAAAGGTGGTACAAATCAAAAGATAACCCAAGATGAGTAAAAGACCCAAAAGGTAAAAGGCAAGGTACCACAAAAATATTATCAACAAAATGAAAGGACCACAAGACAATCAACCAAGGTGGGGTACAACCAATCATCTCCCTCTCAAATGTACCATTGTTCCATATAACATGAAAGACCATCATCACAGTAAACGGAAAATTCCACACGGATGATGTGATCACGTGGTCCTCTAGACTACTCCTAAGGTCAAGCGTCAGTGGCTCCATCAAGGGGTGTCCAGTCCCTTGAGAAGACCATCTAACTCAACCATCTCGAAGACCTAGGAGAAGAGGACCTCACACATCATCAGATAATTGGTAACTGACCGTGTAAGAACTCAAAAACCCTAAAGCAACCGAGCGTGCAGAAGGGGAGCTAGGAAAAGACAAGGCTAGCAGGCCAAAAAAGCAAGCTCAAAAAACTGTACTGGGACCGGTGTCACAGTAAGCGAGCTGAAACAAAAGTGGCCAAAATGCCAACAAGCAGCACTAAAAAAAAAGACCCTCTAAAAAGGTGAAATAGCAAGCAAACTTCCTAACTAGGAGCTGGAGACCTTGACAAATCGTATCCTTCACAAGGTGATGAAATCCAAGTCAAACAATACGAAGTGAGAGACCAAATTTGAAGGATATCCCTCTACCGAAAGGGATCCTGGGAAAAAGAGCCCTAGAAGAAAAGTTACTAGGCTACCTCGTTCATGACACGTCGGAGAAGGTTTTCAGCACTTCTGTCTTATCACCCCTGTATCACCAATATGGTAGAGTACAAGGAAAACAATGGATCGATATGCCTTAGGCTCTAGGTGGAGTGCAAAATTCCACAAAGTCCATCCGAAATCAATCCTCGCGGCATAACCCCCGAAAAAACGGGAGGCCCCTCCACAAATTAGTCTATGACCGTGTCAATAAATACTAAAGGAATTTAGTACACTAGAGGACAACAACTATGTCTCAGATGAAAATGACAAGGGGGAATTATTTGGATTCCTATCCCCGGTGTCCTACCTAACTACCAAAATATTTTTATCCTCAAGTGAGGTTAAAGTGTGTTGAGTTAGCGAGTTAAATTTTAATGGTTGTATTACTCAGTCGGGTGATGGAAGTGCAACTCGTGGTGTGATGATTGACTCAAACCATGCAAATGCATATGAATCAAATAAGCCTTTTCTTTCAATGAATGCTAACTAAGGTAAGGAGAGAGTTCTTTCAAACTACAACTACTCTTTCAAATTAAATGAATCCAACAATAACATTCTTCTACTTCTAATGAGTACAATGCATGACAATGTTTAAACCTTAACAAGCATAAGCATGACATTGTGATATTGTGCAGAGACACCAAAAGATGAAAACCTCAAGAATTGCAGGCATCCAGTGTAGAGTCTACGTAGGTGTATCAATTGTGTTTTTTAGTCTACATGTGAGTCAATAGGTGTCATCATGATAGAATTTCATGATCAAAATTTAGAAATGACAAAGTTTTTTCCTCCTATTATTTTCAATGTATTTGGTTGTGGTCCTCTCATCCTTCAGATATCCCATGTATGGATAATCCCATCTAATAGACAATTTGAAAAGCAAAGGAAGAAACTACATCTCAAGATTAATGCTAAGGTTTCTTTAGATATTGGCATTTTAGTGACATCACTACAATGGGAATTTTGCATATTATTAGACAATGAAAAAGGAAATCACCAGTTTGTCAAGTGATCAAGGAAATCACCAGTTTGTCAAATCAATTGACCTCCTGTCACCTTTAATTTTCATTTACTGGATTGATGATTCAATGGGTTTCCTATCTAGATTGAATGATTCATGGTCTAGACAATGATTGGCATGCAAAAGCAAGGAAATCTGGGAACATATCATATACAACAATCCATGATCAAATTCCCAAAGATGTCTTCAATGTTCATTTCCAGACAATCTAGTCCTATGTATTATTGTCAGCAAGAAGAAGTTTGGAAGCCATTAATTTCAGGCATGTTTATACACCCATGCAGGTACAGAAAAATGCAACAAGTGTTCTCTCTCTAAATTGCAAAATGAAAGGGTTAAGATGGAAATGTTCAATTGTAGAATGCAGCAAGTGTTCAAGTTCATTCATGGGACCTCAAGGAGAGCTTCAGATATACTCAAGTCATGCAAATGAATTCATAACATAAAACAAAGTGATAATAAATATAAGTAATTGTATATATCCATGTTCATAATTCTTTAGGCACACTTATAACATTCTTCAATCATTCATCACAAAAACACATTGATAGTAGAAACAATAAACCACATATAAATGTTCATGAGATTAATACAAAAATAATAACCACAATAGGGGAATCTATACCACAACTTGTTTTTTTGTGACTATAAATACAATAGAATCCACCCAAAGGTTGAAAAATTAAACACGAAGAAAAGAGGACACAAAGAAGACACAAGAACAAAGAGGAACATGTTCTATAAGAATGGTGAATCCTCCAGCATGGCACCTTATTCTCCAGAAACCATGACCCTATGAGCTCCAAGAAGATCAGAGTCTTCTAGTTGCAATTTTTAAACCCCTTCAAATGTTCATCTTTGTCCCTTTTATCCTCTTATACATGATGAGAGATCTTTGCAAAAAGATGCGTTCCACTCCCATAAGACTCTCAACATCTTAAAATGGTTATGGAGGTACCAAAAATAGACCACTAACTCATGAAAATGAATGAGTGCGTCTATATGCTACCAGTTAATCATGTTTGGAATGATGCAACTTCAAGAAATTATGCTTGCTGATCTAGATTGAACCTCGTGCATGTTTTCCAAATAAAGCTGAAATTTCTATTAAGAAATTTCCCATAAATTTAAAAGATCGAGTTCAAGAGTCATATAAATGGATTTCCTTTGACTGAATGGAGCACCATTTTATTGCAAGACATAGCTCTCACATATATAAAGTCACAAAGAAAAGCAACATTTCCAGTGCCCATAACAATATTTTAAGGTTTCATATCATGATTGATAACCTTATGAGAATAGAGATAATGATGTGCCAACACCAATTTCTTATCAATAGCCTAAAATTGTGGTTTAGGAAGGCATTTGTCATCTTCAAGAATCTCAAAGTGTTCACTGTGTTCAAATTTTGTGACAACACAAAAGTGATGTGGACTTTTGAAGGAAACCTAAGTTGAAGTTGATACATCCTTTACTTTTACATCATGAGCAATACTAATCATTTCCTGTCACCTACCCAAATTTCTGAACATTATTATTTATTTGCAAAAATACTTTTTATGTTAAATTTAATTACAAGTTTTGTAATTATGATCATTTTTTATCATGGATGAATGTAATTACTGAATATTATTATTTAAATAAATTAATTAGGAGACACACACTCAGGAGGATTTTTGACTGAGTGTTCACAGGCCCACTAGGAGGAATAGAAGTTGTTGGAAGGTATGGGACACATGGCAGTAGTTACATCACACCACTAATTGTTGGTTATGGGACAAATTCCCCTTAAATAGGGCATTATCCTCCAGGTGGAGGGAGTGAGCAGGAAGCTCATTTAATGACCCAGTAGCATCTGAAAAGGCCTAGGTAGCCTATAAAGGAAAATTCGAATTGGGCAGGCAACCCTTAATCAACATTTTTTGCAGAATGTTTTCCTCTTGCAAATCAGGTGATTTCAAGAGAGATTCTAATAAGGGAGGTTAGTGGTGATTGAAAACTGAGTTTTTGCTTATTATTGAAGAGAAACAGAGTTGTAGGAGCAAGTCTTTTGGACTGGTACCTATTGAAGATTTAGAATATTACTACTACAACAAGAAGAAGTCCTATTTCCTGAAGCTTCTTCCTCCTGGTGGTTCAGCGAACAGACTCGGGGGTCCTAAGACAGTATTTGACTGTTTTCAAGAGTTTGGTTGGGTGGAACGGTCTTCCTGAGTTGTTTGTTTCCCTACAGGTTTTATTCAGGTTCTACAATTTCTTACTTATTTAATTTCTGTTACGTTTAAACAGTATTTTCTATGTTTCTGTTTTTGAAAGAAAAATTTAATCCTAGAATTGTTCTAAGTCTGAATGTTTAAGTTTAATGTCGAAGATGAATTGATAAACCAATACCTCCATTTTTCCACATGCTATTTGGTAGCATCGTACTCTAGTAGAGATATGCAAATTAAAATAGATTTGAAGATAGGCAAAATTTGCCATTGAATTCGATAGCTAGATAATAATCTTGCATGCATCAGTTTTCTGTTCTTAAGTTAAATAATTGTAGGAGGTCTGTATAATATTTAGTATATATAATATTTCCTCATTTATATAATAATCAGTCAATAAATAATTCTTATGCAATCATCCTGCATTACACATAAATTATGTCCATGGAAGGTAGATCAATTATATACTGTACATTGCTTTAAGACTGCTAATATTAAATAAAATATTCTTTATACTAAGCTAGAAACAATAGTTTTTCACATAGACTTCATATTCATATATCTTACTCACACACAGTTCCTTTTCAATTACTATACCAGTATTTTATGTTTAGAAAATTAAATGATAGATAGAATTATAGTTTACACAGTCTTCACGATTTTCTACACTATACAATCACATTGTTTTCATTTTCTACGATACTGTTGTATCATTTAGAAATTTAATAAATGATAATAATTTACTGAACACAACTATTATCATCATGTATTTACTTCTCTCTTTTAGATCTGCTAACATTGTTGAGATTATTATAAATCTGAGTTTCGTATCAAAAGAAAAACCCTAGCTAGATTCATATTTTTCTCTTTTATTATTTCATAACAAAACTTTACATTCTTTCCAAAACCTGAGATCGAAACCGGTCCAGTAACTTTGATAAATGATCAGATTATCATTTTCAACAAAACACGAATTAGGGTTTGACCCTATTCATTTTCCTTGCAAAATATTATTGAGTTATCAGTTCAACCTTCTACTCTACTTAAATTACCAACATCAACAAATAAGGTTACACATTATCAATCTACAGTATTAGAACAAACCATACAGACTTATGCGAAGGGCTTAGAATATATTTCCCTCTTAAGGTAGAAGTTAAATTATACACAGAACCTTATCATCAACGATAACTTCAAAACCCTAATCTAGCTCAAAGGACATTGTAGTAATCTTTAGCATGAAGACGATTTACAACATCAACTTATACTTTCCAGACGAACAAACCAGATATCTATACAACGTTTTAAACATACAATGTATTACTAAAAGGAGTATTATTCTTACACACAGATCGAGCCCTCGGCTCTCTGTCTTACTGTCACAAACGATTTCGAAAACAAGTCGAATCTCATAAAACCTCAACATCAAAACAGAATAACCTCTAAAACAAAGATGAAGCTCGAGCAACATTTATAATATGTTTTCAAAAAAGAAATGAAGTTACACAGGGTTTATCCCAAAATTTTCAATAGGCAGAAGAGCCTGAATATTCAAAATCGACGAGTTATATCTAAAGTCAACAAATAGCTAAGTTTGCAAAATATAAGTACCCAGGTATCACTGTTAACAAACGTGTTTCGAAGATTTCCCAAACCATCTTCATCGATAGAGCCACGACATAGATGAAGAGCACTACGAGGGTATGGAAGACCCAAAGCTTACCGGTGTAAGAGTGTGTGGTTTTTCCTTTTGCCATACTCTTGCCAGACATTCTTTTTACACCCTGCAACTGACATTAAGCCGGAGTTAGATATCTGATATTTCATAAACCGAAATTTGAAATGCAAATACCTTTGCTAAACGAAAAGCTTACCTTCATAGCTTTGACAAGAACATTGTCATGAACGACACCAAGGAGCCATTATCCTCGCCTAAACTATGTGTTTTCTCTCATTTCACTCTTGCTTGTCTCAGAGATATTAAAGCGTAAAACTATAACCTTTCGAACCAGAGAATCTAACCCTTCAAAACCACTTCATCATCACAGTAAGAAAACCTGCAACGTCAACTTCTTTAGAGGGTCTCGGGTTCGAAACCCTTGCAAACTTCCTACCAAGACTTCAGCAGCCTGTCGACCACCCCAGCCGAAATAATAGCTCAACGAACCGCTTTTCCAAGTTCTTAACTCATTCCACGGTAGATGTTAGGGTTTCCATCCGACGGTTTAGATTCATCACCATCTACGGTCTCCACATTTCCAGCAAACTGAGATTTGGTACAAACGACGCCCACAATAAATGCCAAACCTACCTTACAAGTTGACAACGCCACCATGGCACACAATGGAGCATGCACAACCTACGCATGGTGCAATATTCTTACACCGTGACAAGTTTGGAGGCGTTCACATCTACATGGATCGATGGACATCCAACTCGGCAAGGATATGGCCTCAAGCTTTTAATGCAAGATCAATGCATGATCTCTACCACAGCTCAAGACCGGCGTCATTTATTAAACCAACAACCTGTCAAGTTTCTAATTAAACGCCTGTCAGCATCCTCAACGTGACTTTAAACCCTGCTTTGTTCATGTTACTATACCATTTAAATTTTCCATAGTATTAGTAACTATATGCAAAGGTTTCATTATGTCGCTTGCCCTATATAATAATCGTTTCGACATATTACAATGTGATAACAATTGCAAACTAATTATATAGTTTAGTGATAAATCTAATGTTTGCATCTCGTTACAATGAGTTTCGATATGAATTTATAATGTTGATAATAAACCAAAAATCAACATAGTCACACGACTATGTACATAGGACTTGAATGTATCATGATATGGGATAATAGTTAAATAGTTCAAATCTTATTTTGCAACATAGTTAATCTATGTGTTGTATTTGATTATTATCCAATTGCTACAAATGTCTAATCTTTGGGAAAGACTAATTTTGCTTATATAAGACTCAAATAATTATAGTGATGAATATGAATGGTGAACCATACGACTTATATAGCCAATCAATAGTGTTGTATAAAACTCACATATATATTTATGTTCTCACATATAGTTGGTAATTTGGTAAAAATAAGTTCTCCAAGTTTCCTACCCACTTTATTCATGCGATACAATGGTACTGTACCATCTTGGTACTACCAATTAACTGGCGAACGACAAGACAGCTAATACAATGATGACGACAGAACCAGCTAGCACAATGATGACAACAAAACCAGCCAGTATAATGACGACTACAGTGACATTGTTTACGTAAGTTGATACAAGACGAACCTTGGAAAGTTGAAGAGTAAGCACATAAATAATACCTATATGCTTTTACACTTGCAACAGTCTCTAATTATTCTTGAACTCACGCGAACTAGAATTTATTATAATCATGAAACTTCTCACCTGTTGTCTGCACATAGAACAGGTCCAATGTTTTAGCATTACAGCTAAGTAAGCTTCGGTGTCCCTCATAGGACTCCCTTGGACAACAAAGAAGCAAACTGTCAGTATCGTCTGAAAGAAAAAGTACCATATCATATCTCTAACCTGGCATTTCATTATTACATCATTCGTACATTTCACTGTTTTAAAAAGTGTCACATCAAAAGTCTAATCTAACCATGCATTTGACTATCTTAATGATAGATGTTACGAATGTAATTAAGTTGTCACTGTCGCATTAGTTAATCAGAAATATATTTATGTTTAGTACAAACAGTTGATTAGTTAACATTGTTCTTTTAGCAATTATATTTTTCCGCAATTATAAATTATCATAAATTAAGCTATTATTACCTTAACAAAAAATTTTAAATTTTTACGAAAATATGGGATGTTACATGTGGTATGAGAGCACAGATTCAAACTCTAGGCCTGAATGAGGTCCAAAACATGCAGTAGAAATTTTTATACACAGCAGAAATTTATACTAACTTGAAATTTTATTATTATGTTATCTTCAGAAATTATTTTTAGTTACAGGTATGGAGAACTCAATTGAACATTTAAGTGACATATTTCAGCCAAACAATCATAGTTTGGGACAGCACTATGTGGAGGAAGGTCACGGGGAAATAAATAACAGTTCGACGGAACTGTTACGTGCCTTTCAAGATTTAAAAGTAGAATTCAGATCTGTGAAACTAGATAATGAAAGGCTCCTGCAAGCATAAGAACAACTTAATCAAGTGTTGTTTGAACACAGCTAAACAGAGGAACAAGAGAAAAACAATGAGGACATGCCTCACACTAATAAAAATCAAAACATCAAATTCAGTGAATTAAAAGATAGCTCAACCTCATCCGGAGATGCTATTGCAAAACACAAAAAGAAACGTAATTATACCAGTGACAACAGTGGAGAAGATTCCAAACCAAGAAAGAAAAATCATAAGGAATATGAGCATATTTCTGGAGAATTCAAGAAGATAAGACCTCCAACTTTCAATGGAGAAACTGAAAAAGGTGAGACAGCTGAAGCTTGGTTGTCAGGGATGAAGAAATACTTCCACATCTACAACTATTCAGAGTTCTTAAAAGAAAAAATCACCATATATAACTCAACCGAAAAAGAAGATATCTGGTGGTAGGATGTCAAAAGGGTAAAGGGCATTAAGGATAAAGATGTAAGTTGGAGTGCTTTTAAACGATATTTCAAAAAGAAGTATCTATCTGAACAGTACTACGAAGAAAAATTTAAAGATTTTTACGATTTGAAGTTGGGAGGTATGAACATGAAGGAACTGAACAGTAAGTTTCTTAACTTACTGAGATATGTACCCTACTTCATAGAAGAAAAACCAAAAATTCAAAGGTACTTAAGTTGTTTACCTTTCAACATTAAAGACAGAATTGAGTATGACAACCCTAAAACATTAGAGGAGGCTATGAGGAAGGCAGTCTTCTGTTATGATACAAATCGGAAGAGAGAGGGTATGTCTAATTGGAAAAATCATAAGCCCAACAATTTTGAACAGAAGAAGAAAAATTTCAGATTTAGTGGGAATTCCGGATTCCAAAGGAAGAATTTTCAGAATCGAAATTCCCAAGGAAATAATTTCAAAAATAATTCACAACAAAATTCTACAGCACCGAAAAATGCATCTAATACTGCCAAGACCAGTGAGCCAAAGACACATATTACATGTTTTGAATGTCAAGGTCCTCATTATGCATCAGAATGTCCCTTACGAAAGCGTAAGACAAACAACATCAACTCTATTCAGACTGAACCTACTGTTGGAGACGTAGCAAGGGAGATGCCAAGAATTAACGCAACACTTGACAACAGGCAAGAAAATCATCAAATCTCCATGGTAGAGATTGAAGGTATGATACATGACCATCCTGTTACTCTTTTAATTGACCCAGGTGCTAGTTTAAGTTATATATCACCCCATGTTGTGGAAAGTCTTAAACTGAAAACTGAAAAGTTTAGTAAATCATGGCTAGTTAGACTAACAACTGGAACAAAGAGGAAAGTTTCAGATTTTATAGAGAACTGTGTTTTATCCATGCATCATTTGCAAACACAAATCAAGCTGAATATTTTACCTTTAGGTTCATATGATATTATAGTTGGGATGGACTGGTTGGAAGCCCATCATGTCATCCTAGACTGTTATGGAAAAAATTTTACATGCTTAAATGATGAAGGGAAAACTGTAGAAATAAAAGGCATTCCAAGGAAGGTAACCCTTAGACAAATTTCAGCCATGCAAGTTAAGAAAGCAGTTAGGAAGGGATGCCAAATGTTTGCAGTAAATGCGATAAATGATGAGGTTATGGGTAAAGAGGACAAACTGAAATTAGAAGACATACCTGTCCTAAAGGATTTTAAAGATGTATTTCCTGAGGAGATTCTAGGATTACCACCCAAAAGAGATTTAGATTTTACCATAGAGTTAATACCCGGAGCAGTACCAAATTCAAAAGCTCCGTACCGAATGAATATACTGGAGTTAAACGAATTAAAATATCAGTTGAAGGAACTTATTGACAAGAAGTATATTAGACCAAGTGTGTCTCCTTGGGGAGCACCTATCATCTTCGTTAAGAAGAAAGATGGAACATTAAGACTGTGCATAGATTATCGCCAGCTTAATAAGATGACGATCAAGAATAGATACCCGTTGCCCTGCATAGATGATCTATTTGATCAGCTGCAAGAAGCAACAGTATTTTCGAAGATCGATCTAAGATCAGGGTATCACCAAGTAAGGGTTAAAGATGAAGATATTTTCAAAACAGCTTTCCGAACTCGGTATGGGCATTACGAGTTCGTAGTCATGCCGTTTGGCTTAACTAATGCTCCTACTATATTTATGTGTTTGATGAATAATATTTTGCATAAGTACGTAGACAAGTTTGATGTTGTGTTTATAGACAATATTTTAGTGTACTCAAAAAGCAAAGAAGAGCATGATGAACATTTACGGATTATCTTACAAGTATTAAGAGATCATCAATTGTATGCCAAATTTTGTAAATGTGACTTTCACAAAGACAAAATTCAGTATCTAGGACACATAATTTCAGCAGAAGGAATATCGATTGACCCCGACAAAATAAGGGCCATTAATGACTGGTCGGTTCCAAAAGATGTGTCGGATGTGAGATCATTTATGGGCATTATAGGGTATTACAGAAAGTTTATAGAGAATTTCTCAAAAATTGCCAAACCCATAACTTCCTTGCAGAAGAAAGGGAAGAAATTTGTTTGGGATCAGAAATGTGCTGAGAGTTTTAAGAAATTAAAGGAACTATTGACGACAACACCTATCTTGAAGATAGCTGACCCCAACAAGGACTTTGTATTTTGTACAGACGCATGAAATAATGGACTCGGTGGAGTCTTGACACAGGAAGGGCATGCGATAGCATATGAATCTAGAAAGTTGAAAGTACATGAAAAGAATTACTCTACATATTATTTAGAGTTATTAGTAGTTATTCATGCCTTAAAAATGTGGCGTCATCACCTTATTGGCAGAAAGTTTACACTATTAACATATAACATGGGTCTGGAATATTTATTGGATCAGACAACCCTGAACGCTAGACAAGCTAGATGGTTGACATTCTTAAGTGAGTATGATTTCAAAATTCAGCATATCAAAGGAAAGGAGAACAAAGTTGCAAATGCCTTGAGTCGCAAGGAAAAACTAAATTTCATTTCAACAATCAGTAATTATTCAACTAATTTGGAAGATCAGATTATGGAAAAAGGTGAAACAGATGAAGAATACAGAAAAATGAAAGAAAGGACAACCAATAACAGTTCTGAAAATTGTATGGCAGATTACAGAATTAAGGAAAATGGTCTATTACTGTATAAAAACAGATTGTATGTACCAAATATACCAGAAATAAAATTTCTGATATTAAATGAGATGCATAAAAGTCACTATTCTGTTCATCCAGGATATCAAAAGACCATCACTATGCTGAGAAAATAATACTATTGGCCTAGAATGAAAGATGAAGTAGCAGAATACATTGCAAAATGCTTGGACTATCAAAAAGTGAAGGTTGAACATCAACATCCTGCTAGATTGTTGCAACCATTACCAATACCAAGCTGGAAGAGGAAGTGATCAGCATAGATTTCATTACTGGATTACCTAAAAATCAGAAACAACATGATTCTATCATGGTGGTGGTGGACAAACTTAGCAAGGCAGCGCATTTCATACCAGTGAAGACCACACATAAAGCACCAAACATTGCAGAGATTTTTATGAAACAGATCTTTAGACTGCACGGAATACCAAAGGTAATAATTTCAGATCGTGACTTGAATTTTACAGGAAAATTCTGGAGATCATTGTTTAAGGGATTAAATACAACTCTAAATTTCAGTACAGCATTTCACCCACAGACGGATGGACAGACAGAAAGGGTAAATCAAGTATTAGAAGATTTATTAAGAATGTATGTTAAGGATCAGCCTGGTAAGTGGGAAGATTATCTGCACTTAGCAGAATTTGCTTATAATAATCATTATCATGCTTCAGCCAGGCTTAGTCCTTTTGAAATTCTTTATGGTAGGAAATGTAATACACCTATTTCGTGGAATGATCCAGTCAATAGAGTTGTTTTGGGACCTGAATTATTGCAAGAATTAGAACTAATTGTGAAACAGGTGCAAGGACATTTAAAAGCTGCCCAAGATAGGCAGAAAAGCCAAGCAGATTCAAAAAGAACTCATAAAGAGTTCCAGGTGGGTGAACATGTGTTCCTCAAGGTAAGACCGAAAAAGAGTTCACTGAAACTGGGGAGTTGTGCCAAGTTGGCACCCAAGTATTGTGGTCCTTTTGAAATATTATCTAAGGTTGGAGCAGTGGCATACCAACTGGCCTTACCACCTAACCTGAAAATACATAATGTTTTTCATATATCGTTTTTAAAGAAATATGTGCATGATACTACTCATGTTGTAAACTGGAATGATGTACAAGTGGGACAAGACGGAGATTTTTCGGTGGAACCGGATTGTATCCTCGGAAGGAGGGAAACTATTCTCTGGAATCGCAGCATTGGGCAAGTGAAGGTGCAATGGAAGCACCTTAGCCCAGAAGAGGTAACCTGGGAGTTGGAGAGTAGTATGCGGGCAGCATACCCAACTCTATTTCAGGAACAGTCAAGGAGTGATTATCCAACATCGAGGACGATGTTGAGACTTAAGGGGGGGTGTATGTCACCTACCCAAATTTCTGAACATTATTATTTATTTGCAAAAATACTTTATGTTAAATTTAATTACAAATTTTGTAATTATGATCAGTTTTGATCATGGATGAATGTAATTACTTAATATTATTATTTAAATAAATTAATTAGGAGACAAACACTCAAGAGGACTGTTGAATGAGTGTTCACTAACCCACTAGGAGGAATGGAAGTTGTTGGAAGGTATGGGACACATGGCAGCAGTTACATCACACCACTAACTGTTGGTTATGGGACAACTTCCCCTTAAATATGGCATTATCCCCCAGGTGGAGGGAGTGAGCAGGAAGCTCATTTAATGATCCAGTAACATCTGAAAAGGCCTAGGCAGCCTATAAAGGCAAATTCGAATTGGGCAGGAAGCCCTTAATCAACATTTTCTGCAGAATGTTTTCCTCTTGCAAATCAGGTGATTTCAAGAGAGATTCGAATAAGGGAGGTTAGTGGTGATTGAAAACTAATTTTTTGCTTATTATTGAAGAGAAACAGAGTTGTAGGAGCAAGTTTTTTGGACTGCTACCTATTGAAGATTTAGAAGATTACTACTACAACAAGAAGAAGTCCTATTTCCTGAAGCTTCTTCCTCCTGGTGGTTCAGCGAACAGGATCAAGGGTCCTAAGACAGTATTTGATTGTTTTCAGGAGTTTGGTTGGGTGGAACGGTCTTCCTGAGTTGTTTGTTTCCCTACAGGTTTTATTCAGGTTCTACAATTTCTTACTTATTTAATTTCTGTTACGTTTAAACAGTATTTTCTATGTTTCTGTTTTTGAAAGAAAAATTTAATCCTAGAATTGTTCTAAGTCTGAATGTTTAAGTTTAATGTCGAAGATGAATTGATAAACCAATACCTCCATTTTTCCACATGCTATTTGGTAGCATCGTACTCTAGTAGAGATATGCAAATTAAAATAGATTTGAAGATAGGCAAAATTTGCCATTGAATTCGATAGCTAGATAATAATCTTGCATGCATCAGTTTTCTGTTCTTAAGTTAAATAATTGTAGGAGGTCTGTATAATATTTAGTATATATAATATTTCCTCATTTATATAATAATCAGTCAATAAATAATTCTTATGCAATCATCCTGCATTACACATAAATAATGTCCATGGAAGGTACATAAATTACATATTGTACATTGTTTTAAGACTGCTAATATTAAATAAAATATTCTTTATACTAAGCTAGAAACAATAGTTTTTCACATAGACTTCATATTCATATATCTTACTCACACACGGTTCCTTTTCAATTACTATACCAGTATTATATGTATAGAAAATTAAATGATAGATAGAATTATAGTTTACACAGTCTTCACGATTTTCTGCACTATACAATCACATTGCTTTCATTTTCTATGATACTATTGTATCATTTAGAAATTTAATAAATGATAATAATTTACTGAACACAACTATTATCATCATGTATTTACTTCTCTCTTTTAGATCTGCTAACATTGTTGAGATTATTATAAATCTGAGTTTCGTATCAAAAGAAAAACCCTAGCTAGATTCATATTTTTCTCTTTTATTATTTCATAACAAAACTTTACATTCTTTCCAAAACCTGAGATCGAAACCGATCCAGTAACTTTAATAAATGATCAGATTATCATTTTCAACAAAACACGAATTAGGGTTTGACCCTATTCGTTTTCCTTGCAAAATATTATTGAGTTATCAGTTCAACCTTCTACTCTATTTAAATTGCCAACATCAACAAATAAGGTTACACATTATCAATCTACACTATTAGAACAAACCATACAGACTTATGCGAAGGGCTTAGCATATATTTCCCTCTTAAGGTAGAAGTTAAATTATACACAGAACCTTATCATCAACGATAACTTCAAAACCCTAATCTAGCTCAAAGGACATTGTAGTAACCTTTAGCATGAAGACAATTTACGACATCAACTTACAGTTTCCAGGAGAACAAACCATATATCTATACAACGTTTTAAACGTACAATGTATTACTAAAAGGAGTATTATTCTTACACATAGATCGAGCCATCGGCTCTCTGTCTTACTATCACAAACGATTTTGAAAACAAGTCGAATCTCATAAAACCTCAACATCACAACATAATAACCTGTAAAACAAAGACGAAGCTCGAGCAACATTTATAATATGTTTTAAAAAAAGAAATGAAGTTACACAGGGTTTATCCCAAAATTTTCAATAGGCAGAAGAGCCCGAATATTCAAAATTGACGAGTTATATCTCCAGTCTACAAATAGCTAAGTTTGCAAAATATAAGTACCCAGATATCACTGTTAACAAACGTGTTTCGAAGATTTCCCAAACCATCTTCATCGACAGAGCCACGGCACAGACGAAGAGCACTACGAGGGTATGGAAGACCCGAAGCTTACCGGTGTAAGAGTGCATGGTTTTTTGTTTTTCCATACTCCAGCCAGACGTTCTTTTTACACCCTACAACTGACATTAAGCCAGAGTTAGATATCTGATATTTCATAAACCGAAATTTGAAATGAAAATACCTTTGCTAAACGAAAATATTACCTTCATAGCTTTGACGAGAACATTGTCACGAACGACACCAAGGAGCCATTATCCTCGCCTAAACTCTATGTTTTCTCTCATTTCACTCTTGCTTGTCTCAGAGATATTAAAGCGTAAAACTATAACCTTTCAAACCAGAGAAGCTAACCCTTCAAAACCACTTCATCGTCATAGTAAGAAAACCTGCAACGTCAGTTTCTTTAGAGGGTCTCGAGTTCGAAACCCTTGCAAACTTCCTACCAAGACTTCGGCAGCCTGTCGGCCACCCCAGCCGAAATAATAGCTCAACGAACCGCTTTTCCAAGTTCTTAACTCATTCCACGATAGATGTTAGGGTTTCCATCCGACTGTTTAGATTCATCACCATCTACGGTCTCCACATTGCCAGCAAACTGAGCTTTGGTACAAACGACGTCCACAATAAATTCCAAACCTACCTTACAGGTTGACAACGCCACCATGGCACACAGTGGAGCATGCACAACCTACGCATGGTGCAATATTCTTACACCTTGACAAGTTTGGAGGCATTCATGTCTACATGGATCGATGGACATCCGACTCGGCAAGGATATGGCCTCAAGCTTTTAATGCAAGATCAATGCATGATCTCTACCACAACTCGAGACCGGCGTCATTTATTAAACTAGCAACCTGTCAAGTTTCTAATTAAATGCCTGTCAGCATCCTTGACGTGACTTTAAACCCTGCTTTGCTCATGTTACTATAACATTTAAATTTTCCATAGTATTAGTAACTATATGCAAAGGTTTCATTATGTCGCTTGCCCTATATAATAATCGTTTCAACATATTACAATGTGATGACAATTGCAAACTAATTATATAGTTTAGTGATAAATCTAATGTTTGCATCTTGTTACAATGAGTTTCAATATGAATTTATAATGTTGATAATAAACCAAAAATCAACATAGTCACACCACTATGTACATAGGACTTGAATATATCATGATATGGGATAGTAGTTAAATAGTTCAAATCTTATTTTGCAACATAGTTAATCTATGTGTTGTATTTGATTATTATCCAATTGCTACAAATGTCTAATCTTTGGGAAAGACTAATTTTGCTTATATAAGACTCAAATAATTATACTGATGAATATGAATGGTGAACCATAAGACTTATATAGCCAATCAATAGTGTTGTATAAAACTCACATATATATTTATGTTATCACATATAGTTGGTAATTTGGGAAAAATAAGTTCTCCAAGTTTCCTACCCACTTTATTCATGCGATAAAATGGTACTGTACCATCTTGGTACTACCAATTAACTGGCGAATGACAAGACAGCTAATACAATGACGACGACAGAACCAGCTAGCACAATGATGACAACAGAACCAGCCAGTATAATGACGACTACAATGACATTGTTTACGTAAGTTGATACAAGACGAACCTTGGAAAGTTGAAGAGTAAGCACGTAAATTGTACCTATATGCTTTTACATTTGCAATAATCTCTAATTATTCTTGAACTCACGCGAACTGGAATTTATTATAATCATGAAACTTCTCACCTGTTGTCTGCAGATAGAACAGGTCCAATGTTTTAGCATTACAGCTAAGTAAGCTTCGGGGTCCCTCATAGGACTCCCTTGGACAGCAAAGAAGCAAATTGTCAGTATCGTCTCAAAGAAAAAGTACCATATCATATCTCTAACCTGGCATTTCATTATTACATCATTCGTACATTTCACTGTTTTAAAAAGTGTTGCATCAAAAGTCTAATCTAACCATGCATTTGACTATCTTAATGATAGATGTTACAAATGTAATTAAGTTGTCACTATCGCATTAGTTAATCAAAAATATATTTATGTTTAGTACAAACAGCTGATTAGTTAACATTGTTCTTTCAACAATTATATTTTTCCGCAATTATAAATTATCATAAATTAAGCTATTATTACCTTTAACAAAAAATTTTAAATTTTTATGAAAATATGGGATGTTACATTTCCCCTTTAGCTTGCATTGAGTACCTTGACATCAATGCCCCCAAGCTCTTGCCTTTGGGAATTGAAACTTCCCTCCTACAACCATACAAATGATAATGATTTGATGTTGTTATTTCTTTCTTAGTACCCAAGTTTGTCATTCCTAGTTCCTCTAAAGTTTATTGCAGACAAACTACTATCAACTAAGCTCAAAGTTTGATTTTCTACATTCCCAGTTGCCACTAATGCTTCTAAAGTTTTTGGAATCACAACAGGGTCCGTTGTGTGATATTCTTGTTTTTTCATAAATTTTACATCATCTTTGATCAAAGAGTAGTTTCCTTCAGCATTGGTCTTCTGGACATCTTTAAATCCATCTTGCTTATGTGCCAACTAATCAAAATCAAATCCCGAATTTCATTTGCACAAAGATTCCTTTGGCATTATAAGTTTCATCCCTTGCAACCACCTTTAGAGGCTTGGGTTCCACAATTACCATCATTACCAGTCATTCTATTTTTCATGTCTCCTAGAAACTGAACTATGCCATTTGTGCCTCTTTTAAAATATAAAAACAATTCAGAACAATACCAGAAAAACTATGCCATTTGTGTTTCCTTCATGCTTGAAAGTTGCTTACGAACCTTAGCTATGAAACTTACAACACCACCATGATCAAATTCGAAGACACCTTCAATAGTCTAGAATTTATTGGCTTGGAAGAATGATGTGATTGTTTCTTCACCAATCACATCTATTTTACCAAAGAACCGATATTAACTAAGTAATTTAAGGCAATTCTCCACAATCATTGAGGCAAAGCATTTCAAAAGTGCCCACCATATAGACAATGACTAGGATATGCAAGAGATCAAAGACAAGTTATTGTTCAAGTGCCAAGTCATATGCTCAACATATGTGCACAAAGAGTCAAGATGTTCATTGATAAACTTCACCTTGATTGGGAGAAATTTGTAATTTTAAAATATTTTATTTGAATATTACTCTCACAATAAGGATGAAAATTCAACCTGGGGACAAAGACAAAACTTGTCAAATTGTGAAGAGTTAAATATAGTGCAAGAGTTGGGAAGTTGGAAGGCCGAGAGACTTAAGGTAAACTAATAAATAAAACCCTTTCATTCAAACAAATATTTTTATTTTAAACTAAATAAATTGCACAATGATCTCATAAGTTTAAGCCCAAGAATATTTGACACAATCCAAAATTTATTCACCAAATTCAAATCGTTATGTGGTGTATACAAGAAGGAAGAGCAATCTATCCTCTATATTGTATCCAAACTAGGTCTTCACTCAATTTTTGTTTCTATCTTCAATGTAACAAAATCCACATTCAGAGATTATTGGAAGAATCCTTCATTGGATGATTTTTTACCAATCTCACCCATGCAAGAGATAAACCTATTATGGGTTCCCTAAGGACAAAACAACTGCATGAACTTGTTGCAAATTAGGGAAATAAGAACAACAACAAAGAAGAAGTTGTTGACATTGAATAAAAGGTTGTTGTAGATTCGATAGCTGGATCACTTTAGGCACAAAGTCTCCATGCTACAAGTGATCTAGTTAGAGATACAACAAATATGCAATAGAAGAATTCACAGTTTCAAAGTGATTCTTAAGAACTCATTGCTACAGATCCCTTGATGGCCCTCCATAGTTATGTGGTTAATGTCTGAGATCCATAGTCTTTTATAGAATCTATGGGAAATCCATATTGGGATTCTTCCATGAGTGAGGATAATGTGCCTTTGTTGAAGAACCAAAATTGGGATATGGGTCCCCTACCGCCCAGTAGGAAAATTTCTTGGTGTAAGTGGAAAATATAAGAGCCTTTGCAGATCAATACCCTCTTTCCTATAGTTGCATTCTCCCTTGTTCATTAGTTAAGCGCTTTCCATAGTATGACTTAGGGTTTAGGGTTTATCCCATAGACTTCCCATGTCATTTTCTAGTACTAATTACAATGTGACTCGATCCGAGGAGTGTTGCCAGAGGTCTTGAGTTTCAGCATGGAATGGTTATGATTGGCATGGCTCACCGTTGCCAAGCTAAAACTCAAGACCGCTGGAAACACTCCTCGGATGGCGGGCGTGGGTACACAAAGTTAAATCGTGATAGCAAGAGAAGGTCTCATATGACTTGGAGCAAATTCCTGTATCCCGAACCATGCACCCGGATCAAATAGATTCAGTTTGTGTGCATCAATTACAAGAACCCTTAACCCTTCATTGTAGAATTCCCCGCCAACAAGAGTAAACTGCCAATGCCCTAAAACCATGAATTCTCTGAGTGTACTAAGACAGAGAATCATTTGGAGAAATTATGCACCAAAATTTGACAAGGAATTATGCCCTAAAATTTGTTGAGGAATTATACCCAAAATATACTGAAAACGAGCCGTTTTGAATAATTATTTTTACCCATCAGATGAAAACTAAAGATAGTAACATTGAAAACTCACCATGTTCTCGAGGATGCTTTTGGGCCTCTCCAGCAATGCAGCAGGGACAAATTGGGTCAGGGATCTACTCCACAATGGAAACATCTGCAACACTCTTCTGGAAGGGGAAACGAGTTGGTGTTCTCACCACAATGGAAACACTGTAAACAATTATCCTCCATGATGGAAATGACCGAAACACTGTTCAAATAGAGGAAATA
Source organism: Larix kaempferi (assembly GCA_027924585.1). Classification (NCBI taxonomy): domain Eukaryota; kingdom Viridiplantae; phylum Streptophyta; class Pinopsida; order Pinales; family Pinaceae; genus Larix; species Larix kaempferi. The sequence continues at coordinate 5,173,485 of BSBM01000727.1, forward strand.
GGCCCTGGCTCACATCAAGATGGAAACACCGTAAACAATTATCCTCCACGATGGCAATGGCCGCAACATTATTCGGACATGGAAACAGGTCGTGGTTAAAATATTTGACTTGCCTTGACTCTCCAGACTTTTTCATGTTTGGGAAGCTTTTTTTATCGTGAATGTTGTATCCGAACTCCCGTGCACAATTTCAACTGCCACTGCTCTATTTTTGATGCAAGACTGTAAGTGTGGGGGATAGGTGAGGTCACAACAACATGGAAACACCGTAAATAATTATCCTCCACAATGGGGATGACCGAAACTGTTTGTTTGTGGCAATGGATATGGATCCGGGTTCTCAGCATAATGGGTATGGGTTTGCAATTTGTTTTTAGTTTTTATTGGTTTAGCTTTATTTTTTTATTTTAATTTTAACCCTCAAAACTAATCCTTAACCCCTAACTTCTAAACACTAAACAATTAACACTCTTATATAGCCTTATAATTATAGAACGTATCCATTTTAACAATTAAAACTTATCAACCCTATCAATCTTAACCATTATAACCTCGACTAGCACCTTCTCTCTATAAACCCCTCTTAACACATAATGTTATAACCTCTATAAAGGTTATGTGATCACCATTAACCTAATACCTTATAATATTTTACCATTACGTATCACCTATATGACATATTATTCCACTCTTGTAGTGAATAAAACTCCAAAAATTAACCCTTCAAACCCCCTAATTGCTAACTCTTTGACATTAAACCTATAGTATCGACGTGTGTTAGACGCTTCGAGTACATTGACCAAGCATTGATACTAAGATATAAATTTGAATTGAAGTTGGTTAAGAGATGCTAGAGGCCATTTTTTTGTTAGTATTTGTAATAATGAGATGGAATAAACCTTAAATAATGGTTAACAACATCTCAATCTTGAATTAGTGAACAATACAGGGGATTCAACACTTTCCAAAATGATTAGAAACACTTTCTAAAACTGCATAAATAGGCCACTATAGTTGTATTGTAAAAGGAATTTAGAGAGACATTGTATCAAATGTATTACAACAAGACCACGATAAGATATTCTAGTTATTTACAATTAATTCTATGTTGTTAGGATATTTAGACACTTAGGAGTTAGTTAAGATCAACTTGTGTAATATATCCGTTAGGAAAAGTGTGTTTCTTAGTATGCATTAGTATGCATTTGTAAATATTTAATCCGACGGTCATGATATGTTCTAAACATAGAGTGATCTGACGGTTCAACTTCTCTTAGATCATACCTAACCTTGATCCGTGGCTTAACACCCGATTGGTCCATGATCTCTATTTAAAGAGCATGGAGGGTCATTGTCTAGTTGATCGATTATGAGAAGCTTATTTTTAACTTTCTTTCTTTGCATAATAAATTGCTCCGTAAAAGCTATTTGGCCAGGGCCGTGGAGTGTTTCCCTCTCGAGGGTTTAAACCACATCAAAACATCGGTGTATCGATCTATGATATGTTTGTGTGAAATGGTTTCTCTAGATGTTTGGTATTTTGGGAGTACCCTGTGTACCCAAACATGGTATCAGAGCTTTTATGAAGAGCCACTTCCGGTTATGATCTAGATCTTGAACTGTTGTTGCTGAAACTTGAAAGGGTTTCTGGTTCTAGTTTTTCTATGCATTTATGGGCTATGGGAGGTGTTCCATTGCGTTCGGAGCGCCGTTTTCATTGGGAAATAGTTTTCATTTGATCGAAAACGGTTCCTGGTTGCTTCAGAAACGCATATTTCATCAGATCTGAAGGTATAATGTTACAGTGATGTTTTTTTTATTTCTATTTTTTAAAACAAAAAAATATCTCATATTTTATCAGTTTTTATTATTAGATTTTTTAGTTTTGGATTGTTGTTTTCCCTGTCTACATATGCTCTTTGTCGTGCACCTTGTGCGATCTCGGCAAATCAAAAACAAAAAGGGAAATGGTTTTTCTCGGCTGCGTATGCTCTTTGTCGTGCACCTTGTGCGATCTTGGCAAATCAGAAACAGAGAGAAAACGTAGACTTTCCGGGAAAGCTAACGAGATATAACCCCACAAGCGTGGAAAAGTTTTTTTGTTTTGGTTTATGGTGTGATTTGCAGGAAAAAAGGAAAGCACGGAAACCAAGCAAGAAGAGTAAAAAAAAAAGCCCCCTTCCTCCTTCCCATATTTTACATACATTTTAATCTAGCTCACTTGGTTCAAAGTTGCTTTATTCCTTAATAGGTCTTGAGTTCAAGTCTTAGGAAGTTACTTTTAAAAGAAAAAGTGCATGAAATTTCTATTTTCAAGTTACTTTATTGTAAAAGTGCATCTCACTTAAATAATAAAAAATAAAAATAAAAAGTGAGTCACTTAAGTTCCTTTTTATTGCTACACTATTTAAAGTAACATCAATGTAAAAGTGAAATCATGTATTTTACAAAAGTGATTCACTTAAAGGAACTTTCTTGTAAAATGATTGTCAAAGGTTCATCTTGGGAAGAGGGGGGTCATTTTTTTTCGCTGGTCATTCTCTATCTGCCATGTCACTATTGTGGATATCTTCAACATTTTATTTGATCAAACATAACTTTATCATACAGAGTCAATTTTCAGTGTCGTTTTTTTTAAAACTGCCTATTGTTTCAAGCTCTTCGCATCCATACTATTGGTTTCTTCTTTTATAGCCATTAATTTACAAATATGGCCTCCCCTTGTGATATTCTACTTACCAGTTCCAACTATTTCTCATGGAAATCTTGTATGGAGGATGTTCTACGAAGTAGAGGACTTTTCAGAATTACCTCAAGGAAATAAAAAGAACCCACTAATGATGATAAGAAAGTAAAATGGGAAAATAGATGTGATGAAGCTCATGGATTGATTGGGATGTCAATCTCTACTGATTTGCGATTCCACATATCTGGAATTGATGAATCTGATGCTGCTTGGGACAAGTTGGAATCTGTGTTCAGTAAACACAATGAAATTCGAGGTCACCAACTTGAAAATGAGTTGATTTTTTTAAATCCAAATGATTTTTCATGCATACAAGATTATTTATCTAAGTACAAAACTCTTAAACTCTTATGTGAAGAATGCAAGATTAAGAAGGAAGACAAGCAATGCATTTATCATATTCTTTCCAAACTTGGACCTGCATATTTTGTTTTTGTATCTACATTTTACTCCATGAAAGAATCATTGAATGAAGCTAGCTATCAAGAGCCTAGTCTTGAATCCTTTTGTGATTCCTTTATTAGAGAGCAAGATAAGCTCATCCATCTTAGAATAATTAACAATACAGGTACATCTGGGAAAGCCTTATTGTCCCAATAGAAAGAAAAGTCCAAGCCTCCCAAGAAACAAAATTTTCGCAATAATAAGTCAAACAAGGGTCCCAAACCCTCTCAGTCAGCTCCTTCTTTAAAAAATGACAAAGGATCCAAGCCAAAAGGCAAGAAGACTGAGAGTCATTGCAACTATTGCGGGAAAGATAATCATGATGAATCTAAGTGTTTCAAGAAGATGGCAACCTTGGAAGCAGCAATGAAGAAGCACCACATCATCCTAGATTCACCTTCAGAATCTACCTCTCATGGACATGCACTTTGCGCTTTTGGTTATTCTTATAATGCATCTTCTTCTTCTACTTCAAATGAATAGATCATTGATTTTGGAGCATCTTATCATATGGATAAGGATCAAGCCATCTTTTCTACTATGCATGAATGTAACACCAAACAAATATTTGTTGGTGATGATAGATCTCTAAGTGTTGTAGGAGCTGGAACAGTTCCAATAGATAATGGTCATTTCAGTGATGTACTATGTGTTCCAAGAATTTCCTACAATTTGTTATCAGTCTATCAAATCACTCATTCCGGTGAAGGTAAAACTGTGACGTTTACACCTCACCAAGTTGTAATCAAGGATTTTAAAGATCCTCAACAAGTCCTAACTACCGGAATTGTTAAGGATATTACCAAGTTGTACAAATTTAACAACTTTGGGTCATCACCTTTTCCTTCAGTTTTTGTTGCTCATAGTGATAATTTGAGCAAACTTTAGCATGAGCAATTTGGTCACTTAAATGATTGCTCATTGCAACAACTATGTAAAGACAATATGGTGACAAGTCTTCCGATGGTATCTTGCAGGGATGGTGTCTGTTCTGGTTGTGTACTCGGAAAACATCATCGAGATAGTTTTGACAAACGTGCCTCTTGGCACACCTCGGTTCCCTTGGAGCTTGTGCATAGTGACTTATGTGGTCCTCTTCCATCTGCTTCATTTTCTGGTTTCAAATATTTCTTAACTTTCATTGATGATTACACCAAATGCACTTAGGTTTATTTCCTAAAACTTAAGAGCGAAGTATTTAACATGTTCTTGGCCTATAAGCCCCTTGTTGAAATACAATCTAGTCATCAAATTATTAAGTTAAGATCTGACAATGGAGAAGAATATTTTAACAAAAATTTCACTATTTTCTGCACTGAACAAGGAATCCAACAACACATTGTTCCATATACACCACAACAAAATGGTGTAGCTGAACAAAAGAACCACACTTTGAAAGAAATGGCTAATTGTATGATCCAATCTAAGGGACTAAGTCTTCAATTTTGGGCTGAAGCCATAAATTGTGCAAATTACATAGTTAATCGCACCCCCACTAAAGCTTTACAAGGTATCACACCGGAAGAAGCATGGAGTAAAATTAAACCAAATGTAAGTCACTTTCGTTTGTTTGGTAGTGAAGCATGGGCTCACATTCCGGATGAAAAACGAAAAGTATTGCAGCCTAAAAGTGAAAAGTGCATATTTGTTGGATATTCTGAAGATGTAAAAGGTTATAGACTTCTTCAACCACATTCTCATGATGTAATCATTATAAGAGATGTTAAATTTGATGAAAATCTCTTGGCCTGCGAACCTAACTCGATGATTGTGCCATCTTTGGCCTACGAGCCTGATTCAGCGATTGTGCCTTCTTCTTCTTCTTCCAACTTCCTTGACAGGTTTCCAACTCCAGTTTCTGATGATGACAGTGAGGATGAAACTGCACCTCCGCCTACTCATGTTCCTCCAGTTGCACTAGCACAAGTGCTTCCTCGATGGGTCTGTTCAACATGTGAAGCAGCTAGTGATCTTGTCGGTGATCCTAGAGATCAACGTCGAACATGTTCTCAGTTTCAGCGGGCCTCTTCTCTTTTGGCTCAAGTTTCTGAGAATCATGATCCAGAAACCTTTGCAGAAGCTTCAAGAAATCTAGATTGGGATGCAGCTATGGACGAAGAATATCATTCCTTAATGGAGAACGATACTTGGGATCTTGTACCTCTTCCAAAAGGAAGAAAACTTGTCAGATGTAAATGGGTCTACAGAACTAAGTATGCATCAGATGGAAGTGTTGAACGACTTAAGGCAAGGTTAGTTGCCAAAGGTTTTTCACAAGTTGAAGGGATTGACTACAATGAAATCTTTGCTCCTGTCGCAAAAATGAACTCCATCTGCCTTGTTCTTTCCCTTGCAGCCTTACGTAACTGGGAAGTCCATCAAATGGATGTAAAGTCTACCTTCTTACATGGTGATCTACAGGAGCAAATTTACATGGAACAACCTCCTGTATATGTTCGGAATAACTCTAGCCTTGTCTGTTGCCTTAAGAAATCCTTATATGGCCTTAAACAAGCTCCTAGAGCTTGGTATGCCAAAATGGATAGCTTTCTCCTTGACACTCGTTTTTCTAGATGCCATTATGACCCCAATGTCTATACCAAGAAAGTAGGAAACCATCTCATCATACTTGTTCTATATGTTGATGACCTTATTCTTATTGGTAGTGACCCTAAGCTTATAACCCATGTGAAATCCAATCTTAACCAAATTTTGAAATATCAGACTTAGGACATTTGCATTATTTTCTTAGTCTCCAGGTCCTGCAAACCAAAGAAGGAATCTTTCTTTCTCAGTCTAAGTATGCTTGTGACCTTCTTCGTTGCTTTCACATGGAAGATTGTACACCTGCCCCTTCTCCCTTCCAATCTGGAGTCAAACTTTCTGCCACTTGTACTTCACCTGAAGTAGATGCCACCTTGTATCGTCAGCTTGTTGGTAGTCTCCTATACTTGTCATTCCCATCCTAACCTTTCCTTTGTCATTGGTCGTGTTTCCCGTTATATGCAAACACCTCATGAAAGTCACTGGAAAGCAGCTAAAAGAATACTTCGATATATTCAAGGTACAATTCAGTTTGGGATTCATTACAGTACAGGGGGGAAACCTATGTTGGTTGGTTTCACTGATTCAGATTGGGCCGGCGATCCTGATGATCAAAAGTCTACTGTAGGTTATGTTTTCAGTCTAGGATCTGGACCTGTCACTTGGGCTTGTAAGAAACAACAAGCTCTTTCTCTTTCTTCAGCAGAGGTAGAATATCGAGCCGCAGTTAATGCCAGTCAGGAAGCTTTATGGCTTCGACAGATCCTTTCAGAGTTTGGATTCGAGCAGCAACAGCCTACTCCACTTTGGTGCAACAATCAAAGTGCCATCAAGCTTTCCAAAGATTTAGTCCTACATCAACGTAGAAAACACATTGAGCTAAATATGCACTTCATCATAAATCTTGTTCATGATCATGTTCTTGAAGTGCTCTTTTGTCCTACAGATGATCAAGTTGCAGACATCTTCACCAAGTCTCTTACAGAAGCGAAGTTTTCTAAACTTCGATCTATGTTAGGAGTTCAGGAATTTGTCATTAACGGGGGATAGGCTCTAATGCCTCCTTCCTTCTCCTAATAGTGTCACTTTATCCTTCAATCCTATCCCAAGTTGTTCCTAAGGGGGGATGTTAGGATATTTAGACACTTAGGACTTAGTTAAGATCAACTTGTATAATATATCCGTTAGGAAAAGTGTGTTTCTTTAGTATGCATTTGTAAATATTTAATCCGACGGTCACGATATGTTCTAGACATAGAGTGATCTGACGGCTCAAGTTCTCTTAGATCATACCTAACCTTGATCCGTGGCTTAACACCTGATTGGTCCATGATCTCTATTTAAAGAGCATGGCGGGTCATTGTCTAGTTGATCGATTATGAGAAGCTCACTTGTAACTTTCTTTCTTTGCATAATAAATTGCTCCGTAGAAGCTATTTGGCCGGGGCTGTGGAGTGTTTCCCTCTCGAGAGTTTAAACCACGTCAAAACATCGGTGTATCAATCTGTGATCTGTTTGTGTGAAGTGGTTGCTCTAGATGTTCGGTCTTTTGGGAGTACCCTGTGTACCCGAACATATGTTTGGGTTTACATTGTTTAAATAGTGGATTTACATGGTACACTCATGGAAAGGCACTATTAGTAACCTAAAGGTGGACAATTGGACTAGTCATAGATTACCACATCACAAGTTGGGCATATTATTTACAAAGGAAAACAATGAAGCAATTTAAACTTTTCATGACTTGAAGAGACCCATGCTCAAAATAAAAATGATGTAAAACTCAACATACCAAAATTGTGACTTGCCAACAAGCATGAAATGAACCTATTTGATTTTGATGAAGATGACCATGAAAATGGAAATTAAATGTTCATATTTTCTTGACAACCCATTGAAGGAGAGAAAAGACAAATCATATGAATAACATAAGTTTCCAAACTAGGTGAGAATATTTTAAATATATCCCATAGAGATACACATTTGATAAGGATTGTAGACTTTGTAGAGAGATTGGGATTTATTAGATGATGATGAAGATGATGATGATGATGATGATGAAGATGGCGATGACGACGACGATGATGATGATGATGATGATGATGATGATGATGATGGTGGTGGTGGTGGTGGTGATGACGATGATGATGATGATGATGATGATGATGATGAAGGTGGTGATGATGAAGAAGATGATGATGATGATGATGATGAAGATGTTGATGATGATGATGGTGGTGGTGGTGATGATGACAAAAACAATGATCGTCATCTTCATCATCATCATCATCATCATCTTCCTTATTGTCATGATCATCATCAACTACATCATCATCAACTCCATCATCCCCATCATCATCATCATCATCAACATGTAATGATCATCATCATCATCATCTTCCTTATCATCATCATCATGATGACGATGATGATGACAACGACAATGATGAAGACAATGAAGATGATGATGGTGATGGAGATGAAGAAGATGAGGATGATGATGGCGAAGATGATGATGATGGCGAAGATGATGATGATGATGATGATGATGATGATGTGAATCCGTTGACCTCGCCATACCACTGACGGCAAGAGGCGTCGGATATCAGACTTATGACTTCAAAAGAATCTGACAAGCTCGCTAAACCACCGACGCCAAACGTCATTGGTCTTTCTAGGTGGTGATGATGATGATGATGATGATGGTGGTGGTGGTGGTAGTGGTGGTGGTGATGACGATGACAACATCCATGATGATGATGATGATTCTCATGATCATGATCATGATGACGACGACGATGATGATGATCGGGATGATGAAGATGATGATAAATATGATGATGATGCTGCTGAGGATGATGAAGATGATGATGATGATGATGTTGATGATGATTATGGTGGTGGTGATGACGATGACAACGTCCATGATGATGATGATGAGGATGATGATGAGGATGATGATGAGGATGATGAAGATGATGAGGATGATGAGGATGATGATGAATATGATGATGATGATGATGATGAAGATGATGATGATGATGATGATGATGATGATGATGATGATGATGATTATTGTGGTGGTGATGACAATGACAATGTCAATGATGAGGATGAGGATGAGGATGAGGATGAGAATGATGAAGATGATGATGAATATGATGATGGAGATGTTGATGATGATGACAATGTTTGATCCTAGAAAACCTCCCACAAAAGATAGGATTTTGGCATCTCTTGATGATTTTTGAGTCTGGAAACCCTCCCACACCGTCAATGCATGCGTCTAGTCTAACGATGCCAAATTTCAGTACAAGCCAGCACAAATTTAAACAATTTCAACGTTGGACCCATGCAGTACATGATCAAGCATGCCATTTGGGTTAGCATGATAATTGTGCATTTACTTACTAAGCTCCTCTATGTTTCGAGAATAATTTAATATTCTCTACCCAACCACATAATGATGCCATTCTTGGAGATGATGATGACGATGATGACGACAACGACGATGATGAAGACGATGAAGATGATGATGATGATGGAGATGAAGAAGATGAGGATGATGATGATGATGAATTTGACGACCTCGCCATACCACCGACAGCAAGAGGCGTCGGATATCAGGATTATGACTTCAAAAGAATCTGACAAGCTCACTAAACCACCGACGCCAAACTCCGTTGGTCTTTCTAGGTGATGATGATGATGATAATGATGATGATGTTGATGATGATTATGGTGGTGGTGATGACGATGACAACGTCCATGATTATCATGATCATGATGACGATGAGGATGATGATGATGATGATGATGAGGATGATGAAGATGATTATGAATATGATGATGATGATGATGAGGAAGAGGATGATTAAGATGATGATGAATATGATGATGTTGATGATGAGGATGATGAAGATGATGATGATGATGATTATGGTGGTGGTGATGATGATGACAATGTCCATGATGATGATGATGAGGATGAGGATGATGATGATGATGAGGAGGAGGAGGATGAGGATGATGAAGTTGATGATGAATATGATGATGGAGATGACGATGCCGATGATGATGATGATGTTGATGATGATGATGATGTTTGATCCTCGAAACCCTCCCACAAAAGATAGGATTTTGGCATCTCTTGATGATTTTTGAGTCTGGAAACCCTCCCACACCGTCAATGCATGCATCTAGTCTAACAATGCCAAATTTCAGTCCAAGCTAGCACAAATTTAAACAATTTCTATGTTGGACCCATGCAGTACATGATCAAGCGTGCCATTTGGGTTAGCATGATAATTGTGCATTTCCTTACTAATCTCCTCTTTGTTTCAAGAATAATTTAATATTCTCTACTAAACAGGGCCAACCACATAGTGATGCCATTCTTGGAGATGATGATGATGACAACGACGATGATGAAGACGATGATGATGATGGAGATGAAGAAGATGAGCATGATGATGACGAAGATGATGAATCTGACGACCTCGCCATACCACCGATGGCAAGAGGTGTTGAATATTAGATTTATGACTTCAAAAGAATCCGACAAGCTCACTAAACCACCGATGCCAAACGTCGTTGGTCTTTCTAGGTGATGATGATGATGATGATGAATATGATGCTAATGATGATTATGGTGGTGGTGATGACGATGAAAACGTCCATGATGATCATGATCATGTTGACGATGAGGATGATGATGATGATGATGATGATGATGATGATGAATATGATGATGATGATGATGAGGATGATGAAGCTGATGATGATGATGATTATGGTGGTGGTGATGACGATGAAAACGTCCATGATGATGATGATCATGATGATTATGATGATGATGATGATGATGATGATGATGATGATGATGAAGATGATGATGATGATTATGGTGGTGGTGATGACGATGACAATGTCCATGATGATGATGATGATGACGAGGATGAGGATGAGGATGAGGATGAGGATGATGATGATGATGATGATGATGATGATGATGACAACGATGAGGATAAGGATGTTGAATATGATGATGGATATGACAATGATGATGATGATGTTGATGATGATGATGATGCTTGATCCTGGAAACCCTCCCACAACAGATAGGATTTTGGCATCTCTTGATGATTTTTGAGTCTGGAAACTCTCCCACACCATCAATGCATGCGTCTAGTCTAACGATGCCAAATTTTAGTCCAATCCAGCACAAATTTAAACAAGTTCAATGTTGGACCCGTGCAGTACATGATCAAGCATGCCATTTGGGTTAGCATGATAATTGTACATTTCCTTACTAAGCTCCTCTCTGTTTCGAGAATAATTTAATATTCTCTACTAAAAAGGGCCAACCACATGAAGATGGAATCTCTTATGGCCCCTCCCCCCCCCCTCACATCATTCTCAATTCCCCATAACCCAACAAAAATATCTATGTACAAAAAAATTAAATGTGTTTTTTATCATACTCTATAACAAGCAATGTTTCTAATTATAACATACAGGAAAATGGAAACTCATTAAGAAACAGTTAATTTATTATTACTGCATACCTCGTACACTTCAATGGAATTCATCATCTTCTCCATCTGAGTCATCATCTTTATCATCCGATGATCCAGATTCAACATTGTAAGGATTTGCCATATCATCATTGTCGTCGATGTCAGTTACGATCATCATGTCACCGTCGATATCATCTTCATGGACATTGTCTGATACATCATATGATTCAAGAAATTCTTCGACATCTTCTTCTGGAACATGATCATCTAACTCAAGTTGATCATGATCATCTTCAACAACGTCTTCTTCTCTGATAACGTCTTCATTACCTTCATCTACGTTATACTTATTGGCCTTCCCCTTGGATCATGTCTCACAGCAAATGACCAATCTGCTCTGCCTAGAACCTCAAAGTAAAATACCTGTTCACATTGGGTTAGAAGAACATAGGGTTCTGTTCCTGGCTCAAACAACCTTGTATTTACCATGGTAAATCCATTATCATGTTCAATAATTGTTTTATCGGGATCACGTTGATTCAATCGACACCTGTACCATTTGAAAACGAACAGAAATGCCTTGAAGGAGTTAAAGTCACACTGAAGAATGTCTTCCAGATACCTATAGTATTGATTTTCAGAGAGTTCTGGATGTCTGTCACTTCTAGAAGAAACATTGGTCACCTCAAAGACTGCATATATCCCACAATCCGATGTTTTCTTCGTTTCATCCAACTTTTTGATGCGATATCTACAGCCATTGCACCACATAGCCTTATGGTGTTTTACCTACAACAAGCCATACAAGAAAGGATTACATAATGATCCAATATTTATGATTAACTAGTGCATGTTTATAATGCCATACAGGGAAAAAAATCAGTGTGTACAACGACAATATTTTTTACAAATAAATAAATAGTGTGGTTGATTAATATGCTAATTACCTTCTTATCTTTTAAACCTCTTGCTAAATAAATTTCCCTTTGTGTTAGATTGGTATCTCCATTGCGATGTGTAGCTTTAACCAATGAAGACACACCTTCCCATGATATTCCATGACCAGATTGTTCACATCGTTCAATCCATACCTTCATCCAGTCAAGATTGTTTGCGATGTATAAATGAATTGCATCCCACTCTCGACCAACTGTTGGATGACAATAAAATTAAAATTCAATACAAATGTATAGTCACTTAACAAATTATATTACACTCTAAATTGATGAAAAATATTGAATATAAACATAGAATATGTATGATATATATACATAAAAATCAACAGTCAAATGTGTTATATTACCTTTCACTTTCCTCGATCTACCTTTCCCCTTCGGGTACTCCCCTTCGAAATATTTATTGGAGTTTGGATCACAAATGCGACGTAAATTGAGCTTTGACACTAATATAGGAATATATTCACTAATATACAACATGTTTTGGTATACAATATATCCCTACATCATAGAACCCTCAGCATATGCTCGTTGTCTGACCAAACCCTTCATAAATTTCAAGTGCCTCTCAACCATCCACATGGACCTTAAGTGCACAGGTCCACACAATTCAATCTCCTCAACTTGGTGTATGAGGTAGTGTTCCTATGCATTGAAAAATGCCGAAGTATATGCTTCTGCATTTCACACATGAGACGAGGAATTTCTCTCCTCCAATACTTTATGTCTTCTTTATGGAATTCTTTAGATGACAACCATCTACAAGTGACATGACAACCCAATCAAGAGATTAAATGAAAAAAACATTATATTACATAACATGAATTAGAGAACAAAAATCAAATATAAGTTCTATGTTGAATTAAACAAACACTAAGCAAATGGAAAAAATCACCACTTACCTCATGTATTCCCCTAGACTATATATTATTTGCTTGACATTGTTGTCAAAGTTGTCTGGGCTAGAGAGAGGTAGAACATACTGTAACAATATACAAATCGTTTCATTTTTTCAACAAAAAGTAGACAAACAAAAATACCAACCATATTCACTGGAATAGAAAAAAAAAATTAAATGCATACCATAATAATTACCGTCATGAAGACATGCCAATCGTGTGTTTTCACCCCCGTGAAATCACCTTTCTTTGTTATGATATTCTTCATGTTCGCACAAAATCCGGTGGGAAATTTAATTTTCCGCATGACTTCTTTTACAACATTACTTTGATGGTCCGTTAACATCCATGGAAGTGAGTTTATATTAATTTTCTCTCCCTTTCTATGAAATTGAATAACGTCTTTCATTGCATGGTTGCTATCTTGAATGTCTTTGCAAATTTTGACATTTCTTCTTTCTCACTCCTTCCATCCAATATTCGCCATAATGTTTCAGTCACATTCTTTCCGATATGCATTGTATCAAATAGATGAGCAATTTTTAGGTGCTCATAGTAGGGCAACCTACTAAATTGTCTAGGATAACTTTTCATTCCTTGTGGAAGCCCATTAATGCCTTCATTATCACATGATAGACAATCATGAATAGTAGTTTATAAAGAAATTACATAAATCAATATCAATTACAGTAAACAACACACAATAAAAAAAATACAATATAACATTTCATATACGATGATTCATACGTAGCTTGACGATTTCTATTATATTGCAACTTCCATAGGTGAGGTGCCATTCTCTGCGGTTTTACTGCAGTCTCTTGCTTTCCATTGAACAGATGTTTTTTGGTAGTTCGATACCTGTGATTCTTAGAGAGGAAGTGCCTATACTCATCAAACACCTCATTTCCTAATCTTTTTGAACGACAAGATTTGATCTTAGGACCACAAACTGGACATGCAAATTTCCCCTTTGTCTGAAGACCTACATAAAGAGATGGAATATCTATGTCAATTATAATTATATACAAACAGACTGGATTATTTAGAAAAACATGCATGCGTAGTATATTAACTAATTCATAAAATTAAATGCAAATAAAGTGGAACTTATAATTACATACCGCAAAAATGGGTTAACCCTGGGGCATCATGTATTGTCCATACAAGCATTGCATGGAATTGAAATTGCCTTTGTCTTATTGGTATAGATACGTCATACATAGTGATTCCATTCCATAACTTTAATAGCTCGTCAATAAGAGGTTCGATATATACATTCATATCTTTGACTTGGTACTTACCTGATTGATTTGAACATATAAAAAATATAATTATGAGACGTACCATTTAGATAAATAAACCATATTGCACGATAGAAAAACATTAAATATATATATATGACATTATGCAACTAAATGCGACAAATGAGATACCACTGCATTAAAAAAAAATTGTAGACACAATATATCTAGAACAATCATCGACAACATTATGTGCTCCCTCTTTATTGTCAACCATGGAGGAATGTTATTGTTGATAACAAAAATAGTCCACACCGAATAAACGGATCTCATCTCTGCAAATGGATTGACACCATCTGCTGCCAAAGAAATCCTAAGATTATGAGTTTCTTCTTTAAAGTGAGGCCATTTTTCCTCCATATCTCTAAATGCAGACCCATATGCAGGAATCTGAATAATGTCGTCTTGAATTCTGTTCCATGCATGGTAATCCATAAACTATGCTATGTTTTTGCACCTGAACAGTCGTTTCAAACGTGGAATAATGGGAATATAACGTAGAACCTTGCGAGGCACCTTTTTTGTTACTTGATCTGTTCGATATCTACTGATATGACATTCAAGACATTCTGTTGCAAATTCATGCTGATTATAATATAGAACATAGTCATCGGGGCATGCATGAATTGCTTCATACTGCATTCCAATTTCTTTCATGATGGCAGATAAATCTCGATATGTGCGAGGTAAAATATTTGACGGTGGTAACAAATATTCACCTACCATGCTATAACAAATTTAAATAAAAATCTAGTTAATATAATATAGAAATAATATTAATGAAATACATTTCATCCGTATTAATTTGACTTATGAATTAACAATAAAATTATTAGACGATCATATATATTATGTGATGGAATATATTACATACCTTAACATCTGTGTGACTGATATGTTTGAAAGACCATTCATAACCTTCAAGTTCATTATCAACAATATAGCAGAGAGAAGATTTGTCTTGGAGCCCTCATAAAGGGGTTCGTATGCCTTCTCAAGAAGAGGTATATCATGAATATCATCAAAATGTTTATCATTTTCATGATCGTCATCATCATCATCATCCATTCTAACATTAAATGAATCATGGATCAAAGTATTTGTAACATCATCTTCAACTATGTTATCAGTATGATCATATTCTTCAATAAACAGTATGATCATATTCTTCAATATGATCATTAACTTGCTCTCCATTAATATTCATAGCTCCATGTTCCTCCGGTACTTGTTCTGGAAGCACTTCCTCCAGATGATATGCTGTAGGATGTCTTTCCTTTATAATTACATGAAACCATCAATAGATAAAAGTTAATATAAGAAATTCAAATACAAAATGTAAAAATTTCAAACGCAAAATGTAAACATTTTTGTGATGCATTTAAAATGTAACAAATTTTGTACTGTTGGGATGAAAAGAACAACGACCAATTGTACTGTTGGTCAAATAGGTGCATCCAAACTATCCAAGCGACATAATAATTGACCCAATTACTAAGCAAAGCTACTCAAATATAACTAAAAATTTCTCATACTGTCCACTAAGGTAAGATAAACGATGCTATGGTTTCTATAGAGAAAATAGAAGAGAAACAACATGCCAATATAGTCGTTATTTCTATTATCATGATGGAAGGTGTCACAAATCTAGAGAGATAAGTGCTTTCCCCGGTGAGTGGGTTAGTCTCACTAACGAACAAATAAATGAGTTATTCTACTATACCCTAGATTCAACATGCACAAAAGAAAAAATTATTATAATAAATATTAAATGTTAGTCCCCATCTATTGAAACCACTATCAATAGATACAAGTTAATATAAGAAATATTAAAATAATACATACATTTACAAAAGCAATCAAAATAAAAACATAAATAATGCAAAACTTACAAATGGATGATATTCATGTCCCCCCTCAGTGTTCCCTACAATGTTTTGTGGCTATTGTGATCAAAAAATTTCTCCTCTTAAAACCCCTGCATTGACTACATTGACAATAACATTTCCCATCACCCCTTCTTTCAACTCCTTCCCACAATCTAGCAAGCAATTGTCGATTTTGTTCGTCTGGATCAGGAATATTGCCTATTGACATTTTCTCGTAAAGAGCTTGAATGAAGATTATCGATCTTATAAAATCAAGATCCACACTTCACTCGCTTTAATCACAAAAACAATGGAAATAATGAAAAACAGTCTGTCGAATAAAAAAACTTCCGCAAACTGACACTTGTATAGAAAACATGTCGGAATGTTCCGATATTTATAGGTTTTAAATATAACCTTCCGTCGGATATCCGACGAATTGAACATAGTTACCGTTGGAGAGTAGATGTCGGATATCCGACATGCTAGGGCTATTATGAGGTCGGATATCCGACTCCCGGGAACCTTAATAGATGGTCAGATATCCGACATCAGCGGGATTAATATGAGGTCGGATATCCGACGGACCCTTCGCTCAATTTAAAAACAAAATCATCAAATTTCGTTATTTTGAAGGTGAAATCCGATGACACGGACCTTTTTCGTCAGATGACGTCGGATTTTGGGTTCAAATCTTGTAGTGAACTTGTGGACAATGCCTGAACAATAATTCCTATTATGTCAATTTTATGTTGGTTAGGAAAATATATTATATGACTATTCAATTGCAACATACCTAGCCTCGGCATCACAATAGCCTTGAGATCATTGAAGCATCATCAAATAACTCAAAGGATCTTAAAGCTAAGGTACTCAAATACAAAGATCAATTCAAAATCAGAATCATCATCAAATTGTAATTTGCAAATAGTAATTTTGTAAGTTCTCTTTTATTTTGGTACTTGCAATAGTTTTTTGTGAGTGAAGTCAAAACTAATTGAATAGTATCAGGTGAATTCTCAGTAGAAATAGACACCCTTCATTTTCTAAGTTGGATTTTAAAATTATTGAATCTTATTGTTAAAGGGTGGAGTTGAAAGAAACGCTTTGAGGTGTCATTTAGTCTTTAAAAATGAGTGGTTGGATCAATTCTTGGTGTTCATTAAAATCCAAGAATATATATCATTCATATCAAAGAACTCAAACTTGAGTATTAACATGTCTTGTAGTAGAAAGTCTTCATGTTTCTCACCTTGTACCTAACGGGGGGAGGGGACATCATGAATTGACAGCCAAGCTTCAAGTTTTGAATCCCTATCAATAAGATATATTGCTCACATATAAATCATGTAAAAAGGCAAGCCTAGGTCACAGCCATAGCTAGAACCAACAGCAAGAGCATTGAGCCAAATTCATTGTGAGAGTTGGATTTGTATCCATAAGACAAATATATATAGCCATGTTACAGAGCATACATTTGTTTTTGGTCATCCAAAACCACCCATTTAGCATAAGACATTAGCTTCTGCTAACCAGGATTGTGTAATGTCCCTTTTTTAAAATTTTATAAAAATGCCCAATTTTCCACTTTTCCCCCAAATTCGACCTTTGACTAGTTTTACTATTTTGGCCTCCAAATTAACCCAAATGCTCCCAAATATTCTGTAAGGGTATATGAATGTTATTGAGACTTGAATATCAGGTTCAGGGATGATTTACAAACCTCAAAATACTTCTGCAAACTTGATTTACATTCTGGTCAATGTATGGGATTTTAACTAGTGATTTAAGCATCAAATCCCCCTTGGGGTAACTCTAAAAATGGCCTCCCAAATGCTTCCAAACTCCCTCAAATTTCTGAAAAAAGGTGAGGAATATATTAAGGATTTTATTAAGGTTTTATGTGCACCATTAATTGATTATTATCTCTGTTCTAACCCTCTCCCATTCAGCTGCAAAAATCACCAATTCGACCCTTGGGGAAATGGCACTATTTCTTCTCCCAATACAATTAAACTGAGTAAAAATAATTCAAATGCTCAAGTACAGTAAATTAAAATTATAAAAAATATCCATGGAAGTCCATTAATCATAAATGTATCAGAGAATCATCCATTCATTCGAAATCATCATCATTATAATGATATACATCAATGTAGTGGGGAAATGGACATTGTTTGCTCATTAATCAACATTTTTGCATACAACCAGTGGGTATTTCGACCTGATACTTTCAGAATATGAATAAAATAGGATATGAAGCTATTACAATAATAAATACATAGTGAGAATCTCTCCCAAGAAGCACAAGAGCTCACCAAAAATGCCCTCCCTCAAGGAGCATGAATATGCCTTCAAAACTGGAAATGGTTGAGAGATGGTGCTGCACTAAACAAAACCACAAGCTTCCCTGTAGCTAATACCTGCAAATAAAAAACCATTAAAGCTCCATGAAACACCTGAGTGGCCTCTCCAAACACCAACTTGGATGGGAATATTTCACCCTCGAAATTGGCTAAGGCAAGAAACTAGTCATCCACTAGCTCTCTCTTCACAAATGCAATTTTTCTCAAATTATCAAAATCCATTCTCATACTTGATTTCTACATTTTATAACCAACATTATCCTTCTAAGAGTCGAAATCCTCTCAATAGATTCAAGATATTTCCACTTAGGAAATATTCCACATTTGCCACTTGTCTCCTAGTTCCAACCTTCCATCTTCTCCCAAATTCGAATTTGAGTCTCTTTGGCTTCTTCCACTCCCATGAGCGCCTTACTTGAGCCTATTTTTGGGGCTGACATGTCATAATGGTCAAATGTCAGAGTTCAGGTCTACAATTTGTCATAGTTGTCATAAATTCTCCATCATTGGTGTCATAGGGGCTAGGGAATCTAGCCCAAGTGTCCACAAACTTCCAATTTGACTCTTTATCCTCCATGGAGGTTACCAATCCATCCCAATTCGACCTAATATTCTTAATTCCATGTGTTATGATTTACCAACTCACCCAAGAGTGTTCACCTTCCCATGAATTCGAATTGGCAAGAGAGAGATGCCATGTGTCATTGAAAAATCAATCTAGTGTGGGTCCCACACCCTCCACATGTCTCCAAAACCACTGGACCTTTTTGTTCAAATCTCTCTAGTACCCTGTCAACAAATTATCCATATGTTTTAACCTAATTATGACCCAAGGTTTTAAGCCCATGAAACCACCATTCATTGGTATCTCCTTCCAAATGCAAAATGGCCATTTTTAATGCATCCTCTTCCAACATAGGATTCAGCTGAAAATACACATCCAATTTTTGCACCCAAGTGTTAGCAGAATTTTCAGAAGAACCATCAAAAGTAGGAAGTGACATTTTTCCAATAGTACTATTTAATTCTTTGTTTCTCCTATTGTCTTCCCTCCTTTTCATTTTATTTATAGCATCAATATAGTCACTAAATGGTAGACCTCTTTTACACTCTTTGCCCAACCCATTCCAATCAGTTGTTAGTTTAATACTATCCATCTGAATTCCAGGCTCTTCTTTGGGTGTGAGAAATTTAGGTGCAATATGTCTTTGTGTGCTTTGGAATTCATCAGGTGTATTATGTGGTTCTGTGCTTGAAAAAATATGCTCACTCCCTTTTATCTTTTACCCTGAGTGTGAACCACTATTATCTCCTACTATCTCTTCTTCAACCAAAACTTCTTCAACTACTGGTTCAAAGGGTGGTGGTTTATTTGTTTGGCAAACAACTCTTTTTCTCCTACTATCTCTTCTTCAACCAAAACTTCTTAAACTACTGGTTCAAAGGGTGGTGGTTTATTTGTTTGGATTCTTTTTAATACCATTAGGTGCCAATACCATGATCTGATACCACTTGTAATGTCCATTTTTTAAAATTTTATAAAAATGCCCAATTTTCCACTTTTTCCCCAAATTCGACCTTTGACTAGTTTTACTGTTTTGGCCTCCAAATTAACCCAAATGCTCCCAAATATTCTGTAAGGGTATATGAATGTTATTGAGACTTGAATATCAGGTTCAGGGATGATTTATAACCCTCAAAATACTTCTGCAAACTTGATTTACATTATGGTCAATGTATGGGATTTTAACTAGTGATTTGTGCAGCAAATCCCCCCCGGGGTAATTCTGAAAATGGCCTCCCAAATGCTTCCAAACTCACTCGAATTTATGAACATAGGTGGGAAATGTATTAAGGATGTTATTAAGGTATTATTTTCACCATTAATTGATTATTATCTATGTTCCAACCCTCTCCGATTCAGCTGCAAAAATCACCAATTCGACCCTTGGGGAAATGGCACTATTTCTTCTCCCAATGCAATTAAACTGAGTAAAAATACTTCAAATGCTAAAGTACAATAAATGAAACTTGTAAAAAAAATCCATGGAATTCCATTAATCATAAATGTATCAGAGAATCATCCATTCATTCGAAATTATCAGCATTATAATGATATACATCAATGTAGTGGGGAAATGGACATTGTTTGCTCATTAATAAACATTTTTGCATACAACCAGTGGGTATTTCGACCTGATACTTTCAGAATATGAATAAAAGAGGATATTAATCTATTAAAATCATAAATACATAATTAGAAGCTCTCCCAAGAAGCACAAGAGCTCACCAATAACGCCCTCCCTCAAGGAGCATCAATATGCCTTCAAAACTGGAAATGGTTGAGAGATGGTGTTGCACTAAAAAAAACCATGAGCTGCCCTGTAGCTGATACCTGTAAATAAAACTCCATTAAATCTCCATGAAATACTTGAGTGGCCTCTCCAAACACCAACTTGGATGGGAATCTTTCACCCTCGAAATTAGCTAAGGCAAGAAACTAGTCATCCACTAGCTCTCTCTTCACAAATGCAATTTTTCTCAAATCATCAAAAGCCATTCTCATACTTGATTTCTACATTTTATAACCAAAATTATCCTTCTAAGGGTCGAAATCCTCTCAGTAGATTCAATATATTTCCACTTAGGAAATATTCCGCATTTGCCACTTGTCTCCTAGTTCCAACCTTCCATCTTCTCCCAAATTTGAATTTGAGTCTCTTTGGCTTCTTCCACTCCCATGAGTGCCTTCCTTGAGCCTATTTTTGAGGATGACATGTCATAATGGTCAGATGTTAGAGGCTAGGTCTGCAATTTGTCATATTTGTCATAGATTCTCCATCATTAGTGTCATAGGGGCTAGGGAATCTAGCCCAAGTGTCCACAAACTTCCAATTTGATTCTTTATCTTCCATGGAGGTTACTAATCCATCCCAATTCGACCTAATATGATCAATGCCATGTGTTATGATTTACCAACTCACCCAAGAGTGTTCACCTTCCCATGAATTCAAATTGGCAAGAGAGAGATGCCATGTGTCATTGAAAAATCAAGCTAGTGTGGGTTCCACACCCTCCATATGTCTCCAAAACCACTTGCCACCTAGAATTTCTCTTGAATTTATTTATTCACCCTATTTATTAAATACTTGAACCCTTCTAATGTCTAAACATCATTTATTAGCTTCCTTATTACAATTCCACATGTGCCCATCCAACCTAGGAAACTAGTAGGATTGATGGGATTGTCTTACTATGCAATTATTTGAATGGGGACATTACAAATTGTGATCATCATAAACCACCATATACCACTGTTTTGTGGTCATCTAAAACCACCCATTTAGTAAAAGGAAACGGATTCTAATAAACAAGTTTGTGCTCATCCTAAACAACCATCTACCATTGGTTTTTGGTCATCCAAAACCACCCATTTAGTAGAAGACAACAAATTTTGTTAACCAAGTTTTTGGTCATCCTAAACCACCATCTACCATTGGTTTGTGATCCTCCAAAATTACCCATTTTGTAGAAGATGTCATCTTCTGCTAACTAGGTTTTTTTTCATCCTAAACCACCATCTACTTGGTTTGTGGTCATCCTAAAACCACCACTTGGTTTGTGGTCATCCAAATCCACTAATTCATAGAGAACTTAACCAATGAGTAGAATAATTCAACTTATGCTAACTTACTTAGAACATGGTCAGATTTTCAAGTAGGAAATGTTCATCCTTTGGTAGTTGATCACTTCCAAATTTCATCTCTCTTTCATAAAGATTCTCGGAATCACAAACACCCATTTTTATTAGGGGGGGGGGGTTGGAAACCTAATCCTTTAGGGTTATGGTAAAAATTAATTGTATTTTTGTCACTTTTCATGTTCACCATAGGTGAATATGAACAGTCACCTTGGATTCCAATAGACCTCTTGGAATTTGAAACCAAGGGTCATATACAGTGTATTGATATGTGTAGTATATTAATGAAAATTGGGCATTCATGCTTATATTTATTTGTATGTGTTATCATTATTTAGTGTACCAACAAATTTAATGAGCAATATAGAGTATAATAACATCTAACAGTAGCACCCTAATGCCTAAACCAACTGCTAAATAAGTTCATCATGGATGCTTGGCACACAAAAATTGTACTTTTTTGGTTCAAGGATTTCATCAAACACTTTGTGTACAAGTGTTTATGCAAACACTTTGGCATGCAAAAATTTATACCAACAATTTATACACATAAATATAAAACATATATGGGTGGAAAATTCCTTTGTAATTTTAGGGAAGGCTCGGTAGAAATAATTTGAGGTCTCGGGCAGAAAAGACCCCATAGGGAATTCAACGTTTTTTTTTTAATTTCCCAAAACACAAAATTGGTCTCAAAAAACCTCATGAGTGGAATCAAATTGGTGGTTCCATGGTCTTATGGTATGGATACCCCCTAAACTTGCTCAAAAAGTTCTGAGATTTCATTTTACTAAATTCAAACCAGCAACCCAAAAATTTAAGTAGTTATACAATTCTAAAAAATGAACCTATAGCTTGAAGACTAACATAGATCACATATAGTGCATAAATAACAATAAAACCATCTTTTAAACATCAATTTTTACTCAGTATATCACTTATAAATGAATAATGGAAATACTCCAGGAAAAGAAAATTGAAATATTAAAAAAAAACATACTTACCCACACCCATTATGGGTATTTTTGTAAAATTTTCTTTGAGCAATTTTTCTTACCTTAAAACCTCCATTGTGCACTAATTTGGTTAATGTAGTAATATTTCTTACCTTAAAACTGTGAAAATCCTCACAGCAGATCTAAGAGATGATGTGTACCTCACAAGAGTAATTATGTTTAAGCAGGAAAATAGAAGAAGAGTGAACAATACAGTATAATGAGCAACAGAATAATATGGTACAGTAGAACTCAGATAGAAGCAATAATACTTCACACACACTAGTTAATTAATCACAATATGGACAAATAAATAGTACAATGGTAGAGAGGATTCAAATGCCCAAGGTGGAAATTCGAAGTAGCCTCTCAGAGTGATCATAAGATCAATAGAGTGTCATCGAAGCACAACTAGGTGTCCTCATGATCATCGGAGCACAACTAGGTGTCCTCATGATCATCGGAGCACAACTGGAAGTCTTCATCATCATCAGTGGAGTCATCAATGCTCAAGTAACTATCAACCATCAGTCAAACTAACTCTGGTAGGTGTAACTGAGTGTAACTCAACGTAACTAAGTCTAACTGACTGTAACTGACTGTAACTGAGTGTAACTAAGTGTAACTGAGTGTAACTAAGTGTAACTGAGTGTAACTGACTGTAACTGAGTGACAACTGGACTGGTAGGTGAAGAAGGGCGAGTTGATCCCTAAAATCAAGGAAGAAGGGTGCATTAATCAACTGGAGGGCTAAAACTGAATAGTGAGAATCTCCTGGGGGATGGCTAACTGAGGGCTAGGTGCTGGACTGATGACTGGGATGCATGCAAACCCTAGAATACATGCAAACCCTAAAAGTGCATTCATGACTGAAAATGTAAATGATCAAAATACTGGTGGGACTAGGATGGAGTATAGGAATATCCTAACACCCCCCCTTAATCCATCTTGGGCCCTGGTAACTAAGACCAAAGTTCACCCAATACAATGAATAATAACAATAAATAAACCAAGGAAGTGGGAAAATTTCATGGGAAACATACCCCCTCCTCAAAAAAATAGACTGTAAGGCACACATAAAAATAAATGCTCCAAACTCAAGCATGTGTGATGCTTGGTCATATGTCTGGAGGTATCTTCTTCTTGGGAAGAAGTGGATCATGCTCAAAAAGCATGTGCTTGTACTTGCTCTTCAGATCGAATGTGATAAGAACAAATCCAATAGTATGAGAATGATCCTTGAACCTGTGATTCGAATCAGCTGAGGTAGGATCAAATATGTGAAAGTGCATATAGTCTTTTGTCTTCTCCTTCGAACCACCATGGGTGAGATTATGCCAAAACTAACTATTACATATTTGCTTGAAATCAAAATCAGATTTAAGACTTTCAAAACAGTTTCTTGAGATCTCCTTTGAACCTGCAACGGTGAGATCAAAACTATCATATGCATGAGAAATTATCCCAAGCAGTAATTGCTTAGAATCCAAATTAGATCCAAGACTTGAATCATGGTTTCTTGAGATCTCCTTTGAACCATGAGAGGTGAGATCAAAACCAGTAGATGCATGAGAAATTATCCCAAGCGAATGGCAATGGCCATATTCTTCAATGACCTTCTGAAAGCATGGAATTATGATCATATAGTAGTATAAAAGAGGAGATAGCTGGAGAGGAGCGAATGCATTACCTTTAGTAGCTGTTTTGACCTCTGAAATAATCATGTGATCATGATGAAAACCAACAGACTCTGGTGCAAGAGAGGATTTAGGACCTTCTGCAATATCTAGAGTGTGAGTTGGCACAGAAAGAGAAGAAAGTTTGAGCATGAGTGGAGAATCTACAAGTTCTTTGTCAACAACTTCAATATGAGATGATACTGGTTCATGATCTGAGAGACCATCAAGAGGAGCGAATGCATCACTTTGCTTTCCTTCGAATGGGTTAGGACCAAGTCCTTCATTCTTTTTGCCAAATTTTTCATCCAGGTGAGCCCATAACTCTTTTGGAGTCCATAACTCTCTTGGAGTTTCAACACCATCACGGTATTTGAATTTGAATCTTTGGTATGCACACAAGGAAAGCATCATTGTTCCAAAGGCCATGTCACCTTTATTCAACCAGTCAATATTCTCTTCCGAGGATTCGAACTCTCTTTCAAAACAACAATCAAAGAGATCATGGCTCTTTAAATATGCTATCATTTTTGGTTTCCATTCATCATAGTTGAATGGAGAAAGAAGAGGGATTCCTTCTAAATATGAATCCATTGAAGTTGTAGAAGACCTGCAAAAACAATAGAGAATAACTGCAACTGCTACTGCTACAAAAATGCAGAAACTGCTGCAACCGCTGCACTCGAAATCTTGGTAATAACCTGCAAAAAACTCTCAAGAATGGAGATAAACAATACTCTCAACATGCTCTGATACCATGTGAAAATCCTCACAGCAAATCTAAGAGATGATGTGTACCTCACAAGAGTAATTATGATTAAGTAGGAAAATAGAAGAAGAGTGAACAATACAGTATAATGAGCAACAGAATAATATGGTACAATAGAACTCAGATAGAAGCAATAATACTTCACACACACTAGTTAATTAATCATAATATGGACAAATAAATAGTACAATGGTAGAGAGGATTCGAATGCCCAAGGTGGCAATTCGAATTAGCCTCTTAGAGTGATCATAAGATCAATAGAGTGTCATCGGAGCACAACTAGGTGTCCTCATGATCATCGGAGCACAACTGGAAGTATTCATCATCATCAGTGGAGTAATCAATGCTCAAGTAACTGTCAACAATCATTCAAACTAACTCTGGTAGGTGTAACTGAGTGTAACTCAATGTAACTAAGTGTAACTGAGTGCAACTGACTGTAACTGACTGTAACTGAGTGTAACTAAGTGTAACTGACTGTAACTGACTGTAACTGACTGTAACTGGGTGTAACTGAGTGTAACTGACTGTAACTGAGTGACAACTGGACTGGTAGGTGAAGAAGGGTGAGTTGCTCCCTAAAATCAAGGAAGAAGGGCGCATTAAGCAACTGGAGGGCTAAAACTGAATAGTGAGAAGCTCCTGGGGGTTGGCTAACTGAGGGCTAGGTGCCGGACTGATGACTGGGATGCATGCAAAATGCATGCAAACCCTAGAATGCATGTAAACCCTAAAAGTGCATGCATGACTGAAAATGTAAATGATCAAAATACTGGTGGGACTAGGATGGAGTATAAGAATATCCTAACAAAAACCTCCATTGTGCTACATTAACCAAATTAGTGCACAACCACAAAACCAAAATAAAACTCTCAAGTTCATATCTACACATAAACACGTTTATTCCTATCAGTTCTAGAAAACAATTCTTCAAAATTCAAGCCAACAAAAATATCATCTACATTATGTAAGTAAATAAATGTTATACCTGAATGGACTTATGCCCTTCAGCTACCAATTGAAAGCTTCAATATCTACCTTTTTCCTCTGCTAACTGATTTTCGTCCCACCTTACTCAAGGAAAACTTCTTTCCCTAAGACCCTCAAGCTATGTAGGCTTCCAACCACCATTTTGACA
This sequence comes from Larix kaempferi, assembly GCA_027924585.1. NCBI lineage: Eukaryota > Viridiplantae > Streptophyta > Pinopsida > Pinales > Pinaceae > Larix > Larix kaempferi. Next base: position 5,200,409 of record BSBM01000727.1, read on the forward strand.
AATTTTCAAGCAGATGGTTTGCTAATGGTGAGTCCACCTCACCCCAAGTTAATCATGAAGGATACAACTCCACTAATGAACAGATTCATGGCACCCCAACTTCATTTTCAACCAGATTCAAACTAATTTAGGCATAAAAGTGTAAGTTCAAATTCCCTCTAAATTTTAGTAAATTCTTCCCATGTATTTTCTATTCCCCCAAACCCATGGGATCCTCCCTCTATTATAGAACCTTCTTGACTCAACACTTCACCTACATGAAGAATTCAACATTTACATAATTCATTTAATCATGATTATTCACCCCACTTAGGTGTTTTCAATGCATATTTCTTTTTTTTTCTTTTCTTTTTCCCTAAATTTTATTTCCTCTTTTGGATTTAAATACTATTATTTTAGTTTTCCCTCTAAAATGGGTAATTAAACTCTCAACTAATTCATTCATGGGTAGGGGGGTCACTGAAGTTACCCTTCCCAAATTTGAATATGGAAGAGCTCGTTGTTGGGGAATAAAGATTCTACACCCTTATTGTGTACCCCAAATCGTAAATCATGAATTATCACTACAAGGAAAAGATCCTCTACTAGAGTTTTCTACGGAAACTCCTCTAAAATGATCCCAAATATTTGTTTATAGGAGAGGTCGCCAGAAAATACAAGCAAGCAGAGGTTTTAACGGTTTTTTTTATACAATTCTTTTATACATGCCAAATGCACCGGTGTGCCATTAGTATAGACGCACTAGTGCGAACCAAAACAAAACACACTGATATTGAAAATCCTTGTTAAATGGAGAGAAAAAAAAAGTATTTTATATTTCTACAGCCAACAATAACCAATGCATTTAAATTAAATGGATGCACAGGGCTGTCCACATAATTCACACACTTCTTTCAACCAAAAATGCAACCCTCCTAGATGGAAAAATCTGCTTTAAAAAAATGAATTACGATGTGTTCTATATAATACACTGCATCAATGTGTTGGTTAATTTGGCGCACCGATGTTTGATAAAATTAAAGAAATTTCTAGACGGAAAACTTTTTTATTTGTTTTGCTCCATTAACAGTGCGTTAAGATATTTGAACAACACCGATGCATCGTGTAATTGGAAGCACCGACGCAAGGTGAAATTAGAAAAAAATCATGAGGGGAAATTTTTTCAATATATTAACTAGCAGTGTGTTTACGTCACTCAAACACACAAATGTGTTGTCTAATATTTTATTTTATTTTAACCAGAATGGATAGATTTGTATTAAAAAAGGGGGTAACCGTGGCCGAAACCAAAATCAGCTAAAGTACAAAAATCCATAGATCATATAGAGGTGATACTCATTATACCCATTACCAATCTGCGTTCTTGAGGCTAATTACGAGATCAATTAACATATTGTAACAAAATTCTAAGTATTCCTAGTCCTTCTATACATGGAAAATAAACTGGGAAAAAAACCTTGCTACCCTAAGCATTTTTTATTGTCATGTCCACTTGTTGGACGCGGCATGGTTATTGTCTTCTCCCCTAGCTTTGTACTACGATGAAATATTCTCCAATCCTCCAAACACTGGAAAATTCTAAATATGTCACCTTCTTTGCATAGAGCTCGACACTTGACCGTGGAGCTATGCATCCAAGGCTCCAATCACCATAATATGGAGGGTGAACCAAGGAGTACCATATCCAGCAATGATGTCCTTTAATACAAAGCTCGGGTCCATATCCCAATTTACGAATGCTAATGGAATATGTCTCTATGCATGACTGACAAACTAATGGAATACATATCGATGCCATGTGTCCCTTCCATTCATCACTTCCCCAATCAGCACACATGTTTCGTTCACGAGTTTTGATTAAGGGATATGGTGATAATCCATATCCTCGTCCGAGAGTTCAATTTTCCTAGGAATGAGGGCTGATCCGGCTTTTTCCTCAATGTCTACTTCGTGATTTAAGTCTCTCAATATGTGGAATACTTTAAATTGGACGAATGAAGCTGAAATTTGTTGGATGTGTTGAATTATCCATTTTATTTCCAAATTACCAAGATCTGAGTGTGAAGTGAAAGATTTGATGATTAAGAGGGAGTCCCCAAACACCTGTAATTTATCAATTCTTCGATTTTTGGCTATCTGGTAGCCTTTTAGAAGAGCCAAAGCTTCTGCTAGATTATTTGAAGAAGAGCCCAATCCCCATCTGTATCGTATTTCCATCGTTCCTCCTGTGGAAAACAAAACTCCACCCGCTCTTGTCGCCCCGAGGTTTCTTTTGGACGCACCATCAAAGTGCAATTTATCCAGAGATTACTTATTTCTCCAATCTTGAAAGTCATAATTTGAGAGTTTAATTTTCCAAGTGGGCAGGTTCTGTGGTCGAATACCTACTTCCTTTCTGGGACTGGAAGGGAGGTTTCCAATCCAATTTAACTCATTTATGTTGAGATTTGTATCTGGCTTGAGTTTAGAAGAATACATGCACTCTATAAGAAGAGCTTTAGCCTATCCAGCAAATTGTAAGGGAGAGGGATAAGAGTCCTAGAATATAGCTTTATTCATGGATAGCCATATCTTCCAGCACGTAAATTTAGGAAGATTCAACCATATTTGGGACCAAAAAATTTTTTTTGAGAGAGGAGAAGGATAGATGGACTTCTAATATTTAAGTAAGAAGGTGGTAGAGTTAAGCACTGACATAGAAACATCAAGACCTTGAAGCATGTGATCCCATACTTCTTTTTCAAATTGAAATTCCAAAAATAAGTGGTCTATTGATTCAGAATTCTTGCGACATAGAAAGCACCAATGTGGCCCAATAATTCCTCTTTTGATTAAATTGTCTCCTATTAGTACCTTCCTATGGGCAAGATTCCAAATGAATAATTTTACCTTGGGAAATCCAAATGGATTCCAAACCATTTTCCATAATCTTTTCCTTACGACATATTGATCTAAAGGATGAAGAGCGTTGAATCCTAGAGCTGCAATATACTTTCCTTTTGGGACCCAACCACGATCATCTTTATCCTAGAGGTGAGAAGGAGCACAACTAGCCAAATTTTCCAAAAGAAGAATTCTAGAAAGTTCAAAATTGGTTGGGGTTGCTAAGGTTTTCCATCCTTGCCATGTGCCGGAGAAATCCCAAGAGCTGATTTCATCCAACGTTCTTATTCCTTGGTGAGAAATCCATTGGGTTATATCGTGGAGTTCATTATTTTCCTGAAGAGGTGGATTTCCCATGATTTTATCATAAAAAATGTTTGCTTTCCTTCCATTTCTAGGGACCCAATAAAGCTTTCGATAAAAGAACTCCCATGTGGCTATGCTTAAGGACCATATCGAGGAGCCTTTGGAAACATGCTTGCTATCTAGACATCTTAGCTTTGTTCCTACTAAGTATTTCTTTCTTAATAATTGATTGAACCAATGTTGTCTATTGGAGAGGATTTTCCATAGAATTTTACCTCACATTTCCAAGTTTGCTTGGAGAGGATCCCAAACTTGGAGACCACTTGAAAAATTTGGTTGTTTTTTTATGCTGCAATTCACCAAATGTATTTTATTCTCATTGTTTTCCCCCCCTATCCAAAGGAAATCTCTCAGAAGCTTTTCGATCTATTCTGACACCCCTTTAGGCTCCAGAAGAAGGGATGACTGATAAATTGGAAGTATTGAGAGGACTGCTTTTACCAAGATCTATTTTACAGCTTTATTGAGCCAATATCCTCCCCAATTCCCAATTTTGGATTTGATTTTGCTTATTGTATCTTCCCAAAATCTTGATTTTGAATGACCTTGTACAATTGGGAGACCCAAATAATTGAATTTGTCCCAGTTTCTGTGAACTTTCATTTCAAGGATTTGACCAATTTTAGCTGAGTAAATTTTATCCAGGTTCCAACCATAGACCATGCTTGTATGGAAATTAATTTTACCTCCTAAGGCATTGCAGTACTAGATCATATTCTGCTTAAAATTTCAAGAAATAATTGCAGAGCCCCCTCCCAGTAAGAGAAATTCATCAGCAAAGAGAGAGTGGTTGAGAGGCATAGAGTTAGGAGCTAGATTGAGACCTAGAAGGGAACCCAAACTTAGATCTGAATTCAACTTCCGAAAGAGAGAATCTACCAAAATCATTTACAAAAACGCAGATAGGGGACATCCTTTCCGAATTCCACACGTGGCTTGAAAGAATTCAGTGGGTCGTCCATTTACCAAAGGGGCGATGCAAGGCCCTCTTATGCAAGTTGAGATCCAGCTTATAAAAATTTTCCCAAAACCAAAATTTTCCATAACTTTAAAGAGGAATGAATGTTTAACATGGTCGAAAGCATTATACATATCAATTTTGATCAACATACCTTTTTCCTTGTGAATCTTGCTGGAGTGGATAGCTTCTTGAACGAGAATCACGTTGTCGAGGATTTGTCTCCCTTTTAAGAATCCTCCTCGATTGTCTGAAATGATTATATTAAGAAAAGGATTCAGTCTATTTGCCAACATTTTGGACATTATTTTGTAGTAATAATTGCATAGAGGAATTGGTCGAAACCAGCCAAAGGAACTGGGATTTGTCTCTTTTGGAATAAGGGATAGGAATGTGGAATTGGTACCACCTCCAATCTTTTCCTTTGAGTGAAATTTTATGAACATTCTCATGTATTATTTCCTTATATACTTCCAACAAGATTTGTATAAATGATATGAGTACCCATTCGGACCTGGGGCCTTATCAGGATCAAAATACCGTATTGCAATGATAACTTCCTGTTCAGTGAAGGGTTTGAGAATGTCGGTGTTGTTATCCAACATGATACTCTTTGGTATGTGCTTTAGAAGGACTTTGTCTCCTTCCTCTCCAGCACTATCTTCCTCCATGAAAAGGTTTGAGAAGTGATTATACGCCGCAACCTTGATATTTTTGTGTCCTTTGACAATTGATACATTCTCAGTCTTGATTTCCGAAACATAGTTGATTGATTGTCGGGCCTTGGTCTGTCTATGAAAGAAGGAAGTATTCCTATCACCTTCTTTGAGCCATGTACTACGATATTTTAATCTCCAAAACTCCTCTTCTTTACTAAATGCTTGGTGAACCTTGACCTGTTACTTGACCTCTTCCTGGAGCATTGAATTATCAATTGGGGCTTCATGCAATGAAATTTGAAAGGAATCCAACTCTTCTACTTCCTTCTTCCTAGTATTAGAAGGTGGGGGGCAGTTAGCTTTGGCCCAATCCTTTAATGCCTTTTTAGTGATTATGAGCTTCTACTCCCAAACAAATCTCGGGGAGCCCGATACAGGAGTTCCCCAAGTTTCATCCAAGATGCCCCAAAAACTTTTGTGGTCTAGTCATTGGGGACTAAACCTGAAGGGGATCGGGAAAAGGTCTTCTTCCGCTTGAATTTGAAGAATGATTGGTTTGTGATCTGAAGCCAGATTTGCCAGGATTTTTGAAAAAACAATTTGTCCCTCAACCAAAAGACTACTTTGAACCAGGAATCTATCGAACCGATCCATGATATTTCCTTTACCTAGTCGCTTATTGGACCAAGTATGTTTTCCTTTCTTAGGTTTAATATACATTAGATCCCATGTCTAGATTAGGGATTCTACCTGAGATTTAAATATATCCCTTCCAGGGATGCCCCCCATTTTTCAGAAGAAGAAAGGGTTATGTTCATGTCACCTGGTAGAATTAGATTTTTGGGGCGTATATGCTTCTAGGAAATATTCCAAAAGTTTCCAACAATATTTTTTTTCTGAGTAAAGGTTAGGGACATACAGATTGAAAAGAGTGATGTGAATGTTTCTTTGAATATGAGTGAGTTCTGAAAAAATCCAATCTTGTGTGGCAAAGGAGTTTTGTTGTTGGAATTTGTCTGAGGACCATAGAGTTTCCAAGCCACCAGAGGCCCCTCTGGCACTGAAAGCCATACTTGCATTCTTCTTCCACTTTTCCTTTCCAATAGCTAGGATAGTGTTTTCATCGATTTTGGTCTCTTGGAGCATGAGGATATCTGGCATATCAATTTTTTGGAGGTCTTTAACTACTTCTGCTTTACTAGAACTACCAAGTCCTCTGCAATTCCAAGAGACCAACTTCATTATCTACTATTGTGAGTAGAGGAGGGGTCTCCCCCTGCCATTTCTCCCATTTTCTTCCCTACTATTCTGGCTCTAGTATTTATGCTCAAGTCCATATCTATTGTTACTTGAGATCCATGAGTTTTTTCATGTTTAGCTTCTTCTTCCCTTAAATATTTATTTGATTTTCACCCTAATTTTTTGAATGATTTGTCTATTATATCTTCCGAAGATGCAGAAGAAACCGTTGGTCTGGATTTTCTAATTCAACCTAAGAGGGAGAGGAAAGCGTTCCTTTCTCTGAAGTAGTTTTTTTAGGGATCAGTATTATCTGAGGTTGGGTTTCCTCTGGAACTTATTGGACCTGAGGGACCTCCCGATTTTCTTGATATTCGGGAGTTTCTCCTTATTTTGGGGATTCAGGGGTTTCCTAGGTTTTTGGAGTTTCAAGAGATTTAAATCTATTCCCAGTATTAGGGGCCATAGGTTTTTGGTAGTTACGTTGACCTATCTTCCTGAAGCCTTGAGCTTCCTTTAGGAGGGTTTTTGGTCCCGATATGGAAGCAGGGTTCTTTTGAATAGTTGTCCATTGTTCTTTTTTCCCTCCCGACTCTGTATCTGAGGGTTTCTTCTTACAGTATCGAACAAAATTCCCATATTCATGGCAGTACCTGCATTTAAAGGAAAGTTGTTCATAGTCCAGTTCCTGAATGTGAGAGCAGTCTGCCACTGTGAATTTATAGCCTCTGGGATTCCTTGTTCCAGATCTACTTCAACACAGATCCTTGCACATGAATATTGATCCTTTCTATCTGCTTTGTCTATGTATTTTCCAAGAGTATTTCCAATAGCTTCTAATGATTCTAGATTCCAACAATGGAGGGGAAGGTGTGGGAATCTCACCCACACAGGGACTGCAGAGGGAATGTCTTGGGATGGATCAAATTCTGGATTCCATTTATTCAATTAAATCCCTTATGGCCCCATGAAGTATGGACCATTCCTGAAGATCAACTCTCGGCCTAACTTGCTTTCAAATACAAATGCGAAAAAACCCTTACCTACAAAATAAGATCTTACTTCTTCTGAGATTAAGGGCCTCCAGTTTTTATGAACCCAAGTTTATGTAGTTTTTGGAGAGGGCCATAGGCCTGTGAATTGGTCGATTAAACCTCATTTCGAGAGGTTAAGGGCTATATTGCAAGGTTTCTCTACCGGAATCGCTCTACCGAAATCGCTACCATGGGAATCTCGGATAGTTTTTTCACAAAATTTTGTTGAGAAGCTGACATTGTCTTCTTCCCTTGAGCTGAAATCAGGTTATCAATTAGATTCGTTGAGATCTAATGGAGGGGGAGGAGGGGTTGAGCCTCCTCCCGAATCTATTTTGGGAAGCGAACAGAATGCAAGAGATGATCCCTAGTCACAGGTTATCAAAGGAGATTTAATACCTCTCGCGAATCTAATTTACCGCAGATGCACATATGTGTATATTAGTTTAGCACATTGTTATCAATCATCATGATAATTTTCAATGTGTTGTCTAATATTACACACCAATGTATGGTAACATTAAATACAATTGCCGGAAAGAAACTATTTTTATATCGTTATGTTCATTAACAGTGCATTTGTATCTACATAATGCACCGGTGCGTCCTGTGCTTTCGAGCATTGAAGTATGGTAAACTTGAAAACAATTAGATAGAAAAATGTTTTTTATAATTTTATGTTTGCGATTGGTGCAATTATATATCCTAAATGAACTAGTGCTTCCATAATAGAGCACACTGGACTAGTGTAAATTTAAAAAGTTGTGGGATGGAAAAAAATTTGGTTTTTATCTTCATTACCGGTGTGGTCATGCCACAAAAGAGCACTGGTGCATGTGTTTATCAGGTGCACTGAAACATGGTAAAATTAAAAAACAAATTACTAGATGGTAAAACCATTTTTACCATCCTCTAATGTTATAGACCACCTAAGCACCGGTGCTATATTTGACTCCTGGAAGAGCCCTACCATTGGTGCTCCCCATGGTTCGATTTCTCCCTTTCGTTGTTTTCTACGTGGTTTTCGAATTTTTCGAAATGGTGGGAAAATTTGATTTTTCATCTACATCAAAACCATGCCTCCCTACCACACAAGTGCCTAGGTAATGTCTTTGTTACCTTCCAATTTAACCTTTTAGTGGATTAAAATTTCAAATTCACCTTAGATTTACACATTTTCACAAAAAAAATATGTGCGATGCATTTGATTTGTTCAGCTCGCACCACGCTAATTGGTGCTCCCTGTAAATTTATAGTGTGCACCGCTAACAATGCATTCTTCACATATAGCGCACCGCATTGACAGTGCACTATAATTTTAATAATGTAGCACTGTAACTTAATAATGCATTTTCACATCATCGATGCCTAGTGCATTTCACAAACCATAGAGCACTATTAGTGATGTGGTCAAATATACAACTGCATCAGTGTTGGTAAATGCCTAGAGCACCATCTAACCGGTGCTTTCTATATTGCTAGACGCACCGTTGAACTAATGAAAAGAATAATTTAATTATTTACCACATACATCGGTGCACCATAATAATATTTTCACACCATTTATACAGTGTGATTATGCTTAACTTACGCACTAGCATGGACTTTTAAAAAATATGTTTTCACTTCATTATGTGGTATTTCCACATAGAGTTTCGTCGATCACAATGCGCCCTAAATAATTATGTACATCATGCAAGGTGCCAACACCTATTCATAAAGAAACTGTGCTCCCAAATGAGGTATGCATCGATATAAAATATTTTATAAAAATTGTGATGCATTTTAGTATCACACATGCACCATCTACGGTGCTTTTTTGTCTCACATACCATCGGTGAGTTGAATGTAGATAGTGCACCCCTTATTTTTATTGTCAAATGAATTTTCAGCACAACGGTGCATTAGGGTCACCTTAGCACACCATGCATGGTGCTTATGTTTATTGTAACACATCGTTAATGGTGAGCTCTAAATACAAAGGGAACCCCTACAGTTGTGTTCTTGTTATATGGGTGCACCGCTTATTAAATTCATTTATTTTGAGAAAAAAAATTATTGTTTAATATTAATAAATAAAATGATCATTTAATAAAAAAATTAATATTTTATATATACATGTGTGTATATGTGTATGATACTTATGGAATTTATATGTGAAACAGAGATATCAATAGCAAGAGCAGCAGGCGCAGGTGGACCTCTACAACATTGTACGGGAGTGGGAGGCCAAAGAGGGAGATATATTTGTACCCTCACCCTTACAAAATAGACATGATACCTCTTGCGGGTTTCCATCCACCTCAAGTTATATCAGGAAGATACATCCCTAAAGGGGAACTCAGTGTTGTTGATGCAGTTGATCTATCGTTGGGATCAATGTAGACAGTTGTTTCGGTTTGGTCTCGATCTATGGTTCCATCCCACAAAGGAGGACATCTACTTCATCATTAGTCTATCCAAGAGAGGGGAGGATTTTACCCAGTTCCCTAATGTCCCACTTGATGTTGCAGTAGAGAGTCAACTTGCATACAATTAGAGATATATCAGTGACTAGGTCACTGACCCTTCTCTTTTTCAAGTTTCTGGAAGAGTGAAATTGTGTATTGCTTCTTTTGGTGCAGAGGAGGTTAGGTGCCTCTCTCTTTTGGTTGCAATGGTGGCACACTTAACCATTGGTGGGTAGCACATTAATTTCCCTCTATTATATTATATGGATTCTTTATTGCATAGACCTAGATGCATCAGGTGGTCTTCCATATTGTTGCGACAATTTTTTTGCTTTAGATCGATGTCATGCACAATTTGAGGGGAGGGTCAGCTTCCCTTTTGCTTCAAAGATATTTTGTTTATTTTCTTATAGGTTTTCGATTAGGAGGCCATCATTTGATTACCACCCTTCTAGGGATATGACTGAGGTGCTGATGCATATGTTCCTAGGATAGATGTTTCCCAAGAGGGGCTAGCTGAAGTTCCCATCTAGGGTCACCTCAAAGATACTTGAGTTACTAGACAATGAGGATGATCATACTTTAGACCTTGTGTTGTATCCTTACATAGGGTTAGACTGGAGAGGATGTCCAAACATATTTTTCACCCACGATGAGCCACCATATGGTAGAGGTGATATTAGTGTTATGTTTAAAATAATCTAGTTGCATTTTATTGTCTTATTTAATGCAAATGAAATTTATTCTAACACTGTCTTTAAACTATTTTATTAAATTGTTTAATGAAATTGTCTAATTATTGTTGTGTACTATATATTTTCAGATATTGGCACCTATGATGGGAAGGGCCTCCCCCAGTAGTAGATGAGGATATGGATGAACCTGAGGAAGTGCCTTAGTTTCCCAAACCCTTGATTCTGGTAGGACATGGCGGATCGATTATCCACATTGTTGGCTCGATAGGGAATCCACCCTATACAAGTTCAGGAGATCCTATGAGACCTTGAGCTAGTAGGTATATGGAGGCTTATTCATCATGATACAAGGAGTTTGATGTGCCATATCGTCGATGCAACCAACCTTATAGCTAGGAGGGATGGACATGGTATTCATTCTTCCTCTACTTCATATGATGAGGGTGGTGACCCTCCTCCTCCACCTACTCATTTTCATCACTGAGTCGAATGAACATCATCTCCTCACCTCCTCCTCCTCCTCCTCACCATGATGATTGACCACTATTTCCTCCTCCACACCCAAATGACCACCAAAATCTTTGTCTCATCCATAGGTTGACCAACCACCCTCTCCTCCTCAGCAAGCTGACCATCCACCATCTCATACTCCACTCATCTCACTTCTAGATAGGATGTTCACAGCGAGTGAGATTGATCTTCAGGGAGATATCTATGATGTTCTCTGGTCTACGTTTTTCCTTAGCAAAGGTATTGATGCCTCTGCCTCTGCTAGTGGAGGTATTGATGCCTCTAACACTACTGGAAGAGGTATTAATGCCTCTAGTTTCGAAGGTGGACTAGCTATCTCATAGAAATTATTGGACTTTAGATGTATATTTGGCATGTATAATGAGTTTGATATTATTTTTCATATATATATATATATATATACACACACACACTACATTTTTCATGTTGATGTTGATGTTTATTTATATGTTGATGGTTATCTGTATGTTAGGTCATGTTAGATATGTTTGTTAGGTGTGCTTGATAGATGTGTATGTTAGATTATGTTAGGTAATGTGTACATGTGTATATTAGGTGATGTTTGATGTATATGTTAGATTATATTAGCTAACTTTTTATGTGTATGTAAAATGTTGCTTATGTTTGATAGGTGATGATAGATGCGTATGTGAGATGGTGTTTGTCATATGTGTGTGATGGTTATTTTATATCATGTTTATGTTTGTTATATGGTGGTGATTGTTGAGATATTGTAACTTCAAAGAATATTATATTTGTACTTTATTATTTCGGATATGTTTCATTCCTCCGTGAAGATCTTATTGTATATCCGGAGATGTTTACTCCTCCGTCGGAATGTGGTAACTCGGGTTATTAGACTTCCCTAGTGGGGGTCGGCCCTGTATGTGTTGTGTTGGTCAAAGGGTTATTAGACCACCCTAGAGGGGTCGGCCCAGTCAGTTGTAGTGGGGTATTTAACCCATTGGTTAAATACGAGCCTACGTGTACTTGTGTAAAAGATATGTCAGAGTAGTGTATAAATAGAGGAGGTGTGTTCCTCATTTGATACACACACTCACACACTTGAGGATAGCGCACTTGTGGAGGAGAGGTCTGCTATTGTGGAGGAGTAGATCATGTCTTTGGTTTGCATCTTTGTATATTGATGGTCAGCTATATTGAGGAAGCTTTACTGGGTTTTCTACCCCATGAGGGTTTCCCAGGATAAATCTGTGTCTCTTGTGTTTATGCTATGCTTGTTGTTTCTTCAGTGATCCTGTATATGCTATTATTGTGAAATGGAATGTAATGCTGCTATTTTATGTCTTAGCATATTAAATCTTAACATGGTATCAGAGCTAACCTAAAGGAAGGCAAGGTATGGCACTTACGACACTTGCTTTACTTACAACAATTTGAAGGTTAGGGTTTTACATAGCAAAAACCAGTCATCGTGGAACTTTCGCTATAAATCCATTTCAGCGAAGTTTCAGGGTCTGAAACGTTTACAGGTCGAAGATAACATCCCCGGGTACCTTGTGTCCAAAGGGCACCCTCAGATTCATTGTACTTTATGCGTTATGATCAGTACACGTTAGGGTTTCTGCCTCTTCCAGATCTCAGTCAAAATCAGGTAACCTTGGAAAAAAGGTCATAACTTGGGCTAGGAAGCTCCAAATGAAATTTCGTAAAAAGTGACAGGTAGTACACAGACGGTAATATATCAGAAAACTTTTTCAGAGGCCGAAGGTGAACCAGTGACACGTGGAACACCGTACAAGTTCACTCTCCTGTTTTATCCCATAAACAGGTCACGTTGCGACACTTGGCATAACTCTCTCTCAGAGAGTACAATTGAGGTCATACCTATCAGGATAGAAATAAAACAGGGCGAGCTATCTCAGGAAAAAATTTCAGAGGCCGAAGTTCAAACAGTGACACGTGGCATGCCATACAAGTTCGCTCTCCTGTTTTATCCCATAAACAGGTCACGTTGCGACACTTGGCATAACTCTCTCTTAGAAAATCCAATTGAGGTCAGACCTGTCAGGATGGAAAGATGACAGGTCAGGCTACTGCAGAAAAAGTTTTCAGACCCTGTGGAGCAAAAATTTCAGAGTTATAGCAGAAACAATCAGGTGCATATTTCTGTCAAAACAGAATTATTTTTGGAGCACCTTTATTCATGGCTTCCGGAATTTAGGGTCTCGGAGAAAGTTAGAATTTTTGGAAACGGAGTCCACGGCTGAATGCTACTCAGGAAAATCAAAATTTAGAGACCAAGATCAAATTTTTTGGTTGGGTAGAAGACCAAGCTTGATCAAACCCTAGTTCGGGATTTTGATCAGAAAGAAGGAAAATTAGGGCTTCAGCAAAAGTTGGAATTTTTGAAGTCTGTAACCACGGCTGGAAGCTCCTTAGAAAAATAAGATTTTAGAGCCTTGGATCGAACCTTTTGATTGGATAGAAGAGTGGGCTTCATAAAACCCTAGTTCGGGTTCCTGTCCAGAAGATCCAGAAGTTTCGAAGGCAATTTTGAGGGGTCAAATTTTGGAGATTTCAAAAGTGAAGTATGCTAGTTTGATCAGCTCAGCAAGACACATCCTTCCATCCATTCGGAAGCATGAAAGTCAAAGATTGAATTTTTAGGGTTTCTCTAGCAAGCCCCAATCAAGCTCCAAATCAAGTTTCAGGGGGAGTTGAGGCTAAGGCCTTACATAAGAAGACTACAAGAAGTCTCGACAGGTATGACTTAAGGAGGTTCAGGTATGTCTTGAAATCTGATTCCTGATTAAATTCATAATGTGTTTGTCTTCATATTATTTGTTAGCACAATCTTGATTAATGTTAGAATTATCTTATCACCCTAGTAAAAGTATGAATGCATGTGAATGATCGAAGACATTCATTGATTAGTGCTATATGATTGTACTAATGCATTATGGTGTTGTGTGAGTTTGATGTTGTCTGCTAACAAGATACAGGTACATCACAAAAGACAAATCAAGTTCCATGACCATGACAACATGAATACAAAGACTCATCCATAATATTTGTTCTACTTACGAGGTATGTATGACTTTGTTATATTATGCTTAACCTATGAGACATGCAGGTTCTAGCTCAGGATCTCTAAATCATTGAAGAGATTGTTTAGATCATGAGGATGACACTAGTGCACACTTGAGCATGCACAGTGGTACAGAATGAATACAAGTTCAAAAGACATATAGAAGATCAAGTGGGAGGCAACCACACAAACATAAAAGATAAGTATTTGAGTTGTTATTTGAAATAGTAAATGATATTGCTTGTATGCATATTTGTATTCCTAGAATATATCATGCTGAGTGTAAACATTCATAGAGCATTGAACAGTATACTACTAATATGCATATGATTGGTAAGTTGGACAAACATTTCGTTGTTTCTTGTCTAGAATGAAACCTCTTTGCTGACATGCTGAGAGCTGTGCACACTCTCGATAGTATGTTCTAGTAGAGATGGAAGGCATCTAGATAGCCACTGTATGCATACAGGATATGGGGAAGTGTTGTGCCAAAGTATTGATCAAAATGGTTGCATAACTATGTAAATGATATCTGTATGCATAATAGGTTATCATGTCAATATGATTTGATGATTATGAAGTATTACTAATCATGTACTTAATTTTGATTTGTAGGAAAGATCATGATGAATGATGAACACTAAACAAGCGATGGATGTTAAACAAAAAATATTTTCAAATCAAACACACTATAGAAGGCTTGTGGCTAGAAGATTCTCTTAGAAAGAAGAAGAGAATCATGATGAGATGTTTGCTCCAAGTGGCTAGATAAGACCATTCTCTTAATGGTGTAATTAAAGAAGAAGTGTGAATTAGGTTCTACATGGGTTCCCAGGATCGATAGTAATTGATGAGAATACATGTGAGGGGATTGGATCACCCCTGGACTTCAGTCCGAAAGAAGAGCCGTAGACATATGTCTTCGTGAATGAAGTTCTTGGTGAACATGTGAGGGGATTGGATCATCCCTGGACTTCAGTCCGAAAGAAGAGCCGTAGACGTATGTCTTCGTGAATGAAGTTCTTGGTGAACATGTGAGGGGATTGGATCATACCTGGACTTCAGTCCGAAAGAAGAGCCGTAGACGTATGTCTTCGAGAATGAAGTTCTTGGTGAACATGTGAGGGGATTGGATCATCCCTGGACTTCAGTCCGAAAGAAGAGCCGTAGACGTATGTCTTCGTGAATGAAGTTCTTGGTGAACATGTGAGGGGATTGGATCATCCCTGGACTTCAGTCCGAAAGAAGAGTCGTAAACGTATGTCTTCGAGAATGAAGTTCTTGGTGAACATGTGAGGGGATTGGATCATCCCTGGACTTCAGTCCGAAAGAAGAGTCGTAGATGTATGTCTTCGAGAATGAATTCCTTGGTGGACGGTTGAGGATTAAGTCATCCTTGGATGTAGTCCTAAATGTATGGTTGAGGATTAATTCATCCTTGGACGTGGTCCTAAATGTACGGTTGAGGATTAAGTCATCCTTGGACGTGGTCCTAAATGTACGGTGGAGGATTAAGTCATCCTTGGACGTGGTCCTAAATGTACGGTGGAGGATTAATTCATCCTTGGACGTGATCCTAAATGTACGGTGGAGGATTAAGTCATCCTTGGACGTGGTCCTAAATGTACGGTGGAGGATTAAGTCATCCTTGGACGTGGTCCTAAATGTACGGTGGAGGATTAATTCATCCTTGGACGTGGTCCTAAATGTACGGTGGAGGATTAAGTCATCCTTGGACGTGGTCCTAAATGTACGGTGGAGGATTAAGTCATCCTTGGACGTGGTCCTAAATGTACGGTGGAGGATTAAGTCATCCTTGGACGTGGTCCTAAATGTACGGTGGAGGATTAAGTCATCCTTGGACGTGGTCCTAAATGTACGGTGGAGGATTAAGTCATCCTTGGACGTGGTCCTAAATGTACGGTGGAGGATTAAGTCATCCTTGGACGTGGTCCTAAATGTACGGTGGAGGATTAAGCCATCCTTGGACGTGGTCCTAAATGTACGGTGGAGGATTAAGTCATCCTTGGACATAGGTCCTAAATGTACGGTGGAGGATTAAGTCATCCTTGGACGTAGGTCCTAAATGGTGGAGGATTGATTCATCCTTGGACGTAGTCCTAAATGTACGGTTGAGGATTGAGTCATCCTTGGACGTGGTCCTAAATGTATGGTTGAGGATTGAGTCATCCTTGGACGTGGTCCTAAATGTATGGTTGAGGATTGAGTCATCCTTGGACGTGGTCCTAAATGTACGGTTGTGGATTAAATCATCCTTGGACAGTAAATGCAGTAATTCCGAAAGGAAGGATAGTCCTAAATGAATTGAGTGGATTAAATCATCCTTGGACAGTAAATCCAGTAATTCCGAAAGGAAGGATAGTCATAAATGAATTGAGTGGATTAAATCATCCTTGGACAGTAAATCCAGTAATTCCGAAAGGAAGGATAGTCCTAAATGAATTGAGTGGATTAAATCATCCTTGGACAGTAAATCCAGTAATTCCGAAAGGAAGGATAGTCCTAAATTAATTGAGTGGATTAAATCATCCTTGGACAGTAAATCCAGTAATTCCGAAAGGAAGGATAGTCCTAAATGAATTGAATGGATTAAATCATCCTTGGACAGTAAATCTAGTAATTCTGAAAGGAAGGATAGTCCTAAATGAGATTGAGTGGACTAATCATCCTGTAAATAGATTGGGATTGCCTCGTCCCTAGACATGGTGAGTTGTCTTAAAGTGATAAGGACTAATCATCCTGTAAATAGATTGGGATTGCCTCGTCCCTAGACATGGTGAGGTGTCTTAAAGTGATAAGGATTGATCATCCTATAAGTTGATCTGGATTGCATCATCCATAGACATGAGAGTTGTCTTAAACCGGGAGGGACTGATCATCCCGTAAGCGGATCGGGATTGTATCATCCTTGGACCCATGTCCTAAAGTGAGAGGGATTGATCATCCCGTAATTGGATCTTGTGTGTTGCAGGGTATGCTGCTATTGTGTATACTTGTATTGATGAGGATACTTGTATTGATGATGTGTATACTTGTATTGATGAGGATACTTGTATTGATGATGTGTATACTTGTATTGATGAGGATACTTGTATTGATGATGTGTATACTTGTATTGATGAGGATACTTGTATTAATGATATTTATACTTGTATTGATGATGTTGTTGATCGTGATGATCTAGATGACGATGTTGTTGATCGTGATGATCTAGATGACGATGCTGCTGATCGTGATGATCTAGATGACGATGATGCTGATCATGATGATCTAGATGACGATGTTGCTGATCGTGTGATGACGATGCTGATGATCATGTGATGACGATGCTGGTGATCATGTGATGACGATGCTGATGATTGTGTGATGACGATGCTGATGATCGTGTGATGACGATGCTGATGATCATATGATGACGATGCTGACGATCGTGTGATGACGATGCTGATGATCGTGTGATGACGATGCTGATGATTGTGATGCTGATGATGATGCTGATGATCGTGTGATGACGATGCTGATGATCATGAGATGATGATGCTGATGATCGTGAGGATCCAGATGTTGATGTTGCTATAGTTGTTCGAGTGCTGCAGAAGATAAAGACTCAGTACTGAAGATGTTGATGTTCCAGTATTGAAGATGTTCCAGTAACTGCTTGAGTTACTGATGATGTTGAGAAAGCTTCCAATGATTTATAGATGTATCATGTATGATGTTGATGACTCCTTGCTCGTGCAGATGTTGTTATAATATCCTTCTCGTTAAGGGGGAGTGTTGAGATATTGTAACTTCAAAGAATATTATATTTGTACTTTATTATTTCAAAGATGTTTCATTCCTCCGTGAAGATCTTATTGTATATCCGGAGATGTTTACTCCTCCGTCGGAATGTGGTAACTCGGGTTATTAGACTTCCCTAGTGGGGGTCGGCCCTGTATGTGTTGTGTGGGTCAAAGGGTTATTAGACCACCCTAGAGGGGTCGGCCCAGTCAATTGTAGTGGGGTATTTAACCCATTGGTTAAATACGAGCCTACGTGTACTTGTGTAAAAGATATGTCAAAGTAGTGTATAAATAGAGGAGGTGTGTTCCTCATTTTATACACACACTCACACACTTGAGGATAGCGCACTTGTGGAGGAGAGGTCTGCTATTGTGGAGGAGGAGATCATGTCTTTGGTTTGCATCTTTGTATATTGCTGGTCATCTATATTGAGGAAGCTTTACTGGGTTTTCTACCCCATGAGGGTTTCCCAGGATAAATCTGTGTCTCTTGTGTTTATGCTATGCTTGTTGTTTCTTCAGTGATCCTGTATATGCTATTATTGTGAAATGGAATGTAATGCTGCTATTTTCTGTCTTAGCATATTAAATCTTAACAGTGATGATGATAATGATGGTACATTAGATGATGTTAGGTGATTTTAGATGTAATTACTAGATGTTTATCTTAGATAATGTTAGGTGATTTTAGATCTATTTACTAGATGTTTATATTAGATTGTGTTAGGTGATATTAGATGTGAATGTTATTTTTTGCTAGATGTGTATGTTAGATGTGTATCAAAATAAAATCCTCCAATTTTATATTGTGTATAAACATCGTGCATATTAAATTGTGAAAAACATCGTGCATATTTATTTTGAAAAACTATGAGAGGTGTTTATTAAAAAACATCAATGATAACTCCTTCCTTACAGTGCAATTACTATCATCTTATTACAATTAATATGAACAATTTTGTGAACTTATATTATAAGATAAAATAGAGAAAAAATTTCCATCTAATATCATAATTATATTTAGATTAATTAATTTTAATTTTTTTTAATAATATAATGCATTTTATTCCCCTATAACAAATATTTTGTTTTTCCCTCGAGAAATAGTTGTTACTTGTTATTCATGGGAGAATCAAAGATAACATTGTCTATTACATATTCAGATCTTCTTTTGAATATAGGATAAGACTAAACTAGCTCTTATAAATTCCAAAATCCATCCAAAGTTCAACCCTTAACAAAAAATACTTCCCTAATATACATTTTACAACTATACAACAATAGACCCAATAGTTCCAGACAACAAAACTATAGAAGAAAATTTTGAAGGATACCATCGTAATTTATCAAGTTGTTATCTTGTTGTCTTTCTTCATATACTCAAAACATAACCAAAAATACATACTACTAGCATAGAACAATCAAAGTACTTCCTACCTTAATAGATTGACAAGGAACCACTAGACGCCATTGTTTTGTCTATATATTCTTCAAAAAAAATATGACCCTCAAGCATCCCCACTGCTTTCTTAGATAACCCGTCTGCAAATGATTTAGATGATGAAGGATATGAAAATAGGAAATCTCATCAAATTTGACTTGAAGTTACTTAATTATGGAACACCAGTGGTCCAAGGAAGAAACATGTATCTTTGAATTTCTTGCAGCCCAATCAATAATAACTTTGGAGTCTCTAGCACCTATAGGGAAAAAAAATATTTCTATTAGATGTAAACAAAAGAAGAATCCACAGCGCCATTAACTCAGCTCTAGAGTTAGTCCCTTTTCCACATACCATCCATATATAAAAATAATTATTTATACTCATATTCAGTAATACTCTTGCACCATGCATTCCAAATTGTGTGGATCCATCAAAGAACCCCACATAACACTCAAGAGACAAAAAAGGAAGCGTAAGAATCCTCGACACCTTAGTCTTTTCTTCCTTATGGAATTCAAGGAAGGCCCCCACACTTCAAGCACTGAAAACAGAGACATGTGTTGTCACATTCTCAAAGATATCCAAATTTTTAGTTCTCCAAAGACCCAGGAAACAAATAGAGGGACCTCTTTATAATGAGGGACTTTTCTTGTCCAGGAATTTAAGCTTAACTCAAAAGAAGAATCCTCCCATATATCATGAATTTCAAGACTTATCCTTACTTATAAATAGAGTTTCTTAACAAATTCACATTGAACCATTAGGTGTGAGATAGACTCTGCATATTTTTTACATAAATTACAAATGTTGGGTCCATCTCTACCTCTTTTGATCATATTGTCCCTGGTCATAATTTTATTTTCAATACATAGCCAACTAAGACATTTCACCTTCAAAGGGATATTCCACTTCCATATTTTTTGCTACCCCCACTTTCTAGCATAATCTGCAGAGATACTAGAAATTAAATCATAAGCTATTTTGACACTCACCTGGCCATTATGACTGCTCTAAGCACAAACAATTTCATCTCACAATCGGACAATCTAATGTCAGCATGATTCAAACCTAAGATAAATGAATTTTACATGTAATTAAGAGAAATTCATAGTTAATTCTAAAAATGGATTGTTATTATTATGATCCATATGGATATAGGTGGCCACCCACCTATTCCATTGGCTCAAAACAGTTTTCCATTCTGGCAGTTTTCTTGTAATTTTTCTACAGCTTTTCAGGTCCTGAATTTTTGGGCCCATTTTAAGGCTCTAAACGATTTTTTTTTGGAGATTCAGGGGGCCAATGGTTTTCAACAACATACATTGGACCCTAGTAAAAATTTGTGTAGCTCGGATATACCTTCCAATAGGCTATCGAGCGCCCCAAACGGAGATCGTATGCAAAAGTTATGACCCCGGGAAGTTGACTGTTCAACTAACCACCTTGGGCCCGCAAACTTTATGACGGTTCATCTTATAGGTTTAGGTTTTTGGATTTTTATGGTTCTTTCCCTCATGGTTATGATAAATAGGCTCTTTAGGACTCTTCTTGTATTCATATTGTCACGAATGAGCATAGCCGCCACATCTCTTCTCATAGATATAGCTACCACCATTCTAGCTGCTTTTATTTCACAGTTTGTTCTATTTCATTCATTTAATAGAATCTGAGTTTATTGTATCATTGTTTTTCTTTCCATATATCTATGTATGTGAATAAATATATGTTCTTTCATTTTGTTCTCACATAAATCTGGATCATTGGTATCCTATCCTTCTACTCTTGTGATTTCTCAATGCATGTCCCTGACGAGGTCTGAATATCGAGAGTTGGGTATCGAACTAGTTGAGCTTGGGGAAAACCCTCCTCATCGACCCAAGTAGGATCCCAAGGTGGGAGAAGAAAAGAGAGATGATGGAGCAGGAGATACTATTAATTTGTTGCTCAAGGAATCCCTCACGCGGCAGAGGAATGAGATGATGGATATTTTCCCACAGATCCTTCGAAGGATGCCGATAGCGGCGGATGCACCTTCAACGAGCAGCCATTTCGAGGGTGCAACTCCCTTCAAGGTACAATTTAACCTTGGAATTCCCCCATTTGAAGGAAAGATAGATGTAGATGCTTTAGATAAATGGTTGAATCTATTAGAGGATTACTTCTATGTTCAAAATTTTTCCGACAACGAAAATATCACATTCACGCTCCTTAAGTCCCTTCCCCATATTAAAGACTGGTGGGATGGGTACTACGAGAGGAATGCAAGAGATGAGTCTGAACTATTCAGGACAGACCCTACTATTGGCTATAACTGACCCAGAGGCTTTCTATAAGACCCAGGTTCTTCGCGGTTTCCCTTTGACCAACAAAACCCCTTTGCACCGGCGCTTTCGGCAACAACCTGCGATCAGGTTGAGGTCTCACCCGAGGTGTATCTATGGGGTACTGCGGAATCAAGTTTCCACAGTATGTGATGAGTTGAATAGCTAAACGTACTACGCAGCGCGAGATAGGGAAGGTGCGTTGCGAGACAAGACTGCGCGGCATGCAATGAGATATGTGCTGCGCGAATTCTACTGAAACTGTGAATAATGCGGCTTTATTCTATACTTGGATTATCTTGAAAACTATTAAGGCACTGAAACGAATATCACTCATCCATTCATTCAGGCACTTAACTGACTATTCCTCTAACACTCCTTCGTTAATTTAGGATGTTGCGATTTGAACATATATGACTGATATAATCCACTGTTATGCATTCCTTTACTGCATATAAGAATGTGCTTAACCAAATGACTGATTCACTGTCTTCAAACACAACACTAAATGTTCACCATTCATCTATTCATACAGAACTTAACCTATCATTTCCTTACCTCTTCTGGTGGTAAATGCATATCAAAGTTCTCTCATGACAACATGCAAGGAAACATCTAGACATTTAATTACAGAAAACATAAATAATCATTCGTCCATAAACACATTCGCACAACACAATGCTTAACGTGGTTCACTTCTGTTGGTTGTGGAGCCAGATCTTCCAGTCTCATAGATGATATTGCCTTAGCTGTGCACCCATTCTGCATTTTTAGGGGTTTGGGGGTGGAGCCCCCGCGAACAGGGGTTAGGAGGCAGCGCCCCCGAGAAAAAATTTTGGGGTTGTTTTCGCCAGCTGTTTTGCGGGCCCATGGTTTTTGGGTATCCCGTGGTATTTTCCCATTGTATTTTCCCTATAAAAGAAAGACATTGTAATACGGCTTGGGTAATATGTATTAGGTTTTATGCATTGTAAAGATCTCTAAGATCAGGAGAGAGACTGTGAGACAGTGAA
The DNA here is from genome assembly GCA_027924585.1 of Larix kaempferi. Classification (NCBI taxonomy): domain Eukaryota; kingdom Viridiplantae; phylum Streptophyta; class Pinopsida; order Pinales; family Pinaceae; genus Larix; species Larix kaempferi. Next base: position 5,222,860 of record BSBM01000727.1, read on the forward strand.
GAGGAAGTGCAGCGGCTGTGCTGCAGGTTGTATCCCTTCACCTTGCTGGACGGTAATAATAATAAGGACTGGAAAATTCAGTGTGGACGTAGCCCAAGTTGGGGTGAACCACGATATATCTATGTCTCTCTTGTAATGTGTGTGTGATTATATTTGCATTTCTGTTTATTGTTATTGCTCTGCGATCCTGTTTTTCTAACAATGGGTATCAAAGCCGGAGGTCTATTTGGCAGTTAAATCCACAGGAAGGTAGGGTTTCTGGTTCGAGTGGGAGCAATGGCAGAAGAAGGAAAGTTTAAGGTCAACAAGTTTAACGGCCAAAACTTCCAATTATGGAAGATGCAAATGGAGGACTATCTGTACCAGAAGGATCTATTCCTACCATTGGGAGGAAGAGCAAAGCAGTCGGCGGCCATGAAGGACGAAGAATGGGAGGTTCTTGATAGAAAGGCTCTAGGAACAATATAGCTGAGCCTGGCTTCATCAGTGGCTTTCAATATCTCAAAAGAAACGACAACGGAGGGTTTGATGAGCACACTGGGTACGTTGTATGAAAAACCCTCTGCCTCCAACAAGGTATTTCTAATGAAGCGTTTATTTAATATGAAGATATATGAAGGTGGATCTGTTACTGATCATTTAAATGAGTTTAATATGGTTACAAATCAGCTAAGTTCTGTAAGTGTGAACTTTGATGATGAGGTTAAAGATCTTCTAATCTTGTGTTCATTTCCAGAAAGCTAGAATAGATTGGTCATGGCTGTAAGTAACTCTGTCTTTGTTTCAAACACCTTGAAATTTGATGATGTTATTGGTGTTATTCTTAACGAGGAAATGCAAAGAAAAAGCATAGATGAGACATCAGGTAATGCATTGACCATGGAGACTAGGGGAAGACAAAAGGATAGAGGAAAGAGCCAAGGTAATTGTGGGAAGTCTAAAACGGGAAGATCCAAGTCTAAACTGGGAAAGATAGAGTGCTAGAACTGTGGAAAGAAAGGACATCTGAAGAAAGACTGCAGATCTCTAAAGAAGAAAGGAGATGCAAAGAAGGAAACTACCCAGGAAGCAAATGTAGCAGGTGATGTGTTACAAGATGCTTTGATTCTTGCATTAGATAATACTAGTGATTAGTGGGTAGTAGATTTAGGAGCTTCATGTCATGCTACACCCCATAGGAAATACTTTCATGAGTATGTTCCTGGCGATTTTGGACATGTTTTATTGGGTGATGATGAGCCATGTAAAATTGTTGGAATGGGTAAGGTATGGATAAAAGTTAAGAATGGAACTGACTAGCTATTGAAAGATGTTAGGCATATTCCTACTATGAAAAGAAATCTGATCTCAAAAGGGCAGTTGGGAGATGGCAGCTGTCTATCTACATTTGGAGAAAAGTGGTGGAAGATCACTAAAGGATCAATGGTGATAGCAAAAGGAGACATGATAGGTACATTGTATTTATGTCCTCATAATACTGACCATTCTATCTCTTTAGCTTCCATAGGAACAGATACAGCATTGTGGCATCATAGGCTTGGCCACATGAGTGAGAAGCGGATGCAGATTCTCCACTCAAGGAAGTTGCTGCCAGATTTGAAGCAGGTAAGTTTGGAATTCTGTGAAAACTGTGTTTATGGAAAACAGAAGAGAGTCATATTTCTCAGGGTTGGGAAACAGAAGAAGAATGAAAAGTTAGAGCTAGTGCATACAGATGTATGGGGACCGGCTCAGGTACAATATCTTGGTGGCTCTCATTATTATGTTACATTTATTGATGATGCAACTAGGAAAACTTGGGTTTATTGCATTAGACAGAAATCTGATGTGTTTACTACTTTTAAGAAGTGGAAAGCTTTGGTTGAGAATAAGACAGAGAAAAGGTTGAAGTGTCTCAGATCTGATAATGGAGGTGAGTACTGCGGTAAGGAGTTTGATAGTTACTGTCCACACCATGGGATTCGTAGAGAGAAGACAGTCCCAGGAACACCACAAGAAAATGGTGTGTCAGAAAGGATGAACAGAACGATCATGGAGCGTGCAAGGTGTATGAGATTGCATGCAGGATTGCCCTTACAGTTTTGGGCGGATGTTGTAAATGTTGTTGTTTATTTAATAAACAGAGGACCTTCAAGTGCTTTGGATGGTGGTATTCCAGAGGAGGCATGGACAGATAAAAAGGTAAACTACTCATTTCTGAGAATGTTTGGTTGTGAAGCATTTGTCCATATTGATAAAGAAAATAGAACAAAGCTTGAAGCTAAATCCAAGAAATGTACCTTTATTGGATATGGGGTCGATGAATTTGGTTATCGCTTATGGGATTATGAAAATAACAAAATCATCAGGAGTAGAGATGTAATATTCAATGAAAAGGTCATGTATAAAGATCAGTTGCAGGGAAAGAAACAGGAAAAGGAAAACACAGAGTACACAGTACTTGATGAAATTCAAGAAAATGAAATTCCAAAGGTGCTAGAAAATCAAGAACAGCAGCAAGTGCCTAAAACTCCTGCAATTGTAAGAAGATCTACCAAGTTAAGTAGACTCCCTGAATGACACTCTCCTTCAATGTATTATTTGTTGATGACTGATGCTGGTGAAATAGAATTTTATGAAGAAGCAATGCAGGTGGAAACTAGAAAGAAGTGGGAGCAAGGCATGAATGAGGAGATGGACTCATTGGTAGGAAACTAGACTTGGGATTTGGTTCAGTTGCCTGCTGGTAAAAGAGCATTGTAGAACAAATGGATTTACAGGTTGAAGGAAGAAGAAGGAGGTAAGAAGCAGTACAAGGCCAGACTTGTTGTAAAGGGGTTTGCACAGAAGAAAGGTATTGATTTTGATGAAATATTTTCTCCTGTTGTTAAGATGACTTCAATTAGGACTATCTTAAGTCTAGTGGCGTAAGAATATTGCATCTTGAACAGTTAGATGTAAAAACAACCTTTCTCCATGGGGATTTGGAGGAAAAGATATATATGCAACAACCACAAGGGTATGAGGTCAAAGGTAAGGTGAACTTGGTATGCAGGTTGAAAAAGAGTTTGTATGACTTGAAACAAGCTCCAAGGCAGTGGTATTTAAAATTTGACAGGTTTATGATAGAACAAGGTTATAGTAGATGTCATTCTAACCACTGTGTTTATTTCAAGAAGCTAGACAATGAAAGATATATTATCTTGTTATTGTATGTGGATGACATGCTTGTTGCAGGGTCTAACATGCAGGATATAAATGCACTCAAAAGGAAGCTAGCTAATTCATTTGCAATGAAGGATTTGGGTGTTGCAAAGAAAATGGTATGAGAATAACAAGAGATAGGAAAAATTGCAAATTGACATTGTCTCAGGGTGAGTACATACAAAAGGTGTTGGAGAGGTTCAGAATGCAGAATGCAAAACCAGTTAGTACACCTTTGGCCAGCCATTTCAGTCTAAGTAAGGAAATGTGTCCCAAGACACAGGAAGAGATGGATTACATGTCCAAGATTCCTTATCAATCAGCATTCGGCAGCTTGATGTATGCCATGGTGTGCACAAGACCAGATATTGCACATGCAGTGGGAGTTGTGAGCAGATATATGAACAATCCAGGTAAAGAACATTGGAGGGCAGTACAGTGGATTCTCAGGTATTTGAGAGGTACCACCACTCAAGCATTATGTTTTGGAGGTTCAGACACTATTCTACAGGGATATGTTCATGCAGATATGGCAGGTGATAAGGATAGCAGGAGGAGCACCATAGGGTATGTGTTTATTGTACGTGGAACAACAGTAAGCTGGATTTCGAAACTGCAGAAGGTTGTTGCACTTTCAACAACGGAAGTAGAGTATGTTGCTATTACAGAGGCTAGTAAAGAGATGATTTGGTTGCAGAGGTTTATGGAGGAAGTGGGTAAGAAGCAGAAGGATAGCAGGTTGTATAGTGACAGCCAGAGTGCCATCACGGGGGGTTCACTTAGTGAAATTGTTACATAGCACGATCGTTCGCAGGACATTGAATAATATCCCTAATTTCACCAAATATTGGAAAATGCCTCCTAAAACTGTATTGTGGAACCCCCCTCTCAATATATTTATCAAATTAAGAAAACCCTTAGTTTCACGAGATATTGTAGATATCCATTTTTATCAACCAATTTTTAATACCCCCTTTATATCATATTATCAAGTTGTAACAAACGGGATCCCTAACGTGTCTTATTACAAGAAAACAAGATGCTAAATAAAATAATAGTATAATGCTAATAATGATCCCAACGAGATTGCAGGCTGACTGATGATCCCATAGGTTAAAATGTCATTTTTCTTGTAGTGAATGGACATGTTTTCATTCAACCATGGAGGCTATTATGGTGATATTAATTGTATATTTTTGTAAAATTAATAAATATTGTAATTAACTATATAATAATCCCAATGAACACAAAGAAAACATAGCACCATGGACACCAAGGGAACTCGAGGTACGTTTTCTGGAATGACTTTTCCACCTCTGCTCGATTGGGTGCTCAAGGTGACAAGGTGGCCTACAAACAACCATGTAACCATGCAAATCATGAAATGAGACCATTGGCTAACAAGTGCTATACTATAACAACAATTTGCTAAATTATAACCGTATGTTCTACCTACTTCACAAATTTATGTTATTCATAATGCTCAGTGAATCTCATTACCATTTACCGAGTATAGGGCTTCATCAACAAGTAATATAATCAAAATTTTGATTCAAGATTATTTGAATCTACCTTAAGAGTCAAAATAACATCCTTGTTTATACTATGAATATTATCATTTTTATTACAACTTATGGTTCCCTCGTACCCTAAATATTATATAAACCTTGCAAGTTTTTCACTATCATTTCCATTCATACATTCTACTCTATGTCATTGATAATTTACATCAATATCCAAGTTCTAATAGTAACATATTTGTTACTATATGTACCCACATAACTCGTTTATTATACCATACTAATAAATGATTATTGTCAGAAATTTATTTTAGACTTTTCTCAAGATCAATTTGCTAATGAGTAGTTTTCATAATTATTTATTTACTTTTACCAAACTTTAAAATTTCAATATATTTTAAATTTTAATACACTAGAAATTAAATTCCACATTCTTAATATAAATTACATAAATAAATAATTAACAAACTTTACACCATATTAATAATTACTTTTAACAAATGAAATGATAAATATACTCCATTTACAAGTTTTATATATATATATATATATATATATAATAAATCCACGTTGTTACTTCTTTAATAAATTAATATGTTTATAACAAAATTTCAAAATACTAATCTTTTTAGTATAATGAGTTATTTAGAACGTGTTGGGAGGAGTAAAGCCAATACAGTGTTGATATAGTTTTTGGCACGATTTGTTCTTGGATTTATAGGATCAAGATTATCAATTATATGATATTTATATATGTACAAGACTTTGAATACTTGAATCCACATCAGCATTATCTACTGTCAAAACTGGGCAAGTTAATTGAAATCAAATAAAAAAATATAAATCAATTTAAATAGAGGATATTTTATATATGTACAAATCGTCGAATACTTGAATCCACATTAACATTTTCTACTGTCAAAACTGGGCAAATTATTTGAAATCAAATAACAGAACATAGATTGGTTCAAATTAACTTATGATATAATGTTATTTATATCAATAATACTCATCCTTTTTTAAAAACAAATTAATTAAAATATTCATATATTATGAATCCTATCAAACCATTAATATAGATTATCACTTCTTTTTAGTTAAATATTCATATATTATGAATCCTATCAAACCATTAATATAGATTATGACTTCTTTTTAGTTGAAATTTGTTGTAATTTTTTTCTATAAATTTTTATTGAAGCTTATTAATTAATATAGATTATCACTTCTTCTTAGTTGGAATTTGTTGTAATTTTTTTCTATAAATTTTTATTGAAGCTTATTATTAATTTGATAACTCTAAAATTATTTTACTTATATTTATCTCTTATATCTTAGTAAGAGTATATTATTTTGTTTCATAATTACAATAATTTACTTAATTACAATAATTTACTGTAGATTGTATAGTTAATTGGTGTTCTTCCTACTCACAGTTATTCATTTGCTCGAAGCTTATTATTAATTTGATAACTCTAAAGTTATTTTACTTGTATTTATCTTTTATATCTCAGTGAGAGTATATTATTTTGTTTCATAATTACAATAATTTACTGTAGATTGTATAGTTAATTGGTGTTCTTCCTACTCACAGTTATTCATTCAATTCTTAGCCCAAATTTTTGGGCATTAGTCAAATTCACTAAGTATAAGGGAATAACCATTATACTGTTCCGTCTCATAATTACAATCATTTACTTAGAATTTAGATTATACAATTAATTTCATAGTATTGTGATTTATCTAAGTTTAATTTCTAAAAATATGGCAACCACAACTTGAGAAACTTAGTATTGTGATTCATCTGAGTTTAATTTCTAAAAATATGGGAACCACAAGCTAGGCAGTTCCTTGTGTAAACATCCATTCCCTAAAATTTTATCATTACAAGACATCTATTTTAGCCTTTTCTCTGTGCATGCATTTACATGGCTTATAGAATCCATCATTTTCATAGAATTAAACTATATATTATATGAAAAATGGGGCTATTCCTACTTGAAAAATCAACGGATGGTGAAGAAAACTTGCCTATTTAGCTTAGATGCAAAATAAAAAGAATCGTGATCACAATAGACAATCAAGAAAATTTTCCCATTTACAATAATTCATACGGCATTTGGTGAAATGAATCAATTATGAATCTCATGACAGCCACAAAGTTTCGATCATCCACATTGAATCATACTTTCATGTATATACTATTTTTATACATTATGTTAAATTTAGATTAAATATATTTTTGTATATATATAATTTCAAAGAGACAACCTTTATTTGACCCATGCCAAAATGCCACTCTGATCTCCTTCTTACAGTTAATATTTTGGTGCTTCCCCAAGAGGATGAAGAGAATCACTTGTTATTATGAAAATTTTAACCCAAAAATTCAACTTATAATTTAAGCCGGTGATAAAAAAATGTTCCTTACAGCTCAGACCTGTAGCTTACTAAGCAATATCAATAAGAAATAGTTATTAAATACCAATTATTTCCAGACAGTTGAATTTCTTATATTGTTCAAGGATGCACTGAGATTTATCAAACCTTATGACTGTATAAATAAGTGTTATAGTTAGGAAAACACTTAGTATGTTGATTTGAGCTCGAATCTTGTCTGTTTCGGCATGACTATGGGGATGCATTTAATGAACAAACTAAAAGGTATTTATTAGTTAGGTCAACTACTAGAATTTCATTCTATCTAGGAGAGGAAACTAAAAGGTATTTATTAGTTAGGTCAACTACCAGAATTTCATTCTATCTAGAAGAGGAGGATCACATGAGATCTACAAAATCTGATCGATCATATCTAATCCGATTTAATTCGAGCCAATAAAAAAGATGTCTTATGGTTGATTTTTTTTCTTCAAAATAAAATGTATAGAGATTTGGATAGGCCACAAAAAAAATTTACCCACTTTCCAGAGACAACCAATATTGCAGTCAATAACTACAAATAGTAAGTAAACCTCGATCTACAAAAAATGTGCAACAAGAGGCAAGGAATAAAGAGAACTGAGTGTGCCACGATTTATGCTCCTTGCGAATGAGTCCAAGGTTGAGCTGGAAGCTGCAAGTTCATATATCTAGGAGTTGTGGTAGAATATACCAATCGATTTGCATATACAAATCATGTGAAGTTATACCAAAAGGTGCATCTAGGGCAAGGATAGGCTACAACAAATTGCCCACATGCGAGCTAGCCATGAGTGGCTAGGAGGCCATGATATGAATCTTGAAATATGCACAAAGGTTCACGTGCATCCAAGCACCAAATGTGATCTAAATCGAGCCACAAAGAACTCAGATATGCATATTTGGAAGGATGCTTGTGAATATTTGAGGGTCACTACTTTGTATGAGGAGGGCACACAATGATATGATAGATTCTTTCCTTTCTTCAAGGAGCTATTGCTTTGTAATTTCTCTTGAGAGAAAACAAAATCCCCTATTTTTTATGGAAGAGTAAAGTAGATAGAAATCCCCCTCTATTTTTATTTTTTTCTCTTACTTTTTGCACTGTATTTTCAGTTAAAATGACTTTTAACAGCCACCACCCACCACATACAAACCCAACACAATAGACAAAAAACGCAATACTAATTTATGAAATTTAACGTTTCATCCTGTTTCAATTTGAGCAAAATCTATTTTTTGGGATATACAATCTAAATTCGAATTTATGACTGTCGTGAATACAAAGATATGAAGCAAAGGGGCATCCCCAGGTGGAAATACATGCAACAACTAAAAAAAATTAACATAATATCTCAATATAATCCTTAGCTGAGTTTATAATGAAGTCATATGGATAAACTGGAGTACTATTCCACTCACCAGGGGTTTGAGTTGTGACTAGAGCAAAGAAACTGGTGAATAAGGCCAACTTTAGACACCGTAGATCCAAACCAAGGAAATTACTATGGCTGGTAAAAATCTCTGCGAATCCCTATATATTTCATTTCAAATAGTGAGTAACTAGTGGAGAAATTTATGAACAAAATAAATACTAAATATATATATATAGTATGAGATTTATGCAATCATACCTGAGACTGAATAACTGCTCCATTAGAGAAGCAGTGAACCAAACAAGTATGAATCCGAAAAAAGGTATTTTCTCTTGTTATCAGAAAAGGATTATACAAAGGGAGACAACCTTGTAAACCTGAATTGGCATTGTCATCATACCAGAGATGGCACCATCACTACAATGAACCTCATAGACAAAAGGTTGAAGGGAAGAAAAAAAGAGGATTAACCAAATGAAAAGAAGCTTGCGTAGCAAGCCTAGTGCCGAGACCAAGGCCTTAATGACGTTGTACTCCTTGATAACAAATGGTGAGTCATGAATTACATATGGGTCAAGAGTACAGGGCTCCATTAATAATTTTATGTCCTTTCAAATTATTTTCATCTACTGTGTAATCAATGTGGAAGGCTATGCCAAATCATAGCCTTGGCGCCAAACCATGATTTTATACATGCATGGCACTTACCTCTTTAATTGTGGTAATACTAAGTTTCCATGAGGGCCTTTAATCGTGCTACCTAAGTAACATTAATGTAGACAATCAATTAGTAACATATATTGGCATTACGAAGGATAGCATAATGGGTTCTATACCTTATAATTCGTGTAGACATGATGTATAATATGTATGGAACATTCAAATTAAAGTGTGAGCAAATTTTTATAATAATAATAAACATTAATAAACACTAACAAGTGTTTAATACTCTAATTGATGTCCACACTATGATTTATTAAGGATTGATGGATCCCTTATAAGACTTAGCATTGGACTATGTATGGACTAGGATATCACTAATGAAAAATCCTATTAATAATCTAAAAGGAGTTAAATATCAAATTGACTATTTAAGATCCAACATATGTTTACTTGGGTGTGCCTAGTTAATGTTAATATAATTTTACAATTTCATGTTTTTACTTATTTCAAGAAAAGAAACAAGATCTATTTTATTACATGTAGATATATATATAAATATGTGATGCACAATTCACAAAAAGTATTCAAATACAAAGTCATGTTAAATTTTTTAAAAATGTGCAATATGTGAAGGTTGGTACTCTAAAAGGGGTTTACTCATGAAAGTATTTGACCCTCTCGGTGCTTGATAGAAACAGAGTTAAGATGAATCTATAATGGTTATGCAAAATATTATATTTATTTTCTCTATATATATTAATATAATATTTTCATTATATTTTTCAATTAATTATATTTCACAATTATGTTGAATAATATAACTATTGAAGATATTATATTTTTAATCATAATATTATTATTTTTTCTCAATCTTCTAAATTTTGAACAATTATGTTTGTACATTCAAGAACAACATTGAAATTTACACTTCCACTTTTAATAAATTAAATTTGTATTTTATAAAATCGAAATTCATGTAATAATGAAACCTAAACTAAACTAATACCACATTTAATATAATAATGTAAACCTACATAAATACGCGAAACATTGTTAATCACATAATTCACACTATTATTAATTAAATTTTCATAATATATATTCTTAACTTTTTATTCATATATTTCATCGCATTAAAAGATTGTCATATTATAAAATGTCATGATGCAATGAGTGAAGAGGACTATGAAATGTTTACACTTTAATTATTTTGATTTTGGAATTAGATAAATTCATATATTACACTGCATTAAAAGATTTTCATATTAGAAATTTCCATGATGCAATCAGTGAAGAGGACTCAATTGTTTACAATTATAAGTATTTTTATTTTGGAATTAGATAAAAGATGTCAGATTAATGCACCTTTTAAATGACATAAATATATCATCTAATCATTATTACATGCAATAAGAGCTATTATTAATCGTGTCCTTGAACTCCTATCTAAAATTATATTATCATTCCAATTTCCAACACAATCGTCATGATCATTGCCTCGACTCTGGATTTTTTACTTGAATTTTTCAATTCATGTTGTTCCTGCTATCACAATGTCATGTCATGCTACAAGCTAGATAGGGACTATCCAAAATTTTCAACGACCTGCATATATGTACCACATATCTACGAATGATCTATCTTGTACTTTTTTATTTTTTATTTGTTTAAGAACCGACATGTGCCACATCAACATGATAGACGTGACACATCTCACTTACTTGGGTTGTAGAAAGTGCCTCTTCAGCGCAATAGCTAAATCTCATCAACAAGGATCATAAAATTTCCATTTTTTATAATAAGAAGTCAAAAATATTCCTTAGCCAACCAATCATGATTAGATTTAAAAGGAAATGGAGCTTTTCTATCCTCCTATTCTAGTTGCATGAGAATAAGTAGATGATCATATAAGCCATTGTTTCCTACCCAATAGTTGTATTTTTCAACCTCATCCACCAATATTTCTATCATTAAGAATATATCCATCATCATAGAGATGCTTGTTCTTCCATGTTAGCACACAAACTAGCATCCTAAGATTGAATTCTTAAAATCAATGATAGCTTATGGACAACTAAGAGGGAGGCCATTATCACCACACCTAACCTTTTTTGTCTCTTTAGGAGATCTCTTCTCTAGCTCAAAGGTGGAGTCCCTTGGGTAGGATTACTAGAGTTTAACAATGGAGTACATGGTGAAAATGAAGAGTAACTTTAGAAAAAGTGTTTTTGGTCTTGTAAAATATAAGAGTCATGAAGGAATTGTATACTAGTGTTTTATACAATGGGGAAATGAGGTCAACCAAGAATTGCATGAGGATTTCTTTAGGAATATTAGAAAGGGACAAGGTCGCAATGCAGAAACCTAGATTCTCTCTAGTGGATGGGATGATTTTAGAGATCACACAAAAGAAAATTTCTAGAGCAAAAAAAATTCAAATGGACTCAAGGAGGAAATCTACATTGAGAGGCATAAGAAAACACATGGTTTCTAGACATGAAATCTGCACCTAAATTGCACTTCTAATTGATAACAATAACATAGAAGATAGAAATCACAATCCTTCATTACCTCAATTCCATCAACAATTTGAAGATCCATTAACGAACCAAGCACATAAGCAACACGAAAACCCTTCAATAGAGCACTAGCATCAACCATCCTACATCCTAATTGAGTATCCCTTGTCCATCAAACTCAATACCTCATTCCCTTGTCCCCTGATTTTCCCTCTTCCTCCCCTCCACCGCTTATACAAGAAATGTAATAAAATATACCCTAAATATTTGCATTGCGATATAACATAATTAAGCCCCCTTGGCCCCTTAATATAGGGAAATATATTTTCTCATTTTCGTATCATAGTTTATTCCCCAATATGAATGGACGTGATAGGATATTTCCTACCAACCGAACCCCCCGTGAGTGCCATTCATCTTGCAAAGAACTCAGCATTCCATTCCAGGACTAAGCATATACAGCTCAAGTACCATTTCATACACTCTGTTCTGGAAGATGAACTGTTGAAGCTGGAAAAGATACATACTAGCCGAAATCCTGTAGACATGTTCACAAAGGTAGTGACCAGAGAGAAACTGAGTTCTTGCTCAGTTTCAGTTGGCCTTCTAGCATGAAGGTGAAGAGGAGAAATTTTCCAAGTCCAAGTCCAGCAAGTGCAGCAGCGGTGGAGTTGCTGTGATCAGTTTCCAAGTGGGAGATTGTTGGTTGTGGAGCTAGATCTTCTAGTCTCATAGATGATATTGGCTTAGTTGTGCACCCCAAAGTACTGTACACCCATTCTGCATTTTTAGGGGTTCAGGGCAACGCCCTGAAAAAGGGGGTTTGGGGGAAACACCCCCAAGTCATGGGGGTGCGGGGGGGAACCCCCGCGAATGGGGGTTCGGGGGCAGCACCCCCAAGAAAAAAATTTGGGGTTGTTTTCGCCAGTTGTTTTGCGGGCCCATGGTTTTTGGGTATCCCGTGGTATTTTCCCATTGTATTTCCCCTATAAAAGAAAGACATTGTAATATGGCTAGGGTAAGATGTATTAGGTTTTATGCATTGTAAAGGTCTCTAAAATCAGGAGAGAGACTGTGAGATAGTGAAGAGGAAGTGCAGCGGCTATGCTATAGGTTGTATCCCTTCACCTTGCTGGACGGTAATAATAATAAAGACTGGAAAATTTAGTGTGGACATAGCCCAAGTTGGGGTGAACCACGATATATCTGTGTCTCTCTTGTAATGTGTGTGTGATAATATTTGCATTTATGTTTATTGTTATTGCTCTACGATCCTGTTTTTCTAACAACTTCCCCGGATGAAAAGCTACGTCCACAAGAACGGTTGGTAATATATTTCTTTAAAAGGGATGGGGACAACCATTCTTAGTCTGCGCACTCAGCTGCAAACTTCCCTTCCTCTCAGACAGGTCTCTGCGCACACAGCTGCAGAGCCTTTACAATCTTCTCAACTCAAGGGGATTTTTTCAATACAACAATCCAAAATTGTAATAGCAGAAAGTAAAAGTAACCCCATCCCATACAAAATTGTCTTCTTAAATAGATCATGCTCGAAGGTCATGTCTTTACAATGCTAAAGACCTAACCCAAAAACCCTTAGGGTTTACAAAACTGTGTCGGTTTCCCTAAACTGGCTTGCTGGTATATTGTAGCGTCTGCTTCATCGTGGCAGTTCTCGACGTATTCATTCTGTCTCTATCGGCCTCCCTGTCACATGCGTGCCAACAGGTCGCTTTCTCTGAACCGTTCATCTCTAACGGTTTCTCCCACCAGGTGTGCCAAGCCATCGCTTTCTCTGAACTGTCCTTTCCTTAACCAACTCGTGCATTGGCCGCCTTCCTGATTTTCTCATATCCGCCGCTTGGCACTCCTGGAGCATCTTTCCCAAAAATAGGTTGCTACCGGTCTGACCGTTACCTGTACTTGTCCTTCATCCAGCATTCCGCTTTGTTGGCTCCATGTGGCCTCCTATCTCCGCAGCACTGTTTCTATGCAGTACTGATTTTCACAGTATCGATCAAAACATGGTTACTGCACGCATCTTTGCAGCATCCCCAGTACTTAGCCAAATTTCCATCTTTTTCAGAGCTGCGCTCAGCTCAGGTTCTTCTTCCTTCAAAAATGTTACCAAAAATGGATCAGTTGGGCCAGGCCCAACACCTACTTGGGCAGATTTTTTCGATGCCTTCAAGGAATAATTCTACCCTGTTGAAAACTATGATGACCAGTACACCAGATGGACGACTTTGCTCTAAGAGAGAGACCAAATAGTGCCATAGTTCACCAACATGTTCCATACCCTGGGCTCCAAGCTGGGTATTTGAGACTCTAAACATAAATTGGTCCTATATTACCGCAGTGGCCTGCATAGGTACATTCAGAAAGAGATGGCTTTCCTGGACATATCCTCACTAGGAGCAGCTTATAGATACGTCGTCAAGATCGAGCATAAGTTCAATCAAAAGAATAAACAGGATTTTGGGTCCGCAAATCAACAGAAGAATCCTGGAAAAGGTGGCCCTAATTCACAAAGCAAAGGATAGAGCAAGGAGGCCAAATCCCTGAAACCCATCCCAAGCTGAAAGAAAAGAAGGCTAATGGGAAATCAAAGAAGGACACTGGAAAGTGGTGTGAATTCCACAAGATCCCTTGGCACAAAACTGATGAGTGCTGCTCAAAAAACATCCTTGTTGGCCAAGACAAAATCCCCAGATCCAGACTCTGACTCAGAAACCTGATGGAGAGAAAGAAAAGGGAAAGCAAATGATTGACGTGGAACCTAGTGTCACCGTCGCAACTGCAAAGATTCAACCAGAAGAGTCAGAGGAGCCAAAGGAAGGGGAGCGCCTCTTCCATTCACAACTGTGGGTGCAAGGAACTCCACTACACTTCATTGTTGATAGTGGTATCCAAAAAAACCTCATATCGGCCTAGGTCATAAACAGATTTAAACTTCCAACGGTTCCACAACCCCAACCATACAACATCGGTTGGTTGAGCCAAGTACGAGACATCTGCACTAGTCAACCGTGTCGCCTTTCCTATGGGATCAAGCCCTTCAAATATGAGATTATGTGTGATGTTTCCCCGCTTGAAGTTTGTGATGTTCTTTTAGGACAACCATATATGTGTAAATTTCATGATGTGTATGATTCTAAACCTTGTAGTGTCATTATTAATTTGGGAAAGAATCTCTACAAGATACCAGAGACACTTCCCACCACTGTAGTTTCCCTCATCACAACTAAGTATTGCATGAAGGTAATCTCCCAGATAGGTAAATTCTACCTCTTCATGGTTCGTTCTGAAGGTGAACGAAATATTGCAGCAACATCCACCACCTCCATTCAGAACCTCTCTACGCAGCAGAAACAAGTGGATAAGATCATGGAAGCATACAAAGACATCTTCACCACACCCACCGGGTGCTAGTACATTTCCCAATCAAGCATTATATTGATTTGCAGGGATGATTTTAAGAACCCCCCACTAAATTCATATGTATAAAAAATGGGTGAATCCCCATGATACACGAAAAAGTGTGAAGGCTATTTTATCAATAATATAATATGTATATATAATTTTTTGGCGAATCTTTCATGGAATTATAAAATCTTGTAAATTTTGGGCGAATCTTTCATAAAAACATAAAAAGTCGTAAAATTTTTGGCGAATCTTTCACGAAATTAGAAAATATTCTGAAATATTGGCGAATCTTACACTAAACTATAAAAACTTGTGAAGTCTTGAAAATTTGGTTGAATTATTGGTTCAAGTTTAAAGGATTTTGCAGCCATTAAAGAAGATGACAATGCACATTTTGAATCCCTTTACATGGAAGAAGAAGATCTAGATCTTGAATCAACACAAATCATGTTGGAAAATATACCCCATTTGGTTTCGGATGGTAAAAATGAGGAACTAATATAGTAAATAGAAGAAGAGGAAATTATAAAGGCCATTTTGGAATTTGCCCCTTATAAGGCTCTAGGGCCTAACAACTTCTCCATACATTTCTATAGGTACCATTATTTTATCATCAAATTGGACCTAAAATGCATGTTCTTGAATGCTCAGAGAAAGACATAAATTAGGGGGTAGTATTGACTCCTCATTCTTATCACTTATTCTGAAAGAGGCAAACCCATCTTCGTTCAACAAATTTCAACCCATTTCTCTATGAAATTACTCCTATAAGATCTTAACCAAAATAATGGCCAGTAGAATTCGTAATATACTCTTGAAGATAATCTCCATTGATTAGGATGGTTTCATGGAGAAGAGACATATTATATAGAATATAATTATGTTTCAAGAGACAATCCATTCTAACAAAGAAAGCAAAAGAAACAGGTATGATCATAACAAAGAAAACAAAATACAAAGGTATGATCACATAACAAAGAAAACAAATGACAAAGGTACAATCATAAAATTCAACATGGCCAACACATTTGACCAATTAAAACATTCCTTCTTGCTTGATGTCCTTTATAAATTTGGGTTAAATAATCATTTTGTTCAGTGAGTTCAAGCTTGCATCAGTGGCCCATTTACTTTTCCCTTAGTTAATGGGAGTCCCACTTATTTTTTTAAAAGCAATAGAGCAATGAGATCAGATTTCCCTCTCTCCCGTTTTATACATCATAATGGTCTTGGAACTGAGTATAAATATGGAGTTTGAATAGAGCTTTGGAAACCTTCATAGACTCAACTTTGCCAAAGGCGGGGAAAAATTTAAGAAATCCCCCTAAATTTATATGTATAATAAATGGGTCAATCCCCATGATACATAGGAAAATTTGAAGGTTATTTTATCAATAGTATAATGTGTATATATATTGTTTTGCAAATATTTCACTAAAATATATAATTTGGTAAACTATTGGTGAATCTTCCATTGAATTATAAAATCTTGGAGAATCTTTCACTGAATTACAAAACCTTATAAACTCTTGGAGAATCTTTCATGGAATTATAAAATTTCGTCAAATCTTTGTGAATCTTCACTGAATTATAAAACCTTGTAAATTATTGGCAAATTGGTTTGAATTTGATTTAATAAAATTCCTTATATAATGGTATTCATGTCATGTTTTCCACGTATCTTGAACTAGAACACCTTGTAAACAAAATCCTAACTCATTTGTTGAATTAACTCATCAAAAATACTTGCATTCTACTATGTTCAAATATCATTAGAGATAAATTGTTGTTAAGATCCTTCACCATAAACATGTAAGGCCAAAACTCAATTTTCCTCCTAATTAGGACCACTTGCACCTCTTTTAATATAGTTATCCCAAGTGAGTATCTTATTGTCCATACCCAACAAAACAGTTTGGTTTTTAGTGGAACATGCCACTTCTAGATATGGGAGTACCACCATCTAAAACAATAAAATAGAGAGTATCATAATCCATTCTTGCATTAAGCACACCATTATTTTCATTCCAAGACCAATGTATAACATCCTCATAAATTGAAAGATGTATCCTACCTCTTTGAAGAAAAAATATGTACCTATTGCATCCATTTTTTCCTATCTTATCTTCGATTCTCATTTTTACCAATCTGGTCTAAGTACATGAAACCTTTGGAATGGAGGAGATTCACCAAATCTGTAGGTAATTTATAATAATCAACTCCCCCAATGAAGGGGTCCTCCCCAAATCGAATAGACCATCCATTACCAAACTTCTAAACCAACCATTCCCCACCACGCGAAAGGAGATAACTAACCAATTCCAAATATTTGAATCCCTTCTTAACTTTTGTGTCTTGTTCTTAGCCAAAGCTTGACCTAAGGAAAATATATTCATAATACCCCAGCCTCCCAGTTTCTTGGGTCTTGCCAGTCTATCCCATTCGGGGAAAATTTTAGGGGTGAAATTTAGCCCATGGGATAATTTTCGATAATTTTTTCCAAGAAAAGGTTTGCCAATTTACATTTTTTTCTAAAATGATTCACCCAAATTTCATGGGATAAGTTTTTTTTTACTTTAAATGTTTCCAAAATTATCCTAAAACTATATAAAACTCTAAGAAATTTGAATATATTTACAAAAATATCGTCAAACATTTTATGGTTCGAAATTTTAGAATTAGTAAGATTCACCAAGGCTTCTACACTTTAATAAAGTTATGGATCCTTAAAATTTTCCGAGATCCCATCTTGCAAGTCAATCAACACTTCATAAGCGATAACCTCCATCCTTGAAAATTCTGTTGTTATGTGGTTGCTCTACTTCACCTTCGATGAGATTTTTCATAGCTATGCTTAATGTTGCAAACTTTAAATGTTGTGTCCTAGAATTTGATGCATAATGGATAAATCATTTTCTAAGGCCTTCGTAAGAATGAAATTCCCCTAATGTGATGACTATTCATTGAAATTAATATGTATAACTTCATTAGCATTAGCGTGCAATATTATGAATGAATCCTTTTGTTTATATGACAAGGTATCATCGAGTATACTCTCCCAACCACTAACAATGATAAGAAATGGCTCCAACAATTTGCAAGGCACAAAGGAAATAATATTAGATTACGCCCCAACTCCAAGTATTGCATAAAAGAAAATCCAATGAAGTTCATTTAATGACTGCAATCCAAGGGATTCCTTGTTTCACCTTTCTCACCATTCCTTTGACAAATGGGCATGGATTTATCACCGCCCAAAAACTGCACAGGTACTCTGCGAATATTTTTTCCCCAAACTATCATCTTTAACTACCATGAAACATACAAATACAAAAATAGTGGTTAACAAGTTTATAAACAACACTGTTTTCAATGGAATTAATAATGAATATGAATCAATGGGAAGTCACCCTCATGACATTCATCCTCGTCCCCAGATACCTTCAGAGTCACCACGCAAACTGTTTTGGAGACTCCTAATAATTTAATCAAACATCAAACATGGAAAATATCCATGCAGATAGGCATTGAATCAGCCACATTCTTTGGTTGTTCCACCATTCTGTAATGGAACTACTGAAGCGAAGAAATTCCCACAACGTAAAGCCATAGCTTGAAAGGAACAGTGCAACTGTAATGGAAAAGTCATGCCTCGAAATTTGCAACGTTAAGTGATGCACATCAGGATCATGAAAATTGATCAGACATGAATTCATGTTTTAAGTTAGTGTTTAGTTATTTTATTACATTAGCCTTACCCCATACAAGAATGGTTTTCAACTTAACAAACATAAAGCTAGTAAGATTGCGTATTAGAACGTTGCCACTGGACAGATTCCCTCTGGAATACTGTGATGTTTATGTGAATATAAAGGAACATTCATAATTTTCTGACAAATTAAATATTTCAACTAGCCTAGTATCCTATCTCTTATGATGCATAAGACTGTCTAGACCATTTTTTGGTGCACTTCCGAGAAAGGTTGGATGCTCAAGTATGTTGAAGAAAGAATGTTGACCCAAGCAATGGACTTTGAACCCAGTGATAACATCTTCAACTATGGATCCATACATCCATACCATATGCAACAATCAATATAAAAATCAAAATTAAAGTTGATTATTCTTTTTCCATTCTTTCATTCACCATAGTTTGTTCATAGTTTATTCCAAGTATAGAACATGGAATGTGAAGAAGAAAACCAAAGAAAAACTAGTTACTTTCAACAACTTTGTAAATTGAATGGAATGGAGTAGGTTAAAATTGAAGACATTTTTAATTGTTGTAATTATCTATTGTTTATCTACCACATATCAATACTTAGTTACACCATACCAAATATATACATATCACATTAACATAGATTCATTTTAAATGAAATAAATTAAATGTTAAAAATTCACATTTCATGAAAATATTTTAAATATTAAAATTTACATTTTTATTATTTATTGTTTTGTATATACATTAGATTACTAATGAGATGAAGCATTATTAAATAATGAATTTTTTTTAATGATGAAAATAATGTCATATTGATCCGAATTTTAGGGGGCATATGGTCTAAATTCGGCCCCCTAAAATTCAGATCACATATATCTTCTCTAAAATATAATTTATTTATTTTTTAATTTATGAAAAATTTAACCAAATTACTTTCCAACCACAGCTCCCCATACACCCCGAAAAATTGTCATACACCCGAAAAATACTAAAGAAGTATGTGAAATGTGGAGGTGAATGTGGGTGTTGTGCTTTCAGGGGGGTATTTAATATGGTCACAACGAATTATTCCATATAGATTGCAAAAGTGAGCTCAATTATGTAGCGTGAGTTAATTTAGTAATTTTTAATTCTGTCCTTGCATAAACTTACATAGTGAATTAAGTTTATTGAAAAGAACTGCCCAAAATTGTATCTTAAGAAATATGGATTCTCTCCATTCAATTGGTTTAGGAAGAATCCATGAAGTAAAAGGGCATTCAAATTGATTATGAATTGTATTTTATAAAAAAATTAGCATCCTAACATAGACTTAGGATTTGAATCAGTGAGTTAAAAAATACTATGAATCTTTTTATCCTAAACAACTTTTTAATCTAAATTTAGCAAGAAATTTGATATAGATCATAAATCACCATAGTTCCAATTCCATATTTTCCATCTATGTAAAATATGGGGTTTGGGCCCTATTTGAACCTATTAAAAAATTTAATATTCTTGACAATGATTGTTCAAATAAAAAAAATTGGGCAATATTTAACATGATTCAAAAGAACTCACATGACATGAAGCTTAATGAGTTCCATGTATCAAGCTCAAACATAAGAATACTAGCTTCAACCAAGGTCTAAATATCATGTTTACATGGGATAAACTGAATTTTTAGACCAAGGTTTGCATGCACTGGTCTAATCTATTATTGACCCCTAACTGCCTTGAGTGACGTGTCTGCCAAATTTGTGTCTTTGAATATGATTTTCCATCAACCAACCAATTATAATTCTCAATGCTTATTACTTATTCACATCTAAATTTTACCAACTTAAAAAAATTACAAACTTAGAAACATGATATATATCAAATAATTTCTTTATAAACATGATATATATCATATAATTTCTTTATATGACTTGAGGTTCAAAATCAAAACAAATACCAAATCCACCTTTTATACATAATATTATACTTTAATAAACACATTGAAAAGAATTTAAACAATTTTATCTCTGATCGTCAATTAACACATTGAAAAAGTCTCAACAATATTCTCTCTAACCCATATTCACTCTAGCTTAATTGCTTCTCCAGAAATTTCAAAAATCTCTCTTCCGTGTCCTTGTTCCCCAACAATTATACAATGATTAAAATGAAAAATAAAATCATCCAAAATTATTAAAAGGATATGCAATCACTTCTACAATTCTCATTTATCCTTTTACAATTCTACAATAAAATATCCTTTAGATAAAAGGATATGCGATCACTTCACTCTTATACATTATCCATTTCAAATCAATCTTGTTAGCAAGCTTGTTTTTGTTCTAAGCTTCTTTTAAACCACACTATGACACGTACTTGATATCTCCTTTGATCATAGAGAAACATTAGTCTAGATTTATGTGAGTGCGATGTTATATTTCTTGAAGGGAGCATTGATATTTCTCGAAATTAGGAGCGTTAAGTGTATGCGGCCAATTCACCTATGCATTTTAAAAACCCCTTAAAATAAACATTTAAATTGTGAGGGGAAAAAACCATGCAGTTTTGGTTTCATAGTTGCAGCTAGAAACGATCAATGCGTCCTCTGTATCCGACGAGGGAGAAGAACGGATACCATATTGGTTATTTCAGTCTATCATAATCATCTGAACCGATGTTTCAAGGTCATGAGATGGTCCAAATATGCTTTTGCGAGCCTCGAAAGACCAGGATGAAGTAGTGAAATAGTACCGAAAATTCATAAAAAAACATATATTATTGCATACTTACATTGTCTCCTAATCTATCCCAGTAAAAGACAAAGTTTTCCTTTCAATTTCAAGTCTGATTGTAGTATAAGGAGGCCAAAAAAAATACTTTATTCTACTGAGATTAATACAGAAAATTGCTTGGCCAAGTAGTAATGACACAAAACGCTCGCAACCAGTCTAATAATCCTTACCTTTTGCATGGTTACAAAATTCTCTTAAATCTTTGTTATAGTGATGTGTAGCTAGTGGTACCCCATATAACACTTTTCTTCGATGGAAATAGCTTGTTCCACAATAAGGAGGACCTTGCACTTCATTCATCCCTTTACCTATTGTATGTATACAGAATACCCACATTTAATTTACATTTATTAACATAGATCTACTCCTCTTTCTCTCCATTTCACCCATGTTACTCTCATCTCTCTAATTAGATAATCAAAATACCAATTGCAACCTAGGGTGGGAGGTAAACATACCATATTGTATGGCCTTGGAGTCGTTCACAAACAATATATCGTAGTCGAGATTTAATATAAGGGTGCATTTGTCATCACTCTACCTGCAATCGCATAAACCTTCACCATGAATCATGAATCATTATAGTCTTTATATAGGACAAAATCCCTCCTAATTTTCCCTCCAATACTAGCAACATGAAATGTGGGCAAATGCAACCATATGCCCAATTTATAGGGAGAATGGAGGGAGAAATAATTCTTGGGAGCTTTCATTACCAAAAATTGGGGATGAATACAACCATATTCTAAATTTATAGGGAAAATGGAGGGCCTAAATAACCCCTAGGAGACTCCATTACCGAAAATAGGGGGCGAATTAATTATTTCCCTACAATTTATTTATAAATCGGGGGCTAAAGACAAATTGGAGGGAGATTTTGTTAAGGCGAATATATTCTTTTGCGGTTTCCTCATTAATATACACGAGTGTTATTTGTATAGGATTTATTTTTTCCCTAATAAATATTGGATGAATATATTTTATTTGAAAAAAACCTTTCCATATAAAAAATCGCCCATTGACTTTTTTAACCCCTTTAATTTTTCCCATGGGCTAAGTTTCGCCCCTAAAATCATCCATGGTACAACCCCCTCCTCGTCATATGAGTTAGACACGTGGGGTGATGGACCCATTCTGATGGCACCCGTCGTGGGGAGTTCAAGAGTGGAGCTTATCATCCTAAATGCAACACCTTAAAAGCATCAAATCTTAGGGATTAAAACATGGAGAAATGTACTAGTATTTGTTACCATCTATGCAAAAAATGAAAGTTCGTATCTCATTTTCACCCAACACAAAGTCGAAAAATTACAAGATGTTTTTTTTTTTATTTGAAAAGCTTTCATACACAAAAATCCAAAGGAGTTGTCTAAAAATTCAACGATTTGTCCTGGACGGGGGCTTTTCACTGGAATCCAAAGTTTTTTATTTTGTAAAATCTAAATTTAACTATGTTTAAATGGCGATTTTGATGGTAAAACGGATTTAACACCATCAAAAACCCATGGCACTCCCAAAATTTTAGAGTTTGAGAGTTGTAACCAAGATTTTTTAAAATTTCTATCGTATTTTTTCAAAATAATGCCGGGAAAAAAAAAATCGTTTGAAATCGTAGAAATTTTAGACTACACCAAATCCAATATATATTATTAGTAACTAACCAAATTCTAATAATTAAAAAAATTATAGTTAAAAATAAAGACACAAAGACCAATTCCAATACAAAATTTGAAAACTAATCCATTTAAATATACTAAACTCTCTACTGAGAAATTGAAATGATGATACCAATTTTGTTAGTTTTAAGAAAGCCAATGTGACTACACTAAACTAGTTCACAATGTACATTTCCTACTAATAGGTTTAAAATTAATCTAAAAATATCCCAAACATTAGAGCAGCCATGATCACTACTACAAAAAAAGACCTTTAGAGGCGGTCATTTTCTGCCTCCAAAAGTTGAATTGACAGGGGTTTTAACATTAGCGACGGTTTTGAACCCCCCCCCCCCCCCCCCTAAAGGCACTGCTGCTAAAAGTCAAGCCTTTTAGTGGCGCTTTTTGAAGAAATATAAACCACCCCCAAAAGTGACTTTTAGGGGCAATTCTTAACTGCCCCCAAAAAATGACTTTTTGAGGTAGTTTGGAACCGCCCCTAAAAGTCACTTTTTGGGGGTGGTTCTAAACCATCCCTAAAAGTCACTTTTTGTGGGTTGTTTATATCTCTTCAAAAACTGATATGCTAAAAGGATTGAATTTTAGTAGCGGTGCCTTTAGGGGGGTTCAAAACCCCCCTTGAAAAGTGACTTATAGGGGCGGTTTCGAACCCCCCTGTGTAGAAATCTAAAGGGGTAGTTTATATCACTTCAAAAACCGCCACTAAAAAGCTTGACTTTTAGCAGCGGTGCTTTTGGGGAGGATTGGAACTGCCCTCAAAAAGTGACTTTTGGGGCAGTTTAGAAACCCCCTCATAGTAACCTATGAAAGCGGTTTGGAACACTCCTTGTAGCATCTTTTGGGGCCAGTTAGAAACCCCCCTCATAGAATCTTATGAGGGAGATTTAGAACCCCCCTCGTAGCAACTTATGAGGGTGGTGTAGAACCCCCCTCGTAGAAACCTATGAGGGTGGTTTAGAACCCCCATCATAGCAACTTACAAGGGAAATTTAGAAATTCCCCTTATAGGAACATATAGGGATCGTTTTAAACCCCTGCCGTAGCAACATATGACGCCAATTTAGAACCCCCTTCATAAGAACTTGCAAGGGTGGTTTAGAACCCCCCTCGTAACAACATACAAAGATGGTTTGAAACCCCCCTTGAATATAAATCATCATAAAAAAATTAGAAATATATTGCAATATTAGTAGGGCACGGAGGAATCAAACCACCAACCTGCTGCTTGTAAAGCAGTCATTCTTTCATTGAGATAGCGCCCTTTAGGATTTGGGGAGAGGAGATTACACCCATAATGATCTCTAAAAACCCTAGTGAAGACCCTATACAAACAGGGAGGTATTCATCTTGACAAAACTAGGGAAGAAGGTAAACATTTTGACTACTTAAGCTATAAATCAGCTATTTCATTTAAAGTGGTAGCCATTGAGCCATCTTCTCTCGTGAACTCAGATATGGTGATCATGTTTATGAATTTCCGCTGCTCACATTATACTTTAAAATTAAATTCTTTTTTCTTACCTAACAGGCCTCCAATCAGTTACTAACTGATTGAAATAAATGTCCAACTGCCAAAGCTATGATAGCCCAACTCAAGTATAGAAAGAAAAAAATAAATGAATGCAATATTGAAGTTTAAAAATTTTATAGCATGAAGTACATTGGGTGATCATTTAAACTAGAGACATGAAGTTCTCATTGAAGTTTTGGAAGATTTAATTCCATGTATTGGGCACATAACGGAATTTTACCACAAACTATCACCCTCAAATGCATAGACAAACAAAAATTCTAAATGAAGTCATTGAGGACAATTTACACATGTATGTGTTGGACAAGTTAACCAAGTGGGAAGAGAACTCGATTTCATAGAGTTTGCATATAACAATAGACATCATGCATCAATATTGGTGATGATTCTATTTGAAGCAACATGTGAGAAAATGTGCAACACTAGTGAATTGGAATAATCTAGTGGACAATGTTATAGTTGGGCTTGAATTGCTCAAGAAAATGAAACATAGGTTGCAAGAATTTTGTAGAATATGAGAGTATCCCAATTACATAAACATGTTCTACAAACAAAACAAAATTCAAAAGACTTTAGTGTTAGGGATCATGTATTTGGAGAGGTGAAGCCAAGGAAAAGCTCTTTGAAGCTAGGAAGTTGTGCCATGCTAGCACCTAGAAATGCATCGATAAGAATTACTAACCTTGAAAACAAAATATATTATGGGGAAAACATTGCTATGAACTAAAAATAGACTACGTTCTTAAGTAACATCAATATTACTTCATTGCTTTATAATTATTATTGCGCCAAGAGGTGCTCTATAGCCCAGTATGAGGGAGATCTTGTAACTTGTATGTGTCCCGTTACATGTAGCCTTACACCTAATAAAACATAAAAAGTAAAAAATGATAATATGAGGGAGATCTTGTAACATGTATGTGTCCCGTTACATGTAGCCTTACACCTAATAAAACATAAAAAGTGATAGTAAAAAGTGAAGTACCATATTATGTCGGCCATTAATAAATTCATGTCATCTAATAAAAAGTAAAAAGTGAAGTACCATATTATGTCGGCCATTAATAAATTCATGTGGGCTCATAAAATAAAAAATTATGGAAAGTATTTAAAAAAAAAACCATGTCGGCCCATAAAATAAAATATTATGAAAAGTAATTAAAATATCAATGTTCGTTTATAAAATAAAAACTTAAAACTTAAACCCGGATCTATCAATCGAGAGATATCAAATTTCTTGAATTTAAATTTAAAAAAAGAAATACACCTCAAAAAATTGGATCCCTCTCTGTGCTTGATAGGTACAGGTTTAAGATGGATCTATGCTAGTGTATCGTTGTTTAGAACATGTGTTTCCTCTTAGAGGTCACATGTTCAAATATAGAGGGGGGTAGGATATGTATACCTTCATAGACTAAGTAGTCAAGTCATTTCACAAAGGAGATCCCTTGTCCCATAAATGGATCTCATTTGTAATGTTTTTCCCACCCATAAACCATAACAGTGTTAGGGATTGTAAGTTGTTTTATGAAGTGCTTTTTGCAAAAGGTTTTATGATGCATGAGTATCATTTGAAATTTTATTTTTCCTAAGCTTAACATAGGTCATAGGTTCTAGAAGGATTATGCTTGTTTTTGAAGACATGGATTTGTCTCCCTAATCACCATGCAAATTTCTATTTCTAGTATATAGTTAGAGGAGTTAGATAATTTAGGGACAGTTAGAATTTAGGATGATTTTCCCTAAATATGGAGGATACAAACCATCTGTTCAAGATTGAAGTTAACCTCCCTCCCTCACTCTGTGTATTTAAACACAGCAGTAGCTCTCTAATCGGGGATTTTGGAGTAGCATTAATGTAAATGAAAGAATTTTATGTCAAATTCTGTGTTGGTTGCTCTCCTATTTCCATAATCTCTCTTGGTAATTATTGTGGGATTTGGGATTTGATGGTTGGTATTCATTTGCTCTTTTGTTTAATAAAGTTGTTGTGTGATTATCGAATTCTGGTATATGGTTACCCTCAACCCATGGTGGTTTATTGGGCGTGAATTGTAATTGATACCTTGTGGTGGCTAAAAGAAGATACATAATCAATATTTATATAAATTAATTGCAGCAGTGTTATGGTCCTACGCCCTCACAAAACTCACAACTAGCTCTGGAAAACACAATCAAGGTTTACATAAATTAGTTGCAACAGTTTTTTGGGATTGGGCCGTCACAAAACTCATAGTGAGCTCTAGAAAACACAATCAAGGTTTACATAAATTAGTTGCAACGGTATTCTGGGCCTGCGCCCTCACAAAACTTATAGTGAGCTCTGGAAAACACAATCAAGGTTTGCATAAATTAGTTGCAGCAGTGTTCTGGGCCTACACCCTCACAAAACTCACAGTGAGATCTGGAAAACACAATCAAGGTTTACATAAATTAGTTGCAGCAGTGTTCTGGGCCTGTGCTCCCTCACAAAACTCACATCAATAAGAGGTTGTTCCTTCTTTTAATTCCACGACAGTGATTACATAGATATAAATTCATAAATATAAGTAAGAGGTTGCACCCAACCTTTATTCTATGGTAATTGGTTTATGCAACCCCCTTCTTCAATCCACTATACGGAATTCATACATTTATAAATAGACAATAAGCCCGGGAAGAGGCTGCGCCCAACCTTGGATGCGCCCTTTCTCCAACTATTATCAACACCCTTATATATATGTCTGTTTATTAATTCAATTTGTATGACGAACTGAGGGTTGCGCCCTCATGACTCGACAGGAAATCGAATTATAGTTTTAGTGTTATTTCTAGTTTTAGGTGTTTTAGGAAATCTGCGCTCTTGACAGTTGAGCAATAGAACTTTGCTTGGCTTTAAAACGTCTATATTTCATTTTCTTTAGCTTTTTAAAGCATAAAGCGTTTTTATAATAATCATTAACTTATCTTATTCAGGCTCTTTCCTTTAAGGTTAACAAAATCCAACCAAAGGTCTTTGCGCTTTTCTTTAGCAAAAGCGACCCCCCTATTTTATTTAGAGTCTATAATATCTATACACTAATAACTTGTATATACTAATACTCCCATTCCCATTAGTATAATATTACGGTTTATAATTACTTATAATCAACCGACAATTTAATATTTTGTAAATATTTTATTTATAACCTATTTATAATATCAAATAGGTTAAATGGTAATTTCTTTAACCTTCTTCCTATTTTATACCTTGAGGAAGAATTAGGAAAACCTTTCGCTATTTTATATTTGAGAGTTTAACCATATCTTTTGGCATCTTTTGTCAGAATTAGAATATCAATGATATCTAGAGTGACTCCTTAATTTTATTTAATGGTATTTAATATTAGTTAGTTTTATGTTAATTGTTAGGTTATATGAGCTTGTTATTGTCTTGCGGTGACCAATACTTTCTTTAGCATCCATATCTAGGACTAACCGTTAACGACACTTATAAACTTAAGTGCATGTGAACATCACAGTTCACTTTTCATCAAGTGCCCACAGCACTAGGATGACACATGTCCTCAAACTCATGGGTACCCAACCATTCACCATCTCCCCCAAGTGGATTCATGCCCCTTTCATTTAGTTGTGTCAAGCCGTCCAGTCTCCTAAGTCTACAAATTCACATTACAACTTATGAAAGCATAACCATACTTACAAATTTTTACCTGCGGAGCTTCTGCCTTGAGCTCCTTGCCATGGGTGGGTACATAATTGCACTTTCTGTTGCAAATAAATAGGGGTAAAAGAGGGATATTACAATATGTGAGGGTCATTTGTGAACTGTTCATATAGCAAATATGGCAACAACGGCCTGTAGCAGCTTAGGAAGCCACAATGGAAGGAATACTTCGTGATCTTCTTGTAGTTGTTAGCAATGAGTTATTTTGATGCTAATATCATCCTACAGCCATGGAACAATCTTAAATCATCAGTTTGAGAAGGATCCTCTAGTGGCCGAACCCTCGACATAAATAATTAAAGGTGTTGCAAACAATGACCTACAACAATATAAAAAGGGCATATTTGAGCAGTAAATTATTAGGTATCAAACCTTGGCAGTCTTCCTCTTGTAGCAACAATGTTTTAAACCCAGGTTACAACAGTGAGAATATGCCCTAGAAGATGGTCTATCACACTCGTTGAAGGAGGACGCAATACTAGGGGAGATGATCTATCCACACTGATGGAGGACATTTGCCTCAACCGCAGCCCTAGTAGGGTTGTCTATTGAATCAGACCTCAGAAATGGAGTGGTAGACCTCTTCTCAACCCTAGCACACCTGTGGAGCCCAACTCTCGAGTTATTTGTCTAGTTGATACAGATACTTATGCTGAGCAAAATACAACCAGGCCTTACAGAAAAAAATAAAGGTTTTAAAGATTTTGAAATACCTTAAACTGACTTTCTCCATTGTTATGTCTGCATGAATTTATGTTGTCGTGAAGCCCGTATAGATCATTGCTACACTTTGCAAACGTGAAAAAGTTCCTTCGGAGGTTAAATCTTATGTATTTATCTTTCACCATGCACCTCGCATACATATTTCCTAAGACAATGTCGGATATTCCTCCTCATAACCGATGCCATCGGAGGGCACATTCTGAGATTGCAGTGCGCCTGCCTGATGATATAAGCTTCGACTGTGAGCTCGGTTTTTTTGGTTCATATTTCTCTACCCTTTTCGCCTGCTGTGATGATATAAGCTTATGATGATCTCTTCTCAATGTAGTTTAGACCTTCTAGCAGATAGAATGTCGCCTCCATTTCCAGTGCTCATTGCTCAGAACTAAGCAGAGTAAGATGCCGAGGATGGAGTTACATATGAAGACAAAAAGTCAAATGTAGAAAGTCGGGAAACCAATGTGGGATAGTAAGGATATGGGTATGTATGAGGGTATTACATGAAGAAATGGAGAGGTTGATCAAGTAATTACATGTCTCAGCCATTTATTGATAGTATCTGGTATTCCTCAAATGGAGGGATTAGACTAGTTTATCAACATATTTCGAAATCATAGGGTACATTGTTTATTAACATGTATCAAAAAGTAAATATGTTTAAGCTAAGTTAAATCCACAATGTGTTGGGTTGTGAAAAAGGACCTCTAGATTCAACCTTGAGACTTGATTAGGATTAAACATCATTCAAACCAGTCATTGTGCCGAGAGGCGCTCTACAGCCCAATATGGGGGAGATCTTGTAACGTGATGTAACGGATGTAACCTTATAAGGTTAGTAACATATCGGCCAAAAATAATAGTGATAGTGAATATTATGGGAGAGATCTTACGTTTGTAACATTAAAGTAAAAAGAAGTAAAGTAAAGTAAAGTAAGTATGGGGGAGATTTTGTAACGTTTGTGATGTAATGTTTGTTACTAACAAAATAATTAAAAAAAATCATTTCGGTTCATAAAATAAAAAATTATGGAATGTATTTTAAAAAAATCCATGTTGGTTCATAAAATAAAATATTATGAAAAGTAATTAAAAAATAGATGTTCGTTTATAAAATAAAAACTTAAAATTTAAACCCAGATCTATCAATCAAGACAGATCAAATTTCTTAAGTTTAAATTTAAAAAAAGAAATACACCTCAAGAAATTGGATCCCTCTCAGTGCTTGATAGATACGGGTTTAAGATGGATCTATGCTATTCATAAAGCACATAGACCAAAAGGAACTTTTATATTCGTAGAAGAGCCATTACTAAAAGTAACATATAGGATCATAACATTTTTGAAGATTTAAGTTGCCGCAAGCCCTCACAACCATTATAGAATTATTAAGCAAACCTCTCTCAATAAATGTGTGAATCTTGTAATGTCACATTAAACTAAATGAATTAGACCGTGAGCACTAAAATAGTGTTTTTCAACTCATCCAAATTTGAATTGATTATGTAGTTAACAAATATGTCTCTTGATCTATCCTAAAATACATTCTAATAAGAAAGGAGAATAACATTGATGTGAAATGGGATATCAGCATAGATGACAACCACAAATTAAAGAAGGTCCACAAAGGTTAATATCAAAATTGGAGAGTAATATTGGGGAATGGAATCTCACCCTATATAAAAACATAAATAGAAAAGGCCCTGCATTACCTAATACCAAACTTATTAGTTATTTTAGTATTAAAGTCTAAAAGGGTGTTACCACATCCATTACTATAGCATCAACTTAAAAACCTGCATGTTAAAGTTTTAGCTTTTAAATTGACGTGGCTTTTGGTGTGAGCAATACCTTATAAACTGCTTCTATTTCACAATTTTTATGTATACAAATTATTCATAACGCACACATTACACACTAAAATATTCATATTTATCTATAATATTTTGTCACTTGTTGCACCGAGATTAGCAAGGTGCTCTACAACCTAGTATGGAAGAGATGTTGTCAGGTAACGTGGGCAACGATGATGTGGCAACAACAAAAATTTAAATAAAGCTATTCGACAACATATTTCTACTTAATTTTAAATTTTACATAAAGCTAAAAAAATTAAAAGCAGCATGGATCCATCTTTGACCTGAATCTATAAAGCACCAAGAGAGATAAAATTTATGGAGGTGTAAATTTTTTTAATCTCAATTTTTTTACACATTAAGAAAAAACTTTACACCTCAAGAAATTTAATGCCTTGATAGATTACTATAAAATGCATCTCTCAAGCAAATTACACAAATTTCTTGTACACTTTCAACACTCAATTTTTCACACTTGATTCTTATTAAATAGATGTTGTTGTAATATAGTCATGTAGATAAAAGCTTCTCAATTATTTGAATCTTTAACAAAACTTCGCATAAATAAGGTGGTAAAGTGAAGAGAGAGACGAGAAGATATTTTATAATTGTAAGAACTATATAAAGATGTTAAATATTATATGGTTGAGAATAACTACTTAATATAGATGAGTTATGGATGATTAGGTGTAGCTCATCAACTATTATGACGATACCCTCACAAAAGACCATATTTTCACCTCACTACTCTTGGTGAATGTCCTTCAAGATAGTTTGTATAGTGCGATGGAGGGTTTTAGTTCCAATAATTAGTCGCAACAAAATTCTTTGGATTGTAGGGTTGGGAATGATTATGCAGTACTATCAAAACCTTTTTCATTGGAGTCCCATTTTGAGGATATGGTAGTAGAGGTTGGTTTCAAATGTGGATTTTTCTACTCCATCCCCATTGCATGTTTTTGGTGAATTGGACATTACCCCTTCTTAGTGGGTCAAGTCGGAGGCCATGTATAATGTTGGTGCGACTACTAGTACTCCTCCAGGTAAGAAATTAAATTATGACTCCTCCAGGTAAGAAATTAAATTATGACTCTCGTTTACCTATCTTAGACTCACATAGTCTCTCTGGAGCTACTCCTATTCAAAATATTGTTTATAATGGCCTTTCAAATTCTACTTATCGAGATATTTACTTTGGTCTTCTATTGGGTGGGGGGAGGATGGTGATTCTACTATGGGTAGGTCTATCGACTCTAACTCTATTTTACACTGATCATGCCATCCTATACATGTTGATCCGGACACCCACAATACTCGGTGGGGGTTGGACACTATCACCTGAGAACAAGGAATAATTACCTCGAAGCAAGGGTCTCTAGGGGGTTGGGATTTGATTATACGGAGGAGCTTATCTCTCCTAGAGTAGATCAGAATTTGACACTCAAACAAGCACAAGAAAAAATGGCTAGGGAAGTCCATAAGTGACGCAAGTCGCCTTACTGTAATAAGGTTCTTGCTTAACAATACACACGACACATACCACAATGCTTACATGAACAAGGTGTAAAACATGATGCCAGAAGTGGCTTATATTACTCCTTTTAAATCGGTTACAATGCGGAATAACTTAAAGCAAATAACTAACTACAGTCAGCCTCAACCATTACAATTTAGAACTATGGTGTGTTGTCCCTGTGTGTCGACCTCACCCTCTCCTGGTTCACTGTGGAACACTGAGCTATGGCTCGATCTCAACTCTTCCCTATGGCAGGCTATGTGAATTCACACCTTCTTTCTGAACTCCGATTCTACTAATCCAAGATCGAAGATGACCCCCTCAACTGATTCCTCTCCTCCGTCTTCTACCCTGCAGCTACTATTCCTGAGACTACTACAATCCCCGAGACACGCATCCTCCTGTCCGCTAATCCTTCCAAATCCTACAGACCTGCAACTGTCAGCTCCCAACCGTGATGCACAGCCCCTGTCCATGATGTCGCCCGTCATGTCCTTCACCTACTCACAATAACTGTATTAACTACATCAGCAACCCCAAACGGCTACCAAGTACAGTCCTCTTGACTTTCTACACGTCCGACCTTGCTACAGTAGTCGATCATATCTTGACCTTCCTGTCGGCTCACTTTCTTATCTCCTGCGATTCTCCAGTCATCCCCTTCCTCCACGCTTGGCTCTGCCAAACTCATTAGGTTGTAGTTTGACCACTTGTCGACTACCCAACATCTCGCTTTACCTGTCATCTGTCGACCATAACCTGTCGACTCTCGACTTATCACAACATCCGTTGTGCACTGATCCGATCGGTCGCATACCGACTGCTCCTGCTCTACTTGTTGACTTCGACAAGTCAACCTGCTCCCACACCAGTGGTCATCAGCACTCCCGATGGTCGGCTCCCTTATGTTGATCAACTTTGACTGATCTACCTGGGCCCCGATGCTCCTGCATCAGACTCCCCAGGTGAAAAAGAATTCGACTGCTCCGTTAGTCTCCTGAACTCTTCTTCGAAAATCCATGTCGTTTCGTGCAACTCATCATCTTTCCACTGCACTAAGTATTCCTTCTTCCGTGAGCTACGCGTTCGCCCAACCTTGCGTTCTTTGATTACTTCTGTGATCTCTTCTTTGTGTCGATCTGGAATCTGGTCTGTCTAGTCAATGCTTATCACTTCCTCACTTTCGTTGCTCGACCCTTCTTCAAATTTGTACAAATCTGAGACATTGAACGTCTTTGAAATGTTCAAGTCATCCGACAATTCCAACACATAAGCGTTGTCCAAAATCTTCCTCAGAATTCTGCATGGTCCAATCTTCTTCAGCTTCAACTTGTTGTATGTATCTGTCATAAATCTCTCCTTCGGCAAATATGAATAAACTAAGTCCCCTTCTCGGAACGATTGTAGCCTCTTCTTCCTATCGGCCCTCAACTTGTATGCCGCGTTACTCTTCTCTATGCGCTTTCTAAAATTTTCATGAACTTCATGCATATGTTTCGCAAATGATTCTGCATCTACTCTCTTCCTGGGTTCTGTCGGCAACTCGACCAAATCCACCACTCCATGTGGGCTTCTCCCCTGAACAATCTGGAATGTGCTCAACCCTGTCGACCGATTCACAGAATTGTTATATGCAAACTCCGCCTGTGCCAACACATTTTCCCACTACTTGGTTCTGTCGGCTGCTAGACATCTCAGAAGGTTTCCAAAACTTCTGTTTACCACCTCGGTCTGTCTGTCCATCTACGGATGATGCGCTGAGCTAAACTGCAACTTCGTGTCCAGTTTCTTCCATAGGGTTCTCCAGAAATTCCCCATAAAGTTGGTATCCCGATCTGACATGATACTCTTTGGAAACCCATGTAATCTGACTATCTCCTTGAATAATAGTACAGCAATCCCTGTGGCATCACTTGTCTTCTTACACGGAATGAAGTGTGCCATCTTCGAAAACCTGTCAACTACAACAAATATCGAGTCGCTTCCCTGCTGAGTCTTCGACGATCCTAACACAAAATCCATGCTAAGATGCTCCCAAGGGGTATCTGGTACTGGTAATGGTGTATAGAACCCCGTGTTCTGACTCCTTCCCTTTGCCAACTGGAAAACTTGACATTGTCGAACCCACTTTCCAACATCCGTCGTCATTCCCGGCCAAAAATACTTTTCCTCAACCATTGCTTTAGTCTTGTTGATGCCAAAATGTCCTGCTAACCCACCATTATGAAATTCTCGGATTAGGTTCTCTCTTACTGATCCTCTGGGAATACACAGCTGACTTCTCCTGAACAGATATCCTTCTTGAATGAAATAACTCAAGTATGGAGTCCTGTCGTCGTTCCAAGGTTCACGACAAGCCTTCCATGCTTTCGCAAAATCCTTGTCGGCCTCATACTCCATCTTTAGCAACTCTATCCATGTTTCCTGAACTGTCGTCGTGTTTAGTAGTGCAACTCTCCTACTCAATGCGTCAGCAACTTTATTCGACTTTCCCGACCTATATCGCAACATGAATGTATACCTTTGAAGTAACTCTACCCATTTCATGTGTCGTTGATCTAATTTCGACTGAGTGTTTAAATACCTCAGTGCTTGGTGATCTGTGTACAACACAAATTCCTTGGGCAACAGATAATGCCTCCACTTCTTCAGTGCTTGGATGATAGCATAAAATTCCTGGTCGTAGACCAAATACTTCTGCTTCGCCCCATTTAGCTTCTCACTAAAGAATGCAATTGGTCGGCCCTCCTGGCTCAACACTGCTCCAATTGCCATTCCACTCGCATCACAATCAACCTGGAAAACTTTGTCAAAGTCTGGGAGTGCCAAGACTGGGCTCTCAGTGACCTTTTCCTTCAACTCGTCGAAAGCTCTCTGGGCCTTGTCCATCCACTTGAACTCACCCTTTGTCATGCATTCTATCAATGGTGCACAAATCCGACTGAATCCCCGAATGAACTTCCGGTAGAAACTGGCAAGTCCATGGAAACTCCTTACTCCAGTCGTACTTGTTGGTTCCGGCCAATCTACTATTGCCTTCACCTTCTTTGGGTCCATCACTAACCCTTTACTTGAGATCACAAATCCCAAGTACACCAACTCCTCCTTCATGAAGAAACACTTTTGCAGGTTCACCATCAGCTTCTCCTCCTGCAATCTCTGCCATACTTGTTGAACGTGCTCCACGTGCTCTACCTTGGTTCGACTGAAAATCAGAATGTTGTCTAAATAGACTACGACAAAATTTCCCAAGAATGGCTTCAACACTTCATTCATCAATCTCATGAATGTGCTGGGTGCATTAGTCAACCCAAATGGCATGACTAACCACTCGTACAACCCCTCTTTTGTCTTGAACGTTGTCTTCCATTAATCTCCTTCTTTGACCCTAATATGGTGATAACCACTCTTCAAGTCTATCTTTGTGAAGTATGTCGCTCCACTCTGGCAATCCATCAAGTTGTCCATTCTCGGCAATGGAAACCGATACTTGATCGTGATCCTGTTGATGGCTCTGGAGTCTATACACATTCTCCATTCTCCACCCTTCTTCGGTGTCAATACCGCTGGCACTGCACACGAGCTCAGACTTTCTCTGATTAACCCTCTGTCCAACAACTCTTGGACATGTCGATTGAGTTCATGTCCCTCTGTCGGACTCATCCTATACGGTGCTTTGTTTGGCAGACTCAACCCTGGAATCAAGTCGATCTGATGGCACTAGTACAAAATGAGATATAAGTGACTAGGCGACTAAAAACGTTAATCACCATAGTTTTTTCAAGGGATAAACGACTAAAAATGAGCAATTTTAAAGAAGCCAACAAAAAACGACTAATTTAGTCACGGGATAAAATATATGACTAGATAACAAGTGACTAAAATAAAAATGACTAACATAAATGACTAATTTAGTCACGAGAGTATAAATATGACTAGCTAACAGTGATTAATGTGAATTAGTCGTTTATTGGGGCGTATGGAGTTATTTATTCCAAGCCCGAACAATGGAAGGTAATAAATCTAACTATTCCTATTGTATTCCCTTCCTAGAAGTCAATGTCCTATCCTCACTGTGCTCCGTACTATTGACAGTGTGCTTGGGGGTATGTGAGGCTGTTGTACTTTATCAAAATACTGAGCAAAATAGTATGTGAGGTTGTTGTCCTAGCTTAGTTGATTTAATTTAGCGATTGAATAAATGCGATAAGCTAGGTTCAGTAGATAATTCGGCTCCCAATTCCTCAAATATAATATGCTAAACAACCCTCAGCGTTGGGACCTTTGCATGCAGAATCCATGCAACTGCTTGCACATGTCTTTAATTAGTATATGATGATTGTACATGAATCCCGCCCCAAAACTTCATAAAATTGTGTCTGTCTTTTATTTTTAAGTATCCCTATAGTGGCTTTAATGTATTGACCTAGTATGGAGTAAGATGGCACTGCATTCAACCTAAGAATCTCTCAATTTCTTGGCCTAAGTTTGCAAGTTCAGTTGCCAGCTTGGTGTCATTGGTTGTGTTTATGGACTTTATGACTTTTTGCAGATATGGTGCAGTCAATGAAGAATGTTTCCAAATTGGATCTGGACCTATCTGTGGAGGAAAGAAACTTTCTTTCTGTTGCATATAAGAATTTTATTGGTGCCAGGTAAGCATCATGGCAGATTATGTACTCCATTGAGCAAAAATAAGACTCAAAGGGGAATGAGCAGAATGTGAAAAGGATAAGGGATTACCGACAAAAGGTGGAGGATGAACTGTTTAGAATCTTCAATGACATTCTATCAATTATTGATGATCATCTCCTTCCTTCTTCTACTTCAAGAGAGTCCACGGTTTTTTACTACAAGATGTAAGTTTGTTATGGAGTCCTTAGTTGCCTTAAAGTGTAAATGGGTTTTTAACAATTGAATGCACTTGATTTTGCTTTAAATAATTTCAATTGTTGGATCTTTTGCTTGTGGCAGGCTTTCTCCACCCCGTCAGAATATCTTTATTTTAGTTCTGTTTGGTTGACATGTATCAAAAGCATTGACCTAGGATATAACAATTTCCATTATATCAAAATCCTTGCTTTTTATTTTTCTAGTTCCCAGGAGCTTGGATCGTGTTCACTATTAAATTGTTTTCTTAAGAAAAATATATTGCAGTTATTTATAATGCAATGGGATGGGCAGACTTGAAGGCATATTTTTATATCTTCCTAGTCTGTTACATGCTTATGAATTACTGCATGCAGGCTTGTTTTAATTCTTGGATATTCAAATCTCTCCATGTTTTACCTTGCTGGTGGAGCTGTCCTAGAGCGCCATGAGAAGTGCCATAGCTGCCCCCACCATCCCTCTGAATGACAAGCTCTTGATGTTGCTATTTCTATTTCTCAGGATGCAAATCCTCCAGATCCTGAACAGGGCAATGATGGGTTGGAGTCCATCATCACTGATATGGAGTTGGTTGTTGAAAATTGCTAGAACCTCCCTCAAGAGAGAAGAGTTGAATTGTCAAAGGTGTGAGAGAGGACTAAGCCTATGGAGATGCCTTGGGACAAGTCAACAAACCTTAAATGAAAAATCAAGCAAGAAGCAAGATATACACATGGAGATGTTGAAGATGACGGGAACAAGAAATGCAAGAGCATGGAAAAGGAGTAGAAGAGCTAGATTAAGATTTGGCACTAATTTGAAAGCATTCCTACAATATATGAAGAGGGGAGAAGAAGACTTAAAGAGTATTTACAAATAGGAGGAGAAGGGAATGACCTCGAGGTGTAGGTGAATGTTTCCCTGGCTATCTAGAAAATCATTCTTTTCGGAGGAAGCATACCATGTGTTTTGACTATGAATCAAAGCTTCAAAGGCCCATGGTGTAGGTA
Organism: Larix kaempferi; assembly: GCA_027924585.1. NCBI lineage: Eukaryota > Viridiplantae > Streptophyta > Pinopsida > Pinales > Pinaceae > Larix > Larix kaempferi. Next base: position 5,261,344 of record BSBM01000727.1, read on the forward strand.
TTTTCCTTAAACAACATGCTCTGTTTTTGTGGACCATGACACACAAATATAATATGACCTAGTAAATTTGTGATTCACTCGGAAGTAATAAATTGGGAAGGGTTAATGAGGGTTTGACCTATTAGATCCTCGATTAATCATTCCCAAATGGACTTGGGTCATTGAGGACTTGAAATGAAGCATCCTAACCAACTATGGGCTAGATCGTGTATTTGGAGTCCAAGACATATCCCAAATAGTGGGTGGGTGCCTCAATCGAGAGCTTGAAAGAGTATCAATAGAGTTAAGTTGATGACCAAAGTTTAAAGTCATAGGAGAGGTGATAGGGGAACCTTATCCTTGATTTACTTCCCAGCGCTCAGATTCAAGAAATTAAAACACAACAAACTGTAATTGCGGTGAAGGTTGAGAATCACTTCTCACAACTTGCTCGGAATATCAGCAGAGCAGGCTGGGGTTTGAAGGGATTTGCTGCAATGGCAAGCAAAGGCGGGTTAGAGGACCTTCCACAGGCCAAAATTAGGAGAGTGGTGAAAGGGAAGCTGAGCCAACTAATGAAGGACAATCCTTCTTCCTCTTCCTCTGCCAGGGACATTGCCATTCACAAGGAAGCTCTCTCAGCTTGCTTCAAAAGTGCCCGCATCTTTATTCATTACCTCTCTGCCACGTACGTCAACTCTATTCTTATATCTTAACTCGATCATGCCTTACTTCATATGTATTCCTAATTAGAGTTATATTCTTATTTTAACTACTACTGGATCCGACAAATGTATCATTTTTTGTTCAAGTGGTGTTCGGGGGTTGATTTTTTATGGGATTGAGACACCCTGACCATTTGCTAGATGGATAGTCTGAATTTGTCTCAATTGTTGTTCTCAGAGACCCTATCCTCTCTGTTCCTCATTTTTGGTCCTTCCGTTCAATTGTTATGGAGTCCTAAAGAACTCCAAACAGAATCCGAACCCCAATTCCTTGGTAGTCTAGTATCTTGTGTTTTTTCTTAGACTGTGTATTTCAACGAACTGTCAAGGTCATCACCCCCTTCAATTTATAGGGTATTTATCTATTATGATGGGTCTGGGTAGAAACAGGATATAACCGGTTTTTGATGCTGAGTTGGGATTTTTTTTTTAATTATACCTACATTTTGAATCTACCGTTGCATTGGGCAATTTATTAACGAATTTATTATTTTTACTAATTGAATAGGAGGGTTATTAATGTTGAATGGAATCCCAACGTTGGAATATGCCACTGTAGTAAGATAACTTGCAACATTGTTGAAATATTGTAACTTCTAAGAATATTATATTTGTATTATTCTGGAGATGTTTCATTCCTCCGATGGGACTTTATTATGTATTCGGAGATGTTTATTCCTCCGATGGATTATGGTAACTAGGGTTATTAGATCTCCTATGTGGGGGTCGGACCTGAGTTAATTTATTAGGGGTTATTAGACTCTCTTAGGAGAGGTCGGCCCCATAGGGTAAAGAGTCATTCGGGAAACAAGTAGAAGTAGAGGAGGTTGTTCCTCACTTATCTAACACTTCCATCACTCGGAAAGTAGCACACAAGTGATAGAGAGGTTTGCATAGGAGCTAGAGAAGGATCTCTAGTCTTGGACTACATCTTGTATTTGGTTGATCATCTTATTGAGGAAAGCTTTGCTGGGTTTTCTACCCCATGAGGGTTTCCCAGGGTAAAATCTCTGTCTATCTTATGATTGTGTTTCTTTCAGTGATCTTGCTAGTCAAATTAGTATAAACTTAACATGGTATCAAAGCTAGCCTGAATAGGACATCTTTCACAAGGTGAAAATATCTCTCTCTCTCTCTCCTCCGGTGAAAATTAGGGTGTCTGCAAAAGTTGGTATTTTTGGATTCTGATTACATGGCTGGATAGCCCTCCTCAAAATCAAAGTTTTGAGCCCTGGATCGAGGTTTTTGGTTGGGTAGAACTTCGGAAAATTCAAACCCTAGTTTGACCAAAAGTGCAGAAAACCAGAGAACCAGAAAAACTGCGAACATGTGCACCAGAAAAGAGAAGACCAAAAAACCAGAAATTCTGTTGTAGATCCGAAAGGTGAAAAGTTGAAGTTTCCAGAAGCAGAACACACCATATCTTCCAATTCAATCAAGCACATCTCCTGATAAGTGTTATTCTATCTCTTGAGAAACTGCAATCTCTTTTGATCCCTAGAGAAGATGGCTCCAAGCACTAAGCTTGAAGACAAGCTAGAAGGTATAGAAAATTTCTGAGCATGGAAATACAGAATTGGTCTCATTCTTGAAGAGAATGATCTTTCCCAATATATCAAGGATGGTGTTGCAGAACCTGAAGAAGATGAAGCCAAAGAGAAGTATAGGAAGGATTTGATTAGGGCAAAGAGAATCATTGTTGATTCTATTAAATACCACTTGATCCCCCAAGTGGCATCCAATAAGACTCCAAAGGAAATGTATGATGCCCTTTCCAGAATGTATGAGGGAAATAACATCAACAGGAAGATGAATCTGAGAGCTCAATTGAAGAGCACAAAGATGAATAAAGGAGAATCTGTTCAAGACTATTTCTCAAGGATCTCCCAGTTCAAAGAACAACTAGATGCTATTGGAGATACCCTTGATGAAGATGAACTAGTCATGACTGCTCTAAATGGTCTCACTAGACCATGGGAGTCATTTATCCAAACCATGTGTGCTAGAAAGGAGAGCATGAAGTTTGATGTGGTATGGGAAGATTGCATCCAAGAAGAAGCTAGGGTTGCTAACAAAGAAGCCCTGCTCAAAGAAGATGACCAAGCCTTGGCCACACACACCAAAAGAAGAAGGAATCAATCCTACTTCAAGAAGGACAGTCACAAGGAGTCTCAATCTCCACAAAGATTTCAGAAGAAAGGAAGAAGAAAACACTCTTCTTTCCAATGTTTCAATTTTCATAAAGAAGGACACATTGCTAGATATTGTCCCTCAAAGAAGAAGAAAAATCTTCACTATAAAAGACATCAAGCACATCTTGCAGAAGATGATGATGACGAAGAAGAAGAAGAAGAAGAAAGGCATCACAAGAAAAGATCTAGAAGAGAAGAAGAAGAGGAAGAAAGGCCCCTCTACAAGAGAAGATCTAGAAGAAATGAAGAAGAAGATGCAGAAGAGTATGTTTTGTTCTCTGCACTCTCTGGATCCATAACACCTGGAGAAGATACATGGCTTATTGATAGTGATGCTTCAAAGCACATGACTGGACAAAAGAAAACTCTTTCAAAACTAGAAGAGAAGACCTCTCCACAGAAAGTGTCATTAGGAGATGACTATCAATATCCCATCAAGGGAATTGGTGAAGCAAACTACAAGCTTGATTCTGGAACCACCATGAAGATGAAGGAAGTATTGTATGTACCAGGATTGAAGAAGAACTTGCTTTCCATCTCAGCTTTGGATAAGAAAGGTTATAGAGTTGCATTCATTGATGAACAAGTACTAATGTGGTCCAAAGGTAAATCTATTAAGGATGCAATTGTCATTGGTGAAGAGGAAGGAGGTCTGTACAAGCTCAAGGGACATCCAAAAGCTGCCCTTGTACATGAAGCCACTAGCCCAAATGAGCTATGGAATAGGAGGCTTGCTCATATTAATTACAAGGCACTACCTTATGTAAGTAAGGTAGTTATAGGTCTTCCAGACTTAAAAATTGATCACGATGGCACATGCAAAGGTTGTGCAAAAGGAAAGAATATCAAGAACCCATTTCCAAAGAGTGAAACAAAGACTAAGAATAACTTAGAGTTAATTCACTCTGGTGTATGTGGACCAATGCCCTCCACATCCCTGAGTGGATATGAATACTATCTCACATTTATTGATGACTATTCAAGGAAGACTTGGATATACTTTCTAAAAGGAAAGAATGAAGTCCTTGGAAAGTTCAAGGAGTTCAAAGCCTTGATAGAAAATCATTCAGAAAAGAAAATCAAAATAATCAGGACAGATAATGGTGGAGAATATACTTCCAAGGACTTTGAAGATTTCTGTAAGGAAGCCGAAATCAAGAGGGAGCTAACCACTCCCTACAATCCCCAACAAAATGGTGTTGCGGAAAGAAAGAATAGAACCATCATGGAAGATGTGAAGACAATGATACATGATCAAGACCTACCTATGTATCTATGGGCTGAAGCAGCTAGGACAACAGTCTATGTGCAAAATAGACTATCCCACAGTGCTCTTGATTTCAAGACTCCAGAAGAAGTGTTCACAAGAAAGAAGCCTGAGGTAAGTCACCTCAAGATATTTGGATGTCCAGTGTACATTCAAATTCCAAAAGAAAAGAGGACCAAGATAGATCCTTTTGGGAAGAAGGGAATATTTGTTGGATATTGTGAAGCATCCGAAGCATTCATAATTTAAAACCCAGGTTTTAATCATATGGAAATAAGTAGGGATGTGACATTTGATGAAGAAGCAGCTCTCAAGAAATCCAGGAAGTGCCAGTATGAAGAAGTATATGAAGAAGATGCACCTCCCAGAACTACAGAGGCTGCACCCATCCCTGAAGATGTAACACCTGAAGACCATGATATGATAGAACCACAAGAATCCCCCCTTTCAAACATTTCAAGGAAAAGAAATCCAACATGGGCAAGAGATATTATACTAGGAGCAGAAAGGTATGGAGCTCCTGGAGGCTCCACTAGAGTAAGCAAGAAACCAAAGCCATTCTCCAACTATATGGCTTTAATGTGCGATCTTGTAGATCAAGAACCTACTAGTTATGAAGAGGCAGTTCATAAGCAAGAATGGGTAGAGGCAATGACAGAGCAATACCAGTCAATAATGAAGAATGATGTTTGGGACATAGTTCCAAGCCAAAAGACAAAAGTGTGGTATCCTCCAAATGGATATACAAAATAAAGCATGTTGCAGATGGTAGCATTGAAAAATAAAAAGCAATATTTGTGGCCAGAGGATTCTCTCAGAAAGAGGGAATTGACTATGAAGAAACATTTGCCCCAGTTGCAAGGTACACTTCCATTAGAACCATCATGGCACTTGCATCCATGATGAAATGGGATCTACACCATATGGATGTAAAGACATCCTTCCTGAATGGTGTGATTGAGGAAGAAGTGTACATAGAACAACCACAAGGATTTGAGGTAGAAGATGGAAGAACCCATGTATGCAAACTAAAGAAGGCCTTATATGGGTTGAAGCAAGCTCCCAGAGCTTGGTATGGGAGAATTGACAGTTTCTTGACAAACTTGGTCTTTACCAAAAGTAAAGTTGATCCTAATCTTTATCTCAAGGTTATGAATGATGAACCTATCATATTGTTGCTATATGTGAATGATCTATTTCTAACTAGAAATGAGAAACAGATTATCGAGTGCAAGAAGAAGCTCTCATCAGAGTCTGAGATGAAAGATCTCGGATTGATGCACTACTTCCTAGGTTTGGAAGTATGGCAAGGACCAGATGGAATCTTTCTCAACCAAGGTAAGTATGTTGTGGGAATCTTGAAAAGATTCGATATGTTGGAATGCTAAGCCATGGCCACTCCCATGGATTCCAACTTAAATCTATTAGTTGATGACTCTTCAGAGTTAGTGGATGTGACTCTGTATAGACAGATTATTGGGTCATTAATGTATCTGACAAATACCAGGCCAGACATATGCTTTGCAGTGAACACTCTGAGTTAGTACTTAGTGAAACCTAGACGAGTTCAACTAATTGCTGCAAAGCATGTGATGAGGTACCTAAAGGGTACGATAGATTTTGGTCTCTATTATTGTGGAGATCATGACTTCAGATTGTATGGCTACACAGATATTGATTGGGTAGGAAGTGTATCAGACAGGAAGAGTACATCAGGTGGATGTTATTGTCTGGGATCTTCCATGATCTCGTGGTTTAGCAGAAAGCAGTCGAGTGTGGCTCTCAGCACAGCTGAAATAGAATATATAGCTGCCTGCTCTGCTAGTTGCGAAGCAGTATGGCTTCAAAAGTTATTATCAGGATTGTTTGACTTAGAGATGGACCCCACTGTGATTCTATGTGACAACCAAAGTTGTATCAAGATGACAGAGAATCCAGTGTTCCATGATAAGTCAAAGCACATAGAGATCCGATATTTCTATATACGAGATATGGTGCAGAAAGGAGCTATAAAGCTCAGATATGTAGGCACTAATGAACAAGTTGCTGATGTATTGACCAAACCTCTATCTCGAGTAAAGTTTGAGTATTTTCGAGACAAGCTTGGTGTAGTTCAGAAGGACTCTCCTCGAAAGGGGGAGTGATATGGTTGATAAAGATATCTTTGGGTATTGGTATCGATATGGGTACCTATGATGAGATTGCCTATATTGATTAATGAGGATACTTGTATTGATGTTATGTATACTTGTATTGATGAGGATACTTGTACTCACGATATGTATACTTGTATTGATGTTATGTATACTTGTATTGATGAGGATACTTGTACTGACGATATGTACACTTGTATTGATGTTACGTATACTTGTATTGATGAGGATACTTATATGTATACTTATATGGATACCTGTATTGATGAGGATACTGTATCGATGATGAGGCTACCTGTTCCAACAGTGAGGTTGATGATGAAGTTGCCTATTCCGGCAATGAGGTCGATGAAATGGTCCTTAGACTTTGTCTAAGTGGACGATAAGAGGATTGTATCATCCGTGGACTTCAGTCCTAAAGTGATCCGCAGACAGATGTCACCGAGAGTGGGGATTGTATCATCCTTGGACTTTAGTCCTAAACTGAGCCGCGGACAGATGTCATCGAGAGTGGGGATTGTATAATCCTTGGACTTTAGTCCTAAACTGAGCCGCAAATAGATGTCACCGAGAGTGGGGATTGTATCATCCTTGGACTTTAGTCCTAAACGAAGCCGCAGACAGTTGTCACCGAGAGTGAGGATTGTATCATCCTTGAACTTTAGTCCTAAACTGAGCCGCAGACAGATGTCACCGAGAGTGGGGATTGTATCATCCTTGTACTTTAGTCCTAAACGAAGCCGCAGACAGATGTCACCGAGAGTGGGGATTGTATCATCCTTAGACTTCAATCCTAAACTGAGCCGCAGACAGTTGTCACCGAGAGTGGGGATTGTATCATCCTTGGAATTCAATCCTAAACTGATCCGCAAACAAATGTCTCCAAGAGTGAGGGGATTGTATCATCCCCGGAGTTCGGTCCCTGAATTGATCTGTAGACGTATGTCTCCGAGAAGTGGTCTTTAGACTTTGTCTAAGTTGATGAGTGGACTGCATCGTCCCTAGACATGATATGGTGTCTTAAATAGATCATGTCTGTTGCAGGGTATGTTGCTATTGTGCTGTTGATCGAGAGGATCCAGTTGATGATGATGATGCAGATCGTGTGATGACGATGATGCAGATCGTGTGATGACAATGATGCAAATCGTGTGGTGACGATGCTATGGTTGTGATGGTCTAGATGACGATGTTGCTGATCGTGATGACGATGCTATTGATCGTGAGGATCTAGATGATGATATTGATCGGTAGATCCAGACAATGAGGCTGTTGATCAAGAGATCCAGATGATGATGTTGTAATTGATCAAGTGCTGCAGAAGATGAAGACTCAATACTGACAATGCTAATGTTCCAGTATTGATTATGTTCCAGTAACTGTCTGAGTTACTGATGATGATGTATAAAGAAAGCTTCCAATGATTTATAGATGTATCATGTATCATGTAGTCGATGACTCCTTACTCCTGCAGATGTTGTTATAATATCCTTCTCGTTATGGGGGAGTGTTGAAATATTGTAATTTCTAAGAATATTATATTTGTATTATTCCGGAGATGTTTCATTCCTCCGATGGGACTTTATTATGTATCCGGAGATGTTTATTCCTCCGATGGATTATGGTAACTAGGGTTATTAGATCTCCCATGTGGGGGTCGGCCCTGATTTAATTTATTAGGGGTTATTAGACTCTCTTAGGAGAGGTCAGCCCCATAGGGTAAAAAGTCAGTCGGGAAACAAGTATAAGTAGAGGAGGTTGTTCCTCACTTATCTAACACTTCCATCACTCGGAAAGTAGCGCACAAGTGAGAGAGAGGTCTGCATAGGAGGTAGAGAAGGAGCTCTAGTCTTGGACTACATCTTGTATTTATTGATCATCTTATTGAGGAAAGCTTTGTTGGGTTTTCTACCCCATGAGGGTTTCCCAGGGTAAAATTTCTGTCTATCTTGTGATTGTGTTTCTTTCAGTGATCTTGCTAGTCAAATTAGTATAAACTTAACAAACATCACATATATAATAGCTGCAAGTCAACATTGAGAATATATTTCATTACTGTCACAAAAAATATAGATCCTTTGGAATTTTGGAAGGCAACTTCCACATTACTTAAAGCAATAAATGGGCTCACCTCCTTCTGAACAATTCTTAGTCACTGTCTTATGTATGTCAATGAGCAAGGCTGTGCATGACCCACAGTAGATCAGTGTCTGTGGTGACAAATGCCCTCCTTGGCCTTAGGTCCATTCTTCCTGCACTCAGGCTTAGCTGCTTTGAAGGAAAATGTTGCCTGTTAGATTCCCTCCTTTTCCAGAGAGGAGTCAGCTGAAAAGTCTCCATCCAATGTTCCATCTTTGGAGGGTATTAATCCAGGTTCTTCAATCAAGGGTGCTTCTCTTCCTTAAGTGATATAAGTTAAAGATGTGGTTAGATCTATCAATGGTTCTCAAGCCCAAAATTTGTCTCATGCTGGAAGATTCATAATGGAGAGATCAGGCTCTATCCAGGTTTAGAAAGTATCATCAAAAGTTGTCCATGATAACATTAAAGCCTTCAAAGATGGGCCTTGATCTGTCTGTTGTTTCAACAAAGATTGGCCAAACTGTGATGCTTTCATGCGCTGGTTAAGTGAAAATTGGACAATAAATTTATCAGTAAGATTCGATGCTTCGGGGATTTTCATAGTTCATTACGAAGAAATTGAAGATAGGAAGAGAGTAATGGAAGAAGGGCCTTAGATTTGGGGCAGGACTGGTTCTTCTTGGCGAATTTGTTCCCAGAATTAAACCCATCTTCCATGTTTGTCTCCTTAAAATCACAAAAATGGTGATTTTGTAAGGGAAGATGGTGCAGCAATGGCGCTTACGTCCTCCATAGTATGTACCATGCCAAGAGAGATATTGAAAATCTCTCCTTTTCTTCCTAACATCAGCCACAAAATATTTGAAAATGACTATTTTGTCTTGTTGGATCTGCTTTGCAGTCACAAAGAACTGTTTGGTCAAATTTATGAGGCCTAGCCTGGTTTATTTTTGTCAGGTATGGCGCTTGCTAGGCATTCTTTTTCTTAAAATTAAAAGGTGTCCAAAACCTACCAACAATCAAACCACTGATTACCATTGTCGAAAGGATGTGTAATGCACCTCTATTTTGTAGAATTTTTTTTTTCCTTTTCTTTTTGTTTTCAAAAAATACTTGGTCCCTAGTTTATAAAATTAAATTTATCTTCTTAAATTCTAAGTTCACCCTATTACTAATTGCCAAACCTTCTTTTTTATGAAGGCAAGTTACAACTACTCTCTGTCTATCTAAATAAGGAAAGTGACTTCACTAACTACCTGTCTAGAGCAAGTAAAAAAGGGGAATATTTCATTAGCGAGAAGGTTCAACTATTTTCATAATATATACAAGACCCTCGAATACCCCAAGGTTACTCCAAATTGAAAAATCATAAGTTCTACCTTCGGTTAAAAGGTAACAAGCTACAAGACCCAAGGTACATTAAGGGAGTTTTAAAATCAAAGCAGGTAACACCAGTTAAACAAGACCTGACTTGACAACTGTTAATTAAATGAGGGGGAAGGACAACCTAACTCGAATATCAAAGGCATCAATCTACCATCCACGCATTGGAATATTGGTACTCTAGGTACATCTAGGAGGTAAAGTCTCTTTCTAGATACTTCAGGGTTGTCTGAACCAATTCATTCCCATTAGCTTTGTTGTCAAGGTGAGCGAGGGTTTGACGCTATGGACAACCTTCGGATCCTTTGATTCTTATAGCATTTTTGTTCTTAGTACTCCAGTGTACTTAAGATTTTAATTCTAGAGTTATGCCCTTTAACTGAATCCCACTCACTTACAGGAATTGCAGTCCAAGATTGGTTTCGATTCCAACTAGAAGGCTTGACCTTGGAGAGGTCAGAAAAATAGGAACTGTATCTTTCATGTCTGAGAATTATCATAAGCACATTTCTTAAACTTATCATAAGCACATTTATTGCAACCCTAAATATTTTTTTTTCACTACAGGTTGTAATGTTCCTCCTATCCTACAAGGCTATGGAGAGGACACTAACAATAATACTGGACATCTAGTCCCATACTTAATCAAATAAGCATTCATATAAATTGTAGATGGAAATATGCAAATGCATAAAATCTTGAAAACACAGCAGAATTTAATTCCATTACACATCCATCATACATTCCAGATTTTCATGTCATTCGTCAATTAAGCAATATCAAATTAGCAAATGAGAATACTTATCTTAAACCAAGTAGTCCCTGAGTAACCAGCTACGCTTCTGCGACATTCCACCCAACCGTAGGCCAGTGTGCTCCTCAATCTCTCAGCACCACTGCCACCCCCCGAGCTGGGCATGATCTCCACAAGAAAAAGGGGAAAGCAGGCTCTCACATAGCCAAAGATACACCAGAAACAAACAAACCAATCAGCAGTGGGGTTTCTCAGGCTGCTAAGAGATGGACAGAGGTGAATTACTAGGCTAGTTGCTCAACCATTGAGCTATGGATACTTCATTGGGCTCGTCAAGCCAAATCTATCATCTTCCAGTCCTGAATCTCCTACTCACAGGTTCAAACTAAACAGGGAGGGAAATAACAGCCAGAAATGCAAGTGCTGGGTGTTTTTGCAGTAGGATGCCCAACGATGGGATTTCAACCAGTTCAGAAAAACATGGGAAAGCCCAAAATGAAATTTGGAAAAAGGGAAAACAACCCCAGGAGCATAATCGTTTTCAGAAAAACGTCCATGGGCATTTCATGGGCAGAAACGGCCTCTATAACCCCAGAAAATCGTGGTTCTCTTCTCCCAGCCACTGTGCTAACCAAAAACGAGTTCTCGGGCATGGAAGAATGCAGAGAAATGGTGAAAACATGAAGGAAAAACCCCAGTTCGCCCCAGGCTGCGTGAGAGAGGAAAGACCGTGGTTCAGAATGGCTTGGGAAGGCAAAACGTGGGTGATTTCTTGACTTGCAAGCAAAAAATCGAATTCCCAGATTGATGGCTTGCCCATACCTGAAATTGGATACCATACCTCATCATTCCCAAGGCATTAACTGCCTCAACCAACTCTTGGAAGAATTTAATGATTGGGGCATAAGCCAAAATGGGTAGTTGGGATCTCATGGGTTTTCTCATTGACACATGGATTGACTCCATGGCTCAAGGGTTTGGTTATTTTTCCTCTCTATTCCTTCTAAGATCATGCCCCATCTCTTTGTTGCATTGCATAGCTGGTTGTGGGTTTTTCATTAAAATTGCATATTTACATGATGTCCGAATTTACATTGTGCACGGCTAGCACAAGAACCATATGCATCTATTCTAATTTCCGATACATAGAACGATAAATCAATGGCGGGGCCTTGGCCTTGAGCTCCTTACCATGACTAAATAACAATATTTACATCATTTACAATATTAATGCAATAGGGTCAAGTTGGGGACATTGCATTCCCCTTCCCTTGGAATAACACCATCCTCGGTGTTCCAACACTTCGGAAATAAATACCCTCTTTACATATGTCCAAAATTCACAAAATGTGGTAGGTTTGTCCTGCATTTCACCCTTTACTTGGGTTTTTCAGGACTAAGTCATTTGGTCTTTACAAACTGCTCTTGCTGGCTGGGACCTTCTAGCTCTGCATGAGGACATCGTTCCAAAACAATTCCTTCATTTTCTTTTCCTTCCAACTGGTCCATGAACCTGAGGAATTTACGGTTGCTACCCTTTTGATATTCTCTTGTTGGGAAGTCACGGAGGCAATGATTTCCTCCACATCCCCAACATTTCATTGGTGGCTTTACCTTTTCCCGGTCCATTTCCTTTGAGTCTTCCCACCTAGAATGTTTCTTAATCGGACGATTGGATGAATGCTTATTCATTGATCTACTTTCCTTTCCCTTGTTGATTGCTCCCAAAATGCTTTTTACCTCTTTTTGCAGACGAATAGAGTCCTACAAAGCCTCATGGTTTATCTCATTATGTTGTCTCTGTATCTTGAGCATCTCCCCAAGATTTTCTTGGGTCCTGGCAATTGTTTGAAGAAGACTTTCATCCAACTCTAATAGCCCTCGGTCTGCTGCCATGGTCAATGGGCACAACTGAACACACTTTGCTTACTAGCAACACTTTCTTGTGCCGGCTGCAACCAATTGTTTCACTTTCTTACCTGTGAAATTCATCATGGGAATTCTTTGTTAGGACAAGTATAACATAAACATTAAGATTAGTCAATTATTTTCCCAATTGACATGGAATGTCCATGCTTTATTCATGGGACTTCCACACTTTTCATGCTTCCCAACATACACATGAACTCATTCATGTTCATCCTTTCACAGGAAATTTACTATTTCAGCATTCACAATTCATCTCAAGCAATTAAACACAATCTATTTTCAGCCATGATATGCACTCAACAATCTTTTGTTTTATAAATGCATCAATCAAAAAGAAAGAGAAGAGTAGGGGTTTCTCTCTCTTAGTCTTGTTCTATTATGGAGCTACACCATCGTTGTGGTTTCATGCTCCTTAGTTTCTTTCACTTCAATGTGAATGCTTTGACTTTCCTTTCTTGGCTATGACACTTAGTGTGTAAGGTCTGTATATGGATTTTCAGCTAGGGCACCCTTCCCATTATTGCCTACAGAATCTTTGGCTGCTAGGATCCACTCGTATCCACTAGCACCATCTTTCATTACTGCTCATACTGAGCTCTTTAGGATGGTCACATGTCCACATGCATCTCTAGGATGCCTTCATAATCCTTGCTTCCAGCAATACCTACACTCAAACATTGAATCAATTCACATGTTTAGTTCATTTTCATAGGGTTTATATCTAAACAAGAGTTTAGGAAATCATAACCAAATCATATACACATGTATATTCATAAACAAGAAGCTGCAAGGTAACTGAATACTTATCTGTATTGGATTTCTTCACTTTATTCCACGGGATCCTTCTTTGATTTACGAGCCTTGAATTTCCCGTGAACACAATAACGAATGTTGGGCCAGCACGTAGGCTACTCCACAATCATTCGAATAGGCAATTTCAGGCCAGTACGCCGACTGGGTTTATCAATCATTTCCTTTAGCAATATGCTAGGCCAGTGCTCCGACTGGTTTTATCAATTGTTTAAGGGGTGTTGGGCCAGCATACACGTTGCTTTACCATATCAAGTAGTTAATGCCCAACTAGTCACTCTCTGGACTTATCAAGAACTTTATAGCGTTCAACCAGCTATTCCTTGGATTTCTTAATAATTTATATCGCCCACTCATTTACTCTCTGGATTTACCAGCAATTTATATCGCCCACTCATTTACTCTCTGGATTTACCAGCAATTTATAGTCTTTCAAGGTCTTTCCTTCCTGCAATGACCAAGGTTTCCAACAAAGAAACAATAGTGTATCAGCTTAGCTGTTAGAAGACTTATACTTGAAATCTTCATTATTCCAAACAAGAAATAAATGAAAATGAATACTTATCTGTATTGCGCGTTTCCCCTCTGGTCCACAGGATCCTGCTTCGCTTTGCAAGCCTTGGGATCACCTATGGACTTGGATATAGTTAATACTTAACCAGTATGCCTCCCCATCGACTGGATTTACCAAGCATTTGGTGGTGCCCAACCAATCCCATACCTAGTTGGCCCTCTCCAGTGCCGAGGCAGCACATTTGTCTGGGTCATCGACCAATGGAAGGAAACTACGCCATCGACCATTATAGGTCAAGGCTCTACTATGGAGCCATAAGCATCTCAGTGTTTTCAGTCAGTCCTCGGCGCTTGCCCTCCCACTGCTGTCCCAATAAATATTTTATGCCTTTACCAATGTCACCACACCTTCTTGCACCGTAGCCCTTCACACACATCAACTCTTCATTTATACAAGGACGCCACTCCTTCTCTTGTGCAAATCGGTGGTTCATTTTAGGAACTTTATAGGTGACTTTCTTGACTGCAGGTTAACATGACCCCTACTCACACAAGGATGATACCTTCTCTTATTACACAGCTCTTCGGGCCTGTCCATCCCTTCTGGTAATATTTCACGTGAGCATAGAAAGATTGCCAATTCCCATACAGTTCCTTTCCGTACCCTTCTTCACTTTTTCCTTTAATGTGCAGTATCAATCTGCATCTGTGTAGGCTGACAATACAAAAAGGATAAGCAAGCTCATCAGTATTTTTGTTCAATTCTTAACCACATTCCATATCATTCACTACCAAGTATTGAAACACCAGGAATGCGTCCATTCCCTTAGGGTGTAGTCAATATTGAAAACCCTATCATGACCCAGCACCAGAAAAGGTGTGCACCCCCTTTCTGATGTGCGCCATGTAGGCCTTAATCATACTCAAGCGGTTTGCAATGATATAAATAAGATAGAGCATGCTCTGCATATTAACCCTAATAATTTAGACATACATGTTCTTGTCTAGGGCCACATAATACTTATTCATTTTGCAGATGTATCTCACATGCCTTCTGGGCATAGCTTTACCATCTCACTTTCATGGTTTACCGACATGCGGTTTGGCTGAGACATTATCAATGGTGTTTCACCCGAAACCCATTTCCAAAGCATGGGGTCTTTCCCATCTAGTTTGGCTTTGGCAGACCATCACTCCTGGTCTTCCTGCAATGTGTCTTCAGAAATTGATTCGCTTAGCCATGAGCCTGTTCTTATATCGTTTGGCTCTTGTTCACGGTAGATTCCAATCTTCATCATGGACTTATCCATATTTGCCATGCCCAAAACAATCTACCTGAAATCTGAAACTTCAATCGGCCAAATGCTTTGTAAGTTTCTATGCATATAATATTTCATTGCTGCCACAGTCACTGAAGCATTTTAATATCACCAAAACAATCTACTTCCTGTGAATTATTACCATACTGGAGTTGCGTGGTTCGATTTTATCATTTTATGCAATTATTCTCTTGCTCTTAAGATTGATAATAGTTCACCATTCCATCTATTATTCTCACAATGCATCTCATCATGTGCACTTATACCTATGCATCCACATTTACATCACTCACATAATCTTTTAATGTGTATTCACTCAATGCATAACCACAAGATTGTGCATAATATCTTAATGCACATTTTCTCAATGCTACCTTGCATTAAGTTATGAGTACTATGCGTTCAACATAATTCAAACATAGTTGAAGGGATCTTACCAAATCCTCTTTCAACATTCATGCAATTTATGCACCAATAACCATTACCTGCATGGCTGTCATTTACATCACTTGATGTTACCTGATCAGTTGGCCTTTTACCAAGGCTACACAGTCCTTTTGCCAACCTCATGATCATAGATTTGTTGCACCATCTCTTCCTCATACGGTTGTTGGTTGTATGCGACAATCATCATCCACATCTTTAGCCATGCTTCGGTTGTATTTGATCCTACGACCAATGCGAACATAACTACTTATTAGCAGCCACAATGAGTATCTTAAGTGGCTCATTGCATATGTAAAACCTCACTATTTTACCAAGATGTAATATCATATGCATGGACAAACATTTTCACATGCGCCGTGCAATATTTATTTTTAATCTATTACTCTCTTACATTTCCAGCATCCTTATGCCATAATTTTCTAGTATATAAATACGATAGCGAGAGAGGAGTTAAGGAATTCTTCCCAATTCCTCATTCTGTCATGGAGTTCCTCATCCACATCATAGCTAATCCTTTCCTTGGCTTCCCTACCAAGCATACAAGCAATCATTAGCTATGATATTATCATGAATTAGCAATTCAACATATACATATGTGCAATCATTCATTCTTGTTGTTTTCCAATATGCAATTCTTATGCTATAAACAGAATTAGTTTTAAGGTGAGGAATTTCCATTTTCATCTTCCATAATGGATATCACAACCAATTTCTCTTGCTGAGAATTCCACCACCCTTTATGCAATCCGTGCTCCTCATCCCAAGAGTGCATTTCACACTTTCAATGACTGTCTCCGGGGGATGATGGGGGTCAAGGGGGCTTGCCCCCTTGTGCCAATCTGGCGCACAAGTTCCATGGCATTTTTCAACTTTCGGCGCCTGAAAAATCTCTCTGAAAAATGGCTGAAATTCCTTGTTTCGGAGCAACTCAGCGAGTTCTTCCGACCTATTTCGGGCCAACTCGTTGAGTTCTTTCGGTCGAAGACTTAGTTTTTCCTTCCGATCCGTTGTGGACCAACTTGCCGAGTCCTTCCGCCGTTGCGGGGCGACTTGCCAAGTTCTTCCGAAATTTTCTTTTGGATGCCGAAAAATACTTAGAAAAACCTTCCGCCGTTTCGGACCATCTTGCTGAGTTCTCCCGCTGTTTCGGAGCAACTCGCCGAGTTCTCCCGCTGTTTCGGAGCAACTCGCCAAGTTCTTCTGAAATTTCTCTTAGACACTGAAAAATACTTAGAAAAACCTTCCGCCGTTTCGGACCATCTTGCTGAGTTCTCCCACTGTTTCAGAGCAACTCGCCGAGTTCTCCCGCTGTTTCAGAGCAACTCGCCAAGTTCTTCCGAAATTTCTCTTGGACACCGAAAAATACTTAGAAAAATTTTTGAAATTTTTCTTCCCTTCCCCGGGCACCTCCGCAACTTCGGGCCAACTTGCCGAGTTCTTCCGCCGTTGTGGAACAACTTGCTAAGTTCTTCCGCAGTTTCAGCAAACTTATTGATTTCCTACCGCGTTGTGGAACAACTTGCCGAGTCCTCCTGCCGCTGCGGACGAACTCACCAAGTTTTTCCGCTGGCTCAGTTTTTTTGGCAGAAAACTCATAGATACATAGAAAATTTTTTGATAAATTTTGAAAATTTGAAATTTTTCTTAACAATCTATGCTGGGCAGGAAGTATACTTACCTCTGCAAGTTGTGACAGGTAGCCCATGAAGGCCCAATGCTGCAACCAGCAGCTCTGATACCAAAATGTAATGTCCCTCCTATCCTACAAGGCTATGGAGAGGACACTAACAATAATACTGGACATCTAGTCCCATACTTAATCAAATAAGCATTCACATAAATTGTAAATGGAGATATGCAAATACATAAAATCTTGAAAACACAGCAGAATTTAATTCCATTACACATCCATCATACATTCCAGATTTTCATGTCACTCATCAATTAAACAATATCAAATTAACAAATGAGAATACTTATCTTAAACCAAGTAGTCCCTGAGCAACCAGCTATGCTTCTGCGACATTCCACCCAACCGTAGGCCAGTGTGCTCCTCAATCTCTCAGCACCATTGCCACCCCCGAGCTGGGCATGATCTCCACAAGAAAAAGGGGAAAGCAGGCTTTCACATAGCTAAAGATACACCAGAATCAGCCAAACCAATCAGCAGTGGGGTTTCTTAGGATGATAAGAGATGGACAGAGGTGAATTACTAGGCTAGTTTCTCAACCATTGAGCTATGGATACTCATCAAGCCAAATCTGTCCTCTTCCAGTCCTGAATCTCCTGCTCACAGGTTCAAACTAAACAGGGAGAGAAATAACAGCCAGAAATGCAAGTGCTGGGTGTTTTTGCAGTAGGATGCCCAATGATGGGATTTCAACCAGTTCAGAAAAATGTGGGAAAGCCCAAAACGAAATTTGGAAAAAGGGAAAACAACCCCAGGAGCATAATCATTTTCAGAAAAACGTCCATGGGCATTTCATTGGCAGAAACGGCCTCTATAACCCGATAAAATTGTGGTTCTCTTCTCCCAGCCACTGTGCTAACCAAAAACGAGTTCCCAGGCATGGAAGAATGCAGAGAAATGGTGAAAACGTGAAGGAAAAAACCCAGTTCGCCCCAGGCTGCGTGAGAGAGGAAAGACCGTGGTTCAGAATGGCTTGGGAAGGCAAAACGTGGGTGATTTCTTGCCTTGCAAGCAAAAAATCGAATTCCCAGATTGATGGCTTGCCCATACCCGAAATTCGCTGCCATACCTCATCATTCCCAAGGCATTAACTACCTCAACCAACTCTTGGAAGAATTTAATGATTGGGGCATAAGCCAAAATGGGTAGTTGGGATCTCATGGGTTTTCTCATTGACACATGGATTGACTCCATGGCTCAAGGGTTTGGTTATTTTTCCTCTCTATTCCTTCTAAGATCATGCCCCAGCTATTTGTTGCATTGCATAGTTGGTTGTGGGTTTTTCATTAAAATTGCATATTTACATGATGTCCGAATTTACATTGTGCACGGCTAGCACAAGAACCATATGCATCTATTCTAATTGCTGATACATAGAACGATAAATCAATGGCGAGGCCTTGGCCTTGAGCTCCTCACCATGACTAAATAACAATATTTACATCATTTACAATATTAATGCAATAGGGTCAAGATGGGGACATTACACAGGTGACACCCTATTCATGTGATGGCAAGGATGGAGGATAGGAAGCTCGACTTGAGTGACTCTGGTAAGCACTATTCCCCTCATTCAAAGAGTATTTGGGGTAAAGTTTTATCCAATTTAACCAAGATAAAGTCTAACCCTTATCTGTTTAAAAATTTTGCACGCTTTGGCGATTCAGCTCAATTGACCATATGATATGCCTTATGATCCTTTTAGAAGCCCTTTTCAATTTGGTAGCGCCGCACGTTAGATATTTGGTGAAAATGTTACTAAATCTCTGAACTTTTAGTAGCGCCCCCTTTTAGACAAACTGGCAAATGTGCTACGAAATCTTGGAACTTGACCAAAGATCAGAAATTTTGACAGGTAAATTTTCATTCTGATAGGTAGTTTTGAGAACCACACCACAGGCATAGGATTTAAATTATTCAAGAAGATGGTCTACGATGGTAAAGGTCTTGGCAAGAATGGCCAAAGCATGAAGACCCCAATTGAGGTGGAACCCATACCAACGCAAGCTGGTCCAGGGTATCTTTGTGGTGTAGTGACCAAAGCCGAGTGTTATTATGGCCGAAGAGAAGGAACATTCTAAGATGTCGGAATGTGATCCAGATCCATTTCCAAGCAAAGCAAAAGGAGGGATTGAATTGTCAACATGAAAATCACTTTTGTAAAAGCTCATGAAGAAAGTGCCACTTTAATAAAGAGTGAACAACTCTTCAATGAAGGCAATGACATGGAACAAAGATTAGAAAGAGGACATTGTCCAGAAGGAGGAGAATGCAATCTAGTTTCACCCTAAAAGGAAAAAGCATCAATTAAAGAGTTGTTCAAGGAGCAGCCAGAAAACAAAGTGAGAAGCTATTAGTGCATTATTCCCTTCAGGCTGCACAAATCTCAATAAGGATGACAACGAGGTGACCCAACGATCTTCATAATATTTAGCACTTGGAAGATCAAGTAATCACTATGGTAGTCATGAAAGGTATGTACATCTCAAGCAGATTGTTATTTGTTATTCCTGTAAGAATAGAAGGCATAGAGCAAACTTGTTTGTACATCCCTGTATCCTCTCAAGTCTCAACAGCAGGAATTATAGAGGATGAAGAATAAAAAGAATACCAAATCTACCTGGCAGGGAGAGAAGGGGTCCCTACCAGTAGTAGCAACAACTATGGTTCTTACTGCAAGACAAATGAGCACTAGGGGAGAATTGTTGGGTACTCCAACCCACACTTCAGCCCAAGAACCGGAAGGGAAAGCTAATGAGTACAAGGCAGCCTGAAAGGGGAAGGAACCAGTGTACGAATTAAAAATAATTATGGTTATTTAAACACATTAAAAAATTTAGTGTGACTCTACCTATACTACATTCATTATGTCATGCTCCAAGTTGATGATGGGTCAACAAGTTTGACTTGTGGACATGTCAAAAAAAATCACCCCCCTTTTTATAATAGCCTAGAATGTTCATTCTTTTGTCTCATTTTTTCTCTATGTTTTTCCTATTTGTTTCTCATCCAAGGTGTTAAATTTTTCATCAAGCTGAGTATGGTAACTATTTTAGAGAAGACGTGTTATATGTAGAGAGCACTGTTAGTATTGGATTACATTAACTCTTTGTTTCCAGATAACACTTACTGAAATGCCCGTTCTAAACTATGATCTTGACATAATTTGAATTTTATGATGTAAAATATCTTCTCTCAGGGTATTGCCTTCATACTGTAGCTTCACAGGTTTAAGTTGGTTGGTGATAGGAAAAATTAATGATTATTTGTATATCATTGTTATATATATGATGATACAGATCTATACAAAGAAATATTCCAAAGGATTGTTCTCACTCTCGAGTTACTGAGTCCTCGATGCATACTTGAGCAGCAGCTTCAACAAGCCAGCAATATTTTGTATTCACTACATTTGTGCTTCTTCTTCTGTAGTCTCATAGGCTTATCATACATTAAATCAATACTTAGAACTTCGGATACTAGTCAGACACTAGTCTTTTGAGCTTCATCCTATTGGAATGGGGTTTCTTTCATTGGTAACGAGATCAGGGGGCATTTGTTCTTGGCAATGTTCTTTACAAAAATTTTGTACTACCTCCATCCAAGAATGGCTCTCACAATCTACATTCTGAAAGTCATCCATTTTTTTACTTCATATTGACATAAATCCACTTCTAACACTAGGTTATCCAAATGTCTAATAAAAGGATCTGGGAGACACCACAACTATGTCTCCCTGAAAATATCCACGGATCCCCATTCCAATTATTACTTAGATTCAGAGGCATAAAGATAATTGGTGCAAAATTTCACTATGACCCTACTCTTCCCAATCCTCTGTAATTAATAAGGCTAGAGAACACATTACTTGATCAATTTCTATTATTCAAGTTTCCATTATAATAGGTTTACCAGAAGGGGATTGTGGAAACCCCTCTAGTTTAACCTTTTGGGACACTTGGTCTTACTGAAAAACATGCTCATTTCCATTTACTGGTTTTACATCTTCATGCTTACCTTCATCCTTTGGTTCTAAATAGTAAAACTTCATGCTTATATTGTCTACCATTTTATCTTTACCTCGGAGATCCTTCTCTCTTTTTTTATTATCCTAACTCTCAGTTTTGGCCACACTCTTACATGTGGATGTCTTGCCCGTTCCATCATATTCATATTCGAACTGTTAATAGCTTTTAAGAAATAAGGATTATTAATAAATCCAAAATAAAAGAAATCACTGATTTGTAGTAAGAAATCTGAAACTGGTGGATGTTGATCTTCTGCTTTGAGTGTGAAAACAATCCCTTAAAATTTGAAATTGATTCTTTGATTGTTGTTTAGTTGTCTAAAAATCTAGGGTTTTACCTTCAAATCCGGGTTTGATTCTAACCCCAACGCACTTCGAATGTTCAAAATATCTTTAGGTCTGGAACTGATTCAACGTTAGACTTCTGTCAGCTGTATTCATTAAATGATTGAACTTTGCCTGAAGATTTGGAAATTGATCTTTTGACTGCTGATCTTTTGCTGGAGCTGAACAAATGAATGTTCTTTGGCTCAAAATATGGAACAGATCTTAAAGATAAAGCTATCAGATGAATGCTTCCCTTGATAACTTGAGATTCTTTTCCTCCTCTATATACAGGCATAATATGATATGCATACCCTGTAAGTTTGTAACTAATAACATTAGGCTGATACCCTTGTAGTTACATATCGTGAAGAAACTTGGATGTCATGTCCAATCTGCCTTCTTTTCCATAGTTCCAATTATTATTATAGTCCTAGCCATTTGCCAAATTATGTTTCTGATTGTATAATACAAGATCAACTAATGAGCACACACAAAATTGGTTATAATGCCATAGTTTCCTGCCCATGAATTGCAGATAGGAACGTTCTGCGTGCTTATACTGTCAAATTCTTGTAGAAGCAATAATGTTGAAAGGCCATCTGATCCATAAACCAATGCAAATGATGCGTTGTAATGGAGGGGCACAACGAGGGATCTTATTATTTGATTGATTTGACTTGAACTGAGCTAGAACCTTCAACAAATTTACAACTAGACAAGTGCCAACATTAATACCATTTGTATGAATTTTCCTTTGTCGCTTATTATGATCAGCCAGGTGTCCCTCCATTTGACCTCATAGTGCTTCCATGGCAATTTTGAGCCTCTGGCGATTTTTGGGTGTTATCGTGGCGTTTGTCACAACACATGAGCGCAGATTTTCATTCCATTGAACCAAGTTCTCCTCAGACCTGTCGAAGTGTTTGAATACTGCACGCTTGATCAACCAAGAAAGATAGAGTTCACAAATGCCACAATGTTTCTATATTCTTGTACATAGTTGCTCGAACATCGATGGCAAAAGCCTAGACGAAATTGCCTTGGATCACCATATCAGCTTTGACAGATAGGAAGAATGCAGACCTGTTTTCTATCTATCCATTCTTGACATCCTCATAGAGAGCTTCTTCTCCTTGTTTGGTGTTTGCTGGTGCATTTGACACGTGTTCTTGCTGTGCATGAAATGGGAATTATCCCACATGCGGTAGCAAAAGCAATATTTGTTGTTTATAGACGCATATGTACGAGCACGATCCAAATGTGCCCTATTCAAAATAAATACTCGCATTCACATTATATAATAAAATTATGTCTTCAAAGCCTTTTCCTCCTAAAGGAAGCTATGGCTTTATCAAAGACTTGCATTTGAAGCTTTGTTTATGGTGTTAACAGCCAGATCACAAGACAATACAGATTTGGGGTTGCTCAATTGCGTGATCACATTGGTGCAGTTGTTTCCAGATTATCTCCCTTATTGTTGAAGTGTACCTTGGGAAAGAAAAAGCACTATCCAGATTCCAACCCATGCATATGATGGAGCCTGAAAGTATCAAGTAACATATCAAGAGGAGCATTTATGGAAGTAGATAAAATGCATGGTCTTCTTACCTTAATGAACATATCCAAAGGTATAATTTATCAAATTGTTGTGTTCTAAGATGAGATGTTTGTAGGTGGATCTAGTGCTAGTGGTCTTTCAGTTGCAGAGAAGGATTGATTAAACAAAAGTTAACCATTTGGAACTCGTGAGATGCCTCTTCAAAAGCTATATGCCCTTGGTAAGAAGCGGCAACAAGAGAACCATTGTAATGCTACAAATCAGTTCTCTGGTATCATCTACAAGGTAAATGAAATCCATATTGCGATTTAATCCAATAAGAAATAAATCACCATCTACAAGTGTGGAAGATTGTTTACTTCCTATGGAGTTATAAATACCATTTAGTACTTTAAATATGAGCCCTTTGTTTCACTGACCACCACCAACAAGGTTGAAGTGGGGAATCACTGTGCCCATATTTGGGTAATGTTCCAGTTCTAGGACTATTGAAGCATAGAAAATTTTTCTGTCAACACCTTATGTCAACTGTTTTATTTGATTTCCTATGAGCATGTTAGTTGTACTTTGGATCTTGGTGCTGCAGTGGCTAATTTGATTCCCCTTGTCTATGTGCTTTACACTCTTCTGCCTAAATTGCCCAAGTTCATATTATATCTCCTCTGTTCATATACCTTCCTTATAAATGCTGAGGAAAATATAGAAACTGAGGATCATGAAACTCACGACTCTTTAAAAAAATATTCTACAAGTACTACTCCTTTCAAATGATGTCCTGTTTTCAATGAACTTTATATATTTGACACATTTTATCAAGACATTCTCCTCAAAAAACACTGATAAAATTTCCTAGTGATCTCTAATGAAAATAATGATATTCATTTGTAAATAAATAAATGTACCCAAAAAGCACTCGTAAATACTAGGCAAACTTGTCAAATTTAATCTAATCCATTGTCATTTCTAATCATTACTGCAATCTACAACTGATATTAACTAGAACAATCTTCATGTATACCTTCACCAAACAGAGGAAAATATCACCCACTTTCATCCATAGCACCACCCACTTTCCTCCAAAGCAGACAAGAAAACATTGGACAAGCCTGAACCTTTACTAGCATTTGTATGTGCATCTCTTGCCTAGTTTAGTCAGCCCATCTGCTTTTTCATGTGAACCGACTCCTTCAAACTCATTATAATATCTATATTTTACCTTCTCTAATTTCCTTTCTTCCTCTTCCACAGACTTTGCTATCTTCTGTGCTTGAATTCCCAATCTCCTCCCCCTCCACTTCTTTGGCATGTAGTTTTTCTTTGTGAATCCTTTCTTCTTATTGAAGCTCTTTCTTAGGAGGCTCCAAGTAACTGCACAATCTTCATATTTCCGATTGTATCTACTATGTTCTTTAGACTCGGATTCACCTACTGATAGGTTCTTCCTCTATACCGTTGAGTTACCTCAACTGATAAACAAAACATATCCTGATAACTACCACAATGTAAAACATTCTTTACGACTCTCTTCTTCATTCTAAAAAAACCTTACATTACCTCCTTTAGAATCTAACCTGCATCATGAGTCCAGCATGACCAGTTTTGAGCTTCAACTTGACTTGCACATGGAAATAGAGACTTATAACAATTTCCACAGTGAAAAATGAAAAAATGGTGAGTGTGAGATGACTTATATTTTGGTTTGTATATTTTGTAACACAAGACTCAAGATTTATAACCTGAGCAAGAATAAATATGCAGAACAATATTTAAACGGGAAACTTGATTTAAAATGGACTTCTCGTCAAACCCATACTACAAAATTATACGCAATATTTCCGTTCTGCATTCGTCTCTTGCAGGGCTTTTTAACACTACACTTTTTTCACCAATTTCACAATAATATAAATTCTCATGCATGCTTACTTAGAGCTGACACTCCTGTCTGCATTTACTATCACTGTCCTTTTTATACAATTTTACTCACATTCAGTGTTATGTATGCATATTCATATCCTTCACATCAATAATCTTCTTCATCCACCACAAGTTCAACCTACTCTGACACTACTTGGTTCAGATACTAGGCCTGTACAATGTAATCAAAGTTATCAATGGAATACTTTTCAACACACATAACACATTTGGCAATAAAAAAATAATAGAAGATATGCTCCACAATATGTAACTTTATTATAAAAATAGGGGTTTTACTACCCTACAAATAATTATAAAGAATGGTCATAGGGTCCACTACAATTGGCCATAGCGCCTTTAACCCTACATGATACAATTCTCAAAATTTAACAGTCCGACTTCTACATAAATAGCCAAGCATGTCTCCTTCATCAACAGATTTGCAATGGAGGCTTAAAAGGAACCTTCCTCCTCTTTAGGTTATCAAGAAATACATAAAAATGGGTAATGATATCATATACATCTAGTTGGAAAATTGTAGCAACTGCCCCGAAAGTCTCATAGCCAGGGGATTCTTTCAACTTCAATTAGGACAGTTTGTTGGTGTTAACAAACATGCTTAGGGTGTTAACGGACATGCTTCCAAACACAAATTAGGGATAAACTTTAACACAGGAAGATGACAACGATTAGTTTAATGGATTTATTTTTTACTTGAGTACTCCCCTTCATCTACTTTTATGACATGACCTAAACTTGACTTAGATTTAATGACATAGGATTTGGTATCATGATTATGAGATGAAACATTGTCAATTGATCTAAATGATTTGCCATGATGCTAAATTCCATATAAGTCATGTATTTTTCAACCTTCCTTTTCTTGTGCCCTTTCCCTCTCATCTCATTCAACTCACATTTTAGCAATCCATTTTAATTTGGGTTCACTTGCTTTCTACTGTTGATGTATATGTAACTTCGGAATGTATTTCACCTATGTATTTCATCTATGTATATAGTACTCCTATAGAGATGTGTTATTCCTCTATAAGGAAGTGTCGTCATTTGTATTGACAAGTGTCGCAAGTGTCGTAACTTGCCGATGGGTTATTAGACCACCATGTGTGGGGTCGGCCCTGATTAAGTTAACCATGGGTTATTAGGCTAAGCTAGACAAGTCGGCCCCATTAGTTTATTGGGCAGGACATGACAAGTATAAATAGAGATCGGGAGATCTCTATTTGGACATCTCATTACTCACTTCTACATCACTCGGAAAGTGGCGCACATGTTAGGAGGAGGATCATCTGCTAGGAGAAGACTATCTCTTATACTTGGGTTGTACTTTGGTTGTATTATTGCTCTATCTATCTCTGAGGAAGTTGTGGGGTTTTTCACCTTAGGGTTTTCCCCACGGAAACTCTGTGTGTCTATTGTCTCTTATGTTTGCCTCTTGTTGTGATTGACATGATTGACATGCTTGATATGATTGATATGTTGTACATTTTATTGTCTCAGTAAAGATCCTAGAGTATGTTGAATTAATGCTCAAAAATTAACATGGTATCAGAGCTTCCCTGAGAAGAAGACATTGTGCAGTGGTGGAAATTAGGGTTTCCTGTTTATTGGGTTTCTATCCACAGATTTTGGAAAAGAAATATGATAGATTGACTCTCCTCGGTAAGGTGAATCCTTCTATCCAATCAGAATTCAATTCTGAGCACTTTCAGTTTTGGCCCTAAAAATTAGGGTTTCCACAAAAATAAGAATTTCTAAAATCTGAAGACACAGTTGGAAGCTCCTTGGAAAATCGAAGTTTAGATCTTTGGATCGAGATTTTTGGCTTGGTAAATCTCTAGGAAACTCAAACCCTAATTCAAGGTCCTCCCTAGTGAATCCGGGAAGACTAAAAGGCATTTCTAAAGGGTGAAACTTTGCAGAACTCAAATTCTAAGTATACCAGGCTGATCAGCTCATCAAGGTGCATCTTTCTATCCTTCAGAAAGTTAAAATTCACATTTTGAATTTTTAGGGTTTCTCTGACAAACCCTAGCTCAACTCCAGATCTGGATTTCTGCAAATCAAGTGGTAAGACCTAAATCTTTTCTATTTCCATTTGAAGTACTCTTTAAAGATGTCTCACCACACCAAGCTTGAGGATAAGCTTGAAGGGGCTGATAACTTCCGAGCCTGGAAGTATAGGATTGGGTTAATCCTAGAAGAAAATGAATTGGATACTTACATAAGGGAAGAGGTCCCTGTCCCAGGGGAAGAAGAGGCTAAGGCCTTACATAAGAATAATTTGGTCAAGTCAAAGAGGATCATTGATGATTCTATTAAAGACCACCTCATTCCACATGTGTCATCTCTAAAGACACCCAAGGCAGTGTTTGACTCTTTGACCAAGTTGTTTGAAGGGAAGAACATAAATCGGAAGATGACTCTGCAGAATCAATTGAAAGGGGTAAATCTTCAGAATGGAGAGACCATTCAATCCTATTTCTCCAAGGTCTCTCAGATCAAGGAACAACTTGAAGCTGTGGATGAAATGGTGGAGAATGGTGAAATTGTCATGACCACTCTGAATGGCCTTCCTAGGTCATGGGATTCCTTTATTCAAGGGATTTGTGCAAGAAGGAAATTGATCTCCTTCAGTAGACTGTGGGAGGAATGTTCACAAGAAGAGGCTAGGCTCGTAGCCCGAGAAGAAAAGATGAGAAGTGAAGACCAAGCTCTCGCAGCTCACACCAAAAGAAGCAAGCCTAAGAAGGAGCACTCTTGGCACAAGAGATCCACTCACTATCATCAAAAGAATAAGAGCAATCTAAGATGCTTCACATGTAATGAGAAGGGTCACTTTGCTGCAGATTATCCCAAGAACAAAAGGGACAACAACAACAACAACTTCAACAAGAAGAAGAAGAATAACAAAAGGAAATATCATGCTCATGCTGCCAAGGATGATGAATCCCCCAGGAAGAAGGCTAGAGAAGAAAGTGATGACTCATCAAGCGAAGATGAATATGTTCTAATCTCTACTCTCACAGGTACTATCTCTCATGGTTGTAATGATTGGCTTATTGATAGTGGGGCTTCCAAACACATGACTGGGTTTAAAGAATCTTTTGTAAATCTATCTGAACATGAGTCACCCCATAAGGTGAAACTTGGGGATGACTATCAATACCCTATCAAGGGAAGTGGTGAAGCCTCCTACAACCTAGACTCTGGGAAGTCTTTGAAGATGAAAGATGTTTTGTATGTACCTGGGCTCAAGAAAAACTTACTCTCCATATCTACATTGGATGCAAAAGGCATGAGGGTTGCATTTGTAGATGGTCAAGTCCTAATGTGGCCAAAAGGTAAAACTATAGATGATGTAATGGTGATTGAAGAGCAAGAGGGAGGATTGTATACATTATAGGGACAACCTGAACATGCCATGGTACATGAATCCATGGAGCCAAGTGAACTTTGGCATAGAAGGCTTGCACATGTGCACTATAGAGCACTACCAATTGCAAGCAAAGCTGTAGAGGGTCTTCCTAAAATCAAGACCAAGCATGAAGGTGTTTGCAATGGATGTGCAAAAAGAAAGAACATAAAGAAAGCATTTCCAAGTAGTGAAAGCAAGGCAAAAGAAATCTTGGAAATCATCCACTCTGATGTATGCGGTCTGATGTCATCCAGTTCTCTGAGTGGGTATGTTTACTATGTCTCTTTCATTGATGACTTCTCCAGGAAGACTTGGGTTTACTTCTTGAAGAACAAGGATGAAGTGTTTGATAAGTTCAAGGAATTCAAAGCCTTGATGGCAAATCAAACTGATAAGAAGATCAAGACTTTCAGATCCGACAATGGCGGAGAATTCACTTCAGGAGATTTCAAGAAGTTATGCAGTGATTCAAGGATTAACAGGGAGTTGACTGCTCCTTACAATCCACAACAAAACGGAGTTGCATAAAGGAAGAATCGAACAATCATGGAAGCAGCATGGGAAATGCTGCATGACCAGGATCTACCTATGCATCTATGGGAAGAAGCAACCAGGACAACTGTATATGTGCAGAACAGAACACCACACAAGATATTGGACAACAAGACACCAGAAGAGGTTTTCTCTGGTAAGAAACCTGAAGTCAGCCATCTCAGAATATTTGGTTGTCCAGTATACACTCATGTCCCAAAGGAAAAGAGGACCAAGCTAGATCCTTCAAGAAAGAAGGGTATCTTTGTGGGTTATAGTGAAAGCTCGAAGGCTTACAAAATATACTTTCGAGGGTTCAAGAAGATTGATGTCAGCAGGGATGTAACATTTGATGAAAACTCAGCATTCATCAAATTAAGGAAGACACCTGTTGAAGATCATGAAGAACCAAAGGAAACCAGATTTCAAGACACTACCATGACTGAAGCAATTCCAGATGTTGATCGTGAAATTGAAGATCCGCAAGAACCTGTAGATCCACCTCGTGAGAAGGACTCTCACAAGAGGAAACCTGCATGGGCTAGAGAGCTCATTCAAGATGCAGAAAGATATGGCATTCCAGAAGAAGAACACAAAGAAAAGAAGAGAACTAGATCACATACTAGCTATGTTTCTTTACTCTGTGATATTATGAACAAAGAACCTTCCAGTTATGAAGAGGCAACGGAAAAAAAAGAATGGAAGGATGCCATGGTCGAGGAATATCAGTCGATCATGAAGAATGATGTTTGGGATGTGGTCCCAAGACCTGATGGGAAGTCTGTTGTGACTTCCAAATGGATCTACAAGATCAAGCATGCTGCAGAAGGCAGCATAGAGAAATACAAAGCGAGATTTGTAGCTCGTGGCTTCTCCCAGAAAGAAGGAATTGACTATGAAGAAACTTTTGCTCCTGTAGCCAGATACACTTCCATTAGATCAATACTTGCTCTGGCTGCAGTGATGAAATGGAAGATACACCAGATGGATGTCAAGACTGCTTTCTTGAATGGTGTAGTCAAGGAGGAAGTATATGTGGAGTAGCCACTTGGTTTCGAGACACATGACAGGAAGTCATATGTGTGCAGGTTGAAGAAAGCCTTGTATGGCTTGAAGCAAGCTCCTAGGACTTGGTATGGTAGGATAGACAGCTTTCTATCCATTTTGGGCTTTACCAAGAGTAAAGCGGATTTCAACCTTTACTACAAGGTTGAGGAAGGCAATCCTGTGATGCTACCGTTGTATGTAGATGATCTGTTTGTAACAGGTAATGATTGTTTGATTGCCGATACCAAGAGGAAGCTTGCATCCGAGTTCGAGATGAAGGACTTGGGGATGATGCACTATTTTCTAGACATGGAGGTGCAGCGTAGTACAGATGGAATCTTCCTTGGACAAGGGAAGTATGCATTGGAGATCCTAAAGAGGTTCAGGATGATGGACTGCAAGTCCATGGCCACACCTATGGCATCGAACCTGAAGCTTATGTGTGATGCTTCATCTAATCCGATTGATGTCACAGTGTATCGTCAGATGATTAGGTCCTTGATGTACCTGACGAACATGAGACCATATATTTTCTTTGCGGTGAACACATTGAACCAGTTCCTAGTGGATCCTAGAGGTGTTCACCTGGTTGCTGTAAAGCATATTCTGAGGTACCTGAAGGGTACAGTTGATTATGGGCTCAAGTATGATGCGAATCAAAAGTTTAACCAGGAAAATTATGTTGATTCGGACTGGGGCAGTGCTTCAGATAGGAAGAGCACATCTGGGTGCTGCTTCAGTATGGGATCAGGTGTGATCTCTTGGTTTAGCAGGAAGCAGTCCTACGTAGCACTGAGTATAGCCGAAGCAGAGTATGTTGCAGCTTGTTCGGCTAGTTGTGAGGCAGTATGGCTCTGGAAGCTACTGTCTGAGTTATTTGATCTCCCATTGGATGCTACTGGTATCTTTTGTGACAACCAGAGTTGTGTGAAGCTATCTGAGAACCCGGTGTTCCACAACAGGTCGAAGCACATTGAGATCAAATATCACTATATCAGAGATATGGTGCAGAGAGGAGCAGTGAAGCTCTTGTATGTTGCGACGGATGAGCAGGTTTTGGATGTGCTGACGAAACCAATAGCCAGAGTGAAGTTCAAGTACTTCAGAGAGAGGCTTGGTGTTCTTCAGATTGACGACACTTCGAGGAAGAAGTGATGGACACATTTGTTGGAGCCATTCCAAGCATGGTGAGAGGAGGATCCTTCCCATGGCTATGGATATAAGCATTGGATGATGAACATCAAGACGATCTTCTAGTTTCTGCTCTGTATGATCAGTTGGATCATTTATATGTATGTATGTATGCATCATGTTGGATGCTGGATATGATCAGTTGGATCATTTATATGTATGTATGTATGCATCATGTTGGATGCTGGATATGATCAGTTGGATCATTTATATGTATGTATGTATGCATCATGTTGGATGTTGGATATGATCAGTTGGATCATGTGTTTGTACATGTATCAGGTGGATACATTGTATGATCAGGTAGATCATGTATGTTGATATGTATCAGGTATGATCAGGTGGATCATGTGTTTGTATATGTATTAGGTGGATACATTGTATGATCAAGTAGATCATGTATGATGATATGTATCAGGTAGATACTGTATATGCATCAGATGGATGCATTGTATGATCGGGATGATCATAGATGATGAGCTTCAGGATGTTGCTCCAGATGACATGCATCAGGACGATGCAGTGATGATGATCAAGATGATCATGTGTACATCAGGATGATGTATGGTGAGTATCAGGATGATACTCTGTGGCCGTGGAACAGGTTGTGCAGATGAGCATGTAAGTTGACCTGGGAGATCCTATAGGTCGGAGCTATGTGCCCGTAACAGCCTGGGATGCTCTTTCGAGGCATTGCTCTGAGAGGAAATATAATAGCGCCTTGGGAGATCTTATAGGTCGAAGTTGTGTTCCCGTAACAGCCTGGGATGCTCTTTCGAGGTTTTTTCCTATGGCATATAATAGCACCCTGGGAGATCGTATAGGTCAGAGCTGTGTGCTCGTAACAGCCTGGAATGCTCTTGCGAGGTTTTTTCATGACCACATATAATAGCGCCCCGGGAGATCCTATAGGTTGTAGCTGTGTGCCCATAACATCCTGGGATGCTCTTGCGAGGTTTTGTGGTGACCGCATATAATAATGCCCTGGGAGATCCTATAGGTCGGAGCTGTGTGCTCGTAACAGCCTGGGATGCTCTTGCGAGGTTTTGTGGTGGGGTCACATGTAATCTGTCCCTAGTAGATCCTATAGGTCAGAGCTGTGTAACCGTAACAGCCTGGGATGCTCTTGCGAGGTTTTGTGATGCACGTAATAAGTCCTGAGAATTCCACAGTATGGCCAGTGATGATGAAGACCTGCAGGTGGTGGGCCTACATCCAGTATGAAAAAGGACTGGCTCTGTAGAACTTCCTATGATGAGTAGATTCAGAGATTGATTGAGATAGCAGTAGCAGTGATGATGACGATGATTCAAGGACGATGATTCGCTAATGATGATCCAGAGAAGAAGACTTGTGCTAGCAGATCTGTGTCAAGAAATACCTTCCTAGTTAAGAGGGAGTGTTGATGTATATGTGACTTCGGAATGTATTTCACCTATGTATTTCATCTATGTATATTGTACTCCTATAGAGATGTGTTATTCCTCTATAAGGAAGTGTCGTCATTTGTATTGCAGACAAGTGTCGCAAGTGTCGTAACTTGTCGATGGGTTATTAGACCACCATGTGTGGGGTCGGCCCTAATTAAGTTAACCATGGGTTATTAGGCTAAGCTAGGCAAGTCAACCCCATTATTTTATTGGGCAGGACAGGACAAGTATAAATAGAGATCGGGAGATCTCTATTTGGACATCTCATTACTCACTTCTACATCACTCAGAAAGTGGCCCACATGTGAGGAGGAGGATCATCTGCTAGGAGAAGACTATCTCTTGTACTTGGGTTGTACTTTGGTTATATTATTTCTCTATCTATCTCTAAGGAAGTTGTGGGGTTTTTCACCTTAGGGTTTTCCCCACGGAAACTCTGTGTGTCTATTGTCTCTTATGTTTTCCTCTTGTTGTGATTGACATGATTGACATGCTTGATATGATTGATATGCTGTACATGTTATTCTCTCAGTAAAGATCCTAGAGTATATTGAATTAATTCTCAAAAATTAACAGCTACATTGATGTTCATGATATTTTCATACCACTTATTTCTTATAGATTAATCTCTATCATGCTCTCTAAGGCCTAAATTCCCTTTAATTTGGGTTCACTTGCTTGCTACATTGATGTTCATGATATTTTCATACGACTTCTTTCTTATAGATTAATCTCTATCATGCCCTCTAAGGCCTAAATTCCCTTGTTGTTGTGAATTTTGGGAATCACCATTAATATTGGGAGAGCCAAAAATATTTCCAACTTTGAGAAAATGATAAATTAAAATCAGAATTGAAAATTATGCAGGATTGTTGCACTACATGGGATGCTCCTACATCACTCACAAAAGATAATAAATCTTAATTAAATATAATAGTTTGGAGGTCAGGTGGAGGAATGGATCCTTAATTTTAATTTTATAAGTTTAGGCTCTATTGTTCTTGAGGACATTTTCACTAATAACCATCGCTGTGAGATAGCCTTCTAGCCTTGAATATGTGAAAGGTTTAAGATATTTTGAACGTAATTTTCTTTATCTATGGATCATTGGGATGGTATATGTTCCTACTTGTAAAATATTTATGTTGATGTATATGTAACTTCGGAATGTATTTCATTTATATATTTATTGTACTCCTATAGAGATGTATTATCCCTCTATATGGAAGTGTCGTCATTTGTATTGACAAGTGTCGCAAGTATGTTAACTTGCCGATGAGTTATTAGACCACCTTGTAAGGGGTCATCCCGATATAATGTAATATGAAGTTATTGTACCTAGCTAGACAAGTCGGCCCCATAAGGTTAATGGGGAAACAGGACAAGTATAAATAGAGATCGGGAGATCTCTATTTGGATCACTTCAGAACTCACATGTCCTTCACTCAAAAAGTGGCGCACATGTGAGGAGGTGGATCAACTACTAAGAGGAGTCCATCTCTTGTACTTTGGTTGTACTTTGGTTGTGCTATTGCTCTATCTATCTCTGAGGAAGTTGTGGGGTTTTTCACCTTAGGGTTTTCCCCACGGAAACTCTGTGTGTCTATTGTCTCTCATGCTTTTGCTTCTTGTGATGATTGACATGCTTGTTATGATTGATATGCATTGATATACTGTACATGTTATTCTCTCAGTAAAGATCCTAGAGTATTGTGAATTAATGCTAAAAATTTAATATGGTATCAGAGCTAACCTGAGAAGAAGACATTGTGCAGTGACGGAAACTAGGGTTTCTTGCTTATTGGGTTTCTCTCCACAGATTTTGGAAAAGCAATATAGTAGATTGACTCTACTCATCAAGGAGAATCTATCTGTCCAATCAGATTTCAATTTTGAGCATTTTCAAATTTGGCCCTAAAAATTCGGGTTTCCACAAAATTAGGAATTTCTGAAATCTAAAGACATAGCTGGAAGCTCCTTGGAAAACTCAAAGTTTAGAGCTTTGGATCGAGATTTTTGGCCAGGTAAATCTCCAGGAAACTCAAACCCTAATTCAGGGTCCTCCTTAGTGAACCCAGGAAGACTAAAAGGCATTTCTGAAGGGTGAAGCTTTGCAGATCTCAAATTCTGAATACACCAAGCTGATCATATCATCAATGCGCATCTTCTATCCTTTCAGAAAGTTGAAATTCACTTTATGAATTTTTAGGGTTTTTCTGACAAACCCTAATCCAGGACCAAATCCAGTTTTCAGCAAAGCAAGTGGTAAGACCTAAATCTCTTCTATTTCCATTTGAATTACTCTTTAAAATGTCTCACCACACCAAGCTTGAGGATAATCTTGAAGGGGATGATAACTTCCGAGCCTGAAAGTATAGGATTGGGTTAATCCTGGAAGAAAATGAATTGGACTCCTACATTAGCTCTGAGGTCCCTATCCCAGAGGATTAAGAGGCTAAGGTATTGCATAAGAAGAACTTGGTCAAGGAAAAGAGAATCATTGTTGATTCTATCAAAGACCATCTTATACCACATGTGTCATCTCTAAAGACACCCAAGGAGATGTTTGACTCCCTAACCAAGTTATTTGAAGGGAAGAACATAAATCGGGATGACTCTGCGAAATCAATTGAAAGGGGTCAAGATGTTGAATGGAGAGACCATTCAATATTACTTCTCTAAGGTCTCTCAGATCAAGGAACAACTTGAAGTTGTGGATGAAGTAGTGGACAATGGTGAAGTTGTTATGACCACTCTTAATGGCCTACCTAGGTCATGGGACTCCTTTATTCAAGGAATCTGTGCAAGAAAGAAATTGATCTCTTTCGGCAGACTGTGGGAGGAATGCTCTCAAGAAGAATCTAGGCTTGTGGCACGAGAAGAAAAGATGGGGAATGAAGATCAAGCTCTCATAGCTCACACCAAGGGAAGCAAGGTTAAGAGGGAGAAATCTCATAACAAGAAACATTCTCACCCTTATCACAAGAAGAAAGATCTATCTCATGTTCGATGTTTCGAATGTAATGAAATGGGACACTTTGCTTCAAATTGTCACAAGAAGAAGAAAGACAACAACTTCAACAAGAAGAAGAAGAATAACAAAAGAAGATATCATGCTCATGCTGCCGAGGATGATGAACCTTCCAGGAAGAAAGCTAGAGTAGAAAGTGATGATGATGACTCATCAAGTAAAGAAGAGTATGTTCTAATATCTACTCTCACAGGTACTATCTCTCATGGTTGTAATGATTGGTTAATTGACAGTGGGGCTTCTAAACACATGACCGGGTTTAAAGAATCTTTTGTAAATCTATCTGAATATGAATCACCCCATAAAGTGAAACTTGGGGATGATTATCAATATCCTATCAAAGGAAGTGGAGAAGCCTCCTACAACCTAGAATCTGGAAAATCCTTGAAGATGAAAGATGTGTTATTTGTACCTGGACTCAAGAAGAATCTACTCTCCATCTCTGCATTGGATGCAAAAGGCATGAGGGTTGCATTTGTAGATGGCCAAGTCCTAATGTGGCCAAAGGGTAAAACTATTGATGATGCAGTGGTGATTGGAGGCAAAAGGGAGGATTGTACAAATTGAAGGGACAACCTGAACATGCCATGGTACATGAATCCATGGATCCAAATGAGCTTTGGCATCGAAGGCTTGCACATGTGCACTACAGAGCACTACCAATTGCAAGCAAAGCTGTAGAAAGTCTTCCTAAAATCAAGACCAAGCATGAAGGTGTTTGCAAAGGCTGTGCAAAAGGAAAGAACATTAAGAAGGCATTTCCAAGCAGTGAAAGCAAATCAAAAGAAATCTTGGAAATTATCCACTCCGATGTATGCGGTCCGATGTCATCCAGTTCTCTGAGTGGGTATGTTTACTATGTCTCCTTCGTTGATGACTTCTCCAGGAAGACTTGGGATCATTTCTTGAAGAACAAAGATGAAGTGTTGAACAAGTTCAAGGAATTCAAAGTCTTGATGGAAAATCAAACTGATAAGAAAATAAAGACATTCAGATCAGACAATGGCAGAGAATTCACTTCAGGTGACTTCAAGAAGCTATGCAGTGATTATGGGATTAAGAGGGAGTTGACTTCTCCCTACAATCCACAACAGAATGGAGTTGTAGAAAGGAAGAATAGAACAATCATGGAAGCAGCACAGGCAATGTTGCATGACTAGGATCTTCCCATGCATCTATGGGAAGAAGCAGCTAGGACAGGTAATCCAGGAAGCAAAGATCAAGAGGGAGCACACTCTAGTAGTTCATGCAAGGAAGCAAATATTGAGAGGGAGTCCACCCGACAACAAACAAACAAAGATAAGTATTTGAATTGTCATTTCTTGTATATTTGATTATTTAAATAATAATGTTCAATGATGTATATACTTATGTTCCTAGACTTAGGTTGTGTATTTTTCATATTTGTATTAATGAACAGTATACTACTAATATGCATATGATGGGTAAGTGGCCTATGGCACTGTACAACATTCCATTGCTACTTATCTAGAATGAAACCTCTTTGCCGACATGTTGGGAGTTGTGCACCACACTCTTAACAATGTTCTGGTAGAGATTGGAAGGCATCTAGAAAGTTATGGGATATGGATAAATGTTGTATTGAAGCATTGGCTTAAATAATTGCATGACTGTATGCCATATTTCTTTATGTGAAAGAATTTGTTCTGAAAATTATGAGATGTTTCTAATCATGCAATTTAACTTGTTTTTTTAGGAAAGACCATATACCTTCACCTACAAAAGAAGGACTACAACATTTGTTCAAGCAACAAAATTATCTATTGAAGATATTGAAGTTCCCAGGATACGGGAAGAATGCCATGATCCATCGATCATGAAGAATGATGTTTGGGATGTTGTCCCAAGACCTGAAGGGAACTCTGTTGTGACTTCCAAATGGATCTACAAGACCAAGCATGCTGCAGATGGCAGAATAGAGAAATACAAGGCAAGATTTGTAGCTCGTGGCTTCTCTCAGAAAGAGGGAATAGATTATGAAGAAAAAATTTCTCCTGTAGCCAGGTACACTTCCATCAGAACAGTACTTGCTTTGGTTGCAGCGATGAAATGGAAGATACACCAGATGGATGTCAAGACTGCCTTCTTGAATGGTGTAGTTGAAGAGGAAGTGTATGTGGAGCAACCACTCGGTTTTGAAACACATGACAAGGAGTCATATGTGTGCATATTGAAGAAAGCCTTATATGGCTTAAAACAAGCTCCTAGAACTTGGTATGGTAGGATGGACAGTTTTCTATCTAGTTTGGGCTTAACCAAGAGTAAAGCGGATTCCAAACTTTACTACAAGGTTGAGGAAGGAAATCATGTGGTTCTACTCATGTATGTGGATGACCTGTTTGTAACAGGAGATGATAGATTGATTGCCAACACGCATCAGAAGATTGCTGCCAAGTTCGAGATGAAGAACTTGTGGATGATGCACTATCTTCTAGGTATGGAGGTGTGGCAGAGTGCAGATGGAATATTCCTTAGACAAGAGAAGTATGCAGTAGAGATACTGAAGAGGTTCGGGATGATGGACTGCAAGGCCATGG
This sequence comes from Larix kaempferi, assembly GCA_027924585.1. Lineage (NCBI taxonomy): Eukaryota > Viridiplantae > Streptophyta > Pinopsida > Pinales > Pinaceae > Larix > Larix kaempferi. The sequence continues at coordinate 5,299,637 of BSBM01000727.1, forward strand.
CCACACCTATGGAATCAAACCTGAAGCTTCTATTTGATGCTTCATCTGAGCTGATTGATGTCTCTATGTATCGTCAGATGATTGGGTCCTTGATGTACCTGACGAACACGAGACTAGATATTTTCTTTGCGGTGAACACATTGAGCCAGTTCCTGACGGGTCCAAGGAGTGTTCACCTGGTTGCTGTAAAGCATATTCTGAGGTACCTGAAGGGTACAATTGACTATGGGCTCAAGCATGATGCGAATCAAAAGTTTAACCTGCAAGGTTATGTTGATTCAGATTGGGTAGGCAGTGCTGCAGATAGGAAGAGCACATCTAGGTGCTGCTTCAGTATGGGATCAGGTGTGATCTCTTGGTTTAGCAGGAAGCAGTCCTGTGTAGCACTGAGTACAGCCGAGGCAGAGTATGTTGCAGCCTGTTTGGCTAGTTTGAGGAAGTATGGCTTTGAAAGATAATGTCAGAGTTATTTGACCTCCCGCTGGAGACTGTTGGTATCTTTTATGACAACCTAAGTTGTGTGAAGCTGTCTGAGAACCCAGTGTTCCACGACAGGTCGAAGCACATTGAGATCAAATATCACTATATCAGGGATATGGTGCAGAGAGGAGCAGTGAAGCTCTTGTACGTTGCGATGGATAAGCTGATTGCAGATATGCTGACGAAGCCACTAGCCAAAGTGAAGTTCGAGTACTTCAAAGAGAGGCTTGGTGTTCTTCAGATCGACGACACTTCGAAGAAGAAGTGATGAACACATTTTCTGAAGCCATTCCAAGCATGGTGGAAGGAGAACCCTTCACATGGATATGGATGTAAGCACTAGATGATGAGAATTAGGATGATGTTCTAGTTTCTGCTCTATATGATCAGTTGGATCATTTATATATTTGTATGTATGCATCATGTTGGATGCTGGATATGATCAATTGGATCATTTATATGTATTTGTATATGTATCAGGTGGATACTTGTATGATCAGGTAGATCATGCATTTGTATATGTATCAGGTGGATACTTGTATGATTAGGTAGATCATGTATTTGTATATGTATCAGGTGGATACTTGTATGACCAGGTAGATCATGTATTTGTATATGTATCAGGTGGATACTTGTATGACCAGGTAGATCATGCATTTGTATATGTATCAGGTGGATACTTGTATGATCAGGTAGATCATGCATTTGTATATGTATCAGGTGGATACTTGTATGATCAGGTAGATCATGTATTTGTATATGTATCAGGTGGATACTTGTATGATCAGGTAGATCATGTACTTATGTATGTATCAGGTGGATGCATTATGTATATCAGATGGATGCATTTGTATGATCAGGTAGATCATGTATGATGATATGTATCAGGTAGATACTTTGTATGCATCAGATGGATATACTGTTTGATCAGGATGATCACAAATGACAAGCTTCAGGATGTTGCTCCAGATGATATGCATCAGGTTGATGCTATGATGATCATCAGGATGATCACAGATGATGAGCTTCAAGATGTTGCTCCAGATGATACGCATAAGGTTGATGGTATGATGATGATCAGGTTGATCATGTGATGATGTACATCAGGATTATGTATGGTGAGTATCTGTTTGATACTCTATGGCCATGGACAGGTTGCGTAGGTAGCATAGAAACGACCCTTTAAAAATTGGACAGGTAGAGCGGTGTGCTCGTAACATCCAAGGTTGCTCTATCGAGATCTGGACAGGTAGAGCAGTGTGCTCGTAACATCCTGGGATGCTCTGAGTAGGTTTTGCTACAGTTTTGCATAGAAAAGATCCTTTAAAATCCGTACAAGTAGAGTGGTGTGCTCGTAACATCCTGGGATGCTCTAAGTAGGTTTTGCGAAAGTTCACATAGAAAAGATCCTTTAAAATCCGGACAGGTAGAGCGGTGTGCTCGTAACAGCCTGGGATGCTCTATCGAGATCCAGACAGGTAGAGCGGTTTGCTCATAACATCCTGGGATGCTCTTAGTAGGTCTTGTGAAGGTTAACACGTAAAAGATCCTGAGAGATTCGATAGGTTGAGCAGTCTGCTCATAATAAGTCCTGGGATGCTCTTTCGAGGTTTTGTTGATGCACGTAATCAGTCCTGAGTATTCCACAATATGGCTAGTGGTGATGAAGACCTATAGGTGGTGGGCATACATCCACTATGAAAAAGGACTGGCTCTGTAGAACATCCTATGACGAGTAGATTCATAGATTGATCGAGATAGCAGTAGCAGTGACGATGACGATGATTCGAGGATGATGATTCACTGATGATGATCCAGAGAAGAAGACTTGTGCTAGATGATATGTGTCGAGAAATACCTTCCTAGTTAAGAGGGAGTGTTGATGTATATGTAACTTCGGAATGTATTTCATTTATATATTTATTGTACTCCTATAGAGATGTATTATCCCTCTATACAGAAGTGTCGCCATTTGTATTGACAAGTGTCGGAAGTATGTTAACTTGCCGATGGGTTATTAGACCACCTTGTAAGGGGTCGGCCCGATATAATGTAATATGAAGTTATTGTACCTAGCTAGACAAGTTGGCCCCATAAGGTTATTGGGGAAACACGACAAGTATAAATAGAGATCTGGAGATCTCTATTTGGATCACTTCAGAACTCACACTTCCTTCACTCGGAAAGTGGCGCAATGTGAGGAGGAGGATCAGCTGCTAAGAGGAGTCTATCTCTTGTACTTTGGTTGTGCTATTGCTCTATCTATCTCTGAGGAAGTTGTGGGGTTTTTCACCTTAGGGTTTTCCCCACGGAAACTCTGAGTGTCTATTGTCTCTCATGCTTTTGCTTCTTGTGATGATTGACATGCTTGTTATGATTGATATGCATTGATATACTGTACATGTTATTCTTTTAGTAAAGATCCTAGAGTATTGTGAATTAATGCTCAAAATTTAACAATTTATAGGATCATAGAGGTTCTTTTTGAAGAAATCTACACTTGGTGCTGATGAAATTGGAATGCTTGAAAATTTAGGAAAGTTTATCGTATGAGCATAGAGGTGATTTTTTAGGAAATATACACTTGGTGTTGATGAAAGTCAATTGTTTTAAAATGTAGAGAAGTTTATCATAGGAGCACATATATACAAAGTGATATTCATATTACGGTTTCATACAAAATTGATATTCATATTGTTGTGTCTTGTTCTTTTTCTTAGATATTGTTGCGTCTTGTTCTTTTTCTTAGATATTGTTGGCTATGTTTCTTGTGGGATTTGAATTATGTTTTACCTCATGCTTAAGACTTTTGAACATGGCCAACAAAAGTGCAGAGCAATTTGTTGTGAATGTTTGAACAAATTCTATGTATCAATATAGATGCCCAAAATGTATAGGTACATAAATATTTTATCTTATGCTCTGAGTAGTTGTGATGATTATATTAACATGTCTCTTTCTTATATATCTTAGAATTCTTTTAGTACTTGAAGCATTATTCTTGAATATGTTTGACATTCATTTTGTTCCCATGCAAAATTTGTTTGAATATCATCATTGTCAAGCAATAACAACTTCTTAAAGGGTGCTAGCTCAATGGCAGAGCACCTACCTAATTATAGGCAGGAGATTGGTGGTTCGATTCCTCCGTACCCTATCATAAATTAGTGACTAAGAAAATGACTAAATTTGCATATATACAACTATTAGTAGCTAATTTCCAGTATCTTATAGCGTGACTAACGTTTAGTCTTATTTAGCTTAGTCATTAATATGTTATCATCTAGTAGTTTATTTAATCGTATATTTGGTCATTAATTGTGACAATCAATGACTAAATCAGTGAGTATCAATGACTAAATCAATGACTTAAGCAGTGACTATCAATGACTAATAAGTCAACCAATTAATGACTAGTGAAATACGACTAGAGATAAGATAGTGGAAATCGGATACTATTAGTCACTGACTCAAAAATAGTCATTTATAGTCGAATTTTAGTCATTAATTTCTCATTTTGTACTAGTGTGGGATATCCTCCTCGTCGGTGGCAATTCCGTCGGTTTCTCATCGGCCATTATGTCATGAAACTCTTCGAGCAACTCCTCGATTTCAACCAGAATATCCTCCTCCCTGGTCACTCTTGCGACATATGGTCCTTTTGGAATGATCGTAAAACATCTCGATTGTCTCTCCTCTTCTGCAAGGAATTCCTTCACGGTGTTCATCAACACTCGCTTTTCCCAAAGATTGCTTTCACCATGCTTGCTGTCGGATTGCTCCTCCAGCCTCGGCTTAAGAGTCCTTTTCACGCCATTTTTCCATACTGTGACTATGTTGGCTCGACCATCATAGATCATTTCCCGATCATATTGCCATCGTCTCCCTAACAATAAATGGCATGCATACATTGGGACTACACAGCACACGATCTTCTAATCCTTCAACTCGGAAGTTGATCAGGAACTGTCTTGTCACCTTGACATGGTGTCCTTTTTGCAACCATGAGATCTTGTAGGGGTGTGGGTGTTCTCAACACTTCAACCCGATCTTGTCGATGACTTATGTCAACACAAGATTCTCCATGCTTCCACCATCAACTATGGTTTTGCAACGCCATTCACCAATCCACACCTTCGTTCAAAAGATCGCCTTCCATTGTGCCGGCTCCATTGGGTTGCGTTGATCTTCCTGGATCAAGGCTCTCTAAACCGTCAGATTTCGGTTCTTCTTCTTTTCACCTCCATCGCTGTCAGATGTCGACTCTTCCCTCTCGTCAACTCGTTCTTCCTTTTAATGTCTGGGTTTCGACTCCTCTGCAGCATGTAGGTTCTCTAGGGACTCATATGCCTTGTGTCCCATCCCTCGACACTTGTAACAAATTATGGTTGGTCTGTTATCTCCCTTCTTGTCATATGGACCACTTCGACTATACGTACCTCGACCGTATTTCTCACGACCATCGCATCAATTTTCCTGCGCTTTCTCCCTTATCGATGTCCCTTCCGCATGTCGGATATCTTCGACACTTTCTTTCCTGTACCCGCTACTTTGGCCCTTCACGGAGACACTCTTTGCGCCCCAACCAGCCATCCTTCCTCTGGTCACTATGGATTTCCTTGATAGTTTCTCTTCTGTCTTCAGAGCTAACTGGTAGGCTTCACTGACTGCTATGAATCTTGACATGCTTAGTTCATCCTGAATAGCATATTTTAAGCCATTCACATATCTGGTGACAGCTTCTTCTCCCTCATCGGTTTGTCCTGGCCGAATCGACAATCGGTAGAACTCCTCCATGTACTTCCTCACAGTCATTTCTTTCTGACGAAAGTTCTACAACTTGCTGAACAAGGAAATCACATAGTCATTCGGCAAGAACTTCCCCTTCAACTTGGCAACCATTCTGTCCCAAGACTTGATTTTCTCCTTTCCTTTCTTAAGTCTTCCATCCTATACATTGTCCCGCCACAATGAGGCATGACCTTTCAACCTCAGATATGCAGTCTTAACCCATTTAGGGTCCTCGATCTGCTGCATGTCGAAGTATTTCTCCATTTCTCTGAACCAGTCGATCAAATCTTCTGGGTCCAGGCTTCCTGAATACGTACGCACGTCTATCTTCGCCCGACCTCTCATATCCATCAGAAGTTTGATCATTTTTTCTTCGGGTTCTTCGGCGGCCTCTTCCCGGGCTTCCACCTCTTCAACTTCCTCGTTGTTGTGGTATAACGCCTCAGGAAGACAACCATGCCTCTGGATTTCTTTGATCGCTGCGACTTCATTTGTCAAAGTTCGCATCATCCTAACACATTCATCGAACATCTCACGATCCACCGTGAAGGCTGTTGCACCACGCGCTCTTCATCCTCGAACATTAATGCCTCTATGAGCATTTTAAACCTCTCCTGAAACTTGCACGTGTCCAATCGCAACCAGAATTAAACAAGTCATGCACAACTCTACCCAACCGCAATTGGAGCTGTCCAACTCACTTGAAGGCTCAATATCATGAACATTCCTCAAACTCTAAGGATTCTTCCGCTCTGATACCAACTGACGCAAGTCAGGTTGGTATAGTCGTCTTTCTCAACCGGACTCACTTCCGGGCTCTGATACCAACTGACGTAAGGTGCCTCAGTGAATAAGGTTCTTGCTTGGTAATACACACTACACATACCACAATGCTTACACGAACAAGGTGTAAAACAGGATGCCAGAAGTGGCTTATATTACTCCTCTGAAATTAGTTACAATTTAGAATAACTGAAAGCAAATAACTAACTACAGTCGGCCTCAACTGTTACAATTTAGAAGTAATTGTGGTGTGTTCTCCCAGTGTGTCGACCTCACCCTCTCCTGGTTCACTGCGGAATGCTAAGCTATGGCTCGATCTCAACTCTTCCCTATGACAGGCTGTGTGACTTCATGCCTTCTTTCTGAACTCCGATGCTACTGATCCAAGATCGAAGATGACCCCGTCAACTGATTACTCTCCTCTGTCTTCTACCCTGCGGCTACTGTTCTCGAGACTACTGCAATCCCTGAGACACGCATCCTCCTATCTGCCGATCCTTCCAAATCTTGCAGACCTGCAACTGTCAGCTCCCAACCGTCCTGCACAACCTCTATCCATGATGTCACCCATCATGTCCTTCACGTACTCGCAATAACTGTATTAACTTCCTCATCAACCCCGAATGGCTACCAGGTACAGTCCTCTTGACTTTCTACATGTCCGACCCTGCTGGAGTAGTCAATCATATCTCGACCTTCCTGTCGGCTCACTTTCTTATCTCCTGCGGTTCGCCAATCCTTCCCTTCCTCTGCGCTTGGCTCCGCCAAACTCGTCAGGTCACACTTGGACCACTTGTCAACTACTCGACATCTCACTTTACTTGTCATCTGTCGACCATAACCTGTTGACTCTCGAACTATCACAACATCTATTGTGCGCTGCTCCAGTCTGTCACATACCGACTGATCCTGCTCGACTTGTTGACTTTGACAATTCAAACTAATCCCGCACCAGTGGTCATCAGAACTCCTGTTGGTCGGCTCCCTTATGTCGATCAACTTTGACTGATATACCTAGGCCCCGATGCTCCTGCATCAGACTACCCAGGTGAAAAATAATTCGACTACTCCGTCAGTCTCCTGAACTCTTCTTCGGAAATCCATGTCGCTTTGTGCAACTCATCATCTTTCCACCGCACTAAGTATTCCTTCTTCTGTGCGCTATGCATTCTCCCAACCTTGTGTTCTTTGATTACTTCTGCAATCTCTTCCTTGTGTCGATATAGAATCTGGTCTGTCCAGTCGATGCTTATCACTTCCTCACTTCTGCTGCTCAACCATTCTTCAAATTTTTACAGATCTGAGACATTGAATGTCTTTGAAATTTTCAAGTCATCCGGCAATTCCAACACATAAGCGTTGTCTGAAATCTTCCTCAGAATTCCGCATGGTCCAATGTTCTTTAGCTTCAGCTTGTTGTATGTACTTGTTGGAAATCTCTCCTTCGGCAAATACGGATAAACTAAGTCCCCTTCTCAGAACGACTATAGCCTCTTCTCCCTATTAGCCCTCAACTTGTATACCCCGTTACTCTTCTCTATGCGCTTTCACAGATTTTCATGACCTTCAAGCATATGTTCCACAAATGATTCTGCATCAGCGCTCTTCCTGGGTTCTGTCGGCAACTTGACCAAATCCACCACTCCGTGTGGGATTCTCCCCTAAACAATCAGGAATGGGCTCAACCCCGTCGACCGATTCACAGAATTGTTATATGCAAACTCCACTTGTGCAAACACATTTTCCCATTGCTTGGTTCTGTCGGCTGCTAGACATCTCAGAAGGTTTCCCAAACTTCTGTTACCACCTCGGATTGTCCGTCCATCTGCGGATGATGCGCCGAGCTAAACTGCAACTTCGTGTCCAGTTTCTTCCACAGGGTTCTCCAGAAATTCCCCATAAAATTGGTATCCCAATATGATGTGATACTCTTTGGAAACCCATGTAATCTGACTATCTCCTTGAAGAATAGTACAGCAATCCCTGTGGCATCACTTGTCTTCTTACACGGAATGAAGTGTTCAATCTTCGAAAACCTGTCGACTACAACAAATATCAAGTCGCTTCCCTACTGAGTCTTCGACAATACTAACACAAAATCCATGCTAAGATGCTCCCAAGGGGTATCTGGTACTGGTAATGGTGTATATAACCCCGTGTTCTGACTCCTTCCCTTTTCCAACTGGAAAATTTGACATTGTCAAACCCACTTTTCGACATCTGTCATCATTCCCGGCCAAAAATACTTTTCCTTGACCAATGCTTTAGTCTTGTCGATGCCAAAATGTCCTGCTAACCCGCCATTGTGAAATTCTCGGATTAGGTTCTCTCTTACTGATCCTTTGGGAATACATAACTGACTTCCCCTGAATAGATAGCCTTCTTGAATGAAATAACTCAAGCATGGAGTCTTGTCAACGCTCCAAGGTTCACAACAAGCCTTCCATGCTTTCGTAAAATCCTTGTCAGCCTCATACTCCATCTTTATCGACTCTATCCATGTTGCCTGAATTGTCGTCGTGTTTAGCAGTGTAACTCTCCTGCTTAATGCATCGACAACTTTATTCGACTTGCCTGACCTATATTGCAACATGAATGTATACCTTTGAAGTAACTCTACCCATTTCATGTGTCACTGATCTAATTTCAACTGAGTGTTTAAATACCTCAATGCTTGGTGATCTGTGTACAACACAAATTCCTTGGGCAACAGATAATGCCTCCACTTCTTCAGTGCTTGGATGATAGCATAAAATTCTTGGTCGTAGACCGAATACTTCTGCTTCACCCCATTCAGCTTCTCACTAAAGAATGCAATTGGTCGGCCCTCCTGGCTCAACACTGCTCCAATTTCCATTCCACTCGCATCACAATCGACCTGGAAAACTTTGTCAAAGTCTGGGAGTGCCAAGACTGGGCTCTCAGTGACCTTTTCCTTCAACCCATCGAAAGCTATCTGGGCCTTGTCCGTCCACTTGAACTCACCCTTTCTCATGCATTAGTCAATGGTGCACAAATCCGACTGAATCTCCAAATGAACTTCCGGTAGAAACTGGCAAGTCCATGGAAACTCCTTACTCTAGTCATACTTGTCGGTTCCAGCCAATCTACTATTGCCTTCACCTTCTCTGGGTCCATCACTAACCCTTTACTTGAGATCACAAACCCCAAGTACACCAACTCCTCCTTCATGAAGAAACACTTTTGCAAGTTCACCATCAGCCTCTCCTCCTGCAATCTCTGCAATACTTGTTGAACGTGCTCCATGTGCTCTACCTTGGTTCAACTGAAAATCAGAATGTCGTCTAAATAAACTATGACAAACTTTCCCAAGAATGGCTTCAACACTTCATTCATCAATATCATAAATGTGCTGGGTGCATTAGTCAACCCAAATGGCATGACTAACCACTTGTACAACCGCTCTTTTGTCTTGAATGTTGTCTTCCATTCATCTCCTTCTCTGACCCTAATCTGGTGATAACCACTCTTCAAGTCTATCTTTGTGAAGTATGTCACTCCACTCTGGAAATCCATCAAGTTATCCATTCTTGGCAATGGAAACCGATACTTGATCGCGATCCTATTGATGGCTCCGGAGTCTGTACACATTCTCCATTCTCCACCCTTCTTCGGTGTCAATACCGCTGGCACTGCACACGAGCTCAGACTTTCTCTGATTAACCTTCTTTCCAACAACTCTTGGACCTATCGGTTGAGTTCCTGTCCCTCTGTTGGAATCATCCTATACAGTGCTTTGTTTGGTAGACTCAAACCTAGAATCTAGTCGATCTGATGGGATATGATCCTCGTCGGCGGCAATCCCGTCGGTTTCTCATCAGTCATTATGTCACGAAACTCTTCGAGCAACTCCTCGATTTCGACCGAATATCCTCCTCCCTGGTCGCTCTTTCGACATATGGTCCTTTGGAATGATCGCAAAACATCCCGACTGTCTCTCCTCTTCTGCAAGGAATTCCTTCGCGGTGCTCATCAACACTCGCTTTTCCCAAAGATTGCTTTCACCACGCTTGCTGTCGGATTGCTCCTCCAGCCTCGGCTTAAGAGTCCTTTTCACGCCATTTTTTCATACTGTGACTATGTTGGCTTGACCATCATAGATCATTTTCCGATCATATTGCCATGGTCTCCCTAAAAACAGATGGCATGCATCCATTGGGACTACATAGCACATGGTCTTCTAATCCTTCAACTCGGAAGTTGATCAGGCATTGTCTTGTCACCTTGACATGGTGTCCTTTCTGCAACCATGAGATCTTGTAGGGGTGTGGGTGTTCTCGACACTTCAACCCGATCTTGTCGATGACTTCTGTCAACACAAGATTCTCCGTGCTTCCACCAATAACTATGGTTTTGCAACACCATTCACCGATCGACACCTTCATTCAAAAGATCGCCTTCCGTTGTGCCGAATCCATTGAGTTGTGTTGATCTTCCTGGATCAAGGCTCTCTAAATCGTCAGATTTCGATTCTTCTTCTTTTCACCTCCATTGCTGTCGGATGCCGACTCTTCCCTCTCGGTGACTCAATCTTCCTTTCGATGTCTGGGTTTTGACTCCTCTACAGCATGTAGGTTCTCTGGGCACTCATATGCCTTGTGCCCCATCCCTCGACACTTGTAACAAATTATGGCTGGTCTGTTAGCTCCCTTCTTTTTGGATGGACTACTTTGACTATACGCACCTCGACCATATTTCTCACGACCATCTCGTCGGTTTTCCTGCGCTTTCTCCCTTGTCGATGTCCCTTCCGCATGTCAGCTATCTTCGACACTTTCTTTCCTGTACCCGTTGCTTTGGCCCTTTGCGAAGACAGTCTTTGCGCCCCAACCAACCATCCTTCCTCTGGTCGTTGCGGATTTCCTTGACAGTTTCTCTTCTGCCTTCAGAGCTAACTGGTAGGCTTCACCGACCGCTTTGAATATTGACATGCATTGTTCATCCTGAATAGCATATTTTAATTCGTTCACATATCTGGCGACAGCTTCTTCTCCCTCATCGGTTTGTCCTGACCGAATCGACAATTGGTAGAACTCCTCCGTGTACTCCTTCACGGTCATTTCTTTCTGACGAAATTTCTGCAACTTCCTGAACAAGGAAATCACATAGTCGTTCGGCAAGAACTTCCCCTTCTACTTGGAAACCATTATGTCCCAAGACTTGATTTTCTCCTTTCCTTTCTTAAGTCTATCAGCCTATACATTGTCCCACCACAACAAGGCATGACCTTTGAACCTCAGACATGCAGTCTTAACCCGTTTAGGGTCCTCGATCTGATCCATGTCAAAGTATTTCTCCATTTCTCTAAACCATTCGATCAAATCTTCTGGGTCCAGGCTTCCCGAATACGTACGCATGTCTATCTTCACCCGACCTCTCATATCGGTCAGAAGTTTGATCAGTTTTTCTTCGGGTTCTTCGGCGGCCTCTTCTCGGGCTTCCACCTCTTCGAATTCCTCGTCGTTGTGGTCTAATGCCTCAGGAATACAACCACACTTCTGGATTTCTTTGATCACTACGACTTCCTTTGTCAAAGTTTGCATCGTCCTGATGCATTCATCGAACATCTCATGATCCACCATGAAGGCTGCTGCACCACGCGCTCTTCGTCCTCGGACATTAATGCCTCTGTGAGCCATTTTAAACCTCTATTGAAACTCGCACGCATCCAATCGCAACCAGACTTAAACAAGTCGTGCACAATTCTACCCAACCGCAGCTAGAGTTGTCCAACTCACTTGCAGGCTCAATATCACGAACGTTCCTCAAACTCTAAGGATTCTTCTGCTCTGATACCAACTAACGCAAGGCAGGTTGGTATAGTCGTCTTTCTCAACCGGACTCACTTCCGGGCTCTGATACCAACTTACGTAAGGCGCCTCAGTGAATAAGGTTCTTGCTTAATAATACACATGACACATACCACAATGCTTACACGAACAAGGTGTAAAACAGGATGCCAAAAGTGGCTTATATTACTCCTCTGAAATTGGTCACAATGCGGAATAACTGAAAGCAAATAAATAACTACAGTTGGCCTCAGTCGTTATAATTTAGGAGTAACTGTGGTGTGTTCTCCCTGTGTGTCGACCTCACCCTCTCCTAGTTCACTATGGAACACTGAGCTATGGATCGATCTCAACTCTTCCCTATGACAAGTTGTGTGACTTCGCACCTTCTTTCTGAACTCCCATGCTACTGATCCAAGATCGAAGATGACCCCCTCAACTGATTCTTCTCCTCCGTCTTCTACCCTGCGACTGTTGTTCCCGAGACAACTGCAATCCCTGAGACACGCATCCTCCTATCAGTCGATCCTTCCAAATCCTGCATACCTGCAACTGTCAGCTCCCAACCGTGCTGCACAGCCTCTGTCCATGATGTCACCAATCATGTCCTTCACCTACTCGCAATAATTGTTTTAACTTCCTCAGCAACCCTGAACAGCTACCAAGTACAGTCCTCTTCACCTTCTACACCTCCAACCCTACTACAGTAGTTGGTCATATCTCAACCTTCCTCTCGGCTCACTTTCTTATCTCCTACAGTTCTCCAGTACTCCCCTTCCTCTGTGCTTGGCTCCGCCAAACTCGCCAGGTCATAGTTTGACCACTTGTTGACTATCCTACATATCGCTTTACTTGTCGTCTATCGACCATAACCTGTCGACTCTCGACCTATCACAACATCCGTTGTGCATTGCTCCATTCAGTCATATACCGACTACTCCTACTCGACTTGTTGACTTCGACAAGTCAACCTGCTCCCACACCAGTCGTCATCGGCACTCCCGATGGTTGGCTCCCTTATGTTGATCAACTTCGAATGATATGCCTAGGCCCCGATGCTCCTGCATCAATAAGGGTAGAGAGAAACTTATTATGGGGTTCTTAGAGTAGGAACAAATCCTAAGGTGGTTCCTCCATGAATATTATGTAGATTAATATGCATGGCCTAGGGGGGTGGGAAAACAATATCCCTTAAAATATTTATAGATGTGGACAAACCATACATAATTATGTTCCAAGAATCAATGGGGAGGGCGGAGCCCCATGATCTTTGAACTCAAAAAAATTTATAGTGGTTGGGGATTCTTTGCCTTGAATGTGATGGGGTTCTTTGGTGGCATAATTACTGGTCTCAATTACACTTGTAATTTTTTATTTTTTTTTGCTATGGTCTTGTTAGTTTTTCATCATTTAATTCAATATGATATAGGATCTTAACTGAGAGAATAACATGCACAACAAATGAAACACAAGACACAAGAGACACAAAGAATTTCACCGGGGAAACCATAAAGGGGAAAACCCCGCAACTTCCTCAGAGATAGAATGAGAAATAATACAAAACCCCAAAACAAGTAGATGATCTCTAGTAGCTTCCTCCTCCTCCACTTGTGCAAACTCCTCCTCTCTCTCATTAATGCTAAGTGAGTGAGTGTGCGAATGATCAAATAGAGAGGAGCACCCTCTCTATTTATACTTTACCTTTCACTTAGCCTTAACCCCAAACAAGTCGGCCCCTAAGTGTAAGTGACTGGGCCGACTTATCTAGGAGAGTCTAATAACCCATGAAAGACTCAACTTTAGGGTCAATTCCCCATCATACAATGGAGGGTTAACCTCATTTACTTTACATGACCCAAATACAATAATGACTTCTCCTACCAGAGGAATAAACATCTTTGTCGGTGGTACAATAATAAAATACAAATACAATATAAAATATACAAGTGAATATCTTCCGAAGTTACAAATACATCAACACTCCCTCTTAACTAGGAATGTATTCTCTTGACACAGTTCATCAGCACAAGTCTTTGTCACTGGATCATCATCAAAGCTAGATCATCATCAAAGTTGGATCATCGTCGTCATTGTTGCTGCTATCTCGACCATCAATCTCCAATCTACTCGTCATAGTAAGTTCTATATAACTAGTCGTTTTTCATGCTGGATGTAGGCCTAGCCTCCATGTATGTCATCATCATCTCTGCGAGCAAGCCATCCAGTAGGTACATATCAGGACGTATTATATGCCTCTACAAAACCTGCAATATCTCCCAAGACTGATTATATGCATCTGCAAAACCTGAAGGATCATCCCAGGATTGATTATATGCCACTTACAAAACCTACAAGATCTCTCAGGACTAATAATATGCCACTACAAAACCTGAAGGAGAATCCCAAGATTGATTATATGCCACTTGCAAAACCTACAAGATCTCTCACGACTAATTATATTCCACTGCAAAACCTGTGTACCCTACTTTCACCTCATCATCTTCAGATCATCTCATCGTCAACGGAGCACATCCCAGGTGCACATAACACAGCACTTACACTCACCGGCATGGAAGGACTTTCCTATCACCATGCGGGAAAGGCTCAGCAATTACATCAATGACCATGGAAGGACTAACCTCTGACCATGTCAAAAAAGCTTCAGCAATTACATCAATGACTATGGAAGGACTAACCTCTGACCATGTCAGAAAATCTCGGCAATTACATCAATGACCATGGAAGGACTAACCTCTGACCATGTCGAAAAAGCCTCAACAATTACATCAATGACCATGGAAGGAATAACCTCTGACCAATGCAGAAAATCCCATCCCTTACATCTACACCATGGGAGGACTTTCCTACCACCATGTGAGAATGACCCATCCCTTATATCTACACCATAGGAGGACTTTCCTACCACTATGTGATAATGGCTTGTGTGCATCTGTGTCTTCTAGACTCATCACTTCCCCTTGGAAGGAACCTCGATCTGAAGTACACCAAGATTCTCTCTAAAGTATTCAAACTTCACTCTGGCCAGCGGCTTGGTCAATACATTGGCTATCTGCTAGTCCATCGCAACATACTGGAGCTTCACTGCTCCTTTCTGCACCATATCCCTGATATAGTGATACTTGATCTCAATGTGCTTCGACTTGTCATGGAACACCGGGTTCTCAGACAACTTCACACAACTCTGGTTGTCGCAATGTATACAAGTTGCGTCCAACTAGAGATCAAACGAATCATACATTAGCCTCCTTAGCCACACTGCCTCACAACTATATGAACAAGTTGTGACATACTCTACTTCGACTGTACTCAGTGCCACGTAGGACTGCTTCCTGCTAAACCAAGAGATCACACCTAATCCCATACTGAAGCAGCACCCCGAAGTGCTCTTCCTATCAATGGCACTACCTGCCCAATCCGAATCAACATAACCCTCCAGGTTAATCTTCTAATTCACATCATACTTGAGCCCATAATCCACCGTACCCTTCAGCTACCTCAGAATATGCTTTGCAGCAATCAAGTGGACATGTCTCGGATCCGCCAAGAACTGGCTCAATGTGTTCACAACAAATCAAATATCTTTTCTCGTATTCGTCAGGTACATCAAGGACCTAATCATCTAATGATACATCGTGGCATCAACCAAATCTGATGAAGCATCTCTCAATAGCTTCAGGTTTGATTCCATCGGTGTGGCCATGGCCTTGCATTCCATCATCCCAAACCTCTTCAGTATCTCTACTGCATACTTCCCTTGTACAAGGAAGATTCCATCCGCACTCTGCCACACCTCCATGCCTAGAAAATAGTGCATCATACCCAAGTCCTTCATCTCCAACTTGGTAGAAAGCTTCCTCTTCGTGTCAGTAATCAACCCATCCTCACCTGTCACAAACAGGTCATCTACATACAGTAGGAGTATCACTGGATTTCCTTCCTCAACCTTGTAGTAAAGGTTGGAATCCGCTTTACTCTTGGTAAAGCCCAAACTAGTCAGGAAGTTGTCTATCCTGTCGTACCATGTCCTGGGTGCCTGTTTCAACCCGTAAAAGGTTTTCTTCAGTTTGCACACATAAGTCTCCATGTCATGTGTCTCAAACCCGAGTGGATGCTCCACATACACTTCCTCTTCTACTACACCATTCAAGAACATTGTCTTGACATCCATCTGGTGTATCTTCCATTTCATCACTACAGGCAAATCAAGTACTGTTCTAATGGAAGTGTATCTGGCTAAAGGTGCAAATGTCTCCTCATACTCTATCCCTTCTTTCTGGGAGAAGCCACATGCCACAAATCTTGCATTGTATTTCTCTATGATGCCATCTGCAGCATGCTTGATCTTGTAGATGCACTTGGAAGTCACCATAGACTTCCCTTCTAATCTTGGGACCACATCCCAGACATCATTCTTTATGATCGACTGGTACTCCTCGATCATGGCATCCTTCCATTCCTTTTCTTTCTATCGCTTCTTCATAGTTGGAAGGTTCCTTGTCAATGATGTCACATAGAAAGGCTACATAACTGGTGTATGGCCTCGGTGTCTTGCTTTCTCTATGCATTCCTTATGAAGCACCATACATTTCTACATCTTGAATTACCTCTCGTAGACATGCTGGTTTCCTCTTGTGAGAATTTTTCTCATGGGGTGGATCTACAGGTTCTTTTGGTTCTTCCATCTTACGTTCTTCATATTCTTCTAGAATCGCTTCTTCCATTTACTGTATTTCTGATCTTGGGAACTTTAGGTTCTTCAATATCTTCAATAGGTAGCTTTCTGGATTTGTTGTATGCTGAGTCTTCGTCGCTTGTTCTTCGAAACAAGTCTCTCTTGTAGGTGATGGTATACGATCTTTCCTACAAGTCAAGTTCAATTGCATGATTAGAAATATCTCATAGTTTTCAGAACAAATTCTTACGCATAAAGACATAGGTCATACAATCATGCAATTATCTTAGCCAATGCTTCAATACAACATTTATGCATATCCTGTAACTTTCTAGATGCCTTCCATCTCTACCAAAACATTGTTAACAGTGTGCACTACTCCAACATGTCAGCAAAGAGGTTTCAATCTAGATAAGTAGCAATGGAGTGTTGTACAGTACCATAGGCCACTTACCCATTACTTGCATATTAGTAGTATCTTGTTCATTAATGCAACTTTTCTAATATGCATAATATACATCCTAAATCTAGGAACATAAGTATGTACATGAATGAACAACACCTTTTAAGTAATCATATATACAATAAATGACAATTCAAATACTTATCTTTGTTTGGTTGTTGGGTGGATTCCCTCTCAATCTTTGCTTCCTTATAGGAACTACTGGAGTGTGCTCCCTCTTGATCTCTATTTTCCCTTTGTGATAGCATCATGATTATATGTATTTGAACTTCTATCCATCCTGGACCACTATGCATGCTTAAGTGTGCACTAGTTTCATCATTGTGTCATCCTCAAGACTGCATACATAATCATACATTCATAAGTATAATATCAATACTATCAAAACATTATAATCCTATAATCTTAACATGTATGGTCATGATCATTTCATACATAGGTAATTTATCACAAGCATTAGTATTCAAGGTTTCAGGGAGTACTTCTTTTACTTGGGCATATTCGTATTTGACCATAGGACTCTTCTAGTTTTTCATGTCATTAATCAAACTAAGAAGCACAATATGCATAAACCCATGATTACTCAAACTTATAACTTCATGAATAATCATTATCAATCATACCAAAGTATACTTATATAAGATCCTAACACAAGGTAGGATTCTAACTCGATATAGGAAAACATACCTGGATTATCATGTTTTCTAGTTATGTCTAACATACCCAAACAATGTCTTCTTTGTTCTCTTCAATGATTTAGAGACCTTGTGCTAGTAACCTGCATATCTCATAAGTTAAGTATTGTAGAACCAACTTATACATACCTCGTAAGTAGAGTTTCTATGTGATCAATGACTATGGATGATTATTTGTCTTCATGTCGCCATGGTCATATATTCTTGATCTAGAACTTGATTTGTCTTTCTAGATGTACCTTTCATGTTAGCGGACAACACCATCCTCATACAACACCACAGTGCATTAGTACAATCATAAGTGGCATAACCCTAATCAATGAATGTCTTCTATCATTCACATTCATTCATACTTTTACTAAGGTGATAAGACAAGTCTAAAATTAATCAAGATTGCACTAACCTCAATAATATGAAGACAAACATATCATAAACTTAATCATCAGATAAATGAACCAAATTTCAAAACATACCTGCATCTCCTCAAGTCATACCTGTCAAGATTGCTTGTAGTCTTCACTATATGGGTAAAATCCTATAGTGAAACATACCTGCATCTCCTCAAGTCATACCTGTCGAGATTGCTTGTAGTCTTCACTATATGGGTAAAACCCTAATCATCCAAGGTATATCACTTGTAAACATCTTATATAGGTTCATGCTGCTAGGATCATAGAATATCAGTGCCACTTAAACCTCCTTCATTGCTTCCGTATGAGTCTCCCAACTTTACTAGGGTTTCTTCTTACTTGGAAACCCTAATCTACAATCTCCTTCCTCCCACGACATTTTGATGGAGGAATAATATCTTTGATAAATGAATTCCAAATCCATTTTCAAGGTTTCCAATGTTGCATCAGGTGTCTCCAACATTGTATCAAGTCCTTCCATACCTAAAAAAACTGAAAACCCTAAGTGAGAGCTTCTTCCTCCTCTTCTTTGATTTCTTCCGTTGAGCCATTTCAGATGTGCCATATTGTTTCTAGTGTATCTCTGAAATTTTGGATCTACAGGATCTGAAACTTCAGCCTGTGGTATCAAGACCTGTCATCTTTCCAACCCCACAGTTTTGAGCTTCATTGGATTCTCCATTAGAGAGATATGCTAAGTTTACCAACATGACCTGTTTAAGGGATGAAACAGCATAGCGAACTTGTACGGAGCGCCACGTGACACTGTTTCAACTTCGGCCTCTAAAACTAGGACTTGTGAAATTACAGTCTTTTCCATAACTATAATTTTTTATGGAATTCCATTTGGAGCTTCCTATCCCTATATATGACCTTTTTACCTAGGTCACCTGTTTAGGGATTCATTCTGGAAGAGGCAGAAACCCTAACTTGTACGAATCATATCTCAGAAAGTACAACTAATATGGGGCTGAAACTCGGACACAAGGTACAGGAAACGTTATTCTTTGTCCTATCCAAGTTTCAGATCCTGAACCTTCCCCAAAATTGATTTATAGTGAAATTTCCACAATGACTAGGTTTTTCTATACAAAGCCCTAGCTTTCAAATTGTCGCAAGTGAAACAAGTGTTGTAACTGCCATACAATGCCTTCCTTCAGGCTAGATATGATACCATGTTATTTTTTCATCATTTAATTCAATATGATCTAGGATATTAACTGAGAGAATAACATGCACAACAAATCAAACACAAGAGACAAGAGACACAAAGCATTTCACTAGGGAAACCATAAAGGAGAAAACCCCGCAACTTCCTCAGAGATAGAATGAGAAATAATACAAAACCCCCAAAAAAGTAGATGATCTCCAGCATCTTCCTCCTCCTCCACTTGTGCGAACTCCTCCTCTCTCTCACTAATGTGAAGTGAGTGAGTGTGTGAATTATCAAATAGAGAGGAGCACCCTCTCTATTTATACTTTACCTTTCACTTAGCCTTAACCCCAAACAGGTCGGCCCCTAAGTGTAACTAACTAGGCCGACTTCTCTAGGAGAGTCTAATAACCCATGAAAGACTCAACTCTGGGGTCAATGCCTCGTCATACAATGGAGGGTTAACCTCATTGACTTTACATGACCCAAATACAATAATGACTTCTCCGTCCGGAGGAATAAACATCTTCGTCAGAGGTACAATAATAAAATACAAATACAATATAAAATATACAAGTGAATATCTTCTGAAGTTACAAATACATCAACAGGCCTTTATAACATTGTTCATAGCAAGAGTTTGGGCATCACGCTAACTTTTCTCAACTTGTATTGTCCCTATTATGGAAATAAAACTTTCTAGTAATATTTTTTGTCTTCACAATGTTTTAGGAAGGTTAATATTATTGTTGTTGGGGATATAAATCTAACACTGAATTGGGATGAAATTTAGGGCTCCTCTACCTAGGAATATAGAGTAGCTTATTACTTTATTGATATATTTGAAGTGGAAGGTTGGGTTGATATTGACCCTATACAAATTGATTTGACCTGGAGTAATAACAAAGTTAGCATTGGATGGGTTGCTAAAAGGCTTGATCATTTTCTTGCACATAATGCACTTTTACAAAAGGTGAAGCATTATCAAAATTGGGTTGACAATATTAGATGCTCTGATTACTTCCCTATTTTCCTTGAACTTGGTGGTGTTGGTGAAAAACCAAGAGCCCCCTTTTAAATATAATCCTTATTGGTCCACTGAGGAGTATTTTTAGAATTAAATAAGCCAAATTGGAAGCACATTTAGGTGAATTCGGGGAATATGCATGTCACTAGTGTGCCTCTACTTTAAGGTTGATCAAAGATAAAGTGTTTTTGTGGGCTAGAGAATGTTAAAAAACAGGGATGGAATTTTAAAGGAGATGGAATGTGAACATGAGTCCACATATTCAATCCATGTCATTAATCATTTTGATCGAGGTCAAGAGTCGAGCTTTATCGCTTTCAACAGGGGATCAGAATACTATGTACTTTAAGAAGTTTTCTAGAAATAGGAAAAATTATAATACCATTTGGGAGGTGACTAATAGGGATCATATAAAAGTTAAGGGATTTCAAGAGTTGGCTTGACTGGGTGTGTGACATTTCATGGACATATTCAAGGAACCTGATTGTGCCAATTTGGGTGAGATATTGAAAGTGATACACCTAAATCTCATCATCATGAAACCCATGACAACTCAATGCCTTAATCCCTGAAGTATCCCTAATCAAGAAAGATTAACTAGAGCAAGTTGTTGACCTTTTTCCACGAGTTCTAGTTGGTCCAGCGCATATTTCCTTCTAGCAAGAACCGCCCAACTAGGTTAGGTGCAGAATTTCATCTGACAGACTGTGTCGGTTGCTCAGGTTTCCCTTTTGCAGCCTGTGCTTTCCCTCTCAAGCACAAGTTTCCCTCATGCAACATGCGCAGGAGTTAGTTAAAGTGGATAAAGGTGACCTTCGAGCGAATTCTCGAAGGTGGATGATGTGGATCTCTATCCCTAACTTGTAGGTGAGCTGGCCTACGGTTCCCTAACCTCAAGGAAGGATCCCTTAACCCTCTCCCCATAATCCTCAACCTACTCTACCCTCTTGGTCTTATAAATATGAAGCTCCTCTCCATTCCAAAGGGGGAGGAAGTCTATAGCACTTATATGCTGGCCGAATTAACCTAGGTGATCCCTATCCATCTCTTGGGAGGCATACATTTCCTTTGGAGGCATTGGATTGGCTTGTTGGAGGAAGATTGAAGTGTTAAGGCTTGGGTTGTAATCATCACTCTTCTATGTATTTCCCACTTATTTACAGTAATATAATCTCTTTCCATAAATGTCTTTGTGTTAATGATATTTAGAGCTTAATTCCTTAACTGTTTGCTTAGATCAGTTAGTGTTTAGATGTGCTTTTAGTGCTCATTTGGCTCTATGTGATTTAACAAGCCTTGCAGCTACAGATCTAACGACCACAAAGTTTGGAGCAACAAAGAGGAGAAGGATTCGCGAATCTGAAGATAATACATCTATCTACCTTGATCTCTAATTGATCTAGGAAAGTATTTTTATGTTCTATTCGCATTTGTTCTAGATCCACCTAGACTAGGGAGATATTGCTCGCGTACGCTTGAGTAGATTGTCCGATAACAAATCTGGCGACCATACTGGGGACTACCAATCAAGAGGCTCATTTTCAAGGGGTACCTTTTGTCTTTCCTCCAGTCGTAGATATTTCTCCTCCCTTTATTGCCACTTTAAATCTTCCTGGATTAACCATAGGATTACCGGTATGGTTATTCAATCCGATGATTCCGGCTGTACCCAATGTTTCAAATGTTAACTTTCCACCACGAGAGTGTCAATCACAAACTACCCCTTCCCCTTATTTGGATGCTTCTTCTTCATTTATTCTTCCTCCCCTGATCAAATCAGTAGCGTTAGTAATCAGGAGGATAAGAAGAAGAAGAAAAGGAAGATAAAGAAGAAGAAGGATAAGAAAGAGACTAAAAATCAACCATCTGGCCCCGATGGAACTCATCCTATTCGAACACCTCGTAGACCCAAGTTTCCTTGAAAGCTTTGCAAGGGTGATCACCTTCTCAAGGATTGTTCCGGTCTTTCCAAAGTGTTAGAAGAGTGTTCTAAATCCTCCAAACCACCTGTACCATCAACCTCTGGACATCATACTAATGATACCCCATCAACCAGTGACTCTATGGTGAAGAGTCAAAAAGGTAAAGTCAAGAATCCTTGTTTGTTATGCAAGGGCATGCACCTTACCTTTGTCCACGCATGGATGAAGCTTCACAATTGTTGGAAGACATTACTGTATCTCAGAAACACCTTCCAGCTGGATGTCGTAAGTCGTCCCTTAATCCCCCGTTGGTTGATGGAGTGATTGATCCATCCCCATCCTTGGTCGATCCCACTCTTTCTTCAAAGAGTGAATTTGAAGTGGTCGAGTTGTTATCACCTCCACTCGATCCCACTCTTTCATTGGAGAATGCCCAGACTGAAGTAATCACCATGACACAATCTTCATCTCATTCTAGTCTTCTAGTTGAGAGTGAATTGGAAACCGATGATGTTTTTCTAGTCATTTCAGATTGTTCTAGGAAAGGGGAAACCCTGTCCATTTCCACAGAACACCCTCCAAGTACTGAGGTCATTTCCTTTTATTAGAATGGGCTAACAGAAACTTGTCTTCCAGAATCCCGTCTTCCTTTGAGTGTTCCTTCCCAGATATCTGTAGGAGTTTTCGATAAGGAAATATTTCGCACTATAGTTGATGAGGGAGATTCTGTTAGTATTTTATCCTCAATTGCTTTGCAAGCTATAGGTTCCCCTCAGCTTGTGCCAGTCACTAACCATATATTGGATTTTAATAGAAGGACTACTGGACCTTTAGGGATCCTTCCTCAGTTACCTATCACTTTAGGAGGGAAAATTGTCTGTATTGATGTTTTGGTAGTCCAAGGTCCCTTATATTTTAATCTACTCCTTGTATGAGACTATGTTTATGCAATGAAAGTTGTAGTGTCCTCACTCTTTCGAGTGATGTATTTTTCTCATCATGGGAATATGGTGACCATTGATTAGATTTCCTTCGTGACACCCACTCATCGCACGACTCCTAGTCATCAGACTTCCCTAAATGTTCCACATGTTTTAGTGGTTTCCTCCCCCTAGAGATGGGGGGCATGTCTCCAGCCTCTGGACATCATGCTAGAGTTATTCCCCTAGCTTCTTATGCTGGGGGAACACTACCAACCTCTAGACATCCTGTTGGATAGGACCCAGGTCCTCCAAGCATAGTTTACCTTCGGTTTCAAGCTTGCATAAAAATGAAACCAACCCTAGGAGCATAGTTCCCTTTCTGTGTCGAGCTCATTAAAAAATTAAACATGCTATCATGAACATAATTTCTTTCTATTTTAATCTCGTTAAAAATGAAATTGGTCCCTTCAAGCATAGTTATTGTTTATTTCAAGCTTGTGTAAAAATGAAATAGATCATCCTCCCATTGAGTCGAGTCTCCCACTAGATTTAGGACTTGAACCTTAATTTCATCTGCCTGTGTCACTTGACCCTCATTCTTCCTACCCCCCTGGTGAACGTATTCATATTATTATCCAGTATTTTAATTGGGTAAGGAAGAAGAGTAGTCAGATAAAATGAAGCTTGGGGGGCGAGTTAAGCCACTAGCAATCATGCTAAGGCATCTTGTTAATCCGCTAGAAATCATGTTGGGGGCATCCCCCAACCTATGGATATCATGTCGGGAAGGAACCCTTCAATGGGCCTTAACGAGAGCAGAGTTCATTTCCTGTGTCAAGCTCGTTAAAAAATGAAATAGATGACCACGAGCATGGTTCTATTCCTGTGTCAAGCTTGTTAAAAAATGAAACAACACCTCTAGAAATCATACTAGAGGTAAGCCATCAACTTCTTGCACTGGGGGAAAACTTCCAACCTCTGGGTATCATGATGGGGAGAAACCTTCCAATGGACATTATATCGAGCATACTTTCTTTTGATTTTTGAGCTCGCTAAACCATGAAAATAATCCCAAGCATAGTTCATTTTCTGTTGCAAGCTCGTTAAAAAAATGAAGTAGATACCATGAGCATTCTTTTCACTTGTGTTCGAGCTCGTTAAAAATAGTAAGATGGTATTGATCTTACTTTTCACTTTTTTCGTGCTATAGTTAAAACATGAAAAGTTGTTTGAGCTTACTTTTTACTTTTTCGTGCTTTGGTTCAAACATGAAAAATATTCTGAGTGCTTTTGATATCATTGATGTGCTCGTTAAAAAAATGAGTAAAAAGGTGTGTCTAACGAGTGTAGGTTTATCACTTTATTTGTCCTCGCTAGACTACTTACAGAAAAGGAACTGTGCCGAGTTTACTTTTTCCTTTGTCGTACTCAGTAACCAACCATGACAAAGTTGTATATGGAGTCCTTCTTTAAGCTCTTTTTAGACTCCCAAAATAGGAAAAGATCACCAAGTGAACTTGATTCGTTCATGCTTGTAAAATTATTTGAATGATCGACTTCCTGGTGATAGTTTACCCCTTTTTTCGGACCAGGGGACACTGTTTACAAAAAAGGAGCACTCCATCCAATCATGGCTGGAAGAGTTCTCTCTCGCATTATTTTATCCTTTTTCGGGTGAAGAGACTAACTTTATAAATAAAGGACATTTGGAGTCTTCTTTAGTTCTTTTCAGACTCTCTAAACATGAAATGACGTCGATGTTACCTTCTTTGGACTCGTTAAAAACTAACATAGAAGGTCCCATGATGGGATGAACCCCTCCTATCCTGGGTTCGTAAAAAATTTGGGATTGGACTCATCCATGGGATGAGCTATACCGATCATCTGTTACACTCCTCAAGCTCGTTAAAAAACAAAAGAGGTACTCATGAGCCATGATGGGGAAAAGGAAATAGGTTGTACTACATTGTAATTTACAGCAGTACATAGTCACTCTTGAACATGGCACTCATTTTCATATGCATACAGTACTTGTGTAATCCGTTTGTCATCGAGTCCCATTGGTCCTATGAGTTTTTTTACTCCTTTGGGTCGTCCAAAGAATGCTTCCAACATTAGTTTCATTAGAGGGTCAGCATCATTTTCATCATGCCAATACTGCCAAGTCATTCCATGCTGATGTTCAAGAGGATTTTTGATCATTTGTTCACTATCTGCACTCAGTTCACCTTCCATCATGTTGGTCGTCTTTGAGTCAGTCTCACACATTATTGTCTGATTTACTTCAAACTTTTATGATCATGTTTCTTGTCGATGATGGGGGATTCATCATGGCCCTCCTTCGACGGATTCATCCTTGTTGACTTCAACACATCATCCGAGGATTGAATCTAGAAACCAATCAAGTACGTTGGTCCTGGATGCCTCAATGGCAGGTTACCTCATTTTCAACATGAGTTCACATCATTGGCTCTTGATTGAAATATTCCATCGATTGTTCGACCTCAACTCATTGATTCACACTCGATGGTATGTACTGTGATACCTTGGGAATCATTGACATCAATGGTGATTTCCCTCGCGCTTGTTAATGGTATACATTAATGACCGGTAATTAAGTGGTTTCTACCATGTTCGAATCCAAGACATTATAATCACATGGATATATTCGTATCATTGCGGGTTCAGCTTGAAGACCCTAGGGAAAATCATATCTTACCCAGGTTGCGATGGAGATTGTTTGAGTCATATATTTACACAGATCCACTTTGTATTGGTCGTGGTTGTGTTATCATCTCATCATGGATCTACGGTTGTGTCTAGTAGCCATGATTCTGTTCAGACGGTATTTACTATCATGGATTTTCATTGTATTGGTTGGCATCCATGTTGTGGGTCATGTGAGACTTGGATCTCAGAGTCAGTTGTATTGCAGCAGCATCTTCCATGCAACAAATCCTTGCCATCCATCTTTCAAAGAATTTCACTTGTCTTGTTTTACCAGCTTCATGCTTTGGGGGGGCATTCTGTTACACCTAAATCTCGTCATCATGAGACCCATTTCAACTCAGTTCCTTAATCCCTGAAGTGTCCCTGATCAATAAAGATTAACTAGAGAAAGTTGTTGACCTTTTTCCACAAGTTCCCTTCTAGAAAGAAGTGCCCAACTAGGTCAGACGCAGAGTGTCATCTGACAAACTGCGTCGGTGGCTCAGGTTTCTCTTGTGCAACCTGTGCTTTCCTTTTCAGGCGCAAGTTTCCCTCATGCAGCATGCATCAGAGTTAGTTAAAGTGGATAAAGGTGACCTTCGAGCGAATTCGCGAAGGTGGATGAGGTGGATCTCTATCCCTAACTTGTAGGTGAGTTGTCCTACGGTTCCCTAACCTCAAGGAAGGATCCCTTAACCCTCTCCCCATAATCCTTAACCTACTCTACCCTCTTGGTCTTATAAATATGAAGCTCCTCTCCATTCAAAAGGAGGAATTCTATAGCACTTACATGCGAGTGGAATTAACCTAGGTGATCCCTATCCATCTCTTGGGAGGCATACATTTCCTATGGAGGCATTGGCTTGGCTTGTTGGAGGAAGATTGCAGCATTAAGGCTTGGGTTGTAATCATCACTCTTCTATGTATTTCCCACTTATTTACAGTAATATAATCTCTTTCCATAAATTTCTTTGTGTTAATGATATTTAGAGCTTACTTCCTTAACTGTTTGCTTAGATCAGTTAGTGTTTAGATGTGCTTTTACTGCTCATTTGTCTCTATGTGCTTTGACAGGCCTTGCAGCTACGGATATGATGACCACAAAGTTTGGAGCAACAAAGAGGAGAAGGATTCACGAATTTGAAGGTAAGACATCTATATAACTTGATCTCTAATTGATCTAGGAAAGTAGTTTTATGTTTTGTTCCCATTTGTTCTAGATCCACTTGGATTAGGGAGATCTTGCTTGTGTCCGCTTGAGTAGATTTTTCGATAACAGAAAGTTGTGTGCTCCCTTGCAAATTTCAGAGCTTGTTCAGGACTCTTTGCGAGGTCGTTCACTTGAATCTTAAACTTCTCTTCCTCTTGTTGCATCACACAAATTAGTGAATGGATCACGAAACTGATTTTATTGGTAGTATAAATAAGTAAGAAGAACATGTACGATACATATAAACTACAATTTACTATTGGAGAAGATACCTTCAAGGCATTCCACTGATGATTAAATTTTGAATATTCTCCGGATGTTGAGGCTTCTTCTATATGAGAAGAGAAAAATGGTAATCCACATGATTTATTTTGCCATTAAAACTGTCATTGGCCTACTCCTTTGTCAAGTTGTAACGCTTATGCTCCCTCTCGATGGTTCATTCTTGTATGTGTCTACATCTGGTGCCAAGTTGTAGTCATATATATTTCTCTGTTGATGAAGTCTTCTTCGAATATGGTTTTGTAGAGCTACGTGCTCTCTCAATAGTGTTGGCATTTCAAAAGATATTTCTCTTTTGTGTTTTTATATCGAGAGGAAAAGACTCAAGGAGAAGGGGTTTTGGGAAAGGAAAAAGGAAATAAGTTTGAGGAATAATTTAAAAAGGGATTTTTTTTCTTTAATTTGAGTACGATATGAAAATGGAAAGAAAAACAAGTGGTAAATGGAATAAAGGGGTAAATAAATGAAAAAGGAAATGGGAAGTATTTTTATATAAAAGAAGTATTTTTTTTAATTTAATCGGTTTTTGTCGTCTCTTTTTAAAATTTGGAAAAGGGGAAATGATAATTAGGAAATCTTGGGCCATGTAAAGTTTTGAGGTAAAAGTTATGTGAAGTTTTGGATTGAATTGTGTTGATGTATATGTAACTTCGGAATGTATTTCATCTATGTATTTCATATATATTTATTGTACCCTTATAAGAGATGTGTTATTCCTCTATAAGGAAGTGTCGTCATGTGTATTAACAAGTGTCACAAGTGTGTGTACTTGCCAATGGGTTATTAGACCACCATGTGTGGGGTCGGCCCTGAAATATATATTATATTGTGGATGTACCTAGCTAGACAAGTCGGCCCCATAGTGTAACTGGGCAAACAGGTTAAGTATAAATAGAGATCGGGAGATCTCTATTTGATTACTCGGAAACTCACACTTCTCTCACTCAGAAAGTGGCGCACTAGTGAGGAGGAGGATCATCTGCTACTAGGAGACTATCTCAGTGTATTTTGGTTGTACTTTGGTTGAGCCATTGCTCTCTCTATCTCTGAGGAAATTGTGGGGTTTTTTACCTTAGGGTTTTCCCCACGAAAACTTTGTGTCTCTTGTCTCTCATGCTTTTGATTCTTGTGATGCTTGTCATGCTTATTATGATTATTATGCATTGATATACTATCCATGTTATTCTCTCAGTAAAGATCCTAGAGTATTGTGAATTAATGCTCAAAATTTAACATGGTATCAGAGCTAACCTGAGAAGAAGACATTGTGTAGTGATGGAAACTAAGGTTTCTTGTTTATTGGGTTTCTCTCCACAGATTTTGGAAAAGCAGTATAGTAGATTGACTCTACTGATCAAGGAGAATCTATCTGTCCAATCAAAATTCAATTATGAGCATTTTCAGATTTGGCCCTAAAAATTAGGGTTTCCTCAAAAATAGGAATTTCTGGAATCTAAAGACATAGCTGGAAGCTCCTTGCAAAAATCAAAGTTTAGAGATTTGGATCGAGGCTTTTGGCTGGGTAGATCTCCGGGAAACTCAAACCCTAATTCAGGGCTCTCCTTAGTGAATCCGGGAAGACAGAAAGGCAGTTTTGAAGGGTGTAGCTTTGCAGATCTCAAATTCTGAATACACCAGGTTGATCAGCGCATCAAGGCACATCTTTCTATCCTTTCAGAAAGTTGAAATTCACATTTTGAATTTTTAGGGTTTTTTTGACAAACCCTAATCCGGGACCAGATCCAGTTTTTAGCAATTCAAGTGGTAAGACCTAAATCTTTTCTATTTCCATTTGAAGTACTCTTTAAGATGTCTCACCACACCAAGCTTGAGGATAAGCTTGAAGGGGTTGATAACTTCCGAGCCTGGAAGTATAGGATTGGGTTAATCCTAGAAGAGAATGAGTTGGACTCATATATAAAAGAAGACATCCCTATCTCAGAGGATGAAGAGGCTAAGATATTGCATAAGAAGAACTTGGTCAAGGCAAAGAGAATCATTGTTGATTCTATCAAAGACCATCTCATCCCCCATGTGTCATCTCTAAAGACACCCAAAGAGATGTTTGACTCCTTGACCAAGTTATTTGAAGGGAAGAACATAAATCGGAAGATGACTCTGCGGAATCAATTGAAAGGGGTCAAGATGTTGAATGGAGAAACCATTCAATCTTACTTCTCCAAGGTCTCTCAGATCAAGGAACAACTTGAAGCTGTGGATGAAGTAGTGGACAATGGTGAAGTTGTTATGACCACTCTGAATGGCCTACCTAGGTCATGGGACTCCTTTATTCAAGGAATCTATGCAAGAAAGAAATTGATCTCTTTCAGTAAATTATGGGAGGAATGCTCTCAAGAAGAAGCTAGACTTGTAGCTCGTGAGGAAAAGATAGGAAGTGAAGATCAAGTTCTCACAGTACACACCAAGAAAGGAAGGTCAAAGAGAGAGCACTCTCATGCCAAGAAATATTCACACTATCATCAACATAAAGATAAGAAAGATCTCAGATGCTTCACATGTAATGAGAAAGGTCATTTTGCTTCAGAATGTCCCAAGAACAAAAGGAACAACAACATCAAAAAGAAGAAGGGCAGTAGGAAAAGATATCATGCTCATGCTGCTAAAGATGATGAACCACCCAAGAAGAAGGCTAGAGTAGAAAGTGACGATGATAACTCATCAAGCGAAGAAGAGTATGTTCTGATCTCTGCTCTCATAGGTACTATCTCTCATGGTTGTAATGATTGGCTTATTGATAGTGGGGCTTCTAAACGCATGACTAGGTTTAAAGAATCTTTTGTAAATCTATCTGCATGAATCACCCCATAAAGTGAAACTTGGGGATGACTATCAATACCCAATCAAAGGAAGTGGTGAAGCCTCCTACAACCTAGATTCTGGAAAATCTTTGAAGATGAAAGAAGTCCTTTATGTACCTGGGCTCAAGAAGAATCTTCTCTCCATCTCTGCATTGGATGCAAAAGGAATGAGGGTTGCATTTGTAGATGGCCAAATCCTAATGTGGCCAAAGGGTAAAACAATCGATGATGCAGTAGTGATTGGAGAGCAAGAGGGAGGATTGTATAAATTGAAGGGTCAACCTAAACATGCCATGGTACATGACTCCATGGAGCCAAGTGAACTTTGGCATAGAATACTTGCTCATATGCATTATAGGGCACTTCCAATTGCAATCAAGGTTGTAGAGGGTCTTCCTGAAATCAAGACCAAACATGAAGGTGTTTGCAAAGGATGTGCAAAAGGTAAGAACATTAAGAAGGCTTTCCCAAGCAGTGAAAGCAAGGCAAAAGGTATCCTGGAAATCATCCACTCAGATGTATGTGGTCCTATGTCATCCAGTTCTCTGAGTGGGTATGTTTACTGTGTCTCGTTTATTGATGACTTCTCCAGGAAGACTTGGGTATACTTCTTGAAGAACAAAAATGAGGTGTTTGATAAGTTCAAGGAATTCAAAACCTTGATGGAGAATTAAACTGACAAGAAGATCAAAACATTCAGATCCGACAATGGTGGAGAATTCACCTCAGGTGACTTCAAGAAGCTTTGCAGTGATTCAGGGATTAAGAGGGAGTTGACTGCTCCTTACAATCCACAACAAAATGGAGTTGCAGAAAGAAAGAACAGAACAATCATGGAAGCAGCAAGGGAAATGCTGCATGACCAGGATCTACCTATGCATCTATGGGCAAAAGCAGCTAGAATAGCTGTATATGTACAGAACAGAACACCCCACAAGATATTGGACAACAAGACACCAGAAGAGGTCTTTTCTAGTAAGAAACCTAAAGTCAGCCATCTCAGAATATTTGGTTGTCCAGTATACACACATGTCCCAAAGGAAAAGAGGACCAAACTAGATCCTTCAGGAAAGAAGGGTATCTTTGTGGGTTACAGTGAAAGCTCGAAGGCTTACAAAATATACTTTCCAGGGTTCAAGAAGATTGATGTCAGAAGGGATGTAACATTTGATGAAAACTCAGCATTCATCAAATCAAGGAAGGAACCTATCGAAGTTTATGAAGAACCTAAGGAAACTAGATTTCAAGACACTACCATGACTGAAGCAATTCCATAAGTTGTTCGTGAGTTTGAAGATCTGCAAGAACTTGTAGATCCACCCCGTGAGGATAACTCTCACAAGAGGAAACCTGCATGGGCTAGAGAGCTCATTCAAGATGCAGAAAGATTTGGCATTCTAGAAGAAGAACACGGAGCAAAGAAGAGAACCAGATCACATACCAGCTATGTTGCTTTACTCTGTGACATCATGAATAAAGAACCTTCCAGTTATGAATAAGCAGCGGAAAAGAAAGAATGGAAGGATGCCATGGTCGAGGAATACCAATCAATAATGAAGAATGATGTTTGGGATGTTGTCCCAAGACCTAAAGAGAAGTCTGTTGTGACTTCTAAATGGATCTACAAAATCAAGCATGCTGCAGATGGCAATGTAAAGAAATACAAGGCAAGATTCGTAGCTCGTGGCTTCTCTCAGAAAGAGGGAATAGATTATGAAGAAACTTTTGCACCTGTATCTAGGTATACTTCCATCAGAACAGTACTTGCCTTGGCTACAGTAATGAAATGGAAAATACACCAGATGGATGTCAAGACTGCTTTCTTGAATGGTGTAGTTGAAGAGGAAGTATATGTGGAGCAGCCACTCAGTTTTGAAACACATGACAGGGAGTCATATGTGTGCAGATTGAAGAAGGCCTTGTATGGCTTGAAGCAAGCTCCCAGAACTTGGTATGGTAGGATGGACAGTTTCCTATCTAGCTTGGGATTTACCAAGAGTAAAGCGGATTCCAACCTTTACTACAAGGTTGAGGAAGGGAATCCTGTGATTCTACTCTTGTATGTGGATGTCTTATTTGTAACAGGAGATGACAGATTGATTGCAGATACAAAGAGGAAGATTGCTACTGAGTTCGATATGAAGGACCTGGGAATGATGCACTATTTTCTAGGTATGGAGGTGTGGCAGAGTACAGATGGGATCTTCCTTGGACAAGGGAAGTATACTGTAGAT
The DNA here is from genome assembly GCA_027924585.1 of Larix kaempferi. NCBI lineage: Eukaryota > Viridiplantae > Streptophyta > Pinopsida > Pinales > Pinaceae > Larix > Larix kaempferi. Next base: position 5,332,041 of record BSBM01000727.1, read on the forward strand.
ATCCTAAAGAGGTTTGGGATGATGGATTGCAAGGCCATGGCCACACCTATGGCATCGAATCTGAAGCTTCTATGTGATGCTTCATCTGAGCTGGTTGATGTCTCTATGTATCGTCAAATGATTGGGTCCTTGATGTACCTGACGAACACGAGACCAGATATTTGCTTTGCGGTGAACACATTGAGCCAGTTCCTGACGGATCCGAGGAGTGTTCACCTGGTTGCTGTAAAGCATATTCTGAGGTACCTAAAGGGTACAGTTGATTATGGGCTCAGGTATGAAGCGAATCAAAAGTTTAACCTACAGGGTTATGTTGATTCAGATTGGGCAGGCAGTGCTGCAGATAGGAAGAGCACATCTGAGTGTTGCTTCAGTATGGGATCAGGTGTGATCTCTTGGTTTAGCAGGAAGCAGTCCTGCGTAGCACTAAGTACAGCTGAGGCAGAGTATGTTGCGGCCTGTTCAGCTAGCTATGAGGCAGTATGGCTTCGGAAGCTACTGTCTGAGTTATTTGATTTCCCATTGGATGCTACTGGTATCTTCTGTGATAACCAAAGTTGTGTGAAGCTGTCTGAGAACCCAGTGTTTCACGACAGGTCTAAACACATAGAGATCAAATATCACTATATCAGGGATATGGTGCAGAGAGGAGAAGTGAAGCTCCTGTATGTTGCGACGGACGAGCAGATTGCAGATGTATTGACGAAGCCATTAGCCAAAGTGAAGTTCGAGTACTTTAGAGAGAGTCTTGGTTTTCTTCATATCGATGACACTTCGAGGAAGAAGTGATGGAGACATTTACTGAAGCCATTCCAAGCATGTTGGAAGGAGGATCCTTCACATGGCTATGGATGTAAGAGCTAGATGATGAGCATCAGGATGATGTTCTAGTTTCTGCTTTGTATGATCAATTGGATCATTTACATTTGTGTATATATGCATTAGGATGATGCTAGATATGATCAGTTGGATCATTTATATGTGTATGTATGCATCATGTTGGATGTTGGATATGATCAGTTGGATCATTTGTATGTATTTTGTATATGCATCATGTTGGATGCTTGGACCATGAATCTGTGTATGTATCAGGAGGATACATTATATGATCAGGTGGATCATGTATGATGATATGTATCAGGTAGATGCTTGGTATGCATCAGGTAGATGCATTGTATGATCAGGATGATCATGATGACAAGCTTCAGGATGTTTCTCCAGATGATATGTACCAGGATGGTATATTGATGATGATTAGGATGATCATATGTATCAGGTGGATACATTACATAATCAGTTGGATTATGTGTGATGAGTTCTGAAGACACAGATGCATAGAGCCTTTCCGACATGGTGGTAGATGTGTTCTCCCATGTGCATTGATGTAAGTGCAGAGCCTTTCTGACATGGTGGTAGATGTGTTCTCCCATGTGCGTTGATGTAAGTGCAGAGCCTTTCCGACATGGTGGTAGATGTGTTCTCCCATGTGCGTTGATGTAAGTGCAGAGCCTTTCCAACATGGTGGCAGATGTGTTCTCCCATGGTCATTGATGTAAGTGATGTGAGCCTTTCATGGATGGTGGTAGGTTGATCCTCCCATGCCGGTGAGTGTAAGTGTTGTGTGTGTGCATCTGGGTTGTGCTTCGTGATACTCTGTGGCCATGGACAGGTTGTGCAATAGCATGTAAAAGGTCCTGGGAGATCCGATAGGTTGAGTTGTGTGCTCGTAATCAGTCCTGGGATGCTCTTTCGAGGTTTTGTTAACTCACATAATAATTCCTGAGGATTCCACAGTATGGCCAGTGATGATGAAGACCTGCAGGTGGTGGGCCTACATCCAGTATGAAAAAGGACTGGCTCTGTAGAACTTCCTATGACGAGTAGATTCAGAGATTGGTTGAGATAGTAGTAGCAGTGACAGTGACGATGACGGTGCATCGATGACGATGATCCAGAGAAGAAGACTTGTGCTAGCAGATCTGTGTCAAGAAACACCTTCCTAGTTAAGAGGGAGTGTTGATGTATATATAACTTCGGAATGCATTTCATCTATGTATTTCATATATATTTATTGTACCCTTATAAGAGATGTGTTATTCCTCTATAAGGAAGTGTCGTCATGTGTATTGACAAGTGTTGCAAGTGTGTGTACTTGCCGATGGGTTATTAGACCACCATGTGTGGGGTCGGCCCTGAAATATATATTATATTGTGGATGTACCTAGCTAGACAAGTCGGCCCCATAGTGTAACTAGGCAAACAGGTTAAGTATAAATAGAGATTGGGAGATCTCTATTTGATTACTCGAAAACTCACACTTTTCTCACTCAAAAAGTGGTGCACTAGTGAGGAGGAGGATTATCTGCTACTAGGAGACTATCTCAGTGTATTTTGGTTTTACTTTGGTTGAGCCATTGCTCTCTCTATCTCTGAGGAATTTGTGGGGTTTTTCACCTTAGGGTTTTCCCCACGGAAACTCTGTGTCTCTTGTCTCTCATGCTTTTGATTCTTGTGATGCTTGTCATGATTATTATGATTGTTATGCATTGATATACTATCCATGTTATTCTCTCTGTAAAGATCCTAGAGTATTGTGAATTAATGCTCAAAATTTAACATTCTTAACATATCAAAGTCCTTCAACTCTACCAATGATGTCTTGATTATGCATACATACTCTTGTAAAATGATAATTGGAGTTGTGGTTTATCTCTAGGCTCAATGTTATTTATGTGGTGGCTTACAAGGATTGTTTGCAGCTTCACATTTTCCATGTTTTCCCTTTGTTGCATCCTTGAACCAACTTTCCCAATATCCTTATAAAATTCCACTTGATGTCATCAATCTATTGGTTTGGTACTCTTTATGATATTGGTTGAACCACTTGTCTAATAAATTTGTTCCATTAAGTTGATCAATCTATGTTTTAATTGTTAGTTTATCAAATATGTTTGTAATTTTATTTTTTTGTTTTCTTAATTCTTTTTTTTTCATCTTTTTATCCGTTATTACCTTATTACTTCTTATTTTTATCTTACTTTTTTTATTTTTTCTTTTCTTTTCTTTTTCTTTCATCTATTTTTCTTTTCTCTCTTTTTCTTTTTCTTTTTTTGTATAATTGTTCATGTTTTGATGTCAATATTTATTTTTCTTTCTCCTCCATCTTCTTTGTCATTGGAGTAATTGCCACTTACTCTAAAGTCTTTATTTTGATGTTAATCTGCTTTGCTTCATCTTGTTCTATGTTGTTTTGCTTACTGTAATTCCCTTTTGCTTCTCTTATATTATACTCCTCTAATATATTATTTAGACTATTTTTCAACCTTGACTTGTTTTTGTTCATTTATTTTATTTCTATATGTTATGTCTAATGCTTCCTTCTTTACTTATGTTGTTTCTCTTAAGGTTTATTTCATGCAAATGCCCTTTTTTATATAATTTGTTGCCATTTTCCATTTCTTTTGTGTTCTTAGTTAATTTAGACGGTGTCAGTTATTCCATAAGAAAGGGAAGCACCAATGCTTCCATAAAAGGGAAGAACTGGTGCATATGATAAATGTCTATGCACCACTAGCAATGCGCACAAAGAAATTTAATGCACCGGTATTAGCCCGTGCATTTGTGGAGATTGTACATGTGTGCATGTCAGTGTGTTTAACTGAAAAAGCACCATAAGGGGTGCGTAATGAATAACACTAAGCACCAAAATAAAATTTTAATTTTTAATTACATCCTCTTGATGCGCTTGGGTCAACTACCGCACCATACAGTTGCATTATCATTAAGGTTTAAACAATGCAATGGTATCCAGTGCACCTAATTTAATACAGCACCTTGGGCCATTCTATACCATAAAACACACTCGTTAGATTTTTAAATTTAATATGGTGGTATTCTATCATTTAGGTAATCTTCCTAACGGTGCGCACCGGTGCATATATATAAAGTAATGCACTGTTTTTAATTCTTTTTAATTAAAATTAAATGGTGCGCTATACATAAATTAAAGCACCATTTAATTTTTTTTAATAAAATTAAGTGGTGCGCTATACTATGAAGAGCACCATCAAAATGGTGTGCTACATTACTTGGGAAAAAGTGCACCATTTTCAATGACACCTATAAATTTACAGTGTGCACCGAACAACGGTGCGATCCGAAGCAATCGAACGCATCGCGCATAATTTTGATTTTTTTTTTTAAACCAATGGAAATTAAAGCTTAATTTCAAATTTTAATCCTCTAAAAATTTAAGCTAAAAGAAAACAAGGAGATTACCTTGACATTTTCTCCCCGAGGAGGCATGGTTCTCATGTAGACCAAAAAATGAACTTTTCCCACCGTTTGGAAAAATTCCTAGGTACCAGGAAGTGGACAAGAGAAATGTAGGTAAGACGAGCATGGGTGGTAGGGTAGTGTAGAGAGGCAAAGGTGTCACTGGTGCTTGGGAGATGAAGAGCACTATGGGGGGGTAAAAATGAATAGTTTGGCCGGCCTTTTTTTTATTTAACCCTGATCCAGTGTGCCCAACTCAAGGATGCACCGGGTTGATCTGTTACCGGGTGCCTTGGTGCTTCTATGGACCACCAACGCACTGTTATGTTATAAAAAAATATTGTCGGAGCATTTTTAATAATACAAAAGAAAAATTATCCCTTATAAAGTGCGCATCTATTTTGTATGCCTCGATGTGTTCATGTCATGTGATGCACCAGGGTTGTATCTCTATGTAAATGCAATGTATTTTTAAAAAAATAGAATTTACGAGGCGATTGTTTTTTTAATTTTGAATTCGGTGTTGTAATACACATAACGCACCACTTACATTTTTTGTTTTTTAAATATATTATGTTTGGACTTTTTTTGGGTCATATACGGTGTGTTATATTTGCAAATGCACCAAGGCTATTTTGGTTACCTAGTGCATTGTTTATGGTTTTTGTTTTTATAATTATATATGCATCGTGCATGTTTTTGGGCCAAATACGGTGCATTCAGTATATGTACGCACTAGGGCTTATTCATCATTTAATTCACCACTGAAGCCAATTTTTGAAATATAACATTATTCATTGTTCCCATATCAGAAGGGGATTTTCATTATCAATGCGTTTGTGTATTAGACGCACCAGTGCGGCCACACTTGTATCGCACCAATGTGTTTTAGGATTTCAATAGAACCAATTAAAAACCTCTGCTAAAACCTTTGGTCACTCACCTCCACTATAGACCTTCGCTATAACTGGAAACTTAGGATCTTTTTTTATGGGATTCCGTTATAACCTCCACTAGAGGGTGTTCTCCTTGTAGTGAAAGTTCCAAATATAATAACAATTATTGACAAAACATTATATATCTTATTACTCTATTTATTTGTGGTCCCACTAATAATAAGGTTTATCTACCTAGGAGATTTATTCAATAAAGAGATTCCTTTAACGTTACACTAACTCATATGGGCAGAAAATCCAACAGCGGAATCCAACAATATGGATAAAATTGGAAAAATTGTTGAAAGTTACATGTATTTTTTGTTTTGTTTTTTTTAAGTTTGGTATTCATTGGATTTGTGACGGACCGTCCGATAACTAACGGTTCACCAAGTCAACCATTAGGGTGTCAGAAAACTGACGAGTTACCCAATTAATTATGTATTTGTACACGTAAATATCTAATAGCTTTGACATTGTTGCTATACTTGTGACAGTTTTCAAAGGTTGTAGGGCCTATTTTGTACTGTTCATAATACGAATTTTTTTATTTTTTTAATTGCATTACAAATAGTTAAACCACTAAGGTTGATTTTTGAAGATAATCATCACTGACATTTTGGTGAGGAAAATTGTCACATAACATTCCTCAGGGAGGCCAAGGAGATGTGGGATCTACATCGGGGGCTTCAAAGGATCGAAAATGTTATTTCCCTTGTAAAAGATGCAAGGGATTGAAGATAAGGAGACTTCTAATAACAACAACTAAAAGCCATTGTAGAAACTATGGACACATTGAAGACGGGCATGAATATCATCCATTAGTAAGTTATTCATTATATGTATTTGTATTGTAGATTGTTTTTGTAAATGTTTATATGTTAAATGTAGAAGAAAATTAACAATTTTTTTATGGATATATTTTAGTGGATTAAAGAGTTAGGGGTTAATAGGGGTGGGTTAAGGGTTAGGGACCCATTTACAGGGGAAACAGAGTCCCATTTAAGTAAATATTACACAATGATCATACTCCCTTTATGATAATCATTATTTCCATCATCAATGTGAGGCATCTAGGCAAAAATTTGTCTCTTTCAATCATTGGTCAAACCCACTTTTTTGTGGATGTGAGATTTGGGGAACCTTTTCTTCATGTTAAAAATCATAATTAGATAGAAAGAATCTGTATTTCAGTTCTCTATAAACAAATCCATGTAAATTTAGAGACCAAGGACTACCATTTTTTAGATGTTGTCCATACTAAGAGATTAGAAGGTGGCTTTTCTTTCTTTGCAGCAACTCTTATGAATCACTAAGGGGATGTTGTGGCATATGAGGTGTAGCTAGGTTTTTCACACTAGCTAGTGCAAAAATTCACTTACTAAGAGTTTTGGAACTCTTAGTAACAGTTCATGAGGATGATGTGCATTCAAATGAAAACAATAAAAATAAAAATACCCAGAGTTATTACAGTAAATAAAGATTTAAACTAAAATTTCAAGCATCCCTCAAGCAAACAATCAGCACACATGGGTTATGAATCAAATAATTATTTCCATTTATATTATGTAAAAACAAATTTACATTTTGGATGTTACCTCAAAATGGTGAGAATGCATAGGCCCTTGCAGTCGTAGAAGTGATGGGGCTCCAAGTCTCCAATGTCTCTTGATCTCCACCAAATGCTCACAGGTAGCCAACACTCAACTAAGGTGGGAAACTCAAGCTCAAATGGAGGCTAGGGTATCTGTAGGAATTTTGGCAGAGTTTCAGTAAGGAAGAGTGAGGTATGGTAAATAGGGGCCTCCACCAGCTTTTCTATAACAATTTTGGTTGGTGGTATTTGTCCCTTGGTTTTGGGCAACCACTAATATTGGTAAGTGGTTTTTGATATTTTCCCTCATTTTCCTTTATTTTGAATACTTTCCCCAATTTTCTTTTTCTTTTGTTTTATTTTTTGGGATTTTTCCTTTTTTGGAGGAATTTAATTAGTTTTTGAGGGAAATAATAATTTATTTCCCATATGGTTGTAGACTTAGGTATTTTGGGTTTGTGGAGGCCAAATGTTAGGAAAAATGGATGAATGGGTTATGTGACTAGGGGGAAGAGATGGGTGATCAATTTTTTGGTTTTAACAAATTGCCCCCTAATGTGTGACGGAAGGAGCTCATCGTATGGCTGATAGACATCATAGGTTCTAACTTTTTCCAAGGTAGTAAGAATTGTGGTTGTGGAGAACAGAGACTGGTTTGGAGAATGGAATGAATGTTTCATGCAAACTACGAGGGCCATAATTGCAAATACAACTCCTCAATAATGGATGAGGTACATATAGTCTCAAATATATGGACGAGGCGGGCATACCCATGATAGTATAAATGTATCAAGATATACAAATAATAATGGCGAGGCCCAAAGGGGAACTGAACTATACATGGAAAATTGTTGTGTACATCATAATGGTCAAGAGGGGACTCAAATATGGAATGTACTCATGGTCCAACCATGACTGATATGAATAACTGATACATGGAAACAATGGAATTCCTCTTGAATGCAATATCACAACAATTGATGCTCTGTTGGATTTGAAGGTGTCCAACAACTCTATGGTCTGAATGACTAAGAGTTGAAATCTTGGAGGTACACTGGACTGCATCTGAACTGGATACTCTAGGAAGCATATGACTGAAGGGATTCCAAACACTGTCGCCAACACAGCCTAGATATCCATAGGAATGATTAACTGGAAGGGTTCCAAAGAGACTCACCAGTGTACTAGAGTCAGGGGAGATACGGGGACTTCAACCAATAATTGAAAGGACCAACACCCTATATGAATTTCAACTGTACGATGATGGAGTTGAAGTCGAGAACGTGAGAAACAACTGTTCTAAGGGACACTAAGGAATCTCGTCAGGTGGTCCATAGGATCTCAACACTGATGATGGTGAGGACAAGATATAGGGACCTCTGGGCAGGGTAATTTTTAAGGGCGAAATTTCGCCAATTGGCTTTTTTCGGGTTTTTTTTCAAAAAATAAATTCGCTATTTGGTCATTTTTAGTCTCTAATATCGCCTATATTTACATAAAATATGTTTTTTTATCATAATATTCGCCAAAATTTACACATTTTAGTAGTAAATTGTATGTTTCATATTTAATATTCGCCTACCTATCTATATACATGTTTTTTTCAATAAAAAATAATCCCCTAGGATACTATACTTAAGTATAATATTAGAATCCTTAAAAAATACCCTGCCTTTGGGTCTATCCTCTAGAATAAATTTGCTGGCGTCGACAGAGGGAGACCTGCAACTACCAAGGAAATGAGGTTTCCTTGATAGGAGTACAAGGGATACAACCAAGATATGATGGAATTGGTCATTGGACTGAGACACTGTTGGGGGATACGAGGGTCATTGAGTAGTTGGACTCAAACTTCCTTTGTTTAGCGTATGATGGAAGCATTGACCTGGCATCATATGAAACCAACCTCGGGGGAAGGGGATCATAGCTTAGGGGATTAGGGACTGTGACTGCAATGGCGAACACTTAGAGGGTGAAACTGATAGGTTATATCAGGGGGACTCCAAGGGTGACGCATCGCAGAATACTCTGAACAAAAGATACCATACTCGGTAATGCTGCCATAATATGGGACTAGATGTGATCTATAGGGGTGCCAAAAGGAACCTTTTGGTCCTTCTTCATGGTTTAATGAGCTTAAAGAAGGGATAGAAGTGTGCTTTCCATGGCACTGTCATGTGGATGTTGAAAATCCTAGGACGGTCAATCCTCACGAGTGCTTTCAATTTTAGGGAGTCTGAAAGCAGGAGGAAGACTTCGAGGGTGTTCTTTTTCGTATGTTAGTCCCGAAATCTCAAAAAATCATAAAAGTGTGCAATGGAGAACTCTTCTAGCTAAAGGGACTAGAGTATTCCTTTTTTGTAATTAGTTCATCCGTACTGGAAAGGGGTTAAACTTATACCAGATAGATGCCCTTTTAGATACTTTAACGAGCATGAAAGGAAGAAAGATTGCTCGACGATCTTTTCATTCTTTCAGGATTCAGAAAAGAGCTTAATAGAAACTCCCTAAGTTCATTTTTCCTAAATGATCTGCTCGACCCGAAAAAGGGATAACGTATACCGAACAGACGTGAAATTCAAGCAAGGAGGAAGTGTTCAAATCAGGGCATAGGTATGAGTGGACCATTGAAAGGGTAGATGGAACACTGATGGGGCCTCCTTGCGAGTAGATGAATGGAGACAAAAGAACAATATTACTGCACTAAGGAGGGAGTGGAGGGATCATGGATAGGTCGTGATAAATAAAATGGAAAAAAATATGAAGGGAACCTCCGGCGTACCTGATGGAATGAAAATTGAGGTGGGGGTCGTTGAAAGGACGACCTACGAAAAGGTAAGTGAGAGCAAGAAATAGTCTCAAGCATCATCATAGGCATGAAATTCTAATTCCAACGGGGCAAACGGCGCAAAAAATGGAGGTCGAAGGCCCTATGGTATGGTCATAGCGAGAAAAGGAGGCCAAAAGGAGCCATAAAAGAGGGCAAGCCCACCTTCCACATGTCATTTTCATTGTTGAGAATTGGAGGTGTGTGGAGGGGGTCAGAAAGAGAGCTATTGATTTCTCCTGATCAGACTAATGGAATCAACTTCTACGACTTCCAAGTTATCCTTTGTGCCACTTGCGTCAATTTTTATGGTTTATTTTCGGGTTTTAGGCCTTTGAGGGACCCTCACAAGGCGGGATAAGGCTGAAAAATCCATAGCATGATTTTTGAGGGGAAATCCCGCTCTGGAGCACATCTGTGGGCCAGATAGGTGCACTTTTCTCCTCGAAAAGTGTGTTCCAGGGTGCAACTTTCAAGTAAAAAGGCACGCTCTGGGGCGTGCTTTTCAGCCTGATAGGCACGCTTTGGCTTTGGGGTGAGAAATTTGCTTCGTGCGGAACTGACTAAAGATTTGGTGTGGGATTGCAGGATCACGGGTTAACTAGTGTGAACGGGAACTAGGACCACTATTGGGGGAGATAAATGGGGACCAGGAAGTACAGGACACACTAGCTTGTTGCGGGTTGTTAAAGTTTATGAGGGTGCGCCCCATGCGAACGACCAAGATATTATAAAACAACCTAATCGAGTTTTGGGACAGCGACGTGGGGGCGTTTATGATACAGGGGGAGCAGATCGACCTGACCCTGATGGATGTATACTTTCTAACGGGGCTCCCATGGTTAGGGTTCATAGCAGACACGCAACTGAGATGACCGACTGGCATCTCGATGGAGGACATGTTGGCACGGCATTGTTATGCGAGCGCTAATGTGCACGACAATGTCATTTTGATCCGTTACGTCAAGAGTCTAGAGACGCAGGAGATAGCGGCGAGTATATTACGAGTACTGGGTTCGAAGGAGACACATAGGGTGTCGGGCATCCAGTTGATGCTAGTGGGGCAGGTACTGGAAGGTACTTATTTTGGATGGGGGCATATGTATTTAATGGTTGTTCGGTGGGAGATGAACAATGCGAGTCGCAGGGGAGGGGATTTTGGTTTCCCTCGTTTATATGCTACTTCTTCTTCAAGCGATTACTGATAATGCGACCACATGTGGCGGTGTGTGACGGTGGGCCCACCGAGCTAAGGATGTGTCTGTGGGGCGAGATGATGAATCGTGGTGGCGGAGGTTTGGTGGGTCGGTTCTTCACTCAGGAATCATTTCAACAGTGGCGACAGTTACCAATAGTCATCAAGGACTACCCTTATGTAGGGATGGACTATAGGGGCGATGCAAATCTATCACATCCGCCCGAGAAGGCCTAGGGACCTGACGGTATGTATGCATTTACTTTTACAACACCATGTTTTGTACTTCATAGCATATATGGTAGATAGAGTTTTTTGGACATAGAAATGATACTGATGACTCGCTCATGTGTGTGTAGATGTAGGACTGGTGTCCCTAGCGGGCTATCGAAGACGCAGGGGAAAAGTAGAGGATATTGACCCTCTGGGTCGTGGACAACGATGTCAACGGAGTGCTTCAGGGAATTTGGAGTCGCTGTGATTGGGGATTGACCAAATACTGCATGGGGTTGTGGATGATGGTTGGCAGCATCTGGATGAGGACCTGATCGCCATATGTTATTCTTCTCCATGAGAGTGGAGACCGATTATGTGGCGGATCGTGGTAGCGGTTGAGACTGTGAGAGCCGTGGCCCAGGGTGACACACCCTATGATGAGGAGGAGGAGGCTACTAACAAGGATACTAAAGAGGAGGAGGAGGATGAGGATGACGACGAGGAAGAGGACTCCGATGACGAGTGGGAAATTTGTGGAACTGCCCCACAATGCTATGAGCATGGGGAATTTTTTTGTACTCGGCTTGTATTTTTACTACGAGGAATATGTTGGGGCTCCTCTATGCAGTTATGCCTATGTGAAGATGTACACATTATGACATTTTGATATATATATATATATATGCACATGGATGCACTTTTTATGTATTTTTGGATGTTGATGAGCCTTGTATTTGATGATGATGCCTATATGAGATGTATGTACATGTGAATGCAAAATGATATGATGATGCATGTTGATGATTTACTTCCTATATGCAATGATTTATGTGCCATTCTAGAATTTCATTAGCCATCTGGTCTGCAACACTATTTTGATTTCGTGGGACATGTGTGAATGTGATGAACTCAAAATGCCTAATCAATTGTTTAGTGCGCGGGAACTTTCTAAAAAGGCAAGGATCGCATACCTGGTACTGGTTGTTGAGATGGGAGACAAGGAGTTGGGATTCTAAAAACACACGAAGGTGACTAACTCCCATATGGAGGGCAGCAGTCAATAGATCGACCGCAGCATCGTACTTAGCCTAGTTATTGGTGGTAGCGCCAATACACACACTGTCCAGGTGGATCAACTCATGTGAGGAGGAATATAACACCCAAGTTGTCGAGGAAAGTTTAGGAGACCAACTACTTGTGCCGTTGGCGAAACCGACATGAACCAGAGGAATGGGATCCATCTGGTACCAATCATGGAATCAAATCGTAAGGCTCAAAAGGTAAAAAGTGGAAAACAAAAAGAAATAAAATTGTACAACTTGAACCAATGTGCCAAGTGGGGTTAGGGGTAGAATCTCTTGAGGTATAACCTGTTACGAGGGTTGTTCAATAGGCGTCCTTTAGAGTTGGTGAGGACATATGCCCCCTTTCCAAGGAAGGTTTTAATGACGTACAGGCCTTGCCACGGGGATTCAAAATTTCGTTTTCCATGCTTGTCACGGGCTTGGCCATAAACGAGCACAAGATCTCCTTCTGTGATGGTATGGGGATGGATGCGAGTATCATAATGATTTTTGGATCGATGTTTGGAAGCCTCAATCATCTGTAGGGCTGCCCGACGATCTTCATTCGCCTACTCCAACAAGAGTAAGGGTTGTTCGATGGGTGAAGTATACAGCAAAAGTTTGACAACAATGTGCAAGGTTGGGATCTAATACTCAATGGGGAGAATAGACTCCACATCGTGGACCAAGTGAAATGGGGTAAAACCTGTCATGGTCTTGGTATATGTGCAGTAGGCCCACGGTGCTAGAAAGAGCATGTGATGTCAATTAGACTTATGATTTTCCACCATACACTGAAGCATGGTTTTAAGGATCTTGTTGACATACTCAACTTAGTCGTTTCCTTGAGGGTAGGAGGAGGAGGTGTACTGATGTTCAAATTTCAAGAGGGTGGACAATTCTTTCCAGAAAGCATCTTCGAAATGTCAACCGTGTTCCAACACGAGTTGTTAGGGGACCGCAAAATGTGTAATGACGTTATTAAAGAAAAAACGTGACGCGGTCTCATCTTGGAAGTTAAACGTGGGCATGGCCTTGACCCACTTGGTGAAGTAATCAATGGCCACAATGATGTACTTATGTCCATTGGTTTAGGTCGTATTACATTCCATGAAGTGAATGGCCCATTTGCAGAAAGGGTCGATAGTGATAACCGGATGGAGCGGTGCAGGAGGGGTCCTTGCTTTGGGGCCAAAGAGTTGGAAATTGCGGTAGTGTTTCACCGCTGTGATACAATTAGTGAAAAGGGTTGGCCAGAAATAACCGACGTGGATGACCTTCTGGGCAGTGGCCATTCCGGAAAGATGGTCATTGTAGGCCCCGCTACGACAGTCATTCAAAACTTGCTCAGCCTCAACATGTGTGAGGCATCGATGTAAAATGGTGTCGATGCTACATCGATAAAGGACATATTCTATAAGAAGGTATCGAGAAGGTTGATGGCGGATGTGACGTCAATCATCATGAATGAGGTGAGATCAAAATTTATGCGTGCATAGATACACGAGGATGTCTCTGTAACACAGGTCATCCGACGAAATGGTGACAAAAAGTTCGTCTGGAAGGTTAATCATGATCATAGGTGACACCGATGAAGAGGGTAGGTCGGTCATGAGTTGTGCCAAGGAGAGTGCCTTAGTGCTTTTGGGGGTGACGAATTCAAGGTCGTACTCTTCAAGGATGACAATCCACTTGGCCACTCGCCCTTGAATGAGGCGACAGCTCAAGATATAGACCATCAGGTTAGAGTCTTCCCCTACTTTTGTTCGAGTCATAAGAATGTAATGGCATAATTTTTTAAACGAGAAGACAATGGCAAGGGCCATTTTCTCCTCATGGGGATAGCGTAGTGGTGGGTCGGACAATGTCTGGCTCACATAGTATATGGCGTGCTCTTGACAAGCACTATCTTCTTGGACAAAAACTCTTGAAATAGCATGTTCGGATGCCTAAACGTAAAGGATAAAATCCTTTGAGAAATCAGGTGGTGAAATCAAGGGAGCGGAAGTCAGGGCTTGTTTCAATGCGTTGAAATCTGCTTGTGCCTATTCATCCCAAAGGAAGGGGACGTTGGTCCGATGCAAGTATAATAACTCATGAACTTCTATAGTGTATTCTGGAATGAAGTGGCAGAGAAAATTGGCCTCACCTTGAATGATTTGCAATTGGCGCAATGTACGATGGGATCCCCAATGGAGTCACCAAAATTGTAGCTAGGTTCTTCACGCTAGCTAGTGCATAAATGAACTTACTAAGAGTTATGGAACTCTTAGTAATAGTTCGTGATGGTGATGTGCATGCAAATGAAAACAGTAAAAATAAAAATACCCAGAGTTACTGTAATAAACAAATATTTAAACTAAAATTTCAAGCATCTCTCAAGCAAACATTCGGCACACATGGGTTATGAATCAAAGAATGATTTCCATTTATATTATGTAAAAAGAAATTTACAGTTTGTAAGTTACCTCAAAATGGTGAGAATGCATGGGCCCTTGCAACCGTAGAAGTGATGGTGCTCGGGATCTGCACTGTCTCTTTCTCTCCATCGAATGCTCAAAGGTAGCCAAGACTCAACTAAGGTGTGAAACTCAAGCTCAAATGGAGGCTAGGGTTTCTATAGGAATTTTGGCAAAGTTTCAGTAAGGAAGAGTGAAGTATGGTAAATGGGGGCCTCCACCACCTTTTTTATAACAATTTTGGGTGGTGGTATTTGTCCCTTGATTTTGGGAAACCACTGGTATTGGTAAGTGGTTTTTGATATTTTCCCTTCTTTTCCTTTATTTTGAATATTTTCCCCATTTTTCTTTTTCTTTTAATTTATTTTTTGGGATTTTTCCTTTTTTGAAGGAATTTAATTTTTTTAAGAGAAATAATAATTTATTTCCCATATAGTTGTAAACTTAGGGATTTTGGGTTTGTGGAGGCCAAATGTTAGAAAAAATAAATGAACGGGTTATGTAACTAGGGGGATGAGTTGGGTGATCAATTTTTGGGTGTTAAAATGAGGATCAAATATGCGTAGATTTATTCTTTTGGGAGATATTTGATCTATATTGTCATCTTGATGTGGACAAATATTCTAGAATAGCATATATCATGAAGACTAGTTTCACCTACTTTTAGTGAAGCCCACCAAGGAGATACCCTATGACTATATGACTAAGATAGCTAGTAGGACGTTCATAAGGAAATAAAAATTCCTCAATAAATCGTACATGTTAGGGGTTAGGGGTTAAGAGTAACAAGTGTCTCTCATCCTACACGTTAAGAAAAATAATAGTTTTCCTAATTTTTTTCAACATATTCTTAAACATCTTGATAAATTGCACAAGCTTCACCACATTGATTTGTTGTGTTTGTTTATTGATCTCACCCAAGCTAGTTGGTCGATATAGAATACCAATTCCTAATTACACCTGACTCTTGGATGGCCAATAACTTGTTAACCCCCTAAGCGCTTATCCCTTGACCCCTTATAAACCCCTAAACCATTAAGTAATACCTCGATCCTTGACCCCTAATTACCCAATATTAAACCCTAAACCCTAATGCTCATACCACTGACACATTAACCCCTAATCCCTCAACTATCAACCCCTTGTAAATTAAACTGTGGTTTCCAACTTGGGCTGGGGAAAGTTTCCATCCACTTAAAACTTGTGGTCTCCAAGTGATATAAAGAAAGAATATGACATTATGATGATGAAGGAAAAATAAGATCAATATGTTTTTTTTTATGGTTGTGACTGTATATCTCAGAAAGTGTACATATCTTCCTACATGTCAAGAAAAGTAACTTTTTTCCTAGATTTTTTCAACATGTTCTTAAATATCTTGATAAATGGCACAAGTTTCATCATTGATTTGTTGTCTTTGTTTCTCGCTCTCACCTAAGTTGTCTTTGTCTTTGTATTTGTCTTTGTCTTTGTCTTTGTTGTATTTGTTTTCCTATATTATATTTGTAAACGTTTGTATCATTTAAATATTTTTTATATACACTAATATTAATTTAACTTTTGTAATTGTAAAGATTAGTCCCCCTAGGGAATTGCTTGAGGAGGAAGAGGTGCGCTTTTTACAAGCGCTTGTTCAAGAACATGGAGAGAATATTGAGGATCAAGCTAATTATCCTATGGAATAAGATAATGATGTTGATAAAACAGTTGAATAATATGAAGAAGATGGGACAAATAGATTTATCCAGGAGACATTTAATAATACTGGAATTGATGATGATGGAAACCAGTTTAATGGTGCTTATGATATACTTGTACTTCAGAGTGAAAGTGAACCTCTTTATGAAGGCTCAGAAACAAGTCTTCTCTATGCTATATTGTTGCTAGTGAACTTAAAAGTTTTAAGTGGTTTGTTAAACACATGTGTCACAAAGTTCCTAAGGTATGTAATATATTCTGTCACATTTAGTACATGATGACAAAGGTTTTATTTTTTTCCCTGTTTTTAATGTTAGTTTATCATCATCTGTAACATTTGGATGCAATATGTATGAATAATATTCTTTGCATTAACAACTACTTTTTTTTATGTTGTAGATTGTTAGGTGAATTTATGTTACCAACGTCAAATGTTTTACCTCGCACATACCGAGATTTACATGCCATGATGAAAGACGTTGGAATGGAGTATCGAGTCATTCATGCATGTACTAATGATGATATTCTCTATTATAGAGAACATGCATCAAAATACAAATGCACAAAATGTGAAGAGAGTAGATATCGAGTCAATAAAGTAACAAAAAAGGTGCCTCACGAGGTTCTTCATTATATTCCCATAATTCCATGTCTGCAGCAATTGTTCAAGTGCAAAAGCATAACATAGTTAATGGATTATCGTGCAAGGAACAGAAGTGAAGATGGTGTTCTTTGAATACCTGCAGATGGATCTATATTTACGAAGATAAAGTTAAGATGGCCAAAGTTGTAAGAAGAACCTCGTAATCTTAGGATTTATGGTAGCCGGTGGTGTCAATCCATTTGGAGAGCTCAAATCTACTTACTCGATGTGGCATGTTTTTGTTATTAACAATAACATTCCTCCATGGATTTCAATAAATAAGGAGCACATAATGTTGGAAATGATTGTTTCGGGTATTAATTTGTTTAGAATAATTTGTTTAACATGGTAACATCTCATTTGTCTTGTTTGTTTCATAATTATGTCTTATATTTTTGTGTTTATTAATATATGTTCAATTATGTTTTAAAATAATGTCTTATATATTTTTATTTAGGCATATATATAGTAATTATATATTATATGTTCAATCAAATAGGTAAATACCAGGTCAAAGATACGAATGTATATATCGAGCCTCTTATCGATGAGTTACTAGAGCTATGGAAGGGTGGGACTATGTCTGATATCTCTAGACCAGGTCATTATTGCCCATGTCTAGTCCCAGTACAATGTATTTTAGTTGCTTCTTTTAAAATTATTTCAAGATGCACGTTCATACATCTAATGCAAAGGAAATAATTTTGATAAACAAGTACTTGATAAATTGCACAACCTTCATCAGTTATTTCTTATCTTTGTTTTTTTCTCCATATATATATAGTAGTACGAAACCATTATTTAAATATGAAATGTCATCTTGCACCTTCTTCTTGCCACCAATCTCATGGGCATAATTGGCATGCATGATTCTGGTTTTGAATGGCATAGGCGATGAATATAAATATCAGCACGACCATTACGCGGATGGGTATGTAGGGGGTTCCATGCATGACAATCTAAGAAAGTTCAAACTAAACTAGGATAGAGTACTGGGTGTGTGAGTCATATTTGAGTCCAGAAACCCTCCCATGTCTTCAAGGCATGCAAACAGTCTATCCATGTCAAATTTCAGTGCATACAAAAATAGTTTGAAAACCTTTCAACGTTGTCCCCATGCATAGGTCATTGTTGCCCACATCTAGTCATGAATGTCCAAGTCACAAGTTTACTTTTTGACTGAGGAGCCTAGGAGCGTCTGCATGACCCCAACTATGCACACATAGGCACCTCAATATTGATTTAGGCATAGTCATCGCCATTATTATCGTCTTCGTTGTCATCGCCATCATCCCCATTGTTTATTTGTACACTCTAACATACATACATACATACATAAATACACACACATACACACACATATATGTATGTGTGTATGTATGTATGTATATATGTATGTATGTATTTTTTTGAGCCAGTGTTAATTTCATACTTGTATATTTTAAAATAATTATATAATCTCATAAAAAGTAACACCCACAATAATTAGTCATCAACATATAAATTACACAAATCAAATTACTTATCTCCATGGAAAATAGATCCATGGAGACATTTTTCCTCCTATCCATAGGCACAAAATTTTGTAGGTGTAAGACAATGAAATAGTAAGGGTGAGTTTACTAGATATGTCTTTGGTTTTTCATGCTCAAACCATTTCCTAAACATCTAAACCAAGTAATAGAATTTAGGCCCATTTCCACAACAATAACTCCTCTCAACTAGCCTCTCTTTCTCCTCATAATTGTAGAATAGAAGCAATATAATCCCCTTTACTACTAAATAATCCCTTAGGTTATCCCACTTTTCTTGAGTTCCCCAATGTAGGAAGGATAGGAAATATATAATGATAGGAAACAAGGAATATAAATTGTACATTATTTCATATTTATTGTAGTGATCACCCATGTTTTCCATATGGTATCATGGAAGCAACAATAGGGATATTATGGAAACATATTTAAAGCCAACACCCTTGCATCTAGACATCAACAAACCCCTATCATAACTTCCTCTCATTTCGAAGATGATACCCTAGGAAAAAATTAGATTCTTTAGGGCACAAGGCGAAGTCAACAACGAGTCTCAAAGCCAATATAATGATATAATCATTATTAGATCAACATGCCACTTTGGGGAACATAACCTAGATGTGGAAGATAACACTCTAGCCCAAAATCACTTTGGATAGACCCAATTCACACACACACAAAGTAATTGAAAGTATAAACAAAATATTATGATTAAAACATTTGTGTGGTGATTTATGACCTTGATGTGTAGCTCCTTCCATGCTTAACATGAAGTTGACGTAGGAAATTTAAATAAGATATTAATAACAAAACAATATTTCAATTTTTACCATATATAAAATATTTCAATATCAACTTTAATCCATTTGTGGTCCATGTGCCCTCACTCCTTTGCCTGTACTTGAATCAAAATTTCATTAGGATGGAATGTTGATCTTGTAACAATCACCTCTCAAAACTATTTGAGTCTAGCCCCATTTTAGGTTTCTTGTAACAAAGATTTGGTTTTTGTTTGTAAGTATTTTTGGTACCAAAACACCATTTTTGTATGTAATTAGTGAGTTGTCAGTTCTAGGAATTCATTTCTTATATAGTCAACAGTGTAAATTCCATACCTTCGGTGGCTGGGGATCGAGCACAAATTTATGTGAAGTAATAGAACAAATTAAAAGTGTTGATGATTGATAGTGGATGGACAAAATCAATTTACACTCGATCTGAAGATTCTAGTAAATGGGGAGAGATTTGGAGATGCAAGTTATATACACATGCATCATTGGATGAGATTGGAACCATTCTCAATATTAAACTCTCAAGATTTTGCATATTTTGTAAAATGATGATGTCTTCTTGATGCTTGGATTCTTTTCTTTTAAAAATACAAAATCATCTTTTGATGCCTCGAGTCATTGCTTTTAAAATATTTATGCTTGAGTCTTTAAAAAGAACCACAAAGAGGTATTTCAACTCGTATTAATGCTCCCATTTCAGGTATACATTTGTATGCAAAAATGAGGACTCCATTGTATGAATCCTATATTGTGTCAGAAAAACCAAACTTTTACGAGCAAGTTTGTCCCTTCGTCAGACTACGTCTTAGCTAAATATATATTAATATTACATAATTTGTATTTTATATATAAATAAATTATATTATATATATATAAAAGTAAAAGTAAAAAATTAAAACATATAAAACTAATTTATATATATATTATAATTATTGAAAACATTAAAAATTATACAAATTAAAAAATCAAAATACAAAAAACAAACTATATAACAAACCAAACCAAACGCCCGACCTATTTCTCCATTGGTGCACGCTCGACCTGTGATATCCCCTACACTGACCTACTCCTCTGCTTGCAAGTCTGTTCACGACCCCACCTGACAAACCCTAAACCCCATCGGTGTCTGAATCTATCAGCCCCACCTGTCGGAGCAAAAAAGAAACGCATTGGAGCGAACTAATAGGAACCGTGCAGAGAAGAGGAGCAATCGATCAAAGACAAACTGACCCAGTTGTGATGTCTCCAAGGAATAATTGATCGAGCCAAAATGTCAACAATATGCCTTATTCCCTACATTTTTTTTTCTTTCCGGTTGGCATAGATTATGAGCGTATATTCTAAGTGCAAATCCACTGCCAAGTTTGTAACCCTACCCTATTGATCTCCAAATGTTGTCATCAATCATATTTTTGTGTGTGCATTACAAAAATTAGCTATAGAATAAGTGGGCTTGCATCATTTGGGGATTGGGGTTTAAAAAAAATAGCCATGCGTTTGGTGTTTGAGTTTTTTTATATTTTGCTTGACATATATGCTCCAATTATTTGTATGGAATTGGCTATAAATGACACTAAAACATTAAAGATCCATAATCTACTTGAGTCTTGTTGACTCTTTCCTACTCCCAACATGTAAAATTAGAATATCATCCACAAAAAATTAAACGTGTCAAGGTACAAGCATTACTAATTTTGATGCATTTAATGCTAGCTAGTCTAAGAGCCATTTGGGACACAAAACTTGTAAGTGATTGGAGGGTTCTAATGATACCTAAGTCACAAAATTGTCACAAAGTGCAATAGAGTTCCTAATGGACTATGAAAAAACCTTTATTATGGTTAGGATTCACCCACAAAAAATCAATGAGGGCCTTTTCAAGCTTATAATAGATCGACTTCTAAGGCACCCAATAAGGTAAATACTCGACATGAGTTGTTTCTATCACCTTAGAGTTGATTTAGAATTTATACACCAAAGCTAAAGGGTTAGATTCATTTATCAATATTATTTTACAATTTCTGATGACAACTTAAAATAGGTCCCAAGGAAAAGGAAAACTCATAAATATTAAGGAATATTTCATCTTGCTAAATCCATTTCCAATTTTGAGAGGCCACCCAATGAGGCATAGGGCACTAACTTTGTTTGTAACATTGTGTCTTGACCATCTCGATGTGTGATCTTGAGGCCACATAGAGACCATTGAAACACTTAGTGGTGTTAATCCAATATCTTTGGTCCTAAAGGATTATTAGGAATGGGTCATGAAAAGAATTTCCACTGACTTAATTACCCAACATAAGGAGTAGGTAGAGGAATGCCTCAAATTAGTCCAAAATTAGATTTGGAACATAGTAGGGACCCAATATATCTAGTGGCCAATACATATAGGTTCAAGTCTAGGGACAACCTTGCCCAATATTAGAACAAAAGATCCCAACCTCATTGTATTTTCTTTTGTTAGTAAATAGACATAGTGGTGCATATGAAAACATGGTTTCAACACTAGTAATGAAAGAGGGATAAAAACCCAAGGCTTGAAACATTTCTAGAGTGAAAGGCCATTACACTCTACCATAATACTACACAAAATAAATATATATGAAGATGGCACCAACATCATAATATCTAGCCCGTTCCATACCCTCCAAAACAAAAATAACATTATCTAAGATATACCAGACATGAATGAAGCTAGTCTATTTAGTGTGAATAACCTTAGAGAAAATATTCTTAATAGCAATGGAAAAATATGTATCCATAGTTGATATTGGTGAGTAGAGTAATGGGCCTCTAGTTTGTAACGATCTTGCAATCCCCAACCTTTGGCATAAATTTGATTAAAACTGTATTGATCCTCTCCCAAATAATAATTTCTAAGAGCCTCTTGATATACATTGTCAGAATCAAGATTTATACCATATTCTGATATTGTTCCACTTATCTTAATTTAGTGAATCCAATTCTATTTCATTGGTGCTTTTCAAATGGATAAACATAAATTTAATGATCAGCAATGGTGATTTTCTTATAATCTTTATCACTTCTTCTACAATCCTAGTGTCTTGATTGTGACCATGGAATAGTACTACATTTCCTTTTCATGAAAATCATGTATAAATATGTGTATATAGATTCTTTAAAAAACAAAGGTGCTTGAATACTTTATCCAATATGACCATGTGCACAACTCTCCAATGCATAATAGTTGTAAGCAATCCTTATAATAGATCCCAATAATAGTTTTAAACATTCCTAGTTATCAAAGTCCCAATAAGTGATGTAAGCAATCTTGGTCACCAAAATCCCAATAAGACACATAATCAATCCTTCTCATCAAAGACTACATGAATCAATATTTAAATTTTAATTATAATTGTAACTACACAATTCCCAAAGGGTAAACAACCCCAATATGCTATTGGTTGATTACTACAAATAAGAAACCTATAAATATTTGTGAAGCTTGCATAATGGGCAAGCACATACACAAGTTTTGTTTTGCACTAAGAAGGTGTTCCATCTATTGCCTCTACAATTTTGTTATGTAGAATTTCTCTCCATCTTCATAATCTCACCTTAACTTTCAATTGGAAGGTACAAATTACATGGGATAACTAGTGAGATCTTCTCAAACTCAAACTTAGATCTTCAATTATGTTCTTGTGGTTTCCTAAATATGTTTCATCACAACCCTTATGACACTCACTAATTGTTTCTCTCATTTGATGGAGTGTTATAGGACATACAACCAAATAGGCATTTTCCAGATCTATCTTCGTCGAGTGAGGGAATTTCAAGTAGAATAGAGAAAAGTGAGACATCTAGTACCTATAATAGGTGGAGATCAACTAGAGGTGAAAAGATTGTAAGAAAATTCAATAATCGCTTCAAATTATTTCTTGCTAAAGGGGGGTCATGTTCTTATGGTGATGAGAGCATAGATGACATCGAGGTGCCCTTAATGTACAAACATCTAGTGAAATGATGGATACCCAAGGATATTCCTCAAATAAACATTGATATTAGTGTCGACGGAAGGATATATTGCATTTCTCCATCGTCATTACATGGTTTGGGGCTATATTCCATGGATGGCATAAAGATTTGTGACGGAAGATTAACTAAATTGATGGAGTATGTCGGACCCTATTAGAACTACATGGATTGGATTTGGCTAGTCCAATATACAAAACATATGTGAAGATATGGCATAACTGCAAATTATATACAGCTAAAAGACAAGGATCATAATAAAGGAGAATCAATGTATATTGATGGAAGGCCAAAAGTAGCGGGGAATATTGCAGGATTTATAAACAGTACACAACCCACAACAAAAAATAAGAAACCCAATTTCATATTTGAGGGGCATGAAGGAAACCATGTATTCACATGTGCAATAAAATCAATAGCTGCAAGGAAAGAGTTATTGATTGACTACAATTTGAATCGAATAGATACAGACGTTGCTATTATGGGGGCGGTATGTATACTATTTTACCCAACTTGTAAGCAATGACTCTTATATTTTATGATTATTATTTACTTTAATATGTTGTCATGCATCTTTCCAGTTAATAAGACATTTGAATAATTCATGGTTCTTATATTGTGGATGGGTGATCATGGTCAAAGGGAATCGGCCACGCAGCAGGTAAACATCAATGTAATTGTATGTAAATATAAGATGTTTTAGCTCTCTAATCTCCATTTCTATTCTCTCTTTTGTAAGTATGTCATTTTTCTAGTCTCCCCTAAGGCCTTCTCACGAATCCTATGTATGTTGTGCTTCCTTCAATTAGATCAATAATTTCAAAGTTGACCATTTTTCTTTAATTGTAATGTTGAAATAAATCTCAAATATACCCCTCTATTCATTATGACTAGAATAATTTTGTGTCCTAAATCATCTATAAAGTAAAGTCTCTTTTTCTTACAGTCTAAAATTCTTTATGAGAATACTCTTTGCAAATAATACTCTTTTAATGCTTGTTGCTTTCCTCATAGTCTATTTTGTAAATTATTCTTAGTAATCTTATTATGTAGTATGTATGCTTTCATGTTGATCAACAGGATGATAGGGGGAAGGAACCAGCCTCAGAGAAGTCCACATATTCTCCTAAGGAAGGGCTTAATGATGAAGCAATTTTTTTGTCCACCGACCCGGTGCAAACAATAAGGAAGTCTGTCATAAAATTAAACAAGGAATTCGCTTCTTTAATTATGATTCAGCCGCAGACATGAGAGATAAGTGAGAATTAATACTGTGGGTGACAAATTAAACACTCTAGGGTAAGCAACATCTTTAATTATCCCATTTATTTATTTATGATTTTAATTATCATGTCCTTTATAAAAAAAACTCTTTATTTTACAGGAGATTTTGCAGCAGTATGATCCTCATGGTTCGACTATGGGGTTCGGTGTTGGTACCAGTGTCATTGCTCCGCCTTTAAGTGACACACCAATCACTCAGACTGGTACACCCCCAAGGGTCGATGTTAGTAGTAAACCCCAGCCTGAACAACACATGCTGGGATGTGCACAGGATGCTAGATGACTCAACGTGATCACATTGCAGAATTTGAAGAAAGCTTTCCTCGATATTCCCGTATCACTAGCACAGGAACACTACCAGTTACATTTTTGGTAGACGATGAGCACATCCCCATGAAATTATAAAATCTTACAGGTATTTAAGAATTCTTTTAACTATTATGTATATTCTAATTGAAATTTACATATAATCAGCAATTATTTTAAACTAATGATAATATCGTTTTGCAAAAAATGATACATTTTTGGACTCGTGAATGACCTAACCTTGGAACTCGTTGAGCCCACCATACAAACAAAGTGTAATTCCCAAATTTCCAAGTTAAAGGATGAACTTATAAACAAGTTGGTTGGTATGTTTGGTGATGGTACCTTCAACAAAACCAAAGTTACCTCAAAGGAAGGCATATATTTAAAATATATGCATGACCAGTATAGGGTTCATTTGCAAAAGAACCATAAGTATGAGTGCCCTCCAGTGATTCCAAAGAGGGAGTGGAATTCCCTCATGGAAGATGAAAAGGATAAGATGCTCCAAAAAGCAGGGAAGACACCACCTGGATCAAGAAGGTATGAGACACTTTTAATAATGTAATTATGATGCTTTATCATCATTGCGACATATAATTAAGTACTTGAATCTTTTGAATATAGGATCCCAGATACATCTAAGGCCACCAAGCATAGAATAGATAAACATGGGAAACATAAACTTGGCCCGGGTATTTAATAAAAAATGGCCACACGATTTGTAAGTATAAAAACAATAATTTGCATCCAAAATATAAATTGTTAACAATTTTAATTTAATATCATAGAAGAAGAAAAATTCATGTTCTTATACAAAATTGCAGGGTGCAAAATTCAATGAGGCTCCTATGGAGGAGGACCTCAAGCATGCTTACTATTACGGATATCAAGCCTTGTTTGAATGTAGGAGAAGATTGGGGAAAACATAGCCTTCCAGCACCTAACTTGACACTCGGGTAAATAAAAGCAACAAAGAGTATTTATAATTTATTATTTGTACAATCTATTGGTTATTATTTTTGGTCATAAAGTAAAGTGTTTATTTCTTTTAAGCAGGAAACCAATGTAGATACAAATGTCCCAAGTAGTGGAACACGTGAGCCCAGTGGCGGTGGAGTTCCACTTGAAACTGGTGTTCAGCTCAGTACTAGAGGGTGTTAACACCTAAAATTCGCACACATGTGACATTTCAGCGATTCTTCCAATAAGGCGTCAACAATATAAAGAATGCAATTCACCAAAGAAATCCTTAACAAATACAAAAGACAGCATGAGACCAAAAGTGCCAAAAAAAAGTCAAAAGAAGTGGTAGTGCGGGTAATACACAGTCAACTCGCATTATAACGCAGGTTATTAGAACAATGCAAGCGCTACAACCGCGCCGCTATTCCTTTGATAGTCGCTCTACAGTCAAAACGGTGGAACCACTAACTTCCTGCGGTACATTGAAGGCTCAATCCTCTCCAAGGATCCGAATTCATCTCCTCACACACTTGGTGGCATTAACTAGCCCCCCTTATGTACCTTGGAACTAGTTCATGGAGAAGATAAGTTCACATTTGGATCTAGTTGTTTGTTGGCTACCTCTTGGCCTATAAAAGGAAGCCATTGGCATGCATTTTTTAGAGAGAAACCAACAGCAAGGTTATGATGTTGGATTTTAGTTGGAGCTTCCTCATAGCCCACCACTTCCTACCATTGTGAGCATTCCCAAGCTCCCTTGCCACCTTCCTTCAAGGGGCAAGAGTTTCTCTCCATTGTTTCACCATTAACTTAGCATTTAGTTTGGACAAAAAAGGCCTCCCTAAGGGAGATTGTTGGCTTCCCTTGAATCCTATGCCTCCTAGGTGTTGTACAGCTATACCATTGGGAAATATAAAAGTGGTTTAGCATATCTTGGATTGTTATTGGAGTTTGCATTCTCCCCCCATCTCTTTCATTTTGTGTGTTTCCATATTTATTTGTTTGCATGTGAATTACACTAATAATCTCTTGTAGGATCACTTGGAGGAATACCAACCACACACCCATAGGGGCTCCATGGACTGAGGCCTTGTTGCAGCCTACAAGGCCTAGCCCCTTACCAAGTGGAAGAGTGCACTTATGCAATTTTTTCCACAATAGTTCTAATGGAGACCATACTTATTTTTGTTCATTTCTCATTTAACTATGTTTTTTATGTTAAGTAATTAATTCTGGGTATTTGCCACTTACAGGAAATCAGGTATTCCATATCTTTCCCCAGGATTTGGCCCTGAGTCGGCCCCAATTTATTTTTACACAGTAGCACGGATCACGTCCTCTCATTCGCGTTGACAGCATGGAAACGACTCTAACAGTCACACGGACAGTGCTGGTAATCAGTGTTTAACCCATGCTACCCCCGTAAAGGTGACTCGCGTGGCTGGTTAGTGTACCACCCGCACTGTTCAATGCACCTATTTTGAATTTACCCACACAGTCCACGCAGCAGAGTGTGGTTTAGCCGCACTACCCTTGTTTATTTGCTTTTTATCTGCATAGTTTATTTTGGTTGTCCAATTACTACTTACTAGTGAACATAAATTAAGGATAATTCGCATAATTGCTTAATTTTTTAGTAATTAGTTCACCTAGACCAAGACTAGGAAGTAAAGAGTTCATCTCTCTTGAAACTTACCTAGGTAAAAAACTTTGAGGCTTTCAACAGGCCCCATTTTTGTCACTAGTATTCAAGACCATTTCTTGTTTATGCACAATTGACATGTTTTTAGTATCAATGCTAGTGTAGAATACACTTTTTGCACATAAGCAAGTACCTAAATACTCTTGTCTCCCGAAGTATGCTCTTCTCCTTGCACTTCATGTGAGCTTGGTGAATCAGAAAAGGGTGAGAAGTGTGAAATACCTCCATTGCACACTTGTCTATTAGTTAGCATTTTTGGTTTGCAAAGCACCATGAGCATCTCTTAGAGTTAAAAGTATGTATTACTTGATATACTCTTCTAGTTAATTTGTCGATATGTATTTTGCTTTCATCACATGTGTTTGCACCACTAGCACACACTAAGATTCCTAAATACTCTCCCAATCCTAGTATGCTCTTGACCTTGCACTTCATGTGAGCTTGGTGAATCGGAAAGGTAGGGATTGTGAAATACCTCTCTTACACTCCATACGTGAACATCGAACCCCTTAAAATAAACATTGTAATTGTCTAAACCAACTAAAATCCTCCACAGGAGGTCACAAAACAACATTTTAGTTAGGTAGGATTGATTGGGATAGGAATCCATTAATACCCACCAATCTAGTTTCATTAGCAATATTTTGAAACATAGCATTATTGTCTCATAGGGTACTTACAAATCCTTCTATAAGCAAGTGTTAAAAGAAAATCCGGATCAGAAGTGCGTCGTGACCAAGGAGATGAAAGCCGAGGTATAGTTTCCCTGATCTCCCCTATAAGCCACTCAGCTTGTTGTAGGGATACGACACTATACCGTGTAGGCCGAACCATTGATCCACACTTGACACAAGGTATATTAGTGAACCAACTTAGGACATCACCAAGGATCAATTATGAGTCCAATTGACTCCTGAAGTTAGATGTTTCCTTTGGAAGGTGTTTCCAAGTCATTTTGATTGGAAAATTGGCCCCATTTCTGGTAGAACTACTCTTTGTTACCTCCACTAGTCAGTTGGTGTGTGGATCCCATTATCACCATCAAATGTGCTTTCGAGAGGCTCGGTTACATTTGAGAGGAAGGACATTAGGTATTCTTAGGGAATTTAAATTTATTTTCTTTTTTTAACTACAATTTCACTAACTCATAAGTAGAAAGAGCCTACATGTGGGAACTCATGCACTAAAACCAACTTTGCACATATCACTCACTTCTTGCACCATATTTGCATTTGTTTTCGTTGGCATATTTTTGCATTTGTGCAATTGTGTTTAATTCCACTATCACTCTCATTTGACACAAATCCTTCACCATTTAGGAACAAAACAACATCCTAAGACAGTCTCGATAACTGTAAGGCCTATCCCCTCTCTCAAGGGGTGTTTTTATACATTCTTCCCATGGTTCACAAGGAAGGTACTCTAGCCAAGGTCGTTCCCATGCCACATTGATAGGATCATCTGGTCGAGGCCATGCCTTGCTAGGTTCTTTTTCTCCTCTCAAAGAAACTGTTAATTACACTACTTCTCCCCCCATCAGAAGAGGTACCACAATGGCTTCTCCCCTTGGAGATCCCTCGGTTCCATATGACCCTTCCTCTCTCGTAGGAGGTCAATTGTTATTTACAAAACCACCTGGGTCTCCCCCTCATGGAAACCACATCCCACACACAATGGAAATACCATCCACCCCTACCTTACCATTCATGGATAGTTTAAATCTCCCTGATTTGGACAAACTAATCAATTATCCCATTGCGCATGATCTGACATGGCTGGCTATGCCAGATAAACTTCCCTCTGATATCCCCAAATTCGAAGAAAATCAAGGGGACGATCCCGCCAACCATGTCATGTCTTTCCACTTTTGGTGTTCGTCTAACAACATAATGGACGATCCTGTGAGGCTTCTCCTTTTTCAGCGTACTCTCACTATCACGGAAGCCAAATGGTATGTAAACCTAGCAAGTGCAACCCATGCCACATTCTCAACATTGGCCACTGCATTTCTTACTTACTTCCATCTACCAATTCGACATGACCTTGGCCTCGAAATTCTCACAGAGTTTCGGCAAAATACATCTACTCACATTGTGGACCACATCCATGAGTGGCATAGGTGTCGCACATTGTGCAAGATCGATATACAACCTCCCTTTTGTTGGATTGGTTTGTCAAATCTCCCCAAACCTCCATAGCTAAAGATGTGGCCACCTCCATGCCGCAAAGTGAGGGAGAGACCATTCTGAAGGCACAACATTTCAATCCCATATATGCACAATCCAACTACCTTTACACCATCCTCCCTTATGCCCCTCTTCATCGGTCTTTGGATCCTACACCTTTGTGCTTGTCACATTCGACAGATGGGCTTATTGGGTCCATTTAACATGGCTCCACAATACCCATCCATGCCACCTGCATCAGTACCCCTACACCAGTACCAACCCCACCAGTTGGTCAGTTACAGTATGGACCGTATAGTCCTACTTACCCAAATGTTATCCAAGCACCAAAACTGCCAATGGTCCAAGACATTCCTATGTCCACCTCATATGGAACGCAAACTGCATTTATCCCACCCCTGGGGTATAACCCATATTATCCTTTCCCATGCTCGACTGGTCAACAACTGGCCCCCCCATATGGGGATAAACTTAGTTCAACCTTCTTACATTCAACAAGATCAACAATTCAAGCAATTGAACACCACAAACCCACAAAATCCACATACTTAGGGGAAGAAGAAAGGTAAGAACAAACAGAATCAACAGCCGAGACAATGGCGCAATCCCCCTCCCCAGTAGAACTAGAATACGGGTAACCAGAATACAGGGACTAACAATCCACCCAAACAAGGGAGACAATCCAAACCTGCAGACCAATTGTTGCTTCTCCATTTGTGGCAATTATGGTCACTACACACATCCTTTTCCTCTTATCCATGACTGCTAATAGTTAATGGAGCCAAAAATTATACGATGACGAATCCTCCTCAGGATGCGAACCCTCCTCAACCACAAACTATCGTATTACAATAACCCTTTGTGAATCAAGGGGTAATTACACAGAAGCAATATCCTCTCCCACCGGGCGACGGTTCTTTTTAAAATATCTACACATTGGATATAAATATTCAGACACAAGTCAAGGGTTAAGATGAGCCTTCCACCCCCCAAGGGAATATGTTTCTATCCCCTCGGGGGGTCCTCTACAAATACATCGACTGAATACTGAACAAATACCACAGATTTCGAAAGCTCCACTTCGGCATACCCATAATAATTCTCACTGTTAGCACTCCAAATGACCCTCAGGTTGTGGGAAAAGGTCACTTCAAGGTAACCACAAAACCAAATTTAGGAAAGAGAGTTGGATTCTTTCTTTCTGGAGAGGGATCACTCGCTGATTGTTTAACAAGGCCAGATATATGAATAAAAATTAAGATTAGATTATTGTTTGGTTGAAACAAGGTAAGCATTCATTGGGCAATGGAGTCAAAATAAACAAATACATCAAATTACAGTGTTGTTGCATGGAACTTCATAACAGAGGCAAGGAAGCCATTCAGTCACAGTCAAAATGCTTTGGTCTGGTGGGAAAGAAGAAATAAAGAACATTCCATTAGCATGAGCATCTAACAAGGATGAATTCAATGTTAACTTTAGTGGAAATATTTTGTGAATATCTGAAACAATAGACAGAGCATATAAGTATGAATTATGAACTATTAAACACTTATTTTAGACATGAAGGAAAACATTATGGAAGCAAAAAACAAGATACACATTCACATAAGAGAGGGAAAACAAACTGCAACATAAACAACACATGAATCTCTGTAAAAAACCAGCTTCAACGCTGTGATTTGATTCAAGATAAGTCTCACAATACACAGCCCAGTTCTCACGAGTTCCAACCCTTTTTCCTCTCTATTACATGTGAATATATAGGAGCAGATATCTTCAGCCCTCAGGCTCAAGTCACCCTAACATAAATTTGTTACAACTGCGAAGACACCTATACAAACAAGTCCATCATCTTCGAGAATCAGGTACAACAGGAATAACAAGTGCTGACAAATAGGCTTAATTGCCTTTACATGTGTCAATGAACATTTACTAACTAGTAATAGATCCTAGTAAATAAACAAAATCCTAAGTAACTAATTCTTCAGACTGCAAATTCCCATGATCTTCAAAATCGTTATGCATGTAGCGTTAGCTTTCCTTTTCCATATTTCTCCACAATATTCCATTGGTCGGCAGCTGGAAAATCTGAAATGGCCACCTCCTTTAGAAATACCTGCAGCTCTACATGATCTTTGTATGAATAGTTTTGTAGGTGTGCACATGCCTCTTTGAAAATCAAGACCAACTCAAACTCCTTTTCCAGCTTGTCCACAACTGTTTTTCCAGACAGTGATTGGTTCATGACAGTAAATCTTGCATGATCCAACCTGCATTCCATCAACCTATCTTGATACTCCTTTTGTGTCAGCATGGTACCATCTTCTTCCCAAAAGAGTGGAAGTCCTTTTCTGAACAACGGATCAAACATATCTCTAAAGAGCTTTAATTGGTGTGCCATAATATCTATCCTGGTCTGAATTGTACCTAATTGTTGATGTTTATTTGCCACCTTCCTGGCCCAAATTATGGTAGATAACCTTTCTTTTATGTTAGTTGCTTTCAATTCATCCTCAATCAACCCATTTAAGAATTCTATGGCATTTTCAGCACATTCAATGGGCTTCTTATTCAACTTTTCTTTCACTGTTGTTACACTTTGTTTGGCCAATTTTATTACAGTCTCTTTGTCCAAAACAAAGTCAAGATAGGGTCTGAATTTGTCTGCTTCTGCAATGATATCATCCCAAATCATCTACTTTGCTTCCTGCAATGATGTTTGACCTATAACCTGTTTCAACGATTCTTCATTATTAACCTGTATCTCTTGGTATTTGGCTTCCCAAGCCTTTTTCTCTTGTTCTTCCTTTGAAACCATGCTTTCCAGGTTTGTGTTCTGTTTCTGCAACTTCACTAGTTCCAAGTCCTTCAAGATTACCTGTTCCATAGCTTGTACAATGGAGAAATCATCGGATTCAATGGAGGAAGAGGTGATCATACTCTCCAACTATTTACCTTTTCCTTGCAATTTCTTTTCCAAATATTAATATTTAGCCTTTAGATTCTTCTCGCTTTCCACTATAAGGGACATATCCTTTCTCCACTGCTTTTCTTTCTCTTCAAACTTCAATAATTTGGCTTTACAGTCAGTTAATTCACTTTTTAGCTCTTCTCTTTTCTTCTCAAGCTCTGTCAGCTCAGATGCTTCTATCAACTGAGTGGAAGGAATCTTTAGTTTCTTCTTTAGTGTCTGGATAGTATTATCCTTCTCATTCAGCAGATTTTGTATGCTCACCCTTTTGTCTGTTTGGCCTTCAGTAGCCAACAATTATGTCTGCAAATTTTTTATTTGTGCCTTGTGAGATTTATTCTCCACCCTTTCTTGTCTAAGTTGATTCCCAATCTTATCCTTACTGGATTGCAATTTGGACAGTTCTAATGCGGCTTTTAACAATTTGGCATAAATAATGTCTCCAGTTTCCTTGTGTAGATAGATCATGTCAGGAATGGGAATGTCCTCCAGGTTCATTTTCACTTCAGTGGCCTTATTTTTGGTTGCTATGGCCAAATTCAAAGTGTTATGAGCATGGATTCTAACAGTGACTAGGGATACATCCTTGTTAGATATCTATCTAACCTTTGCATACAACTTTGAATATTCTGAAGCTGCCTCGTTATTCTCTTTATATTCATCCAACAGTTCTGATCTACTTTTTCCTTGTGCAGTAGGCTCAGTAGTTGCTTTATCAAATACATACTCCTTGATTTCAAAGGCAGGTACTTTGGCCTTTACCTGCTTCTTCTTTCCTCGACCAGTCGTCACCTGCACAATCTGCTGCCCTGCCTCTTCCACTTTTTGTCTCTTTGGGGCTCTTTCTGTGTCCTCATATTCTACATCCATGGCATCAATGAATTCCATTTTGTTGGATTCCTCAGAGAAACTGGCAAGGGGTATAATTGCTCCAACTGTTGGGACCAGGTTGGAGGTGCTAGGTTGTGGTGGTGTGGCTTTATGTACAAGGGAGGTAGAGTCTTCCTACATATATACATCCTTCTGACCCTTATAGGGATATTCCAACAAATTAGCAGTCTCTGCCAGACCTGCAATTTCAAAGTGCACAAAGCCCTTTCTTTTACTGTCTTGCCTTTTGTTGGAGATAATGTGATGGGGATCATAGTTGATGGCAGCTTTTGTTTGAAATCCCATTTCTCTTAATGCACACTCAATGGTTGAAAGGGTAGGTTTATTCTTAATGATGAATGGGCCTACAGCCCATGTAAATGTAATTTCTGAAGCTTTCTTATGATCTAGGAAATGTTCAGTCTCTACCTTTAACTTTTGCCTGATCAATTCCAGAGTAAACAATCTAGGAGTTAAAAATGTTGGGAGTACATAAGGTGGATGTGTAAACCCATATACTTTGATTACTATTTCGTGTTTCAAGAGAAAGCAATCACCTATTTTCTTTTCAGGAGAAGGTTGCAACATCTCCTTCATCTCTATCAACAACCTGGGTAGTTTCCTCCGAAAGAAAAAACCGTAAACCTCTTACATGAGTTTGTTCATGAATTTGTTGTAGTCTGTGTGCATTTCCTTTGTGAGCATCATCTCAGGAAGCTGCAAATTTTCTTCATTAAATGACAAGAACAACCTCATCAAATACAATTGAAACCTGAAACTTCTAGTCTTGTGGAAGTCCACTAGCTGAGAATGGATATTCTCAGTTAGGGACACATCAAATTTAAAGCAAGAGCACTGGACTGACTGGTTAGACTCTTCTGACTCAAATGGACAGGTGTTAAGGACAAACAGCAGGCTCATCAAGGGTTCAGTGTCATACATATCTGTGTCCAACCCTAAAAATTGACTTATCATAGTTATGACACACTTAGTTTATTCTGTAAAAAGACTGACTTCAACTGGGAAAGGCTGGTCCTACAATGAGACACTAGATCTTAGGAAAACTCTGAATAAACTCTGCCTATGTTCGACTGGAGACTCTCTAAAATATTGAATTATGGACTCTTCCTTATACTCTTTGGATTTTTGACTAAAATCATCCGGGATTGAAAGGGAATTTCTTAGGACAATAGGACTGACTGGACATAGGATTTTTGAGCTAGATGCATCCATAATTACCCTCTCAGAGGAGGAATAATTAGTAGCACACCAATCGATGAATTCAAGGAAACTTAGGGTTTGATCAACTGAGATTTAATATGTCTTTCACTGCTTCAATGGGTCCATTCAGCAGTACTGTATCATAGCTCTCAACATCCATGACTTCTAATAGTTCCTCTATTTTATGATGTTCAAAACCCGGGGGCTCTACTTCTCCAAGCTCAATCATTTAAATAGTTTTATACGAGGACAAGAGGCCTACCTAATTTACTGACAACTGGTCCAAGATTCGTGACTGAGGTGGCCGCTTTCTGCACAGTCGTTGGCTTTCGCTTTCTGATGCACAGGACAAACAAGAACCTGAAACCTCGTGCAAAAGTATTTTTATATTATTTTTCGTTTCCTATCTTTTCTGCATCTATCGTAGTGACGGAGTCGTTCAAGCCATCCATCTGCATGATCGATCCTGCGTTGTTGATTTCTTCCCTTGTTTAACTTCACAATCCTTCGCAGTCTTCAACCTTTCAAATGTTGCCTTCCTCGCACCTTTATCCTGCGAAGCCAATGCTGACCGCAGATCTAAGTCTTGTCTACATCCTAACCATCCAAAAGCGCAGCCTTTACCAAACTACGCAAATCCAGAAAGTTATTTTATCCATGCATGTTGTATTTGTGAAGTCCATAACCATCATTGATGCTCATCTCCTCCAGATCTGCACCGTCGAAATATGTGGAGCCTACCACCACTTCGCATATTTGGAAAGTTCATTTCTTCGTGCATGTCTAATCAGTGAACCACTTGATGACCATGGATCTGTTTCATCCCAAGATCTGATGGTTGATTCTTCCCGCCATTTAAAACCTTTCCGCTCATAACCATAATTGAGCATTTTACCTTTGTGGAACTTGCTTGCAACCGTAGATCTTCATTATTATTTATCAGCGCCCTTCAATTTGGTCTTCGTGTTACTTTGAGCAGATCTTCATCTCATTTACCAAATCAATACTTAATACTTTTACAAGCTTAACCCCTTCCAAATGCTTATCCCAAAAATAGTGCTAACACTCACATGAAATATTCCCACAACTACAGTATTGTGTATGACTTGGCTCAATCCCCTGCAGCCATGTCCACGTTAGAAGTGTTGTAGTCTTGCCTGACACAGAGAAAGGCCTTACTTGTTAGAAAAACAAGATCACATAACAATAACAATAAACAAGATGCAAAGATAAATCACATAAAACACATTACAAGAGAGACACAAATATAACGTGGTTCACCCAAGATGGGCTACGTCCACACATAAATTTTCAGTCCGTATTATTATATCATCCAACAAATGAAAGGATACAACCTGCAGCACATCCGCTACAACTTCCTCTTCACTCTCTCACAATATCTCTCCCACAATCATATAGATCTTTAGAGATGATACAATACACGGTAATATTACAATGCCTTCCTTTTAAAGATAAATTACCATGGGAAAACATTATGGAACACCCAATACCATGGGCCCATAAATCACCCATTATTGACCAAGTCATGACTATGAAATTAAAACATTTTACAAGGCATTTTTTCTGAAATTTTCTCTATAGGGGCGCTACCCCTGAACCCCTTCCAGGGGTGAGCTCCTAAAAGTATTCGTCTCCCCTCCCCTGGACCCGCCATGGAGACTATTTTTTGGGGAATGTAATGTCCCCATTCCAATAAATTCATGACATGAAAATCCCATCAATCCTACTAGTTCCCTGGGGTGGATGGAGACATTGGGATTTGCAATAAAGGAGCTAATGAATGATGTTTAGAAATTAGAATGGAATAAATATTTAATAAAGGATCTAAATAAATAGATACAAGATAAAATCAAAGTGGCAATTGATCATGGAGACACATGGAGGGTGTAGGACCCACACTAGCTAGAAATTATGTGCCACATGGAATCCTCCTCTTGTAATTTCGAATCCATGGGAAGCCTAAGATTCTTGGGAGGAGTTGGAAGGCTCATACACTTGGAAATATGCATCATAGTTCGAATTGGGAATGAAGTGTAACTCCCATAGAAGAGGAAGAGTCAAATGAGGAGTTATTGGACACTTGGACTAGATTCCCTAACCTATATGACAACAATGATGAAGATGATATGACACCTATGACAAATTGCAGACCTGATTGCTGACATCTGACCATTATGACATGTCAGGCCTAAAAATAGTAGCCAAGAGATCACTCATGGGAGTTAGAGAAGCTCAAAGGATTCCTACTCGAATTGGTGGAAGGTGGAAGACTAGGAAGTGGAGGACACATGGCAAATCATGAACCTCTCCCTAATTCGAATTGCTTCGAGTATTGGGATGGAATTGGAAAATTATAAGGCTAAGTATTTTTATAAAATATAGGGATCAAGTAAGAGAGGGGATTTTGATCATTTACATAATTTGCATTTGTGAAGAGAACTAGTGGAGTGCTTCTCTACTTGCCTTAGCCAATTTCGAGGGTGAAAGATTCCCATCCTAGTTGGTATGTGGAAAATCCATTCAGACCTTTCATGGGAGATTCAATGGATTCATAAGTTGCAGGTGTAAGCTATAGGACAACTCATTTTCACTTCTGATTCAGTTCATTCCTCCAACCATTTCCAGATTGCTTGGCATATTCATTATCCTTGAGGGAAGGCGCACTTGGTGAGCTATTGTACTCTTTGGGGGAGATTATAATACCCCATTTATTTTGTAATCTGATTTAAATGATATTTTCTTCATTTTTAGAAAGTTTCAGGTCAATATTCCAAGTGGAAATGTATAAATCTGATCATTAATGAGAAAATGGTGCTTATTCCCCATTATGTTTATGTTTGCCAATGTTGTGATGATAATTTCGAATGAATAAGTGAACCACTGATGGAATAATGATATATGGACTGTTAATAATTTGTATTACAAGTTTCATGTTAATTACATAATCTTTTGGATTCATTTGGTTCAGTTTCATAGCATTTGGAGAAGTTTGCCTATCATTTCCCCCAAGGTCGAAACTAGGATTTTATACCTGATTTGAAGTGAGTTGTAAAAGACTTAATAATATGAATAGTGATGCATATGAGACCTTAATAATTTCCCCCAAAAATACCCTGCTCCTATCCTGAAATTCGAAAGGATCCAACAGCACTTGGAGAGTCATTTTCAGCATCTACCCAGGGGGATTTGAACCCCAAATTGCTAGTCAAGTTCCCTACATTGGCCAGAATTAAAAGAGGATTTGAAGAAGTATTTTAAAGGTAAAAAAGCATCCTTGAACCTAATATTTATTTTCTGGCATCATCCATACACCTTCTCAAAAGATTTGGGATCAACTGGTGCAATTTGGAGACCAAGACATCATAACTAGTCAAAGGTCGAACTAGGGAAAAAAATTGAAATTTTCACTATTTTCATAAAAACTCAAAAAAGGGATATTACAAGTGGTATCATATCATGGTCTTGGAACCTGATTTTTTTAACCATTCATGAAGACAAGGAGTCAAACAAATAAGCCACCACCCTTAGAACCTGAAATTGAAGGTGTTGTTGTTGAAGAGGAAGAAGTAGGAGAAGAAGAGAATTTTGTTGAAACTATGACTAAAGGAACTTCAGATGATGGTGAGGAATATACTAAACTCATAAAACCCCTCTTTGAAGACATGGCCAAGAACATGACCCAGCAGCTTATGAAAGGATTCGAATTGATGGCTAGTCAACTTGGAAACAAAGGAGTAATAGGAAGCAGCAGCAACTCTCATGGTGAGGAAAAGAAGCCAATAGGTAAGCATATTGTTTCAAGCACAGGACCCCATAATAGACCTAAAGAATTTCAGATCACACCAAGGCATACTACACCTAAATTGCTTGTGCCCAAAGAATAACCTAACACCCTAATGGATATGGATACATTGGTGGCAGAATGGGGAAAATTGAGTGAAGACTGTCGAAGGACTCTACCATTTGAACAATACTTTATTGTTTCAAACAAGCTCAAAAAGAAGGAAGATAATAGGGCTCTATTTCAAAACAAAGAATTAAATTGTGCTATTGGGAAAATGCCACTTCCCACTTTTGATGGTTACTATCAAAGTTCTACTAACACTTGGGTGCAGAAACTAGATGTGTATTTTTAGCTGAATCCAATGGTGGAAGAGGATGCCTTAAAAATGGCTATTTTGCATTTAGAAGGAGATGCCAATGAATGGTGGTTCCATGGTCTGAAACATTTGGGACATGATCAGGTTACTACCTATGGATAATTTGTTGACAGGGTATTAGAGAGATTTGAGCAAAAAGACCCAGAATTACCTTTCAAAGAACTAGCCCAATTGAAGCAAGTGGGAACTCCTGTTGATTATATGTTGGAATTTCAAAAATTATCAGTCAAGGTGGATGATGTATCTATGGTAAGGTTAATATTTTTTTTCACTGAAGGTTTGATTGAACTCTTAAAAGGTTTAGTTAAATCCCGCAAACCAACTACATTAAAAGATGTTATGAGATTGACTAGAGATCTCCAAAATGTGCTTCCTAGAACAAGGTTTCCTCCCAAGCCTAACTTCAGATTTGAAAAGAAGCCTTGGAAAAGAGATGCATTTGAAAATAAGCCTTGGCAAAGAGGCGCATTTGAAAAGAATAAGAAAGAGGGACTAAATAGGGAAGAACTTAGAAGAAAAAAATTGTGCTACACATGCTTTCAACCATGGACACTGGGGCATAAATGTACTAAGGGAAAAGCTCAATACATTAAAGTATTTTCTGATAATGATGAGTATGAAGGGGGTATGGAGGAAGAAGGACATATTTTAGATCAATAAGAGGAATATGATACAGCAGAAGAAGGGAAACAAGAAGAAAATCAGCCCTCACCTAACAAAGCAAGAATGGCAGTACTTTCAGCAGTGCCTCGTTATCACACTATTCGATGCAAGGGTGTGGTACTAGGACAAAGAGATTCACTTTTGGTAGATGGAGGAGCCCCACATAACTTCATTGATGTAGAAATGGTATAGAGAAGAAAGATACCAACTGAACCATTCAATGGCTTCACAGTCATCATTCCAGGTCACAACACTATGGAGTGCAAAACATGGGTTCCAAAGTTGCAAATCACCATAGGTAATTACACTTTTTTGATAGATTTTATGTGGTTGATGTTGCTGATACTAATTTGGTTTTGGGAGTGCAATGGATGTACTCTATAGGGGAACACAAAGTGAACTATCAGATTCCTGAAATGAAATTCCAAGATTTGAAAGGAATACAAAGGGTTGTAAGAGGGCAGCACACCTATTCGAATCAAGTGGTGACTTCACATAGTATGAGGTCTATATTGAGGCATAAAGATATTGAATGGGCTGCTGAATGTTTCATCACTTATCCCAAGGCAAACATAAAGGTTGTTGAACACCCAAAGGAGATAGAGCAACTCCTACAAAAATATGAAAAAGTTTTTAGAGATATTCCACATGGTAGACCACCTGATAGGGGGGTTAAGCACAACATTGTTTTGGAGGAGGGTACTTCACCTTTCCAAATACCACCCTATAGACATCCAAAAAAATTCAGAGATGAAATTTAAAAGGCCCTCCAAGAACTCCAAGAGTTGGGACTGATTAGGCCAAGCTCTAGCCCTTATGCTTCTTCAGTAGTGTTGGTGAAGAAAAAAGATGGAACCTTGAGGATGTGCATAGACTTTAGAGCCTTGAACAAGAAGACAATCAAGAATAAGTATCCTATTCCTAGAATTGATGAGCTCATGGATGAGATATTTGGGGCAAAATATTTCTCCAAAATTGATCTTAGATCAGGTTACCATCAAATTAGAATGAAGGAAGAATATGTGCAAAAGACTGCTTTTAGATGCCACTATGGCCACTTTGAGTTTCTTGTTATGCCTTTTGGATTA
This sequence comes from Larix kaempferi, assembly GCA_027924585.1. Lineage (NCBI taxonomy): Eukaryota > Viridiplantae > Streptophyta > Pinopsida > Pinales > Pinaceae > Larix > Larix kaempferi. Next base: position 5,372,710 of record BSBM01000727.1, read on the forward strand.
ACTAATGCTCCAGCCACATTCCAAGCATGCATGAATAGGATCTTTTGCAAGCAGCTCAGAAAAATTGTTTTGGTTTTCTTTGATGACATTCTCATTTACAGCAAAACTTGGAAAGAGCATTTGCATCATTTAGAGGTTGTGCTGAAAATTTTGTATAAACAGTCCTTGTTTTCTAAGTTGTCTAAATGTGAATTTGGGATGAAGGAAATCTTGTATCTTGGGTACATTATTGGACAATAAGGAGAGAAAGTTCACATGGAAAAGATAAGGTCTATCCTTGAATGGCCATCACCAAAAAACATCACAGAATTAAGAGGCTTCATTGGAATATGCACCTATTATAGAAAGTTTGTGAAAGGGTTCTCCAAATTAGCTTCTCCATTCACTGATTTGACAAAGAAAGATGCTTTCAAGTGGGATGAAGAGGCTGAAAAGGTCTTCCAAAAAATGAAAGAGGTAATGAGTAGTTTTCCAATACTTGCATTACCTGATTTTACTAAACCTTTTGTTTTGGAATGTGATGCTTCAGGTGAAGGGATAGGGGTTGTACAAAAGCAAGGCCAACACCCTATAGCCTTTGAGAGCAGAAAGTTTCAGCCACATGAAAGCTTTACTCCATCTATGACAAATAAATGTTGGCCATCATGCATGCATTGGCTAAGTTTTGACAATACTTGGTAGGAAACAAGTTTGTGGTGAAAACTGATCACAACAGTCTAAGGCACTTCCCCACCCAAAAATATCTTAATGAGAGGCAACAAAAGTGGGTAAGAAAGATACAATCTTTTTATTTTGATAATGAATATGTGAAAGGGAAGAATAAAATTGTAGCTGATGCATTATCTAGAAGACCTTCTTTTTCTCTCATGGACATTACAAAAGATTGGAAAAACATGCTAATGGTTGAATATGCAAAAGATAGTTTTGCTTGTGATGTGTTAGATGGTGTCAAAGGGGATGATAACTACAGGATTTTGAATGGGATGATATATTATAAGAGAATATTTATTTGGTTCAAAATTCAAAACTCAAGTACAATATTTTGCAAGAAGCACAAGATTCCCCACTAGCTGGTCATCTGGGGATCTTCAAAACTTATAGGCAATTAAGGCAAAGGTTTTTTTGGAAAGGGTTGAAGGAATATGTTCTCAAATATGTAAATGAATGTAAGGTATTTCAGCAAAACAAATCTGTACTCACATGCCCGGCTGGTTTGTTGCAACCATTCCCCATCCCGGAGCAAAACTGGGAGAGCATCTCAATGGACTTCATCACAGGGTTGCCCAAATATTTGGGAAAGGATTGCATATATGTGGTAGTGGATAGGCTGACCAAATTTGCTTATTTATTTTTTGTTACATCATCTTTTAGTGCTGCACAAGTGGCTAATTTTTTTTTAAAGAAATCTTCAGATTGCATGGGCTCCCCAATAGCATTGTAAGTGATAGAGATAGTAGATTCAAGGGTGCTTTTTAGCAAGAAATTTTCAGATTGATAGGCACTCAGTTGACTCCAAGAAAAAGCTATCATCCACAAACTGATGGCCAATCAAAGAGAGTGAATCAATGGCTGGAAGGATACCTAAGGAACTATGTGGGAGAGCAGCAAAAAGCATGGGTAAAATGGCTACACTTGGGTGAGTTTTGCTACAACACCACTTTTTATATGTCAATAGGAATGTATCCTTTCAAAGCATTATATGGTTATGAAGCATTCACTTTTTTTGAGAATATATTTGGTGATAGTAGGGCCCAAAAGGATAAATATTGGGTGGAAGAGAGCCAAGAAATTTTGAAGCTTTTGAAGGACAATTTGCAGGTTGCCCAAAATCAACAAAAACAATATGCAGATCAACATAGGAAAGAAAGGACCTTTCAGGTCAATAATTTGGTATATTTGAGGTTGCGGCCATATAAACAAACATCCTTGAAAAAGAAGGGAGCAGAAACATTAAAACCAAGATATCATGGCCCATACAAGGTAGTTCGGAAGGTTGGAGAGGTAGCATATGAGTTAGAACTTCCTGAAGGAAGTAAAATCCAAAATGTATTTCATGTTTCATGTCTCAAGAAGGCTATTGGATATCAAATTGTCATTTCAGAAACACTCCCTCCCTTGGATGATGAAGTTCAGCTCACACTTGTTCCAGAAAAAATTTTGAAGACATGGGAAAGAAGATTAAGGAGCAGAACTATCAAAGAGTTGTTGGTACAATGGAAGGATCTACCAAGTGAAGATGCCACATGGGAAGAAGAACAAATTTTGAAGCATACAAATCTGAAATTTCTTGAGGACAAGCAATCTTGGGTGGGGAGGACTGTAATGTCCCCATTCCAATCTATTCATGACAGGAAAATCCCATCAATCCTACTAGTTCCCTGGGGTGGATGGAGACATTGGGATTTGCAATAAGGGAGATAATGAATGATATTTAGAAATTAGAATGGAATAAATATTTGATAAGGGAGCTAAATAAATAAATACAAGAGAAAATCAAAGTGGCAATTGATCATGGAGACATATGAAGGGTGTGGGACCCACACTAGCTAGAAATTATGTGCCACATGGCATCCTCCTCTTGTAATTTCGAATCCATGGGAAGCCTAAGGTTCTTGGGACAATTTGGAAGGCTCATACACTTGGAAATATGCATCATAGGTCGAATTGGGAAGGAATTGTAACTCCCATAGAAGAGGAAGAGTCAAGTGAGGAGTTATTGGACACTTGGACTAGATTCTCTAACCTATATGACAACAATGATGAAAATGTTATGACACCTATGAAAAATTGCAAACTTGATTGCTGAAATCTAACCATTATGACATGTCAGGCCTAAAACTATCATCCAAGAGAGCATTCATGGGAGTTAGAGAAGCTCAAAGGATTCCTACTCGAATTGGTGGAAGGTGGAAGACTAGGAAGTGGAGGGCACATGGCAAATCATGAACCTCTCCCTAATTCGAATTGGCTTGGAGTATTTGGATGGAATTGGAACCTTGGAAGGATAAGAATGATTATAAAATACATGTATCAAGTAAGAGAGGGGATTTTGATCATTTTCAGAATTTGCATTTGTGACGAGAACTAGTGGAGTGCTTCTCTACTTGCCTTAGCCAATTTCGAGGGTGAAAGATTCCCATCCTAGTTGGTATGTGGAAAGGCCATTCAGAACTTTAATGAGAGATTAAATGGAGTCATAAGTTGTAGGTGTAAGCTACAGGACAGCTTGTTTTCACTTTTGGTTCAGCTCATTAGTCCAACCATTTCTAGTTTGCTTGGCATATTCATGATCCTTGAGGGAAGACGCACTTGATGAGCTATTGTACTCTTTGGGGGAGATTCTAATGCCTCATTTATTTTGTAATATGACGTAAATTCTCTATTATTCATATTCAGAAAGTTTCAGGTCGATATTCCAAGTGGAAATGTATAAATCTAATCATTAATGAGAAAATGGTGCATATTCCCCACTATGTTGATGTTTTCCAATGTTGTGATGATAATTTCAAATGAATAAGTGAACCACTGAAGTAATAATTATATATGGACTGATAATAATGTGTATTACAAATTTCATGTTCAGTGCATAATATTTTCAAGACATTTGGTTCAGTTTCATAGCATTTGGAGAAGTTTGCCTATCATTTCCCCCAAGGTCGAAACTAGGATTTTATACCTGATTTAAAGTGATTTGTAATAGACTTAATAACCTTAATAGTGATGCATATGAGACATTAATAATTTTCCCCAAACATCCCCTACTCCTGTCCTTAAATTCGAAAGTATCCAACAACACTTGGAGAGCCATTTTCGGCATCTACCCACGGGGGATTTGAACCCCAAATTGCTAGTCAAGTTCCCTACATTGGCCAAAATTAAAAGAGGATTTGAAGAAGTATTTTAAAGGTCCAAAAGCATCCCTGAACCTTATATTTATGTTCTAACATTATCCATACACCTTCTAAGAATATTTGGGAGCAATTGGTGCAATTTGGAGACCAAGACATCATAACTAGTCCAAGGTCGAACTAGGGAAAAAATTTGAAATTTTCACTATTTTCATAAAAAATAAAGAAAGGGACATTATAGGGAAATCCCCCCCAAACCCCCCATCATGGGTTGGGATCCAGACACATTTTCAACACTACCTCTGAATAAGGAAGATCAGGCTCCACAACTAATAATCTCCCACTATGCTCTAAACCTTAGATCTGGAAAATTTCTCATATTCACCTTCATGCTTGAAGGCCAACTAAAACCGAGCAGGAACTCAGTTTCTCTCTGGTTACTACCTTTGTCAACATGTCTGCAAGATTCTAGCTATTATGTATCTTTTCGAACTTCAACAGTTCATATTCCATAACAGACCGTATGAAACGGTACTTGATATGTATATGTTTAGTCTTAGAATGGAAGGTTGAGTTCTTTGCAAGATGAATGACACTCTAGTTGTCACTGTACAATCTTATATTCTCCTGTTTCTTACACAATTCCTCCATTAACCTCTGTAACCAAATCATCTCGTTACTAGCCTCTGTAGCAGTAACATACTCTGCTTCCATTGTTAAAAGTGCAACAACCTTTTGTAGTTTCAAAATCCAACTTACTGTCATTCCACCTACAGTAAATACATACCCTGTGGTGCTCCTCCTGCTATCTTTATCACCTTCCATATTTGCATCAACATATCTCTGTATAACAATGTCTGAACCTATAAAAGATAATGCATGAGTGGTAGTACCTCTCAAATACCTGAGAATACACTATACTGCCTTCCAATGTTATTTACCTAGATTGTTCATATACATGCTCACAACCCCCATTGCGTGTGTAATATCTAGTCTTGTGCACACCATGGCATATATCAAGCTTCCAACGGTTGATGAATAGGAAACCTTGGACATGTAATCTATCTCTTCATGTGTCTTTGGACACAAATCTCCTTACTTAGTTTGAAATGGCTGGCCAAAGGTGTACTAACTGGTTTTTCATTCTGCATTCTAAGCCTCTCCAACACCTTTTGTATGTACTCACCCTGAGACAATGTCAATTTGCGATTTTTCTTGTCTCTTGTTATTCTCATACCAAGGATTTGTTTTGCAACACCCAAATCCTTCATCGCAAATGAATTAGATAACTTTATTTTGAGCACATTTATCTCTTGCATGTTAGACCCTGCAAAAAGCATGCATCCACATACAATAACAAGATAATATATCTTCCATTATCTATCCTCTTGAAATCAAAACAGTGGTCAGAATGACATCTACTATAACCTTGTTCTGTCATAAACCTATCAAATTTTAGATACCATTGCCTTGGATCTTGCTGTAGGCCATACAATCTCTTCTTCAACCTGCATACCAAATTATCCTTCCCTTTGACTTCATACCCCTGGGGTTGCTGTATATAAATCTCTTCCTCCAAATCCCCATGGAGAAAGGTTGTTTTTACATCTAATTGTTCAAGATGAAAATATTCTACCGCCAATAGACTTAAAATAGTTCTAATTGAAGTCATTTTAATAACATGAGAAAATATTTCATCAAAATATATACATTTCTTTTGTGCAAACCCCTTTACAAATAGTCTGGCCTTGTACGGCTTATTTCCTCCATCTTCTTCCTTCAACCTGTAAACCCATTTATTCTGCAATGCTCTTTTACCAGCAGGAAACTGAACCAAATCCCAAGTCTAGTTTCTTACCAATGAGTCCATCTCCTCATTCATGCCTTGCTCACATTTCTTTCTAGATTTCACCTGCATTTATACTTCATAACATTCTGGATCACCAGAATCAGTCATCAATAAATAATACAGTGAATGAGAGAATCGTTCAAGGGGTCTACTTAACCTGGTAGATATTCTAACACTTGCGGGAGTTTCAGGTACTTGTTGTTGTTCTTGATTTTTCGGCACCTTCAGAACTTCATTTTCTTTTATTTCATAAAGCATTGTGTACTCTGTGTTTTCCTTTTCATGTTTCTTTCCCTGCAACTGATATTTATACATGACCTTTTCATTGAATACCACATCTCTACTCCTAATGATTTTGTTATTTTCATCATCCCATAAGTGAAAACCAAAATCATCAACCTTGTATCCAATAAAGGTCTTGGATTTAGCCTCAAGCTATGTTTTATTTTCTTTATCAATATGGACAAATGCTTCACAACCAAAATTTCTCAAAAAAGAGTAGTTTACCTTTTTACCTGTATGTGTCTCCTATGGAATACCACCATCCAAAGCACTTGAAGGCCCTTTGTTTATTAAGAAAATAGCAGTATCTACAGCATCTGCTCAAAACTGTAAGGGAAACCCTACATAAAATCTCATACACCTTGCACGCTCCATGATTGTTATGTTCATTCTTTCTGACACACCATTTTCTTGTGGTGTTCCTGGGACTATATTCTCTCTATGAATCCCATGGTATGAACAGTAACTATCAAAATCTTTGCCGCAGTATTCACCTCTATTATCATATCTGAGACACTTCAACATTTTTCATGTCTCATTCTCGACCAAAGCTTTCCATTTCTTAAAAGTAGAAAACACATCAGATTTATGTCTAATGTAATAAACCCAAGTTTTTCTAGTTGCATCATCAATAAAAGTAACATAATAATGAGAGCCACCAAGAGATTGTCCCTGAGCCGGTCCCGATACATCTATATGTACAAGCTCTGACTTTCACTCTTCTTTTGTTTCCCAACCCTGAGAAATCTGACTCTCTTTTGTTTTCCATAAACACAGTTCTCACAGAATTCCAAACTTACCTGCTTCAGATCTGGAAGCAACTTTCTTGAGTGGAGAATCTGCATCCCCTTCTCACTCATGTGGCCAAGCCTATGATGCCACAATGTTGTATATGTTCCCGTGGAAGCTAAAGAGATAGAATAGAAGGTATTATGAAGACATAAATACAACGTACCTATAATGTCTCATTTTGTTATCACCATTGATCCTTTAGTGATCTTCCACCACGTTTCTCCAAACGTAGATAAACATCCACCATCTCCCAACTTCCATGTTGAGATTAGATTTCTTTTCATAGCAGGAATATGCCTTACAGCTTTCACCAGCCATTCACCATTCTTTAACTTTATCCATACCTTACCCATTCCAACAATTTTACATGGTTCATCATCACCCAATAAAACATGTCCAAAATCGCCTGGAACATAATCATGAAAGAATTTCCTATGGCATGTAGCATGACATGAAGCCCCTAAATTTACTACCCGGTGATCAATCAAAGCATATTGTAACACATCACTTGCTAAATTTTCTTCCTGAGTAGTCTCCTGCCATCCATCTCCTTTCTTCTTTAGAGATCTATAATCTTTCTTCAAATGTCATTTCTTTCCACAGTTCCAGCACTCTATCTTTCTCAATCTGGACTTGGATCCACCCTTCCTGGAGTTGTTGCGATTACCTGTCTCTTTCCTCTCTCCTTTTTTCTTCCCCTGCTCTCCATGGTCAATGCATTACCTGATGTCTCACCTGTGCTTTTCCTTCGCATTTCCTCGTTAAGAATAACACCAACAACATCATCAAATTTCAGAACCAGAGACAGGGTTACTTACAGCCATGACCAAGCCGTTCTAGCTTTCTAGCAATGAACATAATATTAGAATATCCCTAACCTCATCATCAAAGTTCACTTTTACATAACTTAGCTAATTTGTAATCGTATTAAATTCATTTAAATGATCAAAAACAGATCCACCTTCTGACATCTTCATATTAAATAAACGCTCCATTAGAGATACCTTGTTGGAGGTTGGGGGTTTTTCATATAGCTTACCCAATGCGCTCATCATATCCTCCATTGTTTTTTCTTTTGAAATATTGAAAGCCACCGATGAAGCCAGGCACAGTCGTATTGTCCCCAGTGCCTTTCTGTCAAGAACCTCCCATTCTTCGTCCTTCATAGTCGCTGGTTGTTTTTCTTTTCCTCCCAACGATAGGAATAGATCCTTCCGGTACATATAGTCCTCCATCTGCATATTCCATAACTGGTAGTTTTGGTCGTTAAATTTCTCGACCTTAAACTTTCCTTCTTCCTTCATTTCTCCCACTTGAACTAGGAACCCTTCTTTCCTGCGACTTTATCTGCAAAATAGACCTTTGGCTCTGATACCAATTGTTAGAAAAATAGGATCGCAGAGCAATAACAATAAACAAGATGAAAATATAAATCACATAAAATACATTAAAAGAGAGACACCAATATAATGTGGTTCACCCAAGTTGAGCTACGTCCACACAGTAATTGCCAGTCCTTATTATTATATCATCCAACAAATGAAGGGATACAACTTGCAGCACATCCGTTGCAAGTATCTCTCACTATGGTATCTCTCTCCCACGGTATCTCTCACACAATCATAGAGATATTTACAAATGCTACAATACACAGTCGTATTACAATGCCTTCCTTTTAAAGAGCAATTTCCAAGAGAAAATACTATGGAACACCCAATACCATGGGCCCATAAATCACCCATTATTGACCAAGTCATAACTATGAAATTACAACATTTTACAAGGCATTTTTTCTTAAATTTTCACTACAAGGGTGCTGCCCCCGAACCCCTGTCAGGGGGGGATCCTAAAAGTAGTCACCGCCCCCTGGACCCCCCATGTCAACTATTTTTGGGGGCAAGCCCCCCCAAACCCCCCCCCATCATGGGTTGGATCCAAACACGGCTGAAACACAACCTTTGAATAAGGACGATCAAGCTCCACAACCAACATTACTCAATGCACTCAGTGTCATCGATCCTTCTAACTCGCACCTCATGACCTTTGATCTCGACAAAGGGGACTCGCGAATACCTTCATGAGTCACATTACAAGTTCCAGTCATTGTAAAGAACGTCATGATTCATCGGTGTATCATTAACTAAGGTGCATCCACTTGCATTATGCCTGCAAAATTCTAGAAACGATTAGGGTCTCCTGAGCTGGTCCCCTCGTTTATCGCCCTCCGCGCATATGATGAGATACCATCCCAACCAAGAGGATCATATCAAAATGTCTCCATAGAGCTGGGGGGAATATGGTTATGATCGATATCGAAGTCGTTGACGCTGAAATCGACTACAACATCCTCTTGGGGCATAGTTATATGTATTCCATGAAGGCAGTTGCCTCCTTGGTCTTTGTATCATGATGTTCCCCTTAAATGGGAAGGTAGTTACCCTCGACCAGCTTAACTAATATGACCCCAACACCACAATCAACCCCAACAATGTCCTACCAACTGTACTTGGCGATAACCAACTATATGTTGACATTGCCCCCGACATGTACAAGGACTCCAACTTGTTAGGAGTGTATTTGGGACCACTACCAAGGATCCCTCCATCAACCGATGGCCTAATGTGCACAATTTTCATTGTTGAAAATGGATTCGCCTCCACCTCAACACCATCATCAACACCACTGCTGAGTCATGACATTGAACAAATGTTGAGTCCATCGGTACCACCAATTTTTTAAATTCCATTCTTGTACCCTCCCACAGGCGTACAAGGGACACCGGTTATGGCTCAGTTAACTCTACATGGGATCACTTTGGGGAGCCCAGTATGGTACCTTACACCACCCTACCCAGAGATGGCTTCCAAACCAGTCGCCCATTACAATTCTGTCCCTGTTTCGACTATTATGCCCATAAGGCCTATAACACAATCAGTTATGACAGCCAAACCTAAGATATCCGCAACTAAACCACAATCAGTCGTCGCTAAGACCGCCAATGGGGGCACCAAACAACAGAAGTTGAAAGGTCCCCTATTACCCAACCCAATGTCCAATTCAACAGAAATTGTTGAGCCTAAAGCAGGGGGCATCAACCAACAGGAGTTAAAATCCCCAGTTATGATCAATACTTCCAATAAAAGGGTCACACTACCATGTTCTCTTTGTGGGAAACAAGGCCATGCAACCAACTTATGTCCTACTTTGGCGAAGGTACGGAATTCACTCAACACACCAATGAGTATAACACATGCTCCACCAACGGTAAAAGGGGGCACATCTCCCTCACCCACACCTAAGTCCAAGACACTACGTACTAATTACGCATGTGTCGTATGTTCTCAGTATGGGAACTACACACACCATTGTCTAGATCTCCCTCGATACAGGGAAGCATTGGAAACCATTCATCTCACTCAATCGATGATTGAGGAACCTCCCTCCTCAGCCCAAGAATCGACATCTATTAATGTATTTAACACATCAGTGACACGATCAGTCGCCAATCCCACAGAAGTTGCACCAGCCGCATAAATCGTGGTAGATCCTATAACGTTGCAAGACTTGTCCCCTCCTAATCATCATATCATCATCATAAGTCCTAAAATTCGATAAACCATGCCCAAACAGATATGTTAGTATCAACTACCACATATGCATCACATCAACACATAGGCAACATAAACCAAACATCCATACATCGCATACATAAAGAGACGCATACACCATGTGCCGCAAAAACGATATATATATATATATCGCCAAAAAAATATATGTCATGTACAAAAAATGGCCCTCCTGGGGCATATACAAAATAGCCTTATGGGGGATACATCAAATACAACCCGCCTTCCATAGGCTCATCAAAATAATATACAAAATGGGCCTCATATCCCTATACAAATTTTAAGCTTCCCCTCTAGTTGGTGGATCCTGGGGTCTCATAATGGACAACGGCCGTACAACCTCCCCTCGTGTTGGATTTGGTCCATGTCATGGTCTCTGTCACGGAGGAGGGGTTGCACCTCCCTGAACCTCTCATCCCACATGGAATGCCACCGCTACCCGTTACATAATCTGCCTCCAAGATATCCCACACTTAGCTGGAAGGTGAAATGTTAGGGCCAGCTCCTCATCCTCGATATCAAAAACACCTCGGCCATCGACACTAGCAGATAAAGCACCAAACCTCTACTCCAAATCAACCAGCACAGCTTCCATCTAATCCTCGACAGCTTCACTGCCTGCAGCACCTCCCCTGACTCCCTCTCCTCTAGCAGGGTCCTCTCTAGCATCCCCACCCTTAGTTGCATCAACTCCTCCAATGGCTTACCCAGCCCCAACCACCGAGCGGTCTCTACTAGGCCGTGGTCAGCGAGGTGGCCATACAGGACCAATATCTGCATCACAAACGAGGAACCCATCATCAGTACCTGATAAACATGTGTATCATTAATGTGCAGAAATAAAAGTATGTACAAATATATATGCAAAAATTGCAAGCCATAAAACATACATGTAGCATCAAAACCCCTAGGGGGGCCAAGCAGCTCTAGATCTCCCTAGTAGTCCATACCTCTCCAAGGACACTGTTAGTTTTTCATAATTTACTTCAATCTGATCTAGGATCTTAACTGAGAGAACAACATGTACATCATATCTACTGGATGTCCTTTTTCATACTGGATGTAGGCCCACCACCTGTAGGTCTTCATCATCAGTGGCCATACTGTGGAACCTAGGACTGATTACGTGCGTCAACAAAACCTAGCGCGGACTATAGGTTATTTTACATGTTGACCTTCACAAAACCTACTTAGAGCATCCCAGGATGTTGCGAGCACACCACTCTACCTGTTTGGATCTCGAAAGAGCATCCCAGGCTGTTACGAGCACACTGCTCTACCTGTCCAGATTTTAAAGGATCTTTTCTATGTGAACTTTCGCAAAACCTACTCAGAGCATCCCAGGATGTTACGAGCATACCACTCTACCTATCCGGATCTCGATAGAGTATCCCAGGCTGTTACGAGCACACCGCTCTACCTGTCCGGATTTTAAAGGATCTTTTCTATTCGAAACTGTAGAAAAAACTACTCAGAGCATCCCAGGATGTTACGAGCACACCACTCTACCTGTCCAGATCTCAATAGAGCATCCCAGGCTGTTACGAGCACACCGCTCTACCTGTCCAGATTTTAAAGGACCTTTTCTATGCTAACTGCACAACCTGTCCACGGCCACAGAGTATCAACCTGATACTTAACCTACATCATCCTGATGTATACATGATCAACCCAATCATCATCACTGCATCATCCTGATGCATGTCATCTAGAGAAACATCTTGAAGCTCATCATCTGTGATCATCCTGATCACCATCATAGCATCATCCTGATTTATGTTATCTGGAGCAACATCCTGAAGCTCATCATCTTGATAATCCTGATCAACATCATAGCATCATCCTGATGCATATCATCTAGAGCATCGTCTCGATACTCATCATCCATGATCAACTTGATCATACCATGCATCCACCTGATGCATACAATGTATTTTCCTAATACATATCATCATACATGATCCACCTGATCATGCAATGTATCCACCTGATACATATCATCATACATGATCCACCTAATCATACAATGTATCTACCTGATACATACACAAATACACGATCCACCTGATCATACAATGTATCTACTTGATACATACACAAATACATGATCCACCTGATCATACAATGTATCCACCTGATACATATCATCATACATGATCCACCTAATCATACAATGTATCTACCTGATACATACACAAATACATGATCCAGCTGATCATACAATGTATCCGCCTGATACATATCATCATACATGATCTACCTGATCATACAAGTATCCACCTGATACATATCATCATACATGATCTACCTGATCATACAAGTATCCACCTGATACATACATAAGTACATGATCTACCTGATCATACAATGCATCCACCTGATACATACATAAGTACATGATCCACCTGATCATATCAAGCATCCAACATGATGCATATACAAATGCATGATCCACTTGATCATATCAAGCATCTAACATGATGCATATACAAATACATGATCCAACTGATCATAACAAGCATCCAACATGATGCATACACATATACATGATCCAACTAATCATAACAAGCATCCAACATGATGCATACAGAGCAGTAACTGGAGCATCGTCCCGATACTCATCACACAATGCTTATATCCACATCCATGGGAAGGATCCTCCTCTCACCATGCTTGGAATGGCTCCTGCAAATGTGTCCATCACTTCTTCCTCGAAGTGTCGTCAATCTGAAGAACACCAAGCCTCTCTCTGAAGTACTCAAACTTCACTCTGGCTAGTGGTTTCATCAGCACATCTGCAACCTACTCATCCGTTGCAACATACAGGAGCTTCACTACTCCTCTCTGTACCATATCCATGATATAGTGATATTTGATCTCAATGTGCTTCGACCTATCATGGAACACTGGGTTCTCAGAAAGCTTCACAAAACTCTGGTTGTCACAAAAGATACTAGTAGCATCCAACATGAGATCAAATAACTCTGACAATAGATTCCTCGTCCATACTGGCTCACAACTAGCCGAACAAGCTGCAACATACTCTGACTCAGCTATACTCAGTGCTATGCAGGACTGCTTCCTGCTAAACCAAGAGATCACACCCGATCCCATACTGAAGGAGCACCCACATGTGCTCTTCCTATCTGCAGCACTGCCTGTCCAGTCTAAATCAAGATAACCCTGCAGGTAAAACTTTTGATTCACATCATACTTGAGCCCATAATCAATTGTACCCTTTAGGTACCTCAGAATATGCTTTACAGCAACCAGTGAACACCTTTGGGATCCATCGGGAACTGTCTCAATGTGTTCACCACAAAGCAAATATATGGTCTCGTGTTCATCAGGTACATCAAGGACCCAATCATCTGACGATAATCGTGACATCAACCATCTCAGATGAAGCATCACACAGAAGCTTCAGGTTCGATGCCATAGGTGTGGCCATGGCCTTGCAGTCCATCATCCCGAACCTCTTCAGGATCTCTACTGCATACTTGCCTTGTCCAAGGAAGATCCCATCTGCACTCTGCCACACCTCCATGCCTAGAAAATAGTGCATCATCCCCAATTCCTTCATCTCGAACGGTAGCAAGCTTCCTCTTGGTATCGGAAATCAATCCATCCTCACCTGTAACAAACAGGTCATCCACATATAAAATTAGTATCACTGGACTTCCTTCCTCAACCTTGTAGTAAAGGTTGGAATCCGCTTTACTCTTGGTAAATCCCAAACTAGATAGAAAGCTGTCTATCCTACCGTACCAAGTCCTAGGAGCTTGCTTCAAGCCATACAAGGATTTCTTCAACCTGCACACATATGACTCCCTGTCATGTGTCTCAAAACCAAGTGGTTGCTCCACATACACTTCCTCCTTGACTACACCATTCAAGAAAGCTGTCTTGACATCCATCTGGTGTATCTTCCATTTCATCACTGCAGCCAAGGCAAGTACTGATCTAATGGAAGTGTACCTGGCTACAGGAGAAAAAGTCTCTTCATAGTCTATTCTCTTTTTCTGGGAGAAGCCACGAGCTACAAATATCGCTTTGTATTTCTCCATGCTACCATCTGTAGCATGCTTGATCTTATAGATCCATACTATATCCTGTATCTTGGGAACTTCAGATTCTTCAATATCTTCAATAGATAGTTTGAACTTCGTTGTTGGAACAAATGTTGTAGTCCTTCTTTTGTAGGTGATGGTATACGATCTTTCCTACAAAACAAGTTAAATTGCATGATTAGAAACATCTCATAGTTTTCAGAACAAATTCTTACACATAAAGAAATATGTCATATAGTCATGCAATTATTTTAACCAATGCTTCAATACAACATTTATCCATATCCCGTAACTTTCTAGATGACTTCCAATCTCTACCAGAACTTTGTTAAGAGTGTGCACAGCTCCCAACATGTCAGCAAAGAGGTTTCATTCCAGATAAGTAGCAATGGAATATTGTACAGTGCCATAGGCCACTTACCCATCACCTGCATATTAGTAGTATACTGTTCATTAATGCAATTATTCTAATATGCATAATACACACCCTAATTCTAGGAACATAAGCATATACATCATTGAACAATATTATTTAAACAAACAAATATGCAAGAAATGACAATTCAAATACTTATCTTTGTTTCGTTTGTACGGTGGACTCCCTCTCAATATTTGCTTCCTTGCAGGAACTACTGGAGTGTGCTCCCTCTTGATCTTTGCTTCCTGGATTACCTGTCCTTAAACTTATATCCATCCTCGATCACTTATGCATACTTACTAGTATCATCATTGTGTTATCCTCGAGGTCTCATACATACATTCATTAGTATAATCTCAATACTATCAAAACACAATGATCATTTCAAACATAGATAACAAACATTAGTATTCAAGGTTTCAGGGAATACTTCTTTTACTCATGCATATTCTTTATTTGACCAAAGGACTTTTCTGGTTAGTCATATCATCATAATATGCATAAACCCTTGATTACTTACATTTCTAACTTCATGAATAATCATTATCAACCATACAACAGTATAATATCCTAACACAATGTAGGATTCTAACTTGATATAGGAAAAACATATTTGGTTATCATATTTGCTAGTTATGTCTAGCAATGTCTTCTTGTTCTCTTCAATGACTTGTGCTAGTAACCTACATATCTCAT
The DNA here is from genome assembly GCA_027924585.1 of Larix kaempferi. Lineage (NCBI taxonomy): Eukaryota > Viridiplantae > Streptophyta > Pinopsida > Pinales > Pinaceae > Larix > Larix kaempferi. The sequence goes on from BSBM01000727.1 coordinate 5,388,291, forward strand.
AGGTTAACCATTATAGAACCAAGTTATACATACCTCGTAAGTAGATATTCTATGTGATCGATGACAATGGATGAGTTTTTTTCTTCATGTCACCATGGTCTTGATCTAGAACTTCATTTGTACCTTCATGTTAGCGGATAAAATAATCCTCATACAACACCACAATGCATTAGTACAATCATAAGTGTCAAAACCCTAATCTATGAATATTTGCATTCATATTCTTTATTAAGGTGATACAACAAGTCTAAAATTAATCAAGATTGTACTAATCTTAATGAAGACAAACATACCATAAACTTAATCATGAATAGATCTCGAAACATACCTGGATAAGTCATACCTATCGAGATTGCTTGTAATGTTCTTATGTAAGGCCCTAGCCTTATCTCCCTCTGAAACTTGAACTTCTTCACTTATGCAGGTGACCAATCCATTCCCTTCTAGGATTAACCCAATCCACTTGATTTGTAGAAACTGGATCTAGAGCTGGATTAGGGTTTGTCAAGGAAACCCTAAAAATTCAAACTTTGAATTTCAAACTTCTGAAAGGATAGAAAGATGCGCCTTGATGAGCCAATCAACCTGGTATACTCAGAATTTGAAAACTGCAAAGTTTCACCCTTCAAATTTACTTTTCAATCTTCCAGATTCACTCGGGAGGCCCTAAATTAGGGTTTGAGTTTCCCAGAGCTTAACCCAACCAAATAGTTTGATCCAAAGCTCTAAAATTCGATTTTTCCAAGGAGCTTCCAGCTATGGTCGCATATTTCAAAAATTCCCATTTTTGCAGAAGCCCTAATTTTTCACCTTTCCGATCAAAGTCCTGAACTAGGGTTTGATCAAGCCCGGCTTTCTGCCCAACCAAAAAATTCGATCTTGGTCTCTAAATTTCGATTTTTATGAGGAGCATCCAGCCATGGTCTCCGATACAAAAATTCCAACATTCTCCAAAACCCTAAATTCCCAGAGCCATGAATGAATGTGCTCAAAATCCAATTCTGTTTTGACAGAAATATGCACCTGATTGTTTCTGGTGTAAATCCAAAATTTCAGATCTACAGGGTCTGAAAATTCTTCCTGTGGTATCCTGACTTGTTATCTTTCCAAGCCCATAGGTCTGACCTCAAATGGATTCTCTGAGAGAGAGAGAGAGTTATGCCAAGTGTCGCAACGTGACCTGTTTATGGGATAAAACAGGAGAGCGAACTTGTACAGAGTACCATGTGTCATTGGTTCAATTTCGGCCTCTGAAAATCGTACCTGTGAAATTACAATCCATGCCCTACCTGCCACTTTTTACGAAATTTCATTTGGAGGTTCCTATCCCAAGTTGTGACCCTTTTTCCTAGGTCACCTGTTTATGACTGAGATCTGGAAGAGGCAGAAACCCTACATTATACAAATCATAAATCTGAAAGTACAACGAATTAGAGGCTCTCCTTTGGACACAAGGTACATGGGGATCTTATCTTCGACCTGTAAGATTTTCAAATCCTGAAACCTTGTCGAAATGAATTTATAGTGAAAGTGGACGAAGACTGGTTTTTGCTATATCAAGCCCTAGCTTCGCAAGTGCAAGAAGTGTCATAAATGCCATACCATGCCTTCTTTTAGGCTAGCTCTGATACCGTGTTAGTTTTTCAGAATTTACTTCAATCTTATCTAGGATCTTAACTAAGAGAACAACATGTACATCATATCAATCATGGACACAATAATGCAAGCACACAAGAGACAATAGACACACAGAGTTTCACTGGGGAAAACCATAAAGGTGAGAAACCCCATAACTTCCTCAGAGATAGATAGAGCAATGATACAACCCAAGCATAAGAGATATACTCCTAGCAGTAGCTTCTCCTCCTCCACTAGTGCACCACTCTCCAATGAGTGTAAGTGTGAGTAAGTGAATGATCAAATAGAGTGCCTCCTACATTCTATTTATACTTGACTTGACTTGCCTAATAACCTTTACTAGGTCGGCCTTAACTTAACCACATAACATAATGCTGACAGGGCCGACCCCCAATAGGGAGATCTAATAACCCTTTAACCCACATGACTTATACAAGGCCGACCCGAACAAGGTGGTCTAATAACCCATCAAGTATAAGTTACGACACTTATAATATAAATGACGACACTTCTGTATAGAGGAATAATAACATCTCTATAGGAATAAAAACACTTCCGTATAGAGGAATAATAACATCTCTATAGGAATACAATATACATATATGAAATACATTTCGAAGTTACAAATACATCAACATATACCTCTCCATTTGGCCAATGTGTCCCTCCCATACATCCAACACCTGGGGAGTGAAGTAAGCCACCACTATGAGGCATGATATGCCCCCAGTACGTCATTTGAGGCTCATGCTCCTCCCTCGGCAGCACTATGACCTACGGCCTCAAATAAGGGTAGTGATTGAAAAAATAAGAGCACAACACGCTACCATAAAAAAATGTGGTCCAAACCCACCCCTATGCAGATCCGACATCTATCGAATCATACACTGCAATAGCAGCAGACCCCACACCACCGGTCGACCAGCCAAGACTCTCTCAACCAACTGGATTTGGCCTTCCATAATCTGGTTGGGGGACGTCTCCCCCAGTACTTGCAACACGGTTGTCGAAATAGCATGAACTGGAAGAGCCCTCAGATGGCTTATCAAAATCCCATCAGATTTCATAGCACTCTCATCACCATCACAAAAGCGATCCACCATAGTGTGGATCATCTCTCCCACCACTTGTGAAGGGAATGGCTCTTTCACCCCCCGGTGAGTCAACCCCATTAGAAAGTATATTTCCTTTGTGGTGATACTAAGGTCTTCCTCTCCAACTTGAAAGACCCCACGCGTCGGAACCCACATGTCTAAAATACACCACAGCAAATAATCTGACGACCTCACCAAGGGGCACTTAAAAAATTCAAGAGGCACGTATCTCGCAGGATCAGTGTCACAGGCATTTCTGCTAGCATTAATTCCTAGAGAGCATCATACTCCCTCTCCCGCCACTCAAAAACTCCATCATGAGCCATGAGTAACAACCAATAACCTGCACAAGGACAACACCCACCCATTAGACATGTAAATCTATAAAATATATCAGCGTGACCTTCCCTAAAAAACTCTGCACATAGCGCTACTATCACCAAGATATCCGCACACAGCACGACTGTACCATCGTTTGGCCACACATAACCAACGCGAGGCAGAAGCATTAATGTATTGTTCTACGTGTGATATAGTACATTTTAACTACAGTACATAGGTGCACTGCACCTCGTATGGTTTTCAGAAAATCCTGCGCTATGGTAGCGCGTGGTTTTTTTGAATTCTCGTGCTGTGGTAGCGCGTGGTTTTCTTGAATTCCCATGCTATGGTAGCATGCGATTTTCTTGAATTCCCACGCGACAGCCCCAAAAACACCTAAAAAAATCCCCTTGCCATCCAAGGTACCCCTAACCCTAATTCTACCTAGAAAAAATTCATGAGTGTAATGTTACGACATACCTGGATCTCGCGGATCATTGAAAGGCAACCCAAATTTCCTAGAATGACTCAAAAGGCACTCTAGGAGTTCGTCGGCACAAAGTACAAATGATTTCTAAAAGTGGGCCCCACCCCTATTTATAGAAACTTGACACAAACTTATGATTGGCCTCACGAGAAAACTGTAACTTCGCTTCAAAAACCATTCACACCATCACAATCATTGCTTCGAGCTCTTTGACATGAAGCCAACCAATCTGAATTACCACTAGTGTCACTAGGACGTTATTTTTACTCATGTACCCCACAGTTACGCCTTGTTTTCATTTATTATTTATGCATTGTCAATACCTTGGTCATATTCTTTACTACACTTAGGTGTGTAGTAAAGAATATGACCAAGGTAGATCTCGTGTGTATGACCAAGGTCAATACCTTGGTCATATTCTTTACTACATTGTTTTCGTATGTGCAGGATCTCGACTAAGACAAGTTCGCAATCCTTTTTTTTATAAGAATTAGGTCCCATGCTTCATCAAATGGCACAAAAGTCCCTACCACGGGTATCATTCTGAAATTGGCATATAGACATTATTCACCCTCTATTTATAATGCATCTACCAATATTCTCGTTGATAACCGTAGGGCCCTCATTCCCAGCCTTGATGTGCCATCAACATCACTACTGAGACTAGCGTGTTCCCCCATGGGTGTGCACACCATTTCTATTTCAGTCATCAATTGACACCCATGATGTCGACCCCCCACAAGTTTGAAGAATCTGATTCAGTTTCAAAAATCACCTTTTAGCAGATCATTTTGTAATTGTGCATTTACTCCACCAAATATACCTCATTAGACTCTCCAGCACATGTTACGAGACAGATTCACAAATCCCCCTCATACCTCCATGAGCACTTTATCCTCAACAATCTTCCTTGTATCAACACCCCTGTAAAGACACCTATGCCCCCACCCACCCTCTAAAATAACCAATTCTACTCAGTTATCCCGTAGGCATATACTACATGGCATTGTTTCATGGGGCATTTGTATTTTCATCTACAATTTAAACTCCACGTCATTTTGGAAAGCGTCCCCCGATCCACTCAAAACTATGCGGAATCCGCCCATCATCAAATTGGTTCCCCGACACACCCAAAATTGTGGGAACCCCACCAATATTCTCTATGTACAAACAATTCCCCCATCACCTCACATTGCGGGAACACAATATTCTTTTGGCAGCAACCGATGGTCTCCTTTGATCGATGTATTTGAGTCTCCATATTCTCAGCAGTATTTGTTTTGTCAGTTACCATTACCCTTTGTTTTGTGTCTCCACCAAAGCCCTTTCATTTGCAGTTTGTCTTTGTCAGTTTCAATCTGTATTGTTCCGAAAGGAAAGCTATCGTCCCCCCTCCCCACATTTACATCGATCAAAGGAAGTTATGAGCCCCACGCTTATCAACTAGTCATGTGCCAGGTATGTCCGTCCACCAGTTGGTTACAATATGATCTTATCAGGGTAGGACACTAGTCTTATCATGTGCTTCAGCTCTCGTTGATGTCAAAACACTACATTCTGAGAGTTGCAGTAGTTGCAGTTGTACCTTGGGATCTCTTTCAATCACTATAAGGGATGGCCTCGAACTTGGTAGGGAGAGTTGTCACCTACCCAAATTTCTGAAAATTATTATTTTATTTGCATAATACTTTATGTTAAATTTAATTACAAAATTTTGTAATTGTGATCAGTTTTGATCAAGGATGAATGTAATTACTGATTATTATTATTTAAATAAATTAATTGGGAGACAAACACCCAAGGGGACTGTTAAATGAGTGTTCACTGACCCACTAAGATGAATGGAAGTTGTTGGAAGGTATGGAACAGATGGCAGCAATTGCATCACACCACTAGCTGTTGGTTATGGGAGAAATACCCCTAAAATTGTGCCATTATCCCCCAGGTGGAGGGAGTGAGTAGGTAGCTCATTTAATGACCCAGTAACAACTGAAAAGGCCTAGGCAGCCTACATAAGGCAAATTCGAATTGAGCAGGCAGCTCTTACACAATATTTCTACAGGAATATTTCCTCATGTGCATCAGGTGATCACTGAGAGATTTGAATAGGGAGGATAGTTGTGAGTGCAATCATAAGTCTGTATACTGCTAAGAAGAACCAGAGATGCTGGTGCAGGTCTTTTGGACTGCTAGTTCTTGAAGATTCAACAGTTAGTGCTACTGCAAGTGCAGATCCTAGATTCCTAAGTTTCTTTCTCCTGGTGGTTCAGTGAACAAGCTCGGGGGTCCTAAGGCAATTACTTGACTATCTTCAGGAATTGGTTGGGTGGAACAGTCTTCTTGGACTGTTTGTTCCCTACAGATTTATCTAGGTTTTACTGTTTCCTACTTGTTCCAATTATTTTTGTTTAAAAGTCTGAATGTTAAAGTTTGATGATGAATCGAATTGATAAATCAATATCTACATTTTTCCACATGTTGTTTTATGCATCGTATTCTAGTGTAGATAAGCAAATTAAGTATAGATGAATAGATAGGCAATCTGCCATTTGATTCGAGAGATAAAGTACAGTGATTGAAATATGTTTTCATTTTCTTCCCTATAGCTAATAACAGTAGTAATTATTATACAATGTCTATTACAGTAAATAATATTCCTTTGTTTTCATGAAAAACAAATAATGTCTAACTTAGTCCTTTTGAAATTCTTTATGGTAGGAAATGTGATACACCTGTTTCGTGGAATGATCCAGTAAATAGAGTTGTTTTAGGACCCGAATTATTGCAGGAGTTAGAACTAATTGTGAAACAGGTACAAGTAAATTTAAAAGCTGCCCAAGATAGGCAAAAAATTCAAGCAGATTTAAAGAGGACTCATAAAGAGTTCCAGGTTGGTGAACATGTATTCCTCAAGGTAAGACTGAAAAAGAGTTCATTGAAATTGGCAAGCTGTGCCAAGTTGGCACCCAGGTATTGTGGTCCTTTTGAAATATTGTCCAAAGTTGGACCAATGGCATACCAACTGGCTTTGCCACCAAACTTAGAAATACATAATGTTTTTCATATATCGTTTTTAAAGAAATATGTACATGATGCTACTCATGTTGTAAACTGGAATGATGTACAGGCGGGACAAGACGGATATTTTCCGGTGGAACCGGACTGTATCCTCAGAAGGAGGGAAACTATTCTCCAGAATCGCACCATTGGGCAAGTGAAGGTGCAATGGAAGCACCTTAGCCCAGAAGAAGCAACCTGGGAATTGGAGAGTAGTATGCAGGCAGCATATCCAACTCTGTTTTAGGAACACTCAAGGAGTGATTAACCAACATCGAGGACGATGTTGAAACTTAAGGGGGGGTGTATGTCACCTACCCAAATTTCTGAAAATTATTATTTTATTTGCAAAATACTTTATGTTAAATTTAATTACAAAGTTTTGTAATTATGATTAGTTTTGATCAAGGATGAATGTAATTACTGATTATTATTATTTAAATAAACTAATTAGGAGACAAACACCCAAGGGGACTGTTAAATGAGTGTTCACTAACCCACTAGGAGGAATGGAACCTGTTGGAAGGTATGGAACAAATGCCAACAATTGCATCACACCACTAGCTGTTGGTTATTGGACAACTACCCCTAAAATTGTGGCATTATCCCCTAGGTGGAGGGAGTGAGCAGGCTGCTCATTTAATAACCTAGTAACAACTGAAAAGGCCTAGGCAATCTACATAAGGAAAATTCGAATTGAGCAGGCAGCTCTTACACAATATTTCTGCAGAAATATTTCCTCATGTGCATCAGGTGATCACTGAGAGATTCGAATAGGGAGGCTAGTTATGAGTGCAATAATAAGTCTGTATATTGCTAAGAAGAGATAGAGATGCTGGTGTAGGTATTTTGGACTGTTGTTCTTGAAGATTCAACAGTTAGTGCTACTGCAAGTGGATATCCTAGATTCCTAAGTTTCTTTCTCCTGGTAGTTCAGTGAACAGGATCAGGGGTCCTAAGGCAAGTACTTGACTCTCTTCAGGAATTGGTTGGGTGGAACAATCTTCTTGGGATGTTTGTTCCCTACAGATTTATCCAGGTTTTACTGTTTCCTACTTGTTCCAATTACTTCTGTTTAAAAGTCTGAATGTTAAAGTTTGATGATGAATCGAATTGATAAATCAATATCTACATTTTTCCACATGTTGTTTTATGCATCGTACTCTACTGTAGATAAGCAAATTAAGTATAGATGAATAGATAGGCAATCTGCCATTTGATTCGAGAGATAAAGTACATTGATTGAAATATGTTTTCATTTTCTGCCCTATAGCTAATAACAATAGTAATTATTATACAATGTCTATTACAATAAATAATATTCCTTTGTTTTCATGAAAAACAAATGTTGCATATTCCCTGTATAATTACATTGTATTTTCCTTCATAAATTCACTATAGAATACTTTATTCATAATCGTTTCAGTATTATTAGAAACTGTAAACAAAATATTTGCAAACCCTATTTTTATCTTACTCTTATCATTTTACAATTACAATCATATGTATTATTCTTGCTGAGTGTCGCTTTATATATTGTTTTACAAACTGTAGATAGTACTAAAACATAGAATCATATCAATTGTAAAAACCCTAGATCACATTTTCCAGCTTTCCATTATCATTATCAACAGTAACATGAACACGATTTTTATATCCACATTTAAATTGCAATACAAACCCTAGTTCAACACAAGGGTTATTTTAGAATTACATAAATAATATCTTTTATGTTTCCAAAACGAAACTAGAATTCGGGCATGGCCCTATTCTTCCTCTTTTCAAAAAAAAAACCATTACATCGATTACATATTTACAGAGTTATCATCTACGTTAAACATTTAGACTCTGTCCTAGCTCGAAAGCCATGATATCAATTACAGTTTTCGCATTATTTAACAAGTGCGACAGACACCATTTTTTTTATACAATAGAAACCAAACCGAATAGCACCAAAAGAAACAACATTTTATCATTGCCAAGAAGCAAGGTTTTATCCACAAGTTAGACGAGCTTCGGCTCCATTTCTTTTCCACAATAACATAAATCAGCAGGTGGATTGTTCAACCGTTTTCAACCATTACAAGTCCCATTTTCAAGAAAGAGAAATCAATAATTCCCAGCAACGAAATTTTACAGTATATTTCCAAACAAAAATCGCATAGGTTTATTTCCCAAGTTTAAAATTTTCATAAGCTTAAGGTTCGAACCAGCCCTAGTTCAAGCTTCACAAAGGAAGCACATTCACAGTTGACATTACATTTCTAAAAATGAAAACCCCATAGGGTTTTAACCCCATCATTTCTGAACTCTTAAACACGAGTATTACATTTCCAACTAGACAAAACTAAGCATCAAAATAAATGCAGAGAAAATAGACGAAGATCTTTCGCTCTAGAGCTTCACTCCAACATAAGAATCTTATAAAAGATCAACCGACAGACGACGACGAAACCTAGCAAGACTGGTTATACAATGTTGGAACAACCACATCATTCAAGACTGATGGAGCACCTACGAGGGTTTTTGGAAGACCCGGAGCTTACCAGGAATGGAGCATGGCCATCCTTTTCCAAACCCTAGTTCATGTTCCCTTTTTGAAACCGGTGCCTACCAAACAAACTCCCAAACATTAAACATCATATTTTTTAAAACTATAAACCAAACGATACTGGGAACTCTAAGTTTGGAAATCATTTACTTTTATAGTTGAAGGCCGAGCTTTGTTCTTACGCCTGCACACGACGAACTCCTTTGCCTCGCACAAGAACAGACTATCATCTAGATATTGTTTGCAAAAATATATCTTCCCACTAAAAATATCAAAGAAAGAAACAGCTAATCTATCAACTCGACAGCGTTGTAAACCCAAGACTCAACATTGTTCACACCATTACAAAAGATGAAACCTGCACTATTTCAAATGCAACTTACAGGTCGCTAGGTCGAAACCCTTCTACATTATCTTCTAACCCTACAAAAAAGCAGCCTGTCGGCCTTACTGCCAAGACCAACGAAACAATGAACTACATTCATTGCTCGCTAAACCAAAACATCGACACAATTCTAGGGTTACAACCAACGGCCAGGATCAAAGTCGATCAACGATCACCATTGCCAACGCTTTTCATTGGGTATCGCATGGTCCTTGCAATTATGGGTTCATTCATTGCCATAGCATGGCCTTGCCACATTGTGCTCACGTTGGATGCATTGATAGCCAACTCGGAGGACTATCAACAAGAAGTGTTACATGGCAATGTTCACAGTCACCGTATGCACTAGTTTGCATTCACGTGGAAGCTTGTAAGTCCTCGTCACCATGATATTATGGACGGCCATTAATGCAGGCCTGTATCACCACCACCAACGTCGATTCGTATCGCATGTAATCCATCAACCTATCAATCAAATTAAATGCATGTTAGCACTCTTTTTCCAACGATATGATTTCAAATGTTTGATACATAACAATATAACATTATGTGTTATGTTAATTTGAATCCAAAGTTCTTATGGTTTCCAAGTTACATTCCACAACACACATTATTGTGTTATTATTGGCCAACGATTATATATATTTATATAGTTTCAAGTCTAGGTCGTATTAAAGAATCATGTTGATTATATAGAATAACATTTTAAAGTTTATATAGTTTCCAAGGTAAGAGTTGTAGTTTTTAAATATTAAATATATGGTTTATATAATAGTTGTTAGGATGACCATGGTCACAAGATTGACATAGTCTCATTTATATGAAATTCATACAATAAATGATACTATATATAAGCCTTAAAAGCTTAATAGTATCACATCTAGTTCAACATTGTAGAATTACGATTAGTGTAGTCCATACATGAGAGATTTAAACATTGTCTTTGTAATATTGTTTGTAATCATATAAATTATATTATCGCAATTATAAAAATAGATAGTTTGTATGGTAGATATTTCAACGGATCTAATGATAAATATTTAGCATGAAAACTAACTGAATGCTATGAGTTTCTTACCATATTCTCTCATTACAAACATTTAAACTATTTTGCGGTACATCTATTACATCAGTAATATGAAGATAATTAATTATCTCAAGATGACAACAAGCCAGCTACAACAACGATAACGATTACAGCAACAAACCTATTAGCTTGATGAGATTCATAGATAACTATGTTTTAAACATTGCCGAGTGGTAAGACAGCATTTGAAAACAGTATTTATAGCTATGTAATTCATACCTGCGTACTTGGTGAGTCGCAACAGATTTCCAACTTTCTATTTATCTACGACGTTGAAATTGAACTATACAAGAACTTTAAATTTATGCAGTCATGAAACTTCTTTCCTGTCGTCTGCACATAGAACATTCAAATTGCTTTAGCGTTGCCGCTAGGTAAGCTCCAAGGTACCTCGTAGGACACCCTAATTTATCAAAATTCAAACTGTCAGTATCATTGTAAAACAAAAAAATGTCACATCATATTTCCGACCTGTTAGCTCATTTGTCTTCATAATCATGTTTACTAGTTATGCGTTAAATCTGTCACTGACACATTGCTGCTAAACAAAAATTAAATTATGTTTAGTACTAACAACTTTTCAATTAATGTTGTCGTAATCAACAATTATTATTTCTGCAATTATAATTATCGTATTTAATGTTATTTTCAAAAGTTTTAAATTTTTATAAAAATTCGGGATGTTACATGTGGTATCAGAGCTCATGTTCGAACTCTAGGCCTGAAAGAGGTCCAAGAACACGCAGCAAAAAAATTTATACAGCAAAAAATTTTAATAATTTGAATTTTAATTATGATGTTATCCAGAAATTATTTTTAAGCTACAGGTATGGAGAATTCAGCGGATCATATAGACGACGGATTTCAACCAAACAGCCACAGTTCGAGACAGCACTATGTAGAAGAAGGTCACGGTGAACTAAATAACAATTCGTCAGAATTGTTACGTGCTTTTCATGAATTAAAGGCAGAAATCAGATCTGTGAAACAAGACAATGAAAGAATTCTGCATGCACAAGAACAATTAAATCAAGTGATGTTTGAACAGTGCCCAACTGAGGAGCAAGAGAGAGATAATGAAGATATCTCTAAAGTTGAGGATCTACTTCATGCTAATAAAAATCAAAGCATGAAAATCCGTGAGGTGAAAGACAGCTCAACCTCATCAGGAGATGCTATTGAAGTACGCAAAAGGAAACGTAACTACACCAGTGACAGCAGTGAAGGAGATTCCAAACCCAGAAGGAAAAATCATAAGGAGTATGAGCAGATTTCTGGAGAGTTCAAAAAGATTAGACCTCCAACTTTCAATGGAGAAACTGAGAAGGGCGAGACAACAGAAGCTTGGCTGTCCGATATGAAGAAATACTTACAGATCTATAACTATTCAAAATTCTTGAAGGAAAAAATGGCTATATATAACTTGACCGGAAAAGCGGATATTTGGTGGTAGGACATCAAAAGAGTAAAGGGCATCAAAGATAAAGATGTAAGCTGGAGTACTTTTAAACGATATTTTAAAAAGAAGTATTTATCTGAACAGTACTATGAAGAAAAATCCAAAGAGTTCTACGATTTGAAGTTGGGAGGTATGAACATGAAGGAAATGAACAGTAAATTTCTGAACTTACTGAGATATGTGCCATACCTCATAGAAGAAAAACAAAAGATTCAAATATACTTGAGCTGCCTACCTTTCGGTATTAAGAACAGAATCGAGTACGACAGTCCTAAAACTTTGGAAGAGGCTATGAGAAAGGTAGTTTTCTATTATGACAAAAATCGGAAAAGAGAAGGAATGTCAAACTGGAAAAATTATAAGCCCAACAATTTTGAGCAGAAAAAGAAAAATTTCAGATTCAGTGGAAATTCCGGGTTCCAAAGGAAGAATTTTCAGAATCGGAATTTCCAAGGGAATAATTCTAGAAACAATTCACAGCAGAATTCTACAGCACCCAAAAATGCTCCTAATAATACTAGGACAATTGAGCAAAAGGAACCTATCAAATGTTTTGAATGCCAAGGTCCTCATTACGCATCAGAATGTCCCTTGAGGAAGATAAACACTAACAACATCAACTCTATTCAGACTGAACCTACTGTTGGAGACGTGGCGAGGAAGATGCCCAGAATTAATGCAGCACTTGACAACAGGTAAGTAGATCATCAAATCTCCATGGTAGAGATTGAAGGTATGATACAAAATCATCCTGTTACTGTTTTAATTGACCCAGGTGCTAGCTTAAGTTATATATCACCAGATATTGTGGAAAGTCTTAATTTGAAAACAGAAAAGTTTAGTAAATCTTGGCTAGTTAGACTAGCAACTGGAACAAAGAGGAAAGTATCAGATTTTATAGAAATTTGTACCTTATCCATGAATCATTTACAAACATGAATCAAGTTGAATATTCTACCTTTAGGATCTTATGATATTATAGTTGGGATGGACTGGTTAGAAGCCCATCATGTCATTCTGAACTGTTACAGAAAAAGTTTTACATGTTTAAATGAAGAAGGAAAAACTATAGAAATAAAAGGCATCCCAAGGAAGGTAACCCTTAGATAGATTTCAGCCATGCAAGTTAAGAGGGCAATTAGGAAAGGATGCCAGACGTTTGCAGTAAACGTAGTAAATGATGAGTTTATTGGTAAAGAGGATAAACTGAAATTAGAGGACATACCTGTCCTAAAGGATTTTAAGGATGTATTTCCTGAGGAGATTCCAGGACTACCTCCTAAAAGAGATTTAAATTTTACCATCGAGTTAATACCAGGAGCAGTACCAAATTCAAAAGCTCTATACAAAATGAACATACTAGAAGTAAATGAATTAAAATCACAGTTGAAGGAACTTATTGATAAGAAGTATATTAGACCCAGTGTGTCTCCTTTGGGAGCACCTATCATCTTTGTTAAGAAGAAGGATGGAACCCTGAGGCTGTGCATACATTATCGCCAGCTTAATAAGATGACAATCAAAAACCGGTATCCGTTGCCCTGCATAGACAATCTATTTGATCAACTGCGTGGAGCAACGATATTTTCAAAGATTGATCTAAGATCAGGATATCATCAAGTACGGGTTAAGGATGAAAATATTTTCAAGACAGCTTTCAGAACTCGGTATGGACATTACGAATTTGTAGTCATGCCATTTGGCTTGACTAATGCCTCGGCTGTATTTATGCGTTTGATGACTAATATTCTGCACAAATACTTAGACAAGTTTGCTATTGTATTTATAGATGACATTTTAGTGTATTCTAAAAGTAAAGAAGAACATGATGAACATTTACGGATTATCTTACAAGTTCTGAGAGATCATCAACTATACGCTAAGTTTAGCAAGTGTAACTTTCACAAAGACAAAATTCAGTATTTAGGACACATAATTTCGAAAGAAGGAATCTCGGTTGATCCCAACAAGATAAGGGCCATTAATGACTGGCCGGTTCCTAAGGATGTGTCGAATGTAAGATCATTTATGGGCATTACTGGATATTACAGAAAATTTATAGAAAATTTTTCCAAGATTGCCAACCCCATAACTTCTTTGCAGAAGAAAGGGAAGAAATTTGTGTGGGATCAGAAATGTTCTGACAGTTTTAAGAAATTAAAGGAATTATTGACGACGACACCTACCTTGAGGATAGCAGACCCTAACAAGGATTTTGTAGTTTGTATAGACGCATGCAAAGACGGACTCGTTGGTGTCCTGACACAAGAAGGGCATGCGGTGGCATATGAATCTAGAAAACTGAAAGTACATGAAAAGAATTACTCTACCTATGAATTAGAGTTATTAGCAGTTATTCATGCCTTAAAAATGTGGCGTCATCACCTCATTGGCAGAAAATTTATGTTATTAACGGATAACATGGGTCTGAAATATTTATTAGATCAGACAAACTTGAACGCTAGACAAGATAGATGGTTGACTTTCTTAAGTGAATATGATTTCGAAATTCAGCATATTAAAGGGAAGGAGAACAAGGTTGCAGATGCCTTGAGTCGTAAGGCAAAACTGAATTTTATTTCAGCCATCAGTACTTATTCAACTGATTTGGAAAATCAGCTTCTTGAAAAGAGTGAAATAGATGAAGAATACAGAAAAATGAAGGAAAAGACAACAAACAACAGTTCTGAAAATTTTATGGCAGATTACAGCATGAAGGAAAATGGGTTATTACTGAATAAAAACAGATTGTATGTACCAGACATACAAGAAAGAAAATTTCTGATATTAAATGAGATGCATAAAAGTCATTATTTTGGTCATCCAGGTTATCAAAAGACCATTACTATGCTAAGAAAAGAATACCATTGGCCCAGAATGAAGGATGAAGTAGTAGAGTACATAGCTAAATGTTTGGATTGTCAAAAGGTGAAGGTTGAACACCAACATCCTGTTGGATTTTTGCAACCGTTATTGATACCAAGTTGGAAATGGGAAGTGATCAGCATAGACTTTATTACTGGATTACCTAAAAATCAGAAACAACATGATTCTATCATGGTAGTAGTGGACAAACTTAGCAAGGCAGCACATTTCATACATGTGAACACTACTCATAAAGCTCCAGACATTGCAGAAATCTTTATGAAACAGATTTTTCGACTACATGGGATACCGAAAGTAATAATTTCAGATCGTGACTTTAAGTTTACCGAAAACTTCTGGAGGTCACTGTTTAAAGGGTTGAATACAACCTTAAATTTCAGTACAGCATTTCATCCACAAACGGGTGGACAGACAAAAAGGGTAAATCAAGTTTTAGAAGATTTATTAAGAATGTATGTGAAGGATCAGCCTGGTAAGTGGGAAGACTACTTGCACTTAGCAGAATTTGCTTATAATAATCATTATCATGCATCAGCCAGACTTAGTCCTTTTGAAATTTTTTATGGTAGGAAATGTGATACACATGTTTCGTGGAATGATCCAGTAAATGGAGTTGTTTTAGGACCTGAATTATTGCAGGAGTTAGAACTAGTTGTGAAACAGGTACAAGTAAATTTAAAAGTTGCCCAAGATAGGCAGAAAATTCAAGCAAATTTAAAGAGGACTCATAAAGAGTTCCAGGATGGTGAACATGTATTCCTCAAGGTAAGACCGAAAAAGAGTTCATTGAAATTAGGAAGTTGTGCCAAGTTGGCACCCAGGTATTGTGGTCCTTTTGAAATATTGTCCAAAGTTGGACCAGTGGCATACCAACTGGCTTTGCCACCAAACTTAAAAATACATAATGTTTTTCATATATCGTTTTTAAAGAAATATGTACATGATGCTACTCATGTTGTAAACTGGAATGATGTACAGGTGGGACAAGAAGGAGAATTTTCGGTGGAACCGGACTGTATCCTCGGAAGGAGGGAAACTATTCTCCGGAATCGCACCATTGGGCAAGTGAAGGTGCAATGGAAGCACTTTAGCCCAGAAGAGGCAACCTGGGAGTTGGAGAGTAGTATGTAGGTAGCATACCAAACTCTGTTTCAGGAACACTCAAGGAGTGATTAACCAACATCGAGGACGATGTTGAAACTTAAGGGGGGGTGTATGTCACCTACCCAAATTTCTAAAAATTATTATTTTATTTGCAAAATACTTTATGTTAAATTTAATTACAAAGTTTTCTAATTATGATCAGTTTTGATCAAGGATGAATGTAATCACTTATTATTATTATTTAAATAAATTAATTAGGAGACAAACACCCAAGGGGACTGTTAAATGAGTGTTCACTAACCCACTAGGAGGAATGGAACCTGTTGGAAGGTATGGGACAGATGGCAGCAATTGCATCACACCACTAGTTGTTGGTTATTGGACAACTACCCCTAAAATTGTGGCATTATCCCCCAAGTGGAGGGAGTGAGAAGGCAGCTCATTTAATGACCCAGTAACAACTGAAAAGGCCTAGGCATCCTACATAAGGCAAATTTTGAGTTGAGAAGGCAGCTCTTACACAATATTTCTACAGGAATATTTCCTCATGTGCATCAGGTGATCACTGAGAGATTCAAATAGGGAGGCTAGTTGTGAGTGCAATCATAAGTCTGTATATTGCTAAGAAGAGCCAGAGATGCTGGTGCAGGTCTTTTGGGCTACTAGTTCTTGAAGATTCAACAGTTAGTGCTACTGCAAGTGGAGATCCTAGATTCTTAAGTTTCTTTCTCCTTGTGGTTCAGTGAACAAGCTCAGGGGTCCTAAGGCAAGTACTTAATTGTTTTCAGGAATTGGTTGGGTGGAACAGTCTTCTTGGGATGTTTGTTCCCTACAGATTTATCCAGGTTTTACTATTTCCTTCTTTTTCCAATTATTTATGTTTAAAAGTCTGAATGTTAAAGTTTGATGATGAATTGAATTGATAAATCAATATCTACATTTTTCACATGTTTTTTTATGCATCGTACTCTAGTGTAGATAAGCAAATTAAGTATAGATGAATAGATAGGCAATCTGCCATTTGATTCGAGAGATAAAGTACAGTGATTGAAATATGTTTTCATTTTCTACCCTATAGCTAATAACAATAGTAATTATTATACAATGTCTATTACAGTAAATAATATTCCTTTGTTTTCATGAAAAACAAATGTTGCATATTCCCTGTATAATTACACTGTATTTTCCTTCATAAATTCACTATAGAATATTTTATTCATAATCGTTTCAGTATTATTAGAAGCTGTAAACAAAATATTTGCAAACCCTATTTTTATCTTACTCTTATCATTTTACAATTACAATCATATGTATTATTCTTGTTGGGTGTCGCTTTATCTATTGCTTTACAAGCTGTAGATAGTACTAAAACATAGAATCATATCAACTGTAAAAACCCTAGATCACATTTTCTAGGTTTCCATTATCATTATCAACAGTAACATGAACACGATTTTTATATCCACATTTAAATTGCAGTACAAACCCTAGTTCAACACAAGGGTTATTTTAGAATTACATAAATAATATCTTTTATGTTTCCAAAACGAAACTAGAATTCGGGCATGGCGCTATTCTTCCTCTTTTCAAAAAAAAAAACCATTACATCGATTACAGATTTATAGAGTTATCATCTACGTTAAATATTTAGACTCTGTCCTAGCTCGAAATCCACAATATCAATTACAATTTTCGCATTATTTAACAAGTGCGACAGACACCATTTTTTTTTATACAATAGAAACCAAACCGAATAGCACCAAAAGAAACAACATTTTATCATTGCCGAGAAGCAAGGTTTTATCCACAAGTTAGACGAGCTTCGGCTCCATTTCTTTTCCACAATAACATAAATCAACAGGTGTATTTTTCAACCATTACAAGTCCCATTTTCAAGAAAGAGAAATCAACAATTCCCAACAACGAAATTTTACAGTATATTTCCAAACAAAAATCGCATAGGTTTATTTCCCAAGTTTAAAATTTTCATAAGCTTAAGGTTCGAACCAGCCCTGGTTCAAGCTTCACAAAGGAAGCACATTCACAGTCAACATTACATTTCTGAAAATGAAAACCCCACAGGGTTTTATCCCCATCATTTCTGAACTCTTAAACACGAGTATTACATTTCCAACTAGACGAAACTAAGCATCAAAATAAACGCAGAGAAAATAGACAAAGATCTTTCGTTGTAGAGCTTCACTCCAACATAAGAATCTTATTAAAAGATCAACCGACAGACGATGCCGAAACCTAGCAAGACTGGTTATACAATGTTGGAACAACCACATCATTCAAGACTGATGGAGCACCTACGAGGGTTTTTGGAAGACCAGGAGCTTACCAGGAATGGAGCATGGACATCCTTTTCCAAACCCTAGTTCATGTTCCCTTTTCAAAACCGGTGCCTGCCAAACAAACTCCCAAACGTTAAACATCATATTTTTTAAAACTATAAACCAAATGATACTGGGAACTCTGAGTTTGGAAATCATTTACCTTTAGAGTTGAAGGCCGAACTTTGTTCTTACGCCTGCACACGACGAACTCCTTTGCCTCGCATAAGAACAGACTATCATCTAGGTATTGTTTGCAGAAAGATATCTTCCCACTAAAAATCTCAAAGAAAGAAACAGCTAATCTATCAACTCAACAGCGTTGTAAACCCAAGACTCAACATTGTTCACGCCATTACAAAAGACGAAACCTGCACTATTTCAAACCCAACTTACAAGTTGTTGGGTCGAAACCCTTCTACATTATCTTCTAACCCTACAAAAAAGTAGCCTGTCAGCCTTACTGCCAAGACCAACGAAACAATGAACTACATTCACTCCTCGCCAAACCAAAACATCGACACAATTCTAGGGTTACAACCAACGGCCAGGATCAAAGTCGATCAACGATCACCATTGCCAACGCTTTGCATTGGGTATTGCATGGTCCTTGCAATTATGGGTTCATTCATTGCCATAGCATGGCCTTGCCACATTGTGCTCACGTTGGATGCATCGACAGCCAACTCGTAGGACTATCAACAAGAAGTGTTACATGGCAACGTTCACAGTCACCGTATGCACTAGTTTGCATTCACGTGGAAGATTGTAAGTCCTCGTCACCATGATATTATGGACGGCCATTAATGCAGGCCTGTATCACCACCACCAACGCTGATTCGTATCGCATGTAATCCATCAACCTGTCAATCAAATTAAATGCATGATAGCACTATTTTTCCAACGATATGATTTCAAACGTTTGATACATAACAATATAACATTTTGTGTTATGTTAATTCGAATCCAAAGTTCTTATGGTTTCCAAGTTACGTTCCACAAAACACATTATTGTGTTATTATTGGCCAACGATTATATATATTTATATAGTTTCAAGTCTAGGTCGTATTATAGAATCATGTTGATTATATAGAATAACATTTTAAAGTTTATATAGTTTCCAAGGTAAGAGTTGTAGTTTTTAAATATTAAATATATGGTTTATATAATAGTTGCTAGGATGACCATGGTCACAAGATTGACATAGTCTCATTTATATGAAATTCATACAATAAATGATACTATATATAAGCCTTAAAAGCTTATAAGTATCACATCTAGTTCAACATTGTAGAATTACGATTAGTGTAGTCCATACATGAGAGATTTAAACATTGTCTTTGTAATATTGGTTGCAATCATATAAATTATATTATCACAATTATAAAAATAGATAGTTTGTATGGTAGATATTTCGATGGATCTAATGATAAATATTTAGCATGAAAAATAACTGAATGCTATGAGTTTCTTACCATATTCTCTCATTACAAACATTTAAACGATTTTGCGGTACATCTATTACATCAGTAATATGAAGATAATTAATTATCTCAAGATGACAACAAGCCAGCTACAACAATGATAACGATTACAGCAACAAACCTATCAACTTGATGACATTCATAGATAACTATGTTTTAAACATTGCCGAGTGGTAAGACAGCATTTGAAAACAGTATTTATAGCTATGTAATTCATACCTGCGTACTTGGTGAGTCGCAATAGATTTCCAACTTTCTATTTATCTACAACGTTGAAATTGAACTATACATGAACTTTGAATTTACGCAGTCATGAAACTTCTTACCTGTCGTCTGCACATAGAATATTCAAATTGCTTTAGCGTTGCCGCTAAGTAAGCTCCAGGGTACCTTGTAAGACACCCTTATTTATCAAAATTCAAACTGTCAGTATCATTGTAAAACAAAAAAACGTCAGATCATATTTCCGACCTATTAGCTCATTTGTCATCATAATCATGTTTACTAATTATGTGTTAAATCTGTCACTGACACATTGCTGCTAAACAAAAATTAAATTATGTTTAGTACTAACAAGTTTTCAATTAATGTTGTCGTAATCAACAATTATTATTTCCGCAATTATAATTATCGTATTTAATGTTATTTTCAAAAGTTTTAAATTTTTATGAAAATTTGGGATGTTACAAGAGTCATTAGTGCTCCCTAACTCAGTGGTTTTCCCTATGCTTGACATCAACACATCATCGCATTGGAGGGAAATGTACTTTTGAAGGTAGCAGTGTTCACATTTGCAAACCATGGCCACAGTCCATCTAGCAGGCTAAAGCTCTCAGGTAGCTTCACAAACCATATCGGTCCCCCACCCCTATGGGAATATCATGATTATCAGCATTATGCATCATTTCCTGGGTCATTTACTCAAGCATGGCTTGAAACCTCCTTCATCCATGTCCCATCAATATAGTCGAGTGACACCTTTTGTCCTATATTATTGTAATCACATTGACAACATTTCACAAGCATGGGTAAGCCCACCTCATTTGTATAAAAAACTATTATTTACTACATCTCAACGGTCATCACCAACAACCTTCCCCCATGGGAGGAACCAATTGTCCACATATGATTTTTCCTACAAAACAGGAGAGAAACATAATAAAACATGATGCATTATCGTCTCTACAGTACCCTATGAACCTCATACATCAGGGGGCATCTGTTAACGCCTAAAATTCGCACAGATACGACATTTCGGCAATTCTTCTAGTAAAGCGTCAACAACATAAAGAATGAAATTCACCAAAGGAATCCTTAACAAATTCAAAAGACAACATGAGTCCAAAAGTGCCAGAAAACAGTCAAAAGAAGGGGTGGTGCGAGTAATACACAGTCAACTTGCGCTATTGCACAGGTTACCAGAACAATGCTCGTGCTACACCTGCATGGCTATTCCTTCAATAGTAGCACTACTGTCATAACGGTGGAACCACTAACTTCCTATGACGCATTGAAGGCTCAATCCTCTCCAAGGATCTGAATTCGTCTCCTCACACACTTGCTGGAATTAACTATCCCCCCTTGTGTACCTTGGAACTAGTTCATGGTGAAGATGAGTTCACATTTGGATCTAGTTGTTTGTTGGCCAACTCTTGGCTTATAAAAGAAATCCATTGGAATTCAATTTGTAGAGAGAAATCAAGATCAAGGTTATGATGTTGTATTTGAGTTGGAGCTTCCTCATAGCCCACCACTTCCTACCATTGTGAGCATTCCCAAGCTCCCTTGCCACCTTCCTTCAAGGGGAAAGATTTTATCTCCATTGTTTCACCATTAACTTAGCATTTAGTTTGGACAAAAAAAGGCCTCCCTAATGGAGATTGTTGGATTCCCTTGAATCCCACAGCTCCTATGTGTTGTACAGTTATACCATTGGCATATACAAAAGTGGTTTAGCATATCTTGGATTGTTATTGGCGTTTGCATTCTCCCCCCATCTTGTTTATTTTGTATTTTTCCATATTTATTTGTTTGCATGTGAATTACACTAACAATCTCTTACAGGATCACTTGGAGGAATACCAACCACACACCCACAAGGGCTCCAAGGACTGAGGCCTTGCTACAGCCTATGAGGCTTATCCCCTTGCCAAGTGGAAGAGTGCACTTGTGCAAATTTTTCCACAACAAAGGTATTTCATGTGTTATAAAAAATGTGTAGTATGTATTACAATTAAAAATATTTAATTGCAAATGGTGTATTAATTATAACCTTTCTTGTTTCAACTCCAGAGCATATAGAGGATGAGGCCAGATAAGAAGACGAACATATGGCCATGTTTGAAACTACTCCACTTGCCTCCACTACTGAAGTGGGTAAAGAACACTCTATATTCTTTTTATTAATAAAACACTTGTAATAATAATAACTAAAAATATCAATTTAACATTTATTTCTTATTGCAGTTGATGCCACACCCCCCTTGCAGCAGCGTCGACGTCTAAACAGGTTGTCAGTAAGACATACAGAGCCCAAAATAGCTAAAGGAGAAGAATGCACATCCGACATCCTGGCTAATTTAGTAAAAAAGAAAAAGAGACCAAGAAATCAATGATGGTACTTGTTATATAAATAGAATGATCTTGTTTCATATTATGTAAACAAACAAAAAAAATTATACAATTTATTGAGATGAAGTATTTTGTGTCTATGAATGAATGAGTGATTGAATGTTAATATATGTTAATTCATGTTTGGTATATGTTTATTTATGTACAAAACCACATATGTGTCCTTATGAACTTTTTTGTTTTGCTAGTGTCTATGCATGAATCTTAATGTGTTGCTTTCAACTGTTTTCTAGTAGATCGAGAAATAAATGATTGTATTTGTTATATAATTAGAACGGTCTTGTTTCATATTATGTAAACATATTTTTTATGATATAATTTATTGAGATGATGTATTTTGTGTCTATGAATGAATGAACATTAATATATGTTAATGCATGTTTGCTATATGTTTCATTATGTACAAAACCACAGATGTGTCTTTAGGGACTTTTTGTTTTGCTAGTGTCTATGCATGAATCTTAATGTGTTGCTTCAATTATTTTCTAGTAGATATATTGGGTACTGGGGAATTGAGAGTGATGTGAGGGGGGGATGGGACATGAGAGCTTCCACCTTCATTTGGTTGGCCTTCTTCAGTAGAGAATAAATCAATATTTGGGTAATCTTGGAGCAAACCTCCATCGATCCAACAGAGCAACAACAATGTCAATGTTGACTTTGCTGCTGCTCCGTAAAGTGGAGGGAGGTTTTCCAATATTAAACTACTCCAATAACTTATTCTCAAAACCGAGAGGAGCTCATCCAAGTATTCATGCACTCAAGTATTTTTAATTATTATTTAGTCATAAAAATGTTGTTAATTTATTTTATTATTTTGTTGACTCTTTAATTGTTGGTTAATTTAGGAAAACAACTACTTGAGGAGATTTATTGGAGCAACATTAAAGGAATATCATGCGAGGACAACCATCAAATATCTAGGTATTTGAGTTGTTAGGACATCATACAAATGAGTAAACTCTATTCATTTTCATTTCTTATGTCCAATTTAATCTTTCAAGAATTATTTGCATTAATTTCGAATTTGAACTTTTATATTGCAATTAAAATTAATATTTTGTCAAATTTTATATGATAGATTAACCCCAATCCCATTGCTTTTCAGGATCAGCTATTGACTTCTAGTAGGTTAGGTGATTTCCAAGATATTGCAACCATTGCATAAATCCAAAAGATATTACCAATGTTTTTTGGAGGTTCCCATTTTCTAAGGAGGTCTGGACTTTGGATACTACATACAACACCTTTTTATACATTTTTGCATTAGAAATCTATAGATTTTGTGGCCACAACTATGAGATGAGGGTTTTTTTTTAGGTTCATATTTGCTAAGAAGGTACAGACTTGGATAGTAGATACAAAAATTTATCCACATATATTTACATCAGAACTTGAGGCGGATTTATAATAAACTTATGGATGGTGTGCCTGTGGTTGGCTTGAATATATTAAAAAAATTCATATATTTAGGAAATTGGATGCCTTGGATTACTCTAAAGCAAATTTTGTAGCAACTATAGAAAAAATGAATTTTTTAATGAATTGGAAATATGCTATTGGTCCTTGGAGTGGCAAATATTCAACTTTGAAGATCATTTGATGAGCTGGT
Organism: Larix kaempferi; assembly: GCA_027924585.1. Lineage (NCBI taxonomy): Eukaryota > Viridiplantae > Streptophyta > Pinopsida > Pinales > Pinaceae > Larix > Larix kaempferi. The sequence goes on from BSBM01000727.1 coordinate 5,412,424, forward strand.
GGAAGAGGTGTAACATTGAAGATCGTTGGTGATGTCAAGAACATCAGAATTCACCTACATAAAGTTGTGACAATTTACCTTGTGCACAGATCTGAAGGGCAGGGAGGCACATTGTTACATGTTTGAACAAGTACAGGACTTTTCCCACATTTTCCTTCATGATCATCTGGACACTTGTTGAGATAATTTTGGAGGCTTACTCCACACTAATTTTAGTAGTACACTCAACCCTAAATTAACGCAGTTTCTACATTGTTCTATATTGTTGTCTATGAGTGAATTAATCTGTTGGTTTGACTATTATTTGTTAACACCACTTTTGTTGTTAACTTAGGGAGGGATGTTGTTGATCAAGATAGAGATTAAATACTTGCAAACTGTGTTGTTAATAGTCATGCTAAGTCCCAACCTAAAGGTTCTAACACAAAGTAAACACCTACAGGCCTTTCTCAGGATGAATCCTCCAATTTGATCCATTCTTCTGATACAAAGGTTCAAACCACTTACCTTTGTTATGTTTTTATCTAGAAAAAGTCTCTATAATTGTTTGAGTTACCCTATCTAGTTTAAGTCATTTCTATGCTACTATTGCTCTCAACATTTCATTTTCAAGTCTTGTCCCAAGATACATTAAGGAAGTACATTACTTACGTGAAGCTTAATGTGTTCCCAAAATTACATGATGTGGATTTGGAAATGTATATGATCGTTAATGGTTTAGAGTGTATGGTTGTAGATAACTTTTCTATGCATAAGGCTTGGAATTTAAATGGTTATATATCTGATGTTGGTTGCATGTATTGTAGGTAGATAGTATAATGCTAAGTTTAAGGACATACAAAGCAAGTTAGGGTTATATCAAAGGTCTCACATAGTGCAAAAGAAAGGAAATCATTAGAGTGATCAAGTAATCGAAGGAAAGATGTAGTGAGTGAAAAGAATGCATTGGTTGATGAAAAGTATTCTTGGACCAATCAAAGGGAACATTGTAGGAGTATGATTACTCAACCAATTAATTAAATTGAGAATATAGAAAACATCAAATTGGATGTATACAAGCATAGTTATAAAACAACCACTTCTCCTCATCATTGTCATTATAATCTATAATATAGATGTATATGATCATTGGTTTATAGTGTGTGGTTGTAGGTAACTTAGCTATGCTAAGGATTGGGTATTTAAATGGTTATATATATGATATTGGTTGCAGGTATATAGTCTAATGCCTAGTTTAAGGTTGTACAAGGCAAGTTAGAGTTATATAAAATGCCCCACACAATGCAAAAGCAAGGAAATCATCATAGTGAACAAACAATTAAAGGAAATATGCAATGACTTAAAATAATGCATTGATTTCAGGGAAAGTAGGCTTGGACCAATCAAAGTGAATCACTATAAGAGTATACTTACTCAACCAATTAATGAAATTTTAGAATATAGAAAACACCAAATTGGCTATCTACAAGCATAGCTATAAAAAAACTACTTCTCCTCATCACTATCATTATAATCTAGAATACAAATGTATATGATCATTGGTTTATAGTGTGTGGTTGTAGGTAACTTAGTTATGCATAAGGCTTGGGCATTTAAATGGTTATATATTTGATGTTAGTTGCAGGTGGATAGTTTAATGTTGATTTTAAGGGCATACAAAGTGCAAGTTAGGGATATATTAAAGGTCCCACACAATGCAAAAGCAATTAAATCATTATGGTGATCAAGTAGTAGAGGGTAATATCTAGTGAGTTAAAGAATGCATAGGTTGAGGGAGAGTACACTTGGACCAATCAAAGGGAAGCACTATATGAGTATGATTAATCAACCAATTAATTAAATTGGGAATATAACAAACATTGAATTAGATGTATACAAGCACAGTTATAAACAACCACTTCTCCTCATCATTATCATTATAATGTATAATACATATGTATATGACCATTGGTTTATAGCGTGTGGTTGTAGGTAACTTAGCTATGCATAAGGATTGGGAATTTAAATGGTTATATATTTGATGTTGGTTGCAATAGATAGTCTAATGTTGAGTTTAAGGTCATACAAAGCAAGCTAGGGCTATATCAAAGGTCCCACGCAATTCAAAAGAAATGAAATCATTAAAGTGATCAAGCAATTAAAGGAATGATGTAGTGAATTAAAAGAATGTATTGGTTGAGGGAAAGTAGGCTTGTACCAATGAAAAGGAAGCATTGTACGAGTATGATTACTCAACCAAATAATTAAATTGAGAATATAACAAACATCAAATTTGTGGTATAACATTAATAAAATTGAGAATATAGCAAACACCAAATTGGTTGTATAACATGATGTACATACGAGGATTCATGTACTTCTTGCTTAAGTAGTTTCAGAGAGGCATCTCCATAACAATCCTCTCGTTTCCTTCAACCAACAATCTCGTGATCTCCATATCATCCTAACAATCATTCTCAAATCTACCTAAAGAGCATTGTGTTTCCTCCTAGGTACCCATACATGATGGTGGGGGAGCATATTCCTTATCAACTTGTTTTAATTTCCATTCTAAACCGTTTAGGTTGAACATGTGCATTTCCTTAGTTAACTCCTTCATTATCTCCATTCGTGCACTCATAACCGAATTTTCCTGCTCCTCCAAGTAAGCATACATTGCTTTGGCACCAACATTGTTGTTGTATAAAGGAAAGGTCATGACCCCTTCCTCAAAGTTGTCTAGTCTCCTCATGTCATTCAACAAGTTCTTCAAGGTATCAATAAATTGGCACCTCCATTACCAATAACCCACTTCTTAGATAGTAAATTGTCTAAAATAACCTCAATGTGAAGAAGAGTATGGCTATCATGGACTATTTCCATTGCAAGTTTTGTCCACCTGATAAAACAAGCTTCCTCCTCTATCCAGCCTCTCACTAAACTGAGCACCTTTTCTAGAACCCTAGGTTCTATTACCTTCTCCTCGACAAAAAAACACCTATGGAATTTAACAATGAAAGGAAAATGGCAAGTGGTTTCCAAGGCCATCATCAACAATTGCATCAATAAACTGTCTAGAATCCATTATAGTATTTATCTTAGAAAACTTTTGTTCCAATGCCTTCACTAAACTAGTATCCAATAAAGAATACACATAACTCCCCCCTAAATCTCCATGTATTGATCCTCTATCAAATCCAAAATATCCATGTCCTCCATTGCAAGGTCTCACAACACCTTGAATCATGCTCAAGGTAGTCATCCTTTTGATCATTTCTTTCTACCTCCGTATTGTAGTAATGATCGATAGAACTTGCCCTGGAAAGATGACCAACTTGTCTAAGTGAGGTGTGGCCATTGCCTTCGCCTTTCCCATTAACTTGTTCCTAGCCTTCTATCGTGAATTCCCATAAACTTGTTGTTAAGGCATCCAAATTGTCCATTATTTTCTTGAAATATCATTGCACTTAGTCTGCTCCTAAGGTCGTTGACTTCATTTTCAAAGTCAAATGCACTTAAAATTATTCCAATTATTACAACTTCGTCTTCAAAGGACAATCGATGGAAAAATGGTTTTGGTAACAAGGAAAACAATCACAACCTTACCTTTGGAGTTTATACAATTATGGTTGCTACCTTGTTGTGATGTTTCCATCATCATGGGCATCTTTTCTCCTAAACTATCCCATCTTAAGCTGTAAATTTTTCATAGCTTACAATATCTATGCCAAGGCTTCAACTCATGTCTTGGACCATTTGGCATCTCAATGTACTCTTGGAACAACAATCCAAAACATGTCATCGCAGCTTCCACCCTTGTCTTCACATACTCTTTTTCTTCACCATCCATGCTACACATTGCCATGGCCAAAGAATTTGCCTAAATATTCAAGACCCGGTTATTTCATCTGTGCTTCCAAGTCCATAGCACCAAGAACCTATTCCAAGAATTATTCCTTCACCCAAAGTTCTACTACAACTCTGCCACTACTACAATTTGGTGTATTTGTCTTTCAAAAACAACTCAAAGGAAAGTTTTATATTAATTTCACTTGGTCTACACACTTCTAAAAACACGAAGAAGTATTTCCAACTTTGTGTGGATTAATTTGTCAAAACTAACTATTGCACCAAGCCACGAATATGCGCAATCCAGTGTTCAAGTCACTCTAGGATCATCTACCAAACTCATCCCCATACTTTTTGTTATGCCCAAGCCTATCAAAATGTCACCAATGACTTAGAATACTAATAATTGGGATTAGATGTTGGACAAGGACTTGATTAAATTGGAAATCACTTTGTGGGTGCAACCAATGATTCATAGTATATGGAAATGAGCACTATATCTAATGATTAATCATCCCAACAAAAAGGGAAAATGGGATATCGAGTTATGAATTCCAAAATGGTTCAATTAGAGGTGATTCGGTGCCACAATGTGTTGTAGAATGTAGTTTTAAACCACAGGAAATCACACCAAATTGAAGCAACTACACAATGATGTAGTTTTAGAGTACAAGAAATCACACCAAATTGAATCATAACATCTGATAGGGATATGATAGGGGATATTGTGATACCCTCCATAATTATATATCTGACACCTTTTTCTCTGGGCTATCCGACGTTACAACCATCGGAACTATGAAATGGTCGTCAGTTACACTATACAGTAGTCGGATATCCGATGTCTAGGGTTAGACTATTGGAAACAGTTATCCAATGAAACTACCATCGAACCTATGGCTTTGAGTTGGATAGCCGACGAGGGTCCGACAATCCATATGTCAGTTATCCAATGCTTATGTGTGGAAAAATACACGCATTCGTCGCTTTCTTTGTTCTTCATGGTGGTCGGTTAAATGATGTTATGCCCATCGATTATCCGACACTAATATATTCATCGGAGATCCGTTGAAATTGCACCAACGATTTTGGCGTGTCGATTGCATCAGATATTTGTCGATTCCTAGTTGAATAGTCGATGAAGGCCATTGGATTTTGGTCCACAAGAGTTAGTATTAAGTCACTACCCACTAAGTATCTAATAGGCCTTGTAGCCTTGTACATTGATAAATTTTGGGGGTTAGGGAGGGACCCTAAAATGCCCTTTGGGGGGATAGGGAGGGACCCTAAAATGCCCTCCCCCTTCAAAATTAACATTATCCTTGTTATCACTCAAGATTCTCTTGGGATGCATCATAAGGGATCATGACGTAACTGTTTCAAACCAAGCATTGGTGGATGGAAACTAGCCTTTCCAACCACAGAGAGGGCTCTCTCTTTGATTCTTCCACCACACAGAATATTGCTTGAATGGGATGGTTATAGGTAAAAGTGGTGGCTAGACCTTCAGATAATGACTTATAGGGATTTTTCAGTTGGTTGGGGTTAAGGAAAGGAGCACCATTGGGCATAAAGTCAAACTTTAGTGGATTTATAGTCACAAATGACTGATTTAGACCACAATTTAAGAGGCTGAGGCGAGGTAGATGAGGTTTTTTCAAGTCAAAGATATCAGCAGATGAAGGCAGAAAAGGGAACAAATTCCATCACAGAGTTAGAGCATTTGGAAATGAATTCTACCCTGCAACTTCAAGAAGAAAGGGTGGAAAACCTAGTCATATGCATCTAAAGCATAAAATATGAATTCCAGACCATGTAATCTTGATCTAGATATTGCATAAGGAAACAATCAATGGGAAATACAAATGAAGAACACATGCACAGGAAATAACAGACATCAAAACACTCATCACAAGAATCTCTGCTCCAGAATCGGGTCTTCTCATGAATTGAAAGGCTGAGTTCAATACATACGCAGAGCTTTTAATCTCTCAAAATCCAAAAACATCCAACCCTTGGGTCTAATTCAGAATCTGTCTTTATAGGATTACAAAATATCAAACAACTTCTAACTAATTCAACCATAAACGATCGTTTACTGACAACAGTATTGAACTAGAAAGGATGAGTTCGTTGACACCGAGTTGCTCGAACCAACTGCCTCTGAGTCTGTTAGATGCACCAGTGGGAAACTTTGAGCTATGTCAATGTGCATTCGGGTTGTGGAAACCACTTGTTTTTCCTTCGGATTGGGTTGTTTTAGGATGATTTAACCAGGTTGTGCCTCTCTTCTGCTTCCAGATCGACTCCCAATCATGCCATTTCCCTATGAAATTCTACATTTTTTTCGCGGCCGCAATTCCCCATGTTCTCCATTCTTCAATCCGTAAATGTCGTCTCGATTTCTGAAATCCGCAATGCGAGTTTCAAAAATTGGGAATACACATCTGCGCCTTTGGAGACCTTGGGCCACCATAATCCGCATTCCGCAATGCGGGATTCGGGAACTGGACCTACCGAGTGGACACTGCCAAATTTCACTTCTACGATCTACAATCCACATTGTGGGACTAGGAAACCAGAACAGTCTAATGGACACTGCCGAATTTTGCTTCTGCAATCCATAGTTCGCACTGAGGGAATCGGAACCGGAACCATCAAATGGACACTGAAAATTTCGCCTTTGCGATCCACAGTCTGCAATGCGGGTTGCGGGAGTCGGAAATCCAACTGCACCTGTTTGAAAGCAAATATCGTTCCAACTTTCGCAATCTGCAACGCGGTTTTGAAAAGTCAAAAAGTCAGAAATCTTCTCAGCATAGGAGTTACGGATCGCTTCCCAGCCGTCGATCTGACCTTTCTCTTTCAATCCCGACCGTTCAGCTTCTTTTGAAAGTGGAAGATCAGTCGGACAAGTGCACCTTCCACAATTGTTTTGGGGCGTCCGATCCATACTTTCGTGACCGCTTGGAACCGTCGGATTGGATCCACGATGGGATTAAAATCGGCTTAGGGCGAAATGAATGAAAATTTTGCGTCTTTTTTTGTCGTTAACTGTTGAGCTCTTCCTCCAGCGAAATCTCATGCGTACCGTTTATTATTTCGTGACCTGCCTCGTCCATTGATCTTCGATCACACATGGAACCCCCACTTTGGATGTTGGGGCTTTATCCAGGGCGCATGCTCTCCAGGAAAATCCATCCCCCGCCATCGATATTCTTGGCTCGATCTGGAGCGTTCCCTCTCACCTGAGCACGGAAAAACTCCATTTCTTCATCTTTTTTCATTGCGGCTTGATCATTTGGCTTGGATTTTCTTGACACTTAGCTATTTTTTGGGTTGTTTTATTATTTCTTTGGTGTAATAGGTCAATGGGCATGCTTGGGGTTCCAGTAGGGGGGTTCCCTTTCCTTCTTTGGTGGGAACATTGATAGAGGTGTTAACAATGGCTCCAACCAGGGATTCTATCCTCCTTGTGAGGTAGCAAGAACAGCAGACCAGTTTCCCTTTTCTTTTTTCTTTTTTCATTTTTGTAAAATGGAACTGAAACACAGCTAACCGAAACTAAAAAAAGGTAATGTATAGCGAGGACGGGTTAATAACAGGCAATAAGCATCATTGGGAATGAGTCCATTTGAATCTTTATATGGGAGGAGGTGCAGAACACCAATGAATTGGGATAATCCAATGAACGGAATTGTACTTGGGCTAGAATTGCTTAAGGAAATGGAACAAGAGGTTGCAAATTGTTAGGATATTTAGACACTTAGAAGTTAGTCAAAATTAACTTGTGTAATATATCCGTTAGGAAAAGTGTGTTTCTTTAGTATGCATTTGTAAATACTTAATCCGACGGTCATGATATGTTCCCGACATAGAGTGATCCGATAGCTCAACTTCTCTTAGATCATACCTACCCTTGATCCATGGCTTAACACCCGATTGGTCCATGATCTCTATTTAAAGAGCATGGAGGGTCATTGGAAAGTTGATCGATTATGAGAAGCTCATTTGTAACTTTCTTTCTTTGCATAATAAATTGTCCCATAGAAGCTATTTGGCCGGTGTCGTGGAGTGTTTCCCTCACGAGAGTTTAAACCACGTCAAAACATCAGTGTATCGATCTGTAATCTGTTTGTTTGAAGTGGTTGCTCTAGGTGTTCGGTCTTTTGGGAGTACCCTGTGTACCCGAACATGGTATCAGAGCTTTTATGAAGAGTCGCTTCCGATTATGATCTAGATCTTGAACTGTTGTTGCCGAAACTTGAAAGGGTTTCTGGTTCTGATCATTCTGTGCATTTATGGGCTATGGGAGGTGTTCCATTGCGTCCGGAGTGTCGTTTCCGTTGGGAAATAGTTTTCGTTTGATTGATAACGGTTCCTGGTTGCTTCAGAAACGCATATTTCATAAGATCTGAAGGTATAATGTTACAGTGATGCTTTTTTATTTTCTGTTTTAAAAAGGAAAAATATCTCATATTTTATCAGTTTTTATTATTATTTTTTTTAGTTTCAGATTGTGGCTTTCTCTGTCTGCGTATGCTCTTTGCCATGCACCTTGTGCGATCTCGGCAAATCAGAAACAAAAAGGGAAAGAATTTTTCTCGATTGCGTATGCTCTTTGCCGTGCACCTTGTGCGATCTCGGCAAATCAGAAACAGAGAGAAAACGTAGACTTTCCTGGCAAGCTAACGAGATATAACTCCACAAGTGTGGAAAAAAATTTTGTTTCGGTTTGTGGTGTGATTTGCAGGAAAAAAAGACAAGCACGAAAACCGAGGAAAAAAAAAGGGCCCCCTTCCTCATTCCCATATTTTACATACCTTTTAATCTATCTCACTTGGTTCAAAGTTGCTTTATTCCTTAATACGTCTTGAGTTCAAGTCTTAGGAATTTACTTTTAAAAGAAAAAGTGCATGCAATTTTTATTTCAAGTTACTTTATTGTAAAAGTGCATCTCACTTAAATAATAAAAATAAAAATGAAAAGTGAGTCACTTAAGTTCATTTTTATTGTTGCACTATTTAAAGTCACATCATTGTAAAAGTGAAATCACTTATTTTATAAAAGTGATTCACTTAAAGCAACTTTATTGTAAAGTGATTGTCAAAGGTTCATCTTAGGAAGAGGGGGGTTCTTTTTTTTAGCTAGTCATTCTCAATGTGCCACGTCACTATTGGGGACATCTTCAGCATTTTCTTTGTTCAAACATAACTTCATCATCTGAAGTTAGTTTTCAGTGCATTTTTTTTAAACCGCCTATTTTTTCGAGCTCTACGCATCCAAACTATTGGTTTCTGCTTTTACAGCCATTAATTTACAAATATGGCCGCCCCTTGTGATATTCTACTTACCAGTTCCAACTATTTCTCATGGAAATCTCGTATGGAGGATGTTCTACGAAGTAGGGTACTTTTCAGAATTACCTCAGGGAAAGAAACAGAACCCACTGATGATGATAAGAAAATAAAATGGGCGAATAGATGTGACGAAGCTCGTGGATTGATTGGAATGTCAATCTCTACTGATTTGCGATTCCACATATCTGGAATTGATGAACCTGATGTTTCTTGGGACAAGTTGGAATCTGTGTTTGGTAAACACAATGAAATTTGAGATCACCAACTCGAATGAGTTGATTTCTTTAAATCCAAGTGATTTTTCATGCATTCAAGATTATTTATCTAAGTACAAAACTCTTAAACTCTTATGTGCAGAATGTAAGATTAAGAGGGAAGACAAACAATGCATTTATCATATTCTTTCCAAACTTGGACCTGCATATTCTGTTTTTGTATCTACATTTTACTCCATGAAAGAATCCTTGAATGCAGCTAGCTATCAAGAGCCTAGTCTTGAATCCTTTTGTGATTCCTTGATTAGAGAGTAAGGTAAGCTCATCCATCTTGGAATAATTAACAATGCAGATACATCTAGGAAAGCCTTATTGTCCCAACAGAAAGAAAATTCCAAGCCTCCCAAGAAACAAAATTTTCGCAATAATAAGTCAAACAAGGGTCCCAAACTCTCTCAGTCAGCTCCTTCTTTAAAAAATGACAAAGGATCCAAGCCAAAAGGTAAGAAGACTGAGCGTCATTGCAACTATTGCGGGAAAGATAATCATGATGAATATAAGTGTTTCAAGAAGATGGCAGCCTTGGAAGCAGCAATGAAGAAACACCACATCAGCCTAGATTCGCCTTCAGAATCTACCTCTCATGCTCATGCACTTTGTGCTTCTGGTTATTCTTATAATGCATATTCTTCTTCTACTTCAAATGAATGGCTCATTGATTCTGGAGCATCTTATCATATGGCTAAGGATCAAGCCATCTTTTTTACTATGCATGAATGTAACACCAAACAAATATTTGTTGGTGATGATAGATCTCTAAGTGTTGTAGGAGCTGGAACAGTTCCAGTAGATAATGGTCATTTCAGTGATGTACTATGTGTTCCAAGAATTTCCTACAATTTGTTATCAGTCTATCAAATCACTCATTCTGGTGAAGGTAAAACTGTGACGTTTACACCTCACCAAGTTGTAATCAAGGATTTTAAAGATCCTCAACAAGTCCTAGCTACCGGAATTGTTGATGATATTACTAGGTTGTACAAGTTTAACAACTTTGGGTCATCACCTTTTCCTTCAATTTTTGTTGCTCATAGTGATAACTTGAGCAAACTTTGGCATGAGCGATTTGGTCACTTAAATTATCGCTCATTGCAACAACTATGTAAAGACAATATGGTGACAGGTCTTCCGATGGTATCTTGCAGGGATGGTGTTTGTTCTGGTTGTGTACTCGAAAAACATCATCGGACAGTTTTGACAAGTGTGCCTCTTGGCATGCCTCGATTCCCTTGGAGCTTGTGTATAGTGACTTGTGTGGTCCTCTTCCATCTGCTTCCTTTTCTGGTTTCAAATATTTCTTAACTTTCATTGATGATTACACTAGACGCACTTGGGTTTATTTCCTAAAACTTAAGAGCGAAGTATTTAGCATGTTCTTGGCCTACAAGGCCCTTGTTGAAAAACAATCTGGTCATCAAATTATTAAGTTAATATCTGACAATGGAGGAGAATATGTTAACAAAAAGTTCACTACTTTATGCACTGAACAAGGAATCCAACAACAACACATTGTTCCATATACACCACAACAAAATGGTGTAGCCGAGCGGAAGAACCGCACATTAAAAGAAATGGATAATTGTATGATCCAATCTAAGGGACTAAGTCTTCAATTTTGGGTTGAAGCCATTAATTGGGAAAATTACATATTTAATCGCACCCCCACTAAAGCATTACAAGGTATCACACCGGAAGAAGCATGGAGTAAAATTAAACTAGATGTAAGTCACTTCCGTGTGTTTTGTAGTGAAGCATGGGCTCACATTCCGGATGAAAAACGGAAAGCATTGTAGCCTAAAAGTGAAAAGTGCATATTTGTTGCATATTCTAAAGATGTAAAAGGTTATCGAATTCTTCAACCACATTCTCATGATGTAATCATTAGAAGAGATGTTAAATTTGATGAAAATATCTTGGCCTGCAAGCCTAACTCGACGATTGTGCCATCTTTGGCCTGCGAGCCTGATTTGGCGATTGTTCCTTCTTCTTCTTCTTCCAATTTCCTTGACAGGTTTCCAAATCCAGTTTTCGATGATGATAGTGAGGATGAAAATCCACCTCCGCCTGCTTATGTTCCTCCAGTTGCACCAGCACAAGTGCTCCCTTGATGGGTCCGTTCAACATGTGAAGCAGCTGGTGATCTTGCCGATGATCCTAGAGATCAACGTTGAACACGTTCTCAATTTCAGCGAGCCTCTTCTCTTTTGGCTCAAGTTTTCGAAAATCATGATCCAAAAACCTTTGCAGAAGCTTCAGGAAATTCAAATTGGCATGCAACTATGGATGAAGAATATCATTCCTTAATGGTGAACGATACTTGGGATCTTGTACCTCTTCCAAAAGGAAGAAAACTTGTCAGGTGTAAATGTGTCTACAGATCTAAGTATGCATTAGATGGAAGTGTTGAAAGACTTAAGGAAAGGTTAGTTGCCAAAGGTTTTTCCCAAGTTGAAGGGATTGACTACAATGAAACCTTTGCTCATGTCACAAAGATGAACTCCATCCACCTTGTTCTTTCCCTTGCAGCCTTACACAACTGGGAAGTCCATCAAATGGATGTCAAGTCTACCTTCTTACATGGTGATTTACAGGAGGAAATTTACATGGAACAACCTCCTGGTATGTTCAAAATAACTCTAGCCTTGTCTGTCACCTTAAGAAATCCTTATATGGCCTTAAGCAAGCCCCTAGAGCTTGGTATGCCAAAATGGATAGCTTTCTCCTTGACACTGGTTTTTCTAGATGCCATTCTGACCCCAATGTCTATACCAAGAAATTAGGAAACCATCTCATCATACTTGTTCTATATGTTGATGACCTTATTCTTATTGGTAGTGACCCTAAGCTTATAACCCATGTGAAATCCAGTCTTAAGCAAAATTTTGAAATGTCAGACTTAGGACCTTTGCATTATTTCCTTGGTCTCCAAGTCCTGCAAACCAAAGAAGGAATCTTTCTTTCTCAGTATAAGTATGCTTGTGACCTTCTTCATCTCTTTCACATGGAATATTATACACCAGCCCCTTCTCCCTTCCATTCCGGAGTCAAACTTTCTGCCACTTGTCCTTCACCTGAAGTAGATGCCACCTTGTATCGTCAGCTTGTTGGTAGTCTCTTATACTTGACTCATTCTTGTCCTAACCTTTCCTTTGCCGTTGGTCGTGTTGCCCGTTATATGCAAACACCTCATGAAAGTCACTGGAAAGCAACTAAAAGAATACTTCGATATATTCGAGGCACAATTCAGTTTGGGATTCATTACAGTACAGGGGGGACACCTTTGTTGGTTGGTTTCACTGATTCAGATTGGGCTGGCAATATTGATGATCGAAAGTCTACTGCAGGTTATGTTTTCAGTCTGGGATCTAGACCTATCACTTGGGCTTGTAAGAAACAACAATATCTTGCTCTTTCTTCAGCAGAGGCAGAATATCGAGCCGCAGTTAATGCCAGTCAGGAAGCTTTATGGCTTCGACAGATCCTTTCAGAGTTCGGATTCAAGCAGCAGTAGCCTACTCCACTTTGGTGCGACAATCAAAGTGCCATCAAGCTCGCCAAAGATCCAGATCTACATCAATGCAACAAACACATTGAGCTACATATGCACTTCATCATAAATCTTGTTCATGATCGTGTTCTTGAAGTGCTCTTTTGTCCTACAGATGATCAAGTTGCAGACATCTTCACCAAGTCTCTTACAAAAGCGAAGTTTTCTAAACTTCGATCTATGTTAGGAGTTCAGGAATGTGTCATTAAGGGGGGATAGGCTCTAATGCCTCCTTCCTTCTCCTAATAGTGTCACTTTTGTAAATCCTTCAATCCTATCCCAAATTGTTCTTAAGTGGGGATGTTAGGATATTTAGACACTTAGGAGTTAGTTAAGATCATCTTGTGTAATATATCCGTTAGGAAAAGTGTGTTTCTTTAGTATGCATTAGTATGCATTTGTAAATACTTAATCCGACGGTCACGATATGTTCCCGACATAGAGTGATTTGACGGGTCAACTTCTCTTAGATCATACCTAGCCTTGATCCGTGGCTTAACACCCAATTGGTCCATGATCTCTATTTAAAGAGTATGGAGGGTCATTGGAAAGTTGATCGATTATGAGAAGCTCATTTGTAACTTTCTTTCTTTGCATAATAAATTGTCCCGTAGAAGCTATTTGGTCGGGGCCGTGGAGTGTTTCCCTCACGAGGGTTTAAACCACGTCAAAACATCGGTGTATCGATCTGTGATCTGTTTGTGTGAAGTGGTTGCTCTAGGTGTTCGGTCTTTTGGGAGTACCTTGTGTACCCGAACACAAATATTAGGCATAATTTAAAAGCAGTCCAAGATAGACAGAAAATTTATGCAGATAAGCATAGGGTGCATAGAGAGTTCCGTGTTGCGGATCATGTTTACCTTAGAGTGAGTCCAAGGAAGAGTTCCTTGAATCTTGGGACTTGTGCCAAGCTATCACCCAGATATTGTGGGCCATTTGAAGTGCTTGAAAGAATAGGGATCGTTGGACATAGACTTGCATTGCCTTCTAACATAGAGCTCATAATTTTTTTCATGTCTCTTTGCTTAAGAAATATATACATGATCCTAACCATGTGATTAATTGGTATGTGATACAGGTGGAAACTGAGGGAGAGTTCCAAACCGAGCCATTACGCATCCTAGACAAGAAGGTAACATTGCTCTGGAACCAAGCCATTGAATAGGTGAAAGTGCAATGGAAGCACTACGGTCCCGATGAGGCTACATGGGAGTTGGAGGATTCCATGAGAGTGGTATATCCATTTTTTGTTCAATTTTGAAGAGCATTGAGGACAATGCTAATTTAAGGGGGGGGAATGTAATATCCCGATTTTGACCCTATTGCATTAAACTTGTAAATGATGTAAATATCGTTATAAAATTGTGGTGAGGAGCTCAAGGCCAAGGCCCTGCCATCGATTTAGTGTTTTATGTATTGGAAATTAAAAATCGATGCATATGGTTCTCGTGCTAGCCAAGCACAATAGAAATTACAACATCATGTAAATATGCATTTTATAAAATACCCACAACTGGATATGCAACACAACAAGAGTATGGGGGCATGATTTTTACCAGGAATAAGGAGGTAAAATATTCAAACCCTTGATCCAATATTGTCAAGCCAAGTGTCAATGAGAGAACCCATAAACCCTCAACTACCCATTTTGACTTATGCACCCAAGCATTTAATTCTTCCAAGAGTTGGTTGAGGTAGTTAATGCTTTGGGAATGGAGAGGTATGGCTGCCCAATTTCTTGTATGGGAAAGCCATCAAGTTTGAAAATTGTGTTTGGATCCTTGGACAAGAAAACAACCATGAAATGGCTTCCCAAACCATTATTCATCCATCATTTTTTCTCTCCCACAAGTTATGGGATAGTTGGGTGTTTTCCCTCATGTTTTTCCCTCATTTTCCACAGCTGGGAAGTCATTTTTGTGTTGCAGAGTGATTGGGAGGAAGGGAGTCACGATTTGGGGGTTTACAGAGGTTTCTTTTTACCCTTGAATACCCATATACATGTTGTGAAATTGATTTTTCTCTCCAAGGGTCGATTCCCCCTCTAACAATTCGTTTTTGGGTGCCTGCAATTTTTGAACCCTCATGGAAACCACATTTTGGGCATCACACAGTTAAAACGTTTTTCTTCTTTCCCAACACTTGTATTTTATTGTTATGTGCATCCCTATTTTGGTTTGAACTTGTGAGTAAGAAACTAGGAGTGGAAGAGGATTAGAATTGGCTTGATAAACCTAGTGAAGAGAGTAACCTCACAGAAAGATCAAAGGGATTTGGCTACTTTCTATGCACACCCTAAAGAGCACTAGAAGGGAAGGTATGGTCTGAGGAACTGTGTAGCAGTGAAGGGAATACTTCCTTATGTTGGGTGTGTAGGTATTCTGGGTACCAAGATAGCTAGATCTTATAGAGGTACCAATAGCTCTGTGGTTGAGCTCACTAGCTTAGCAATTCTTCCTTTCTACTACGTTAGCATCCTAATAAGCCCAACTATGGATTGGCTTGGCTGATATTTGGTGTATATTTGTCTATGTGTGAGTCTGTTGTTCCCTTTTTTCTTGTAGAAATCATGCCCAGCTCGAGGGTGGCAGTTGTGTTGAGATATTGATGAGCACAACTAGCCTAGGGTTGGGTGGAACATTGTAGTTGCATAGCCATTTGCTCGGAACTACTTCATTTCAAGATAAGTACTCTCTTGTGTTAATTCTGTAATGTCTTTATTTGATGACTATTATGAATATGTTGAATGCATGTTAGATGTGTAGTATAATTTTATTTCCGTTGTGTTTCTTGCATTATACATCTGCATGTATGTATTTTTACTTGTTATGAAAATGAAAAATGATCGCGGGGCTAGAAGCCCAGACTTAGTGTCATGTTCCCTTCCCGGATTGGGATTGATGGAAGGGGACGTGACATTATCACTTATTTAATGTAACATCCCAAAAATTCGTAAAATTTAAAAATTTTGATAATATTAATAAATATGATATTTAAGTATGCGGAAGTAATTAACTATTTGATTTGTTTATTTTAACGATAGCAATTCATCTATTTGTTGTTTATTAATTTTTGAAATACGATTACATTCCTTAACGAGATGTTTGTTAAGATCACTACTTAATGTTTGATTATTTTGTTTGTACTAACTGTTCACGCCTCTTCTGACGATGAAGGGGTCCTATGGCACCCCGAGGCTTACTTAGCTGCATGGCTAAAGTTATTACACTTAACACACGTTACAGGTAAAGATAATTCCAGCCTTTGAAGTTATTTAAAGTTTACTAGCATATATTCAACCAATAGTAATTTTATTTGAAGATTATTTCAAGTTGAGATCCTAGCTTTTATTATGACTTCTGTTGGACAGCTTCAGCATGAATATTATTAATTTGAATTATATTTCTTATGGCGTTTCCAAACGATAGATACATACCTGAAACTTAGATTCTAATTCTGCGATCAAATGATAATTTTGAAATACTATACTAGTTACGATAGAAGTTATCTAGTTTATCCCAAACTTAACATGATCTTGTTAAAGTCACAAAGAGGTACTATTTGATTTACATTACTGTGTAGCTAACATTTTGCTATGGATACCATAGATTATCGTAATTACTCAAATAATATTTTGTGTAGAAAGTAATATAAATCTAACACTATCAAGACTTATTGTAAGTATTAGTGTTACCATGTACATTTGATATTTTACACATATAGACAAGAACGAATCAGCATTCATAATTATGAAGTTATATAACATTCATATATCTACGAAATTATATAATCATCTATGTACATTAAACTTTACAATGATTTTACCCGTATCATGTAACTACTTATGATCTAGGTTACAATTCATATCATTTGGTGTTATAATTCTAATGTGATACAAACATTCTAGGGTTAACATTGATATACAATAATCGATTGCATTAACACCTATACTATGTAACAATTCTAATATTAAATCAACCTATATATATACGAAACATAATGCAATGATATTTGAATTACTTTGGAGTTAGGGTTACAAGCTTATTACAACAAAACCTAACACTTATATAAATATGAACTATACGATGATCCTATCATTAAACAAATGGTATATATATTATAATGCAAAGATATACGAACTGGTTGGAGTTATGGTCACGAGGTAAAGTATTGGAAACTAACGTTTATTATGTGCAGGTTGGAAAACACTACAAAATTAATGAGCATTAACTAAGATCCTAGGTGGAATGCTAGGTGGCATCCAACCTAGCTTGAGGCACGTGAACATTTCTTGGATACTGCGTTACCACATATGCGATAGCATTAACCCTCTCTTGTCCAAAACCCTTGTATTCATTGTTATAGTTGTGATTTTGGAAGTGAGGCCGACAGGTCGCGAGGTCTTAGGGTTTCGAGGTGGTCGTTTAGGGTTTCGATACCACAACCTCGGTACGTTTTAATGGTGATAACCTGAACCTTTAAATGCATGGGTCTTGAACCTCGGCCTTCCAACGATAACTATTGATCCAGATCTTGATATCCACGGGTAACAGATCCGTCATTGCTTGCAATGGTTATTTTAAACTTGTAAATTTTGGTTTTTATAATAATTACGAATCTAAATAAGGTTTTATGGCACATTTTGCAGGGTTTGGTGGTCTCTCAACTACGTTTCCTGCGGAGGATGAACACCGAGGACTTCAATGTCCTAGTAAGTCTCGGGTTCATCCATGTGCCCTAAATTCGTCGGAATATGATTTTTTTTCTTCTCTGATGTAATTTGATATTAGGTCTTAAGCCGTGGGCAAAAGAATGTATAGTCTGAGTTTAAGGCTTCAAGCCTTTGTTGTAATCGGTTATTTTGAGCATTTAGCAGACTTGTTGTTTGTACAGCCTGTGCATGCTTCCGTTCGGTGGTTATTAAGCCATTTTGACAAATAATATTAATACTGGTTTTGATACTGTATTCACTATGTTGTTTTTAATGTATTCGATACTATTGTTGTTATAACCATTATGGTTCGATACCTAGTCTGGGTGAGTGAAACACTCAAACCCAAGACTTGGATGGCATACGATTGACTTGAATTTTCATATTTATATTATACAGGGTTTCAAAAATGAAAAAGTACAGGACCTTTAGAAAAGATAAGACACAGGGTTTAAGGATTTCGTTACTGCTCTTACAGATTTGTAATTTAATACTTATGCTTCATTTTGTTATTGTATATGTATTATGAAACAATAGTTTCGAACTCGTATTTGTGTTTGCAATACAATGAGGCTAAGGTTTTGAAATCCCTGGTCTTTAGTGAGCGTGACTCGAACCATTCTTGTTATGATAGTTTTTGATATAATCTGTGCGAGTGTGACTCGAGCCCATGAATTGATATAAGAAATGTTTTTTTATTTAAATAAATTTATTGATAGGTTGCTTTAGGTTTGGGTTTGACCAACGTTGATAATGCTTAAACTTTAGCTTCGGGCAAGGTTGCTAGAACCCTTGCCATGATTCTGTACTACTTATAAAATTTGAAAGTTCGTTCTGGTAAGTGATGCGTATGGAGACTTGATTCATGCCTTGATTGCCAAACCCTTAGGGTTTATCACAACATTTCTGTGTTGGTTAAAAATAATACTTAGTTTGATATTAATGAACCTAAACCACGACTTGGTTCTGTGCATGATGATTATACTTATGTTGTGTGATTTCTATTTATCAATAAATATTTTAAAGGTTACTACAATTATATTTTAATTGTAATCTATAATATATTATGAACTGTTAAGATCATTTTTATTTATTAGGTTGACAAGGTTACAGAGTTATTATATTGTATGTTATGATAATAATAGAACAATGTTTCAATAACATAAACTATAAGAAGTCTATGGACTTTGATTCTAACCAGCATAGGTTATTTACAACTACTTGACAGTGAAAACTTAGGGTTACTGTTTGACTTAGGAAACAATACATAATTATGAATAGCATATATTGAATCAATTATCATTTCATTCTGCATCTTTTAATTATCCTATTTAATTCTCCACCTCCTGTACTAGAGTACGACATCTCTGATGTGTGGAAAAATACAGGAAAGTAATTTATGTATTCGAAAACAGAGCTATTCTAACCTATCCTAACTTAACAAAATATACAGTTCAGCAAAACAATTTATTCAATAAGTCTTCATTATCAAACCAGGAAAAAGGGTTAGAGGTTTAATAAAACAACTTTGTTCATTCAACTGAAAATAAACAAGACGGAACAGTAGAACCTGATGAATGTAGGAGAAACAAACAGCCCAAGGAGCCTGTTCCACCCAACCTACTCCTGAAGACAGCCAAATTACTTGTCTTAGGACCCCCGAGCCTGTTCACTGAACCACTAGGAAGAAGAATTTGTAGAAGCTTTAGGTCATCAACTTGCAGCAACAATGTAGATCATCCAGTCATATAGACTTAGCAGTCAAAGAGACCTACACCAGCACCTCTGGTTTCCTTCTCAGAATAATTTCAGCAGACTCACAATGCACTTCCACTTAGCCTCCCTATTCGAATCTCTTAGTGATCACCTGGTACACTTGAGGAATTATTTCTGCAGAAAAATAATTATGGAGCTCCCTGTTCAATTTGAATTGCCTTCTCTAGGCTGCCTAAGCCTTTTTAGTGGTTAACCTGGTCATTAATGAGCTAACAGCTCTGTTCCAGCCACCTGGGGGATAATGCCACAAATTTAGGGGTAGTTGTCCCATAACCAACAGCTAGTGGTGGAGTGAAAATGCTGACACCTATCCCATGCCTTCTAACATCTTCCATTCCTCCTAGTGGGTCAATGAGCACTCATTCAACAATTCCCTTGGTGTTTGTCTCCTATTTTAATTTATTAAATAATAATAATATGTCATTACAATCATCCTTGACCAGATTTAGTCATAATTACAAAACTTTGTTATTATAATTTAACATAATGTTTTTGCAATAAAATAAATAGTCTCAAAATTTGGGCAGATGACATTTAACTCTCTTTAACTGAAATCATGTTGATTGATGTACATGTAGTAACCACTGTGACTTCTTTAATTAACTGAGGCATACATTGTGTCTTTAACTGAAGCTTAACAATTCGAGTTCACTCAGTCATCTCGTGAACAATTCGAATTCTCTTTTTTTCTATTCATTTATCTTTATCTCTTATCTTTAATGCATGGTCAATATGTGTTAACTTTAATTATCTATCATATCAAATTATACTCATAAGATTTTACATATGTTGTGATCATATTATATTACTATCGGACCAAATGATCATATGTTAAAGTAATTCACTCTAGAGGTGGCCAGTCTCTAAAGGAGACTCAATAGCAATTGGTGACCATGGTTAGTAATATATCACACAACATTGATGCTTCAACATGCAAAGCATCTACCTATATAATTGTAGGTCCACCACATGGGAACCTACTATAACTGGAGGTCCACATGAGAATCTGACGTAGCACACAAGTCATGAGCCTTGTCCAACAAGACTTTACAACATCGTCACTTTGATATATCAAAGCATTCACCTCAACAGATGAGGAATAACCTTTTACAACTGAAGGCTTAGTCATTCTTGAGTCCAACTCAAGAATCTACTCCAACTTCCTGATTCCAACTCAGGCTCCCTACCTCAACACACGAGGCTCAATCCTGGCTACACAATATTGGATTGGAGAATGACTCGTGATGTTGTACATTTAATAGTGATAACATTATGCGAATGAGATAGGATACTATAGTGTAAAACTATCCTTGGTCATGCTCGGTTTCTAGTGGAACCTCAAAGCGAATCAACCTGAAATCACATTCGTTATAACCACTGTGTGTCAAAACATATTCTATATAGACCTATTGGTATGCTTATTTGGATCACAATATTCTACATATATGAAGTGAGATTCATGCACACATCTCATATTATTATGCACATCATAGAATATTGATCAATGAGATCCAAAAGTTACAGCTCTCGGTGTGGTCATAACTCTAGCAATTATGGGCCCAATCAAGAGCAGCAAGAAGACATATACGATATTGCACAATTAAGGAATACATGTGGAAGATTCTTGAAGAGTTGTGGTAGAGGAAAATAGAACAAGCTTAAAGGAGATTCAAAGGATAACAGGTTACAAAATTACCAAAAGGGATTATGAAACTATTCTTGTTAACACATTGAAACTTGCGGAATATGTGTTTCTTGTGCTTGATTCTCCCTTTATGTATTTCAAAAGAGATAAATGATAAACAAATATAATACCCTGAAGAATTTGTAGAAAAGACATCCCTAGTTGTGAAAGGAATTATAATTGATACATGAGAGCAGTCAATATTTCGCAACAGTTTGTGCATGGTTGTGGAGAACCATGGAATGAATTGTTTTGGCATACTACATCCATATGCATGCACCAAAATAATGTGGAAGGGATATACAATGTTGTGGAAGAGAACCTATTTCACAGGGAATGTTGTGGGAATTTTATGACGTTTTCAGAAATTGATATTTTCTGCACTCGAAGGATAGACCTAGTATTTGGGGAGAGATAGATTTAGCGAGATCCAGTAAACAGTTGCAAGTGGTGTGGAAGACCAGCACTTAGTGTGGCAGAAAGTGCATCTCATTTCCAATTGCAAATCCTGTAGATTTATTTTAGCTTGGGATGATTGTTTCTATGTGTGACTATCAGACCTTATCACCTTTATGGTTACGCTATCTTTTTGGCGGATGACTTGTTTGGTAGGTTGCAGATAGAGTTTATGACCAACAATTTTGAGATCTCATTGAATAGTTATGATGACATCTGGATAGTGTAAGTCATGCAGTTGAGTTATAAGATATATGATTAGATATATGTTATATATGAGGAGTTGCATATATTATCGGTGGGAAGCTTGAGTAGAGGGATCCCTACCACAAGATGACATTCGAAGCGATGAAGCATGATGGTGATGAGTTGCATTGAAGTAGATTGTGTGATGATCATGATTATGGGTCAGAGAGAGAACAATGATCAGCAGTTGAACGAGATGTGTCCATAGAAAAATTCTAAGCCCTAAAGTGGTAGAATAAAGGGGCATATTCTTCATGTGAGGATAGATGTGGTGATCCGTAAACTTTAGATTCATAGCCTAGCAGTATTACGAACATGGATCTCTGTGGATAAAAAATTATTATATGCTTTGAAATAAATATGTTATCTCTGCAATCACAAATGTCAATTGCTAAGGTTGAAATTTGTCTTCAATTCATAAACAATAAATAAAAATGGTTACACTACTTTTTTATATTTTTTTAATACTGGGATCATTGCAAAGTACGGGATCAAAAGGCCTCGCACTCTGTCTCATCAATCTACTTACATTTATCCAGCAACATCTAAATTCCCCCAACACTTTTCAAATTCACCCGACAACCTCTAGACTTGCCTAGCAACATTTATATTCACCCAAGGAAGGATAAATCCATCCAAACACTTGTAAATTTTCCCATAGGCAATGAAATAAATACCCCAAGCACTGCAAATTCACCTCGATCAATGTAAATTAGCCCTAGGAAATTAAATGAATACCCCGGGCACTACAAATTCTCCCTGGGAAATGAAATAAACACCTTTGGTACTACAAATTCGTCCCAACATTTATAAATTCTCCAAGCATTATTTTTAAACACCCCAAGCAAGATAAAATCACCTAGAAATGGTAGAACTCAACCAATAATGTACAAAAACGCCAGCATTCAAATATATTTAAGAATCGCTAATTTAGAAAGTACATAAAGAATTGCAACAACTGTGAAATCAATTCCCTTGATCTCTAAAAACTATTGGGCATCCAACGAATGAGATTTACTAACTGTTGGATTCTTTACCAGACCAAAACAAAAGTCAACAATGCATTAAACCATTGTATCTTCAACAAAACTCCATTCTCTCACCATTTACAGTCATTGGAATCCATTAATTAAATAGATGATATCTCAACCACTCAATGAACAAATAAATGCAAAGAAACAGTCAAGCACATATCAAAATTGCAGATAAGACATTATTTACCCTGGATACCCAAATGGGAAAACCAACATTGGCATGGGGAATTATAATTTCTTGGAAATTTATTACAAGGGTGAGCTATGCACTCTCAGATGAAATTTTGATGCATTTCTACTCACTAGCAATATTGTAGGTACCATGGATCAAACAACCTTCTTCTCATGGGTGGAAAAGCATAATAACTCCTTCATCCATCAAGTTTCGAGTAGGCTACCTCTTTGAGCCCTCTTCTCTGTCAATTCCCTTCTTCTTCCCAAGCTTCAATTCTCCCTCTAGTCGGATTCCCCTTTTCTTCCTCAAGCTAGTAGTCTTTAATAGAGTTTCCCGGAATACCAGCCATCAAGGTGATTCATTTCACCTCCTTGAGGCCTTTTGGCCTTATGTATTCAAGCTAAAGGCTAAAACTAATTTTCCAAAATTAAATTTAGATTACAAATTTTTAATGAGGATTCGTTTCGGATGATGTGGTGTTCACATTTCAACAAAAAGATGGTCAAGTTCAACCATGTATACAACATCGATTGCTAGTAGACTTGGCTATTTCCCAGGATAGTATCTATGGATTTTCAGTAAGATGGGTTGGTGGCCACAAGGAGATCCATGGTACAAGTTCATGTCAAGGATGAGGTTGTGGAGGTTGTGCCAAAGTGAGGAAGTTCAATAAGAGTGAAGAGGTTTGAGGACTTATCTAGAGTAGTGAAGCGTGAAAAGGTTGCAGAAATGTTCGAGGAGGTTGTGCCGAAGGATGATGAAGTAGTAGATAGGTTAGATAGTTAGACAAGTGTATGCAGACGTGATTCAATATTTGTTGACTCGAGGGTGAGGCAAGGAATCATGGTGGGGGATTGTTGGGTCTGGGTTGTGTGTGAACTCAACTAGGAGGTTGTTGCTCAAGATTGTGGTCACTAATGAGTTAGTTGGGTAAAACTGGTTCAAAATTATTTTTATGTAAATGGAGCTAGTAGAGCATTTATTTCCCACATCCATTGGGTATGGGATAAATATAGGGTTTGAGAGGTCATTGAGACATCATCATATGGTGTATTGAGTTTGGTTTGTAAAAACGCTCTCAATAATTGAAGAACTAGGGATGCACAAGAGAGGACAAAAGAAAGATTTATGCAACTCTCTTGCATGCCATGGGCAAGGGAAATGTTTATTCAATTATTTAGTAATGAATAAAAACATATACAGATTTATATATGTTGGTTGTGTGTTATTTATGAGTTGCATTTTTTATTATTTTGATGTTAGATGTTGCAGAATGTTCTATTCTATTGCGGGAGCATCCTATTGTGATAGTTTTGATGCAGATTTAATTAATGTTTCTTAATAAACTGTTGGCACATCAGAAAAGTGCTAATAACCACAAGGTATCTTTTTGAAACTATAGGAAGGGTTAGGATCTTCCTAAATTCAATTGACGAGCTAAGATGCAACAACATTGGTTAGCCATTCTTGTCATGCTTCTTCTAACCATTAAAGTACCATAGAGGATAAGGCAAAGATGGATCTCTCTTCCTCGTGTTTCCTTGGAAATGCATCTACCACACCATTATCTTTAACCTTTTTGCAGATCATCTTGTAATCATATCCAAGCATCTTGATGATCTATTTATGTTGGGATATGACAACCTTTGTTCTAGAAAATATTTCATGTTGTGGTGATTTGTCTTGATCTGGAAATGCCACCCTATCATACATTACCACCATTTTTCAAATGCATGTAGGATGCTTATCATTTCTTTCTTGTAGGTAGACTTGACCAAATTCCTATCATACAATTGCTTATTGGGGAATGCCAAGGGTCTTCCGTCTTGCATTAAAACTGCACCCAAACCTTTTCCAGAAGCATGACATTCCAATACAAAAAAATTTGTAAAATAAAGCATGGCTAAGATCGAGTCAGTGCACACGACTTATTTTAAAATTTAGAATGCTTGTTTTGCCACTTATTTACATGCGAAGGCACTTTTCTTGAGCACGGTTTTCAAAGGGGTTGCAATTTTACCTCACAAACTTCCTATAGTGGCTTATAAGGCCGAGAAAACTTGCTTAAGCTCTTCAAGGTTTTAGGGCATGGCCATTCTTGCGTTGCCACAATATTTTTTGGGTCCACTCTCACCACATCTTGTCCAACACTGTGACCCAATTATTCATCCTTTGAGGCCCTAAAACTACATTTGGAGCATTCAATGAACAACTAATGGTCATGAAGTACTTACGCTTTATGAACATGTTGTACATGAGCATCCCACGTTTTACTATAAATCAAGATGTCTCAAAGAAAACCAACACAAAATCACAAAGATATGGCTATAAAATTTTATTCATGAGGCTCTAAAAGGTAGAGGGGGCATTACAGATTCCAATGGGAATTACTAAGAACTCATATTAGCCTTCATGTGTGCAAAAAAATTTCTTTGGAATATTGACCTCTTTCATCATGATTTCGTGGTATTCGAAATGAAGGTCAAGTTTGGTGAAAATTTTGGCACCATGAAACTCATCTAGAAAATCATCAATAACTGGGATGGGGAATTTATCTTTAATTGTCAACATTTTGTAGGCATGGAAATCAAGGCACATGTGCCAATTTCCTTAGTTGCTTAAAACCATGACCACTGGGGATGAATATGGCCTATTGTTGTGACTAATGGCTAGCACCTCCTGTATTTCCTAAATGATCTTTTCAATTTAAGTATTTTGTGTAAATGGGTACCTATACGAGCATACATTTGGTAGTTGACTACCTGGAATCAAGGGCATACCATGATCATGATCACCTATGGATGGGGCTAATCCCTTCGGTGTCTCAAATATCTACTAATTTTTTTCCAAATCCCTTTCCAAGTGAGGATGGTTTTATGGAATGCCATTGTCCAAAGCTTATTTGGCATGGAGATTAGCAATAACTCTAGAGTGACCTTTCTTCAATAATTTTTCCATTGATGAGAACTTATGATTTCAAGGGAGTTTGCATGGAACCCTTTGCGGGTGTGAGTATGAGAGACCTAAGTAAAACTCAAGTATAACTCCTTGAAGTCCATGGTGACTGGCCCCAATGTGCATAGTGACTATGCCCCTAAAACTATATCACAACCACCCACATCTATGGCCAACATATGAGTTTTGAGATGATAGTCGCCCAATTGGAATCTCACATTTTCATAGCATCCCCCACATTTCATCATCTCGCCATTGGCTAACATAAACTGAAAGTTGGGCACCGGGTGGACATGGCAATGGATTTCTTTAGCAACTAGCCAGTCAATAAAATTGTGGATATTTCCATTGTCAACCAAGACTACCACTTTGCGGTGCTTGATGTAACGTAGAAGTTTCAAGGTTTGTGGGGTTGAAATACTGGATAAAGCATGAAGAGAGATGAATGGTTATTCTTAATGGACTTCTGGATCCACTTCTTCTTTTGTTGGAGGACTTTGGTTAGTAGCCTCAAATTTAGGGGTATCTTCTATAATGATGTCTTTGGAATGGGTATGAGCAATCTCACCAATTTGAAATAACTTATGTTCTGTACATTTATGATTAGGAGCACATTTTTCATCATAATTATAACAAAGTTTGCATCTTTGTCAGTCTGCAATTTCTGTTGTAGAAAAAATTTCTACTTTCAAGGGAGGATAATGGATTATGCTTGAGGAAATGACCTATGTCGGGCGTGAGCAGGGAATGAAAGAGGGTTTTTTGGATTGTGCATTGGTCACTGTATCTACTTCTAGGGCCCTTTGGGATGGCTCCAACCAGGTAGAAAGATGTTGCATTCTAGCGTGTGCTCTAATCACCTCCTTTAGGCCACCAATGAAACATTCTTTATAGAAAGAATCTCTCAAGTTCTTTGTATGGATGGATAATTGCTCAAAGGTTGAGACACAGTTTGCGATTGAGCCTATTTAGCGTAACTTTGTAAGCCGCCCCAAATAGTGATTTTCTCGCTCCTAATGGGCATGGAGAGGTTTAACAAACAAAATCTAAGCAATGTATCCCCCATATGATTTTTTATTCCACTCCGACCATTGCCACCGTTTCGGATCCAAATACAAGACCCCCACCTTAAGTTTCATCATATCATCAGTAATGGCATGGAGGGTGAAGTAATGTTCCATCCGGGTGACCCATCCTAATGGGTTAGAACATCTAAGTTGTTCAAGTCCATTTTAGGAAAATGATGCCATGCATTATTATCCATGGAGGGTGGTTTATGGATGTGAAGACCTGAAGTGGGTTGCTAGTGCTTAGATAGTCCCAAATGAGAATTTTTTTCTTAGTGTGGCTCATTGTGATGCACATTCCAGTGAAATTCTACTTGCATGTCACAGTTGTGAGAAGTGTAGACTTCTCATTCAACATGTGATACATCCTCTCTATGGTATGTTGAGTTTTCTGATCCAATGTCTAATCCCAACTGGTTATGGTCTGTTGAATGTTCTGAAGTTGGCCATTAAGATTTGTGTATTGAGATTCCAGGTGTTCCAACCTACTGGTAGTAGAGTAGGTGGTCATATTGTCCAGGGTGGTTGTGTAAGGTGGTTTATAGGGATCCACCATGGGTGGGTTCACTAAAAAACTTTGCAGGGTGATGGCAACAACACAGTGTCAAGTGCTATAGATCTTTGATATATGTGCAAGTTCCAACAATAGCACTTAACCTAATGTCTCAAGGAACTATCCAAGGAGACTCAACTATCCCCTTAATTGTACTACTCAACTACCTATGCACTACAGAGTGATCATTCCTAGTGATATTCTCAATGTACTATAGTAACAAGATGACTGACCAATTCATCAAAAGTTGGTTCTAGATATATCTAGGGGACTTCCTATATACCCGAGGATATGCGAAAGTGATATTTCATTTATAGGTGTTGTATGCAATACTACTTGAAGGGGTACAAGTAGAGGCTACAAGGGTGTCCAACAATGTGATATAGTACCACTTATATTTTTTATGTATATGCTTCCAAACCACAGGTTTACTCATCGAATGTCAGATATCAATGTTATTTAAAGAGAACACAACACGTCCCTAATTATTTTAATCAAAAATTGAAGCTCATTGACCTTAGAAAGAGCTCTGCAATCATCGAAGAATGACTTACTTTTCAAGGTAGGGTTTGAGGATGAAAATTAAAAATAAGCACAACTCTTGAAATATTGATCATAATTGCTATTATGACCATTTGTTGGAAACATCGTGGCCACTCCACATCTACTAGCACTAGTTTGACTTGAATCTGAAGACTTTGTGACAAGATATTCACATTACAAGGAAAAGTCCATTTTGCATAGGTTATAGTGAATGTTACTCTTAGAAGAGCCCAAATATATTTTTATAGCAAAGGTGACTAGCGGAGGTGAGCGGGTGGAGGTTTTAGCGGATGTTTTTTTCCCATTGCGTTTATACATGATAAACACACCAGTGCGTACAGGACAATAATGCACTGGTGATGCAAATAAATCATGTGGCACTGCAATGAGAAACACCATCAAGCAAAAAAAAAATTACAAATGGTGCATTTATATTAACAAAGCGCACCGAGGTCGTGACTAGGGAACCACGTAGTTGAAAGCATCAAACTAGGGTAAACGGATAGACGAGAGCACTAGATTACTATTTTTCTTTTTTTAATGTCCATCACTGGTGTGGTTGCTCTAATCAACTACACCAGGGCGGTATAGCCTAAGCCGCACTACATTAGGGTTAAAAAATTCTAAATTTAAAACCACGGACTATATTATTATTTTTTTTTAAATTTACTAGTAGTGTGTTATATATAATCAACCGCACTAATGCGTTATGGTTTCAAGTGCACTGTAACAATGTTTAATAATAATAAAAAATTACCACATGAAAAAATCATTTTTACCCAATCTAAAGTTCTTTTGAGCTCCACGGCACCAATGTAATACATCCCCTATTGAGATGCCATGACATCCATGCTCCATGTGGTGGCATTACTTGCTTCCATTACTTATTGCCTAGGTTTTTAATTTTTCCAAACGATGGGAAAAATTTAAATTTGGCATACATCACAACCATGCCTCCTCGACGCGCAAGTGCCCAAGTAAATTATTTGTTACTTCATAATTTAATGTTTTAGCAGCTTAAAATTGGAAATTAACTTTTTTCCTAAATTTAAAAAAAAATAAAAAACCCTACGTAGTGCGTTCGAGCCGTTCGACTTGTAGCACAAGTCTGTGCACCTTGTAAATTTACAGGGTGCACCATGCGCAGTGTGTTTTGGACAGACCCACACACTGCAAAACCGGTGCACTATAGTTTCATAAAGCACTGATAAACTAAGTTTTAAAAAAACTATCAACTTAAACCGGTGTGTATACTTACCCTGTGCGCATCGTTGTTACGATGCACTGACGTGTGCCAAGCACACCGCATAAATAAACATAATTTTAAAAAAAAATCATAACGTTAAGCGGTGCGATTCATTAATTTATCTGCACCAATATCATAGTGTGTCTATGTGTAAAAGGCGCACCGTTATCACATACAAATTTTCGTGCCAACCAAGAGAAGCTATGATGCATTCTAAGAAAAATTACGCACTGTGTACGGTGCGATGACATGTCTACAATGCACCGGTTTTGGGGGTGCAAAATTTAAAATCTTTAAAAAAAAAACATGTAACGGTGCCCTATGATAAACTCACCACATTGATTTCTTGGTGCGGTGACGTGTATCTAGTGCATCGTTAAATGATAACAAATTAAAAAAACTCACGAAGGGCTTCTATAGTGTGCACACTAAACCCGAGTGCATCATCAAGATGGTGCATTGGTGTGTGCAAATTGCCCCGCATAACCAAACATTGTTTAAAAAAATCATTATGTTAAGTGGTGCGGTTCATCAACCTTCCGCATTGATGTCACAGTGCACTGATATGTAAATGGTGCACTGTTATCACATAAAAAAATTCAAAGTGTGGTCTAATAACCCTTATGTGTCGTGCACGATGCGATGACATGTCAACAACACACCGGTTAAGGCGTGGAAAACTTTAAAATTTTCAAGAAAAACAAAACGTTTAACAATGCACTACATTAAACTCTTTGCACTGATTGCTAGTGCACTGACGTGTAACTGGTGCACTGTTTAAGCATTAAA
This sequence comes from Larix kaempferi, assembly GCA_027924585.1. Lineage (NCBI taxonomy): Eukaryota > Viridiplantae > Streptophyta > Pinopsida > Pinales > Pinaceae > Larix > Larix kaempferi. Next base: position 5,442,669 of record BSBM01000727.1, read on the forward strand.
ATATTTAAAAAATTCACAAAGGACTTGTTGGTCCCGGAGGTGAACCAGGCTGAATTGACTCACGCCCGGGCATGATAGAAGCTAATTTTTTTATAGACACAAGAGATATATCTTTATGCATAGTATTTGAAGTATTATTTTGCAACCATTAACTGGATTAGGTCATGCACAGTATTTAATGAATGAAAGGTGTTCTTACAGAGGAAATTCACAACTCATTTCAGAATACATCGATAAATGGAAGTGGAATAAACGAATGGAGGCTAGATATGTACAAGAAGTGACTGATAACGTCAAATTTCTTGTATCTAGGGAATCTTGTAACATGTCGAAGCTTCTGAATGAAGAACTTCATCAATTCGTACACATTTGTAAAGCTCATACTGGAAATCAAAAGGCTGAGAGGGTGTATCTATCTCCTTTGCTTCAGTGGGAAACACACAACTTTTTTATGGGTAGGAAAAGCAGCAATTTGGATTTCAGGAGATGATGAAGTGCAAGGATTCACCTTGTCAGTAGGAGGATTATGCACAGATGAAGGATTAACCGCAGGTTTCATTTCTTTTGGAATTTTAACCTTAGGAGCATCTACCTTGGGCTGATTTTCTAGTGGATTCTTAGACCTTAGATTATATCTTCTCTTTTCCTCGGGTTGATTTTGGTAAACATCATCTTGCAGTGATCTTTCATACTCTTCCCAAGTGAGGTGAATCATATCATCATCATCATTCAACCAGAGGATGTCTTCAGGAGGTTCAACAAATTCCTCATCAGGGGGCATTTCCACTACACATTCAGCATCATTAGTCCTTACTGGTGGTTTTATGGGAGGGTCTTCATTTCTCCTATCTCTATTCATAATTTGAGGATTAAAAGTCCTCCTGTACTGATTGTTAATTCTCTGTCCCATCCCTTGAGGATTTATGTACTGATTTTGTCCTTCTTCCTCTAGCTTGTTGAGTTTATTTGACAGGCCTTTCAAAAAATTTGACATATCTTAAATTTTTTCATCCTGATTCTCCCTATTCTTATCTGATGTACCTGCCTCCTCTCTAGGTTTCTTTTTGTCTACATCTTGTCTATGTTTTATTTTACCTAAGGCTATCATGTTTCCTTCCACATCTAAAGCATCATCTTGCATATTTAGCGAAGTAGTGGATCTTCTTTCCCTCAAGATCATAGCAAAACCTAAATCATGTGCCCCTGCATATGTCACTTTAACTGTAGCTTGGGAAGGTTTAATGTCATGAGGGATCTCGTTGCAAACCTTGTTAAACCTTTTATTAAATTCACTGACATTTTCTCCATTATTTTTCTTTAAAGCTGCAAATTTAGTCAAATAATATAGATGATCTCTTTTTTCACCCCATTGTCTCATGAATACTTGTTCTAGGGAAGACCAAGAATTTATAGAATTTGCAAGTAGGGCTCTAAACCATTTTCTGACTTCTCCTCCTAAGGATTGTACAAACAATCTCATGTATGCATCATCTTCTTCAATGAGAAGTTCATCCGTGAAATATTGAAAATTAGAAATATGATCTTCAGCTATAATATCCTTTTCTCCATCATATTTAAGTAAAATATTGAGGTTATTTTCAGGCATATCATGAAGATTGTTTGGCATATTTAAAGCACCAAAATTGTTGGCTAGCCATGGATTTACTTGTCCCCTACCAACCATATTTAAATGTTCTAGGATAATATTATGAGTCTGAGGAGTTAGTGAATGTCTTTGAGGTGGAGTAAAAGAATGATCAGATCTAGATATACTTGCAGATGATATTGGATAGGTGGACTGAGGTTCAAGAACTGTATTTAAAGGAGTCTCGGGAATATTGTGCAGATTATGAAAATTATTTAAATATTCAAGAACTTCGTGATTTCTTACTGTAGGGGATATCAAATTAGAATTTAAAAGAGGAATACTTCTCCCTTGAGCAGTACGAATGTTCCTCCAATGAGTTCGAGATTCTGGTAGGCTCCAAAATTCCTTTGATTGAGGATTGGATCTTGTATGTCTCTTACTGGGATCCAGCTTGATCCAATGGAGTCATTGGGTGAAGATTCAACCATGATGTTTGTTTTGCTTCACCGCACAGAGCTCAAATTGTCTTCAATTTGTAACAAGGGAAAGATTTATTTCATTTATGCTCCCCAATATGGTTGCCATTTTCATGTTGGTTCTGGAGGTGAACCAAGTTGAATTGACTCATGCTCGAGCATGATAGAAGATCATTTGTTTATAGATATGAGAGATATATATTTATGCACAGTATTTGAAGTATTATTTTGCAAACATTAACTAGATTAGGTCATGCATAGTATTTAACGAATGAAAGGTCTTCTTGCAGAGGAAAAGCACGACTCATTTAATAATACATAGATAAATGGAAGTGGAATTAATGAATGGAGGCTAGATATGTACAATAAGTGACTGATAACATCAAATTTCTTGTATCTAGGGAATCTTGGAATGTACCGAAGCTTCTAAATGAAGAATTTCAACAATTCGTACACATCTGTAAAGCAAACTCAGGGAACGAAAGTAAATATTCCTCAAGCCTATCCAAATTTTAAAACAACTTTGTATCCTATCAACTGCTTGCTTTCCTTCTATATCTCCTTCCAGTGACTCTGAGGGGAGTTCATCCTTCTTTTGCTTAAGATGTCCTTGATAAGTTTCTCTGGGATAAGCATCATCATTTCCATCCCACTTTCTCTGATATTTCTGTATCCAGTCTGCAAGTCTATTTTTATAGGGACTAGCTCTGCAGATGAGGAACCTTGGAATTTATAAGGAACAGTGAACTCTATGGAAGGATAACTTGAATATTGTATTGGAGGCTTGCTAGGGAGATCTTTATTGCTTATCAGTTCTATGATTTCACTAGGAATCTCCACTGATTCTTCTCCAACCTCTACTAAAGATTGTTCATCTTCCTTGGTCATTAATCTGGCTCTCTTTGGGTCAGGACCTTGTTGATCTAGATCTATGTCCACATCCTAGGGCTCTTCAACTGTCATTTTCTCTCCAATTAGTTGTTGCTACTTTTTCTCTTCTTCAAAACATTTTATAGCTTCCTAGACCTCTTCCCAAGTCTCCTTATTTGTTATTCTTTCCCATAGAGGCTTGGGTGTGCATACATATGTAGAATTCTTATTCTCTACCCTTTGCTTGGAAATCACTTGGTGAGGGTCATAGGAAGCCTTTTCTGCCTTTGGGAGGTTCAATTGACTGAGATATTCTTCTACATACTGAAAATAATTTACCCTATGATAATGAGAGTTCTACTTCTTGTGGCAAATCGAAAGTACCGTGTTGTCCAAAATGCTTAAAATGAAAATCATCTGAAGCCATCTTTTGTCTTACAAATTCCATGGAAAATATCCTGGGGGGAAGTAAAGTAGGGAGTTTGTATGGTTCTCCTTCAAAACCATATACCCTAATGACAATGTGGTATTCAAATACAAGCCAATCTCCAACTTGAATCTCTGATGTGAACTGTATATGTTTCTTGAGGTTAGGCAATATCATGGGAGGAGAAACACCATGTATCATATTGTAAGCCACACATGAATTTTTCTGTGAACTCATAGAAGTTTGAATTATCTGCTCTTCTAAACACAGAGAAGTTTGAATTATTTTCTCTTCTGAACACCAAGTCAGTCCATTCATGAACTGGTTTCTACATCCCTTGATCATCTCTGGTTTTTATGCCCAAATGCTTGAAACTCTCGAAATTATGGTAGAAGAAGAGGAAAAATAGGTATGAAGGAAATCTAAAATATTCTATAGCTCAGAATTCCTCTAATTGTTCATGGATCTTTTCGGCCAGAAAGGTGCAAAGGTCAAAATGAGGTGGGTTCTTTCCGGGCTCTGTAGTTAGTTTCATCAGGAATCCCAAAATGACTTCATCTATTGTTTTATCATCTTCCAGGCCAATAATAGTGCAAATGATTGAAATGTCCTTTCTGGAGTCTTCATAGAAGACAATTGTAGAATAAGGGGGAGGGATGGTTGGTATAGCCATCCCAGGTGCTAGGTGTTTGGATAGGAATATGTGACGATCAAGCGGGCTGAGGACATTAAAAGCTGTGGCTAAGGCTTTCTCATTGAAACTGTAAGGGGCCAAAGACTCAAGTATGCATAACATCCTTTTTAGGGCTTCAAGGGTAATGAAGAATAGGTTTTTGGTTGAATCAACTGACAGGATTGCTCTGGTTGAGGGGAAATAGTTCTTCGATCACCATGTGATGAATTCTGAGAAGATGACTGACCTAGGGCAAATAGAGCGGGAGAAATTAGAACTCCATAGGTTAAGTTTATCTTGGTCATTGAAGGAAAGCTCTTTGGATTCTTTAAGGGTCTCGACCAAATCTGAGTTGTAAATTATGGTGTCAAAAATATATGCTTCATGGTGATAAACATGCTCTTCTCCAGAGAAGCGAGGGTTTGGGAGTGTGACTTTGGACTTAGGTGCCATATTTCTCTGGTTTACTGTGTTAGGGTAGACAGGTGTTCAATCTCGGCTAGGTTAGGTTTTTTGCAAACTAGGTCACAAGCAAACTGATAGCAGGAAGCAGGATTACAGTAACCGAGACGATTAGAAGTAGCAGATGAATACCTACTTGAAACGTGGAGGATGAGCTAGATCAAAAGATGTTGATCTAGATCGGTGTAGCTTATGCGATGCTGACCTTGTAAGCTGGTTTTTGCAGGAGCACGTTCTTTGGATGTAAAGTAATAAAATAATGGAACTAGGGTAAAAACCCTTTTTACGCCGAAAGAAAATACACTTTACACGTCGGATGACATGGTGGAGGGAAAGACAAACCGACGGGTCCCATTTTCTAGATGGAAGGTGTGGAATGGATGAATGAACAAAAGGGGCGATGGGACAACTTGGACAGATGGAAAGCAAGGACTTGACCACAAGGTGACAGGTCGATGAGACGTGTTGAGTTGTAGGACACTTACTTTTCGGATGCGAGTGGATACCACTCTGCTTTCCCAAAATGGTAACGCGTCGATGTAGAGTGGATTTGAGAAACTACTTTCAAGCACGTTCGGCCAATAACTACAAGGCACGTGTCCAGAGTGGTTTTAGGTACATCGCGTGCCCGATCTCACTTTTTGGTGGATGCAACCTATTGGCACGTGATCAATTAGAGACATCGATCTTGATTAATAGGTGGGGAAGTTGCACATTCGCTACTTTTAGTTAACTCTGGTGCTTTTTATGAGCGCGCTTGATCTCATAGTCGTTGATCTTGTCTAGATCGGACGGTTGGGTGTTTTTCTACTTTATCCCTCTTTTGTTGTCTTCTGGTTACCAACCATATGTCATATCGGCATACTCTTCCGACTTTTTTCAAGCTCTTTTACTCCTTCAGGGCTAAAAATTCCCAAAAATTTATGTGCTCGCGCTCTGCATGAACAAACTCTTTCCAAGAAAACATGGGTACTAACAGGACTTCAATAGTGTGGTTTATGAACCTTTGCACACCATTTTTGGTGCACTGATATTTAATGGGCGCACTATCAACAACCATTTAAAAAATTATAAAACATGCAATTGTGCGCTCCGTGAATTATTGGGCACCTTTAGTGGTGTGAGTGTGGTCCAAAAGCACTGTTAGCGGTCCATGTGTGGTCCAAAAGCATTATTAGTAGTGCGCTACTATATTTTAGGTGCATTGTTGATCAAAATCATTTTTTTGGAGAAAAAAATTCTTATTTGATGTTATTAAATAGCATGATCATTGAATGAAATATTTAATGTTTTTATATGACTATGTGTGACACTAATTGATGTTATATGTGAAATAGAGACATCGATGGCGAGAGGCTGATCAACAACATCATGCCTGGGTTGACCAATACAAATTCATGCGTGAATGGGAGGCTAGGGAGAGGGAGAGGGATTTGTACCCTCACCCCATTACGGTTAAGAACTGAGACCTCTTGATGGTTATCTACATCTTAAAGTTCTATGAGGATGCTACATCCCTCAAGGGGAACTCGTCGTTGTTAGTGCAATTCATCTGAGGTTGGGATAATCGTAGGAAAGCATTTGTGTTGGTCCCGATCAATGGTTCCATACCATTGAGGACGACATTTATTTCATCATTGGGTTATCCAAGAGAGCGGAGGACTTTCCCCAATTCTGTAATGTCCCGGCTAGTGCTGCTACAGAGAGTCATCTAGCTTACTCTCATAGATATATCGATGACCACCTCATCGATCCTGTTGATTTTTAGGTGTGTAGTCGACAACTAAATATTTATGCTTTCGGTGGAGAGGAGGTTAGGTGCCTCTCTATTTTGCTTACGACAATGGCGCAGTCCACCACTAATGGGAAACGCATTAGTTTCCCTCTATTGTATTATGTTGATTTTTAATGCAGATACCTAGATGCATTAGGTGCTCTGCCATTTTTTGCAACAGTTTGTTTTTTCTTTGGGTCGCTGTCGTGCACATATCGATGGGAGGGTCAACTTCCATTTCGATTTAGAGCTTTTTTGTCTATTTTTTTAGAGGTTTTCAACTACCAATCCATCATTTAAGCGCAACCCTCCCAGGTTGATGGCGGAGGTATGTATGCACATGTAGGCATAGATGATGCCCATGAGGGGAAACCTGAGTTGCCATCTAGGATCACATAAGACTTTTTTATAGACAATATATTAATGCAGTCAAAAACTAATCTCTCTAGTCTAAATGATTTAGATCTAGAACAAAACACATACACAATACAATTATCTTTCCTAAATAGATTAAATTGTAAAGTAATTGATATACAACTTAATTTATGGATGCAATTCCTTTCTCCTCATTTGATCTAACTCCCAACTCCTCGATCTCTGGATACAAAACAAGATAAATCAAGTGGAAACAAACGAATAATGAAATCATATGATTATGAATCTAACTATATTAATAGTCAAAGAGGTCAATCATAAACATTATCAAGACAACAAGTTTATGGAAAGAAATTGTATTAAGTGTAATTTCCAACAAATACAAAGTAGAGATTTACTGCAACCAATGCTTTGACGCTATAACACCAACTCAAGTGATCTTGCCTCAAAGGATCAAATACTTCTAGCCTTATAGACATATATGGATGAAGAGGATCTCCTAGCCAAATTCCACCATCATATGGGTACTTTATCCTTCCTCCTCTAATAATGGAGAGGGGGTTCATATATATCGGGCTAAAGGGATAGGAGAGGTTGAAAATTAAGGGTAGAGGCTTAAGGGATCATCCCACTAGGTGAGGGGATCGAATGTCACCTTCCCAGATATGTAGGGATAAGTCTCCATGCCATCCAAGCTTCGAGAAGTCGCTTGAAGCTTCTATTTATCCATATTAACCAACAGGGATGCACCTTGCACAAGGACAACTCATGCCATTGGAAGGGTGACGCACCTTGTGCAAGGGAATACAATGTCACTGACCCGCTCTGCTAATGTGCAGAGCGCGTCACCTAAAGTCTAACGCACCTTTCTAGAGGACAGGGCACGTCGGGGTGACAATAAAAGTTAAAGGGATGAACATCAACTCTTCTCTTGGTCTTTCATCCCAGGTGCTTTAGGAAATAAGGCATATAGAGGACACAAAAATCATGATGACAAGATTTTGGTGTAACATAATTCCCCCCAAAGCATGAAGCTGGTAAAATAGAACGGGTGAAATGCTTTGCAATATGAGGGATTGATGCAAGGATCATTGGTTGGAGTAGCGAACAAAGACTCCTGCAGTACAACTGATTATGAGATATACGTCTCAAATGACTCATAATATGGTTGCTGACCAATACAATGCAAATCCATAATAGTAAAGACCGACTGAACACAATCATGGATACAAAACACAAGCATAGAACCATGATGAGATGACAACACGGCCACGACCAATACAATGTGGATCCATATGATATGACTCAAAAAATATCCATCGCAACCTGGGTAAAATACATGAGTTAACCCAGGGTCTTCAAGTTGAACCCACAATGATATGAATCTAACCATGTGATTACAATGTTTTGAAGTCGAACATGGTAGAAACCACTTGATTATCGCTCATTGATGTATACCGTTAACAAGCATGAGGGAAATCATCATTGATGTCAATGATTCCCAAGGTATCATAGTACATACCATCGAATGTGAATCAATGAGTTGAGGTCAAACACTCGATGGAATCTTTCAATTAGAAGTCAATGATGTAAACTTACTGTTGAAAGTGAGGTAACCTGCCATTGAGGCATGCAGGCCCAAGGTACTTGAATGGTTTCTAGATTTAATCCTTAAATGATGTGTTGAAGTCAACAAGGACAAACCCGTCGAAGGAGGGCCATGATGTTTCCCCCAAAATCGACACAAAACATGATCAAAGATGTTTAGGAGCAAATCGGACTGTAGAGCAATGTTTGAGACTAACTCAGGGGTGACCGACATTATAGAAGGTATAATGACTACAGAAATTGACTCAATGAACAGACTCCTCTTAAACATGGAATGGCATGACTTGGAAGCATTGACATGACGATATCGATACCTAGACCTAATGCAACTGATGATGGAAGAATTATTTGGATGAATCAATGGAGTAAAGGAACTCGGGTAATTGGTGATACTCGAAGACAAGTTGATGACCCAAGCAGTTTGAATGAAATGCAAATGAATGTCATGTTCAAGAGTGACTAAGTATTGCCATGATTACAAACAATGCAAAATCTTCCCATAATTCCCCATCATGATTGATGAGTACCTCTTTGTTTTTTAATGAGCTTGAGGAGGATAACAAATGCTCGATATAGCTCATCCTTCGGACGAGTCCAATCTCAAATTTTTTACGAACCTGAGATACGAAGGGTTCATACCTAAAAGGGCCCTTCAATGTCAGATTTTAACGAGTCCAGAGAAGGAAAACTCGGCGTCATTTCATATTTAGAGAGTCTTAAAAAAACTAAAGAAGACTCCAGATGTTTCTTTTTCGTAAAGGTTAGCCTGCTCATCCGAAAAAAGGATAAAACAATATGAGAGAGAACTCTTCTAGTCATGATTAACTAGAGTGTTACTTTTTCGTAAATAGTCCCTCCGGTCCTAAAAATGGGTAAACTATCACCAGAAAGACGATCTTTCAAATACATTTACAAGTGTGAAAGAATCAAGTTTGCTTGGCAATCTTTTCCTATTTAGGGAGTCTAAAAAGAGCTTAAATAAGGACTCGGAACCTTTTTTGTGGGAGTTTTACGATCGTGAAAAGGAGATAAACCATAACTCGATAACTTATTCTCATGGTTTTACGAGCATGATAAGGAACAAAGAGTGAGCTCAATGCCATTAATTCTTCATTTTAATGAGCGTGATGATGACATCAAAAAATGCTTAAAGACCTATTCACACTTGATGAAAGGTATGAACCGTGCACGATGGTCACCAATATTGTCAAAACACCACTTTTCTATCTGCAAGCTCCAGAAACTAAGTTAGAATCCATTATGAGGTTTTAAAACATAAAAATGACACCAACTATAAAAAACCCATAAAAGAAAATTTAATAAAGGAATATTCCATTTCTTTTATATAAAAAGTTGAAATAGTAAAAACTATTTACCAATTTTTTTTACCAAATTGGAATAGTGAAAAACCTCTTTGGAGCTCATTTTTCCGACGTCGATTGGGGACACTACGATCAGCCGAATCACGCCCCATCAATTGCAGGTAAGCCTCACTCCTTTGCTTAACCTTTTCATTGGATTGGATTTTGATTTTAATTCATTTTTAAGGGTTTTTTGGGCTTGTAATGAAGGGGATTGCGTGTTCCCTGGGCGACGCGCTTTCCCCTTGCGAAAAGTGCTTCGAGAGGGGTCTGACGCACTTACCCAACGGGAAAGATGGGTTGTTGATGCACTGTCCGCAAATGCAGGGTGCGTCGGCGCAGTTTCATAATCAAATTTAAAAAGTGGGGCCCAAAAAGCCCAAACCAATGCCATGAAAAGAGTTTAATGGTTAATGTTTAATTCATGTTTATGCATAATTTCGCCGACAAAATGGTCTAGTGGAAATAAAGAGAGCACGAACTCAAATATTCCTAAGCAGCGAATGACCCACACTCTATGAACGTTTTGCAGGGGTGTGGATTGTTAAAATTCTTCCATGTACAGGGCATGAGGGCCCAAGTACAATTGCTCGACTACCTAATCAGGATATGGGACCCAGATCAACAACATTTCAGAGTAGGTGCCCACATCCTCACATTGGATGTGGAATATATGTATTTTTGGATGGGGTTATCGAGACAGGGAGTCCTAGTTTCACTATCTGGGCCTCGGGGTAGTGATCAGTCAATAGAGAGTCTGGTGGCACAGTTCTATACGCCAGGGACACAGATGCTTACTGGGAAAATTCCCATCAAGAACATACGTGATCGACCCTTGAGGATTGTGCTCTTTACCATAGAGTGGGTGGCAGGTAGCAAGGTTTCCCATCAGGCCACCAAAGCACATATTTTATATGCCATAGAGTGCATGGCACCAATGGTCTTCAACTGGTGTGAGGTACTCCTGATGAATCTAAAAGATCAACTCACCAAGTGCAAAAGGGGTGAGCTGAAGAAGTTTGGCTATGGATCCATCGTGGTTTCATTCTTCCTAGAGCAAGTTCCACTACTGAGGCCACAGGTTGAGTTGGATGATCTTGATCCGTGAGATCCAAATATGGTCTAATGGTCAGAGGTTATGGCCCGCCATGGAGGCGGGGGACCTATCATCAGTTATGGTCCCACCTTCTTCAGGTGGCTCCATGGATAGCTCCTCATGATTGAGGATTACGCATATGCAGGTACCGACTTCATGGGAGACCCGTACCTAGCTCTTCCATAGGGGGAGCAGTGGGGAGACCTCGATAAGAATGAAACTCTTTTTTTTACGCATTTTTTGGTTTTTTAATGTTTTTGTGTAGTACTAATAGTTCATACATGTTTTATGCATATGTTGTCTCGTCCCAACCAGTAGGTTCCTCTCCTATCAAGAGGAGAGGGGTCGTCTAAGACATAGCAGCGGCTCAGTAGGAGATGATAGAGGAGTTATATGAGCTGGAGGAGAACCTCCAGAGGTTGACAGTTGATATCCCTGAAATCTCCATCGATGACCTTCCTCAGCATTACAAGTGTAGTACAGCTAGGGTTTCAGGACGGTTTGGTCGGCTACTCCGTAGAGTGCCTCGGGTCATTATCTGTTATCATGAGCATCCTTAGGGATAACTATTATGTATGATGTATGTACTGAAGGCCGTAGAATTCAGATTTTGTAGACAGGATCTATTGAAAGCTTATGAGCTTCAGATTTTTGTATCAGTACCATCTTTTGTATTTTACCGGACATGATGATATATATGCAAAAAATACTATCTAGCGGTTTTATATATTGTGTCTTCTATGATGAATTTGGGATCTTATGGATGTTGGCCTATATGCTATGACTAGTTTACATGTTATGTCATTTTATGCATCTTTTGATAAAAATGTTTATGAATGTGCAATATACCAATCTAAAATGAAATTAGCTAGGGAATTAGCAATTGTGTTCATACTTCTTGGGATATGTAGGTATTGAATGGATTCAAAAGACCTCTCCAAGAGACGCACTCACCGGAATAGGCGGATTCATATGGGATCGCGGATAACGTAGACACGGTTCAAATGATAGACCACTAACTATGAATCAAGATAGATAACGATGTGATCCACACCCAAAGAAAAAGCGTCAGTCAATAACCCGACAACCGTGTGATACTTAGCGGCATTGTTGGTGGAAAAACCTAGGCAAGTTCCCCCTGAGCTTATGAGTTCAATGGAAAGGGAATAGAGTACCCATGCTGTCGAAGCGAGGTTGACGGTGTGCCAGCTAGCACCGTCTGCAAATCCAAATAAGTTTCTATCAGCACATCCAGGCAGAACATGGTATAAGCGCAACGTTAAGATCCTAACACACTAAAAAGTGTCACACCAAACAAAAACACACGCCATGTACAGTGTATACAAAGTACTAATGAAAAATGAACTAAGCATAGTACCGTTTTAGGTAGATCCCATTGCGAGGCTCTCCTAAAGATATCCTGTCATAATCAACTAATTCATAGGCTCCCTTCTCCAAAACATGTTTTACTACATATGGACCATGCCACATGGACTCAAATTTTCCTGCCCCCAGCTTATCGTGTTTTTGGTCATAAGTAAGGACCAAATCACCCTCGTTGAAGATACGAGGTTTCACATATTTGTCGCATTGGACCTTGATGCATTTCTTATGTTCTTCATTTGCTAAGGTGGCATCACGGCGGGTTTCATCGAGTTTTTCCAAGTATAGAAAGCGTTCTTCCTCGGCAGTAGTGTTTGGTAAAAGTTCGACAGCGAGTTTTAGTGATGGAATCTCGCACTCAATAGGCAATACTGCCTCTAGTCCATACACCAATTGGAAAGGTGTGAAACTAGTGGCAGTTTTAACGGAAGTCCTATATGCCCAAACGGATGAAAAAGCATCACATGCCAAATTGACTTGTGTGTACCTACCATATGTTGAATCATAGTTTTCAAGACCTTGTTAATGGCCTCTACTTGTTTTCTTGATTGAGGGTAGTAGGGGTGGATTTTGCATGTTGAAAACCCAACTTAGTGCTTAACTCGTCCACCATCTTGTTCTAGAAATGTGATCCATGATCAGTGATGATGGCTTGGGGAACTTTGAATCTTGCAATGATATGGTTAAACATAAAGAGTGCGGCGGTTTCATCATCTTCCTTGTGAGTAGGCATAGCCTCGACCCATTTGGTAAAGTAGTCAACTGCGATGATGACATAACCATTCCCCCCTAACGAGGTAGGATTACAGTGCATGAAATCAATGCCCCATTTTGCAAAGGAACCAACGGTGATAACTAGATGAAGTGGGGCTTGATGGGAGCACTTTTTATGATGAAAAAGTTGTCAAGGAGGACACTTCTTGACTGCTTCAATACAATATTTGAAGATAGATGGCCAGTAGTATCCAGCACATAAAAAAATTTGAGTTGTAGCCATCCCAGTGATAATCATTCAGAACGTGTTCGACCTCCTCATGAAGTAAACAGCGTTGAAGAATAGAATCAATACCATGACGATATAACGTGTCACCAATGATTAGGTAATATTTTGTGTGGTGACGGACACGATGACGTTCATCATGGGATAAATGAGGACCAAAACATTGGGTTTGGAGATATAATGTAATGTCTCCATACCATGGGTCAGAAGTAATAATTAGAGACAAAGACTCATCTGGGAGAGAGTCGATGGGCTCAAAATCTTGATAAGTACAGGGAAGATCGCAAATAAGCTCCGCAAATACCAAAGACTTCTTTGATTTGGATTTCTCAAAGAGGAGATCGAATTCCTGGAGAATCACGATCCATCGCAAATATTTTACCCTAGTACTTAACACGTAAGAACGTGGTACATGGGGTTTGAGTTGGAAATGATGGTAGTAGTGTGGAGTAGGATATAATGATGGAAATTCTGGATAGCAATTATTGTTTCCAGAGCTAACTTCTCTACATGTGAATAACGGGTTTCGGAGTCAATGAGACCCTTACTAAGGTAGTAGATCACATGTTCCTGTGCGTGACTATATTCATGTACTAGAACCATAGCAATAGTTGAAGTAGAGGCAGCAAGATAAAGGATGTAATCCTTGGTGTAATCAGATGGTTGTAACACGGGTGCATGAGTGATCGCATGTTTGAGATTGTCAAAGGATTGTTGGGTGTAACCATCCCAAATGAACGAGACGTCCTTCTTTAACAATCGCATGTATCCCTGTGTTTTCTCCGCAAAATTGCACACAAAATGACGTAGGTAGTTTGCCTTCCCTTGCAAACTTTGAAGTTTCGTAATATTCATAGGTGGAGGTAAGGTGAAAATAGCCTCAACCTTGATGGGATCAATGCGGATCCCATCATTTGAAATGATGAATCCTAGGAGGCGTCCGGACTCTACACGGAATATGCACTTGTGAGGGTTTAGACAGATATTGTACCGTCAATATCTAAGGAATATAGATGTCAGATGATTAATGTGGAAGTCACGACGATGTGAATGAGCTGGCAGGTCATCAAGATAGGGTTCCACAAAATCCTTCACATCATGGAAAGCATACAACATGTCCCACTGCAATGTAGCACCGGCATTTTTAATACCAAAGGGGATTTTGCGATATGCAAATGTACCCCATGGGCAGATGAAAGCGATTTTATGTTGATCGTCCTTGTGGATCTCAATCTGATTATATCCAGAAAATCCATCCATGAATGAGAAGATGACACTTCTGTCACAATTGTCAATGATTTGGTCGATGAAGGGGGTAGGGTAATTGTCCATGGGACAAGCCTTATTCAGGTCCCTGTAATTGACACAAACTCTAGTGGTTTCCTTTTTTTTGGTAATCGGGACAACGTTAGAGACCCAATCCGTTAATGGAACAGGATAAATAAACCCAACTTTCAACAACTTTTCTATTTTTGCTTTAATAGTCGCAGTCTTCTGAGGGTGCACTGGACGGAGTTTTTATCGGACAGGTTTTGCATCGAGATATGTCTGAATCTCATGCATAACAATGGTAGGATCAATCCTGGGAATTTCCTCATAGCTCCATGCAAATACATCGTGAAACTGTTTGAACAAGACCGTAAAAGTTTTGAGTTCATCAAGGGAACAATTTTGGCCTATGTGAATATGTTCCACGACTCTAGGTTTGACCGAGATGTCTATCGGAAAAGTAGGCATGATGTTTTCCAAGTTTCCCTCAGTTACTGTATGGTAAGTAAGAATAGGATATTGAGGCTAAGGAAAGACATCCGGTGAAACAATAGTTTCAATGGTGTTCTCTACCATATCTAACAATGGAAGGAAGGACGATCGATGACGAAGGTATTCCCATGGGGGTTCATCCATGCTCATAATCTCCATAATTGACTCATCAGAGTGAAAAGTATGGAGTAGAGGGTCTGGTATGGATGAGGTATGTTGTAATGGCAGAGAACCTGAGGTAAATGCCACTGAAGAGTGGGCATTGGGTAGATTAGGTGTTGATTGGATGGCCTCATAAGTGGCCTCAGCAGGGCTAAGAGGCATCATATCTCTAATCATATCTAGATGATCTAGATCGGGCACAACCCATTGGTCAGTTGAGTTGGAAGATGACGAGATCATGTTCACCGTGGAAACATGGTTTGGGGGATCTGGTGTTGGAAATACACCCATCAAAGATGAGTCTTTTAGGATTCCTACCCCCACACTCTTATATATCTGCGAAGAGTGGCCCAATAGAGGGACGTTATCTGCGGGATGAGTAGTGGTGTTCGGTGTACAAAAATTTAACTGGTCAGTAGTGACGATCATCCCATGGTGGGGAAATTGCACTATGCGGAAGACAGATGATGCGACCGCAGTCATGGCATAGAACCATTTTCGACCTAGTAATAAATTATAATCCAATGGGGCGGCGACAACTTCCACGTTAAAGTAAACGCTCTTGCCCCCCAACTCTACAACTAAGGATTGTAACATCCCATGTGGTTGGAATTCACGTCCGTCGAATGCTTTCAATGTGGTGGGGGAACAGTTCAGCTTGGGAGAGCCAATGGCTCGCTAACAAAATAGCGACATAACTGAAGTAGAGTCTCCTTAGTCTAAGACAGTACGATGGATACTTTTCCCAGAAACGTTGGTAACAATCTGAAATGCTAGTTGGTGAGAAAGCCTCGGCTTGAAGTAATCTAACTTGAACATGATGGTATTGGAGGAATCAAGGTCTACACCACCTATGGAAGATAACAGGGTCTTCCGCTAGTTGGGACAATTTTCTAAGACCTCTAGCATCAACATAGCACAAGGGGCCTGGGCTAAATCTTCTACAATGTTGTAGTTTTGAGCGACCCGAGCGTTCGTTTTGAAAACTGCTTTTCGAATTGTACTCCTGGGTGGACGCAATACTGAATCTGGTAAAGGTTTCTCTATGATGAGAGGACCTTGAGGTAAAGGGATGCTAGATGTAGACATGGAGGATTTTTTAGTATTACCTCCGCTAGATTCCTTCTCGGGAATAGATTTGTATGTGCATTACCTGGTGGACAAGTTGATTGTTTCACTACGCATCATGAGAACATGAGCGATTGTGGATGGTTCTCCTTGAGAAGGAGGTGGTTGTTGTGCAATCATTTGTTGTTATTGTGTGGGGAAGGGATCAGTTAACACTGTGGGTGTGGGGTTTCCCTTGAGAAACTTCTGCACTTCTTCACGATGTGTACATTCTTTCGTGAAGTAATCATCACCGCATAATAAACATGGATAGTTAACCTTCCATTTTTGTTTGGTTTCATCTGGATTATTCTTGGGCTCATGTTGATTAGAAGACTTCTTGGATTTCCCTTTGTTCTTCTTTTTGCCACTGGATTTTTGAGGTGAAGCAGATTGCATTGAATTCACTTCCTCAGTGGAAGTAGGGTTGGGTGATCGATTGGTGTTGTTGCTAGCCTGTGATGAGGATGGGGTCAAACTATGGTGGTTCTATGATCCAACCGATTGTGTGACAGGCTGGGAATGAACGGAACCAATAATGTCAACAGCATGTGATCCCATTGGGGGTTTTGTTGGGTCGTATGTGGGGAGTGGGGCATTAGGGATGATGTCGTACAATGTGCCAAATTGAGCATAGACTAAGTCTAGATACTGGGAACGTGAAATAGCTTGTTCTTCCGTAACGACCCTACCCATAGCCACGTCTTTAGCTATGATAGGAAGTAAGGATTTCATGAACCAATCAGCAAGTAATTGATCTGGAATGGGAGCTTTAATAAGGCGATGCCTCCTTCTCCACTCATGAATATGATCATAAATGTGAGTGAAGGTGGATTGTCGGAGGGATGTCAAAAGATCCGTGTTGGTTTCATAGCGGATCGGCAATTGGAAATGAGTCAAAAAAGACATAGCTAATGATCGAAACTCGATGAAAGAATGTGGTGGTAACTCAATGTACCATTTCACAGCAGTGTCGGTGAGGGTTCTTTGAAACAACCTTAAACGGATATAATCATCCATTAAGGAGTTAGAGGAAAACCACAAATGATAAGTCATTACATGGTTTTTAGGGTCCTCACCAGGTTTGCCATCGAATTTCAAAATGTCCTATGGTAACTTCACGGGAATAGTTGGACACTTTATGCCATACTGGATGGGATCGTTAGTCAAATGAGACAAGTCTGGAAGATCTAACGTATCCAAAAATGGTAATTATTGGTTTGGTTGCGGATACTGGAAGTATTGATAAGGAATTTGAGTACCAGTAGGACCATGAATCGAATGATTGTAAGGCCCTCCCATAAATGGTTGGCCATAAGGAGGTGGGCCTCTCGGATTAGGAGGTGGACCAGAAGGAGGTCCTCCTCCAGAGTGAGGGGATCCTCCAGGTGGAGGTGGGATAGGTGGTGGGGGTGGTGGGGGTGGTCCGCCAGCTGTAGGTCTATTTGGTGGAACATTATGATGCCCCCATGGGGTGTTCATGTTTCTGGGATAGAGTAATCCAGTGAAAATATTTCCCGGATAGTTTGGACCTATATCAATGTTATGATTGCTCGGATATGTATGGCCCCATGGGGGTTGGGTCCAATCAGATGGTCCCCCCGTTTGATGTGTACATTGTCCCATGGTTGGGAGAGAACTTCCAACCATATTATAATTCGGATGTGAATGATATCCTTCACTCACGTTTTGTCCCTATTATAATTCGGATGTGAATGATATCCTTCACTCACGTTTTGTCCCATAACTGGATTATGCCCCCAGTTAGGTTTTGTCGACTACTTAGGGGTTGCCTCCTAGTTGAAAAATTTCCACTCGTTGGACTATGGCCATCAAGGGTATGTTAACCACTAATCGTAGGTTGACCCAAACTCATTTGTTGACTACTAACTATGGTATAACCTCTACTCATTTCTTGATAACCTCCACTTGAATTTTGAGGTGGGGGAGGTGGAGGTGGTGTTCAAGTCACGTAGTTAATAGTAGCTGAAGATTGTACTCCAGTTGTTGGGGTCATGTAGGGTGCAGAACCAGTGAATTTTTCTGGAGGTGTACTAGATGGAAAATATGGTTAACCTTGTTCATAGGTGGTCGTCATAGGCGTAGATATTCCTGGCAAAGAAAAATAAAAAGAGTGTACAAGGGAATGATGTTCAAAAACTGGTACTTCCGGATTGGACTTAGGGGGGAAACTCTGGCGTCTAAGCTGGTTACCGAATGTTCGTAAGCGTTCGATAGTCTCGTAAACGGGCATGAGGAAAACGTCATCCGGGATCCAAGGAGGAAACTAGCGTGGTGGATTTTCCACCATCGGAAGTGAACCAAAATCAAAAACATATTGACCTAAAGAAGTGTCCCAAAATGATGTTGTTGGACCAAAAGTCGTCGATATTGGGTCGTCCTGGGGCTGACTAAAAATCCAATCCGTAGCTCTAGGATGTCCTTCAAGCAAATGATGAAAGGTTGTGTCATGTGTAGGAGGTTGTTCCACCAACAAAGGTCTCGTAGGATCAATGATTGGTGGATTTGCAAGAGGAGAGTAATTCACTCTTGATTCTAAGGTATAAGTGACTTCTTCACATGACACAGAAGTGGAGGGTTGATCCATAGTTGCTCCCAAGTTCTCCTGCTAGTTAAGGGGATATTCAGGTGGCAGATTTAAAATTCTACAGGATATTCTCAAAGGTTGATCATCCAGGATGGTTGAAATAAAACTTCTCCTATGAGTTTTCTAAAAAATAAAAACAAATTTCAAGATCTACTCAAGTGAAGGCTATGAGCAAACTTATGTGGTGGGTGGGATTTAATAGTCTGTAACCTCACGGGATTATCAAGGCGTCGCAACTCACGATATACTCCAGTGTCCAACAATTATACTCGGCCCAATATTTCAAAGCACTAACCAAGGAGGATTATGACCGTACCCCTGACCGTATAACTCGACTACCTAGCAGTACGTGCATAGTAGCTCCCCGAGTGATGTTCTTGGTGTATCGCCATGCCAAGACGTCCAATAGTTAACTCAGAATGTTTCAGGAATCCTAATGGGGTCTCCCGATATACACAAGGTACGTGGGAGCTCAAATCCGTAGTGGTGATGTCTAATGCACAAGCTCACAACAGGAGCCTTCCAATATACTATCGAGTACATGAAGTACCTTTCTATATATCTGAAGGTACATGAAAGGCCGTTCGATATACCGATTGATACGTGGAAGGACTACAAGCCCTCGGGATGCAGTGCTGGAAAATAACGACAATTGCTATGCTTAAAGACACTGGAACACATTTCTAACTTAATACACAAGTTTCTATACAATTTTAACCTGAGCTACCATTAAATTTTATCTTGACGGTTAAGTGGACGCATGAGGTGTATACTTGGAATTTAAAAATATGCAAATTACTCTACATGCAATGCAAGCCTTTGTTTCTCTTTCGATGAAAACTAACTAATGATAGGGAGAAGTCTTTTTCCTTTTCTGATAATAAAAATGACCAAAACACCTATACTTTCAAATTAACCAAAAGACATGAAAAGCATTATTTCAACAATCCAACAAAAATGAAAAATAACACACCAAATCAAAGAATATTTTTGTCTTTCTTTTTCAATTCAAGCATATCTACGAGCAAAGAATGAAAAGATGAATTTCCTTTTGAAAGCACTAACTCTAA
This sequence comes from Larix kaempferi, assembly GCA_027924585.1. Classification (NCBI taxonomy): domain Eukaryota; kingdom Viridiplantae; phylum Streptophyta; class Pinopsida; order Pinales; family Pinaceae; genus Larix; species Larix kaempferi. The sequence goes on from BSBM01000727.1 coordinate 5,462,470, forward strand.
TACTGAAATGAAAACTAAAAGAGACGGAGAGAAAATAAACAAAATTCTTAAGTTTTTACTAACTTCCAGAATACTTTGAGAAGGCTCAAATAAACTCAAAACTTTCAAGGAAATAAAATGAACTTTTTACAACCAAGAAGTCCTAAGTATTATTAAATTTTTCACTTTCCAAAGATTTATTTAAATGATGTTCCAAAAGACAAAAACTCTTTGAACCAATTCCAAGTAATGTGCTCGAAATGGAAATAATAAGAAATTTATGATTTTCACACCAAAGACCCAAATAAATATGAGAATGATGTTATTCCTTTACTCCAAATTCAGATAACTAAAGAGTTTTTCTATTGCAAACCTTAATCAATTAGAAATTCGCAAAAATATAAATCACCCAAGATCTTCAAACACACAAAACCACATGCAACATTTCTTACAAATATCGTAACTATTGACTATCGGAGGGCTAAGAAGTCAATTTGAATAGATCAGATGGTCTGATAAGGGGTCACAAGACTGAATGTGCTCACAAGGGGTTGAAATTTCCCACTATGAGAAGTGCGCGTGCTTGACTAACTAAGACCCAAATCAAGCTTAAACTTCAATAATGAGCCAATGGACGAAGCATGATGTACCTAGGAGGTTCTGGGACTATAAAAGACAACCCACAGAGTCCAAAGAATCAAGCCAAAAATCACAATGAGGAATTTTTAAACTAATGTACCAAGTGATGAGGGGCGACGCACCCTACTAAGGTACACCAAAACGTTGGATGCTCCAGAGACACGCTCTGTACACACAGAAAGTGTGTCAGCAACGCGGTCTGTAAATAGGTAGATAGCGGCAGTGACGCAGGTTGCTTTAAAGAAAGGTGTGTCACTGAGACTTCTAATGCGGGCTATGAACTGCCCAAGTGTGTCGGGCGGGATCCAAGCAATAAAAATAAAAAATCCTCAAAGAATAAAAAGATAAAAGGCTTAATATAAATCCTAATCAGAGTCTGGATGACCAGAAACTCTCTGATGATCAGATCCGATGGAGGGAAAGGCAATTAGAGGCAAAATCAAGAAAGATCATGAATTGAAAACAAAACAAAACTATGAACTATAACTCCCCAATATGGTCGCCATTTTTATTTATACACAATATGTTAATGCAGACAAAAACTGATCTCTCTAGTCTAAATGATTTAGATCTAGAACAAAACACATACACAATACAAATATCTTTCCTAGATAGATTAAATTGCAAAGTAATTGATAGACAACTTACTTTATGGATGCAATTCATTTCTCCTCGTTTGATCTAACTCCCAGCTCCTCGATCTCTGGCTGCAAAACAAGATAGAGCAAGTGGAAACAAACGAATAATGAAAGCATATGATTATGAATCTAACTAGGTTAACAGTCAAAGAGGTCGATCATAAACATTATCAAGCCGACAAGTTTATGGAAAGAAATTGTATTAAGTGTAATTTGAAGCAAATACAAAGTAGAGAGTTACAACCAATGCTTTGACGCTATAACGCGAACTCAAGTGATCTTGCCTCAAAAGATCAAAGCTTTCTAGCCTCCTATGGATGAAGAGGATATCCTAGCCAAATTCCACCAGCATATGGGTACTTTATCCTTCCTCCTCTAACAATGGAGAGGGGGTTCATATATATAGGGCTAAAAGGATAAGAGAGGTTGAGGATTTAGGGGAGAGGCTTAAGGGATCATCCCACTATGTGAGGGGATCGAATGCCACCTTCCCAAATATGTGGGGATAAGTCTCCACACCATTCAAGTTTCAAGAAGTCGCTTGAAGCTTCTATTTATCCATTTTAACTAACGGTGACGCAACTTGCACAAGGAAAACTCACGCCATTGGAAGGGTGACGCACCTTGGGCAAGGGCAGACAGCGTCAACGACGCACTCTGCTAATGTGCAAAGAACATCACCTTAAGTCTGATGCACCTTGCCAGAGAACAAGGTGCATCGGGGTGACAATAAAATTTAAAGGGATGAACATCAACTCTTCTCCTGGTCTTTCAGCCCAGGTACTTTAGGAAACAAGGCATATAGAGGACACAAAACTCATGATGACAATTTTTTGGTGTAACAGAGGTGCTCAAGATGCTAGCCAACAATGACAACCATGCATTATACATTGTGCCATATCCATACGTGGGCCTAGACTTGAGAGCATGCCACAACATCTTCTTCACCTAGGATGAGCCACCAAATGAGAGAGGTAATATTAATGTTATGTTTAAATTAATCTAGTTGCATTTTATTCTATTTATAACTAATGCTAATGAGATATATTCTAAATTGTTATATGCAATTGCTTAATGAAATTTTATAATTATTGTTGTGTACTATATATTTTGTAGACGGCACATACGATGGGGAGAGGCCACCTCCTCCCATTCAAGATGATGAGGATATGCATGATCCCGAGTTGCCACAGTTGGCTAGACTTGGACTCCAGTGTAGACTTTATAATAGGTATCAACAGTACATGGCAGACAAGTTATCGACATTGTTGGCACAGTAGGAGGTTCAGCTTGTACGGGTGCACGACATTATGCGACACCCTAACCTTGTAGAGATATGGAGGATGGTTCCTTGTGATATGAGGAACTTGATGTAGCATATTGTCGGTGCATCCATCCTTTTAGATGCTAGTAGGAATGACCATTCCTCATCTTATGAGAGCGAAGATCCTCCTCCTACACATCGTCCTCCATCATCTCCTTTTGATTGTCAATATGGAATAGCCTCGACATCTCATCAACCTCCTCCTCCTCCATTAGCACCGACATCTCATCCACCTCCTACTCCTCCACCTCCTCCTCCATTAGCTTCGACATCTCATCCACCTCCTCCTCCACCACCTCCTCCTCCATCAACTTCTTTTTCTCGTCATCTAACCCCACCTGGCCCACCATGTCCATCTTTTCATCTACTCCTACTTAGCCAACCATCCTATCCTCCTCATGAGCCCGATCATCCACCATTTCCTTCTGCAGTTTCCTCAATTATAGATACGGTGATCACAATGGGTACAATTCAGCCTCATGGACCTATCCAGGCTTGTCTTTTTCTTGGAATAGGTACCGATACCTTTGGATCTACTGGTGGAGGTGTCGAATATATATATATATATATGCATTTTTCATGTTGATGTTGATGTTTATTTATATGTTGATGGTGATGTTTATGTTCGGTGATGTTTGATGTATGTTAGATTATGTTAGCTATTTTTTTATGTGTTTGTAAGATGGTGCTTATGTTTGATAGCTTATGATAGATGTGTATGACATTAGATGATGTTTGTCATACGTGTGTGATGGTTTTGTTAGATGATGTTTATGTTTAGTAGGTGGTCATGATGATGATGGTAAGTTACATGATGTTAGGTGATGGTGGTGGTGGCCATTGATTTGATGATCACATTGTAATATTTTTGTATTGTTATGTATATATATGGACTTATTTATTTATGAACTCAATTGGCTGTCATATTATTTTATGATATTTATCTTCATGTGTATGATGTATTTTGTTTATGTCGATGAGTGTGATTCATGTGTGTGATGCAATTTTATTTATTTATTTATGTATTTACGTCGAAGTCTTTTATATTAGCTATAATTATAATTACAAATTGTACACAATCATAGTTATAATTGCAAGTTACAATATTAGCTATAATTACAATTTACAATCATTATAATATCTAATAGCTTCTTCCACTTCTAGAATTATGTGGCCCAATAAAAAGATGCAAACCTAGGAGAAAGAAAACCATCATGACTTGAAGAAGGAACCTTCACACTAATGAGGGAAGAACCATCTGCATAGAGACACATCCCTATCTTGGATAAATTAAAATATAGCTTCGAAGGATGATTGAAATGATGAGCAAGAAAGTCGAGCTAGCAACAACTAGGGTAGAACCTAGCTACACAAAAAGTTTGAGTTCAAAATTTCCATTAACATATTATAAAATTATAGCTATAAAAACTATTATAATTATTATAAGTTATCGTATGTTTGTATTATTCTTATCTTCTCCTCCAATACAAATATTCCATTTTTTATGGTTTGCAAAAACATATAAAGGTGGGGATTAAAAATCTCACCCAAATCGAGTGAAACAAATACCTCCCTCCCATCCCTCAGCTTTAAAATATAACCTGTTATGTTGATTCTCAACATTTCAATGGTGATGGATGGCAGAGGCTGGAGCTAAATAGGAAAATTCAATTTTCCCTTAACTCCATTCTTATTTAGAGGCTTTAATGACATTCAAACCATGGTTAGTGTAACAACAAATGCACGATACCTACATTTCTAGACAATACACACTTCAATTTCAAGGGGGTCTTGACCTATTCTCTTTATTAAAGTATCCACAAAAATATAAAGTCATTTGTTTAAACAATTTTGTTCTCTAACAAACTTAGTTCCAATTGTTTGTGTTCCTTAACTATTAATTGAATTGTCTCCATTCTTTGAAATCCTCTTAAATTTTATTTCACATGCCATCAAAGGACTCTTGGATGTTTTAAAGGGACTAGTTTGAACTATTATTATTTCTAATGGTCAACATAGGTGTTTGAGTCAAATATGTGATTAAGGGCCACTAGGGACACAAATCGTGATTAAATAATATCACTAGAAAAAAGGGGGTATGAAGTACTATTCAACATTAACTTAATATTGCAAGTTTTTCTCAATATGATGGTTCTTTAATTTTTGCAAACTTTCATTTTCATATTATTGTTTATGTCCAAAATTTTGATATGGGCATAGTGAATTTTAATATTATTATTCATGTCTAAACTGTTAATATGGAAGTGGTTCATTTGTATTCAGTTGGAAAGGAGTACAAATCAACTGGAAAAGAGTACAAATCAAGAGAAATTCCATATCCTATAAATGGCGGCTATCATTAAATACTGCGGCCGTTATGAATGTTTTTCTCAGCACTGGGAGTTGGAATAACGTCACATTTATTTTAAACAAAATAACAGTCGCGGCCCACCGTTCTGCTTGCCGCTCATTATCATGATCTCAAAGTTTTAGCTTTATAATAATGGAATAGTATATACTTTGAGCTTCCTAAATAAGGAATAAAATCTTACAATATCACTTTTTTAATTACAATGGTGCGCCATAATAAAAACAACTACATCGGTGTGTCATGAGTAAATAGATGCACTGGTGCTGCAAAACCACATACGCACCATTCTGGAACATACACAAAAAAAACTACAAAATAAATTATCCACTATATTTGATAGCAGATAGTTATCTATATAGGTTTCAATATTGTCGACATCAGTGCGCTCAATATATAAAGGCGCACTAGGGCAGAAGTAATTTTTTATGCATTACAGTATGATGTTTTTAAATTTTTTATTGTATGCCAATATGGTGCATCGTAGAAAACATAATGTTCTAAAGTGTTCATGTATTTCTCGCACACCACTACTCCGGAAAAATTTTAAAAATATATATACATGGTGCATTTGATGTTATGATGCACCGGTGCTTCTCTATAAATAGCGCACCAATGTCCGGAAAATCGAAAATAAAGAGTCGCGCGGATTATTTTCCCATAAACTGAAAAAGAAGTGAGAATTTCAATTTCAAAAACATTCTATAAGGTATTAAAAAAAAACTAATCACTATTTCATTATTTTGCCGAAATTTCGAGAGGAGAGTTTTGGAAGAGAGAGTTATCGGGGAGGACTTTGAAGCAACCAAATTAATTTGAAGATCGAAATTTGTAAGGTATGTTGAATAAAAAAAACCCTTCAAAGTATAAATTTCAAGTTTGTAAATTATTACTATTTTTTTTTTAAGCCTCGCAACCATGGAGTTTCAAACTGATGACCTTCACAATACGAGTGCCTTAACAGTACACCCATTCACCATCTATTCTACACCCCATGGGCTTGTAAATTATTATTATTGATCGCAATGCATGGTTTATTTATTTTCCTATTTAAATTTTCTTCTTGTTTCCTTTCATTTTATGTGGCTACAAAAACTTAAATTATGGTTTAAATCCCTCTATTGTTTCACAATTAGGATTTTTCTTTTTAGGGATTTTATATTTAATGGGTTTGTAGTTTTATATATAAGTCATTGGGTGCGATGGGACCACTTCTTGGGTCGAATCCAAAACCCGTTTGACCTTATCAGTTTTTTTTTAATTATAAAGAAACGCTTATGCATTTTTCGGTGCATTCGAGTTGTTTAAACACACCGATGCGTTTATAGTAATGGCGCACTAGTAATGTCAAACCTTTTTTTTTTAGAAAACACTTACACATTGGTTGGTGCATTCGACTTGTGATAATGCACCGATGCGTTAATTATGAAAGCACACCAATTTGATTCTTGGTGCTATATAATTACGTCGTAGGTGTTTTTCACTATGAGATCTCATCTCACAATCATTGTTCCAGGATTCCTAGTCGTTCGATCCAATTAAAATGTGCCATGTGTTTACTCCTTCTTTTACTGCACGCCAATTAGAAACTATCGTGCATCTCGTCGCCTGCATCCAGTCACCGGCGTCCCTGTACATTCACACTGCAGAGGTGCGAATTTGCAAATTTATTGACTATGCTTCTTTCGATAAGGAGAATGTACATATCTTGCTATTACAACCATTTATCATGCTTCCATTAAGGATGTAGCCAATGTATTCCCTAGTGACAGTTCATTCAGTTCTTTGAAGAATTATGAGAATGTACATGGATCTATACTTGTCAAGGATCATTATGTGCTCAATGGCAAAGAAAGAACTGAGCAGACATATAAATATAGGGGAAGTGAAGGACGTTATTTCCGAATTCTGATCATAAAGGATTATAAATTTATCAAATATTACTCTGATACCTTCTGCAACTATTTTTTATAGAAATTTGATCAACCATTTGCTTAGATTGAATCCTCTATATATGTACTATGCTTCTTTTGATAAAGAGAATGGTATGTATATTGCTATTGAAAACATCATTGATGCTTTCAATAAGGATGTAGCCAATGTATTCCCTGGCGGCAGTTCATCCAATCCTTTAAATAATTATCAGAATGAGTAGGGATCTATGCTTTCCAAGGATAATTATGTGCTAAGTGGCAAAGCAAGCACTGAGAATACATATAAATACAGGGGAAGTGATGGAGGTTATTTCCAGATTCTGAGCATAAAGGATTCTAAATTTATCAAAGATTACTCTGATACCTTGTGCAACTACTTGATTATAAAAGAGAAGGGCCTAGATCGATTAGAAAAAGTATTGAGTGATTTCCCTTTGCTTCAACACAAAGAACGGTTCTTAAAGGCAACAATTAAGCCTCCTGTATTATTATGTTTCCATATGTCCTGCTAAAATCAGGAGGGAGTGTGTATATTTCATCTTTACTTTCTAACCTTTGGCCATAATGCACCTATCATTTTCTTCTATGATTGTGGCGGTGATATGTACTATGTAGTACACTACGCAAACTATTGGTTACGAGTAACAAGTAAAATTCATATCCTATTTTGTTTCAAAGTCATGCTAATCTTTAGCAAAAAGGGGCCTCAACACTTATTGAAACAAATTATAGGCTCCAGCCAATCATAAGGAAGAGATTTGTTTTGACTAGCAATGTTACAATTAGAAAAAATTTAGAAGTATGGAAAAACTCTTTTATGTTCCAGAGCTTTTAAGTTTCCTTTAGCATGTAAGAGTAAGAGTAGAGTAAGACTAAGTTTGTTAGCCTAGAACGAAATCTCACCATGAGGATATACAAATGTATTAATAACTTGGAATCGTGGGAACCACGTGTATAACAAACACAAGCCAAAGAAGGCCCACAAGGCTTGACATTGGCACTGTTAATCTTACCAAATGTAAGTACTCATGGCATTTTTTTTGGATTCACAATTATTATTTTATACATTTTGCTCCTTTTTTGAAACCATGCTCCTTCCAGCAGAAAAAGAAAAAAAAAAAAAAAAAAAAACTTGAAAGAATCTATTAGATTGACAAGAGGTTTGTATGCTTATCTTCACTATGTGGATTGAAAATGTTTCAACTAGGAAATCTAAGGTGAATTTGAATGAATTGATCTAGCTTCTCCAATTTCCAATTAATGTTTTTTTTCGTCATGTTTATCTTATTTGTTGTAATTAGTCATAGTAGAGCTTTTAGATTTACATTAATGGGATTTATATATTTCATTTCGAGAAATGTTTGTCCTACTTGAAGAATGATGGCATCCTCTGTCCTTTCAAAGAAATCTACAAAAATCTATTACATTGACATGCGATTTGTCTATTGCTAGTCATCGCAGAGTTCAAAACCATTTGTCTAACAAATAAGATGAATTTCAAATGAGTTACTTGTAGATATTCCAATTAAAGCTCTTTTTGCTAGTCTTTTTGCAATACTTTCTCTTCACTTGTTCACCAATGACCAGGATTGGTCCCCACCTGACATTTTACAACAATTTCAAGAAAAGTTATGTTTCACATGCATTTCACTTGAAACTTGCTCAAAATTGGCCTGAAGGATGAAATGTAAATATTCCATATATTTTGGGGGGGGATATTTTATTTGTTGAATGGAGAATACTTTTATATGGAAAGTGGGAAGATTTGGAGTGGCAATCCATGAACAAATGCTTAAATTTTGTCTTTATACTTGCATGTTTTATGATGTTCTAATATTTTATGGACATTTCCATCTATATTAAAATAATTTTTTTCAAAAATTGATAAGTATACAATCAAGAAGTATTTTGGACTTCTTGTAACTTAGCTCTACAAGTATATATGGATGAATTTTGGCTTAGGGAATGTCTAGGATCTCCTTGAATGCAACATTACCAAAAAGTTTTGCTTTATTGACCCTTGTTAAACTGACCATTGTTAAAACACATGGTAAATCGAAGGTACTTGCACCAGATGTTAGGAGGGACTAATAGGATTATATTTTGGTCTTTGAGGATATATTCTCTATGTCAATTGAACTACTCCAAAACCTTTCACAAATGCACCTTGATTTATCCTTTCTTACAGTAAATGGAGAATGAAAGGAATAAACATGAACCATGCCATAGTAACCTTATAGAACACTAAGATGGGGGGAAATTCCAAAGGAGTGCCCATTTAAAATTCATTTGGTATGAAACTTTGAGGTGAGAACTGAGAGGATAAGTGGAGAGAGCAGTGTGAGAAGGGGAGTGTGCATGAAACAATGAGATATGGAGAGGATGGCATGATGATTGAACGTGATGGGAAGCAATGTCAGTAGGTGCAGGTGTTGGAACTTATGTCCAGGGGATTGTGAGTGGAGAGAAAATACATTTTAGGGATAGGGAGCAAGCCTACAGGTGGGTCTTTATTCAAAGGAATTAATATACTATGAGAGAAAATACATTTTGTGGATTGGGAGAAAGCCTACAGGTGCCTTTATTAGAGGCTTTAAGTTACCATATGAGTTTCTGATAAGTTCCATTCCGTTTAGCATGTCTAGAAGACATTAGTGCAATATGCACTTAAGAGGACAAACTGCAATGCCGAATAAGACATACTCCTCCAACCTTAGATTATTTCCTTATGAGTATGAGATACTGCTCATTTCTAAGTACACACATGTTCAATTACCAACTGGTAAGCCTCATCTCTGATCAAACCTAATTGCCATATGCAACTAGTGAGTATATTACCTAAAATATCATATTGATGTTAAATTACATGTGCATCCTTTCTCCTTTGTGTTTTTCATTAGCCATATGGGCACTAGGATTTTATTACGATTTTAACCACTCTTACCTTTATTTTTAATTAACCATCTATGTGCCTGAATTTTTCTCTAAAAGTATCTTATCACTTATCATTTTCCATGACCAATGGTGATAAGCCGATTATTTTTCTAAATGGATTCACAATAACAGATGGAATTTGGAAAACCATATTTGTGAAAATGAGTCAACTCTGTAAAAAAGTTAAGATGTGAATTCGAAGCCAATGACCAAGTAGAGCTGTCATGAACAATGGTTTACATATCCTATGATTTTCAGCTCTGAGGTCTACAAATTGAAACTATTTAGACAAAAAATTCCAGATTGGCTAAGAATCATGAGGCCCTCCTATGAAAATTTCACTTTTATCCCACCTTGGTGATTCAAAATGAAAGGGTTGTCAATATTCAATATTGTAGAAATGGAGAGAGTACTAAATGTATATTTTAATACTGCAACAAATACATCTTCGAGAGCTTGTTGTGCTCTAATAGTTTTCCATATGGGCATTTGCATTTTTTGAGATTAAGACTTGGATTTTCTGGTTTTCTGATCTGCAACATTTGTATGATTTAAGTTTTCAACCCAATAGAGGAATGAGACGAATTCCTGGTCTTTCAAAGCTTTAGTTGAAAACACATGGCATTTATAGATTGCAACAATCATTATTGTTAGCATTGGATTTTAAGTATGTAAAAAGTTTGGTGTTTGTAGATATAAGACTAACTCATAGCTAGATCTTCTTTGTTTTCTCTTTGTCAAATATAAGTGTTTGAATGTTATATTTGATCATCATGTTTTATATTTTTAATTTTCTCCTGTCATGTAGCTTGATATTTGCTTCAGTTCAGTACATACAACTTTATTGGTGTAGGCACATCTTGAGGTAGATGGCAATACAATATTTCCATTTATGTTTGTTTTTGTTTTGTTTTGTTTTGTTTGCCTAGGAGTCGTTGGTGAGACTCCACATGGAAATTGGTAATTGTGGAGAAGTGGAACCAATTAATAGGGTCAACTTTAAGTAGTGGTTTTCAAGAAGTCTTAGGGTGTATGAAAGGAACAATTGTTTCCATTGGAGCAATATTTGAGTAGCTTGGGAGCTTTGTTATAGTTCAGAGCATGGTGATAGCTGCAACAGGCACTCAGGTGGAGCTCGATAGTGGAAAGAGAACTTAGGTGACGTTGACAAGAACAAAGGAGCTTGATAGTGGAAAGAGAACTTAGGTGGAGATCGAGCTCCACTATCGAGCTCCACTTAGGTGAAGTTGATAGGAACAAAGGATCAAGATTTTACAGGTTTGTAGCCCTTGGTAGACTGTACTCCATTCTTGTGGGGAAAGAAGCAAGCCCTGAAGAATGATCTTGGTTGTAAACATGTTTTTTTATATTAAGGGAATCACTCACTCCCTATCACTGTGATTATTTTGTAGATAACATTCCATGGAGCTTGATTCGTGTACGATTGTATTGTCATTGTTGTAAGAGCATGTGGATTTAGGCATAGAGCTAACAAGCCTTGTAATGTTAGAATGTTGAGGTTGTAGTAAAGGAAGAAATTACTAAGTCTGTCAAGTGACACTGATAAGAGTTATGAACTGCTTTAATTGTAGACACTGTGTTTCTAATATTCTTGATAACTTACGCGTGATGAGATTGATTATATGTTAGTGCACTGAATATTTTGGATGAGGTTGACAATAAATGAATCCTGTGATGTTGGTTATATGGTGCGTAGAACCTAGAACTTGTAGTATGAATTGCATGTGGCATCCCATATCAAAGTTGTGCTCTTGTCATTGTTTACCTTTTTCAATAAGGATGTGGTTTTCTTTTGTTGTGTACTCTGACCTGTAGACTCAAGATTTCCCAGGAAAAAGTGGTATCAGAGAAAGGTGAACATGTGGTGAGGAAAACTCCAACCAATGGGGTTGTTGGGTAGAGTTGTTCAGGGAGAGAGGTAGCTCCAACATTATGAACAAGAAGGTGTTGTCCAGATCTGCAAAGTGATTTGCACGAAAGAGAGAAGAGTATGGCATGTAGAGGATTGAATCTCAATTGGGGTAGGAGAGGTAGAAGGAATGAGGACATTATGGAAATGTTGAAATCCTAACAACAAGGTTATACGCTATGGAAGCTTCTCAAAGTAGGAGAACAACAACCAGATTAAATTATGACATTGATGATAGCATAAGTGAAGTAGAAGAAGAGGTGATACTGGAAGGAGCTTGAAACCCTGAAGACGGAATAATAAGAGCTATTTTCAGTTTGAAAGGAGGACTTGGAATGGATACCCCAACATACTTGGGAAAGCTAAATCCAGATGTGCTAATTGATGGGATATATGAAATGGAGAAACTCTGTGAGTTTGAATTAATAGAAGACACCATAGGAGTGATATTTGCATGCAGAAAATTGAAAGGACATGCCTCTTTATGGTGGGAGAAGTTGCAATTAGATCGATAAGCACAACAAAGAGAATAGATCAAGAATTGGTGCAGGATGGTGGCCAAGTCGAAAAGTAAGTATATTTCCTTTGATTTCGAATTGAATTTGTTACGTAGGCTGCATAATTTAAAACAAAGGAGATGCTCCAAAGAGTATACAAAACAAATTTATAAATTGTCTATATAAGGTCGACACAAAACGAGAAAAGCCTTGAGGTGGTTGCTAGATATGTGAGTGGGATGAGGTCTACCATTCAAGACGAGATTTGTATGATGAAGTTTATATGCTTAGATGAGGTGTATAAACTTGCATTGAGGACTAAAGAAAAATTAGCAAGGAGACAACAAACCTTGAGAGGAAAGAGAAATAAAATAGTGGAAAGGGAGTAGCCAAATGAGAAGAATAAATAGGCCAGTGACAACAATGATAGGAGAGGAAACCATAGTGAAAGATAGAGCATTTGGAAGAAGTTGGGGGTAGACACAACAATTTTAATGGCATGTTTCAAGTGATCATAAGAGCATTGAGACTATGAATGCCCTAAGGCCTTGAGTGGTGGAAGAAATAAAGATGGAAGAGCACAAGTTGTAGGTGCAACAAAACATGTAGTTAAAGACCACTTATCTAAAATGCAACATGAACAATGAGGTAACATGGATTGAAGAACATTATTACTGCAGGTTAAGCAACTTAATAAGGAGCCCAGACAAAGGAAGAGATAACGTTGTAATTTTATTATAAATTAAAGCAACAAATTTTATTTTATTTTATTTTTCTATAGAGGTCATTGAAAAGTTAGATCTGAAATGTAAACCACATCCCAAGGTCTACCACATTTCTTGGTGGAAAAGAGACATAGTTTCAAAGCAATTTTTAATAAGTTTTAGTATTCGATAGTGCCATGAGGAGGTTTTACATGATGTGATACTAATGAATATATGCCATATCTTGTTGGGAAGGCCATGGAAGTTTCATAGTGATGTGTTACATGATGATAAAATGAACCCTTACCAATTTTAGATTGCCACTTGATAAAAAAATGTTTGAAAGAGCTATTGAAATGCTATGAAGAAGCCAATGAACAATTTGTGGAGCCAACAAGGTGAGAAACATGGATTTGAGTGAAGGAAAGATAAGTTGTGTGAAATCACTTGAGGAAGATAGCCAAAGTGCAAGTATTGAGTCATATACAACTATACATGAGTGGGTAGAAGATCGACTACAACATTATAATTTGAAAGATGTGAAGGTAGGAGTACTAATGATCAAGAAAATAACCGAGGTGACAAAACCTTTTAGGGAGGATTAACTTCCACATGATTGTACCGAGAGTAGCGAGGTGCTCTACAACTCGGTATGGTGGATATGTTATTACGCGTAACGTTATGTAACATGCAGTTCCCATTAAAAAATAAATAAAAATTCAAATGATTTCAGCTTAAAAAAAAAAATTTATTAGATTGATTTCATCTTAAACCTAGATGTGCTATATGATATATCAAGCACCAAGAATTTTTTCTTAATGTGTAAAAAATTCAAGATAAAAATAAAAAATAAAAAATTACACCTCAAGAAATTGGATCCTCTTGGTGCTTGATAGATCCAAATTTAAGATGGATCTATATTGGTGTATACAATAAACAACATGGAGGGAGGATAGATGTCACATACCCTCCCATCTGTCCAATTCCAGTAAGGGAATATGCTAGCAATCTATGGGGCTTTTCATAAGCTCCGCCAAGTCATTAGATTCACAGCAATAAAATTAAGAGTGTGCAGATGCCATTTAAACAATTAAGCATAGCGGAATTAAAAACTCATCCACACACATATTTTATATGCATACAGCATATCAAAAATAGTCATCAGTCTAAACATTGCAGAAGTAAATGCATAAACAGCAAGACACTTATCTTTATGGTGAAATGGCCCCCAAACAACTAGCTATGTTGCTGCAACGTTCCTCCCAACCGTAGGTCTCTGCCCAACCTGTATTATTTCAGCACTTAGAGACCACCCCCGAGCTGGGCATGATATCTACAAGAAAAAGGGGACTCTCAAGCTCATCACAGCCCAAAGCATTGGATACCCATCTCAACCCCAACATTTCTTAACACACAGCAACTCAAAACTGAGCATGGATACACATAACAGCAAAATCACAATTTATGGGCATGAAGAAAAACGTTGGGAAACCAAAAATGAAATGGCAATTGGGGAATCACCCTGGGAGAACAAAATCGTTTCCAGAAAACGTTTGTGGGCACTCAAGGGACAAAAACGGCCTCCATAAACCCCAAATTCGTGGCTCCCTTCCTCCCAGCCATTGTGCAAAACAAAAACGAGTTCCCATGCATGGAAAATGCAGGAGATAGATGAAAAACATGATGGGAAAAGCCCCAGCTAGCTCAGACTATGTGAGAGGGCAAAGGCTTGGGCATTCAAGGGCCAAACGACCTTCATACAGTCATTAACTGGCAGCAGGGAACCAACACGATTTTTGGGCAAAACCGTGACAGGTTGGCACCCAAAATTGACATATATACAGTCACACAATTGATGGAAACATTCAAAAAATGATTTCTGAGGTAGGAGATAACAACTGGGTTCACAAAAACGATTTTTCCACAAATGAAACCAAAATTGGAAATTCAAAAACGTTTTTACAACAATAATGGAAACAACAAGCTATCAAACTTATCTATTGAGCTTCCCAATGGATTCTCCCCTTTCCCCACAGTCCAGCCATCACAAAAACGGGATTCCCAGCTTGAAAACCAGTGAATTTACAGCATACTTCATGAGAAAAATGCCCAGCAAGCTTCCAAAATGTGAGAGAGTGAATTCTGATCCTGCATAATGGCTTGGGAAGGCAATTCGTGGGTGTTTTCTTTCCCAAGAAGGAGAAACACGATTTTCCATTAGGGTGGCTTGCCCATACTCGAATTTGGACAACCATACCTCCCCAATCCCCAAGGCATTAACTACTTCACCCAATTCTTGGGAGAAATGAATGATTGGGCACCAAAGTCAACATGGATAGTTGATGGTTAATGGGTTCTCTCATTGACACTTGGCTTGACTTCATTGGCTCAAGGGTTTGAATATTTCCCTCCCAATTCCTTGTAATATCATGCCCCCATCTCTTGTTGCATTGCATAGCTAGTTGTGGGTATTTATATTAAAATGCATATTTACAATTCCCATGGTTCTCTAGCACATGGACAAAATAATATCCAAAACTTGCCTCTTCAAGGTCGAGTGTTCACTAGCGGGGCCTTGGCCTTGATCTCCTCGCTAGGAACCATACATAATATGCATACAATATTTACATGATAACCCAAAATATTATAAGGGTAAAAATAGGGGTATTACATTCCCCTCCCCCTTGGAATAATACCGTCCTCAGTGTTCCAATACTTAGGAATAAATACACACTTTATACATGTCCAAAATTCACAAAATATGGCAGGTCCGTCCTCCATTTCATTAATTGGAGATGTCAAGGTGAGGTTCTTAACCCATGCACATTGCTCCTGTTGGCTGTCGCTTTTCTTGCTACCCCTTGCTGGACATTCACGGAGGAGGTGACTTCCTCCACATCCCCAACATTCTATTGGAGATAACTGCCTCTGTTTTCCTTTGTCAGCATTCTTGCTCTCTTCCAGCCTTGGGCGTTTCCTGATGGGGTGATTGGACGAATGTTTCATCATTGGTCCACTTTCCTTTCCCTTACTGATTGCTCCCAGAATACTTTTTACCTCTTTTTGTAGACGAGTAGAGTCCTGCAAAACCTTGTGGTTCATCGCATTCTGCTGCTTCTGTAGCTTGAGCATCTCTCCAAGGTTTTCTTGGGTCTTAGAAATTGTTTGAAGAATACTTTCAGCTAATTCCAATAGCCCTTGGTTTGTGGCCATGGTCGATGCGCACAGCTTTCCTCACTTGCTTGCTAGCACCACTTGTTTGTTTATAACGGCTGCAACCAATTGTGTTCAATTTCTCACCTGTGAAATTCATTATTGCAATTCTTTGTTAGGCCAAGCATAACATAAACATTAAAATTAGTCAATTAATTTCCCCATTGACATGGAACACCCATGCTTTATTCATGAGACTTCCACACTTTCATGCTTGCCCAACATACATATGAACTCATTCATGTTCATTCTTTCACAGGGGATTAGCTTTTTCAGCATTGACAATTTATTTTAAGCAAATAAACATAATAGACTTTCAATCATGACACGCATTCAACAATTTAATGTTTCTAAGATGCATCAGTCGAAAGGAAAGAGAAGAGTAAGAGTTTCCCCCTCTTATTCTTGTTCCAATCCAGAGCCACACCATCACTATGGTTTATGCTCCTAGCCTCTTTCACTTCAATGTGAACGCTCAACTTGCCCTTTATTGGCTATGACACTTAGTGTCTAAGGTTTGTCTAATGCTTTTCAACTTGGGTACCCCTTCCCATTCTACCTATAGAACCTCTGGTTGCTAGGACCCACTCATGTTCACTAGCACCATCTTTTATTACTGCTCATATTGAGCTCCTTAGGACGGTCATATGTCCATATGCATCCCTATGATGCCTTCCTAGTCCTTGCTTCCAACAATACCTACACTCAAACATTGAATCAATTCACATGTTTAGTTTATTTCATAAGGTTTTTCTCTAAACAAGAGTTTGAGAAATCATAACCAAATCATATACACACGTATATTCATAAGCAAGAAGCTGCAAGATAACCAAATACTTATCTGTATTGGATGTCTTCACTTTATTCCACGGGATCCTTCTTTGCTTTACGAGCCTTGGATTTCCCGTGAACACAATTATGAATGTTGTTCCAGCACATAGGCTACTCCACAATCATTCGAATAGGCAATGCCAGGCCAGTACGCTGACTGGTTTTATCAATTGTTTAAGGGGTATTGGGCCAGCATACACGCTGTTTCACAATATTAAGTAGTGAATTCCCAACCAGTTACTCTCTGGATTTATCAATAATTTCATATCGCCCACTCATTTAATCTCTGGATTTACCAGTAATTTTATAGCGCTTTCAGGGTCTTGCTTTCCTGCAATGACCAAGGTTTCCAACAAAGAAACATTAGTGTATTAGCTTAATTGTTAGAAGACTTATACCTGAAATCTTCATTATTCCAAACTAGACATAAATGAAACTGAATACTTATATGTATTGTGCGTTTTCCCTCTGGTCCACATGATCCTGCTTCGCTTTGCAAGCCTTGGGATCGCCTATGGACTTGGATGTAGTTAATGCTTCACCAGTACACCTTCACGCCGACTAGATTTACCAAGCATTTGGTGGTGCCCAATCAGTCCCATACCTGGTTGGCCCTCTCCATTGCCGAGCCAGAACGTTCGTCTAGGTCATCGACCAATGGAAGGAAACTGCACCACCTGACCATTATAGGTCAAGGCTCTACTATGGAGCCATAGGCATCTCAGGGTTTTCAGTTAGTCTTGGTGCCCGCCCTCCTACTGCTGTCCCAATAGAGATTTTATGCCTTCACCAATGTCACCACACCTTCTTGCACCATGACCCTTCACACTCACAACTCTTCATTCATACAAGGACGTCACTCCTTCTCTGGTGCAAATCGGTGGTTCCTTTTAGGAACTTTATAGGTGACTTTCTTGACTGTAGGTTAGCATGACCCCACTCACACAAGGATGATACCTCTTCTTATTACACAACTCTTCGGGCCTGTCCATCCCTTCTGGTAATATTTCGTGTGAGCATAGAAAGGTTACCAATTCCTATACAGTCCTTTTGCGTACCCTTCTTCACTTTGCCTCTTAATGTGCAGTATCAATCTGCATCTGTGTAGGCTGACAACACAAGAAGGATAAGCAAGCTCATCAGTATTGTTGTTCAATTTTGTAACCATAATCCATATCATTCACTATCAAGTATTGAAACACTAGGAATGCGTCCATTCCCTTAGGGTGTAGTCAATATTGAAAACCCTATCATGACCCAGCACCAGAAAAGGTGTGCACCCCCTTTCCGATGTGCGCCATGTAGGCCCTAGTCATACTCAAGTAGTCTACAATGATATAAATAAGATAGAGCATGCTCTCCATATTAACCCTAATAATTTAGACATGCATGTTCTTGTCTAGGGTCACAGAATACTCATTCATTTTGCAGATGTATCTCACATGCCTTCTGGACATAGCTTTACCATCTCACTCTCATGGTTTACTGACATGCGGTTTGGCTAAGATATTATTAATGGCGTTTCACCCGAAACCCATTTCCAAAGCATGGGGTCTTTCCCATCTAGTTTGGCTTTTGCAGGCCATCACTCCCAGTCTTCCTGCAATGTGTCTTCCTGGCACATTTATCAAATAGACAAACAATTAGTAGCATTTAACAATAAAATTCAAATATGATTTCTCTAATCAATCAATGGCATTGATAATTAAATTCAAGTATGAATTGCAATTTTGTCCTCTACGAAAATTGATTCGCTTAGCCATGAGTATGTTCTCATATCATTTGGCTCTTGCTCACGGTAGATTCCCATCTTCATCATGGACTTACCCATATTTGCCTTGCCCAAAACAATCTACCTGAAATCTGAAACTTCCATCAGCCAAACGCTTTGTAAGTCTCTATGCATATAATATTTCATTGCTGCCACAATCACTGAAGCATTTTAATATCACCAAAATCATCTATTTCATGTGAATCATTACCATACTAGAGTTGCATGGTTTAATTACATCATTTTATGCAATCATTCTCTTGCATTCACAGCAGCTCATGAAATGCTCTTAGGATTGACAATAGTTCACCATTCCATCTATTATCTAGTTGTAATGAAACATACACCACAATCATGCGTTCACACAATGCATCTCAACATGTGCACCTATACATATGCATGCAATTTTACATCACTCACATAATCTTTTAGTGTGCAATCACTCAATGTATAACCACAAGATTGTACATAATATTTTAATGCACATCTCCTCAATGCAACCCTGCATTAATTTATGAGTACTATGCATTCAAACATATTATGGCCTAACCATGTACTACCATGACAAGGCCATAAGTCCTCACTTGCTTTGGTTGTTAAACTCACAACGTCATGGCATGACATAATTTCATATGAATGCATTGAGATTTCTAAGAAATTATAGGGTGTAAAGATCATTGCCTTCACTTACCCATACCTCACCATACTTGGTAGGTTAACAGTCCCATTCAAGCACTCAATACCATATGCAAACCAAATCATCATAGTTCAAAACATAGTTGAAGGGATCTCACCAAATCCTCTTTCAACCTTCATGCAATTAAGCACAAATAACGATTACCTACATGGTTATTATTAACATCGCTTGATGTTACCAGATCAATTGGCCTCTTACCAAGGCTACTCAGTCCTTTTGCCAACATCATGATCACGGACTTGTTGCACCATCCTCTCTTCATAAGGTCATTGGTCACGTGCAACAACGTCATCAACTTCTTTAGCCATGTTTTGATTGTATTTATCCTACAACCAATGCAGACACAACTAATTATTAGAAACCACCATAATTATCTCAATTGGCTCATTGCATATGTGAAACCTCACTATTTTACCAATATGCAATGTCCTATTCATGCACAAACATTTCACATGCACTGTGCAATGTTTCTTAATATGCCTACTAGTGCATAGTCATATCATCTATCTAATCTCTTGCATTTTAGCATTCCTATGCCATAATTTATATGCATGACCACTTCAGAATTATAAATACAATATCAAGAGGGTAGTGGAGGAATTCTCCCTTCCAATTCCTCATTGGAGCATGGAATTTCCTCTTCCACATCATAGCTGATCCAATTTCATGGGTTCTCTACCATGCACACAAGCAATTATTAGCTATGATCTTCTCACAAAATAGAAATTCAATATATGTATTCACGTGTATAACATTCATTCATGACATTTTACAAGCATACAATTATTATGTTATAAACATAAATGGTTTAAGGTGAGAGATTTCCTTTTCATCGGCATTGCCTTACTGCTCCCATTACTTTTCCCCGTTGGCACAAATATTAAGGGTAAAATGGCCGCCGGTGTCGCAGATCTTATCGTTATTTTTGCCGCCGATGTCGCGAATATTTAGCTTAAAAAGCGCTGCCCATGTCGTGGAATTTTAAGCTAAAATTCACCACCCTTGTCGTGGATCTTAAGGTTATTTTCGCCGCACGCACCATGCAAACATTCAACATAACTTTGCCGCTGCGCGCAGAAAGTTAGCGTAACTCCCGTCATCGCGTCGCAAAGTTAATCTTAACTTCGTCGCGCACGCGCAGAAAGTTAGCGTAACTTCCACCGCCGCAACCCTTAGGCAGAATTTCGAAAGCAATTAGAAATTTTTTGAGATTTTCTCTTCCTTTCGGCTTCGACAGCTAACCTTGCAACTGCCGACCGCTTCCCTTCGGCGTAGAGTTAGCAACTATTTCACCGACCGTGTCGCAAAATATAACCTTAACTTCTGCGCCCGCAAGCCTTCGTCGCTGCGACCGCGTCGCAGGTTTTAAGGCTAAAATCACCGCCGCGCACAACCCTCCATCGCAACTTTTAAGCCTAAAATTGCCGCCGTGCACAAATTTTAAGCTTAGATCTGGCGCCAATGTCATAGAATTTAATATTACTTTCACCGCGCGCATCGTAGATTTTAAAGTTAAAATTGCCACCACCGCGCGCAAAACTTATCATTAATTCCACCGACGCAGCCTTAGCAGCAGATACTTAGAAAATTTTCAAATTTTCAAAAACAGTTAGAATTTTTCTGGAAATATTTGTTTCGTTTCTTTACAGAGGTAAGCCTCTTAGAGATCATACTCGCATAGAACAAAACAGAAAAAGTATGTCAAGAAAATTGCACCTCTTTCATGTCAAGAATAAAACAACAAAATAATATAAGATGGCAAAGGTTGCGCCTCCTTTCTCTCCTCCATGGAGGCAAATAGACAAATACAAAACAGAATGCTACTACATTAGAAACAATGTAAGTAAGCATTCAACCTGAAAAGGGATTTTCTCCCTCCTTCCTCACTTTCATAGCATGAAATCAATGCAAGCAATTTTGCAAGAATCCCCAAAATAGTCATGGAAATGATTTCCTATTCTAACCAATAGAATCCATGGGATCTTTAGGTTTCTCTAATTCATTTTAACTTCAAATACTACATACATACACGCAATGAGTTATATCTCTATGAAGGGCCCAACAGCCGTAGTGTTGAACTATAAGCTCTGATACCAATCTGTCACATACCCTCCCATTTGTCCAATTCCAGTAAGGGAATATGCTACCAATCTATGGGGATTTTCATAAGCTCCTCCAAGTCATTAGATTCACAGCAATAAAATTAAGAGTGTGTAGATGCCATTTAAACAATTAAGCACAGCGGAATTAAAAACTCATCCACACACATATTTTATATGCATACAGCATATCAAAAACAATCATCAGTCTAAACATTGCAGAAGTAAATGAATAGACAGCAAGACACTTATCTTTATGGTGAAATGGCCCCCAAACAACTAGCTATGTTGCTGCAACGTTCCTCCCAACCGTAGGTCTCTGCCTAGCCGGTATTATTTCAGCACTCAGAGACCACCCCCGAGCTGGGCATGATATCTACAAGGAAAAGGGGACTCTCAAGCTCATCACAGCCCAAAGCAATGGATACCCATCTCAACCCCAACATTTCTTAACACACAACAACTCAAAACTGAGCATGGATACACATAACAGCAAAATCACAATTTCTAGGCATGAAGAAAAACGTTGGGCAACCAAAAATGAAATGGCAATTGGGGAATCGCCCTGGGAGAACAAAACCGTTTCTAGAAAACGTTTGTGGGCACTCAAGGGACAAAAACAGCCTCCATAAACCCCAAATTCGTGGCTCCCTTCCTCCCAGCCATTGTGCAAAACAAAAACAAGTTCCGAGGCATGGAAAATGCAGGAGATAGATGAAAAACGTGATGGGAAAAGCCCCAACTAGCTCAGACTGCGTGAGAGGGCAAAGGCTTGGGCATTCAAGGGCCAAATGACCTTCATATAGTCATTAACTGGCAGTAGGGAACCAACATGATTTTTGGGCAAAACCGTGACAGGTTGGCACCCAAAATTGACATATATATACAGTCACACAATTGATGGAAACATTCAAACAATGATTTCTGAGGTAGGAGATAACAGCTGGGTTCACAAAAACGATTTTTCCATAAATGAAACCAAATCTGAAAATTCAAAAACGTTTTTACAACAATAATGGAAACAGCAAGCTATCAAACTTATCTATTAAGCTTCCCAATGGATTCTCCCCTTTCCCCACAGTCTAGCCATCACAAAAACGGGATTCCCAGCTTGAAAACCAGTGAATTTACAACATACTTCATGAGAAAAACGCCCAGCAAGCTTCCAAAACATGAGAGAGTGAAGTCTGATCTTGCATAATGGCTTGGGAAGGAAATTCGTGGGTGTTTTCTTGCCCAAGAAGGAGAAACACGATTTTCCATGAGGGTGGCTTGCCCATACTTGAATTTGGACAACCATACCTCCCCAATCCCCAAGGCATTAACTACTTCACCCAACTCTTGGGAGAAATGAATGATTGGGCACCAAAGTCAACATGCGTAGTTGATGGTTGATGGGTTCTCTCATTGACACTTGGCTTGACTTTATTGGCTCAAGGGTTTGAATATTTCCCTCCCAATTCCTTGTAATATCATGCCTCCATCTCTTATTGCATTGCATAGCTAGTTGTGGGTATTTATATTAAAATGCATATTTACAATTCCCATGGTTCTCTAGCACATGGGCAAAATAATATCCAAAACTTGCCTCTTCAAGGTCGAGTGTTCACTAGCGGGGCCTTGGCCTTGAGCTCCTCGCTAGGAACCATACATAATATGCATATAATATTTACATGATAGCCCAAAATATTATAAGGGTAAAAATGGGGGTATTACAATAGAGACCTGCAAACATTTGGAAAATGATAATAGAGTTTGAATTATAACAAAAGATGTAGAGGTAGAATGAATCAACAAGCAATGGGTTTAAAAAAATTGGTTCACTTGAGTAAAAAGAGCTTGGAAGAAATGGCATAAATTACATAACCAACAACATTTCATCAATTTTGAAGGCCATATTTGACTCCAAGTTGATATGAAGGAGGACACTCCTCCCATCTTCATCAATGTTGAATTCTGGATTACATATTGAATTTCTGATTAAGATGATTAACTTAGCCATTAAGGATTACATTGTTGGATATGTTTATATGTGTATTATATTGCTTTTCATTCATGTAAGTAATCATGGCCCATGGGTTACCCGAATGCGGGTGGCACTAGTGATAGAGCAGAGCATGAGGAAAATGCCACGATGGCATCCACCTCTCACAACGTGGAGTCTCCTCATCACTCCCGCCATGCTCATTAATATAGTTGTGTTACCGATGGGAGGGGCATTTATGAGGATTGATGTTCGAACATTTGCAAAAGCTGGCAGCGGTACCCCTGACATCATTCCCTTGCAGTGCAATTTAATGGAGGCCTCTAATGTTAGGTTAAAGGACCAAAGGGAGAAACATTCCAACTCTGAAATGCTTGAAGCAGTGATCTTATCCTCTCAGAGTTGGATGACATTTGCAGAGTCTAGGATCACCAGTGCAGACTCTTTGTGCCTCTCACTTCTTCCTGCACAGGATTTATGCCTTTCCTCGCTCGGGTTCTCAACTGACAGCCACGAAGGCACTGCTTTTCTCTCTCAGGTTGGGAGAATGTCTCGAAGAATAAGGGAAACGCCTTGTCGAGGAGGAAGATGCCGAGGAAATTAGGGAAGGCGGGGTCAGGGAGTGGTTAGCGAAAGTGGCTATGATAGCTCAATCCCTGGGCATCTGAGAATTATGATAGAGGATTGGGGGGAATAAATGTTTATTCAACAGCTGGTGAGCCAGAGAACCAGAGAGCGTAGAAGGCATTACTAGAGGGTGAAGAATTTGCTTGCCAAACTCCTTCTGCACTCACCGGAGCTTCCTTAGGTGAACAATCACCCTCCATCTCCACCTCCTGCGTTGGTTAGTAACTCTCCATCCCCTGTGGATTCGTCCCATGTCTCCAAACCTTTGGAGCACATCAACACTGGGCCAGCAATTGAGCAAGACAACGCTCAACCAACCAATGTACAACAGCATTAGGAGAACCTCAACAATCTAGCGTCTACCAGTGGGCATAAGAGGAAGCACGTGGAGCGTGCAGGAACCGAGAATTCAAACTCTCTTAGGAAGACTCAGCCACTTCCTATTAATGCCATGGTTGATAGCTCTTCGCATTCGGAGGACTACTGATGTCCTATTCTGGAGGATAAGCCCAATGATTCGGACATTGCCGACCCATGCATTTCCAAGTAACTTTGTTCTCTTTCCTTTCTTGACACTTGGCACTACAGGCTATGTTGCAAAAGACATTTGTATCTCTGTTTTGAAGGGCAATCTCCTTTCTTGGTTCATAGGTTTTTTTGAGAAAATATTGTATTCATATCCAGCTAGTTTAGTAACAGTCTCTTACTAGTCCTCTGTCATTTTTGTACCTCGCGAACAACCAATACTACTATGAGCAGGGTCTCTGGTTTTATTTTTGGTGCTGCAAGAAGCCTCTGAAGGCTCTCAAACCTCATGATAATCTTGTGCATGTAACTCTTTTTGTACTTTAATAATATTTTCCTTCTGTAGTTTACAAAAAAAAAAAAAATCATGGCCCATGGGTTTGAACTCATTAGATATGGTTTTTTTTTTTGGAAATTGAGTGTTTTTCTTAATCCCTTCACGGGAGAAGACAAATCTCAGAACAAGCTTGATGTGTTTTGATTGATTGTAATAGTGTGTTTTCTGAAAGCAAGATACGAGGGTCACTATATATATAACACTTTATCTACATTGTTAATAGAATTAAAAAAAGACTGAACCTAACAAGCAGAAAACAAGCACATGAAAACGAAAAGTAATACACTTGCGTAGTAAAAAAGCTTTCACAACCATAAACATATTGGGTAGTAAAAATGAACCTGGAACAAGCAAGAAAACAAGCATGTGAAATTATCAGAATATTGGCCAAATGCCCTTAAGCGTAGTAAACAATCTTACAAAACCATAAACATATTGGGCAGTAAAAATGAACTTGGAGCAAGTATGCAAACAAGCATATGAAATCAGAATATTGGCCAAATGCCCTTTTGTCACTATAAACCATCTTTACAATGTGCCTTTGACCAGAGGGATTTTTTTTACCCAAGTGGGCCTTCAACAAATTACCAATAGATAAGCTATCACCATGTGCATTTAAAAGTTGATCTGGATTGTACTATCATATAGCCGATATTTAATTGGAATCATATGACTGTATGTGTCTATATGCCTTTTGCTTTTGAGGAATTATGACTTCTTTGTTTGTGTTATTTTTACTTGGCAAAGGCAAATAATCATCACTCTTTATTCGCATCTTATTTCTTGTATTTTATTTGCATCTCACAATATTCAACCACTCGAGTTGGTGCATCAAATTAATCTTTTATTAAATAATTATTTAAAAAATATTAAATAATATTTAAACATTAATCTTTTTAAATATTTTACAAAGTTTTAACATTGGTCTTTATAAATATTTTATAAAGTTTAAACATTGATCTTTATAAATATTTTATTAAGTTTAAAAGTTTTAGGAAAAGATTACTAAATAAATATTTATAAAGATATTAAATATTTTATTAAATATTTTTCAAACATATGTCTTACTAAAATATTATACATATTAAAAGTGTAAATATTATACATATTAAAAGTTTATGTAAATATTTTTCTACATGATCGTTACAAATTATTTTATTTTAATATTTAAATATTGCATAAGTTATGATGATGATAATGGTTATTAATGCTCACTAGGATCAAAGAGATCCTAAAAAGGGTAAGGAATCATTTGGTATGCTTTAGAATTTTACTTAGTGTTATGAAGATGATAAATTCTTGCAATATTGATTTTCTTTTTTGAGATAGCTAAATTAAAGAGATGCTTTTGATCAAGGAGACTTTTAGGGGCGAAATTTAGCCCATGGGCTATTTTTCAATGTTTTTTTCCAAAAAAGATTCGCTAATTTGCATTTTTTAAAGCCTTGTTTCGCCCAATCTTAATGGGGTAAAAAAATTTCACTCTAAAAATCACCAAATTATTATATAAAGTATATAAAATCCTTAGAAACCGAAATATTTTTAGAAAAATATCACCAAATATTTTATAGTTGACATTTTAAGAAGTGGTAAGATTCGCCAAGGTTTATACACTTTTAAATAAGTATGGATCCTTAAAATCATCCATGCTTTTGATATTCTAGATTACTTTTGATTATGTTTTTATAGCATCTAATTTTTCTCTTACTGTCTTATTTTTAATTTTAATTGATCTCCTTAAATTTAACTATAATAATATTTTTAATATTACCACTGCTGGAGTGGCATTTTCATCAACTCTACAATGCATGCATTTCAATAAAAGTGTATGACATTAGGGTCTGGAATAAGATAATATGGAGCTATATATTTTAGAGGAGGGACATATATATATGGATATATCGCAACCACACACTTATCAATTAACAAAGAATCATTGAGCCTCTAAGTGAAAATGGTATATAACTTGTTCATAAGGAGGAGGGTTTGGAGGAGAAAGAAAAGATTTTTCCAGAGTCAAAATTTCTACATATGGTGACTAAGCAAAGGGGATTGAAATACAAACTCATTTTTCCAAACAACCATTAACAATTACACCTAAAACTTATTTAGAAGCAAACGAAGAGATTGCAAATGAGTTAACATCATACTTAAGAAAAAACTTTAATTGAACCACCCTTATACTATTCAAACGAAACCACATAGCAATTTTTTCATGACATTTGTTTTACTACTCTCTTTTTCACTTCATTACATCTACTTTAACTCCATTTTTTTTCCTTTCAGCGTTCCTTTGCACCTTCTGGGAAATTGCTAGTAAATAAATCGCACCAATAATTGCATATATGACTATTTTATTTTCTTGTGGTTAACAGTTCATTCAAGTATGACGCACTAGTGCAGTCTTGTGTGATGAGCACTAATGTAAATTGTATACTTAAACACATTGAAATGGTAAATTGTTTTTTATTTTTTATTTGGAAGATATGTAATTTTTTTGTATAATATACTTAATAGTTTCTCTATTTAATGGTCGAGGTTGTTTATTGATAGAAAATGCATGATAAGTGTTCAATGAACAACAATTCTAGTTGACATGATGGGAGCACATCCAAAGTTGCAAAGAAGGCAAGTTCATTATAATTTTTGTATCAAATTAATATGTTTGAATTATTTGTAAATTTAACTAATATGTATTGGTTAATGTGTGACATGTAAAGCCAAAAAATGAGGAAGCTCGATAAGATTCTTTACAATCTAAGTGCAAAAGAGTATAAAACTTTGATGGAAAAGTTGGAGAGCTATGAATCAGGTGAATCAAAAAGAAATCAATATGGATTTTTTCTTAAATTTTGAGTAATACTATAGTTAAGAATATTTCGTAATATGTTTCAAACAATCTAATTCACATGTGTTGAATGTTATGCAGGGATTGATAATGGAAATGGATATAATTGCATTGTAGGACGAGCCATCTTAACAACAACATGCTTCAAATATATGAAATCAATGATTTTTTAATTATGTATATCTAATTAATTAATTTAGCTTTAAATATTAATTTTCAATTGTTTTATTGCAAAAAAGAAAACAAAATGGAACCCATTCATCACATAAGACAGAACGACAAGGAAAACAGGGGTTGATAGCAAAGTTTGTGAGTAGTTGTGATTTCCTTATAACAACTTGAGATTTCATATTGGTTGTGATCTCTATATTTTATTTTATTTTACATCGGCCATCCTTGGATGTCTTCAAACAGGTGTTAACATACAAAGAAGAGCCATCAGAAATAGATAAACCCTAAAAAACATCTCTCGTATTCAAAATAGAGAGTTATGTTCACTTGCCTCTTCAAAGTGAGAAACCTTCATGAATAAAGCTCTAAATAAAATAACAATTATTGAGCAAAGCTCCAAATACAATAGCAATTCATGACCATCTCAAGAGTATTTCTTCACACATTCAATTCACCATGAAAGTCTAGCAGGACAACTCCTTCCCTTTCCTTGAAGTCCCATTCTCTTGTTAATTTGACAATTCTCTTTCCCATCAAGTGTAGCATAACAAAAAGCATACTAATAGGTACTTGCAAGCCCAATCCCACCACCATACAACTAAAAAATATGCCATCCTCAAAACCCTTGTCTCTTAATTTGTTTATGTATTTAACCCCAAACATTTAAACAATGAGAGATCCCATTTCACCAATGCCCTCCTAGCCAATCACTATTCTTTATCCCAAATTAACAAACCTTTATGTGCCGCCCTGCATCCAAAATATAAGAAACCCCTCTCAAATTCTCCATGGTGAACTCTAATTTTGCTTCCTTTTACATCCATGGTATTACTAATTATATCTCCAAGATCTTAGCCAAAAATAATATAAAAGAACTCTTCAAGCCTCACAAAACCCCCAAACAATTATTTAAAAGTGTGAAAGGCAAATCTAACTCTCTTTTCTCTTAAGGTTTCTACCAAATTTCTTGCTCCTATGGTAAATCCTATCTTAGCCAGACTTGTCGGTCTACCCAACTCAACACAAAGGGCATATTATTGACACATTTCATGATCTCCTTATTAAATCAACTATAACAGAGCATACCCATAACACCAAACACCTCATTTATTTTGATAAAACCAAAATTTTAGTGTCAACCCTCCATTATTATTTGTGCCTCATTATGGAAGCTCTATAAATTGAAAAACACCCAAATAAGCTTGTGCCTCGTGAACCCTATCTAGTTCAATCCCTCCCTTCCCTTTCATCCTCTTTATTATTATTTTGATGCATCATTACTTGAGCCTAGATTCCCCTTTAATTATTCCTTGTTACTTTTTTTAATAGAAACAGTTATATTTATATTGATTAAAGGCCAAATAAATTTAGCAAAGCCATAAAAAAATTTCATCTTTAATAGTTATGAGGCTCAAAAGATATAGCTTGCAAAAATAAACTGACATATACAACCATCCAAAAGGAAGACATAATGTTCCAAAATACGAAACTCCCTACAACACTGTAAACTTTCACATATTGGACGACTATCAAAGTGCAAAAACATAACATATAAAGAGAAATATAGTTGTTGTAATCACTATTTGTTCTCTGCTCATAGAGAACATCTTCATCTTCTTTGTTTGCAGAGCTATTAGCATCATCTGCAGAAACTTCATCTTCATTATTGTCCCTGCATCATAGGAATCTACCTCCATTTTTACATTAGTATCATCCTCTTTATCAGAGTCTCCATCTTGAACATAATTTTCTTCAAAATCCATTTCCCAATAAACACCATCTATCTGAACATCACTAATTAACATATTTTCTTCATCTCTATTTTCAACAACGTTTGCATGCAAATCCTCAGATTCGAGCTAGGAGGGATATAAATCGACTGAAGAACAAAAGTACCTTCCCTATGTTTAACATTAAAATTCTCATCAATTTTGGAGAATTTATGCCTATTAAATATTCATGCTTTGAAACTGTAATTGTTGCTTCTCCCACGTTGTTGTCACAATCCCTAATAGCAGCTTGCAAACTAGAGAACTGAGATTCCATATTGTTGTTAATTTGGTGATAAAGTTGTTCAATTTGATCCAAACGATTGTCTAAGACCAGAGTGTGCGCTATCAAATGGTGAACAACTTCAAACATACCTTCCATCTGGTCTTTCATCCATTTCATATGAGTTCTAAAGTCCTGAATACTTGCATTTGTGGCACTAACTTGGTATGAGAGAACCTCAAGTCATTTATCAATGTCCATATTGTTAATATTCCCAATGTTCCAACCCTTGTTGGAATATACGATATAATACATACAAGGATTCTCTCTTACAGAGGAGTTGCACACTACCCAACCAAAACTGTAATGAGAATTGATAGATACAATAGAAGGCAACACATTAACTTCCCCTCTAACCAAGCAGACAAATATTTTCAACCAGAGCCATCCCTAACCTGAATTTTTCCAAAAAAATTGAAAGACCAGTTTCTCAAACTTGCCTATTGAAAGAGAGAGCAGAGCCACAACGAATTACCTGGAAATTAAGATTGACCAGCTGACTAGAGCACCTAATTCCTCGAGTTAAGGAGAAGGTAACTAATACAGCATCCCTTGCCACCATTCCAGAAGAGCAGGACCTCAACACTTAAGCGTAATTTCCTTCACAACTATCTGAATGTCAAACCTTCACAAAGAAGCAACACATTAACACCACAGAGTCTCCACACGTGAGAACTTGATGAATGCTAAGCCCAATGAGGCGACTCTCTATAATGGTATTCATGCCACATTTAATAAGCCTGGCATATCCACCCTCAAAAGGGATACTTAGAAACACCTTTCACATATCACTCAAAACACTAAGACAAGTGTCATGGAGACTTGGATGAATCTCCAATCTTAAGAGGGAATTAAATAGCATAAGGATGACCATAAAGTCCTTAGGGAATCCAGAACTGTTTTTTTAAATAAAAACATCATATTACTATATCGTAGAGGAGTACATGGCTTCATTACAATGGCCTTGCTGGCTATCAGATAGCAAAGCAGCCATATATTCAATGAACTTCCTTACTCTAATAGTCATCCTTCTAGGCAAAATACTGCAATTCCTACAGACCCTAACTTCATATCGGCACATTGCTTCTTGTTCTTCTTATACAAAAAATGAAGTAGGACATATCACTAGTAATATCCATATAATGATCGAGATACAAATTAACCAGACCCATGAGGAAAAAAGGAGAAAAAGAACCAATAACATCCATTAGACAGCCTTAGACGAACCAACACCCGCAGACTAGATTGGTCCACACATCTACTTCACCTTTCCACCGCCAATTGTTATCGCGTCACCAGGAGTATCCGCCATCGCCATAGAGCCTCACTTGATTTTGGCCTTCTCTAGACCAGTCGCACCTTCGGGAGTGAAGCCCTTCTTAGGATATTTTAATACTACATCCTTGTCCTACCTAGCATTATCTATTTTTCCTAGTTGTTGATGATTTCATTTTCCCCATAGTGGTGTGCAGATGTCATCCAGGATCCATCTACCACCTTCTGAGCTCTACATGCATCATTTTAGGACCACTTCAGTCAGCTCCCTATTTTATAGGAACCAATTGAGTGTTCCAGTGCAGTCCACCTGAGTTATCTAACTCTTGTGGGGGGTTAGAGCTCTGGATGCCATTGATTGTGGCCTTGCACGCCCATTTTTTATTGACATGCATGACAAAATCACTATTTCTCCCTCCTTAGTCAGTTAACTTATTTTGACTTCAGTTAGTTGAGATTAGGTTCAGTTCAGTTGAGTTTGAGTCTTCTGGAGCACTCCAGTGGTGATAATCCCTATGCTATACCAACTGAGGTTCGAATTCTCCTGAGTGATTCGAATTCTCTCCATTGTAACATCATTGTGAGGTATACTCATCTCTTAGATTTGACAATTCGAACTCTCCTCTCTCCCTCCCAGGATCCTGACACCCTTCAATTACTTTGATTGGAGGGCTGATATGCGAATGGTATTACGTAACAAATCATTGTACAGGGTGACAATGGGGAAGGATCTCGAACCACAATCAGTTGTGGAGAAAACAAAGTATCTGAATAGATTGGATGAAGCATTTGGTTTCATGTGTATTCATATTTCCAGATATATACTCTTCCACATCGAAGGACTGAAGACTCCAAAAGAGTTATGGTTGAAGTTAGAGACCCTCTTCGACAAACAAGATGAACTAGGAGGCCATAATTTGGAAAATGAGTTGATTGCTCTTCAACCCAACAGTTTAGAGACCATCCAGCAATTCTTTCAAAATTCAAATATTTGGTTATGCAATGCAAGCAGTGTGGCATTGAGAAGAAGGATGATCAATTGGTGCTATCCATTCTGAGCAATCTAGGTCCTGAGTTCTCCATCTTTGTCTCTACCTTCCATTATGGGCGAATGTCAATCCCTAGTTGGAAGATTCCCTCCTTTGATATTTTCTTTGAATCTCTCATCCAAGAACAAGATAAGTTGATCCAGATGGGCGCCTTGATGGCCTCCAAAAATCAAGCTCTTTTGGCTAGAGAACCAAAAAGTGTGAATGGGAAGGGGAAGCACAAAGGCAAGGATAAGAGGCCATCTGAACCCAAGCAGAATGCCAAGTCAAGTCCATCGGAAGGATCCTCCAGCTCCAAGAAGGACAAACAAAAGGGATTTGATAAATCCAAGTGTTCCTATTGCAAGAAAGGAAACCACCCAGAGAGATCTTGCATGCAAAAGAAGATAGATCAGATGACCAAGCTTCTTGAACAACACAACATTTCCCTCCCAAAAGGTGCAAGAGAGACTGATTCTGGAAGTGATTATGATGATCATGAGAGATGCCATGCACTAAAGGCCATATTTTCAAAATCACAAGCCCTTCTCATAGATTCAGGAGCCTCCAACCACATGGTTGCCTCCGTAGAATCATTTTCTTCTCTAGATATCAAAGATGGTCTGATTATTCACATGGGAGAGAATTCTCAGATCTCTACTGAAGGGAAGGGAACAATACATATGGAGCACGATAAGTTCAAAAATTTTCTAGTTGTGCCTTCTTTGTCAGCAAATTTGTTGTATGTATATCAGATGACTCACACAGGTTCACCGAAGAAAGTGGTCTTTGGTCCTGACACAGTTGAGATTGCAGAGATCTCTATTGGGAAGATTATAGAGAAAGGGTTTGCAAACCATGCCTCCAAGGCATATGAATTCTCACATTTTTTGCCATACTCTCTGCTTACCCCATCGGAATCTGATGAAGATCAGAGTGATATCTCTTCTAGTGAATATGAGGATCAAGATCTTGATGTTGAGAATAAAGTTCAAGGATATTCAGATTCAGATCCAAACCCAACACATGCTCTCAATCCATGGCCAAGGCCAATATGGGATCACAAAGTCCTTGTAGTTGCTAGGAACACAATTGGGGATCCATCTTACCATAGAACCACCATATCTCAATATCATGCAAAACTTGCGCTATGTCACGCAGATCCACTTCTCTCAGAGAGGTGCTACATGATGGTGGGGTTTGATTCACAATATCTTGAAGAGACTTGCCATGGGGGATCTACAACCAAGCAACAATCTCGATTGTCTGACAAAAGGTACTGAAAGGTTCATGATTTGGACCACAATGAGCCATGCGCTCCAGTAGCAAGAAGGGTTCCTAAAAGACTTGTTTTGGAAAATACAATTTCTACACAGTGGGAGGTACATCAGAGGAGCAGATCCAGATCTAGCACCTGCATTGCTATCCTACATAGGAGAAACCTGCCAATATTTTTGCAAAGGCTTTCACTGAGGAAAGTTTTTTCCTTCTTTGCTTAGTATGAAGGTTCTTTGAGTTCCCTACCATTGTTCTTTTGACAAGGGGTATTTTTCCCATGAGTTTTTTCCCATTTCCTTGGTTCATGGACAGTTCTTTATTTTTATCATTTATTTGATTGTATGGGTGACCTTTGGTCTTAGTAACCAGGGCCCAGGATGCAAAAGTATGGATTAAGGGGGGGTGTTAGGCTATTTTAATACTCCATCCTTGTCCTACCTAGCATTATTTATTTTTCCTAGTTGTTGATGATGTCATTTTCTCCCTAGTGGTGTGCAAATGTCATCCAGGATCCATCTACCATCTTCTGGGCCCTGCATGCATCATTTTAGGACCACTTCAGTCAGTTCCCTATTTTATAGGAACCAACTGAGTGTTCCAGTGCAGTCCACTTAAGTTAGCTGACTCTTATGGGGGGTTAGAGCTCCAGATTCCATTGATTGTGGCCTCATGAGCCCATTTCTAATTGACATGCATGAAAAACTCACTATTTCACCCTCCTTAGTCAGTTAATTGATTGTGACTTCAATTAGTTGAGTTTAGGTTCAGTTTAGTTGAGTTTGAATATTCCGGAGCACTCCAGTGGTGATAATCCTTATGCTAGACCAACTGAGGTTCGAATTATCCTGAGTGATTCAAATTCTCTCCATTGTAACATCATTGCGAGGTATACTCAACTCTTAGATCTGCTGTGACATAGAATTTCACAGCCCTCACCAGAGCCCGGATCAAGAGGGGGTAGAACTAAATCCCCATTTTTCCATCCATTATGTCAATTTTTTTTTGCATGAGTCTACAGTCCCTGTTGTGCTCTGTCCAAGCCCGCACCGGCTCCTCATCCCCCAGTTCTTTATTCACACGCTCCATAAGGACATGGGACAGAAGCCCCTTAATCACCCAGTATGTCACAACCAGTCGGTCATAGGCCGCCAGTCTGCCAGCAATAGTCCCGGGATCCTTAACACATTCCGCAACCTCCTCCCTTACATCCTTCATCTTGAGGCTTTTGACCTGATCCCATAAATTCTTCTCCACTTGCTTTATCTCCCCATGGATAACTTGGGGAATTCAGTCTCTAAAAAAATAAGCCACTTGGCATGCACGTCTCTGCTCATGAGTCACTCGCGCGATTAGAGTCTCCTTACCCTTCCTCCCTTTATCCGCCACCATTTCCCCCCTAGGTGCCATGATGAACTTCCAAGGGAATGGTCGATATTTCTCACACAAACCTTCCAAAAACACAAAACATAATATCTCAAAGACACTTGCAATACTTGGAAAGTTGCATACCATAACTATATTTCCCTCCGCATTTATAGCCTCGTCACGTTTCTATCCATTAATGGCCTCCATCATTCCTCTGTCCTTTCCATTAAGATGCACGACAAACCCTGCCTTCAATACACTGCTTCTCATTAATTCATTTGATTGCATCCTTCGATCGAGGATTAGATTGTACTCCTCCCTCCTCATTATTCTCATAGGGGTGTGAATGCTCATTTGTTTGGTCATGAATTTTCGATGTACTCGTATCACTGTCACGATCGGGCCTATAATTGATTCAGGTGGGAGGTGAACCAACCACGTGGGAGGAAACTTGGAGAGTTTGAGGATGGGACGTGTCACCGCCAGGCCGCCTCAAGGAATGAATGTCCTTGGTTTCCAACGAAGAGCAGTGAGTGGCCCATTCTTGGGAAGCGAATTGATCCAACTGTCCAGCCATCATCCTTTGTCGTGACTGCTCCCCCACATTGGCAAAGTGATCTGCCACCTTGTTCCCATCCTGTTTGATGTGGTAGAAAGTCCATACACATAGACTCTAGTTTTTCCAACCTGTATACTAACCTCCAGTTGTCTGCCACCTTGGATAACCGTTGCTCATTCTACAACTTCTTTGCAGTTTGAGTAATGATCCTCAAATTTCCCTCAATTGTGGTGGGCTCCCAACCTTTACGCTCAATCATAGTGAGGCCACAGAGAATGCCTCAAGCTTCGTAGCGTTGTTTGTACCGTGGCCTTGGTACCCACAATATATCCATAGAATCCTCCCCTCGTGGTTTTTTATAACTCCTCCATATCCAGTCGATCCAGGGTTTCCCTTAGAGGCGCCATCGAAATTCAATTTGAAGGAACCCGCCGAGGGTGGTGACCATAAGGTCGGGCTAACCGGGGGTGCCATCTTAGTTTTCCTTTTATTCCTTCCTTGGTCAGCTTTACGAATGCCCCATCCTTCCAAAATCCTTTTTTCGATGTCCCGCATCTCCCAATCCTTATCCTCCCATTGGTTGATTTTCACCGTCTCCTGTATGTGTTTCTCCATCCTGGTCCAGACTTCCAAGGGGACGTCATGGGAACCTTGGAAAATCCTTTGATTCCATTCCTTCCATACCTCCCACATCAATAAACCTGGGAAAATAAGCTAGATGAAATTAACGATAGGATTCTAGAAGGCCCCCAAGTCCTAGTTGCTAATTGTCTAGTTCTCCTATTGGAGCGAGGGAATCCAGAACTGTTGAATAGAACCTCCATTGACATTTAAATTTTCTTGAGAAAGATGAGAAGATTGATTTGCAAAATCATATGCTAACTGATTCAAGGTTCTTTTAACATGAATATTTGAATTGATTGGAAATGAGAAAGAATTCCCAAAATACGATTATGAAGACGACTATCAATAAGATCTGTTACTGCTTGGCGCTTTCTAGTCCGTGAGAAAATAATTATAGAATCCTTGATCACAACTAAGGAATGAATTCCTTCCTCTAGATACAACTTTAAATCCAGGAACAAAGAAAAACGTTATGCCTGGTTATTAATACATGTCCCTAATCCACATGCAAATATTTTAACTATATTGCCTCCAGGGTCAAAAAGTACCCCTCTCGCACCTGTCTCCCCATTTTGACTCTTTATTACTTGCCCCCTAAGAATACTTTATAACAAATCAACATTACTCATATAATTTTGGGGCACAACAAATTTTGTACTACTCTACGGGCAACACAATTAAAAATGGATACAACTCTCACTCACATACATAGAAATTACTCTCAAGGACCACAATGTCTATTTACATCCATTAGTTTTCTACCTTTTTTTTTCAATGGTGTTTCACTGAAGGGATACATCCATTGGGAAATCCATTAATTCATTACATAGGGGCTCAACAAGAGCATCATGTCACTTACAAGAATTGAACTTGGGTGGGGAGGGTAACAATCATTCATCCCAACCACCTAAGCTACATCCAATGGACATATTAGTATTCTGCGTCCATTAATTTTCTACCTAGGATAACTAACCTAACACATGATGCATATTTACACCATAGGCAACCCTTTTCTTGACCTCATTTTCGGACGCCAGAACATTGAGGCTTGACCCGATGCAGTCGAGAAACACAATCGAGGTCGCCATTGGACTAGCCCTAAACCTGGAAGAGCTTCATGTCTGTGTAGAAAAGGTCACGCTTCGTGACATGGATCTGTTGCAGGACGAGCTAGAGAATCCTAGTGTTAATGGAAGTCTTATGAATGTTGGAAACGTTAGCAAACTGGTGGAAAGAGGACTTGTCCTTGAGCATGGTGCGGTCTAGCTCCAGTACATACAACTAATTGGCCTTGATCTAGGCGGGAACTCTGAAGTCAAAGCCATTGCCAACAAGGATTGAACACAAGACCTAGAGGATCATCTTCTCGATCCCATGCTCCATGGATGACCACGTGATAGGCGTGCGGGAGGTTGAGGTTAGTCAAGGTTTGAGTCTCTGGCTTCTCATCCCTGGCCTTCAAGAAATGATTGAAGCCTAATGGTGTGATCCTGGCTTCCATCCAGGAATTCTTCGAGATAACCCAGTTTAAGTAACATAAGAAAAAAACTAACGATGGTCCTGCCTTGGCAACTGAGATGAGGTAAATTCACCTACCCTATGGATTGATTGGCCTTTGGCTGCAATAAAACCCTCGAATTAAGCGGTCAATATTGAGAGGATAATCTCCAATGTGTCTTCATTTTCTCGTTTTATTTGCTCTCCCTCACAAAAAAATGTAGTGCATGGAGAAACAACACAATATTTACCAGGGTTCATCTCAATGATTAACAAAAATATTTGCCAGGCACGAAATCAGATGAATCGAAAATTAGTTGATTATCAGCTACAGGGGACTTCATCTCCAAAGCTATTTAAAGCATTTAATTCTTTAGGGACAATAGATTTTTCTTTCAGTGATGCAACGCTACATGAAATACAGGTACCAATAAACTGTTAATCTTAGTTTCCTTTCTGAAGAGGAATATTAGTTATAAATTATTCTCATATTGTATAGCAATTTTAGTATGGAGTGGTCTTTACACATTTCCATAGTACATAAAACTATGATATAATCATCACAAGAATGAGGTAACTGAACTTAGAATACTTTTATGGGGCAGTAAGATTTGCCTAACTTGATTTCAAAGATAAGGTCCTTTGATACTCCC
Organism: Larix kaempferi; assembly: GCA_027924585.1. NCBI lineage: Eukaryota > Viridiplantae > Streptophyta > Pinopsida > Pinales > Pinaceae > Larix > Larix kaempferi. Next base: position 5,500,851 of record BSBM01000727.1, read on the forward strand.
TTGAAGGTCACAACCTATGTCCATTTTAAGCATTTAGTTTCATTTATATGTTTGCTATATGAACTCGCATTGCACAGTCAATGTATTGTTGTTCTTAGAAGTTTCTCTTATTCGAAATCAAAGAAATCAAATTTAATATCAACTTTTGTCTTCTGCAGTCAACTCTTAAAGATCCTCCAAAGGAAAATATGTAGAAAGGTGTTTCAGCATCATACACTATTATCATTTTACACTACTGGATACTTGCGTTTGTGGGCTATTGGGAATTTGGTTCGGCTGTTGAATCATATATTTGTTATTTTGAGTTCCTTGACAACCCCATCATGGGCCATTGTTATGGAAAACGTGTTTGTTGTGATTCAGATTTCAAGTTGTTTTCAGGTAAATACCTAGCTATATGTGTTTAGATGTAATCATGTAGTGGGCGAGAATCAATTCCAATGTAGTTATTATTTAATTAATAGATTTTGTGAAGTAGTGATCAAATTAAACTTGTAACTATTTCGAGTTTAGGCATTTGGAAATGTGATGTTTTATTTAGAAGGATGATGAGATTAGGGAAAAGGAAAGCCCCACGGACCAAGTCTTTTTGCCTATTTTTCATATTCTTTAGGTTATTTTTCCAGCAATCTGAAGAGATCGAGCACTTGAGCTAGCATGGAATTAGTTGGTTTAAAAGAACAAAAGGTGAGAAGGGACGGGCATTTCATTATGAATTTGCCTACATGGGGCAGCCTAAGCATGTGATAATTTTTTCAGTGTATGTGACATCCAACAGTGGAAGAGAAGGGTGCTCAAAGAATCCTCCAACATGCCGTTGTTGAAAGCAACTCCCAATGCTGATCATGGGTCAGCTATGCCCAAGGAATGAAGCATGCACCCAGTGTTTTGGTGTTGTTCCAGAATTTCAATCCATAAGAAGTGCCTTTGTGTAGCTCAGAACAACAAACTATGAGGGGTGTTTCCCTAAAGGACCCCTTTAACTCTATTGATTCATAACATTGCCCTGGAAAAGGCAACACTGGGGTATTATCTTCAATTTCATATGTTGCCATGCAACTTCAGCCTATTGTCATAATGCTACAAAACCCATTTCATTGAGATTATGCCTTCATTCATGGGCTTTGACTGGCTGGAAACTTCCCCTTTTTCATGAGTGTTGATCGGCATATGATTCATCCCATGGCAGATATTGACTTTTAGAAATCATACAATTCCACAAAAAATAGAATTTGTGATCTTATTAGAAGGCCAAGTTTGAGATCAAAACCAACAATAGATTTCACCATGACCAACAAGGGCGATTTCCAAATTCTAAGCCTGTCGGTAGAAATTTTTCATGTCAGCATTCTTTCCAAGCATGAAAGCAAAAGGATTCAAGCGGATTCATATATTTTGTGTTGATCAAATCCCATTTTATGCTTGGAAAATTGTAATAGTATTGGCACTGTTCTTTGAATTTCTTTTTTTTCCCAAGGCATTTTTTATTCCATGGGCCTAGATTTTATCCTTGTGTCATATGATGAGTATGGTGGAATATTTTGCATAAAAGTTGGGGAATTTTCTCAAACATTTTCAGGTTGTGGTTCAGTTTTCTAGACAGCTGATTCTGCATCTTTTTATGGGCTTCCTCTTTCAGCTAAAGAGGAGGAATTATACAAAAGTCAAATGCATATAAGACCCAGGGATCCCACTAAATTAAATGGTAGCAAATGCACTCTGTATGAAGATGAGGAAGTTACCCAAGTTCTTTGTATTATTCCTAATTCCAATGTATTTAGGTACATCATGAGTCCCTGCTGATAGTTGTATGGAGGGCAGGCTTTGGCAATATGCAAGTGGAAGATTTGGTTTTGGACTTCTCAATGGAAAATATATTCTTGACTTCAAGCATATTGGTTCAAGTCCATGTATTTTTGGACATTATTGGCTGATTTGAAAGATCAAAGATTTAGTAGAGATATCTTTATAAAATGAGTAGAATTTGGTTTGTGATGAGATCTGATCATATCTGAAAATCATAATCAAATCAAGCTCAAAATTTCACATATATATTATGTTCAAGCAACAATTGGAGAGTCGCAACTGCTCCATATGACAGCTAATGCATTCATTATTTCCACCTCTTCATTTGCTTTTATTTGGCACTCAAAACATTGTACAGACTTGATTGGCCAAATTGGCTATGCCTATTTGTGGAGTTCACCTTGATATGAGCATGCAGAAAGGTGTATAGGATACAAGTCTCTCCTTGCAATTTCTCTTGTGTTCTCCTTCTAGTGCGAAGGTCATTTATTGTGTTGACCTTTGTAACTAGTTCCATTAAATCACTTGTATACATTTGGTGTTGGTGGATGTAGAAATAAAAGCAAGTTTTATTTAATCTTGAAATTCAAATGATTGTGTGTTATTCATGTGCATGAGATAGTAGGCAATTATAATGTATGAAGAAGAAGAGCTCATTGTATTGCAAAGAGATATTTAGAGTACAAATCCAATATGTATTTTCCTGACATTACATGTTACTTCCTAGGATTTTTGGTAGCACTTTCAGTCTCTAATCTTATCAAAAAATTAGTGTGCTTCATCTTCCAATAGACCAGATGAATTCTTATAATTCAAACACTAAAAATATCTTTCAATTTCTATTGTAACATGTCCAAGATGATCTCATTATCCATGTTTACGTTTTCCTTCTCAATATTGTTGGTTTAAATTATTCCCCTCTTCAAGAGAATATTTTTTTTATAACTGAAACAGATAATTAATATTAAAAAAATAAAAAATGGTTGAGCCGTGGCTGAAGCCAAATCCGGCTAATTACAATGTTCAGAATATTCAGCAACATTTTTCTTTATGAACTGAAATTCTTTCTTTATTTGAAATTGATTTCAAAAACCAAATTTTTTATCCTCCATCGATTTGGTGACCATATTGCATTTGGATTTTGCGATTTGATCTATAGAAATGAGTGCGTTTTCTTTTAACCATTGCAGTCGATTGAAAGTTGCAATTTCATTTTCAGCATTGAAATTGGTTGAATCCCTGGAACAGCTGCATGTTAGCTCGATGTCTCTCTGTGTGTTGCCAAATGTCCTTGAGTCTGCGTGTTCATGAATCTGTGTGTTAGCTCGGTGTCTCTCATGCTTGATGCCAAAAGATCTTGAATACTTCGCTTCATAATTTGGAGAAATCAAATCCTTCATTCATAGACTGCGATTTTGAATTAGAGAATTCGAATCCTTCATTCGCTTCATAATTGCTCAGGGGATATGATGATGGCTAGTTTCTTTATTAGAGAATTCGATTTTCTAGGATTCAAGACTAGTTCCAGCTTTTGCTTCCGAATCTGCTTCGTAGTTTAGATTTCTCATGATATGGAATGCTCTGAATTGGATGAGTGAGTTTGCAATTTGCTTAATTTGATGAACAATCCATTTTAGTGCCAATTTGTTGAAGTCTATATTCGAGTTGAGGGCTTTGATAATTACAAGAGATTACCCAAACACCTGTAGCTTTTCAATTCTTTGTTCTTTGGAAATCTGGCAACCTTTTAGCAAAGTTAGGGCTTCTGCTAAGTTGTTTGAGCAAATTCCTAATCCCCATCTATATCTTATTCTCGGCATTCCTCTGATAGACCACATAACCCCCCTGCTCCTGTCGCTCCAGGATTTCTTTTGGATGCGCCATCAAAATGTAGACTGTTCATAGTCTGTTTATTCCTCCAGTCTTGAAAGTCTGATTTGCCATGGTGGTAAGTATCGAGATCGATAATTAATTTTTTTGCTAGGGCTTGGGGAAATAGTTCCAATCCAGTTCATTTCATTTGTGCTAAGATTTGTGTATGTCCTCAGGTTGGAGAAATTCAGGAATTCTATAATCAAGCCTTTGGCTTGTCCAACGACTTGCAGGGGGGTGTAGTAGGTTTCATGGAAAATGGCTTTGTTCCTGGCAGTCCATATTTTCCAACAAGTAAATTTGGGAATGGTTATCCAGATTTGGAGCCAGAGCTTTTTTTTGGAAAGGGGGAGGGGATAGATGGATTTCCACTCCTTGAATAGGCAGGTGGTGGTGTTGAACATCGGCATGTTTATATTAAGTTCATGGAGCATGTGGTTCCAAACATTTTTTGTAAAATAGCATTCCAAGAATAAATGATCTAGAGTTTCAAAATTCCTACGACATAGAGGGCACCAATGTGGCCCTATGATTCCTCTTTTGATTAGGTTGTCTCTGGTAAGCAACTTTCGATGAACAAGTGTCCAAATGAAGAAATTTATCTTGGGTAGTCCAAATGGATTCCAAACTAATTTCCATAAGCTTTTTCTTGAAGCATCATGGATTTGGAGAGCGTTGAATCCTACGACTGTAGTGTAATTTCCTTTTGGACCCCATCTGCGTTCATCTTTATCGGTAGGAGCGCAACCATTCAATTTTTCTATGAGGAGGACTCTGGAGGGTTCAAGATTGGCTGGGATTGATAAGTTTTTCCAACTCTGTCATGTGCCGAAGGTGTCCCAGGAGCTGAAATCATTCAATGTTATGATATCTTGATGAGCAAACCATTGTGTTATATCGTGGAGCTCTTGAATATTCTGTAGCGGTCTGTTTCCCATTATTTTATAAGTAAAGATGTTTATTTTTCTTCCATCTCTAGGAACCCAGTAGAATTCTTGAGAGAAGAATTCCCAAGTGGATCTGCATCAGGACCAGATCGACGATCCTTTGGAGGTAGGCTTGTTGTCAAGACATCTTATATTATTGCCAATTAGATATTTCTTTCTTAACACTTGACTAACACGATGTTGTCTATTGTGCAAAATTTGCCAAAGTAATTTGCCTCCCATTGCCAAGTTTGCCTGGAGAGGATCGCGGATTTGGAGGCCACTCGAGAGCTTTGATTGTTTTATAATGCTCCAATTCACTAAATGGATTTTGTTCTCATGGTTTCTTCCTCCCATCCAAAGAAAATATCTCAGAAGTTTACTGGTCTGTTCTGACACTCCTTTAGGCACCAGAAGGATGGAAGATTGATATATTGGTAATGCTGATAAGACGACTTTTACTAAGATCATCTTTCTAGCTTTGTTGAGCCAATGTCCTCCCCATATTCTTATTTTGGATTTGATTTTGCTTATCGTTTCTTCCCAAATTCCAGATTTTGATTGTCCTTGTGTAATTGGGAGGCCCAAATATATGAATTTGTCCTAGTGCTTGTGGACTTTGATTCTAGGGATTTTTCCAATGTTGGCTACAGAAGCATTGTTCAAATTCCAACCATAGACTACGCTCTTGTGGAGGTTGATCTTTCCTCCTGAGGCGTTGCAGTACCAGGTCAAATTTTGTTTGAATTTTCGAGCAATAATGGAAGAACCTCCTCCCAATAAGAGGGAGTCATCGAAAAAGAGTGTGTGATTGAGAGGCATGGAGTCAGAGGCTAAATTGAGACCCAGTAGAGAGCCTGTGTTCATATCTAAGTTCAGCTTTCGACTGAGGGAGTCTACCAAAAGAATGTATAAAAAGGAGGACAAGGGACATCCTTGTAAGATTCCACGCGTGGCTTGGAAAAAATCATTGGGAGGACCATTTACTAAAGGGGGGATCCAAGGACCTTTTATGCAGGCTGAGGTCTAGCTTATGAAGGTTTCCCCAAATCCAAAGTTTTTCATGACTTTAAAGAGGAATGAATGCTTGACACAATCAAATGCATTGGCCATATCAAGTTTGATCAACATACATTTTTCCTTGTGAATCTTGCTGGAGTGGATAGCTTCCTGAACGAGAATGACGTTGTCGAGGATTTGTCTCCCTTCCAAGAAGCCTCCTTGATTGTCTGAGATTATTTTACTGAGTAGAGGCTTCATTTTCTTTGCCAGCATCTTGGATATTATCTTGTATGATCAGTTGCATAATCAAATTGGTCGAAATCTGCCAAAGGAATTGGGATTTGTCTCTTTTGGAATAAGAGCTAGGAATGTGGAGTTGGTGCAACCTCCGATCTCTGATTTTGAATGGAAATTCCTGACCATTCTCATATAATCTTTTTTAATATACTGCCAGCAAGCTTTGTAGAAGTGTATTGAGTATCCATCTCGTCCTAGTGCTTCGTCAGGATCAAAAGAGCATATGGTATTGATGACTTCCTGCTCAAAGAAAGGCTTGAAAAGATCGACGTTGTCTTCAGGTGTAATGCTCTTTGGGATGTGCTCAAGGAGAATTTGCTCTCCTTCTTCCCCAACATTGTCGTCCTCCGTGTAAAGATTTGAGAAATAATTGTGTGCTGCGATTTTAATATTTCCTTGTCCTTTGACAGTCGAGCCATCGTCCATTTTGATTTCTGAGGTGTAGTTAATTGAGTGCCTAACTTCGGTTTGTTTGTGGAAGTAGGAGGCATTCCTATCGCCGAATTTGAGCCATGTGCTTCGATATTTCAATATCCAAAATTCCTTTTCTTTAGGAAAGGCTTGGTAGGCCTTAATATGATGCGTGACCTCTTCCTGTAGCATGATATTATCGATTGGATGGATTCCAATTCATCTACAACTTTCTTTCTGAAGTTAGAGGGTGGGGGGCAGTTAGATTTGGCCCATTCCTTTAAGTCCTTTTTGGTTATAATTGAGCTTTTGTTCCCAAACAAATCTTGGGGAACCTGAAATGGGGATTCTCCAGGATTTGTCCAGTGTGTCCCAAAAACTTGTGTGATCTAGCCATTGGGGACTGAATATGAATGGGATTGGACCAAGATATTCATTTTCTTGAATTTGGAGTTGGATCGGCTTGTGATCCGAGGCCAAGTTTACCATAACATTTGAGATGATTGTCTATCCATCAGTCAAAAGGCTGCTCTGGATGAGAAATATTTATAATCGGGCCATTATGTTTCCTTTTCCTAATCGATTATTGGACCAGGTAAATTTTCCCCTCTTGGGTTTGATGTCAAGCAGGTCCCATCTCTGGATAAGGGCTTCTACCTGAGATCTGAATATATGGTTTCCAATGAGTCCTACCTTTTTTTCAGATGTGGCGAGGGTAATGTTCATGTCGCCAACTAGAATGATATTTTGTAGAGTATATGCATCTAGAAAATCTTCCAGGAGTTTCCAACAATATTTTTTTTCAGAGTATAGGTTAGGAACATACAGATTGAAGAGAGCGATTTGATTGTTGTTTTGGATATGAATGAGCTCTGTGTAGATCCAATGTTGAGTGGTGGAGCTCTGTAATTGGAATTTGTTTGAAGACCATAAGGTTGCTTGGATACTGGAGGCCCCTCTGGCGCTAACAGCTATACCTGTATTTTTCTTCCATTTTTCCTTTCCAGTAGCTAGCACGACCTTTTCATCGAGTTTGGTCTCTTGGAGCAGGAGGATGTCTGGCAAGTCAATTTTTTGGAGATCTTTAACTACTTCTAGTTTGTTGGGACTGCCCAAACCTCTGCAATTCCAAGAGACCAACTTCATTATCTAGTATTGTGGGTAGAGGAGGGCCCTCCCCCTACTGATTCTCCAACTTTCTTCCCTGTTATTCTAGCTCTGGTATTCCTGTTAAAAGCCATGTCTATTGTTGCTTGAGATCCTTGTATTTTCTCACGTTCAGCTTCTTCTCCCCTTAGGTCTTTGCTCGTTTTTCGTCCTAGCTTATGATCTATCGGTAAGTTCTTCTGAAGATGCAAGGGAGACTGTTGGTTTGATTTTTGTAATTTATGCATAGGAAGGTGAAAGTGTGCCTTTATTCGAGTTAGGTCTTTTGGGGCTTGGGGTGTTCTGGGGCTGGAGGTCTTTCGGATCTTCTTGGATTTGGGGTGCTTCCTGAGACTCCTGTTGTTCAGGGATTTCTCCTTCTTCTAGGGATTCGTGGGTTTTCTAGATTTCTAGTATTTCTAGAGCTTTGAATCTATCCCTATTGTTAGTAACCATAGAATTTTGATGTTGATGGTCTGCTTTCCTTGAGCTTTCACCTTTTGGTAGGTTTTTTGGTCCTAATTTGGTGTTTTTTTTAATTGTTGTCCATTGTTCTTTTTTCCCTCCTGCCTCTGGATCTACGGGCTTCTTCTTGCATGATCGAGTGAAATGCCCATATTCATGGCAATACCTGCATTTAAATGGAATTTGTTTGTAATCTAGTTCCTAGATGTGAGACCAGTCTGCCACTGTGAAATTTATCGCTTCTGGGAGACCATGTACCAGATCTACTTCAATGCAGATTCTTGCACATGAAAATTGGTCTTTTCGATCTGCTTTATCTATGTATTTTTCGAGGGTATCTCCGATGGCTTCTAGTGATTCTGAGTTCCAACAATGGAGGGTAAATGCGGAAGTCTCACCCAGACCGGGACTGCAAATGGGATATCTTGGGATGGATCAAAATCTGGATTCCATTTGTTCATGTAAAGCCCTTGTGGCCACATGAAGTATGGCCCATTCCTGAATATTAACTCATGATCTTGTTTGCTTTCGAAGACGAATGCAAAGAAGCCCTTTTTGAAAAAATAATATTTTACCTCTTCCGAGATCAGAGGTCTCCAGTTTTTCTACACCCATATTTCAGTGGTTTTCAGAGAAGGCCATAGACCTGTGAATTGGCCAATAAGTCCTTGTTCCGACAGATTAAGATTTGTCTTGCAAGGTTTCTCTACCGGCAGTGCAACGGTGGGTACCTCGTCGAGTTTTTTCACGAACTTTTGTTGAGAAGCGGTGAGATTCTTTTTCCCTTGAGCTACTATGAGCTTCAGAAATTCGGCAGATTAGAAGGGAGGGGAGGGCAGTTTCCTCCCGAGTCCATTGAGTGGAGCTCGAGGGCCGAGCCCTAGCCGCAGGAGGGGGCAACAGATGTCGGAGGCTTGAGCGCATCAGGTAGGATGGAGCTTGTGGGCTAAGCCCTAGCCGTAGAGGGTGCTTGCACAGTCACGGGTAGAGGGCCAAGTGTAGGTAAATTCCAAGTAATTTCACATTTTAGATCATACCATGAGTTTGAAATATGGTGCTTGGTTTTTCAAAGGAAATATAATCAAACTGTGAGAAACAAAAATTCCCTCTTCAAGAGAATATTAATATTGATGTCTGACTTAAGTTAAAAACATCTTATATACAGTAAAAATGAACTTGCACATTCTATTTGTGTTGATTGTCAGGCTTTTTTTCCTTTTCTACCTATTTTATCACATTTCATGTAATTTGCTTTATGACTTGGCCTTTTTTATTTTCTATTGATTTATCATGTTTCTTGTAATTTTTGTATTACTTTGGTTTCTTTTTCCGCATTCATCTCCTCTTATGCATATTTTTGGACAGTTGCATGCAAAACAAGTTATCTAGCAGTTAACACCTTAAATGTAAGTCACAACAAACAATATTTTAGAAACAGAGGACAGCATGACACAAACAGCCTTTGGCCTAGGCTAATTTTTTCAGAGTGTTTGCAATCATGAGAACTCAAGTATGAGCATGTATCTCTTCCCTTGTGGATTTAAAATTTTGATCTTGTACTCAAGTCTGATTGTTTAATGTAACAATGAGAAGGCAACTAACTCACTTTATGCATGCCACCCTATTAAAGGACATGCTGCCACACACTCGGTTATGAAGGTGTAAGGACAGTCGGTAAAGTAAGTTTGACCAGTAAAGAGTTAAGCATGGTTGACAATTTTTCCATTGGACTGTTTGTTTGAGTAATTTTGCGGTTACCTTCTACACCAAAAGCTCATTTGATTTATTTGAAATGCTGCTACCTATTTCAGTCTTCATAGCTAAAGGTACCCTAGTTTAATGAAATGGAACGGTTGCCATAATGTTTTTTGGAATGTAATCCTCGAGCCTTTTTGTCAATTAAACAGATTGAGATAGTTTAATATGTTTCATTTCATGACACACACATCTTTAATGTGCCAGTGACATTCTGGTTAAATACTTCAATAATTGTAATTGTTTAGCTATTAAGTGATAATCTTGTCTGGTAAGAAGTTGGATCTTGTCTAATCATGGTTAATATTGTCTCATAAGTTGAGTTGTTGATGTTACTATGGTAAGAGTCAAAAGTCAACCAAACATGACATGCACCAAGGAATTTATCCATGGCAAGAATTTTGTTTAAAAAATGTAATTATGGGTCATTTTTATCTTTTATCTAATTATGATAGTCTCGTGGTTTCTATTTCTCTATCAACATCTTTATTTCATGTGCTTGTCACTTTCCATCAACTTCTTTGGAAATCATTTTTATTGTAAATTAGTGAAAAACCTTATATTGCCATCAAAAAAAGATAAATAGTGTTGGGTCCTCCCAGGACTTGGAAAACAGACCCAATATCAAAAAATAAGCAGTCTTCCCCGAAATGAAATAAGACTAAACCAGAAAGTTTGAGAGTTACGGACCAGCCTACGATGATTGTTTGCCATAAAACTAAAAGCAGAGACAATAACAGTAGCGTCCTAATGAAACCAAAAAGACAAATACAGAGGCTATACATCTAAAAAATAGAGCTAAGAATTCAAGCCGGCCTGGCCGCTATGAGAACCTGGATCCTTTGCATTTTCCATGCCTAGATGGTGAGCGATTTCCCGCTAGTTGTGGATGATTTGCTTAAGAAGGCCGACCATCTCATCCTACTGCAGGAGTATTTTAGCATGAGCCTCTCCCTTTTCCACCAGGGTTCTGTCCAGAACCATCTTCTGCGTCCAGTGATAGTCTAGGGTTTTCTAATACAGAGTGGTGCAACCCCTGGCGTTCCCTGGGTCCGACACCAGAGCCTCGAATTCCTTGCGAATTTCCACGTCCGAGAGACAACCATGATAAACCTGAGCTTCCTCTTCAGCCTCCTGAATGTCAGCTTGTACCTGCCCGGAGTTTCCTGCTTGTACCACTTAGCCCTACCCACAATGCCTTGCATGAAATTCACCGACGGGCCGGGAGAAGGGCCAGTGGGTTTGGTCTTGCGATGAATATAGCCCCTTCTAGCAGGTGGCATGGCTGAGAGACTGACGGGAAGCAACCCCTCAAGAAAGACAACTGAGCAGAGGAGAGAAACCCAAGATCTGTAAAGACCTCCACTTCTGCGAATGCTCCGTTCTCCTGGAGATAAATAATCCTCTTTCTTCACTCGACCATTACAAATCATGAACGTATAATGATGGTGCTTGAGCTCCGGAGTACCTTCCAAGCTCGAATGGGATTCAGGAGGCCGTGGAAGGATATTTTCCATCTCCAAGTTCGTAATGGAAGTACTGGCTAGAGGTAATTTCATGACCAATTTACACGAGAAAGCCTTAAGCATCGGTAGGTCAGTTGATGGATCCTCTGCCCGGCTTATGAAAGTTTCAGGAGGCACGTGGTCTGCACTAGCGAGCATGTGCCTAGAATTCCACCGAATCTCCCTCTCGGCACGTGTTGGGCACCCACAGTGGGGGGACTTCTTTGGAAATCATTGAGCAAGATGCATTGATTATTTTTATTGGCAACAACTTTAATAAGTTGCACTAATTATTTTTATTGGCAACAACTTGAATAAGATGCACTAATTATTTTTATTGGCAACAAGAACAACTTGAATCTTGCGATGTTGATTAGTTTGTTTGGTGGCAAATCAAATACTGTGTTATCCAAGTTAGTGTTACTAATGGAGAGAGAAAGTTGTTAATGTCCCTGGATTTAGTCTTATAACTAGTGTTTTTATAAATAATTGTTTCCTTTAAAATATGTTAATAACGATATGTACATGTATTTTAAATAAAAGAAGTGGGTTGCAAAAGCAACTGCCACAAGCAAAACCTAACAACTAGCAAACACTCGTAGGACTATCAAAAAATATGAAATCTCTAAGCCTTGGGGGATTTACAGGTCTAAAATAAAAGTAGTGATATGGTCAAAGACCAGAGAACAAAGAGCATAAACCAAATCCAATTGTTATTGGGCCACAATAAAGATTCATTGAGACTGACCAACAACAACAAATCCAATCCAGAGGAAGATCATGATCATCTGGGTTTGGGCCCACCCATTAATTGATGGCTTAGGACCTACTCTGTCGTTATCATTATGTTGCTTATGACATTTCTCAATCAAAATGCTAGGTCAAGCCTAGGGAAATTATCATTCTCAAGTGAGGAGGAGATGGCTATCTGTGATGCTCTTTGCTTCAACTCCTACATTTATTGTGTTCCCGAACTAGGTGGCCTGCTGCATCCCATGCCCTGCTACATCCCATGCCCTGCTGCCAGATCTACATGAGCAAGTTGACCCAGGGGGGAATGAATATTTGTAGGAACCCACCTCACTATGCATGGAGCCACTCCATGTTATTTAACCAATTTCAAGTGGATTTATTAGCAATTTGAAAAATATATTTTTCATCTCGAGTGAACTGGTTACATTTTTCTCAGTGAGGAAGTGATATTTTTCTAGTAAAATTGGGAAAAAAGGGATATGAGGTATGTAGTTCACCCCTTGGGGTGTGTTAGGGATTCACTTTTAATTACCAAAACCTCTTGAGATAGAAGATGTTACCCTCTTGAGACAACTGATTTCATTGATAATCCAAGCTTCCCTTGTCACTCATTTCTGAATTACACAAATTTTGAACAACCTTTCACTAATATATATATATATATACATATATTGAATGTATTTTGCTACTTTGTTACTGATTTTTTAGGAGAGGGACCAAAGGGTTTCTCCCCTGCTCTTAGTAGGGGATTCAACGTCAGCGGAGGAGTTACTACCTCTTTGTTAACCCAAGTCCATCAAATCATTTACCTTGCTTGTGCCCCCCATTTTACTATTTTGCACTCTTTCAAACATTCTTCCCCTAATACTCTCTACCATTGACTTCTCCAGAGGAGCTCAATAATGATCTCTTCCTCTCAATTTTTTAGGAGCATCAGAAGTTTGGTCTTTATGAGTAGAGATGTTGTCACCTTTTCCAAGCACTTGTTGGAATATCATATTTGGCAGGCAGATGCCACATTCTCACATTCATGGCATGCTCTACATCAAAAAGCAGCATTGCCATAATCCAGGGTTTATTTCTAATTTATTTGTCCTAATTCCAAGTTTATTGCTTCTTGTAGAACTCTATCCATATCTTATTCCTCACAGGTGCAAGTGCATATATTATGACTATGAACCTTTGTTATCATAACTAATGCAATACACAAATATATTCCTAGAGTGTTTATAACTTCTACAACAGCATTGACTCATCAACCCAAAAGTATAGAGGGAGAGTCAAGAATTTTACTCTTATTGGTGTTGCTGTGAGGATGAAACTAATGAGGTCAAACTTCAAGAACCCCACAACTTCATGAATAACCTTGCACATAAAATCACACACATGCACACCTTCACCCCTCACCGCCCACCTTCCTGGGGCCTGATTGTGCAGCTTTGCTTCTTAGAGAAATGTCTCTAGAATTCCAATCCAGTAGAAAATGATCTTCTATAAAACTCTATCACATTTAGAAATCCACTGAAATGGTACACTTGATGGCTCAGTAACGACTTGTTTCCTTTTGTGCAACTTTGCCTCTTAAAGAAAAGCCTCTAGAAACATATGAACTATTAATTAGGTAATGGATTGGAACACCACTAAAAAGAATTTGATATCACATTTTGTGCAAACTTTTTTATTCCTTTTAGTGTAGTTGTCTCAAAAAACATGCCCCGGAGGGGGCTTCACTGCAAACTTCTATCAATCTGCTTAGTTGATAAGTTTGAGGTAGTTATTCCATCAAAATTACCCTTACCTCACTCATGTGAAACTTATGCCATTATTGTGGGCTTATATACCACATCAAGAATGGAGCCTGAGTCGGTATTGCTCCAGAATGGAGCAATACTGTAGTATATTTTAGTTTTGTTTCATATATGATGACACCCTCGTGATTGACGATTGACAAGTCCCCACGAAGGTAGATATGAGATGTTATTTTCATAATGCTTTGGTTGTTGGGAATTTCATTGGAATCCCTTGGCTTTGTGGCTCTTTATTTCATGAACCAGTTTTGAAGGATGTTAAATATGCCTAGTGTATGACAAAGAATAACATCTTCACCCCATATCTCAATGTTTGATCCAGGTTTTTTGTGGTTCATGGCTAGGGGGTATCACTATGAACTTGTAGCAGAGCGATAATAAAACTTGGGTGAGGATTTGATTAATGAGCATAATTTGAACATCTGAATAGAAGCCAAGAATATCATTATAGGCTAATCCTAAAAACATAGAAACAATTATAGGAATTTTCTATGCATCCTATTGATGAAATCTGAGAGCATGGGTAACAAATGCATGAATGCAATTTGATTCTCCAACCTTTCACTTTCAAGACTGCAAAGAGTCAGTTTATGAATGGGTTGTGTCTAGCCATTTGCAACAAATAGTTTTGGGCTTAAAAAATGTTGTTTTCTTGCAGCACCTTGACCATGATCAAACCAATTTCGCATTCAAAGAAAATCCCACTCTTTCAGAAAACGATTTAGTAGCAAGGGTTGTGAACATCTTAGTTCGTAATAATATATAACAAATTCCCGTTTATCTCGTGGCATGAAGGAATTGTTGGACCTTGGACATGAAGCATCAACGTTTGAGAAAATTGTAAAAACAAAAGATAAAAAAGTGATAGTATGTATTGATGTTGGACCTTGACATGATCAAACCAATTTCGCATTCAAAGAAAATCCCACTCTTTCAGAAAACGATTTAGTAGCAAGGGTTGTGAACATCTTAGTTCGTAATAATATATAACAAATTCCCGTTTATCTCGTGGCATGAAGGAATTGTTGGACCTTGGACATGAAGCATCAACGTTTGAGAAAATTGTAAAAACAAAAGATAAAAAAGTGATAGTGTGTACTGATGTGGACATCATCCATTCAATGTTCAGAATGTTGATCCAAGGACCAATACTCTCACCGATTTTGCCATGCAAAATCCTATAGCTATATCTTGGAAATCAAATGGGACAGGGGAATGGATGTTTGTCAATTTTTAAAAATATTATTTGAATCCTCTAGTATTGATAATTAGATTTATATTTCCAAAAGTAAATAAATCATAAAATTCAAGATTTCAGGCATATAAGCTGGTAAGCTCTAACGTGGATTTCGAGCATATAAACTGCCCAGATTTCAAGATTCCTACTATAGGACTTGAATTTACCACTTTTATTCCTGGAGAGTGCTCAGAATGCCCATCAATAGTACTCATATCAGGGTTTTTCTACCTTGGGCATAGAGGTGAGTTCTAGGGCACTTTTACCCACAACATTGCCCAACATTACCCATAATTAATAATTGATGAAATATTTATGCTAATTACATCTTCAAAGATTCCCAGTTTTTAATTCGACGGTTCAGGTGTAATGATTTTTATCAATCTAAACTGTGATGTATCTTCCCATCGATATTTTTTAGTACTTTAAAATTGATATTTACCACATACAATGAACTAACTTGCTATTGTTAACATTATTTTATACTGTATTCATAATGTATCTACATTTCTAATACAAACTCACTTAAATTTAACCTTTTTTTTTTGTTTTATCCATGTTGCTTTAGCAAATGAAAATGGATTTTTTTATGACGAGGACAAAGCTCTTCATGACATATATTTTATTAGGGGCATTTTTATGACCAGGATGAAGCTCTTCATGACATCTATTTTATTACTTTCTTTTTTACTTCATCACATCTACTTTACTTTCGATTTGTTTTTCATTGTGACCTTTCTTTGCACCTTCTGGGATCAACCAAGGGATCGAGCACTTGAATTAGCATGATCTTAGTTGGTTTAAAAGAACAAAATGACTAGGAAAATAGACTAAGGATCTCTACAATCAAGCATCGACCAAGGGATATGCATAGATATGGGATATATAACCGATTATGAAGAGATTCTTGTTCATGCAATGTGAGGCATCTTAGCCATGTCACAATTTTATGTAGATGAAATGATAAATGTTTTGTACATGAAGTGGAAATTTAAAATGTTGTAACTCTTACCTGCACTCAGTGTGAACCTTGTTGCTCATGGATCCAATGTCTATTTAAGGTATTACCATTATAATAGTCCACGAATGGGGAGTAGTAATAACCTTGTTTCAAGTTAATGAATCAAAACAAATGTTGGTGGTGTCTGCTAGAATATATTGTTCTTTGAGAATAAAGCATGATCAAATTTATGAAAATGGAATAAAGATCTAATATTTGTCATTTGCAAGAGACAAGTTATGGCCCTGTAAGTATTCTTTGAATTATGTATTGTTAATATTTTGTTGTTATACCTATTTCGATGGGTTGAGTTGTTGAATAGGTACATTTTTGCTTGACTCTTATGTGTGTGTGTGTATGTGCGCATTTCACGTGCTTTAAAGTGCCATTCAAATTTTAGGACACTTGACCTTGTGACATTCTAAGTATAATGTGTGCCATTTCAACTTGCAACAATTGATGCTGAATGAGAGGATATACAACTTGCCCAGTCTATGCTCATCCTTGGTAAATGCAGAGGAACATCTTAAAAGGTTCCCCAATAATACACCCTATACAAAGTTTGATCACAAGTACTTTACAAAACTTGTTTATGACAAAAAAAAAATTTAATATTCAAGATATTACAACAACAAAAAGAGTGATATTGTAGGAATCCTTTGAGCATTAATTGAGGTCAACACGTGCTTCCATGTATAACTGTGAATACCTCTTTTTTGTGATTTTCTTGATGTCTAATTGATTAATACCTTCTTTTGACATAATGGATTTAAAGATGAATGAATATAATGGAAAGAATATTTGAAGTTTACTGACATAGGAGAACAAAAATGAATACCAATGCCTTTGTAACTTGTTTGGTTCTTACTTGACTATGATGTGGATACATTACAAGAAATGTGATTGGAAAAGAGAACAGGAGACAATGTAGAACATGTCTTGGATATAATTTATTCACTCTTAGATATCCTTTAGGTAACCAATCCACCAACTTTAGAAATGTTTCTAGCAAAGATTTATATGGTCTTTAATGTTGTGATTCTTTAACTTCATGGCTATTTTGGCCAAGCAAATGTTTTAGGAATGCTAGGCACTCGTGGATAGGTACATAAAGCAACCAAACCTTTGACATTAAAAAACAACTTGCACAATATTACATAAAATCCATTTAGTTGCTTTGTCCTAAAAGACTATCAGTATTATTAAAAAAAACATTACCTTCATGTTCTTATTTGACCGTTGGTTGTGTATATACTTGCTCAAATTCGTGCCTTGGAAAATGAAATGCTAATGATTGGACTTCACACTTGAGATTATTGTTGTGAAGTGTTCCTCTGTCGCTAACATTATTGCTAGTGTATTTAAATTAGCATGTACGTGATTTCATTAATTTACTTACCGTGACAAAATTAAACTCTAGCGTTTGATGAATGAAGTGCTTTTGTATTATGTAATCCCATCATCTGTAAATTGGTTTCCTTTGGCTTATACACACCTATAGACTCAAGTACCTTATCACACCTACATATCAATGGATATGGTACTTTCCCTCTATGTGTGTGTTTGTGTTTATGTTGAGTGGTGGTATTCCTTATGGTTTCCTGAGTTCTTATAATGCATTTTAGCAAAACAAAGAGACTTAGTCTTCAATATTTTCCTCTAATATCATTTCAAATGCTATCATTTATTCCTTATAGTGTATACACATTCTTTGTTTGGTTGTAGACCAACATTGTAGGTGCTAGCACTAAAGAGTTAAGCAAGTTCAAGTCTGAGGTAAATGATTGGGATGACAAAGAAAGTGAAGAGGTGTTTGAACCTTTGTTGCTTACATCGTTTTTTCTAATGGTTGGATATCATTTATATGTTTATATCATTTTCTTGATTCTAACTTGGTTCTTTTTTGTTTCATTCTGGATGGTGATCAAGAGTAAGTATCTCAATGGCCTCTCTTAAGATGGCCTTGTATCAATGTCGGAATTAAAGTAGGAAGACTTTGTAACTTGACTAATTTGCTACTGATAGATGATTTTGTTATATCCTACCTTCTTTTGTAGGGGGCATAGAATAAGGAGATTTAATCATTGGAAGTGTATTCCTTGGGTACTTCATATACATAGATATTCATGAACATGTTATTGACCGCTCTGATCATGTTAGTAATGCTTTCAAAAACATGGATTAGGTAATTGCACATAAATTGTTCTCTTTTATATCTTTATGTTCATGTGTACCTTGTATTTATCATAGTCATTGTGATCATTTTGTTGTGTTTGTGGTATGCATGTGATGAATGTCTAATAATAAACTTTATCAAATTAGATAGGCGCCGTGTCTTATAAATCTGTTATGGTGAGCTATTGGGAGATTCAATGATGATCTATGCCTTGGTAGTTGGTTTGTCATTCGGTCCTAGCAGTACTTGCTTTGTTTGCACCCCTATTGGCTAGGATTTAGGTGCATGTGCAGTGAGTGCCTTATTGAAGGATGGCATTTTTCAGAATACATGAATTCCTGAACAAAGAAAAACAAAAACTTGATCTCTTATAGCTACTTCCCAGAACAACATATTTTGTACAAGGGAGAACCAACTTTAGATCTACTTACCTATGAAAAACTAAATTTTATTTATATCTCTTTTAATTCAATGCAAGACATTTCTTTCATTCCATCTAGGTATGAAATGTCCTCCCTCTACTTTTCTTGTCGTTTTTCCCCTTTCGACGTTCCTTTGCACCTCCTGAGGCAATTACTAGTTGTAAAACTAAGTAGATCATCAAGACTTAAATTTGACTTGGAGACTTGGCCTTCAAGTTAACTATTAACTATTGTGCATATATCCAAATTCATACTAAGAACAACTCAAAGTAACTATAATTACCTTCCACTCCCAAAATAAAGTTAACTAGCAATTGCCCCAATAAGGTGCAATAATACGCCGATATGTTGGTGTTGGAGGGTAAAAAAGATTGAAAAGAGAAACTAAAATGAGTTCGTGTAGACCTGGTGTTGTACCTTGAGGAAAGCAACTCCAAGTATTGCATAGAGGGGAAATGTAGAGCCAACTGTAAGAAGGCCTTTTATGATAACAATGTTAAAGCATACCACAATTGCCTTTGATGTTAACATAAAGAGTCACACCACACGACCATACATCTACAATCTGCAAAAACCAGAAGCAAAAGTAACCATCATATAAAACAAAAAAAAGCACCATGGATCACAAGAAGCTCATTTGATTTTTTATTTTTTTTAATCCAACGATCGTCAGCTGCTATTGATTCAGATAAGTCAGAATTGCCTCTATAAAGTAGAGCAAGGGGCAAGAAGATTTTTCCTGAGGCCTTTCTTACCTTGTCGTCATATTATTTCTTGGACAAAACTTCCAGAGCAATGTATGCAGGTGTCCCAACAGTTGAGTTGGGTTGAGAATGAAGCACATAAGACTAAAAGAAAATGGTAGGCATTTAGAAGCCATCCTCCAAAATCCAATTATTAAAAATGAACTACAAGGTATATTTCTACCAGCACAAGAAATTTTCCAGTTGTAGGTACAAGAAAAGTACTTTCAAATAGCCAAAATCACAGATGTTGAGATGAGTGAGGTGTAGGAATCCATCCAAAAGTAGTGTTTTCCAGCTTCAAGCCACGATGATGGACTTGCTGCATAGTTTCCAAGTCAAAGTTCAATGCTTTTAGATCAATTTTGAGACTAATAGAAAATGAGAACACTTGTACACTTCAAAAGAGTGTAAAATAAAATGAGAACACTTATGCAAGAAATCCATCCAAAAGAGTGTTTTCCAACTCGAAGTCACATTGATGGACTTGTTGCATAGTTTCCAAGTCAAAATTCAATCCCTTTAGATCTAATTCAAGCACTTGTACACTTCAAATATGATAACATATTTATGAGATCTAATTCAGTATAAATGTAAGAACAAGGGCATTAATCACATAAAAAGATTAAATGAACATTAGTATTTGATGCAAGGATGAAATAAGAGAAAATCTTCTAGGAAATAAATATTTGATGGAAGTATAGTTGATTGTTAAACTTCAGTATTTCAAGATAAGTGATCATTTCTCAAAAAGACACTATTACACATAATTTTCCAAGAAAAGTAGCATTTACTATTAGCTTGTACAAAATGTCAACTATAACATGTTGTATAAAACATTTAAAATGGCATTAACTATAAAAAAAAATATGGGAATATCTCATAAAATGTTGGTAGATTAATAAGTTTTATATCTGATAATCATTGAATTACAAATTTCTCATAAGATATTTCCTCAATGAAATGTTAAGCCTACGAATGTGAAGAACAAAAGTTTTTTTAGCAATGCATCAATTAACATGGGTCAACAAGGTCAACGTAAACATTTAATTTGCGTGAAGGGTTTGCATAGAGCTTTGCTAGCTACGTTTTGTAGAATTAGAGAAATCAACGTCAAAACTTGAGGCATTTGATTCAGAAATGGGCTTTTGCTACTACAGTTCAAGTCCCTGCATATTCTTCAAACATTCATGCAAACTCTCAATGATACCACCAAGACCAATAGAGGTGAAAAAGTTGATGGAAAATCATGAGTTCTTAGGTGTCCTTTGGGAAAATTGACTCAAGTGAATCCTGCATTGTAGGATGAGTAAACATTTCACTAAGCAATCATAGATTTGTATGCCAAGCTGCTCTACCAACTCCTGCAATAACATCAAATTCAAATAATATTAATTTCCTATTAATAACATAATAAAACTACAATAAGGATAATTTTATTATGAAGATAAGAAGAGACAAGACAATTTTATTAATGTCCAACAACTAACCACAAAGGCAAACCAATGGGACAAGATAATTTTATTAATGTCCCCCCCACACACACATCGCTTTTTTGTTTGTTTGTTTAATTTTTGTGCATAGTTTTAGTTCTTTTTTCTTCTTTTATTCCTCTTCCTTTTTGTTGTCATTGTTACTAACTTTTATGAAATAGCACATCATCCACCATCTTCTAGACTTTTGTTTTAACAAATCTGCAATCGAGATCCTTCTGACATATAGATTGAATGTCCTTATTGCATGTTCTTCTAGTAAATATTTTGGAAGTTTCTACTATATAGGGAATGTGGAATGGATGCCCTACTTTGTCTTACATCAACCAAATTTTCAACTATACATTTATTATCAAATATTATATAGATTCCATTTATATCATAATCATTCCATATCATTTCATAACATTTACTTATAAATCCTTAATTCAAACACCAAAATGAAGTGTTCAACAAGATAGCTACAAATAATCCTATCTCTAAGTTCTTCCTAGAAGACACCAAAGGCTTTATCTAGGACTACCACCTTTATATGGTTGGTACCACTTTTTATTATTGAAATGTAGTACAAGTGATCACTTAGTGTCACTTCTTTTGGCCAACCTCTGGTTGGTCTTTTGTTCCATCTGGATCTTCGCTCCGGCTAGTTACTTTTTTTGGTGCCTTTTTTGGGATCGATGGCCTTTATAGGCGGTCTCATTTTGTGATTGATCATATTTATTATGCTTTGGGCATGACTGGGTTATCGTTTGTTCCGGGTCTCGTATTATTCAGGCTCTACTTTCCTATTTTGTTGTTGGACTGTTTATTTTGGGTTTTATGTTCTCTTGTTGAGCATGGTTTTTTACCTTGCGGCTGGGTTGTAGTCGCATTACAGTATGGTGCTTTGGTTATATATGTTTATGTTATGTGGATCGCTATCTTTTTACTTAGTGGTTGGGTTGTATCCGCAGTCACTGGTGCCTGGATATTTCTGATACATGTCTCTGTTGCTATTAGCTTTTATTAATAGTAAGTTATTTTTCTTTTCACCTGAAAAAAAAGAATTAGAGATACAATAAAAAGATGATTAATTAAAATCTTGAAGATCAAAAGTATCTTTCTCTTGTAATTAGCGTAAACAAGAAAATCAACATTGCTAAAATAAAACAAACTTTCGCAATATCCATATTGAAATGTGGCATTGGACAATTCTTAAAATGTCGTGGGATGAAAAGTATGATGAAAAGTACTTATTATTAGAATGGCCTTCGTATGTCCAAAATAAATATCTATTTCATATTATTTGTTACACTACTAAACTTTGTAACCTTTCAGCTCATCAAAACTTTGGAGATTTAAGCAAGCTTCTCTCCAATCTTTTCAAGCATAAAATATAATTTTAAAGCAAACTTAGTAATTCATACATTTATTTTTAAGGTCCGATGTACCAAAGTTGATCTTAATAGACATTAACAACAATTATCATCATCATAATAAATAAGGGTATATTATTAGCTCATTAGAGACAACTGATTATTCATTATTCTAAATTTGTTTTTACAATTTACTCTTAGGTGTGCAAGTACGCTAATGCTTTTTTTAGGCTTGTTTTCATATTAACATTTTATTATTATTTTACAATAATGGGACAATTTAATTATTAAACCATATTACACTTATAATACAAAGAATTTACACTCTACAATTTTTTTAAAATACATTATCCTACTATGCAAAAATGACTCCCACACACCTTTATGGTGAAATAATTTAAATGTTGGAGTTTTTCCTCTAAGTACCTTTTTCTATGGTTTGAATAAATGATTTTGAGATCCACAACTCAATCTCAATGCATTATTTCAATAACATTGAGAGAGTAGAACTTTGGGTTTCTTATGTATTTTCCCTTGGTCTTTTGCCTTTTGTTAGGTGCTTTATCATTTTTGTCCAAATAAGTACTCCATTTGGGATTTTTTCTAATTGATTTGATCATTTTGGTGTAGCCTAGCATTAATGCTTTAAAGTATGGTTAGAGATTCCCACCCGGGATTACAAACACCTTCATCTTTAGCGAGCATGCTCATTGATTGGTAAAATTAATAAACTTGGATTATTTGTTTATTGCATAATCAACTCCTTGCAAACCATGCCTTGTTTATATCTTGCCATGCATTGTTTACATGGTTTTGATGCTTTTCACTTCTTTATAGCATAACATGTTCCTTTTTCAATACATGTATATGGGTTGGTCTCTAACTCAAGGGTTTAAACTTGTAGTTTGATTAAAATGGGATTTATGTTCCCTTATTTTATGGGTTGATAGTGTTATTAGTTATGTACAAATATATCTATCCTCTTCACATTTTGTAAACTTTTATTATTTAATCTTTATGTAGCTTTTAGACTTTATTTTTTGCTTTAATATAAAATTGATAAACTATCACAATAAAATACTAGTATTTCATTAAAATAAAACAATATTACATTTAATATTTAACAATATTAATAACTTTACATATTAGTGTTTTTACTTAATTAGATTAAAAATATATACTAAACATAAATATTAAATCAAATTTGTTCCCGTGATGTTCCACTTTTTACACTTGTTTCATGTTCAAATATGTTAATTAACTATTGTTATTAAGCATTTACAATAGTCAACTTGTAATTTTCTTATAAGTATTTATATCTCCCAAATTACGTAAGAAAACATTAGAATAAGGTGAGAACAATTCTAAGAATGTTCTTAAAGAATATAAGATAAGGTAAGGATGTTAAATTAGAAAAAGATGAAGATAAGAATTCTAAAATGTTAAATTAGAAAAAGATGAGGATAAGAATTCCAAATTAGATAAAGTAAAAGCATTGCCAAAGTATTGAGAAGACTTCTGATGTTTTGGCTTAAAATCTTGAACTTTTCAAGTTAAAAAAGATGTGGGTATGTAAAGAGGAGAATCAATCAGTGTTTGAGAAGATTGAACTAATATCCAGAGAAAGAAATGAAATTAACAGTCTAAGCAATTTCTTAGAAATGTACAGACAATGGAGAGCATTGCCCAGCATTAGAAATGTACAAACAATGGATAGCATTGCCCAACATTATAGAAATTGCTTGGTAATACTTTCTGAGTAACCCTCCTAGGAAATGTTCCAAGGTTTCATGTAATATGTTATCAAATATACCTATTACTTCCACTAGAGCATCTAAGAAAAAAAAGATATACCAATTATTTCCACTTCAAAATCCTTAACGCAACTAAGAAAAAAGAGAAAACATGAGTGCTAGTCATTTGAAATTCACTTAACCAACTAGAATTGCTTGAAGTTTTTTCACTGCACAATAATAAGAGCGGCTTTGTAAAATTTGGGGGTGTGAGGATGACACGACATGTTTCTTGGATGCATTATGGTGAGGGAACAGAGATGTGAGACTATCAAGAACCTGAATTTGGGCCTGCGTGTGAGGAAATCTCTATAGATCGACGAGCTTCTACAACAGATCTGGGTGACCAAGAAGAATAGAGCCAACGATTTCATGTTCATGCCCTAGTCGTTCATCCCAAGGAGAATCACATGGGGACTGCAGAATGCCTCATCCAAGAACAAGTATGTAACAGTGAAACCTACGTGGAAGAACGACAGGAGAAGGAAGAGCCACCACAACCTTATGCATGGAGAAAGAGGGGTCATAGCTCATGGTTACTGTGTGCAAAGGGGCACGTGGGTGACAGAATGATCTATGAGCAGAGTTGTGCCTTGTTTTAAAGGCAAATTGCAAAGTTCCTTGAATGTGCAGATTCCAGATTGCATGTACCGATATGCAAATCAATAAGGGAGTTGTTGATATGGTCCATTGCAGCCAAATAATCCCTCTTCATGTGACATTCACCAACAACCAACAAACCTCGGCGAATGTCATATGGTAGGGACTGCATGCAAAAGAAATATATGATTTAGATTCTGATACTCACCAAAATCTTAGAAAAAGATGACCAAAATTGTTGATTGGAAAACTAAATATCTTATAACCAAAACAGCAGCAACCACAAAAGGCAAACACATAAACTATGGATCCCTAAAAGGACATATGCAACAACTTTCTTTTTCAACTCACCACAAAAAAATTAAAAATAAAATGTTAATACTATTACAACTTACTCAAACAATACTATGCATTCTCAAATTTCAATCCAAAACCAACATTTCTTATTGCCCAATGTTGTGGGAGTTGTTGAACATAAAATTGAATGGACAAATATTTCATCCCTTCCAAATATGTAGTTGTAGCTATGTTCTCTAATCTCAATGTCTAGGAGTATAGCTACGTTGTATACATGATCCACTAATAGCTTACAAGTTACAACAATGTCTTGGCATCAACCTATTCAGTTATCTTTCATTACGTGCATTTTCGTATGCAACTCTAAAAAAAACAATGCATGCACATAGATTATCTTTAAGTACAACTATTCAACTTTAAATAAAACTTAACATTAGTGGTACAATATGGTGTTTGCAAGTTAGAAGTTTAATCCATTTGGAGTAAAATATCACACATAGCAATTATACAATGCATCAACAAGGGTATCTCACAAACCTGGATCAGAGAAGCTGGACTTTAACTCAATAAGCTCAACATTTATGTATTTACCTGTTAACTCCAAAGACAAAAGAGAACCGTATAATTTTGAAAAGAAAGTCAAAATGTGAAATATACATGCAATTGACTTTTGGGTTGAAGATGGGCGATCACTGGGTCCAACTAATAAGTAAGAGAGAAAAAACAACTCCCTCGCCACGTAAAATAAAAACAAAAATAGCAATAATATAGTCTTTACAATAAATCTAAGGTAATTTTGCATTAAAAATAGCAATAAATGAACTAAAAACGCAATTATTTGATTTCCATTCTAGACATGAATATAGTAAGTTCCAATACGCTGGACTCGAGTACCTTTTGACAGAAGAAATAACCGAGATGGCACTATTTTTTAATATCTTGATATAGATCAAAATGTAATCTTAACTGGAATTTAGCAAGGAAAAGTTATTTTAATTTGACGCGGCTTGGGAAAACATACAGTGCGAAACAACATTAAAATCTAAATTAAATTTAGCATCAAATAAACAAAATTAAATTGCTTCATTGCAGTCCAGTATGAATTCTTAAAGTTTCATTGCCAACGTTGCCAAATAAATTAAATAAAAAAGCAATGAAATTTCCATTTTGCACATGAATATAGTAAATTTCATAAGATATAAACGATCAAGCATTATTTTTTCCTGTCTTAAATTAGCTCACAATGTAATTTGAACTGGAATTTAGCAACGGAAAGTTAATTTAATATGGCATATCTCTTGTAACATCCAATGTGAAACAACACTAAAATCTAAACTAAATTTAGCATCAAAATCAATAAATTGTTGCACTGCAATCCAATGTGAATTTTTAAAGTTGAGTTGTAATATGTTTTTGCCAACATTTCCGAATAAATTTATGAAAAAAAAAAAATTCTATTATGAACATGAATCTATTGAGTTCCATTAAGCTAGACTCAAGCACTCATTGACAGAAGCAAGAAAAGATCTGACATTATTTTTCATTGTTCAATTTAGGTCTCAATGAAGCAAGCACAAGTTAATTTAATTTGAACAATCTTGAGTAAAATGCACTGTGAAACCATTAAAACCCAAAATAAGTTTAGCATCCAAACCCATAAAATTAAATCGCTACACTGCATCCAGTATGTATTAAGATGTAGTCTTTGGAAAATAGAGGTCTTTGGAACATATTTCAGGCCATAAGAGTTACGGAAAATAAAATGGGTTGTCTCGTTTTTGTCCCCTTATGGTATATTGGCTTGTAATGTAAATATTGTATACATGCGATGTATGTTTCCCTGGCGTGGAGCTCAAGGCCAAGGCCCCGCTAGTGTATGTTCGGATTTTATTTAAAAGGGACAAGTATTTGATATTTTGTTATCCATGTGCTATTAAGCCATGGAATATTGTAAATTGATGTAAATATTAATATTTCAATAAAATACCAAAACTGGCTGTGGAAGCAATGAATGAGAAGGGGCCGTGTGTATTCCACTAGGGAGTGGTGAGGGGGCTGTGGGATTGAACCATAGGCTGTCAAATGTCTTTTTGAGAATCCATTTGACCTTCCTTGCTGACATTTATTTCAGTTGTAAGAAAGTTGTTGAGAAATCAGTCCATGGCTTCAATGGAGCATGGGCAACCCAGAAATTTGTATTGCAGGTATGGGCTCTGTTTTTCTTGTACCACAAGTCACTCTACTTGATGGGAATTCGTTTTTCCTCATTCCCATTCCATTGATGAACATTTAAGCTTCAGTTTTCATGCATTACGAATGCTCAGCAATGAGAAAAACCAGAAATCGCAACTGTGAATTAACCCACGTTTTGAAGTGCCATAAACGCCCAGAATTTGGTATTGACAGTGAAATCCAATGGGGATCCATAGATATGAACCTTGGGGCGAAATTGAGAGTATTAGATACCCCAAAATCCATTGGAAAACCTAGTTTTTATAGCCTAGAAATCCAGTGACGGGATTGAGTTATTTGATGACAAAATTGTGAGAAATCCAAGTATGAATGATTGAACAGAGGTTGGGTTTGCTTGATAAACCCAACTGTGTGTTGGCTTAGCATGACTATTTGAGTGAAACCATGGCTGTGAGTGAGCCTGTTTAGTTCTGCCTTAGTGGATACACAACCCAGCTCGGGGGTGAGAGCTGGGTTGATCTCTCATCTAAAAGAATATAGGTTGGACAGAGATCTATGGTTGGGTGGAACGTTGCTCTCACATAGCCAGTTGTTTGAACAACTTCATCTCAAAGATAATTGTTCTATGTGGTTTAAATTATATACATTCTGTGTTCTGCAATGTGTTAATTCTGAATGATAATTATTCATGTTAATGGATTGAAATGATTATCTTAATATGGTTGATATGAAATCTGGGCATAACATTGGAATGGGATTGATTCTCTACATGTTGAATCATCCTCTGCTTAAGATAGATAGGTTGATGCATTACCGTTTGTGTGTGTGAAAATATGTTTTAATTTTGTTGTGTAATTTCAGTATGCATTTTATTTAAATGGTAAAAATTCAGTCTTATGGCATTGGGGAAGAATCAGACACCCCCATGTTACAATCATGTTGCCTCTTTGGTTTGGAATGACGGGAGGGGACGTGACACAGTTGCATAGAGCTCTGCAAGAGCTTTTCAATGGTACCAGACTCGTCTCATTTGGTTAAGGACGAAAGCGATATGAACCCCGCAAGTTACAGGAACAGAGGTGTTTCCATAGTTGCGGATTGCGGGAACGAGGATTTCCAAAATTTTGTGTTTTGGATTTCCACAATTCCGCACCCGCAATTGCGGATTGCGAGATTGCGGAAAAAGTTAAAAATTTATAAGTTACGACCTGACTTTTCGCACCTACAATTGCAGAATTGCGGAATTGCGAAAATTTTAAATTTTCATAATTGCGACTTGGATTTCCGCACCCATAGTACGGATTGCGGGATTGCGAGATGGAGTAATTCTGGGTTCGAAAGTTAGCATTTCCGTACCCGCAGTACGGATTACGGATTGCGGGATTGCGAGTTGCGAGAAAAACAAATATAAAGCCCGAAACTCGATTTTTGGATAACAGGAGCATGCGAAATCAGAAATGGATGAGTTCAGTGGCATTCTGAGGCCATTAACGAAGGCCATGAATGAACCAGTGAAGATCCCAAGCTCATTATGCTCCAATTTGACATAAATTTGGAATTAATGGCTTTTACAAACCAGTGTCCCAACGCTTGACAGAAGGTCGGATCGAGTTGAAACTGATATGGAGTGGCCATGGAGCAGGCACGGTGTTAAGTTTGGAATTTTGGAGCCAAACTCCAAAGGATGTGGAGTCGGGGTGAGTGAGAAGGCCAAAAAGCACTATTTCGGGCCACTTTTTGGAGAATTTGAAAAGCTTGCAGTGGATGAAAGAGACCTTAGATGAAGGATTCAAGAAATTTACTGAACTCAACATTTCATATTCTCATTAAAACAGACAATTCACATTAGACAGAGATTTCCCAAAAATGCTCTGTTTTGGAAATAGCCATTTTTTACCCAATATTTGAAATTTTGGAAAATGTTAAAAGTGAAAAGTAGTCAAACCCATAAATTTATTGAAGATGATGGTGCATCGGAACATAGATCCGAAGGTTGCTGAGTGTTCCTTGTTATATGTACTAACTTCACCCGGTAGAAAAGTTTTCCTGAATCTTCCTAGATTTGCTTCTACAGGCGACAGAAATTGGCATTCCAAACCAAAATACAGCTGTGTGTAAAAGTGCAGAATTTTGGTAAAAGTTGTCATTTTTTAGTGCTTGCAGCTCATAAGATTTAAATAGTGTACCAAAAGCAACATACAGGGAAGGGGTCTCCAAAGGAAAAATGGTGACCATAAATGATGCTCAAGATCCTTATGAGCATGAGGAAGATGTGCAAGAAGGGAATGCTGAGACTGAGTCTAATGGGAGAAGGGAGCAAATAACTCCTCAGAATTTGGTTGAAACCATGGTAAGCTTCAATGAAGGATTGATGAAGTCTCAAGAAGAACAGAACCAACTCAATGCTACCATTTTGCAAAGCCTCACTGATATGTAGCAGAGGATAAACCTTGGGTCCAACCCAAGCAATGTAGGTGAAGAAGGAAGAGATGCAGAGTGTCGCTCTAGAGGTCATTCAAGGAAGAGGACTCCAAGCCCAAGGAAGAGTTTTGTGAGCAAGAAGCATAGAACACCTTCCTCTAGATCTTCTTCCAGTAAGTCATGTGACTCGAGAGTTTCTTGAAGAAGTCCAAGGCATACGTCTAACCAATTTGAGGGAAGGAAGAAATTCAAAGGCATCCCACAGGGAGAATTCAGGAAGGCAAGACCTCCCACATTTGATGGAGAAGGTAAGATGGGCCAGGAGGCAGAGGCATGGCTTCTTGGGATGAAGAAATATTTCAGGATTCATGATTACTCAAGAAATGAAAAGGCCAGAATTTCCATTTACAATCTAAATGACCTAGCTTCAATTTGGTGGGATAACCTATTGGAAGTTAAAAGTATCAATGAAAGGAAGATCAGTTGGAAAAGATTTAAGAAGTATTTCAATGAAAAATATCTTTCTGCTAGGTATTATGACAGCAAGAGAAAATAGTTCAATGAACTCAGTTTGGGACAAAAATCTATGGAAGAACATGTCCACAAATTTTTGGAATTGTTGAGGTATGTGGACTATATCAAAGATGAGAGGATAAAGATCCAATGCTTCCTTGGAAGCCTACCTCAAATTTTCAAAGATAGAATTGAGTTTGTTAATCCACCAAGTCTTGATGAAGCCATTAGGATGGCAATGCATTGCTATGAGCAGAATAAAGGTAAATCGGAGTTTCACCCAGCATGGAAAGGAAAGCCAAGAGGGAGGTTTGATCAAAAGAAGAGTGGCTTCAAGCCACCATTCAAAAATCAACCCAGAACCTTTCCATAAGGGCAGCAAGCAAGAAATGGATTCAAGCCAGCAGTAGCAGCAGATAAAGCATCAAAAGGAGTGGAGTGGTGGAGTGCCCCATAGAATTGAATGGACTCCACACACATGCATAATTAAATGTACTACCATTAGGATCTTATGATGCTTTAATTGGCATGGATTGGTTGGAAAGACATAGAGCCAAGTTTGACTGTTATGAGAAAGCACTTGATTGCATTGATGAAGAGGGAAGACCTATTAGGATATTCCTATACTCCATCCTAGTCCCACCAGTATTTTGATCATTTACATTTTCAGTCATGCATGCACCTTTAGGGTTTGCATGCATTCTAGGGTTTGCATGCATCCCAGTCATCAGTTCAGCACCTAGCCCTTAGTTAGCCAGCCCCCAGGAGCTTCTCATTATTCAGTTTTAGCCCTCCAGTTGCTTAATGTGCCCTTCTTCCTTGATTTTAGGGAGCAACTCGCCCTTCTTCACCTACCAGTCCAGTTGTCTTCAGTTTACACTCAGTTACACCTACCGAAGTTAGTTTGACTGATGGTTGACAGTTACTTGAGCATTGATGACTCCACTGATGATGATGAAGACTTCCAGTTGTGCTCCGATGATCATGAGGACACCTAGTTGTGCTCCGATGACACTCTATTGATCTTATGATCACTCTGAGAGGCTAATTCGAATTGCCACCTTAGGCATTTGAATCCTCTCTACCATTGTACTATTTATTTGTCCATATTGTGATTAATTAACTAGTGTGTGTGAAGTATTATTGCTTCTATCCGAGTTCTACTGTACCATATTATTCTATTGCTCATTATACTGTATTGTTCAGTCTTCTTCTATTTTCCTGCTTAATCATAATTACTCTTGTGAGGTATACATCATCTCTTAGATATGCTGTGAGAATTTTCACATGGTATCAGAGCATGTTGAGAGTATTGTTTATCTCCATTCTTGAGAGTTTTTTGCAGGTTATTACCAAGATTTCGAGTGCAGCAGTTGCAACAGTTTCTGCATTTTTGCAGCAGTAGCAGTTGCAGTTATTCTATATTGTTTTTGCAGGTCTTCTACAGCTTCAATGTATTCAGAAGAAATCTATCCTCCTCCATTCAACTATGATCCTCTTTCTCCATTCAACTATGATGAATGGAAACCAAAGATGATAGCACATTTGAAGAGAAATGGTCTCTTTGATTATTGTTTTGAGAGAGAGTTCGAATCCTCTGAAGAAAATATTGATTGGTTAAATAATGGTGACAGAGCCATGGGAAACATGATGCTTGCTATGTCTCGGTGCTTGGTACATCAATTCATTGATGATGTTGAATCTCCAAAAGAGCTACGGGCCTACCTGGACGAAAGATTTGGCAAACAGAATGAAGGGATTGGTCCAAATCCATTCGAAAGCAAGCAAAGTGTTCCATTCGCTCCTCTTGATGGTCTCTCAAATCATGCACCAGTATCATCTCATATTGAAGTTGTTGACAAAGAACTTGCAGATTCTACACTCATGCTCAACCTTTCTTCTCTTTCTGTGCCAGCTCACACTCTAGATATTGCAGAAGGTCCTAAATCCTCTCTTGCACCAGAGTCTGTTGGTTTGCATCATGATCACATGATTATTTCAGAGGTCAAAACAGCTACTGAAGGTAATGCATTCGCTCCTCTCCAGCTATCTCCTCTTTTATACTACTATATGGTCATAAATTCATGCTTTCAGAAGGTTATTGAAGATTATGGCCATTGCCATTCGCTTGGGATAAATTCTCATGCAATTACTGGTTTTGATCTCACCTCTCATGGTTCAAAGGAGATCTCAAGAAACCATGATTCAAGTCTTGGATCTAATTTGGATTCTAAGCAATTACTGCTTGGGATAATTTCTCATGCATATGATAGTTTTGATCTCACCCCTGTTGGTTCAATGGAGATCTCAAGAAACTGTTTTTTAAGTCTTAAATCTAATTTTGATTTCAAGCAAACATGTAATAGTTATTTTTGGCATAATCTCACCCATGGTGGTTCAAAGGAGAAGACAAAAGACTATATGCACTTTCACAGATTTGATCCTACCTCAGCTGATTCGAATCACAGGTTCAAGGATCATTCTCATACTATTGGATTTGTTCTCATCACATTCGATCTGAAGAGCAAGTACAAGCACATGCTTTTTTAGCATGATCCACTTCTTCCCAAGAAGAAGATACCTCCAGACATATGACCAAGCATCACACCTGCTTGAGTTTGGAGCATTTATTTTTATGTGTGCCTTACAGTCTATTTTTGAGAAGGGGGTATGTTTCCCATGAAATTTTCCCACTTCCTTGGTTTATTGATTGTTATTATTCATTGTATTGGGTGACCTTTGGTCTTAGTTACCAGGGCCCAGGATGGATTAAGAGGGGGTGTTAGGATATTCCTATACTCCATCCTAGTCCCACTAGTATTTTGATCATTTACATTTTCAGTCATGCATGCACCTTTAGGGTTTGCATGCATTTTGCATGCATCCCAGTCATCAGTCCAACACTTAGCTCTCAGTTAGCCAGCCCCCAGGAGCTTCTCACTATTCAGTTTTAGCCCTCCAGTTTCTTAATGCGCCCTTCTTCCTTGATTTTAGGGAGCAACTCGCCCTTATTCACCTACTAGTCCAGTTGTCTTCAGTTTACACTCAGTTACACCTACCAGAGTTAGTTTGACTGATGGTTGACAGTTACTTGAGCATTGATGACTCCACTGATGATGATGAAGACTTCCAGTTGTGCTCTGATGATCATGAGGACACCTAGTTGTGCTCCGATGACACTCTATTGATCTTATGATCACTCTGAGAGGCTAATTCGAATTGCCACCTCAGGCATTCGAATCCTCTCTACCATCGTACTATTTATTTGTCCCTATTGTGATTAATTAACTAGTGTGTGTGTAGTATTATTACTTCTATCCGAGTTCTACTGTACCATATTATTCTATTGCTCATTATACTATATTGTTCATTGTTCTTCTATTTTCTTGCTTAATCATAATTACTCTTGTGAGATATACATCATCTCTTAGATCTGCTGTGAGGATTTTCACAAGAGCAAGATTGGTAAGAGGAATTCCCAAGCAAGTTTCAATAAGACAGATTGCAGCCTTATAGTTGAAAAGGTTTTATAAGAAAGGTTGCTAATTATATGCAGTTCATATGTCATATTCATCAAAGGACAAAGGACCAAGGATAGAAGACTTTCCATTGTTGCAAGAGTTCAAAGATGTGTTTCCAGATGAAGTGCCGGGACTACCACCAAAGAGAGATATTGATTTTACCATCGATCTTGTTCCAGGGGCAACACCAAATTCCAAAGCTCCTTATAAAATGAGCACACCGAAATTGGTAGAGTTAAAGATGCAGCTACAAGAGTTAATGGACAAGAGGTATATCAGGCCAAGTGTATCTCCTTGGGGAGCACCTGTGCTATTTGGTAAGAAGAAGGATGGAACTCTAAGGCTGTGTATTGATTACATGCATCTAAATAAAGTGACTGTCAAGAATAAGTATCCATTGCCAAGAATTGATGATTTGTTTGATCAAATGAAGGAAGCTAGGGTGTTTTCAAAGATTGACTTGAGGTCTGGCTATCATCAAGTGAGGATAAAAGAAGAAGACATTCACAAGACGGCTTTCAGAACTAGATATGGTCATTATGAGTTCACTGTGGTGCCATTTGGTCTTACCAATGCACCTTCTACATTCACGTGTCTCATGAATAGTGTATTCAACAAATATTTGGATAAGTTTGTGATTGTGTTCTTGGATGAAATTCTTGTCTATTCAAGGAATGAAGGAGAACACGAGGAGCATCTAAGGATGGTGTTGCAAGTCCTTACAGAACATCAACTGTATGCCAAGTTAAGCAAGCGTGAGTTTTACCAAAAGAAGGTGCAATATTTGGGTCATATCATTTCTAAAGAAGGAATTGTAGTGGATCCGGAGAAGATTAATGCCATCATGGATTGGTCTACTCCAAAGAATGTTTCAGATGTTAGATCTTTTATGGGTCCTGCTGGTTACTACAGAAGGTTTATTGAAGGCTTCTCCAAGATAGCTCATCCAATCACTTCATTGCAGAGGAAAAATGTCAAGTTTGTATGGTCTGAAAAATGTGAGAAAAGTTTTCAGCAGTTAAAGTAGTTACTTACCAGCGCTCATGTTTTGAAGATAGAAGATCCAAAGAAGGATTTTGTATTATGCACAGATGCTTGCATTGAAGGGTTAGGTGGAGTGCTCATGCAATAAGGATTTGTGATTTGCTATGAGTTAAGGAAATTAAAAGAGCATGAAAATAATTATGCCACACATGATTTAGAATTAGCAACCATAATACATGCTCTCAAGATGTGGAGACATTATTTGTTGGGAAGAAGATTCGATCTTAGGACAAACCACATGAGCTTGAAGTATTTGTTTGATAAGCCAAACTTGAATGTTAGGCAAGCTAGGTGGATGGAATTCTTTTTGTGAATTTGATTTTGAAATTAAGCATGTAAAAGGGAAAGAGAATAAGGTTGCAGATGCTCTTAGCAGAAAATTTCATGTTGCAGCATTAAGTGTATGTAAATCAGATTTGAAGGCAAGGATTCTAGAAGCTCAAACCAGTGATGAAACTTACCTTCAAATTAAAGAGAAGTTGCAGCAAGGTAATATGGATGAAGCAAGTGCAAGATATCAGCTGGGTGATGATGATGTTCTCATTTATCATGGTACCAGACTGTACACCAAATAGTGCAAATTTGAAGAAGCTTGTGATAGATGAAATACATCAAATGCCATATTCTGGACACCCAGGATATCAGAAAACTATAATAGCAGCAAGAAAGCAATACTTTTGGCATGGTATGAAAAATGACATAGCTAAGTACATTGCTAGGTGTTAAAAGTTCCATTAGGTCAAGGCAGAACACCAACATCCAGCAGGATTGTTGCAGCCCTTACCCATTCCAGAGTGGAAGTGGGAAGTGATATCTATGGATTTTATAACGGGTCTTCCCATGATAGTGAAGAAGCATGATTCAATCATGGTTGTGGTGGGCATCAAAGGTAGCTCACTTTATTCCAATCAAGCCCACTCATAAGGTTAATGACATTGCAAATATCTTCATGAGAGAGATATTCAGATTGCATGGATTGCCCAAGGCAATAATTTCTGATCGTGATACGAAGTTCACTTCCAATTTTTGGAAAGGACTTTTTCAGGAATTGGGAACTAAATTGAATTTCAGTACAACATATCATCCTCAAACAGATGGCCAAACTGAGAGGGTGAACCGGGTTCTTGAAGACATGCTGAGAATGTATGTGATGGATAAACCATCCAAGTGGGAGGATTACCTACACTTGGTAGAATTTGCATACAATAATGGACATCATGCATCATTGGGGATGAATCCATTTGAGGCATTGTATGGCAAAGGATGCAGGACTCCAGTGAACTGGGATAGTCTGGTGAACAGGATAGTACTTGGGCCAGAGATGATTAAGGAAATGGAGCAGGAAGTTGCTAAGATCAGGCATAATTTAAAGGAAACTCAGGACAGGCGGAAGAGTTATGCATATTTGAAAAGAGTGCATAAAGAGTTACAGATTGGGGACCATGTTTATTTGAGAGTGAAACCAAGGAAAAGTTCTCTCAAGCTGGCGATTTGTGCCAAGTTGGCACCAAGATATTGTGGGCCATTTGAAGTTCTAGATAGGATAGGACTAGTTGCATATAGATTTGCATTGTCTGCTAACATAAGAGCTCATAATGTTTTCCATGTATCTTTGCTTAAGAAGTATGTACATGATCCTAATCATATGATTGATTGGAATGTGATACGGGTGGAACCCGAGGGAGAGTTCCAAGTAGAGCCTATGCGCATCGTTGACAAGAAGGTCACTTTGATCTGGAACACAGCCATCGGGCAGGTAAAGGTCCAATGGGAGCACCTTAGTCCCAATGAGGCAACATGGGAGCTAGAGGATGCCATGAGAGAGGCATTCCCATTTTCGTTCAGTTTTGAGAACACCGAGGACGGTGTTGTTCCAAGGGGTAGGGGAATGTAATACCCCATTATTGACCCTTATGGTATATTGGCTTGTAATGTAAATATTGTATACATGCGATGTATGTTTCCCTGGCGTGGAGCTCAAGGCCAAGGCCCCGCTAGTGTATGTTCGGATTTTATTTAAAAGGGACAAGTATTTGATATTTTGTTATCCATGTGCTATTAAGCCATGGAATATTGTAAATTGATGTAAATATTAATATTTCAATAAAATACCAAAACTGGCTATGGAAGCAATGGATGAGAAAGGGCCATGTGTATTCCACTAGGGAGTGTTGAGGGGGTTGTGGGATTGAACCATAGGCTTCCAAATGTCTTTTTGAGAACCCATTTGACCTTCCTTGCTAACATTTATTTCAGTTGTAAGAAAGTTGTTGAGAAATCAGCCCATGGCTTCAATGGAGCATGGGCAACCCATAAATTCGTATGGCAGGTATGGGCTCTGTTTTTCTTATACCACAAGTCACTCTACCTGATAGGAATTCGTTTTTCCTCATTCCCATTCCATTGATGAACATTTAAGCTTCATTTTTCATGCATTACGAATGCCCAGCAATGAGAAAAATCAGAAATCGCAACTGTGAATTAACCCATGTTTTGAAGTGCCATAAACACCCAGAATTTGGTATTGACATTGAAATCCAATGGGGGAATCCATAGATATGAACCTTGGGGTGAAATTGAGAGTATTAGATACCCCGAAATCCATTGGAAAACCTAGTTTTTATAGCCTAGAAATCCAGTGACGGGATTGAGTTATTTGATGACAGAATTGTGAGAAATCCAAGTGTGAATGATTGAACAGAGGTTGGGTTTGCTCGATAAACCCAGTAAAGTCTGGAATCTCAAGGAATTAGTAGCTGGACCTTTCTATGCCCACCATGAATAGCACTGGAGGGAAGGGACGCCTAAGGGACTGTGCAACAGAGAATGGGACCTTCCTTATATTAGGTGAGGTAGGTATTGTAGGTGCCATGACTGTTGAGTTCCTCTCAGATGCTTATAGCTCTGCGTTTGAGCTCACTGGCTTAGCATCCTCATCCTTTGCTTATTGCATGCTTAATAAACTCAACTGTGTGTTGGCTTAGCATGATTGTTTGAGTGAAACCATGGCTGTGAGTGAGCCTGTTTAGTTCCTCTTTAGTGGATACACAACCCAACTCGGGGGTGATCTCTCAGCTAAAAGAATATAGGTTGGACAGAGATCTATGGTTGGGTGGAACGTTGCTCTCACACAGCCAGTTGTTTGGATAGGTTCATCTCAAAGACAATTGTTCTCTGTGGTTTAAATTATATACATTCTGTGTTCTGCAATGTGTTAATTCTGAATGATAATTATTCATGTTAATGGATTGAAATGATTATCTTAATATGGTTGATATGAAATCTGGGCATAGCATTGGAATGGGATTGATTCTCTGCATGTTGAATCATCCTCTGCTTGTGATAGATAGGTTGATGCATTACCGTTTGTGTGTGTGAAAATATGTTTTAATTCCGCTGTGTAATTTCAGTATGCATTTTATTTAAATGGTAAAAATTCAGTCTTATGGCTTTGGGGAAGAATCAGACACCCCCATGTTACAGTCATGTTCCCTCTTTGGTTTGGAATGACGGGAAGGGACGTGACACTTCCCGAGATGGGATTGGAAGCTTCAATACCACACTCACTTTCCTCTCCCTTGAACTCATCCTCCCACTGAAACATAAGCTTACCTTTGCCTATGTATATCCTCTTTCTCTTCACAAGACTATCTCATATAAGGAGGGACAATACCAATTTCAGGAATCTCCCTAACAGTCTCCTCACAATAGAAAAAACCCTGATACCGAACCCTTCGGAAAGTTAGCAGAACCACCCTTCCTAATCTCTTATGTCCCAACTATTCTAAAGCCTCCTTTATCGATACCTATTTGTAGACAAGTTCTTCATAACAAATCTAAATTGTTCATAACCCACATACCTGGTTGAGTCACCATTCCAAGAACAAAACAATTTTTTTAATATCCTATAAATTAGGTACAATCAACACCATAAAGTTTGCAGTTACAATTTTCTCACAACAAAAAATATAGTCTACGCCGAATTGGATGCATTAAAGAAAACCCCACATTCACAAATGTCCTCAATAATGATGAAATTACATAGAAAACAAGAAAAGAAAAGAAAAAAACTCGCCTTTAACCACATAGTAGAAATCCTTCAGTCTATCCCACAAAAGCTTGCTACCGGCCTCTACCTATTGAAGGCCAAGCCAATTCCTTCCTCCAATTTTATCAGAACCACAACCCTTCAAATAACCCACTACAAATATCTCCTCGGAATCTGTAATCTTCTTGTCATTAAACAAGTGAGCACAACCCATAGCTCAAACGATCTTGAGACAAATTGGAAACTTGTTGCAATGTAATACTATGGAAGTGAGTTTGGTGTTTTTTGTGCCAAAAAATGAAAATGGGGAATTTGGATGAGATGAGGGCAGTGAAGGGATGATGGATAGTCCGCCCCTCGAAAAAACAGTTGGCAGATAAGAAACAAGAGATAGCAGCTGGTAGATAAGAAACAAGAGACAACAACTAGCTGAAGGACTACCGATCAATGCTAGATTTCCATGAATGCTTAGCTTATGTAGGAAGCTATTGGTAAAATATACGTCAGAGGGAATAAATGCAGACGGGCAAGTTATACAATATAGGGAACTGAAGCGAACTTCCAAAACAAGCAACCACGACAAACATAAACTTCCAGCAGAACTTCAACAACATAGGAAGCATGTGTAAGAATTTTATTGGCAAGAAAACGATGTAACGCGTGGCGGCTCTGAATTTACGGGAGGGACGACGAAAGTGTACAGTGTTTTTCAAACTGCCCCTCGGGAAAAAATGCCAAAAGGCATAAATATTTACGTCGTAAGGCGTTTCTCTAAGTGAGAAAGACTCTTCGAATTTTGGTCTTGACATTTATTGTCCGTTGGATGTTTTGTCCGACGATTCAAGTAATTTGGTCCATCGATCGTCGATTGTCTGGGGAAGCGGACTCTATATGAACAACTCCGCAAATTAGATTTACACGTCAGCATTCGACATATTGGTTTAGCCAAACCTAAGGGATGGGCCCGAAATAGAAACACTTCCATTCAAGTAATTTCATTTCATTTTCATTTAGTTTACTTTGGGCTCTCTCAACTATGGTTTCCTCCCTCTGATTTAGCAGGAGCAACTCACAATTTGGCTGTTGGCTGTCGGATGGCAGCTGGAGCACAAAGCCACCACCTCTGCGAGTTTCAGAGAGGTTTTTTTCGCTCATCCTGTATGATTCCCCAATTTTGTCACCGGTTTTTGCTAGCCAAGGTTAATTTATCAGCATAATATGTGGTTTGGGTTGAAAGAGGTCCCAGATTTTGTACCTACCTACCTACCCACCTGTAGAGTAGTCTTTATATGTTCTATCCACATATTGGCTGCGGCAACAGATTGTTACCTTACAGGCCAAGTTGGACATTGAGCGCTCTCATTATAATCTGCATTTGCAATAACTTATGGAGAAGGTCGGTCCCAACCCTTCTACTATGGGTTGTGCTTGGACGAGCCAGTTCCTCCTAACCCTCTATTTTGGGGATGTTATGAGTCGACCAAGGGAGATAACAAGAAGATATCACCATGAATTATTCAGAAACCTAGCCCAGATGCACCTAATTTTGATATTTTACAGCCATAAATCTTTCTTTCTAATGCTATTGAAAAGTTTAAGAATGTGTATGCTCCAGACACGTCATGTTTTCTTTCATATTTTGTATAGAGTTAATTCAATAAATGCCAATCCAAAACTTGATTTGCTATGTTCTACTGGATAAATTTTAAATAGCTATCATGTGGGTGGGCTCGTCGAAACTGTCGGATGAATGGATGAATCGCTGGCTAGATGATGGGATATATGGTCGAGTAGTTGAGGACTTCTTGTATATGTTGCTCCTGGGAGGCCCTTCCATTTTGAACACTAGCGACATCCCTTCTTGTTCCGCTAGCATATCCAGCAGCAGAGCTAGTGGACACGGTTCTAGTTCCATAAGTAGGATGACTCAAGACAAAGAAAAAAAGGCCTTTTTTGCATAGTATCCATGTTTCTGAGTTGAGTGTTTGGAAGTAGAATCTTCCGGTTGGAGCTGCAGTCTGATGTAGGATGTTGGAATATGTCTCTCTCCATGAGGTCTTGGCCTCCTTCAGATCCTTTTTTATTCCTCCTCACCGGAACGACATGGGTGTCTTAAAACAAAATAGCTCCAGTCGGCATGAAAACTGCCTTACCAAACTTAGTGGAATGCTTTTCGTACTGATATATATTTCTTCTAGATGTTGATGGATTTCACTCACGATTTAGTAGGAGAAGCTCATGACTTGGCTGTCGGATCGCAACTGGAACATGGAGCCATTGCCTTTGCGAGTTTTGGAGAGGTATTTTTCTCTCATCTTGTGTAATTTCCCAATTTTATCGTAGGTTTTTTCTAGCCGAGATTTGTTTATTAGTTGAGAAGAGGAATGCCCAAAGTCCCGCCAGGGTATGACCTACTTGTGGAGTCCAAACTCAAGACCAAGTCTGCAAAGAGGAACAAAAGGAGAAAAGATAAGCAGCAACGACAGTTCCATGAAGTTTTGTATTTTGCTACTGAATTGTGCTTTTTTGGGGGGAGGAGCGACTATGATATTTTGTTTCTTGTATAATCGGAACAACCAGGTACAACATTCACAAAAAGCCATTCCCTCTTCTATTTTAAGTTTTAAGACAGTCCTATGTCAGGTGCGATAGACCCGCAGGGGTTTGAACATAAGCAGCAACCCCACTTCCCACTACGCCACAACTTTACAGACAATCATTCCCATTGAATCATTTAAGTAGATAAAGTTTACATAATCAATTAAGTAAAGTTGGTCGTCCCATGTCTGGAAGTTTTTTCTCCAAGTTTTCCAAAACTCCGAGTTTCTTAGTCTTTGCCCTTTTTTTCGAGTATTTCAATAATATTTTTTTATCTACATCAGTTAAGTAAAGTCGGTCGTCCCATGTCTGGAAGTTTTTTCTCCAAGTTTTCCAAAACTCCGAGTTTCTTAGTCTTTGCCCTTTTTTTCGAGTATTTCAATAATATTTTTTTATTTACATTATAGCATAATTTGATCTGTCATTTCATAGCAATATTTTAAGGACATTTTGAATTGCTTTGACGAAAAAACGGGGCCGCATGAAGTTACCTTCAAGATCATAACTAGGGAATCTGTCATTCTGATCTACACCTAATTTGTAGCGAATAGAAATTTTTTGGATACCCAATGGTTCCTGGGTAATTTTTTTTTTTTATTGTTCTAACACCACTTCAAGTTAAATCGCAAGTCAGGGACAACATATGCCTGGCAATTCTTATTCAGTTTTAATGTACTTAATTTTTTTATTTGCAGCCACAAAATAGCAGGCACAGTAGTTGAAGTTGGTTCATAATTATTTGTAGATAGAGTTGGCGTGGGATGTATGGTTGGCAACTGCCATCGTTTCGACTCATGTAGCAAAGGCCAAGAACAATACTGTGAGAAGGTCATTTGGATTTATGGCAGCAATGATGCTGATGGTTCTGTCACCTTTAGAGGTTACTCATTCTTGATGGTTTGTAACCAAAGGCGATTCATCATTATTCCCTAATTCATGTAACCATTTTTGTTTTTCCAAATTCTGACCACGACATGCTGAGGTGGGCGGTTTGTTTCTTTACTTAGAGAGCCCTAGACAATGCCATTATATTTATATCTATATCTCATATACTTTGCTATAGTATATATAATACAAAATCTCTCTTAAACCATATAATACAAAATTTTTGTTATGAGATTTAGTGGATGGTTATTAACATAAAACTAATTTATTTAATTCAAAAAAGAATAAAAAATTATATCGATATGTCATATACTTTGTTATTCTATATATATAATAGAAAATCTCTCTTATGTAGTTTAATGGATTGTTACCAACATAATTAACCAATTGTTGATTTAACAAGGCAAAACCTACCAACAATCATGACTTGAAGCCTTTATTAAAGCGATACATTACAAGCATTCAAATCCTCATAGTGGACCTGAATTCAATGATTGTACGAACATGTGGAAACTTTGCTAAATTCTTTAAATATATTTTGAAACAAAAGAATATATATATATTCTTAAGTTTAATAGTTATATTTTTATGATTTAGGAATTTTAATTTAAAATGGTATAATTTCCTTATACGATGACTAATGACAGGAGGAGATCATGTTGTATGGATTAAATTGGATTAAATTAACGTTGTGAGGATTTTAAATTGTTTTTTTAATATTAAATTAAAGTTTAAAAAAATAGGAAGGTTTTGAAATTATATGGAAGAATATAAAAATGGAAAATGATAGAGAAGAAGTTGAATGGGAAGAAATTTGATCCTCACTAATTTTGTTTATTTGATATTTTAGTGTATAAATAATTTTTTTTCCCAACTTTATAATTCTGGTTTTTTGTTTGTAATAATGTTACTTGAAAAATTGAATGGTTACAAATTGTCTCAGTATTCGCATGTGATTATTTTCTCTTTGCAGCATAATTAATGGAGATGACTTATCTATGTGGTAATCCAGAATGCTCATTGATGAGTATGAAGTTAGTATCTTCTCTCTTGGCTTAGTGCTCCAAACCCACAAGGAATATTTGGCATTTGTTTCATTGAAATGTTCAAGCTTAAATATTCAGGGTTTTGATTATTTCAAGTAGAGATATTTTAGTCGATGAATGGTTAATGTAATGTGTGGGGCATATTTGCACAAGTAAAAAATGAGAACTAGGGGAAATCTTGGGTGTTTATGATCTCTATGCTATTGTTTGAACGGATGTGATTGTAATGTACATATTTTTAATTTGTTAGGAACATTTATGATCCAGAAGCCAATAACTGTGGATTTGAATTTCACAAGATCAACCAGGCTTACCAGGTAATTGTTGGAATAAAAACAACTTTTGTTTATATAAAATTTTCCTTTTTAGATCATCATATTCTTATGCATGCTCATGTTTCTGATTGTTGTTATTTTTGTGATAAATGAACAGTTTGTAATGTCCAGTTTTGGCACAATCAAAGCAACAAAATGTTTCCGACGATTACCATATGGATGGCGTTAA
Source organism: Larix kaempferi (assembly GCA_027924585.1). Classification (NCBI taxonomy): domain Eukaryota; kingdom Viridiplantae; phylum Streptophyta; class Pinopsida; order Pinales; family Pinaceae; genus Larix; species Larix kaempferi. The sequence continues at coordinate 5,544,486 of BSBM01000727.1, forward strand.
CGATTATTGCGACAAGTGGGAAGAATGGATAGGATGGGAAGGAGCTGGAACCCTAGATTATTCCTCCCATATTAACATGTATGCCTGATTAAATCTTTATCCATGTATGTGGGCCTTGTAATAGTTAGGCCTCTACATGGCATCCCCATGTTATGGCCTATTGCGGTTGAAATTTTTGCCACTAAAGCTTTTTCATTCATCTCCTCTAAATACAACATAATCTTCTACTTGTATAGCTGATTTTATTTCTATTGCTTCGACTTCTACTTTAGAAAGGGCTTCTTGATTTAGATGAGCAACAACTTTTTGAGATGTATCTATCTTAGACTCATTCGCTTTGCTCATGTGTTCTGATTTTAAGACTCCTTGTATATGCGATCTATTTATTTTAATCTCTTAACTTATAGTACATATCTTTGGAAATCTCTAGATCATGCCGATGTTACGATAATTTGCTCTTAAATGAGAGTTAAATATTATTGTTGTATTGCAATGCTATTAAATGAATGGAAATTGGAAAACATTATTCTGACCAAATAGATCTTTGTGTCATTGATATGAATACTTTAGTTTCATTTCAGTAAGCTTTTCTATGGGATATCATGCTTAACATTGTTGAAACAAAGATGACAAGTATTGGAAAATCTGGTTTTATTCACAAGATTCAAAAGATGTAAACATTCATGTCGATTAATAGTTTCCTTTTGTGAAATAGGATATATGAAATCTCCATTGGTTTGAATTATTTGCTCCAGAAATTCTTACTAAGTCAATTTTGATGCCCATATCTTTGGACAAAAGAGATTTGGACTGCCCAACATTAGGAAAAGTTGAAAAGAGGAATTGAAGTGGGCAAATTGAATGACTTATAGATGTAGAGGGGAATTGAAGTGGGTGAATTGAAAGAGTTGCACAAACAACTTGTTACTTGATGATAGGCATCCCTCTTTGAACTTCTATCCTATGCCAATTGTCAATCTAAGAACATATTTCTTCTTCCAGTTCATCTGATAATTATCTATAGATGACACACATATGACATTTCATGGGTAAATGTCAAATCATGTCAAAGAATGTAATATTGGAAATTCATAACAAACAATGAAACTGAAGTTCATAGATAACAATGAATGCAATTGGGAAGTTGCCACGATGAAACTTTCTAAAAAAAATTCTAAAATCAATGTGCATAAAATATTTATTGTGTCGAATTGGGATTCATCTATCATATAGCCCACACACAGTTATCTAATAATAAATTATCGCCTCTTTAAATTAATTAGATCTTAGAACTTACTAATCCTTTTCACAGATTTCACTGTCTTACTGATACAGTGCCATTCAAATGGTCCAACCATTCAATGATGGAGAATTAACTCCAAAATCAGTTATAGTCTTGCGCACCCACCACGACAAGCATGAAGAGCTCTCCAATTGCAGGTTTTCTTAACCCTAAATCTCTTAAAAAACTAGAAATTTACACTTAATTTTGGGTAAAATATCTCTATTGATATTTAATGATAACGAGTTAAAATAAATTTATGTTTGTTTTTATAATTAGAAATGTTGATATTAACTAGAAATACAAAATATATAACATATATTATGCAATGACTTTGTTAGGCATGTGTCAATTTTGTGTATACCTTTTTGTTGTTGTTGTTTTTGAACATCAAGATTTAATATACTTCCTTTTTATGTATGAATTATCTTATTAATATTCGTCAAAGGTAACCATAGGATTTTGCTAAATTAAATATTGACATTTTTTAACTTTAACATTGCTATCTCTTTTAATTGAAAATAACATATATTATTGGAAATACTTCATCCACTAATAAATCCTACACCAAAAAAGTTGTGCTCTCATAGTCTAAAACTAAAATCCATCTCTCTGGATGATACACTTATGAAATCAATCTTAACAGACATTTAAACAAAAATATATATTAATATCAGTAACAATTAGCCCAAAAAAGAATAATGTGAGGAAATATGCTAAATATTATTTTCATCTCATCAAGATGAAAATGACACCTCATTTTCAAAAAGGGGTATGTGGAATTAGTTGAGTAGGGTGAGATCCAAGAAGGAAGTAATTCATTGAAAATACTTACTAGAAGTTATAGTTGATGTATATGGAAATAAAGGATTCCTTAATTGCTAGGAGTACAATGTTGTAGAAATCTTTTTCGTGATATCCATATACCTAGACACAACTATAAGGAAACTTTAACATCATCTTTCCTATTTGAGAAGTGAAACATCAATTTGTAAGGAAGCTTTGGATGGACAAGTTGTCAAAGTTTCATTTTATATAGATGGAACTTACCTGCAATGATGGGGAACATGAGTATCTTTCTTGATTTACATTATGATGAGGGGTGTTAATTTGGTGGTTTATTACGTCGTGAGGTGTTTTCAAAGTAGGAAAGACTCCCCAAATTTTCGCTTTAACATGTTTTCCACCATTCGATCAAAGTGTCCAACGATTGAAATAATTTATATCCTTGATTCATTCTTACATGATGAGAGATACACACGCTTCTCCCATCCATAATAATTTCATGAATTTTGCTTTCTGCAATGCATCCCACCAACTTGTTGCACGAATTTGCAAGTAGTCAGCGCTCCCCGGTGTATCGTGACAAGGGACTAATCGCCTCTCGTGGATCCTTAAATCTGGCGGTGGTGGGTTTACCAATCACCTGCGGGTTTTGGTGTAACGACAGCCGTACTATCAACAATTGGTATCAGAGCTAGAGGTCACGAGTTCGATACACACTCGACTCGTGCTGAGGGGGAGATTGTTGCATGAATTTGCAAGTAGTTAGCGCTCCCCGGTGTATCGTGACAAGGGACTAATCGCCTCTCGTGGATCCTTAAATTTGGCGGTGGTGAGTTTACCAATCACCTGCGGGTTTTGGTGTAACGACAACCGTACTATCAATTCAACTATTACGGTGTCCACGACTTCAAAAAGACTCATGATCTTAGAGCTTTAGCTTTAGCTGATAGTTTCCAAATTGTTTCTATTTGTTGTTAACCTCTTTTTTACCACAAGAATATTTCTACATCCATAATGCCAATAATGTAATCACCAATAATGTGAATAATCTAGTGTTTTGAGAATATTGTATCAACTCTCAAGTTTTCGTTTTTAGTTTGTGGTTCTCCTTCCAATAGCCTATTTTTTTGCCATCTTCTTCATCTCTCACCTTCCCTTCAATACGACGTTCTTTTATTGCACTTCAAGGTGCAATTGATAGTTATAGATAAAGTGAAAAGGAATATAGAAGACATGCTTTCTTCAATCACCCATCCATTGATATCGAATCCACTTGAAGTCATTATAATTACCTTCCACACTTAAAAAACAAAAGAAAATATTTATAATTTAAAAAATATTTTTTAAATAAAAAAATATATATATACTTGAAAAATAAAACCAAGAAACATGCCTTTCAAAGTGCCCTTTAACATGTATCATCTTAAAATTATTTGTATGAAGTAAATACCCCTCTCATTTCTATTTAATTTCGAATTAAAATTTTATATACAAGTACTTAAACTACCGCGCTCTGGCGAATGAATAAATTAGGGCTTCCCATTGACCTTCCTTTTCAAAAAACTTAACTCGAAGAACATCGTTGGGGAGGGATCAGCGAACAAATAAAACCTCAAATTTTGATGAAAGCCACAGCAATCAGCTCCCAGGGTTTTCAGAAATAAAGTGATGGAATTGAAACGCGATTAAGAGGAAACCCTTTCACAGAATTCATATTGGAGGAGCTGAAGACGCTGGAAGGCAGAACACAGGTGGAGTGGGCATTGAAAGCAGCAAAGAGCAAAGCGAAAGCCATGGCCACCGACGATTCTCAGATGGAGACGACTATCACTAAAGCAGTGCGCTCTCGGTCATCCTATTTCAGGAAACAGTCCGAGTAAGTTCGTTTTCTTATTGTTATTTCGAGAAGAAATGACCGCAACTTTGAACATTTTTACATAATCATATGCAGTGAATTCTTCCCAATTATGTACTGCAAATTTTTACCTAGCCCAGTTCTTCGAAGGAGTTGAATTTAGAGGCAATTTAGCAGCCCGGGCTCGGAAAATACTTGTTTTGTTTTTTTAAATCTCGAGGACGTAAGAGAATTATTAATCGCTGGAACATCTTCAGTGCTCAGACATCGACATTGATATGTAGGAAGGTAAAGCATCAGAAAACAAGGGCCAATTTTTTTCACTATGGATTTAGAAATTGCTTCAGAAACATAAAAACTGAAATTTCAGTTTCAAACAAGAGGACCTGATCTAAAAAGCATCTCTGTACAACTTCTAGAGGTAGGTTTGTCGCTTAGAGGCAGTAGTACAACATGAATTTAGTCCGGAGCTTAAGAATTCACTAGAAATGGGGCTGGAATCTCGTGAACTACTCGAACTGGGGAGGTTCAACCGGGGCTGGAATCTCGTGAACTACTCGAACTGGGGAGGTTCAACCCTACAAACACTAGCAGAAGAAAGGCAAACTGTAAATGCACTTTTATAGAAGCTGGCCTGTTGTAAAATGCCCCTTTATGGAGGCTGAACTGTAGAAGGCGAGTGAGGTTTGAAAATTGTAGAAGCTTAAACCTGGACACTACTAGACAACCCCTCCTTTCTTCGAAGTGTTTATATAGGGTATTGTTGGATTCTCACTCAAGCTCAGGTCAGCTCCAGTAAACCCAGTTTGATTTAGAGCTGATTATTTTGGCCGTGTCAATGCCCTGGGGGCATTTGGAGTTAACTTGTTAGTATTGTTCAATGAGAGGATGTACGCCTACTTATCCATCTCATCCCTTTTGATTAGTGCGAAGATGTGCTAGAATAGGAGATGCAAACCCAATTCCAACCTCTCTTGTATTTTATTCACGTCCTTTCTGGTTGTGATTCTGCCATATTACATACACTAATGCGATCAATGAATTATGAACAGTTTCTTTTTTGCCCCTTGATTATTGGAAAAAATGTTCTCTACTGCAAACCAGAAGCCCACTCAGGATTCAGGGCAATTAACTCTTATGAATGAAGAGAAAGGGCCTCAACTAGACTACTAAGTAAGTTGATCAAAAACTAAGTTGCACAAAATGTGGAAACATGTACAAGTTTTAGAGATTGGAATGCTTGGAAACGTACCCCAAAAAATGGCTACGTGGGGGAAACACAATATATAAAATTACAAAAAATATAGATATATAGTTTTCTTTAAATAACACATCATCTTGCAAGAAAATAAGAATGAATGATGATACTCATAAATGACACTTTAGGAGGAAACCCATGTCTATATTAATTCTCATAGATCATGATGCAGAATCCTATAGCTTGGTGGTCTTGACTAATGCCAATCCTTCACCTGCATACATGATAGAATCCAATGGAAATGCTACAATCCTGCCAACCCTGAAATCCTGAAACTGTTAAGTTTGCTGAATTCTGAATGGGATATGAAATTTTACTTTCTCCATACGAAATCTGAGAAGGTTGGAAGTTGGAACCACTCTCAAACATCCTAAAACAATTGATGGTAATGTTAAAAATTTAAGTAAAATGATAGAAAGTGACATTTCACTTTCTATCCTTTTACTTTAAGAATTAGATATTAGTATATTACCATTAATTACAAGGTGTCAAACTCCTTAGAGCTCAATCCCCTATCTTTGTTTTGTCTTAAAGGGTCTTCGGGACGATCAAGGCAATATTTTTCTATGAATCCCACAACCCTCATGGGCACTTAGGTGCCCCCGGAAACTTCCAAAAACATGCCTGAAACATCATTGAAAATGACCGAAATGCCTTGGAAACATCTTTGGCCGTATTGTGTGGCGTTTCCAGATTTGGAAATGTCATATGGTATGGCCAAGGACATTTCCAAGGCATTTTGTACCTTTTTTCGTGTTTCCTCGCGTTTCTGGGATGAGTATGGCACCATTCTAGGCATTTCTTGCAACTTATTTCAAAAACCTTAACAACCACATGTGTATTGGACATATGTAGGAACAAGAGAGGCTACTAAGTTGCAACTGAAAAAATTGTTAGACTCTGTTGTCGGCAAGAAGTGGATGGCATTAACAAACCAATAGATTAACAAATAATAGGCAAATCCATCCTTCCAATGTTAGAAGCAAAAGCCCCAATTGCCCCCAAAAGACATTGATGCAAAGGAATTATTGTGTTGATTTGATTATAACCAAGTTTAAACATCTTCAACATAGTTTATGCTTTTTCCATCTCTTAAAGATAATTTTGCTTTTTGGAAAAAGATTTTCTATTAATGACGTGTTTCATGTGGCCAATTTGATGCCTTTAAACTTTGAAACATTGCACACTAGTTCAATTTGGCCTTAAGTTTCAACCAAATTTCTTCTAATTATAGCCCTTCTAATATTGACCAATGTTATCTCATTGAACTATAAGAACTTTGGTAATGTTTCATGACTAGTAACCAATAAGATAAATTATGAAGGAAACGGGTGGTAGTCACTATGCTTCATCTTAAAGGATCTTGCACATACCAGTGCAACTTATGCAATTGATAGGCAGGGCATCATAATTGCTAGCCATTGAAATGCATTGGGTGATACCTTGGAAAGTTGGATATAAATAGACAGTGTGTTGTGGTTTACTTGACTCCTTCATAATCTAGGGATATTGAATCTACAGTTTCATTAACTTTTGTAATTAATTTATTATATCTGTAGCTAGCTTTTTCTTTGTGCTTTGTAGCTTGTAGGTATATAGGGATCATGATATGTAGGTTTATAGGGGTCATGACATGTAGGCTTTAGGGCCTTGTGGATGTACAAGGCTCATGTCATGTTAACCGACGAGGAAATAGTTTTTTAGTATCTTCATAACTACTGTTGGAATCTAATCCTTCACGGCAGTTGAAGGTGAACAATCACCTTCAGAAGTCCAAGAGATTCCTTGGAATACGAATCCAAAGGGTCACATACTATTGTAATTATATGTGCATATCTTAATGAAATGCATTGGGCATTCAGGCCTATTCAACTTGTCCTTGTATGTGATTTATTGTGTAATTGGCTTTTTGTTTAGCCAATCTCTTCATCTGCCCTAAGGGGCTTCTAATAGTGGTATCCGAGCGAGGTTGAGAACTTGTGGCCCGTGATATTGTTCCTAACCTTGCCAATTTCTTCAAACCTGTGCGTGAGACTTGTGAAGTTGCGAGCAATGTGGAGGTATTCATTGCTGGTGTTGTCTTCCTCCACTCGTGACCACATTGAAGACAATGTGTTGAAAGGTGTGTCAATCCAATTATAAGCTATTATTCGTTTGATGTTGCTACGTTTTTATTAGAACCTTACAATTTCAATTGAACACGTATTGGACCGTTCAAGCATTTTGTTTTTCTCAATACTCAATCCAGTCTATTAGTCAATTCCAATCTTGGCAACCAACATTAGTGCACAACTCAAAAACATCATGTTCTTCTGTGTTTCAATACCAACAAGCTCCAATAAATTCTCGCTTTGAGGCCTGTGCTATTTCGCATAGATTATGCCAAACATGCCTTAATTCTTGCGTGTACATCCCTGTGCTCTTGTGTGTGACGGTTTGGCTTCTCCTCCTCTTTGGCCTTATCTCGAGCCCTTTCTTCCAGCGTGACCATCAACCGAGCGTCTCCCATAATACTATTGAGTGTAAGTTATCTTTTATACCTGCGTGACTATGGGTTGAATCTTTCTCTGCCCTTACCCTAATCTCTCTCTCACCTCTGCGTGGACATGTGTGAGATGTGGTGGCCGATGGTAAATAATCTCATTCTCTACTTTATTACCACAATAGTGTTGTACATCAATTCAACCATTGGAGTTGCGTCCTGGCTTGGAGCTTCGTCTTCACTGCTAGAGGAGCTGCACATGGAACTCATGCATGCAGAACCCTTTGCATGAGCTGAGTAAAAGGCTTAAAAAAACACACACTATTGTTTTGGAGTGGTGGTTTTCCCACATGTTTAAGTAACATTGTTTTGTTGTAACTGTGTGTGCTCCTTGACAACAACATGAAAGGAGTGTATTCTGTGTGGATTGGATTTTTCTGAAACACAATCTCCATATACATATGGGCCTCAATACAAAGAATTGAAAACTTGGAACCTCTTGAGATCCTTCTTATATTTTGAAGCTAAAAGAAGAATTCTCCACAACCACTGCTATACGGCATCCTGCATCTTGGACTCCAAGACGTCATTACCATTCAGTAAGTGCGGATACCATTCAAAACTCGTGCTATTGGTTTATTGATGCGACCTTGCAATGGGAGTGGACGTGGCGTAACTTGTGCTAAGATACCTGCGCGCATCACCTTGCTTGGCTTGTGGGCCATTTGTTGGATTATGGACGGTCTATAATGCTTCTCGCTTGTTGCAAACCCTAGTATTTGAAGAGATATGCTAACATTGCAAGCATCTTTCGAGCAAAGACTATGGATGTATCAGCTCACACTATTACTCTAGGGGATTTGGAGAAGATGCCTGTACCATGGTTACTTGAGCCATATGGGAATTGGTGCGAACAAGACGAGTTGCATCAACTCAGGAGTTTGGTGCTTCTCCTCTTGACGTGATATTTGATGACTATAGCTACGAACGTATGGTTGCTGGTTGAAGATTGGACATTGTTGTTTGAGTTCCTTAGGCGTGCTGCAAGATGGAGACTTTCACACTACATATTTGTTGGGTATCCTCTACATTGGTCATCATCTCTGGAGAAGTCTCAAAACCCTAAATTTTGATAGAAGAAATTGTATTGCAGAAAGTTCATTGCACTTTGTATTTTTCAAATCATATCAAGTGCTATTCTTGCATGAGATCTCTATCTCTCTTGGTGACATTCAAAGATCATTGAGGTGCTGCATTGAGGCAATTTACTAGTGTGAAGACTGCGTTGAGACTGGAGATGAGTACTACCTGGAGACTGGAACCCATTACCGCTGGCGTCTGGAGGAACCCTAAAATGTGGAAGCATTGAAATGTTTCTACATCTAGTGCGTTGAAGACTCTATGATGACTGCGACTTGTTTTCTTGGAGTTGCGTCTCTTTAAATTTCGAAGACTCTCAACGTAAGGACCGTTGTGTGTGTTACGTGGAGTAAAGTTGTTGATTACCACCACAAGAAATAAAAACCCTAATTTGAAGCTCCGAGCTGCGTGTGGTACGTTCGTTGCTTTGGTGTTGGATTGAGATTTTTGGTTGAAAGTTGAAATTATGTATTCATCTATGAGCTCAAGGATGTGAACCGTGCAACCTGACTTTAAAAATTGGTTATGCGTTGAACTTTGGTGGACGCCCTCTTTGCGTGGGTATTGGTTGGACTCTGCTTTGCATTGGAGCTGCATATGAAGATCGATCCATCATTTGCGTTGAGCTGTGTGGATGTATGAAGTTGAATGAGAAGACTCTCACTTAGGATACTCTCTTCATTGCTATGTGAGACTCCATGAATTGTTGTTGACTTTGGAGGATGCGTTTTCAATCCACGACCTTTGAGTTGAAGTATTGAAGCACTATTTGCTGTGACTATGTGTTGGTTGTTGCGAGCTATGGTTGCATTATTGAAAGGCCAATTTTAAATACTGTTTGCGTTCTGAAGAAATGAAATCCATCAATCTCTGAAAATATACGTTGTTGGAGGAATGATGCAGTGAAATCCATTAGTCTTTGAAAATATAGGCTGCAATTGGAACTACATTGGAGTTGTTCCTTTGGAGTTATATGTTTAATTGCTGGTGCATTAGAGGTATTCATTATTGCGTTGAGATCATTATTATTGTTTGCTACATATCATTTTGGCTGCGAATCATTATTTTTGAAGATTGGATGTAGAACATTTGTTTGGAGTTGTTGCAAGATTGGTTGCAGAACATTTGTTTGGATTTGTTGTAGAATAATGGCTCCAAATCATTCATTTGACTGGATACATTGGACTGCCTCCTTCGTCGAAGCAAGTTGCATGGTGACTTCTATCTTGGAATCTATTGAGCACCTTTTTGAAGACTCCGTGGGTATCATCATCACATTTATTTGAAGACTGTAGCAACACAATCGCCAAAACCTTTTTATTATGAGTTTGGAGCACACAGAAGTGCAAAACTATCATATGCTTGAGCAACATTGTTTTCTCTATAATTGTGCTGCCTATGCACATTGCATTGATTGTAGAGTCCAATTAAAACTCATCCAGCAGTGATTGATAAAATACATTCAAGTTAGAAACAAAGAAGAGCCCTTGAATTACTGCAGAATTTGATCTCCAAATTGACTGAGAGCGAAGCTCCTTCAATCATTAAAAAGGTTGTCAAAGGTAAAGTATTCTTGCTGCATTGTACTTGGGGTGCATTTTTGGTTGTATCCGACACCCTTTCATATTCTTGAGTCTAGTACTTCAGTTGTTGAATCTTATTTGTAAAAGGGTGGAGTTGCAAGAAGCCGTTTGAGTGATTCCTTAATCACATGGTGAGATTAAATAGTTTGGTAGAGTTACTGAACAATCTACTACTTTCCTATGTCGACAACATTGTCATGATTGACAAGAACACACTCACTCTTATTCAAGATTGTGTGCAAGATTCAAAAGACAATCTTGAGTTTCTACAGCTTGAGTCGCAGCTCATACGAGAAGAAAAGCATTCTGAACTTGTTCACGTTCAGAACAATCCTCTTTATGATTCCATTGAGCAGCCTACACAACATGGCACCATTTCAGAATCACATAAGCAGATTAGTGGCACCCCATCAGAAGCAAAAGAAAATGAAGATGAAGACATGCATACAAAGGTTTTGCTTGTTCCTTCCAAGCCCATCATCAGACCATGGGAAGAGATCATCCATAACAAGCACAGAACCGACCTTGGATATGACAAGGAAGTGACAGTTCACATTCCTGATTTCTCCAAGCCCATCCAGTTTCAGAGTGCTGGATTCCTCAACAAGAGTTCATCTTCTTCCACATCAGTTCAGAAGTCGACATGCCAACACTGTGATCGAGTTGGCCACATGAAAGATCATTGTTTTGATCTTCACCCTTGTAAGCATTGTGGAAAACATACACACTCATCAAACATATGCTTCACTCTGAAGAAACCTGCAAGAGAGAAGATTCACTACAGGTGGATCACTTCTTGGCAATGGTCGTCAACAACCAAGAAGATATATATGTCATACCAGAGAGTTCATTCACGAGTATTGACACATCTTGCAGTTGAGACAACTTCTTCTCCTCACTTTGTTCCTGATAGGGGGGAATGATGAACAATCATAAACAAGCGAGTGAGAACAAGTGACCGGGAACAAGCGAGCCTGCATTAGATCCAGAGCCTTGATCCCGCCATACTCAGAGTTGTAGGCAGATTCAGAGCCAGAGCTAGAGCCATGACTATTCAGGTAGTAGCATACATCAGATTCTACTAACCTTTCGGAATGTTCCACTAGAGAACCTCTGAGCGAGAGTTGTCACCAAGTTCTAGAGTTTGTGGTCAGCTTAAAACCACTCATTTAGTAGAAGACAGTCAACTTCTGCTAACCTTTGGAATGTTCCACCAGGAACCTTTGAACCTTCTAGCCAAGTTTCGACGTTTGTGGTCAGCCTTAAACCACTTCATGGTTCATGATTCCCAACTGCTGAGATCGAGAGTTTGTGGTCAGCTTAAACCACCCACGTAGTAGAAGAATTTAGCTTTTGCTATCCCCCTTTGGTTGGTGGTCAGCCAAAACCACTACTTCAGAGAATAGTTATACTTAGTAGGGCAAGTTAACTTCTGTTAACTTGCTTGGCATAGTCGGATTGTCAATCCTTTTATTTAGCTCTCTTTTCTTGGACTCGTAGACACCCCTTCAGATTAAGGGGGGGTTTGTTGGAATCTAATCCTTCATGATAGCTGATGGTGAACAGTCACCTTCAGAAGTACAAGAGATTCCTTGGAATACGAATCCAAAGGGTCATATATTATTATATTTATATGTGCATATCTTAATGAAATGCATTGGGCGTTCACGCCTATTCAACTTGTCCTTGTATGTGATTTATTGTGTAATTGGCTTCGTGTTTAGCCAATCTCTTCATCTACCCTAAGGGGCTTCTAACAACTGCAACTAATAGATAAAGGTCTTCCTTTAGTGTCTCTAAAAACTTTGGCATATGGTAATGGATATATTTTATAAAATTATAACTTCTATGCTGAAGGTTGTGAGTAAATTAAATTTAATAATAGCACCCATAAAAAAGGGTTGATAAAGTTAAGTCACTGGTTGTCTTTTTATATTAAAATTAGTAAAGTATTTTATTGATTTGTGGGGTGTTACCGGGTAAACTAGTAGGGCTAGTTCCCGATAAGCAAAAATAAGAAAAGTGATCCAATGTCACCTCAATCACAATTCTAACTTCTTCGGAGTGTCGGAACCTCCAAGGAGAAGTACCCTTATGATAACTTGTAGAACATTGATGCAACCAAAAGATTATGTTCTCTATGCAATTTATAGTTAGACCAGTGCCTAAATGGAGTCAATCAGAAGATGAAGAAAACGTACTAGCTTGTCATCCAATGCAAGATAAAGTATAAGTATGAATACAAGAGAGGTAATCAATTTTGCATCGATTCATCAAAGAACCTCTATCCAAATGTCAATGATCATTTAATGCCAACAAAATCATAAGCATGTATCACGACAATGCATAACTGATGACAACACTTTGAAATATAAGTGCTCTTGTATAAAGATCATTCACCAACGTGTATCATCCGCAAAATGTAAGCAAATCCTAATGTCTATTGTAAAATACTAAATAGAGAAAATCTTAACTATCTATATGGCAACTATTACTCAAATATCTTAAAAAACAAATAATGGATTTCAACAATATGGTAGCTAGATAGCTAAGCTTACAAATATCTCAAGTCACTGTAACTAACCAAGGAATCATATCAGCGTGAACAATACTTAATGATCAGATTCAGAATTAGTTTCTAATACTGTAACGATTACCAGCAGTAAGTATTTATCATTCATTAGAATAATAAAGGCTCATGAAATAAATTACAATGTTGACAACAGTGAAATGAAAAGCTGATATGTCATCACCATAAGTAGTTAATACAGATCACCAATAATATAACAGCAGTAAGGTGTCAGAAATGATAACTCACTGTATGCCTCCAAACTTATTAGCAATAATTTCTGGCCATAGGCATTCAACCTCAACTAGATCAGTTCATTCATGATATTCAAAATATATATCAATGTGAGTATTCGAGTTCATTCATGATATTCAAAATATATATCAATGTGAGTATTCGATATTTAACAAGCTAAACAACATGTATACCAACTTGATAGAAATATACCTCAGTAATTAAATGTACACAGATTTAACTATTAAGCTTCCACTTGCATACAACCAGCTTATTTACCTCTTTAGGCCTGATATTTCACTCTTATGTTGACAGGTAGGTGGGAGCAATATGACCACAAACAAGGTCTGCAATTTATTGCAGACCTGTTGTAGGGTTGACAGGGAGTGAAGAGGGGAGTAGAGGATAAGGGAAAAAAAGGGGGATGAAGGAAGGAAGTGAAAGGAAAGGGCAGCTAAGGAGTGGGAGGTAAGGAAAGGTAGGAGTAAGATGGAAGAGTGGGCAGCGTGGTGGAAAGGGAGGAAGTGTTAGGGCGTCTTAGTTCTAGGTTTAACAATTAGAATTTAGGGTTTTTAATATTTAAAATTAAAAAACTAACTCAGAAATCAAAGAATTAAGACCAATGTAACATAATATTTACAAAAGATACAAAACTTAGAAATTAGGGTTTTTTTAGGGAGTTATTGATCATTTTGGGATTTTTAGGGCTCCTGTAATTTCTCCCTAGGGTTTTTAGGGACAAATAGGGCAGCCCAAAATTATAGGAAGGGCCAAAATTTTAGGGAGGCGAAAAAATGCAAAAAAAATAATTTTTTAATTTTTAGGGTTTTTGTCATAAAAATGCAGACCTATATCTAACCCTAATTCTATCATGAGAATGCAGAATTACACATGAAAATGCAAGTTTAACCTAACAATAATATTTACAAAAAAACAAACTCAGAAAATTGGTTTAGAAGAGTAGTTGAACAACCTAGGGTTTCAAAAGAAAACTATCTACCAAACCCTATGGCATCAATGAGAGGAGTTACCCTCCTTGAGATGGTACTTGGCAAGCTTGGCAACTAGGGCTAACCTCAACAATCTGATACCTAGCCTGGCAAAACTGGAAGACCTAGAGCTCAAGCTTGAATGCAAGGGTGATCAAAGATAAAAATGAAATGCTGATCAAGACAAAATGACGCAACAATGGTTTCCATTCAACCCTAACAAGCATTACTTTCATACAAATTGACTAAGAGACATCAAACCAAAATTATAGATACCCCCAAGTGCATGTGTTCGACAAACAACTCTAGCCTCACCTTAGCAATGTCATGAACAATAGTAAAACTTCCAAGAAATGCTTCAAACTTGCAAAATAACTTTCATCAAGGAGTGTACATCCCTTCAAAGAGCCCTAGTTAGGGCAAATAGCAGACATAATGAATTTAATTATCCCCAGAGTTGATGTCTAAACATGAAATGAGGAGATTGAATTTATATGATCTCACACTCACTTTTACATAAAATAAGGTCAATTTAATATTAAAACAAAAATAATATAAAATAATGATAAGAGTGGGTGAATTGGGACTTTTTCCCTAGTATTCACCCCTGCATGTCGAAAGTGACTGAAAAAGTCTACATCGGGCTGAACCGAATGCTGAGATGCGGAGGGGGGGGGGGGTCGTCATACTCCTACTAACCCCATAAATAGTGAAAAGCCCTCAACGCCCCCCCTCAAAGCAAGCATTCTGCAGCCAAGGAAATGATGACGTCATCCTCTGTGGAGGCCAGGGAGAGCTAGCATTGGAGCTCTGGAGCATCAGGAGGGTGCAGGAGAAGACCCGGGGCGATGGCATGGGCCCCAGTGTTGAAGAAAGGCATGCCACCAGTGTAAAAGTAATGGAGGGAGTCATGTGGTCCAAAGACCCATCCCTGGGGGCCTCAGTCACCAACCTCGAGGCTTCAAGCCCTTTTATGAGGTAGTCAAGAATCAGCAGTGCCATTAAGCCATAGTACCCCCAAGAGGGAGCCAGAGGATCTAGCCATGACCCCACCTATATGAAGAGTGGCTATATCACACCCCCCAAGTCGAAAAAAATGCTGGCCTCTCCCTGGGGTACCTCTGCAGGTATGTTGGTGCTGGTACCATCGTAACTGTGGGGCACTATGAATTAGTAACCTTTACATTCATGCAGTACAAATTACATTTCCATCATGTCTCTAGAGGAGTTGAGCATGGTTCCCCACAATTGGAACCTAATACTTTAACTAGAGGACCTCACCCATGTTCATGGTTGGTCCAAAATCACATCCAAGATTGGATAAGGGCAAGGCTAAAGGCTATAATTCAAGAAAATGTCCAAGCAAGCTTGAATTTCTTTTTAATGACAAAGTCTTCTATTTATAATTTCACATTGCTTGTTGTCATGAATGCGAGGATAGCACCCACACGATCCCCTTTTAATTTACGAAGTGGCTTCATTTAGTGCTATGGAGAAAAGACTCTACATGAGGACTCTATTATATTATCTAAACCTTTTAATATTTCCCTAGAAGAAAGGTATGTCTTAGGAGCTGATATATATATGTGTGTGTGTGTGTGTGTGTGTAAGCCTCAAATTTTTCATATCCTTATTACAGGGACTTAAGGATTGAAGATGCTTCAAGGAAATTATGCTGGCAGTCATTGATCTCCAAGACTTCAGTTAGCTCTGAGAAAGGCATGAAGATAATCCACATGGCCATGGATGACATGCTTAAGCCAACATCTCAGGGGGTAGGAGACCTTTTATTATCTCCAAGTAATGGATTATATCTCGTTGATGGAAGGGTTGCAAACCTTGATATTCCTATGATCGTTATTGAAACAACAAGATGAATCAATTAAATTCAATGATGTATTCTAAAAGTGTTGTCAAAGGTTTAAGATCATGTTGTTGAGATAATACCTTAAATAAAACAAAAGGTAAAGGTTATGAGATTTACCTCTTCGGTAGAATTATCCTCGATCGCGGAGGTCGACAAGGTTTTGACGAACATAAATCGCAAAGGGATCTCGACCTAGTTAGGTTTGATAAACTCCTCCGGCATCTGGTGAATATTTTAGATGAGTATCACAAGTCAAGAACATAACCAGATCCAACTTTGACAGCCACGTGTATTCCAGGTAGCCTCTTCATGATTTCCAACTCAGTACCACATCAACCACGATGACATCTTGTTAAAACTGTCAAGTCTCGAGAAATAAATGCAGTTTAATGTTCTCTTGTTCTCTTGATTCTATTCCAGAGGAGGAGTAATAAACACAAAAATACCTAGGGTCCATAAGAATCGTGGTCATAACAAACCCTCCTATCAAAATAAAATTGGCATCCCTATTAGCACATAAGTTCATGATGCTTCTTGAATGTTTCTATTGTACCAGATTCCCAAGGTAAGTCCTTGCACTTAGAGTTGTCTGATATATTATTTTTCTCTTACCTTGATAAGGTAATAATCCTTTAAGTAACACTAAATTACTTTAAAAAGAACATAAGGATTGGATACACTGTATTTAATATGTCAAGACAAAGCATGTTCCTGGCCTGATTTATTACAAAGCATATTTTGTTCCCTGAATTGTTCCCAGCAGGCCAAGACAAAGGTCAGAGTAAGAACAAAGATTCAAGGCATCTCAGAGGAAAAAAATCCTCTCCAGTTTAGATCTAGAGGCGGCCTTTAGATCAGAGGGGAATAACCCTCTCTTAATCAAATATTCAATTAAATACATATGCTGATTTTAAGAAAGATACTGTCATTGTAGGCTCAATAAACAAAAAAACATAATAGTGATTTGAATTTTGTATTGAAGTTGATCAAGAAACCAGCTTTCATGAGATCCCATAAAATTGACCCGTGAAATCAAGCAACCCCTTTGGTGGGAAGCTTTATCCCATTCTGAATGACAGACAACTGCTCGGTAGACGGAGGGAAATTAAGAAAAATGGATTTGCAATCATAAGATAGCTGTAAAGGACTAATTCCCATGTCTGCAAATTTAGACAGAAAGCTAATTGGGAATAGGAGATGAATCCAAGAAGCTCACGACATACCCACAAGGACAATTCACACTAAGATTTATCAAGAGCAGTGATTGTTGGAAATTTCATTTTAGCAGTGAAGCAATATTGCAAAATCCCGATTACATAAAATCCTTCAACCCTTAAAGTCATCAAACAACAAGAAATAGCGGTTGGTGAAGTGACCACAGTTCTCAACTACTCTTGAAAATTTGATAGGAAATGGCCTTAGGGTTGCAAATTCCACAATCTTATGACATTTTTGAACTCTCCTACAATCGGATTAAAAACGTATTGGACATGCAACCAGAAATCCAACCATTACACCAAAAGTTGTAGAGGAAAGCCTTTAAATGCTGGAAAGGATCATAATTATCATTCACCAATGAAGCATGAATGCCAAATCCCAATTACAAAATCTATCCACAATGCCAATGATATCTCAGATTACATAAATTGAGTTTGGGGGGCAAGCAGAGCCACAGTCCTCCATCAATTATGCATTCATTGCATTGAGGTCTTCACCAAGCTGATACAATGATCATAAATGGCATGAGAAAGAATGAGAAGAAGTATAGGTTACTTGATTTGCAGAAAGAGTGATGGATCCTCTTGGCAGATCTTCAATTCATGGAACCTCTTGCACAACCTTGATCCCTTCAAATGAAGAATATCCTCTTCTTTTATAGATTGCTTGGAGACCAAATTTGTAGCCTGAGGAAGTTAGGATGCATGTGACACATCTGACATGAACAATTTGTCACCTCTTTTTCATATTGGGCTGTAGAATGATCCTCTCGATGCAAGCATGTAACTTAACAGAGGAAACAAATTACACTTGATGAACAATGTAGTGCTTGAGAAAGACTGCAAATGAAAAGTATCCACTATTTAGTGGAAACTGGTGATGTACATTAAGACAATATTTGTACATTTTGTTCTTATACCAATCATGAAATGGTCTGATAAACTTCTTACAGAATATCATGAACACTTTCATGAGGGACCAAGCATCATGAAAGGGATAATGATGACAACAATGGTTGTTGGGAGAATTATCTTGAAAGAGACTGAGAAAACAGGGTTTATGATTGACATCTGTGCAGATATGGTTGCCATTCCTAAACAATTGAATATTGCTTCTAGTTGTCTATCAATGCTGCATATGAAAGAGTTTTGGAGACCATTGATTTGAAATTGGAGGCAAAACACGGGCACTGACTAGTAGGACAGAGAGTGGAAGTAAACCAGTATAACTTTGCCTCAAATGTCTTAAAAACGATAGCATTTGGAGGACATACTGGTCATCAGCATGTATAATGTAAATTCTCACAATAAGATGGCTCTTTGACAAAAGCTTACTACCTTTGTTTCTTAAGACAAGTTTTTGGTGGATATTCCTGAAAAAGGTTTTAAATACCTCATACATAGCTTGATGTTGCTTCATGGACACCAGCATTATGAGGTATCCCTTAGAGGAAAACTGGTGCCATACAGATTGAGAAGGGAAATTGTTAAAAGATTTGATGTCGTGCTAGCTGGACTTAATAAATTGACTCCTGAGGCAGAAATGATCCTTGATGTTTTTGTTTGTCAATGGGAACATAGAGCCGTGAATAAAAGTTAGCCATATCATCAATAAAACGGTGAATAGTATTAAGGAATTAACAATCAAGTGCTAAAATTGAAGATTAGAGTACTGTCAAAGTATTTCATTTAGTTGAAAGATCTACCGTAAAGGCTAAGAGGTTGCTACAGGCCCACAGGGGAATGACTTGAATTACTACAAAATCTAACAGTATGATTGCTTTTTGGCAAAGCAATTCAAGAAGGGGGGACTGTCAAGGGTTCACGTTCCATCTTCATCTGCTTCACTCCCTTCAACACCAAGATCCTCATTGCTGCCACTTTTATTTGCATGTTTTGGAGTTTAAATGTTTTCCACTGTCTAGTTGAAGCCATCGATCCCTACTGTCATCTTCTTTTAGTTATTATCTTAAGACTTATCTTATTTACCAACATTCCCTCAATTCTTTTAAGTATGGAGCTCGGAATGTCCAGTTTTATTTCTGTCATATAGAATATAGTTCCCCCAAACTTTTAATAAGCTACAAAATTATTCTCACATCTCTGGGCAAAGATGAGAGCATTTTCCCTTGTTCTATGGGAGGTTAGATTTGTGTCTCTATTACAAGATCTTCTGATTACAGAATTGAGTTACTCATGCAGGTTGTGCTAATAAAGACAACCTAAAATAGGAAGGTTTGAATTGCTTCTGGCATATCAAAGTAAAGCTGCCGTGAAGTGCCCTGAATGCTTTGAGCCTTCAGGCTTCACCTATCTTCTAATATCCCACCTTCTTGTGGTAATTGCACTAAGAGTAGCGAGGTGCTCTACAGCCCAGTATGGGGGAGATGTGCAACGCGTAATGTTGTGTAACGTTATGTAACTTGCCGTTCCCACAAAAAATTAAATAAAAATGTAAATGATATCGGCTTAAACAAAAAAAATTTGTATTGATTTCATCTTAAACTTAGATATATCAAGCGCGGAGAGGGATCAAATATCTTGAGCTGTAAATTTTTTCTTAATGTGTAAAAAATTTAAGATACAAAAATTTACAACTCAAGAAATTGGATCCCTCTCGGTGCTTGATAGATCCTGTTTTAAGATGGATATATGTTGGTTTCAATTTTCATTTCTCATCAAAGCCACTACATTGAAGGAATTAAGTTGAAATGATGGACCTAGAACCTTTCCTCTCATTATTTGATCCTCGGACTGGGTTTGACTTGTTGGTTGCTTCACCCAAACCAGCAGCATTCCATTACACCTTGGAGGGCAGCTCCTTTCTGGATTTGACTTTTTTCATTCTGTTTATGTGCCTTTTGCGTTTAGGTTTATTTACCTTCCAAAGGTACCCCTGAATTTGCTAGCTGATCTGTTGATTTTTTCTTGTTAATTTCTATTGAGTTAAGAGCCCTCTTGTTTACTCAACAAAGTCTTTTTTTTTCCATTTGTCAATATTCTGGTTTCCTTTCACCAAGTTAATAACCAGAGTACAGTCTCCTGTTACTCTTTCTACCCTTATCCTTCATATCCATATGGTCAAGCGGCAAGCCTAGTTTCAAGTGTTGAAGAATGTAACTTCGTAAGATATTCTTATTTGTATTATTTGTATCATTTGTATTGTACACCCTACGAAGATTATTATTGATGTAATTGATAATGTAATAGTCATTGAAAGAGTCAATGTAAACCCTAACTGTTAGGTCGACCTAGACAGATCTAGGAAACAATATTTTATTGTAAATTGGACAGATCGGCCCAGTTAGAAGAGTCAAGTCGGCCTTGTTGGTAAAAAGGTCAAGTCAGTTGATTAGTATAAATGAGGAGGCCCCGTTGGTAAAAAGGTCAAGTCAGTTGATTAGTATAAATGAGGAGTTCAACATCCTCATTTTGTCACCTCATTCACTCATTGAATTTGCATGAGTAGGAGAGATCGAGTCAAGTGAATAATTGCTTTTGGAGTCTTCATGTTTTCGGTCTTTGCACGAGGAATACTATTGTACATTCTGGTGAATCTATATAGAAGAAGTTTCCTGGGTTTTTCTGCCCCGAGAGGGTTTTTCCAAGATAAAATTATTGTGCACTATTGTCTATGTTGTGCTTGTTTATCTTTCAATGATTCTTATTGTTATTGCACTTAAAAATCTAACATGTTATCAAACCAGGTCTGAAAGAGAACATTGTGCAACAGCTACAACTGCAACTGTTGGAGATTAGGGCTTCATTTTTGAAACCCTAGAAGGAAAAATCTAGTCATCTGGGCGTTTTTGCCACAACTCGCTTTTGGTGAAGGTCCAGGAGCTGAAACTCGGACATGCCAAAGATGAAATGTTTATGTACCTTGTGTAAGAGTTTCAGCGTCAGATTCGCTGTACTTTAGGAGATATGATCCATGCAAATCAGGGTTCCACCCTCTTCCAAAATTCAGTTTTAAATAGGTGACCTAGGGAGAAATGCTATATCTCCAGCTAGGAAGATCCAAATCGAATTTCGTAAGATGTTCTAGAAAGGGCACAGACTATAGTTTTGCTTGTGCGAGTTTCAAAACCCGAAGTTGAAACAGTGACATGTGGCAGTCCGTACAAGTTAGCTATACTGAAACAGTCCATAAACGTGTCGCCTTGGGAAACTTAGCATAAGTTCCACTTGGTGAAACCAATATTGATCTAACCCATGGGATTAGACAGAGGACAAATGATACTACCTCAGGAAAACGTTTCAGACCTTGAGGAGCAGAAATTTCTGAGATACATAAGAATTAAGACCGGACAATTCAGTAGAAGAAATTGAAGAAACTAGGGCATCAAATATTTTGTAGTTCTGTCCACAGTTTTGGGAAAAGGAGTACATTGCTCAACTCACCTTGAGGAGGCGCATATTTCTAACCAATCAGATTTGCAAGTCACCAAAGTTGAAAAATTAGGGTTTCTTTGTCAAACCCTATGTCCACCAGAAGCAGTCTTCCAGAAAAGCATTGAAGCAAGCATCTAGTTGAAGCACTCTCTTTGGTAAGTCCTATTCTTTCTATTTCCATTTGAGGTTCTCATTTTATCAAAATGACAAACAATACCAAGCTTGATGACAAGCTTGAAGGAGATAAGAACTTTCGGGCATGGAATTATAGAGTACTTCTTCTTCTTATACTAGAAGAGCATGATTTGGAGACAATGTACGCAAGAAGCTCGATTGATAGCAAGAGAAGAGAAGATGGGTAAAGTTGACAATTAAGCCCTAACAACTCATGTCAAGAAGAGAAAGAACAAGAAGAAAGAACATTCTTGCAAGAATAAAAGATTTCAGAAGAAAGGAACTCTCATAGCTCAGATGTTTCACTTGTGAGAAGAAATGACACGTTGCGAAAGATTGTCCCAAGAAGAAAGGAAAGAAGAAGAGACACCATACTCACATCACAGAAGATGATGAGCCCCTCAAGAAGAAAGATAAAGAAGATTCCTCCAATGATGAGGAACATGTATTTTGATCCAGAAGGATTCAAACCAGGAAGATGGAAGAACCTCTTATCCATTTCAGCATTGGATAAGAAGGGATGCAGTTGTGATTGGTGATGAAGAAGAAGGGACACATAGGTTCAACACCAGTACATAGTTCCATGGTGTAGAAGACTTGCTCAACATTGTCGATCATAAGCAAGAAAGGAACAGGTCCTCAGAATCAGATGATGGAATAGAGAACACTCTAGTAATTCTTGCTAGGATCAAGATGGATCCTACCAAACAAACAAATATAAGTTTTTGAATTGTCATTTCCTGTATATCTAATTGCTTAAATGATACTATTCAATTGTGTACATATTTATGTTCCTAGATTTAGGAAGTGCATTATGCATGTTAGAGTGTTTGCATTGATGAACAATATCTACTAATATGCATGTGATGGGTAAGTGGCCTGTAGTGCTGTACAACATTCCATTACTACTTATCTAGAATGAAACCTCTTTGTTGACATGTTGGGAGTACTGCACGCTCTCAATAATGTTCTGGTAGAGATGGAAGGCATTTAGAAAGTTACCGTATGAATATGGGATATGGATGAATGTTGTGTTGAAGCATTGGTTAAGATAGTTGCATGACCATGAGACCTATGCATAAGAATTTGTTTTGAAAAAATTATGAAATGTTCTAATCATGCAACTGAATTTTGACTTGTAGGAAAGATTGTGTACCATCACCTACAAGAGAGTAATGATGAGACTTGTTCCAAAGAACAAGTGACGGCGGTTCAACTATGACATTCAAGAAGATTTACATACTACAGAAGTACAAAGCGAGGGTTCTCTCAGAAAGAGGGAGTCGACTATGACAAGACATTGCTCCATTGGCCTGACACACTTCCTCAGTGGTGGATATTACATTAGATAGATGGTGTAATCGAAGTTGAAGTGTATATCGAGTAACCTCCAGGATTCAGGACTCTCTACAGAGACCCACATGTGTGTAGATTGAAGAAGGCTTTATAGGGATTCATAAGGCACCCATGGGATAGCAAGGTGAGCTTGAGGATCACCTAGATTGATGAGATATCAACCTTTGCTACAAGGTTGAAGATGAGGAGCTCATAGATGGGTGCAAGAGAAAACTTGCAACAGAGTTCGAGATCTTGCTATTCAGTGACCTAGAGAGATGACATAGATGGATACACAGAAGATCAACAAAAGAGAAGGCTACCAGTCAGTATTTAACGAACACGAGGCCAAACTTATGCTTTGTGGTGAACACTACGAGTCAGTATATGGTAGATCCGAGACATGTTCACCTTGTTGTGGCAAAGCATGTGCTGAGGTACCTGAAGGGTATGGTTGATTATGGCCTTAGATATGCATCGGATTATAAGAATAACCTTCAGGTTTATGCTGATGCGGATTGGGCCGAGAGTGTCACATATAGAAAGAGCACATCAGGATGCTGCTTCAGTTTGGGATCTGGTATGATCTCATGGTTTAGTAGGAAGCAGATGCGTGTGGCACTCAGTACAATCAAAGTTGAGTATATGGCAGCTTGTTCGGCAAGCTGCGAGGTAGTGTGGCTTTGGAAGTTGCTATCAGGATTGTTTGATCTCGATTTAGAGGCGACATGTGTCTTTTGTGACAACCATAGTTGTGTGAAGTAGCAACAGAGGAACAGAGAGTCGATGTGTTGACCAAGCATCTATCAAGGGTGAAGTTTGAATACTTCTAGGACAAGCTTGGAGTGGTCCAGATCAAAAGGGAGTGATGAACTCATATGAGGTAGCAGGTAGTCATGGGTCATGTGACTTAATTGAGTCTCCTAGGCTACGAGAGGATCTGGACGAGCGGTGACGTAACGCAGGTGGTTGTGGTGTGCAACGTAATGCGCGCTCCTGGGCTGAACCCACCAGATGGCTTGCTCGGCTCGTGGATGAGGACAGTTGCATCTGGTATGAAAAAGGACCAGCTCTGTGAGAAAGCCCTAGATTGTATCTAGGCCGCATCCAGTATGATACAGGACTGGCTCTGTGGGAGAGAAAGCCCTAGATTGTATCTAGGTCGCATCCAGTATGGAAAAAGAGTGGCTCTGTGGGAGAGAAAGCTCTAGATTGTATCTAGGCCTCATCTAGTACACGACTGGCTCTGTGGGAGAGAAATCCGTACATTGTATCTAGGCCGCATCCAGTATGAAATAGGACTGGCTCTTTGGAGACTTGCATCCAGCATGAAAGGGCTGGCACTGCAAGGCACATCCAACATGAAAAAGGACTGGCTTTGTGAAACTTCTTAAGATATATAGATTCAGGAGATGTCAGATGTCAATAGTCCGTGTACAAGAAGTGTAGCAGCTAGAAGACGATGGTGACGATGATTGAAGAATACCTTCCTTGTTAGGAGGGAGTGTTGAAGAATGTAACTTCAGAAGATATTCTTATTTGTATTATTTGTATCATTTGTATTGTACACCCTACGGGGATTATTATTGATGTAATTCATAATGTAAAAGTCATTGAAAGAGTCAATGTAAACCCTAATTGTTAGGTCGGCCAGGACATATCTAGAAAATCATATTTTATTGTAAATTGGATAGGTAAGCCCAGTTAGGAGAGTCAAGTCGGCCCTATTGGTAAAAAGGTCAAGTCAGTTGATTAGTATAAACTATAAATGAAGAGTTCGACCTCCTCATTTGGTCAGCCCAGTTAGGAGAGTCAAGTCGGCCCTATTGGTAAAAAGGTCAAGTCAGTTGATTAGTATAAACTATAAACGAAGAGTTCGACCTCCTCATTTGGTCACCTCATTCACTCATTGAATTCGCGTGAGTAGGAGAGATAGAGTCAAGTGAATAGCTGCTTTTGGAGTCTTCTTGTTTTGGGTCTTTGCACGAGGAATACTATTGTACATTTTGATGAATCTATATAGAAGAAGTTTGCTGGGTTTTTCTGCCCTGAGAGGGTTTTCCCAGGATAAAATTATTGTGTACTATTGTCTATGCTGTGCTTGTTTATCTTTCAGTGATCCTTATTGTTATTGCACTTAAAAATCTAACATCAAGCCTAGGACCAAGGCCACTACTTTAAAGTCATTATTAGAGGCTCGAGGAAGCTATACAGTGAAGGTAAGGAATCAAGGGTCACTTTCCCTTTGTAGTCTCTAGTTGTCCCTACACCCCCATTTTCTCTGGGTTTTTGGCCATTTCATCAAACTTGAATTGTAAAATCATTCTGGTATCGTGGCCCATTCTTGGTTGGGGTCGTTGTGTTATGGACTCTTAGGATTGGCTATTCAATTGGAATCCCAGTTATTTGTTGACTAAAAGGAATGAGAGGAAAACATTTATAAACTTGCACATTCAACATTGGCATTACGGAAACATGAACCTTGATACCAGCGGATGACACATCCACAAATACCGTCCAGATTCATATTCTTATCTATGTTACTGGATCTACCACCCCAGTGTGTAGGATCCGCGGATCCGATATGGATCCGGATTGGATCCACCTAGGATCCATCATGGAAACATATCCCTGCAGAAGGAAACGTTTCCTGGTCCCATGAAATGGATCCTGTGAAAAATCAAACAATTCCTGAAATTTTCATACGGATCCTGAAACTTCCAGTGCTTCTATGACCCATCTACCCCCCCAAAAAATGTTTTTTAATGAAAAACTTAAAAAACCCTAAACACCTAATGGCTAAAAGCATAAACCCCATTCCTGCTCAAGGTCTGATCTATCCTTATGTCAAGATCTGCTCTTGAACTCTGATATATCAATATCAAGGTCTGCTCTCAACGTTTTTATTTGATTTATCTTTATGGTCAAGGTCTGTTGTGAAGGGCTGATCTATCTTTATGTGCTCCCACATTGTTATGTAGTCTTTCCATACCCTACAAGAAAACCAATTTATTCCCTACTGATAGGGACATGTGGATGTGTCTCACAAAAATGTTGTTATGACCTGCTTCAGTTTCATGCTGAAATGGTTTTTAAAATTATCAGTATCAATCATGGTTACAACTCATCAAATTATCAGTTATGGTACATGAACTCTCTTTTTTGGCAATAACTTATAGTTCTACACTTGTTTTTCCTAAATAGTTTTGATTCTTCACTCTATTTATTTATTTACTATAAAAATATTCTTTTATATTTTTTTGTACTTGCCGTTTTCCCACTGTATCCGGATCCTGGGTTTTAAAAAATCTGGCAAATCCGTATCCGAATCCAAATTCGTATCTGTATCCTAGTAACTTAGATTCTATGTATTAAGATTCATTATAATGGATTAGTCGGCATTTTTTCTTGTTTTGTTTTCTTCTGAAATGTCTTCTTTCTTATTCTTTAAACTATAAAGTGATCCTCAGTTATGCTGATTCCTAGATAAATTTAGCTATACGTAGAAAATATGGATGGCTGAAATTCAGAGGACTTATGATGGGATTTACTGCAGTTCTTTGACCTTCGAAGGTGTTCGCCGACTCTTGGAAAAGGATCTGGGACTGGAAACTTTCACATTGGATGGACACAAACAATTGATTAAGAAGCTTTTACAAGAGGTACCTTTTTTACTCCCTATCACATAACATTTGATTCATAAAATAATAAGAAGACATTTAGGGTTGGTTTCTTCAGAGTGAAATGTGCATTATATTAAAATGGTTCCCTTCTTTGTTTCTAGATGTTTGACTCATAATACTTACAAGTTACAAGCTTTGTGTACATCTATGTTTTTGACTCACAATGCTTACTAGCTTTGTGTACTTCTATGGTTTTGGTTTGTAATACTTAGAAGATTTGTGTATTATGTATGGATCCCCCTGAACATGAATGCGAATGTTATTATGTTTGGATTGCCCTGAAGATGAATGGAAAAGGCTTCATTACTGGAACTCTTTAATCACATTAAAGTGATGATAATTGGAGACTTGTAATAAAATGTTTTTGCATTTTATCTGTGTTGGAGTAAATCTCAGGTGCATTGTATATTTGATATGTTCCTTTCTTATCTCTTTCAGCCAATAATGAATCATATGTCCTATGAGCAAAATTTTGATCTAGCTTCTCCATAAACATTCAACCATATAATGTAAATGTTGCCCTTTAACATTAGTTGCTCATAGAGGGTGACTTTGGTGCAGTTGTCTATGTTGTTACATCCACACCTCTGTTTAGATTTGAAAATTCATC
This sequence comes from Larix kaempferi, assembly GCA_027924585.1. Taxonomy (NCBI): domain Eukaryota; kingdom Viridiplantae; phylum Streptophyta; class Pinopsida; order Pinales; family Pinaceae; genus Larix; species Larix kaempferi. The sequence continues at coordinate 5,571,945 of BSBM01000727.1, forward strand.
ATATATAAATATGCACATTTCTTTATGTTGATTAACTACTTTTGCATATGGGAATTGATGTTTGAAATTATATGCCTCCAACTGTAAGGTTTAGTCAAATCTTTGTGTATGGGACTTTGGACAGATATTTTGCTGTCTTCATGTTCTAGGAATTGAATGTTTTGCTTTCTGTGCCTGCCTTTTGTTTTGATCTATCTTCAATGAATTTATGAACAGAACTTTGATAGTTCAGAGGATGATGATGCCTCTGGGAATCTAACTGAAAATGAAACTGAAGCTGAGGATTCAAAATTAGAAAAAAGATCCGGAAGTTCAGATCCTTTGGAACATAAAATGCAAACTGAAGATAATGGAGGTTTAAAGGAGCAAGAGGACGAACTGCCAGAAAAACAAGCAGAAGAGGAAACTGACAGCGAGAAACCAGACCAAGACGAAACGGGTCAAGCAGGTCTGGAGATAGTTGATACTGATGTCAAAGACGAAAAAGAGCCATCTGTTGAGGTGAATGAGGCAGTAATAAGAGAAGCTTTTTCAAAGAGAGCCTCCTATCTGCAAGCTAACATAGAGTATGTTTCTCTTATTATCTATCTCTGATTGCAGTGTATGGGTTCATTATTATTTTTCCTGGACTGTTGTTAGTGTATGACATGGGTTTCTTAAGATATATGGCATTATTCACTTATGTAGGATTAGATTATTGTGGTCATGTGTTCCTGTATTTTTGTATTCAGATCGATTAGTATGGGAGGCGTGCGTAGACTCCTGGAACAAGATCTTCAACTTGAGAAGAAAGCACTTGATGCCCATAAAACTTTGATTGGAAAGCTCGTTGACGAGGTAATTATCCATTTCTGAGTTTTCTTTTAGCTTTTATTTCTTTGCGTTGCTGAATACTCTCAAGCCAACGCTTTGATAATCTTCTGTGGCAGGTGCTTACTGGTCCAGTTGATTCACCTGATGATGTGAAGGAAACAAAGAAAAAAAGCCAAAAGAAAAAATCATCTAAGGGCAAAGAAAATGATTCGAAACAAGTTGAGAAGAAGAAATTTGATATCACAAAGGATTCTATAGAATCTACTGGCATTTCAAGGGATGATGAGGAGATAGAAGAGAGCAGTGAGACTTTGAAGGAAAGTAAAACTAAGAAAAGAAGAAAGGAAGACGTCGCCAGTAAAACTTTGAAAGGGCAAAAGAGAAAGAAAGAACCTGATAGTGAAGAGAAAAAATCAGCAAGGAAAGTGTTCAAGAAACAGAAGGCAGTTAAAGATGAGGATACAGAACAAGTGAAACCTGAGTCCATGAGAAGGAAAGAAGTAGAGAGTGAGAGTGGAGATGAAAGTCCGGCTAAACATCAGACATCTGAAGACACTGGCAGTGATTCATCTGTTGACAAAGTGATCAAGGTCCTCTAAAAATTTACTTGATGCAATTTGCTTGTTTTTTAAATCTTGTTTTTAAATGTATGTAATAAGTTGTATTTCTTTATACAGAAAGAAGTGAAGAAGACAACCAATGCAACTGTGGTGCATGGTGAGCAAGTTGAGCAGCTAAAGAAGATCATAAAAGCTTGTGGAATGACGTATTCCCTTGAATCCTTTAATCAAAACGAAATTCACATTCTAGTTAAAACATCTCAGTTCAACTTGTTTGATTTGTTGTGCTTACATTGTTTCCAACCATTTCATCGTTAGGGTAGCTAAATAGTTGATTATCATATTTTGATGTGTTTCTTGTTTTTTTCAGTATTCCACCAGTTGTTTACAGGAAGGCACGGCAATTTCCTGAAAGTAAGCAAGAGGCACATCTCATACAAGAATTGATGGCGATTCTGAACAGAGAAGGCTTGTCCTCAAGTTCAACAGACAAAGGTGAAATGCAGTTTTTATTTGAAGTATTCATTTTGGAAAAAATTACCCTCATCCTTTTCTTCATATTTATGTTGGTACTAAGCCCTTGTACCTCCTGTAGCTTTTATTTAAGACATTGTCCACATTCTGGGATGAGTGTATCAGTCATTTTCCAGCCCACATTTTGCAACTCAAGTGTATCTGGCAAAACTCTCTCTAGGAAATCTGAAAATGAAAGTCTGGCGCTGACCCTTTGTGAATGTGAATACATATGTTATATAAGTTGATTTACTGAATCTATTGATTTTTTACATAAAATCCTTACCCTCAAGACTGGAACAAAATAATATGTGCTTGTAGTCAACTGACTGTCATATCCCAGAAACCTTAATAACATGCTAAATTTGATGGAAACCAGAAAGTTTCTTCTAGTCGCAGAGTTATCTCAGATTATCTTTGACTAAGAAATGTTTGTAATCAGGAATGCAAATTAATACCCTGCAATTTGTAATGTTGATTGCATTTCCCATCATACCAAGGCCATTAGATATCTATAGATGAGATCATTAAAAATAGTCAATATGGGACTTGTAGCATGTTGCACACAAGGATTTTGTACCTTATACCCTGACAAAAATAATTCAAATGGCTGCTTCAAATTGCACTTTTATTGCCTCAATATAATGGAGATCTGAATTTAGTGTATTATAATTTATAAGTAGAATTCACTCATTTACCTTCTGAAAAATTCTTGAAACTTGATGTTAATGTCTTCAGACTTATGTATGAGCTCCTTTAGGCTTTGATACTTGAGCAAACAAACTCATCGAAGAAAAGCATTGTTGTTGTGTCGAAGCGAAGTCAACAGTCTGGTAGCCTCGAGGGTTAAATGGAAAGTTGCCAAAAGGTCTTTAATGGCAATGTGTCATGACCCCCAAAAAGGGTTTTGAAATATTTTTTTCAGTGCAAACACCTCAAACTTGATTTAGCTGTGCACAGTATGCCTAATAGTGGGCACTAAAATGAAACTTGAAAGACAAACTCACTGGTTTTGTTTCAATAACTCCTTGTGACACTTATATTCATTTCCCATTGGCCTCTTTTCTTCTATTCTGTAGACTGTAAGTACAAACTATCTTTGTTCACCTTTTCCATTTGTCTTTGACATGGGGTTTCTAACTGAGGTGAGAGCATTGGGGTATATAACAGAGATCTTCAGAAATCAGTTATTTTAAAGCACCAAACTTATCATGAAAGTATATTACATATTTTTTCATGATGAAAGAATGCTCAAACAAAGTGGTGTAATTATGGAAATTGCCAACCAGGGCTAGGGAAGACAAATGCTTCCAATACCTTCAGTATGGAAGTTAAAATCCACTAAAGCTAGTCTGTGATCCTATTTTTCAGAAGGCTGTCCCTCTTAAGGGACTGTGAGCCAGTAGGATTCCAGCTTTATCTTTGTAGAATGTAGGAGTTTGAGCTTGCACATTAGAGGGTTGTGCAAAACAAAATTCAGTGCTTACTAGGCTTATGGCTTAGTGGCTATTTTGGCATGTCTGCATATGCATGGCACTGATATTTACATGTCAACAGGAATAGCAAAGAGCGTCAGCGTGTTTCACTGATGGGACTGAAGGTCTTCTTTCACAACTTGTCAGCCCTTGTTCTCCGGCTTACTATCTTTTAATCTTCTACTGAATATGCCCATAATTTATTCCAGTAAGCTCATGAGAACAATTTGTAATTGCTACCAATTTACATGTCAACAGGAAACCTAGAGAGCTTCAACTTGTTGTGCAGATGCGACTAGAGGACTTCTTTCACAACTTGTCAGCCCTTGTTCTTCAACTTACTATCTTTTAACTTTCTATTAAATATGCCCATAGTTTGTTCTAGTAAGCTTGAGAACATTTTGTGCGTGCTGCCAACATTGGCAGGTACCTATGTTGCATGGGTACCCGTACCGAGGGGTCGGGTACACGAACCCGTACCGGGTACTTCAATGGTACATTCCCAGCCGTACCCAAATTCAAACTCGCGTACCGGGTACTTCACTTATGAAAACAGGGTACTTGCATGGATTTTGGTACGCCGTACCGCATGTTTGGGTACGCAGGAGGTACGGCCGTTGGGAAATTTACCTTAGCTCGCCGGTCGAGGGGGGTCGATTTGCAATGTTTGATGTTTAAAATTTTAAAAAATAAAAATTAAAACACTAAAATAAATGTTATGTGGGCACTTACCCCTTACCTAAACCTGCGCGGCACTCCATTTCTCACTGCTAGTGCTCCGTGCTCACTACTCCAACGATGCCTATCTAGAGAGCTTGCTGACAGAGGACCTTAGTGATTCTGATGACATTGATCCTAAGGACGTTGATGACATGGCTTGAGGAAGCCAAATCAACTATCTTGTTCATTGTTCAATGTTTACTGCTTTGAACTTTCTTTTTCATGTCTGGAAATGCCATTCAGTCTTCCAGTCTTCCACTTGATATCTACTATGAGTCTATGTCATATGATTTATCAAATTTATTATTTTATGTTTCAAATTTTCAATGTGAATGTTCATATGAATCATTGAATTTAGAAATATCAAATATACATGTATGATGTGACTGTGACATGTTTTATTTTTATAAATTTTAATATATATACACACACAGTACCCCCGACGTACCCAAGTACCCTGTTTCAAAAAGTAGCGTCCCCGTCCCCGTCCCTGTACCAGTACCCGTCTCCGTACCCACGTTTCCTGGCAACTTAGCATATTACAATGAATCGCATATCTAGGTACCATGATACTCATACATATCAATGGTGTACTTGTGTAATAGGTTTATCTTCATGATTATTATGCAATTTGGTTTTATAAGTGTGTTCCTAGCCTAAACTAAAAGTTGTTCTCTAGATTAACAGAATATATCCAGCAGAAAGTTAAAAGATTAGAAGTTGAAGAACAGAGGCCAAACAAGTTTGGGAATAAGTCCTACAGTCCTGTTAGTTAACAATTGGTATGCATGGTGAAACTCTTATGTGGTCATTCATGGACATAAATTATATTATATTATCTTACCTTATCTTTAGTTTTCCAATCAGATCCATGTCTATATGTTACTAATATGTGATATGACATGATCAATTTACAGGAGTGTTGATACATGATGACTAAATGAGGCTGAGATGCCTCTTACAGTTAAGTGCTAAGGTAGATTAAACCTACCCCTAATACCATATGTGGGACCACAAGGGCTGCCCATTTAAAATCCATCTGACAATAGGTCGTCCACTAACATTTTATAGGCATAACCCAGTGAGACTGTTAGAGTTTGTGTAGCGAGGCAGTTACGTCCACATTGGAGGTGTCTAGCAATGTGTGAAGTGGCCATGTTGTATTCTCTAGACAAAGTGTAAAAGTGGCTTGACTAAGGTGTCTGCCCATGGTTTTCTGTGTCCCATGCTATTTGGCCATGGTATTTGGATGTAATTTGGCCTATAAAATAAGAGGTCTTTGTCATTGTTTACTATCACGAGTCAGTCTCATTCTGAGTTATAGAAGAGAAAGTAAGGTGATCAAGAGGCAAAGTGCCAAGCTAGGGCATTTGCTGAGTGAATCTTTCTAGTGGCCAAGTTAGGGCATAGTGTGTTCTTCTAGAGTTTGTAGAAGGGGTTTGGATCGAGTCAGTAGGGAGGTTCAGAGAGTTACTCTGCCAGATCTGCTGCAATGTAATCAAATAACCTTGCAATAAGAACACAAGCTTTGCTGGTTTTCCCCAGAGGTAGTGGGGTTTCCAGGGTAAAATACTTGTCTTAATGTGTGGTTGTATTATTTTCTGTTCCGCTTCATTATGATCTTATATGTGTGTTATTCAGTTTATTAAATAGCAGTTCAAGTTTGTTTCTGCAGTCAGTTTAATAAGAATAACTGGATGATCAAGTTAAGACATAAATTCTGTACAGAGACCACAAGGCACCCCCGGCTTTTAATTATGACTTGGGAGTCGGGACACAAAGAAAGAGAGGTGGCATAATAAGACAACCCTTGTGAGTTGAGACCACACGTTTTTCACCAAAGATATTGTCAAATAATCACATATAGATTTGGCCAAGTAAATACATCCCGATATTCTCCCTTGATATACATTTGGGAAATATGTGATTAAAAATGGCCAAATAAATATTACAATAACATCCCTCCATCTTTATTTTGAGTAGGAAATACAATCATGACCAATGGTGACCATAACAGTTATGGCGTGTGACCAATTGGCCCAACTTAATGGCCAAAATGACTTCCATTGAACAATAGTCCTTGAGGGTTGAATGAGCCACTCTCTCTTTGCGGGACTTGAACTGTATGGGGGCAATTACAACATCCTTCCTTCATTGAACTAGAAACCCCCCATTACCCTTTTAAATAAAAGGCCCCCGTTGAAAAAAACTTTCATTTTTTACTTTTCTTCCTTTTTGATGTAATAGGTATTGAAGGCTGTTGTGATCCATATGTATTGAGAATTTACTTCCCAGGAGATACTCATGCCACTTAGCCAATGCATGTATAATGGCAAGCATCTATTTATCATATGTGGATTTTAAGCTTTCCCTTTTGTTGAGCTTCCGGCTTGCAAAAGCTATCAGATAGTCGTCCTACATTAATACTATGCCTATTCCAAAACCTGAAGCACCACTTTCTACCACAAAAGGTTTTGTAAAATCAGGGCTTGCTAACACAGGTGTGGATGACATAACCTTCTTCAATGCCTCGAAACATTCTTCTGCCTTTTATTCCATTGGAAATAATTTTTCTTTAATAGGTTTGATAGAGGTGTTGTCAAATGAGCGTAGTTCTTGATGAACCTTTGGTAGTAACCTATTAATCCTAGGAAACCCCTTAATTTTGATATGTTATTTGGTTTTGGCCATTCCATAATTGCTTTGATTTTGCTGGGATCCACCTTGACCACTTCCTTGGATATGACATGGCCAAGGTCTTGTACTTGTTCCTTACCAAAAGTACATTTTGATATTTTTGCATAAAATTGTTTTTTGTTTTTGAAGTTAAAGTACCTGTTCTAGATGCTTAAGATGCTCCTTCCATGTCTTACTGTAGATAAGGATATCATAAAAAACGATTAGTAGAACTTCCTTAAATAGTGCTGAACAAGTTCATTCATAGTTTTTGCTTGGAAAGTAGAAGGCACATTGGTTAACCTGAATGTCATCACCTTGAATTCATAATGACCTTCTTGAGTTTGGAAGGCAGTCTTTGCCACATCTTCTAACCTTACTCGAATAAAATAGTACCCTGACCTCAGATCTAATTTTGAAAAATATTTTGCTCCATGGAGTTCGTCCAACATCTCATCTATGAATGGAATAGGAAGCTTGTTTTGTTATTTTGTTTAGGCTTCGATATTCTATGCATGATATGAATGATCCATCCTTTTTCTAAACCAATACAACTGGGGTTGGATACGGGCTCATACTTGTCTTAATAACCCCACTCTTTAATAGGTGTTGAATCAGTCTTTCTATCTTTGTGTTATGGTGGTGAGGATAGCCTGATGGTTTAATATTAATCGGTGTTAGAGTCCAGTTTAACCTTGATTATGTGTTCTATCTTACCTTCTATTGGCAACCTCATAGGTAGGTCTTGGAATACCTTGTCATTTTTTGGATTAAAGCTTCAACCTTTGGGTGTTGGGAGTGGACTACTTTTCATGCTATTATCTCCATTCATCTTGAAGATATAGTTTGGGTGGGGGTGGCTGAAATCCATACAGTTTATATTTTCTTTCTTCTCATTTAAATTTAATAAATTGATACATTGTCTATTCCTTCCAAGGGAACTGTGTAGAACCCATACTCCAATTCATAGTCTTCTATTTGTAGCTTGACTTTGTGACACTACCGGACTCCATCATTCATTTTGCTATCTGCCACCATCACTCTTATATCTGCTGCTGGATATACGAACAAATTTAATGTTTTTGCAACATTTCTATCAATGAAATTATGGGTGCCTCCTGTGTCTATAATGTTAGAAAGTGGCAACAAGGAAGGTCTTCTATCATTTGCATGTGTCCTTGCATGCTAGAAGACATAAAACAAGAAGCCAAATGGATTAACGACTTTATCCAAAGTTTAGACTTAGGAAAAGTGCATTATGTGATCTAATTATTAATTGACTTAATGGAGTTACTTTTTATAAAGTCAAAGTGAAAATAATTTAAGTGATGGCTAATCTAATCTTGGCAAGATGGAAGAAAGTAGATTCTAGAGCCATGTTGATCATCTTGGATGGGGTGAAGGATCACATAGTGTTAGACACAATGGGTCACTGAGAGAGGGGGGGTGAATCAGTGACCCTTCACTTAATCCTAATTTCAACTTCAATCGCAATCTTATGTTTTCATTGATTCACATTTACTTCAATATGGTATTCATCCATGAACTAACTACCAATAACATGTTATTCATTAAACAAACACATCAGCATATTGCACAAGAGACAAGATTTAAGCTTTGTAAATTTGTATAAGTGGAGACAACAATCTCCAATATGGGCTACAAGCCATAAGGTGGCACCCCCCACCAGATGAGTTAGTCAGCTGCAACTGACTGAGACCCAGACAAGCTTCAACTTGTCAAAAGACTAATTAGTCTTTCCCCAGCTCCACCCTACCTCCCTATACAACTTTCAGATTACAAATTTCTCAAACAAGAAACCCTTGTTTGCTTCCTTAATCATAGTCCAGTTTACAATTAATTCATCTTCATGTCATCATATAAGCATATCTTCATTCTGTACTCAGCACAGTATATTATCCTGCAGCTCTGTCTCAACTCTGTCCAAACTGTCCACATCAGCAGTTTTCAGGCTGAGCAAACATTATTATCAAACTGCCAAACTATCAGTGAAGCCCCAGAAATTAGAAGATAAAAAAACTCTATAGCTGCTGCTGCTACTATTGCCACCACCACCGAACTGTCCTTAAGCTGACCCGAAATCAGAGCTCCTTATGTCTCCCGAATTCACCACTCTTCACCACCGAATGCACTTCTCCTAAAACAATGAATGTGACCTTTTATTTATACTTGTTTTGTACATCATATTAGGCCGACATGTCACTTATCATTGAATGATATATATTTTTTTTATTTCAACAAAAACTGGAGGCCGACATATCATCAATTCTAATTTTTTTATTCCATCACATTTTTTGATTTTCTTGATTCATACAGCAAATTATGAGGTCGACTCTGTCAATTATATACTTTTGCTTCCACGTTATCATGTATAGATAATTGTTTGGTCTTTTTGCCACAATGGCAAAGTGGATTTAATACCACTTTACCCCATCTCTTGATGGTCTCCATATGCCCGTAAGGGCCATCACAAACCATGCCCGTAGGTGGCACCTGACATGCCCGCAATGTCTCCTTTGTAACACCATTTCATCATGCCCGCAGGTTGAGAAAGTGATGCCCGCAAATGTCTTAGAGGATGCCCACAGGAGAGGTTTTGATGATGCCCGCATATGCCATTGAATGAATGCCCATATGGTCAAAAGGATATGCCCGCAACAGGTTTGTCTTACTCACTTATCATGCCCGCAGCATCAACTGTCATGCTCGCAAATGTGCTCATTTAGCATGACCGCATGAGGTCAATGGATGCCCGCAGTTTCACTTGAAATGCCCGCATACCACTTCAATTATGCCCACAGGCCTCCATTTGCGATGCCCGCAGTGCTCAAGCAAATGCCCGCACTAGTCTTCATGTCCTCAAAGAGGATGCCCGCAACACCCTTCATCTTCATGCCCACAAACTGCCTTAATTATGCCCCCAGTTATCTTGGAGTGATGCCTGCAAGCTTATGCTTGCTTGGCATATTGCCATGTCATTTTTGTCATGTTTAACTTGCACTATATCTTCATGTCCTTGCTTGATGCTTTTCCATTTTTGCTTATGCATGCCATCATCTCCATGTCCTTTTTGGCCACACAATCTCTTTGTCCAAATCATCTTCAAGTCATCCATCTCCATGCCAAGTCATTAATCATGCTACTTTGTCCATGTCACCCAATGGCATGTCCTCAAGCTTCTTTGTCATTAATGCTGTCATCAATGACAACTATATTTATCACATAGTCCCTCACCTTTGCTGGAAGAAGACCGCATTGGAAATGTGGAAGGCTCTGGAAAGCCTTTACCGGAGTAAGAACGGATACCAGAAGATGGTGCTATAGGAGAGGCTACGTAGTATCAAGATGGCCAAGGGAGAAGGAGTGGTTCCTTATCTCACAAGGCTCACACAGATTAGGGATGAGCTTGGAGCAATGGGCTCTAAGACTAAAGATGAAGAGCAGGTTCGGATAGCCCTCAATGGCTTTTCTAAGCCATGGGACGTCTTTGTTAAAGGTGTGGTGGCTAGGGAGAAGCTCCCTGATTGGAAGAGATTGTGGGATGAGTTTGTGTAAGAATAGATCCGTATGGGTCAAGGTTCAGGTTCATCCAGCGGTGCCCCACAGATCGTGGATGAAGAGGCTCTAGCCCTAGCAGGCAAGGGCAAGGGCAAGGGCAAGGGCAAGGCAAAGAAAAAGAAGGGTGGTAAGAAGAATATTGACATGTCAAAAGTCAAGTGTTTCATTTGCTACAAGCATGGACACTTTGCCTCCCAATGCCCAGATAGGAAGAAGAAGAATAACACATAGATGTTAAGTTTTGCAGAGGTGGACGAGTTCAACAAGAGTTTTGATGAGGACTTTTGCTTGATAGCTTGCATGGAAAGCTCCATAAGCAACAGCATCTGGTACATTGATAGCGGAGCGTCTTGTCATATGAAAGGACAAAGAGCATTCTTCAAAAGCTTGTAGGAGGGTGGAGTAAAGCTTCACATTGAGTTGGGTGATGATGCGCGGTATCAGGCGCAGGGAGTTGGTAATGTTTCGTTTTAGAGGGAGTCTGGCAAACCCCTCAGTTTTGCTGACGTATTATATGTTCCGGGGTTGACAAAGAACCTCATATCAATTTCCACCTTGGAAGACAAGGGTTTTCTGGTGACTTTCGAGGATAGGAAAGTGTATATCAGGCCCAAGGGGTCGGAACAAAAGTTGGATTGGATGATTGGGGTCTAGAGCGGGAAGATGTACAGAATACACTTCGAGCCTGCAAAAGCTCTAGTTAGTAGCAGCAACAGTGAGAGTGAGTTGTGGCATAGGAGGATGGCACACTTACACCATGGAGCACTGAGGCATTTGAGACAGGCAATTATTGGAGTTCCTCAGGTACAAGAGGAGAAGCATAACCACTGCAAGGGTTGTGTGTTGGGGAAGAACATTAGGAAGCCCTTCCTATAGAGTGAGCACAAGTCTAAGGGGACCTTGGACTTGGTGCATTCGGATGTTTGCGGACCTATGAGCGTCCATTCTTTCAGTGGCTACAGTGATTGCGTCACATTCATTGATGACTATTCCAGGAAGACCTGGATCTATTTCCTGAAGGCCAAGTTAGAGGTCTTCGAGCGGTTTCGGGAGTTCAAGACTCTCGTGGAAAACCATACAGGGAGGAGGATTTGGATTTTGAGGACAAACAACGGGGGTGAGTACACCTCCAAGGAGTTCTTGGAGTTTTGTTCATCATAGGGGATCAAGAAGGAGCACACTGTTCCTCACACCACGCAGCAAAATGGAGTGGCGGAGAGGAAGAACATGAAACTAGTTGGTGCAGCCAAGGCCATGTTGTTTGATCAGGGATTGCCACTATCCCTATGGTACGAGGAATTTCGGACTGCAGCATACATCCAAAACAGGTGTCCCCACTCAACTTTGGGGAAGAAGACACCTGAGGAGGTTTTCGCAGCTACTAGACCAGATGTGAGTCATCTACGCATATTTGGCAATGTCTGCTATTGTCACATTCATGCTGACACTAGGAAGAAGCTGAACCCTTCTGGTGAGAAGGGGCTACTAGTTGGTTACCGCGAGACGTTTAAGGCATACAGGGTATATATTTAGGCTTGCAGGAGGATCATTGTTAGCAGGGATGTCCAGTTTGATGAGGACAGAGCCTTACGAAGATCTATGGACTTACCAACACAGGAGTAGCCAGCACAGGACTCAGGAGTCAACTTGGAGGAGCCACAGGTACAGGTACAGACACAGGGCACAGGTTCTAGTATTCAGAGGGAGTCAGGTGGACAGGATCCTTTGATCATTGACTTAGAGGATGAGCAGTAGCAGGAGGAGGATATCCAACAGCCGTAGCAGGTAGACATTAGGCCACGACCTAGGTGGTACAGATCCACAGTTCAGGATTCTAGGCAAGTGACTCTTCCAGAGAGCTCCATGAGGCGGAGCAAACCACCAGATAGACTTAGCTATATGGCACTGATGATGAAGTTAATTAACTCTAAGCCTTCCAATTTTGAGGAGGCTGCACAACATGATGTGTGGCAAGAGGCCATGGTTGAGGAGTATGACTCCATCATGAAAAACTAGGTATGGGAGGTTGTGCCGAGGCTAGAAGGAAAACAGGTGGTTGGATCCAGGTGGATCTACAAAGTAAAGCATGCAGCAGACAGAAGTGTGGACAAGTATAAGGCACGCTTCGTGGCGAAGGGGTTTTCACAGAAGGAAGGTATTGACTATGAGGAGATCTTCGCCCCTGTTGCCAGATATTCTTCTATTCAGACTATTCTCTCATTGGAAGCAAAGATGGGTTGGCGCGTTCATCAGATGGACGTAAAGACTACCTTCCTCAACGAAGTTATTGAGGAGGAGGTATTAATTGAGCATCCAGAGGGGTTCGAGGTGGAGAGTAGGGAGTTGCATGTATGCAGGTTCTAGAGAGCTCTTTTCAAGCAGGCACCTCGGGCATGGTACTCGAAGATCGACAACTATCTACGGGAGATAGGATTCTAGCGGAGTGAGGAAGACCACAACCTGTACTTCTTGTTAGGTGAGGTACCTCTCATACTGGTATTATATGCGGGTGATCTCTTTCTTATAGGAGATGAGAGGCTGATCGGGGACTGCAAGTCCAATCTTGCAGTAGAGTTTGAGATGAAAGACCTTGGGTTGATGCATTACTTCCTAGGTTTGGAGGTTTGGCAGAGAGATGGGTGCTTCTTCATTGGTCAGGGGAAGTATGCAGTAGAGATCTTGAAGAGATTCAAGATGGAGGATTGTGGACCCATGTCCACACCTCTAGTTACCAACAAGAGGAAGATTGATGCATCGAGTTTAGAGGAGTTTGATCCTACATTGTATCGCTAGCTTATTGGGTCACTTATGTATCTGCTCAACACACGACCAAACATTAGCTTTGCAGTCAACTCTTTGAGTTAGTTCATGGTGGACCCTCAGAGAGTACATTGGACAGCTGTGAAGCATGTGCTTCGCAACATCGGAGTCACAGTGGAGTATTGATTGGTTTATGAGCGTAGTGGGAGTATATAGTTAGCAGGCTTCACAGATGCTGACTGGGCGGGATGTGTAGAAGACAGGAAGAGCACGTTAGGTTGTTGCTTCAGCATTGGGTCAGGGGTTGTCTCTTGGTTCAGCAGGAAGCAGAAATTAGTTGCATTGAGCTCGACAGAGGCTGAGTACATGGCAACCAGCATGACAACATGTGAGGGGATGTGGCTGAGAAAGTTGCTCTTAGGGTTATTCGAGAGTGAGTTGGAGACTACGGTTGTTCACTGCGACAATCAGAGTGGCATTAACCTATCTGAGAATCCAGTGTTCCATGATTAGAGCAAACACATAGACATTCGATATCACTTCCTGAGAGACTGTGTACAGAGAGCAACCATTCAGTTGGAGTACATTCAAACAAATGAGCTGGTGGCTGACATATTCACCAAGGCGCTTTGCAGGCACAAGTTTGTGAAGTTCAGATACAAGTTGGGGTTGCTACCGAATCCCTTCCTCGTTGAGAGGGAGTGTCAGAAAGTGGCAACAAGGAAGGTCTTCTACCATTTGCATGTGTCCTTGCATGCTAGAAGACATAAAACAAAAAGCCAAATGGATTAATGACTTTATCCAAAGTTTAGACTTGGGAAAAGTGCATAATGTGATCTAATTATTAATTGACTTAATGGAGTTACTTTTTATAAAGTTAAAGTGAAAATAATTTAAGTGATGGCTAATATAATCTTGGCCATTCATATCACCGGAGGATCTCATCCATTGATCCATAGTGGGAAGTTAGGGTTTTCGCTTGGCCATTGAGTTAAAAGGAAGATCAATTTGGTGGAGAGGACACACATACACAGTTGAGATTTCTTGCTCATAGCATTCAGCCGGAGAGTAAGAAAGAAAGTTTGTAGGAGAAGTTTGCAGAAGGTGAGATTGAAGAACATCTATTCGGAGGTTGACAGAGGGCAAATCGCAAAGGCCATACAAGTTTGCAGTGAGGTCGTACAACTCATGCAGAGGGTTGTACAAGCTGACGCATAGGGCCGTACGTGTGACGCAGGCAGTCATACGAGGGACGCAGGTAGTCGTACGAGTGACGCAGGTAGTCGTACGGGTGACGTAGGCAATCGTACGGGTGATGCAGAGGCCGTACGAGTGACGTAGGGAGGCCGTACGCTGATGCAGGGCCATACGCTGACGCAAAGGCCGTACATGCTGACGCAGGGGGTCCGTATGATCTAGCTGGGGTTTTCTCTGTGAGTTTCAGTTGTACGATTTTGCCAGGTTGGGTGAAATCGATTTCTGGATTGTACTATTCTATATCTTGCTAATAAAAATATCTACTCAGATTGCTGCACTGGTTTTCCCATCTTGGGGTTTTTTCGGGGGTTTTCATACCCAAAAATATTGGTGTCTCTAATATCTATTGATGTGGTTGTTGTTCTATTTCTCTCAGTATTTATTTTCCGCTGTAATATTTGTGAAGAAATCCATTTGTGGTTATCAATAATTATTTGGGGTTAAATTTAAAATAACTTGCATACTGTGACTCAAGATTGGGTTTTAAGGAAATTTACATATAAGTATGGTGATATTCTCTTTTTTCGCATGCCCTCTTAGTTTCAATGTTTACAGTTGTGCTATTTTTGTTATTGTGGCTAGAGATATCTTGGGCATGGCCTTTTCAGGATCTTTACCAGGGACATCGTTTTCTTCGTTACATTCTTTATTTGAATCACTACTAGATGTGTTTGAATCCCTCTCAACTTCGCAAGTATACATTATTGGTTGCAATTGTACCCTAGTGACCATTTGTCTCCACAATACCTACATTTGTTTACCCTTGGTGTCGACTTTCATCCTCCCTTAAGGGGTGTAGTACATACTTGTTAGACTTGTTTGATGTGTATTTATTAGATCTTTCATTTGAATAACTGTTTGATCTTTTTGGCCCTATGGATGATGGCTTGTTGAATTTGTTTTTTTGTTCGATTTGTTTTATCGCATGCCTAACATCCTCAATAGTTTTAGGGTACCATAATTGCACCAAGAGGAGCGAGGTGCTCTACAGCCCAATATGGAGGAGATGTTGTCATGCAATGTAATGTAACGTGACACTACCAAAAGTAAAAAGTAGTTAAAAAAATAATGTTGGCTTACAAAATAAAAAATTAAAACCAAATGGAAAGTAATTAAAAAAATAAATCTATGTCGACCTATAAAATAAAAAATTAAAACCACCATAGATCCATCTTATCGAGAGGGAAATTCCTTGAAATGTAAATTTTTATGAATGTCTAAAAACTGAAGGTAAAAAAATACACCTCAAGAAATTGGATCCCTCTCAGTGTTTGATAGATCCGGGTTTAAGATGGATCTATGTTGGTTTATTTCATAATGGGTGTAATCCTTAAATCCACAAGTATACATTTGTAGCAATTGTTCATATGTGAATCCACTTTGTCTTGTTGCTAGAACTTCCCATTTGTGTTTATAATCATTTACGCTTCGTTTTTGCTTTAGATGAATGAATTTGTTATAAAGGTCATCGTCTTCTTTGTCATGGAACCTTTTTAATAATGCAGTGGTGAAATTTTGGTAATGAAAGGAACGAGCGTCACATTTTTTGGTCCACCATAAAAATCAATCGTAAGCTTCTAAGTTGTTGGATGTTGTTATTATTTTTTCTTGTTCATCGAGTGGGGGATTTGATTCAAAGATACCCTCCATTTTGTTGACCTAGGCGAGGGATCCTCTATGGTCTTTTCCGTCATATTTCAGTAACTCTTTTTTATTTTTTGATAATCTCTTTCGTGAAATCATTACTTCTTGTGATTCTTGATGTCTTCGATCACTTGATTTTGTGATTCTGGACTTGGTGGAGGTGGCTAAGGGTTATGCAAATAATGCGTCAACCCGTTTGGTCAATTTCTCAATTCTTTCATTGTGATCATTAAGTAGCTTCGTTTTTTCATCCGTATCATCACCCTTCATTCGTAGTTGTTCTTGCCATTGGTTATCATAGATTTCTATTAATCTATTAATTTTGTTCCCTTGTTGTATTAACTTGTTGAATTTGCCCTCCTTTCCAATATTTTATCAATTTTGTCACTCAATTCTTTTTGTCTTGTGTCCACGTTGTCGATCCGATGCCTTAAGCTGTTGACTTCATCTATTCATCGAGCTACCTCTGTATGTACTTGATCGTTCTTTTTCTAACTTGATTCCATTTAGTCTTATATATATATTAATTTGACTTTATGAACACCAAGGACTTAATGATGAAGTGACCTTATAAACTTCAAAACAAATAAATTTGTTGGGGTGATTGTAAAGAAACGTATGAACATGTCTGTACAATTTCAACGAACCCGATTATTTTATTTTCGCATGGGTTGATTTCTGGGACAACGTTATATGGTGGTATAGATTTGAATGGTGGCTCGGCAATTACATGAACAGAACAATTGGCGGTCGGAAATGAAAATGGATGGCGACAAGTACGATGACAATAGTATGGAACAAGAACAAATTATGGGTAACAATTGAACACTGTACGGATTATGAGATGTGGTGCGTCAGCTATAGAAATTTACTGTGGTGGTACAGACGATTGCAAGATGTATGATGGAATTGATGGCTGGTGGATGATGTCACAGTTTGGTTAGGATTTTCGTACAGAGTTTGTACAATTGGCTCTGATACCAATATAGTATAGTAAGCAGATGTCATATTTACCCTTGATTGATATATATATATATATATATATGTATATGTAATAGAATATATAATATAATATGTAATAGAATGGATATCTGTAATATATATATATATTCAATAATTGACAATGAATAGTGAATGGTTACAATGCTCTCATTACAATATACCTTTATAAGCACAGACTGTTCATGATAGTGAGTAGGTGTGACCTATGACTCTTTACTAAGTATTAATCAATTATTAATTATTAGTTATAAGTAAGTATTATATGTATTAATATGTTTGTAACATACTCTTTTCAAAATTATCAAATACTGAACCATGACATTTAGAATTTTGCAAAGAATTATAATTCACCAATTCGTTGTCATCTTGAGTGGATAAGGTGGATGCTTCATTAACAATATCTTCCTCATGCATGGATGAAAAAATGTCTCCAATGGGTGGATTATCAACAATGTCTTCTTCATTTGGAGATGCAATGCATCTTACCCCCTTAAGTTTGAAATACTCTTTGTGGGAGGCTAAAACCTCAACTTCCACAATCTTATTACCCTTATTCTCTTCATGATCAAATATGAGTGAAAATTCCATGAGATATACACACTACCTAGCATTCCTTGATATATTTGTGTAATGACCACATTGTATTATGTTTAATAAGCCTCTAATCATAATCATGACCTAAAGCACTACATTGCTTTTTCATTCTATTATGAATATCAACCAAAATAAATTGATGAAGAGGCACACATAAATATTATTATTTTAGTGTATTGCCTCAAAATTTGTGCCAAAAGGGGTGGGGGTACTACCCTCAAATGTGTACCATGTCTTAAAGATGCATTCCCTAGTGATTGATTGACTTAAAACTTAGGGAATGAGGCTTAAAAGCCCAATGACAACTGTAAACCAAATTAATGTAGTGTTGAAAATTGTAGCTCCGACAATAAATTCCGCATAGGTTTAGTGTTAAACGTGTTGAAAGTTGTTCGAGTCAATTCTATTTAATAATTCACTCCAGTAATAAAGTGAAAGTTTTGTATTTAGTTGTCATGTCTAATAAAGTGCATTTTAATACATTAATGATTTAGGCTAATCTCAATCGCACATCATTGAGAGATTAGGGTTTTAGCTCAAGTATAAAGGCAAGTCAAGTGAGAGGTTTAAGAGTCAAGACACATGCATTATTCACCCAAAGATAGTTTGGTCAGATAGATTTAGAGCGCTAGAGATGAGCTAGTTCAACAACCATGCAGAGATCAACATGCATGTGACACTTTAGACTTACTTAATGAAGGTCACATATATTCGTCACACAAATTCGTGATCAACTTGTAGTGGTTGGGGAGAAGGTTGAAGACAAAGAGCTAGTGAATTGGACACTGGATGACTTTCCATCTCAATGGGAAACATTTTTCTAGGGTGTTTGTGCCCGAGAGAATCTTCCCTCTTGGTAAAGACTGTGAGATGAGTGTATCTAGGAGGAGACTAGGATGAAGTCAAAGATCAACTCGCATGGAGGTGATAGTGACGATGCCCTAATTGGTCAGACAAAGACATGCAGAGGTAAAGGGCCTAACAAGGGTAAGGTTAAGAGTGAGGATTCATCCTCACAACTAGGGAAGAAGGAATTGAGTAAAATCAAGTGTTTCATATGTCATAAGCACAACCATATGCATCATAGTGTCCAGAGAAGAAGAAGGGTAAAGGGAAGTGTTATCACACAACTTGTAGCTGCCCCTAGAGGTATCCCATCCGGGACGGTAGAGGAGGCAGGCAACTGAAGAGGTGACCCAAGAGATGCCACGGTTCCCAATGCAAGGTGGGAGTCACGTCAACCGAGGCACTCTTCGCTTTAGGTCAAGGTGTAACTAGACCAAGGGGGAGACCCTATACCCCAATCACAGTTGATTGGACCCAAACAAAGGTTTCTTAGGGTAGGTAAGCAATGAGTTACGGAAATTAATGCAAGGCTAAGTGGGCCTAAGGATTAAGGTATGGTTGAGGGAGGTGTAAGAGATTGTTAATGTTTCAAACTGTGTATGGTTTAGGCCACATGATGGGGTATGATGACAAGGTATGTGCCTCTTCCATCCATTCTATCTTCATTGGTCATAAAACCCTAATTAAATCAAAACCCCAATTTTGGTATTTCTTAGATCTACTTAGATCTAGCCTTGCATTTGAAAAGATATTAAAAACCCACCTCTATAGGATCCACCCCTAGTTGGATCTATAGTTTGGTGGTGATTGGCTAAAAATTGACACACTTTTCAATGCAAAAAGCCTTCTTGAGCCTAAATCGATTTTCCTAAGAGAAGCTTGTTGGGTTAGATCTAGCACATGGGTAGGTGAGATCCCACTTGATTTGACATCTAGACATTTGATAACCTATACCCATATCTTTACTTTGGTGAAAACTACCTTGTGGACATCTCTCCATGTTTTAAGGGGTTGAAACCCCCTTTTGACCTTCTTGGCCTCTTAAAACTTAGATCTACTAAGATCTAGCCATTGGATTCACTTGAAACTTTGAGGAAACATAGATCGGGGTACTAACATTCCGGATCTACATTTTGGTGGCCATTGGACTTGATTTGGTCCACCAAAACCCATTTTTGGACCCTCCTTGAGCAAATCGCACCCCCTTGATTTTTTGAGTTGGTCCACTTCTAGGAAGTGGGTGTTGGAGATTTTCATGGATTTGGAATGCCCATGCCTTGAAACCTAGGTCTATACTGTCCTTTCGTCAAGATCCGCCTTGGGGATTGCATTCCTTGTTTTAAGGGATTGTGGTCCACTTTTGGTCATCACCTAAAAAACCTAGATCTAATAAGATCCAACCATTGGATCTCATTCAATCCACTTGACTTGGCTTCTAGGTGTCCCGATCTACAATTTGACATACTTTTTGACCCCATTAGCCCACTTAACAAGGCACTAGTCCATCACCAAGCAAGTCGCACTCCTTGGGATTGGTGTCAAATCCTAGATCTAGTACATGGGTATCCTTGAAATCAACTTCAACTCATAGATCTAGTCTACATATAACCTATAGTACCTACCTCACACCTAACTTCACCTTGTGGGCCTACCTAGAATCACTTCACACTTCCCAAGAAAACTAGAACCACTTGTGTAAACACATGGTACTATACTTTGTCATCACACCCCATCATATGGCCTAGACCATACATAGGTTGAAACGTTAATAATCTCTTATACTTCCCTCAACCATACCTTAAACCTTAGGTCCATTTAGCCTTGCATTGGTTTCCGTAACTCATTACTTACCTACACTTAGAAACCTTTGTTTGGGTCCAATCAACTGTGATTGGGGTATAGGGTCTCCCCCTTGGTCTAGTTATACCTTGACCTAAAGCGAAGAGTGCCTCGGTTGACGTGACTCCCACCTGCATTGGGAACCGTGGCATCTCTTGGGTCACCCCTTTAGTTGCCTGACTCCTCTACCGTCCCGGATGGGATACCTCTAGGGGCAACTACAAGTTGTGTGATAACAGGAAGCAACAAGAACATCAGGTAGTAGCCTCATCTGAAATTCAGATGGAGGAGTTTGCCTCTAAGTTCAAGAAGGATTTCTCAGTGTTATCTTGCCTTTCTTCCAGCACGGTTTCAATGAATGCTTGTTATGTGGATTGTAGAGCATCTAGGCATATGACATTAGCCTGAGAGCTATTTTCAAGTCTAAAGGAGCATGCCTCAAGACTTTAGGTTGAGCTTGGTGATGATGCTAGGTTGGTACCATACCTTTCCAACTCCAATAAAGTAACTCTTTAGAATTTGATGATATGTTGTTTGTTCCAGGTCTCAGGAAGAATTTGCTTTTAGTTTTGGTCTTGGAAGATAAGGGCTATGCAGTAGAGTTCAAGAACCAACAAGGAGTCTAGCCCATGATCAACTCAGGTGATCGGGGTTAGGGAAGGCAACTTATATAGGTTACAAGGCAAACCTGTTCAAGCCCTTGTTCATAACACATATAACTTGTGGGAGTTATGGCCATGAGGTTGGGGTATCTGCATTACAGTGTGTTTCCTATGCAGAGGAAGATAGTCACAGGTCTTCCATAGTTCAACATTGAGCAATAGGGTGTATGCAAAGGGTGCGCGCTTGGCAAGCATGCCAAGGTTGCTTTCCCAGGCATTGAGCACAGATCTAATGGGATTTTAGACATGGTGCATTCATATATACGTGGACCAATGCTAGTAGCATCAATCACAAGAAGCATGTACTATGTACCCTCCATTGATGACTTCTCTCATAAAACTTGGATCTATTTCCTAAAGTGCAAATATGAGGTCTTTAGCAAGTTTCAAGAGTTCAAAGCTCCAGTGGAGAACCAAACAAGGAAGAAGATCAAGGTTTTGAGATGGGACAATGGGGGTGAGTATACCACCAATGATTTCGAGGATTTCTGCAAGGATGTAGGAATCAAGAGGGAGTTCGTTGTTCTGTACAACCCATAGTAGATTGGGGTTGCAGAGCGAAAGAATCAATCCATCATAGGGGCTTCTAAGGCCATGATTCATGACCAGGATTTGCCGATACTTCTATTGGCAAAAGCATGCAATGTAACAATCTACATCTAGAATAAGTGTTTTGACAGGATTTTGGGGGAGAAGATTGTAGAGGAGGCATTCACTGGTGTGAAGCCAAAGGTGAGTTATTTTTCACATATTTGGTTGTCCATTTTATATCCATATACAAGTCGAGAAGAGGACCAAGTCCAAGCTCTCCAACAAAAAGGGTTTGTTTCTTGGGTACAATGAGACTTCAAAGGCCTACAAGATCTATATTCTAGGTGAGAGAAAGACAATTTTAAGAGAGGATGTAAAGTTTGAGGAAGACTTTGCATCTAGTTAGTCTCATGAAACTATTCCAATGATAAAGGATCAAGAGCATGAAGCTTCGAAGGTTGAGCTAGGATCACGAACAACTTCTAGTTCAGGGAAACAACCTTTAGTTGCAGAGGAGGAGCCACCATCTCCTACCATTTATTTTAGGAGACCTCCTTGTTCATGCAGACATTGAGGGATGCTCAAGAGCATGTGGAGGCTCTTGGAAGTTCATTCAACGAGAGCAAACCTCCTAAGAAGTTTCCAAACTACATGGCAATGAGCAACATTGGCATAGATGTTGAGCCTTCTTGTTAGTTTTTTCTACTTGTTTAGCATAATAACATTAAGCAATCTAATCACTGAAAGAAAGACAAGCACAACAACACAAAGAACACAAAATTTCTCTCGGGGAAACCACAAGGGAGAAAACCTCGGCAAAACTTCCTCAATATAGAATTCACAAGTACAAGATAAAACCCCAAGACAAAATCAGCTTCTCTCCTCTTGTGCGAACTTCTCTCTCTCTCCTATGCGAACTTGAGTGAGTGAGATGAGTGTTACAAATGAGCAACTCAATCTCCTATTTATACTTTACAATTGACTTGACCTATTTACTAACTAGGTCGACTTGACTCACCTAACTGGGCCGGCCTGTACTCTTTACAATAAAATATTCTTTTCTAGTTATTCCAGGCCGACCTAATCAGTTAGGGTTTACAGTGACTCTTTCAATGAGTCTTACATTATCAATTACATAAATGACATCTCCCAACGGAGGAATACAATAATACAATAGACAAATACATTTAGAATATCTTCTACAGTTACATTTCTTTAACACTCTCTCTTAACTAGGAAGTTATTCTGCGGGTAACATCAACAACATCAACAGCTGTCCAATTGACTTGTGAATCTCTATATGTCGTAGGAGGTTTTTTTGGATCATCATATGTCTGGGGTATTCACATCATCTGCTGGAACATCATCATCATCAACATCTTGGAACATCATCATCATCATCATCTGCTGGAATATCACCATCAACATCTGTTGGAATATCACCATCAACATCATCATCATCTGCTGGATATCACCATCAACATCATCATCATCATCATTGTCTGCTGGAATATCACCATCAACATCATCATCATCGTCTGCTGGAATATCACCATCAACATCATCATCATCTACTGGAATATCACCATCAACATCATCATCATTGTCTGCTGAAGTATCACCTTCAACATCATCATCATCATCTGCTGGAATATCACCATCAGCATCATCATCATCTGCTGGAATATCGCCATCAACATCATCATCATCTGCATGAGCATGAAATCTTTTCTTTTGCTTCTTAGGTTGTCCATATTTAAATGGACAATTTCTTGCTATGTGTCCTGTCTTGTGACAAGAGTAACATTCAATTGAGGGGAGGTCTCTCTTGAACCTCTTGTTCCTTTGATATCTTTGAGATCTTATGGGAGAGTGGTCACGAGTACGTACATCACTCTTTCTTTTCCTTCCACCTTTGGCATGAGTTGCCAAAGCTTGATCTTCATTGTCATTTAGTTTCTCCTCTCTTTCTACTATTCTTTCTTCCTCTTGTACACACTCTTCCCATAGTTGTCTTAATTGGATTAGTTTCTTCCTAGCACATATGCCACGAACAAAGGGTTCCCAATCTCTAGGAAGACCATTCAGAGTGTTCATTACAACTTCGGCATCTTCTACCATATCTTCAATAGCTTCTAATTGTTTTTTCACACCCTTGAGTTGATTTCTCAAGGTCATCTTCCTGTTAATATTCTTTCCTTCCAACAGGCTGGTCAAAGCATCAAACATTTCTTTCGGAGTCTTCTTTGAGGATACTTGAGGAATCAAGTGATCTTTGATAGAATCAGCTATGATCCTCTTAGCCTTGATCATATTCTTCTTGTGTATTGCTTTGGCCTCATCTCCTTCTGGTTCTGTAAGTCCCTCTTTTATAAAACCTTCTAGGTCATGTTCTTCACGAATGAGCATGATTCTATATTTCCATGCCCCGAGTTCTCACCTCCTTCAAGCTTCTCATCAAGCTTGGTATTGTTTGTCATTTTGGAAAAATGAGAACCTCAATTGGAAATAGAATAGATGTAGGACTTACCAGTAAAGTTGTCCTTCTAAAAAACTATTTCTACCTTGACCTTGGGTTTGACAGAGAAAACCTAATTTTCCAACTTCGGGATTTTGGAAAACTAATTGGATGAAAAGATGCGCCTCCTCAAGGCGAGTTGAGTAAAGTACTCCTCCTGATTCTGTGAGCAGATGATTCAAAAACTTGATGACTTAGTTTTTCCGGGCTGTAGTGGGGGACCCAAAAATGAAAATTCTTAGAATTGAATTCTACTTCGATAGAACGATGCGCCCTAGTGAGGCGGTTTAGATGCACCCTCTTTTTCAGCTGATCTGTGGAGAGAGATCCCGGACGCTGCACAATGTTTTCTTTCAGGCCTGCTATGATACCATGCTATTTTTTCTACTTGTTTAGCATAATAACATTAAGCAATCTAATCACTAAAAGAAAGACAAGCACATCAACACAAAGAACACAAAATTTCTCTCGGGGAAACCACAAGGGAGAAAACCTCGTCAAAATTTCCTCAATATAGAATTCACAAGTACAAGATAAAACCCCAAGACAAAATTAGCTTCTCTCCTTCTCTTGTGTGAACTTCTCTCTCTCCTATGCGAACTTGAGTGAGTGAGATGAGTGTTTCAAATTAGCAACTCAATCTCCTATTTATACTTTACAATTGACTTGACCTATTTACTAACTAGGTCGGCTTGACTCACTTAACTGGGCCGACTTGTACTCTTCATAATAAAATATTATTTTCTAGTTATTCCAGGCCGACCTAATCAGTTAGGGTTTACATTGACTCTTTCAATGACTCTTACATTATTAATTACATCAATGACATCTCCCGAAGGAGGAATACAATAATATAATAGACAAATACATTTAGAATATCTTCCACAGTTACATTTATTTAACACTTCTAGATTTTAGGAGGTAGCAGACTAGTAGGTTTGGAGGGATGCCGTGGTGGAGTGGTACACCTCCATCATGAAGAATTATGTATGGGACATTGTGCTTAGACCAGAGGGGAAATCAGTAATGACTTCGAGATGGGTCTACAAGATGAACCATGCAACAGATGGTGTAATATCCCCTAAGTTAGAATTGATCATTTTATTTTATTTTGCTGGAAACTGAAAATGTAATTTTGAGATATGAGCACCAAATTAATTTGGTGGGGAGTGCTTTTATGACTTTGAAAAATCAACTTATGTATTTGCAGATTTTGATCAATATAAAAGTTTGGGAAGCATTGGACAGATCACCAAGAGTAATATATATCCGTATAAATGAGGAAAGAAAAGGAAAAATGATTTATTCTCATTTTGCCACATGTTGAGCTCAACAAATTATTTATTTAAAAAATTTAAATCAAGAAAAACCCCATGAAAACCTAACTGCTTCTTCGTTGAGGGGGGGAGGTAGGAGAGAGGTTAAAAGAGATGAAGGGACCCCTTCAAGGGGGTTACAAGCATAGAGGCACTCAGAGAAAAGTGTGAGGCTGGTTTTTGTGTGTAGACTAGTATATTAAGATGACACTGCTGAGAGTGTTATTATAACCATAAGAGAATTTCTTTTAATCCTCAACGGTACAGAAAACTCGGGGGTGGCCATTGCAGTGGAATGTGCCTACAGTTGGGTGGATTGTGAATCTATGCCAATGGTTTCCCATTATTACAAGATTGAATAGATATGTTGATTCTTGTATCCTTATCACGTGTTTATTATTTTATGTTTTTCCCAAGAAATGAATTTTTATCTATCTTATTCATTTGATATCGTTATCAAACATTACAGTCCGAAATGTATAGAGTTGATTTCTATTGTAAATACTAATTGTAGAGGCTACTAGAAGAATAATGTTACTTATTTTAAGTTTTGAAATTATACCTTAATTTGCAGTAAAGTATTTGATTTTACTCAGAGTAGAGTTTTGGATTTATAAATAATGCACAGATAGTTTTCTAAGAAGGATAAATATCTTATTCGAATACCTAAAGATATTTTAAGTGGAGATATATTATACAGAGGATCATTTTGGGAAATAAGCATAAATTCCTTTTTATGACTGTAAAAAAGGGGGTCGAATGATTTTTGTGTAAGGGTTAGAAGTAGACTACCCTATTTAGATGATTATGAGATGCTATACATAGACTTTGGAACAAAGTTTTCTTTGAGAAAACACAAAAAGAAACTTAAGTTCATTTATTCCGAACTATTCAATATCACTGAGGAAAGAATAGGTTATTTTGATTTGGAGTTAAGAGTAAACTTTTGCCAAATATAAGCGATCAAACTAAGAGAACAATCACTAGAATGGCTTGATGTTCATTAGAGACTTTGATCATTAAGGTACTTAAATACTCGTTACAGTACGTGAGTAGTATGTAATGCCTTAGACTTGTGCAAGAGTTTCAGTAATTCGTTGCTAATGTATACAAACTAACAATAGTTCACTGGAATGAAAACTCAATTTAGAAATTATAGGGCCTGTAACAGAGCATGACACCTATGCAATTCATGTAAATATTATACAAATATCGCAAACAATACTTTGAGCAAATGATAGTTCGGACGATCATTATACCACGATGATAAAGGATCTAAACAACATTACTCGAGCAGATAGAGGAACAGTGAATACGAATTCTTGAAGTTACAATTAGAATACTTGCATCCCAAACGACTAAGAATGGAAACAAAGGGCTAGGGTTCCATCTTATAATCATAATTACAAATTTAGTGCCTGAATTATCATAACTCTCCGGAAGGTCAAGGGTTTCAAGGCTGAGGTTGGCTGAATCAAACCCAAGGAATTGGTTCAGAAACCCCAAAAAGTGTTGAAGAATGTAACTTTAGAAGATATTCTTATTGTATTTTTTATTGTACTTCCTTCGGGGAATATTCATGTTGTATTTACTCATATAAGGGTCCTGAAAGAATCAATGTAAACCCTACTAGTTGAGTCAGCCTAGAAGAATCCAGAAAAAGCATGAAAATAATATTATATTGTATCCTAGTCAAGTTGTTCCAGTTAGGTAAAAAGGTCATCTTGTGATTAGTATAAATAGGTGAGGCGCCTAGCTCATTTGTACACATCACTCACTCCAGCAAGTTCGCATGAGTCGAGAGAGAAGAACAAGTTCGCTTGGGGTAAAGAGTGGCTGCATTGAAGACATCTTATTCTTGGGGTTTTCTATCTTATCTTATTCTCGGGATCTTTGTGTGAAAGAGCATTTGCTCTTGATTGACATTCTACTTGCTGACAAATCTATACTAAAGATGTTCTGCTGGGTTTTCTGCCCCAAGAGGGTTTCCCAAGATAAATCATTGTGTACTATTGTTTATGCTGTGCTTGTCTATCTTTCAGTGATCCTATTGTATATGGTTGTTGGGATATATTGCTAATAGTTTAAAGATCTAACAAAGCCATCTTTGAAGTATTAAAATTCTAACAAAAAGGGTAACCCAAGAATCGAACCCATAAATTCTAAATAAATTAACAACTATTCTATGAATATATATGCTATGATATAATCAAAATATTCAATCTCGGAAAAACCCAAAATATCCCCAATAAAACGTCGAAGCTTCAACAGTTCCAGTTTTGGTATATAGAAACCAAACCAGCACTCAATAACGATGATAGAATTTTCAAAAACATTTGACAATTCCCGGGGAGGGAAAATGCTAGTTTTCCATTCACAATAAAATTCTTACAAGACATATATCATAACTCCTGTGTCATTGACCCCCTTGAGGAACTAAGCTGAAGATGACTAGTGATTGTCTACATGTTAAATTACATAACTTACTGACTCAGTCACAGAACTGTATAACACTATCGAGTTTTGCGAAGAACTTAGGACAGAATCAACATCCTAAATGAATGTCTCGGTCGCCTTCTTGAAGCCATAAGACATAAACCTTCCTTTATCATACCTATAGGCTATAAGAATTTCATGTCCATAAGTGGCCGTAGGGATTCTCTTAATGATTACCAAGACTCCCACAAGTATCTGTAACAAAACATAGAGGTGTCAATAATCATTTGAGAGGATGGAGAAAAGTTAATAACAGTGTCACAAATACATATATGTAATACTACTTGCGAATCCCTAGCTATATTGTGGCTTAGCTACAATAGACTGTTTAGGTGATCTTTGAGTTTATTCACCTGTAAAATCTAGTCAGAGAATCAACAAAATGAGAATTAACCTACAAAGTATAAATCACCATTAAATACTTGGCGTTCAACGTGATTTAGTGAACTGTTATCTAGGGAGGATTGATTCGAAGAGTCACCCTCCTTAAACCTTACGTAAAATCCTCCATGATTGAGATAGTTCTTGAGTCATTAAAAGCTTGTACTTAACCAAGATTGAGATTCGAATTTGCAAGCTATTCTTTCTCACCCGAGAAGCATTACTGTACAAGAAGAGAATCGAACTAAGAATCCTTGAAGAAAATCCGATAAGGGAACTAGAACTCTGGGAGGGTGAAGCCAAACCCTCCTCGGGGAGAATTGATCCAAATGAAGATGCCAGAGGGAAAAACAAGCTCGAAAAGAAGCTGTACAACCTAACAGAAGAAGTACAATTAGTTCAGCTGTACCCAAGGGCCCAGGGGTCACTTGGTAGAATGACACGAAAACAAAGAACCTTTTCCTTATTTACTCTTGTCAGATCATCATAGTTGTGAAGGGCGATAGTCATTGCAAATGTCCCTAGGAAACCTTATAAAACTTGACCTGTTGCTATCATATTTCCCTCGGGACCAACACTCACATACCTTACCTAAAGCTAATTAAATTTACCATTTGCAAATATAACCTGCACAAGGATTGGGGGACCCCTAGGGTCACACCCGATCAACATTCAAAAGGCAACGTTTATAATTAGTAAACCTTTGATTAAATTAAAAAAATTCACATTTTCAAAACGAACGAGGATACCATGTTTAAATAATCAATTGAATGAAATGGTACAAGACCCCCAAAATGTATGTTATTTGCTTACCACTTGGACACTAAAACAAAAATATATCAAGAGGAAGTTGTGGAAGACTTGTAAAAAGATCAATAGGAAATTATATAAAGTACATAACTATTGCAATTAAACAAAAGAGTAAATAATCTCTATTTTTTTTCCTGATGTTAGAGGTGTTATAGATGGTAGCTTAGAGAAGTACAAAGTGAGGTTTGTGGTGAGAGAGTTCTTCCAGGGAGAGGGAGTGGACTATGAGGAGACTTTTGCTCTAGTCCCTAGATACACTTCCGTCAGAGTTGTGATACCTTTAGTCTCCATTATGGGATGGAGGATACATCAGATGGATGTGAACACAACTTTCCTCAACGAAATAATTGAGGAAGAAGTGTACATAAAGCAAACTCAGCGCTTTGAGATCAGTTGGAAGAAGTCCTATGTGTGTAGCTTGAAAAAGGCCTTGTAGAATCAAGCATGCATCGCGAGCATGGTATTCCAATATCAATGGATACTTGTAGAGTGTGGGCTTCGCCAAAAGTGAAGCAGATCCCAACTTATATTTCATATTTTCTGACGTGGATTTGCTTATTTTTGTGTTGTATGTAGATGACCTGTTTCTTACAGGATCAGAGAAGCTCATTGCAGGGTACAAGGAAGATATGGTAGCTTCGTTTGAGATGGACATTGGCATGATGCATTACTTCTTGGTGTTGGAGATTTGGTAGAAACCAGGGGAGATTTTCCTTGGGCATGGTAAGTATGCAGTCGAGATCTTGAAGAGATTTTAGATGGAAGATTGCAAACCTATGGCCATGCCTTGGAAGTGATGATTGATGCTATGCGATTCATTTCACTAGTGTCAATCCCACTTTTTCACCCCTATGAGCATCACCCGATGCAATGAGTGTTACGTGGACTATGCAAAACCATTTGAAATTGGTTAGTTGCGACTATACTCATGGGATATGGGTCATAGATTAATGACTTACACTATGCAGATAATCCCAAGAATGATATATGATATGTTGGATTGCGAAAACCCCTTAATACTTAAATAAAAAGAGTCAAGGGAGTTCTAACTAAATAGTTCATAAAGCACTACTTGCTAAGGTTTTGCAAATGTGGTAGCAAGCTAAGTGGGCTTGATTGTGGGGAAAACTCCATAGTTAAGTGCGCTTGAGCCAGAGGAATCTTGGGATGGGTGACCTCTCGGGAAGTCTTGGTTACCAGGTGCAAGCACTGGAAGTCTCAATCCCACTTCTTCACCCTTGTGAGCATCACTTGATGCAATGAATGCTAAGTGGACTATGCAAAACCATGAGAAATTGGTCAGTTGCGACTATACACATGGGATATGGCCCATAGATTAATGACTTACACTATGCATAAAATCCCCAAAATGATATATCATATGTTGGACTGCGAAAACCCCTTAATACTTAAACTTCATATTCATATTTGGTGGAATCCATATTGTATAGCTAATTGATAGGTTCCTTGATGTATTTGGTCAATACTAGACCAGATATATGTTTTGCAGTGAGTGCCTTGAGTTAGTTCATGGTGGAGCCGATGCAGTAGAATTAGGTAGCAACAAAACCTCTGCTCAGATATTTGATGGCCACAATGGAGTATGGGTTGAGATATCTAGGAGATGGTGAAGTGAAGTTGCAGGGGTATATAGATTTAGATTGGGCAGGCAGTGAATAAGATAGGAAGAGCACCTCAGGGTGCTGCTTTAGCTTGGGATCAACGATGATATCTTGGTTCAATCGAAAACAGACTTCTGTGGCACTCAGCTTAGTAGAGGCAAAGTATATGGCAGCTAGTATAGCGAGTTGTGAGACCATTTGGCTTTGCAAGTTACTTGCAGGTTTATTTGATCAAGAGTTGGATTCAACAATTATTTTCTATGATAATTAGAGTTGTATCAAACTCTGTAAGAATCGGCTTTTTCATGGTAGGTCCAAGCACATTGAGATCATGCATCACTTCATTCGAGAGAAGATTCAGAAGGGAGTAGTAAAGCACCAATATGTAGCCACCTAAGTCACCTGACACGAGGACACAAGACACAAAGGACACGAAAATATGAGTGTCCCACACGGACACGGTGAACCCCGGAATCAAGACACGAAGGACACGTTTTTTATATATATATTATATATATTTTAAATATATTAAAATTTAATAATATAGGCATATAGATCCAATTTTTTATAGAAATTAGACCATTTACAAATATTCAATAGAAATTAGAATCAATACACATTAATGATTACACATTTGTCATTCACAAATCACAATGAGACACATAGATGCATTAAAATTTGATAGGCATTGGGCAATAGCTCAAGATGTTGGAAGCATATTTCTCATTAAGTCATCAAAATCAAAATGTATTACATAGATGTCGGAATGCAACTGGGCATTGACAAATGCCAAATAGACTATTAGTAAATGCAAAAAGGGGTAGATCAAGATGGAAGAATCTCATCTGTCAATAGTCCTCCTCCATGCTTGAATCAACAAACTCATCACTGTCCTCTTCCTCCTCCACCTCCTCCCTCTCCTCTTTGCCCATCTGACAATCTGCATCTGTTGGTGTGGAGGATGACCCTTCCAAAGAATCACCATCATCAGAAGTAACCATCTCTAGCACTAGATCATTAAGATCCATGTTGGCTAATGCCAACTCAGTACTGCTATCCAAACCCATATCATCAGGATAGACATCCCACATATTTGTCTTTCCCTTCACCCACTCCTCCCTCTTCCACTAAATACGACAAGGTTGGAGTGCATATACACCATTGTCTCTGCCTTGGACTGCTCAAACCTGCTCTTCTTCAAACTGTACAAGTTCCCATATGTGCTCCAATTCCTCTCACAACAAGAGGACGATGTAACTTGAGAGATGACCCTCAAGGCCAACTTCTGTAGAATAGGGCATGTTGCCCCATGAGTTGCCCACCAAACATAGGGTTTCTTAACTCCCTTGTCTCTAAGCACATCATAGCTTCCAAATCTCCCAGTGGAAGTGGAAAACTCTACAAAGCCCTCCTCCACCTCATCAGTGGAAGTGGAAAACTCTATAAAGCCCTCCTCCACCTCATCAAGTAAGTCTATATCCTGAAATAGCCATCTAAATGCTATCTTCGTTCGATGTGAAAGATTGAAATCTCTCCATCCATGTGAGAAGGGACTCTGTGTGAGGGCCTCAGCCCACCATTGAGCCATTCTTGATTGTAGAAGTTGGGGTTCAAGGAGTGGGCCAAGCAATGCAAAGGTGTCCAATTCTTATCCCACCTGGAGATAAGAATATCCTGAATGGTGGACCATAAGTTCTATGTCGATGTCCCATACTCAGGACACTCATTCTCCATAACAATGGATCTCATGGACTCAATCATGGACCTCATGGAATCCTGAATGGTGGACCATAAGTTTTATGTCGATGTCCCATACTCAGGACACTCATTCTCCATAACAATGGACCTCATGGAATCCAACCCCTGGTCCATGATTGAGTCTGGGCTGGTCCGTGTCTGCAAACCACAACAAAGAAATGATTGGCTCCAATATTTTAATGCTAAGATCTACCCTCTCCCACCAACCATCATCTAACACTGTGTCCTTCACCCTTTTTGAAGCACTCTGATCCGTCTTTCTCCGAAAAGACCAAAACTTTGAAATCACCATGGACCCAACAGTGGTTTTGACCTCTCTCAACCTCTTGAGCATGATGAATGAGGAAGCAAACTGAGTATTTGCAATCTTCAACAATGAAAGCTGTGTGTACTCTTTGTAGATGGTGAGGGCATTTGTGTGGTTTTGTACAAAGTTACGGATATGGCGTGCATCCTCAATAAGGTTGCCAATCCATGTCACATCTGAAGCAATGGATTTCAGTGCTAAATTCAAGGAATGGACAATGCAAGGTGTCCAAAAAACTTGTAAGAGCAATAAAAGCACGTATAAATGACTCTACAACACTAACAACTCAAATGAGTCAAAGACACCTAGATGAATCTTGTGATAAATTCAAACAATGAGCAAATTAGAAATGAAAGGTGTCCAAAATGAACATACTTGTGGATATTTAGCTTCCACAATCATGCTAGTAGCCTTGTAAACAGGTGCATTGTTCGTGATGATTTGTACACAAGAATTAACACCTACTTCTTCAATGGTTTTGATGAATAACTCACCCATATATTGTGCATCCTTGTATTTCCCAAGAGCATCCACTGCTTTCAAGAACACTGGTCCATTTTGGGAAGATATCATGAAATTGATGAGTAGATGGCGTGCTGGATTCGTCCATCCATCAAAAACAATACTCACACCGGATGAGGGCCATGTTGATCTATATAGCTCAAGAATTTTATCCACCTCCTTTGCTTTAACCAACAATGTGGTCTAAAGCTTCTTTGAACTAGGAGGCACAAAATCGGTTGGAGCTCGTTCAATGAGACTTCGACACATCTCAATAAACAATGGTGACCGTGCAACATTGAATGAGATGAAGTTGAGGTAGAAAAAGAATGTAATGGTAAGGTCCACCTCTTCTCGCGCCTCTTGTTGGAAAATCTTATCCATTGGACTTGTTGCCGCCGGAACACGCACCTGGGGGTTATCGCAGCAAAAATCTTTGCTATTGCTCAGTGCGCCCTTGGGGGCAAGTCTTGAGTTGAGATGCTGTCACTCAACACTCAACTCCTCCGTTTAGGTAGAACTCTTAATGAAGCCAAGGGGGGTAGTCCCTATGAGTTACTAAGGCTATTTAAGCGATTTAGTTTGAATGGGTAAATTTTTTAGGAGTTTTGAATAAGATTTAATTGAAAGCAAAATCACTTGCAAGTATAGATTTAAATCAACAACATAATATAATCATAACAACACATGAGATCTGAATCAAAGATTGAAACATAAAAAATAGACAAGATCAGTACTAGAAATCGAGTAAAAAATGCATGCTGTTGTATTGTAAACGTTTTGCGAGTGCTTCTTGGTCAATTTTAATTTATTATGAGATGGGGTTTGATTACAGGAAGGGGGAGCTCTAGATATACCGTGAGGTACAAGGAGTAATGTCCGGAAGTTAACTAAAGGTGACTCACGAAGACGTGTGGGCTGGAATGGAGTCTTGAGGGTGGTGTTCAACACTACACCAACAAGGGTGTAGCCTAACTGTGCCCTGAGGTCGCCTCCCAGTGGTACCCGCTTCTCTTGAGAAATTTCTCCACACAATGATTAAGGTCTGAGTGCTGGATTTTCACTATGTTCAGGGTAGTTAATTTTATTAGGATGCATTTTTATTAGATGTGAAGAATTATGGAGTAGTTGCAACTCTTTCTGATTTCCCACAGGCCCAGGCAAATGCCCGCAAGGGGAAAGAACATACTTTGAGTTGGAAACTAAATATATGTTTCGTTTGATTGCAAAAGGTAAATAACTAAAGTAAAGTGTTATGCTAATTACTACAGGCAAGGAGTCTCTTTTTTGATCATCCGATCATGTACTCAGGCATAGCCCTTTATGTGACGGCGAGAGCATACTTCGAGAAATCAAAGCAAAATTTATTACTTTGAAGCAAAAATTGAAATGACTAAAACAATATTTATAATGTTTTAAATTTAAAAGTATACTGCCTGATGTGTGTTTGTGTTTGTGCTTAAACCAAAAATAAAACTTGTTAGAAAAAATCACGCCATAAAAAAAAGCAAATCCCCCCAGGGGGTGTGGGTGTTGGGTACCCCAGTTGCTCTTCCTTTATTTATGATTCACCATGAACTTTTTGGAGAAAATGCCTTGGATCTTTACAGATCTAGATCCAAAAGGCTTACAAAAAATGCAAAGGGTGAATGTAGGATGAAGCTGGGACGCCCCGGGAAGCCCCAGAATGGCCCAAACTTGAATTTTTTGAGCCAAAAGTGCCAAAACCTGCTAAAAAATAAAACAGGACAGCGAGCTAATTAGTGTTAGAAAATGCCCAAAATCACTTTTAAAAGTGATTTGGGCAACTGCAAAAATTATGGAAAAATTGAATGAAAATGACTCAAAAGGACAAGTCCTTTTGAGGATCTTGGCTTGCTTTTGAGGGCAGGCAATGAAGCACTTTTTAAATTGCTAAATAAACTTTAAAACCCAATATAAAGCTACTCTAACATGCCTTAAGACTTTTCAATAACTTATTTACATGAGGAAGCTTAAAGATGCTAGATCTAATGCGGAATATAAACTTTTGGAAACTAGGATCTAAGCAAAATACAAAATCAGATCTATGTATGATATTTATTTTCAACAAAAATAGATACGAGAAGAACAGTAGCCAAGGAGATTTTCTTTGAACTTATGAAGAGATAGAAAGGAAGAAAGGAAGATTGGCGTTGGATGGATCAACTGAAGAGACTTCCGGTGAGAGTTTGTGGACTATGTTGGATGAATCCTTGGAGAATAAGAGAACAAACTTGTTCCAATACTTTTCCACGCTTTGTAACCTGTAACTAATTAGAAACTTGCCTAAGAGATTGTGAGATCCGGTAATAAACACATAAAAAATCAAGAAAGCATGCCAATAAACTTATTAAACAATGCTACATTAGATCTCTAGATATGCATGATTAAAAGAAACTAGCAATAAGCTTATTACTTGATCCTTTCTTATCAATTGATACCAATCCTTTCAAGGCCAAATTCACAATACGATTGAACAAGAATCTAAAGATACATGTTACCTCAAGCTAATACAACGATGATCATCCACAAGAGAGCATGGCACCATGTAGCCTCCAAAGCTTCAACTTTATTCCAACAACATACAATAGAAAATATTACAATAACAAGCTTCTCTCAACACAACTCCAACTAGTTTAAATGAAGGAATGAAGCCTCATAATATAGAAAAACCAAGAGAAATCCTCTTTGACACTTGGAGAAATGAGTTGATACACTTGGAAAAGTCTTGTTGACACATGTGAGAGGTTTGGGGAGGTTAATGACACCTTTCTTCAACCATTTGACACGTTTCAACCTCCACTTGACACCTCTCCAACCAGAAATTCGCCCCCCTTTTGGTGGATCTCCAATATCCAATCAAATCATCATTTATTTGCTCAATATTCTCCCCGATTTGATTGCCAATCAAAGGATATTTGATTCCAACACATTTCCTTGATCTGTGGGATTGAGATTTTGCCTTTATTATGTCTTTTTTGCCAATTAAATTGGTCTTTTTGGGTTTTTTTGAGTAAATATTATTTTCGGAGATAAATACCTACTCAAAACTTAGGATAAGTGGGTTTATGGGTTTAGTGGATGTTCTGGCTTAGAAAACGAGCATCCACTTGACAAATTATGCCCACAAACTATACTTTTATTACATCTTTAATTTTTCCAATTAAACTATTAAAAAAAGTCTAATTTTACGAGAAAAAATATTTTTCTCTGAATGTAAAAAAAACTTAAGGGGACCTAGCACATGTCCATACGACTCAATTCTAATGTCTAGCATGGTAATATACATTGACACTTGGGATCTAATAACCTCCTAGGGTCGAGAAATCATGCCAACCACCCCAACTTCGGAGGTATGACTGAAAAAATAAAAAATTATAAGCCGTTTATTCAACAACATATAATTGACAAGGGAAAAAACACTATGGGCTAGTTAGACTGATATCTAGGTCCGTTACAAAA
Organism: Larix kaempferi; assembly: GCA_027924585.1. Lineage (NCBI taxonomy): Eukaryota > Viridiplantae > Streptophyta > Pinopsida > Pinales > Pinaceae > Larix > Larix kaempferi. The sequence continues at coordinate 5,608,608 of BSBM01000727.1, forward strand.
CCATCATGCTAAGACATTTTTTACAGTTTTCCCGCAGGGCATGGACATGTGATTTTATTTAAAAAAAGGGCCAAGGTGGCCTGCTAGGACTTCTGATTTTCTGAATATGAACAAGTAAACTTGTTCCATCTTCACAGGCTGACTCGGAATCCACTAAGTGCAATTTAGTGGATAACAGGACCACTTGGAGATGGCCTCTTTCTTGTTTGATGAGTATCCCCACTACCATATTTGCTAGGTGGAAATGGAGGCCTAGTGGTAGAGTATTTCCTTAAGAATGGAAGAGGATCCTCATCTTTTTTCTTACTTGCTGCTGCCACCTTCCCTAAGCCAACATGATCCTCTTTTTCCATATCCCTCATTTGGGTAACACTCATTGCTTTACATGAAGAAATACCACAAGAAGGAAGGGCCAACAAATGGCCCTTAACCCGACAATATGTGCTCTTGAGGTCATTCTTGCAAAAATTGCAACTCCAAGACACATTGCCTCCCCCACCAAGCTTTGCCCCAGGCCCATCTTTCCTTGTCAGATACTTCCACAAAGGGTATTTTTTTTCTTGGGCTTGTTGTCTTGCTAAAACAGGGTTTAAATGGAGCATGAGCTCCACTAGCAGCAAATGGAGCACTAGTAGGAGTAGAAGAGCTTGTGCTTGGAGAAATAGGAGGGGAGGCACTAGATGGGGCATTTCTCCCTCTCCTTTGCCCTTTAGCTCCCACCTTAGTTGATTGAGACATTCTTCTTCTTGTTTGATGGTTAAGCTTGCAATCCTCTCAACAAATCCACCCCCATTGCACTTGGAATCCCTTGGAAAGCCTTCGAATCTTCTTCACCTGTACAAAAACCTCACTCTCAAGCCTTCTCCACACTTGCAAATGACAAAAAAGAAGACAAAATTTGTTTTTAAAGTGACCCCAGGCGGCCTTTTCCGTGGTTTGCGTGTCCTGGAATCACGACACGAATCCCACAGTCGGGGACATGAGGGAAATCTTGTTGGACACGACTTTTGATTGTGTCCTAATTTCGGACAAGATCAAAAGTCATGTCGAACATGATTTCCCATCGTGTCCATGTCCGACACGACCCCACGGGACACGAGGGCCATTTATGAGCGTGTCCGGTTTCTTAGCTAGCCACAAATCAACAGGTTGACCAAGCCCTTTGCAAAAGGTAAGTTTGAAGCATTCAGAGACAAACTTGGATTGGTGCAGAATTACTTCCTTGCTAAGAGGGAGTGTTGAAAATTGTAACTTGGACAGGAACTTTCACACATGTTTAATGTCAAATGTGACGGAAGTTGTTTGAGTCAATTCCTAATAAAGTAAAAGTCTTATATTTAGCCAATGAGTCTAATATAGTGTTATTTTAATGCATTAGTGATTTAGACTAATTTCAACTGTACATCTCATTGAGAGATTAGGGTTTGGGTAGATTATTAGTGTTTCAACTCAAGTATAAAGGCAAGTCAAGGTAGAGGGTTAAGACACATTCATTATTCACTCAAGATAGTTTGCTTGGGCAGATTTAGAGCATAGTTTGCTTGGGCAGATTTAGAGCACCGAAGAGGAACCAGTTCAACAACCAAGTAGAGAGATCAACAAGTAGGTTGCATAGGACAAATTCCGTACGGATCAATCTAGACAAATACATACACAATTATATGGGCATGTCCATACAATCATAGGGAACAGTTCCATACAGTTGTATGGCTAGGCCGTACAGTTGGCAACAACTTGCAGGTTGTTTTTCTCGATTTTGGTTTGCTTAGTGTGTAGATTTGTTCTGTTTTTGAGTGTGTCGTATAGTTGTTAGTTTGACAGTATGTGGAGGTTTCCTTGTAAGCTTTGAATTCTTAAGAAAGGCTGATTTGAAGAGGTAAATTATCTATGTATTTTGTTTTGCTTTCACTATTTAATTTCCTACTATACGTGTGACTATTGCTATTTGTTAGGATTTAATTTCCACAATTAAATAACAAGTTTGTGTTTAGTTGAGAAAGATAAGGACAATAGTCACCTATGGTTTAGAAAATTTGACATGTAGTGCACAACCTAAGGTTTGGGTTTAATTAATTGTTAAATGACAATATCCCAAATCAATTTCACACAAGAAATGATGAAAAGTGGGAATATGGCATAATGAAGGGTTAATGCGAAGTGAAACTTAGGGAAATGTAATCAAATGTGACATACACCCTCTAGGAAAGGGAAAATGATAAATTGTAAGTGTAATATGGATTTTAAAAAAGTGAAAACATGATGAAATAAGCAAATCAACTAGTTAAAATGATGGAAATGTGAATGATACTAGAAAAACACTAAGCAAATGCACTACCTTGCTACATGACACTAGCAACTAAGAACAAGAGATGAACTAACCATGCAACAACCAAGTGAAAGTAGAGATTAGAGCATGAAGAAATAACTAGGTGATTTCCCCAATATTGATCCCACATGAAATATGCCTCCAAGTTGCAAAGAACACGATGCATTACTGGAGCAACCTCCATCAAACCACTCACATGATCATCAACAAGGAGAAGTGAGTCCCCTCCACCAAAGATCCCCATCAAATGCCGAGAAGTGAAATGCTACCTTAAGAAGTATACCCCTGTTAGCACTAATTTATGCACATGTAATGGTGATCTAGATCTCTGAAAATCAGCAATGGAAATTAGTACAACGTATAGGAAAATACACCCATTTATCATCGATGAATCTCCTCTTTGTTTAGGCTGGTGCATGCCAACCTCAGGGGGTGTCCCTAGTTTCTATATACTGTTGTCCAACCTATAAACCTGCAATAGAAACCAATATAACATCAACAAATAATGATCTTTGGCTTGCGATTAAGCTACCAAAGAGACATGAAAATTGTCTTTTGAGTTTTTGTGGTGGAAATTCTCGCATGCAACAATTTAAACATAAATGAATGGGAGAAAAGTGCTATAAACAATAACTAATTATCAAAATAAAGGATGATTACTTCCAAAATTCCATAGACAAACACATCAATTCACCAATGAATAAAAAAGAAAGAAGATTAACATAATTGAACTCTGCTTTGCATTAATCCAAAGATTGAATACACCATAGAGAAAGTAACAAAGTTGATCAAGTGAGGATCCCTGCACAAAAATATAGAAGCCAAGATATAAGATAAGATAAGATAATTTTATTAGTGTCCAACAAATGACCACTAAAGTAGGTCAATGGGACTAAGGGATATGTCTAGCATGAGTACAATGTGGGAGTGCAAACGTAACTCCTAGAAAATGCCAAAACTAAGATAAAATAAAATAAAGAAAGATACAAGTAGTAGTACAACATCCTAAACATGTATATATCTGTATCAAAGGTACAAAATGCAGAAGTGTGAAAATGCAAAATACATAGTGAGTTTGCCCAAGACTAGACAACTCAAGCAGCTTAGGGTCCTCAAGATCTTGTCAAGGGAGGAAGATCATGCGAGAGAGCTGAAGATGAGTCTAGTGATGTCAAGATTTCTTGAGTTTGATGGTTGAGGGTGAGGGGGGCGAATAAGGTGCCTGTTCGTTGTCAGGGCTCTTCGGAGCCTTCAGGGTGTCTGTTTGTATGATCTTGTGGGGGATGTAGAAGCGAGGAATAGTCCTAACATTCAAGGCCGAAGGAAAGAAACTCGAGGCCGAAGGAAATAAACTTTGGATAGATCGTTGGCGATTCTTCTGGGGCTGTAAGGGGATTGATTGGCGGGAGGTGCCTTCCTTTGGATCCGGCTTTGTCTAATTGTTCTGGTTCTCTGAGAATGAATAGATTGCTGCGTGGTTTGCCAACTCCAATTTAGTCTCGATAAGATCAATCGGCCTCCCAGAGGGGGAGGTTGGGGGGAGACTCGAGGTCTCACCAGTCTACTGTTGGAGGTATCCTGGGGCTCTACTTGTTGTTTGTTTCTCCGATCTAACGGGTCAACATTAAAATAAGAGTCAATCGTCCTGGACCTCTTAGGGTGGCGCTAGATGTGGAGGATGTGTGACCTGTGGCTGAAAATATCCTTAATGATGAGGGCAAGGCATTGCTGGTCCTGATATTTGAAGAAGGTGGAGAGGGATCCTCTTGAGTCCCCGTGGAGGCAGTGATATTGTCCTTTGATCTCATAGTATGAGAGCACCGAAAATTGAGACGTATCTCTATCTTCGGCTCCTGTAGATGGCGCATCTAGCAGATCCTATCAAATTGTTGTAGATGGTCGTTAGTCTCCACTTGGAGTGGATGATGTTAGATTTTCAACTTTTAATCAATAGTTATCTAGGATGTTATTGAGAGAATAACAAGTATAGCATAAACACAAGAGACACAAGAGACACAAAGATTTTCCTCGGGAAAACCATAAAGGAGAAAACCCCGCAACTTCCTCAGAGATAGAATGATCACCAATACAATGTTACAAAAGTAAAACCCAAAAATAGAAATGGTCTTCAGCAGCTTCTATCTTCCCCACTTGTGCGAATGTGTCCTTCTTCTCACTAATGCGAAGTGAGTGAGTGTGAGTGAATGAATAAATAAGAGAGGCACGCTCTCTATTTATATTTTAACTTTCACTTGACCTTTACCCCAACTAGGTCGACCCCTTGTTGTACCTGACTGGGCCTAATTCTCTAGGAGAGTCTAATAACCCATTGACAACTTAACTCTGGGGTCTAATGCCCCAACTTACAATGGAGGGTTAACCTCAATGACTTTACATGACCCAAATACAATAATGACTTTCTCGACCGGAGGAATAAACATCTCCGTCGGAAGTACAATACTAAAATACAAATAAATATACAAGTGAATATCTTCCGAAGTTACAATTACATTAACAGATGAGAGGTGACCTGAAGTTGTCCCAAGGGGATCTTGCATGAATGCATCCATTGTTTATGTGTGTATGGGGGGCACACAATAATGCCATCTTGTAGCTCCAAAAAGTGCTCAAGGTAGGACATTTTTGGGCCCAAGCTCGTCGAGGGTGAAGTCCACCTGACCTGGATGTACAGTTTGTAAATATCCTCTTTGATGGATTGGTTAAGAACTTGTCTAGGCGGCTAGAGATCGGTCGTCACGTCTGAGGAGAATCTAAACGAGGGAAGGTGCTCCGAGGAGATGGTCATCGATTGGAGAAGTTGAGATGCCAACCCATCTCCACATGCACGGCTTGAAGAGGAATGGAGGTGGAATATGTCACTGTTGCTAAGAAGAAATTCTGACCTTTAGACAATGTGCTCTCTCCTTTTATAAATTTCAAACCCTAAATGGTCATGCAATGCGTATCATATGCCTTCACCAAGTGTCCAAGCTTCCTCGTGTGCTTCACCCTTGACCTTGTGTACGTCACCTTGTTGCATGGCTGAGTTAAGTGGAGCAAGTCTCATGCATGCATCCTATTGAAGTTTAGTTCACCCCAATCTCCCACATGCTCTCTAATTCGGTCACTTGTCTTAATGATGCTCTATAACGTTTTGCACATGCATTGATGCCACATGTCGTGCATGCACATGTGCCACATGTCATGCATGCATGTCTCACAACTAAAAAATAGGTGATAGTTTGCATGTCCGTGCAACTCAAACCCCAACTGCTAAAAATAGTAGTATCTCTTGTGTCATTTGAAAAAGCTCACTCGAATCTTTAGCTCAGAAGGATGACAAAAATATGATCATCTTTGTTGTGTGGACCTTTGAACTCTCCTAAAAAAGTAGGAAAACTGCTAAAAATAGACATCTCCTCCAATATTGATGAAGACCCTATGAAATATCTTTGACTTTGAACCTGGATCATACCATTGAATCAACTTGTCTCTGAACCCTGTGGGAACCAACCTTTGGAGTCTGACCAATGAAGATTGTCTATTTGGAATACGTATGAATACCAGCTAGATGAAATAGGTTTGCTCTTATCCCTCTAAATTTGCATATGGGCAAATCTGGGACTTAACAACTCCCTAGTCAATCTAATGCTCCAAAGGTACTTGCTGCAAGTCCCCATCAATGTGATAAAAATGACAAGTTTACTCTTCATACAGTAAGAGGGGTAATGGCAGGAAATGGGCCGCTATGGATAGAGGCTCCCTGTGCGCTCCTGAGGTTGCTCCCTGTATGCTCCCGAGGCTGCTCCCTGCACTCTCCCTCTCCTATCACGGTTTTGAATCAAGAGCTAGGGCCAATAAGACACTCCTAGTAACCTAAGGCTGGAGTACATATGGCCAAATCCATTTGGTGAAGTGAAACAAATTGGGATCGAAGAAGGATGAGGAACTTCTATTTATTCATTCCAGCCTTCGCCTTTTGTCACACAAGAAGGATGCATACAAATCTCAGCGCACAAATCTTTGGGATGTGGAATTGGAGTTGGCTGACTTCGATATGACATTGAATGCCAGGGTTCATCATAATTTGTTTGATCAAGATGCATTAGTAATAACATCTTCTAGTGGACATGGCAACAATGTTTCAAATTCTGCAAAAGATGAACATGATGACATGGAGCTTTTTCACATGGATGAAGACATTTTTGATGATATGAAATTCTAATTTGTAATGGTGTTATGAACATTAAATATGATAGTAGGTCACTCATTTCGCAATTTATACATATTCATTAATGAATGTTTACAGTGATAACTTCATAGGAGTTTTAAGGTTCTAATTAATGAATGGTAAATCTGAATTTTTTATGTCATGTTTTTGGGGTTTTTTCAATTGATTGTTTCCAATTTTAAGCATTTGGATGGTTCCGTGTCAACAAGTTCCTGTTGCCGCCGGAAAACACACCTTGGGTAAACATGGCATAAATATTCAAGCCACGAATTGTGTCCTTGGGGGCAAGCCTCGAGTCAAGTACAGTCACTTGAATCTTCGACTCCTCCGTTTAGGAAAACTCCTAACGAAGCCAAGGGGGGTGGACCCTAAAAGTTGCTAAGGCTGGTTAAGCTAAGCTAGTTATGGTGGATGAGTTAGTTTTTTTTAGGAGTTTTTTAATAATGCTAAAACTGACATAAGAGATTTGCAATACAACTTGAAAGCACAACAGCATAAAGACTTAAACAACATATAAATGAAACATGATTGTCAATTCATTCAACACATGTCAACAATTAAAAAAATATTTGCAATGATAAATAAGAGAGACCAGTGTTGAAAAATGGAGTCAAAATTGTAATGCTGGAAATGAAAATGTTGTGCAAATGTTCTTGGTCAATTTTAAAATTAATGTGGTAATGAGTTTTTTATTATGGATGAGGGGATTTCCAATATACCATAAGGTACTGGAAATATGTCCGGATTCTGGCAAGGTGGCTTCTCACTCAGACATGTGGGCTGGATCAGAGTCTCTGGGAGGTGTTCAACACTACACCAAACGAGGGTGTAGTCTAACGGTATCCCGAGGTTGCTACCCAGTAGTTTTTGCTTCCTTGAGAAATTTGCCCACACTATGCCAGAAAAATCGATACGTCAAATTTTCGTATATGGGTGGTTTATTGGGAAGTGTCAGACTAATTACTAGTAGCTAAGCCCTTTTCTGGTTTGATCAGCATGTTCAGACATAGCTGCAGTGATCCAGAGCATACTCGAGACCTAGGTTACGGGGAAGCGCCCCCCCTCGCCCCCCCTCTGAAAGCTAGGTTCGGCCAAAGCTACTCGGAAGCTTATCGGAATCGCGCTTCTGTTTCGCTTCCGACCGGAATCGATTTTCCAGAGCTCGCTTCCGGTGGGTTTTCAGCGCTCCCTGCCACTGTGTGGAAGCGTTGAGGAAGCGATCGGAAGCTCCGCTTCCTGATCGCTTCCATTTTCGCTTGCTAGTGCTTCCGTACGCATTAAAAACGCTTCCCAACGCTTCCATTTTCGCTTTCCATAGCTTCCTAGGATGCTTCACGTTAACCCTATGGCTAATGGTGATGATTTTTGTGGCTCAATGCCTACTGTTTTACCCCATTGACCTTTTCACTTCAGTTGCAATTCCCATTCTAGCATGCCATATCTCGTGCTTTTATTGTAATGATACTATCCTTATAATTCATAAATACAACCATTTATAAGGTATATTTGAAATATACAAGTGCTCCTGATAGGCTCGTTGCATGTCCTATAACAATAACAGAGATCAATGAAATACATATATATACAGTTATACTAGAGTCCAAAGAAGGCTAGCAACTCACCATGAAAGTATACCCTTTTTAACATTTCGTTGTGGCTCTAAATAGAATGTTGGCAAATTAACTGCAAAGGGTACAAATATGTAAGTAGGACAAAATTCAAAAATAATTATTTGTAAATCATCATTGAAACTTAAAATAATTGGGCATTTTGATAGCCTTGGATGAATTCTTGTGTTTCTTCTTCTTATTCACTTTGGAGCCATTTTGAGAATATTCAGAATGTAAATGTGGTGTAAATAGATAAATTCAGGTGCATGATCTTTGCAATGTACACAAACTATAAAGAACTTGTTGGCCTGCTTTAGATATAGGTTTGCTTGGAGAACTTGGGGGCCTTTTCTCTTTGGCTTATAGGCATATATGTTTGTCCTGCTTAAATCTGCATCCATTGTCAATGACTTGTGGTGATAAGCTGCAATGGGGAATGCCATGTATTTATCATTTGAGAGGCTTTTCAACCACTTGCTTTATGACCTCATTTTGTTTCCATGTCACTGGACCCATTTTAGCAAGATCACGTTGCTGGCTCTTAAACAATTGGTAATAATATTTACCTGTTGAGCCATATGTTAATAATTTCATAACAATATAAGTCAGGCCATGCCAGTGAATTATTTTTGTCTGTTAAATCATTTGAATAAGTATATATTTGATCTGAGATTTTAATTTGGCTACTAAAAGAGGAAATGTTGTATTGATCAAGGTAAATATGGTTAAGAGTTCATATGTGATACAATTGTTTGAAAATTATTCCGGATGTTGGGGATGCACAACTAACAACTTTACATTAACATTGGTATCTTGGTTGTTTCTCGACTTGTGTAGGTTTTAGTGAACATAGCAAAGAATGATGTTCCTTGGGCGGATCAATTGGGTCCTTATTATTAGGTTGTCCTTTAAGTGAAATGTTTCCATGTGTAAAGTTGGATAGGACTTCATTAAGTTGACATCGAAACGAGATATTTGCGTGCTGCAATATGTGGTCATCTTAAATCAAACTAATCCAATGTGTTAACATACATTAATTATGAGAGCTTTCTAGAACTACTGCATCTAATTGGGAAGTGTCTGTGTTAGACAGGGAATTTGCTGTCCATCAACATGGCTCTAAGAAGGCAAGAAAAATCAAAGGATATCAAGGGCAATAGGAAACATAAGTAAGAAATAGAAAGGGAAGAAAACAAGATTACACACTGAAGCTTAGATCCAAACTAAAGAGGAACAATATAAAAGGGCCAGTTAAAAAGAGCAAAGTTGCAAAGAGGAAAACAAGAAAATAAGGTAAGACATATTTAACAAAGAAAGTAAAAATCCTAGAGGAAGGAAAAATCCAATCAAGGCAAAGCACAAATAAACATGGCTCAAAAAATTAGAACACTAGGAGGGGAAACGTAGACCAAGCATCGATGAAGACAACTAAGGACATATGTCAAGGCCCAAGGGCAAGGGCAAGAAAACTAGAGTATGAATGGCAAGGGTATTAGTACACAGCCTCCACCCTAGGTGGTAGTGAACTCCACATGGAGATATTGTTTTAAAAGATTTATGTACGCTTCTTCCTTCATTGTTACTGAGATGTTTAAGAAACATAAGCAACTTGTCCAATTCCATGGCGAGTTGGTTTTGTTGAGATTGACCAATAGGGGGTCCATAATTTTCTAAGTTCTTCTTACCATGAGGTAAGTTGACATTGTTGCCATCAATAAACCTAACCTACCATTTAGGTTTAAAAGAGACCGAAACTAATAGCTTTTTCTTCATAACTTTCACCTTGATAAGTAAAAAACATAGATGTAAAGTATATTTTCACCAATCTAGCGATCTTTGTATTAACACCCATTCAATCACAATGACAATCTTGAGGGCACCAAGGTTCGTGCTAGGATTGATCATATATGCATCAAAACTATAATACCAAATAACCTATATGGTATTATTATTTTTTTCATGTTTTTATCCTTTCCATAACTAATTCAACATTCTACATGCATTTGTTGACATATATGCATCAAAAAATATAAAAATATATATTATATAAAAACGCTTCCGGAACGCTTCTTAACCGAAAGCTTTTGAAAATTTCGCTTCTCGCTCCCACTCCTGCTCCCAAGTAACCTTGCTCCGGACAAAGCCTTGTTTATTTTAAAAGTTTTTTGAACATTTTTTTTTACATTTTATGCCCCAAGAGTCTCTTTTCGGGCCAGTACTTGGGCAAGCCCTTATCCTGAAACCTTACTTCGGGAAAGCAAGGGGGTGTTTTGATTGTAGATAACTGAAAAATGAAATGTTTTCTAATTACTACACTACCGAGGTAGTGGGTTAGTATCCGAATTACTTTTAGCAAAAGATAATCAATATTGTAGTGAAAAAAGTATACGGTCTGCAAAAATGAAAACAAAATGTTCCTACGTCCCGAGAGAGTCAATGGCCCAATATTTGGATTGGACCACGACGTTAAATTTTATTTTGCTTAGTTAATTTTAAATTAATCTAATCTAAATTGAAAATTGTTAAGGTTTGAAAATTGGCAACAATCACAAAAATCCGAACCGACACCAATCCCCCCTGGGGGGATGAGAAGCAAGCTCTGTGAGCTTACTTGCAAAGTACTTTTTATTACAAATTACAATGCCCAATACTGAAAATAAAGAACTCCTCTTTCTCCCTATAGAGTTGGAGAGAAGAGGTTACAAATTGTTGAAGCAAAGTAATTGAGGAAAGGTGAGGTTCGATGGCAGTTCTGGATCATCCCAATTGGTCAAAATGTGTGCTTGATAACCTTCTACCCGCTGTCGCAGTACAAAAACCAACAAACTTTATTAGTCCAAAAAGTGCCCAAATTCACTTTAAAAGTGTTTTGGGCAAAAGCAAAAAATATAAAAAAAAATCTAAGTTAAAAAAGACTAGTTAACTGCTAAAATGAACCAAGATGGAATGGCTAAAAAACCACCCTCTTAGGGTCTTGGACAACCTTTAAAAGACAGCTAATGAAGCACTTAGATTCTTGATATAAACTTTTAAAACTCTAAGAAAAGAAATCTTTAAACAATCCTAAATATTTGACTTGCAAAAATTATTTAATGATTCTTTCCAAGCAGGACCCAAACAATGAAATAAAAATTTGAAGTATATTGGATCTATGCATAAAAAATTTCAGATCTGATTTTTGATAAGCATGTCAAGAAGATCAGATCTGAAAGTTACCAAACCAAAGTAACCAAGAAGAAGTTATTTTTTAAGGAGAAAGAGAAAGTATGAGAGAACTTGTGCCAAAAAATATCAAGCTAAGAATGCTTCACTGTGGAGTGCTGAGGGACAATGTTTCTGAAGTTTGTTGAAGATGGAATGGAGTCAAACTTGATCCAATCCTCCTCCAAGCTAAGCCACCTGAAAACTAAATCACAAACACTTGCATACCCATGAGATCTTGTAGAACATATATAAATAAAAAATTAGAATAGCATACAAATAAACTTATTTAACATGCAAATTTTTTGTTTCCAATCATACATGAAAACAAGAAATGAAAGTAAGCTTACTAACAATTTCTTATTCCTATTAATTCAACTGAGTTATCTAGGCAAGATCTACAATAAGCATAAGAAAGAAATTTGCAAGTAGGAAACAGTTACCATATAAAGCATCACAATGTTGATCCACACATATATGCACTACACCATTTAGCCTCCAAAGCTTTTTATTCTCAATGCCAAAATGATATCAAAATTACAAGAGCAAGCCCTCTCTCATCCAACTCTAACTAGTTTGGAATGAGAGAGGAGCTTCATACTTATATAAAAGAACAAGGAGGGGAGGGCGCATTTGTCGAGGGAGAGAGTGGAGTGAGTGGTGGAGAAATCTAATGCATGAATGGGGCTGTCATCTTCCACCTAATGGGCTGCCAAAATCAGCCATAAATCAGCTCCAAAACACAGCTATAAATCAGCTGCAAACTCCTCCAAACGTGGGCCACTCTCCCTTGGGAAATGCGAACCCCTCATGGGGAAATGCACCCTCCTTTGTGGGGAGTCAATCCCACTTATTTGGCCATTCCAAATCATTCCAAAAATGTTTCTTACAACCCCAAGAATATAGCTGAACCAAATCTGATCCAAAATCCCATCAAAATTGGATTTTTAAATTTTCTTTTTTTTTTTGACTTTTTGCATTTTTTCACTGATTTTTTACTTTTTTGATTTTTTGAAAAAAGATGAAAAATAAAGTGCCTAAACACTTAGGAAAGTGGGTTTAGGGGTAATGTGGGTGCTCCGGGTTAGAAAACGAGCACCCCCATGGTCAAAACAACCCCTAGACCACTTTTTAATTTTTTTTTGCCCAAACCATTAAAAAATGGCTTGTTTTACGGAAAAATAAAATTTTCTCGCAACTTAAAAAAACCTAGGGGGACCTAAAACTTGTTCATACGACTCAAAAACTATGCCTAACATGGTTTAATACATTGACACAAACTCTAATAACTTCTCAAGGCTTAAAAATTACGCCGACCACCCCAACTTTGGAGGATTGAGTGAAAAACTCAAATTATTAGTCATTTGTTCAACAACAAATAATTTCCAAGGAAATAAAACACTTTGGGCTAGTCGAATTAACATAAGTCCTAGAAGCCGAATCTTTTACAAAACGATACCATGCTAGCACATTATTACAAAATTCCCCGAGGGGGTATGAACATGTGGTACAAAAATAAAAAGGGGCCTAGAAGGCTTGATGGACTTCTGAACTCCGATAATGAACAATTAGATTGTTCAAGTCTCTGCCGGCTCACTTGAAATCCAACTCAGTAAGACTTAGTAGGCAACAATGCCCAGTTTGAATTCAGCTGGATTAGTCTCACTAGTGTATGTTTATGGATTTATTAGGAATGCTGTTGATGAATTTGGGGACTCATCCCTTGGGATTCCCCACAAAGTTTTCCTTGGAAAATATTTTCCATTTCCTGATTTTTTCTTGTCCAACCTTTTCTAAGAATTTTGTCATACCTGTTTTCCCCTATCTTCATATGCATTTCTGTGCAACTCAGCAAATGTGTTTGTTGGGGCAAGGGGCAATAGCATTTGGGGCTTGTAACATATGAACTTCCCTAAAGGTACAACTAGGTGGTATGAAAACTATCAGTATGGTAGTGGGAGCCCTAAAAATTCTTCCCATACAAGGTAATGGCTTTCCATTTTGGTAGATTTGTCATTTGTCAAGGATTCATCCCACCAAGGATAAAATAACTAATGCTCTATCTTTCTATGGAATAGCTAGAGGTTGTATTTAATGACCTTAACACAATATGCTTTTTGTGCAAATTGGAAAATGAAAGAAAGCCTTTGCTTAAATTCCTGATCCCAGAGATATTTCAACCATGAGGCTCCCAATTTTGTTTGGCCCAGGTTAAGCCCAGTAGGGAATGTGTATATAGGCTGCTTACATTTAGAGAATAATCTCTCTTAGAAATCAAAATAGCAGGTATGCTTGCAAAGGATGGGTGTTCAGGGTCAGCACCTGAGGATTACCTTAGGATTGAAAGTTGAAATAAATTTTCGGGCTCTTTTGCACACTATCTCTGTTTAGCTTTTGCTATAATATCCATTTACAGCTTTAAAAGATACATTGAAGCTCTTTAATACCACCCTTTTTTCATTCTTGTAAGCCTGCCAAAGGCTAAATAGTAGATAAAGAATGGCTTAGTTAGAGTTCCTTGTGGCTAAGGTTTCTGAGGGCCTAAAATATGTAGTTTCCCTGTCATACGCATTCATCAATGTACATTCCATGCTTTCAAATCTAAATTCGATTTTTAGACATTTCTTGATTTGGAGTTCATTTTTGGGTCTTGGACCATTGCCTAGCACTGGAAGTTTATGGCTCTTGAATGACTTAAATGGTTCCAAGTGTTGATGGCTTATTTGGTGCAAGTTTCATGTAGTTTTATCAGTTTTTCGTAAACAAGCATACCAAGCAAGTTCTTTTGATTTATTTTAGGTTACTTTTATGTCATTTACATTCGAGTTTTTGTTTTTCCTTCCAGGAGGCCTGAGTTTTATTAGGGTGTATGCCTTGGTTTTATAACCAATTTGTTTTGGATGCTTTCTACTGTATTCTCTTCTATAGGATGAAGTAAATTTGTGATAACTCCTGTGAATACATCAGTTGTTCAATTGAGGCTGCAAGAGATGGTTAGGTCCTATCCATAATTATAATCCATTGCTAAAACAATGACCTAACGTAACACCCTTAGACTCTGTTGTGAATGGTTACTTATGGTATGATTTTCTTACTATGGAAGATGGAGTGAGGTTTTGGGTGAGGGATGAAAGAAGTGTTCAATGGCTATTTGACACCCGTTGCTGATATTGAAGGAAATGCGAAAATAGAAGTTTAAATGCTGTTGTTTTGGATTCAACCAAAGAAGTTATACTGAAATTGAACTTAAACTGAATTTTTAAAATCATGAAGTGCGTTGGAACCGTGGTTGGAAAACCATATTGAAAAACTGCTTACTGAAAAATACATAAAATAATCAAATTTGAATAAAAAAATTCATGTAGGCCAATGTAAATCCAAACCATTAGAAACCAAATATGCAAAGCATGCTCATGTATATAACCATGTAAGGGTGAATATAGCAAATCACCATTAAGATATCAGATCTGTCTGATTGAAAATACTGAAACATAGAAGTTCAAAATGGCTTCTAGGGTCGAAAGATAATCATACTACATGGTACAACTACAAAGTTAAAATATATTACCACATATCAAGAAAATCATTCCCTAGATCAAGATCCTTATCATGCTTTACTTGCTTTTATAGAGCTTATAAAACCCCGATTTTCATCTTTTCTGGTGATATTCTAGTTTGGACATGGTTTTGTTGATTATCAGTGAAAAATGTATTTCTTTGGTCAAAATATGTGTAAATCTTCATATTTTTATACTTGCCGAGTTTTTCCCGATCCGTTTCAAACTCTTGGCTCTTCTGCTTCACTGAATTTTTCTTGATTCTGAGACTGGTAACTTTGTTAAATAGTTTAGGATGAGGGTGGAGTTGGGAGCACTATGTTGTTTTTGGGAATCTTCTGTGGGTTGGGTTGGGTGCCAAACCAGCCGGTTTGGACTGGAACCAGCTGAACCTGATGGTTTAGGGTCTGTGACTCTGCACTGGATAGTTTGGGTGAGAAGTTGTGAACCACCCAAAAAGTGGTTTTCACATTAAATGGGTTGTTTTGAACTGGATCCAGCAGGTTCTGACTATTATGGTTTCAGCTACATGTTTCTAACTTTTTTTAGCTTGATGGTGCTAGCAAGTGCATATGGTAGCACCTTCCCCCCCAAAACGGTTTTTTAAACCAGCAACAAAAAGTAATGTTTTTAATATCTTGGTAAGGAATTTACTAGAACATAAGTTGATTCCTAGCAACATTCATATACATGCGATCAGATCCTAAGAAGAAAACCTTCTTTGTTTTTAGCAGTCTGCCTGTATAAATTTCCTTTACAATTAGGCTAGTGCACTTTTAAGTTTTTCATAAAGGTTCAACCAATCCATTACAAAGTCTTACTGTAATGCACCTGATAACTCAGCCAGCAAACAGGTCCTTTCAAAGCCTGGAGCAAAGTACTGGTGACCAGACGCCTGCGTGCCTTGTAATCAGAATGTTCTTAAAATGACAGTATTTGAATCCGAGAGGGTCAAAACGTTGGTTCCTTGTGTTCATTTGTCTTAACACCCGGCATCCTAAAAAGGCATTCTTATTCTTTATACGCTTTTATTTGAATGCGTTTCTTTCCCCTCATCTACTTCCTATTTTCGAAAGAACAATTCATAGTAAAATCTGGGCATAATGTGATCACTAGGTTGAACGTTTTACATGCACATTAAAGTATAAAAATAAATGAAAAGAATATGATGTGTTTCCAGCAACAAAGAACAATGTTTTGTTACTAAGAAACAGGACATGCCCACCACGTATCCCATGTGATCACTAGGTTGAACGTTTTACATGCACATTAAAGTATAAAAATAAATGAAAAGAATATGATGTGTTTCCAGCAACAAAGAACAATGTTTTGTTACTAAGAAACAGGACATGCCCACCACGTATCCCATGTGTTGGACACTTGACACACTAGGACATGTGCTGGACATGAGTTTGACAGGTGTCCTGAAATAGGCTAGTGCACTTTTAAGTTTTTCATAAAGGTTCCACCAATCCATTACAAAGCCACTTAATACACCTGATAACCCAGCCAGCAGACGTTGCCTTTTAAAGCCTGGAACAGAGTACCGGTAACCAGACACCTCTATGCCTATCAATCAAAATGTTCCTAAAATGGCAGTTTGAAATCGAGAGTAGAAAAAAATGTTGGTTGCTAGTGTTCATTTGTATTAACACTAGGCAACTTAAAAAGACATTATTAATCTTTATGCGCTTTTATTTGAATACATTTCTTTCCTCTAAACTACTTCCTACTTTCAAAAGAACAATTTATTGATATCTAGTATGCCTCAAATTTGCCTTTTGAATGTCTTGCTCCCACTATGATCATAGTAAAATCTGGGCATAATGTGTTCACTAGATTAAACGTTTTACATGCACATTAAAGTAATACAGATAAATGAAGATGAATATGATGTGTATCGAGCAACAAAGAACAATGTTCTGTTACTAAGAAACAGGCCATGCCGACCAGGGCCTGCATGTCCGTATCCTATGTGTCAGACATCTGATATGCTAGTACATGTGTTGGACATTAGTTTGACGGGTGTCCTGAAATAGGGCATGTGTCAAACTTGTGTCCTACACTTTCCCCAGCATGTCCCAAGGTGTTGAACACTCCAGTGGCCAAAATAGAGTAAGGAAAAACAATTTTCCCCTTTTTTCGCTTTTAAGCCAGAGGAAAATGCATTAATATTGTGCAGGTGAAAGGGAAAAACCAGATCAGAAGGTATTCTGGGAGATTTGAAAGCATTCCATCTTCCTAGATTTGTCAATTCTTTAACAACAGCGTTTTCCTCATTCATACCACGGGACAAATCATGGCTCCATCATCAAGGGCTGCTGGTAAACGTCGAAGGGAAGGGAAGAATGTTAGTGTTGGGGTTGCCTCCCCACCCTCCTCCAAGTCCATATTTTATTGTTATCTCTCCATCTGTTGCTAGTGGAGTTACCAGTATTGTAAATAACCTTGTTATAGCAAGACAGCAAGCTCAAGAAAGAAAATATCTGCTGTATCTAGTATCTAGCCTATTTTGTATTTGCCATTTGCATTCCCACTCATAGTATCAGTATCTGTGTAATACATTTTAATTTTGTTGACATCAAATGGTTCAATGACAAAACTGTAGTTTATGGTTATAACTTCTAAACATCTATTTTATGTGTATTGATTCTTGAATACTCTAATTTCTTGTGTGTTTGATGTTGTAACTAGTTGTATCAATAGTTTGTAAGTTTTCTAAATTTTTTGAATCTTTATGTCTATATATATATATATCCTGTGTTCCCCATGTCATGTTTTGGGGGTTGATGGGTCCTGTGTTGGACATGTATCCATGTGTCCCGTGTTCCAGTGTCACATGACTTAAGTTTGTTAGTATCTCTTTTAGTAATTAGGGCCTTGATATCATTGCATTTTATTGAACTAGGCTTGATAATTTGAAGTACAGCTTCTTGAAGGTAATTTCAAGTGATCTGCATAATGTATTTGTAATGTACTGTTATGGGTCAGTGTTAACTATTAACAGAATTTGTTATGTTGCTCAGAGATCAGGGCTGTGAAAAAACGCAAAGAGAAAGCAAAGGAACTTGAAGGCATTGACACAACAAATATCATATCAGAGCCTCGTGGCAGAAGAGCAACTTCCAATTTCTTTCACCCCCCTCCTCAGTATAAGGCTTCAGATGAAGAAGATGATGATAGCGATGATGAAGACGATAGTAAAAGCTCAGAAGATGACGGTATGCATTCGATCCTAATCATTTGCCAAAATGAAGGCTTCGGGTCATTTGTGGATATGAATATAATTTTGTTTCTTCTTTTCGTTCTTGACTGGGTCCATATATTTTGTATAGCAAATTTAAATTACATCTGTACAGCATAGTATCTATTAATTGCTTTTTGCCTATTTTGCCTAAGCTTACTTCAGTGTTTTAATTTCCCCTCAAACAAGATAACACTGAATGAATATATGTTATAGATAATAAATTTGAATATCTAGTTGGTGTATTTGTTCAGCTTTTCTCTCATCTAATCTGGTTCATTTTTCTTTTAAAAATTTCCCCAAGTTGCATGGAAATTGATACAGACATGCTTCCAGATCTGGATATAGATAGGACAACCTTTGAAAAAAGTTTGAATAAGATACAGCTAGGAAATGAACACATACAAACGCACGTACATATGCAAAACACATAAATTAAACAAACAGTGCCTTCTATTGGTATATGGACAGCACAAAAGAATATGGCTATGCCCAAGCTCAGGAAAAGGGTACCCAGCTGTCAAAATATGAAATTGGAGGCAATTTTGCCGGTCTGCAAAGCATACCATGGCCCTAACTAAAACACAAGTCATACCTCTGTAGCAGTGTCTGAACACAAAACATAAATTGGAATCTAATAATTGCCATGTATAAATGTAGATGGTTGGTGGGTCTATCTTGGTTTGGAGTATTTGGGTGGCCTAGAGATTGGTGGGAGGGGAAGGTGTCTGATTTGGAGTTGCTGTGACTAGGGGGTTGTGTAGCAGAGTTGCTGCATTTTCAGGCACGCTGGTTGAGTGAGAAGGGTGTCTTCTATTGGTGTGATTTATTGGACCTTTAGATTATGTTGTGGAAAGAGTGGAGATCACTTGGTCAGGAGTTTGCTTTCCTGGCGTCTGATAGTCCTTCCATCAGAGAGTTGTGTGCATTTATTCTGAACTTTGAGCTGCCAGAAATTTTTCTCCTGCTGTATATTTGACTTTATTTCTGCTTTAGTTAGTTTAAGGAAGAGGTTTATATATGCATTGTATATACCTTTCCACGCTTCGCAATTTTGTTTGTAAATATGTTTCTCTGAATATAAGAAGTATTTTTCAAAGAAAAATGTAGAACAGGCTGTTTATATCAACTGGTTGAGCATTAAAATAACACAACAGACTGTTATGATCATAGAAGATAAAATTGCAGACAAATCACCGATTTCCTGAAAAATCGCGATCTTTTTGGCCCACCAATTTTTTCGGCCAAAAAATTCACGTATTTTTGTAAAAATCAGACCTTGCGATGTTTTGTAAAAATCGATGATTTTTTAGGAAAAATCACGCCATGACCCAAAAAATTGCCGGGGAGGCTTTTTCATAGTTTTACAAACTCGGATTTAAAAAAAAATATGAGCAGTTTTGTACAAGTGACATTGAAGTCATCAATATTAAATGGTAATGTTAAATTCTTAAAGTAAAAGGATAGAAAATAGTTTTTAACATTACCATTAATTGTTTTAGGATGTTTGAGAGTGATTCCAACCTCATTGGACTTCATATGCAAAATGTAGAATTTTAGATCCCATTCATAATTCAACAGACTTAATAGTATTCAGGATTTCAGGATTTCAACGTTTCCACTGGATTCTATCATGTAGGAGGGTAAGGGAT
Organism: Larix kaempferi; assembly: GCA_027924585.1. NCBI lineage: Eukaryota > Viridiplantae > Streptophyta > Pinopsida > Pinales > Pinaceae > Larix > Larix kaempferi. The sequence goes on from BSBM01000727.1 coordinate 5,628,429, forward strand.
TGGAATTTAATCAAGCACATCAAACTCTCTATGTACCTTGATGTTGGTGGTGTTGATGCCTGATTGTTGAAGTTGATTGAACTCCTCTATCATGACCTTAATAAAAATGCACTCTTCAATCAAGTAAAATCACTTATTAAGCATCGGGATCGTTTTTAATGCTTGGTTTAAGAAGTTTCATCAAAATTGTAGGGTGTTGACTAATGTCCTTGGAGGATGAACTTCGAGATTCAAGATAGAGGCAAGTTCCATAGCCTAGAGGAGGGGGGCAACATGGTGCTATTGATGAATAGGATCCCAATATAGGCAATGATTCTGATGATTATGTATTTTTAATTTTAATTTAGATATGTATCAAACTTGGTGCCATTTTGATATATTCATCCTTAAATGGTATACACCTACATTGCAGGAAACTTAGGTTTAGCACCCGTTTCACCCTCAAACTCGCTGATACTCGGAAACCTGTATGGTACTTGACAAAAACTCGTTTACGGACGAGTTTCTGTCCGTACGAAACACGCGTTTTCGTCCTGTATGGGAAACGCGTTTGTACGATCAGAAATGTGTTTCTGTCACGTTTCCTCTCTTGTACTGTGCGTTTCCCATCAAATAAATGTCCGTCACTTAAAAAACTAGCCCGTAAAGTCTCTTTCCGCCCATGGATTTCAGTAATTAAGGGTCAATACATTAAATTTTAAAATAAATTTAATTTTAGATGCTTCTAATTAAGTTGAAGAAAGTTATAAAGAGAACATCACTTAATTCTCTCCTCACACAAGCGACTTCAGCACTCAGGTCTTAGAATATAGCAATAGGCCTTGTGCAGATTGGGATGTCGAGTCAGAATTTGCTAACTTGGACCTCTCTCTTGCTGCACTAAGTATTGAGGAACCTAGAAGTGGAATTGGAAATACTTCTTCCACTCTACATTCTGTTGCTGAGTGTGCTTCTTGTTCTATTTTTGAGGAAAACTATGAAGATGAGGATGACTATTAGTATGAGCTCATGTTTTACTTTTATTTCTATGTTGGTATGTTCATGTTCATAGTTTGATACATTGTACTTGTAGCCTCATACATAAAGGCTACTTTTGGGTAACATTACATAACGTAAGTTACGTTATGTAATGTTACCATATACATAACGTTAAGTTACGTTATGTATATGGTAATATTACATAATGTAACTTAACATTATGTAATGTTACCATATACATTGTACTTATAGCCTTGTTTATAAAGGTTGTTTTTGGATATTACTAGTATGAATGAAATGATATAGACTTGGGTTCATGAGTAAAATCAAAATGTGATGTTACATGCATGATTTAAATTTTATCTATATCATTTAACATTTATCACTTGGCAATGTTTCTTGTAGCTAAATGTAATTAATAATTTATGGTTTATGTTTTATAATAATTTTGTCCTTGCACATATATATTATATATATATTGTGTTTCCCCGTTTCCAAAATTTTGGGGGGGGGTTGCGTTTCCAATGTTTCCTCGTTTCCCCGTTTCCTGCAACTTAGGTATATCCATGAGTAGACTTTGCATATTTTGTCTCTAATGGTTTGGAATCTTAGCTTGGAATTTTTAATATATATATTTTTTCATTAAAATTGTAAAATCAAAATTGTAGTGTGTTGACTAATGTCCTTGGAGGATGAACTTTGAGATTCAAGATAGAGCCTAGAGGAGGGGTGCAACATGGTGCTATTGATGAATAGGATCCCAATATAGGCAATGAGTTTGATGATTATGTATTTTCAGTTTTAACTTAGATATGTATCAAACTTGGTGTCAATTTGATATATTCACCCTTAAATGGTATATGCATGAGTAGACTTTGCATATTTTGTCTCTAATGGTTTGGAATCATAGCTTGGAATCTTTAATACATATATTTTTTCATTAAAATTTTAAAATTTTATGTATTTTTTAGTAGTTCGAGTCATTGAAATCAAATCGCTCGGAGTCATTGCTGGTTTTGGTTCCGAGCCGAGTTTACCCTTGACTGGTTCAAAGTCTGGTTCCGAGTTTTAACACATTGGTCATTTTGTCTTTGGGCTTTTGGAGAAGGGAGAGGGTTTGTGGTCATCATCACTCATTATGGAGGTAGCTAGACAACCATCATCATCACCATCAAGAATTTTTTAGTGGAGCAAGGATTCAATCTCATTCGCCAACCGGTGTTGAAACTTCCAAATTTCCAATCTTCGAAACTTTGATGTATCATTTTTTATTTGGCATCCACCACATCTATATATCAGTGATTTCTCCATATTTATGTGCCAATGTGTTTATCTGATGTTATTGTTGCTTTATATGTATAAAATTATGAAAAAAATGAATATATTTTGTATTTTTTAATGTTTGCTGCGGTCTGCCGAATTTTGCCAACTTTTTCGCCAATGTTGCTGAGAAGTTGTATTCGAGAACCTTGCTGAATTTTTGCCAATGCTGATGTTATCAACTATGGTTAGGATGGATTGCTAGGATAAAGAAAAGGCATATCAAACTCGCAAATCAGATTTCTGGGCATGCAAAATAAAGATCAGATCTCCATATCAATAGCCATATAGCTTGTTATGAATTATGCAAGTCAGGGATTCAAATTGATCCTTGCCATGAAAAGCACAGTTCAGACCATTAAGATGGTTGCCAGGTGTTGGATACCTAATCCAACAAGATTATGGTTGCACTGTAAATATTATATTATTTTTAAATGTTTTCAGTTACCAAAGAATACATTGAAGAGTCACCATAACCTCTTGGAAGATGAAAACCAAGAGTCATTCTTCACTGTATATATGTTTGATTCACATTAATGCAAATAAATCCCAGCTTGGAGTCACCTAGGCCTGTGAGTGGTATTAGAGCGCTGGCATTTTAACTCCTTGATTCCTAGATTTGCTTTCTATCCTCCTCCAATTTGTTCTCAGCCTGCTACCTTTGTTGAAGACTTGAGTACTGTCTTGTTCAACTCTGCACCGTCATTCCAGAGTTGTGTTTCTATTTCCTCAAAATCTTTTCAGACCTGTGTACCTCGAGAGTAGCGAGGTGCTCTACAGCCCAGTATGGGGGAGATGTTGTCACATAACATAACTTGCCGATATGTAATTTTACCATATGTAAAAAGTAATTAAAAAAATCACGTCGGTTCATAAAATCAAATAATAAATAATTAAAAAATCCATCTTGGCTCATAAAATAAAAATATTAAAACCAGCATAGATCCATGTTAAACCCAGATCTATCAAGCACCAAGAGGGGTCAAATTTCTTGAGGTATAAATTTTTTCTTGACATGTACAAAATTTAAGATAAAAAAATTTACACCTCAAGAAATTGGATCCCTCTCGTTGCTTGATAGATTCAGTTTAAAGATGGATCTATGTTGGTACATTACCCATTTTGCATGTTACCTCTGCATTATTTTCTATCTGATACCTGTGTGTATTGTTATACTCAAGAATTGCCTCATTATTGTACTCACGGGTTGTCTTTTCATCATTTATCAATTTTCCTCCATAGGTAAGCCTTTGTTGTCAAGGAGGTATCCCATCCTTTTCCTCAATTCGCTGCTTAATTTGCTCAATTGTATCATTGGGTTCAATTTCTATCTCGACTTTTGGTGTTGCAGTTAAGGGGAGGCATTTCCATCAAGGTGAAAACTCTTATCAGTAAAGAAGTCTAGAGTTAAATCCTTATGAACATTATAATCTGCTAGAGTTCACCCATCTTCTAATATTTTTCCAGAAAATTTTAAGTGCTGCTAGCCTGGAGGATTACACTCTTTGCCCTTAATTTTCCTCTTGACATTATCAATAGTATTGATGCATTCAGCATCTATGCGTGCTATTCACTGGTGTCTAATGGTATGCCTAGAGAGCTATGATTTCCACCTCCACTAGTCGTGCGCTTGCACTCTGTCAGCACTAATTTCCACACTTGTAATGACAATCTAGACATTTGAAAATCAGCAATGAGAATCAGTACAACTTATAGGAACATTCACCCATTTGTCACCAATGAACCTCCTTTCTGTTTGGGCTGGTGCATGCCAAATTTGTGAATATATCAAATTGGCACCAAGTTTGATACATATCTGGATTAAAACTGAAAATACATAATCATCAAACTCATTGCCTATATTGGGATCTAAATGATAGTCAATTATCAAAATAAAGGCCTATTAGTTTTAAAATCCATACAGAAATTCATCAATGGATCAACAAATTAAAGAGCTAGAAGAATAACATAGTCAAACTCTGCTTTGCATTATGCAAGAGGTTGAATACACCATAGAGATAATAACAAAGCTGATCCAATGATGATCCCTACATAAAAATAAAAAAGCTAAGACAAAAATGAAGAAGAATGGAGGGGCAGTACACCGCTGTTGCTAGGAAGAAATTCCCACCCTTTTCCTATCCTCAAACCTCACTAAATAGCTTGGCCTAGAGGTCTTGATGTGCCCCCACTGACTAATTTGACTTGCATAGAGGGAGCACTCCTCCGGATGACACTAAAGGTGAGAGAATGTGCCCCCCTTGCATGGAGTTCTCCTCTTGCACGAGAGAATGTGCCCCCCTTTTGTTGGAGTTTATCTATCTCTAACACATGAGTTAAGTGCCTAATACAACTGAACTTGTCCACATGTGCTTCACCCTTGACCTCATGTACTTCACCTGGCTTACATGGCTCAGTTAAGTGGGGCAACTCTCATGCATGCATCCTGTTCAAGTCTAGTTCACTCCAGTCTATTGCATGTTCCCATGCATGCTGCCATGTGTCGTCCATGCATAGATGCCACATGTCAGACATGCATGGATGCCACATGTCACATTGCTAAAAATAGAAAAGTGCTTGCATGTTTGAATATTTGGCACTAGAGTTACCAGAGGGTTCGAATCCGTATCAGAATCTTAGGGCAATTGAGGATTTGCGGATTCGGATTCGATTCTTCAATATTCGGTCAATTTTTGCTCAGGATCCGTATTCGTTTTATAAGCTGCTATTTGAGCCATTGGGTGAGCCCTCACTTCCATTTCACAATTCAATGTAGCTGCCACCGTGATCTAAAAGAGCCGTTGAGATTTCTATTTTTGCCGCCATTTATCACTGTAGTTAAAAGAGACGTCGACACTAGTGACACAAATCCACCGTTGTCCATTGTTGAAGTGAAGCTTTAACTGCCATTTGATGTAAACCGCCTTTTCTTTTGGAGTCAACAAATATGTCAAAATGCCCAGTCCGTTGATTTGGTGAAACCGTCTTTTCCTTTACCTCTGTGTGGTATGAAACTCGTTGGATATGCTCGAACTGCAACCATAGGATATGCTTCTTTCTCCATTGTTGGTTCTAGCATGAAATTGGTATTGAAGATCACTCTTTTGAATGACTAGACATCCTCTCGGCAAAAAGAGGGAATCAGTCTATTTGTTCTTTCCCCTAGTGACGAGATTGCTTTCTTCTCATAGTGAGATTGCTTCCTTTTCCTAGCAAGATTGTTTGTAGTTCATTAAATAACTTGCTTCCCTCTTCCTTCTTCTCCCTTCCTCAGGTTTTTGTTGGTCCCCTGGACGAGCGATTCGCTGTTGGAGCTATCAATTTTTGTGAGTTGTTGTCTTATTAAGTTGTGAAAATTTTAAATTAGCCACCAAGAGAATCAAAACCAAATTTATTTTAATATAGTCAAGTTTCCTTAAAAATATCACCACGAATTTGCATGTAGTTAAGAGACACCTAGTATTTTAAATTTGTGAACTTTTATAAAATTATAAATTTTAATTTTCACACACACACACACATATATATGATAGAAAAATTAGGGTTAATGTTTTGAATCCCGGATTCCTAATTTTGGGATGAGTGCTGAATCTGTATCGGATTCTTCAGCTGATTCCGATCGCACTCACGGTTCGTGTAACCTTGTTTGGCATGTAAAAACATGTAAGTCCATGCATGCCCCTGCAAGTGCCATGCAACGCCATGCAAAGCCATGCAGGTCAAACCTTAATTGCCAAAAATAGTAGTATCATTCATGCCATCCAAAAAAGGCTCATTGGAATCCTGAGCTCACAAGTATGTCAAAAATGTGATGATATTTGTTGTGCAGACCTCCGAACTTTGTCTCTTAAAATTAGGGAAATTGCTAAAAATAGACATCTCCTTCAATATTGAAGAAAAATCTGTGCAATTTTTCTAACTCTGAACTTGGATTATATCATTAAAACAACCTGCATTTGAACCTTGTGGGAACCAATTTTTGACCTATGAAGGTTGTTTCTCTGGAACAAGTTTGAATACTAGCTTGATGAAACAAGTTGGCTCTTAACCCTTAAGTTTGCATATGGACAAATCTGAGGGTTAACATGCTCCCAATCAAGTTCGTCATACCAAAGTTGGATGCGACTTGGTGCAAATTTGCCAACCCTCATCTGCGAGCTAGAGTCAAGTACAACCATCTTTGCAAACTAGGAAGTGAAAGCGTTGCAAATATTAATAGTTATCTCATCCCGTTGTGCTCTATGTGCTCCATTGTGTACATCTCCACCATGCCTTGACAACATGAACAAAACATATTTATGTATAATTGTTAAGCGAGCGAATATGGCTAGCCATTTGTGAAGAAGTGGGTTTGTGGTTCACGTGTGTGTAGCCATCTTGTAATAGCTATTCAGCATAAGCATAGTCTCATTTGAATCAAACTTATTAATTGTGTCTTTATGAGGTTTGAAATCCCGTAAGTTTCAGAGTCAATTTTCCTTTCCTGAATTTGCTCATTTCATTGTTGCACATTGTAATATTGGTGTAAATGAAGTGTTGTTCAATGCTTCATTTCCCTCTTGGAGAGATACTTGGCTGCTTGACATTGAAGAGACTTTTAAAGATTTGAATGACAATGTAGATGGTATATTGTACTTTGTAGATACTTCTAGCCTCAAACCTAAAGGAATTGGCACCATTAGGCTAAATTGCCTAGATTGCATGATTTTATGTTGCAGAATGTTCTCTATCTTCTAGAGTTGTAGAAAAACTTGATGCCTCTTGTGCACATTCGACAACAAGGCCATTCCATCCACATATTTGATGAGAAAGTTGAGATAAGGAGATACTTTGACAACCGAGTTATCATGATTGGATGGGAATATGATAACTATTGAAGTTGAAAGGGACTTCGAATTCTCGTGGCCCTAAAATCTCGCCCCTAAATTCTCGCGGCCCTAAATTCCCGCGACCACAAAATTGTGGCCCTAAATTCTCGTGGTCCTAAAATCTCGCGACCCCAAAATTTCGGCCCTAAATTCCCGCGGCCCTAAAATCTCACCCCTAAATTCTCGCGGCCCTAAACTCTCGGGACCTCAAAATTTCGGCGCTAAGATATCGCGGCCCTAAAATTTTGGGCATGAAATCCTCGGCCTATCTTTTTTAGCCTTAAACAGACCTGCAAAACTGCCAAAACTACTATACAAGCACCATCCTAACTCTCTCTATTACTCTGTGTCTGACTCCATTAGAGGCATTGATCTATGCTTTAAGGTGTTTGGAAGGAATTTGGCATCTACTTGGCAGGTACATTAAAGGTCTCTCCGCCTGGGACAACATTGGATCTCGAAGAAGTTAGGAGATTGGATAAAGGTGACACTAATCCAAGTTTCTTATGTGATTTCCTTTCTCTTGCAAGCCTATCTTGCTAGTTTGAACGGTAACACATAGTCTCATTTGAATCAAACTTATTAGTTGTGTCTTTATGAGGTTTGAAATCCCTTAAGTTTCAGAGTCAATTTTCCTTTCTTGAATTTGCTCATTTCATTGTTGCACATTGCAATATTGGTGTAAATGAAGTGTTGTTCAATGCTTCATTTGCCTCTTGGAGAGATACTTGGCTGTTTAACATTGAAGAGACTTTTGAAGATTTGAATGATAATGTAGATGGTATAATGTACTTTGTAGATATGTCTAGCCTCAAACCTAAAGGAATTAGCACCATTAGGCTTAAATTCCCTGGATTGCATGATTTAATGTTGTAGAATGTTGTCTATTGTAATATCCCAAACTGATATTTTTCTTTTTTTGTGTTGTACTGTGATGGTCTAGTAGTCTTATGTCTCAGTGGAGTATGAAAGTGTGCACTGATCTCTGCATGCATGCAGATCTATAACCCAGATAAAATGAAATGCTATAAAATAGGAGGAATCAATGCATGCACATACCAGTAGATAGATCGGCTGATGTAGATCAATATAATCCTAGCATGCAGGAATTGTGCCGGTGGAATAGGAAGCTAAGGTAGGACGTCCTCCAGAGAATAAATGCGCCCTCCTCAAATGCTAAGAATGCTCCTCAATAAATAATATTTCATAAATGAAGCTCCAGATAAGGTACGCTAGGGTTATTGTGTCCTTCTGAAGAAGATGGAAGTAGAATGCAGAATAACTGATGGCTCAACAGCCTAAAACGTGAGTATCCTCCTTGGGAAAGTCGCCCATGCAGATAAAGACGTCCTCTAAGGGAGGGAGTTGCTGATAACTCACTCAATTGTCCAAGTAACAAGCCCTTTTTCCAGGGGAAGGGTAATAGGGGTGCTCTGAGAAGAATGGAGCCAACATGCATGAATTTGGGCCTCTGCAGCCTGTGATGCGAATGGAAGTGTCCTTGAGCAATGCGCCCATGCAAGGAGGGCGAATCCCTCAATCCAGTAGATAACTCAAATCCTGAAGCAACTGGAGAATAGAACCTAATGATGAAGCAATGCTGAATTTGAATGATCCAACCTGATGGTGACTAGGGCAGATAGATTTTGCTGCCGAAATACACCAATTAGCAAAGTGCGTGCACTCAACCCCAACTTAGCTCACTGGGCTCTCCAATTCGAATCCACAAATAAATAATCATATAAGCAGGTCTTCCTGACTAGCTTTACCTTTCTTTTATAACATTCACCTGTCAGACCTAACTTTTGACCTAATTAGGTCACTTTACTTTCTAATTCGTAGTTGACTTGCATGCAGTGCTTTGGAGACTCAATCAGTGCATGCATCATGAAATAATGCTCAGATGCCATGCATGCAGGTGGCCTATAGTTCCTGTGGCCCCTGTTTACCTACTGATGATCTAATACCCCTGCCAAGACCTTCTTAGGGTGCATAAGGCATCAATCCTCAGTTGATTCCCTGAATGTCAGTGCCCTCTTGAACCTATGGGAATCATATAGGTTAGCGGGATGGTCCTCTGTGCTTAAGCAGAAGAGGACATTACATCTATCTTCTAGAGTTGTAGAAAAACTTGATGCTTCTTGGGCACATTCAACAACAAGGCCATTCCATCCACATATTTGATGAGAAATTTGAGATAAGGAGATGCTTTGAAAACCAAGTTATCATGACTGGATGGGAATATGATAGCTATTGAAGTTGAAAGGGACTTATGCGAGAGCTCAGGATTTTGCATAACACTGTCAGCATGAAGAAGGTACTTTGTCATCTAGTTTCTTGTGGCATGCTAGATATGGACATATCAATTATGCTAGTCTTAGAATGTTGAAGAAGAATGGTGTTTTTGGTTCGCCCACCATTCCAAAGAAGTTGAAGCAATGTAATGCTTGTATTCTTGGCAAACATAGTAAGCAACATTTCCATGATTCAAATTCTAGAGCATATAATAAAATTAGAGGTGATACACTCTGACTTGTGTGACCCCATGCCTATGTCTTCTGCAAATGGTAATAAATATCTCATGACTTTTATTGATGAATACACTAGGATGTGTTGGGTTTATTTATTGAATCATAAATCTGAGGCATTTGAAACATTTAAAAAATTTCATGTATGGATTGAAATGAAACACAATCTCATATTGGCACTCTTCGTAGTGATAATGGAAAAGAATATACTTATAACGAATTTGAAAACTATCTTTGTCAACATGAGATTCTGCATCAAACCATTGTTCCATATAATCCTCAATAGAATGGTGTAGCAGAAAGAATGAACAGGACACTCTTGAATATGGTACGCTCCATGCTATTTCTATAGAATCTGAAATTGATGTTTTGGGGTGATGCAGCTCTCTATGCAGTCTATTTGAGAAACTAAATTCCATCTCATGCTCTTACCAACAAGACTCCATATAAAATGTGGTATAGCTGCATTCCTTTGGTAAGGCATATCAGGGACTTTGGTTCCACCTATTAGGCTTTGATTCCTAAGGAACATAGAAACAAACTTGGTACAAGGAGTCAAAAGTGCATCTTCTTGGGGTACTCAAACACCACCAAGGTGTATCATCTTTACGATGAGGTATATAAAAAATTATTCTATCTAGAGATGTGATTTTTCTTGAAATGATTAAAAATGACAAGACTGTTGAGAAGCAGCTGGATCGCTTGGATAAATTTACCCATGTAATGGCATTTCATGAATTTGACAATGAGATTCCAGGGGATCCCTATTCCTTTTGCAGCACCATTTACCCCTCATGAAGAATTCCTTGACACTTCACCAAAACAAGATGTTCAATTGGATGATGTGATTGGGAGGATTGGAGGATTGAGTTTTGAAGAGAATAAAGCAAGCCTAGTTGAATTAATCTGCTAACCCTGAACTAGCATCCTCTGGAGAAGTTGCTTCTTATGATGAGTGGAAAGAAGTTATGCAAAAAGAATATGAGGCTCTCATCACGAATGAGACATGGAAGTTGTTTTTCTTTGGAACCAAACCAATTGGTTGCAAATGGGTCTACAATAACAAATACAAATCAGATGGCTCACTTGACAAGCATAAGTTGAGGCTTGTGGCAAAAGGATTTACACAAAACCAAGGCATTGACTATGAGGAGACTTTTTCCCTCGTAGCAAAATTGGGCTACCATTCGTACTCTATTGGCTTTAGCTGCACATAATGGGTGGAAAGTTCATCAAATTGACGTGAAACTTGCTTTCTTGAATGGAGACTTCGAAGATAATGTTTTCATCATCTCAGTTAGAAGGTTTTGTTGTGAAGGAACAAGAACAAAAGATATGCAAGCTCATCAAGTCTTTATATGCCCTAAAACAAGCACATTGTGCATGGTATGAAAAACTAATCGAGCATCTTTTGAAATTTATTTTCAAACATTTTAATCTTGATGATGCAACTTCGTTTGTCAAGAAAGTTGGATTCTCTATTGTTTATCTTGTAGTGTATGTAGATGATTCATTGATGACATGGAAAAATGAAAGCTATATTGCATCCGTAAAGAAAGAATTGATTTGGGACATCTTCACTACTACTTGGGTATTGCAGTGACTTAGAATCCAAAGTATATATTCATCTCCCGAAAAAAGTACATTGGAGAGTTGTTGAACAAGTTTGGCATGATAGAATGTAATCCTCTCTCCACTCCAATGGAAAGTAATTTGAAGTTCACATCAAAAGAAGGAAATGAATTTGAGGATGCCACCAAGTACATATGGCTTATGGGAAGTCTTATCTACCTTACAACCACCAGACTATATATTTCATTTGTTGTTGGGATCCTTTCAACATTCAACAAAATTTTTGTGAAGGACATTGTCTGTTGCAAAGAGAGTTTTAAGATATTTGAAGGGGACTCAAGACCATGGACTCAAATATTCTAACGTGGATGACTTCAAATTGATTGGATATTCTGATTCAAACTTTGATGGCGATAAAGAGAATGGAGTGTCTACTCAAGATACCTCGTGAGTCTTGGATCAACAGTTGTCTCTTGGGGATCACACAAACAGTATGTTCCAACAGATTCCACAACATCGGTAAAATATGTGGTTGTTATAGAAGCAACAAAGGAGATTGTGTGGCTTAGGAAAATACTTGGAGATTTGTAGGAGAAACAAGTGAATTCTACTCCTCTATTGCTTGACAATACTTATGCAATGAAGTTGGTCAAGAATCCCAGATTACATGATCAAACTAAGCACATCATCAGAAAGTTGCATCTGATTCGAGATCATGTAGAGGCCAAGACTATTCACTTGAGACATTCTTCCACAAGTGAGCAAATTGTAGACATCTTCACCAAAGCTCTTGGAAGAGAAATTTGAGAAATTAAGAAAGATGATTATAAGAGAAATTTGAGAAATTAAGAAATTGTAAACATTGTAAATATTAGATTATTTGTAAATGTTTTAAGTTACCTAAGAATAAATTGAATAGTCACCATAGCCTCTTGGAAGATGAAAACTGAGGGTCATTATTCTATGTATTTAATGTTTAAAATTCTGACTCAGAATTGGTCGGGGGTCAACTTGGACTTAGACGTGGAATTGGTCGAGGGTCAACTCGGACTCGGACTCGGAATCAGTAATGACTCAGCCGATTTGAATTTAATGACTCTGTTTACTAAAAAATACATAAAATATTTAAATTTTAAAGAAAAATAAAATTTGAAAGATTCTAATCCATGATTCCAAAGCGTTAGAGACAAAATAGCTAAAGTTTGTTCATGTATATACCATATAAGTGTGAATAATAATATATCAAAATGGCACAAAGTGTACTTTGCAATACATATTTGGAACAAAATACACAATCAGTGAGGCCTAAATGGCCTTTAGAGTCCAAAAAAAACATGCTATGATGCCACTACATCATACATAATTGATCATGCATCATACATGCCATTGATCAACATGATCAATCGTTAAACTCATCACCACTTCTAGAACTAGAATTAGGGATTCATGACTAGTAATGGCATAGGCAATGGCATCATCATCTGGCTCAAGCTTGGACTCCTCAAGGTCATCTACAACTGCAGAATTAGTACTAGTTGAACACCTAGAAGCATGAGGTTAGGGTTCATCTTATAGCATTAGGGTTAGGGTTAGATTCTAAGTTGCACGAAACTGGGAAACTAGGATGCGTTGGAAACACGTTCCCCCAAAATTTTGGAAACAGGGAAACACGATATATATATATATATGTGTGTGTGTGTGTGTGTGTATGTATGTATGTATGTATGTATGTATTTTAAATTATAAATGAACAAGGACATTTAAAAAATGAATGTGAAACATGAATAATAAATCATTACATGTTGGTGAATCATTGCAATCCTGAAATCCTGAAAAGTATTAAGTTTGTTGAATTCTGAATGGAATCTAAAATTCTACTTTTTGCATATGAAGTCCGATGAGGTTGGAACCACTCTCAAACATCCTGAAACAATTAATGGTAATGTTAAAAATTTAAGTAAATACTAAAAGTGACATTCTCCTTATCTTATCTTTCATTTTCTATCATTCTCCTTATATTTCATTTTCTATCATTTTACTTTACAATTTAATATTACCATCTAGTATTACCAAAACCTATTGAGTAACTGAATAGAGCGGATTCTTTTAGTCAACTTCGCCAGTTCAGGATGGGACTCGGCCGAATCGGACACCAAATTGGATATCGACAGAAAACGTTTCAAAATCAAATTGCTGAACTCAAGAAACTCTATCCGTGAAATAATCCAGACTGATACCTTGCACAACATGAGAAACATGTCTACACACATTGTAAGATGTTGTTCTGCCTTGGTACTGTTGACTGTGAAGCCTGTTGTCCTTGTTAATTTGGGAGGTTATTACTTTTCTGTTTTAAAACTCAGCTTTCCTGCAGGATACATTGTGAAATTTTTGGTGAATGCATCTTCTATTTTAGTATTTGTATTACAGTGTTCTTGGGTTTACTCCTGGCCTATCTTGCAATTGGAGGTGCTAAGCGTTGTGCAGATACCCCAGCCATGGCTACGGAGGGCAGTAGGCTGGTGATACAGTGCACAGCCTTCGCTTTTGTTGAGGAATAGCAACCTACTTGCACAAGGTCATATAAATGTTCCTGTTCTAGTTGGTTGCAGTGTGAGAATGGAATGAACAAGTTCATTTACTAAGGAATATTCAACATAAGGATTACAACAGGTCAAAATCCTTAAAGGACAATAATATACAAATAATTGGATAAGGTAGATTGAATTATATGTTACAATGCCATGTGACGGTGTACTTATAGCACTGACTAGTCACAAGGGTTCATACGTCATGTTCTTTCATTAGGTTATGTCTTTTAGTTAGGATGTATCACCTCATTTATTATTTATTATTATCAATTATAATAATTATTATCTATTAATTACATTGCCTACTCCTTTAAGATGCTTTTGTCCTCAAAACATTTTATGGAAGAACTTATGTCTTTGTCCTGGCTTGTAATGCCTTTTCACGATTCTCTATTCTTGAAGCTGCGATGGTTGATGATACGACACAATATGGTCTTTGAATCCCAGAGCAGAGTTGCTGCATTGTATGTGGATCAATCCATCCCAGGTTGATCTTCATTGGGCCTTTTTATTGATTGGATTATTTGGAACAAAGTTCTCATTTTATGCTTCCAGACAAGTTGATTTTGACCAAATTCATTTTTCGAAATTGTGGTTCTTCTTTATGTAAGAAGAATATTGTTTATATTCGCATTGATTTTGTTGTTGGTCACAATGACTCTTGCGATTGGGATGATGTTAAGACATCCTTTTATTTTATGTCTTGATTTCAATGCTAGAATGTTCATCGTTTGTCTCTTGTGGCGAATTATTGGTTGATAACATTCCAACATAAATGTGTTACAGGTATTTAACTGAGAGGGGGGGGGGGTGAATCAGTTAAATTAATAATTTCACAAATTGCTTCTGTTAATTATTAATCAAAAATTTATGTGACAGTTCTTCATACATCCAGCATTAATAAATATGACCAGTTGGAAAGATTCACATCATTCAATCACATGAGAGAGACACATGTTTTTCATGAGGAAACCCTTAAGGGAAAAACCTCTTCTTCTTGGGATGTCAAAGGCTGATCAGCTGTACATCTCTTCTTTGTTGAGCACCAACTCAATGAGGCTACAACCTCCAAATGCAAGCACCAACTTGCAGAGAGCACCAACTCTCATGTAACCCAGCACCAACTGGGTGGAAGCACCAACTTCCAGCTTAACCCAGCACCAACTGGGGGAAGGCACCCACCTTCATCTTTTGCAAGCACCCACTTGCAGACAGAGACATAAAGTCTCCCCTAGCACCTCCCTACCACCCTTAGTTGCTTGTCTTACTGGACTTTACAAACTCTTTTTAACCCTCACTGTCAATGAATATGCATTACAAATCATGTATTCAAATTATATTCTGGACTAGACAGATCTACAACTCTTATACATTCATGAACAATGTTCTTTCAATATCTCTGCATTTTTCCTTTCTGTATAGTATCTATATTAATCAAATGCAGAACTCACCATGACTGCTGCTGCATTTCTTTCTGTGCTCATTCACCTCTGGACTCGTCTGTTACTTTCTGGTCAATCCTCTTCCATACTCCTCCGTTCCTCTCCTCTGCAACTGTCATTATCAGTTCATATTAACTTCCAGAGCCCCTTTTTAATTTTATTTTCTCACTCTCTCCCAAGTAACCTCGTCTCCCTTTCTATTTTCCGAACATCCCCAATCTCCCTCCTTTCACCTGTCCGTAACCAACCTTTCGTATTCCAAGACAAGTAACAGTTAATCATTAACTATAGTTCTAACTGTCGTTTCTTTCTTATGAATCATTGAAGCTCGAAGTCTAACCGTCATCATATCAGTTATATTTACGATCTGCATAGTTATTTGATAACTGTTCTATGGTAATGTACAGGAACCATTGATTTGGGCTTATAACCATTCTTAGCCGTTAGATGCAATGGAATCATATTGACTTTTCAACTAAAGGAATAGCCTTCGAGTGCTTCGCCTTTTTCCTTTATCGTTACCATAAGACCACACTCTTATACCTTAAGCACTCATCAGAAAACAAAGGTTTTCTGCCTTTTGGTACGACTCCTCATTTCCGATACCACTCAGAATGCGACACGTATCTTGTAACTTATAGGTGGAGCTTTCTAGTCATGTAATCCACCATCTATGGCATGGCATTCTCCATGCATAAACTCTGTATAGTAACCATTCTGTGTAAGTACCATCCTGTTGTGCTTTGAGTATCACATCGATCTTCATCCTGCTATGTCTAGTCTTCAAAGTTTGTCAGACTTGGTTCAATTACAAGTACTTTTTATCCACACCAACAGCATATCCTCAAGAAAAAAAATCTTTCCAATTCCTTAAAGTTTTCCCCCTTTTGTCCACTGTCCAGCATTTTTCGTCCCAAAACTTAAATTTACCCTCAATACTGAATCAATTTAATAAACACGGCTGTCTCATTCCTCATGAAAACACTCTGTCAGATATGTTTATAAATTCAGGCCCCAAGCAGCACAAGACCGGAAAACTCATCTTCACAATTTTACATTAAATACATTTTCATAACCTTTTTCTGTGAATGGCTGTTGCACGCTAAAAACGATGAAGAAGATCTGGAGATACATTAGAAATTGTGGTTCCTGGTTAAATTACACCAAGAGCCCATATGCTAAGAATAACCAGGCGTCCCGGCCATTGCTATCGAATTTTGTAAATAAATTAAACATACAATGAAAGTTTCTGCCACTCGAAAGGGACTGAGAAAACCAATGGCCGACCATAGTGATAAAAAGTCACCTGCATCGACATATTTTCAAACCTGCTACCGCCATCTATCAAAACCTGTTTG
Source organism: Larix kaempferi (assembly GCA_027924585.1). Classification (NCBI taxonomy): domain Eukaryota; kingdom Viridiplantae; phylum Streptophyta; class Pinopsida; order Pinales; family Pinaceae; genus Larix; species Larix kaempferi. Next base: position 5,645,086 of record BSBM01000727.1, read on the forward strand.
TGCTTTGAGTATCACATCGATCTTCATCCTGCTATGTCTAGTCTTCAAAGTTTGTCAGACTGTCAACATCCATGGGCAAAAAGACCAACAAAATGTCATTCTGGTTTATGATATAGAATGGATCTGTATTGGTTACTTTCTCCATGCACTGGATTTTAAGCCCCAACAATTCTTCTACTTTAGTTAGATCAATCATTGTTTCTTTACGGATCAATGTTTCTTATCATTCTTTAGCTTCTTAATTTGTATCAGTAAGGTTTGATTATGATCCCTTAATCGTGAAAGTTCTTCATCAATGTCTTATTTATCGAATTTATTTTTAATATCTTGATTATTTGGCTTCTTGTCTTTCAAACTTTTGATATGTTCAAACAACCTATAATTAAGGTTCCTTAGGCGAAAATTTTCATCATCTTTACTGATAGGTTCTTGTTGAATTTCTTCTTGAGACCTTGATTCTCCTGTTCTAGTTTATGAATGCACTGCTTCATGACTTCTTGATTTGAATAAGTTGTTTTTGACAATTACCTTTTAGGCAAGAAATTTCTTCATCTCTAAATATATTCTCGAAACCTTATATTTTTCTTGTTGTTTAGCTCGTTTGTCCTCTAATTTTTTTATTTGTGACGTACACTTCTGCATTTGTGTGATACCTTGATATTCTTTTGTAGTAAATAGTCTGTCAATATGGACAAATCTCAACTACCTTGATATTCTTTTATAGTAAATAGTCTTTGACAATAATACCACATCACAACTACTGGGAGATTGCAATTTTGCAAAAGAGAGATTGAAAGGCACAGCAAATTTCTGCTTTGTGGCAGCTACTGCCGGCACAATAAAAATGGAACATCATGTGCTCTAAAATTTTCTGCTGGAGATCACAGGAGAAAGTGCAGAGCCATTCTGGGCCAATTCAGGAACAATACAGGCCAACAGGTGTTAGAATAATGGCTCCAGACTGGAAAAAAATCATAATCTTGAAAGGAAGAAAGCTATGGTTCAAGAAGATAATTATTGCCCTTGTTGTGAGCAGCCACAAAATATTTAGTAAGTACCTCACATGTGGCTCCATCTCTTGTCAAAACCCTATGGACACATGAGGTATTTTTCGTAGTACCCTTGAGCCTTTTTTTTACACATAGGTAAGATAAAAAACAAGGATAAGCCACACGGGCCAATTTGGGTTATGTGGGAAATCAGGCATAGGGTCTTGTCTCTCCAACTCTAGCTGCATTTTCCACTACCCATTCCAAACCCCTAATGTCTCCCATCATGTACGGATACCATGCAGAAAAATAACCACACAATACAACGGTTTGTGCAAGATGTAGATTTAACTTGATCATAACTTCAATGTTGAGCCACGGTTAGTGATTTTTACAAGATCGGTTATGTGCATACAACATGGAAATGCACTATACCATTTTTATTGTCCTACCATTATTATTTTCCATCCAGTTAGATGTCGTTTCCTTCTGTGACAAGTCACAAAACATAAGGTTGGGACAAACACAAAGCATTACCGTCCTTTGATTCAATAAATATCCCCATTATCCCTCTTACCCCTCTTTCTCCAGGGGTTTCCAAAAACCCTAGCTAGTAAGCTCACACTCTCCAAATATCTTTTCACAACATCAATCCACAATAATGAGAAGTACCCTCCTTTTCCCCTTTTATAACTTATTTCTTCTTTTTTGGCCTTTTTCTCAATTAAAAATAATAAAAGACATTTTCCCTCTTTATTTTAATAAAGTGACTTTTATAAAGTCCTTTTCACTTTATTAACTTGAAAATACACCTTCTATCTCTTAATTTATTTAATTAACTAATGTCACCTCTTTAATGACGGTTTTTGCTCCCTAGTGACATTATTAACTAATTAATCTCCTTATTTCTCTGACTTTTACCCCATGGGGATGAACTGGGCTACTTCGTCGATCCCCTGGTCTGTCATACGAGAGGGGACATTATAGTCTTCCCCACCCAAAATTGCTTGTCCTCAAGCAATCACAAACCTAGATACCATACAATCTGTCCCTTTTCCCACATGCCATTCGTCATCAACCAATCCTTTTCCCCGTTAAGCCGCTCTTTGATCCTTCTGAATTTCCGTTTCCCCTTGTTGAAGTCTTGGATTTCTTCCTTATGTCTCCTTGGGTATCTGTAAGGATCAGATTTTTTTGATTTGGCTCCCTTTCCGAACTCTCTGGTAAGCACAAGATCTTTGCCTGGAGGTTTTCCTGGAGGGGTCTTTTCATACCAATGGCTCCTCCTTGAAATTTTTTGTGTTGCATGAGCCTTTTCCTCTTGCCTGTGTATGGTTGTTATTCCCTTTGTTGTGGCTAACATTGAAGCTTCAGTGGGCATCCCCCTTAGACTACCCTTTTCCCATCCGGTGCTTGGAACTACATCTCCAAGGTTTGGTAGTTTGTAGAATACTTCCCAATTGAATACCACCACTGCACTTCCAAAACCATATTTGTGTTTGGCATGTGCACAGCAAAAAAATCATCAACCATTCCTTCTGAGGGGTGTTGTCTCCTTGTTTTTTGGAGGGCCGACGGGTTTTGGTGGAGGCTTGCTCTTGGGAACTGAATCTTGTAGGTCATGGGACCTACTAATGGGTCCTACTAATGGCATTCTATAGAGTGGTCGTCTTGTAAGCCTTCACCCAACTATGTAGCGGCTCTGTTGGAGCCTCTGTAACTAACATTGTTATATTTTTAAGTGCAATAACAATAAGGATCACTGAAAGATAAACAAGCACAATATAGGCAATAGTACACAATAATTTATCCTGGGAAAACCCTCTCGGGGCAGAAAAACCCATCAAACTTTTTCTATATAGATTCGTCAGAATGTACAAAGACCCAAAACAAAAAGACTCCAAAAGCAGTTATTCACTTGACTCTATCTCTCCTACTCACGTGAATTCAACGAGTGAATGAGGTGACCAAATGAGGAGGTTGAACTCCTCATTTATAGTTTATACCAATGTTGCACGACTCGGACTCGGCAAAGACTCGGCTGGCATATGACTTGTCAACTTGGGAAAGACTTGAGACAGACTCGACAAAAAGGAAAAAAACATAAAATTTGGTAAATTGTGGGAAAAAAACAAGTTAATGACATGTACAATTCATGTAAGTTATAAAACTACTATCTATGCAATAATTCATCAAAAGAATCATAAAAGGAAAAATCAACGAATGGGTGGTGAAGATCAAGATAAACACCAAGACATTATATTGTTTGACCATTGCCTTACTCTAAGGCACATGATATAGAAGACATGGGACACCTATTAGTGTATAATTTTGACTTAGATTTTCATTTTATTACCACTAATATATTAATCATAATAATGATAATAATAATACGTATTATTTTATTATATTGTACCAAATCCAAAGATATGACTACCTCTCACAATTATCTCGTGAAAAGATAAATTCAACATAATAAATAAATTATTTATTTACATAATAAATAAATTCATCAGTCTATTGAAAAGACCGACGATGCAGGAGGTATCGAAACTTTGTTTCTCATTCATTGAGCAAGGTGCAACACCATTCCCAGCTGAATGGGTTAGGGGAGGGTGACAGTCACTTAACCCAGTAGATGTTCTTGGCAATAGTCAAGTGTGTCGGAGTGGAGGGGACAATATAGAATTAGGGTCGGTCGACGACTACCCGTAAGAGGCATGAATTTGTGTCGAAGGGCAGGAGCAACGTGCTGCGTGAATGCAACCTCTAGCAGCAAGCGCCTTGATAGAGAGAAAACGAGAACCCAACCTTTTGGCTCCAACTCGCTCGAATATAAGGCATGAAATCATAGTGGCTTCATATTCCCGAACTCGGGTTTCTTATTGCATTGAAAGCCATTCTAAAATTTGAAGTTCCATCTTTTTCGCCTGATGAATTGCCCACTCCAAAAACGATCAATGCGAAAAAGAGAAGAGTTGATGTCCATTGGAAATTTTTTGTGCGTTTTCCGAATCTGTGCCGAGTTCGTGCCCCGATTATCTGCGAGTGTGCCGAGTCACAGGGAGTTCAACCGAGTCCCTGCGGGTTTGCCAAGTCAGCGCACGAGACTTATGCGAGTACCCGTATTAGAGGTTGACTCGCCCAGACTTGTGAGTACTCACGAGTCTTAGGCGAGTGGTTCTTCACTGGTTTATAGTAATCAACTGTCTTGACCTTTTTACCAACATGGCCGACTTGACTCTCCTAATTGGGCTGACCTGTCTAATTTACAATAAAATATTCTTTTCTAGATCTGTCCAGGACGACCTAACCGTTAGGGTTTACATTGTCTCTTTCAAAGAATTTTACATTATCAATTACATCAATAGTAATCCTCGTAGGGTGTACAATACAAATGATACAAATAATACAAATAAGAATATCTTCCGAAGTTACATTCTTCAACACTCCCTCTTAACATGGAAGGTATTCTTCAATCATTGTCGCCATCGTCTTCCAGATGCTGCACTTCTTGTACACAGACTATTGACATCTGACATCTCGTGAATCTATATATCATAAGAAGTTTCACAGAGCCAACCGTTTTTCATGCTGGATGCAACTCTCCATAGAGCTAGTCATATTTCATACTGGATGCGGCCTAGATACAATCTAGGGCTCTCTCCCACAGAGCCAGTCCTGTTTCATACTGGATGCAGCCTAGATACAATCTAGGGCTTTCTCTCCCACAGAGCCAGTCCTGTTTCATACTGGATGCGACCTAGATACAATCTAGGGCTTTCTCTCCCACAGAGCCAGTCTTGTTTCATATTGGATGTGGCCTAGATACAATCTAGGGCTTTCTTGCAGAGCTGGTCCTTTTTCATATGCAACTATCCTTATCCACGAGCCGAGCAAGCCATCTGATGGGTTCAACCCAGGAGCGCACATTATGTTGCACATCGCAACCACCTGCGTTATGTCACCGCTCGTCCAGATCCTCTCGTAGCCTAGGAGACTCAATTAAGTCACATGACCTGTGACTACTTGCTACCTCATATGAGTTCATCACTGCCTCTTGATCTGGACCACTCCAAGCTTGTCCTAGAAGTACTCAAACTTCACCCTTGACATCGGCTTGGTCAACACATCGGCTATCTATTCCTTTGTTGCTATATACTGGAGTCTCACTGCTCCCTTTTGCACCATATCTCGAATATAGTGATCCCTGATCTCGATGTTCTTCGACTTGTTATGGAACACATGGTTCTCCGACAACTTCACACAACTCTGTTTGTCACAGAAGACATAATTCGCCTCTAACTCGAGATCAAACAATCATGATAGCAACTTCCAAAGCCACATTGCCTCGCAACTTGTCGAACAAGCTACCATATACTGCCTCGCATCTTGTCGAACAAGCTTGCGGAACTCAATGAGTGAGAGTGGTGACCAAATGAGGAGGGTGAGCTCCTCATTTATACTAATCAATTGACTTGACCTTTTTACCAACATGGCTGACGTGTCTAATTCATAATAAAATATTCTTTTCTAGATCTTTCCAAGCCGACCTAACAGTTAGGGTTTACATTGACTCTTTCAATGACTTTTACATGATCAATTACATCAATAATAATCCCCGTAGGCTGTACAATACAAATGATATGCAAATAATACAAATAAGAATATCTTCCGAAGTTACATTTTTCAACACTCCCTCTTAACAAGGAAGGTATTCTTCTGACATCGTCACCATCGTCTTCCAGCTGCTACACTTGTTGTACTCTGACTATTGACATCTGACATCTCCCGAATCTATATATCATAAGAAGTTTCACAGAGCTAGCCCTTTTTCATGCTGGATGTACCTTGCAGTGCCAACCCTTTTTCATGCTGGATGCAGCTCTCCATAGAGCCATCCCCTTTTCATGCTGGATGTGTCCTAGATCCAATCTAGGACTTCATCATCCCGGTTGGGATCTTCCCTTGGTGATACAACCAGTCATGCTGGGATCCACCCCTGGAGATACAACCAACCACAGTGGGATCTACCCTTGGAGATACAACGAACCATACTGGGATCTCCCCTTAGTGATACTACCAGTCAAACATGTACCTGCTCAATCCATTTCATCGGAGAGCCTATTGCACCAGTTCAACCTAGTACGTGGGGGAACCTACATTTGACCTTGGTATCTCCCTTGGTGATACCGCCAACCATGTTGGGATCTACCCTCGGAGATGATACCGCCAACCATGTTGGGATCTACCCTCGAAGATACAACCAGTAACTCAGAAATACAACCAGCCAAGCTCAAATCATCCCGTACATTGACCAGTCCTTTTTCATACTGGGTGTACACCACTACAGAGCCAATCCTTTTTCATACTGGATGTAGATATCCTACAGAGCCAGTCCTTTTTCATATTGGATGCACACCACTATAGAGCTAGTCATGTTTCATACTGGATGTAGATATCCTACAGATCTAGTCTTGTTTCATACTGGATGCACACCACTACAGAGCCAGTCATGTTTCATATTGGATGCAGATATCTTGTAGAGCTGGTCCTTTTTCATACCATATGCAATAGTCCTCTTCCACGAACCGAGCAAGCCATCCGGTGGGTTCAGCCCAGGAGCTCCATTACATTGCACACCACAACTACCAGTGTTACCTCACCACTCGTCCAGATCCTCTTGTAGCCTAGGAGACTCAATTACGTCACATGACCTGTGATTACTTGCTACCTCATCCGAGCTCATCACTCCCTCCTGATCTAGACCACTCCAAGCTTGTACTTGAAGTACTTGAACTTCACTCTTGATAGAGGCTTGGTCAACACATCAACTATCTACTCCTCTGTTGCTATATACTGGAGCCTCACTACTCCCTTCTACACCATATCCTGGATATAGTGATACCTGATCTCGATGTGCTTTGACTTGTCATGAAACATTGGGTTCTCAAACAACTTCACACAACTCTGGTTGTCACAAAAGACACAAGTCGCCTCTAACTCGAGATCAAACAATCCTGATAGCAACTTTCGAAGCCACATTGCCTTGTAGCTTGCTGAACAAGTCGCCATATACTCGGCTTCGGCTGTATTGAGTGCCACACTCATCTGCTTCCTACTGAACCATGAGATCATACCTGATCCCAAACTGAAGCAGCGCCCTGATGTGCCCTTTCTATCCGTGATGCTCCCGTCCCAATCCGCATCAACATAACCCTGTAGGTTAATCTTCTGATCCGATGCATATCTGAGGCCATAATCAATCGTTACCCTCAGGTACCTCAACACATGCTTTGCCGCAACCAGGTGAACTCGGCTCGGCTCTACCATACACTATCTCAAAGTGTTCACCGGAAAGCATAAATCTGGCTTCGTGTTCATTAAGTACATCATCGAACCAATCATCTGCCTATATACCGTGGCATCTACCAGTTCTGAAGAAGTATCACTCAACAACTTCAGATTCGATGCCATAGGTGTGGCCATGGCCTTACAATCCATCATCCCGAATCTCTTCAGGATCTTTACCGCATATTTTCCTTGACTCAGGAAAAGTTCCTCTGGATTTTGCCACACCTCAAGAAATAAGAAATAGTGCATCATATTCAGGTCTTTCATCTCAAACTCTGCGGCAAGCTTCCTCTTCGTTTATGCTATGAGCTTCTCATCACTAGTAAAAAACGAGTGATCTACATATAACAGTAGAATCACAGGATTTCCCTCTTTAACCTTGTAGTAAAGGTTGGAATTCGCTCTACTCTTGGTAAAGCCCAAGCATGTCCGAAACTTGTCAATCCTGTTGTAGCATGTCCTAGGTGCCTGTCTCAAACTGCACCACATATACTTCCTCTTCGTGAGGGGAGACATTTGGTATCACTCTTAGCATATCCCTGAGATACTAAGGCAAACAACCTTTGCCACGGATAGAGGGTAAGTGATAATGTCTCTCAATCTATGTTGTAGTCACTCCCTCTGAAGCGGAGCTTTCCTGTTCCCTCTGTAACTGAGCACTATCCTCCCTCTGCATCTTCTACTGTCTGCATCGGGACATTCTGCACGAGAGTGACTGGTAGCCTTCTCTTCTGTTGATCTTTTGTGTATCCATCTATGTCATCTCTCTAGGTCACTGAATACCAAGATCTCGAACTTTGTTGCAAGTTTTCTCTTGCACCCATCTATGAGCTCCTCATCTTCAACCTTGTAGCAAAGGTTGATATCTCATCACTCTAGGTGATCCTCAAGCTCATCATGCTATCCCATGGGTGTCTTCTGAGCCCGCACAAAGCCTTCTTCAATCTACGCACATGTGGTTCTCTGTAGAGAGTCCTGAATCCCGAAGGTTGCTCAATATACACTTCTACTTCGATTACACCATCTATCTAGTGTAATATCCACCACTGGGGAAGTGTGTCTTGCCACTAGAGCAACGTCTGGTCATAGTTGACTTCCTCTTTTAGAGAGAACCCTCGCTTTGTACTTCTGTAGTGTGCTTTATTTCGTAAATCTTCTTGAATGTCATAGCTGAACCGTCGTCACTTGTTCTTCGGAACAAGTCTCATCATTATTTTCTTGATGATACACGATCTTTCCTACAAGTCAAATTCAGTTGTATGATTAGAAACATTTCATAATTTTCAGAACATATTAATATTGACAAATTCTTATGCATAAAGACATAGGTCACACAGTCATGCAACTATCTCAGCCAAGGCTTAAACACAACATTCATCCATATCCCGCATTCATACGGTAACTTTCTAGATGCCTTCCATCTTTACCAGAACATTATTAAGAGCGTGCACTACTCCTGACATGTCAGCAAAGAGGTTTCATTGCAGATAAGTAGCAATGGAATGTTGTACAACACTATAGGCCACTTACCCATCGCATGCATATTAGTAGTATACTGTTCATCAATGCAAACACTCTAACATGCTTAATACACTTCCTAAATCTAGGAACATAAATATGTACATAACTGAACAATATCATCTAAGCAATTAGATATACAAGAAATGGCAATTCAAATACTTATCTTTGTTTGTTTGGTAGGATCCCTCTTGATCCTTGTCTCCTTGCAGGAATTATGAGTCTCTCACAGTGTGCTCTACTCCATCATCTGATTTTGAAGACCTGTGCCTTTCTTGCTTATGATCGACAATGCTGAGCAAGTCTTCTACACCATAGATCATATGGAATTGTGTACTGGTGCTGAATATGTGTGTCCCTTCTTCCTCATCACCAATCACAGTTGCATCCCTTCTTATCCAATGCTGAAATGGATAAGAGGTTCTTCCATTTTCCTGGTTTGAATCCTTTTGGATCAAAATACATATTCCTCATCACTGGAGGAACTTTCTTTAGCTTTCTTCTTGATTGGTTGATCATCTTCTGTGATGTGAGTATGGTGTCTCTTCTTCTTTCCTTTCTTCTTGGGACAATCTTTCGCAAAGTGTCCTTTCTTCTCACAAGTGAAACATCTGAGCTGTGAGAGGTTCTTTTGAAATCTTTTATTCTTGTGAGAATGTTCTTTCTCTTCTTGGCATGAGCTATTAGGACTTAATTGTCATATTCACCCATCCTCTCTTCTCTTGCTATCAATCCGGCTTCTTCTTGCGTACATTGTCTCCAAATCATGTTCTAGTATAAAAAGTGCTTTATAATTCCATGCCTGGAAGTTCTTATCTCCTTAAAGCTTGTCCTCAAGCTTGCTAATGTATGCCATTTTGATAAAATGAGAACCTGAAATGGAAATAGAGAGAATAGGATTTATCAATGAGAGTGCTTCAATTGGATGTTTGCTTCAATGCTTTTTTGGAAAACTGCTTTTGGTGGACCTAGGGTTTGAGTGAGAAACCCTAATTTTTCAACTTTGGTGACTTGCAAATCTGATTGGATAGAAAGATGCGCCTCCTCAAGGTGAGTTGAGCAATGTACTCCTTTTCTCAAATTTGTGGACATAACTGCAAAATATTTGATGCCCTAGTTTCTTAAATTTCTTTTGCTGAATTGTCCGCTCTTAATTCTGATGTATCTTAGAAATTTCTGCTCCTCAAGGTCTGAAACTTTTTCCTGAGGTAGTATCATCTATCCTCCGTCTAACCCTTTAGGTTAGATCAATATTGGATTCACTAAGTGGAACTTATGCTAAGTTTCCCAAGGTGACCTGTTTATGGACTGTTTCAGTATAGTGACCTTGTACGGACTGCCACATGTCACTATTTCAAATTCGGGTTCTGAAACTCGCACCAGCGAAACTACTGTCCGTGCCCTTTCTGGAACATCTTACGAAATTTGATTTGGATCTTCTTAGCTCAAGATATAGCATTTCTCCCTAGCTCACCTGTTTAAAACTGAATTTTGGAAGAGGCTGGAACCTTGATTTGCATGGATCATATCTCCTAAAGTACAACGAATATGAGGCTGAAACTTGCACATACGGTACATAAACATTTCATCTTCGGCATGTCCGAGTTTCAACTCCTAGACCTTCACCAAAAGTGAGTTGTAGCGAAAATGCCCAGATGACTAGATTTTGCCTTCTAGGGTTTCAAGCATGAAGCCCTAATCTCCAACAATTACAGTTGTAGCAGCTGCACAATGTTCTCTTTTAGGCCTGCTCTGGTACCATGTTAAATTTTTAAGTGCAATAACAATAAGGATCACTGAAAGATAAACAAGCACATCATAGACAATAGTTCACAATAATTTATCCTGGGAAAACCCTCTCGGGGCAGAAAAACCAACAAACTTTTTCTACATAGATTCGTCAGAATGTACAATAGTATTCCTCGTGCAAAACCCAAAACAAGAAGACTCCAAAAGCAGCTATTCACTTGACTCTACCTCTCCTACTCATGCGAACTCAATGAGTGAGAGTGGTGATGAAATGAGGAGGACAAGCTCCTCATTTATACTAATCAATTGACTTGACCTTTTTACCAACAGGGCCGACTTGACTCTCCTAACTGTGCCGACTTTTCTAATTCACAATAAAATATTATTTTCTAGATCTTTCCAAGGCGACCTAATAGTTAGGGTTTACATTGACTCTTTCAATGACTTTTACATGAGCAATTACATCAATAATAATCCCCGTAGGGCGTACAATACAAATGATACATATAATACAAATAAGAATATCTTCCGAAGTTACATTCTTCAACAAACATGACCAATCGGGCCTCAGATATATCAGTCACCATCATTGTGATCCTCTGAAACTCTGATATGAATGCGTCCGGAGAACCTATTTGCTTGAGCTGGGCTAGCTCCCTAAAGTGTATTTCTGGATCTTTCTTGTCAAAGCGCTCTATGAGCCTTTGCATAAAATCCAACTAAGATGTAATGCTAGCATGGCCCAGGATCACCATCCCATGGTACCACCACTCCCAAATGTAAGTGAACCTAATGGTTTCAGCTTCCGTCATCAGGTTGAGTTGGAAGTAAGTGTCCAACATTTACATTACCCATCAAAGGAATGAAGTGTTATCTTCCCAGTTGTTTGCTGCAGCTCAAAATTTTGAGTTTGGGAACCCCTGTAGAAATCCCTTGGCCTGTTCTTGCTTTTAATGTTGCAGAAGTCCGCAAAAGACATGGCCGTGTGAAAATCATTGCCCAAATCCCTGTACTCCTGTAAATATGCACCGAACGGCTCATCCTGTTTTGTCTTCCCCGACTTTCCTGCTGTTTGTCCTTCCAAGAATCTAGGCAGGAGAGGTCTGAAAATCCTGCTATCTAAATGGGGATGGCTCTGCATAGTAGTGTTAGCGTAGCTCGCTTGTGCATGGTTCCCATTTCCAGTGTTTGACCCTCTGTCACAATTGTTGTCTCCGTTGTTACGGCTTCTCAAGGCGCGGTTTGCTAGCCAGCCCATATACTCTATTATCTCCTTTTGGTCCTTAGCCAAGTCATTCAAGGCACTAATAAGGTTGTGAAATGCTTGTTCCTCTCTGTCTCCCATTAATCCGTTACCTTTGTCTGCCTCAGGTTGTGCTTCTGATTTTGTACATGTTTCTTCCCTGTGTATATTCTGCTCCTCTTCCCTATCTAAAATAGGTTCCCTACTCCTATATCTCTGCCTTCTGTAGGTTATATTCTGCTGTTCTTCTGGATTCATCTACCTGTTACATTCCCACATCTGGCCAAGACCATGCTCTGATACCACTGTAATATTCCAGTTTCTGAATGACTAATTTTTAGTGATTTTTGCCTGAAGACTTTTATCAAACAGTTGGCAAAATATCCCTGTAAGTGCCTATCTGAGTGCTGATTTATGTTTCTGCTGTTCAACTGATGTCTATCACTCCCCACTTTGTCAAATAGTATGCCAACAACCTACTGGAGATACCTTTTTTGACTGCTGTTTTGATTTGAAAGGTTTAGAGTGCTCTTAACTGTAAGTGATTATTTTGGTATTGTTGTTTTGTCACACTTCTCATGCATAATATTTATTCCATGTATTTATATAACAAAACCAACACATAAAAAATCAGCAAATAGAAATGCACAACAACAATTAAAGAGGTACCTTGCTGGTTTGATTATAGACTGGGACTGTCACAAGATTAAGGTTACAAAGATGAGTATCATGCTGTTCAAGTGCCTTTTCAACTCAGCTGGGAATGACTGTGACTGTTACAGCAATATACCCTTGAAGAGATAGTGTCATAGACTGAATTTAATGCTGTCCAACACAAGGAATCCGCCCAGCCATATATTTAGCCACCAAATGCTAAAGATAACACTGCCCAAAAGTGTAATGCTTGCTCCTCCAAGTATTTACGGCCCAGAATGTCAATACATGTGGTGCTCAGAATTGTGTGTATGGCCCAATGAAGCAATAGTACAGCCCAGATCTGCCACTCTTTCACTCGTACACAGCAACCAACTATTGTATAGCCTGCATTATTGGAGATTCGCCCCTCCTAGCCTTCCTTTCACGCCCAGCAAGTAATACAAGGAAGACACCAGCGGAGAGATAGGAGAAAATGCGCCGAACAGAGAACATACCATGCCCAGCAGTCAAGGAAATGATAGATCTAATGTTTCTTGTGCCCAAGATGAGACTATATTGCGCCCAGCAGTCATTAAACAGTGAAAACTAAGTAGTATGGCCCCTTTCCCTTTGAATGTATGGCCCCTTCAGCACTGGAATGTTACTGTTCCTTCTCCAACTCTGTGAACCTAGAAATAAACCCTTTAGATCTGCTATCAAAACTCCACAAATTCCCTGCAACTAATTCTTCTTCCCTGCAATTAAAACCTTTGGAAGATCTGAGATTGATCTCTCCTTACAAATCCACTAGGGTGGATCTTTCACCACCAAAGTCGGATTTCTCCAAGGGTTACCAAAAACCATAGCTAATGAGTTCTCGCTCTCCAAATGTCTTTTCACAACATCAATTCACAATAATGAGGAGAAGTACCCTCCTTTTCTCCTTTGATAACTTATTTATTCCTTTTTTGCCTTTTTCTCAATTAAAAATAATAAAATACATTTTCCCTCTTTATTTTAATAAAGTGACTTTTATAAAGTCCTTTTCACTTTATTGACTTGAAAAGTCACCTTCTAACTCTTAATTTATTTAATTAACTCATCTCACCCCTTTAATGTCGCTTTTTGCTCCCTAGTGACATTATTAACTAATTAATCCCCTTATTTCTCCGACTTTTAGCCCATGGGGATCAACTGGGCTACTTCGTCGATCTCCTGGTCCGTCATAGGGGAGGGCACATTACAGGTTTGTGACTCTAAAGAGACTTTCATATGTTTCTATCCATAAAATATTACCAAGCTGTATATTACTCGCTGTTCCAATATCTGTGACATATGTCCACAATATATTTAGAGTTTTTTATGAGTTATTGAATTATCGTTCTTACCCTGCATTGATTTGTATTGTCTTGTATAGCTAGAATGAAATTGCAATTTCTCTGTTTTTACAATTTCATTCTAAAAAAGGGAGAAGGAACAAATTGATGTTACGTTATGTCCTGCATAGCAAGAAAGAACCTTTTCTTTATCCTACTCAGTAATGCATTTCCAGTGTTCATTCTCCTGCATCCCATTTCCTCTCCAAAACAAGAGCGGAAAGGAAGAGGATTAGCTGTTCTTCATTTCATTTTTCTGCCAGAATCTGCAAGCAAAATCACCAATCCCTATGAAAATGGTTAAGTTCTTCTAGACTTTAAATATAGAAGGTTAGAACTGGCATATAATTCGAGAGAGTAGGTACAATTAGTCTGTAAGTGTATGCTTGTGTGCACATACACACAAATACACAGAAAACGTACAATACAGGGTCATGTCTTTCCTGATGAATGCCTTTTGGTTTAAAACAAATGTCTTGGAGGTCAAGAATTTGCTTTCAAGAATGGCAGTTGTGTGTGTCTGTCCTCTAATGGCCAACACAATTAGTGGGATTGAACATGATTGGCTAGAATATATTAGTCAAATGCCTAAGGAATCATAAATATAAATCTAGACGCAATAAGGAAAAGCGTATGGCAATATAACTCGGAATCAATATATAGCTGAAGTATCTCAAGGTAAATGTGATTGAGTTTTAACAACCTGATAAAAGTCGCTTTCTATTTCATGATGATGTTTTTCAATAATTCTCCTAATTTTTCTCATCTTTTATGTTGTGTTACCAGAACCAGTTATAGAAGAGGAGGAAAGCGACTGAGTTTCATTTTATTTGTCATCATCAGAAAATCAGCATTGGATTGACAATTTTGTAAATGAGTACCTTGCCTGGTTCTGATAATATACAAGAGAGGAGAGACGCGTTGTATCCTAGAGTTGTGTTTCAATTACAGCATGAGAAAGTTCTTTATCATTCCCAATAACTTTCTCAAAATATTGCAGGAGTGCGCAGAAATCAATGCATTTCTTTCATTTCCTACTTACGTATACAATATGTAACCTTAAAGAGAGATGGCATTGCCCATGGCTATTGCAATATGATTAATTATTCAATGTGAAGCTGGTGATTTGTAAGAGAGATTTTTGTTTGTGGGGCGAGGCAATCACACATTTGGGCATGATAACGTGTTGGCATTCTCGTTAATATGCTCTTTAGATGATAAGTGTAACTAAAGCTTTTGGCAAATAGTTTTTGCTTTAATGATCCGTTTCTTACATGACCGAAATTTAAAGTCAGAGATATGGTAAATACAAGTTATTGCATGTTTATGATCAAATGAGAAGCTGCTCGTATTTTATTCACTGCATTGAATTTTTTATTAGAAAAAGATAACAATAGATCTACGCACCGGGTACTAAGTAGTTAAGAACTTTATGGACAGTAGAGCAAATTATTTCCAGATTCTTTTAACCTCAACTAGAAAGATTTAGAAAATGACTTCAGTTATTTACAGGTTACTAGAGAACTTAAAATAAGTCAGTTAAGTCGGGAACGAAAGCCAAAGGTCAAATCCAGCAAGTTGTGTGTTTTAGAAGGTGTTTTATGGTAATTTTACCGACAAAAGCTAGCGGTGTGTTTCAGAAGGCATTGCGTGTAATTTTTGTGATAAAAAGGTGACAACGACCCTCGTATTTAAACGAGGACCATGAGATTAGGGAGGAGCTTGTTTCATATTTAAGATATTGGTTCTTAGGGTTTACCTAGAGAAAGTTGTGTTCAATTTTTGTGATAAAAAATGATGAGGACCTCATATTTAATTTAAACGAGGACCATGTTTTTTGGGGCGGAGCATGTTTCATATTTATGATATTAGTTCTTAGGGTATCTGATACAGCACAGCTGAGATGTGCCATTGATACAGTGCTGATTCGTCTATGACACGTATCCAGACATGGCTACAACATACCGACACTTCGTAACGGCCAAAGCACACCCTCGAGGTATGCCTGATATGCCCGTGTTGTATCCTAAGACATCTAAAACATAACTTAGAAAGGCGTTGAAAGATTGAATATTCTCACATCTTCTCGTCTTAGAGTGAATATGAGGGCGTTTTTAGTTGCAGAACGAATCTGGGCATTTTTATGAGGATGGAGGAATTCCTCCAAGCATTTGCGGTGTATATTTTTGGTGGGTATTGCAGCGAAGTGGTTGTGCATGTTTGGAGTTCATAAACAAAGAAAACAAAGATGGAGAGCATTTGTTGAGGTTTGGGGGCTGCAACTGCATTTTTTATCAACGAACACCATATTTCAGATATTTCTTTAAGTTTTCCTGCCCATCAGTGCATGTTTGTTTGTTGCTTTTTGTGTGTGCATGCTTCATATTTTATTTACGAAACCAATAAATTCGTGTTATTGTTCGATTAGGCTTCCAAGTATTTAATGAGTGCGACATGGAGTGGGACCTGCTCACCACCGTTTGAATTGAATAACTGGTGTGCATTTTGAGGCGTGGCGACACAAGCTTGCGTAAGCTTGGTGTGAGTAGGCCTCTAATTTAAAATTCACATCCATCTCATATTTGAATCACAGTGGGCGTTAGTGCCATTCGTTAGCGTAGGTTTGATTTCCGACGTTAGAATCATTTGTGTGCATAAGCATTTGGCTCTGTCACCCTCGGCTCTAAGCATTCAATGAATTGGAGAAGTACTCGTAGGTGAACACTGAACAAGATGACCTCGAAATCAAAACTTGGATTAAGCAACTGCCAAGCCCGCCCTTATGAGTGAATTAAAAGATCGACGATTTGCACCCATTATATGGTGACTCTTTCAGTCAAAATATAGATTGCAGTTTTAGATAGTTGGAATTGCATAGTCGGGGTGGCCCATGAGTAATTGAGGTTGTTGAATCCATTTATGCAATCAAATTTGCAATTTGAACAATGAAAATCAAAATCGTGATTTCAGCAAAAATTGTTGCTGGATTTTGACAAAAATCACCAAAAACATGCAAATCGTATATTGTTTAGCTTACTCTGGGAGCCCTTGTTCCTCTCAATCTCTCCGTTTGGTTTGTTACAATTTGTGTACGTTGATACCCAAAAGGCTAACCTTAGTGTCATCATCGATGGCGTGGCATTTTGACGAGTAATAAAGGCTACTCACACCTCGTCCACTGGGATGTGAGTGCAAGTTCTTGTGACTAATCTAGCATCTTTGTGTGTTTGACGAGTTGTGGATTGTAGTTTCTTGGATCGTTGTTAGGGTCACAAAATGTTCATGGTTTTCACAGGCACATCTTTACATTTGGGGTCATTGTTCGAGTAACATTGATTTCACGTTGGAACATGAGGTGATTGAACGCCAACGAATCGTCGGGCATATTCATACCTTTATTTTTTACTTAATGGTTTTAGATGTTAGTTAACCGATGTTAACACGACATGTGATCGGCATATCTCCGGTTCTAGATTTTAGATTTAATGGCCTTAGACCTCTATAAATTGAAATTAAAATGATGTTTTTCTTGGAAAATGACCATAATTTTGTTACTATGAATAAAATTACATTAAGAAGTCTATTTGCATTTAAAGTACGCGCTTCAAAATATTACAGCCACAGTGAATATCTATTAACCCTTACAAAAATGATCAGGTGACAAACATTGTTAACGTAGCATTTTCTCACAATTGATGATGGACTCACACTTTTTCTCTCGATTTAATTGCTTTAGATGTTGGTTAACTAACGATAAGTCACCATGTCATCGATCACCAATGTCCAATAATTGATGTTCTGTTATGTTTGCACCTTGTCATGTCCCAGATGCCATGTTAACAAAACATCGGCATGTAATGTGCCCTGTTTGCTCGTGCTCATTTGTAATGTCTGGCTGCCATGTCGGCATAGTATCTGCCATGTGGCACATTACATAATAAGTTGTGTCAACATGGTCCCTTCCACTTGGTCCCTTCCACTTGGTAAGTTACATGCCAACCTTTTGTTGATGTGGCACTTTCCTAGTGGCAAGGACTAGATTTATCTTAAGATATACTTAGGTTAAGAGACCTATGATCGACATAGGTTAAGAGACCTATGATCGACATAGGTTAAGAGACCTATGATCGACACTGGGGTTATGTCAATGTGACATTTATATTATGTTAGTCTACCTAGATAATGCCAATATAATATTAAAAAACAACATTTAATTTTTTAAGTAATAAAAAATATGAATATGTGATTTTATCTTCTGTTGTATATAATGATTTACCTTTCAATTTTTAATTACAGGAAGTTACCATCATCACTAGAATAAACATGATGAATGGTTGAGATAAGAGCAACAAGCAAGGTAGGAAATGTGACACAATGTTGTAATTGACACCTACACAAATATATGCTTAAATATATGAAATGAGTTTCATCTTAACAAAATAAGCCATATAATAATGCGTTTAAGATGATATTAATTTACATGTAATACTATGGCAGGCATATTAATATTAAGACTTCAATAAAATATAGAAACAAGATATTAATTCACATGTAATAATATGGCAAGCATATTAATATTAAGATTTTCAAGATTTCTATAAAACATAGGAGAACATATAATAATATGGTAAGCATATTAAAATTTCTATAAAACATAAGAATAACTTCATGCTGATGACAAAACATACATTAGCTAAAGGTATAGATACAATATATTTGGAAACTTAAAATACTCTCACACCTAATGCCAAATATATAGATAATATATATTTGGAAACTAAATTTTTTTGCTTGCACTACTATGACCCTTTAATCCATGATGTCTACATGTATTCCTTTTGCCAACAAATATATTCCCATAAAGTTGATTTTTCTTTTCCAACAAACATATTCTCTTAAAGTCAATGGTTAACTAGCATTGAAAATCCTTTTACCATGTCATCTCTTAATGTATAGTGGACACATTGTATAGTGGACATGTGTTGCACAACAATAATGAAGAGGCATTCCAAGTATTACATTATGAAGCCATTTATAAATTCATGGAATTTACAAATGTGGTGTTAATATTATACATATTTTTTTTCCATATCATAAAGAGTTGCTATACTTATCACATTCACATGAATCATGATATTTTTTTTTGTAACAAGGGGAATCGACAACTGGAGACTGGGCTGGTACTCGCGTGACACGGGATCCAGGGATCCAATCCGCTACCACTATACCCCCAGGTGCCCCACACACCCTGCAAGCATGGGACACGGGTAAAGCCGGGTGTGATTTGAACTCGTGACCTCCATTTACAACTGTGACTTCATAACAACTGAACCACCAATGAGCTACACCCGTGTGGGCACATGAATCATGATATTTGTTATTGCATCGACAAATATATTCCCATAAAGTTGATTTTTCTTTTCCATCAAACATATTCCCCTAAAGTCAATGGTTAACTAGCATTGAAAATCCTTTTACCATGTCATCTCTTAATGTATAGTGGACATGTGTTGCACATCAATAATGAAGAGGCATTCCAAGTATTACATTATGAAGCCATTTATAAATTCATGGAATTTACAAATGTGGTGTTAATATTAGACATAATTTTTTTCCATATCATAAAGAGTTGTTATACTTATCACATTCACATGAATCATGATATTTGTTATTGCATCGAGAGGTGCTTCTACAACCCAGTATGGGGAGATGTTGTGACATTACATTAATGTTCCCAACCACTATGGAGGAGATGATGTCACATTACATACTATGTAACATGATGTTCCAACATAGTAATAATTGAGCCAACATAAATTTTAATTAAAAAATTAATAATAATTTTAAAGAATAGAAACAAGTTAAAATTAATGTAAAATAGTTAAAGATATATAGATCATTAAAATTAAATAGATCAAAATAGGTCTTGATCATGAAGGGGATTTGATCCCTCTTGGCGCATGGTAGATCCAGGGTTTAGATGGATCTAGGTTGGTCATGCACCAAATCTAAAACATGAATTGTCCATATACCAATGGATCAATAACTATATCGTATCAACTAACCACTTCTCTTGAATATATGTGGCATACTTCTATAGAGTTTATCACAAATCGTCCTTATGTAATACACATGATTAAATATAATAAATTTGAAATCAGAATTACTTTAAAAACCTTTTCTTCTTTACTTGATGTCCTTTATTATCTACGTGTTTTAATGATCTCTTTGTAATGGATTTTAAAGTTTGGCCATGAAGTACACGCAATGAAATTACAAAAATGGAAATACTAGTGCTATAATACTAATGAATTATGTTAGGTTTGGATCAAGACCCTAGCTATACACTAATCTTGAATCCATGAGATATAGGTCGATTTACATATTGGTACTTTGAAGCAACAAGCTTCAAGTTGGTCACAATGGAATCAATGTTATGGTAAAATTTGTTATGAACAATTAAACCAAACAAAAGCAATTTATGATGTTTCAAACTAATAATGGTGTAGTGCTTGTTATACTCTATTTTGTGTTGCATACAATTAATCACCAACAAAGTGTGATCGTGAACTTAAATGAATACGTGTAAATACATCTAACCATATGACAATAAATTAGAAGATAGTTTTGAACAACAAATCAAACCTCAATATCAAAGAATATATCACTTATATATTTATTATCAATAAAACAGAATGAATTGCAACGAGGGAATGATTGAAGTGTGATATGGAGAATCATTGTGATGAAAGTAGCGAGGATGATTATATTGAGCTCAATCTTGTAAAGAATACAATTATAATTTGGAGTTCAAATGGTGCCAAATCCTCCAAATAAAATGTTACGGTGGAATTTAGCTATGTTAAATCTTGTTGATGTGGAATTTAGCTATGTTAAGGTGGAATTTTCAATCACCTATTAATATGGAGGTTGAATTAGAACCATGTGGACCAAGCACTAACAATGGACTGATGGTATGCTAAAGATCAAAAGTGGTGGTCTCGCATACTAAGGAAGGTATGTGAAGAAGTAATGTGTTAGTTGCACATAAGTGTATTGTAATTAGTGGTTATCTTTAGTCTTGTTAGTTGGTCACTACCGATTGTGATTGGTTTAGTCCACATCAAAAGTTCTCTAGTAATGAATTGCAATGAGGGAATGATTGAAGTGATATGGAGAATCATTGTGATGAAAGTAGCGAGGATGATTATATTGAGCTCAATCTTGTAAATAATACAATTATAATTTGGAGTTAAAATGGTGCCAAATCCTTCAAATAAAATGTTACAGTGGAATTTAGCTATGTTAAATCTGGTTGATGTGGAATTTAGCTATGTTAAGGTGGAATTTTCAATCACCTATTAATATGGAGGTTGAACTAGAACCATGTGGACCAAGCACTAACAATGGATTGATGGTATGCTAAAGATCAAAAGTAGTGGTCTCATACACTAGGGAAAGTATGTGAATAAGTAATGTGTTAGTTGCACATACGTGTATTGTAATTAGTTATTATCTTTAGTCTTGTTAGTTGGTCACTACCGATTGTGATTGGTTTAGTCCACATCAAAAGTTCTATATTAATGAACAAATCAATAGGACATGTATTAATGAATATTTGCTTATCACTAACATATCAATCTACCATGTCAATGATCCCATAGTGTTGACTTTTGGTTATATGGCCCTGTCAATATCTTTTTGACATCACTAACATTATTATACTTGGTGGTTTAACACTTACTCCAACAACATCAGGTTATTTATGACATAATAATGTAAGGTTATCTCTGACGTGTCTTTTGTAAAAATTCTCCTTGATCTTTGTTGTAGAGTGAAAACCATCTCCTAAATAATTAGTAGAGAGAACCTAATTGCATGATATTAAACCATTTCATTATTTGAGGATTAAACCATGCTTTAAATCCATTTGTACCATATGATAATGAAACTTATCAGTATATTGGAGGACCAATTAATCTCAGTGTTAACACAATAACTAACATTTGATGTATTCATCATCATAATGTTTCAAAGATAAACTCTTCGATACAATGTCTCCATGCACATTGTCTATATGTTAATATGATCATTTTGGTCTATGTATTATTATTGTGAAATTCCCACCCATATAGTATTGTTGGTGCTAATTTTGTAGTCACGAAGGCACTTTTTTATTATTATCATAGAACCATTTCACTAAACATGTCTTGATCTTCTAACTAGTTGTATAATCATTTTACATTAGTAATCTTCCCATTACATTGATGAATGTTCAAGTTGATTTGGTTCTTGAAAGGCAAAGTCCAAAAAAAGAGTCATTGAAGGTGGAGACAAAAGTGTCAATCTTTGTAGAATATAAGTGGATTAATGACTTTACATTTATTCTCTCTATATTTGCATTGCAATATCAACTTATGATGAAAATATCATACATGAGATGGTCTTTTCTATAGTAGGGATTGATTTGGTATTTTCCCATGTTGGATACCACATTAAAGCATGAATGAAGTTGAAGTTGAGGATTTGTAAGCAAATTTTTGTGCTTCTTATACCTTGCTCTCATCAAGGTGGACATTCAATACATTGTGGCTAGAGTTGCTTTGAATCATTTATTTAATCTTTATTACCACAAACTTAATTCAAATATCTTTGATTTAAGCTCTACTACCACCAGTATAAGTTGTATCTCTTATACGAATAGGTAGAAAATTATAAAGTACGAGGTGATAAACTAAAAAAATTGTATCACTGACCATTTCAAAGTTGATAACCAATGTTGAGCTTGTTGAATACATAATGCAACACCACTTTGTACTAGTTTTGACTCATACCATAATTCATCTTTGCGTCAAAATTCACCTACAATTAAGCTATAGATATTGATTACCATCTCATTCGATATGTAGATGACAAAAAAAGAAAATAAAATAATTCAATGAAAACCTATTTGTAAACCATTTTGGGGTCAAGATCATTAATTGGCTCAAGATGTGGCATTTTTATTATTATTTTGAGTTTCCCTTGGATTTGAGAATGCTTTATTCTCCATCGATGAGGCCAACATGAAAATGTGAGAACTCATATGGTCCCTCCACATCACTCTCAATTCTCAATGCCCAATTTAATTATAAAACAACGCATGTACACATGATAGCGGTGAAGAAACAAAATTGAAATAAAAATATCACATTTACTACTCAAATGTAACAAAAAATCATCAATTTTTTTTTCCAAGAAAAAAATTTATATTTGATATTTCATAAAGAAATCAAAATATACATTGTTGAGCCTTGATGCTTTATTTTGTTCCCCTATATTTTATTGGTTCTAGTCTTCATTATAGTCTTCCAACTCTAATCTGATTCACAACGAACCCCTTGAAGGAAACATGCCATATACCTACACATAATTTAAAAAATGTATTGATGTACTGCTAGAAAATAAGTATTGTAAGAGTGCTCTTGCGAGACTAAAGATCCTTCCTCCAATGCTATGGCTTCTTTTCATAGCATATCTGCCTTTGAGTTCAATTCTCTATAAACATGCTTAAGTGAAATAAACTGGAAATGTGATCTAGCTTCCATAATTTTGTTAAGTAAAGGAGCAAAGCAATGTCTGAGATTGTACATCGATTATTGCACCAATCTACAAGTAATCTGGAATCAACGAAGTTTTGGAGTTTTGATATCCCTTTTGTCGATGCGAACTGGAGAAGAATCCACAGATCACTCATGCTTGCTCTATTATTTGTTCCTTTGCTCGCTCCATATTTGAGAGTGAAATGGTAACATTGAGTGATAATATAGCTCCTGCCCCACATGAGCCTGGGATTCCTTGACATGCTCCGTCAAAAAATCCCCTTGCAAAGTTTAAATTGATGGATGGTTCCTTTATCATTCTTATGGAGCTTTCCTTTATATTACTACTGCACTCTCTAAATATCATTCGAACTTTATGTGCCAACATATCACAAAGTTCAATGGCGGCACATAAAGTTCGACGTGATATGGGTTCCAATGGTTAGAATCATTGGGAACAATGGATTTTAATTTTCAAGAAATTTTCATGAAAGTTTCCCGTGAAGGAAAATAATTTGAGTTAAGGTGTATCACAAGGAAACCAATCAAGGTGATAAACTCTAATGGAATGACAAATTGTTGAAAAAGGGACATCAGGGTGTAATTGCACTATTATGCTCACTAGATGTTCAAACATCTAAGCATCCTATTTCCCTAGATCTCCAAAGGGTCATTGATAAGAATTCCAAGGTATTTGAAGATTTTCCGCCTACCCGAGATTGTGATCACGCTATTCACTTGATTCCAGGAAGTGTTCTTCCTAACATTAGACCTTACATATACCCCTATAGCCATAAGAGCGAAATTTAGTGTGTTGTTGAAGAAATGTTAGAGGTTGGCATAATTAGGCCTATCCAAAGTTCTTACTCTTCACCAGTGGTAATGGTATACAAGAAGGAGGGATCACGACGTATGTGTCCAGATTATCGAGAGCTCAACAAGCTCACCATTAAATATAAGTTTCCCATTCCCGTCATTGGTGAATTCTAGATGAACTACATGGAGCAATTTACTTTACAAAGTTGGATCTTCATTCAGGGTATCATCAGATTAGAATGAAGGAACAATACATCCCAAAAACAACATTCAAAACTCATGAAGGTCATTATGAATTTCTAGTCATGCATTTTGGCTTGACAAATGCACCTTCCACATTTCAAGGTTTGATGAATTCCATTTTCAAGCCCGCCCTTAGAAAATTTGTGTTAATATTTTTTGATGATATACTAATCTATAGAAAGTTTTGGGAATAACATGTTCAACATGTTTACAGGGTGCTACAACTACTAAAGGAGCAACAACTATATGCAAAACCTTCCAAATGTTTCTTTGGAGTAAAGGAGGTAGAATATTTGGGTCATATTGTATCTCATGAAGGTGTCAAGGTAGACCTTAACAAAATTAAAGACATGATGGGCTGATCGATTTCCAAAATCTTGAAGAATCTTAGAGGATTCTTAGGTTTGCCTCTTTAAGTTTGTTCGGAACTATGGAAGAATATAAGCACCTCTAACAACATTACTGAAGAAGGATTCATTCTCTTGGAATCTATAGGCAACTCAACCTTTTGATCAACTTAAAGAGGCAATGTGCAAAGCCCCTGTCTTGACCACACCAGACTTCACAAAAACCTTTATTGTGGTATGTGATGCATCAGGAAATGGCATTGGTGTTGTTTTAATGCAAGAAGGAATGCCCCTGGGTTTTGAATGTCGGCCAATCAGGGGAAAGAACCTATACAATCCCATTTATAAGAAGGAAATGTTGGCAATACTACATGCACTTAAGCAATGACGTACTTACCTAATAGGTAGGCACTTCAAGGTCAAAACAGATCATGATAGTCTTAAATACTTCTTGGAACATAGACTATCTTTAGAAGAGAAAAATAATGGGTAACCATGATGTTGGGATATGACTTTGAAATCATATATAAAAATGGAAATAGAATATGGTGGTGGGTGTACTCTCAAGAAAATATGAGGATGTTGAGGCATTACTTTGTGTTATTTATCTTATACAACCCGATTAGCTAGCAGAAGCAAGGGGAGAATGGAAGAATGACCTATCGGTGTTGATGCCCATTCAAAAGCTCCAAATAATCCCAATGTATCAGTTACTTTTGTGTGGAGAAATGATTCAATATGGTATAAGAATCGCTTATATATATGTAAGAAATCCCAACTCAAACAAAAGGTGCTTTTGGAATTACACACCTCTCCTATAGGAGGGCACTCAAGATTCCTAAAAACCTACCATAAGATCAAGAATATTTTTTTTTGGAAGGTCTTAAATATGATGTTCAAAGGTTTGTGGTAGAATGTTTGGTTTTCCAACAAAATAAGGTTGAAACAATTAAGATCCCAGATATTTTACAACCATTAGACATACCTTATCAGCGCTGGGAGGATGTCTCAAATGGATTTTATCACAGGTCCACCCAAGTTAGAAGGGAATAATGTTATTATGGTGGTTGTTGATAGACTCACCAAGTATGCACACTTTTGTGCACTCTCTCACCCTTTTAATGGAAGTACAATAGCCGCAACATTCATGGAAACAGTTCAAAAGCTACATGGAAACCCAAAGATTATTGTAAGCGATAGATATTCAATTTTCACTCAAAAATTTTGGACTGGATTATTTTCTTGTTTGGGTACCCAGTTGGCTCACAGTTCATCTTATCATCCTAAATCCGATGGGAAAATTGAGATAGTGAACAAATGTTGTGAAGGTTATCTTCGCTTCTTTGCATCTAATAAACAAACACAATGGGTGAAATGGTTATCTCTGGAAAAATGGTGGTACAATACTTCCTTTCACATGTCATCCAAAATGTCCCAATTTATGGAAATTTATGGATACCAACCTCCATCTATCACATCTCCATTGAAATGAAAATCTAAAGTTCAAGCTATGGAAGATCACCTCAAGCACTAGGAAGAAGTTCTCCAAATATTGAAGGACAACTTGGTTATATCAAAAAACAAGATGAAACAACAAGCATATCAACATCGCAGTGAAAGGAGTTTTAAAGAAGGGGATTGGGTATCTTCGAGGCTACAACCTTACAAACATATGTCCCTAAAGGAACTAAATAAAGACAATAAATTAACACCCAAGTATTATGGTCCTTATAAAGTGTTGTAGAAGTTTGGTAGTATGGCTTACGAATTGGAGCTCCCTTCATCTTCAAGGGTACACCCATTTTTCCATGTTTCTTGCTTAAAGAAATCAATATGAGACAAGATCCCAATTCTATGATATTTGAACACGTATAGATATAGGTACATAAACTAAATAGATGTGCAATGAGAATTAAATTAACCATCAAAACATTATGTAATAAATGGATACCATAAATTACTACACAAGAAACTCGGAACAAAAGAGAATAATGGTCAAGTTCATTGAATAAATGAATGTAGAAGCTTACAATATATGGAGAGGTAATTCAAGTTAGGTTAGAATGCAATTCAAATTGCCCATGCCATGCTAAAAGGACTAGTGAGGCTTAACTTAGAGCAGATAACTTTAGTTAGTCATGCAAGCTCACCTAAACTGAGTTTAATTGAATTGAACTGAAATGAACTGACATGCAATGAATTGAATTGAACTGAATTGCATTGAACTAAATTGGGGTGCTAATGTCACTAGAGGACCAGTTAAGAACAGTTAGGGTTAGTTATGACCTCAATCAGTTGGGCACACCTAGTCTTCACTTAACCCCCTCCTTAAATAAGGGAATGCGCCCCCAAATGTAGGGTTTAGATGAATGCGTGACTCAGGAGGTCAATTTTGGTGTGGTTAGGCCATTAGAATCGAAGAGCCAGGGGCTAGGAGGGTTATTTTCTCTAACACACCCCCATAAGCCTAACTAGGAAAAAAAAGTTAAAACAATGGGTCTCGACAATTTTGTTACCATATTAGGTACCCATGCACACATAAAGACAGATTCTTTGTAAATTGGGAAAGAGGTAAAAAACCTAGTGGGAAACCCCCTCCCTAAAAGAGAATGTGAAAAGAATACTTTAAGGATCCTCCTTAGAAAATTCCTTTACTCCCCAAAAAACTCTCAACTGGGTGAATTGTTGCTCGCTAAAGGACTTTGTGAATATCCTTGCAAACCTTTGTGAACCCCTCCTTCTTTTGAAGTGCATGTGAGCCCATTCGTGAGATCCAAACACTTTGAAGTGCTTAAATGGTGGTTCTTGACCACTCCTTGCTTCAAATGGAGAAAATCCCTTGAAACGTTTGTGTGGAACTTGGTGAACTGTAGGAGTAAATCCTGTAAATCTAGAGAATGAGAAGACATTCTGGAGGTCTTCTTCAATAAGAACCTAATTTGGGAAAATTTCTCCAGTGGAATCTTTCATCTTCTGAATGCATGTGAATAATTCCTCATAGGACATGAGTTGTGAAGATTCAGGGGCCTCCTTCAACAAGATTGGATCTAACATACCAACCGTGTAGCAACTGATCCGAGGAGAGAGGAGATCCATGGTTACAAAATCTCTCTTTAATAGTTGCAAAAGATCTACTGCAAAAAAGATCCTTTGGTGGTTTCAAAAAGCCTTCGTTGGTGGCTGCAAAAGGCCTTCTTCAATCTACAAGTGTAGTGGTTGTAAAAGCCTTCTTAATGGCTACAAAATCCCTTCTCAAACTGCAAGAGTAGATAATTGAAAAGAAATCATTGAAACACTAACTAGTTTAGTACCTCGTATGCTTTGATACCATATAATATTTGAACATGTATAGATCTAGATACATAAACTAAATAGATGTTTAATGAGAATCAAATCAGTCATCAAAACATTATATAATAAACAGATAACATAAATTATTGCACAAGAAACGTATAACATAAGAGAAAAATAATGATCAAGTTCATTGAATAAATGAATTGAGAAGCCTACAATATATAGAGAGGCAATTCAAGTTAGGTTAGAAGGAAAATCGAATTTCCCACGCCATGCTAAAAGGACTAGTCAGGCTTAACTTAGAGCAGATAAACTTAATTATTCATACAAGCTCTCCTAAACTAAGTTTAACTGAATTGAATTGAATTGAATTGAACCGAACTGAACTGAACTAACATGCACTGAAATAAACTGAACTGACATGCACTGAAATAAATTGAACTGACATGCACTGAAATAAATTGAACTGACATGCACTGAAATAAATTGAACTGACATGCACTGAACTGAACTAAAATGAATTTCACTGAATTGAAATGGGGTGATAATGTCACTAGAGAACTAATTCAGAACAATTAGGGTCAATTAGGACCTCAATCAGTGGGGCACAAATAGTATTCACTTAACCGACTCCTTATATCAGGGAATGTGCCCCCAAATCAAGGAGAGTGCCTCCAAATATAGGGTTTAGATGCATGTCTGACTCGGGAGGTCAATTTTGGTGTGGTCAGGCCCACTTGAATCAACAGGCCAGGGGCTAGGAGGGTTATTTGCTCTAACAAATTCAAACCATCTTTCCAGAACTTGATGAAGAAGGAAAAGTCATTTTGGAACCTGAACAAATCACTGAAATAGGGACCAACCAACTGCGGAATCAAGCTATTACCGAGTACCTCATCAAGTGGAAGAACTTACTAGTAGAATATTCGACATGGGAAGATGAGTCATTCATATGGAAGCATCCACAACTAACTAAGACTTGAGGAAAACACTTGTTTGAATGGGAGAGGCATGTCAAGCCCTAAATTGTGGCCCATGCCCCCCTAAATTGGGAACTTTACAATAATATTGTTATATTATTTATGTTGACTTGAGTCCATTAGTGGTAATTGTACCTCTTTGTCTTCTATATATATTAAGGAGACATTTTCATTTGAATCATCTTGTATTTCCTTGTGTAGTAGTACATTGTATAAGGAGGTTTACCCCTCGAAGAGGCTTGCTATTCATCTCTTTTCTTCATTATTAAGGTTTGAGTTACTCTTTCTTGTCTATTTATGCTATTTTGGGGAATTTGTTGCATAACATCCTATCCAAGGGTCTTTTCCTACCCGAACTCATTTCCAATTACTGACCTTCCATGCAACTCACTATCCGATAACATGAAAGGATTTTATTAGTCATTTCCATATTATTGAAGCTCCTTTTGTTGAAGTATGGTAAGAAAGAATCCAATATTCGACTAAGAGATCTTGTAGGTATTTATTTTTCATATTGCTTACAAATCATAGTCCATCATGAATGACCATTCTCCATAGTGTCTTTGCACCCAAAACCTGAGCAAAGAAATAAATATTCTTAAGCCTCCATCTACCATAAGCTCTCAGACATGCTAAGGTTGACCATTTTTCTAATGGAATGCCATCTTTTTGTCTTCTACCCGGTCATAAGAAATGAAAATAGTTTTTATGGATTTTATCCAGAATGCCTTTTGGAATATGCATGATGGAAAGCCAATATACATGTATGCTTTCGAGCATTGTTTTTACTAGGACGATCCTGCCACCACGTGATAGCCAACGATTATTCTAGATTGAAAATTTCCGAATAACCATAACCAGTTGTTGTAGTGGTAATCATTAGGCTTCAAGTAAAATCCTAATACTTCAAGACGATGTCCAAAAAATAGTGTGGATACAGAAACATATTAAGAATACACACTCTGATTTCCTCTCGAAATGCATGAAATAGAAATTGTGATTTTTTAATATTAATTCTCATCTCGTTCTCTACACAAAATAAGTCTAGAATAGATTTGATCATCTCCCATTCCTTGACATTGCCTTCCCAAAGAGAATGATGTCATCTACAAACAACACATGTATTATAGAAAAAGAAGGTGATACTTTAATTCATTTTATTGTATCTCGATGAAATGCATTCTTGATCAATCTGCTTAAGCCTTCCATGATTAGTAAGAACGTGAAGGGTGGCATAGGGAATCCTTTCCTTAAAACTATATAGGTTTTGAAGAAGCATGTCAATGATCCACTTATAAGAACCACGAAGGAGGACGATGATACACATATCATGATATAATTTATGATTAGTAGACTAATCCCAATTTGCAATAAAACCAATCACAGGATTATCCGGTTCACTCGATTGTAATCCTTCGATAAATTAATTTTCATAACATTTGCAGGATCCTTCTTCATCTTTATGAGTGAAAGCCTTTTTGGAGAGGATCACGTTGTGAATTTTTTGATTTTCTATAAACCCAAACCGTTCCTCTGAAATGAGTTGGTATAAATCTCTTTTAAGCATGGAAGCGATTATTTTTTAAATCGTCTTATATAACATGTGGCATAATTATATAGGCCTGTAATATTTGAATGACATTGTCTCATTTTATTTAGGGATTAAGGCCAGGAAGGTGGCATTGAATTCTCTCGAAACCAATCCATAAGATATGGATTCCTCTATGAATTTGAGCAAGTGTGTCTCCATATGCTCGTAAAAACCAAGGAAAAATTCCATTGTCCTCCCATCAGGGCCTGGGATTTTGGTTTTCTAAAGGAACTTAGTATACCTTCCAATTTGTTGCTAGTTACTTCGGCTTCAAATTCGACATTCAGGTCCTGATCCACTACTCCGGAAAAAATTCTATTGATTTCCATTTGCTCCGTGATGTGAGATACATCAGATTCTTTAAACACATTGCTAAAGTGATCTAATGCCAACAATGCAATGCCATCGGAATATTTTTTAACCCTACCATCTACACCTTCTATTTCCCATATCATGTTATATGATTTTCTGAAGTTTGCATAACCGGAAAAACTTGGTATCATTGATCTCACTCTACAAGCCATATGGCACAACTCTTCAATCGCCATTCAATTTCTTCAAGTTTCAACAAATGGATTTTTCTATCCTCTAGATTCCTTGACCTGTCAACTTCGTCTTCATTAAACACTCCAAGCTGATTGGATGAGAACATAATCTCTAGTTCAGATTCAATGTCAACCAATTCCTTGGAATTCACCTTCTTCTTGCAAGTTTCCTATTCGACCTTTTTCTTCTTTATCAATTTGAGATTGGACACCATCTGTGCCATTGCACTTTCCTCGCTTTTCTTATCAATATGGGTCCAATTTGATGTTACCAAGGCTTGGAAATATTCTCCCTCCATCCACAACTGGCTAAACTTGGAAGGAGAAGGGGGTTTTTCTCTCCGGAATCATATTGGAAGAGAATAGATTGTGGTCAGAAGCACCACCGACCCCCACCCAATATCGTAATCTTCCCAGTTATTTAATCAATCTTTCTGCTACTAAGAATCGATTAAGGTATTTTGATATAGCCTCTCTACATTTTCTTGAATTGTGCCATGTTGGAACCACTTGGACTAGTTCTATATCGACCAAGTGTTCATCCCTAAAAGGGTGATTGAAGAAATCCGCTAAAGAATTGAGTTGATCTAATTCTCCCTAGACTTCATGGGATGATAATTTCATATTTAAGTCTCCTCCTACTATGAAATTATCACCTGATAGAACTACTTGAATTTGATATCTTCCCATAAATACTTTCATTTGGATAAGGGTCCATCGAGATTAATAATCTTCATAACTTTTCCGGTCTTTTTGTCCTCACCTTCCACTATTATTCTAGCATTTGCAAAATTAGTTGAAGAAGAATTAAAATAATAATTCTATCAAGATAACCAACTACCAGAGTGCCATCCCATAAGGTGTAGAATATATGGTGGATGGGTGTACTATTAAGGTACTCCTTGTGTTAGGTCACCGGTTTGAAACTCCATGGGTACTAGCTTACGAAAAATACACTGCTAGAGTGTCCCTCCAAATCAACCGCATAAAAATGCCAGTCTTGCAAAAAGGAAGATAAAAAATCCAAAGCCTTAACCCCATAACACATGGTCTCTTGCAACGGGATAAAATCGGTATTGTAGACAGTGAACAAATACTTGAGGGATCGTTGCTTTGGGGTACCCTTGACCCATTGGACATTAAGGGAAAGAAAGATCACGATGAAAACTTACTAGGGGATTTGCTCGCTCCAAGAACCCCATTGATAGTAAGTTGTTTTCCAGACATCACCTCCAATGAGGCTTTCGAATTAGCTTTGGATATATTCGATTTACATCTTGAATGCGAGGGTAAGACCATATTTGACCCTAGACCACCTTATATCTTGCCACTGTCTGCATTTTTGGCATTTTTCTTTGACCTAAGCAAATAGGAAGAAGTAACAACTGGTTTTTTGGTCCTAGAGGATGGAAGGGATGATTCAACATCCTTGTCAATGGATGTAGGGAGGGCACCCTTTTTATTGTTTGAAATCAACTCCTTTGAGACCGCCCTTGGGATATTAATGTCATCGGGTTCTAAATCATGAGGTAACACCTCAAAAAAGGGAGCATGCATACCTTTTTTATGGGTGTCATCACTGGAGCTCTGCTCATTTAGTTGGTCATCGGGATGATGAGTTGGGATTGTTTGCACCTTTGGCTTAGAATCCATTTGGATCTCTTGGTTCGTAGCAGGCATGTCCATTAGCTCCGCTGCTATGGGATTCTTCTAGCATGGATTTAGAGTACATTTTTTGATCCAACCCTTTTGGTTTTTGGACGATTGTTCTTAACACATTCATTACGAAGGTGTCAACCCTCACAACAATAAGAGCAGTGGAATGGGAGCCTCCAATAGTCCAGGGGCTGTGAGTAGGAACCATATTTCCATTCTAGATCAATGTTCTCATGTAATCCTTTCAAAATATCTATATCGACCAACACTTTCTCTATTCTCTTGTCTTTTTGGTGCTCGAAATTCTCCTTTGTTGCTATGAATTTGCCCAGAGAGTTTCTGATAGACTTCATGACTTAAATCGACCACAATTCAAGAGGAAACCATAGAACCAATACCTAGATATGTTGGATGTAGAAGGGTTCACATCGAGGGTTGAAGGAAGGAGTCCAAGGTTTTTGAACCAGTCTCGATGGACCCTTTAGTCACACTTGGCTCTGAATAACCTCCCTGTGAGATTTTGAGCTAAACTTGAAACATAACCATCCTTTTATAAGGATATGAAAATTAGGTAAATAACCGATAATGGGCTTCCAGCCTTCCTCCAACCATCCCTATAGCAAGGAAAAATGAACTTGTTTCCCCATGAATTTTCCTACAAGAGTGCATGAGGCTAGACTCTCCACTCGATTCATGCCAACGTCGTGACCCAACACTAAGATGATCCTGTCCCCTCAGGCCTTCAAGCATTTGAGCTTTTGCTTGAGGCTATGGTTGGTAGCTCCAAGTTGGTTTGTTCCTTCTTTAGACATGTTCTCAGAAGATATAAAGTGGTTGGGCCTGGATATATCTCATCTTGTTGGGGTTTATCTATAGCTTCGACTATGTCACATGTAGGTTTGAAGTGTGTGGAAGAGGATCAAGAGGAGGAGCCTCAAAGAGAAGGCCATGAGGACCTGACCATTCCTATGGTCTTAGTATATCTACCTCTGCCCCTCGTGTCAGCTCATTTCTTCGTCTGGGCCCTTGCTGGATTTTCAACCATAAAGTTCTGACCTCATCCTTTGACTGGAAGATCTCCTTAGGGCTCGGCATGGATTCACCATAATCAACAGCCTCCATGTATCTATCCATTTGAATGTCAGACTTCATATTAACATGAGCGTTGTGCCTAACCCTGTAAATTGCTGACAGAAAGGTCCAAAGCCAAGTTACCCAAAAAAAAATCATCAAATATACTCATGTATCATCAATTCAATCATCAAGCTATGTCTATTGCAATCTATTTATACCTAGGTTTTGTTGTTGTTTTTTCAAAACATCCATGAGCATGATGTTGTCATCGTCTTTTTGACATTGTTCTTGTCTTTATTAAAGTTGCTATTGAAAATTAAAAATGGTGATGCCCCATTCTAGCTAGATTCATATGATGATTATTTGAGGGCATTTGATCACAAATGATATGGTTTGATGTTAAGCGCATTCACGCTAAAAATTAAACATTTTATTTTGCATGATGATTACCGTGCTGATTTTGCTTACGAATGATTGTAATGGACTTGATGACTGACCTTTGGCGATATGATGCATAAAAATCAAAATATATATAGTGATGATTGTCACATGCTTTGACAATTTCTTCCAAGTGTGGCAAGAAAGCACAGGTGCAAATTAACACAAGTTGGTGTAAATGTCACTTAGGCTCCGGATTGAGCCTGGATATGGTATCAAGTGATACAACGTGATAAATTGATATTTGATTATTTGCATGATCTATTTGATGCACATGGATTTCATGTGTGCAGGCACAGGATCGTGATTGCCAATGACTTCACATATGGGTAACGGGTTGTATGAGGGAATGCATGCCTAAATCGTGTAGGTTTCCATGCGACATGTTGAAAAGTGAGTGAGAATTTTTTCCGTGAGATGCATGTTTTCGTGAGGGTAGCCCGCAGATTCGGTCAGTCACGAGGTTTTGATTGAGGGGTGTACAATAAGGTGCCAACCTTCTTTCTCAGTGACCATTAATCTCTCAACAAGATACGAGTGGATTGAGTTAACGTGGTCTCAGTCGTCATATCACATCCCCACCGTAGGAAAAGGTCTATTTGAAGGGCTTGTGTATGATCATGGCACCCTTCATAGAGCCTTGATAAGTTATATTGCAAGGGCATGTGTACAACCATGGCACCCTTGATGGAACCTTAGTGAATTCTATTTGAAGGGCATCTATGGCACCCTTGATAGAACCTTGGTAAAATTAAATTAAAATATAGACCTATAAAATATAAATGAGAAAATAATTTAGAAAATGATAAATGATAAATTAATAAAAACATGCACATGCTAAGAATAAGTAATTATATGCATGCAAAGAATAAATTATAATTTAATTTAAAATAAGAACATGTGCATAACAAAGGAAAGCATTTAGTTAAAGAGAAGGGAGACTAAAACACACCCTTTAATTAAGGAGAGTAAAATACGAAAAAATCAATTATAGGGTCATTAATGTAAGAATCTGCAAGGGATCTGACAGTTGTAACAAACTCGCAATCAAACTCTCAAGTATGTTGCAAAGAAAAAGAGAAGAGGACACTCAATAATTACTCATAAACACAGAATAATAGAACAATATCAGTGCCATACAATGAATAATGAATGTAAAGTGTGTATGGCAATGAACTGCAAGGGAGCATCATATAGGATTCGAATTAGCCAAGTAGGGCATTTGAATCTCTGAGCTTAGAGTCTAGCTTGGATAACAATGGAGACATCATCCAGTCCGTAGTATCAGTCATCAATGGTAATAGTCAGTCAAGTGTGTCTAACTGAGTCTAACAGAACCATCTAGGCATAAATCAGGGAATGGAGACTCCAAGGGGGGTGCATGAGGCTGTCTAGCTCAAAGTCTAGCTTGGATAACAATGGAGACATCATCCAGTCAGTAGTATTAGTCATAAATGGTAATAGTCAGTCAAGTGTGTCTAACTGAGTCTAACAGAACCATCTAGGCATAAATCGGGGAATGGAGACTTCAAGGGGGGCGCATGAGGTTGTCATAGGGTCAAGTGGCACTCCAAAACTAGCTAACAAGGAGCTACAAGTAGTTAGGATGAGCAATCAGTGGAACAACTACTCAATCCATGCACTAACTAAGTGATAACTCTCGGTAGGTGAGAAAAGGCACCCTAAATGAGTGATATCTAGTGGTAGGTGAGAAAAGGCGCCCTAAATGAGTGATATCTAGTGGTAGGTGAGAAAAGGCGCTCTAACTGACAGTGGTAGGTGAGAAGGCGCAATTGCCATGCAAAATAGTCAAGAAGGGCGCATCAGGTAGGTAGGAGGCCAAATGGGGGCTATAGACAAGCTCTAGGTGCTGGGGAGACAACCATGATGATGACTGGATGCATGCAGTGGCATGCATGCAAAATATAAAAATGATGGTGTGAATATTCCAACACCCCCCTGCAAGCTATACTATGAGATAAAGCTGAAATCTGAAAAATAGGGCCCTGGTGATTAAGACCAAAGGTCACCCCGTACAATCAGTCTAAATAAACTAAGTGAGGAAAGAGGGAAAAACCAGTGGGAAGAAATCCCTCCCTCAAAATAGACTGAAGGATGCTAATGTAGCATATCATCACCCACCCCAGAAGGAGGTAAGTGTCCTTCCTTTCCGAAGAAGGATTGACCGATCTGAAATGGATCAGCAATGTGAGAAGGATGAAACCTTTAATTCTGAAAATATGATCTGGTTCTTCTATGATCATGTAGATCACCAACCAAATCACCGGCAAATCAGAGTGTAGTGGCTGCCCATCGAGGAAGAGGAGGAATATCAGGTGAGAGATCTTCAGGTTCTTGTCGATCTGGATCTTCCATTCGCTCATCTTCATCATCGGTTGCTAGACCTTCAGGTTCTTGTGGATCTGGGTCTAGTATTCCCTCATCATCATCTCTACCTTTAGATTCTTAATTTGAAATCTCATGAGGAGAAGCAAGTAAAACTGCCTCATGCTCATCATCACTCGAAGGAGGGATATATTCAAAACTGTTGATGTCATGAAACTGCTCCAGAATATGCATGTAGTCCTCATTTGAACCATCATGACTGTAATCAATATCAGAAGAACTAGAACTAGATGATGATGGATCTTCATTAAGATCAAAGGAGGATGCAGTAGTGGAGGCCCATTTTGAAATAGGAGTTGGACAAATAGGTGCTAGATCTTCAGGTTCTTATGGATCTGGATCTAGCATTTGCACTTCTTCAAGAGTCCTCTTTTTCTCAATCTCTTTTGGTGTATCTTTTCCCTTTAGGCAACCTCTGAAGGTTCCATGAGCAAACTTGCCACTTAGAAGACCATCAACCACATTCCGAGCTGGCTTGTAGTTGAGATGAGATAGTCTACTCTCTTCATGAGTATGGGAGCGAAGAGCAGACTCCTTTAAGGGAGGTAAGAAGTGTGAAAACTCATAGAGTTTTGTCTCATGATTTGCAACTCCTTTTGCAATGATTTCCCCTGAAACCATGTGTTGTACCTCGACTTCATATGGAGTAAAGATACTCTTTTGGGATCTCCAGTATGAGTCAATTGATACACTGAAAAGACATTATGTGCAAGAGAAGGAACATAAAGCACATTAGAAAAGTAACCATGATCAAGATCGATTCTTCTAATCCCCTGAGAGGAGACTTCTGAATCGTTGCTCAAACTGATGGTAGGGCCAATAGAGATTTCGAAACTAGCGAAGAGATCTTTGGAGGAAGCCATATGACATGATCCTCCTGAATCTATGACGAAAGAAGAATCAGTTGTTGTACTTGCTATGAGAGCATGACATCTTTCTTTGCTTTCAGATCTAGAAGATTTAGAATCACGATCTTTCTTCCTTGCACATGCTGGTACAGGAAGATTATTCTTCTCAAGTAATTGAGCCATCAAATCTATAGTCTTCTTCATGCAGGCACTCTCAGGATGGAACCCTCTATGGCAATATGTGCACTTGGATTTTCCCTTCTGAGAATGCTTGGTCTTCCTTGAGTTTGAAGCCTCATTTGACTGGTATGGTCTATCTGTAGGCCTTGTATCATTCAATCTCTTGTCAGAAATCTTTTGCTTTCCTTTACCATTCGCTCTCTCTGCAGCTGTAAGAGCTAAATCCAATTTGGGTTTGATCATTCCCATAGAGATCAACTTCTCTTCCTCTTGAGTAAGAGATTGGATGAAGTCATCAAATGAGGGAAACTTCCATCTTGGAATGGACAACCTAGCTGACTGGAAATTAGAGACAAAAACTTAAAAGTCTTCCCCGAACTTTGAGAGAATGGCAAGTATAAGCTGCTTGTCTTCTTTCATTGTCTCATATCTTTTCAACTATGATATCAAGCTTTTGAACTTGGTGAGGAAGGCATTGATAGATTCAAAGCTGTCAAGACTCAAACATATGAGCTCATTCTCCAATTCGTGTCCTTGCATATCATCTTTCGGTCCAAAAATGGATTCGATCTTGTCCCAAACCTCTTTAGGAGATGTAATATTGATGACATGGAAATGAAGATCTTCAGAAATTGAGAGAAGGAGGAGGCCAATTGCTTCAACAAGCCTATCCAAGTACTTGGACTTTTAAACTGCACTGAGAAGTTCTACCATTGTTCTGTTGAGTATTCGGGTGAAGCTCTTGGATCTCATGAAGAGAGCCATCTTGGCTTTCCAGTCAACATAGTTGGAATATGTGAGCTTTAGATCCATATGAACAGAGAAAGTCGAATAGTTGAAGACGATTCTGAACGGGTGAATAAACCTGCAAAACAAGAAGAGTTTTTGTTGATGGAGAATGCTACACTTCGACTGAACATTACCTTAAGAACACTTGGCACATAGACTAAGTCCTTCACACCTGGCTAGACCTCACTGTGTTTCTCCAATGAATTCAAGTAATAGCACTAGGATTTGTTGTGGAAACTCAGAGGCTTCTGGTGCACAAGTGAAAGATAGTTGCTCAAAGAAATGCTGCAACTGCTACTGCTGCAATTGCTGCAATGGATGCAATTCGAATAGCTGCTACTTTCTCTGATACCATGTAAGAATATGCAAGGGATCTGACAGCTGTAACAAACTCATAATCAAACTCTCAAGTATGTTGCAAATAAGAAGAGAAGAGGACACTCAATAATTACTCATAAACAAAGAATAATAGAACAATATCAGTATCATGCAATGAATAATGAATTTAAAGTGTGTATGACAATGAATTGCAAGGGGGAATGATATAGGATTTGAATTTTCCAAGTAGGGCATTCGAATCTCTAAGCGCAGAGTCTAGCTTGGATAACAATGGAGACATCATCCAGTCCGTAGTATCAGTCATCAATGGTAATAGTCAATCAAGTGTGTCTAACTGAGTCTAACATAGGCATAAATCAGGGAATGGAGACTCCAAGGGGAGCGCATGAGGATGTCTATCTCAAAGTCTAGCTTGGATAACAATGGAGACATCATCGAGTCAGTAGTATCAATCATAAATGGTAATAGTCAGTCAAGTGTGTCTAACTGGGTCTAACAGAACCATCTAGGCATAAATCAGGGAATGGAGACTCCAAGGGGGGCGCATGCGGCTGTCATAGGGTCAACTGGCACTCCAAAAATATCTAACAAGGAGCTACAAGTAGTTAGGATGAGTAATCAGTGGAACAACTACTCAATCCATGCACTAATTGAGTGACAACTCTCGGTAGGTGAGAAAAGGCGCCCTAACTGAGTGATATCTAGTGGTAGGTGAGCAAAGGTGCTCTAACTGACAGTGGTAGGTGAGAAGGTGCACTTTGCATGCATAATAGTCAAGAAGGGTGCATCAGGTAGGTAGGAGGCCAAATGGGGGCTAAAGACAGGCTCTGGAGAGCTAGAAGTAAGCTCTAGGTGTTGGGGAGACAACCATGATGATGACTGGATGCATGCAACATGTAAAATATAAAAATGATGGTGTGAATATTCCAACAATTAAGACTCAAGTGCACACACACACATAGGAAAAGAAGACTCAAGTGCACATGTCACTCATGAGCATGCAATAGAAACCTAATAAACTCTACAGAAGAAAGGCAAGGAGATGAGTGATGTTGATCTTTTATATTTTTCCTCCTACGTTGTGGGAGAGGATTGTTATAGTGACTATTGGAGAATTTGGTCCTTGGAAGTGGTTAAGGTTAGGAGGCCTGAAGGCGGAATGCTCCACTTCCATTCGTGTTGATATCATGCTTCTTCCATACAACCCTGTTACAGCTCGGGGGCCCCTAGGAAAGAAGAGTACCTACACGGAGTAGGAAGGGTGGTCAATAGGTGGACATAAGGATTGGAAATTTGGTCAATTTTCACGGGAGCTCAACAAATGTAACTCAAGTGAATGCAAGGGAAGGAACATGAGAAACATCCACCATAAAATCCAGGTTCAATATATATTTGTATTTCCTATCTGTTTAAATGCATTCCTTTTATTTATGAATTGTAATGTGATATCAACATATTTTTATTTTTAAATATCGAATGAGTGAAGTATCAATGAGATTAGATCTATACATATGACGTAGAGGAGCAACCCCAATAGGGTTCGTTTATTGAAGTTTCTATTGAAAAATAAAAAACATGCCTCTATCCATCTTGAGTAGAACTCTGAAAAAAACAAACTATTTATAAGCCACTAAGTTCACACACACACACACACACATATACACAAAACACCCAATTTAATAAAGTTTATTATACATATATAATTACTATCGCTAGTCTTCGTGATAGTAGATAGCATGGTAAGGTTAACCTTTGGTTGATCATTGCCAACAAATTTAGTAATGGGAACATCTATAACATGGAAAATATACGTGAAAAAATGAACATTCCATATTTAGAGTTAAATTAATGCCCATCAACATACACATGTACAATCATCTTACTTGCATATCCTTGTTCTCTATTAGCCTCATCACGGTCAATGTTCCCTTGATCATGAATGTTAACTTGATGCGATTGCTATAATATTTACTATTATTATTTATAAAATTTAAAGCCTAAACAAGTTATAATAATTAATCATTCGAAATATATTTTACGTATTTACCTTTACATTCTCTGCAAAAGTATTTTGTCTCCTGTTTTGCTTGAGTTCGACGAAGGATTTATATTCCCTAATGAAGGTGAACTTTAGATGATCTTGGGTGGGAATCTTGTTGAACTTGGTGGGCTACATATCATAACATAAAACAATTAATTTATATTTAGATATTAGTTGAACATGGCACTAATAATAGCTTTACGAATTTAGTACTTATATATTCGTCTTTTACTTTGGCATATCCTTAGGGGCCATGTTTGTGTTGTACAATGCTCTCCAATTTAACCTTGGTGGTCTTTACATACATACATACATTAGTTTGTATCTACATCTTATGGATATTTATCAAAATGGCCATTATCATGGTCTGAATGGTAACAATCAAGTTCAAGAACATCATTCTCATTTGAATCAGCTGGTGGATGGTTGGTGCCATAGAAGGAAGGAGTGAGAAATATCTACAAATATGATATGGTCGTGCTTGAAGGAACATCACATTCACTGATAAAGGAGCATCCAAACAATCTAGATCTAACTTGCTAGTGTTTGTCTCATGTATCTTTTTCTTCATATAAGAAGTTCATATGGTATCTGTTAAATAATAATTCAAACCCAAACCATAGGTTCGAGTATTGACCTACTGACATTTCAAATCGGAGATGAACAATGAAGTGGTATTTGGACATAGAAAATGAAACATATCTGGGACACATAGTCTCCATACATCCATACATTCCAAAATTTCTTTCGAGAGTATAGAGACATAAATTACAACACTCCATAGTATACAAATGTTGCTTAAACTCACACCATATGGTTAAAAAATGGTTTCAAAGGTCTATTTAAATTTATATTGTCATATGCTTCCTAAAATTTATTTTAAGAATGTAGACACTTATTGATTGTTGATTTGGATCAAATTCAAGGAGAAAAAGTTATACTATCAAATGGCCAATTATTAAGGTTCCAACTCATTCCATATTGTTCAAATTTCATCAAGTTCTCCAATGTCATTTGTAGTAAGTTCATATTTTATTTATATTTTGGTCATCTAATTGAATTTATGTTATTTATGTACGTGCATGCGAATAATAATGCATTGAATTTTGTGAGATCCTAATTCAGGATTGAGTTTGGGTGCACAAGATATTCCACCAATCGAAAAATGACACAAGATTTTCTTTGGAGCAAGATATTACAAGCAACTGGTAGGAAAAAATAGAGAACTACCGTTACCCAACGAATTGTAACATCCGATCTTGAAACCATCGTCGTGGGTTGACGATACTTCACCATCAACTATATATTTTTTATGACACCCCAATGGTATGTGGTTGTTTAAAATGTAAAGTGTTAATGATCAACTATCCAATGTTGACAATCTAGTACACCTCCCACCACAGTTAAAAATCTAATAGGTGATACAAAAAAGACACACATGAACACTTCGATATCTTCTTTTTTTGAAAAGTTGGAAACCAAAAAAAAAATGTTTTGTCCTAAATTGAAACACATGTCTTTGTATGTTGAATCAACCAAGATTTTTAGTGAGCCAAATATGATATCAATACCACCCAAATAATCTCTATTAGGAGATCCAAAAATTTATATGAGATGAGAGCAAAATTTGCATTGGAATATTCTAACCATCTCATCTTGGTTTTGAATGCTTTGCATGCATGCATCTTGCATGAATTCCATGCAGTGGTAGGTGAGTCTCCTAGCACCTAGTCCTTATTCTTGTCCCTCTAGAGCTTAACTTTGGTCATCATTATCCCTCTTATCCACTCAGAGTGCCTTGTTTACATCACTGAAGTCTAAAGGCCCCCTCATGCATGATTT
The DNA here is from genome assembly GCA_027924585.1 of Larix kaempferi. Taxonomy (NCBI): domain Eukaryota; kingdom Viridiplantae; phylum Streptophyta; class Pinopsida; order Pinales; family Pinaceae; genus Larix; species Larix kaempferi. Next base: position 5,687,961 of record BSBM01000727.1, read on the forward strand.
TAGGAGTCAGTATAGTCAGTTCCATGATTTGGGGCGCCTTGTCCCCTTGATTGCTCAGTTAACTGTCTGTTACACCTAGTTTCATTGCTATTGAGTGTAGGAGTGTCCTTTTTTACCACTGTCAGTTAGATATGCGCCCCCTTGGAGTATCCTTCCCTATTTTGGTGCCCAAATGACTCAGTCATGCTGAGTTCTACCTCAATTGAATGACCATTGATCATTAGTGGCCACTAGACCTTATTGGGTGATGGTTCCAATGCAAACTAAGCCTGCCACTTGAGGTGAATTCGAATCCTATTAGAGGCTGTCGAACTCATTCTATTGTAACAGCTTTTGATTTCCAGCTTATTTCTGAAGAATGTATCAACAATAGTTTTTTATCCGTGTTTTAGTTTTATGAGTGATTTGATCAGTGTTTCTTTCTAAATTCTTCTCAGTTAAAACATTGTGAAATTGTGAGGTTTGTTCAAGCTTAGTGATCTATCCTGTGGAATTTCACATGGTATCAGAGCTTGTGAGAGCTTAGGTTGAGAAGCTGCTTTCATTAGTGATCCAGAAGCCTCTAGATTTACACAGGAAATCTTGGTGCCATTGCATTGAATCCATTGGATAAATCCTTTGGAGTCTATCCAGTTGTGAAGGATCTGGATAAAAGTGCCTATTGTCCTAAAGCAGTGCTCAGTAGATTCAGTAAAAATCCTCTAGATATATTTTCCATTTTTTTGCAGGTTATTCCATCTTCAGAAGTGCATTCAGTCACCATCAATGGATCTATCTTCAATTCCAAATCTCACTCCCTTCAACTTCTTTGAATGGAAGGATCAAATGGAGATCTTCCTGTGCAACATAGGTCTCTACACAGTGTTAAAGGGTGTTGAATTCGAACCAAATGGTGCATCAGATAAATCCAAGTACATGAACAACCTTGATGAAGCGTATGGTTTGTTGTGTCTCAACATTTCCAAGGATCTAATCTTTCATCTATCCGGTATGAAAACTCCAAAGGAGGTTTGGACAAAGATCAAATCATTATTTGGGAAACAATATGATTTGAGAGGGCATCAATTGGAGAATGATATGATCTCTCTTATCCCTAGCAACTTCGAATCCATCACAGACTTCTTCACTAAATTCAAGAACTTGGTTGTGTAGCTAAAACTATGTGGAATTGAGAAGAAGGATGAGTATCTTATTCTTTCTATTCTATCAAAACTGGGACCAGACTATTTTGTGTTTGTATCCACCTTCCTAACATCAAAATTATCCATCCCAAATTGGAAGATGTCCACTCTAGATACATTCATCATGTATCTCACAAAGGAGCAGGACAAATTGGTGCAGATGGGAGTCATAAAACCATGAAGGGATCAAGCTCTTGCTGCTGGAGAAGGAAAGAATGTGAATGGTCATGGAAAGAAGAAAGGAAAAGAGAAGAAATAGTATGAGCATAAGCAGAAGGAGCCTCTCAAGTAGTCAAAGGGAACTTCGAATTCTAAGAGAGGAAAGTAAAATAAAAAGGAGAAGACCAAATGTCCCTATTGCAACAGAGGTTTTAATCCTGAAAGTGCTTGCATGAAGAAGACAATTGATCTCATGGATCAACTTTTGGAGAAAAAAAACCTTCCAGTACCTGCAGGTGCTAGGAGGAAAGAAGTTGATTCGAAATTAGAAGATAAAGAGAAGTGTCATGCACTCATGGCTGGCACTTCGAATGCCTCTTCCTTCATCATAGATTTTGTTGCCTCTAGACACATGTTTGCATCCAGAGATCTCTTCTCAGAATTCAAACCTATTGTTGGGCCTTCCATCGCAATGGGAGATAATTCGGAATTTCTTTCAAAAGGGATTGGAAGGAGCAATATTGATCATGGATACTTAAATGATGTGCTCTATGTTCCTACCTTGGAAGCCAACCTCCTTTCATTCTATCAAATGACACATACAAGAGTTCCAAGGAAAGTAATTTTTACTCATATGTAGTTGAGATACAAGAGATCTCTACTGGGAAAATCATTGCACAAGGAATTGCAGATCACCATTTCAAATTCTATGAGTTCTCTCATTTATTGCCTTACTCAGCACAAAGTGCACTTCTTACTCATTCAAATGAAGTGAGCAAACTTTGGGATGAGAGTTTTGTGAACCTCAACTACAAATATTTGCAAGAAATGCACAATCAGAACGTGGTTGAAGGCCTCCCAAATTTTAGATTTGTTAAGGGAACCTGTCAAGGTTGCTTGATTGATAAGCATCCTGTAATGTCCAAAATTTGGCATTGGGTCACAATGGCCTAATCACATTGTCCCTATTCAGTAGAGTTTGTCAAATTGATGCTAAAGTTCAAATAATTGCCAAAGAGGAAAATTACTAGTTTCCTAGGTTTGGGGTGGAAGCTTTGGGATTTGGAATAATGGGGATAATAAATGATGTTTGAAAATTATAATGGAATAAATATTTAATAAAGGACCTAAATAAATATATACAAGTGAAAATCAAAGTGGCATTTGATCATGAAGACACATGGAGGAAGTGGGACCCACATATGGCTAGATTTCCCCACTACACTTGGCATCATTCTCTCACCAATTCGAATTCAAGGTGAATGGTAACATACTTGGGGGAGTCCAAAAGGTATTATTAATGGCATGACTCATCCAAGGTCGAAATATAGAGGAAGAGTAACTCCCATGGAAGAGGAAGAGGCAATTTGGAGCTAGTGAGACACTTGGGCTAGATTCCCTAGCTCTATGACAACAATGATGAAGATGCTATGACACCTATGACACAAATCAGACCTGAAGGATGACATATGAAATATATGACATGTCAGGGCTAAAAATAGACTCCAAGAGGGTGCTCAAGGGTGTTAGGGCAGCTAAGATGCTTCCACATGTGATTTGGTGGAAGTGGGAGACTAGGAATTGCTGTACAAGTGGCGTTCTTTGGAATCTCTTCCCAACTTGAGTTGGCATGAGTCTCTTGGAAGGAATTCGACCCATGGAGGATATTATAACTTTATAAATGTCAATAAAAAAGAATGAAACCAGCTTTTGATCATTTGTAGAATTTGCAATTGCATTTGTGAAGAGGGAGAGCTAGTGGATGACTAGTTTCTTGCCTTAGCCAATTTCGAGGGTGAAAGATTCCCATCCAAGTTGGTAATTGGAAAGGCCATTCATACCTTTCATTTGGAGATTTAATGGAGTCTTTATTTGCAGGTGTAATCTACAGGGAAGCTCATGGTTTCTTCTATTGCAGCTCACTCCTTCAACCATTTCCAGTTTTGATGGCATATTCTTGATCCTTGAGGGAGGGCGTTTTTGGTGAGATATTGTACTCTTTGGGGAAGATTTTAATGCCCCATTTATTTTGATATATGAATTAAATACTCTTTTCTTCATCTCCAAAAAGTTTCAGGTCGAAATTCCAAGTATAAATGTATAAATCTCATTTTTAATGGAAGAACAATGCCATTTCCCCACTACCTTGTTGTGAGCCAATGTATTGATGATGATTTCGAATGAATGGATGATTCTATGATATATTTGTGATCAATATACTGCCATGGATTTCTTCTACAAGTTTTCTGTTCTGTACTTGAGCATTTGAATCATTTTTACTCAGTTTAGTTGTATTGGGAGGTGAAATAGTGCCATTTCTCCAAGGGTCGAATTGAGAATTTTTGCAGTTGAATGGGAGAGGGTGAGAACAGTTGTAATAATCCATTAATGGTGCATATTAGACTTTAATAAAATACTTAACACATTACATACCTCTGTTCATAAATTTGAGTGGGTTTGGAGGCATTTGGGAAACCATTTTCAATACTTACCCCAGGGGGATTTGAACCCCAAATTACTAGTAAAATTGCATAATTGGTCCAGAATCTTAAGAGAGTTTGCAGAGGTATTTTGGTGGACATATGTCATCCATAAACATCATATTCAAGTTCTAATATCATTCATACACCTTCCTTGACTATTTGACGGCATTTGGAGTCAATTTGAGACCTAGAGACCAATACTAGTCAAAGGAAAATCACCAGTAAAGTTACTTACATCAGAATTGAAAGAGGATTTGCAAAAGTATTTTAAAGGTCCAAAGGCATCCCTGAAACACATATTTATGTTCTAATATCATTCATATACCTTCTCAGAAGATTTGGGATCATTTGGGGCAAATTTGGGACCTAGAGATCAAAACTAGTCAAAGGTCGAACTAGGGGAAAAAAGTGGAAAATTGCAATTTTAATAAAATTCCTAATAAGGGACATTACAGTGGTATTAGAGCATGGTCCTTGCACCTATGGATTAGGTACATACATTCAAGAATAATAGGCAGCCATGTCTTACTATTATGATGAATCCTATGAGTACAATTTTTATGAGGAATATGCAGATGCTTATGAGCAATATGAAGCAGAATGTGAATGGTACGAGGAAGAGGTGCCATCATGCAACACTTCTTACAATTTCAAGAGAAATGAAGATTATTCTTATGACTTTAAATCTGATGAATATGAGTGTGTCACACCAACCAAGGATAATTCTATGAGTGAGTTCCAAAGATGGAGAGCAAAATATAAAACCTTGCCCCAACAATATAAAAAATATCAAGAATATCTTGCTTTTAGCAAAAATACACAAAATGCCATGTCTTTTGAGTACTTTGCTGAACATGTTTTTGAAAATAGGCCCAAAAATGAAGATGTGGAGTTAGTAAAGAAAGGTTTATGCCCTTCTTGTAAAGAACCTTGGAGTGAGTATCATACATGTGTGCATGAAATTACGTCCCACTTGAGGAGAGCTTTTGGGAATTCTTCAAAAAGAGATTCCAAAGATATTGATCATAAGGAAAACAAGGGGCAAGATGCATCATCTTGCTTGAAGGATAAAAATGAAGAGACATCACAAGAGCATGAAGAAGATTCTAATGAAAATATGGAAGATCATTTCGAGACACCTTCTAGCTTAGACATGAACCAAAGAGCATCTACTGATGGATGCTTAAACTATGAAGGAGTACCTACTGATGGGTGCTCACACCTCTATGTTAGTGACATAGAGATCACTTTTGAAAGTGTTGCTGCAAGCCCGAGTTCCATTAAGAACGATAATGAAGACCTTGTAGTAGTTGAAGAAGAACCAAGATCAACTTCCCCATCACCACTTGAGCTTCATGAAGTTGGTCCAAGCAAAATTGAAGAAGATGAGGAAGTTCATTTGCAAGAGCCTCATTTTCTTGAAGGGTCCTTAAAGATGAATTAAAATAAGATCCAAGAGTCCCTCAGCATTCTCCATGACACTCAAGCATTGGTGTCAAATTCTTGTTGGAGAGCTACTTCATTGGAGGAAACATCCTTCCTTGAAGACATGGAGAAGATTCAAAGAGCAATGTGCCACATCAAAGGTAATGTCATGTCTTTGCTTTTTTATAGAAACCATTTGTTTGAGCTTAATGAATTGTTACATGATGCATACTTGAAGAATAATGAGGATATTCATAAGCTCACAATTCAAAATGAGCAACTTCTTGAAAAGTTGCAAGATACTTGTTTTTCCTCCTATGTTTCAGATTGTCAGATGGTAGATTGTTTGGAGGATTCTCATGACATGGTGGATCATGAGAAATGTGGGAATTTGAATGTGCTTAATGTGTTTGAAGATGAACTTGAAGAGATCCAAACACTTGATGTGGTGGAAGATGAACTTGAATTGTCTCTTGATGAAGGTTATGCAATTTTTAAAGAAGAGCATGATTCCTCAACATTGGAATCAATCTATGACAAAGGTTTCCCACTTTTGAAGGAGCTGCATGATACTACCCACATGGATCCTTCCCATGATGAAACTTCTGCACTTTTTGATCATTTGGGTGAGTTAGTTCATTCTCTTACATCCTACAATTCCATGTTTTGCAGTATTAGTCTCAATGAAGTATGGGTGAAAGGGTTCTTTTTTATGGTGCCACATGAGGAGTATGGAACTCGTAGATTTACCTTTTATGATGACATGGTTGGAGCACACTCTTATTCACATTTGCAGCAACATTATTTGTCACTTTATGATGATGCAAATCTACATGGATGCACCTATGATATGCATTTGAGTCACTTGAAGACTCATGGTTTTTCTTGCTCAACACTTGATTCATTTGATGTTGGAGGAACTTCATCCAACACTTGGGAGAATAGATTTATGATTGGAGAACATTTTTGTTGGCAGCCACATACTTTGTTATATTTTTATGATTCTCACATTCATGGATGTATGGGTGAGACTTCTTTGATTCATTTGAAGTCTTCTTGTTTTATCTGCTCATTATTTGGTTCAGATTTTAGTGGAGATTCTTCATTCACTTCTTGGATGAAAGAATGCATGGCTGAATATTTTGATGCATATCACATCCTTTTGGAGCAGCATTATAGGACATGGGATCCTCACCTATGTCATTGGAGCAGATTTGATTGGTCACTTGAAGCTTGTATGCACTTGGAAAATGGTGGTCTACTTGCTTGGAGATATAAGCACTTTCATGACTCTTTGATGAAGCATATCCTTGATGTACATTTTCATTATGTTGTTATGTACTTTGATGATATATATTTGGTACTCATGATGTTTGGAAGAATGCATACAAGAAAATGGGATCCAGGAATCCTCTTATCTAATGGTGTGGGTTGGAGAGCACTCTTAATTGTTGGGGTGCAATACAAGCAATGGGACCCTGGAATAATTTTTGTTTCATTGGTTTCATTTTTTGGGGGGAAGCAAGCAGTATGAGAGATGGATTCCCCACTTAATAAAGTGATTTTAATCAGATTAGTGCAACAGCAAGCATGGTGGTTCCTCTCTAAAATCTTCATGGAAACTCAAAGACTCAAGGTTGGGCAATTCAATGGCAACTTCAAAGAATTATACATAAAGCAGGTTCTTCAACACCCATGTTTAAAATTGCTTGAGGACAAGCAATATTGGGAAGGGAGGATTTGTAATGTCCAAAATTTGGCATTGGGTCACAATGGCCTAATCACATTGTCCCTATTCAGTAGAGTTTGTCAAATTCATGCTAAAGTTCAAATAATTGCCAAGGAGGAAAATTACTAGTTTCCTAGGTTTGGGGTGGAAGCTTTGGGATTTGGAATAATGGGGATAATAAATAATGTTTGAACATTAGAATGGAATAAATATTTAATAAAGGACCTAAATAAATATATACAAGTGAAAATCAAAGTGGCATTTGATCATGAAGACACATGGAGGAAGTGGGACCCACATATGGCTAGATTTCCCCACTACACTTGGCATCATTCTCTCACCAATTCGAATTCAAGGTGAATGGTAACATACTTGGGGTATTCCAAAAGGTATTATTCATGGCATGACTCATCCAAGGTCGAAATATAGAGGAACATTAACTCCCATGGAAGAGGAAGAGACAATTTGGAGTTAGTGAGACTCTTGGGCTAGATTCCCTAGCTCTATGCCAACAATGATGAAGATGCTATGACACCTATGACACAAATTAGACCTGAAGGCTGACATATGACATATATGAAATGTCAGGGCTAAAAATAGACTCCAAGAGGGCACTCAAGGGTGTTATGGCAGCTAAGATGCTTCCACATGTGATTTGGTGGAAGTGGGAGACTAGGAATTGTTGTACAAGTGGCGTTCTTTGGAATCTCTTCCCAACTTGAGTTGGCATGAGTCTCTTGGAAGGAATTCGACCCATGGAGGACATTAGAACTTTATAAATGTCAATAACAAAGAATGAAACCAGCTTTTGATCATTTGTAGAATTTGCAATTGCATTTGTGAAGAGGGAGAGCTAGTGGATGACTAGTTTCTTGCCTTAGCCAATTTCGAGGGTGAAAGATTCCCATCCAAGTTGGTAATTGGAAAGGCCATTCATACCTTTCATTTGGAGCTTTAATGGAGTCTTTATTTGCAGGTGTAATATATAGGGAAGCTCATGGTTTCTTCTATTGCAGCTCACTCCTTCAACCATTTCCAGTTTTGATGGCATATTCTTGATCCTTGAGGGAGGGTGTTTTTGGTGAGCTATTGTACTCTTTGGGGAAGCTTTTAATGCCCCATTTATTTTGATATATGAATTAAATACTCTTTTCTGCATCTCCAAAAAGTTTCAGGTCGAAATTCCAAGTATAAATGTATAAATCTCATTTTTAATGGAAGAACAATGCCATTTCCCCACTACCTTGTTGTGAGCCAATGTATTGATGATGATTTCAAATGAATGGATGATTCTATGATATATTTGTGATTAATATACTGCCATGGATGTCTTCTACAAGTTTCATGTACTGTACTTGAGCATTTGAATCATTTTTACTCAGTTTAGTTGTATTGGGAGGTGAAATAGTGCCATTTCCCCAAGGGTCGAATTGGGGATTTTTGCAGTTGAATGGGAGAGGGTGAGAACAGTTGTAATAATCCATTAATGGTGCATATGAGACTTTAATAAAATACTTAACACATTACATACCTCTTTTCATAAATTTGAGTGGGTTTGGAGGCATTTGGGAAGCCATTTTCAGTACTTACCCGAGGGGGATTTGAACCCCAAATTACTAGTAAAATTGCATAATTGGTCTAGAATCTTAAGAGAGTTTGCAGAGGTCTTTTGGTGGACATATGTCATCTATAAACATAATATTCAAGTTCTAATATCATTCATACACCTTCCTTGAATATTTGAAGACATTTGGAGTCAATTTGAGACCTAGAGACCAATACTAGTCAAAGGAAAATCATTAGTAAAGTTACCTACATTGATCAGAATTGAAAGAGGATTTGCAGAAATATTTTAAAGGTCCAAAGGCATCCCTGAAACACATATTTATGTTCTAATATCATTCATATACCTTCTCAGAAGATTTGGGATCATTTGGGGCAAATTTGGGACCTAGAGATCAAAACTAGTCAAAGGTCGAACTAGGGGAAAAAAATGGAAAATTGCAATTTTAATAAAATTCCTAATAAGGGACATTACACATCCGGAACACACGTTTGAAAAAGGAAAGGAAAAGAGAGCCTCATCTCCTTTTGATTTGATTCACAATGACATATCATGACCTCTCCCTCACTTATATCTGAATAATGCTAGATACATATTAACATTCATAGATGTCTATTCGAGATTCAGTTAGGTATATTTTCTAAAGTTGAAATCAAAAGTCTTTGGATATTTCAATTTTTTTAAAGCTTCTGTAGAAAATTTCACTGACAAGAAGATCAAGGTCCTTCATACTGAAAATGGAGGAGAGTATGTGAAGAAAGAGTTTCAGTTATTTTGTGCAGATTAAGGTATTGAAATGTAGCACACTATTCCATACACACCACAATAGAATGGTGTGGCTGAGAGAAAGAACATAGCTCTAAAAGAGATGGGTACATGCATGCTTGAGTCTAAAGCATTAGCTCCTAGAATTTGGGCAGAAGCTGTCAACTGTGCTGCATACCTCCAAAACAAAGTTCCTGTCATGTCCCAAATTTGGAATTAGGTCACAGTGGCCTAATCACATTGGCCATATTCATTAGAGTTTGTAAAATTGATGTTAAAGGTCAAATAATTGCCAAGGAGGAAAATTACTAGTTTCCTAGGTTTGGGGTGGAAGCTTTGGGATTTGGAATAATGGGGATAATAAATAATGTTTGAACATTAGAGTGGCATAAATATTTAATAAAGGATTTAAATAAATATATACAAGTGAAAATCAAAGTGGCATTTGATCATGAAGACACATGGTGGAAGTGGGACCCACATATGGCTAGATTTCTCCACTACACTTGGCATCATTCTCTCACCAATTCGAATTCAAGGTGAATGGTAACATACTTGGGGGAGTCCAAAAGGTATTATTCATGGCATGACTCATCCAAGGTCGAAATATAGAGGAAGAGTAACTCCCATGGAAGAGGAAGAGGCAATTTGGAGTTAGTGAGACACTTGGGATAGATTCCCTAGCTCTATGACAACAATGATGAAGATGCTATGACACCTATGACACAAATCAGACCTGAAGGCTGACATATGACATATATGACATGTCAGGGCTAAAAATAGACTCCAAGAGGGTGCTCAAGGGTGTTAAGGCAGCTAAGATGCTTCCACATGTGATTTGGTGGAAGTGGGAAACTAGGAATTGTTGTACAAGTGGCGTTCTTTGGAATCTCTTCCCAACTTGAGTTGGCATGAGTCTCTTGGAAGGAATTCGACCCATGGAGGACATTAGAACTTTATAAATGTCAATAACAAATAATGAAACCAGCTTTTGATCATTTTTAGAATGTGCAATTGCATTTGTGAAGAGGGAGAGCTAGTGAATGACTAGTTTCTTGCCTTAGCCAATTTCGAGGGTGAAAGATTCCCATCCAAGTTGGTAATTGGAAAGGCCATTCAGATCTTTAATTTGGAGCTTTAATGGATTTTTTATTTTCAAGTGTAAGCTACATGGCAGCTCATGGTTTTTTCTATTGCAGCTCACTCCTTCAACCATTTCCAGTTTTGATGGCATATTCTTTATCCTTGAGGGAGGGCGTTTTTGGTGAGCTATTGTACTCTTTGGTGGAGCTTCTAATGCCCCATTTATTTTTTAATATGAAGAAAATACTCTGTTCTTCATCTCCAGAAAGTTTCAGGTCGAAATTCCAAGTAGAAATGTATAAATCTCATTTTTAATGGAAGAACAATGCCATTTCCCCACTACCTTGTTGTGAACCAATGTATCGATGATGATTTCGAATGAATGGATGATTCTCTGATGCAATTGTGATTAATGGACTGCCATGGATGTATTTGAAAAGTTTCATGTACTGTACTTGAGTATTTGAAGTATTTTTACTCAGTTTAATTGCATTGGGAGAAGAAATAGTGCCATTTCCCCAAGGGTCAAATTGGTGATTTTTGCAGTTGAATGGGAGAGGGTTGGAACAGATGTAATAATCAATTAATGGTTCACATGAGACCTTAATAACATCCATAATACATTCTCTATCTTTTTTCATAAATTTGAGTGGGTTTGGAGGAAATTGGGAAGCCATTTTTAGTACTTACCCCAGGGGGATTTGAACCCCAAATTACTAGTAAAATTGCATACTTGGTCCAAAATATTAAGAGAGTTTTTAGAGGTATTTTGGTGGCCATATGTCATCCATGAACATCATATTCAATTCCTAATATCATTCATACACCTTCCTTGAAGATTTGAATGCATTTGGAGTCAATTTGAGACCTAGAGACCAATACTAGTCAAAGGGAAATCGCTAGTAAAGTTACCTACATTGACAAGAATTGAAAGAGTATTTGCAGAAGTATTTTAAAGGTACAAAGGCATCCCTGAAACAAATATTTATGTTCTAATATCATTCATATACCTTCTCAGAAGATTTGGGATCATTTGGGGCAAATTTGGGACCTAGAGATCAAAACTAGTCAAAGGTCGAACCAAGGAAAAAAAGTGAAAAATTGTCATTTTAATAGAATTCCTAACAAGGGAAATTACAGTGGTATCAGAGCATGGTCTTGGCACCTGATGTGGTAGAACATTAATGAAGACCAGGAGTCAAAGAAATAAGCCACCACCCTTAGAAACTGAAACTAGATGTACTTTGGTGAAAGGGAAGAAATAGGAGAAGAAGTGCATTCATTGGTCACCATGTGTAAGGATGAGAAAGGAGCCTTAGAGGAGAATGAGGAGTTCAGAAAATTACTGAAACCTTCCTTTGAAGACAAGTGGAGGCAATACTTTCAAGAGTTCAAATTGTTGCTTAGTGAACTTGGAAGCAACTCGGAAAAAATAATGAGCAATGGTTCTCTTTTCAAGGAAAAGGATGAAACAATTTATGCCACAAAAGAGGAACCTAATGTAATTGTGGAACATGAGGTACATGTTGATATGCAGGTTCTTGAAGATGCTACACTAAAACAAGAAGAAGGACAAGCACTTGTTCTTGTTCAAAGGGATTATGAGTTGCCTCATGGAGAGAGTTGCAAAGCCTTGGAAGAGGTACATGATCTCACAATAGTTGGACCAGCCAATTATGGAGAAGATGAATTAAATATTTCAATGGTTAAGAGTTGTAAAGAATTAAAGTTGGTTCATAATTCCTCACCCCACACTTCTTTTCCAGCCACATCACTTTGGGATGAAAATTGGGTGAAAGGTTTTTTTCTAGTGGTGCCACATGAGGGGTATGAAACTCCTACCTCTCCTTTTGATGATGACATGAATAGAGCACCTCATTATTTAGAATTGCAGCATCATATTTCTTTTACCCTATGATGATACATATCCTCATGGATGTATGGATGAGACTTCTTTGAGTCCTTTGAAGTCTCCTTGTTTTTCCTGTTCATTATTTGGTTCAGATTTTAGTGGAGATTCTTCATTCACTTCTTAGATGAAAGAATGCATGGCTGAATATTTTGATGCATATCACGTTCTTTTGGAGCAGCACTATCGGACATGGGATCCTCACCTATGTCATTGGAGCAGATTTGATTGGTCACTTGAAGATTGTATGCACTTAGCAAATGGTGGTCTACTTACTTGGAGGTATAAACACTTTCATGATTCTTTGATGAAGCATCTTCTTAATGTACATTTTCATTATGTTGTTATGTACTTTGATGATATATATTTTGTACTCATGATGTTTGGAAGAATGCATACAAGAAAATGGGATCCAGGAATCCTCTTATCTGATGGTATGGGTTGGAGAGCACTTTTAATTGTTGGGGTGCAATACAAGCAATGGGACCCTGAAATAATTTTTGTCTCATTGGTTTGAATTTTTTTTGGGGAAACAAGCAGTATGGGAGATGGATTTCCCACTTAATAAAGTGAATTTTATCAGAGTAGTGCAGCAGCAAGCATGGTGGTTCCTCTCTAAAATCTTCAAGGAAACTCAAAGACTCAAGGTTGGGCAATTCAATGGCAACTTCAAAGAATTATACAGGAAGCAGGTTCTTCAACACCCATGTTTGAAATTGCTTGAGGACAAGCAATATTGGGAAGGGAGGATTTGTCATGTCCCAAATTTGGAATTGGGTCACATTGGCCATATTCATTAGAGTTTGTAAAATTGATGTTAAAGGTCAAATAATTGCCAAGGAGGAAAATTACTAGTTTCTTAGGTTTGGGGTGGAAGCTTTGGGATTTGGAATAATGGGGATAATAAATGATGTTTGAACATTAGAGTGGCATAAATATTTAATAAAGGATCTAAATAAATATATACAAGTGAAAATCAAAGTGGCATTTGATCATGAAGACACATGGAGGAAGTGGGACCCACATATGGCTAGATTTCCCCACTACACTTGGCATCATTCTCTCACCAATTCGAATTCAAGGTGAATGGTAACATACTTGGGGGATTCCAAAAGGTATTATTCATGGCATGACTCATTCAAGGTCGAAATATAGAGGAAAAGTAACTCCCATGGAATAGGAAGAGGCAATTTGGAGTTAGTGAGACACTTGGGCTAGATCCCCTAGCTCTATGACAACAATGATGAAGATGCTATGACACCTATGACACAAATCAGACCTGAAGGCTGACATATGACATATATGACATGCCAGGGCTAAAAATAGACTCCAAGAGGGAGCTCAAGGGTGTTAGGGCAGCTAAGATGCTTCCACATGTGATTTGGTTGAAGTGGGAAACTAGGAATTGTTGTACAAGTGGCGTTCTTTGGAATCTCTTCCCAACTTGAGTTGGCATGAGTCTCTTGGAAGGAATTCGACCCATGGAGGACATTAGAACTTTATAAATGTCAATAACAAAGAATGAAACCAGCTTTTGATCATTTGTAGAATTTGCAATTGCATTTGTGAAGAGGGAGAGCTAGTGGATGACTAGTTTCTTGCCTTAGCCAATTTCGAGGGTGAAAGATTCCCATCCAAGTTGGTAATTGGAAAGGCCATTCAGAACTTTCATTTGGATCTTTAATGGAGTTTTTATTTGCAGGTGTAAGCTACAGGGCAGCTCATGGTTTCTTCTATTGCAACTCACTCCTTCAACCATTTCTAGTTTTGATGGCATATTCTTGATCCTTGAGGGAGGGCGTTTTTGGTGAGCTGTTGTACTCTTTGGGGGAGCGTCTAATGCCCCATTTATTTTTTAATATGAAGAAAATACTCTGTTATTCATCTCCATAAATTTTCAGGTCAAAATTCCAAGTAGAAATGTATAAATCTCATTTTTAATGGAAGAACAATGACATTTCCCCACTACCTTGTTGTGAACCAATGTATTGATGATGATTTCGAATGAATGGATGATTCTCTTATGCATTTGTGATTAATGGACTGTCATGGATGTATTTTACAAGTTTCATGTACTGTACTTGAGCATTTGAAGTATTTTTACTCAGTTTAATTGCATTGGGAGAAGAAATAGTGCCATTTCTCCAAGGGTCGAATTGGTGATTTTTGCAGTTGAATGGGAGAGGGTTGGAACAGGTGTAATAATCAATTAATGGTTCACATGAGACCTTAATAAAATCCTTAATACATTCCCTACCTCTGTTCATAAATTTGAGTGGGTTTGGAGGAAATTGGGAAGCCATTTTCAGTACTTACCCCAGGGGGATTTGAACCCCAAATTACTAGTAAAATTGCATACTTGGTCCAAAATATTAAGAGAGTTTTCAGAGGTATTTTGGTGGCCATATGTCATCCCTGAACATCATATTCAAGTCCTAATATCATTCATACACCTTCCTTGAATATTTGAAGGCATTTGGAGTCAATTTGAGACCTAGAGACCAATACTAGTCAAAGGGAAATCTCTAGTAAAGTTACCTACATTGACCAGAATTGAAAGAGTATTTGCAAAAGTATTTTAAAGGTACAAAGGAATCCCTAAAAAAAATATTTATGTTCTAATATCATTCATATACCTTCTCAGAATATTTGGGATCATTTGGGGCAAATTTGGGACCTAGAGATCAAAACTAGTCAAAGGTCGAACCAAGGAAAAAAAGTGGAAAATTGTCATTTTAATAGAATTCCTAACAAGGGACATTACAGTTCCCCACAAAGGCCTAAAAGGAAAAAATCCTTTCAAATCTTGGAGGGATACAAGCAAGATGTGTCTCATCTCATAGTCTTTGGTTCCAAAACTTGGGCAAGGATTCCTTCAGAGAAGAGGAGAGCCTTAGAGCCTCAAAGAAAAGAGTGCATATTGGTAGGTTATGCATAGAATGCAAAATCCTATAAACTACTAGATCTATCTACCATGCACACTTTTATTGAAAGAAGTGTTCAGTTTGAAGAATGGCCATTGCATGATTCCTACCACATTTGAGCATAAATCTTACCAACTACTCCACTAGAATATGTTGAACAAGATAGCAAATCATTTGTCTCTGAAAGTTCAGAATCTGATTCAGAAAGTGAAGATGAGCACATGCTAGATACATATCCAAAATAACCTGAAGATGTAGTACCACATGAACCAACACCACTTCCAAGATGGGATGCAAATACCATAGATTCTGTTGGTGACCTTGCTGGAGATCCACAAGATCCAAGAAGAACCAGTTTTCAGTATCAAAGTGCAAGTTTTGCACTCTCTCATACAGATCCTTTTATTCTAGATATATGCTTTTTGATGATTGGATCATATCCAAAAAATTTCTTTGAGGCCTCCCAAGATCCAATATGGATAAGAGCTATGGATGAAGAGTACCAATCTCTTCAGAAAAATGAGACTTGGGAGCTTGTTTCTCTCCCTTATGGAAGGATGATGTAGTTGAAATAACCGTTTCAAGGATATTTGTTTAGAGGGTGTCTCTATCCCTCTCATATTATGCGATATTATATTCATTTGTTAACCTTGGAGAGGGTTTCTCTGCTAAGGGCCCTTTGTATAAAGGATTGTTCTCTAGCTCTAATTTCTTTATCTGCTTTTGATTTGGCTTGATCCATAAATGATTTATTTCCTCTAGATGTTTTAGGGGCTGCCATTTGTGTCAAATCTAAACCACATGATTGAGTCCCAGTCTCCTTTGTCTGGGATTGAGTGGCATGATGTATCAAGGAGGAATGAAGGTTATGGAAGCAATATCTTTTTGTGGAAGAAGGATAAGATACCTCCTCAATTATCGATAAGTCGATCACCGAGCTTTGGGGAACTAGCAGTAAATTCCTCGAAGTATATTTAATAATTAGTTTCCCTTTCCCTTCAGGTGTGGCTAATGGGGCAGTGGATATCCTAGGGGTTTCCATTATCACTGATTCTGATTCTGTGATTTTTCCTTTGAGTGCTTCAATGACTTTTGAGAATTGATGGTTTTCCTTTGTAGATTCTTGATATAAGTCTTCTTGAGAGTCGACTTTATCCAAGTGTTTATGTATTTTATTATGAACCATAGACAAGGATTCCTCTCTATAATCTGAGGGGCTCATTACTAAGTGGGTTCCACCTATATATTCAGAGGTCCTTAATAGAGAGGATGAGATATTTAACTGGCCACAAGATCGACAATGTGTATAATGATAGGGCACATTCTTATAGTCTAGTGTTTGCATATATGAATTCTCCCTGGCCTCAATCAATATGGCATATGGAAGCCCCTGTGCGATCTCCATTTCCACGCAATATATTGTAGCTACAGAGGTTTGATTTTTTCATGTTGTCTTCTACGCAACCTTTAGAAAAGAACCAAGGATATCTCCAATGGATTTGAAAATTCTTTCATCCCAGTATTCAATTGGAAGGTAGGGAAGTTTTCCTAGAGATATAATGTGGAAAACGTTCGCGTATGGGGTCAAATCCGGCATGACATCTGAAAATTATTAGAGCAAAACACACCTAGAACCATGGCCCATATAAAGTTGTTATTTGGTGATCTTCAATTGTGTTGAAAACAAATGTAATGTATCCTTTGGCTCGGGCATGGAGTTGGGGATCATATCCAAGAATGTTCGCCCAGGTGCGATGTACCCAATTTTTCAGGTTCGCCTCTTTAAATCTTCTTGGATGGAAATGACTGATAAGAGTGAATTTTGTATAGTAGTGTAATGTACCGTCCCGCGGACCCAATTCGAGGAAGGGAACATGCTAACAATCTATGGGTATTTTACATAAAACTCAACCCATTCATTAGATTCATACACATAAATTCAAAAGTGTGCAGATGCAAATTAAGCAATATGCACAGCGGAATTGAAACTCATCCACACACATATCATATGCATACAACATATCAAAACAATCATCAATTTAAACATTGCAGAAGTAAATACACATAGAGATTACTTATCTTCATTGTGCAATTGTCCCAAGTAACTAGTTATGTCGCTGCAATGTTCCACCCAACCATAGGCCAGTTGTGTTCATCAATTCTCTCAACACAACTGCCACCCCCGAGCTGGGCATGATTCTTATAAGGAAAAGGGGTCATTCAAGCTCATTCACAGCCAATTAATCATTTCATCTGAGCCAAGCCAGTCCACAACTGGGTTTATCAGGCTAAATATGAACCCTGGATGCTTGCACTCAATCTCAAGCCAAACCAATGGATACCCATACCCATACCCCAACATAATCTTTACACACACAACAAAACACAATCATTGGGCATGGATACACACGTTTTAACAATGGGATTTACAAACAGGATGGCCATGGGATTTCCCCAGCTCGTTTCCAGCCAAAAACGGATTGTGCGATGGGAAGAAACATTCACAGGGAGGAAAACGAATTCTCTCCCAACTAACTAAGCATTCAACATTCAAAATGGTCTCTATGGAACCCAGATTCGTTTCCCCTTCTTCCCCACTCGTATACCACACAAAAACGCCCTTCTCCCCAACTGAGAACGAAGGAAAACACATAATTTTGATGGGGAAAAACACCCAGCCAGCTCCCAACTCGTGAGAGAGCCAAACTGGTTGATGGATAATGGCTTGGGGAGCAATTCATGGCTCTTTTCTTGCCAAAGAAGCCAAACACAATTTTCCATGCAGGGTGGCTTTCCCATACTCGAATTTGGACAACCATATTTCCCATTCCCCAAGGCATTAACTACCTCAACCAACTCTTGGGAGAATGAATGATTGGGTACAAAAGTCAATATGGGTAGTTGAGGGTTTGATGGGTTATCTCATTGAAATTTGGCTTGACCTAATTGGCTCCAAGGGTTTGAATATTTTCCCTCCCAATTCCTTGTAAAATCATGCCCCCGTCTCTTGTTGCATTGCATAGCTAGTTGTGGGTATTTTATTAAAATGTATATTTACATGATGTTTGAAATTCCAATGTGTCTGGCTAGCACGCAAACCATATGCATCAATAAATCGATGGTGGGGCCTTGGCCTTGAGCTCCTCACCATGATTTTATAACAATATTACATCATTTACATTTGAATGTAACGGGGTCAAAATGGGGACATTACAAGTAGAGTACCTTTTCTTGAAAAACATCTATATTAATAGTCGCGTTCATCTCATCTGGTAGTTTGGATATGCACTGGGATCTATGCTTTTGACCACACACCTTCTTTGTTTTCCCTTGACCATCTTTATGAGCAGGAATATCACCAAGAGGTTGATGAGGAGAGTGCAAGGGAGGCAAGTGAGGATACAAATCAAAAGGAGCATCATGTATTTTTCCTTGTTCATACGGAGAAGGATGATAAGATGAAACAAATTGATCTGCAGGGATGAGGTTAGTGGGAGAAGGAGTAATGGTTGAGTACAAGAGAGATGACGATTTTTGTGGACGTGTGTGAAAATATTTTGTAAAATCCTAGCCATCATGATGAGGCTTTCCCAAGGTTTGAGCCGCATCAAATCGAATAGGATACTGTATTGTGTGAGTTCTATTAGGTGATTTTGCAGGGGAAAACCTTAATGATGCCTTCAACTTCTTGAAGCGAGCCATCCTCCCCCTATATATATATATATATATATATATATATATATATATATATATATATATATATCTATATCTATATCTATATCTATATATAGATATATATATATTTGGCAAGAGTTAGTCCATTGTACATTAAAACACCCTAGCACATTATGTCAGCTTGGATGCACCAATGAGTGATTTTGTAAAATAAAAATAAACATAATTTTTTTCCAGCATTAGGGTAGTTTGATATTCGATTTTTGTTATACTTGGATGCATCAATGAAACCGGTATGTTGATGCACCAATGCATTATTACTATTTAGTAGAATCAATAAAATAAACCTTCGTTAAAAAATCCAGTCACCAGCGTTCGTTATAAATGGATAAATGAGACCTTTTTGGGGATATTCCAAAAAAACCTCCACTAGAAGGTGTTTTCCTTGTAGTGTATATGAATACATATGCACATATATAACTACAAATATGCATATATTTACATATATACACACATAAATACATATATGTGTGTGTCAAAAAAGATATTTGCGAAAATACAACTTGGTGAACATTAAAGACAAGTTGACTCTGGGGTGTAGACTAGTTGGCGATATTAGGGTGCACTATTAAGGCACTCCTTGTGACGTTGTGGGTTCAAGCCTCAACCGATCCTTATGTCTTGCACACGGGGTAACATTGGTACGTTTATGGGTATAGTGGCAGTGGACTGGAATTGACCTCATTTCACACGAGTACGAGTCAGTCCCTAGTTGGAATTGACCTCGTAGGGCCAAACAAGACATGTGTGCAACCTCCACAAAAATGAATATGCAACATAAAACCTTAAAAAAAGAATCATTTGTTGTGTGTGCGACTTCAATGGTCAACAAGTTTTCCAAATAGACTTAGAAACTTTCTAGAATCATGCAACAATCAATTAATGGTAGTCATGGATATCCACTCATAGTACATTGAACATTGGGTATCTTAGAGTTGTTGGAATTATTCAATTGATAATGGAGAATGAAATTCTAAGTAAATTAACAGGGATATAATTTGGAATTCTTCATTTCCACCATTAACACACTAATAGAAACACATTAACATAAATAATAACAACATATTTCACACACAAAATTTGCACAACAGTAAAATCAAACACACCATACACATAAAAAATTTACCCTGGAAACCCAAATAGGAAAATCAACTACAAATGGTTTCTTAAATTTTATTTTGACAATATTAGGTTACAATCTAGCTCATGGCTCTATGGAATCCTCACCTCTTGGCTAGAAAAAAACCCTTGGTTAGTGGAATTACATTAAGATATAGGTAGAGCTATGGGTAATGGGAAGTCCAAGCATCCTTGTCCTTTCATTTCCCATCCCCCAACTTCTCTCCTATTTTTTTTCTTTTTTTTCTTTCTCTTATTTCTTTATTTAATCTTTAGAACCAATATTGTCCTTTTATTTTATTGCATACCCTTATTAATTGTCAAATTGCACTTAGGTACTGAGTCTCACAACAATTCATCTTGTTGGGTCCATTTTGGATCACACCTCCCCATTAAGAGGATTTTTGGTCTCCAAAATCTTCCAAGGAAACCAATCTTTGGATCAATGTGCCTTCTATTTGATTATTTGGAACATGGATCTAACTCTAGTTCATGGCCACATCGTCGACTCCAGCTTTGGCTACTACCTCTAGTTCTTGTTATGGGTTTGGCTATGGTTCTAGACTCACTTGTTCTCTTTGTGCATATGTATGCTCATCGACTCTCAATTATGAGCAATCTTCATATTTTAATTCTTCAACCATAATCCATTCCCATCTTTAACATGCAATTCCTTTTCATTCTCCGACTTGGAGACAACATGTCTTGGAAGCTAATGGAATCCAAGTCGAATTTTGGTATTCTTTTGTTATGTGAGGTCCCAATAATCTATATGCCATCACACAACACATCATTGAAATAAAGTGTGGATCACCTTCTTCTGCTAGGATCAATTGCTTTTGACATGGAAATAATTCTTTGGTGCTCGCACAACGCTCCATCTCTATAGCAATGCCAATTTGAATGGCAACCTGTGTGTGCAAACACAACCTTCATAAATGATCCAACATCTATTTTCTTCGACAACTGTCATGGATTTCCAAGGAACACCCAAGGTCATTAACCTCCATGCACCAATTTGTAATACATCTTCAAGAAGGGAATATTTTTTTGGAATATTGAAGGCAACAATTGGATAGGGGTTTCCCTAGTTAATGTTAGCTTCAACTTGTTGTACACCTTGTCGATGATGTTGATCTTTTGTGTTGCTATAACACCATGGACACTATTTTCTCCATGGGAAAGAGATGCAAGGGACTCTTCATCCTCTTTAATCCTCACTCTCCACACTCTTCCTTAGTTGTGCGGTTTCTGGGGTGAAGCTCTAGGTGAAGCCTCCAAAACTTTTCTTCATAATGTACACTCAACTTGAGTGGTGGAAAAAATTCTTCATGATGTTGTATGGACTACTTGACATGTTGTTTCTCCCCATATGCATTTGATTTCGTTGATGGATTGGGGAAGTATTCTCTGCCAATATTCCTCTGAAAATAATAGGGCTTGTCACATGTGGATTGCTTCCCCTGGAAAAATACCTCTAGATTCCCTTTTTTCCCATAGAATGAGCATGCCTCTAAGTACCAACAACTAGTAGCACTATGCCCTTTCTTCCTATGATGGTGACAAATAGGGGACATTCTACATGTTGCATAACTCTTGGTTGTCTTCTTCTTGTTTTGACCGATCTATTTTCCATTTTTTTTAAGTGTTAGTGCATGTTACACTTTTCTCATCATTTCCCTTCTATAATCTACCACAAGAAGTATGGAGCGGTAGTGTGTTACCACCCTCATTCATTGTTGCTCTTTCTTTTGATGAGGAGGCCAATTCTACCAAGTATTTTTCCTTCACAAATATGATCTTGGTGTTCATGACCTTCTCCTTTCTACCATTAGGACCTAAGCCTTCATGATTAACCCTTAGTTCAACTATGATGAGGCTTATGATTTCTTTCCTTCTCTTTCCAAGCCCTCTTCCATCGTAGCCTACCTCCCTTAGTAATTTTGAACCAATGCCTCCTCTATTCTTTTCAAATTCACCATAATGCTTTTGAGAAAGGTCTAAAAAAATGAGCTTACCATGCTTGACTCTTTCATGGAGTTGGCTTATGTAGTAGCAATGTAAGGAGCTTGCTTGGTCTCTTGTACAACAACTTGTAGCTTTGTCAATTCCTCCTCCTTCTCTTCCAACAATAGTCACAACTACGTCATCATTTGAGTGAGCCTCTCCTCTTGCTAGCTATCCATCTGAATGACCTTCTCTCCTAATTGCTCAAGCTAAACTTTGTGCTTTCCCAATCTTCCATGACAATGGCGAGGGAGACTTAAATTCAAAACAATGGTCCTTTAGTAACGGCAATAGTTTTATAGAAGTCTCAAAGTTCTTTTCCAACTCTAACATCCTCTAGTCAAACATCTATACCTTCTCCTTCAAATTCTTGTTACCTTTTTGAAGCTACACATTAATGGCTTGTAGGTCTTCCAACCTTTCTCTTTTTGCTTTACCCATGTTAAGTCGACCTTCTCTTCAAAGTTTTGGTAGTTGCATCAAGTCAAGGATTCAAATATTATGATACCTTATTATTATAAATGAGAGACTTGTATCCCACCCACTTCACCAACACATATACTTTGCCTAATTAAATTTTGGTCTATGCTCTTAGTCTTTGAAGAGATCTCTATATTCTTAATGGCTTATGAGGATTTTGTTATTGATGTAAGATTGAAGACCAAAACCACCAACACTTGGACTTGTGGCAATTATTATGTTACTAGTAACTTTGTCTTCACATCTAGTTTTAGGGCTTTACGACTTAGTTTATCTATCTTTAGTGAAACTCCTTTGCATGTTGATATCCAATTGAAACAAGGTTTATTAAGATGACCAAGGCTAAGACATCATCGGGGTTTTATGTGTGTGTTCAAATATGATTGTAGTGGCTTGATTGATGAATTCAAGGCCTCTCCCAAATGTCCAATGCTTTGGCAAGACCACCCATATGATGGTGCTAGATATTGATGAAGATTGTTGGGGTTAAACACCAAACACCAAAATTGCTTATGCACAAGGTTTATAGCTCTATGCTCAATGGATCCATCTCATCTTAACAATGACAAGCACAAAACAATGATGACATTTCAATTCAAATGTGATTTGCAATTGAAACATGTAATACCCTTGGCCCTGATATTAAAACTGTTACTGCATTGTAAACATTTTTTTTTCTATGAAGCATGTACATAACATGTTTATTATTTTAATATAAAATTAAAACTGGTTGCGCGATGAGGCAAAATACTGAAGAGGAGATCCAAACATTAACGAAGGTTGGTGAGGGGGTAAGGTTTACCCATGTACCTTGTTTACCTTTATCAGTTGTTTAGAAGCTAAACCTTATGTTAAAATTCCAAAACCCATGTTCCTAAGCCAAACTCAAATGGGGAGTGATTAAGAATTAAATATTATTAGTTAAAGTTTTGGGTGAACTTAATTAGTTTTAATTAAGTTGGGATTAGTCCTGGATGAGGGAAATGTGGTCCTCTTGGGACAACCACGTAGGAACCTAGGGCATGACACTCGTCTCCCATGAGCAGTTGAGGAAAACGGGATGGGAATTCGTGGGAAAGGGGAGGCTGGACATGAGTGTGGCTGTGGTCATTTGAACTAGTTTGAACAAAAAAAATAAATATAAAAATAAAAAATAAAAAAAACTGGTGGAGTGTAACCTGTTACCAGTTGTTTGTGAAGAACCCTGAAGCCGATAACTCTGTGCAAAATGTGAATTGTATAATGTAGGTGAGCATTTCTCTACTGTCAATTATTGATTACATCTAGCTGTGTATAATTGGATTCTCTGTGGTGTATGAAAATATGTTTTGTAAGTCCTATGTTTGCCATTGTAGCCCGATTGTTTGAATTGACCAGCTACATGGTTGTTTGTGCATGAAACCTCGAGTGGAATTCTGACACATGCAGTGAAGAGTATCATTGTGTGTCTGTGAAGGAAACTCTATAGGTTGAATGTGAAATTGGCATGAAACTGGCTTGAAGCTATTGTTTCTTGTTGTCTGGTTATAATTACTTAAACCATCCAATTACCCATGTTTTATCCTTGTGAGTAAGCTTAGGGGATTGGTGAGATACCTATGGTTAATGTTTGGATCTCGGCTCGAGGGTGGACTTGGGAACTGAAATAATACAGGTTGGACGAGTCCTATAGTTGGGTGGAGCGTGCCTCGCATGTAGTGAGTTGCCTATTTCAAGAGAAATCTTCAGATAAGTATTCTATAGAATTTTATTTCTCTGTAAGTTCTCCTATTAGCTGATAGTTATGATAAATTAATGGTGAAAAATTCAAGGTTTATAAATACATATCTGGGTATATGTTAATTTTCTATAAGAGCATTATGGAAATTCATTTTTATGACATTTCTGGGCATAAAAATATAAATTATGTGTAAATTAATTCTAGGAATTAATGATTTATGGGTAAGCATAAATTCGCCCTAGGTTGTTGCCCCTTTACCCAGTTGTCATAAATTCACTTCAAGCTTGTTTTTAATCACCCATATGTTATAAATTTACCTATGGATTATCCAGCTATTATCAATTTATCTTATGCACATTTATTAAGATGATGCGTCGCTGGGAAAATTTGGGAATTAGATTTTTTGGGTTTGAATAAATTATTTCTCTATTATAATTTCGCCATATATTTGTTGAGAAATTAGTTGTTAAGAGTTTAATTTCCAAATTTGAGTGAAATTTGATATTAGATTCCTGTAGCTAATGGTTTAGTAATTTGCAGAATTGGTGGTAATTTCCCAATTTTAATACAGTCCTAAAATGAAGGCATAAATTCCAAATTCAATAGAATTTGGAATTAGTTTCATGTAGCTAATTACTTGATAAATTTTGGGAAAGGTTAAAAGTTCCCAATTAGATATTTTGGTGTTTTCCATTATACTCATGACAACATGCCTGCTAGATTATAAATAGATTAATGAAAGTTAGCTTCTTTAGTGGAATGTTGTTTCCAGTTTTAATAAATGAAATTTAAATACATAAGAAGATTTATGAAATTTAAGTCTTCAAGTGTAAGGAAATTTATAGAAATGGCTAGAAGTGTTATTCTCCAAGCCTTATCATTAATGAGGAAATTTTTTGGATGTTATTTTCCATTTTAAACCAAATTTGCGACTAGTTGGAAATAGTTGGTTTATTAAGTTCAATATATGTTAAGCAAGTTAGAAAACTTGTTTTAAATTGATGTTTAAATTATGCATCAGTTTGATAATTTGAAGTATAACTTGGTTAATAGAACTATAAGTTAATTATGTAATTTTCAACTCTCTGTTGATTGATAATTGCAGAGTAACATCAGTCCTATGGCTACTGTTGTTACTTAACTATAGTTGTTGTTGTTACTCTCCAGTAGTTGTTGATGTTACTCGCCTATAGCTAATGTTGTTACTTGCCAATAGTTTTGAAATAACATATTTTGTAAATAAAGTTTAAGTTATTTTCAATCTATGTTTGGTAGATATCTAATATGCATTTAGTAATTGTCTAAATAAATATGGACAAATTATGGGTCTCATTAAAGGCTTATACTTCTGCAAAAGTGTGCATATGGTATTTATGCATGTAATTAATTTACACACAAAAAAATTGGTGTGTTTTTCTTTTAGTTCAGTGTAACGTAAGGATGCGTTACAAAACCCCACTATCAAACATGAACACGACTAATTCTTTGATATATATTTTCCATTCATCCTTCTCTGGCCCCTTGAGATTGTGTTTATTTGTTTCACATTTTCTAGACTTGTTTCCATATGAAATTATCAATGCTACTAGCTTGCTATGCAGTGTATGGACAACAAAAGAACTCATTTCAATGAACCTTTGGTTGTAATTACCACGTATATGTACTTAGGCTTTGACTCCAACTCACATTACAAGGCATTGCTAATTTATATGTATATATTCTTCCCAAGTGACTGTAATGACATTAATGAAGCTTCATTGACCATTATTATATGAGTCACAGTCCCTTCACAAGTTCGCTATACCTATGATCAGACTCCCATTCAAATTATCCATCATTAATTGAACCACACAAGAGATGGAAATATAATTAAAGCATACGTATGATATAGCTTCATGGGAAAATGAGAATAAGATAAGTCTTTTGTTAAGCATATTTACCACCATCCTAGATCCATCTAAACTCTGTATCTACCATGTGTCAAAAGGATCAAATCCCTAGAGGTGCAAACCTTTTTTACTATCTATTTATTGTTTGATAGGTTTGCACCTCGAGAGATTTGATCCCTCTCAGCGCATGGTACATATGGAGTTTAGATGGATCTAGGTTGGTTGAAGTCTAGGGCAGTCACATTAAATTTGTAGATGATCATCATTATGTATGTAAAATTCACTATAAATTATACCTAATATCAAAGAGTGGACTCATTGAAATCAATGCAACATACAATAAAACCCTTTATAAAAAAAAAGAATCACGTTTGAGGAAGATATTGTCATGTTAAGTCACGTTACCTTAATGCAAATGAACTGCTTTGGATTATTAGTGACTCCACTCTTTGATATTAGGTTTAAGTTATAATGAATTTTACTATTTGTTGCATTGTATCTATGATTCAAAGAGAGGAATTGTTGATATCAATGCATATTGGACCAATTTAAGCTACAGTCAATTTTATTGTTTGTTGTATTGGTATAAGTGATTCTACGAGAGGAATCACGTATATCAATGTGCATTGGAATGATTTAAGTTACAATGAATTTTATTGTTTGTCGAATTGATACCGATGATCCAAAGAGAGGAATCACCAATATTAATGCAACAAACATTAATATATGTTAGTTTTGTACCTTGGGATGTGTTCCCCTAGTGGCTACTTGCCTAAGTCACTAAGAGGGGGAAAAGTGACCCTCACATTAAAACACATTAATGAGACTTTATATTTCTAAAGTCAATTTTTGCTAAAGTTTTAAGTGGGTGAGTAAATATTATTTAAGCGAATTAAATAATGTGATATTTTACTCTCATCTAATCTTAGCCATCGGATTGAATTCATCTCCACCGTTGGATTAAGATTCCCATTTAGGGATTAGACAAAAGGTGCGAGGGAGGCAAAACCCTATTCACTTTGGTGATTGAAGTTGAGAGAGAAAAGAGAGACAGCAGCTTGCACGATTTCCTAGGAGCAGACAGGCACAGGAATCGAGGGAGTATTCAGCAAATTTTTGGGCACATTTCCCAACACGGCCGTACAACATATCTGGGCACAAATATGGAGGAAGTCCTGGGCACGCAGACCGAGAACAACAGCACTGGAAACGAGGTGTTTCTGGGCACACATCCCGTGAATACCAGCATGGTTTTCAAGGTAGTTCACGGGCTCACTTCCCTAGACAGGCTCGGGTTCCAAGACAGTGAATCTGGGCACTATTCTCGAGGCAGTTTTTGCTCAGCTTGTGAAGGAGGTACAGGGCACGGGTTTCACAGCATCAGCACGATTTTCTAGAAAGAGATCAGCACAGAAAACGAGGAACTAACAGCACAGAAATCGAGGGTGATTTCAGTCTTGTTCATGCACAGAATTCGAGGTGTATTGGCACAGAACTCGAGGAGAACACGGACTGTGTATTTTACAGCATAGTTTATGAGTCAATTCTGGCACGTATTTCTAGGATGTGGGCACACAAATCGAGGCTCAGTTTGGTGCACGATTTTCCAGAAATATTCTGCTGAGTGGTGAAGATAAGTTAATCTTTTCATTGTAATGCTGTGATGAATATTTTGCTGAAGAAATAATATCTCTCTCTCTCAAACTGGTTTTCCCCGTGGGGGTTTTTCCAGGGCTCGATTTGGCCAAAAATCTCTGAGTCTAATCTTTCATGTGTGATTGTTAAATGTGTATTTCAGCCTGTTATTAGCAATCTAGTGTGTGTTTGATTGCTACAGTAAAATTTATAAGTAGTTCCTAGTCTATGCAAAACCGACTGGGAATGAAAACCACAAATTGTTAACACAAACCAGCAAACACTACAGTGCAGAAAATTCTACAAAATAATCCAAGTACCTTGAAAAGCCAAAGCAATTTGATTTCACTTGGATTATCAGTGACTCCACTCTTTGATATTAGGTTTAAGTTATAGTGAATTTTACTATTTGTTGCATTGATATTAGTTATTCAAAGAGAGGAATCACTGATATCAATGCAATAAATAGTAAAATAATCCAATTACCCTGATAATCCAAAGCAATTTGATTTCACTCGGATTATCACTGACTCCACCCTATGATATTATGTTTAAGTTATAGTGAATTATCCTATTTATTGCATTGATATCAATGATTCCGAGAGATGAATCACATATATCATACCGTATTTTTATTGTGTTTAGATACATGTTGGCTTAAATATTTTTAAATTTTTACTGTTTGTTGCATTGATATCAGTGATTCAGAAAGAGGAATTATTGATATCAATGCAACAAACAATACAATAATCAAAGTACCCCGAAAATCCAAAGCTATTTGATTTCACTTGGATTATCAATGACTCCACTCTCTGGTGTTAAGTTTGAGTTATAGTGAATTTTATTGTTTATTGCATTGATATCAGTGATTCAAAGCGAGGAATCACCCCACTCTTTGATATTATGTTTAAGTTATAGCGAATTCTATTGTTTATTGCACTGACATTTGTGATTCAAAGAGAGGAATCATTGATACCATACTATATTTTGATTGTGTTTATATACACATATGTCGACTTAAATATTTTTAAATTTTTATTGTTTATTGCATTGATATCAATGATTCAAATAGATGAACCAATGATATCAATGCAACAGACAGTAAAATCATCCAAGTACCTTGAAAATACAAAGCAATTTGATTTCCCTTGGATTATCAATGATTTCACTCTATGATATTATGTTAAAGTTATAGTGAATATTATTGTTTATTGCATTGATATCAGTGATTCAAAGAGAGGAATCATCGACATCATAATGTATTTTCATTGTGTTTATATACATGTTGGCTTAATTATTTTTAAATTTTTACTATTTGTTGCGTATCAATGATTCAAAGAGAGGAATCATTGATATCAATGCAACACATAGTAAACTAAGCTAAGAACCCTGAAAATCCAAAGCAATTTTACTCCATTCTATAATATTAGGTTTAAGTTATAGTGATTTTTAATGTTTGTTACATTGATACCTATGATTCAAAGAGATGAATCACTATTATCAATGCAACAAATAATAAAATTTATTGTAACTCAAACCTAATATCAGAGAGTGGAGTCACTGAAATCAATGCAATCAAATTGCTTTGGATTTTCATTGATGTTGTCATGTTATGTCACGTTATGTCCATGCAATCAAATTGCTTTGGATTATCAGTGTCCCTCTCTGATATTAGGTTTAAGTTATAGATACTTTTATGTTTGTTGCATTGATACCAATGACTCAAAGATAGAAATCACTAATATCAATGCAACAAACATGACAATTCACTGTAACTTAAACCTAATATCAGAGAGTGGAGTTACTAAAATCAATGCAATCCAAGTGAAATGTTGCTTTGGAATTTTAGGGTACTTGGATTATTTTGGATAATTAATTTAAAATACACATACTATATTTTTAAAACTAAATTTATTATATTAAAACACACAATAATTGCACATGTGACCCTTATTTTGCTTACATTATTAAGTATTTTTAATTATTTTCATTTCATCTCCTAAGTGTAGTGGTTACAGATTATGGTATTTTTCAAATGATTTTTTTTAATAGAAACAGAGTATATATGTATATATTCAAAAAGGTTGTGCACAACCATTCATTACAAAAAAGGAAGCCTTCTGTCAAAGAGAGAATTCAAAATAGGGAATGTAATCTTTCCCAGATTGCTCTGATGTTCTTTTTTAGTTGTTGTTTATGGGTTTGCAGTTATAGAGGAGGGTTAGACCCTTACATACTGAGAATTTAGCAAAATACAGAAACACATACAAACTTAAAACTGAGAAATGAACCCAACAGGAAGAGGGATTGTTCTATCCATAATTCTGTTGTTTCACTGAGATATCTTCTGCTATTTTCATGTCCACCGTAGGGGATTCCTGACAGTGGCTACATTGAGACAATCTAGCCATTTTTAACACTTCATCTTTGATAACATCTACATTTCCCATTAGTTCAAAGAGATTTCTTTCCAAATCATCTATCTTGGAGTCTTGATAG
The DNA here is from genome assembly GCA_027924585.1 of Larix kaempferi. Lineage (NCBI taxonomy): Eukaryota > Viridiplantae > Streptophyta > Pinopsida > Pinales > Pinaceae > Larix > Larix kaempferi. Next base: position 5,718,267 of record BSBM01000727.1, read on the forward strand.
GTTAATTGCTGAGTAATGTACCTGACATCCGTTTTCGTCTCGTTGTGAGTTTTTATCCCTTTGAAATTGCTTCATACACCCTGCACAGATGGTCCTTGAAGTCCGCAATGCTTGCTTTTATAGTCAAAATTCCTTCTGCTACATCAGCCATGGTGCTTCTATGAACGTCGGAACGAGGAGGAGATACATGATAGCGGGCATGAGGAGGAGAAACATGATAGTTGACACGAGGAGGAGATATAGGATAGTGGGCTTGAGGAGGAGAAACATGATAGCCAACACAAGGAGGAGATATAGGATAGCGGGCGGAAAGGAGGAGATTATCCAGACCGTCGGAGAGCCAAAGGGGCAGGAGAACAAAAGACTCGGAGCAGGAGGGGCTCATCATGACGCCGAAGAGATGAATACCGGGAAGAGGGGAGGCCCTCATAAATGTTGGAGCATGGCATCTTCCATTGAGAAGACAGTCAGGGAGGTGGCCATGTGAAGGCCCACGTGCCCATACCAAGATGATAGGTGGAGAGATGACCATTCTGTCCTTTAAAAAATTAATCCTCCCATGAGACCTTTGCCTAGGGGATGAACTTGTAATCCTCCTTTCCATTGTTATATTTGATTTTCCCCAAAGGGAAATTGGCTCCTTGGTTGGCAGCTTCATCTGCTTGTTTGTTGTTTTCCCGGAGAATGTGGAGGTAGTGGACTTTGTAAGGGAGTGAGAGCTGATTAATCCTCCTTTGCATTCTATTGCTTTTTGAATCTCCTTTTGATATCCCCATCCTCATGTTTTGAATAACATGTATGGAGTATCCAAAGACTTTTGGCTTATTGATTTTGAGGGTCAAAATAATTTGCATGGAGTGAAGCAAAGCTAAACATTCTGCTTCATTATTCGTTTTCTTTCCTAGACCCCAAGCAAAGGAGATAATTTTATTTCTTCCCAGATTGAAGATAATCCCTCCCGCACCTGCCTCCCCTGGGATTTTTCAAATGATTCATAACATAGTTTGACCTATTTAATTTTAATGATCTATATACCTTTAACTATTTTACATTATTTTTCCTATAAAAATTATTTTGAGTAGTTAAAAACACATGTTTTAAACTCATCACAATCTACGAAGTTAAATAGATACTTTAACTATTTAACATTGTTTTACTTATTACTTTTTCTTAATATTTAAAAGTTATTATTAAAATTTTAAGAATTAAAAATTATTTTGGCTCATTTATTATTATGTTGGAATGTTACATTCCATAGTAATGTAACATGACAACATCTCCTCCATAGTGGTTGGGAATGTTACATTACATTGTTTTACTTCTTTTTTTTACATCGTTTTACTTTTTATTGTTTTGTTTTTTTGCCTTTTCCTTTTCTTTAAAAGTTATTATTGAATTTTTAATTAAAATTTATGTCGGGTCAGTTATTTCTATGTTGGAACATTACGTTACATAATGTAAAGTGAGAACATCTCCTCCATAATGTAATGTGACAAACATGATAACATATCCCCTATATTGGGCTATAGAAGCGCCTCTTGGCTCAATGATACAACCACATGAAAAGAAACACAAAATGTCAAACCACTAGGAGGAAAGAGAGCTTAAGAAAGGTTTTATGATTTCATTTGCTAATGTCTAAATGACATAGCCCTTCACTAAAAAATAGTCCAACCAATGCACACGTCCAACATCATTCACATGCCCAACCACCATTTCACACGACCCTGGGGGAAATGAAGCACAATGTCTAGGGTTGTGTATGACTTATACAACCTACATATAGCCTCAATATTCAATCAAAACCCGTGTACAAACTCACAAGGCTAAATATGATCTATGTGTAGTCTCCAAAGAATTGAATATGTAGCATACAACATTGGAAAAATAAGCATGTGTTGTGTGTGGCTTCAATAGTGACTAGTTTGGTCAAATATAATTAGAAACTAGTATAATCATGCAACAATCAATTAATGGTAGAATGGATATCTAACTTCAAAGAAAATCAAATGGTGGGTATTTTAGAGTTGTTGGCATTCTTCAATTGATAATGGAGAATGAAATTCAAAGTACACTAACACGAATATGATTTGCAATTCTTTTCAGAGTTGATGGCATTCTTCAATTGATAATGGAGAATGAAATTCTAAATAAACTAACATAAATATGATTTGCAATCCTTCATTTCCATCATTAACACAGTAACCTAAATAAGAACAACTTATTTCACTCACTTAAAATAGTAAAATCAAACATGCCATACACCTAGAGATTTTACCCTAGAAACCCAAACAGGAAAACCAACTTTGAATGTTTTCTTAGTTTTCATTTTGACAATCTAAGGTTATAATGCAACTCATGGATCTATGGCATCCTCACATATTGGTCAACAAAAACCCTTTGCGAGTGGAATTACAATAAGATATGTTAGGAGGTGAAGTCAAAATCCAAATCTCTAATATTCTCCTATAGAGTGGTGCACAGTTCATATGTGTCGAGGGGAGGGGCGTTGGCCAATCCCCCCCACCCCTACTCAGGGGTTTTGGGGTAGAGCCTTCAATGTGATTTGTTTTGGAACTTTCTAGTGTACTATGGTTCTTTTAGAACCGTCTTATATATTCTATAGAAGGGAGATGTCCATTGTCATTTTTGTACAAGGAAAACTTGTAAAAGGTTTTGTCGAGTAATAATAAGATTTGAAGCTACCATTGGCCCATGATTTTAATTGCTCACAGTAGGGTTTCCACGTAAATCTTGTGTTCTATTGTTATTGTTGTTTTCTTGTCTTTGATATTTTGCTAACAAGATATAGGAAAAGTTTGGGGTAATGGGAAGGCCAAGTGTCCTTGTCCTTTCATTTACTATTTTCCAACTTTCCATCTTATTTTTATTTTTTGTCTTTCATTTTTTGTTTTGTTTTGTTTTCCTTTAATCTTTAGAACTTGCATTATCCTTTTATTTCATTTTCTACCCTCATTAATTATCAAATTGCACTTAGGTACTGAGTCTTACAACCATTCATGTTGTTCGAATCCGTTTCGGGTCACCCATACATCCAACACAACTATTAACAAAGCACAACACAACTCTACATGCAACAACCCATTTGATATTAGTTATGTATCTTAACCCTCGATGCCCATTGAAATGGTTGTTCAACTTATGCCAAAATTGATGTTGCTTATGTACAACACAAGGTTACTAAGACAATCAAATTCATTGACAAGTTCAATTGATTTAATTATAAACTTATGATATGTTGTAGAAGACTAATGCCAAACCAAGATCAAGGCATGATAGTCATCGACTGCGACACACATTCCAAGTAGGCTTGCATATTTGAAAATAGAATTTTAGTGACCCCCCCACAGGAAGCTAACAAATTTGTAATATGGCCCTTAACACAATTGTGGAATGGGATTAAAAGCATGTCTTGAAGCTCAACATTCCACTATACCCAAGTCTACATCTAGTTTTTAATGTTGAGTTATTGTGACCTTACCATCCCCCATTGTCGGAACAAACCAATGTGTAACTAAAAATATCCTAGGGATATTCAACCTAAAATGTAAGTGCCACTCTTAAGAGATTGGATCATTGATCCACAATGAAAACATACCAAAACTCTAGCGATTCAACTATTGAAAGTGGCTAAAGTAAGACACGCCCTAACTTAAGGCAAATGGTTCACTTTGCTAGATTTGCATATTAAGTTTCCCCATTCACACCTTAAAAGAAATGGGGACCATTGCTAGGTAAGGGGAAGATATGATTTGATCATGTTGGATAAAGGCTTGGGACTTACACAATTTTGGTAGCTATTCGAGAGCATGACTTTCCAAACTCAAGCATATGTTCTTCAAGAAAGGCCTTTTCAGGGACTCATGTCTATAATTTGGGTCGATTTCTTAAGTGCTTGTTTTTCAAACTCAAACTCACCAAATTCTCATCTTTTCAAATGTTAGCATATTGAAGTAGTTGAAAGCAAGTTAGTTCAAAACCCAAAGCAAAGATTGCTTTGATTTTTACAAACCTAAGCCTCTGAAAGTAACCAATGGAGCCCAATAGAGAGTATTGGAAATCATTGCAATGGACTTGAGCACTAGCCTGCTTATAGACAACACGATAATCTCTGGTTCCTAGATTTGCAACCATTCCTCTATCTCTACATTTATTATAATTGATCAGTGAAACCAAACCTTGTACATGCCATGTATAAATACCTTATTTCAATACACGAACATGGACTCTTAACTTGTTGATATTTTGTTGTTGTTAGAATCTTTTCATAGTTTTATCTTCTTGGTTTTCAATATATACACACAAATATATGTTGTTAACAATGTTTTGTGGATACATAGTGCTTTTGCCATAACAATCAGAATCATGTTCAAATTGTTGTTGATAGTGTTTTTTCCATAACAATGAGAATCATGTTTTGTCTTCTTGCTTTTAAATGTACACACAAAAATATATGTTGCAAACAAATTTTTATGGATACATAGTGCTTTTGCCTTAACATTCAAAATCATGTTCAAATTGTTGTCCCAAAACCCCCTATACCTACAAATTAGTGGATGTCTTTGTATCCTTCATGTGCATGCAAATTAGTGGATGCCTTTGTATCCTTCATTTCAAGTCCAGTCCAAACATTTTTAGTACAATTGGTTGAATCATAAAGTGTTTTTTTTAAAATAATGCTTCCTATTTCACAACAATGGCAATCATTCACCAACATATATTAATAGGTGAAACACTATTTAGATTATAACTACCTTTAAATAATTTAATGCCCCTTTATGAGTAATGCACCGATCACTTCACTTGTAATAAAAAAATCAAATTTAAATAAAAATATAATAATGCCTCACTTTCACCGACCTAACTCAATTCTCATTGCTTTTACAATGCTAAAATTCCCAATTTTTTAATCCCCAAACAATATAATGGAAATGCCATTCTTTACCCCAAAAATGATAATTCGAGTTGCTTCACACCAAAGTCAACCATAATAAACCACAACTCGAGTTGCTTAACACCAAATTAACCATGATTTCCTTGATTTAACATAGGTTGGTAACCCCGAGGTCCCTATCAGGGATCAAATTTGAAGGGTAGGGTCCTATTACACTTTGAAGGGATATGATATATTGAACCCTTCAATGTTGACATGTTAAAATAAACCATTCATTTCATTTGAAAATGTGATAATACATCAAAATTTCATTGTATCTTAAAAGCAATGTAATTGAATTCCTCAATATAGTGACAAAATTTCAATACCTAACATTATGAAGAAATCAATTGAAAAACATTTATAACCAATGGATATTGAATTGACAAGTAATAAAACTTCTAACAAAAAAATCAAGGTTGGATGAAAATAAAATACAATTTATACAATATTGAATGAACATAGAGAACGAAAAATATAAAAGAGAGAGTGAATCTAAAAATATGTTCATTGATACACAAATTATTATCTTGAATCACTTCAATAACAAAATTCACTCCTGTACAAGAAGAAGCAAATCAATACCTGTAAAATAACACAACAAAAAATTATTCTCATGTCGCACATACCTGAAAAATTATTCAGCCGCAAGAACAACCCAACAAGTCTTGAGCTCCACGAAGGGAAGGAAGCCCTTATATACGTTTATGGCCACTCATCTCTGTGAACCAAAGGATATACTCCCGTGGAGGAATTAATCATTGGGGGAGGTGTCTTTTTTGTCTCTAGCACTTGCGATGTGCTCTTATGTAGGTGGGTGGTGGACCCATGGTGTTGGGGAAAATGTGTCATTCCTTTGCTTAGGAGGAGCCCCTAGAGTTTGAAGAGGGTATGATATACCCTATGAATGAACATGACAAGAAAGGGTGGAAGTAGCCTAAGCAAGGGTCGATGATGATTGCGGAAACAACCTGAGCAAGGGTCGAACTCAATAGTGGAAGCAGATTGAGAAAGGGTCAAGAGTTACTCCCATTCAAACTTGTGATTTCAATAGGAATGATTTAAGGTACCTCTTCCCCTTGAATCTTAATTTGTAGGCCAAATGCTAAGCTCAGTGGGTCATGATTCTTGCAAACACTGATAGTGATATCCAATCATGAGGCAATATTGTTTCCTATGATTTTTGGGGCATTTAAGCATTACATTAATCTTCGTGTAAATACTAGTGGAGCCATTCAAGGCAGATAGATGAACTCTTCTAGTCAAGTCTCCATATTAACCATTCACAAACCCAACGAAAGAGGAAGTGACCCACCATATCGCGACCCACCATATCGCTTACCATCATGAATCTTCATGTCTCACTTCTCAATGATGAAATAAATATTGATAGAAAAGTGATCAAGGCACTTGCTCCAACAAGAGCCTTGATAATTGTGTTCATAGCTTGCTTGACCAACTCACTCTATCAAGTCTTGATTGAAGCCTTGAGCTACCTGCACCCTGGCATGAGCTCCCGCCACCAATCCAACTACCATAACTCTAGCATGCACTAAAACATGAAACAAGGTAGAAATATGAAATTGAAATAGGCTCGAGACTTGATAGTGATGGTGGAAGCAGGCGTAGCCTAAGCAGGGCCAACAAATTATGAAATTGGAGTAATGATAAATATGAGTTTAAAGTTTAAAACCACTTTAGTTTCAATCTTTCAACTTTCATAATCACATTTCCAAAATCCAATAACTATTTGATTAGCCACATTTTTGGATCCACTTTAATAATCACATTTTCAAATTCCAATAACCATTTGATTAACCACAATTATGAATCTATATTCCCTAATCCCAATCACTCAGGTGAACTAGTTATCAACTAGTGCAAAATATGATGAATCCTTCTAATTCTAATGTCTGATAATCTGCTGCACAATTTAATTCTGGATTATGTGATTGCATTCACTATTAATATATTACTTATTCACCTTGCACATAAACTAGTTGGGATTTGAGAAGGAATAGTTGTCAAGTTGCATTAAGTGTTTAAAGCTTGTTGTTAATTGATTTCAACTGTGATAGTCTGCATAAACACAACAATAATTAATGCATTTCTTTGCTACCAGTATACTAGCTTACCCCATGTGATTTCCAATTAATGCTTTATTTGCTACCACGCTACCGCCTTACTAGAGGTGATTGTTAATTAATGCTTGTCGCGTAGGGATGGAACGTGTGTCATGCATGATTACTTGTTATAACCTTGTGGAAAAGAGTGGAAATGGTATAGACTCCTAGCGTTTATGGATCACATTTTTCAATATAATACATATTATCCATCAAATTTAACCTAGGAGAAGGAGCTATCAAATTACCCTATATTGAGAAGTTTTCTAACCAAAACTTGCAACATAGTTCTATACCAAAAGAGTACGCAAATCTGACTCCCACGTGTCACATACTCTTTTCTCAAAGCTTGGCAATCTTGTTGTACCATTCTCCTCCATCAGTATCTTGTTGTATAATCTCATTCAATTCCGCTCCAAGCCTCCAAACTTGAGGACTAGCCATAGTTGATGAAATCATGAATGCATGGCTAGTACCACAACCACTTTAGATTATAACACACATCCTATCCGACAAGTGGTAATTGTGGCATACTGTAAACCGTATATGTCTTTGTAAAACATGGTTTTGGAGGATTAAAACCCCGAACGAAGACAAGGCAGCAGAGCATAATTTTGAATATTTGCACAATGTCTCGATGGTCTCTGGCCTATGACGCTGAAGAAAATTCCCATCCGCAAATCCAAGAAAGCGGATGTTATTATCGAAGGAAGAGTAGTAATGAAAATGCAACCATCCTATGATCTTAGGAAATGAGAATTTAAGTCTTCTTCCAAAATGCAACCATGCTAGAAAATAAGAATTTAAGTATTAGACCAGATCAACCCACATACGCATAATTAATACTAGTGTCATTGTATGGGTATTTGGAGATCCAAACCAAAGAATTGCAATTTTAATAATTTTTATAAAATCAATACATCCCAGTGCAAAGTCACATCGTAACAAAATAAATCAATACAACTTATTGCAATTGCTAAATTCCCTATGTGGTACGGATTATTGTAATTTTAAAACACATTAAAAAACATTAAACAAATTATTTGCATTTAAAAAATAATTATAAAGAATTGATGTTTGAACAAAAAATAATTACAAACGATCTCCAGCGAAGAGCCCATCCATATCTTGCTTTATAGTCTCATTTGGTTAATAATTGAATGAACTTTCATTATTGACTTTATTAGAGACTTAAGTTTGTTGCGCAAATTTATCCACGTATGAATTTAGATATGAGTTAATCATATTTGGGTCTATAAATTATATATGACAACAAAGTTAAGCTGTGTGTTGTGGATGCGTTCACTATTAATTTTCAATGGCTTTGCCATAATCGACATGGGATTGGTCACTAAGCAGCGAGTTGGAAGAAGTTACGCATAACGTCAATATGTGCAGCCCTACCCCCTGTCGATATACAAAACTTAGAACATATTTAATGTAATGTTTAAAACGAGTAGATGCAAAGGGATTCAAATCCACGATTTCTTGCCTAGAACTTCAACAACTTTACCAATAGACCACAACACTACAATGTGTCTAATTGCTTGTCTAATTGCTGATTCTCAAGCATCTAAAAATAAGGATCAATATCATTATTGAAGGGGTGATGCAAAATTAAATTTGTTTTGCATGGGAAAAAATGTTGTGCCCTTATGTGAAGGGTAAAATAGATTGTGAATGCATTGAAGGCTTCAAATTTGAAGCCGACTCCCTGTACCAAAACAACAAACGAGAACATTAAATGGCAGGGTACCAATTGGCCGGGTACTAAGACTGGTTTGTTCTGGGTACGGACGCATCTATATTCATTTTCGTTCTCTTATTTTTATAGTCATTGACTCATTTGAATCATCAATTCAGAAAATTTGAGGGTCTTGGGATTTCTAATAACCATTTTGGTTGTCGGTCTGCACGCAGGCCTTACTTTGAAGGCCCTTTAAATATCTTCCGGCCACCCGAGGCTTTGTCTATTTCAATTCCTAATTTTGTATATTTTTAATCAGAGTTATGAGGGTTTTGCGTATTTGTAGAATTTTCTGCTGAAACCTTTGTTAGTTATAGTTACTAAGGTTTTGGATTTTGAAACCTAGCGGGCATCGAGGGTTTATTGCAGTCATGGCAAGCTCTGCAGTGGAGAAAACTGCGGAGGAGCTCCGAAAGGAAATCGAAGAACTCAATCGGCAGCAATGGGAGGTTGGCTTCGTCTAATTGTTGTTCTCATTTTTAACATCTAATTAAATCGGGAACAGATTACCCACATGGATTTAAATGGGTTTCAATGTTATTTGTGTTCTCTATTTGATATTTTGTAAGGTTTTCAGTACTATCTGTGTCGTCTATCTGATATCTGTAAGCATACAACGGGAGGTTGGTTTCGTCTAATTGCTCTCGTATTTATTATTTATTTAAATTGTGATCAGGTCACACATGGATTTAAATGGGTTTCAGTGTTATCTATGGTGTCTTTTTGATATTTTATAAGATTTTCAATGTATATGTGGCGTCTATCTGATATCTGTAAGCAATGTATGCTTGTTTCTGATATTGATTTTTTGGTAAAGAAAGTTTGGGTTGCTATGGCTGTTTTTACGTCATTTCAATGTTATGGATAATACAAGGGTTCACGGCTTTAAAATATATTTTTTGTTTCCGAGCCCCTGATTATCGATGTTTTGAGTTTGAATATTGGTGGTTTCGAGATTCAACTATATGTTTTGGTGCCTATTGAGGTCCCTTTTTTGGTTTGATCTGATATTCGTCCACGAGATGTAAAGGTACATTAATGAGTTGGATGATTTTTCATGGGTGTTGAGGGCCACATTTTGTCACGGGGCTGCTAAATAATTATGTTTTGGGGTTCAATAGCAGACTCTATTCTCATGGTTGTGAAGACTGTGAGAACTGGAACTCATAATAGATGCATATCTATCTATTGCTAGCTTAAAATCTGATTTATATTTTAATGGTTGTTAAGGTCCTGAACTATCGTTGATGATTATTTTGGTTTCTCTTCTCGTGAACTGTTGCTCAAGTGTCCGATAAAAAAATTATGGAAGCATACCCTTTTTTTCTGACAGGTCAATTAAAGCTATACATTATTTGCAGATTACAGAGAGGCTGCGAGATCCAAGAGGACTGCGGAGGGGCGGTTTCACTGGGAACAATCTTCGTGCCGCTGGGCCTATTGAAGGTCGTGCATTTGGGAGAGGTCGGGGGCTCATCAGGACTGTATGTGCTTTTCTTTTTTTATCAAATACCTTTTATGCAGATTGAATGTGGGTACAAACTCTTTGACTATATAAATATGAAGTTCGAGCCCGCAGTCCTGAGTGTTTACTATTTTTTAATCTTTTAGCAGGCAGATAGGCCTGAGGTTGAAGAGCAGCCACCGGCTAAGAAGAGACTTTGTTCTGCTGTAGTCAAGGTTAGTTTACAACTTTGCTGATTGATCTGTCATTTTGTTTTTATACATTGAAATTCAGACAGTGTAAACATTGTATTTGTTTATTTTGCCCGAAACAACTTGATTTCTGTCTATGTTCTACAGGTCGAGGATGGTGAAATTGTTGAGGATATAAAGGAGAAAGATAATATCAAGGAGCAAGAGCGAGGAGCAGAAGAGAAAATTAAACAAATTCAAGCTAATGGGAGACGCTTGAATATACAACGCAATCAAAGTGACCCAAGGAGAGACAGAGGAAACCAAATGGTAAGAGATTTCTTTTCATCAATTTAGCTCTTGTCCTGTTTGCATATCTGTATTATACTATTATGGCTCTGTTTGCAGATCTTTAATAGGACTTATATTATGTACGGAAACTATCATACGTAGGCTTGTAATTTTACTAAGTATTGGGTTTTATCTTTTAGCAGGACACATGCATTGCATTTTAAGAACCAAGCTTTCTAATGTAGCAGCACTCATTTTGTTCTACATGTATCAGTGTTTGTAGAGAATGAGAGAGTACATGTGTATAAGCTTAATACGATCTTACTTGATGTCATTCTTTAATATTCGTTTTGTGTGAATTTTTCATGATGTAATAAGAGAAAATCTTCTGTTCTCATACTCAATACTTATATTTAATGTCTAACATTATATTGGCACTGTTCTATTTGAGAAATAAATGACAACTACAAGCTGACCCCAATTTTAGAGAATGCCTAAAATTGCATGTGGTGATTTTCCTGGGAGTTGTAATATCTCTAGATAAAAGCTTATCTTATTGCAAACTTGTGTTTTCTGTGGATGGGAGTAATAACTTGCATCAATCTTGGAGGATTTCATTAGCCTATTATTTTTTACTTAGTTCATTTCATGGATCAGTAGTATTTTAATTAGCCTATTATTTCTGTCTGGGTTCATTTTATTTAGATCATATAATATATCCTTTTATTGCAGTTAGTCTCTTTGAATGACAACGTCTTTCTGAGAGTGTAATTTTATTAGGTTATCACTTACAGGGCATTACAAGGCTTGATAACAACAGCTTTTACCAAGATAGAGAGATGCATTTTATTGTTGACATAAGCATAATCTGTGAATTGACAGTTTTTTTGGGTTTTGTCTTTTTCTCTAGGGAATACATGTATTTTGACAACTATTAACTGTTTTTGTGGATGCTCTAGGAACAAGAAGTCCAACCAGTTGAGAATGTACCTAGGATTTTATCTAAGGACGAAGATCCAAGCTTGATGAAGCGAAATAAAAGAATGCTTGGACAACTTTTGGGAACTCTAGAGGTAATGTCGAAATGCTTTAACTTTGAAAAATCTCTTTTGTACTGTTAGTGAATAAATGTAATATTATTTCTTTTTGAACTTTAAAATGGGCATATCTGTAAGATGTAGACAACACATACATACAGTACTAGGGTAATAATTGTATTGGTCTAAAATTGTGTATACTAGTTAAAAAGATGGAGCTATTGTATTTGATTTGTGAGGAAGTGTTTATACATGCGATTTTTGGGTTGTAATAAACTGGGATTAATTAGTCGATGACACCTTACATACATGAAACTCATCTTTATGAAGCCATGGATATTTAGTGCACAAGGAGGCTTTGAAACATGTAATGCAGTTTTTGCCATCTATCATAACATTATAACAGTATCCAAGTTTCCAACAATAGGTTGCAAGCAAAAGTTCCATGAATGATGTCTTGTATAGAAAGATCTAAGGTTGTACATCCTTTCTGCCCAGGCTCTGCAATTATTGTTCTTTGTAACTTTGTCATGGCATAATATACTTAGTTAGAGGAGTACTATATCTACTACGTTCCTTGCAAATTCTTCAATTTGATTAATAGAGATGAATTTTTTCATTTCTATGTCATCTCACTTTGAGTGGCTTTGGTAAGACAGTTTCCTGAAATGTGATATAACTCAATAATTTTCTGAAATTTGATATAACTCCTTAGCTTGCAGGACTGAAATTATATGCAATTTTAAAAAATGTGCTTTGTATGTTTGGTTTAGTTGGATTCTTATATCTTGATTCTTGCATCTATTGCCAAATTCCTTTTCAGGAAAAATTACTCTACTATTCAAAGTCAATTTTTTCTTGGCATTTGATTACAAATTAACAGTTCAATGATTTATCAATTCTATATTCTATGCAGAAATTCCGAGAGGAGGATAAGCATTTTTCTTCAACAGAAGCCTTTATGCGGAGATCAGATTCTTTAAAAAGAGTAAGTGCCTTCTGTCTTTTTGTAGTATGTCAACATTGTTAAGTCTTGATACTTCAGTGTCTGGTGACTCTGGTCTAATGATAAGCTGTTCAATGTTTATCCTATGTTGATAAGATATCAGATGCCATTTTGTCGAATTCCTGATAACTAATATACATTCTCCCAGTGAGCGTGTGAGTGTGTAGTGAAATTGTTCATGCAGAGTATTTATTTGGTACTTGTGAATTGCAATTGTTAGTATTGTAGTAAAGCTACAACTATGTTATCTGATTGATATAATTGTATGTTGAAAAAAACTAAGAAAATCAAATAAAATACCTTATCCCAATATAACTATACATTTGTTCCAATAATAATAAGTATTGTGGTCATGCTAGTTATTTTATCAGGATTAAATCATTATGCAAAGAGATGGTTGTTTAGATAGGTCTCTAATTTTATTGCCATGAACAGTACATGGCCCCCTTAATCATCTGGCCATGTTCTCCTTTCTTGTGTCTAGTTTGGAATGGGCATTAGTCCCTTAGGTTTGACCTTGCTTAAACCTTTCTATTGCTAATTCTACATTCTTCAAAAACTTAAACTTATAATAGACATATCTGGTGAAAAGAAAGCTCTCGCTTCAGTTGAAAGTTGAAACCATGCATGCTGAGAGATTGACAGGAATTTAGCTTAGGAGGCACAGTTAATCTTATAATGATCTGGACTCATTGTTCAAATCCTCTTAAGGTGTCATCTTCTACCAATTTTATGCAACTAAGTGGTTGCAACCATTTCAAGTCCTCTGGTTTGACACTACATTACCAAGAATTTGAGAAGAGTTACTCTATCTGCTATCGGTTTTAAAATATGGGGTATATTTCCACTAGCCCCATGCACTACAAACTCAGAGTAAAATTTGCATATTACATGACATGGAAAAATATGAAATGAATCACTGGCGAGATTAGGCTATATTGTACGGACTCTCACCAACTTTGGTCATCTTTGATCAACAAGTCTGTGTTGTGATTTTTTTTAATCTGTTGGATGCACGGCTGTAAATGCATGATACATTTATATCACTTATTTGACATAGAGATGCTATTTGCTGATCTGGAAGTTCTGTTCCCAGATTGGGACATGCTTTGGTCACATATCTGATGGACGTTCATCTGCAAAATGCAGTACGGCGTTTTGGACACTCTACCCATGCATATCTCTGCTAAAACATAAGATAGCTTATGTCTGTTCCAATGAATGGGCTTCCCAAAGAAGGCTCCCATAGTTGGTTTAGATCTTTCCTTATTTAAAATTGCATGCTTGAGATGACCGAGAAAGAGATTGCGAATCATTTTGTATGCCACCCAAAAAAAATCTTGCAATTCTAAGACTTCACCTTCCATCAAGTTTGAAGCAGCGTTAGCAAGTCATTAACTTCTGTTTTTCAAATTCCATAGAAGAGATGAAAACTGAAAATTTTGTGTGCTAAATTTGGTTTTCCAGCTGTCATTGAGGATGGAATTTTTGGAAGCAAAATTTACTTTTAAAACTTGATTAGAAGCTTCAGGATTTTACAGGCTTTGGCCTATATTAAAATTTTCTGCAGCCCATACATATGTTTTCCAAGGAAACCTTGCAGGATGCCCTCTCTTCAACAGAATACCCGGATGGAGGTGGCTTGACCACCATTCAAAAGAGAGGGACTCTACCGGATTTGAACCTGTGAACCGTGGCCTCCCCATTGGCACAGTCCTTGGGCCGATGGTTCAACTGATTGAGCTGACCCTTGAGGCCTTTGCAGCCTATATATTACTGCTTCTATGTCTGCACTATTTTCTCATAACCCAAGCTTGTAAATCCAACACTTTCTCCTCAACAGACTAAGCCTCTGCCCTTTGCTTTCAACGTTTTCCTTTTGAAGTCCCATCAAAAACAAGATTGGGAAACTCTTCAATCTAGACAGGCAGGTTTTAGAGAACAGAATTTGATATTGTTTTCTCTTTGGTTGAGTCATCAAAAACTACTCCCCCATGCAATTACCAGCTTGTCTTATTGTTTGGGCTTTTTATCTAATAATTCATCTTCCTTTTATCCCAAATTACGGAAAACTTGTCCAGGCCTTTGGCTTGAACACCTGCAGCCAAATATTTTCTTAACAACTTTCTCTCTATAGAGCTGATTATCAAAAACTATGTATAGATTTGAATTGTTTTACATTATTCTCTGCCATTTTATCCTCTACTCCTTAAAACTTAACCATTTAGAGTTAATCCCCTTTCTTCATCTTTTTGATTTTAACTATTTTTTTCTTCCAGCATTTCACTGGAAAGACTCCAATGTTCTTAGTTTTGGCCAAGATATTCTTGGGTTTCTGGTCCTTATCTGAGATTCTCAAATAATAAGCATTGAAGATGTAGGAATTCATGGCAGGTTTTTCTACTGAACAAATCTTTGTCCTACCATTCTAAAGTCAAAAAAGGGAAACTGACTCAAACTCCGGGTATAGGTAGATGCTTCAACTAGATTAAAGCCCTTATCCCAATACTTGAAGAAGAGCTCAGCAATATTGAAAGAATATAGTTCATTAACAAAATTTCTTCTGCTGCTTTATTGAGAGATAACAGAAAAACTAAGGGGACATAGGAACAAATTTACCTGCCTTTTTTTCTGGTTTCCTACTATCTATCCATACTTCCATTTTATCAGCAATAGTCAACTGCCAATAAATTAACAAATCAGTGCTTTCTCTCTAAAATCACATTCCAATTCTTAAAAGAAGCAGAGTCAAATGAAACCTTTTGCCCCTCCTTCACCCTTTTCAAAGACCTGTTAACTTCGATGTGGTTTCCGGCTACCTTTTGCTTTTTTACAGGGACTTAAATTCTAATCCTTCATCTCATGCTTTCCCCGGTCTCCAGATCCCTGGTCCAAGTTTGGGGCCTGATTAAATGTGATGCAGTAAATCCATTTCATTGGCTAGGAAGGATTATAGTTCCTCATCTACCAGCAGCTTATGTTCCTCGGGCACTAGGCTTTGTTTGAGAGCCAATGCCCAATCAAACTTAGGTGGATTTCCCTGCCTGCTTCTCACTATTCCAATAGCCAACCTCCATGGTGTACCTCACACCACATTTTAAAGTCAGCCGAACAGCAGATTGTTACTTTTTTTCATGTTAATTTGGTTTTATACATCAATAAAATGCATATGCTCAAAAAATTCATTCTATTGTTTCAGGCTGAGCAAAGGGCCCGTGAAGAAAGTGAACGATTACGCCAACAAGAACGTGAGCAGCTTGCTGAAAAGAGGCGGCGGGATCTGGTATATTCAATTATTTTCGTCATCAGTTTGGATCACTTCAAGCTATTTTTCTTTTGTTCATAGAGTAGCAATATGAGCTTCTTTTACACCCTATTATGTATTTTGCTGTTTTTTTCTCCTGCTTATGAATGGATTTGATTTGTAGACTCTCCGAGCAAGAGTTGTTGCAAAAGCAGAAGAGAAGAAGTTGGAACTGCATTTTCTGCAGTGGATTGAGCACCAGAAGAAGCTATGCAATTTTGTAAGGTAAAATGTACTTCTGAAATTGGTTTAATAATATTATTCCTCCCCTTGATTAAATGAGCGTTATTTGTAATATTTTATAATAGGCATTCTTTACTTGGAGGAAACATGCCATTTTGTATCGATTAAATTTTTATTGGTTCTCTTTAACATTGTCTAACTGGTAGAGCCTGCATAGTAGTAAAGTGTTCATCCGTTCAATATTAGACGATTCCACTCTATAATTCAACCAAGCAGTGTTGATGGTCTTCCAAATTTCAATGCAATTTTAGTTTGCTTCCAAGCCTACTTTCCGCTCCTTGCTTGAAATTTTGTGAATATGCACACTACACTGATCCCAATATTACAAGCACACAGAAATATACAAGAACACAGAAATATGAAAAAAAAGTAATAAAGATGGTTTGCACATTTAGCCAATTCTATTGCATAATTAATACAATAAGGGATGTTTTGCCCATTTGATCAACTGTCTCGCATAATTTTCTATATTAACATATAAATGTCTTTGGCAGGTTATTATTTTGGCTTAATTGCTCATAGGCATTTCACAGTTCTATTGGGACCAAAGATAAGTTTCTGTTGTATGCATAGCTGCTTTGTGATTAGAGTTCTGGAACCAAGTTCCTGTCTTGCATGTCCTATATTTATAGATAGTGCTGCTTCTCTAGCAACCACAATCATTAATCCTTCTTTATAAAGTGACTTCTTGTCTTTGTTAAACTAGATAGTATAAACTGCTAAACATGACTCTATATCTGTCGGGCTCGTCAGATTTGTGCCCTAAGTGTGTTTCTTGTTAGTGTTTCCAGGACAAAAGCTGAGCCTCCAATATTCTATGCCCCTGCAAAACCTTCAGAGAATTGTCCCAAATTGCTCGAAGAGCAACGAAAGGTAGAATTACATCAATGTGTAGAACCATTTTCTCTACAATTTTCTGTTATGAAGGTATCCTTGTTTTGCTATTTTGGTGATTCCTTCTCATCTTTTTGTGTTGATCCATCTGTTCTAAAATTGTTTTAAAGGAGTTTCTGCAATGGAAAGCTAAGCGAAGACAAGAGTTAACAGAATACCAAAAACAAGTAAGCGATCAATTACTTTCCAATGTTGAACTCGAGCTTCAGAGATGGCAAACAGCTAGGAATACCAGGAATGGGAACATGGCCGCAAATCTACAGGAAAGCATGGATAACGATCTCGAGTCGCACAAATTGAGTCATGGTCCGAAAACTCGTGTTCATAGAGGAGTCGATGATGCAGAGGACGATGTGGAAGATGTTGGTGACGAAGATATTATCATGGATGATGTGCTTGAGGAAGAAGAAAACGCAACAAGAAGAGATGACGATGCAGGAACAACTAAGGGTATTATTAGCTACGGCAGTGCGGAGGACTGAATGTTCACGTGTTGAGATTACAAGCAGTTTAGAGATAAAAGAGATAAGACTATCGTTAGCTTCTTTCAATATTCTGTGTATCAATTTTTCAGTTTTACATAGGTTGTAATCCCATCAATTCAAAGTTTATTCCACTATTGTGCTCTATGAGTTTCTAGTGTTTGATACGTAAATAACCATCACTTTATAATTGTCCCAATTCAAGTTTATTCCACTATCGTGCTATATGAGTTTTTAGTGTTTGATACATAAATGATCATCACTTTATTGCATCGAGAGTAGTGAGGTGTTTTACAGTGCAGTATGGGGGAGTCCAGTATGGGGGAGATGATGTTATGCAACATTATGTAATGTGACTTTACAAAAAAAATAGTTAAAAAATTCATATCAACTCATAAGTACCAAAAATAAATAAATAAATAAATAAATTTAATGTTGGCTAATAAATTACCAAAATAAAAGATAATTAAAAAAATTCACACTTTAAGAAATTGGATCTCACTCAGTGCTTGATAAATCCAGGTTTAGATGGATCTATGTTGATAATTGTTCCAATTCAATACGATTTAATTACTAATTTTGTTAGCATTTATCTTGCAAATTAATATTGCTTTAGACGATATTTTATATTCCAATAATTGCACTTTTTATATACTTTGCACTTGCGTTCATTATGTTGATTTCCAACCAAATGTTTTTTTTTTCTACATTCAAGCTTTTATGAAGATGTTTTATGTACATTAATTGCACCTCTTGATAATTTGTACTCGTGTTCTTTATGTATGATTTGTGTCTATGCTTTTGATTTCCAACATAGTGTTTTATGTGTGGTCGAGTTGTGGTTATGGGTTAGCAGCAAGTATATTGCAGACCTGTATAGATGTGAAGGACCTTTGGAAATGTTCATAATTTAGATAATCTAGTAACAAGACAACAATTTCTATGATATGTACACTTTAGAGGAAGCATCTAGTCATCGATGCAATTATTCCCCTGGGTTGTTTTCCCGAGGGTGTATGCATTGGGCTTATAATTTTATTGGCTTGAGATATGCTCTCCCTGGGTTGTTTTTCCTGAAGGTATGTATTGGGCTTATAATTTCATTGGCTTGAGTTATGTTCTCTCTTTTTTGTTGATGAAATGATGTTGGTTGCTTTTTGTTATGTCTCAGATTGTTTGAACCATGTCTTTTGGGATGTTCCAGAGTGAGGGGGTCTTTTGCCATTGTAAAAGGCCAACTCTGGGCTTTCTTATGTAATAGTGTTGGTCTAGCGGGGCTAAAGACCTTTGGTTTGGTCATGGCAAGTTCTTTTGGTTCCCATTTCAAGGAGTGTTGGCCTAGTGGCTTTGTTGACTACTTGATGGAGAGAAGTCCCACATCATGTTGGGAATCTATGTTTTGAGTAGGTGTTTGGTGCACCTTGGGATGGATTTTTTAAGACACATGGCTCAAGGGCTCCTAGCCACACTTATGTTTATGTTATGCAGAGGTGACAGGTCTCATCTAGCAACTCCAACTAAAGAAACTAAAATGAAGTAGTCTATAAGAATTAATATGCAAGGTAAGTTTATTTCTGTTCTCGAGCTTGAGCTTGCTTATCAAAGAAAGAATCGTTGCCTCCATATAAGGGAGGACTAACATATAAGACTATTTGCCTACATTTACTGTAATTGATGCTATTTCTATTGATGATAATTGGGAAGCATGTATAATATCATTTTTGCAAATGAATGATGCTAAGCACTTTGAAGTAACATTTAAATGTTTATCCTTAATTTTGCAAAAAAAAAATAAGGGTTTATTGGATTTCCTAATAATAACATTTCTACGTTCCAAGGATTCAAAGATACATTTTTTAACAAATGGGTTGAAAAAAAAGATCCTCGATTGTTGTTACATGTGTTTACTAACATAAATAGGAATGAAAATGAAACTATTAATCTTTTTTATCACAAGTTTGATGAGAGATTGTGTAGGGTATCCTTCAGACACTTCGACCAAACAAATCAGTGATTCTAATATATTATATGAATGCCTTTCAAGGAGAATTTCTTTTTCACCACAACTTGAGTAAGCCTTGAGATTTGCAGGTTGCTAAGCAAAGAGTAAGGGATTTGGATGAATGTTGGAAAGCATCAGGTAAGCTTGACATCTTACATCAACCAAGAGCCAAGGTTGGGACCAAAGCAAAATCTACATAAATTTTTGAAACAATACAAGATCTTGTCAATTTCTTGCTTTAGGAAATGAAGAAGTTGAGAATCGATATGACTCAACGAAATATTGCATTCCAAAACATGATTGTGTAATTGAAAAGAAATCAACCCATGTTTCCTCCAAAGAACTTCAACAAGGGACCTCTGCAAAATATAAGGTCTCCTACATTTTTAATGCTCTAAATTATGGTGAGTGATTTTCTCTTTTATTGCAGAGCTTGCTGGACCTTTCATGATGAAAACACATGCACCTACTATCTAGAATGTATCAAGAGCAACATTAGTTCAATGAAGGTGATCCCAAGGTATGCAACAATTTATTTGAAAATAGGCAACAATTCAATTTATGTGGTGAGAATTTCCCACGACAGGTGGACACAACGGTCAGGAGGGAGGATGAGGCACGTGGCTAGATGTTCTGTCCCTCGTGCTCCCACCTCATTGTCCCCCATCAGATAGTCTACATCAGTATTATTCTCCCTCGAGGGGAGTAATGAAACCCTGCAAACTAGTACGAGCTCACATCAGTAGAAGGCAGTGGCTCTTCTGTGACGGAGGCTTCGCACAGAAGCATGCACGGTGATCAGAATGGTGAAGTGTGAGGTTTTTATGGTTATGTCAGGTGAGTTATGGAGGAGAAATGGGTCGCTCTCCACCACGCAGGTTAATTATTTGTTTCTACCAGATTTTCGAAAGCATTTCAGTAAGCAGGGGAGCTCTATTTCGACCCTTGCCCTCACTTTGTTAGTCTCTCTGGATTTCTATGTCAGTCTGGGTCCAAATGGTCAGTGGGATCCTGGGATCGCTGGATCTTGCGCCTTCGACTCCACATTAACGACTGTCAACTCGGGTAAGTTGAAGTATAGCTCTGTCTCTGTTCTTGCTTGTGCTCTTTTGGGAAACTTTGGGTCTGTCGGCCACCCTCTCAGAAGCTACAATACTTGCCACCTTTCTGTTGCTGTTAGCATTAATGTTAGTCGTGTTTCTATGGCCGATAGGCAGTCTTTTTTTTGAGTGCCTTTATCCGAGACCTCAACCACTCCCTCTGTCTGCACCTGTCAGTATCGTTGGTGTTTGGCGCTCTTCCTACTGTAAGCATGCCTCCTCGTAAGAACCCACATCGCGCCTCTACTTTGCCCGAATTCTGCCTTTCGGAACCTATGGGCCCTCCCATCCGCTTTCAAAAGCTTTTAATTGACAAATGCAAGCGCTTTAAGAAGGAAATTCCTGAGTCTGTCCAGGAAAAAATTCAACTGGCTGAGGAGGAAACGGATGTGGATAGAACCTACATGGGGGCAGAGGATATCACGAAAGAGTTTAAGGAATTGGTCCCCAACCTTGGTTCCTCCCGTGGACGTCTTACCCTTTACCAAAAGTCTTTGGATATGTACTGGTCGCAAAAAGTGGTCCTTGGCAGGACCTTAGTGGAAAAAGATGAGCAACACGGTGAAATCCTGCTTCTGCTTGACGAGATATCGCTGCTTCAGCAGCGTCTCTTGAGCAATCAGGTTGAAATGGCCAAACGCCTGGGAATGAAGCTCGAGAGTAATCTATTGTTCACGCTGTTCATGTTTTTTGCTGCTTTCAGAAGTAGATATTTCTAGTTTTTGTTGAAATCTCTGGTTTATGCTACTGTTTATAGCTCTTGTGTATAGCTTTTTACGTAGTTATCATGGAAAACTGTTGTCTAAGATTGATTAGAAATTCTCATACTCTCTAGTTCTGTCTCATTTCCTTTCGGGGGAGACTGTGATTTTGACTTACAAGCTTGTTTTCTCTTTGTTGGGAGGGCTTGGTTATTTATGTAAATCTCTGTTTTAAAGGCAATAGAAGGATCGTCTAATTTACAATTTTTTTTTATATGGTGAGAATATATGGGAAGTAAAAAAGAAATCCATTCAAGTCGATAGAGCTACTAAGTTCCTAAGAGATATGCCCTCCCGTGTGGAGATTAAGAAAAAAATGTATTACTCACCAAAAGAAGAAGGCTCTCCCACAAGCAAGCCAACAACAAGTTCCCAAAGTGCCTAAAGACAAGGTTCCTGCATAAACTCAGGTAAACACAAATAAGTCTTCAATTGAAGTAAAAAATAAATCCATTGAACCTGACAGAGCTATTAAGCTCCTAGGAGAAATCTCCTCCCATGAGGAGATTAAAAAAATGTGAGGAGATCAATATAGACAACGTTCGGTCTATGAATTCATTGAAGAGGGTGTTCCTAGTGGTCATCCGATGTCACGATTCCAATGGAATTGATAGTTTTTCCATCCGAGCCTCTGGTTATCTAGCTATGGCAAGTTCCAACTTGCTTCTTAGTGCCATTCAGGGACATTTCACAAATTTCAATCGGAGGCATAAAAACCACACCAAGCAATGAATTTGAGTTCTGCTACCTCATGTAGGTGTGTTTGGTCAAGGGTGAGATGGCTAGGATGCCCACAACCTTGTTCGTCACATTTTTCAAAATCTTAACTTATAATGCAAAATTTGCATTGCATGCTAATGAGCAAAACCCTAGTTGCGAAAACCGTCAATGTAGACAACATTTGGTCTATGAAGTCACCAAAGAGGGGTGTCCCTGGTGGTAATATGATGTCACGATTCCAATGGAATTGATGGTTTGTCCATTTGAGCCTCGACATGCTAATGAGCAAAACCCTAGTTGCGAAAATCGTCAACATAGATAACATTTGGTCTATGAAGTCACTAGAGAGGGGTGTCCTTGGTGGTAATTCGATGTCACAATTCCAATGGAATTGACGGTTTGTCCATCCAAGCCTCGATTATCTAGTTATGGTGGGTTTCAACTCGCTTCCCAATGTCAATATAGACAATGTCCAATCTATGAAGTCACTAAAGAGGGGTGTCCCTGGTGGTAATCCAATGTCATGATTCCAATGGAACTGACGGTTTGTCCTTCTGAGCTTCGGTTATCTAGGTATAACGAGTTTCAACTCGCTTCCCAATGCCAATCAAGGGGCATAAAAACCAAATTGAGCAACGAAATTGAGTTCCATTACCTCCTCTAGGTGTGTTTGGTTAAGGGTGAGAGGGTTAGGATGCCCATAATCTCGTTCATTGCATTTTTCAAATTCTTAGCTTATATGCAAAAGTTGCATTGCATGCTAATGAACAAAACCCTAGTTGCGAAAACCGTCAATATAGAAAACATTCGGTCTATGAAGTCATTGAAAATGGGTGTATTTGGTGGTAATCCGATATCGCGATTCCAATGGAAATGATAGTTTTTCCATCTAAGCCTTGATTATCTAGTTATGACGAGTTTCAACTTGCTTCCCAACACCATTCAAGGACACTTGGCAAATTTCAAACAGGGGCATAAAAAACAAACCGAGCAATGAAATTGAGTTCCATTGCCTTCCGTAGGTGTGTTTGGTCAAGGGTGAGATGGTCAGGATGCTCACAACCTAGTTCGTTACATTTTTCAAAATCTTAGTTTATAATGTAAAAATTGCATTGCATGCTAATGAGAAAAACCCTAGTGGCAAAAACTGTCAATGTAGACAACGTTCAATCTATGAAGTCACCTTAGAGGGATGTCCTTGATTGTGATATGATGTCACGATTCCAATGAAACTAACAGTTTATACACCCGAGCCTCGTTTATTTAGTCATGCCAATTAGGAGAATTTTGAGGTAAAAAATGGGCCTCCAAACAAAAAAAATACTATCAAAATCAACTTTATAAGAACCAATCAAATTCTAGAGAATGACATCATCCCTTATGGTTGAGATGACATTGCTTAAGTTAAAGTTACTTGTTTGTCAAATTCTAAACGGCGAATGAAAATCCATAGTTGACCATACTCATAATGGAAAAATGTACTTATAAATTACTTTTAAATATAATATTTATGTATTTAGTGCTTTTAAAGTACTTTGTCTTTGAACTACTTTTACTTTTAATATAAAAGTATAATAGTAATCAAAAGTCAAACATAAATTTAAAAATAGAATCTTGATTTAGTAATTTTAGATATGAGTAATAAATAAGTTATATTATAGATATTATATTTTTATTTAAATTTATTAGATTATATAATATAAAATGACATATTATATTATATATTAATATAATATATTATATATTATAATATAATATATATTATAAGAAATATTATATATGTAATAATCACATTTATTACATTTCTTATAATATATTTTATTTTATATTATATATTATGATATAATAAATAATATATGTAATGTTATATTTAATTAATGAAAATATATTAGAATTTTACATTAAGTATGTAAATATATTTTAAAATAAATATTTATTAATGTGAATCATTTTATATAAGTATAATTAAGAATTTATGTACAAAAGTTTAATTTATGTTTATAATTCAAAACAAAAACATTTTGTTTTATTTTACCTTATGAGTGCTTTATTTTTGTTTTATTTTACTTTAGGTGTGTTTGGCCAAGGGTGAGATTGCGAGGATTCCCACAACCTCATTCGTCACATTTTTCAAAATCTTAGCTTGTAATGCAAAAATTGCATTGCATGCTAATGAGCAAAACCCTAGTTACGAAAACCATTAATATAGACAATGTTTGATCAAGGCAGTCAATGAATAGGGATGTCCCTTGGGGTGATCCAATGTCATGATTCCAACGAAACTGACATCTTGTCCATCTGAGCCTTGGTTTTCCAGTTATGGCGAGTTTCAATTCGCTTCCCTACACCATTAAGGGAAACTTACCAAATTTCAACTAGAGGCATAAAAACCAAACCGAGCAACTAAATTGAGTTCCATTACCACCTATAGGTGTGTTTGGTTAAGGGTGAGATGGCTAGGATGCCCACAACCTCATTTGTCCCATTTTTCAAAATCTTAGCTTATAATGCAAAAATTGCATTGCATGCTAATGAGCGAAACCCTAGTTGCGAAAACCGTCAATATAGACAACATTCGGTCTATGAAGTCATTGAAGAGGGGTGTCTCTGGTGGTAATACAATGCCACGATTCCAATGAAACTAATGATTTTTCTATTCGATCCTTGGCTATCCAGTTAAGGCGAGTTTCAACTCACTTCCCTATGCCATTTAGGGACACATGAAAAATTTCAACCGAGAGCATAAAAACCAAAGTGAGCAATGAAATTGAGTTCCATTACCTCCCGTAGGTGTGTTCAATCAAGGGTGAGATTGCTAGGATGCCCACAATCTCGTTCATCACATTTTTCAAAATCTTAGTTTGTAATGCAAAAATTGCATTGCATGCTAATGAATAAAACCCTAGTTGCAAAAATTGTCAATATAGATAACGTTTGGTCTATGAAGTCAATGGAGAGGGTTGTTCATCAAGGTAATCTGATGTCACGATTCCAATGGAACCGACAGTTTGTGCATCCGAACCTCGGTTATCCAGTTATGGCGAGTTTCAACTCACTTCTCAATGCTATTCAGGGACACTTGACAAATTTCAACCGGGGGCATAAAAAACAAATCGAGAAATGAAATTGAGTTTCGTTACCTCTCGTAGGTGTGTTTGGTTAAGGGTGAGATGGTTAGGATGCCCACAACCTCGTTCATGACATTTTCCAAATTATTATCTTATAATGCAAAAAATGTATTGCATGCTAATGAGCAAAACCCTAGTTGCGAAAATGATCAATATAGACAATGTTTGGTCTATGAAGTCATTGTAGAGGGGTGTCCCTGGTGGTAATCCGATGTCAGGATTCCAACATAACTAATAGTTTGTCCATCTGAGCGTTGGTTATCCAGTTATGGTGAGTTTCAACTTGCTTCCTAACACCATTCAGAGACACTTGGGAAATTTAAACCAGAGGCATAAAAACCAAAACAAGCAACGAAATTGAGTTCTGTTACATCCTATAGGTGTCTTTGGTAAAGGGTGAGATGGCCATGATTCATACAACCTTGTTCATCACATTTTTCAAAATCTTAGTTTATAATGCAAAAATTGCATTGCATGCTAATAAACAATTAACCCTAGTTGCAAAAACCGTCAATATAGACAACGTTCAGTCTATAAATTCAATGAAGAGGGGTGTCCCTAGTGGTAATCCGTTGTCACGATTCCAACAAAATTTATGGTTTGTCCATCCGACCCATGGTTATCAAGTTATGGCGAGTTTCATCTAGCTTCTCAATGCCATTCAATGACACTTAGCAAATTTCAACCTGGGGCATAACAACCAAACCGAGCAACGGAATTGAGTGTCGTTACCTCTTGCAGTTGTGATTAGGAAAGGGAGAGATGACCATGGTGGCCACACCCTCACTTGGCACAATTTTTCAATATCTTACCATATAATCATTGACCAAAACCCTAGTTTTGAAAACCATCAAAATAAACAACGTTTAATCAATGAAGTCACCTAAGAGGGATTTCCCTAGAGGTACTCGCATGCCACGATTTCCACGGAACTAATGGTTTGTCCATCCGAGGAGGACCAAACCAATGCCCAAAATTGTATGTAACATAGGTTAGGGTGTTTCTCGAAAAAGACAGAAAGCTCCTACACAAAGAAGAGAGTGTGCAAGGGACATATTCTTAGATGGTATAACCACTTCAATGAATGGAAGTGACCTCAAATCGACCATGTTCTAGGGTTAAATGAGATAAAATATAAATAAAAACCAAAGAACATAAGAACCGTTAAAACCAAAAACTTTATTTGTGGAAAACGAGAACTGTTAAAACTTGTATAGTCCCAATGCCTCAAAATAATCCCAAGTATACCAGTGTTTCATGAACTAGTATCACTTGGTAAGGGAGTCTAGCAGTTGTCTGTCTATACTTGGAAGACACAATTGAATTATGACATATTGTATAATTCTATTTGATTGTAGACTTATATATTGCAAAGTTAACAAAATACTTTAATATATTTAAAGTAGAGGGTTGGCACTTAAGGTTATGTAATAGAATTTGTAGTTGATAGTTAAACTATATAATGATTTTTTTAATGATCTTTACTAATGTTTATTAAACTGTTGCATATTTTACATCATTGGAATGATGTCTTAGCTGTAACTTATTTGAAATTTTATTATGATATGTGCACTTTGATATGATGTATTATGATTATGGTTTTGTTTCATATGTTGTAATATTAACAATATAGCATAAATATGAATTATTGCATGAAATAAATACTAACTTATCATTTTGAATGTTTTTTTTGTAGAACACAGGTCTTCCGGAAGATCCAATTGATTCTGATCTCGATCTAGATTATATTGAGTTTGGTTCAACTATGACAGATGATGACGATGAGGTAGATGGAGATGACATCGAAGCAGATGGCAATGATGATGATCGTGATGATGATTATCATGATATTGATGATGATGATGATGACGAGCCAGTTGCTAGTAGTAGCCAGTGACATTGATCATATAGAGTCTATCATGGATCATTGTTGATATATTGTTATGATGCCTCTTCTCATATGTATCATTTTCACTTGTAGTACCATATTGACTTATATCATTTTGACATGTATCCTTTTGAATTATATCATATGGACATGTATCATTTTTACTTATATCATTTGGACACATATCATTTTGACACGTTATTGATCTATTGGCATATTTGACTTTCACTTGTTTTAGTTATATATGATGATGATGATCTTATTAATATTGACTTGTCAATTTATATATAATGTATGATGATGATCGTATCAGTGGTCGATGCTTTTTGGATGGATATTTGTTACATATGATGATTTTACTACTTAGGATAGATGTTGTCAATTTCAATTAAATTTCTTCATAAATGGTATGATATAAATTTGAAATGCGATATCTGTTTTTTTTAAGATCTCCTAAAATGTTATGATATAAATTTCAAAAGTGACATCTATTTCTTTTATAGATATAAGTTATTTGACATGATATTTATCTAATATTGGTATATTTGATTCACTTGTTTTAGTTATAGGTGATGATGATGTTATAAGAATGATCTTGTTAATTTATATATACTAGATGTTGTAGATTTTATTTTGATGGAGATTTAATAAATATAGTGATTTTGGTAGTTTGTATGGATGTTCGTTTCCCTAAAAATTCCTTATAATATTATGCTATAAAATATCTGAAATGCAATATGAGTTACTCTATAATCATATATATTACTTAAGAGCCATGATATATTTTACTATTTTAATTGAAATTAAAAAAAATTAAATTAATAATTAGAAGCTATAAAAGAAGCAACATTAGTTATTAAAATGGAAGCAAAATCAGGCTCTAAAATGGAAGCAAAACTCGACATTAAAATGGAAGCCATACTTGGTGTTATTTCTGGCTATAAATAAGAAGCTAAATTGGTTGCTTAACATGAAGCAAAACTGAACGCTAATTAAGAAGCAAATCCCGACACTAAAAAGAAACAAACTGTGGAACTAAAAAATAAGCAAAACCAGGCACTAATAAGGAAGAATACCTTGGAACTAAAATAAAGCAAACCATGGAGCTAACAAGGAAGCAATTATGGAAGCAAAACTTGGTGCCAATTAAGAAACAAAATAAGAAGCATTTTTGTAAGCAAAAATTGAAGCAACAATGGAAGCAAAACTAGAAGTAAATTGGAAGCAATATTGGAAGAAAACCTTGGCGTTACTTAGGAAGCAAAAAAAAGAAGCAATTTTGGAAGCAAATGAAGAAGTAACAAAAGACGCGATAATAGAAGTAAAACTAGAAACAACAAAATACGCCATAATGAAAGAAAAACTTGGCATAATAGGAAGCAACAAAAAAACAATGTTGGAAGCAAATTTGGAAGCAATAATGAAAGCAAAATAGGATGCAAAACAAGAATCACAAAAGGAAGCAATAATGGAAGCAACACTCGACGCTAAATGAGAAGCAATACCCGACGCTAACCAGAAAATTAAAATTGAAGCTAAAATGGAAGCCAAATACAAATCAATACTAGAAGGAAGCGAAAGTGGAAGCTAAACCCGGAGTTAATTTAGGCTTTAATTAGGGCGCAATTTGATGTTAATTCTGGTGCAAAAAAGGAAGCGAAATGAACATGTAGCGTGGTGCTGGGTTTAACACCTACAATTGATCCCACTTCGTGCAAACAAATTACACTAATATCTGGTGCTATTTCTAGCGCTAATGACCTATTTTGTTGTAGTGCACCTCCCTTAAAAACAACACCGTCCCGGTGTTAGCAATTTTTATTTCAATTGTAGAACATGGAGGGATATGCTTCTCTCATAGCATCTTCCCTTTCCCAAGTGGCCTCTTTAGCACCGAAGTGCTTCCATTTCACTTTCAATTGGACAATAGATCACTTTTGCAGCTATACTTCTTTATTGTCATGTATATAAAGGGGTTCTGGTAGGAATTCCCCTTTCGGTTCTACCTGCAACTAGTTCCAAAAGATTACATGTTTAGAATCATAAACATATTTCTTTAATAAAGATACATGAAAGACATTGTAAACTTTAACATGAGCAGGTAAAGCAAGTTGATAAGCCACATGTCCTATCTTAGCCAATATTTCAAATTGCCCACAATATCTAGGATCCAATTTCCTACGCTTCCCCAAATTTAAAGAGCTTCTTTTTGCTTTAACTTTTTGTTGAATATTGTAACTTCTAAGAATATTATATTTGTACTTTATTATTCTGGATATGTTCCATTCCTCCGTGGAGACCCTATTGTATATCCATAGATGTTTATTCCTCTGAGAGGGTGTGGTAACTAGGGTTATTAGATCTCCCATGTGAGGTCGGCCCTGAGTTAGCTGTTTAGGGGTTATTAGACTCTCTTAGGAGAGGTCGGCCCCATTAGGGTGAAAAGTTAGTTAGAACATGAGTATAAATAGAGGAGGTGTGTTCCTCATTTATCTCATTCATTCACCCACTTGTGATTGGCACATAGGAGAGAGAGAGAGATCTGCATAGGACGAGAAGGAGCTCTTGTTTGGGTACAACATCTTGTATTGGTTGATTATCTATATTGAGGCGAGCTTTGCTGGGTTTTCTACCCCATGAGGGTTTCCAAGGGTAAATCTTTGTCTATCTTGTGATTGTGTTTCTTTCAGTGATCTTGCTTGTGAAATTAGGCTAAACTTAACATGGTATAAGAGCTAGCCTGAATAGGACATCTTTCACAAGGTGAAAATACCTCTCTCTCCTCCTCTGGTGAAAATTAGGGTTTCTGCAAAAGTTGGAATTTTTGGATTCTGATTGCATGGCTGGATAGCCCTCCTCAAAATCGAAGTTTTGAGCCCTAGATCGAACTTTTTGAGTCGGTAGAACCCTGGGCTTTGTCAAACCCTAGTTTGACTTCTGGACCAGAAAACCAGAAAACCAGAAAAAGTACGCACCTGTGCACCAGAAAACCAGAAAACCAGAAAAAGTACGCACCTGTGCACCAGAAAACCAGAAAAGGTGCAAACCAGAAAGCCAAAAATTCTGTTGCAAATATGAAAGTTGTTGATAAGATTTGAAGGGTGAAAAGTAGAAGTTTCCAGAAGCAGAGTTCACCAGTTATCTCAATCCAATCAAGCATATCTCTTGGTAAGTGTTATTCTATCTTTTGAGAAAATTTAATTTCTGTAATCCCCTGGATAAGATGTCTCCAAGCACTAAGCCTGAAGACAAGCTAGAGGGTATAGATAATTTCTGAGCATGGAAATACAAGACTAGTCTCATTATTGAAGAGAATGATCTTGTCCAATATATCAAAGATGAAATTGCAGAACTTGAAGAAGATGAAGCCAAAGAGAAGTATAAGAAGGACTTGATTAGGGAAAAGAGAATCATTGTTGATTCTATCAAGGACCACTTGATTCCCCAAGTGGCATCCAAGAAGACCCCAAAGGAAATGTATGATGCCCTAGGCAGAATGTATGATGCCCTAGGCAGAATGTATGAAGGAAGGAACATCAACAGGAAGATGAACTTGAGAACTCAATTGAAGAGTACCAAAATGAACAAACAAGAATCCATTCAAGATTACTTCACGAGGGTCTCCCAGTTCAATGAACAACTAGAGGCCATTGGAGACATCCTTGATGAAGATTAACTAGTCATGACTGCACTCAATGGTCTCACTAGACCTTGGGAGTCATTCATCCAAACTATGTGTGCAAGAAAATAAAGTATGAAGTTTAATGTGGTATGGGAAGATTGCATTCAAGAAGAGGCTAGGGTAGCCAACAGAGAAGCCCTGCTCAAAGAAGATGACCAAGCTTTGGCCACTCACACAAGAAGAAGAAGGAGTCATTTCAACTCCAAGAAGAATGACCACCAAGAGTCTCAACCTCCTCATAGATTTCAAAAGAAAATAGGAGCAAGTTCATGTAGGGATCTCTCCTCATTTCAATGTTACAGTTGTCACAAGATGGGACATCTTGCTAGAAATTGTCCTTCAAAGAAGAAGAAGAGTATTCACCATAAAAGACATCAAGAACATCTAGCAGAATTTGATAGTGAAGAAGAAGAAGAGGAAAGGCCTCGAAAGAAAAGAACTAGAATAGAAGATAAAGATGCAGAAGAGTATGTTCTATTTTCTACACTCTCTGGGTCTGTAACACCTGGAGAAGATACATGGCTTATTGATAGTGGTGCTTCAAAGCACATGGCAGGACAAAAGAAGACTCGTTCAAAACTTGAAGAGAATACCTCTCCTCAGAAGGTATCTTTAGGAGATGACTATCAATATTCCATCAAAGGAATTGGTGAAGCAAGCTACAAGCTTGATTCTGGAACTCCATTGAAGATGAAGGAAATATTATATGTACCAAGTTTGAAGAAGAACCTTCTTTCTATCTCAGCTTTAGATAAGAAAGGTTATAGGGTTGCATTCATAGATGTACAAGTACGTATGTGGCCCAAAGGAAAATCAATTGAGGATGTAATTGTTATTGGTGAAGAGGAAGGAGGTCTATACAAACTCAAGGGCCATCCAGAAGCTACCCTTGTTCAAGAAGCCACTAGCCCAAGTGAGCTATGGCATAGGAGACTTGCTCACATTAACTACAAAGCACTTCCTCATGTGAGCAAGGTAGTCATAGGACTACCAGATCTAAATATTGATCATGATGGCACATGCAAGGGATGTGCAAAAGGGAAGAATATCAAGAACCCATTTCCAAAGAGTGAAACAAAGACAAAAAGTACCTTGGAATTGATTCATTCAGATGTATGTGGACCTATGCCCTCCACATCCTTGAGTGGATATGAATATTACCTTACATTTATTGATGACTACTCAAGAAAGACTTGGATATATTTCCTAAAGGGAAAGAATGAAGTCTTTGGAAAATTCAAGGAATTCAAAGCCTTGATAGAAAATCATTCATAAAAGAAGATCAAGATACTTAGGACAGAAAATGGTGGAGAATACACTTCAAAGGATTTTGAAGACTTTTGTAAAGAAGCTGGAATTAAGAGGGAACTAACCACTCCCTACAATCCTCAACAAAATGGTGTTGCGGAGAGAAAGAATAGAACCATTATGGAAGCAGTAAAAGCAATGATACATGATCAAGACCTAACTATGTATCTATGAGTTGAAGCAGCCAAGACAACAGTCTATGTGCAGAATAGACTATCTCATAGTGCTTTTGATTTCAAGACCCCAGAAGAAGTGTTCACAGGGAAGAATCCTGAGGTAAGTCACCTCAAGATATTTGGATGCCCAGTATACATTCACATTCCAAAAGAAAAGAGAACTAAGCTTGATCCTTCTGGGAAGAAGGAAATATTTGTTGGATATTGTGATGCATCCAAAACATTTAGAATATACATCCCAGGATTCCATCATATGGAAATAAGTAGGGATGTGACATTTGATGAAGAAGTAGCTCTCAAGAGATCTAGGAAGTGCCAGTATGAAGAATTATATGAAGAAGATGCACCTTCTAGAACTATAGAGGCTGCACCTACCCCTGAAGATGTAACACCTGAAGATCATGACATGATAGAACCACAAGAACCCCCTGTTATAGACATATCAAGGAAGAGAAAGCCAGCATGGGCAAGAGACATTATACTAGGAGCAGAAAAGTATGGAGCTCCTGAAGGATCCACCAGAGTGAGCAAGAGACCAAAGTCATTTTCCAGCTATATGGCTTTGATGTGTGATCTTGTAGATCAAGAACCCACTAGTTATGAAGAAGCATCTCATAAGAAAGAGTGGGTTGAGGCAATGACAGAGGAATACCAATCAATAATGAAGAATGATGTTTGGGAGATAGTTCCCAATCCAAAGGACAAGAGTGTGGTATCCTCCAAATGGATATACAAGATTAAACATGTCGCAGATGGTAGCATTGAAAAGTATAAGGCAAGGTTTATGGCCAGAGGATTCTCTCAAAAAGAGGGAATTGACTATGAAGAGACATTTGCACCAGTTGCAAGGTACACTTCCATTAGAACCATCATGGCACTTGCATCCATGATGAAGTGGAAATTACACCAGATGGATGTAAAGACAACCTTCCTGAATGGTGTGATTGAAGAGGAAGTGTACATAGAAGAACCACACGGATTTGAGGTTGAAGATAGAAGAACCCACGTATGCAAACTAAAGAAGGCCTTGTATGGGTTGAAACAAGCTCCCAGAGCTTGGTATGGAAGAATTGACAGTTTCTTGACAAGCCTTGGCTTTACCAAAAGTAAAGCTGATCCTAATCTTTATCTCAAGGTTATGGATGATGAACCTGTCATACTATTGCTATATGTGGATGATCTATTTCTGACAGGAAATGAGAAACAAATTATCGAGTGCAAGAAGAAGCTCTCTTCAGAGTTTGAGATGAAAGATCTCATATTGATGCACTATTTCCTAGGACTGGAAGTATGGCAAGGGCCAGAAGGAATCTTTCTCAACCAGGGAAAGTATGCGGTGGAAATCTTGAAAAGATTTGATATGTTGGAATGCAAATCCATGGCCACTCCCATGGATTCTAACTTAAAGATATTAGTTGATGACTCATCAGAGTTAGTGGATATGACTCTGTACAGACAGATTATTGCGTCATTGATGTATTTAACAAATACCAGACCAGATATATGCTTTGCCGTGAACACCTTGAGTCAATATCTAGTGGAACCTAGACGAGTTCACTTGATAGCTGCAAAGCATGTGATGAGGTACCTAAAGGGTACGACAAACTTTGGTCTATGTTATCTTGGAGATCATGACTTTAGATTGTATGGCTACATAGATGTTGATTGGGCAGGAAGTGTATCAGACAGGAAGAGCACATCGGGAGGATGTTATTGTCTAGGATCTGCCATGATCTCGTGGTTTAGTAGGAAGCAGTCTAGTGTGGCTCTCAGCACAGCTGAAGCGGAATATATTGCTGCTTGCTCTACTAGTTGTGAAGCAGTATGGCTTCGAAAACTGCTATAAGGATTATTTGACTTAGAGATGGACCCCACTGTGATCCTGTGTGACAACCAGAGTTGTATCAAGATGACAAAGAATCCAGTGTTCCATGATAAGTCAAAGCACATAGAGATCCGATATTTTTATATACGGGATATGGTGCAAAAAGGAGCTATCAAACTTGAGTATGTGAGCACTGACGAACAAGTTGCTGATATATTGACTAAACCTCTGTCTTGAGTAAAGTTTGAGTATTTCCGAGACAAGCTTGGTGTAGTTTAGAAGGACCCTCCTCGAAAGGGGGAGTGATGTGGTTACTGATGATGAGATTGCTTGCATTGATAGTGAGGTCGATGATGTGGATACCTGTATTGGTGATACCGACGATAAGGTCGATGAGTGGTCCTTAGACTTGGTCTAAGTTGACGAGTGGATTGTATCATCCTAGGACACATGTCCTAAAAGAGATCCGTAGACATATGTCTCCGAGAAAGTAGTCCCTAGTGGACATGATAGGACTGCATCGTCCCTAAACATTCAGTTCAAAATGCACGTGATAGGACTGCATCGTCCCTGAACATTCAGTTCAAAATGCACGTGATAGGACTGCATTGTCCCTAAACATTCGGTTCAAAATGTACGTGATAGCACTGCATCGTCTTTGGACCTTTGGTCCAAAATGCATGTGAGAGGACTGCATCATCCCTGAACATTTAGTTCAAAATGTACGTGATAGAACTGCATCGTCTCTGAACATTCAATTCAAAATGTACGTGATAGGATTGCATCGTTCCTAGACCTTTGGTACAAAATGCACGTGAAAGGACTGCATCGTCCCTGGACCTTTGGTCCAAAATGCACATGAGAGGACTGCATTGTCCTTGAACATTTGGTTCAAAATGTACGTGAGGGGATTGCATCATCCCGAAACCCTTGGTTCAAAATGTACATGAGGGGATTGCATCATCCCGAAACCCTTGGTTCAAAATGTACGTGAGGGGATTGTATCATCCCAGAATCCTTGGTTCAAAATGTACTTGAGGGGATTGCATCATCCCGGAACCCTTGGTTCAAAATGTACGTGGTAGGATTGCATCGTCCTTGGACTTATGTGCTAAATTGAGAGGGATTGACCATCCTGTAATTGGATCATGTGAATTGTAGAGGATGCTGCTAAGATGATCCAGATGATGTTGATCGAGATGATCCAGATTGCTGTAGCTGTTCGGATGCTGCAGAAGATGAAGACTCAATACTGAAGATATTCCAGTATTGAATATTTGAAGATGCTCCAGTAACTGGTTGAGTTACTGATGATGTATGAAGAAAGCTTCCAATGATTTATAGATGTATCATATGCTATGTAGTTGATGACTCCTTGCTCCTGCAGATGTTGTTATAATATCCTTCTCGTTAAGGGGGAGTGTTGAATATTGTAACTTCTAAGAATATTATATTTGTACTTTATTATTCCGGAGATGTTCCATTCCTCCGTGGAGACCCTATTGTATATTCGGAGATGTTTATTCCTCCGAGAGAGTGCGCTAACTAGGGTTATTAGATCTCCCATGTGAATTTGGCCCTGAGTTAGCTGTTTAGGGGTTATTAGACTCTCTTAGGAGAGGTTGGCCCCATTAGGGTGAAAAGACAGTTAGAACATGAGTATAAATAGAGGAGGTGTGTTCCTCATTTATCTCATTTCTTCACCCACTTGTGATTGGCGCATAGGAGAGAGAGCGAGAGAGATCTGCATAGGAGGAGAAGGAGCTCTTGTTTGGGTACTACATCTTGTATTGGTTGATTATCTATATTGAGGAAAGCTTTGCTGGGTTTTCTACCCCATGAGGGTTTCCCAAGGTAAATCTTTGTCTATCTTGTGATTGTGTTTCTTTCAGTGATCTTGCTTGTGAAATTAGGCTAAACTTAACACTTTTAGATATACCTGCTCTCCAATATGATATTATTTATCTTTTTTGGCTTTGTCGGCATAGCTTTTCTGCCTGTCCTATACCTCTTTCAAATTTTGTTGTACCTTACTTACTATCTATTCTAGATCTTTTAGTAGATCTGGTCCCAACATAAACCTGTCCATTGGGTTGTACCATGTTACATGAGTCCTTCATTTCCTGCCATACAATACTTGAAACGAAGTCATCTTGGTAGATGTTTGATATCCATTATTATATGCAAATTCTGCTAAGTGTATGTAGTCTTCCCAGTGAGATAAATTATGCATGACAAACATCCTAAGCATATCTTTTAGGATTTGATTGGTACATTCTATTTTCCCATCTGTTTGTGGGTGATAAGCAATACTGAAATTTAGCTAAGTGTTCATCCCGGAAAATAAAGCTTTCCAAAAGTTCCTTGTGAACTTTGTGTTCCTATTAGAAATGATAGTTTTTGGTATGCCACGAAGTCTGAAAATTTCCTTTAGGAAAATGTATGCAATATGTATAGATTTGTAAGTTGATTTCACAAGAATATAATGTGCAGCCTTTGAAATTTTATCGACTACTACAAAGATTGAGTCATTATGATTTTTACTCTTAGGTAACTTGGTGATAAAATCCATGGTGATCACCTCCCATTTCCATTCAAGAATGGGCAGAGGCTGAAGTAATCCAGCTGGATGGCGGTGTTCAATCTTAATTACTTGACATTACTGACATTTTGTTATGTAGTGTGCTACATTTGTTTTTAGTTTAGGCCAAAAGTAATGCTTTTTGATAACAATGATCATCTTTTGATATCCACGGTGTCCCGAATAAGGCTTTTTGTGGAATTCTTCTAATATATTAGACGTGATATTTGTTGTTTCTGGTACATACAGTTTATTTTTAGACCATACCAGGTCTTTTTCATCAATTCTATATTCTTGTTATTGCTGTCCCAACTCATTTTTCTGCAATTTTATGTTTATTTATACTTAAAATATGTCATTTTCTAAAGTTGTTCTAATTCTATTTTAAAAATTAGTCTCAGTTTGACTAGATGATAATTCAGAAATCTTATGTATTCATCTGCTTAATACATCTTTTACTTTTTTTTCTTTTCCTTTGACGCGTTTTACTTCAAAATTAAGGAAGGCTAATAATATAGATTTCCTTGCATTTAAGTTTTTCCGTTCAAAAATGTACTTTAGTCCCATGTTATCAGTCTTAAGAACAAACTTCTTTCCTAACAAATAATGCCTTCACATATTTAAAGCATGAATAATTGTAGCACGTTCTAGATCGTGTGTATTATATTTACATTCATGTTCCTTAAGATTTCTAGATTCATAGGAGATGACATAATCATTTTGCATAAGGACTCCACCTAGTCCTTTACAAGCATCGATACATACAACAAAATCTCCGTCCAAATCAACAATATTTAGAACATGAGCAGTTGTAAGTATGTGTTTTAATTGACACAAACTTTCCTCACACTTTTCTTACCAAACAAACTTTGTTTCCTTTTTCTGCAAAGATGTTATGGGATATGAAATTTTGGAAAAGTTAGAGGAAGAAGATATAAATTTCTAGGTTAGAGGAAGAAGATAGAAATTTCTGTTTGAGCTTATTTCTTTTTAAAGTTGCTAATTTTTCAGATGGTATGAAACGTTTAGGATTCCATATTAAACCAAATGGATACTTGAATAAGTGGAGGTGGCTCATCAAAAAACTGGAAAGTAGAATAAATATCTGGTGTAATAGATGCCTATCAAGGAGTGGAATATTGGTATTGTTTAAAACAATACTTGAAGCTACTCTCGTTTACTAGATGCCATTAGCATGGGTTACTAAAGGTATTATTGATACTATGAGAAAATTATGCTACAGATTTCTTTAGCAAGGTAAGAAGGATCAAAATACTCTCCCTTGGATCAAGTGGCAAAAGATCGCCAAGTAAAAAATGTCAAGCTGGATGGGGATTAAAGAATATTTCCTTCTTTTTGAAAGAAATGGCTGCAAAATGCGTTTGGAGGATTATAAAAGGAACATGATTGTGGCAAAGTGTGGTTTGGATGAAATACATCTATTCAGAAAGTGTGGATGACTTGATGTTTCGGCTTTCTAGAGAGTTCTTATTCTATCATTTCCAATAATAGAGAAAGGATTGACATGGAAAGTTCGTTTGGGGGTAGACCCCTGGGTTGGAAGTGGAAATTCATACATTTTACCTAATCATATGGTACAAAGGCTTAAGATTTTGGGTTACTTTACATTACCATAGGTTATAAATCCACCTACTATGAGTATTTGGGAGCAAGGTTGGCTATCGGCTCACATTTTGGGTTTTGATGGGAGGAATCTCAGATATGGTCATCATTGGTGACTATGCTAAAAAATGCTCATATTCGTTTCTAATGTACTCAAAGAGACCTACTGGTGTGGAAAAATGCTCCTTTAGGGATCTATACTCCCAGGGTAGGATATATGACTTTATGCTCAGATAGAAACTTGGTACCAGAATGGCGGTGGAAAGGTATCTAGCACATCAATTGTCCCTCAAAAACAATTTTTTTTATGTGGTTCCTTCTCAACAATAAAGCATTAAATTGTGATCGGATGCAAAAGAGATCATTTAAAGGGCTGGGTAGGTGCCCTCTATGTTTCTTGAGTGAAGAAAAAATACATATCTTATTATGAATTGTTCCTATACTTAGTAGGTATGGAAGGATTTAGTATTTTACATAGGCATTACATTCATTTGGGAGGGTCAAACTATTGAAGAAGGACTGAGGAACTGGTATCAGAACCTTCACGTACAAGAATTTTTAGCATTGCCCTTCCTCATTGCTTGGGGTATATGGCTTGCTAGAAATAAATATCTTTTTGAAGATAAAGGTATCAAACCCCATATTTGTGCATTACCAAGTATGAATATTCTAAGTTTATATCCAAATAGGAAACAGGAAAAAAGAATTAGACATGTACAACCATAAGTTATTAATAGACATAGACCATGGGAATTTTTTGATGGAGCAACTCAAGGAATGCCAAGCATAGGTGGAGTGGGTGGAATACCATTCATTAATGAAAATTTAAACTATAAGTACAAAGCTGTTCTGGGCATGGAACAAATAATTACTCAGAGGTAATGCCACTAAAATTACTACTAACATTGGATTTAGGGTATGGGCATGAGGAGATACAAGTTTTTTGAGATTCACTAAATGTCATCAAATGGGTAAAAATGAGAGCATAAATTTTAGAATCTTGATTTACTTTTAATTCTAGAGGAGGTTTGGAGGCTTAGTACACTCTTCAAAAACCTTTCATTGGCACATATATATAGGGAAAGGAACCTTATTACAGATGATATTTCAAAGGGAGGTCTTCAACTAAATATAAGACAATGGTATATTATGAAAGATGAGAATGGATTAACATCATAATATTTTCATAGTCCTTTTATGAAGAACTGGGTCTCCAAAGATTAGATTAGAGGATGATGTACCTGTAGAAACACATAAGTATTGGTTTGATAGGGTTATTGTTTACAGCTTGTATTGTAGTAGTTTTTTCAAAGAAGATTTGACAGGTGATCTGTAGATGATGGTTAATAGAGATACACGATATATCACACAAGTTTGAATTCAAAAAATGTTTGCAGTAGCGTCTCTTTTTGGAATTGTAAATGGCTTATGAGGTGACAGTTAGCATTTAATTTTGGACTGTACACTATAGCATAAAAGAGCTTGATGCAGGAGAATCAGGGCCTAGGTAGAGTAGTCGAAGATGATCGACGTAGAGAAGGCCGACCAGAGGGAGTGTTGACGATCATTGGTGTAGAAGAGCAGATTGGCTGTTGAATTCAATAAGTCGTGCAGGAGCAGTCGATATGTGATCGACAGAAGTGCGAAAGGTCGAAGAGTCGACATGTTAGAGATTGACAAACGACAGAGTTGCAGCCGAGACATCGAGGGTCGACATGTTGTCGAACCGCGACTCCAACAGGTTTGGGCATGAGCCAAGTGAGGAGGAAGGGGTGGATTGGCGAAGCTTGATAGTGCGAAGGGAAGTCGACAGGTATGTCGAAGACTGACGGAATACAGTATGCTTTTGGAAGTGATAAGACCGACTACTGTAGCAGTGTCATAAGGACGCATAGAAGTCAAGCAGAGTACTTGGTAGCCGTTCGGGGTTACTAAGGAAGTTATGAGCAGTTATTGCAAGTGGTTGGGATCGTGACAGATGTCGCCACAGGTGGAGATTGTGCAGCACGACAGAGGCACTGACAGTTGCAGGTCTGCAAGATTAGGGAGATCGATGGACAGAGGAAGAGTGTTTCGGGAGTTGGAGTAGACATCGGGATGTGTAGCAGAGTAGAATACTTGTGCGTAGGAACAGGGGATGCAGTTCAGTGAGTTCCGTTTTGGAGTTAGCATAGAGCAGAGTTCGGGAGAAGATTTGTAGATTGGATAGGATAGTCACACACCTACCGAGCGCAGAGAAGATCGAGCCATAGCTCAGAGTTTTGCAGTGAACTAGGAGAGGGTGAAGATCGACACACTAGGATAACACACAGTTACTTATGTATTGTAAGGCTAAGGCCGACATAATTAGTTGTTGTACATTCCTTGCAGTTTTCATTGTAACCGATTGATTTGAAGTAATAGAAGCCAACTTCTGGCATCCTGTTTACATCTTGTTTATGTGAATGCGTGTGTTGTGTGTAATCGTTAAGCAAGAACCCTTTTCGGGTTGACATTGCATCAAGTGGTATCGGAGCGGGAAGAGAATCCCGTGAGAAGAAAGGCGGTGATACCAACTTGCCTTGCATCAAGTGGTATCAGAGCGGGAAGAGAATCCTGTGAGAAGAAGGAAGTGATATCAACTTGACTAGGTCAAGTGGTATCAGTGGTGGAAGTAAATCCAGTGTGCAAGTGTGTTGAACAGCTCCAACTACGGTTGGGTAGAGTTGTACACGACTTGTGAAAGTCCGGTTGCGATTGGACAGAGTGGGAGTTTCAACTGAGGTTGAAAATGGCTCACAGAGGCATTAATGTCCGAGGAGTTGGACGAAGAGCGCATGGTGCAGCAGTCACAGTTGATCGTAAGATGTTCGATGAGTGCGTCTGAACAATGCGAACTTTGACAAATGAAGTTGCATCAATCAAAGAAAGCCAAAGGTGTGGTTGTATTCCTGATGTGTTAGACCACAATGACGAGGAGGTCAAAGAAGTGGAAGCACGGGAAGCAGCAGGAGAAGAACCAGAAGACAAACTCATCAAACTTTTGACGGATATGAGAGGTCGGACAAAGATAGATGTATGTATCTACTCGGGAAGTCTGGATCCAAAAGACTTGATCGATTGGTTCAGAGAAATGGAGAAATACTTTGTCACAGAGCAGATCGAGGATCCCAGGCAGGTTAAGACTGCATGTCTGAGGTTGAAGGGTCACACCTCATTGTGGTGGGACAATGTACAGGTTGATAGAGTTAAGAAAGGCAAGGAGAAAATCAAGTCTTGGAACAGGATGGTCACCAAGTTGAAAGGGAAGTTCTTGCCGAACGAATATGTGATTTCCTTGTTCCGAAAATTTTAGAACTTTCGACAAAAAGAGATGACCGTGAAAGAGTACACGGAAGAGTTCTACCGATTGTCGATAAGGTCGGGACAAACCAACGAAGGTGAAGAAGATGTTGCAAGATATGTAAATGGCTTGAAATATGCCATTCAAGATGAGTTGAGCATGTCTAGATTTAGAGCGGTCGGTGAAGCCTACCAGTTATCTCTGAAGGTAGAAGAGAAACTGTCGAGGAAATCCACATCGACCAGAGGCAGGATGACTGGTCGGGGTGTGAAGATTGTTTCCGCGAAAGGCCAAAGTAGCGGATACAAGAGAGAAGCCGTCGAAGAAAACCGACGTGCGGAAGGGACATCGAAAAGAGAGAAGATGCAAGAAAATCGACGCGATGGTCGAGAGACATGCGGTCGAGGTGTGGATGGTCGAAGTGGTCCATCCGACAGAAAAGGAGCTGATAGACCCAAGCAGTGGGAGAATGTGTTGGCGCCATCATAGTTCACATATAACAATTCTGTGAATTGGTCGACAGGGTTGAGCCCATTCCAGATTGTTCAGCGACGAAGCCCACATGGAGTGGTGGATTTGGTCGAGTTACCGACATAAATTAGGAAAAGCGCGGATGCAGAATCATTCGTAGAGCATATGAAAGAAGTGCATGAAGATGTGCGAAAGCACATAGAAAGGAGTAACGCGGAATACAAGTTAAGAGCCGACAGAAAGAAGAGGCTATAGTCATTCAGTGAAGGAGACTTAGTCTATGCACATTTGTGGAAGGAGAGATTTCCAACAGGGACATATAACAAGCTGAAGCTAAAGAAGATTGGACCATGTAAGATTCTAAAGAAGATTTCAGATAATGCTTATGTGTTGGAACTGCTGAAGGACTTGAGTATTTCACCAACGTTCAGTGTCTCAGATCTGTACAAGTTCGAAGAAGGTTCAAGCAGCAGAAGCGTGGAAGTGTCGAACATCGACTGGACAGTGCAGATTCCAGGTCGACACAAAGAGAAAATCCCAGAAGTAATAGAGGAATGCAAAGTCGGGCGTACGCACAGTTCACGAAGGAAAGAATAGTTAGTGCGATGGAAGGATGATGAGTTGTAGGAGGTGACATGGATTTTCGAATAAGCGTTCAGGAGGTTGACGAAGCAGTCGAGTTCTTTTTCACCTGAGGAGTTTGATGCAGGAGCATCGGGGCCTAGGAAGAGCAGTTGAAGATGATCGACGTAGAGAAGGACGACTAGATGGAGTGTCGTCGACCATTGGTGCAGAAGAGAAGATTGGATGTCGTAGTCAATAAGTCATGCAGGAGTAGTCGATATGTGATTGACAGAAGTGCGAAAGGTCGAAGAGTCGACATGTCAGAGGTCGACAGACGACAAAGTTGTAGCGAAGATGTTGAGGATCGACATGTTGTCAAACCATGAATCCGACAGGTTTGGGCATGATCCAAGCGAGGAGGAAGGGGCGGACTGGCGAAGCCTGAGAGTGCGAAGGGAAGCCGACAGGTATGTCAAAGATTGATGGAAGATAGTATGGTCATGGCAGTGATAAGATCGACTACTGTAGTAGTGTCAGAAGGACGTGTAGAATTCAAGCAGAGTACTTGGTAGCCATTCAGGGTTGCTAAAGAAGTTATGAGCAGTTATTGCAAGTGGTTGGGATCATGACAGATGTCGCCATAGGTGGAGATTATGCAATACGGTAGAGGCGTTGACAGTTGCAGGTCTGCAGGATCAGGGAGATCAGCAGATAGAGGAAGAGTGTTTCGGGAGTCGGAGTAGACCTCGAGATGCGTAGCAGAGAGAAATAGAGTAGAAGACTTGTGGGTAGGAACAGGGGAGGTAGTTCATTGAGTTCCATTTTGGAGTTAGCAAAGAGAAGAATTCGGGAGAATATTTGTAGATTGGATAGGACAATCACACACCTACCGAGCATAGAGGAGATCGAACCATAGCTCAGAGTTCCGCAGTGAACCAGGAGAGGGTGAAGATCGATACACTGAGATAGCACACAGTTACTTATGTATTGTAAGGCTAAGGCCGACATAATTAGTTGTTGTACATTCCTTGCAGTTTGCATTGTAACCGATTGATTTGAAGTAATAGAAGCCAGCTTCTGGCATCCTGTTTACATCTTGTTTATGTGAACGCGTGTGTTGTGTGTAATCGTTAAGCAAGAACCCTTGTCGGGGTGACCTTGCGTCAGAGCTATGTGATATTTCATATTGAAGTGAGCAATCTGGGATTGGCTTCTCCTTTTGGAAGCGTATGTCATTTACAAGATTGTATGTTAAGTCATCTAGTTTTTTGTGTGCTCTGTAATTCCAAATGAGAATTATACAAAGATGTAACTTGAAGACGATATAGAGAATGATATTTTGATCAATTGCAAATTACTGCATGAAAGATAGGAAAAGTATAATTTTTTCTTAATATTCAAGAGCTTATTACAGATTGGTTGTAGGACTGTTTTGTCTTGCAAAACCTAAATAATGTAGTTAAATTTCTATTATGGGAATATAAATATGGCATTTTTTTCTAAGAAAAAAAATCAACTAAGAGGTAGCTATGTTTTGATAGATTACATTTTTAGTGAAAAGGTACTATGCTTAAAAACTCATCCTAGGACCTTGGATTTCATGACCAACTATTGCAACTCTCATAAGAAATTAATTTGATGAGCTACACATCAGAAATGTTAATCTTCCGAGGACAAATCCTTTAGTAATCAAAGTGAAAAGGTTCTCAAAGTTCATGTAGTTTCTATTCTCAAATTTGTGAATCATTTTTACAATAATTACTCCACCTTTCACATAATATCGTATCAAATGTTAAACATGGCACAATAAATATTTTTTTTCTTAAATTTGTAAATCTTTTTTACAATGCCTACTCCACAAAATATCATATCAAAGCAACATAGATCTACCTTAAACCGGGATCTATCAAGCACCGAAAGAGTGCTTGATAGATGTGGGTTTAAGATGGATCTATGCTGATTTTTATTTTAATTTTTGGTAACATTCGTTACGTAATGTAATCGTAATGTGGGAACATAAATGATAAAGTATGTTC
Source organism: Larix kaempferi (assembly GCA_027924585.1). Lineage (NCBI taxonomy): Eukaryota > Viridiplantae > Streptophyta > Pinopsida > Pinales > Pinaceae > Larix > Larix kaempferi. Next base: position 5,763,170 of record BSBM01000727.1, read on the forward strand.
TCCCCAACAACATGACAAGTTTTTGAAATCACACGTTGCTCCAGAAAGGTGGCAGTAAAACAAATCCCAAAAAGTGTACATCTATTAAAAGGGTATACAAAACCAAATATTAATATCTAGTGAAATAACAAAAAACACAGGATAAAAAATGTTTAAAACTCATTGAATAGTTCCAATCTATTGCAACACAACAATTTCTCCTAAAACTAAAGAATAAATCCAATAACAATATTATGTAGGTCATGCAAATAAAAAGTAATCATGTGGATACTAGTTCTAAGGATACTATAGGGAACTATAAACCGATTTAAGTAGTAGTATTCCATAATAAATATTGATAAAGAAAACATCATTAAAAAGGTTGTGATGGCATTTGAAATCTGCAAGAAAAGAAAGACATCACGTTAACCACTCTCTAATTTGTATTAAATTGAGAAGCACCACTTATGAAAATTTTAGTAAAGATGCAAAGATTTCTTTACAACTTGGCACCATGACACTATTTTAGGTAGGAAACTCATAGCATAAGATTTTGTGACATAAAAATGTTTATTGTGCACATGGGGATATCACCCAAGACATTAAGGTGCATAAGATGAGACAAGCCAATTTAAATAATGTCTTAAATTTTACAATCAATAAAAGATAAACTCTTATATAAACTTTTTAAGATGTTTAAATTTTACAATCAATAAAAGATAAACTTTTATATAAACTTTTTAAGATGTTTAATGTAGCTAGTAGCACGCATTACCAGACATGTGGTAAGAGAAACATGGAGGTATAGTGAAAGAAGGCCCTCTTGTTACGCCGAAGGTGTATTTTAAGGGGTTGGATCCTCTTCGGCCATCGTCATCTGTCGACGGCCTATGAGGAGCCACCACCTTTCAGAACACAATCCAACGCGTATTCCTCCAGCCACCACTGCATACACCACCGCCAACTCCACCACCAGCTCCTGCACCTCCTCCAAACCCACCGCCTACCCAGCTTCCCCCACCACCACCAGCTCCACAGCCAAATCCTCCGCTTGCACCGCCACCAAATCCTCCACCAGCTCCACCACCCAAACCAGCTCCGCCTCCAGCACCACCGCCCAAGCCTCCTCCCCTACCACCTCCGGCCCCTCCGCCCAAGCCGCCGCCTCCTCCTAACCCTCTGCCACCACCGAGTCCGCCTCCCCCAAAGAATTCATATGCTGCAAGAATGAAGGTCAACGCTCACAAAATACTTCCAGATTGGGTCTATGGCTGAGTTTACATAGTCGTAGTTGTCAACTGAACATTTCCTCAGAGTGTGGGCACTGAAGGAAATGGTGGAGAGCTCATTATTTATGCCTTCAATGGAAACGAGCCTGGGAAACCAGAAAGGATTGTTTCTCTCAAGGAAGAATAAGGTACCTACAATGTCTCCATTTATAGCCAGTCTCCTCCCTTTGATTATCTCTACTGTGGTTCCTCTCTATACAGTGACCTGAGTCCTTAGAGAATGAGAGAGTGGATGGATTATCATGCCAAATTCTTTGGGCCTAGATCGCACTTTATTTTTCACGATGCGGGTGGAGTTCATCCCCAAGTTAGAAAGGTGTTAGAGCCATGGATTTGAGTAGGTCGTGTGATGTTGCGGGATATAATTGAGCAGGAACAATACGATGGGTATTACCATAATCAGTTTCTCATTGTGAATGACTATTTGCACAAGTATAAATTCATGGCGAATTGGAATTTTTTATTCGATATAGATGAATATCTCTATATTCCTTTGGGAAAATATCTGCGATCTGTAGTGAAGGAAATATTTGGTTATATACAGTTCACCATTGAGCAATATACCATGTACAACAAGATTTGCTTGCAGAACAAACTTAGGAACGAGTCGACCAATAGTACTTATTCTACGAGTAGGCCAATAGTACTTATTCTAGGTAAGTGTTATGCTCATTTCAAATAAATGCTTCGATTATGTTTCTTGGACTTGAAATTGAGTGTGATGTGGATTGTATTGTGCAGCGAATGGGGGATTGGGAAGCTTGTATTTAGGGACATGACGAAAGGAACAAGATGGGATCGCAACTATATGCAGTGCATGTAAGAAATGTGTACGCGACTGGAGTTTGTCTCAGAATCTGATGGGGAAATCACGACATAGGCTGAACAACAAGATAAGATTCTACCATTATCATAACACCATCTCCAATAGAGGTGAGCCCTGCACAGAATGGGTGAATCCATCAATGAGAAAAAAGGTGACAATGCTGGGAGGAACTCCATATGTATATGATGGTTCCATGAAAGCTGTTGCTCCCTCAATTAAACAGTTCGAGAGGCCTAAGATCGAATCCCAACTTGAATCTACTTCTTTGTAAAATAAATATATGTAAATTCCTTCGCAAAATTTTCTATTGTGCGCATCTAATTCCCTCCAATAAGAGAAAGCAGTATTTTCCAAACCATTGGATCACACATGGCTGGATCGAGGCATAAAGCCATAGCCTGCATCGAGCTAAACATTAAGCCGTCGATGCATATGACCAATGTATTTGATCAATATGGATTCAGATAGATTGTCCCTAATCTTTTCTCCAACAAACGAATCTCTGGAATTTGTCAATTTCATTGAGGAACATTAGCATGTCAGTTGTTCTTTGTCTAGATTGGCGACAAACTCTGATGACCATGGTAATCAATGCCATAGCGAACAGGCTATCCTTTCTCCATAGACCAAATCCGTGATGACGATGCTTTATTTTTTCAGGTTCTGGATAGGCTTCGGCAACACCAATTTAAGATTTAAAGCTCGAACTTAGCACTGAGTTAAAAATTAAGAAACCGATGGGAAGAAATACAACAAGCATCAAGATAAAACCTAAAGCAATGAAGGTATAATACTGACATAAAATCTAAAACTTCGATGGAAAGGAAAACACAAGCACCAAATTAAAACTTAAAGTCCCGATCAATAGAACTTAGCACTAAGATAAAAACTAATGCCAATAAATGTTGTTGAGTTAAAATATTAGGCATCGATATAATGAGGATAAGTCATGTAGTTAAAATTTAAACCGTTGATGGATCACCAAGTTAAGGTGTAAGGTATTGAGGAATAAAGATAGGTCGCCAAGTTAAATTTTCCCTAATACATTTTCCCATTCCACTGTGGTCGTGTAGTTGAAATATCTGCAAAGATCAAAAAAATTGCTAGATTGATTCCATCTCGACACACCATCTTTACTCTCGCAAATTCCATATTGATTCCATCTCTTTTGCATATGTTATTAAAAGACACCAATCCTTGCCATAAGCACCTTGTTATATTTGCTGTAAAGATTCTCCAAAAGTTTTATGGATTACAACAATCCAACAGTTACTCTGTTCAGAGATCTTGCACTACAAGAAAAAGGGGATTTTAGCCTCACATTAGCACCACTATTTGTAAAGGATTTGAGAAATCTCCAATTTTCAAATTGTGGTGCAAAAGTGGTAATAATGTGGAGATACGCAAGTGGTGCTAAGATTTATGGTGCAAAAGTGGTGTTTGTAAAAAAGTTGATTTTGGTGTTAAATGAATATGTGGCATTCCATGGTGTATGGTGCAAACCACCAAAACCAATCCTAGGTGGATTTAGATTTTGTGTTGTAAAACACCAAAACAAATCCAACATGGATTGATCCTTTCTAGTGCAAAACACCAAAACTATTATTATTATTTAATATATGCAAACTTGTATATGGGGCAAAGCACCATACTAATAAATGATGCAAAAAAATATAAATCACATAATCAATATATATATATATATATATGTATGGTGCAAAGCACCATAAAATAATAAATGGTGAAAAAAATATAACTCACATTATATATATAGCAAGATTGATTATAAGTTGGTTATTTAGTATTATTATTATTATTTTACAAGTATATTAAGTGTAAATTATCTTAAAGTAATAAATAGGGAAAAAAAGTACATCCATGCTATATTTAACAAATTGTGCTTTTATAGAAAATTTATTAATGTCATATATAATTTAATAATTTAATGTGAATATTAATTGTCATCCATAAAAATATATACATATAAAACAATTATATTAACTTTTTTATTATTAAGAATTTCATTTCACTTATGATAAAAAAATTACATTTGTTTTTTCCCGCTTCATAACAAAATCTAAATATAATTATTAAAACAGTGATTTATATTAATTCTTTAACCCATTTCCAGCTTCACAATTAAAGCAACCTATTTTTTGTATAATTTTTTCTTTGTAATCGGTTTTTACCTAAAGTAAAATTTGTTTGCTACACATTGATTTATATTAATTCTTTAACCCATTTCCAGCTTCACAATTAAAGCAACCTATTTTTTGTATTTTTTTCTTTGTAATTGATTTTTACCTCAAGTAAAATTTGTTTGAAGAGCTTACCCCAGGTCTAAAGGTCGAACTTGGAGGAATAAATGTAGTGTTAAATATAAAAAAAAATTAACTACACAGTGATTTATATTAATTCTTTAACCCATTTTCAGCTTCACAATTAAAGCAACTTTTTTTTGTATTTTTTTTTCTTTGTAATCGGTTTTTACCTCAAGTAAAATTTGTTTGAAGAGCTTACGCCCAGGTCTAAAGGTCGAACCTGGAGGAATAAGTGTAGTGTTAAATATAAACAAAAATTAACTACATTGCAAGTGAAGTGAGCATTCATTCATTGCCACTCACCAAAGGAAGAAAAAGGAAAGAGCGCGGGATAAGAGCTCTACAATCGAACCATGCATAATCTGACAATTACAAATAATAATAAATAATTTAACAACGTTCTTAAAGAACTAAACTGAGGATACTCTGTTTCTGTTCACAGGAGGTGACGCCAATGTCAACAGAGAGAAAAACAACAAAAAATAGGTTGCTTTAATTCCGAACGACTAAGAAAACATGAGATCCGACTAAGTGAAGAAAATTATCAAAGATTCTGGAACGAACGGCTAGAAAACTAAGGTATTTTTCAGATTTCATAGGCAAAAAGATGGTGCACAAGATCGCACTAGCACTGGCACTTCCTTAAAGAGAAACAAAACAAAGAAAACGCCAAGGTTATCACAGCAACTCCAAGAAAACAAAATAAAAACAATTTTTTTGGGGAACATTGGGTTTGTGACACTATGGTCTTACCGCCTGGAGCATAAGTGGATTGATTCATGCCAATACATAGAAATTCCAAACCATAAAAGGACCAAAGCAAACATAGTCCCGAAAAGGAACTGGATCAGATGATTTCTCACCCCTATATAACATTTCAGAAAAAAAAAAAAAAAAAACACAAAAAACGCTGCATGGCTCAGCCGCAAAGGACCCTTCTGAATGCCTCCAACCAGAAAGAGATGCGGATCTGCAAGAAAGTCACCACCAATTAAAACTCAAAGGAAGAAACCCCCTACCTTCGGAGGGGAAGGTCACAGAATCTGGAGCCTCCACCGCCGTATCAGAAGGATCAAAAGCTAGAAGCTCGTTACCTCTCTGCCACCACCGGATGAAAGGTACCTGTGTCGCCACCAGAGCAGAGAACATGCCACCACCTCATACAAATGTTGAAGCTTCATAGTCATCAGGAAGCTTCTCAATCACAGGTCACCGTCGGACATGCGGTATGGCAGACGGAAGGGCCTTTGGTCAATGAAAACCTCATTGGAAGGGCGACGGAATGACTCATTGAGCAGCAAGCCCATGCCCATACCCAATATACACCTCAACGACCCAAAAAGACTGTCAGAACCAAACACACTGTTTCTCGAAGGGCCCAACAAACCCTTGAATGGATGCCTGAAAAAAGAAATAGGTGTGGCTGTGGCGGATGGAAGGGGCTCTGGTGGATGGAAGGGGTTCTGGTCAATGAAAACCTCATTGGAAGGGAGACTATCTTCGGTGGTGGTGGGAAGCTCGCCTCCCTTCTATTCGTTCTCCTCGTTGTTCGGGGCTTGTTCCTGTCTCTATAGAATCGGTCGGTGCCCTATAGTATTGGTGTGTTCCTCCCTAGGATGGAAGCAAACAAACCAAGCTAAAGTCATACATTGCTCTTTTAAAAAATGGCTCTTTTCAAAAACTATAAATACTTCTTGTTTTTTTACATTCCTTCCATAATTGATCATCCCTATTCGATAAAAAAAATCATAGCTAAATAAACTTATAAAATGCCAATGTCATTTTTAATGAGAATTGCAATGAGCACCTCCTTCCTGGCTATTGGATTTTATCCTCCTCGCTAAGATTTCCCTTATCTACCAGCGAAACCGTCTATCGGCGATGATCCATCTCTGTAACTCATTGTATTAAAAGAAAATGGATTAAGTATAGACTTAAGCCCATGCCCATAATCCCTCAGTGACTCGAAAAGACTGCCGGAACCAAAGGGCCTAACAAAACCCCGAATGGACGCGGAAAAAAAAAAACAGGGGATGATCTGCCTCGCCCGGACTGCAGATCCGTCACCGGAGAAGAGCCAGCCTCGTATGGACTGTAGATTCGCCGCTGGGGAAGAGCCACCCTCGCCTGGACCGTAGATCCGCGGCTGGAGAAGAGCCACCTCCATAGCATTTTTCTTCGGCGGCTTATAATAAGCTTATTCTTTGGGAAATAGAGGGAAAACGAGGTTTGAGCGGGAAAATGAGGTGTTTTTTTTCTTCAATTTTTTGTGACGGATATTTCAAATTTTACATATTTTAAACCCAAGACGTTAATACTCATATATGATTGAAAATTTTGTTATGTACTAAAAACCTAATTTATAGGTAATTTACTTAGCCTAATTATGTTATTTTTTTCTAATTATCTTAATATTATCTCAAGTGTTGTATTTTAATCTAATTAGATGTCTACTATGAATTTCTTAAACCAATAACAACTGACATTCATCTCTACAAATTATTTTAGTTTCAAATGAATAAGTTTGGGAAAAAATAACGAAGAATGATCTACATAAAATGTATTTTATTTCACATATTTTGTGTTGGATTAAATTTTTATTAATTATTCATAGTATTAATAAATAATTTTAATAACTATTTTATTAAAAAACAATTTTAGTAATTATTCTAATTTTTTTAGATAGATGAAAAATGAAAATTTAATAACTATTATATTAATAAACTATTTTAGCAATTATTATAATGAAATTTTTTAGATATATGGAAAATAAAATTTCTATTTTCTTTTCCATTCCATGTTAATAAACATTTTTTTTTAATTTTCCAAAACATTTATTAACTATTTTAAAAAGTTGTATAATTTTTCTAATCTTAAAAAAACCAAAATTCCAAGATATAAAAAATGAATAATTATAGTTTAAGAAATTAAAAAACATTAAATTATTTAATACTAAAACTTTAACATTTTAATTAAAAAATGATAACAAATATACCTTGTAAACAATTTATTGAATGTATACTTGACCATACTCATGTTCAATAATGACATTATTTTCATATCTTGAAGTAAGTAGACAATATCATGAAGTATTTTAGCTTTTACTATAGATTAACGTATCCATCATTAATATTTATTTTTTTATATTAATATATTAAAAAAATATGTAATTGAAAAATATGTTTTAAACAATGATTAAAATAATGAGTAATCAAACTAATCTAAAATTTCTTCTATTTTTGTTTTTTTTTGTATAATTGGAAGTAGTTATGAGAGAATGGAAATAAATATGATTCGATATATCTTTTATCCCCAAAAAGGTAAGATATGATCTATTTGGTTTTTAAATTTTAGAAATTAATTAAGTTATTCTAATTATAACAACTTAATTGTGGATTAGTCAAGTCCCACTAGTGTGGTTGGTATTCGAGGGGTTTTGTTTGTTAGGAGGCCCAGGGTTTGAAACTTAGCAGTAGTGGGAGGAGACACCAAAAAGATCCATCCATACTAAGAGTTGGTTTGGCTTAGGCCGAGTGAGATCCTCGAGTGATTTTGATGGCTTAGATGCCCCTGGGTTGCGGTTTATTAGACCACAAGCCACTCGTGCAAGTTACAGAGATTCGTGCAAAGAAAAAAAACTTAATCGTGGATTCATCATGCTTAGTGAGGGATCAAATCTCCTAGGTGCATTGTGTCCTCAAGTTTTTACAATGTCAAAAATGGTTGGACCTTAGGTGATTTGATCCCTCTTGAGGAATGATAGATCTAGAGTTCAGATGGAACTATTTTCGCTTTTCAAAAATCCAGATCTATTAAGGACCAAGAGGGATCAAAACAAGGGTAAAGTACAAATCTATCAATGCTTAAAATATGAAGACTGAGAGGGATATATTTGATTTTATTTTATTATTATTCTCGATAAACCTAGATGCACTCATGATTCAATGCTAGGAACATAACTAGAAATGAGGGAAGTGGATCTTCAAACAAAATCTATGTGTGCATACATGGTGTATATGTGGTAGTTATTTGGTAGTCCTATTGTTGTATCATAATAATATTAGATGTCATAGATTTTTTGTGCAACCATTCATGAGAACAAGTTCCGACCAAAATATAGTGTAGAGGAGGAAAATGGATTCACATATGATTGTCTATGTAACCATGTATTGTACCCACAAATAGTGGTTGGTTACTCTTATAATAGAGTTCTACCACCATGTAAATGAGTCATTAATCAATTCAAGTGTGTAATCCTAACATGCTTAAGTAAGATAATGCCATGGGGTGAAATGTGCAGCCTAAATATGTGTCTACATATTCTCATGAGCCTGACATACATATATCATCACTAAGAATTGATTGATTCTGTGTTTGTAATTATAGAAAAATGGAAGCCCCCCATGAAATTCACCCTAGAATTAATAACGAGGTACCATTAAAATCAAATAAAGAGAATCCCTTGTTTTTTAGTTTGTCAAATGAGTTGCATGGAGTATGTAGATAAGATAACTCACCTTGAAAGAGTGGTGAATCCAATGGTTGATGTTTCCTCCTCCTTTACCACCACAATGACTAACAAAAACATTATCTCCAATTCATTATAGACTTTATGATATCCTTACCTAAAAATGCTTCTTATTTCCATTTTGAATGTTAGTCCTACACTTACTCTATCATTGCGTTATCCAACTAACTCTCTTACCCAAATTTTTTAGAATGTAGATGCATATTTGAACTAAAAATTTAGCAATATTAAAGATTCAAAATTTTCACTTTTTCCTTGTTACATTCCCTACAGTTTTACTTGTGAGAAAAATTTAAACAATCTCTACTTAAATTGGATGATTTTAGGATTTTCCTTATGTTATGATCCTATGAAATTCATATAGTTTGATTCCTCCTTGAACCATGTGCATAGTCTTAAGACCCATAACTACTTTTGACAATCATTTAATTGGCATCGATATCCCCACTCAGAGATTAGGGATACTATTAATATATCATGTATAATTCTTTGAGGCATCATTCACAGCCTTAGATTCTTAGAATATTCTTTTATAGCTTGCACCTTAAGTACTCTTTTCTAACCATGTATAGGACCTTGAGACCCTAAGAAATCCCTAATGATGCACATATTATCACTCTAAGTTACACATATCATTGGGAGGTCATATAGTGTGCTTTTAGGTGTTAATCATGGCCAGTGAATTCCTAAAACATTCTGTTAGGGACTAAGGGCCAATTTTCCTACCCCAACCATATCTAGAGCCTTGAGACCCATACCTAGTTCAAAACCATAATAATGGCACCAATATCACTACTTGTAGGTGAAGAATAACCCCAAGAAATCATGCGCGATAGTTTTAGGTATCATGCTTGGACCTAGATGCCCATAATATTTCCTTAGGGACTAAGGATTTGGTTTCCTCTCTCAACCATGTTAAGGCTTGTTAACACCTAGTTGTGGTTGCACTACTAGAGGGTTAATGTCCAATAAGATTCCATCAGGATGGTTATATTGTATGTTGATCCAAATATACACATTGATCAGAGTTATTTACAAAGCAATTAACAGAGTCTAGTACTATTATTTCTAGCAGTTATTTTTTCCAAGAAACTAATATAGGGTGGCATGTGACATTGATATTCATGCATTCATTCCTCTTGTATATAGACCCCTGATACCCTTATCATACTCCTCTTCTCACTCAAACCTTATCTGCATCCATATGTGTACAAGTGGTGGAAATCTATTAGTGTGACAAGGCTAAAAAAATGGAATGCATTGAAAATGCATAAACCTTGCATGAATTTGGCCATTGGGTTGACATTAAATTAAACAAATTATTACATATGGGTGATAAAACCCTTGTTAGTATATCTTGTGAAAAGAGAATAGATGGATCCCATTATCGGACTACTTTACTCACAAGTGGGAAGAGGTGGGCTTGATCGGCATAGCCAAGTTGGCGCTAAATGCTACCTAGAGAAACAATTGGGTTCAGAAGGCTTAGGTAGTAAAAATATTAGACATTTCTCATTTTTAGTCCATTTGGATACCCTTTTGAAGTCATGTGTAGGACTTTGAGGCATTTGCCATGGATTTAGATGCCTCAATGATTTGTTTAGGGCCAAAGGCATGGTCTTGTTCCCTAGGAAGACATTCCCAAGGCCCTAGGATAGGTAAATAATGCTCAAAGCCACCTAATGGCACATATATCATCAATCATAGGCCAATGATACCCTTAGGATCCCATGTGTTGTTGGTGGATACTTTCTTAGCCTTGAATGGTTGATTGGAAGATTCCTTTAGGGCTTTAGGTTTAGGTCTCCTCCATTGACCATGGACAAGGCCTCAAGACCATAAGACCTAGATATATATAACCATGGATATCATGCATGGTTCTTTGAGGCATCATTCAAAGATATGGATGCCTCAATGGTTTCTCTAGGGCCAAAGGCATGGTATTCTCTCGTATAATGTCATTCCCAAGGTCCCGAGACACCTACATAATTCTAAAAACCACCTAATGGTTCCAATATTCTCAATGATTGGAAAATGATACCCTGATTTCATGTGTGGTTGATGGAGGAAACCTACTTAACCCTATATGGCTATAAGATTCTTTTAGAGATGGAGGTTCAAGTCTCCTCCAATGACCATGTCCAAGGCCCAAGGGCCACAAGACCTAGATACATAGTGTCATAGATACTACTGCAAAGTCATGCATAGTGCTTCAAGGAAGTGTTCATGGCTCTGGATGCATCAACAATTTCTTTAGGGCCAAAGGCATGGTCTTCTTCCTTGGAAGTCCATTCCCAAGGCTTTGAGACACCTACATACTTCTCAAAAGCACATAATGTCATTGACATCCTCAATCATAGGCCAATGATACACTCATAATGCCATGCGTGGTTAGTGGAAGCAACTTCCTTATCCTTGGATGGCTAGAAGATTCCTTTAGCGATCAAGGTTTAGGTGTTCTCTATTGACCATGTCAAACACCCCAAGGTCAGAAACCTAGATATATAGTTCCATGGATACCCCTACAAAGTCATGCGTGGTGCCTTGAGTCATTGTGCATGGCTATGAATGTCTCAATAATTTATTTACGTACAAACACATGGTATTCTTCCCTAGAAGATCATTCCCAAGGCCCTGAGACATGTATATACTACTCAACACCAGCTAATGGAATTGGAATCCTCAATCTTAAGCCAATTATACCCTTAGGAGGCCATGTGTGGTTGGTGGAGGAAACATTTTGAGGCCTAGATGGATAGAATATTCCTTTAGGGATTGAGTTTCAGGTCTCTTCACTTTACCATGTCCAATGCCCCAATTCACCAAGCTTAGATGCATAGTGACATGATACCCTTTAAAGTCATGTGTGGTGCTTTATGGAATTATTAATGGTTTTGGATGCCTAAATGGTTTTTTTAGGGCCAAATCCATGGTATTCTGTCACAAATATCTCTATAAGGACCCAAGGCATGGATGTACATTGTGCCACAAATATCTCTAGGAGGTCATGCATAATGCTTAGAGGCATTTATCATGCCTCTAGATGCCTTAATGGTTTCTTTAGGGACAAAGGAATGGAATTATTCCCTAGATCATTCCGAAGTCATTGAGACACTTAAATGCTACTAAAAAACACTTGATGGAATTAACATTCTCAATCATACGAAAATGATACCCTCGGGAGGCCATGTGTGATTGTTTGAGGCTACTGTCTCATCCCTATATAGACAAAAGATTCCTTTATGGATGTAGGTTTAGGTCTCCTCCTCTGTTCATGTCCATGGCACCAAGTCCCCAAGACTTGGATACATAGTACCATGGATACTCCTATGAATTCATATGTGGTGCTTTGAGGCATTGTTCATGGCTTTGGATGCTTCAATGGTTTATTTAGGTCCAAAGGCACAATATTATTCCATCTAACGTCATTCTCAAGGCCTTGAGACACATACATACTACTCAAAAACACCTAAAGTTACTGGAATCCTCAATCATAGGCCAATGATACCCTTATGAGGCGATTTATGGTTGGTGTAGGGAACATTCTTATCCCTCAATGGCTAGAAGCTTCCTTTAAGGCCCAACTTCTAGGTCTCCTCCACTAACCATTTGAAGGCCCTAAGGCCTCAAGACGTAGATACATAGCACCATGGACACCCCTATGAAGTCATGCGTTGTGCTTCGAGGCATTGTTCATGGATTTGGATTCCTCAATGATTTCCTTAGGTTCAAAGGAACAATATTCTTCCCTAAAACATCATTCCCAAGGTCTTGATACATGCACATATTGCTCAAAACCACTTAATGGCACCAACATCCTCAATCATAGGCTAATGATAGTATCAGGAGGCCATGTGTGTTTGGTGGAGGAAACCTTCTTAGCTTTGGATTCCTAGAAGATTCCTTTAGGTCCCAAGATTTAGATATATTGCATTGATCATGTCCAAGGCCCTAAGGATATAAGACCTACACACATAGCTCCATGGACTCTTGTGAAGTCATGCACCATTGTGCTTTGAGGCATTGTTCATGGATACATATTCCTCAATGTATTCTTTAGGGTCAAAGACATGGTCTCCATCCCTATATTTCCAGCCCCAATTCCCTAGGATACCTACATAAGGCTATTTCTTTCTTCTTGTGACTCCAGTCAAGGCCTAAATATCCATCACAATGTGAAAAAACCCTTGATTGTGCCCATATCTAACTTTTATCATAAATATCCATTTTAAAGGTTTTATTTTATGGTTCATGGAATCAATCATTTCCCATTACCTCAATAATACTATGTTAGGGTATAATTCCCTCAATTTCTTTCCCAACCATGGTCCAATGCCCATCCTTGGTGCACAAAAATGCATATTGCCACCCATACCCCACTTTAAGGATAATGATCTCCTACACAATGGATGATATCCTATGTTATAGTTTGAGTCATTATCCTTATCCCAAGATGCCTAAAACATTTTTAGGGCCTAAGTCCCGTGGTTCCTCCCATAACTATGTCCAAGGTTCTAAGATCCATACATAGTGTAACTTATATCAAGACTCAAATGCCAATGGTGATGTTGGGAGTTCATGGGTGTGTCTCAAAGCTTCCCTTAGGGAATAAGACCCATGTTTCCTCCTATGGAGTGATACAAAACCATGAGACCCATATATACTAGGATAAACCTCATAATGGAATTGATGTCCTCACTTTAGGGAAAATAATACCCCCAACAAGTCATGTGTAGTGGTTCTAGGTGTTTATTTTGGCCTTGGATGCCAAAAATATTTTATTAGGGGATAACTCTTAGGTTCCCCCCCTTAAACATGTCAAGGGCCTTGAAACCCATATATAGTGGTTAAAACCTCTTAGTAACAATGATACCCCTAATATTAGCACAAGAATACCCTTAAGAGGTATTATGTGGTGTTTCAAGGTATACTTGTTAATCTACTATTCCTAGAGGTTTCCTCTAATGTCGAAGGTCTGGGTTTCCTCCTATAATCATGTATATTGCCAAAAGACATATACTAGTTGTATTTACTCTGGTTCTCCCCTATATCCCTATTATAAGGCCATAGATCCTCTCAAAAAATCATTTGTATTGGCTTGACACATTATTATTATCCCTATATGCCTAGAAGCTTCATTTATCCCAACACCTAGATTTCTTCTCTTAATTAAGTTAAGGGCCATGAGGTCTCTCATTATTGATCAAAACCTTATAATGACGTCAATTCGTACACATAGAGTCTAAGAATACTCTTAGGAGTACATATGTGATGACCATATTTCTTGGTCCTAGATTCCTAAAACCTTCTTTTAGAGCCAAATGTAAAGGTCTCCTCCCTCAATCATGTCTAAGGATTTGAGACACATGCCTTCTACTCAAAACCTAATAATGATATTAATATCCATAAAGAAATTTAATAAGATCAATAAAAATATACCTGATCGAATAATCCAATTTCAATTCAAATCAATTTTATTACTATTTTATAATAGTAATAAATTAAAAATGGTCGTCTTTAATTATTTGTCAATATTAAGAATGAATCCTAGGTATTTATTTAATAATATTAATAATGAATAATTGAATCTAGTTATTTACAAAATAATTATTTGTGAACTTGTTGTTCTTGTGGTGGGAAGCCTCATAAATTAATCATGTGAATTTATTTGTTTAAATAGTATACTGATAAATAATTGAATTTGTTATGACTTTAGTGTAAAACCTCATAAATTACTCTTGAGCATTTATTTGAATGAAAAAATTGAATCAAGTTATTTACAAAATAGTTATTTGTGAAGTTGTTATGTTTAGGTGTGAATCATCATAATTAAATAATCGGTGATTAAAACACTATAATAGTGTCAATTCCCACAAGTAGAGGTTAATAATACTCTTAGGATGACTTTTGAGGTGAAGGAGTGTGATGACTTTTGAGGTGTTTTTCTCAGACCTAGATTCCTAAAAACTTTAAAGTCCTGGGTAGAGTTTTTTTCTCTTGACTGTCTGTGGATCCCTTATGCTAAAAACCTAATAATGATACTAATGTCCATCATAAAATTTAATAAGATCCATAAAAATATTCTCAATTGAATAATCAAATTTAAATTCAAATCATTTTTATTACTACTTTGTAAGATTAATAAACTAAAAAAGATTGTTTTTTATTATTTGTAAATATTAAGAATCTTAGGTATCTATTTGTTTAAATAGTAGTAAAAATGAATATTTGAATTTAGTTATTTACAAAATAATTATTTGTAAACTTGTGATTGTGGTGCAAAGTCTCATAAATTAATAATGTGAATTTATTTGTTTAAATAGTATAAAAAAATAATTAAATTTATGTAATTGTGGTGCAAAAAATCATAAATTAATCTTGAAAATAAAAAAAAATTGAATTGAGTTATATATAAAATAATTATTTGTGAATTTGTTGTGTTCATGATGCAAATCCTCATAATCAAATCCTACTTCTACATGTCCATGTGGCAAATAATAACTTAGCATCACTTTATGGTACTTGCCAACAATGCATTTCTCTTAACATAGATGAGCAAAAAACCCAATTTCCAATAATATTAATAAACAATAACACCATCTTAGCACCACAAAATATAAGTGGATCTAATACCACCACCTTAACACTACAAAATGTAAGTGGTGCTAATATCGACACCTTAACACCACAAAATTGTAACTGGTGCTAATACCACCACTTTAACACCACAAAATATAAGTGGTGCTAAAAGATGGGTTTTCTTGTTGTGTTGGAGGTCGAGAAAACGTATAAGTTCCTAGACAACAAAGAAATAACTAGCGGTTCAGTGAATAAAGAAAATGAAACATAGAGGTGGTGTTTCCTGGCCATAAGCACATAAAAAGTTAAAGGGTCGTGGTTTTATTAATAAAATTAAGATGTGAAAAATGAAGAATAGTGGGTGTGCTTGTATCATTATCATCTTGACAAAACGTTCCAACATTCCATTAGCTGGTGTCCATAGAGAAAATCATATACAATAATTGTGATGAAATAATACTGGGAGGAAGCCTGTAGTATTTCCTCCTCCACACATCCAGAAACAAGTAGCTGGCAACAGTGATTCCCAAGAGCACGGGATACCAAAACAACACTCCAGTATCCATTAGAGCAAATTGATAACAAGAAATGCATATGAGTGTTGCTGTGAAACGAAAACATAATGACTTATAACAATTGTATAATCATCTGGACAGGGGATGCAGACCAAGGTATGAGAAAAGTAAAATTCGGATAGCCATCAAAGTTGGCGGAAGGGGTATAGACCCGGGGGGTGGTCATATTTTTTGGATGGTTGCCCATGGTAGGCTACTGGAGGATGTGTACCCAATAATCATCAATGGTGGGTGGAGGAATATATAGCCATTGTAAGTCAAATTTTCTGGATGGTCTTCAATGTATGCTACATAATGCATACCTAAGGAACCTTAGATTAAATTTACAATAGTCCTCGATATTTATAGACCAAAGAATGTAGTTTTGGAAGATCAGATTTTCATTGTCACATGAGAGGAGGTAGACCAGAGGAGGTAGACCAGACTCTAAAAAAACTTAAAATTAAGAAAGTCAAATTTTGTTGAAAAAAAACTTATGACAAATATTTAAGAAAAAGATAAATTCAAAAAAGTTTATATTTCTTTGAAGAAACAACTTAAAACAAATATGGATTTAAATTAGTGTGATGTTGATAAATCGTATTGCAAAGGCTTATTCTCAAACTATTTGCCAAATATCCTTAATTTGAAAACTCTTTACACAAAAGCAATATTTAATTTTATATTAATTTGATAACCTTAGATTATGCATTTTTTTTAACCCATTGCTTTTCCTTTTTGCTTGAATGCGATTTAAGGATTTATCGATTAACTTATTTAATTTTAAGTTTCCCATCCTTAGATGCATTTTGTGCGTTGGATGTTGACTCTTTCACATTAGCATAAAGTTTTTGTCAGATTTAAGATTTTGTGAGAAAATGATAATAATACTTTACATAGAAAAAGAGCTCGATAAGCATATATTTTTTTCCTCGCCTTGCTGGGTAGTAGTCACTTCTTACTTTAATACACTTTATAAATTATACAAAAAAGTTAACAAATAAAATAAGGGGAAGAGTTATTCATACATTTTGTAATATAGCATAAGAATTAAAAGTCTAAGGTGCAGGGGAGTATCTTCTCAATTTAAAAAAGTCCTATTTCAATTTCCTTGCAATGGGCATGAACGTAGTACTTGCAAGGATTTGTATTTTGGTTGATTGGACATGAGATGGCGTGTTGGGGACATAAAAGGTTAATGGCATACTTAACTTAGTGGCCATACCTAAGGGCATAGATAGACACAACATGTAGGAAGCACATTGCAAGTGTGGGAGATGGATGCCCTTCCATACTTTTTCCATCTCCAAAAGAGATCCCAAGGCCCCCCATTACCATTGGTAACAAAGAACGTAAGGATTGACTTTCATAGTGAATGTCACGTACTACAATAGTAGAAGTCCAATCCGAATTACACCATCGTTCTCCTTAAAACACTATGCAAAGATGAAAGACACTTCATATCTCTCACTTCAAAAAAAACAAGAGGCATGCCTTCATTCTCTGTCCCTTTCACACTTAAAATTGCAATCCTCAATCCCTGCACTCCCCCTACCAAATGAAAATACCAAATATATTTATTTTACTACGCTTTCATTTTGGTATGACAAATTAATGTACGATTCATTTTATTTGCCATATATTACATGGGTTTCTATTTATTGCTTATTAGTACTTGCAACATAGTTTTCCTTTCAATTTCATGGACTACAATCCCTACCATATATTAGCTAGACTTGCTTTCAAACACACAAAATTATATTGTCTAAATACACACAACTTTCTCTCATTTTACAACATATTGAAATTCTTCTCAGTATTTCATTTCCCCATTTTAGAATATGCTAATTTGTATTTATCTCAACATTAACATAAACATGGTAAGAGAAACAAGGAAGTAGAGTGAGAGAAGGCCCTATTGTGTGTATTTATCTCAAGAGAAGTTATGTGTAAGGTGAGCACCTTTTAAACAACAATAATTCCCAAGTTCATTCAAACTAGGTAAAATGTTTAATATATTTAAGGACTTGAGGAAGAAAACAATTAAATATTTGACTATTTAAAATAAAACAAATAATCAAGAAGTGAATCACTTCAACTTTCTGTCCTCTATTTTGTATAAAAAGATGAGCTCACTTTAAGAAAGGGTTCTCAATTTTGGAGCAAGAAAACTATCTTGTAACTAAGCAAAATGATTTAGTTTTAATTCCATGTATTACATTTATAGTTTGTGTTTTCAAATTATTTCTCGGGACTTACTATTATTTGCTAACTTGATATTGGAGTAGGGATAATATTAGATAATGTTTTTTTATTTTTATTTTTTTATTAATTTATTTTCCTTAATATTGTATGAATTTATTAATTATTTTTACTTTCAAGTTTATCTAATGTTATGCTTCATTTCCTTTTCTATTTTAAATTAATTTTAGTATTAGAATTAAATTCATGCTTCATTAACTCCTTTCTATTTTAAATTAGTTTTAGTATTAGAATTAAACTCATGCTTCATTATTGTTAGAGGAATTATTACAATATGTGATGTGTAACTTAATGTTAATTAATTAAAAAAAATCATTATAAAATATTATAATAATAAAAAATAAATCAACTTAAATCTGAGTTTTTTTTATAAAATTAATTAATACTTAATAAGTGCAAAATTAGTATATATTTAATTAACTTAAAAAACATTTAACAAGAAAAACTTATATTTAAAATACCATAAATCTTAAAAATCAACAGTGGTGGCTTACATTGGGATATTATATATATTTATGCAAAATATATAAAATAACATTTTAATTAAATTATAATGTAATAGGATTA
The DNA here is from genome assembly GCA_027924585.1 of Larix kaempferi. NCBI lineage: Eukaryota > Viridiplantae > Streptophyta > Pinopsida > Pinales > Pinaceae > Larix > Larix kaempferi. Next base: position 5,782,075 of record BSBM01000727.1, read on the forward strand.
GTCTAAGGAGGCGATGATATCTGATCAATCCCCAGTGTCCCAAGTCTCTATTTCCAATCCTCGTTCCTGGCCTGCGCGAAGTCTCAATTGATCTGTCGATTGTGGCCACATTGTGGGTCCATTTCATTCCTTTTTGATGGCCATGATTGTGCTTCAGTTTCATTCACTCTCAATGGCCATTAACATGTCCTTGGCTGCTTTAACTAACAACACTCCTTCATCAGTGTGTTACTCTAGTGACACAAAGTTTCCAATATATATGATACACGACACATTCTTGCATGCCAAATCTTGGTATATGCTATTGTGTTTCTCTTTCATCTTTTTAATAATTGTTATTAGTCACAACAATTTAGTTTCAAGCCATGAAGATTAATTGAAAGTTTATGTTTTTAGACGTTTCATCACTTTCATGCAACATTCCATCATTATTAATGATATTTTCTTCTCTGTTTTCAAAGATATTTCTATTTATAGAAATACAAGTAAATACATTAATGGCTATGTTCCTATTGAAATAACCCTTATATAGGTAAATACATTAATGGCTATGTTCCTATTGAAATAACCCTTATAGATAAATACCTTTATTATACAGGTAAATACATTAATGGCTATGTTCCTATTGAAATAACCCCTATAGCTAAATACCTTTATATAATAAATAATATAGCAATTCAAATAAGGTTTGTTGTTGATTTTCATGTATGGTTGCTCAATAACAAGAAAGGGTTGTGGATTTGTCATATAAAATTTTAAAATTCTTCACAAAGCGTGAACTAAGGAAAATGATATTGTCAGAAGAATGAATTGGAAGTAAACGAAACAAAATTTTGGATTTTATTATGATATTTCTAATAAAAAAGGTATGATGTGCATGGTGACTTGTGGAATAAGAAATGGTTATGTCTTTTTTTTTCATCAGAAAAAATCGTATTTTTGCTATTAAAAAATAGAATAAAAAAGTACATATCAAATCTTCATGAAAGTCTTAAAGACTATCTAGTCCACATAAATGTAATTCTGTTCATGTCAGACATGGCCGATCTTTGCTAATCAACAGTTCTTTACAATTTTTTTCCAAAATGTACCTTCCAGGTCAAGTCCTAGCAAAAAAGTATTAAGACTAATCAACCAAAAATATAATGAGTTCCAACATCAAATAAAAGATTTTCCTGAAATTCCTCCCAGTAGAGGATCCCTTCCTTCCCCTCAAGTGCAAGTTTTGAAAGTCCATCAGTTGCACTATTTTGTTCTCTAAAGGTATGTTTGAATTTGATCAAATGAAAAGTCTTGAAAAGTGCCTTTAATCTGTAGCACCAAGGAGAAAGCTTCATAACATTCAGGTTGTAAATTCCTTGTGCCCATTTGATTGTCACCCTGGAGTCTCCAAAGCATAATAAGTTTCCAATTCCAAACCAGGAAGCCATGTTGCAAAACAACTAAAGTACTAAAACCTCAGCTTTCATATTTGTTCCCCCACCACAATTTAATTTAAATGTAAACCTGTGAGACAAATTCAAATGTAAAATGACTCCAGCTGTGCAAAGACCATCTTTGGCAGCTCCATCACAAAATCCTATAGCTCCACTGAACTATTGTATTATCTTAGGAGTCCTTGGATTCATTTCAATAACTTCAACAATACTGAACTCCTTGATCAACTTTAAAATATGATGACAAACAATATCATGATCTTGGAAGTGATTTTAAAAAATACTAACATTTCGAACATACCAAATTTTCCAAGAGATGATAGTTGGAAAAAAATTTAATCTTTTGCAAATTTTATGCCACTAGTATCAGTTTCGATCAAAAAATGTGGTATCCCACTTCTATGCAATATTTAGGGCTGAAAGAACCTTGTCGCAAATAGCAGAAGTGTTTAAATTACAATTCACCGGGATGTGATCACTAGTCTTCAACTCCAATTTACACAAGTAACAGATGTTAGGCCCGTGCCAAACCCTTTTAACTAGATTTTCCCAGGTTCTTAAACAATTATGCAAAGCAAACCACATAAAACATTTCATTTTTACAAGGATTTTCCATTTCGATAGCACATTAAACCACCATTTTTCCACAAAGGAACAATTATCCCGAACAAGAGCTAGAAAGGATGACTTTGCAGTAATTGTGCCAGAATCACGATTTGAAAGCCAAATAATAGTGTCCTCCTCCTCATTCAGTCTGCAGCCTGAATATTTTAGTCTAGTGATATAGTTCTCTGATTCTATGGCCAAGTCTCCGCTTATACCCAAATATTTTGCATTGTACTAGTAGTAAGTATCCACATTGATTCCAATAGGTTTTCTGATCTTGTTAAGAGTATTATATCCAATATCTGCAAGATAATCAACAATTAATGGGGACAACTGAAAGTCTCCCTCAAAACCGAGGGTAGGATCGATACCCACCAGCACTTCTTTCCCATTGCCAACTTTGCATGATAGTTATTTCCCAAACCACTGATATATTTTGATGAAACCTTTCTACACTGTTGAAGCATTTTTATATCTTTTCTTTGGGCCTCGAATCCAAAAATTGATATTATGTTTTACATATTTAATTCTTATAACAGAAGTCCTTAAATTTTTACCAAATATACTCCTCCAGAAACTCTTGAGCCTTAATGTTGTATTAAACGAGAAAAGATTTTTTATCCCCCATCCTCCCCATATCTTGGGTAAGGATAACATCTCCCATCCAACCATGATGATTTTTCCTTTTTATTTTCCTCCGGTCCATAGAAAATAAATATAATCTTCCTCATAGAGTTAATAACTGAGATGGGAACTTGAAGCAAAGAAAACCAATACATTGGTATGACACTAAGAACTGCCTAAACCAAAGTAAGTCTGCCTCTGATAGATAGCATTCAATGTGTCCAATGTTTACCTTTCCTTTCCAATTTTTTGACCAAGCATACCCAGTCCTGGGATCTATAACTATTAGGCTTTAGGAGGTAGCCTAAATATTTGATACCATTCACCAATGAGCAGAATTTATAAGGGAAGAAATAAGTAATGCTATCCAACCTGCCTTCCTCCATATTATGTTGAAAAAGACAAGACTTCTTTATGCTTACTCTCATACCTGAAGCATTGCAAAAAACAGAGATAATTTCCAGATAATTCTTCCATTCCTCCATAGAATTTGTACCAAAAATTAAAACATCGTCAACAAATAATAAATGAATGATATAAATTTTAGAAGAAATTTTTACTCCTTTAATTTTACCTTTGGATTTTGTATGTGTGATAATTCTGCTTAAGCCTTCAATAATTAACAAAAAGAGCAGGGGAGATAAAGGACATCCCTTCCTAATATCCCTGGAGCTTCTAAAAAAACCAGAAGGAGCCACATTCACCAAAACTATGAAATGTGCCGAAGAAACACAAGCAAGAATCCAATTGATTACCAGAAGTGGAAGACCAATCTGTATAAGAATCAATCTTAAGTAGTTCCAATCCACTATGTCATATGCCTTTTCCAAATCCATCTTTGATAGCAATGCTTTTAAATTTTTCTGCTTTATGGAATGTATAGTTTCTTGTGTTATCTCGATGGCGTCTAGTATTTTCCTGTCAATAAGAAACCCAAACTACATGGGTGACATATGTTTGGATAAGAAGGGCTTGATCTGATTTGCAATAATCTTGGTGATAAGCTTATACACCAAATTACATAGAGAAATCGACCTAAACTCAGAGAAATTGTTTAGCTTATTGTATTTCAGGATCAAATTTAAGAAGGTAGTATTTATTGCGCTAGAAACATAACCTTTAGATCTAGAAAACTCCACCATATTCAGCAAATCAATACCCCTAATATAAAAAAATTGAGTGAACAGTTCCACAGTCCAGCCATCAAGGCTAGGACTTTTCTCTCTCGCAAAGGAATTCAAAGTTTGCTCAATCTCCTCCAAAGTGACATGTGAACCCATCTTAATACCTTCCTCATCATTAAAGAATTTTGGAAAGTGTTTTATAGTGGAGAGTTGTGCCTTCAAAGAACAAAGTCCCGAATCTCTATAAATTTCAGAAAAATATTGTTTTTCCATCTTCTGTCAATCACTTTGTCCTTTAGCAACATTTCCATCTTCATCATTAAGCTCCCAAATCGAATTTATGTTCCTTCTGTGAGATGCATAAGAGTGAAAAAAATGGGTGTTATTGTCACCAAGCTCAATCCATAACGCTATGCTTTTAAATCTCCATTCCATCTCTTTTTGTTTTAACAATTGATCCTTTTTCCCTTCGCAGTCCTTTATCACCTTGATATCTTCCTCTGAAAGGGACCTGTCTTCAGATCTAGTTCTGATCCTTCTTATAAGTTCTTCTAGCAAAATATACTCAACCCATCCTTTGTTTTCTTATCCTTAACCCACTAAATTACCACACCTTTAAGATTTTTCAATTTACATCCCAAAAGCTCCATCGAATTTAATCCTTCAATATTTTCCCAACTTAACCAAGAGTTTCTAACAAAGTCACATAAATCTTGATTTGTAAGCCACGAGGAATTAAATTTGAAAGGGTAATTTAAATTTGGAGAGTCCCCATCAAATTGGAAGAAAATTGGCCAGTGATATGAGATCTTTGTTGCAACAACCCAAGATTTGTATCTTTGAAAAGTTTGTAATAAATATGATTTAGTAATAAACCTGTCTAGTCTCTTATGTATCCCCTCATCTCCACTACGACTATTTGTCCAAGTCGGCTCCAAACTAATGTGTGCAATGTTGACCAACTCAAACCTTTCAAGAAGAATTGTAAAGTAACCAACTAGACCATCCATCTTAGCAGAGGAACCCAATATTTATGCAGGAGAAATAGTAAAATTTAAATCACCCACTAGAATAATATTCCTCAAATTCAACAGTCCATAATGTGTCAAAGAGTCCCAAAATGTTTCTCTATCTTTATAAGGTCCGTATATGTTTAAGATAGAGACATCAAGGTCAAAATTACAAATTCTTCCATTCATTAAAATCCTCCAAGGAGTCTTAAAGGTCCTGGAAGTCAAAACTTTAGGGTTCCAACAAGAAACAAGATCACCTGATAAACCCCTGGCACTAATAACAGAGATTTCCCAATTTGGGAGAATCTTTTCTATTGTTTCTATTGCAACAGAATCAACACACATAGTTTCCCAGAGAAAAATAATGTCAGGGTTAGTATCCTTTATGAGTTTTGATAAATCCTTAATACTCGCAACTTTACCCAACCCTCGAACATTTAAAGACATGACATACATTAATGCACTGAGTCGGTGGGGGAATGTGCTCTAAGTGCCCCAGAGGAAAGAAATGCCTTTTGTCCTTTATTACCCATGTCAATATCCTCTAGCCTAGCAGATACATGTACATACTCAAGAGAAGACTCCCCAGGTTCACCTTTTCCAGGTTTTTCTTTTTTTCCCGAATAGTAACATTTTGAAAATGTATTGAGTTAACTAGAGGGTTGGAAGAAGGATTTTTTGAGTAAATTTGTAAGGGAGAGGTAAACGATTGAACCTCTGTTGACAAATACCCACTGTATTTTAGGATATGTGTATCAAGGGTGGAATCTTGAGGAGGAGAAGAATTATGAGGATTCTCATTCCCACCAAAAGAGGGGAAACTGGGCAAAGGGTTTATGTTTAAGAAACCCTGCTTCAAATCCCCACCCAAATCAATCACACAATCAACCAATGGAGACTGTAAATATGAGTTTTTTCAAATAAAACCTTCCCCGGAACTATCTAAATTAGGATAAACAACAAGATTCATCCCACAACAAAGAGTCTCAGACCCTAAAAAAGAGTTTTTAACAAAGAATAAGTCCACTTCCCCCAAAGAAATACTTCCGTCTAAGTCTTTTTCTACAGAAAGATAGAAATCAAATTCTTTTTTACTCACATCAATATACAAAGTGGGAGAATCATTAGAATTAGGAGAAACCTTACCCGTCAAAAGTGTAGCCTTAGGGTTTGAATATGTACACTTTTCCTCACCAGTTTCTGACATTGTATCCAGAATATGATCAGAACTCGAACTATTTGAACAGAGGGAGGAACCAACACATAAAGAAGGACAATGTGCCCTGGTATGTCCAACTTGACGACACAAGTAACATCTAAAAGGGATTTTGTAGTAATCTAACTGTTGTCTCAAAATTATGTCGCCCCAATGAATTTCTACTTCTATAAGTAATCCATGAGCCAAATCCATTTCAATCATTACCTTTGCCACTTTTTTCTCCACGCCAAACAACGGATTTTTATCAACCCTAATGAAATTGTTGACAATGTTGGCTAAGCCTTCCAGCACATTATGAGACCATAATTCCAAGGGGAGACCGGGCATCAACATCCAAATATGTCTAGTAGTCTGTCTTTCCTTCTCTAGATTAAACCCTAGATGCCAATGCTTCAAAAACAGATACCCTTCCTTGTAAATCCACACCCTTTTAAAGATATTCTCAATATTCTCTTCATCTGGGAAAATGAAGATTATCCACCCTCTAAACAATAAATTGATCCTTGGAGCGTATCCACAGATAGGAACCCAAAATTTATTAACCCATTCGTTTAGCTCCACCTTATTCCCTCTCACAACTCCAGTCTACTCACCAGAGCCCTCTTCGAAAACATTTCCACCCGATCAAGGTTAATGTCTGCATTGAAAACATAGCGTTATAACCCTTCGCGTGCCTTAATGATTTTGGTATCTGTGTAGTCTTGCTCGCTCACCAATACACTTTTTAGCATTAACCCCAGTCCCCGAATCTGGAGCAAGAAGAAGGGGATATCCCTCCAAACCAATCGAAAAACCTGAAATACATTTTATGCCATAGGAAGGGTTTTGTGATAGTGAGACCCCTCCAAAGTAAACTGGTTTCATCGGTACAAGGTTGAGTTAAAAATACTCCCAAACAAAGACAGGTGTCCCAAAGCACTTTTTGATTTTCAGTAATGACAAGACAAATATGGCCAACCAACAAGACAAGGACTAAAATCATCCCACCAACTCCACCAGAAAAAGGCTAACTAAGTTCTCAAACCACCATGGCGAAAAAATAAAGCCAGGTTAAAAGGATTTACAAATTATTATTGAAAACCTTCGTTACCAACCAAATGTAATGAATACCGTAGAAAAATATATTCCACTTTTTTCTCTTGGTTGGTACTAGGCCAATCTTACAGACCAACTGGACTCCAAGTCCGCAACCTCTTCCCATTAATCAACAACTAGGGTTTCCAATACATAAAAATAAAACCCTAACCAGAGCTCACCCAATGCCCTCCAACCCATCCTCCTAGAGCGAGCCTTCACCCAAAATATTCTTCACCGACCTTCATTCCATGAAATTCTTTCAATCCTATAATTCCCTCTTGTAATATCTGAATGGTTATGTCTTCTTATTTAGCAAATACATCTATCATAAAAAAATAAGTTGTATTTTTCCATAAGCTAAGGCATGCATGTACTAAGAATTTTGTTTAGCAAAATTCATTTTTCTTTTTCTATTTTTTTTCATGAAATTTAGTTTTATATAATTTTAAAAATTTGTAGTTATTTATCTGTTAGATTTTCATCATTTAATTCAATAGATCTAGGATCTTAACTGAAATAACAACATGTACATCATATCAAGCATACGAGACAAGAGACAAGAGACACAAAACATTTCACCAGGGAAAACCAAGAAGGTGAAAAACCCCACAATTTCCTTAGAGATAGAATAAGCATCAATACAAGGATCACCATGATCAAACCCAAGAGATAGATATCTTCAGCAACATGCTCCTCCTCCACTTGTGCGCACCCTCCTCTTCTCTCACTAATGCGAAGTGAGTGAATAATAGAATGTATAAAATGAGAGAGACACACTCTCTATTTATACACTAACTTGACTTGCCTTTTAACTCTAACTAGGTCAGCCCCAAATTAACCACTTAACATAATACTAACTGGGCCGAACCCACTAGGTTGGTCTAATAACCCTTTAACCCACAAGACTCATACAGGGCCAACCCCATCAAGGTGGTCTAATAACCCATCAAGTATAAGTTACGACATTTACAATATAACTTGCGACACGTGCAAGTACAATAAACGACACTTCCAATCAGAGGAATAATACATCTCCGTTGGGGATACAATAAAGTACAAATACAATATACAAGTGAATATATTCTGAAGTTACAAATACATCAACACTCCCTCTTAGCTAGGAAGGTATTCTCTTAACACAAGTCACCAATACATATATGCACAAGTCTTCAATTCTGGAGCTAGATAATCATCACTGGATCACGAAGCATCATCATCATCGCTGCTGCTGCACTCGACATCTCGACCACTGGGCTATCTCTGAATTCTTCTCGTCATAGGAAGTTCTATAGAGCCAACCCTTTTTTATGCTGGATGTAGGCCCACCTCCTGTAGGTCTTCATCAACACTGGCCATACTGTGGAATCCTCAGGACTTATTACGTGCGTCACAATGCCTCGAAAGAGTATCCTAGGATCCTTTATGTGCCGAAGCATGACCGAAAAGATCTATGAGGTCAACTTACATGTGACTATCACAAAACCTTAAAAGAGTGTCTTTCCTAGCAAGATCTCTAAAGAGCATCTGAGGCCTTTTACGCGACTAGCACAACCTATCCGGATCTCCAAGACGTATTACATGTGACCCCCACCACAAAACCTTAAAATATTGTCTTTCTCAGCAAGATCTCTAAAGAGCATCCGAGGCCTTTTATGTGACTAGCACAACCTGTCCGGATCTCCAGGACGTATTACATGTGGTCACCACAAAGCCTCAAAAGAGCATCCCAGGATTGATTACGAGCGTACTGCTCAACCCATCGGATCTCCCAGGTCTAGTTACATGTGGTCATGGAAAACCTCAAAAGAGCATCCCAGGATTGATTACGAGCGTACTGCTCAACCTATCGGATCTCCTAGGGTGCTATTATATGCCATAGGACAAAGCTTTGAAAGTGTATCCCAAGATCCTTTATGTGCCGCAACACGACTGGTAAGATATCCCAAGTCTAGTTACATTTCCTCCCAGAGCAATGCCTCGAAAGAGTATCCCAGGATCCTTTGTGTGCCGCAGCACGACCGACAAGATCTCCCAGGTCAACTTACATGCTCATCTGCACAACCTGTCCATGACCACAAAGTATCAACCTGATACTCACCATACATCATCCTGATGTACATGATCATCCTGATCATCATCATAGCATTGTCCTGATGCATATCATCCAGAGAATCGTCCTGATACTCATCACACATGATCATCCTGATCATCGTCACTGCATCGTCCTGATGCATATCATCAAGAGCATCATCCTGATACTCATCACACATGATCATCCTGATCATACAAAGCATCCAACTGGTGCATATACAAAGCAGGAACTGGAGCATCGTCCTGATGCTCATCACACAGCGCTTACATCCACATCCATGGAAGGATCCTCCTATCACCATGCTTGGAATGGCTCCTGCAAATGTGTCCCATCACTTCTTCCTCGAAGTGTCTTCAATTTGAAGAACACCAAGCCTCTCTTTGAAGTACTCAAACTTCACTCTTGCTAGTGGTTTCATCAACACATCTGCAACTTCCTCATCCATCGCAACATACAGGAGCTTCACTGCTCCTCTCTGCACCATATCCCTGATATAGTGATATTTGATCTCGATGTGCATCGACCTGTCATGGGACACCGGGTTCTCAGACAGCTTCACACAACTTTGGTTGTCACAAAAGATACTAGTAGCATCCAACAGGAGATCAAATAACTCAGACATTAGCTTCCTAAGCCATACTGCCTCACAACTAGTTGAACAAGCTGTGACATACTTTGCTTCGGTTGTAATCAGTGCTACGCAGGACTGCTTCCTGCTAAACCAAGAGATCACACCTGATCCCATATTGAAGCAGCAACTAGAAGTGCTCTTCCTATCTACAACATTGCCTGCCCAATCTGAATCAACATAACCCTCCAGGTTAAACTTTTGATTCGCATCATACTTGAGCCCATAATCAATTGTACCCTTCAGGTACCTCAGAATTTGTTTTACAACAACCAGGTGAACACCTCTAGGATCCGTCAGGAACTGGCTTAATGTGTTCACCGCAAAGAAAATATATGGTCTCGTGTTCATCAGGTACATCAAGGACCCAATCATCTGATGTTACACCGTGACATCAACCAGATCAGATGAATCATGTAATGTCCCCATTCAAATAAGTGCATAGTAAGAGAATCCCATCAATCCTACTAGTTTCCTAGGTTGGGTGGGCACATGTGGGATGGTAATAAGGAAGATAATAAATGATATTTAGACATTAGAGGGGTTCAATCATTAAATAAATATGGTGAATAAATAAATTCAAGATAAATTCTAAGTGGAAAGTGGTTTTGGAGACATATGGAGGTGGTGGGACCCACACTAGCTTGATTTTTCAATGACACATGGCAGCTCTCTCTTGCCAATTCGAATTCATGGGAAGGTGAACACTCTTGGGTGAATTGGTAAGTCATAACACATGGCATTTAGCATCTTAGGTCGAAATGGGATGGAATAGTAACCTCCATGGGAGAGGAAGAGTCAAATTGGAGACTAGTGAACACTTGGGCTAGATTCCCTAGTTTTATGACAACAATAATGAAGCATCTATGACATTTATGACAAAATTCAGACCTGACTTCTTACGCCTGACCATTATGACATGTCAGACTCAAAAATAGGCTCAAGGAAGGTGCTCATGGAGTTGGGGGAAGCTAAAGAGACTCAAATTCGAATTTGGGAGAAGATGGAAGGTTGGAACTAGGAGACAAGTGGCAAATGAGAAATATTTTCTAAATGAAAATTTATTGAATCTATTGAGATGATTTCGACCCCTTGAAGGCTAATGTTGGTTATAAAATGTATAAATCAAGTATGAGAATGGATTTTGATGATTTGAGAAAAATTGCATTTGTGAAGAGAGAACTAGTGGATGACTAGTTTCTTGCCTTAGCCAATTTCGAGGGTGAAAGATTCCCATCCAAGTTGGTGTTTGGAGAGGCCACTCAGGTCTTTCACGGTGCTTTAATGGAGTTTTATTTGCAGGTAGAAGCTACAGTAAGTTTCATGGTTTGGTTTAGTGCAGCACTTTCTCTCCACCATTTCCAATTTTGAAGGCATATTCGGGCTCCTTGAGGGATTGCGCTTTGGGTGAGATCTTGCACTCATTGGGAGAGATTCATATGATATTTTTATGATTTTAATAGCTTCATATCCTCTGTTCTTCATATTCAGAAACTCTCAGGTCGAAATACCCATTGAATGTATGCAAAATTATTGATTAATGAGCAAACAATGTCCATTTCCCCAATGCTTTGATGTATGACACTATAAGGTTGATTATTTCGAATGGATGGATGATTCTCTGATATATTTGTGATTCATATACTGCCATGGATATATTATACAAGTTTCATGTACTGTACTTGAGCATTTGAAGCATTTTTACTCAGTTTGTTTGTATTGAGAGGTGAAATAGTGCCATTTCCCCAAGGGTCGAATTGGGGGTTTTTGTTGTTGAATGTGAGAGAGTTAGAACAGTAGTAAAAATAAATTAATGGTGCATATGATACCTTAATCACATACTTAACACATTACATACCTCTGTTCATAAATTCGTGTGAGTTTGGAGGCATTTGGAAGTCCATTTGCAGTGTTACCCCGGGGGGATTTGATGCACAAATTACTAGTCAAAATTACATATATTGATCAGAATACAAATCAAGTTTGCAGTAGTATTTGGAGGGCCATAAAAAATCCATGAACCTAATATTCAAGTCTAAATACCATTCATACACTCCTACAGAAGATTTGGGAGCATTTGGGTTGATTTGGAGGTCAAAACAGTAAAACTAGTCAAAGGTCGAAATTGGGGAAAAAGTGGAAAAATTGGCATTTTAATAAAATTTTGAAAAAGGGTCATTACAAATCATCACACAAAAGCTTCAGGTTCGATGCCATAGGTGTGGCCATGGACTTGCAGTCCATCATCCCGAACCGCTTCAATATCTCTACTGCAGACTTCCCTTGTCCAAGGAAGATTCCATCTGCACTCTGTCACACCTCCATGCCTAGAAAGTAATGCATCATACCCAAGTCCTTCATCTCGAACTTGGAAGAAAGCTTCCTCTTCGTGTTGGCAATCAATCTATCCTCACCTGTAACAAACAGGTCATCCACATACAATAGTAGTATCACTGGATTGCCTTCCTCAACCTTGTAGTAAAGGTTGGAATCCGCTTTACTCTTGGTAAAGCCCAAACTGGATAGAAAGCTGTCTATCCTACCATACCACATCCTAGGAGGTTGCTTCAAGCCATACAAGGATTTCTTCAATCTGCACACATAAGACTCCTTGTCATGTGTCTCAAAACCAAGTGGCTGCTCCACATACACTTCCTCTTCGATTACACCATTCAAGAAAGCTGTCTTGACATCCATCTGGTGTATCTTCCACTGTTATATTTTGAGAATTAATTCAATATACTCTAGGATCTTTATTGAGAGAATAACATGTACAGCATATCAGGTATAACAATGCATATCAATCACACCAAGCAATCATATGAGACAATAGACACACAGAGTTTCACTGGGGAAAACCATAAAGGTGAAAAACCCCACAACTTCCTTAGAGATAGAAAGAGCAATGATACAACCCAAGTACACAGAGATAGTCCTCCTAGCAGTTGAACCTCCTCCTCACTAGTGTGCCACTTTCCGAGTAGTGTAGAAGTGAATAATGAGATGATCAAATAGAGTGCTCCTGCACTCTATTTATACTTATCCTAACTTGCCTAATAAACTAGTAGGGCCGACTTATCTAGAAGAGTCTAATAACCCGTGGTTACATTAATCAGGGCCAACCCCACATTTGGTGGTCTAATAACCCATCATAGCAAGTTAAGACACTTGCGACACTTGTCAATACAAATGACAACACTTCTGTATAGAGGAATAATACCATCTCTATAGGAGTAAAATATACATAGGTGAAATACATTCCGAAGTTACATATACATCAACACTCCCTCTTAACTAGGAAGGTATTTCTCAACAAAGATATGCTAGCACAAGTCTTCTTCTCTCAATCATTGTCACTGGATCATCATCATCGAATCATCATCATTGTCACTACTGCTGCTATCTCAATCAATCTTCAATCTACTTGTCATAGGAAGTTCTACAAAGCTAGTCCTTTTTCATACTGGATGTAGGCCCACCACTTGCAGGTCTTCATCATCTACAGAGCCAGCCCTTTTTCATGCTGGATGTAGGCCTAGCCTCCATGTAGGTCTTCAACATCTCTGCGAGCAAGCCATCAAGTAGGTACACCTCAGGACTGATTACACTGCCTCTGCAAAACCTGCAAGATCTCCCAGGACTGATTACACTGCCTCTACAAAACCTGTAAGGGAATCTCAGGACTAATCATATGCCTCTACAAAACCTGTGTACCATACTGTCACATCATCGTCTTCAAATCACCTCATAGTTCACGGAGCACAACCCAGATGCACACACACACAACACTTACACTCTCTGGTATGGAAGGAAATTCCTCTGACCATCCGGGAAAGGCTCAACACTTACACTCACCAGCATGGAAGGGATTTCCTCTGACCATCTGGGAAAGGATCACAACACTTACATCAATGACCATGGAAGGAATTTCCTCTGACCATGTCAGAACAACTACAACAATTACATCACGACCATGGAAGGAATTTCCTCTGACCATGTCGGAAAAGATCGGCAATTACATCACGACCATGGAAGGACTTTCCTCTGACCATGTTGGAAAAGCCACGCCCAACACTTATATCTTACCATGGGAGGACTTTCCTACCACCATGTAAGAATGGTCCCAACCCTTACATCTTACCACGGGAGGACTTTCCTAGCACCATGTAAGAATGGCCCCAGCCCTTACATCTACACCATAGGAGGACTTTCCTACCACTATGTGAGAATGGCTCTAGCCCTTACATCTACACCATAGGAGGAATTTCCTACCACTATGTGAGAATGGCTCATGTGCATTTGTGTCTCCGGACTCATCACTTCCCCTTGGAAGGTATCTCGATCTGAAGTACACCAAATTTCCCTCTTAAGTATTCAAACTTCACTCTGGCCAGCGGCTTGGTCAACACATCGACTATCTGCTTGTCCATTGCAACATACAGGAGCTTCACTGCTCCTCTCTGCACCATATCCCTAATATAGTGATACTTGATCTCAATGTGCTTCGACTTGTCATGGAAAACTGGGTTCTCCGACAACTTCACACAACTCTGGTTGTCGCAATATATACAAGTAGCACTCAACTAGAGATCAAACAAATCAGACAGTAGCTTCCTAAGCCATATTGCCTCACAACTAGCCAAACAAGCTGCGACATACTCTGCTTCGGCTGTACTCGGTGCCACACATGATTTCTTCCTGCTAAACCAAGAGATCATACCGGATCCCATACCGAAGCAGCACCCCGAAGTGCTCTTCCGATCAATGGCACTGCCTGCCCAATCCGAATCAACATAACCCTCCAGGTTAAACTTTTGATTCACGTCATACTTGAGCCCATAGTCAACTGTACCTTCAGGTACCTCAGAATATGCTTTGCAGCTATCATGTGAACATGTCTCGGATCTGTCAAGTACTGGCTCAAGGTGTTCACCACAAAGCAGATATCTGGTCTTGTATTCGTTAGGTACATCAAGGACGCAATCATCTGACGATACATCGTATTATCAACCGGGTCAGATGAAGCATCACACAGAAGCTTCAGGTTCGATGCCATAGGTGTGGCCATGGCCTTGTAGTCCATCATCTCGAACCTCTTCAGGATCTCTACTGCATTCTTCCCTTGTCCAAGGAAGATTCCATCTGCACTCTGCCACACCTCCATATAAAAAAAGCAGTGCATCATACCCAAGTCCTTCATCTCGAACTCGGCAGCAAGCTTCCTCTTCGTGTCGGCAATCAATCTATCCTCACCTGTCATAAACAGGTCATCCACATACAATAGTAGTATCACTGGATTTCCTTCCTCAACCTTGTAGTAAAGGTTGGAATCCGATTTACTCTTGGTAAAGCCCAAACTGGATAGGAAGCCATCTATCCTTCCATACTAGGTCCTGGGTGCCTGTTTCAAACCATACAGGGATTTCTTCAGTTTGCACACATGTGACTCTCGGTCATGTGTCTCAAAACTGAGTGGCTGCTCCACATACACTTCCTCTTCGACTACACCATTCAAGAAAGCTGTCTTGACATCCATCTAGTGTACCTTCCATTTCATCACTGCAGCCAGAGCAAGTACTAATCTAATGGAAGTGTATCTGGCCACATGAGAAAAAGTCTCTTCATCATCAATCCCTTCTTTTTGGGAGAAGCCACGAGCTACAAAACTTGCCTTATATTTTTCTATGCTGCCATCTGCAACATGCTTGATCTTTTAGATCCACTTGGAATTCACCACAGACTTCCCATCTGGTCTTGGGACCACATCCCAAACATCATTCTTCATGATCAAATGGTATTCTTTGACCATGGCATCCTTCCATTCTTTCTTTTCTGCTGCTTCTTCATAACTGGAAGGTTCTTTGTTCATTATGTCACAGAGTAAAGCAACATAGCTGGTATGTGATCTTGTCCTTTTCCTTTCTCTGTATTCCTCTTCTGGAATGCAAAACCTTTCTGCATCTTGAATGAGCTCTCTATCCCATTCTGGTTTCCTCTTGTGAGAGTTCTTCTCACGGGATGGATCTACAGGTTTTTCTGGATCTTCCATTTCATGATCTTCTTCAGGAACTGCTTCATTCATGGTGGTGTCTTGTGTTCTGGATATTCTGGGTTCTTCATTATCTTCAACTGGTGTTTTCCTTGATTTGATGTATGTTGAGCTTTCATCAAATGTTACATCCCTATTGATATCAATCTTCTTGAATCCTGGGAAGTAGATTCTGTAAGCCTTCGAGCTTTCACTGTAACCCACGAATATGCCCTTCTTTCCTGAAGGATCTAACTTTTTCCTCTTTTATTTTGGGGTGTGAGTATATACTGGACAACCAAATATTCTGAGATGGCTAACTTCTGGTTTCTGACCAGTGAATACTTCTTCTGGTGTTTTGTTGTCAAGTATCTTATGAGGTGTTCTGTTCTGCACATATACAACTGTCCTGGCTGCTTCATCCCATAAGTGCATAGGTAGATCTTGGTCATGAAGCATTTCCCTAGCTGCTTCCATGATTGTTCTATTCTTCCTTTTGGAAACCACATTCTATTGTGGATTGTAAGGAGTAGTCAACTCCCTGTTAATCCCTGAATCACTGCATAGCTTCTTGAAGTCTCCTGAAGTGAATTCTCCACCATTGTCGGATCTGAAGATCTTGATCTTCATGTCAGTTTAGTTTTCTATCAAGGCTTTGAATTCCTTGAACTTGTCAAACGCTTCATCTTTGTTCTTCAAGAAGTAAACCCAAGTCTTCCTAGAGAAATCATCAATGAGGGAAACATAGTATATATACCCACTCAGAGAATTGGATGACATCGGACCGCATACATCAGAGTGGATGATTTCCAAGATTCCCTTTTCCTTGCTTTCACTGCTTGGAAATGTCTTCTTTGTGTTCTTTCCCTTTGCACAACCTTTGCAAATGCCTTCATGCTTTGTCTGGATTTCAGGAAGACCTTCTACTACTTTTCTTGCAATTGGTAATGCCCTATAGTGCATGTGTGCAAGCCTTCAATGCCAAAGTTCACTTGGCTCTACTGAATCATGGACCATGGCTTGTTTTGGTTGGCCCTTGAATTTGTATAATCCTCCCTCTTTCTCTCCAATCACCACTGCAACATCTATAGTCTTACCCTTTGGCCACATTACGACTTGGCCATCTACAAATGCAACCCTCATGCCTTTTGCATCCAATGCAAATATGGAGAGTAGATTCTTCTTGAGACCTGGAACATATAGTACATCTTTCATCCTCATAGACTTTCCAGAGTCTAGTTTATAGGAGGCTTCACCACTCCCTTTTATTGGATACTGGTAGTCATCCCCAATTTTCACCCTGTGGGGTGATGTTCAGATAGGTTCATAAAGGATTCCTTGAATCTTGTCATGTGTTTAGAAGCCCCACTATCTATAAGCCAATCATTACTTCTATGAGTAATGGTTCTAGTGAGAGCATAAATCAAAACATATTCTTCATCACTTGAAGAATATTCACTATCTTCTCTAGCCCTCTTCTTGGGAGGTTCATCATCCTCTGCAGCATGAGCATGATGTATTCTTTTGATGTTCTTCTTCTTGTGAGAACCATCTTTCTTATTTCTGGGACAGTCTCTGGAATAGTGTCCCTTTTCATCACATGTATAGCAACGGACATAGGACATGTTTCTTCGAGGTCTGGGACTACCCCTCTGATTCTGATGGTGATGTCTTTCTTTCTTGCCATGATGGTGAGTCTTTTTGTTACCATGACTTTTGGAGTGTGCTGTGAGAGCTTGGTCTTCATTCCCCATATTCTCTTCTTGAGCTACAATTCGAGCTTCTTCCTGTGACCATTATTCCCACAGCCTACTGAATGAGATAAGTTTCTTCCTAGCACAAATTCCTTGGATGAAGGAATCCCATGACCTAGGAAGGCCATTAAGAGTGGTCATTACCACTTCTCTATTTTCTATATCTTCTCCCATAGCTTCAAGTTGTTCTTTTATCTGGGAGACCCTTGAGAATTAAGACTGCATAGTCTTTGCATTCTGGCTCTTGACATTCTTCAATTGATTCTTCAAGGTCATCTTTCGATTTATGTTCTTCCCTTCGAATAGCTTGGTCAGGGAATCAAACATCTCCTTTGGTGTCTTTAGAGATGACACATGTGGTATGAGATGGTCTTTAATAGAATTAGCAATGATCCTCTTAGCCTTGACCAAATTCCTTCTGTGTAAGGCCTTAACCTCTTCTTCCTCTGGGATAGGGACCTCTTCACTTATGTATGTGTCCAATTCATTTTCTTCCAGGATGAACCCAATCCTATACTTCCATGCTCGGAAGTTATCAGCCCCTTCAAGCTTATCCTCAAGCTTGGTGTGGTGAGACATCTTTAAAGAGTACTTCAAATGGAAATAGAAAATATTTAGGTCTTACCACTTGATTTGCTGAAAACTGGATTTGGTCCCAGATTAGGGTTTGTCAGAGAAACCCTAAAAATTTAAACTTTGAATTTCAAACTTCAGAAAGGATAGAAATATGTGCCTTGATGAGCTTATCAGCATGGTATACTCAGAATTTGAAAACTGCAAAGTTTCACCCTTCAGAAATGTCTTTTAGTCTTCTCGGATTCACTAGGGAGGACCTTGAATTAGGGTTTGAGTTTTCCGGAGCTTCACCCAACCAAAAAGTTCGATCCAAATCTCTAAAATTCACTTTTTCCAAGGAGATTCCATCTATGGTCTCAGATTTCAGAAATTCATATTTTTGTGGAAACCCTAATTTTTTAGGCCAAAAATGAAAGTGCCCAGAATTGAGTTTTGATTGGATAGAAAGATGCGCCTTGCTGAGGAGAGTCAAAATACCCTACTTCATTTCAAGATCTATGAAGAGAAACCCAATAAACAAGAAACCCTAGTTTTCGCAACTACACAGTGTCTTCTTCTCAGGTTAGCTCTGATACCATGTTAGATTTTGAGCATTAATTCAATATACTCTAGGATCTTTACTGAGAGAATAACATGTACAACATATCAAGTATAACAATGCATATCAATCACACCAAGCAATCACATGAGACAATAGACATAGAGAGTTTCACTGGGGAAAACCATAAAGGTGAAAAACCCCACAACTTCCTCAGAGATAGAAAGAGAAATGATACAACCCCAAGTACACAGAGATAGGCCTCCTACCAGCTGAACCTCCTCCTCACTAGTGTGCCACTTTCCGAGTAGTGTAGAAGTGAATAATGAGATGATCAAATAGGGTGCTCCCGCACTCTATTTATACTTATCCTGACTTGCCTAATAAACTAGCAGGGCCGACTTCTCTAGAAGAGTCTAATAACCCGTGGTTACATTAATCAGGGCCGACCCCACACTTGGTGGTCTAATAACCCATCACAGCAAGTTACTACACTTGCGAGACTTGTCAATACAAATGACGACACTTCCGTATAGAGGAATAATACCATCTCTATAAGAGTACAATATACATAGGTGAAATACACTCCGAAGTTACATATACATCAACATCCACTTCATCACTGCATCCAGAGCAAGTATTGTTCAAATTCAATTGCATGATTAGAAACTTCTCATAGTTTTTCAAAAACACATTCTTATGCATAAAGACATATGTCATACAGTCATGCAATTATCTTAGCCAATGCTTCAATACAACATTTATCCATGTCCCATAACTTTCTAGATGCCTTCCATCTCTACCAGAACATTGTTAAGAGTGTGCACAACTCCCAGCATGTCAGCAAAGAGGTTTCATTCTAGATAAGTAGCAATGGAATGTTGTACAGTACCATAGGCCACTTACCCATTACTTGCATATTAGTAGTATCTTGTTCATTAATGCAACTTTTCTAAAATGCAAAGTGTACATCCTAAATCTATGATCATAAGTATGTACATGAATGAACAACATCATTTAAGTAATAAGAAATGTTAATTCAAATACTTATCTTTGTTTAGTTGTTGGGTGGACTCCCTCTCAATCTTTGCTTCCTTGCAGGAACTACTGAAGTGTGCTCCCTCTTGATCTTTGCTTCCTTGATTACCTTTCCTTGAACTTATATCCATCCTGGACCACTATGCATGCTTAAGTGTGCGCTAGTGTCATCATCAATATCTCATACATAATCATACATCCATTAGTATAATCTCAATACCATCAAAACATTATGATCCTAAATAAACTTAACATGTATGCTCATGATTATTTCACACACAGGTAATTTATCACAAGCATTAGTATTCAAGGTTTCAGGGAAGACTTCTTTTATTCATGCATAATCTTATTTGACCATAGGACTCTTCTGGTTAGTCATATCATCAATCAAAGTAAGAAACATAATATGCATAAACCCTTGATTACTTAAACTTCTAACTTTCATTATCATTCATACAAAAGTATAATATCCTAACGCAAGGTAGGATTCTAACTTGATATAGGAAAAACATACCTGGAATATCATGTTAGCTAGTTATGTCTAACATACCCAAACAATGTCTTCTTGTTCTCTTCAATGACTTGTGCTTAGTAACCTGCATAACTCATAAGTTAATCATTGTAGAACCAAAATTATACATACCTCGTAAGTAGAGCTTCTATGTGATCCATGACTATGGATGAGTCTTTGTCTTCATGCCACCATGGTCATATGTTCTTGATCTAGAACTTGATCTGTCTTTCTTGATGTACCTTTCATGTTAGCGGACAACATCAAACTCATACAAAATCATGGTGCATTAGTACAATCATAAGTGTCATAACCCTAATCAATGAATGTCTACAAGCATTCATACTTTTTCTAAGGTGATAAGACAAGTCTAAGATTAATCAAGATTGTACTAATAATATGAAGACAAACATATCATAAACTTAATCATGAACAAATTTCACAAACATACTTGTATCTCTTCAAGTCATACCTGTCAGGATTGCTTGTAGTCTTCTTATGTAAGGCCTTAGCCTTATCTCCCTCTGGAACTGGAACTTCTTCACTTATGCAGGTGTCCAATTCATTCTCTTCTAGGATCAACCCAATCCACTTTGATTTGCTGAGACTAGATCTGGAGCTGGATTAGGGTTTGTCGGAGAAACCCTAAAAATTCAAATTTTGAATTTCAAACTTCTGAATGGATGAAAATATGTGCCTTGTTGAGCTGATCAAACTGGTATACTTCATTTTTTAAAACTGCAAAATTTGACCCCTCAAAATTGCCTTTGAAACTTCCGGATCTTCTAGACAGGATCCCGAACTAGGGTTTGATAAATCCCAGTCTTCTGCCCATCCAAAAGGTTCAATCTTGTGTTCTAAACTTTGATTTTTCTTAGAAGCTTCCAGCTGTGGTCACAGATTTCAAAAATTCCAACTTTTGCAAAAACCCTAATTTTCCACCTTTCCGATCAAAATCCCGAACTAGGGTTTGATCAAGCCCAACCTTCTTCCCAACCAAAAAATTTGATCTTGGTCTCTAAATTTCGATTTTGATGAGGAGCATTCATCCTTGGTCTTGGATTAAAAAAATTCCAACTTTCTCCGAAGCCCTAAATTCCCGCAGCAGTGGCAAGCCAAGAATGAAGGTGCTCGGAATCCAATTCTGTTTTGATAGAAATATGTGCCTTATTTTTTCTGGTACATCTTTGAAATTGCGAATCCACATGGTCTGAAACTTCGTCCTGTGGTATCCTGACCTGTCATCTTTCCAACCCCACAAGTCTGACCTCAATTGGATTTTCTGAGAGAGATTTATCTGGAGTGTCGCAACGTGACTTGTTTATGGGATAAAAAAGGAGAGCGAAATTGTACGTCACGCCACGTGTCACTGGTTCAACTTCGGCCTCTGAAAAACTTACCTGAGAAACTACAGTCTGTGATATTACTGTCACTTTTTGCAGAATTTCATTTGGAGCTTCCCAGCCCAAGTTGTGACCTTTTTTCCTGGGTCACCTATTTATGACTGAGATCTGGAAGAGGCAGAAACCCTAACTTGTACAGATCATAAATCACAAAGTAAAACGAATCAGATGCTGTGCTTTGGACACAAGGTACATGGGGATGTTATCTACGACCTATAGAAGTGTCAGAACCTGAAAATTCTCCAAAATGGATTTATAGCGAAAGTTCCATGATGACTGTTTTTTTCTATATCAAGCGCTAGCTTCCAATTTGTCGCAAGTGAAACAAGTCTCATAAATTCCATAGCATGCCTTCCTTCATGCTAGCTCTGATACCATGTTATATTTTCATCATTTTATTCAATATATCTAGGATCTTAACTGAAATAACAATAGGTATAGCATATCAAGCATAAGAGACAAGAGACAAGAGACACAAAACATTTCACCGGGGAAAACCAAGAAGGTGAAAAACCCCGCAACTTCCTCAGAGATAGAATAAGCATCGATACAAGGATCACCATGATCAAACCCAAGAGATAGATATCTTCAGCATCATTCTCCTCCTCCACTTGTGCGCACCCTCCTCTTCTCTCACTAATGCGAAGTGAGTGAATAATAGAATGTATAAAATGAGAGAGACACACTCTCTATTTATACACTAACTTGACTTTCCTTTTAACTCTAACTAGGTCGGCCCCAACTTAACCAATTAACATAATACTAACTGGGCCGACCCCACTAGGGTGGTCTAATAACCATTTAAGCCACAAGACTCATATAGGGCCGACCCCATCAAGGTGGTCTAATAACCCATCAAGTATAAGTTACGACACTTACAATATAACTTGCGACACATGCAAGTACAACTGACAACACTTCCAATTAGAGGAATAATACATCTCCGTTGGGGATACAATAAAGTACAAATACAATATACAAGTGAATATCTTCCGAAGTTACAAATACATCAACATTATCTAGAGTGCACGTATTGATAAATATCTAATATGTAATTAACATACTTTAATTTATTTTCTAATTTACTTACACAATTTTTCTTTATATATTAAAAATTTTGCAGTTATTTTTTCTTAAATACTTATACTGATGGCCATAAACTATCCACTTAGTGCTCTAGAAACAAAAAATATAGCATATTAGATTAAATAATATTCAACAAGCTACACATACATACAATGATCTTAACATTTAACATTTGGGATTGACTAGTGCATTTGTTACAAGACATTATAAGATCAATACTATTAGAATTTCAGAAGTCGGTTCTAATTCCCAATATATATATTTTAAATAGAAACTAGAAAGGATTTGCGTTAAAATGATAAACACAACAATACTTTACAACTATAAGCTTTCAAAAAGGAGATAAGTAAAGATCTATAGAAATTTTCCAAGAGTTCTCCTATAGAACTACCAACTGCTTGCAAAAAGTCAAGGCGTTTTCCTGCCGAGTTCCTACTGAAAACCATACTATGAGTGCTATATACTCTTATGTATTGATTACAGAGCATAGTACAAAAAAACATTTATGTTAACCTCAAAAGAAAAAAGAACCAGGGTCAATAACATTCATGACTATCTGAATGGTCCAAATAAGGGTTGGTTGACTAAGTTGGCATTGAAGGGACGCACCCCATCAGAGAGCGAATTTTGGCCATAACCACCCTGCAGCAACTGTAGTATGCACTGAACATCTTTCCTTAGCTCCTCTATCGTTTCCATATGCTCCCTCATATTTCTGTCCAGGTCGTCTATTCTCGATTCCATGTAAGCCAGTCTACAACTCTTTTAGTTGGCTTCATCCATGAGATCCTTTATCCTTCGCAAAATTGCTCCAATGCCCTCTTGAACCACCCTGAGCATTTTTTTAAATTCCTCGAGATTCCCTCTGAAATTGGTGAATATTTCCCTCTACGAATCCATTGAAACATTACTGTCAACAGGAACACACTCCTGCGACGTCTCTTCGACATCACTTAAGGACAAGAAACAACTTACTTCCTGTCACGACGAGGAGATGCTCAAGATCTTAGTCAGTTCATAGCATAAATCCTCCACAAATAGACCTCCTTTTGAGATACTATCACTTATGAGAGCCATCTTATGGAGGCTAGCACCAATCCCTACTTTTCTTGTGTGAAGGGGACGATGGTTAATGGTGAAGGGACTGGCTCCTATGAATTGTGAGCAATATTAAATGAGCCCATCGTCAACAACTCTGTCCATCTTATTACAATGCCATGCTATCGCCTTGGGGTTTGAGCTAACAACTAGCTTGTACCTCCCACTTTCCCCCTCATTCATGTGTTGCAAATTTGGACGAGGGTCTTTATGGGGACTTCGCCTCCCCTTAGACCCAACTACCATGTTTGAAGCCTTAGAGATTCCACTAGAAACTTTTATGTTGGAGGAGTAGTTCATGGGATCCAACATTGTGTGGGGGATGATCATCCAACACTATAATTCCTTGACCGAGATGAGCTCCCAGGTTGACCATTCAATCAATCTTCTCATTGTTATCCCTTCTTATATGCTGGAAGTCAACCTTCTTGCGGCACAAGAGATTTACAATGCGTTTTTGAATTATAGTACAACTTGAAGGGTCGTCTTTGAAAGGCTTCCTCATTTTTTAAATCACTATTTTGGAGTCTCCAAGGATTAAGAAGTCGTTGAGATTGGTGTTAATTGAAACCTCTATTCCTTTTATAAGGGCGATCCATTATGCTTGGTTATTAGATTTTCTTCCTAGACCCTAGGCGTAGGATTTCAATATTTTCCCATTAGGGTCCAAGAGGACCCCTCCCACTCCTGCCACCCTGTTGTTGCTGCAACATCACCCCCAAAATTTTGTAAATATTGGGGCCCCTCCTTTTATTTTGTTTTGAAGCTTATCTTATTCAAACTTAGCAAGTTTTCCTTTCCACTTTTCCTCCTAGCTTTTAATCTTTTCCCAAAATGTTTCGATCTTTTTTGGCTAAGGCAATTTTTTTCTATCTTTTAAAAGCGCGTTTTAATGATTAACTTTGCACTACCAGCGAAAATATTACCCTTATCTTTGCTGCTGTTTGCGCGAATCCTATCCTTAACTTTGCGACATCGGTGCAAATCTTACTCTTAAAATCGCCGCCCCTTTGCATAGTTTTTAATGTTAACTTTCGCGCCAATCAACGCAGACTCCAAGGTTAAGTCACCCGCCGTTACGCAAATCCTAAGCATAAAATGGACGCCCATGGGATGCGCCTTGCCCCTTCATCACAATATTTTGGTCGCTGATTTAGGGCTGAAATTTCTGCCCGTTGCACCACTTCCAACCTTAAAAAACCCCGATCAAGCCCCAATCCAAAGGCGCATCCCACGATTGCAGGGTTTAAGCATAAAGTTGCCTCCCATTGCGTGAAAGTTAACAGGGCGTTCGCTGCCATGGCGCAGCTCATTTTTTGGGTGTGTGCGCGAGTACGAAGTTGGTGGATCATTTAATATCACCCCGTGCGGAGTTAAGTGCCCATCGCATTGAGCCCCGTGCTCATCAATTTGCCAACCTACCACCCATGTGAATTTAATACTCTCCCTATATATATGCGCCAAACGGGATTTTGGGTCATTTTATTATTGCCAAAGGAGAGAAGAGCTTACCATTCGCCATTGAAGAGTTGTTGGAACTATCACTCGCCTGGGAACAGACGCTAATCACTGGAAGCTACTACAAGGTTAACAGGTAGGTGTTCTGCATCCTTCCTTTTGGTTTTATTCAAAATAACCTCATTTGAAGCTCTACTCCTTGTTGAAAGCAATTAGACATCCGTTTTTTCGTTAGTATATCATAAGGAAACCATGCATGCTGAATGGGAAAACCTCCCTGCAAGCCAATAAAAGCACAAAGTCACGCTTTTTCCTGTCAAGCCACGGCCCGAAAATCCGCCTTCCGCGCCTACGCACCTCACCCTTTTAACTGTTGCTTCCTCGGTGTATTAGGAAAGTTTTTTTTCCCATGGCGGTGTTATTGATAAAATCCAATCTCAGGAAAACCTTACCACGGTTTTAAAGTCGTGAATTTCGCATAGCTTTGTAACACACACTCTGACCTGTAGCGTGAATGCTAATAACTGAAAATGCCAAAACTGCACTCATCATCATGTAGACGAAACATGCACAGAAAATGATAAAGCCATTGTGTTTGAGCCATAAACACCAATAGCGCTTTGCATAAATGTGTTTTTCTTTTGGAAAGTTTAGAGTGAAATAATTGTTTTCTATAAAACATGATCAAATAATGGCTAATAGTGCTCGTTTTATATGAATTACATCCTGAGTTAGTGGATGGTGTATCTGGTTTGAAATTCGTCTTCATTACCCTTATCTATGGGAAGTTATTTTTATTCAAAAGCCAATACTGTTGTATGCTCAGTCTTTGCCTAATAATATAAATCATAAGATGTATTGTGCAAAAATGATTGCTTATAAATATGTCAAACTCCTCATTTGTGCTACCCCATCATCGCAGGTTTGACATGCACATAAAATTTGCAAGGAAGAAAGCTAAGCTTGTGGAATTGGATTCGGACGTGGAAATCTTGCTAGATACTTCACTTGAAACCATGTTCAGCAATACACAAGCTACCACCGGAGTACCACCAGGAAGCTCTGCCCCAGAATTCCAGTGGGGTCACCTATATAGGTTCATCAGGGACCAGGATTACCCTCAATCTCCCCTAGAAGATACTATGGTATATTCAAACATCAAGAAGTCCTACCTCCATAGGGCAACAACTTGTCTTGAGTTATTCCCATGCTCCGAGGTCATCGGTTGGATAATCCCTCATGTTAGGACTGATACAAGGTTCATTAATGACAAGAATGGGATGAATCTAGCATATTTTGCACCCGAACATATCAGAGCTATTTACAAGTTGCCCCAGGCTAGAGCTTGGTTGGATAATGATTGGATAGCAAAGCAGACTGTGGACCCTCTGGAGTTTGCCAGGAAAATGATGATAAGTGATAGGAAAATCAGACAAAGGAACAAAAATGAATATGAAAGTAACCTTCTAAAGACTCCCTACAGACTCATTGTCTTAATGCTGAGTCGGGTTTTCGGCATGCTAAATGGCAATATTTTCAAGCTTGGCTGGGTTCCAGTAATAGTCCATGTGGCCATGTCCGGTACCATTTTCAATTGGGATGGTATAATTTCAGAAAGTTTGGTCTCACAGCTAACCGCTGCTCAAGGAGGACTGACTCAGAAGAAATCAAATTTCTTCACGTCTTCTTATTTAATAGATTGCATGTTAAGCAAGCACACCTTCCCGGATTTGGGTTGCACATGGAATAGAAAGGAGACTCCTCTCTTTATGGCTTACCAACCCACATGGGAAAGCAAATATACGAACTACTACAAGCAGATTTGCGAGAAATTCATCATGTCACTGTATCAACTTATTTTTGTAGAAGAGCCAAATTGCATGTCCGAGAAAGCCATGCCCATCATTGAAGAGTTTGGAGATTACTATTACTCCCCCGAAGGAACCTATATCCGAATGAGTGGGGGATCCCAAGATCCTTTTTTGTTTCTCCAGTTGTTACGGATTTTGTGGTGCACAAGGAATCCTTAAGACAACTCTTTGGCACTGGTGGAATCAGTAAGATCCTCACAGAGAGGAAAAAAGGTATATATCCACCAATGCCCTTCACCATCGGTGCATAAATCCTCCTGAGGGAAAAAGAAGGGGAAAACTATGCTCAGGGATTGTAAATTTTTCATTTCGGCACAAGGACTTTTAGGAGGCATGATCCATGTGGCAAAGTTTCTAAGCATTTCCTCGATGTTAAAACTACTTATGAGTACACCCATCTGATAGACCTAGATGAGGAATTCTTACGAAGCGCCAAGAATTTAACAGAATTAGGGAAATGCTACCAAAAGAAAACCGGAAAAGTTTCCAGACCTAAGCTTGTCGGTTTGATTCAGAAAGAGTAGGAAGCAGCATCATCTAAGTCGGAATAATCAAAGAGAAGAGAAAAGGAAGAAGAAGAAAGGCTCCGAAAAGAGTAGGAGGTCAGAAAGCAACAAGAGGAGGAAGTTGCAAGAATACAAAAGCAGCAAGAGGAGGAAGCTACTAGAGTCAAAAAACAGCAAGATGAGGAAGATGCCAGAGTCCAGAGGGATCAAGAGGCAAAATCCCTGCAAGAAGAGGAAGAGAGAATCTTGCAAGAACATGCCACCAAATTGCAGTAGGAAGAGATTGAGAAAACCTTGCAAGAAGAAGCAGAAAGGTTACAAGCAGAGTTAGCAGAAAGGTTACAAACAGAGTTAGCAGAAAGGAAAGAAAAACAAGAAGCTGAGAAAGCCACGGAGAAAGGTCCATCTAGCCCACAGACCATGGACCTAGATCTTCCAAAGCTAGACCAACCAGGGATTGCTGAGGAAGGAGTTGTCTCTACTGAAGAGTTAGCACTGACCCCATACAACCCCAGAAAGCAACGCCAAGTGGCCAACCTGGATTCTGTTTACTTTCATGAGCGGAAGAAGGCTATTGTTGGCAGATCAATAAAGAAAATGGAAATTGGAGAAGACCTATATGAACTCAGAGTATCAGAAACCACGCTTGTCCAAAGGACTGACATCGACCCCGCGTTCATGGAAAGATGCTCTGTAGCTTCGACTTAGGCAAGTAAAGCCAATGTCGATCGTCTAATTGAAGATGTTAAGAAATACAGAGAGCTATGATTCAAGATAAAAGCTGGCAGGAAGAACGAGGTGTTAGAAAGAAATGAATTAAAAAGGAAGTACAAGGAGCTTGTAGAAGAGAAGAAAGAAACAACTTTGAAAGCCCTACAGCTCAAAAATGAAAGGAATGCCCTAGAAACGCAACTGACAATTTTAGAAGATGAGAAAATGAACTTAAAGGCTCACATATCAGAGTTGGAAGAACATGAGGCCAACAGTGCTCAACATATTGACTTCTTTAAGCCTCAGTTTGAAAGGCTGACGCAAGAAAAGGCTGGATTGTTAGAACAACTCAAAGAAGCAAATGAAAAGAAAGAAGATCTAGCCACATTTTACAAGCGAGCCTGTGATCTGCAAAAGAAAACTCATCAACTACTAGCGCTGATCTCAGAAGAAGCCTGCAGAATGAAAGAGATGATAACAAAAATGACAGCCATTGAGGTTGAGGCATTTAGAATAAGAGATAAGTATGCACAACATGTGGTAGAAATTAAGGAACAACTTGAATGGAGGATAGGAAAGTCTTGTTTTCCTTTAAACCTATGGGCTACAACAGCTGAAGAATTTGACATGGATACCGGAGTCCTTGAGTTTTGTCGGGATTGCGGTAGTAGATTAAGTGTTGAGATCCAAAAGACCATTAAAAAGTGACACACTGTCTACTCGAAGATCAAGGAAGCCCACGAGAAGTGTCACATGACTTTGCCTGATATCATCTATGAGTTCCTTGACAGAGAACAACGCCTGGCAGAATTGTAAGGGAATTTGGACGCAAAATTGGAATATCTAAAGAAGATTGAGGCCATAACCCCAGAAGACCTCCATCAATTTATTGAACAGACTGCTGTTCACGCCTACCTCCTGGAAAACACTGCGCAAGAGGCTATAGCAGGGGCTGCAAGAGTCAAATCAGATTTGCACAAGCACAAGATAACACGGAAGGTGACAATCTTGTCACGAGGAAAGACCTTCTTGAGAGAAATCGTCCAATGGACCAGTTACATTTAGGAAGTAGACAAATCAACAAAATCAAATGAGCCGGCTGGAGAGAACAAATCAGCAGTAGAGGAGCGACCAAATGAAGTAGTAGGGACATCTGGGACTTAGTTTGTTTATTGAAAACCATGTTAATAGACAACTGTCTTTTCTTTTGTCTTTTGTGTAAAGGGATGTCACGAATCATTCCAATATTTGTAATTGAGCACTAAATAACAAATTAAAGATTTGTACGATTAGGTTACACTTGGAAGCTCTAAGAGCATTTTGTAAAGGTATATATAGATAAATAGAAGATAGAGAAAAGACTTTTGGCAGGTGAAAGACATTTTCTGTCTTGTACGTGAACTACTTTACTACATGTATAGGGAATTCGATTTTGCCTAATGAAAGCCTGGGAGACTGCGTTTTTTTTTGAAAAATGTGTTACTTGTTTGATGGATTATTCCTGTGTCATCTACATATTACTGTGAGATCATTCCTTGCTATTATGAATTGCTTCTATGTAATGAATGTTCTTATAATTTTGTGTACAAAGATGTTTATCTCAAATGAGTAATGGAATGTGTTGATTGAATTAAAACTATCTTTAATACCTTTTATCTTCTGCTGGAATTGCATCTTTATGATTAAATAGCTATCTGTCTGATCTTTAGATGTTTCTTTCAGTTTATTACTCATCTTTACAGTTTACTCCTTGCAAGGATAGATTAGATTTGGTTATACAATTTTAGATTAATTACCTGCATTTAGCTTAGAGCACTTGCATATAATCTTTGTAAAGGTTATAAATCTTTAAATCTTACGGTAGCCAAAACTGTTAACCGGACAGATTCCCCACACCAAACGGTGAGCGATCTAATTTGGCTTGCTTACCGGGGAGAATCCCTTGTTGATTGATGCTACAATTTCCGAGGCATCAATAGTTTTTGGCACTAGAAGGAGGGCCACCAGTGCATGGCTGATAAAGGAGACTCTTCTTTAAGAGGAGATCCAACTGGAAACTCGCTTGAAAACGCAATCCCAAACAATTTGGATCTTGAAGTAACAAATCAAGAAGACCCTAACTCTGAATTTGAACAACAAAAAATGTTGTATGATGTAGCTTTTGATGAAGTAGAAGACTTCAGAAGGCATACCTACGCTTATGTTAAGCATCTTGGTAGTTTGAACATGATCCCTTTTCTCTCTAGAAGAAGAGATCCTAGAAGAAAAAGACAGTACACACGTGATTCCGTTCTTGTTCAAAAATTTGAAGAATTAGTAGATTTATCTTTGGAAGAAATCACAGAGCCTCTTGGAGAAATTGAACTTGAAAATCGTCTAGATCTTGAAGAACCTCACACTCCAAGGAGTTCTCTACACGATACTCCACCTAATTCTCCACGTGGAGCCATGGCTGTACCTGCATGGAGAGCAAGAGGAGCATTGAATTTGGCTGGACCTTTTCACAATCTACCTAAGAATCCTGAGAAAGTTTTGCCTAAGTATGATCCTGGTAAAGGTATCTCTGCTGAAGATCACCTTAAGAGCTTTTATATAGCTTTGAGCCTTTTGAATGTGCAACACGAAGATGTAGTTTGTAGACTCTTTCCCTATACTTTCAAGCCTAAGGTATCTTCTTGGTACTTTAGTTTACAAGCCAGCTCAATATCAAATTGGGAAGAATTTGAAAAATGTTTCTTAAAGAAATATGGAAATCAGAAGACGGTAGCTACACTCATGAAAGAGTTGCAGTCCATGAGGATGGAAAAGAAAGAAAAGGTTCAAGAATTCAACCAAAGATTCACCACATTATTAAATAAATTTAGTGCGGCAGCTAGACCAGCTAAATAATCCTTAGTTGAGTATTATACTACAGCACTTGATCCTCCAATAACAATGTTTGTCAAAAGAACTAAGAAAACTACCTTAATAGAAAATTTCGAAGAAGCTAGGAAGGTAGAAGAAGAAGCAGACATCATTGCTAAGCATTCTGTAGATGTGGAAGCAAAGCCAACAACTACCAAAAAAACCCTACTGCTAACTAGAAATAAAGAAGAACCATCAACAAATATGGAAAATGTAGTTAAAATGATGCAAAAATTATCCAATAAAATTGTAGATCTTGAAAAGGATAAGGTAGCTAGCACATCTAGGAAGCCTTTTAAACCTTTCTACAAGAAAAGAGAAGAAAATGATCAGTCTCATCCACCTATGAACATTTCTCCTGTTTTGAATTTAAATGAAGTAGGAATGGAACATTTCTGCACTTTTCATCAAGAACCACACTTTGAAAAAAGCTGCCCGCAATGGATAAATTCAATGAGCTTGGTAATGAACCAAATGTTGGATGCACAAATACCAGATCTAGAAGATCCTCAGGAAGAACAAACCTTGGAGACAGAAGAGCCCGCCCCAGACACTACTATGGTATTATGGGACTGGGTACCTTTAACCGAATTAATTGAAGATGACCCCGAAGAAGGTCAAGTTTCGGCTGTGAATATTAACACTCATAGCAAAGGTCCAATCGCTGATCTAACTCAGACTACTCCCGAGCCTAAAGTTTCCAAGGAGATACCCAAAAGGAACATTACTATTATTCCACCACAGCCCAAAGCTAACCAAATACCTCCAAACAACCAAACCTGGAAATAAATCAACAACCAAAAGTGACTTCGAGC
The DNA here is from genome assembly GCA_027924585.1 of Larix kaempferi. Taxonomy (NCBI): domain Eukaryota; kingdom Viridiplantae; phylum Streptophyta; class Pinopsida; order Pinales; family Pinaceae; genus Larix; species Larix kaempferi. Next base: position 5,814,191 of record BSBM01000727.1, read on the forward strand.
AAAACAGACAATCAACCAAAAGTTGTAAAGGAATGTGATATGGGATATGATATAATTGAAGACATAAAGAAAGCCAAAGAAAACATTTCCATATTTGATATGTGTAGTTTTCCTCAGCAATGAAAGAAGCTATTACAAGCTCTCGAACCTCAATCTAGCACTCCATTAGTAAGTACTTAGGAAGATCCTGAAATAAATGAAGCTAGTATTGGCAGGAAATCTAAATCTCAAACATTGGATTTCCTTTTAACTTTTGAAATTTTCAATCACAATGTGCATAATTGTTTGGTAGATTCTAGAGCTTCCTCGAATGTCATGCCACTCTCTATTTTGCAAAAGGATTAATGGGCAGCCAATTCCATCCCCAGCTCAGATTATTCAGCTAGATAGAACTGCTGTTAAAGTCATTGGGGAAATGAAAGATGTGCTTACTAGGTTGTCAGCAAATCCTAGAGTGTGTCAGTTTATTGATATAATGGTAGTTGACATTCCTGAAGCTTATGGTTTGATCTTGAGCAGGGACTGGACTACAAAACTAGATGGTTATTTCACAACAGACTGGTCCCACTTGTGGTTACCATATCAGAATAGGCAAAATCAGATTAAAGTACTAAGAGAGCCGCACATGAAGCAGAATGTAACTCAGTTGGAAGAAAAGAATGAAGCTGTAGCCTTTTCATCTTTAGTTTTGGGGAATTATTTCTTAGAAATCGAACCAGGTAATTATCAATCAAAAAATGTTGGCCATGAATTAGATGAACAGTCCGATCTCCTTCAATTTTCTCGGACTGATGATATTGGCTGTAACATAGTTAGTTTAGTTACTGAATTAGATGTTAAAGATACTAACTTAGTTAGATCAGAGGATGTCTTTTGGGTTCTATACTTTGATGGTTCCAAAACTCAGGAAGGATCTAGAGCACGTTGCGTTCTAGTTGATCCTGAAAACAACAAATACTTCTTGTCTTGTAGATTAGAGTTCGATTGTACTAATAATACTGCTGAATATGAAGATTTGGTCCACGGATTAAAGAAAGCCATCAGTTTGAACATTAAATACCTGAAAGTATTTGGTGACTCGGAAAAAGTCGTCATACAGGTGAGAGATGCAATTCATTGTCTTTCACCACATTTGAAAGGTTATCAGTCTGAGGTATGGGATTTGATTACACACTTTGAAGATTTTAATTTAAAATCTGTTCCTAGATTACAAAATGCTGCAGCTAATTTGTTAGCTACCTCTGCTTCTAGGTTAGTGCCTACTAATAATAAATGTTCTATCGAATTGGTTTTCAGGCCATCTTTTCCAGACAATATTACAAATCTCAGAGTATTTGATGATGATGACCAGATCATTAGTTTCCTTACAAATGAAAACATGTTTCAAGAAACGATTATTGATGAAGAAAAACATGATGCTGATCTGCAAAACAAAGACGCAGTCATAGGAAATTTCATGCCCAAAGGAGTGAGGTCACTTGAAAGTTTGTTCGATTTGCAGAGCAAGTTCAAAAAGCCAGCAAATGTTAAAACTCATAGCTCCTCTATGTAGCATGAATTGGTAAATATGGGCACAGAAGCCAAACCAAAGTATGTTAATCTTGGTAAATGATGTTCGCTGGGTGAAAGAGATAAGTTCATTAAGCTTTTTCGGCAGTATAAGGATGTGTTTGCATGGACTTATGAAGATATGAAAACATATGATACTCGTATGTTTCAGCATGTTATACCAATGAAGGCAGGCGTTAAGCCATTTCAGCAGCAGTTAAGAAGAATGCACCCGACTCTCGAACCTTTAAATCAAAAGGAGTTGAAGAAATTACTAGATGCCAAGATCATTTTCAAAGTCCGACACTCGGAATGGGTTGCTAATCTAGTTCCTGTAAGGAAGAAGTCTGGAGAAATAAGACTATGTGTAGATTTCAAAAATTTAAACAGAGCCTCTGATAAAGATAACTATCCCATTCCTTCAATGGAACAAATTCTACAGATGGTATCAGGATCAGAGCTTTTATCTCTTCTAGATGGTTTCTATGGTTATAATCAAGTATTAGTGGCTGAAGAAGACTGTCTTAAGACTACTTTCCGCACTAACTGGGGAACATTTGCATATAGAAGAATGCCGTTCAGCTTGATAAACGCAGGAGCTACTTTGCAGCGAGCACTGGACATTGCCTTTCGAGGATTGGGCGATCATTATGTTGTAGTCTATCTGGATGATGTGACAGTCTTCTCAAAGAAGAGAGAAGACCATGTTTTCCATTTAAAACAGATTTTTGACCGATGCAGGAAATATGGTATTTCTCTAAACCCCAAGAAAAGTGTGTTTGTCGTTCTTGAGGGTAAGCTCCTGGGTCACATTATTTAAAAAAAGGGAATTTCAATAGATCAAGAGAGAGTGCAAGTTATCAAAAAAATTCCCATACCCCACAACAAAAAAATCTATGCAGTCGTTTATGGGCACTATCAATTTTGTTCGAAGGTTTGTCCCCAATTTCGCACAAACTGTTAAACCTTTGTAGCAAATGGTCAAGCAAAGCGTACAGTTCAAATGGACAGACTTGGAAAAGGATGCATTTAAGGATATTAAAGCAGCCATAGCCAATGCTCCGTCTCTAAGAAGTCCATATTTTGACAAAGATTTTATTTTATATACCTTTGCTTCAGATGACTCTCTCGTAGTTGTGCTCACGCAAAAGGTAGAATCAGGAGATGAATACCCAATTTATTTTATGAGCACTAGTCTGCAAGGTGCTGAACTGAACTATCCTATTGTAGAAAATTAGGCATACGTCGTATTCAAAGCAGTAAAGCAACTCAGGCCATATATTCTTAAGAACGAAACTAAAGTCATAGTTCCCCACCCAGCCGTCAGATCCCTTTTTGTTCAAAAGGAATTGGGAGAAAGAAGAGGAATTGGGCCACTGCTCTTCAAGAATATGATTTAGAATTCAAACCAGCCACCATCATTCAAGGTCAAGGCCTATGTAAACTGCTCACTGAACATACAGTTGATGAAGAGAAAAATTGGGAAAATGAAGTTGAGCTAAACACAGTTGAGGTATGCCCCATTTTCAAAGCTCCTGAATCCTGGTATAGGGACTTAGTGCATTACTTACAAAAAGGGTACCTACCAGAGCATTGGAGTTCTAAGCAAAGAAGGGCACTCCATTTGAAATTAACAGCTTACCAGATCATTGATGGAGTACTTTTTAGAAAAAATTATGATGGCATTTTTCTTATATGTCTAGAGAGGGAAGATGCAAGCAAAGTAGTCAAAGAATTACACAATGGCCCTGCTGGAGGACATTATTCCGGAGATACGACAGCTCACAAAATACTAAGGGATGTATATTATTGGCCCACTTTGTTCAGAGACGCTCATGCCTATGCTCAAAATTGTGATGTGTGCCAAAGGAGTGCTGGGAAATTACCGAAAGCAACGGGACCGTTGCAACCAGTTATTATCTCGGAACCTTTTGAACAGTGGGGCATAGATGTCATTGGAGAGATAAAACCGAATTCTTCTCTGCAGCACCGGTATATCCTGACAGCCACAGACTATTTTACAAGATGGACAGAGGCTGTTCCATTGCACAAAATCAATGAAGATGCAGTTATCAGTTTCTTGAAAGAGAACATCATAACCAGGTTTGGGGTTCCAATTTCCCTAGTCTTTGATAATGCAACTTATTTTTCGTCTTTTAAGATAAATGAATTTGTTTATGAAAGAGGAATTAAATTACATTATTCATCCAATTACTATCCCCAGGGAAATGGATTAGTTGAATCTTCGAACAAAAACCTCATCCGGATCCTTAAGAAAACCGTGATTGAAAATCAGAGAAGCTGGCACACTGCTCTCCCAAATGCTCTATGGGAAGATAGAGTCACTCCAAAGAATGCTTTAGGAGTTTCTCCATATACCCTCGTCTATGGTAGAGAAGCCATTCTTCCTCCCAGCATCTTACTCCCATCTTTACAATTGGCCCAAACCTCCCGAGGTTCCAGTAGTCAAGTTTTGCAATCTAGAATTGACACCCTACTGAAACTCGAAGAATCCCGGCAAAAAACCAAAGACCAGTTCCACCAACACCAAGACATAGTCAAAAGATGGTTTGATAAAAGAAGTCTGGAAAAAGAAGTTTTGAAGTAGGTGACCTAGTTCTGAAATGGGATCATCCGCACGAAGGTAAAGGAATGCACACAAAGTTTCAGCATCTATAGTTTGGCCTTTTCTAATTTATGAAAAGCTTGGCTCATCCACTTATAAGATGAACGACCTCCAAGGAGAGGAAGTAATTCTCCCTCTCAATGGCCTCGCCTTAAAGAAGTACTTTGCATAGTCTCATTGAGACTTTTGTACATAAATAAACTTTTTTCCTCTTCCTATTTCCCTTTTTGTTTTATGTATAGCTTAAGTAGTTTGGTTTGTTATTTTTTACTTTACTCTCTGCTTGGGTTTTTCTTTTTATTTATTTACTTAATAAGACCCAACTCAACTCCCAGCTTAGCAGTGGGACAAGACTCCGAGCAAACATTGAAATCTTGAAAGACAGAATTTCACTTATAAAGAAAACACAGTTCCGTGACTCCGCTTTCACTAAGTAGCCTTTGGGAATGTAGAGATCCTTTTCTGTTTGGTCAAAATAACCCCAGTTAAATGATTGATGATTCGACATTTCTTTCTCACTATCTTGAGGCTCCATTCACTTCAACACTAATGCCTGTATCAAGGTGTTTGCTACTAAGGACCCACGGAAAGGAAGCATGCCTCACAGGTGTATGGTATTTTAAATGATCCCATGCTACAAATAAAATCCCAAAGAGCTTACATCAAAGAGTCTGATTTCCAGAAATTCTCACCTCAATTAAAGCATCGCTGAAAGAAGAAAAATGTTCAATCAAGAAAGCTGTTCAAATAACTCAGCTCAAAAAGGTTCTTCTCCATCTGTGAGGCTTGATAAGTCAAACAAAATCTCTTACTCACACAAAAGGACATTATGGATTGAAGAACCCAAATCAAAGTATTGAAATTTTAATAAAGTTATTTCTGGAAGGCTCAAACAGCAGAAGCTGTCAATTTAAGAAACATCCAAAAGGATGCAAATAGCATGGGAATGAGGAACAGATGAATACACCTGTGAGATATTGTTACGATCCTGTGGAAGTCCTCTTTTAGTCAAAACACCGTAAAGACATATCTTAAAAGAATGAACTCCACACTCTGGCCTTGAGAGAGTTTGAAGGAAGTCTAAGTCTAAGTCTCCTTTTTTCCCCAAATGACTAATATGATGAAGTGATCACTGCATTCTTAGAAACCGAACTATGGGGGCATTTTGTTACGCTTGAAGCTATCAGTTTGAGAGTTATTCTGATCATGAGAAGAGTTTGTTTCAGAGATCTGTGTTCGCCAACGAATCGCCAATTGTTGTTGCTGCAACATCACCCCCAAAATTTTGTAAATATTGGGGCCCCTCCTTTTATTTTGTTTTGAAGCTTATTTTGTTCAAACATAGCAAGTTTTCTTTTCACTTATCGTCCTAGCTTTTGATCTTTTCCCAAAAATTTCTGATCTTTTTTGGCTAAGGAAATTTTTTTCTATCTTTTAAAAGTGAGGTTTTAACGATTAACTTTGCCCTATCGGCGCAAATATTACCCTTATCTTTGCCGCTGTTTGCGCGAATCCTATCCTTAACTTTGTGCCATCGGCGTAAATCTTACTCTTAAAATCGCCGCCCCTTTGCGCAGTTTTTAACGTTAACATTCACGCCAATCAACGCAGACTCCAAGGTTAAGTTGCTCGCCATTGCGCATATCCTAAGCATAAAATGGCTACCCACGGGATGCACCTCGCCCCTTCGTCGCAACATTTTGGTCGCTGAGTTATGGATGGAATCACCGCCTGTTGCGCCACTTCTAACCTTAAAAAACCCTGATCAAGCCCCAATCCGAAGGCACATCCCATGATCGCAGGGTTTAAGCATAAAGTTGCCGTCCATTGCGCAAAAGTTAATAGCGCGTTCGCCGCCATGGTGCAGCTCATTTTTTGGGTGTGTGCGCGAGTACGAAGTTGGTGGATCATTTAATATCACCCCGTGTGGAGTTAAGTTCCCATCGCATTGAGCCCCCTGCTCATCAATTTTCCAACCTACCACCCATGCGGATTTAATACTCTCCCTATATATACGTGCCAAACAGGATTTTAGGTCACTTTATTATTTCCAAAGGAGAGCAGAGCTTGCCATTCGCCATTGAAGAGTTGTTGGAACTGTCACTCACCTGGGAACGCACGCTAATCACCAGAAGCTACTACGAGGTTAACAGGTAGGTGTTTTGCCTCCTTCCTTTTGGTTTTATTCAAAATAACCCCGTTTGAATCTCTACTCCCCGTTGAAAGCAATTAGACATCCATTTTTTCGTTAGTATATCATAAGGAAATCATGCATGCCGAATGGGAAAACATCCCTGCAAGCCAATAAAAGCACAAAGTCATGCTTTTTCCTGTCAAGCTATGGCTTGGAAATCTGCCTTCTGCGCCTACGTGTCTCTCCCTTTTAACTATTGCTTCCTCGGTGTATTAGGAAAGTTTTTTTTCCCATGGCGGTGTTATTGATAAAATCCAATCTCAGGAAAACCTTACCACAGTTTTAAAGCCGCAAATTTCGTGTTAGCTTTGTAGCACACACTCTGACCTGTAGCATGAATGCTAATAATTGAAAATGCCAAAAATGCACTCATCATGATGTAGATGAAACATGCACAGAAAATGATAAAGCCATTGCGTTTGAGCCATAAACACCAATAGCGCTTTGCATAAATGTGTTTTTCTTTTGGAAAGTTTAGAGTGAAATAATTGTTTTCTATCAAACATGATCAAATAATGGCTAATAGTGCTCGTTTTATATGAATTACATCCTAAGATAGTGCGTGGTGTATCTAGTTTGAAATTCGTCTTCATTACACTTATCTATGGGAAGTCATTTTTATTCAAAATCCAATACTGTTGTATGCTCAGTCTTTGCCTAATAATATAAATCATAATATGTATTGTGCTAAAATGATTCCTTATAAATATGTCAAACTCCTCATTTGTGCTACCCCATCATTGCAGGTTTGACATGCACAAAAAATATGTAAGGAAGAAAGCTAATCTTGTGGAATCGGATTCAGACGTGGAAATATTGCTAGATACTTAACTTGAAACCATGTTCAGCGATACACAAGCTACCACCAGAGTAACCCCAGGAGGCTCTGCCCCAAAATTCCAATGGGGTGACCTATATAGGTTCATTAGGGACTAGGATTACCCTCAAGCTCCCCTAGAAGATACTATGGTATATTCAAACATCAAGAAGTCCTACCTCCATAAGGCAGCTACTCGTCCTGAGTTATTCCCATGCTCCAAGGTCATCGAATGGATAATCCCTCATGTTAGGACTGATACAAGGTTCATTAATGACAAGAATGAGATGAATCTAACATCTTTCGCACCCTAACATATCACAACTACTTACAAGTTTCCCCAGGCTAGAGCTTGGTTGGATAATGATTGGATATCAAAGCAGACTGTGGACCCTCTGGAGTCTGCCAAGAAAATGATGATAAGTGACAGGAAAATCAGACAAAGGCACAACAATGAATATGAAAGTAACCTTCTAAAGACTCCCTACAGACTCATTGTCTTATTGCTGAGTCGGGTTTTTGGCATGCCAAATGGAAATATTTTAAAGCTTGGATGGGTTCCAATAATAGTCCATGTGGCCATGTCCGGTACCATTTTCAATTGGGCTGATATAATTTCAGAAAGTTTGGTCTCGCAGCTAACCGCTCCTCAAGGAGGACTGACTCAAAAGAAATAAGATTTCTTCATGTCTTCTTATTTAGTAGATTGCCTGTTAAGCAAGCACACCTTCCCAGATTTGGGTTGCACATGGAATAGAAAGGAGACTCCTCTTTTTGTGGCTTACCAACCCACATGGACAAGCAAATATGAGAACTACTACAAGCATATTTGCGAGAAATTCATCATGCCCCTATATCAACTTAATTTTTTAGAAGAACCAAATTGCATGTCCGAGAACGCCATGCCCATCATTGAAGAGTTTGGAGATTACTATTACTCCCCCGAAGGCACCTATATCCAAATGAGTGGGGGATCCCAAGATCCTTTTTTGTTTCCTCGGTATGTTACGGATTTTGTGTTGCACAAGGAAGCCTTAAGACAACTCTTTGGCACTGGTGGAATCAATAAGATCCTCATAGAGAGGGAAAAAGGTATATATCCACCAATGCCCTTCACCATCGACGCATACAGCCTCCTGAAGGAAAAGGAAGGAGAAAACTATGCTCAGGGATTGGAAATTTTTCATTTCGGCACAAGGCCTTTTAGGAGGCATGATCCTTGTGGCAAAGTTGCTAAGAATTGCCTTGATGTTAAAAATACTTACGAGTACACCCATCTGATAGACCTAGATGAGGAATTCTTCTGAAGCGCCAGGAATTTAACAGAATTAGGGAAACACTGTCGAAAGAAAACCAGAAATTTTTTGAGTCCTAAGCCTGTCGGTTTGTTTCAGAAAGAGCAGGAAGCATCATCATCTCAGTCGGAAGAATCAAAGAGCAGGAGGTCAGAAAGAATCAAGAGGAGGAAGCTACTAGAATACAAAAGCAGCAAGAGGAGGAAGCTGCTAGAATCAAACAACAGCAAGATGAGAAAGCTTCTAGAGTCCAGAGGGAGCAAGAGGAAAAATCCATGCAAGAAGAGGAAGAGAGAATATTGCAAGAATAGGCTGCTGAATTGCAACCACGGGGGGTTCACTAGTGAGGCAATATCATATCACGTCCATTCATATTGGGGGGTTGAATACTCTTAAAAACCTCAAAAATATATTGCCCCGTATTAAGGGGTCAAGGGGGTTTTTTTATTTGACATAGTAATATAAATATTGGGGGTTATTTTATTTGGTTGGGATGAGGAATAACCATTGGATCTAAGCATTGATTGACTCTGGGATGAATATTTGTTAACCCTAGAAAAAATCTATAAGACATCATAAAGATGGCATCGAATATAAAACCTATGTTCTTTATGGCCATAACTATGAAATTTGGGAAGTTGATATGGAAACATTGCTAAAGAGAAAGGGACTCTGCCAATATACAAAGACTGCTATCCTAGATCCAACAGATGCACATGCTAAATTTGTCGTCAATAGAAAGAAAGATGAAACTATCGGGGTCATCCTGAAGTACATATATCCGAATACTTTTCAGGATTGTCTTCATAACTGGTTCTCTCTGAATCCTCGTTTTGGTGAAATAACTTGTTTAATCATATGGGAAACTTGGAGAGCTCGAAATTCTTGTATCTTTGAAAATAAATTTGTGAATCCTGAGTGGTGTGCTAGGAAATTGATTGTTGCTTACTTAGAAGTCTAAGGCTCCTCTTCGAGGGCCACTAACTACTCGGTAGTGATCAGTTTTCCCCCTCCCCCTCTTATGACTGGAAGCAAGGCTTTTTTTGACGATGCATCTCAAGAGAAAGCTAGAATTTGCGATGTTGGTGCTCTCATTGTATTGGATCAAGATTGTCATATAGATTTATGGTTGAACTGTGGGATGGGGACCAACACGAGAGGAGAGCTACTGGCTCTCTTGATGGTCCTCTATTATGCCAAATTAGTTCATCTAGTGCTTCGACATATTGTAGGATATTCTAAGCTCATTATAAATTGTGCAAAGGTATTATGCTCTTTAAAGGTTTTGGAGCTCGCTCCATGGATGGCACAAGTTAAATTTATGCTCAAGGATTTTCCCCATGTTTCAATATTGCATATCTTCAAGGAGTACAATTCCCAAGCTAACACCTTATCAAGGCATGGTCTTTTGGCTACGTAGGGGACTATCTATTTCAAATATTGGAGTGGGGGTATTCTACTTTCATATGGAAGCTTGTCTGTTTTTTCTCCCTAGTTGCTCTATTTTTTGTGGTTTTTTTGTATTTTCCTCCTACTATGGAGTATCTTCTCCTAGTACCACTTTTTGTACTTAGCGGCATTATTTTTTCTTTTCTTTTTTTCGACATGTATTCAATGTTTTGTTGACAAGAATTGGGATATTGAGGTCTTCTTTCTTGGTTGAGGGCTGTCCCTTTAAGCCCGAGTGTTGTTTTGGTTTCATGGTTTTGCTGGAGAGTTTGAATTTCTATTATCTTTTGGGTATTTGGCTAAAATAAGCTGAGATGTATTGGACTTTCTTCATATACTTTTTAATTTTTTAAAGTATAGTTATTTTTCTATTTGCAAAAATGATCACCATAGGTTAAGACATTAAGACGTCAATTACCACACTAGGCACATCGACCATAATACTACAATTATTGTTGTTGTTGTTTTAAACCATGGAATCATGGAATTGTTGTTTTAAACTATATCATATTGAAATGGTTTTCATTCCATGTTTAATACATATGTTATACGGAATCATATCCAACCATACCATAATGTAATGAAAGGAATGGTGCATAAACCGAGAACACCAATGCACTTAAATTTTTGGTTGAGTTGTCAAGCATTCTACTCTCTTGGAATACTCACTCTATGATGGACGACTTGGATTGAACCAACACATAACTTAACAGTACGTTTGGGTAACAGAGCTTACAGTTCATTAATGATAGGAGATGAAGGATGCGCGCCATTTCTTTTCATTGTTCGTTAAACCCTCACACAATTTTCACACATAGCTTCATCGAGCTCTGGACAGTGAAGGGACGCTAATTGAATTCAAACTCTGCAATTAAATTTGACTCTGTCATTACCTTGGATGGCTACAGTGCACAACCAAACTCAATCTCTTCGTTGTTTACAGGTAATAATCAGCTGAAGAATTATTTTATAAACAGGGCGAGTTATTTCTCTTATTGAACACACATCTTTATTAATTACTGTATATTTAAGGTATTTATTTTTGTTAATAAGTATTGCTTGCTTCTTCTGCATTGTTATATCGTGCCTCTTGAAGGAGTAATGTCTTGGTATCCAATTCTTGGTTTTTATTTAGCTTACACCATAGATTTCATCCTCTATTCATCTTTAAACAACTCGGTCAATTATTGGTTTCCTCCTTTGTGAGGTCTATCATACATTTGAACTCAGGGTTTCGATTTTTAATACTCATTGATTCATTGTTTGGTCGCAGGGTATTTCTGAGTTTAAAATTGGCTCAGTCGTGCCCATTACTTCTGTCATTGGGATACTCGAAAACGAATACCACAAATTCGACTCGATTGCTAAGTCAACTCATGGCCGCTAGGGTGGAAACTCTTGGTAAGTGAAAGGATATATCAGAGTTCACTACGTATTTGCATAAACAAAGTTTTTTTTTAAATAGTTTATAATAACCCTTTGTTTCTCTTGTTGTAAACCCAACACCTACTTAGGTGCATTCGAATCCATGTGTATATCCATTGGACGATTTACAGGTGTGCAAACACATCTTCCTTCTCGACCCTAAGACTTGATAATGCATTTTTTTGGTTTATATTTTAATGTGGGTCTTCATGCGAACTTTGGGTGTAAACTCGAAAAGAGAGTTGTATAATCTCTTTGATTAATAATAATCCCTTTGCGGTTTTATATTTTTTCCATACAATATCGATGGGACTCTATACAATGTCTTCTTGATCTTTTCTATAAATATTAATGATTGAGCATGAAGGGAAAACCCCTCCTCTCGGTATTCCACTCTCGTTTTTGCATATGTATAATATTGTAGAGGTTGGACTATGTATTTAATTTAAAGAATTATCCCCTCTTCTAATGTCTTCGAACCTAGCGTTTACAATGGCGGTTCAGTTAATAGTCATAATTGAATACAATGGTAGTTTAGTTAATAGTATAAATAATTTGATATATCATTTATCATATAAATAAAAAAATTGACTATTTTTGTAAGTTTCATACATAAACTTCTTCCCATTAAATCAAATTACAAATCTTCCCAAATAAAGAAAACTTAATTGGAATGTCATTTAATTTCTTTTAAGAATTTTGATAGGCTCTAATTTTGGGCTAACTTTGATTTTGCATAAATAAAGAAATGAAATTCATTTGTTGTGAAAGAATACATATGTATTCACAAATGAATCAAATATTAAGATGTTCCCAATAAAACATAATAATAAAGCATGAGCAAAAATGTCTAAAGGGTTATAAATAGTAAAATAAATATTAATATTTTATTATTAATTAAATATTAATATTTTATTATTAGCAAGTTTCTTTGTTGTATGATTTTTTTTTTATTATATGATTTATTTAAAAATAGTTTGATTTTTTTAAATATTAGCTTGTTATGTGTGTGTGTCTATGTGAGTGTGTGTCTATGTTAAATATAATGTTTTTTATATTTGTTTTCTGATATTGTTTTTAAAATTTGTAATATTTATGTTGAATAGAGTTCTATGTAATGTTGAGGAAAGTTAAATATAGAAAGTCAATTATAATGTTTATAAAAGGAATTTTCACTTTAAGATTTTAACTTCCATCAATGTCTTTAGTTTTCAAGGGTCCTCTTTTATGATAATTTGACATGCATAAATATTAATTGAGTAGCAATATAATTTTACGTATACTTTATGAAGTCCTTAATTAATTTATAAAAAGAATTCTTAGTCCCCATGAATGTGTTTAGCTTCCAAGGATCCTTGTATATGATCATTTGACATGCATAGATAGTTCCTTTTACTTTCTTATGGTATTACATTCTTATGTTATTAATAATTGCAAATTATTATAGGAAAAAAATAGAAACATGACCTATAGCAATAGCAGAAAATTTCGGTGTTCATATTTTTATGTAAAAGCAAGAAGGTCCCCCTCCCCCACTTCGAAGGTCTGCCCCCCCTCATTTATGAGTCACCTCGCCATTGCTCCTTTTTTTAATCAACATCATATGTGATTTCTATATTGTGTTTTTTATATAAATATTTTTTAGTCATGCTATGTCTTTTTGTATTTTAAATTGTTTCGTCTCTCCAATATAATTCTACACATTTTCCGTTGTTTGAGCTACACCTATTTGGCTTGCACTAGTTTGATGTGGTTTTTTGTACTTAACTAATGACAATTTTTTTTAAATTGTGAGTTAATTTTTTTCCATCCTTTCTTCTTCCAGCAGAGACTTGAATTTTTTTGTAAAGATCTCGGAGCAACTTCTGCAATTGTAATTGGATTTTTGAAAATTTGACAATATTGCAACTATTACTGTTAACTCCATTGTTTTTTTTATTTTTGTGGGGTTACTCTTTTTGTTGCTTAGTGAAGTTGTTTAGATACATGATATGATTCTTTGAATAGAAGGCACTACAATATTAGAATTTTGTGGCATTGAGATAACTTGCGTGATAGTATTTTGTTCTTTTATGCCGAATGTTATTGATGTGATGTCCAAAATTTAGTGTCACCACTTGTTATGAATATGTATGCAAGATTTTACACTTATAATTGAGGTTGAGTTTTCTAGTGTTAAAACTAGGGCAATCTTGTAACATTATACTCGATGTTCTATACGAGGCCAATTTCCAAAGTGTGTTTATTTTCTAAATAGAAGTCACATTGCAGCCTATGACACTGTTTAGTATGCTTGTATATGCATTTGGTTCCTTTCCAACTCCAAAGTTAAGAGATGTAGCTAATCGAGAGTGTTGGAGTTGAACCATTGTATTGTATTTTTTGTAGGCATTCTAGTAAAATATCTCTCTTCATTTTTTAGGTTGGATTTTAGGTGGGTATTGAGATTAAATCAAACGTTGCTCCACGACAACCAAAAAAAGTGACATCAATCTTTCTTGGCTCACTGGAACCAAGAAAAGTTAGATCAATCTTTTTTGACCAATTATTTCTTTCGACTTTTTGTGTTCTTCTTTAATATTTTCAGATTGCCAATTAGGAATAGTTGTTAGATTGAGTTATATTTGGCACATTCATAATTGTAATTTCAATTTTTATATGCAAGGCATCCATCTTAATATTATATTGGAACTGACATGAACATAAGTGAAAATCTAACTCTTTATTTACATAACCTATGTGTTATCGCTGCCATGAAATGGTATCATATAATTTTCACCATTTGTGTATCTTTATAACTATTTCCAGCTTGAAACTTAACAATGGAGATTTTTCCCTCTCCTATAAAGATAAAAAAAAATAGATATCACCCAATAAAAGGTAACTAAATGTTGTTAATTCCCTTAATTGAAAGAATAAATGGAGGAAGTAGAGGAAATTCATTGCATGTTGTGAATGAACCAAATCCAAGCTATGCACATGATCATCTGGCGTTATTAGAAAGTAAGAGGAATTTTTATAATCATATATTTCCCATAGCTCGGTCAAAACAACAATGATGTTTGTTTTGATAGGAAGGCGGGAAGTCCATCCATGAAAGGGTTTAAATTTTTCATTTTTATGGAGTTTAATTTATTAAGCTTATAGAAAACATGAGATCTCTATGGCTATACTTGTATTTACATGACATAAAATTGATATATTAGCAGGCTATGGTGTGAAACATATGCAATTATCATCTTTTCTAAGCATTGCAGTGACTATTGGACTCTCAGTCTTTTACATCCTTTGTTACATGGATCTCTTGATTGGGTTTCCTTTTACGCATTTTTCCTTCCCCATTACTATTTTGTAGGGTCTTCCACTATCTAATGCTACAAATTGTTCAGTCTCCCAAGCAATCTTGGTGGGATCATTATTGACATTATACTATTATTTTATTTAGCATCTCGTTTACTTATACTAAGATGTGTTAGGGATCCTGTTTGTTACAACTTGATAATATGATATAAAGGGGGTATTAAAAATGTGTTTATAAAAATGGATATATACAATATTTGATGAAACTAGGGGTTTTCTTAATTGGAAAGGTATATTGGGTGGGGGGTTCAACAATACAATTTTAGAAGGAATTTTCCAATATTTACTGAAATTAGAGATATTCTTTAATATCCTATGAACGATCGTGCTATGTAACAAGTTCACTGAGTGACCCCCCCATGATTGCAACAGGAAGAGATTGAGAAAACTCTGCAAGAAGAAGCAGAAAGGTTACAAGCAGAGTTAGCAGAGCTAGCAAAAAGGAAAGAAAAAGAAGAAGCTGAGAAAGCCGCGGAGCAAGGCCCGTCCAGCCCGCAGACCATGGACCTAGATATGCCAAAGTTAGACCAATCAGGGATTGTTGATGAAGGATTTGTCTCTACTAAAGAGTTAGCACTGACCCCATACAACCCAAGAAAGCAACACCAAGTGGCCAACTTGGATTCTGTTTACTTTCATGAGCGAAAGAAGGCTATTGTTGGCAGATCATTAAAGAAAATGGAAATTGGAGAAGACCTATCTGAACTCAGAGTATCAAAAACCACGCTTGTCCAAGGGACTGATATCGACCCAACGTTCATGGCAAGATGCTCTGTAGCTTCGGCCCAGGCAAGTAAAGCCAATGTCGATCGTCTAATTGAAGATATTAAGAAATACAGAGAGCTATGCTTTAAGATAAAAGCTGACAGGAAGAACGAGGTGTTAGAGAGCAATGAATTAAAAAGGAAGTACAAGGGGCTTGTAGAAGAGAAGAAAGAAACAACTTCGAAATCCCTGCAGCTCAAAAATGAAAAGATTTCCCTAGAAATGCAACTAGCAATTTCAGAAGATGAGCAAACAAACTTAAAGGCTCGCATATCAGAGTTGGAAGAACATGAGGCCAACAGTGCTCAACAGATTGAATTCTTTAAGCCTCCGTTTGAAAGGCTGATGCAAAAAAAGGTTGGGTTGTTAGAACAACTCAAAGAAGCAAATGAAAAGAAAGAAGATCTAGCCACCTTTTACAAGCGAGCCTGTGATCTGCAAAAGAAAACTCATCAAATGCTAGTGATGATCTCAGAAGAAGTCTGCGACATGAAAGAGATGATAACAAAAATGACAGCCATTGAGGTTGAGGCATTCAGAATAAGAGATAAGTATGCACAGCACATGGCATAAATTAAGGAACAATTTGAATGGAGGATAGGAAAGTCTGGTTTTCCTTTAAACCTACAGGCTATAACAGCTGAAGAATTTGACATGGATACCGGAGTCCTCAAGTTTTTCCGAGATTGCGGTAGTAGATTAAGTGTTGAGATCCAAAAGACCATTAAAAAGTGCCACACTGTCTACTCGAAGATCAAGGAAGCCCACGAGAAGTGTCACATGACTTTGCCTCAGATCATTTATGAGTTCCCTGAGAGAGAACAACGCCTGGCAGAATTGCAAGGGAATTTGGACGCAGAATTGGAATATCTAAAGAATATTGAGGCCATAACCCCAGAAGACCTCCATCAATTTATTGAGCAGACTGTTGTTCACACCTACCTCCTAGAAAACACTGTGCAAGAGGCTATAGCAGGGGCTGCAAGAGTCAAATCAGATTTGCGCAAGCACAAGATAGCGCAGAAGGTGACAATATCGTCACGAGGAAAGATCGTCCTGAGAGAAATCAGCCAATGGACCAGTTACATTGAGGAAGTGGACAAAGCAACAAAAGAAAATGAGCCAGCTGGAGAGAACAAATCAGCAGTAGAGGAGCGACCAATTGAAGCAGCAGGGACATTTGGGACTTAGTTTGTTTATTGAAAAGCATGTTAATAGACATCTATCTTTTCTTTTGTCTTTTGTGTAAAGGGTTGTCACGAATCATTCCAATTTTTGTAATTGAGCACTAAATAACAAATTAAAGATTCCTAGGATTAGGGTACACTTGGAACCTCTAGGAGCATTTTGTAAAGCTATATATAGATAAATAGAAGATAGAGAAAAGAATTTTGGTAGGTGAAAGACATTTTCTGTCTTGTACGTGAACTACTTTACTACATGTATATGGAATTCAATTTTGCCTAATGAAAGCTTGGGAGACTACGTTTTTGCCTGAAGAATGTGTTACTTGTTTGATGGATTATTCCTGTGTCATCTACATATTACTGTGAGATCATTCCTTGCTATTATGAATTGCTTCTATGTAATGAATGTTCTTATAATTTTCTGTGCAAAGATGTTTATCTCAAATGAGTAATGGAATGTGTTGATTGAATTAAAGCTATCTTTAATACCTTTTATCTTCTGCTGGAACTGCATCTTTATGATTAAATAGCTATCTGTATGATCTTTAGATGTTTCTTTTAGTTTATTACTCATCTTTACAGTTTGCTCATTGCAAGGATAGATTAGATTTGCTTTTATAGTTTTAGATTAATTACCTGCATTTAGCTTAGAGCACTTGCATATCATCTTTAAAATAAAATACATAAACGGTGGATCGGGCCGCAACCGGTGTAAAGGTTATAAATCTTTAAATCTTACAGTAGCCGGAACCGTTAACCGGACGGATTTCCCACACCAAACGGTGAGTGATCTAATTGGGTTTGCTTACCGAGGAGAATCCCTTGCTGATTGATACTACGATTTCTGAGGCATCAACACACCCCTAGTTCCAATTCCCAATATTCATCTATGCAAGTGAATAATATTTTTGCTAATATTTGCACATTTCACCCCAATGACTTGAATTTCTCATTTAAGATATTCAAAGTTTTAAAATTTACAATAGAATCCATAATAAGGAGATGGACATTTCTTGTTAGCTTGCAATTATTTATTCAACCTAAAATCATCATAATAAAAAATAAAATAAAAATTCATCATCTCTTTAATAAGTTATTGTTAATGCTTGACTTTCACCTCAATTGATTTATTTTGGACAATTTATCAACAACATTAGTTGTATATATATATATTTTATTTTTTCTTACAAATCCTAGTGATAGTTAGAATTCAACTATTAATCACATTGCACTACCCCTTGTATTTTACTTATTGATGGAGGAAGCACTCAAAACTCGGTATTTATAAAATTGATACAAAATTTGAAGTTGAAATGTACACCCCATTCTGGTGCATACAATTTTCATAGCTATAACTAGGAAATTAAGCTGGTCATGTATTGTTTGAGAGACCTTGGTTGTATGATAGGAGAGTTTTTATTGGTGGGATGAAAAATACTTACTAATTTGAGAAAGAGGGAAAAAGTTTCAAATTGCATCCAATGATAGAAGAGTGTTGGATATAGCAACAAAAACAAGATCACGCTTTGTTTTGTCAAATAATTTTTGGAAGGAATGAAGAGTTCAAAGTGTTGTCTTGAGATTTTTTTGGAGATGGATCGAGAAGAACAAGAGAAGAAGGTGCCAATATAAATTGAAGAATTGATGAATATGTACAAGGAGACCATAATAGATGACATGCTAATGGGAGTACCTTCAATTAGATACATTTTAGATTAGATTGACTTCATACATGGACCAAGCTTTCATAAAAATGTGTTCATGTATAGGATGACCTCAACAAAATGTTAAGAGGTTAATAAATAGGTCTAAGAGCCACTAGCTAAAGGCCTTATAAGAGAAATTTTGAGTGCTTATGTATCACCTATAGTATTGAGTCGAAAGAAGGTAGAGAATAGAGAATGTGTAGATAATATAGAGCTATAAATAAGATAACTATCAAGTACATATTTCCATTACCAAGAATGGACATGATATTATGAACTATTTGAGTGGAGCAAGATACTTTTAAATTATTGACTTGATGAGTGGGTATCACCACATCAAAATTAGGGGAGGGGATGAATGGTATACAACATTCAATAAAAATGAAGGATTGATGAATGGCTATTTATGCCATTTGGTTTGAAAAATACATCAAGTACCTTCATAAGGTCGATGAATGAAGTACTAAACCAATTTTTAGATAAATTTATGGTTATTTAAGTTGATGTTTTTTTCATTTTTAATAAGAAAAATGATGAATATTTAAGGCATTTGCATCAAGCATTGCAGTAGTTGAAAGAAGAGGATATATGGATTAACTTGAATAAATGTACCCCTAAGCAAAAATAGTTGATATACATGGGTTTTTTGGTTTCACAAGAACAATTGAAGATGAACTGAAAAATGGTAATGGCATTATGGTTGAATGCCATATTCCCAAACGATCTTGTGATGTTAGAAGTTTCAATGGATTGGCTTGAAGATGAACCCTGAAATGGTAATGGCCGTGATAGTTGAATGACATGTTTTGAAAAGAACTTTTGATATTAGAAGTTTCAATGGATTGGCAAATTTATGTAAGAATTTTATTTGATATTTTAATGGTATATGTGAATCATAAAACTTAACAACAAATAGTCATACTTAATCCTCAATGGGGGACTTCCATCTTATGATTGGAATCGCGGGAATTGAAATGTGAACCCTTAGATTGTGAGTCAAACTAGTACTTGCATTCTAACAACTACTAGGATTGTAACAAAAGGAAATATACACCACCAATGTTGTTTAATTGTTCAAAATGATTCCATCACAAATAAAATTTAAAATTTGATAAGAACTTATCAAGAGAAACTAAGAAACAATGTTGACTCTATTATTAATATTAGAATTTTGAATATCGTGAGTGGGAAAATCAAGTCAGTGTGGGAAAATATACCAATATTAACAAAATTAATATTTGTTTTACCCCAATTAGCAATATTGAATAACAAAAATGCATAGTTCCAACCAAAATATTTCAGCCTTCTCGAAAAAGTCCCTGATATAAAATATGAATTGTGAACAAATAGTTAAATTCTAACAATCACTAGAATTTGTAAAAAAAATAAAAGATCTATGCAACTAATGTTGTTGCTAAATTATCCAAAATAAATCAATTGAGACCAAAGTCAAACATTAACAAGTACTTATTAAGAAGATGTTGAAATTTCTTTTTTATTTCTTTATTGTGAATGATTTTAGGTTGAATAAATAATTGCAAAGAAATTACCATCTTCTTATTATTAATTTTATTTTATTGTAAATGTTAAAACTTTGAATATCTTATAAAGGAATTCAAGCCATTGGATGAAATGTGTAAATATTAAAAAAAAAATACTATTCACTTCCGCCAAACTTGTAATATTAAATTATAAATAAACATGGCCCAAGACAAAACATTTCATCATTCTTCAAAAAGTAACATCTCTAACATAAGATATGTAATTAGATATCTATACTCTCTACTCTCTATACATGTATGCAATATCCCATGCATAAAATGCATGCTTGAGATGGACACGATTTCAACTTCCCTCTAAGTGCTATTGATAATATAGGACTCTAAGGTGGTATTCTCAATGGTGAAGGAATAAAATAGGAGAGATAATATGCATAGATGCATATTGAGAATTGGAACCCAATTGAATGGACATTGTCTATTGAAGTTCTAATAGTATCGAATTTATAATGTTTTGTAACAAATGTACTAGTCAATTCAAAATGTTAAATGTTAAGATTATTATATTGATAGATGTTTATATTTTAGAATTTGGAGTGGACTAGTGCCTATGCTTTTTCCTAGATTACATGAGGATGAGACAAGTGTACTGTTTGATTTTAGGATAGTTTTTCTAAATTCTAAATAAATAATTATAAAAAATATAAAAAATAACTAGTAACTAATGCATGAATAACAAACAATTTGTGATAAACAATAAATAATTACAACTACGCATAGAGAACAATATGCTAATTTAGGCTGACCAGGCGTATTAACTGCCACCCCCGAGAACTGAAGAAATGTCACCCACCCGATCCATTTAATCCACTTTCATGGAACAGACTGATCGCTCACCAACTGCTAGAACACACGAGTGTTTTTCTAAGTCCTTGTGAGGTTAGTGCAATCGCAATCACCACCATGACGAGAGAGAGACATGGGCCCCTAGTAGAAGAGGCCGCTCTGGTTAGAAGCACGACAGGAGCTCAGGAGGGGCTGACATTGTGCGACAACTTGGATCCATGACATATACTCTTCTTGACATTAGACATGAAATCAAAGGTCTGGACAAGGACACACAAATCCACTTAAAGGAACTAGAGTACATGGTTCAAATCGTGATCGACTGGTGTGCTTATATCCCAGAGTTTTTCAATCTTCCTTCTCCACTCCTCGCTATGGTGGTGGAGCTGGAGATGGCGACCAAAGCTCTGGATGAGACGACGAAAGAGACTGTGAAGGTAAATCCAAAGGAGGAGCAATGCAATGATGGGAAAGATGGAACCGGTACTAGAGCTAGTAAGAGAGAGACTCCTGAAAGGAGCCGAAAACAGGAAATAAAGGAGGAACCTCAACCGTAGAAGCGACGACTGGATTCTGAAGGTTTAAAGCTACCCCAACCAATACGGCCAGTTGTGTTTTCCTGGTCTGAATTGGTCTACTTGTTTGACACTTTCTCCAAATTCTGAATTTGTAATGTCCATAACAGTCTTAGATGTTATGAGCAGTTTTTTGGCTTTATATTGCCTCTGTGTATGGGGTAGTATAGTAGATTTTAGTCTAGCAGATTCAACAAATGACTTACCAAGGTTTTGTTGACTACAAGCCTGGGTGTTTCTCTATCTGGTAGGCCTAGTGCAGATTTATTTCTGTCTTAATGGTCACGTATGGTTGTTTTGTTAACTATGAGCCCGAGTGTTTCTCCATTTGGGAGGGCCAGTGCAAACTTATTTTTGTCTCTAGGCCTGAGTGTTTATCTTGAGAGGCTCTGTGCAAACTTGACATGTATCTTTTTTCTGTAATATTAATATAACTACTAAATTATAAAAAAAAATGATTATGAATGTTTCACAGTGGTAAAAGACATTGTGTTAAAGCTTCTGGATGCCCTGTGAGAGTTTTTGGACTAAAACACAGTGCATCCAGAAACCTTAACATACAAAAAAATGTTTCCGAAGGTTTATGGTGATCGATATAAGTACTTGAAAAATAACTGCAAAGATTTCTAATATAAAAAAAATTGTGTAAGTAAATTAGAAAATGAAATAGAGTATGTGAAATACATATTCTATTTATTATTACATGAAGTAAATAATTACAAAAGTTAAAAAAATATATGGAGCAAAATTTCATGAAAAGAATAGAAAAAAGAAAAAAAAAAGTTTTGTTGAACAAAATTCTTAGTACATGTATGCCCTAGAAAAATAACACTTAATTTTTCATGATAAATGTCTTTACTAAATAAAATGACATAACCATATCTTATTCATATATTGTCTACAAGTTATCCATTCATATATATATATATATAATTGTTTATTTCGAATTTGGAAGTACCATAAAATCAATCTTGATAGTACACTTGTTTCATCATCATACAATCTAGTAAAAGTATAGGTACTAGTCCACCCCAAATTCTAAGATATAAACACCTATTCATATAAAAATCCAAAATTTTGTTTTTTTCCTTCCAATTCATTCTTCAACACAATATCATTTTCCTGATTCAAGCTTTATAAAGAATTTTAAATTTTTATATAACAAACCTACAATCTTTTTCTTGTTATTGAACAACCATACATAAATATCAACAACAAACCTGATTTGAATTGCTATATTATGTATTATATAAAAGGTATTGAGCTATAAAGGTTATTTCAATAGGAACATAGCCATTAATCTATCTACCTACATTTCTGTTTCTGTAATAGAAATATTTGAAAATAGAGAAGAAAAGATCGTTAATAATGATGAATGTTACATGGAAGTGATGAAACGTCTGGAAACATAAGTAAAACAAGAAAAACAAAGACGGAGTAGTAGGACATCTTGCTATTAATCTTCATGGCTTGAAACTACATTGTTGTAACTAATAACAACAGAAACACAGTAGCATATACCAAGACTTGCATGCAAGAATGTGTCTTATATCATAGATATTGGAAAAGTTGTTTCAACGGAGTAACGCAGTAAAGGAGCTGTGTTGTTAGTTAACGCAGCCAAGGACAAGTTAATGGCTACTGAGAGTGAATGAAACTGGAGCACAACCATACCCATCGAAAAGGAATGAAATGAACCCACAATGTGGCTACAGTTAATGAGAAGAATGAATGAAACGACACAGATTTCTTCTGAACTATGCCTTTCATAGCGACCCTAAGAATTCTTGTGTTTCCCCACCTCTGATCATTGTGGTAACCCTGCCCAAAACCTCTACGAATGAAGAGAAATTGTACTCTGTTTCTTTTAGACAGTGGTTGATCTTTGACACAGTTCAATCTTTGTTCTCGTTTTTTTAATGGTTTTATAGTCCTACAGAAGCACAATGAATATTATGGGAGATGGTTTTTATTTACATTAATCCCTGGTTTGGGGGCGTGTACAAGAAGCCTGCACAACATGAGTGATCCAGCTAGCGATAACATTGAGTAGAACAGGGGCAGGGGAACCTCAGGGAAGAACAAGAAGCCTCAGTAGCAACTAGTGGAGTAGTTTCATGCAGGAGTGACTGATGGAAATGTTTGATATGAATTCAAACTGAGACTGCACCAACCTCTTACTGGAAATAGTTAATGGAGGAGATGAACTCCATATCATGCTGCAAAGAAGGATCTTCAAGATGGTGGGACTTAGCGTTGATAAATGGAGTTACTGGTCTTTGATGGAACAGTTATAGCGAAGACTTAAGAATTGAATCCATTAGTCGAGGCAACAAAATTGTAACCAATTGCTTGACAAAGACAACGCCGTCTGTGGGAATCGAACCCACGACCACGTGGTTAAAAGCCACGCGCTCTACCAGCTGAGCTAAGACGGCAACGACAAGTAATTTCCATTCTCTGGTAATTTGTGGCAGACTGGATTCAAAACAAGATTGTTAAGTTGAATGATGAGGATGACCCATCTCAGGAGAAGAAAATGAAAATGATGGTATTTCTAAGTTTTCAGAATGTTGATAACGGCAATATTCTAATCTCACGAATTTCTTGACCACGGGGAATGGTTCTGTTTTTTAGGGGGCTGAGAGATATGGTGCAAACTGAGTTTGACAGACTATTGGAAATTAAGACGCATGGAGCATTTAGCTTGGCATACATATATATCTGACGGGAGGAGGTATGAATGGAAAATTGATAGAATCGTTTGTAAGTGTGTAATTTCTAATCAAGTAGACATATGCTTGTGAATAGCACCTTGCCACCATCAGTGCACAATAAAGAGATATTATGTTATCTTTATTATTAGTAATTTAATTAGTAGTAAGTATAATTTGAAGATACTTATTTTTTATTTTTAAAGATTTTAACAATTATTAGGATATGAAAACAGCTATATTTTGTATTATTTATTTTCAAAGATTTTAATAATTACAGAATATGAAAACAGTTATAGAACATTGAGATTTTTTATTTTTTATGTGAAATGAAGAGGTGTTATGTTTTTTAAAATCTTTAAAATTTGCACTCATGTATATTTACTAGTAACTTAGTACTAAGTATATCATGTAAATCTATTAGTAACTTAGTAATAAGAATATCGTATAAGTCTTATATTTTATATTTTATATTTTTAAAGATTTTAACAATTATATGATATCAAAAAGATGAAAAACATTATATCATGTTCAATCTTTTACAAACAAAAAGACATATTGTTTAATAATGTATGCACTACAATTAAATAAAGTAAAATTTGTATTGAATACTATTTTGATATAGCTATAATTTTTAATTTTATAAATAATATTGTTTTTTTATAATTTCATTTTGATTTAAATTAAATTAGATGAATTTTAAATTTTTTAATCTCATGTGCAAAGAAATATGTTGAAAAATACATTTTCTTATTCAATGCCTTTTTTTAGACCTATAGTGAGAAATAACTAGCTTTCAATAGTTGCCATATTTAGTTAAAAGACACTATGCTTGAAGCATAACTTATCCTAAGACTTTGGACTCCATGATCAACTCATATAACTCCCATACTAAATGAATTTGATAAGCTACACATCAGAGATGCTAATTTTCCCACTACTAATATTTTAATAAATTTGTGAATAATTTTTACAATACGTTCTTTAAAGAATATCATATCAAATATTAGACATGTCACACCTAATATGTTTTCTCACATGTGTAAATGACATAACATAGTGAATAAGTTTTTCTCAAATTCATGAATAATTTTTAAAATATTTGCTCCACCTTTTTTCTTAGAGCAAACAGAAAAATTATATATAAAATTTATCCAATTTAAGAGCATTTAAGAAAATCATATAAACTAAGTAAAATATCAAAGTGAGTCTTCATAACAAATTGCCAAGTTTTTTTTATCACATACCTTATAAAGATGACAATGACATAAACCCCCAAAGTACCCATCTATCCAGAGGAAGAATAAAACCAAAATATTAATATCTAAGGAGATAACAAGAAACACACCATTAAAAATGTTTAAAATACAAAAAACAATTTCAATGTATGGGAGAACAACAACTTCTACTAACACTAAAGAGTAAAATATTAATCTAGCCTATAAATTGATCTCAAAAATCATAGCCCAAAAGGTTGAAGGCAGCCTTTTCGAATCACATTTCAGTGGAACAATTTGGTTTCTTGTTTGGTCGACAGATTCATGATGCTATTGGGATCTCTCAAGAGCTTCTGCATACTATTAAATCTCGGAAGAGGAAGGATTTCTTACTCAAGATGGATCTAGAAAAAGCATATGATCAGGTGAACTGGTCCTTTCTGAGACTGGTTCTTATACAAATTGGTGTTCCTCCTTTGATGATCAATTGGATAATGGCTTGTATAATCTCTACAAACATTGCTGTCTTGGTGAATGGCGCACCCTCATCTTTTTTCAATTGTACACGAGGAATTCGTCAGGGTTGTCCACTTTCCCTGCTCCTTTTCATTCTGATCATGGATTCCTTCAGCAGGATCATCAATCAAGCTAAAGCCAGAAATTTAATCAAAGTTGTTAAGCTGGAAAAGGATTGTGTGATTACACACACTCTGTTCGCGGATGACGTTTTGATAGTAGGTATGGACTCATTAGATGAATGGAAACAGTATAGTGAAATTGTCAAGACTTTCTGCAATGTTTCTGGAATAAAGGTTAGCATCACAAAATCCAGTTTGTTTAATTTTGGTGTGAATGACCAAAAATTGAAGGAAATTTCTGATATTCTGCCTTTTAAGTGTTATTGTATGGAAGATGGTTTCCAGTATTTGGGCTTCTTTCTGAAGCCGAACAATTATCATGTCAATGATTGGTTTTGGTTACTCAGAAAGGTTGAGAAACGTATTGCACAGTGGTCTTTCCGACTTTGTTCCATTGGGGGAAAATTGACATTGGTGAAATCTGTTCTCTCAAGCATATCGGTATATTGGTTTTCACTCCTTGAAGTGCCAGCTTTCATCATCAATGCATTAAGGAAATGTTTGTTCAATTTTCTATGGACTGGCAATTCAGGTCATTCTAAGCTTACTATGGTTGGCTGGGAGATACTCTCTAGGCCTGAAAAATTCGGTGGTTGGGGAATTAAAGATTTGGGAGTTTTCAGTTCTGCTCTGAGATTAAAAAACTTGTGGAGAGGTATCTTTGGGAACACTCTTTGGTCTAGTGTTTTACATTCCAAGTATATTAAATCTGATGTTCATGTTTGGATCAGAAATCCTAAACTAGTTGGTTGGAATTTCTCACCAATTTGGAGGGGCTTTATGAAAGTTTTTAGATGGATCTCAAAAGACATATGTTGGCAGGTTGGATCAGGCAAAAATGTCTTAGTTGGATTGGAACCTATCCTCGGTTTGGAGGACTCCTTTCTTCTTTCTGATAGACTGGTACAATATATGAAGGCTCTAGGACGTTCCACTCTAAACAAAATCTTAATTCAGAGTTAGATAGATTCTTCTAATGTTGTTTGGATGAACTCTAAAGATCTTGGGCTTGTTGGATCCTTTGCTCAAGAATGGGACATTTATATTAGGGCTCTTAATGCTGCAGGAGTTAAAATTAACTCGGAAAGAGATCAATTGGTATGGATTGGGAATCCTAGTTCAGGAATAGTGACTGCGAAGACAGCCTATATCAGAATTTCTCAGGAAAAGTATATATTCCCTTAGCAATGGTGGTATAAGAGGTTATGGAAGTGGAAAGTCCCCTTAAAATTGAAATGTTTCATATGGCTAGGATTACAAAATAAACTCAAGACTTGGGAGAATTTGATGAAAAGAGGTTGGACAGGACCGAGCATATGTAGTCTTTGTTTGAAAGAAGCAGAAACTACACAACATTTATTTGTGGAATGTTGCTTCACTATTAAAGTATGGAAATTATGTGCCTTGAAGCTGAACTTTGATTGCCAATGGGATGTGGGTGATTTCAACTGTTGTTTGTTAAATTGGTACAGATATTGCAAGCCTGGCTTTACAATAGCTATCTGTATTGCATGGGCAATATGGTATACTCAGAACTGCGCACTATTTAAAGATAAAAAACCTGATGAAGTGGTGTGCAGTCTGGCTGCTTTAAATATGTATCACCTGCACAAAGATGATAATCCCAAGCTACAGGTTGATAGAATCAGTTCTTTTTCTTTTAAGGTAACTCAGCCTGTTCTTTTCTTTGATGGAGCGACACAACATGGTGTTTGTGCGGTTGGAGGGGTGATATTTCTTAATGATGATCATTTTTTTTAATTTTTTTTTTCAGTTCGGCTTAATTATGGGCCTGGAAGCAACATGAAGGCCGAAATTTTAGCTCTCTAGTGTGTGGTAAAGTTGGCAAATATTTTTGGATTAGTTGACGTCAAAGTTTATGGTGACTCACGAGTCACTATCAAATGGGCAACAAGTGAATTCAATCTTAATGTCACTAATCTTCAGCACTGGTGCATTCGCATAAGAAAGGAAATCTTAACGGTTCAGAACATATCATTTGAACATATCTATAGAGAACACAACTCGCAGGTTGACAAGCTTTCCAAACAAGCTCTTGATGGCATTGAAGGAGAACTTATTTGGGAGGAATGGTTAAATAGTGATATCCAAGACATGGGTGTCACCTATTTTTTTGATTAAGCTTCCTTTTCTGTATGATGAGCATTGTTGTTGTATTTTGAAGAAGTTTTTTTTGGCGAAGTTCTATGGGAAATGATCCCTCTTTTTGCTTTATATAACAGAACTTAAGTGGTGTAAGTTCTTTTTGAGAATGGCTTGAGCAGCTTGATTCTGCTTGTCTAGGCTAACATAGCTGGAACTTTTAAAGCATATGGTTTCTTGCTTAAGAACCAAGATGATCTTTGTACTATTCGATTCTTATTTGAATATTGAATATACTTTAAAGAACTGAAAATAATTTAAAGAAATAATATTTTACAATAGAAATTTATGAACAAAACATCATAAAAAAGGTTTTGGTGGCAATTGAATTTAACAAAAAAAACATCATTTTGTAATTGATTGAGAATTTTACTTTAAATAATAAGTTTTCTTTCTCTACTAAAAGTTTAGAGACTTTATAAACTAGCACAACCACTTAACTTGTGGTAGGTGATAGGTCACAAGTTAAATGTTATGAACAAGTTATTTATTACTTTATTCCCATGCTTAGTTGTAAGCACATGTTTTGTATATCTCAACTACCAGTTTTTTTTTTTAATGTGCAAGATATAGAACAGTTAGTAATAGTAAGTAATGAATTAAGACACCCCTAAACTGAATACTCCTACCACCCAACTTCAAGAAGCTGCAACTTAAACTATATTG
The DNA here is from genome assembly GCA_027924585.1 of Larix kaempferi. NCBI lineage: Eukaryota > Viridiplantae > Streptophyta > Pinopsida > Pinales > Pinaceae > Larix > Larix kaempferi. The sequence goes on from BSBM01000727.1 coordinate 5,842,881, forward strand.
CATGGAATGAAAGGCATTAAGGAATTAGCAATATCATTCAATAAAACCAAAGGGCATCCTTGTTGCATTAGTATTCCAAAGTACCGTACATCGGACATTTTTTTAAAGTTTGTTGGTGTTACTAAGGTTTGCACATTAGAGATCTGAAAACTATTTGAATTTATTGGTATCATAAAGTTTTGGAGTTTGTTAGTATTACAGAGTTTCGTAGATGGAAGGATATGCCAATAATATCTAAAACTATCTGAATTTTAAGTATTATACAATGTATAGCTCTCGTTAAGAAATATGATGTTTGAGATTAAATAAAGGCGGAAATTATATATTAATATTGCACCAACCCATTTGTATTTACAGAGAGAAACAGAGCAGTTAAAAAGTGAGGAACTTGTTATCCTAATCTATTGAAAGACCAACCGCAAGAGCTGTGAGTCAGACTACAAGTATTTGCATTTATATTTACATGTTGTAGGAAAGATAATGACTTTTGGATATTTCTGCTATCTTTCAGAAAGGTGAGTACTCCGCTTCATTTTCCATTTGTTCACGGAAAGAGTTTCTCCGTGCAGAGTTGAGAATGGTTTTATCTGCTACAATGAAATAAGCCGATCCGCTGACTGTCTCCAATCAAAGTACACATAACAACACATCAACATGCAGTTCATCAGAGAATTATAATGAGAGATATCAACCGAATCAACCAGATCTATGAGAACGATTTATAAATAAAATATATATCATTGTTCCCCCAAACAAAATTCTATCAGCAATTCAGTAGTTGTAGAATCGTTGATCAGAGCAAAAATATTTTAGGAAAGCAACTCAATACAATGTTAGAAAAGTGATAGATACTAAGGAGAAATAAACAACTGCAACTATAACATTCGGGGATGGCATGACAGCAATATTTAATTGATTAATTGCCGACTTACTTGTAGAGATGATAAGTGCCTGTGCAGCATGGTTGAGGTTAGCCCTTGCCCAAGGAATAGCCCTTGCTCCCAACATCTGCAGATTATTATTAAGGCCGCGTCATACATTAACACAACCCAGTAAAGTTACATGAATGTGAATCTTAATGAGGTTTCTGAATTTGAAGTACAGATTGATTGCTGCTGCATTATCAATAATAAGACTCACTGTTGGGATGGCGGACGCTACGCATGCAATTGCAGCTGCCTTGGCCCCTGCTTTCACTGCTTCTGTATGCATATACATGTATTCATCAGTTTATTAATGAACAAAAATGATAATGAATGAGTGAGAGACAGGAGATTGAGGTAGATTCATTAGTTACCCCTGGAACATTGCTTTGCCCTCAGAATTTTCATGTCAGCCTGTTGATTTGGGCTCGTCATCTCCTCGTTCGCTATGCTATGAAAATCCTCTCTTGAGATGAGATTTATGAGAAATAAGGATGAAACTAGATGCTTGATACGGGAAACTCAAACACGCTGGTGGTGGTATATGTAGGGAAAAAACAGAGAGAGAGAGAGAGAGTAAATGTGGGATCGAAATCAATGGGTAATTGGTTTGGGGTATGAGAAACTATGAGAATAGCATGGTGCAGTAAGATGGGGAGTTTGTGGTTTTAAGAAAGAGAGATTTACTAGAGAAAACCGTGTGTCCAGAGCCGCAGGGATTGAGTCTGGAGGATTGTCGGTCTTGGTTGCTTCTGTTTTCTGTGTACTGCTTCTCCCTCAAATCTCAATCTCATTCCAACCACAAAATCGAATCAAATGCACTATTTTCTTTTTCTTACTACTCCCAGTGGGCGCCGATAGATTGAGAAGTTGCTCATGCCCCCCGGTTTGGATTCGGATTCGGGTTTGGGTTTGTAACTTTGTTGTGTGCAGTAAACCCGGTTTCCTGCTGTTTGTAGTGCGAGTGAGTGCAGAGTGAGAAACTGTTTTGTCAAAAATGTGATGACTGAAGAATGAGAATGACATGGATAGCAACATGTACGCAAAATAGCGGGCTCCCCGCGTTTATTTCTTTATTTTTCTTCAATAATTCATCAACATGAGAAGCTTGTTGTCTCATTGTCTCATCTCTTGGTGTTTTTTTGTCTTGTCATTTCATAGTGTTTTTTTGTCTTGTTCCTGACCTATCTAATGATTCCTTTCTGTTTTTGTGTTGTCCTTAACCTATCTAATGATTCTCTTACACGCACAGCCATTTGATTCTTCTTTTAGATTTGAAATCGTGATTTTGTAAAAAAAAAACGCATGTTCTTAATGTCCTTAATGGTTAAGTCATTCTTGCAATCAAATAAACATACTTTACAAGAGTTATTTTAAAGTTCCATTGATGGTTATTTAAATCTAAATCTCAGGGGCTTCATTAAAGTTGAACAAAATACTTAGTTCGAAGTTTATATAATCCTTGATTGAAGTCTTGTTGAGTGAAAATCAACACATGGATTGAGGTTTTGGAACAAAATTTGTGAAAAATAATTAGATCTAAGTATAAGTAATGTTGTAACTTATATAAAACAAAAAGTTAATGAGGTGCTTTATACTTGGCTACCAAAAATAAAAAGTAATTAATTTCAAATTACTTGATTATTTGTCACTATGAATAAGACAAAAAAAGGGAAATATGTGTCAATCTAATATTAATTCACATTTTGATGAGCAATCAAGATGAAGAATGTGAGAAACCACAAAAAACGAATTATAATCCTCAATTGATTAACAAAGATGGAGTGCTAGAGGAGGCTAGAGAGAGGACATGACCAAAATGAGTAAATTGAGAGAACAACAAGAAGAAAAAGTTAGTAACATAATTAACTTAAATTTTTAGAAAATTCACTTACTACAGAAGCTCGAACCCTACATGGATTGATAAAATTTAGAAAATAAAACTTGTAACAAAGTTGCTGACTTTTTAAGATGAAAATACACAAAGCCACATGAGAATATAAGCATTCTCTTCATTTGATGCTTGCATGGAAATTACAATAGTTGTTGTGGCACTAAGGACTTTAAAAGTCAAATGGTGACATAGGCACATAATGAAGTTGCTTGTTGGGCTCTTATTTGCATGCATCCCTATCAAAATAGACTTCCAAAAGGCATTAGAGAGAACGTGGTAGAGTTTTGGGAAACCCATTCTTTTGCTATATCAGAGCATAAACATTTTTGTGTCGACAATTATCTAAAGGCATGCATGATGAACATTCTAATCACAATATGGAGATGATGGAAGTTCAACTATATGAGGAATTTCAAGAAAGCAATTCCAATGTTAAGATTCCCATTAGCATGTTTGATAGATTGAAACCATAGTATATTAGACCCAATAGTTTTCAACACTAGTTTTTGTCGATGCCATGTTGAATTCTAGGTCTATTATGACACATTTGTAGATTTTTGCAAAAGGCACTAACAAGGTGACCCTCCATCTCATAGAGTGCAATATTTTATTTCAATGATATTATGCAAAAGGAATCACAAAGATGTGTTTTTTATAATGGTAGACTTTAGCGAGAATTACACATTTGCTCCCCAGAGAGAGAGATAGAGCGAGCACTATCATTTTGACTATATATTATTTTTGCAAGTATTTTATGTGCTCTCTCTCTCTCTCTCTCTCTCTCTCTCTCTCTCTCTCTCTATATATATATATATATATATATATATATATATATTCATTCTACAATATCATGCACTAAAATTAAAGTTTATTTGATGGATCACTTGTATGTGCAAGTGTCTATATTCATCCATATCTTGTATAGAGATGCACAAGTGAGTGTTGATGGCAGGGATAGAACTCCATAATCATTAAGTCCACACTAATCAATATTCATAAATACATAACACTCATCATAAAATCCCCAAAAAATTCCATACAAATTATAAAGAAATAAGTTCATATACATACAATAAGATCTAGTAAAATCAAAGCACTAAGCTAAAAACACTATAATGATATCAACATAGAGCTATAATAAAACACAACAAATCTAAATAATCTAGCATCATTATCCCCATGACCATCGTCACCACCATTGTCCCTATACTAGGCACCCCATCACCCTTGTGACCATCGTCACTTCTATTGTCACCTGCACTAGGCCCTTCATTACCCCTAGGAGAATATACACCAAAATAACTCATAAAAATAGTGTCCAAAGTATTAAACTACTATTAAAATTTAAATCTAGTTAGATAAATTTTCTAAGTACAAAATTTATGAGCTAACAATATTTTCAAATTTTAACTAGATGGATCAAGTCACCTAAATTGAGTCGACGGTAAATTGCATACCTGGGAATTGAGTCTGTGCATATGACATATAAGTCTGCATGACAATCTTGACAATCCCACTCATGTGGCCACATACTATGCAACATTGATAGCCCCCTGTACCTAGATCTTGGTGTGATGGTATTATATGTAAAAACTCAAATTAATAAATACACATCATAAATTAATCGTTATTTCAAAAATTGTTGTATAGCTTGGTTTTGGTTGAATTAATCTAGAATTGTACCTCATCGATTAGGCACTAAATTTGAGTACCTATATTCATAGTGGGGATATGTGAAGATTCAAGCATGCCTATGGGCTAATGGTTAGGCATAGGTGGAGTACCATTGGCAACACCATTTCCTTATCTTTGTAAAATTTGAATGGGAGATGTGAAGAAAGATAGGATGAAATAGCCAAAATTATAGATATATGTAAGCACATACATGCAATTTATATCAAACAAAACTTTTGGAATTCAACTGTACACTAACAAGGTCTCCTACATCTGCCATGTGTGGATGAGAAACCAACTATTCCCTGGAGTGATGCTCATTTAGTGATGTTGCTTATAGATGTCATAAAAACAAAAGAATATCACTTAATGCATTGATTGTACATGTATTAAAATATGATCATGAATTGGTGACTAATAAAGATAATTTAAGAATACAAAATTCTAGAAAACTATACCTCACCTCTATGAGATATATTGCATATCTCATGCAACTAGAAATATGCATCTAGTGCATCAATAATAAATTGCAATAAATCATTATAGTGTAACAACCCAAGTAGACTATCAACACAAATCAAGCTATGTAGAAATAAGTGGTGGTTTGGATATCTTTCTAACTAAAGGAACTGAAATAACACCCAATGAAATGTGTAGGGTGTCTGCCATCACATCCCTCACCTCAACTGTAAGATGTGATACATTGACTAAATTATCAAGAAAAACAATATTCCTGATAAAAAATGGTACCAATCTAGTAGTAGGATGTATGGGAGCAAGGTTTCTATGATCCTAGGACAATCATAATTGCATCCCCTACCAGGAACAAAAAAATGTGATGGTGTGTTGGTATAGTCAAGGTGCATGTGAAACAAAAAATTGGCATATATATGTATAGAAAATATAATGCAATCTCATCATGTTGGAGAACATGATTCATGCTTTGATAAATTTGTCATAAACACGTAACATTGCAAACTAAATTTTAAAATCTTAGAGTTTATGCAGTTTCCTCCATGCATGGTTAAGAGGGGTCTAAAATAGTGTACCCCTCACATCATGCCCTCTTGTTGTGGCTTTCACTGCCTCTAAGTTCTTTGTCCCCAATACCTCAACCCTCCTCCTCATGATGACACTCTGCTAAAAGGAACCCTATGGTACCACCCTCCAATAGAGTTACATCAACTAATAAACTCTATCTAGCATCATCAACACAAATCATCAAGTGGTGCTATTATGGGGAATGGCTAAGATCTATCTATGCAATCAATTGCATTGTCCATATATCTCGTCAAGGGTGATAAGTGTCACCTCATTCTCCCACAAATGGGGATATGAAAGATGATCCTTTCCACTAGGGACCTATGCAAGTTAAGTGAAAAACATATGTAGATTAAAATCAATATTTGCTTGTGAATCCAAACTTTTAAAATTAAATATATCCATAACTTAACAATGATTAAATCCACATTTAATACCTAAATCCTGGAGCTCCTTGATAAGGCTTTGTGATGATGTTTGTGTACTCTATGATGGGAGAGGTGCACTTACTCTTTGACTACATATACCGTGACTTCCTAATGCTGATGTCACTTCAAGGATACATGGTGGGGTCCCCATGAAAGTGAAAAAAAATAGTATTCATAGAAGTAATGATTCACTTATATCTTTAACAATATATATATATTTAATTTGTAACACATATGTGTCCTCTAGTGATTCAGATGAAGAACAACTCTAGGTTGTTTGGGAGCAAAAGCTTAAGACTATCTAGAGATTTGTCTCTCATGAAGAGAAGACCCTCATTGTAGATAATGATCTACATCAAATAACCAAGACAAATTAGATATAGTTGTCGTATCATAAATCAAAACTAACATGTGGGTTACCAAGTTTTAAATGCTAATCTCTATAGTGATTAAGGTCCATAGGTTTTAAGTGTTAGGTAAAAACAAACCGAATTTTCAAGTGGGGAGAGGTCTAAATGGTCACCACTTAGTTCTTCTGAGAAACTTAGAAGCCCAAGCCCACCTATGCGTAAGGAAGGAGTGAGGAGATAAAAAAAATTAGAGTTTCCCTCTTCCATCAGATGAGTATGATAGAATATTTATGAGCTACTATCCTTAAACCTACTAAATGTTATGCAATGGTTCATATATCAAGAAAGAAACAATATGAAAACTAAATTTCAAGATATATTGAAGCTTCAACAAAATATGTGAATCAAACTCTTTTATAGAAGAATGGATTCAATCACTTACTAGAACAAAGTGGTTAAACTAATAACAACAATTGAGCAGTAATTTGTAACAACCTAAATAATTTTGATATCAAAAGAAACAATTAGGGGAGAAGGTTAATACATGAAATATAGAATAGGACATCGACAACAAAAGAGTCTAGTCTCAAAATGAAAATGGTAAAGGAAATTTGAGACTAATATTTGCAAGATATGCAATTGGAATAGAAACCAAACCTGACATTGATCAATAAAGAATGGAATTAAAGCATGTCGAAAGTAGATACAACAACATTTACAAGAGAATGCAAGGGTAAAGGAGACATTGACATGACCATATGAACAAGATATGGTTCAAGTTTTCAATGAAGATTAAGAACACATAAAATCAAAAGAGGTACCAAAGTCATAGTATGGATGAGAGAAGGAAAAAAAATGGAAGATGAAAAACAACATGAAAGTGGTATTTAGGTGGATAATTAAGATTCAACTGCAAAGACTAGTCAATTTTGATCACGGGGGGTTCACTTAGTGAACTTGTTACATAGAACGATCGTTCACATGATATTAAAGAATATCCTTAATTTCACTAAATATTGGAAAATTTCTCCTAAAATTGTATTGTTGAACCCCCCCTCCCAATATACCTTTCCAATTAAGAAAACCCCTAGTTTCACCATATATTGTAGGTATCCATTTTTATAAACCAATTTTTAACACCCCATTTATATCATATTATCAAGTTGTAACAGATATGAGCCCTAACGCATCTTAGTATAATCGAACATGATGCTAAATAAAATAATAGTATAATGCTAATAATGATCCCACCGGTATTGTATGGGCAAATGATCAATTTGTAGCATTGGATAGTGGAAGTCCCAACAAAATAGTAACGGGGAAGTAAAAATGCGTAAAAGGGAACCCAGTCCAGAGATTAATGTAACAAAGAATGTAAAAGACTAAAAGTACAATAGTCAGTGCAATGCTTAGAAAAGATGAGAATTGTAGATGTTTCACACCACATCCTGACAATCTACCAATGTTATATCATGTAAATACAAGTATAGCCATAGAGAGCTCATGTTTTCTATAAGCTTAATAAATTAAACTCCATAAAAATACAAAACTTAAACCCTTTCATGGATGGACTTCTCTACCTTCCTATCAAAACAAACATCATTGATGTTTGAACCCAGATGGACATACAAAAATTCCTCTTACTTTCTAATAACACAATATGATCATATACATAGCTTGGATTTGGGTCATTCATAAGATGCAATGAATTGCCTCCGCTTCCTCTACATGTGTTCTTGCAAGCAAGGGAATTAACAACATCCAGTTACCTTTTCTTGGGTTATATCTGTTTTTTTTTTTTTAAATTTACAAGAGAGGGGAAAATCTCCATTGTTAATTTTCAAGCATGAGATAGTTATAAATATACAGAGATGATGAAACTTATATGATACCATTTCATGGTAATGATAACACATAGGGTATGTAAATACGGATTTAGATTTTCACCTATGTTCATGTAAGTTCCAATACAATATTAAGATGGATTACTGGCATATAAGAATTAAAATTACAATTATGAATGTGCCAAATATAACTCAATCTAACAACTATTCCTAACTGGCAATGTGAAAATGTTAAAGAAGAATACAAAAAGTTCAAAGAAATAACTAGTCAAGAAAGATTGATCTAACGTTTCTTGGTTCTAGTGAACCAAGAAATATTGGTCTCACTTTCTTGGTTTTCATGGATCAAGGTTTGATTGAAACAACCTTGAGCATTGGAGTTCTCCCAATATTTCATGTCCCAAAATTTTGCATTGGGTCACAATGGCCTAAACCACTTGGCCATACTCATGTAAGTTTGTCAAATTGATGCTAAGGGTTAAATAATTGCCAAGAATGATGTCCAAGTTAGTAATAATGTAAAATTAGATCCAAAGGGACAAGGTGGTTCACATTAGAGAAAAAATCCAAATTCAAAGTTGTAATATTCTCATCCAAATGAATTATCATGGAGGAAAATTACTAGTTCCCTAGGTTGGGGGTGGAAGCATTAAAAGTTGGAGTAAAGGAGCTACAAGACCCAAAATGACCTTATACTTACAAATTCACATTAAATGGGTCAATTAAATAACAATACAAAGAAAACAAGGTGGCATTGGATCATGAGGGCACATAAGAGGTTGTGGGACCCACATGTGGCAAGATTCCCCACTACACTTGGCATGATTCTCTCACCAATTCGAGTTCAAGATGAAAGGTAACATAATTTGGGGAGTTTAATAGGTGTTATTCATGGCATGAGTCATGTAAGGTCGAATTGGAGTGGAAGAATAACTCCCATGGAAGAGGAAGAGGCATCTTAGAATAATTGTGACACTTGGAGCTAGATTCCCTAACTCCCGTGACAACAATGATGAAGATTCTATGACACCTATGACAAAGTTCAGACCTGATTGCTGACATATGACATATATGACATGTCAGGGATAAACATAGCCTCCAAGAGGGCGCACAATGGAGTTATGGAAGCCAAGAAGCTTCCTCATTCGAATTAAGGGAAAATGGAGACTAGGAATTGTTGGATAAGTGGCACACATTGGAATCTCTTCCCAACTTGAGTTGGCATGAGTCTCTTGGATGGAATTCAAGCTAAGGAGGCCTTTGGAAGTTTATAAAAGACAAGAACAAAGAATGAAAGTAGCTTTTTATCATTTCTCATTTTGCAAATTAGAGAGCATAGCTTTTCCATTCTAGTGGAGTGTTTACTCTACTTGCCTTAGTACCAATTTCGAGGGTGAAAGATTCCCATCCTAATTGGAAATTGGAAAGGACATTCAATTTCTAGTGGAGTGTTTACTCTACTTGCCTTAGTACCAATTTCGAGAGTGAAAGATTCCCATCCTAATTGGAAATTGGAAAGGACATTCAAAAATTTAATTTAGAGATACAATGGAGTCATTTTTTTTAGGTTGAAGCTACAGGGAAGCTCGTGATTCTTTCTCCTTCAACTTGTTCTCATCTCTATCTCACATTTCTCTGCATATTTTGTCTCTTGGAGGAAGGGTGCACATGGTGAGATGTTGATATATTTGTGAGAGTCCAAGATACAACATTTATTTTTAATATGATATATTTAATCTGTGTTTTATGCTCAGAATATCCTCAAGTCTAAATACCAAGTGAAACTATGTAAAAATACCAAACAATGTATAAATGATGCCATTTTCCCTATATCTTGTTGTGAGAGCTTGAAGTTGCTTTATTTCGATTTGTATCAGTCAATATATATGATTTTGCTGTTGAATGGATATCCATTAATGTCATGAATACATTTCATACACATTTGATAAGTCTTGGGAACATAAATCTCGAAATTCATAACAAGTGGTGGAGTTTCTTAGCTTTCCCCCCTATGTGAAGACATGTCTACAAACCTCTAATTTATGGGAGTTGCAGAAGCCTTTAGGAACTGATTAATGATGAATTTGGGTGCCCATTTAAGTCCTTTAACTCATCCATGTATATGTTCTAAATTTTTTTAGGGTCGTACTGTATTTGGGAATCCATTTATGTCATCTAACCTTGGGGGTTTGAACCTCAAAATTATTAGTAAATTTCCCTATTTTATCCTAAACTTAAATGAATGTTGAAAAAGTCTTTTGAGAGTGTCCAAGAATACATAAGCTTCATTTTTATGTCTCAATATCTTTCAAACACTCTCAGTCCCAATTCGAAATATTTAGGAGTATTTTGGAGCCATCTACCCTTGGGGGTTTCAACATCGATTTTCCTAGTAATTCCGCCTTTCATTCTCTAATTGTAAATGCAAGTTGATGAAGTATTTATAAAGTGTCCAAGAATATAATATATGATTTAGTGTGTTCAAATACACCTCAATCCAATCCATACATCATTCAAAAATATTTGGGATCATTTGGGACAGTTTGGGGCTTCACTAGTCCAAGTTTCGAAAAGTGACTAAATTGGAAAAAAATTCAAATTTGGGACATTACAGTGGTATTAGAGCATGGTCCTTGCACCTATGCATTAATATAAAACACTGAAGAATAATTTTCATCCATGTCTTACTATTATGATGAATCCTATGAGTACAATGCTTATGAGCAATATGAAGAAGAATGTGAATGGTATGAGGAAGAGGTGCCATCATGCAACACTTCTTACAATTTCATAAGGAATGAGGGTTATTACTATGACCTTGAATCTGATGAAGATGACTGTGTCACACTACCAAAGGATAATTCCATGAATGAATTACAAAGATTGAGAGCAACATGTAAAACCTTGCCCCAGCAATATCAGGCATATCTTTATCTGTATAAGGGAGGTACACAAAAGGCCATTCCTTTTGAAAACTTTGCTGATTGGGTGTTTGAAAATAGGCCCAAAAATGAAGATTTGGAGTTAGTGAAGAAATTTCTATGCCCTTCTTGCAAAATACCTTGGAGAGCGAATCACATATGTTTGAGTAAAAAGGAGGAGACCCATGAGCCACCTAGTTCTGAAATAGGTGAAGTAGAAGAAGCAGTACATGAAGAGGATCGAAAGTCACTACCAAGTGAATCTGAAAAATATGAAGTGACATCACATGAACATGAAGAAGTATCTATTGAAAATATTGAAGATCATTTCGAGACACATTCTACCTTGGACATGAATCAAAGAGCAGCTACTGATGGATGCTTGAACTATGAAGGAGTACCTACTGATGGGTGCTCACACCTCTATGTTGGCGACATAGAGATCACTTTTGAAAGAATTGCTGCAAGACAAACTTCCATTAAGAATGAAAATGAAGACCTTGTATCAGTTGAAGAAGAGACAAGATCAACTTCCCCTTGCAGGGTCATTAAAGATGAATGAAAAGATCCAAGAGACCATTAAAATACTCCATGACACTCAAGAATTGGTGTCAAATTCTTGTTGGAGAGTTTCTTCATTGAAGGATTCATCCTTCCTTGAAGAGATGGAGAAGATTCAAAGAGAAATGTGCAACATCGAAGGTAATTTCATGTCTTTGATTTTTGATAGAAACAAGAAGTTGGTCCAAGTAAGAAAAAAGAAGATGAGGAAGTTCATTTGCAAGAGCCTCATTTTCTTGCAGGGTCATTAAATATGAATGAAAATATCCAAGAGACCATTAGAATACTCCATGGCACTCAAGAATTGGTGTCAAATTCTTGTTGGAGAGTTTCTTCATTGAAGGATTCATCCTTCCTTGAAGAGATGGAGAAGATTCAAAGAGCAATGTGCAACATCGAAGGTAATTTCATGTCTTTGATTTTTTATAGAAACAATTTGGTTGAGCTTAACGAATGTTTACATGGATCATACTTGAAGACTAATGAGGATATTCATAAGCTCAAAATGTAAAATGAGCAAATTCTTGATAGGTTGCAAGACACTTGTTCTTCCTCCTATGTTTCAGATTGTCAAATGGTAGATTGCTTGGAGGATTCTCGTGACATGATGGATCATGAGAAACATGGAAAATTGAAGGTGCTTGATGTGTTTGAAGATGAGTTTGATGAGAACCAATCACTTGTTGTGGTGTAAGATTAACTTGGGTTGCCTCTTGGAAATGGTTACACAATTTTTGAAGAAGTGTATGATTCCACTACATTGGAACCAACCTATGAGGAAAGTTTTGCACTTTTGAGGGAGGTGCATGATCCTACCCTTATGGATCCTTCACACGATGACACTCTTGCATTTTTTGATCAATTGGGTGAGTTGGTTCATTCTCCTACATATTATACTTCCATATTTTGCAGCATTCATCCTAATGAATTAGGGGTGAAAAGTTTCTTTTTGATGGTGCCACATGAGGAGTATGAAACTCCTATCTCTCCTTTTGATGATGACATGACTAGAGCACATTATTATTTACATTTGCAGCAACATCCTTTTTTGCATTATGATGATACATATCTCCATGGATGCACTTATGATGTTCACTTGAGTCACTTGAAGACTCGTGATTTTCCTTGCTCCTTGCTTAGTTCAAATGATGTGGGAGTAAATTCATCAACTACTTGGGTGAAGAGATATATGATTGGAGAAATTTTTTAATGGCAGCAACATCCTTTGTTATTTCTTGATGATACACATATCCATGGATGCATAAATGGTACTTATGTGAGCCCCTTGGAGGCTCATTGTTTTCCTTGCTCCCAAATTGGTTCAGATTTTAGTGGAGGTTCTTCATTCACTTCTTGGATGAAAGAACACATGGCTGATTATTTTGTTGCATATTACATTATTTTGGAGCACTATGGACATATTTTCTTGTGGGACGATTCCTACTCTTTTGGTGATGAGACATGGGACTTTCGCCCTTGTCCTTTGAGCTTCAATGGTCTCACTCTCTATTCTTGTGTGCATTTGGAACATGAGGACTATCTGATTGATTGGGGGAGACTTGTTTGCATTCAACCCCACTTTGAGGATATGCATTTCATGATGGAAAGTCTCTCTTGGTCTCGGCCCAACCTTGAAGAAGTTCATATTTTGATGAAGGGGCCCTCAAGGTTTCAATTGTGCATTGGAAATGTTGAACTTCCAATGTGGTGGTATGATATTTACATCCTTCCTTGAATTTTTCATAGTGATGAATTTTTATTGTTGTTACTGATGTTTGTGAAGATGTAGATGAGACAATGGGATCATGACATTCTTTGGAATGTTAGTTTTCCACATGTGACACTGCCATTGAAAAATATGAAACTAAGGCAGTGGGATTTGGGAAATATTTTTACTACAAGTTTTTTTGGTAGAGTATTCCTATATTTTTGAATGCAACACAAGAAATGGAATCCTGGTGTTGCTTGGTTTCATCTCACTTGGAGCAGCAGTTCGATTGTTGGTTTGAGAGGGCAACCCAACCTTCAGTTGTTTGAGTTCATCTTTGCAGAACAATGTTCCAGTTTCCTATGTGGGAGACCTTTTGAGAGATGGATTCAATATCCACATGCTTGGTGTTCATGGCATTTCATACTAGAAATTTCACACCATACATGTATCAATATCATTTGGGACCTTGGGATCATTTTTGGGTTGAAAAATTCAGAAAGGGTTTCCAAAACATGAAAGATTACATGAGTGCCACTACTCAGAGTTTTAGAAAGGAAGTTTTGGAAGCAAATTTTTGGAAATAAAGCAGGTTCTTCAACATCCATGTTTGAAATTGCTTGAGGACAAGCAATATTGGGAGGGGAGGATTTGTCATGTCCCAAAATTTTGCATTGGGTCACAATGGCCTAAACCACTTGGCCATACTCATGATAGTTTGTCAAATTGATGTTAAGGGTCAAATAATTGCCAAGAATGATGTCCAAGTTATTAATATTGTAAAATTAGATCCAAAGGGACAAGGTGGTTCACATTAGCGAAAAAATCCAAATTCAAAGTTGTAATATTCCCGTCCAAATGAACTATCATGGAGGAAAATTACTAGTTCCCTAGGTTGGGGGTGGAAGCATTAAAAGTTGGAGTAAAGGAGATACAAGACCCAAAATGACCTTAGAATTAAAAATTCACATTAAATGGTTCAATTAAATAAGAATACAAAGAAAATAAGGTGGCATTGGATCATGAGGGAACATAAGAGGTTGTGGGACCCACATGTGGCAAGATTCCCCACTACACTTGGCATGATTCTCTCACTAATTTGAGTTCAAGATGAAGGGTAACATACTTGGGGGATTTTAAGAGGTATTATTCATGGAATGATTCATGTAAGGTCGAATTGGAGTGGAATAATAACTCCCATGGAAGAGGAAGAGGCATCTTAGAAGAATTGTGACACTTGGAGCTAGATTCCCTAACTCCTATGGAAACAATGATGAAGATTCTATGACACCTATGACAAAGTTCAAACCTTATCGCTGACATATGACACATATGACATGTCAGGGCTAAAACTAGCCTCCAAGAGGGCGCACAAGGGAGTTATGGAAGCCAAGAAGCTTCCCCATTCGAATTAAGGGAAGATGGAGACTAGGAATTGTTGGACAAGTGGCACACATTGGAATCTCTTCCCAACTTGAGTTGGCATGAGTATATTGGATGGAATCAGAGATAAAGAGGCATTTGGAAGTTTATAAAAGACAAGAACAAAGAATGAAATCAGATTTTGATCATTTCTCATTTTGCAAATTGGAGAGCATAGCTTGTCCATGCTAGTGGAGTGTTTATTCTAATTGCCTCAGTACCAATTCCGAGGGTGAAAGATTCTCATACCAATTGGAAATTGGAAAGGCCATTCAGAACTTTCATTTGGAGCTATAATGGATTCATTTGCTGTAGGTTGAATCTACAGGGAAGCTCATGATTCTTTCTCATTCAACTTTTTCCCATCTCTATCTCACATTTCTCTGCATATTTTGTCTCTTGGAGGAAGGGCGCACATGGTGAGATGCTGATATATTTGTGAGATTCCAAGATAAACCATTTATTTGTAATCTGATATATTTACTCTATATTTTATTCTCAGAATATCCTCACGTTGAAATACCAAGTGAAACTATGTAAAAATACCAAACAATGCATAAATGGTGCCATTTTCCCTATATCTTGTTGTGAGAGCTTGAAGTTGGTTTATTTTGATTTGTATCAGTCAATATATATGATTCTGTTGATGTATGGATAGCCATTAATGTCCTGAATACTTTTCATACACATTGGATAAGTCTTGGTAACATAAATCTTGAAATTCATAACAAGTGGTGGAGTTTCCTAGCTTTTCCCCCTATGTGAAACATTCCTACAAACCTCTGATTTATGGGAGTTTAAGCAGCCTTTAGGAACTTATTAATGATTCATTTGGGTTCCCATTGAAGTAATTTAACTCATCCATGTCTCTGTTCTGAAATTTTGGAGGTTCGTACTACATTTGGGAAGCCATTTATGTCATCTACCCTTGGGGGTTTGAACCTCGAAATTACTAGTAAATTTCCCTATTTTCTCCTGAACTTAAATGAATGTTTCAGAAGTATTTTGAGAGTTTCCAAGCATCCATAAGCTTCATTTTTATGTGTCAATACCTTTCAAACACTCTCAGTCCCAATTATAAATTCTTAGGAGTCTTTTGGAGCCATCTACCCTTGGGGATTTCAACATCGATTTTCCTAGTAATTCTGCCTTTCATTCTCTAATTTTAAATGCAAGTTGATGAAGTATTTATAAAGTGTACAAGCATATAATAGCTGATTTAGTGTGTCCAAATACACCTCAATGCACTCCATACATCATTCGAAAAAATTTGGGATCATTTGTGACAGTTTGGGGCTTCACTAGTCCAAGTTTCGAAAATTGACTAAATTGGGAAAATTTTCAAATTGGGGACATTACACAATCCTCTTTTGTTTTTGTTTTTTTTTGCAAAGGAAAAGTATATATATGTTTAACAGAAAATTCAAAGGAATGTATGAAGATATCTAAGAGATGGGATATGTTTTTTGTTTTTTTTATTCTACATGAATTGGCCCTTATGTGCATAAAAAATAAGTTTTTTTTTTTGGAGACATGCTTTTAGAGGATGATTGTTTTATTTGTTTTTTTGTTTTAATTTGTAACAACCATGGAAATGTAAATTAGGCTTCATGAAAAAATGAAAATATAAGTTCAATGCAACTAAGTAGAAAATTTAAACCCGCAGAAAATTTGTATAGGTCGATTTATGCATCTACATGGAAGATGCATGGAGAAGCACCAAAATTCAATATAAATATAAACAATCATGGACACAGGAGTTCCCCAAACATTTCCTTCCCAGTTGGAATGCAAATGGTATAAAATAAATAGCAAACTATGAAGGCCCCACGAGGGATTCAATGGGTGACAAAATATGGATGGGAAAATTGCTTGCATAATAAAAATGTGAACCTCAACAATCGAATGGAGGCATAGATCACATTAATTATTCAAACAACACTAGGAATTTGTGAAGAAACTGCAATAATTAATTAATGAAAACACACGATATAGAAGAAATAAAAGAACTCAGAATCACTTTTATATTGATCGCAGGCCACTTCGAGTGGGCAACCTCCTTTGAGCAAGCTTAATACAAATAACTTCACCGTACCTTCATTGGTCTCAACACAAACTTATATGCTAAGTCTAGGCGCCAATACCATGGGTCAATACCATGTGTGAATACAAACCATGGGCCAATACAAAATATGGATCAACAATTACTACGGGACGACTTACAAAGCATATTGCATCCAACAACAATAATACAAACTATGGATCAACAAATACTACAGGACAACTTACAAAGCATATGCGTCCAACAACAATATACTAACAAAGTAAATAGAAGGGTTGACATGGGTTCCTAACATCCCCTCTCCCTTAGAAAAAGCTTTGTCCCCAAAGTTTTAGATGTGGAAATTGATGCAAAATCTCAAGGAGTGGTTCTCCTGTAGCATCCTTGGGTTGCATTCCAGGCCACTAACGCCTTATGAGTTTCAGGGAGGGTTGCTTGGAAGGTTGTAGATGAAGAAGAACCATATCAGCTATGTGAAAAGTGCGCCCAGAATGGTGCTGATCGGCTTGTTGTTTCAGTCGAATTCTTGCCATGTGAAGATTGTCCCACAGAATGAGAAGAATCTGATCGTGGTTTCAAAGAACCGATTAAATTGCCTGAACTGGGGAGCTGCTGAGTGTGTATGTAAGAAGAATTGGCGGTGCCTTTCCATAGACTGCTTCATATGATGTTGTTTTATATGTGGTATTGTACCACTGGAGTGCTTCTAGGAAATCCATAGAAATAGTTGTCCAAATCTGTGTAGGGATGGGAAAGGGTTCGAGCAGTCTCGAAAGGAGTGTCGTTTCACCCTTGTTGACCTGGAAAGTATCACAGTCAGCCACCATTTGTTGAATTGTCATTTTCAGTCCCTGCCAAAAGAAGTTACATTGTTCCTGGTCATACATTTTGAGGAACCCAGAGTGCCCTGCTGATGAAGAAGCATGGAGTGCATAGAAGAGATAGCCCCATTAAACAGATTGCAACCAATTTGGAACAAGCAGAGAAATAGTTGTAAGAGAAACTAGGTCATCAAATGTGCGAGAAGGAGCATCTGCCACCATATTGTCCTTACCCTTCTTGTAAGTGATCGCATAAGCATAACCCATGAGTTGGATAACCCATTTCAGGTGTGTTGGGGAGGAGACCCATTGTCCCAGGAAATTTTCCAGACTCTGGAGATCAGTCTTGATGCAGAAATAATTCCCTAATAGGTATGGTTGCCACTTCTGTACTGCATGCAAAATAGCCATCATTTCCTACTGAGATGTAGATGCGGCTAAATTCTTACTGAAAAGGTCTCTTGAAGGTGACAAGCCCACTGGTTCAACAATGACACCTGCATATCTATAAAAGGAAGTAGGGGAGACCGTTGATGGGTGCATCTGAATGGAATGGAGTTGAGCGATGACACCATGTGAATTCTTCTTAAGGATCTTTTCCAGGTGATGTGAACTGATGATGTAGAGAGACCCTTGTTGTAAGCCCTTAAGTTTGTGTTGTTTCCCATTGACTGAAAACTGCATCCAAAGTTCAGCAAAATCCCATAAGATGGGGCCAAGTGTGCGTAACCATTGAACGCCCAAAACCACATCACATCTTCCTAAGGACAAGGCAAACATGTCAGAGCGCAGGTTATAATCTTCCAGAGAGATATGCACATTGTGACACTTTTCCTTGCAAGGTAAGGTGCCCCCATTGGCAACCATGACTTCAAAATTGGAGCAAAGATGGACAAAACAATCAGCATGTTTGGCGATCCGAGGGTCAATGAAGTTATGAGTGCTACCAGAATCAATGCGGATTGTAAGAGGAAGCTTCTTGAAGTAACCCCTGACCCGCATTGTTTGGGGGGTGGTGACGCTGGATAAAGCATGGAGAGATATCTCTGGGTGGTCTTCCTGAGATGGAAGGTCAATAGGTGGCTCCTGAATGTTGACCTGATCATCTGGTGTATCTGGAGCCTCTTCACCAACTTCAGAGGCGGGCGAAGAATCCACATCCAAGAGATAGAGCTTTTGTTGAACACATCTATGTCCCCGAGTGAATTTTTCATCACAATTATAACAAAGCCCTTTTTCTCTGCGTACCTGCATATTTGTTTCGGACAAATGCTTGATAGGAGTTGGTCGAGGAGCTGGCGGGATGGGAGGTCGTTGAGAACCCATATTTCGGAAGGGAACAAAAGTGGGTTTGGAGCATTGTTGGGCAGAAATCTTGTCTTCTGCCAGCTTAGCCAACCCCAGGGCTTCCATCATTGTGTTGGGACAGAACATTTTGACCTCTGGGCGGATTTCATCCTTAAGACCACTGATAAAACAATTCCTGTAGAAGTCATCAGACAATCCTTCTGTGTGGTTGGCTAGTTTCTCAAATTATGTCTGATACTCTCTCACAGTGCCAATTTGACAAAGTTTAGTGAGTGCTCTGGTGAAGTCATCAAAAGCACTAGGACCAAATCGTTGCAAAAGGAGTTGGAAAAAATCTATCCATTTTGGCTCGTCATGAGCCTTGATGTACCAATGGTACCATTGAAGGGCTTCTTGTTCCAAATGAAAGGATGCAAGTGGAACCTTTTTGGACATCAAAAGTAATATGCAGACTAAAATACTGTTCTACATGATAGATCCATCCAGTCGGATCAATACCATTGAAGCGAGGAAATTCAAGCTTTGGCCCACGGAAAGTGTTGGAAGAAGAGAACCCATTGGCTGCAGAAGATTCTTGCTGTCGGTTATTGTTCATGGTTGAATGCTAAAGATGGAGGCTAAGAAAATTTTCATCCAGATCTTGGAGTTTGGTCTGGATGGCTGCAAGTGCTTCCTCCATGGTTTTTGCTCCTGCGCGGATGACAACCATAACCAGGAGTTTTTTTTTTTGAATGGATAGAAAAACACAAACAAAAGCTTATTTAGTAAAGGGAAATTTGGATTTGGGAAAAACTCGGATGGGTAATTGGGGTTTGAATAGGTTTTGGACACTTTCTGATGGGCAAGGAAGCAAAAAATGGGGATTTCAGAAGCGAGGTGAAAGAATGAGAAAATTTGTCAAAGAGGGACAAAGAAGCAGAAATAGGGAATGAACACGGTGGAAAAATTTGGAGGCGAGTGGGTGAAAATTGAAGAAGTTATGGCAAACCCTAAAAATAGACAAATGTGAGATTTCTGGCTTTGGGGAGTAGAATTTGGGATAGGGTCCTCAGGAATGAACTATGCAGAATGGGATTGCAGGGGTGTCTAGGAAGTTTCAAGGGAAACAAAGTTAAAACAAGGGAGATATGGCGAAGAAACAGATTTTTTTTTTCCAGAATGGATCTGCTACGGTGCAGAAGGGATCGGAAACAGATAGATCTGCAACAACACTGAAGGATCGACAACAGATGGATCTGAAACGACGTCGAATGGATAAAAAATAGCTGGATCTGAAACAACTTTCAGAATAGATCTGAAACGGCTGGATCTGGAATGACTGTCAGAATGGATCTGAAACGACTCAGAATGGATTTGAAACGGCTTGGAATGGATCTAAAACGACTCAGAATGGATCTGAAACGGCTTGGAATGGATCTTAAACGGTGCAGAAGTGATCGGCAACAGTTCAGCTGAAAATATATATGGACCCCAGGTATGTGCGGCTTCCTATTGGTTCAGGGGATTCACTCGGCCACCAATGCTATCTAACGGCTTGCATATTGGGGCAGTACCCCTCAGTCCACGGCTCAGGTAAAACTGATAACCGCTTTGCCATAAACGACAACTCTTGGTTTACCTCACGGGTGGGAACTAGTCAATCAAATAGGGGTCGTTGCCCTTTTCGTTGGCAGGTCCTCTCAATGGGCCAGCTACTTCAGGGTTCCTTTGGTACTCCTCACAATGAGTTTTAGGGCTTATGCCCAAGTACTTCCCACAATTAAGCGATAGGGATTATTCCCAGATCCGAAGCGGTGACAGATGCGAAAATTTTTTTTTGGCAGAAATTTCACCCAACAAGCCCAAGAAAGTGCTTTGATACCAGATGTGAAGAACTTGCAATAATTAATTAATGAAAACACACGATATAACAGAAATAACAAAACTCATAATCACTTTTATATTGATCGCAGGCCACTTCGAGGGGGCAACCTCCTTTGAGCAAGCTCAATACAAATAACTTCACCGTACCTTCATTGGTCTCAACACAAACTTATATACTAAGTCTAGGCGCCAATACCATGGGTCAATACCATGTGTGAATACAAACCATGGGCCAATACAAAATATGGATCAACAATTACTACGGGACGACTTACAAAGCATATGCGTCCAACAACAATAATACAAACTATGGATCAACAAATACTACGGTACGACTTACAAAGCATATGCGTCCAACAATAATATACTAACAAAGTAAATAGAAGGGTTGACATGGGTTCCTAACAGAATTTAAAAGGACAGATCACATTTATGGATGGAGGCACAATTGACTAGGAATTTAAGAGCACATCTCATCAAGGAGAAGAACACATTTATGAATTTTATTATTTTCTTCATATTGTTTTAATACCCATTTTCATGGCCCTGGGGCCAATGAAAACTTAGATAAATCCCATTCATGAAGAAAATTATTCTAAAAAAAGAAGACTGTATAACTTCAATGATTTAGAGGTATAAATCCAGCCGACGATTTGGAGGCTATTCCTCAGCAGCAATTAATAATGATATGAATCCATCCCATGATTTGGAGATATGAATCTAGCCCGTGATTTGGAGGTTATTCCTTAGCAAAAAATAGGATAGGTATGAATCCAACTTGCGATTTGGAGGTAAGAATTGAGCTCATGATTTGGAGGTATGAATACATCCCACGATTTGGAAGTTATTCCTCATCCCACCCAAATAAAACAACCCCCAATATTTATATTACTATGTCAAATTAAAAACCCCCCTTGACCCCTTTATATAAGGCAATATATTTTTGAGGTTTTTAGGAGTATTCAAACCCCCAATATGAATGGACGTGTTATGATATTTCCTCACTAGTGAACCCCCCGTGATTTTGATCAACACAAGTGCTAGATAGTAGCATGGAGGATATAAAGAGAACAATAATGTTGGAGGTAAAAGCCACTACTTTTGTTAAATAGATTTTATTTTTTATCAACACAAGCATAGGATGAGCACTTTCCTACTCATTGAGTCAACTTTGGAAAGTGATTGGAATTCATAAATAAGAAGATTGTAAGATAATAATTGTAATTATTAATATATAAGCTAAGTGATTCTATGTCTATGCTACTGTAGAAAAAAGGGTTATTGAATTATTATAAATTTATAATAGGAGGAACTGAAACTAGCAATGTAATTATCATTTGTTAAAGAGTGGATTTTTTCCTCAATAATTTTCAATATGATCAATAGCCACATCTAACAAACCCCACGGCGAGGAGGAGCATGCCCTTTAAAACATCTATGAAATTTAAAGTGCAAGTAAGTTCAAGTCATATAAAGAGACTAAAAAATTTAAAGCTACTGTGTGAAGATGTACGTTATACAACTCGATATGAAGTAGATGTGTATTACGATCATACTCACATAAAAATGCATCAAACCAAAAATTAATAAGAAAAAAAATTATATATGAATTGGCTTAGATCCATCTTAATGTCAAATCTATCCACACTTGAAAAAAATTTAAAAAAAACTCCTCGAAAAGTTTGATTCCTTTAATAATCTGAAACTAACTTATTTTGTATAAATTTAATTCTATTGTTTTTCATTCTGAAATGTCTATTCTTTCTATTGAATAGAGAATACATTCAAATAATGCCACAAAACTATGTTGATGGACATTTCCTTCTTATATATATATATATATATATATATATATATATATATATATATATATATATAATCTAGGTGAATTTGTAATATTTGACATCCTTACTTTCATACTAAAATTTAATATCCAAGTAGAGTTCTTACTCTAATACAATTGGACAGTATAGTTAGATATTTAGTATGATAGTTTTTCATGCATGGATTTTTATATACTTGAAAAAGCAAATGTGTTTACTTGTATATTTATCCCCTACAATGATTTACCACTTTAGCGGGGTTTAGGCTTGCGGGGGTCTTGCCAAAACCGCCTCTAAAAGTTTTTTTAGAGCTTTCAGGGTGGTTTTTGAACCCCCCCCAAAAGTAATGAAAATTGAAGTTTTGGCGATGGTTTTTTAACAGCCACCTCTAAAATATCGATTCTCATGAATTTTATGGGGGGTTTAAAATGGCTACCCCTAAATGTGTTTTTTAAGGTGGTTTGTTTACAACCCCCCCTAAAAGTCATGAGAATTGAATTTTTGGAGGTGGTTTTTTAACAACCACCTCTAAAAGTTTGATTATATGATTTTTTTTTTAGGGGGGGTTAAAAATACCAGCCCTAAATGTGGTTTTCAAGGTAGTCTTTTGACAACCCGCCCCCCTAAAATCCATGAGAACTTAACTTTTGGAGGCAATTTTTTAACAACCTTCTTGAAAAGTTCAATTCTCATGCCTTTTTTTTGGGGGGGGGGGGTAACAAGACTGCCCCTAAATATTTTTTTGAAGGAATTTTTTTGACAACCCCCTCCCTAAATGTCATGAGAATTTAACTTTTGGAGGCGTTTTTTTCAGACCCCCCCTAAAAGTCATGAAAATTTAAATTTTGGAGGCAGGTTTTGAAAACCCCTCCCAAAAGTTATGACTTGAACTTGTGTATGCAGTTATTTTACAACCATCTCGAAAAATTTCAATTATCGTAACTTTTTTTAGCGAGGGAAGACAGGGTGGGGGGGTTAAAACTACTGTCCCTAAATATATTTTTCAAGGCTACGTTTTGACAATCCCCCCACAAGCCATGAGAATTTAACTTTTTGAGGAAGTTTGTTAAAAATGGCACCATAAGTCAAATTCTCATCACTTTTAGAGGGGGGTTTATAAATACTCCCCCTAGCTAATTCCAAGGTGGTGTTTTGAAACCCCCCTTAAAAGTAATGAGAATTGAACTTTTGGAGCTGATAGTGTTATAAAAAACTATCTCCAAAAGCCCTGTTTTAGATATGGTTTATATATGTCAGTTTTTATTGTGGCAGTTGCATCATGTGTTTGGGGTTATAGGGGTTAGGGGTTACAAATATATATATATATATATATATATATATATATATATATAGTGATATTGGTTTATGTTGGAAAAATCATCGATACTAAGAGGGGGGGCGAATTAGTATTGGGCACCTTTTAACCAATTTATCCTTCACTTTAAATTATGTTAGAAAAAATCATCATTAATTATCATTCATGTATAAACATACCATAAACAAAAAGTAAACAATGCACATAACACAAGGGTTTTACGTGGAAACCTAGTGGGGAAAAAAACCATGGAAACTTATCTTCAAAGTTTCAATGTTTATAAGCTAAGCTTGAAGGACAGTCCTACCCCTGAATTTCAAGCTCCAACTAGAAGGGAGCTGCAAATCCCTAGATGTTAATCCATATCCAAATAGAAGCTGAGGCTCCAACCTCCTGGATATAAATATATATGAGAGAATATAAACCTATCAAAATCACTGCATGTCACTGCCTATCACTGTCATTGTCACACACTGTCATTGTCACACTGTTACATTTTTACTGTCATACCATCATCATAATTCCACACTATCATCAATAAGTCCAAAAACAATCATCCATATTATTCATATAGAAATATTCAGGTAAAACCCTAATTCAAGCCCAAAAATTGAAATCCTAGGTCATGAAACAATGAGTTGATGGATTGTTGTGCAGAAATTTGGATTTTCCAGGAAGTGCAACAAGACCCCACTCTAGCATGAAATCATTGTTGTGGGTTAGTGTTGGGACCTTGGGGTGTAGTAGGCACTAAACTCAACCATTTTCTCAGTTCCATGTGTGTGGTCCCAAACCACCTTATTGCCCCTTCATAGGGAATCTTTGGCCTGTAAGTGGGATATAGTGCTCATTTTGAAGTTTAGAACACTAGACATGGTTCTTGGTGCACGTGATGTGGTTCAATGCCAAAATATAGGGTATTATACCACGATATTTGTCGATAGGGCTCATGATACATCCTTGAGTCCCTTGGACACTGTAGAGGTCCTGCGAAGGGAATATTATTTTTCATGTGATCATGATATGATGGACATTTTGATTTTGGCACATTGAGGAATATATTGGACGCTATCATGAATTTAGAGACAGTCCAAGGCCAAACTATAGAGTTTAAATCCATAACATTTTCCTCTAGGACTCATGGGATATGTGTGGTCCCCAAGGCATCATATAAGCCTTAAATTGCATATGGAATTATTGGCCTACAAGAAGGATATGGTGTCCATTTCAATATTTGTGATACAACTTCCTCCTATGTTAGGTTCAAATGTTCCATCCTTACATGACCCTTCAAGCATACCTATAGCAAGGAAAAGACCAAGAACAATGGTAATGTGGTGAACAAAGCGACCAATGGGGCAGAGACAATGAATCCATAAGGTAGCACATGTTAAAACTAAGAAAAAAGACTATAAATAGTTTGACAAGAACAATCATTGGGATCCACAACCTTTGCACCAAGCACCATACTCTATGATTCTTAGAATTTTCTTGCACACACTGAACGTGTCAATTTAACATGAAAAGACATCACCTTGACAAATATTTATCCCCAATAGTGTCCTATGGCCTGATAGATGGATTATGAACCCAAAAAACAAATTTTATGGTCTAATGCCATTGATTTTCACATCAAACTATGGGACACGTAACGAGAACCATCCCTGGTAGTTTAAACCTCAAAACACTTATAAAAATAACACACTTAAAAGTCAAAATTCCTTATGGAGGGAATGCATGTTAGTTGGGGCCCCATACATGGACCATGAGCTCCTTAAGCAAATGTTTAGTGTGAGATTATATATATGGACCTATACCAAGGAATGGGCTTTTAGAACCATCCCTAGTTTGTTAATCCTCACACATGTATGCTAACACTAGTACAAAATGAGATAAAAGTGACTAGGTGACTAAAAATGTTACTCAACACAGTTTTTTCAAGGGATAAACAACCAAAATTGAGCAATTTTTAGTGACCCAACTAAAAACGACTAATTTAGCCATGGGATAAAATATATGACTAGATAACAAGTGATTAAAATAAAAATGACTAACTTAAACAACTAACTTAGTCACAAGAATACAAATATGACTAGCTAACAACGACTAAGAATATGAATTAGTCATTTATGTTAGTCATTTTTAGTTGTGGCACCCCAATAATGGAAAATTACTATTTTGACAATTTACTAAATTTTAACACTACATATGGATTGAGAGCCCCTTAAATTTTACATTTCCAAGTGACACAATTAACATCACTCGGGTTTCTAAATCCATCTACAATGTTACAAATTACTCAATTTTAACACTGCATATGGATTTAGAGACCCTCGAGGGTCTCTAAATCCATCTACAATGTTAAAATTTAGTAAATTGTAACACTGTAGATGGATTCATGAGAGACCACTTGTGTCATTCGACATCATTTTCTTCTTTCAATACATCCAATGAGGTCCCTATAGCTCCAGATGTTGGTGGATTTTTTCGCTGGCTTTAAGCCTCTTTTGTACATGCAATATTGTCATCATCATGTGTACTCAAAATTAATCGTCGTAAGTTTTGGGGATTAGTCATCTTTTCATATGGTCATCTTCATGTTAGGTAGTCAACGTCATTGTGTTTATCTCGTTGTACTAATCACGATCATATCTCATTTTTCAAATTTTGAGTTTGTTTGACCCTTTCGACTGTTTGTCAAAGTTTCGACAAGTACATGTTATTTTGCGTCGTGACAGCTAAAAATTGTAAAGTTTGCGTCCTCCATTAATTTTCCATATGCATCCATTTGTCATAATTTTCATTGCTCCTATGTCTAAAAAGTTTAAAAATACCCTCATTGGGCCTATCCTTGCAAAAAATCCAATATTCCCCATTTTCAAATAATAAAAAACCCTCCCTCGTTGTATTTTTATCATTTCCCTTTTCCCTTATCCTATGTTTTACCCAAATGAATAAATTACCCCATTCCATTTGTTTTAAACCAAACTTTCCTCATTTAAGAAAAATAAAAAATTACTAAATCCTCCCCATTCTTTCGTGACCATCACATATCCCCTTTGAATTCCATGTTAAAAAACCCTCTTTTCCTATTAGCACACATCTATTTTTACTAGGTTTCATACACAACTAAACACCTAAAAAACCCAAGATACCGGCCCGAAAGGGTCTAACCCCTTTCGTCAACACCTGCGAAGCAGATGAGGTCTCACCCAAAGTATCAATGGGAGATGCAAGAACCAAGTTACTGCAGTAGTGAAGGGGTGCAACAGAAACCCAACATTCTTAACATCGACAAATCGCTTTACTTAACACTTCGCAGAGTTACTTACATCTAACATTTAGTTAACCGTGACAACTATTCATTCATATGCCATTCATACACAGTTCATTGATCATTCATCAATATGCAAAACATAGCAATAAACACAACATCACAACAAACATGCACATTGGATACCAGATGTAACATGGAAACTGAAACGGGAGAAAACCACAGAAACACTTTCTTTATTCATGAGTCGTAGTAAAAAATAAGCACTTCATGTCTTCAATGACTTACAAAATTTCCCCTCTATTGCAATAGACCTGCGCACACAGCCTGTAGATCGTGAGACTCTTCTTTGACATTAAAACAAAGCTTCCCCAAAATAAGACACAACTGGCTCCCTAATTCACTAATAGACCCAAAAATCCCAACCCTTTACATATTTATAGGATGCACACAACTTTCCCCACTCCCACTACTCCACTAACTAATTACTCCACTCATTAATGTAAGTGGACAAAACTTCCTAACTAACTTAGTTAATTCTTCCCTTGACATTGTCAAAATGACCAGTTTCCTAGATTCTCAGCTGCTTCATCGGAGTTGACTACTCCATGTCGGACCACTTTTCCTAGGCTCAATTCACACCAAAAATTCACAAAACTTTTACCTAAAAAATTTACATGGCCCAACATTTCCTAATTATCATTTTCTCTTTTCCAAATTTTAAAAAGAGACGAAAAAAACCCATTAAATTTTTCAAAAAAGACTTCTTTTATATAAAAACACTTCCCATTTACTTTTCCATTTATTTACCCCTTTATTCCATTTACTACTTATTTTTCTTGCCATTTTCATATTACACTCAAATTAAATAAAAAAAATTCCCTTTTTAAATTATTCCTCAAACTTATTTCCTTTTTCCTTTCCCAAAACCCCTTCTCCTTGAGTCAAGTTTCCTCTCGAGATCAAAACACAAAAGAGGAATATCTTTTGAAATCCCAACACTATGGAGAGATTACGTACCTCTACGAAACCATATTCGAAGAAGACTTCATCTACATGACAACATATATGAATACAACTTGGCAGATTTAGACATGTACGGGAACAAACCACTGAGAGGGAGCATAAGCGTTACACCTTGACAAAGGAGTAGGCCACCGACAATTTTGATGGAAAAAGAACTCATGTGGATTTCCATTTTTCTCTTCTCATACAAAAGAAGCCTCAACGTCTGAAGGATATTCAAACTTTAATCATCAGTGGAAGGCCTTGACGGTATCTTCTCCAATAGTAAATTGTAGTTTATATGTATCGTACATGTTCTTCTTACTTATTTCTACTACTAATAAAACCAGTTTCATGATCCATTCACTAATTTGTGTAATGCAACAAGATTAAGAGAAGTTGAAGATTCAAGTGAATGACCGGGCAAAGAGTCCTTAACAAGCCCCAAAATTTGCAAGGGAGCACACTACTTTCAAGATCTCACCCAAATTGGCATAATCAAGCTCCTTGACTATGTCCATGAAATGTCACACACCCAATCGAGCCAACTCTTCAAATCCCTTAACTTTAATATGATCCCTATTAGTCATCTCCCAAATGGTATTATAAATTTTCCTATTTCTAGCAAAATTCTTAGAGTACATAGTATTTTGATCCCCTGTTGAAAGCGATAAAGCTCGACTCTTGACCTCCAATATTTCTCCCTATCTAGTAATATTTCATTCCTTCTTTGCTCCAAAGAAGTGACCTTATCCTACAAATACCGATCAGAATGATTAATGGCATGAATTGAATATGTGGATTCATGTTCACATTCCATCTCCTTTAAAATTCCATCCTTGTTTTGTAACATTCTCTAGCCGACATAAACACTTTATCTTTGATCAACCTTAAAGTAGAGGCACACTAGTGACATGAATCTTCCCCGAATTCATCTAAATGTGCTTCCAATTTGGCTTATTTAATTCTAAAAATCCTCCTCAATGGACCAATAAGGATTATATTGAAAACGAGGTTCTTGGTTTTTCACCAACACCACCAAGTTCAAGGAAAATAGGGAAGTGAACATAGCATCTAATATTGCCAACCCAAGTTTGATAATGCTTCACCTTTTGTAAAAGTGTATTATGTGCAAGAAAATGATCAAGCCTTTTAGCAACCCATCCAGTTCCAACTTTGTTATTACTCCAGGTCAACTCAATTTATATAGGCTCAATATCAACTCGGCCTTCCACTTCAAATCTATCAATAAAGTAATAAGCTAGTCTGTATTCCTAGGTAGAGGAGCCCCAAATTTCATACCAATTCAATGTCAGATTTAAATCCCCAACAACAATAATATTATCCTTCCTAACACATTATAAAGACAAAAAATATTACTAGAAGGTTTTATTTCCCTAATAGGGACAATACAAGTTGAGCAAAGTTAGTGTGATGCCCAAACTCTTGCTATGAGCAATGCTATAAATACCAGAGTACAAAATACATTAAATGACAAATGTAAGACTACCATTGAGACCAGTAATTATGCCACTAAAGAAATCCATCACATTCAAGGAAAATAATCCCCAACCACTATAATTTTTTTTGAGTTCAAATATCATGGGGTCCCTCCCCCCCATTGATTCTTGGAACATAATTATGTATGGTCTGTCCACATCCATAAATATTTTAAAGGATATTTTTTTTCCCATCCCCCCAAGCCATGCATATTAATCGACACAATCTTCATGGAGGAACCACCTTAGGAGTTGTTCCTACTCTAAGAACCCCATAATAAGTCTCTCTCTACCCTTATGGAATTCCCTAGGCACTTTCTCTTGTGCTTGTTTGAGTGTTGAATTCCGATCTTCTCTAGGAGAGATAAGCTCCTCCATATAATCAAATCCCAACCCCCTAAAGAACCTTGCTTCTTGGTAATTATTCCTTGTTCTCAAGTGATAGTGTCCAACCCCCACCGATTATTATAGGTGTCCTGATCAACATGTCTAGGATGACATGAGTAGTGTAAAATAGAGTTAGAGTTGACAGACCTACCCATAGTATAATCACCCTCCCCCCCCCACCCAATAGAGAACCAAAGTAAATATCCCTAAAAGTAGAATTTGAAAGGACATTCAAAACATTATTCTGACTAGGAGTAGCTCTAGAGAGACTATGTGAGTCTAAGATAGGTAAGTGAGAGTTAGAATTTAATTTCTTACCTGGAGTAGTACTAGTAGTTGCACCACCATTATACATGGCCTCTGACTTGACCCACTAAGAAGGGGTAATGTCCAATTCACCAAAAACATACAATGGGGATGGAGTAGAAAAATCCACATTTGCAACCAACCTCTACTACCATATCCTCAAAATGGGACTCCAATGAAAAAGGTTTTGACAGTACTGTATAATCATCCCCAACCCTACAATCCAAAGAATATTGTTGCGACTAATTATTGGCACTAAAATCCCCCATCACGCTATATAAACTATCCTCAAGGACATTCACCAAGGGTGGTGAGGTGAAAATATGATCTTTTGTTAGGGTATCATCATAATAGTTGATGAGCTACACCTAATCATTCATAACTCATATATATTAAGTAGTTATTCTCAACCATATACTATTTAACATCTTTATATAGTATTTACAATTATAGAATATCTTCTTGTCTCTCTCTTCACTTTACCACCTTATTTATGTGAAGTTTTGTTAAAGATTCAAATAATTGAGAAGCTTTTATCTACATGACTATATTACAACACCATCTATTTAATAAGAATCAAATGTGAAAAATTGAGTGTTGAAAGTGTACAAGAAATTTGTGTAATTTCCTAGAGAGATGCATTTTATAGTCATCTATCAAGGCATTAAATTTCATGAGGTGTAATTTTTTTTCTTAATTTGTAAAAATTTGAGATTAAAAAAAAATACACCTCCACCAATTTTATCTCTCTTGGTGCTTGATAGATTCCGGTCAAAGATGGATCCATGCTGCTTTTAAATTTTTTAGCTTTATGTAAAATTTAAAATTAAGTAGAAATATGTTGTCGAATAGCTTTATTTAATTTTTTGTTGTTGCCACATCATTGTTGCCCACGTTACCTGACAACATCTCTTCCATACTAGGTTGCAGAGCACCTCCCTACTCTCAGTGCAACTAGTGACAAAATATTATAGATAAATATAAATATTTTAGTATGTTAGGTGTGCGTTATGAATAATTTTGTATACATACTAATTGTGAAATAGAAGCAGTTTATAAGGTATTGATCACACCAAAATCCATGTTAATTTAAAAGCTAAAACTTTAACATGCAGGTTTTTAAGTTGATGTTATAGTAATGGATGTGATATAACACCCTTTTAGACTTTAATACTAAAATAACTAATAAGATTGGTATTAGGTAATGCACGGCCTTTTCTATTTATGTTTTTATATAGGGTGAGACTCCATTCCCCAATATTACTCTCCAATTTTGATGTTAACCTTTGTGGACCTTCTTTAATTTGTGGTTGTCATCTATGTTCATATCCCATTTCACATCAATGTTATTCCCCTTTCTTATTAAAATGTATTTTAGGATAGAGAAAGAGACAATAATTGTTAACTACATAATCACTTCAAATTTGGGTGAGTTGCAAAACACTATTTTAGTGTGCACGGTCTAATTCAATTAGTTTAATGTGACATTACAAGATTCACACATTTATTGATAGAGGTTTGCTTAATAATTATATAATGGTTGTGAGGGCTTGCGACAACTTAAAGCTTCAAAAATGTTATGATCCTAGACATTCCTAAAAGTAATAGCTCTTCTACTAATATAAAAGTTCCTTTTGGTCCATGTGCTTTATGATCACTGGTTTGGATGATGTTTAATCCTAATCAAGTCTTAAGGTTGAATCTAGAGGTCCTTTTTCACAACCCAACACATTGTGGATTTAACTTAGCTTAAACATATTTACTTTTTGATACATGTTAATAAACAATGTACCATATAATTTCAAAATATGTTGATAAACTAGTATAATCCCTCCATTTGAGGAATATCAAATACTATCAATAAATGGTTGGGACATATAATTGCTTGCTCAACCTCCCCCTTTCTTCATGTAATACCCGCGTACATACCCATATCCTTCCTATCCCACATTGGTTGCTCGGATTTCTACATTTGACTTTTCGCCCTCCTGTTTGTCTTCATATGTAACTCCATCCTCGGCATCTTACTCCACATAGTTCTGAGCAATGAGCACTGGACATGGAGGCGACATTCTATCTATTGCGACATTCTATCTGTTGGAAGGTTTGAACTACATTGAGAAGAGATCATCATAACCTTCATCCGAAAGGGTAGGAAAATCTGAACCAAAAACACCAAGCTAACGGTCGAAGCTTATATCATCAGGAAGGCGCACCGCAATCTCAGAATGTGCCCTACGATGGCCTCGGTTATGAGGAGGACTATCTGACATTGTCTAAGGAAAGATGTATGTGAGGTGCATGGTGAAGGGAAAATACATAGGATTTAACCTCCGAAGGAACTGTTTCAATTCTATAAAATGTATCAATGCTCTGTACTGGTTTCCAGACAACATAAGTTCATGCAAACATAGCAATGGAGCAAGTCAATTTAAGGTATTTTAAAATATTTAAAACCTTTATTTTTTTTTCTATAAGGCCTAGCTATATTTTGCTTAGCATAAGTACCTGTATCAACTAGCCGAAGAACCTGAGAATTGGGCTCCACAGGTGTTCTATGGTTGAGAAGAGATATGTCGCTCCATTTCTGAGGTATGATTCTATAGACAACCCCATTAGGGCCGCGACTGAGGAAAATATCCTCCAGGGGTGTGGATAGATCTTCTCCCCTAGTGTTGCAACCTCCTTCAACGAGTGTGGCATACCATCTTCTAAGCCATATTCCCACTGCTGTACATGTTTGTTGATACTGTTTGGGGTCCTTTTGCTGCCAAGTACTGTTGAAACCTGGGTTTAGAACATTGTTTCTACAAGAGGAAGACTACCCAGGTTTGATACCTAATAATTTATTGCTCAAATATGCCCTTTTTATATTGTTGTAGGTCATTGTTTGCAACACCCTTAATGATTTATGTCGAGGGTTTGGCCACTAGATGATCCTTCTCAACATGATGATTTAAGATTGTTCCATGGCTGTAGGATGATATTAGCACCAAAATACCTCATTGCTAATGGCTACAAGAAGATCTACCAAGTGCTTCTTCCATCGTGGCTACCTAAAATGCTACAGGCTGTTGTTTCCATATTTTCTACATGAATACTCCACAAATGACCCTCACATATTGTAATATCCCTCTTTTACCCCTATTTATTTGCAACAGAAAGTGCAATTGTGTACCCACCCATGACAAGGAGCTCAAGGCAGAAGCTCCGCAGGTAAAACTTTGTAAGTATGGTTATGCTTTCCTAAGGTGTAATGTGAATTTGTAGACTTAGGAGTCTGGAAGGCTTGACACGACTAAACGAAAGGGGCATGAATCCACTAGGGGGAGAGGGTGAATGATTGGGTAGCCATGAGTTTGATGACATGTGTCATCCTAGTGCCACAGGCACTTGATGAAAAGTGAACTATGATGTTCACTGGATGGGCACTTAAGTTTATAAGTGTCGTTAACAATTAGTCCTAGATAGGGACGCTGAAGAAA
The DNA here is from genome assembly GCA_027924585.1 of Larix kaempferi. NCBI lineage: Eukaryota > Viridiplantae > Streptophyta > Pinopsida > Pinales > Pinaceae > Larix > Larix kaempferi. The sequence continues at coordinate 5,876,795 of BSBM01000727.1, forward strand.
CTATTGGTCGCCACAAGACAATAACAAGCTCATATGACCTAACGATTAGCATAAGGCTAACTAATATTAAGTGCCATTAAATAAAATTAAGGAGTCGGTCAAGATATCATTAATATTCTAATTTCGATAAAAGATTCCAGAAAATATGGTTAAGCTCTTGAATAGAAAATAGCCAAGGGTTTTCCTAATTTTTCCTCAAGGTATAAAATAGGAAGAAGGTTAAAGAAATTACCATTTAACCTATTTGGTATTATAAATAGATTATAAATAAAATATTTACAAAATATTAAATTGTGGGTTGATTATAAATAATTTAAAAAATCAAAGCTATAAACCATAATAGTGTACTAATGGGAGTATTAGTATATACAAGTTATTAATTTATAGATATTATATACTCTCAATAGAATAGGGGGGTCGCTTTTGCGAAAGAAAAGCGCAAAGACCTTTGGTTGGCTTTTGTTAACCTTAAAGGAAAGAGCAATGATTATTATAAAAACGCATGTTTCTCAAGATCACGGTGAGCTTAAAGTTGAGGCGCATGCACAGTGCCTGCCTGCAATATTAAATACATAATTATTTATGTTTGCTGGGTTTCCAGGCTCAACGTGAGCTGTGGGGTGAGAGCGCAACCTCTTCTTGAAATTCTGCAACGCGTGGAGAGTGTGTTCACTCTACAGGAAGGGCGTAGCCTCTCCTTCAAGTATCCCTTTTGTATATATAAAATTACCACCGTTCGCAATTGGGGAGAGAGAGAAAACAACACTTTGTTTGTCTCTATCTACCTCTCTACAGGTGAGGAGAGAGTTCGACTCTCTTGGCCTCGATGTATGGAATATTACTTCTTGAGAGAAGGGATGAACCCTTAGTATAGTTCCTTGCTTACACATTGGAGTGTAGGCAATAAAATAATTGTGCCACGAATGGAATGCGGTCAATGAAACCCGATGCAAGATGATGTGGCTACTCGCTTTTGCTGACTGTTGTGTTTTTTTTTTTAACCATGGGAACAACAATCTCTCAAGGGTATATCCAACAGCCCGCAAGCTAGAAATACCAGAAACTTGTGACTCAGCAGGGGTCGAGACGTCCCGAGATCCTTTATCCCAGGGGAGAGCCTCTATCCCAGGGGTCGCGTACCCTTCGAGCATTGTCACAATGGGCCAATGAGCAACCCTACACCCCGCCGGTTTTGAACCTGTGACCTCCTCAGAGATAACACATGTTCTTAACCATTAGGCCCACTCAGGTGCTCTCTGACCGTGATTGGGAGGGCTAGGATGGGGCGCAACCCCTAGCTCGAGTTCCTTTGTGATGAATTAATATATATATATATATATATATATATATATAGTTATAGTTATAAAAATGTAAGTAATTTATCCCTGGTCAATGTATAGCTAAATATGTTAGTCTTAGCCTCTTGAGAGCATAAGAGAACATAGGGATTCTTGATAAAGAAAAACTTCACACTAGTGGACTCGTGTCCAGATCGGGGTGGTTTCTCGGTGGGAAAGCATACGCTGGATAGGGAACCAATGGTTTGGTGGAATGTTGCAGTCAAGTCTTTAGTCGCCCTAGTCTAACTATTTCAAAATAAATGATCTATTCATGTTAAATTTTTGTTATGAATTGCAAGTAGATACTTTTATATCTATGATGAATTAATTCATGTAAGTTCCAGTTTATGAGCATTTGTTATGTACTTATTATTATCATTATGGTCATAAGTAGGAAATTCTATAGATGAGTTGTCCTTAGCATTGAACAATTTAAATACATTTAATGTACCTTGTGTTAAGCCTTAGTTATGTGTTCCGATTGTCAAGCTCCATATATGGAGTTGATTGTAATAGATGTGAAATTTGTGATAGGACGTTATGTAATGGTATATCAAATGTCACAAGTCAAATTATGTTAGTAGGAGCTATAATTTTCTAACTGAGATTGATTAAAATACTTAACTATGCTTTGGAACCAACGAGTTAGCTTTTAGACCAAATTTATGCCAAAGACGAGACTTTGCTACACTTAGTTTATAGTGTAATATTTATGTGCTGACATAATGAACATATTGATAAAGTTGGCTTCATAATGATGTTGCATTATGTTTACCCTCTTCATTGGCACCTAATACAAATAATAGATCAAGTTGAATTTGCGATAACATGTATTAATTGTTATGCTTTAGTTTTCTTATGCATAATGATAGTAGGACTTACAATTTCTTATCTTCATTGGCACCTAATACAAATAATAGATCAAGTTGAATTTGCGATAACATGTATTAATTGTTATGCTTTAGTTTTCTTATGCATAATGATAGTAGGAGTTACAATTTCTTATGCATAATGATAGTAGGACTTACAATACCTTGACAAAATAGATAAATCTTAGAGTGTAAAGTAAGAGGCCGTAAGGAACTATTAATATAGTAAACTAATTATATTTATTTATCCTATTAAGTTTATGCCTTAGAATAAATAAAAAGGGGAATTTAGATTAGGGGCTAATAAATAGTGAATAAACAATTGTAGGTTGAAAACTTATTAAGGAAAGATAGGGATATTACTCTAACGTATGTTCTTTAAATCCTTGTCCCTTCGTACTTAGAAATTCCACATAGATGGGGAGTGGGTGGAATGCAGACTTAATTGGTGATCATAGTAATTACAATAAAAGAGTATAATGGAAAGAAATTGATTAATTGATATTAAAAGGGTAAACTATTGTTTTAGTAATTATTCTTCGTATTTGAATACTTAAGTATAATAATGGAATTATAAGAAAAGTACCCCTTTGTATATGAGTAGAATGTAATTATTAGTCTATAAGTTGGATTGTGTTGTTTTTTCTCCATTAAGGAATTAGACCAAGGATATTCATATATATGCAGGAGGTGAGCCTTAACGACCATAAGGCTAATAACCCCTTCCTATAACACTTACTAGTTCTGATGTGAAAGGAAAGTATGGTATGGTTAAGAGTATTAATGATCTAAAGGAAATGTGCATAGATGATCACTAGGTGAAAATGTTAACATGAGGATGTATCTTGGTGACATTATTGTCATAATTAATAGAAAGCCTCTAAGAGAAAGTTAGTAAGATTGTCCTATAATGATAAAATGACTATCTTGTATTAACCATTGATTATTTGGATTGTATGACTTATGCTTGAAGAGTTAAGTTTAAATTCATGGATGACTTTGTGTTAGTGACTCAAGTTAGTGAAAGTATCACACGTATGAAGAGTTAATGGTATCCTTAAATTATGATGTTAAGTATTTCATGTCATAAAAATGTTAGAGTCAATATTCTTGTCTCTTATATGGATGTCCATATGCAAATGTACTCTGATCATTATAACAAGTAACCATTTAGATTAACATATTTGGATATTTGAGTGAAGTTAAATGAAAAATTTTATACCCCATTTTTTCGAATTGGTAAGGAGAAATTGTATATGTTACACAATGATGCAATATAACCTTTCAGAAGCACGTTATCTTGCCCAGAATTGCCTAGAATTTATTTACATTGCTTGTTTTACGAAACTAGAGCTTTACTGCTGTAGTTTTATGCCTTTAGATTCATCATAAAAGGACTTTAAGGTAGCTTCCCGTAGGGTTCGGTGGATTCTATGTGAAACAACTATGTATAAGCACAGATAAGATACTGATTATAAATACCTCCAATTACTTCAAAACGGAACATAAAATATGCACAAATCTAAGCCCTTATACATGTTGGGCGTTCCATCCTCAAGCCTACCGCTCTAACCGTTCAATGCCCAGATCTATTTATATCATGTTGTTTGAAATGATAACCTTATTGTCCTTAGAACATATGCTTGCTTCCTTAGCCCCAAAATAAATTCAATAACAAAGGACTCAATCTGAGTGCTGGTACAAATGTTCACTGACCTTCTGGAAATCTGATTGCATGTTGCTATTCTGAGAAGAAATACCATTATACAGATCGGATTTGATATTCCATTACAATATCCTCATCTTCTGTAGGCTGGTTGAATGTTGAATCTACTTTAATTCTGTTTGGAATGCTACTGTAAAATTTGTTCACAAAAGGTCTGCTAGCTGATAAATTTCCGTTTGGAATGCTACTGTAAAATTTGTTCACAAAAGGTTTGCTAGCTGATAAATTTCCTTTGTATTAGGCCTTCAATTCAAAGCTCATCATAAAATACCAGAACTGCTTTTAGAAGGTATGTACATTTTTTTTTCATTGGAACATGTCATGGGCAAACCCTCAGGTACTTCCCCTCATCAAGTAAGGTCCTTATATAGCAATGTATAGTCACCCGGGGATTTATCCCCGAGACCTTCTGCTCGCAACTTACAGCACTCAACCACTTGAGCTAGTCCAGTGGGCTAATTCACCAAATACACATTTAATAACAAAAAGATCTGTTTATACAATTCTGAGTATATGGTTTGGGATCCCTAACTCACATTTGTATAAGGTAAGTTCCAACGATCAAATGACTGAATTAGTTTTTAAACTTCCATTAATTCTTCCGGCTTTCCCAGGTCCCCACTCCATCCATGCAATCCGGGCATGTATGTGGTTCCGTGGTTGGATCAGAGGTTGCTATATAAAATGTTCATTGCACAAGTTGAAACTGGAACATAGTGAACATACTATGCATTTTGGCTACTCACTGCATTGCATTCTCATGGCACTAAAATATTAGCTAAAATTTAAGCATTTTTATCTTCTCTATTTGACCCTTTATTTTACTAATTAACCTGATCTGTTTTTCTATTTATAGGTTGCAGCTTCCACTTAGAAGGTAGCTGACAAATACATTCCAAACTACCCTAATATTCCTTATCAGCTGATATGTGAACTTCAAAATGTTTCATTGCATGTAAGGATCCACGTGTTGTTAATCTTTTTAACTAATAAGGAGTTTACTACTGTTCCAAAGGTGGTGCATGTCTCAGGATTGAGTATCATATCTGATTTTGTGATTGTTTCAGGCAGATGCCAAGACTGATGAGGTATATGCACAAATGACTCTGCAACCAGTGAACAGTGTAAGTGGCAAAGACAATCTTTGCAATTTTTAATATCAAGATTCCTGAAATTTGCAAGGGAGCGATTTGATACTTACTATTAAGGATTATTTGTGGAAAGTGTGCACCAACGAATGATCAAACACAAAATCCATCAGAAAAAATGTCTCTGTCTGGCCTCACATTAAGACGAAGTATAAAATCACCTATTAAAATATACTTTGCTTGGAAAATTAAGTGTAATCTTGATGCTACAGAACAAAACAAATGGACGTCATGCTTACTTGCTTGGAAAATTAAGTGTAATCTGCTTACTTGCTTGGAAAATTAAGTGTAATCTTGATACTACAGAACAAAACAAATGGGCGTCATGCTTGCTTGGAAAATTAAGTGTAATCTTGATACTATAGAAAAAAACAAATAGACGTGATGCGTGACATTACATTTAGACCAAGTACATTATCATATATAAAATTACTTCAGTTCACTTTTTTATATAGATGTGAGTTTTGACAAGAAAAAATTATATCCAATATTGAAACCATTTTCAAATAATATTTAAATAGATGTCAATATATCTAGTATTAAAACAATTTTTAAATAAATGCTATGTCTAACATCTCACACCGATACAAAGTATAGAATTGTTTAAGAAAATACTTTACAGGAAAAAGAACAAAACTTTTAACCCACATTAGGTTTATGTTAAGATACATTATGTTTATGTTAAGACATATTTTTAATTATTTATGAAAAAAAATCACTTGCACAAAAAAATCACTTGAACAAAAATATCACTCGAACAATTATATGCACTCATGTACTTCACATTAAGTATTCAAAAAGATAAAAAATTTATAATTGCAAATAAACTCAAATATGTTGTAGTGAACTTTTGATTAATGATAAGATATATATTTGCAAAATAATATTTTTTATGATGATTCTCTATTAAGGTAAGGTCCTCTAATATTTAAAATGAATTTTGCTTAACTTTTTAAAATTGAAAACTTATATATATTTAAATAGTAGTGTAGTTTTGATTAATGATAAGATATATATTTGCAAAATTATATTTTTTTATGATAAATCCCCATTAAGCCATTAAGGTAAGGCTTAGCTATTTATATTGTATAGTAATAGCTCTTAATCTTTTTTTTAATACTTAAAGATATAAGGTTCTTCTACACTCATTGGATCATATTGTCTATTTAAATCCTCTAAGGAAACTTTTTTTTTTTTTTTTTATGAATATCAATTTATAAGTTGAAAATTTTTGTAGTTTTCCACCAAGAACATTTTGTAAGGTTTTGATTTTTCTTTAAATTTTTGGGCATGTAGTTGCCAAATGGTTGTACTCAAAGGGAGATTGACATCAAAATCTAAATGCTAAAATAATCATTTATGCATATCCCCTTGTGGCTTTTGTTTGTCTACTTCCAATCTTCCATGTGCTCCTCATTCAACAAAAAAGTGTAGTTATGTCAACCAAAAATTGACCAGGTGCTTGATGTCAAAAAGGTGGCCTTGTGGAAGATTGGATTTGTGTGGAAAACTTGAGGTTATTTTTATTTATAGTAGTGACCTACATGCTAATATTCAAGCTACAAAAATAGAAAAATGAAAGCAAATAGAGAAGCACACACATAACACATAGTTTTACATGGAAAACCCTAGTATGGGGGGGACCATAGGAAAGAGTGATCATGGATCTCTTATAACCACAAGTTACTGAAATACAACACACCAACTCTACCTCCAAAAAAATAAAATTCTACAACATCTACTTTCGTACAACAACACTAACCTCAAAGGATTACAACTTTACAAAATGTATCAACTGTTGGATCTAGCTATCTTTATGAATGGTCTAGTCTGACACCTTATTTTAAGAAAAAGGTTGTTAGTTACCAAATCCAAGACTCTCTCAATTATAGGCTTGTCCAACGTAGAAAGCCAAAATCCTAAATTTTTAGTAGCCAAGCATACCCACGGTTTCCTTCTATGCGCACAATCATCAAAGAGATTGCATGTAACTTATTATCTTTCTCTTACACAAATTATTCACTTTGATTGCATGTTGTTCTAGAAAATGGGTAGATCCATGCTAAGAAAACAATAATGTCTATGTGGATGCAATGTAACCATCCATTGAAGTTCTTAAGAGATTGTGGTAGATATTTTCAAGCCTCCTATTTCAAGTAGTGCTTCAAACAACTAGTTTCTTTGTATCTATATTTTTATTTATTGAGGGGAATGATTAGGTCCCACATAATTTGTGAAAATTGATTGTGCATTGAGTCTAGTAGGCTAAATGAGTTTCATGCCTTGATCAAGTGCTCAATTGTATATTGCAAACATTTATGAAATCATCTCTACATTTTATATCCAAGGAGTTTTGAACTTAGTAGCATACAAGAAGTTGTGATGAGTTGAGTCAAAAAATTAACTTAGATTTTGTTTACAAGGTGTTCTAGTGAAAGAGTACAAGGAAAGTTTGAAGTGAATACAAAAGCAACTAGGAAATTTTATTAAGTAAAATTTCAACTAAATTTCCAAGACTTTACAAGGTTTTATAGTTTAGTCAAAGATTCGATAAGATTTTACAAGATTTTATAATTATGTGAAAGATTTGCCAAGACATTTACAAGGTTTTTTAATTATATGAAAGATTCACTAATTTGGAGGATACCTATAGTCTTGCAGTTCTTCTTCTAGCCACCACAAGGTATCAATTACAATTCATGCGCAATAAACCACCATGGGTTGAGGGTAACCATATACCAGAATTCAACAATCACATAACAAATTTATTAAACAAAAGAGCAAATGAATAGGTCAACCATCGAATCCCACAATAATTACCAACAAAGAGATTCTGGAAATAGGAGAGCAACCAACACATAATTTGACATAAAATTCTTTCATTTACATTCATGCTACTCCAAAATCCCCGATTAGAGAGCTACTGTTGTGTTTAAATAAATAGGGTGAGGGAGGTTAACTTCAATCTTGAACAGATGGTTTGTACCCTCCATATTTAGGGAAAATCATCATAAATTCTAACTGTCCATAAATTATCTAACTCCTCTAATTATATACTAGAAATAGAAATTTGCATGGTGATTAGGGAGATAAATCCGTTTCTTCAAAAAAAACACAATCCTTCTAGAACCGGTGTTAAGCTTAGGTGAAATACAATTTCAAATGATACTCATGCATCATACAACTTTTTGCAAAAACCGCTTCATAAAACAACTTACAATCCCGACTGTTATGGTTTATGGGAGGGAAAAATAGTACAAATGAGATCCATTTATGGGACAAGGGATCCCCTCTGTGCAATGAATTTACTACTTAGTCTATGAAGGTATACATACCCTACCCCCCCTCTAGATTTGAACATGTGACCTCTAAGAGGAAACACATGTTCTTAACACCAATACATAATAATTATAAAGAAATGAAGTAATATTGATGTTATTTAAGAACATAGTGTATTTGTAGTTCATAGCAATGTTTTCCCCCATAATATATTTTGTTTTCAAGCTTAGTAATTCTTATCAATGCATTTCTAGGTGCTAGTGTGGCACAACTTCCTAGCTTCAAAGAGATTTTTCCTAGCTTCATCTTTCCAAATACATGATCCCCAACACTAAAGTCTTTTTGAATTTTTTGTTTGTTTGTAGAACCTTTCTATGTAATTGGGATACTCTCATATTCTCCAAAATTCTTGCAACCTATGTTTTATTTTCTTGAGCAATTCAAGCCCAACTATAACATTGTCCACTAGATTATCCCAATTCACTAGTGTTGCACCTTTTCTTACATGTTGCTTAAAATAGAATCATTGCCAATATTGATGCATGATGTCTATTGTTATATGCAAACTCCATGAAATCAGGTTCTCTTCCCACTTGGTTAACTTGTCCAATACATACATGTGTAAATTGTCCTCAATGACTTCATTCAATCTTTTTGTTTGTCTCTGCATCTGAGGGTGATAGTTTGTGGTAAAATTTTGTTATGTGCCCAATACATGAATACAATATTCCAAAATTTCAATGAGAACTTCATGTCTCTAGTTGAAATGATCACCCAAGGTACTTCATGCTATAAAATTTCAGTTTCAAATACTATAAAAATTTTAAACATCAATAGTGCATTCATTTATTTTGTTCTTTGTATAATTGAGTTGGACTATCATAGCTTTGGCAGTTAGACATGTATTTCAATCAGTTGGTAACTGATTGGAGGCATGTTAGGTAAGAAAAAAGAATTTAATGTAAAATTATAATGTCAGCATTGGAAATTCATAAACATAATCACCATCTCTGAGTTGACAAGAGAAGATGGCTCAGTGGCTACCACTTTAAATGAAATAGATGATTTATTGCTTAAGTTGTCAAAATGACCACCTTCTTCCCCATTTTTTGTCAAGATGACTACCCCCCTATTTGTATAGGGTCTTCACTAGGGTTTTTAGAGATCAATCTGGGTGTAATATCCTCTCCCCAAATCTTAAAGGGCGCTAGCTCAATGAAAGAATGACTGCTTTACAAGTAGGAGGTTGGTGGTCCGATTCCTTCGTGCCCTTCTAATATTGCAATATATTTCTAATTTTTTATGATGATTTATATTCAAGGGGGGTTTCAAACTGTCTTTGTATGTTGTTACGAGGGGGGTTCTAAACCACCCTTGCAAGTTCTTATGAAGGGGGTTCTAAATTGGTGTCATATGTTGCTATGAGGGGGGTTTAAAACGCCCCCTATATGTTCCTACAAGGGAGATTTCTAAATTTCCCTTGTAAGTTTCTATGACGAGGGTTCTAAACCACCCTCATAGGTTGCTACGAGGGGGGTTCTACACCGCCCTCATAAGTTGCTATGAGGGGGTTCTAAATCACCCTCATAAGATTATATGAGGGGGGTTTCTAACTAGCCCCAAAAGCTACTACGAGGAGTGTTCTAAACTACTTTCATAGGTTACTATGAGGGGGTTTCTGAATTGCCCCTAAAATTCACTTTTTGAGGGCAATTCCAATCGTCCCCAAAAGCATCGCTGCTAAAATTCAAGCTTTTTAGCGGCCATTTTAGAAGAGATATAAACCACCCCTGTAGGTTTCTACGCAGGGGGTTCGAAACCGCCCCTAAAATTCACTTTTCGAGGGGGGTTTTGAACCCCCCCTAAAGGCATCGCTGCTAAAAGTCGGTCCTTTTAGCATCCATTTTTGAAGAGATATAAACCACCCCCAAAAAGTGACTTTTAGGGATGGTTTAGAACCACCCCCAAAAAGTGACTTTTGGGGATGGTTTAGAATCGCCCCCAAAAAGTGACTTTTAGGGATGGTTTAGAACCACCCCCAAAAAGTGACTTTTGGGGATGGTTTAGAATCGCCCCCAAAAAGTGACTTTTAGGGGTGGTTTCAAACTGCTGCCGAAAGCCATTTTTTGGGGGTAGTTCAGAATTGCCCCTAAAAGTCACTTTTGGGGGTGGTTTATATTTCTTCAAAAACCGCTGCTAAAAGGCTTGAATTTTAGCAACAGTGCCTTTGGGGGGGGTTTTGCAAAACTGTCGCTAATGTTAAAACCCCTGCCAATTCCACTTTTGGAGGTAGAAAATGACTGCCTCTAAAGGTATTTTTGTAGTAGTGATCATGGCTGCTCTAATGTTTGGGGGATTTTAGATTCATTTTAATCCATTTAGTAGGAAATGTACATTGTGAACTAGTTTAGTGCATTCACATTGGCTTTCTTAAAACCAACAAAATTGGTATCATCATTTCAATTTCTTAGTAGAGAGTTTAGTATATTTAAATGGATTAGTTTTCAAATTTTGTATTGGAATTGGTCTTTGTGTCTTTATTTTTAACTATAAATTTTTTAATTATTAGAATTTGGTTAGTTACTAATAATATATATTGGATTTCGTGTAGTCTAAAAGTTCTACGATTTCAAATGGAAAATTTTTTATTTTTCTGGTATGATTTTGAAAAACTCCGATAGAAATTTTTAAAAAATCTTGGTTACAATTCTCAAACTCTAAATTTGTTTGAGCCCCAGGGGTTTTTGATGGTGTTATATCCATTTTTTCCATCAAATTCGCCATTAAAACATAGTTAAATTCATATTTTTCAAATAAAAAACGTTGTATTCCGATGAAAAGTCTTCGTCCAGGACAAATCGTCGAATTTTTAGACAACTCCATTGGATTTTTGTGTATATAAGCTTTTCAAATTTAAAAAAACTTCTTGTGATTTTTTGACTTTGCATTGGATGAAAATGAGATACAAACTTTCATTTTCTGCATAGATGGTAACAAATACTAGTACATTTCTCCATGTTTTAATCCCTAAGATTTGATGCTTTTGATTTAAGGTGTTGCATTTAGGATGATAAGATCCACTCTTGAACCCCCACGGCGGGTGCCATCAGAATGGTGTTATATTTTCATCATTTAATTCAATATGATCTAGGATCTTATCTGAGAGTACAACATGCACAACATATCAAACATAAGAGACAAGAGACACAAAGCATTTCACTGGGGAAACCATAAAGGAGAAAACCACCACAACTTGAGAGATAGAATGAGCAATAATACAAAACCCCAAAACAAATAGATAGTCTCGAGTAACTCCTCCTCCTCCACTTGTGCGCACTTCTCTCTTTCTCACTTGTGTGAATGAGTGAGTGAGTGAATGTGGGTGAGTGAATAAGTAGAGAGCCTAGCTCTCTATTTATACTTTACCTTGACCACTTTGACAAGTCGGCATCAACTAAAGTTGAGTGGTCCGACTCCTTTAGGGGAATTAAACACCCCAATACAAATGACTCTAGGGGACTAATGTCTCGACTTATATGGGAGGATTGACCTCAATGAATTTACATGACCCCAAGTACAATAATGACTTCTTCAACCGGAGGAATAAACATCTCCGTCGGAGGTACAATAATAAAATTACAAATACAATATAAAATATAGAAGTGAATACATTCTGAAGTTACAAATACATTAACACCACGGGGGCTTCACTCAATAAACCGTTATCATAGCACATTCGATCGTGGCATATGAAACAATACCCCTAATTTCACTAAATATTGGAAAATACCTTCCAAAATCGTTTTTTTAACCCCCTCCCAATATGCCTTCCCAATTTAAAAAAAAAAAAAAACCTTATTTTCACTAGATATTGTATGTATCAATTTTTTCATTAACATTTTTTATACCCCTTTATATTTCTACCTAGTATATTGATATGATGCCCCTCTTATGATCCCACATGCATTATACAATGCACCTTGCTTCTTTCGATGTATATTGTGGATGCACATTACTTCACCCACAATGCAATTACTCAACCACATATCATTATGATTTGCAACATCCAATGGTCTAATGAAGAGATAGGAGATCACTTCTTGTATGTCACTAGAGCCAATGCACATAGTACAACATTTAGATTACATGTTACAATTCCCCAATCGCTGACTAAGCCTATTGTGGGCTAGGTATCCAAGCCCCTATGGCCTATAACAACCTCTAGGAGGCTGAATAAACCTCCCTAAGGCCTGTAATAGGCACGAGTGGTTGGCTATTCAAGCCCCCAAGGCCTATCGAGGGCCTATAACAGGCCTTGGAGTCTTAGAGCCTCCCAAGGCTATTGGTAACAACTGGATGAGTGCTATTGGTAGCAATTGGATGTCAATGACCACTGTCTCTCGACTATGATCGAATGGAAACCCACTTCACCACGAAATTCCCTGGCCTCAAGCATGCCTCAAGATGTGATTTACCTGCATACTAGTAAGCCCGAGCCTTGCCTCAACCTGATTTCTCATCCGACCGTGATCCCACCATCTCCATTTGGCGGATATTTGTCAGCCCGCCCATATAAAAAAGACCCCAAAGTATTTTTGTATTGTTACATTAAATAAAAAAACCCTTTGCCCCTTAATATATAAGCAATATAATTTTTAGGTTTTCATGAATATTTAATTCCGCAATATGAATTAACGTGGTATTATATTGCCTTCTAGTGAAGCCCCCGTGATTAACACTCCCTCTTAACTAGGAAGGTATTCTCTTGACATAGTTCATTAGCACAAGTCTTCGTCACTAGATCATCATCAAAGATGGATCATCGTCACTGCTACTGCTATCTCGATTATTAATCTCCAATCTGCTCGTCATAGGAAGTTCTATAGAGCCAACCCTTTTTCATGTTGGATGTAGGCCTAGCTTCCATGTAGGTTTTCATCATCTCTGTGAGCAAGCCATAAAGTAGGTAAATCTCAGGACTTATTATATGCCTTTGCAAAACCTGCAATATCTCCCAGCACTGGCTATATGCCACTACAAAACCTGAAGGAGCATCCCAGGACTGATTATATTCCACTGCAAAACCTTCAAGATCTCCCAGGACTGATTATATGTCACTGCAAAACCTGAAGGAGCATCTCAGGACTAACTATATGCCACTGCAAAACCTGCAAAGTCTCCCAGGACTGATTATATTCCACTACAAAACCTGTGTACCCTACTTTCACATCATCATCTTCAGATCATCTCATCGTCAACGGAGCACAACCAAGATGCACATCACACAGCACTTACACCACCCAACATGGGAGAACACATATGGCACCATTCGGGGAAGGCTCCAACCCTTAATTTTTCACCATGGGAGAACACATCTACCACCATGTGAAAAATGGCTTCAGCCCTTACATCTACACCATGGGAGAACACATCTACCACCATGTGAGAATGGCTTCAGCCCTTACATCTACACCATGGGATAACACATCTACCACCATGTGAGAAAGGTTCCAACAATTACATCAATGACCATGGGAGAAAATATCTACCACCATGTCAAAAACGATCAGCAATTACATCTACGACCATGGGAGAACACATCTACCACCATGTCAGAAAGCCCATGTGGATCTGCGTCTTCTGGACTCATCACTTTCCCTTGGAGGGAACCTCGATATGAAGTACACCAAGCTTCTCTCTGAAGTATTCAAACTTCACTCTGGCCATCGGCTTGGTCAATACATCGGCTATCTGCTCGTTCGTCGCAACGTACTCGAGCTTCACTACTCCTCTATGCACCGTATCCTTGATATAGTGGTACTTGATCTCAATGTGCTTCGACTTGTCATGGAACACTGGGTTCTTAGACAACTTCACACAACTCTGGTTGTCGCAATGTATACAAGTCGCGTCCAACTAGAGATCAAACAAATCAGACAGTAGCTTCCTTAGCCATACTGCCTCAAAAATAGCCAAACAAGCTGCGACATACTCTGCTTCGGCTGTACTCAGTGCCACGCAGGACTGCTTCCTGCTAAACCAAGAGATCACACCTGATCCCATACTGAAGCAGCACCCCAAAGTGCTCTTCCTATAAATGGAACTGCCTGTCCAATCTGAATCAACATAACCCTCCAGGTTAACCTTCTGATTCGCATCATACTTGATCCCATAATCCACCGTACCCTTCAGGTACCTCAAAATATGCTTTGTAGCAATCAAGTGAACATGTCTCGGATCCGTCAGGAACTGGTTCAATGTGTTCACAGCAAAGAAAATATCTGGTCTCGTATTTGTCAGGTACATCAAGGACCCAATATTTTGGAAATACATCGTGGAATCAACCGACTCTAATGAAGCATCACTCAATAGCTTCAGGTTCGATGCCATAGGTGTCGCCATGGCCTTGCAGTCCATCATCCCAGATCTCTACTTCACATTTTCCTTAGCTAAGGAAAAATCTCATCTGATCTTAGCCACATTTTTAATCACAAGAATCATGCCAAGATTTTTTAACTCTAAGATCTACTCCCTCTGAAGTGGAGTTTTCTATATCTGAGTATTGTCCTCCCTTTGTGACTAAACATCATTCACACTCTGCATTGAGTGATCTTCTGCATATCTATCTGTTCCATCTCCCATCAGATGGGTCCACTGACATGAGCCTCAAGATCACTCGAATTCTATGGTGAGTTCCTTCTTGCATCCATCTATATATAGAAACCATCTTCAACCTTGTAGAAAAGGTTGAAATCCGCATCACCCGTGGTGATCATCAAGCTCATCAAATGACTATCGATCCTGGGTACCTGTTGGACCCGTACAAAGCCTTCTTCAATCATGTGATTTTCTATCGAATCTTGGGAGTTTGCTAGATATGCACTTCTTCTTCAATTACACCATTCAAGAGAACAGTCTTGTCATCCATGGGTGTCATCTATCTCTAGAAGTGTGTCTATCCACTGGAGCAAACATCTTGTCATGATCCTCTCCCTCTTGCTAAGAGAATCCTCTAGCCACGAGCCTTCCTTTGTACTTCTATAGTATGTTTGATTTGTAAGTCTTCTTGTTGAATAGTCATCACTTGTTCTTTGGAACAAGTGTTCATCATCCTTCTTTTGTAGCTCATAGTACACGATCTTTCCTACAAATCAAATTTAATTACATGATTAGTAACACTTCATAATCATCAAATCATGTTGACATTTCAATGATAACCTATTATGCATACTGATATGATTCACATATTTATGCAACTATCTTGACCAATACTTTGGCACAACATTTTTCCATATCCTGTATGCATACAGTGGCTATCTAGATTCCTTCCATCTCTACCATAACATAACATCAAGAGCGTGCACAGCTCCCAGCATGTTAGCAAAGAGGTTTCATTCTAGACAAGCAACAATGGAATGTTTGTCCAAATTACCCATCATATACATATTAGTAGTATATTGTTCAATGCTATATGAAGGCTTACACTATGCATGATATATTCTAGGAATACAAATATGCATACAACTATTACGAGAAATATCATTAACTATTCAGAGATTCAAGAAGTAATTCAAATAACAACTCAAATACTTATCTTTTATGTTTGTGTGGTTGCCTCCCTCTTGATCTCTATTTTCCCTTTATGATAGCATCATGATTATATGTCTTTGAACTTCTATCCATCCTGGACCACTATGCATGCTTAAGTGTGCACTAGTTTCATCATTGTGTCATCCTCAAGATCTCATACATAATCATACATTCATTAGTATAATCTCAATACTATCAAAACATTGTAATCCTATAATTTTAGCATGTATGGTCATGATCATTTCATACACAGGTAATTTATCACAAGCGTTATTATTCAAGGTTTCAGGGAGTACTTCTTTTACTCATGCATATTTTTATTTGACCATAGGACTCTTCTATTTTTTCATATCATTAATCAAACTAAGAAGCATAATATGCATAAACCCGTGATTACTCAAACTTATAACTTCATGAATAATCATTATCAATCATACAAAAGTATACTTATATAAGATCCTAAAACAAGGTAGGATTCTAACTCGATATAGGAAAACATACCTGGATTATCATGCTTGCCAGTTATGTCTAACATACCCAAACAATGTCTTCTTTGTTCTCTTCAATGATTTAGAGACCTTGTGCTAGTAACCTTCATATCTCATAAGTTAAGCATTGCAAAACCAAGTTATACATACCTCGTAAGTAGAGCTTCTATGTGATCAATGACTATGGATGAGTCTTTGTCTTCATGTCACCATGGTCATATATTATTGATCTAGAACTTGGTTTGTCTTTCTTGATGACCCTTTCATGTTAGCGGGCAACATCATCCTCATACAACACCACAGTGCATTAGTACAATCATAAGTGCTATAACCCTAATCAACGAATGTCTTATATCATTAACATGCATTCATACTTTTACTAAGGTGATCAGACAAGTCTAAAAGTAATCATGATTGTACTAATCTCAATAATATGAATACAAACATATCATGAACTTAATCATGAAACAGATTTCAAAACATACTTGTATCTCCTCAAGTCATACATGTCGAGATTGCTTGTAGTCTTCTCTATAAGGGTAAAACCCTAACCATCCAAGGTAGATCACTTGTAAACATCTTATATAGGTTCATGGTGCTAGGATGATAGAATATCAGTGCCATTTAAACCTCCTTCATTGCTGCCCTATGGGTCTCCCAACTTTGCTAGGGTTTCTTCTTACTTAGAAACCCTAATTTTCAGTCTCCTTCCTCCCACAACATTTTGATGGAGGATTAATATCTATGATGAATGGATTCCAAATCCATTTTCAAAGTTTCCAATGTTTCATCAAGTGTATCCAACATTGTATCAGGTCATGCCATACCTAAAAACTGAAAACCTTAAGTGAGAGCTTCTTCCTCCTCTTCTTTGATTTCCTTCGTTGAGCAATTTCAGATGTGTAGTATTGTTTTTGGTGTATCTTTGAAATTTAGGATCTGCAGGGTCTGAACCTTTGGCCTGTAGTAGCCTGACCTGTCATCTTTCCAATCCCATAGGTTTGAGCTTCATTGGATTCCTCATGAGAGAGATATGATCATTTTCCCAACATGACCTATTTATGGGATGAAACAACATAACCAACTTGTATGGAGTGCCACGTGTCACTGTTTCAACTCCGGCCTCTGAAACTAGGACCTGTGAAACTTTAGTCTGTGCCCTAACTGTCACTTTTTATGGAATACCATTTGGAGCTTCCTAGCTCAATATATGACCTTTTTACCTAGGTCACCTGTTTAGGGCTTCATTCTGGAAGAGGCATAAACCCTAACTAGTACAGATCATATCTCAGAAAGTACAATGAATTTGAGGCTGAAAATCGGACACAAGGCACAAGAAAATTTCATCTTCGTCTTGTCCAATTTTCAGATCCTGAACCTTCTCCAAAATTGATTTAAAGTGAAAGTTCCACGATGACTAGGTTTTGCTACACAAAGCCCTAGCTTTAAAATTGTCACAATTGAAACAAGTGTCGTAAATTCCATACAGTGCCTTCCTTTAGGCTAGCTCTGATACCATGTTAGATTTTCATCATTTAATTCAATATGATCTAGGATCGTATCTGAGACAACACCATGCACAACATATCAAACATAAGATACAAGAGACACAAAGCATTTCACCAGGGAAACCATAAAGGAGAAAACCCCGCAACTTCCTCAGAGATAGAATGAACAATAATACAAAATCCCAAAACAAAGAGATAGTCTCCAGCAGTTCCTCCTCCTCCACTTGTGCGCACTTCTCTCTTTCTCACTTGTGTGAATGAGTGAGTGAGTGAATAAATAGAGAGCCTAGCTCTCTATTTATACTTTACCTTACCACTTTAACAAGTCGGCCTCAACTAAAGTTGACTGGGATGACTCCTTTAGGGGACTTAAACACCCCAATACAAATGACTCTAGGGGACTAATGCCCCGACTTATATGGGAGGATTGACCTCAATGACTTTGCATGACCCAAGTAAAATAATCACTTCTTCAACCGGAGGAATAAACATCTCCGTTGGAGGTACAATAATAAAATACAAATACAATATAAAATATACAAGTGAATACATTTCGAAGTTACAAATACATTAACAAATAGGGCCATCACCCCCCCGTGTCTAACTCATATGATGAGGAGGGGGTTGTACCATGTAGCATGACGCGTGGGGCTCGACCACCGACCTCCACCCAAGTTCTTAATCCCATGCTCAGTCACTGTACTCTGGCTAATTATCTCAGTGCATGCTCAGGCAGCTTCGTACGAAAGCAATTTTGCTCGCTTGTGTGAGCCTTCATGGAAATCCAACTTAAAGGTGGCGGAAATGAGGATCCACACTGTCCACACGTTCCAAGTCATAGGAATAGGCGGCCTCAGCTTAAATGCAGGCTCAGAATTAGAAAGTGCAACAATTCAGACCATCAACTTCCTTATATGTTCAATTCGTTGGTTGAGGGACTGGCTCTCTTCCTTCGCGGGCATCTTGTCTGGGCTTTGTTGGTGGGTGAGGTTACTATGGAAAGAATGAAGGTTACTCAGAGGAAAATTGTCAATGGGTCGCGTCGCATGTACATGTCGTGTGCCATGAAGGAGATGGGAAGGGTCCAAGGCTTCTTTGAGAGTGAAATTCTGGTGTCAGCCCGCGCCTGCATTGCTTGTTTGAAAAATCGATTGAAGTAGAAGCAAGCTCGCCCATATGCGGAGCAGATGGAGGCAAAATTTGGTGGGCTAGTGGAGAATGCGGGGTTTTCCTACACCAGGGAGACTTGACATACGAAGACTCTAGGGTTTTATTGGATGGTCAAAGCTTTGATGTCAATGGAAATGGAGGACTTCCTTCACGGGAAGCTCATGTAGGAGAAAGAGGTGCTCCCCTTAGCATATCGTATCTCCAATTTGGAAGTGGGTCTGCAAGCTCTCATTTAGTTCCAAGGCACGAAAGCTGCTTGGGTTAATGCCAAGCTTGATGCTTTGGATTGGGATCTCATTGGAAATTCAACAAACCCCCGCCAGACTTGGCTTCAAACACTCAACTCATGTTCCGGAGGTGCCACTCAATAGATGGAAACAACGGGAAAAACAAAGTTCCAGGTGTCGGTCCCTCTATGATTCCTCTTTCTAATGACGATTAAATGGTGAGGCCTTCAGGCTAGGTCTAGATGTTTCCTCTCTATTTTAATTTTGAATCCTTCAGCCATAACCCCCTTCATGTGGGGGAACTACTATCAACTCTCTTCTGGGCAATGTTTTGATGATCATGTTCTAGTTAGCATAGGATTTTTGTTCGGAGATAGACAATTGCTATTATATTTTTGGGGGTCTTGCATCACAAAGTTGAACCTTGGCTATGTATAGTTTTATTTTTTTAATTTAATAGAATACTCGAACCTTACAAAATTAAAAAGATAAGCTCCACTCTTGAAATTGTTATTTATTTTCTGTTTTTTTATAGTGTTAATTGTAGAAATTTCATGTCAACAACTTTTTTTTATAATCATAAACATTGATGAAGTTCATTATACTTGTATTTAGAAGATGGAAAATTTGAGATATTTGGTATTTTTCCTATATTGTATATTCTTTTTTATTATTATGATAGCTACATGTCTCCTTTTTCTTATGATTTGTTAGTGTTTATTATGTCTTTAATTTTTTATTAGTCATTGATGAAGTTTATTATACTTGTATTTAGAAGATGGAAATTTTGAAATTTTTGGTATTTTTTCTATATTATATATTCTTTTTTATTATTATGATAGCTACCTGTCTCCTTTTTCTTATGATTTGCTAGTGTTTATTTATGTCTTTAATTTGTTATTAGTCACTATGTGCATATTCGTGGTTCAACAATGCTCACCAATAACTCTTGTCTATTGAACCCTAATAAACACTAGCAATAAATAATAGTAGGGCACTTTCACTTTCAAATCGATAGAAAAGTTTGCATAATCCCACAATCAATTTGCACTTGTGGGACATATAAACATTGCTTCTTCTACGTAAAATGTCATAGTTATAATGAAGTTTGTGAAATATGTGATGGTTTGAAATTTAATTATCACATACTGTTTTTATTAAACATGGTCGATATATTTTAAGTGTATTTAAAATATATGACTAATAAATATATTTTGATATTTTCTATTTTTCTATTTATAACTATACATATATTTGAGTTTGCTTATATGCTTTATTAATAATTATTATATTTTATGTATTACTCAAAATATTTGAAATGAGGACTAAGATTGATAGTGACTCACCATGTATGACTTGATTCTCATTTGAAATACATTGGTGGGTTAGTGTTTGATGGAAATAAATAGTTGGTTCTTCAAAAAGTTTAGATAATGATATACTTGTATTGGTTGCAAGATCTAAGACATTATTAAGGTTGTCTTATTTTATTTTTATACAACGTAACGCTTTTGGCTTTTGGTGATATCCATATTTACACAACTAACATTTTTATGTTTTGAGATTTTTTGTTATGAATATCATATCCAAAATAATACCATCTCTATAAAGCTACCTTTACTTAATTCTTAAAATTTTCACATATATTATTATCATTTACTTCTACTATGATCATTATCTAATTAAAAATCTCAATCAAATACATATTATCATTTACTTCTACTATGATCATTATCTAATTAAAAATCTCAATCAAATACATATTAGAGCATGCTTAAAGTGATACCCCTCTTTCTCTATTATAGAATACTATTTCCTAACACAAATTCCAATTCCCTATGTTATATTGTAGGTTTTATGACTTTATCGATATGTTGACTTTTATTTGCATGCGATATATAATCTTCTTAGACGCTATTGTTCTCCAACATATTGGAACTATTAAATGAGTTCTAAACACTCTGATGTTTTTTTTGATTAATTCCTATAGGGTTTATATTGATCACTGGGTGATAAACAAGTTTGACTTTAATATTAACACCAAAAAAAACTATATTATTTTTCAAAGTTTTGTTATGTTTATAGATTAAACTTAATATTTTGAAAATATAAATTATTTTGTAGAATTTTTAAAATTTGTTATTTTTATTTTATGATTGGCTAAAAGCTATGAAGTGACAAATTACCCTTCATGGGATGTGAAATTGTTTAAACAATTTATAACTTGACACGTGGTCTTTGAACTAGTAATGATAATGAATATGATCATTTTTGTACAATGTGTTATTGATAATAAGTACACAGGTGTGATTATTACATGTCCTCTCATTTTTCTAAATGCAATGTATTTTGGCTTGTATAGACCTTAAATGCATCTACGAATTAGTAATTTTTAAAACTTAAAAACTAAAACTAATTCTTTTTATTAATATCTCAAAAAGTATCAATGTATGATTGCAACAAGCCATTATTAAATAAACAAGTGCTATGTAGTAGCTAGTCCCTACTGCTTAGTTTAAGGACTAGTTGCTTAGTTTAACTAAATTATGCCTCAAAAAATGGGGACAAGATAACATAGATAACCATTAAAAACGTTATAAAATAAATAATATAAACCATGTATTGTAAACATTGTAAAATAGTTTATATGGTAATATAAGCCTTGTAATAAATCACCTAAACATAGGGTATATATAATATACCTTTATATCTAAGGTCAACGTTGATGTATGAAAGCGCTAAGGGGATGTACCTACCAATCAAAATTTCATGAGAAAGTTTATAAGTCAAATAAAAATTGGTTGATAACACTTTTAGATATTTTTAAACATCTTAGTAAAGCAATCTAAAATATCAAGAAATATTAAACATTAAAGGGTAGAGGAAGAATTGGTGATTTCATTCATTAAATTTATTGAGAAAAAAAAATAAGATTACAAAATTAAAATTGAACCAATTAGACAATAGGTAATTGGTAATTGGTAATTGGTAATAAAATTAGTTGTACTATTGTAATCATTTTTTTTTAACAGAAATGAGTAAAATTTTGTATTATCAGAACCCAAATGTGAAGTCATTTCGAAAGTTACAAACTAGCCTTCAAGATAAAACAGTGATGTATCACAGAGCAAAACAGAACTTGCAAGTTCCAAATTGTTCATAAAAAGGAAAACTAGAAGCCTAACTAAAGATCTAAAAACTAGAGGACTTATTAAAAATACGAACTGCCCTAGGAGGAGACTGAAAAACATCTTTTAAAGACCTGTTGATTTTCCAAGGGAAGTCCTTGGACTTCACCGGTTAGCTTTCTTCGGGTAGGCTTTGAATTCCTAGCGAACATGGGATTCAAAAGTCATGGTTCCCAGCTGAATTTAAACCTGGAGAAGTCTGTCAGACAGAACCCGATTCACCTGGTACCTCTCTTGTCTCTATGCCTCTACCAACGTTGCGTGTTCATTTTGGATTTCTCGGGCCTCATGAACCAATTCCTCCATTTGCTCCATCCTTTCCTCCATTTTCTCCAACCTTTCCTCCACTTTCTCCTTAATCCTTTTTATGCTTTTTTTTTCTGTGCTTTCATGGCTTTTTTTAATGCCCACAGACGTCTCCCCATGGTTGCAACTTCGTGTTCCAGACAACAATCTCGGCTCTCATCGCTTGAATCCATATCCTTGCCCCCTTTTCTGGCCAGGTTCTCAATGCTCCCAACATAAAAGCTCCTCGAAAACACGCTGAAGGATCGTCCTAATGCTAGATGAAGGATGGAGAAATGATGCTTGATTCCTTTCGTGATAACCCAACAAGTTTGGATAGGAAAGTAGGAAAACAACTAGATTTGGTCGCCCATTAAGACACCCTCTTTCACTGAAGCAGGCTTGTACTCTCCCAGATCCAATATTTTAACAAAATGTACCTTGCTTACATCAATTTTCCTCAACGATGTGTAGAAGATCGAATAGAAGGTGTAACAGAGTGCGTGAAGGTCCATTTCATCTGCTTTCTTCTCACGGGTGAATAAACTATCCCAACTGGAATTTAAGTCCAGTGAATCTGTAATGCCATAACTTCTCCTATTCCTTTTAATTCTCCACATGCAAGCACCAATCTCCCAGTTCATCCACATGCTCTGCCTTTTGTTTGCGATCCCCCACCTGTCCTTCAAGTTCCTCCACTCACGTGGATAATCGCCAAATGGAATTAGTGAAGCGTGAATCCTTTTAGGGGATCGACTCCACCTCCAAGGTATGTTCATTAAGGAGGAGCGAGCTTGGTCCCAACGCAACTGCCTTGTTGGAAGCCAGGTCAACCTCCTTATTGTTCTTGCAGAGCACATGGAAGAACTAAATTTTATGAAAGAGGGAGGCTAAATCTATAATTATGGTGACTATTTAGTTTAAATGGATTTCAGTCGGATTTGAGTTCTTGATCATAAGATTGATGATACTTTGAGAGTCTCCAATAATTCTTGCTTGCATAATTCCTTTTTTCTTTAGCTGTCGAAGACGTTGAAGGAGAGCCAAATCTTTTACTTGGTTATTAGTTGCAGTACCTAATCCCCAAGAGTACTAGAATTCTTTTGATTCACCGGGACAAAGGGATTATCTCTCCCCCTCCTACAACCCCAAGGTTCCCTTTAGAAGTTCCATCGAAGAAAAGGCTATACAATTGGAGCTCCACCCCAAGGTTCCCTTTAGAAGCTCCTACCACCCCAAGGTTCCCTTTAGAAGCTTTGTCTTGTATTTCCATTGGAGGAATTTCTCTTCGTCCAATCGAATTTTCCATTGTTCAACCTATAACTTGGACCAGATAGACTGAGAGAAGGAGAGGCTCAGTTTATCTACCCAAGTTATTTCTTTTGGAAGCAGGGAGGGAAAATTGTAGATGCTAGAATTGCTTTGAATAAATTCCTTCAGGAGGCCTAAGGCTTTAGAAACCACTTGGATTGAGGAGGAATCTTTTTCTCTGAAAATTCGATTGTTTCTTTCTAGCCATATTTTCCAGAGAATAAATTTCGGAAGAGTCAACCAAGCTAATCTAAACCAACCCTTGAATGAGAGAGGATGATGATACAAGGAGCCCCATCTAGTAAGAAGAGCCGCGATATTTCCTGGTATTGCAATTACTCTAGGGTTGTAAAGCTTGATGCCATATTTCCTTTGCGACAGGGAATTCAAGAAACAGATGATTTGTGGTTTTAGCTTGTTGAATACATAGGACACACCTTGACGGGTCGACGATGCCCCTATTTTGTAAATTTTCGCTTGTTAAAATACTTTGGTGAAAAAAAGAAAGAGCTTTTTTGCAGGGTTGAAAAATGGGAGAACCCGTAAGCTTCTTAGGAGAGGCATCTAGAAAAGTATTTTTTCAGTAAAACTTTCTTAACCCAAGTTGATTTACTTGAGATTTGTTGCCCTAATATTTTCTCCTAGAGCAAGGTTTTGAGCTTTAGGGTCCTTTATTTGAAGACTTCCTTCTTTCTAGGATTTTGTAATTTTTTCCCAGCTAACAAGGGGAAATTTTTTTTCGTTTTTCTTTCCTCCCTTCTAGAAAAATTTGTGAATTTCTCTTTCCATCATATGCAAGATCCTGTAGGAGCTAACAAGAGGGAGCATTGGTAAATGAGGAGAGTTGAAAAAAAATATTTTATGAGAACCAATTTACCTGCAAGATTCAGCTAGTGTGCTCCCCGGGAGAGAAGACGATGTTTGAATTTCTCAACCAAAGGCAACCAATCAATGCTCCGCGGGGCCTTTTGAAATATAGGGAGGCCAAGATATTTAAAGGAAGACCAATGGAGTTGTCCTTGAAAGCCAAAAAATTTCGCTATGCTGCTTAGTTCCTTAGCAGAAATGTTCCAACCAAAGATTTGGATTTTTCATGAATTTAAGCGACTTCATGAAATGTCATAGAAAAAGTCAAGATCAAATTTGAAAACAACAACCACCTGGGGGGAGCTCCGCCAAGGAGAATGGTATGGTCTGTGAATTGGGAATGATTTATATCTTGGACTCCACGAACGAAGCAAAGCCCCAATAGATTCTGGTCTTGACGTCTTTTTTCCAATAGAAAGCTTAGAGCTGAAGCCTGAAGAACAAACAACAATGGGGAGAGGGGGAATCCCTGGCAGTGACTCGTAGATTCTTTAAAGAATTATGTAGCTCTCCCATTCACCAAGGGGTAAATCCGTGGCTCTCCTATGCAAACCTTAACCCAACCTTTGAAGCTTGCATTGAAACCAAAGCGCTCTAGAACTGCAAATAGAAAGGTGTGTCTTACCCTATCAAAAGCATTTGCCAGATCTCTATTTACTACCATTCCTTTTTCTTTCCTCGAAAGGCTTGAATGGATTACCTCCTGAACTAGGATGATATTGTCAATTATTTGGTGACCTTTCACAAAACCTCCCTGATTGGCGGGGATTATCCTTGGCATGATTTCCCTTAATCTATTGGCAATAATTTTTGTAATGATCTTGTACCCAATATTGCATAAAGAGATCGGGTGAAATCGGTCAAAGGTTTTCACCCCGAATTCTTTTGGGATTAAAGCTAGAAATGTTGAATTTGTGCTTCCTCCAATCTTCGAATAGGCTTGGGACTTAAGGATCATCCTGTGCAAATAGTTTTTAACCACTTTCCATAACACCTTTAGAAATCTGGCCGTAAAGCCATCCAGACCAGGCACCTTATCAGGTTCCATTTATTTGAGGGCTATATTAATTTCATCTCTAGTAACTGGAATTGAAAGATTTTGATTCATGCACTCTGTTAGTTATATGGGAATCAAGTCTAAAAGCTCATCCATTTGCTAATTGTGGCTACCTTCCGTATACAGATGTTTGAAGTGTTGATGAGCTGCGTTTTTAATGCTAGGAAAGTTAGATATTGTGTGATATTGGACTTGAACTTCCTTGACATTGTTGAAGTGACGCCGGGCTCGGGCTTGTTTGTGGAAGAAATAGGTATTTTTATGTCTTGATTTGAGCCAGAGGCTTTGATATTTTTGCCGCTATTACTCTTCTTCATGCACACATGCTTTGTGCAGAGAGGCTTGAAGAGCTTCTTCCTTGCCTAGCGATTCCTTAGTAATTTCAACTCTTTCCATTTCAAGATGGTAGTCTATAAGTTTTCTTTGCGCCTCTATTCTTCCCTCTAGAGGAGAAGGTAGACCTTTAGCCCAATTTTTTAACTCTCTTTTTACTTTTCTAAATTTTTCTTCCCAAACATAGAATGGAGAGCCAAGAACTGGCTTGTTCCAAACCGAGCTAACTTTGTCCAAAAAAATTGGATGTGAGGTCTAGAGGGGACTGAAACGGAATGGAATGGGTCCAAGATGGATGCATTCTTTTAATTATAGCAGAATAGGTCTATGGTTAGAGACTCCCATAGGCAGGATCAAAGAGCTAGCTTCCAAGCCCAGTATTAGGAAGGAACTCTAGACCAGGAATCTGTCCAACCTAGCTGCAATATTCCCTGGTCCTATCCTTCGGTTTGTCTAAGTGAAAGTGCCTTTTTGAGGCTTAATGTCCATTAGATCCAATCTTGCATTAGGTCTTCTATCCATTCTCTAGCCGCGTCTCTGACTCTAACCCACCTCTTTTTTCATTATCGCTGAGGGTAAGATTAAGGTCTCCGGCCAAAATAATATTTTCTGGGCATATTTCATTTGCAAGGGAACTAATGGAATCCCAATAACTTTTCTTTTCTGCAAAACACACTGGTCCATAAATGTTAAACAAACTTACTAGGGAATTTGAAGCTTTATGTCGGAATTGTGTGAATATCTAGTGAGCTTCCAATCGTTCTTGTACCAAATCTAATACCGCTTCATTCTAGAGAGTGCCAATTCCTCCCGATGCTCCTCTGGAGGAGACTGCTAAGCATTTCCCTTTTTTTCCAAAAAATGTTACTACTTTGGAGGAAGTATCCATCCTCCATCTTTGTCTCATGGATTAGAAGTAAATTTGGATTGCCCATACATATAAGATATTTCTTGCATTTTATTTTGGCTTACTACCCAGACCCCTACAATTCCAGGAGACAAGCTTCATTACTTACTTTTGTGATTTTGGGCTCCTTTGGGGCCCCGAGTCTGGTTTCTGCTAGCTCTGGAACTCTTAGACAACATTTTTTCCAAAGTAGGCTGACTTCCTTGCAGCTTGTCTTTGTATGTTGCGTCTTCCCTTATTTCTTAATCCGTATTACGCCCTTTTTGGATTTTTTTTCTTTCACTTGTGATTCTACGTATTCTCCTTCTTCCTCTTTTGAAGATTTCTCTTTTGGTTGGGGGTCTTCTTCAAGTTCCGGGTTCACTATAGCCAATACTTCAGTATTATTAGGGACAACAAAGGATTTATCCACTACCTTATGCAGATCTGGTTCCACTTCACGCACTTCCTCCACATGGGAGCTAAGGATTGCAAAACCGTTCCCATGGGAGTGAGCAGGGGGCGAAGGGATTTTGGCAGTCCCTGCAGATATGACCAGTTTAGATATAGGAGATGAGGGCCCATACCCCAATTTGGTTTTGTCCTTTTTTTCTTATTGCCATCCTTCTACCATTTCCTTTTTTGTTGAAGGAGGGGACTTCTTGGGGCAGTTTCTAGCGAAATGACCGTATTCATGGCATCCCCTACATTTGAAGGGGAGTTGTTCATAGTCAGGTTTCTGGATGTGCGTCCAGCTTCCCACAAAAAGTTTGATGGCTTCTGTTAGACCTGCCTCTAGATCCACCTCCACACAGATCCGAGCATAGGTATATTGCAACTTTGGATCCGCTCGATCTATAAACTTCCCTAGGGAGTTCCCAATGTGTTTCAAAGAGTCCCAATCCCAACAATGAATAGGGAGGTTTGGTAGACGAACCTAGACTGGCACCGCTGTTGGGACATCCTCAGATGGATCAAATTCAGGGGTCCATTTATTGAGATACAGACCTTGAGGCCCCATGAAATAGGGACCGTTGCGGAAAATCAGGTATCGGTCTTCTTTGGAGATAAAATCAAAAGGGAAGAAACCCCTACCCAAGAAAAAGGAAGTGACAATGTTCGAAATTAGGGGTCGCCATTTTTTTTGTACCCAGGCTTCAGTGAATTTTGGAGAGGGCCACAACCCTATAAACTGTCCTATCAACGCTCTTTCCGCTAAGGTGAGAGCACATTTCATCGGATTCTCGGGAGGGGGAGTAACTTCCGGAATATCATCCATCCTTTTGACGAATCGCGTGGCTTCCGTTGGTTTCTTCTTAGGGTAGGTCACGATCAACCTTTTGAACGCCTCAACTTCCGGTGGTAATGGTGGTGGGGGAAGCTCCATGGAGGAACTACCAGTGAGGGCCATCACAGCCCTGGCACTCTTCAGACCGCGCAGATCCAAAAATAAACCCTAGCACTGCAGAGCGCTCACGGTAGCTATTCAAGCTCCCTGACATAAAATAATAGTACCATAGTGAATCATTATTCCACACTACTATTGTAATCATTACAAAATAAGATCTTAACCAATTAAATAAGAGATAATTATAATTATATTATATTTATAAAAATAAAAATTTAAGTTTATAATGTTCACTTTAGAAAAAATTGTACTATTGTAATGATTACAAAATAAGACCTTAACCAATTAGACAAGAGTTAATTGCAATTATATTATATTTATAAAAATTTAAATTTAAATTTATAATGTTCACTTTAGAATAATATGGATAATTTTTGGTCAAAAGATTATTAATATAAATTCAAAGACTTATCGATTCAATAAAAGAATAATAATAACCTCGCAGGGATATTAAAAAGATAATTTTAAAATTTAAAACAACTAAAACCTAAAAATCTAGCAAACAATTATTAATTATTAAAAAATAAATAAAAATGAAAAGCTTGTTTTTAAAACTTAAAAAAACTAAAACAACCACTAAGCAATTATTAATTAAATATTAAAAAACTTTAATTATTAATTATTAATTTTTTTATTATTAATTATTAAAAAAACTTTAAAACTATTAATTAAATATTAAAAAACCTTAAGTATTAATTATTAAATTTTTTTTTATTAATTATTAAAAAAAACTTTAAAACTATGAAAAGGATTAAAAACTAAACCTTAATTTTTTTAATATAATATCATCATCAATTATACAAAATAATTTATATAATATCATACACCACTTATACAAAAGATAACATAATCAATTTTACAAAATATAACATAATCTTATTTATACGAAACATAACATAATTTTATGGCAGGGACTAGCTACTTTGCAACTATTACTCTTGTTATATTAGTGGTACTTGGTGTTACTCTCCCTCTTAATAGTTTCATACTTTTAAAGTTCTATGTGGTTGTTTCCTTTATGAGGTACCATGTGACATAAAATTTTAACTTTTTGTTGGGAGAGCAACTTGATGGTTTCTCTCTTATGTTGTGGATGTCACAGGTTTTCAAATCTGTGTTTGTGGCTCTATACCTATTGGAACAAGTTTCCAGTAAGCTCATTTAGATCTATGTACAATGCGATTAATTGACTAATATATTGCGGTTTTTTCCAAGGAAAAAAACTTAATAGTTTCTTTTTGTTTATATGGACATACTATGCTTCAGGATGTTCTGTTTTGGACAAAAAAAATGTAACAGTTTATGTTTTTGCTTTATTCAAAGAAAGACTTTTTGAACCTCGACACAAGCATTTTTATATCTAAAATAAAGTTGAGATCTTTTTTCTAAGGAAAAAAAACTATATTTTTTTTTTAAATTATGTTTTTGTTTTGTTTTGTAAGCTGCATAGAGAAATTATATTAAAGTACAAAAAGAGTTACAGGCACAAGATTATCACGAGGTCTGAGAGTCTTCGGAGGCTTCTTACAGTACCAAAAATAGAACCAGAGACCTTGGGCAACTTGCTCATGCAAAGGTTGATAGATTTGTTGCTCATAGTAGTGTTGATTGTTCATGAAGTACACAAAATTGACAGAGGACTAGTAAATGACTGTTACAAAAATCCAGCTGGACACGAATCCAAGCTTACTAAAAAAAACCTATAAACCAAAAGATGAAACTGTCCTTCAAAAACAGAATTACAATTGTCTTTTACTACATAGCCTGTAGTGACAAGTGTCAAGAGAGGGAAGATAACATAATTTCTTGGAATTATGTTACATTTAACAAGCTTGCATGATATTTATGCTTGTTCTATGAAATTTATAGAGAAATTTATTAACAAAATCGTTTTATAAAATCCCAACAAAAAATTTAAGTTTTAAAATCAAAATAATAATAATAATAATATAAGTTTTCAAATCAAAATAATAGTAATAATATAATTGTTGTTATTTACATTTTATTATATGTTTTATTTTAAAGGTAGAGTATTCACTTTTGATAGAATGGAGACTCTTATAGAACATTTTCACTTTGATAATCAAAGGATAGACAATGGAAAGATTAACACTTGTGATGTGTATCTCCTAAAAGTAATCTTTTATGGGAGTAGCAATAGTTGATCAAGAAATTTAGTTCAAGCAGGGCTTCTTCTATAAATGTCATTTATTCAGACCTAGTTATTTGTCAATTGTAAATTTGCTAAAATTGATACTAAATTATTAAAAATGTTATTGTTTTTTTTATAACATGTTTATTTAGGTATACGATAAAAAATAATTCCTTTAATTAGTAATCGTTATTAAAAAACATTGCTATTAATAAATTTGAAAACTATAACTAAGATGAAATGATATTCAATAGAAATAGAAATTTTATTTAATTTTAATGCATACATTATTAAATAGTTTGCATTTGTTTATTGCTAGATGTTGGAAATGATGATATGATGCACTGTTTGTTATCTGTTTTGATGTCATACATTTATTAAAATCTGGAAAATAACTAATACAAAATATATGACACATATAGATTATAAAAAAACAAAATATATCTTTTTATTTTTTTAGATTATTTATAAAACCAGAATTAAATTACTGGTCTCTCCATCATTTATCCATTTATATATATTTATTTTGATTTTATAAGTTTTCTAATCATCTAAAAAAAATATTAACTTTATAAATTTAACTATTTTTTTTATTAAAACCCTATACATTAATTTATAAAACCTCGATGTTTCGAATAGACATCCATTATCAAATCTAAAGCTATAGATATTTAAACGTTGTAGCCGTCTTAGCTCAGCTGGTAGAGCGCGTGGCTTTTAACCACGTGGTCGTGGGTTCGATTCCCACAGACGGCGTTATTCACTTGACAGAAATCTTTTCCCACAGATTGCTCGTATTACCAACTTACAAGTTATTGTTTAGTGTTTCAAAATGGTTATGGGTGGCCCTTGATTCAGCGAGGTCGAATATCAAGGTCCTTTATATGAAAAAAATAAAGGGATTTGTGTAAATACCGTGTTTAGAGGTAAGTCTGTTTACGTAGACACATCTATGCCAATTACTTGAATTATTCAAAACTAGATGGTAATCTAATTTGCATAAATTTGTGTTTTAGGGAGAGTTATGTGTGATGTTGTACCATTCAAATATTATTTTCACTAATATGTAAATGTTTCTATTTACTGTAGTAGATAAAGTATCTACAATATATGCTCCTAGCAATTGTATTTAATTATTGATAAGATATCAAATTATCTTAACTTGTTAAAAAAACTCAAACTAAACATTATTTTTAACTTTATGATAATGGTATGGTTGTACAAACTTCACATTAGCATTCTAGAAAAATATGATGAGGTAATGGATGATGCCTCTGTCACTTCTGCTCCTTCTCATAAATTCATTATTTAATTATTGATAAGATATCAAATCATCTTAACTTTTAAAAAAAATTCAAACTAAACATTATTTTTAACTTTATGATAATGGTATGATTGTACAAACTTCACATTAGCATTCTAGAAAAATATGATGAGGTAATGAATGATGCCTCTGTCTCTTCTGCTCCTTCTCATAAATTCCATTTTGGCATTAATGGAATCAATAATCTTGTTTCTCAAATGCCAGAACAACCTGTCTTGAATATCCAATGTCAATCGAGGAATGGAATTAAAACAACCATTCAGTGGTTAAGCAAATGGATTCTTTACAAAAGGACTCAAGACCATAATATAACGTCTCAACAATTCGTTGTCCAGCTAGTACCAGTCCTGTCAGGTTTGGCATATGAATGGTGGCGGTGGCTTCCTCAAGAAGCCAGAGATGAAATGTTGGCTGCTCAAGATGCAAATGACCAAATTCTCAAAGCATTAGAAAAATAATTCTATGGTCTAGAAGAAACCAAAGACTTTGGACATCTTGCATCTTTGTTTATGTTTGCTAGAATTTGTGATCTTAGCAAAAGTGAGCAATATTTTTGTTATATGTAGAATTTGCTTATCTTTCTGGAAATGCAGACAAGCCAACATACTTAAAGCATTATCTCAGGATTTTATGGGGTAATGTTCTAGATGCAGTAGAACAATTCTTGAAAGATAAAAATATTCCCTTGCAAGGACTTTCTTTTTCCCAGCTGCATGGATTCATTATGGAAACAAAACAAGAGCATTGTTTAGAAAGGAGAGTTGTCGAAGACTTTAAAAGGCATTCATCCATGTACTCTCTCGGGTTTACCAAAGATGTGGCAAAACTTCTTGATTGGGGTTGTGGAGCTCACAGTAGAGGTCACTTTGGTAAAGAATCTTACAGCTGCAAGAAAAAGAAGGGAAAACCCTTCTATACTAGTGCTCCTAGATTTCACCAAGACAAAGCCTACAGATATAGGAAGAAGAAGAGTTTTCAGAAAAGAAAGGCTTTTGTCTTGCTCTGTTCCTTCTCATAACGAAAAATGTTTTATTTGTGTCAAGAAAGGCCACTAGGAAAATAAATTCCCCAAGAGAAAATCTAAGCCTCGGCTTGCATCAATGTTTATTGATGAATTAGATCTTGCTTGTTGGGATCTTGACTACTGTGATACTGACCAATATCCTGAAGGAGAAATAGTTTTTTTCCCATATGAAGGATCCTCTGATCCATACGACTTTGATCTTTCCATGAATAAATTTGATCATGCAGAATCCACCGACTCCTCTTCTTATTCTGATCATGATGCAAATTTAGGAGGGTGTGATAGTCCTCTAGAATTTTGTTTTTATATGCTTTCCACATCAAAGGATTTTCCTCAAATCAAAATTGTTGAAATTGCTAAAATCTTACCTAGAACACCAACATATCAGTATGTTCTAATAAATGAATTAAAAGATGAAAAGAACAAGATTTTAGCTCAACTAAAAGCTAAAGAAAAGTAACCATCCAGATTTGACTCTTTCTCTCCTAATATCAACATGAATCCAACATTTTATAATCCAACAAATATTTACAAAGACTATCCCAATCTTCATGAAGATAGACAAAGATTCAGAAAAGATAAAGATCACCTACTTAGGTTGTAGATCAAAGAAAAACAGAGTTCTTTGAAGAAGTTTGTCAGATAAATAGAAGAGCTAAAAATAATGCTAGAAATAACTATAAGAGAGCAAGATCAGTCCTCGGAAGAAGAAATGTGCAAATCCTATGAAGAAGCTCTTAAGAGCCCCAAAGCTAGAAGCACACCTAATATCAGTGAATAAATGTCACGTCCCCGATCCCTTCAGTCACCTTTAGAGTGTAATATATCTGATAGATTTAATTGTTGGCGATGTATCAGTGAATAAATGGGAATCTTTCATTAAGTGACACTTAAAATGGTGTATACACTAATATGGTGGTAGGATTATATGTGTGTAATATATCTGATAGATTTAATTGTTGGCGATGTATTAGTTATATTGTTATAAGTTTTGTAAAACATTTTGTAATGGGTTGCACAATATATTTTGTATTAGATTACACAGCATGTTTTGTATTAGCGTGTCAGTGTTTTGTATAGCGACTTTTGCAGTAGAAATACATGTCAAGGATAAGTCAAGTTAAGGCATAAGTCATTAATATTAGTTAAAAGTTAGTTGAGAAATTCATAACTGTCTGATATTTTGTATAAATGCTGAAAGGATGGGACTGTTTTTTCACGTGATTGATGTTTTGAAGCATACAATGTGAATGGAAGGCATAGAGTGTTACCAAATGTATTGTTTTATCCTTGATGAATGAATGGTTTTTTTTGGGTGTAATGATGTTTGTGATAGAATGCACATGACCCTAATATTGTTTATGTTACTGTATTAAGTATCTGTAAATTATGGAGAATGTATTGTTGTGGAATACTTATTCAATCTTAGCCTTATTTAAGTCTTAGTAATCCTTGTGAGAGTCTCGAGTGAGGCCTTACTCTATTGGGTATTGAAAATTTCAATTCTCATAGGGGTATTGTTGGTTATGGATTTAGAACCTAGGGTCTGCGTTTTACGCCAACAATTGGTTACGTTGCCAAGACCTAAAAGGGTTAAGGTTTGAATAAGTATGAGTTGGAAACCTATGAGAGAGGAACTACAGAACTTGTTGACCGTCAAGGAAGAGGAATTTTCACAGAAGGAGACTCGAAGCTTAACAATTATCCTCCATGATGGCTACAAAGGTACATATATTCAAATGCATATAAAATTTTGCCGAATTTCCTTGTTTATTGTATGAATGGGTAAAAACACAAGTATAACTTAATGTGGTGTGGAGGAGTCAAGAAGTGATTGTATGGGATCAAGAAACTAAATATAGGTTGAAGAGTTTAGATAACAAGTGGACAAGGGTTATATATTTCTAGTTAAACATAATTAAAGAGGGTTATATAATAGAGTTTGCTATTGAGTATAGCAAAGCATTTGATTGTGTGAGGGAGAAATTTGAGATGAAACCTAGGAAAAGGTTGTTAGAAGAGATACCCATTTGGATAAAATGTTGTTTGTTGAAAATGGGATTATGCATATGGAACCAGAAAGGATGGAAGAGTAAAACCCCCTACGCTGGGGGAGGTGAAGGAGAGAAGAGGGGAGAAGCCATGAAGTAGGGAAGAAGAAAGAAAGTAGAGATGGACCCAGATGAACACAGAAGATGAAGAGAAGAGATATATGAGAGAAGGAATGTGCTAAAGGAAGTTGCATGGAAGGTTAGGATGGATAATATAGGGAATGATAGATAGGATGTTGAAGAAGGGGTTTTGCAGCAAATAGGAAAAGGGACATGCTATAGGGGCATGATGGAGAGTGGGGAGCACCAGAGGAAGGCATAAAAGTAATGGAGGAAGAAGGAGATAGGCTAGCGAAGAGGCACAACATAGGAGAGGACACATCAATGGAAGATGAGGAAGAAGATAAGTTTAGTGACGTTGAAACCTAGTGGAGAGGATATGAGGTAGAGCAATCAAAGGAAAGTGATAGAGAATCTCAGCGTAGTGAGATTGTGTAGAGTCCTTCTATAGAAGAATTAATAGACGGCAAGGATATTTTAGGAATGATAGAAGTATTTAATGAGTTGATACTTGAGGATTCATCTAGATCCAATAGAAATGATTATGGTGCAATGGAGTTTCCCACCTCTTGAACCACCCCCTGCATGTTTTTCAAAAGAAGCAGAAATTTTACTGGAAGTAGAAGTAAGGAATATTTTACAGTAGAGAATACAAGGAGTACGAAATCAAGGCAGAAGTGGAAGAGTGGTAAGAAGGTTGAACATGGCAGGATTTAGGACCAATTCGGTTTTGAGACTTTTGATATTTCAGGGGACTGGCGTGGACGACATAGAACAACATTGGTTTATTTGTGATGCAGTGTGGGCTATGAAGCAAGTAACTGGCAATAAAGAAAGATAACGCATATGGAAACGACATTGAGAGATCATGAGCTAACTTGGTATATGAAGTATAAGAATACAACAATGAAATGAGTTATAGAATATTCATTGGATGTAATTAAGCAGGCAATGTTGAAAGAGTTTCAAAAAACTAAAACATAGTCTTAGTGTATAACAAATATAAAGGAGATAAAACAATAGCTTGGAGAAAAAATATAGGAATATGATCAAATATTTAAAATTTTGTTGGATAGACCGTCGTTTGAGATTCAAAATGTGCAATATCAGGAGTGGTTTATTGTAGGATTATTGTTACATATACGAGTTCCATTAACACAAAAAAAGGTTCTCATGCAGTCTGATGCACTAGAGATTGCGATGTGGTTGGAGTCTACACTAGGCATAGAATATTCAATAGGAAGGGTGCAGGTACAATTTCAACTTGCTACATTAGCATTGTACTTGCATGAAATAGAAAAAGGGAAAGTAGTGCATGAAAATTTTTGGTGTACACTTTGATGCAAAGGAGGAAACCACTGGAATGAGTGTCCATTGATGGGAAATTATGTATCTATTGGTGCCCCGAATCCGTTCCCCATAGGATCTCAAGAGGAATGGTGTGAAATTTGTAAGAAATAGGGTCATGCACCTCCTCGATGTCCAATGTTGCAGAAGTATCAAACCACAACCAATACCCCTTTCTATTATTTTTGTAAATCAGTTGGCCATGATGTCAATGGATGTCGCACATTATAGTTGATGAAAGAGAATTTAGTCGATGTTTATAGAGTGTAGGGGATTGAAGAGAACACTAGAGTGGGTAGAGGTAGTGGTTTTAGAGGAGGTTTCAGAGGTCGAGGACAAGGATTTGGAGGAAGTGGAAAAAAACCCATTTGCTTCAACTACGAAGAACCAATGCATGTAGTGCGGATGTGTACAAAGCCTCGAGATTTGTGTGGATATTATTGCAATGTAGAACATACTACACAAGACTATCCAAATTTAATAGCCCAATGGTAAGAGAAAAGACAACATTGTAATATGGTAACAACATAAATGTTCTACGATCAAAAGTTAAAGGAACCTATAAATGTATAAATTGTGACTCGGTCACTTGAGGGGGCACAAGAACAAGAGAAAATTATGGTAAACAAGGTTATGTTGAGTAGATGCTAGAAGATAAGATAAAGAAAGTAGTGAAACCATTACCTAAGTTTGATGTTGCGCATCATATACAGTTCATGCATGAGGGACAAGAAGCAGTGGAAGAAGCTCAAAGGCACATAGAAGAAGTGCGATATGATGTAATTAATACAAATTTTGAGTCTGAAAGCAAAGTTAGTAAATTCATTCACTGTTGTGTTAAGGTATTGAATGATTTTTCTATCACTAAGAAACTAACACAGATGACGATACAAATTATGGCTATGAAAGAATCAAAGATTCCCATTGTTGAACCATTACCATAGAGCAAAGTGCAGTGTGTTGGGAAAAGAAGAAGAACGAGAAGGAATTTAAGATGGAACTATAATTGAGGGGACATGAAATGTAAGATGTCATCTTATATCTAGGATTTGATGTGAACATTTTTCCAAAATAAAATTGGGAAGTGATGGGGAAACCCAAATTGGTATGATCCCCTATTCAATTAAAGTTGGTGAATCAATATAGAGTATATCCAGTAGGAATACTAGAAGATGTTAAGGTTGATATTGATGGAATTAAAACTAGAGCATATTTTGAAGTGATTGAAATTCTAGATGGGTCAGATCCTTACCAAGAATTATTGGGTATTGAATGGTCCTTTGAGAATAATGCAATTTTGAATTTAAAGCAGAGGACTATGTCCTTTGAGTCAGAAGAAATGGGAGTGATTTCTCCCTTAGACCCAAAGGAGGGAGAAAGATATACATAAATAGTAAGGGATGTTATGGAGTATGAAGAAATAGAAAATATATACAATATTACTGGGAGGAAAGAGGATTATGTAAATCCTATAGTTAATGGAGAGATCAACTAGTGCAATATCTGTTCATTTGATACAGATTTGTTGGGTGCAGCCCAATTAGAAGAAGTTTTGATGGCGAAAGTACAAGTTAGGCGAGGCCTAATCTCGACCAGTTTTGGGAGAAACAACTCCGCAATTCCCGGGAGCAGGGTATGGAGTGAGGCAAAGTGGAAGAAAAGGACCTGTCCCCTTAGTAAAGGAAAACTAATAAGGATGATCGAGGTAGTTGGAGCAATTATGAAGGATGCAATAGATTGTCAGCTACATAAGCGAAGAGTAAAGAAGTAGAATGGTGCAAAGGACACGCCACTGTAGCGTCAAAGCTGCGCGGTCAAAACTGCGATTGTGAGAGAAGCGTCAGAGCCAGAGGAAGCGACGCAAAAGGGCAACAGACCTCCAGCAAAGTAAAGACAAAGTGTGGTCAACAAGAGAACCATTCCATTTTGGGTTTAAGGGTACTATGGTGATTGAACCATAGTTATTGTAAAGATGTGACCTTCGGGCACAATCTATATAAAGGGAAATTTTGTATAAGGAAGGGTTAGATCTTGTTAGAATCTAGTTGGTTGTTAGATTTGTAAGAAGATATTGTTAGATCTGTGCTAACAGAGATCTAAGATAGAAAAAGACTCTGCAGCTGTGTGCACAGAGATCTATTGTAGAGAAGAGTCTGCAGCGGAGTGCGCAGACTGGAACTGTTAACCCCTTCTAAGAAATATAAGAACAGTTCTTGTGGACGTAGCTCCCATCTGGGGGGTGAACCACGTAAATACCTGTGTTATGTGTTTGAATCTCTGTTATATTGTATGTTAATGAATGATTATGCTTATATATGTGTTTTCATATGAATATGAATGAGAATGATATGATAAGTAGTGGAACATGCATGTATGGATATTGCGAAGTCATGTTAGATATGATAATTGTGTAGCTATAAGAATAAAGTAACAACGATTCAACGAAGTCTGTAGCTTGTCAAGAATTGTGAAGTGTGTAGATACTTGTTGGTAATGATATGCTAAGTAGATGTTGAGTAAGCTACACATATCAAGCTCGCATAACATAACCATGCGTCACCAGGTTGCAGAAACCTGATTCTGTAACTACCAATCTTCACTTCGGGTGAGATTTCAGCCTACTTGCAGATTGATGCCGAAAGGGCCAGTGAAGGGGATTTTGTTGGGTCTAAAGTAAGGGAATTACACAGAACCCGGGTCATCCCCAAAGAGAGAGAAAGAGGAGGAAAACCAATAAGATTCAAAAGAAGCTAAAGGAAGTTGGCCTTGCCTTGAATTCTTTGCAACTAGATCCGAGTTCATGGAGGTGGGAGTTCAAGGATGGCTTGGAATTTTGATGGGTCAATGGTGATGCCTTCCTTGGATATGATGAATGCTAATAATTGACATGTGGTGACACAAAAAACGCATTTGAGGGGGTTCAATCATATGTTATATTTGCGACAGTGCATGAAGATGGTGTGGAGATAGCGGAGGTGGTCACATCATTTTTTAGACTTGGAAGTGCGGTCATCTAAGAAGGCAAGGATGATGCTATCCAAGTTGTTAAAAATGTACGCCATAGTGTGTTGAAAGGTGGCACCAATGTTCTTCAGATCAAAGGGAATAAGTTTATATGGAAAGGTGCCCCAAGGTGTGGTAAATGTTGTTTTGTATTGATCTCGGGGTCAGATCCATATTTGGTTATAACCAAAGAACCCATCCATAAAGGACAACATTTCACTACTGGAATAGGAATCGATGATCTGGTCTATGAATGGGGTCATTATGAGTGCATGAATTCTATTATCTCTTCATCCATGGAGAAGACATATTCCTCTAACATGTCTTCATCATAGGAAAAGGAATCCTCAAAGTTGGTAAGAATGGAATGGCTAATGATAGGGTCGGACGTTGGTGGGTTGGAGCCAGCATGGGTGGTAGAGACGATTGGTAGGAGAGAAATTGCTTCAAGATGAAGGATGTTCATATAACCAAGGGTGCTTGGGGGAGGCGGTGGAATCTCCCCTTGAGGGAAGATTAGGGGATCTAAGGCTTCCCAGGAAACTGGTGATGGGGGATCAATATCGCTAAGGTGATGAGAAACCCAGGGTATATTGGGTTCTTCGTTCTCATCTATAGGATCATTGTCTTCTTCAATTAACATTGGGAGGGTGGTTCCAAAAGGAGTAAGGTTATCTAATAGTCATTTTTGAGTCACACAAAGGGTCCAGAACGTGACTAATATAGGACATTAGAATAAATGATAAGACATCAACTTGCATGATCAACATGGACGAGTAGCATAGGTGTGGTTAAGGATGATGGTAGGACTTTGTGGTTGTTGAAGAGGTAACTGTTGGTTGGGTATGGACTCTACCCATTGAGGTGTGATGGGGGAGCTTCCTATAGGGACCATACTTGCAATGACATTGATAGAATTTGCTTCTGGTGATGAAGGGAGAGAGCCTTCTTCCAATGATTGAGTGAGGAGGATGGTTGCTAAAGTGTCCCGAAATCGAGGGAGAATGGGACCAGGTTGTGTGTAATTCCCAAACTGGGAACAAACTGAATTTGTGTGACTAGTACGCAATGGTTTGGACTTAGGTGTGGGTGAAGATGAGGTGCACCTTGCTATTGTTGATGGAGCATGGGGCACACTAATAACAGTGTTGAGAAAATATCAGAGCTTTGGAAAGGTGGGGAATAGGTTGGTCACATGGCCTTGTTTTCCACAGAGAGAACATGGTGGAGTGACTCTCTACGTGGGAGTATGGTCATTACTATGGGTTTTAACCATTGTTGGTTGATGCCCCCTACTTTAGGCTTAGCGACTCTCGATGATTTGAGTGTAGGGTTTGGAAGGAGGGGTCCTTTCAACTTAGTTTATTTCACAACCACGATGGTGGTTTTAATGATTAGTGTTGGTGGTTTAGTTGTGGATGTCATAGGTCTGACTGGCGGTATGGATGGCATAAATGACCTAGAAGGCGTAACAATTGAACATGAACAAACTCATAATGGGCTATTGGGTTAGAAGCCATATCTGGGTATGGTGGCATAAGGTACCATATAGGTATACCCAAAGCGAGTCAAGGTATATTCAATTGAGCCATAACTAACATCCCTTGCACTCCTATGGGTGGGTACAAGAATGGTATTTGAAAAATAGGAGGTACCGATGGACTCAATGTTTGTTCAATGCCATGGCTCAGCGGTGGTGCTAATGACGATGTTGAGGAAGAGGTGGAATCATTTTCAACAGTGAAAAATTTGCACATTAGGCCATTGGTGGATGTAGGGATCTTAGGTGGTGGTCTAGAGTACACCCCTAGCAAGTTAGAGTCCTTGTACATACTTAGGGAAATATCAACATAGGGGGATTGATTTTTCTCTGCGATAGTCGGTAGGATATTTCCAGGGTTTCTAGTGGCATTGGGATCATAGTAATTGAGCTGGTCTATGGTCACAATATTCTCATTTAAGGGAAACATCATGATGTTGAAGATCGAGGAGGCGATTTCCTTCATGGAGTACATGTAACTATGACCCAAGAGGATGTTGTAGTTGAGTTGGGCATCGACTACCTCAATATCTATCATGACCATTTCCCCCTGCAACTCAATGGGGACATGTTGGTACAATCCTATAGGTTGGGATGGCCTCCCATCATATGCATGGAGGGAGATAGACAAGGGGACTAGCTTGTGTGATCCCAATTGTTTCCAAACATTAGAGGACATGACGTAATTGGATGCGCCGCCTTCATCGATGATACATCGATGAATCATAATGTTTTTTACCATGACAAGAAATTAGAATGCAACTGAAGAGGGTAGTCATGGTTCACCTTTGTCGATATCAAAGGTCATGAGGTACGAGTCAGAAGGATCGACAGTGCCGAGTGCATTGAGTAATGCCTTTTGTTGGGTTTGGCATGACTGTAGCACCTCTAACGTGGACATTGCGGTAGGTGGCTAAGCCAAGTCATCCACAATACTGTAATTATGGGAAGCTTTCATATGGGGGTTATTAGGTGTGCACCGAAGTGGGACTTTGGGGATCCTTGGGATCTATTCCTTACTTGGGCGTGGTATTTGCAAAGGCCCCCCCAAGGGGATATGGACGTATTCCACTTGGGGGGCTTCAGATCTATCATAACCTTTGACTCGAGTCTGAATGTTAACATATAGCATGTAGATATTTTGGAAGGAGCCATTACCAGAGGGGCAATGATCCTACTGTTGCATAATGACCTCTTGATTGAAAAAGGGTTGTTGTAAGACAACGGTTTGGGGTTGGGGGGATCAAGCACCTGAGGGGGACTTATCACTGTCTTCTTCATGGCTTCCACCAACTATTGACAATCGGGGAGAAGAGGGGAATGGTGAGTGTAATGACCATAATATCCACAAACGGAGAAAGAGTAATTGGTCCTTAGGTTGGCATTATTCCTTTGTCTGGGGGGGTTGTTTATCCCTACATTCTAGTTACCTAGATTTTGGTTCTATTGGGAAGTGGGGATTACCCCTCTGCCCCTACTGTTGGTTTTGTTTGTTCTTCCCCTTATTCTTCCACCTAGTTGAGGATTATGAGCATTAGCAGTGTTCAACTGATCAAATTGTTGAGCTTGTTGCGCAAAAGAAGGTTGAACAAGATTGACCCCCATGTGAGGTGTGGGGGTTTGACCAGTGGGACATGGAAACAAGTAGTAAGGGTTATACCCCGATTGTGGGATAAATGCAGTTTGCACTCCATAAGATGTGGATGTAGGAATGAATTGTGCCATTTGCAGTGGAGGGACCGCTACTACCTGGCTAACATTTGGATAAGTAGGACTATAGGGTCCATACTGTAACTGACCAATTGGAGGAGTTGGTACAAGATCAAGGGGTATCATCACAAGATGAATGGGTGGGTATTGAAGGTCCATATTGAATGGTGTCACAGTAGAAGGAGGAACCTTTCCTTGGTGTGAAATGGAACCAATAATCCCATCTGCCGAGTGGGACGAACCTGCAAGGGTAGGATCCAAAAATCGATGCCGGGTTGGGGGGGGGGATTAGTAAGGATGGTGTATAGGTATCCAGATTTTGCATAGATAAGATCAAAATGTTGGGCCTTTAGGATGGCCGATTACTTATTTTACAGCATGGATGTGGCGACATCTTTTGTAATGGATGGTTGGAGTGATTCAATGAACCAATCCAACAAGAATGGTGGTTGTATTTCAATTTTACACAATGTATGGCGTCTCCACCACAAGATGAGAAATTTTCTAGGCCCAAGGTTTGAAGCATAGTCCAATAAATGTAGTAGTGGTGGATTTGTTGTGATCAGTCTCCAAGTGGGAGATTGTTAGTTGTGGAGCCTAATATTCCTAATTCAGAGATGTTGTTGTTCAACAGTGTTTGTACCCTAGTTTTATATGTTGTGCAGGTGGACTATACACTCATCCCAACGAGGGGGTGCAGGGTGGCTTAGCGCCCCCCCCACGTGGGTTCGGGGGTGAATCCCTCGAAAGAAATTTTTATTGCTTTGTAAAATGTTGTAATTTCATAGTCATGACTTGATCAATAATGGGTAATTTACGAGCCCATGGTATTTTCCCATGGTAATCCCTCTTTATAAGGAAGGAATTGTAATATGACTGTGTATTGTA
This sequence comes from Larix kaempferi, assembly GCA_027924585.1. Classification (NCBI taxonomy): domain Eukaryota; kingdom Viridiplantae; phylum Streptophyta; class Pinopsida; order Pinales; family Pinaceae; genus Larix; species Larix kaempferi. The sequence goes on from BSBM01000727.1 coordinate 5,920,574, forward strand.
GTATTGTAAATATCTCTATGATTGTGTAAGAGAGACTGTGAGAGAGTGGAGAGGAAGTTGCAGTGGATGTGTTGTGGGTTGTATCCCTTCATTTTGTTGGACGGTATAATAAAAGGAATGACACTTTCTCCATGGACATAGCCTAGATTGGGTGAACCACATATATTGGTGTCTCTCTTGTATTGTTTTTATGTGTTTTATTTATGCGTATTATTTTATGCTAATGTTCTATGATCCTGTTTTCTAACACCACTCATGGATATGGTCCGTGATGTGGGTAGATGTGCTTTGTCGAAACTCTATGAGAATTTAGAGACCAAGGTCGTGGTGAATTAGAAGCTAGAAGTATGTGAGAAGTGCAGTGGCCAATGTTGCAAAGGTGGATTGGGTCAATCTTGATAATCTCACATACCATTTAGTTTTCATTATGGTGAGGGTGTGCTAAAGGAGGTGAAGCGTCACTTAATCCTTCACTATGATGTTGGAGGAACATCATAGGTGGAAGGAATGGCATGGTTGGAGGGATCATCTCCTTGCTTCCCTTCGAATTTAGGAATATCGGAGGGAATATTATCTGGCATAGTTGGCCATGTTGGATCATGTGCAATAGCGTCATTGATCGGTTTGGCCAAACTTGAAAGATTTAGGCTAGCCATGAAAGGTAGGTTAGGATTTGGTCCTGCCATTGTATGATAGTGTGGTTTCCTTAAAGGGGAGACCGAGGTGGTGTTGAAAATATGATTTACCTCCTACAAGAGAGGGGGGATCAAAGTGGTTGAAATGATCTATGAGAGGAGAATTCAAAGGAGAGCCTCTTCCAAGAGGAGGGGAGAAAAAGGTATCTAGATTCTCTCCGAGGGGAGAAAATCAAGAGGAACCTCTTCCAACAGGGGATGAGGTAAAAGGATAAGCACTCTCTCCAAGAAGATAAACTGAACTAAATAAGGAGCGGCCTCACCCTGATGACCTTGTCAATGTGGCCTAGGAAAAACCCTTTCTAGAGTATCTTTCGTGCGAGCTAAAAGAGAAAGTGTAAAAACGCCCCTCAAGAGAGGGGATAAGCCTTGCAATATTCAAGGTTACCTTAGGGGGTTGTTTTTTTCCTAAATGGTGAAAGCTTATTTTCAAGTGAGAGTGATGGTGGAATTAAACACAATTGAACAAATGCAAAAATATGCCAACCACAACATATGCAATATGGTACAATAAGTGAGTGATATGTGCAAAGTCGGTTTAGTGCAAGAGTCCCCACATGTGGGTTCTTTTCAATTACGAGTTAGTGAAATTGTATTTTTTTTAAGTGTAAAATCCCTAATATAACTAATGTCCTTCCTCTCAAATATAACTGGTCCTTCCAAAAGCATAATTGATGGTGGCAATGTGGTCCACACACCAATTTTCTAGTGAAGGTAACAAAGATGCATTTATACCAGCGATGGGGGCAATGTCCCAATCAAGAAGACTTGGAAACACTTCCCAACGACAATAATTGACTTCAAGAGTCAAGTGCACTCACAATTTCTCCTTGGTGATGTTCTAATTTTGGCCACTAAGATACCTTGTGTCAAGTGTGGATAAGTGGTTATGCATGGGAGGTATAGTGTTTCCTCCACAAAAAGTTGAGTAGCTCTTTGGAGAAGGTAGGGAAACTATACCTTGGATTTGACCTCTTTGGGAATGGTGCACGTCTTATCCATTTTTGTTAACACTTGTTGATAATCGGAATTTGATAGTACCCTATAAGTCAACAATGTTATTTTTCAAAATATCACTAATGAAACTAGATTGGTGGGAATTAATGGATGCCTAACCCAATCAATACTACCTAATTAAAATATTGTTTTCTGACATCTTGTGGAGGATTTTAGTTGGTTGGCAAGTTACAAAGTTGATTTTAAGGGTCTTGATTCACTTAATGAGTGTAAGGGAGGTATTCACACTTCCCTTCCTTTCTGATTCACTAACCTCACAAGAAGTGCGAGGTGAAGAGCATACTTGGAATGTAAGAGATTTTAGGTCCCTTAATGTGTGCTAGTGATGCAAACACATGTGAAGCAAGAAAATTAATTGTTGCAAATTAAATAGAAGAGTGTAAAGTAACTGCAAATGAAGATTACATTTTAACTCTAAAAGATGCTAATGGTGCTTTGCAAAAACAAAATACTAATGAAGTAAGAGTGTGCAATGGAGGTATTTCATGCTTCTCACCCCTTTCTGATTCACCAAGCTCACAAGAAGTGCGAGGTGAAGAGAATACTTGGGGAGGTAAAAGTCTTTAGGTCCTTGCTTGTGTGCAAAAAGTGGATTCTACACTACTTTTGATCCTAAAAACATGCCAAATAAACAAAAACACAAGATGTCTTGAATACTAGTGACAATAATGAGGCATGCTGAAAGCCTCAAGGTTGGTTACGTAAGTAAGCTTCGAGAGAGAAGGAATCTTTACTCCCTAATATTAGTCTAAGTGAGCTAATTACTATACAAACATGCAACTATTGCAATTTAATTAGTTTTGGTTCATTACTGAGCATTGAATGGGGCTACAAATTTGTGAAAAATATGTATAAAGAAAATAAAGAGTGGATCCGCGTGGAACAAACAAAAACATATGGGTTGTATTGGCGCGTGATAGCACAGTTACAATGCGAAGAGGTCACGCAAGTCAATGGTATATAAATATGTGTGGGCAGAAATCTATTAATATGCATGGCCAATCCAGCTATCAAGGGATTGTCCGCACATACAACACACCCAATACGCTAGGATCCGTGTGTCTATTGAAACAACAATTGTGACCAAAAGGAGGCTGGTTTTCTTGAATGAAGGGTATGGACCTATTCAGTTGCAAAGCACCAGATACCATAAATTAGCTACTCAACAAACAACAACATAGTTTAAGCAAAATGAACTAAAATAAGTGGATTCGCCATAAATGATATTGTGTAAAAGATTGCATAAGGGTGAATCCTTCCCACTTGGTAAGGGGAAAAGCCTAGTAGGCTCCAATAAGGCTTCATTATTAGGTGCCCCTATTGTGTGGGTGAGTGCTCCAAGTGATCCTGCAAGTGGTTGTTAGTAAAAATAAATACTAAACAAAGCAAATAAGAATGAAATAAAACAAATCACAAAGGGGTAGGAATGCAAACTCCAATAACCAATAGATGCCAAACCACTTTTATATTGCCCAATGGTCAAGCATATACAACACCTAGGGGGATGCGAGATCCAATGGAGGCAAACAATCATTCTTAAGGAGGTCTATCTAGTCCACACTTGATGTTAAGTAGCTTGAAGAACAAATGAGAAGAACAATTTCCCCTTGAAAGAAGGTGGCAAGGGAGCTTAGTGGATGCTAGACAAGAGGGAAGAGGTGAGCTATAAGGGAGCTAAAGCACAGTTCCAACATCATAACCTTGCTCTTATTTTCTCTCTTTTATAAGCATGCCCATGGCTTCCTTTTATAGGCCAAGACCAATAAATAACTAGATCCCAATGTGAAATCCTTGATCCTATGCTCTAGCTCCAAGGTACACAAAAGCGTCCATTTAAGGAACCCAAGTGTGTGAGGGTCCATATTTGAACTTATGGAGGTAATGGAGCTTTCATGAGTCATTAATGCGCTATCGGTGGTTGATATTTCTCCATTTCTCTTAGTCGCATGTATATTGAAATATTATATGTGCTAGTCGCATGGTCGTAGTTCTAGTAACATGCACGGTAGTGCATATTAACATACAAGTCGCTATGCGGTTGTGGTTTTGATTGATTTTGGGAGTTTCTAGACTCATGATGCTTCTTGGATATAATGTAGATGCCTTCAGTGGGATGCATGCTATATGTTGATGATGCTTTACACTGCAAATTGAATAAATGTCACATGTGTGCAAGATTTGAGCGTTAACAAGGACCTTAATAGAAACTAGGACCTTAAGAGAAATTATGACCTCGGGAACTAGGAAATCGAGAGGAACTAGTACCTCAAGGGTAATTAGGACCTCAAGAGGAACTATGACCTCGGGAACTAGGACCTCAAGAGGAACTAGGACCTCCAAAGAAACTAGGACCTCAAGAGGAATTATGACCTCAAGAACTAGGACCTCAAGAGGAACTATGACCTCGAGAAATAGGACCTCAAGAGGAACTATGAACTCAAGAGGAATTATGACATCGAGAGGAACTAGGACCTCAGGAGGAACTAGGACCTAGAGAGGAACTAGGACCTTAAGAGAAACTACGACCTCAAGAGGAACTAAAACCTCCAGAGGAACTAGGACCTCTAGAGGAACTAGGACCTCAAGAGGAACTATGACCTCACGAACTAGTTCCTCAGGAGGAACTATGACCTCAAGAGGAAGTAGGACCTCACGAGGAACTAGGACCTCAAGAGAAACTATGAGCTAATGAAATGGGACCTCGAGAGGAACTGAGAACTCAAGAGAAACTATGAGCTAGGGAATTAGGACCTCAAGAGGAAATGTGGCCTCAAGAAAAACTTTGACCTTGGGTGCTTTGAACCACAAGAAAAATGACCTTGGGAACCATGAGCTCAAACACTTTAACCAATAGGAAATATGATGGACAAGAACTATGACCCACATGAACTATGACCTTAGGAACTTTCACCCATAGGAACTATGACCTCGAGAACTATGACCTCAAGAACTATCACCTTGAGAACTATAACCTTGGTAACTTTGACCCGTAAGAGGAACTATGACCTTAGGAACTTTGATCGTAGGAACTATGACCTCAGGAAATTTGGCCTCATGGACTATGGATTTATAAACTTTGATCAAAAAGAGCTATGACCATGAGAACTATGACCCACAGGATCAGATTTTTCTTAAAGATATCATCGAACTGAACAAAAACCTTCCATGAAATTCCCCATAAAGATGCTTTCGGAGTTGTTAGAAGGCATCGATAACACTATCAAGGGTTTGGTAGAATATTCCTTTCAATGTTTTGAAATCTCACTGACAACACTTTTGGCATCGTTGCAGAACTCGAAGTGAAATATTTCAAGGATGTGCTGCTCTTTCAAAAGGTTAGCGAAAGTGTTATCGACAATAATTAATAACATTTAAAGGAATATTCTACCAAAGCGCTGAGAATTTTTTCCCAAGGGAGCACCCTCAATGTTTTCCCAAAATATCTCATCAAACTAAAAAAAACCTTTGACGACGTTCCTTGTAAAGATGATTTTCAAGGTTGTTTGAAGGCACCAATAGCACTATCGGTGGTTTGGTAAAGATTCCTTTCAATGTTTTGAAATCTTGCCGACAACACTTTCGGCATCGTTGCAAAGCTCGAAGTGCAATCTTTCAAGGATGCATCACTCTTTCAAAAGGTTAGTGAAAGTGTTGTCAGTGAGATTTCAAAACATTGAAATGAATCTTCTACCAAATTGTTGATACTCTTATCGACGCCTTATAACAACTATGAAAATCTTCTTTACAAGGAATGCCATTGAAAGCTTTTGTTCAGTCCAAAGAGATCTTTTGGGAAAACATTAATAGTGTTATCGATCCTTTTTGAAAGGTTTTTTCGCAGAATTTTGAGAAAGAAGACGTTCTATAATTTTGTATCATATTCTGGTATGTTTTGGAATTTCAACAAGTTTTCTATAGAACTTACGAAGTCTAAAAAGTTGACACATCTATGTGAATTTTAATAGAGGGTTTTTTTTATAGTTACAATAAATTTTGCAAGGCATTTCTACTTTACTCTATTTTCCTATTTAGTAATGGTTTTAGCTTTGAAATTTACAGAACCCAAATTGGAAGGGGGAATATTAAAACATATCTAGGCCCTACATAGATATTGACATTGTGACTTTGATAATTTTGAAATATCTATTCATATGAGAGCCCAAAAACTATTTCATTTCATTTTAATACCACAAATATTTTAACATCGACATTGCGAGACTGGCATATTGGGGTTTTAACAAACTGCAAATCAATTATGATTAAAGACTAGACATAGATGGTGAGTTTAGCACCCAGCATATCAGAAAACCCAAAATCAAGTTCATTTAAATGGAGGAATTTGGCACCATGACAGTGCCCAAATTGATTCCATTTGACATCTCCAATTCAAATTTTAATGAAATAGAAATGACATAGAAAACACAAAGGCGGAAATTTAGATAATTTCAAAGTAATGGAAATTGAACTTACGTACTCTTAGCACCCCCAAAACGTCGTTTGGTTACATGTTGGTTCTTCTTCCATTTTTTTATTGGTTATACCAGTAGTCCCTTTCCCAGTTCACTTGGATTGCAAAAGAATCTATTGTGATCCCTCCATGGACTATTTCAAATAAATGCAAGGGGAGGGTCGTCTGCCCGATTGTATTTGAAAGGGAAAATATGAATCCAAGAGTGAGAGCTAGAAGTTGTCAACTTATTGAAAGCAATATTGAATGCCAACATGATTGCACATCGAAGGTGATGACATGCAATGGAATTCCAACAGGAGGGAAGTTGTTGATGGGGAACGGGGTCCATGGGAGGCGATGAAATATGTCAGCCGTAGCGGAGCAAAGGAACGGTTCTCAGAGTATTTTTAAGGTTGTCAGAGTGCTTTCAGGTAAACATGGCATCAAAAAATTCTAGTCGAAAAAGGACCAAATCATTGGCCCTTTAGCCAACATGTTTAAGAAATAATAATATTACTTTATAAAATCAAAATCAAATCAACATATTACATTGGAAGATATGCCTATAAAAGTTGTTATGTCCCCAACATATAGTTTTTGAGAAGGTGTATTAGTTTGGGCTCACGTCCAAAAAAAAATTGTGTTTTGTAAATTTTTTCTATGGTTTGATTTAAATGTATTAAAAATAATTTTTTAAAATGTTATTTACTGGCATCTCATACGTCCCGTGCAACTGAAAATTGCCTGGGGTGTTGTGCCTTAAGACTCGATGACGAGTTGTCATCGACGAAGTTGGTTGGGCTATATATACAGCGAGAGACGGTACCTTCAACTTTTGATGTGATCCGTAGTGGATATTGATTATGGAAACAAACTTAAATTCGTTTTTCAACCTCCTTATGCCACATGGAGAATGGTGGGCATGTTACAAAGTATTCATGGTACTGACACGGTACTGACAGTCTCATTAACTTACCTTGGAGTTGGGAGTGTAAATTATTTCTCGCGAGTTCTTTTGGCCTAAATGTGCCCTTTTCGATTTGGTAGGGTTGGAGGAGAGGGTTTCAATTACCTTTCCCTTCTGTGTACTGCAACTAAGAAAGATGTTTCTAAACTTGTAAGGGTTGAACATGTTTTTTGGTTGAAGAAGTGACTATGGAGTAGAGCATGGCTCTAACTCTTCTATTTTTTGTGAATACGTCCATTCCCACTGGTTTAAATACCCTTGATTTTGACATTTGAGTAGATCGACGAAATTGTGTTTAATCATTGTGCATACTTCCGGTATTTCTTCCACTATGTAAATATGTTATAGACCAAAATATAATACCTCTTTCAGTTTAATTCTCATACGGTTATAATTCCCTCCGATTCTCATTACAAGTGTAAAGATATTTAATCCAACAATGAAGTTGCGACATACATGTTGAGGTTATAGATTTGTAGGTAAAAAATTTACTCATGCTCGTATTCAAGTATGGAAGTGTTCGTTAGCTTTTGTATTGCAAAGTGATATTTAACTTTCCTTTTTACTTGCAGCTAACTTATCAACCTTTTTGGGCATGTACCTCGGTTTTAAGGGAATATATGTACCAGTTATTGAGTGCAAAGAAATCCTTAACATGTTGTCTATCCTCTCGGGGGATCGATCTCGGGTGAGTACTTTTAAAGTAATTGATTGAAGAGATACTAGAATATATTTCTAACTTTTTCTTTTTTTATATGAAGAAATCAAACGGTGAATCCGTTGTCCTTTGTATAATATTTTAGAGATTTAATCTCAAATATAACTGGTTAAACCCTGATCTTAGTAGATGAAGCTCATAAAAATTACCTTGGAGGTCTTGTTTGGATATCGTACATGGGTTTTTGAATTCTCATTTTCTGTAATTAAAGAATATAACATACCTCTTAATTTATATCTATAAATATTTGCAATTTATAGAAAATTGACTGTAATTTATTCTCGACAATCGAAGAATATTTTTAATTGATACTAATAATTTAGTCTTGGCTCATACTAATTATTTACCTATTTCAATATTTTCCAAATAATACTAATTTCTTCGTTTATACTAGCTTCTTTGTTTATTCAAATCTTAAGTAAAATTAAATTACAAGGGCAATGCGTTAAATTACACAGGCGATACGTTTGGCTTTCATCATGTTTAGAATAATGAGACTTCCCATTTAGAGACTACATGGGAATGGTTGTAGCCATGTTATCCCATTGGCCCCTGCATAAAGAAAATAATTATTTAAATTTTTTTTTAACTTAATAAAGATTAAAACCAAATTGTAAGTAAGGGATCCTTACTTATGGAGAGTTAATCTAATGATTATATTTTCTTTAAACAAACATTTTCTATATTAAAAAAAAACATTTCATAGAGAGGATAATAAAATTAATAGATATATTTTTAGTATATATTTAAATTTTAGGTTAGTCTAAATATAAAATTAGAATTTGCTTATAATTAATGTTAATTTCATAGTTTTGAATGCAAAGATGTTGTAGGGTTTATAATAACCTAGTTGCTATCATTAAAAGAATTGTGTTTGTATAGAGTTAATTACCTATGTCATCCAACACAACACACAAGTTTTACATATGTAAATACATGCTTTTTGAATCTAGTTTATTCACAAGAAGGTAGTAAATTGCAAAGACTTTTCACGTACAATAAAAGTAAAATTATACATTCATATTGCAACAACTCATTTACATATACGCAGAGAATTACAGAAGTAAAACTGAGCACCTCTTTATTCTAATATATTCAAATACCACAAATACCACAAATACCACAGTGACTGAGACTACCATCATTATATATATATATGAGAGACTGACAGACCGCTTGAGATGAGAGAGATTTGCTCGTGTTCTGATGTCTTCTGACTATATCCGTCTCTGCCTGCATTCAGAATGGGTAGAACTCGGCATGGTTTTCCATTTGCTCACTGAAGGAATTTCTCCGTGCAGAATTGAGAATGGTTTTATCTGCTACAATGAAATAAGCCGATCCGCTGACTGCCACCAATCAAAGTACACGCAACAGAACATCAACATGCAGTTCGTGAGATAGTTATAATGAGGGAGATCAGCCGAATTAACCAGATCTATGAGAATGGTTTATAAATAAAAGATATATCATCGTGCCTCCAAGCAAAACACTGTCAACAAATAATTCAGTAGTTTTAGAAACCTTAAACAGAGCATGCATTTATGCAATGCAGTGCAAGCATTTTAGCAAAGCTACTCAATACAATACAATGTACAAAAAACTGATAAACATTGAAGAGAAATAACAACTGCAACATAACAGGGCATGAACACAATATTTAGTTGACTAATTACTGGCTTACTTGTAGAGATGATAAGTGCCTGTGCAGCATGGTTGAGGTTAGCCCTTGCCCAAGGAATAGCCCTTGCTCCCAGCATCTGCAGATTTTTAACATTAACCCAACCCAACACAGCAGTGAATATCCAGGCCCAGTTACATGAATATGAATGTTAATAAAAGCATGGAATAGAATTGATAGCTGATTGATAACTGCATTAACAAAACACTCACTGTGGGGATGGCGGACGCTACACATGCAATTGCAGCTGCCTTGGCTCCTGCTTTCACTGCTTCTGTATGTATATACATACATCCATGAGTTTTATCATGGCCACAAATTATTAATTAAGCCAATGTATTTAATTTCGGAAAATGAATTTACCAGTGCAAGAAAGAAAGAATGATTAATGCAAATGTATTAATGCTAATGAGTGAGAGAAACGAGGTTGAGGTAGATTCATTAGTTACCCTTGGAGCACTGCTTTGCTCTCAGATTTTTCATGTCAGCCTCTTGATTTGGATTCGTCATCTCCTCGTCCGCTGTGCTACAATAATCTACTTGACATCAGATTTATGAGAAATAAGGATGAAACTGAATGCATGATACGGGAAACTCAAGCACGCTGGCTGTATATATAGGAAAAGAGAGAAAGTGTGGGTCGAAATCAATGGGTAATTGGTGTCATAACGTAGGCGGTGGGGTAAAAGAAAGAGTGAAAATAACATGGTTCGGTAAGATGGGGATTGGGTAATTCGTGGTTTTGAGAAAGACGGAGATTGATGAGAAAACCGTGTGTCCAGCGCCGCAGGGATTGAGTATGGAGGATTGTCGGTCTTGGCTGCTTCTGTTTTCTGTGTACTGCTTCTCCCTCAAATCTCAAATCTCAATCTCATTCCACCCACAAAATCAAATGCACTTTTTTTCCTTCGATGGACCAACGACTCGCTGCTAGATTCAGAAGTCGGTCATGCCCCCGGGTTTGTCTGTGCTGTTTATCGTGCGAGTTTCGAACACACGACCAATGAAAGCAAGATAGCGCAGAGTGAGAAAGTGTTCTGAGTGGAGAATGAGAGTGACAGAGATAGAAATAGGAATCTGAGGTATCCATGTGACTTTTTCTTAATTTACATGCAGTCATAAAAAAAATACCTGCCTCCCCGCGTTTTTTATCTTTTTTCTTTAATAATTCATCGACATGACGAGTGTGAAGGAATAAAAGCTCAATATTTCCAAATCATAAAAATGTATTAAAAATAAATTCAGGAATTTATAAACGCCTAATCCTATCATACAATGACTTGACTTAATTCTTAAGACATTTTTCCATTCAATAGCTTCAAGTCCTAACATAAGTATAACTATGGTATTGGTTTTCTCATACTATATATCAGTAAATAATTTAAAAATATATATATTAATAAATAATTTTACAAAATAATATATATATATATATATAATTGGTTTTAATACAAAAATATGAACCTTATGAACCTTAAGTTTATCGTATCCTTTACTCTAACATATTGAAATTCAAACCATAACATTTTACCTTCCAATCTCTTAATTCTTCCAACTTATTAGAATTCAAACCATAACGTTTTCTCTTCCCATCTCTGACTCTTCCACCTTGTTTTTCACTAATTTAGACTTCTCCTATCTCTAATCCACCCTGGTCCGTGGGGACGAACCCATTACTTAATTGATAGGATGGTTTTTTTCTTGAATGTAGATTGTGAATCTAGGGGCAAAGTTGAGAAGTTGTTAGTTTAAAGATTTTAACGGTTTTCATAATTATTTTTTCATAAAGTGTTTTTAATATTTTTAATTAATTTTTTATATATTTTAATATTAATAATTTTAATATTATTTAATTTATTTTATTGATAATTATATGTTAAAATGACTATTTTTCATAATTATTTTTTCATGAAGTGTTTTTAATATTTTTAATTAATTTTTTATATATTTTAATATTAATAATTTTAATATTATTTAATTTATTTTATTGATAATTATATGTTAAAATGACTATTTTTTACATTTATGAAATTTCAACAAAAGACAAAATTAAAAATATATAATTTTCTTTTTAATATAAAAAAATTCAAAATTATTCTTAATAAATTATATTTTATTAAAAATCTAACATATTTGCTCATTGTGGGTTACATTTAATATTTGTATATGTTATTTTAAAAAATAAATAAGCACGATGCTTATAAAATAGGAAAAGTTAATTTTACTATCTAAAATCTTTTATAGTGGTAACAAAATGTTAAATATAATTTTTTTTATACTTAATTAAATATTTTTAATAAAAAATCATTAAAACATTATTTTAATATATGTTTATCTTAAAATAAAATTTTAAATTTTAAAAAAATTGACTACTGCTTGCTAGTGCTATGAGAGCACTTTGGCTTAAACTAGAAAACAACTACCCCTCTCCCTCTTCCTCTTTTGGCCATGCTTCACTAAACACATTTTACTGGTAAAGGAGCATGGTGAATTAATGAAGATGTGTCACAGTTTTTAGTAAAATGTAGTGATGAAAATTTGGTGTTTTTATGTTTTTAGTTTTGTAACTTTTAATGAATGCCCTCATAATCATAGAAAAAAAATTAAGTTTTATTATAAATAAATTAATTAAAAGTATAATATAAAATCAAGAATTTGAAAATGGCATGGAATTGGTTAAAGGATTCAATAATGAATCGACATCAAGTACTTAATTGAAGTTTGAAAATACCTTGATGAAGGGCATATCAAATGCTAAATGAAAATTGAGGAAATACCTTAATCAAGGTTTTGGAAGAAAAAAAGATGTAAAAGATACTTCTATCAAGGTATCAAGGTATTGTTGTAACATATACACAACAACCAACTAGATGGGATGTTAGGGGCACATGTTATTATTGGAATCAATTTAATACTGAGAGGGGGGTGAATCAGTATTAGTGTAGTTATTAGCAGTTTTTACTTTCTTTAATAGATTAGCCTTTACTTAATCTTTATCTTCAGTTATGCATCAGAAAATAAACATCCACTTATATGCACCACATAAACAACACATAACACACGAGATTTTTACGTGGAAACCCAAACATGATAAAACCACGAAATGCTTCTTTATAATGAGAAAGAATACATTCAAGGAAGCACCAACTTCCTGTGTTTACTAGCACCAACTAGAAGGAGGCACCAACCCCCCGGTTTTACAGGCACCGACCTGAAGGAAGCTTCCACTCCTTGCGTTTTCTCCGGCACCAACTGGAAGGAGGCATAGACCCCATGTCTTCTTTGTTTGACAAGCACCAACCTGACGGAAGCTCCAACTCCCTATCTCCTTGCCCCATCCAACCGCCCTGATGTCCAATATATGTTGTTGTCGTACTGAACTTCAACTCTGCACACTCTTCTGATCTCTTGTTGATGATTATGTTGTGCGTTGTCTTCGTATGCAGTCTATACTCTGTCACTACACTGCATACATCACTTGAATTCTCATTCCTCTCAAATCACACTTCTGTTGATGACTTACTTCATATACTGTGTACTTCAATGATACGCGGCAGTTTGTGTCTCTTGTTGTCTCAACGTTCTGCTATGATCAATTGATATTATGCTTTCAATTAATATCTGCGACGTCTTGTGCATCAAATGATTCATCCATTTTGTTTAACGCACTTGTCTCAAATCATCTGCATCATGATGCGCTTTGAATTCTGTTGTTGTTCTTCCATTGCGCATCAGCAAGACATCTATGCATTGTATGATAAACTTTGGTTATGTCTTTTCGCTTTTGTCTTTACAACATCTGTGACTATTGGTGTGTTGATCGTATTACTGTCCTTTGAAACATCAAGCACTTGCACATACTTCAGTATTTCTTCCTTTCAGTACTTGCCCATATGTCACAAATCTACGACATCTCATTGCGCACCATTAAAACTTCATTCTGCTGCATGTACGCATTCGGATCTTCGCTAGATCATATGTTCTGTCCACGAGCCCCTTGATGCCCCAAAAATCAAACTGAAACTTTCACCCGAAGCTCTTATTCTCTCGCCATCAAGCTTACTTCAAATCTCCAACTTGCATCTCTATTTATACATGTCCTGCATGGATTGTACGTTCACAAGTTGGTCGTGGAATCCCTTCTTCCATACTTCACGGATTGTGCATATGCCATGCGTCATCTTCTATGCTATTGATGTGTCATCTGATATGTCTCTTGTGCCCTCACAATCCACAACTTAATGGGAATTTACACCTTGTGTACCATTTCAATCTTGATGTACCATTTCCTTAAGGTATGTGCTCAATATTACACTTCAGCTTGATGTGTCTATGACTTGTGTTTTACCAACCCTTGTGGGTAATGCGCCCTTGGTGTATTGATACTTTGTGGAATCTGCACATACTCCAACTTCTTCTTATTGGGTCTTTGACCTTTGCCTTATCATCCTTTGTGGGACTTGCGCACCTGCTGTACCGTTGGCTGTGGAATTTTATCATAGATGGTATTCAACCGCTATACCCTTCTAGGAACTTGTGCGCATTCCACTTACTGAAAGAATTATCTGATTGGCTATGCTTGTGCGCTTTCAGGATTGTCCAACCATTAACTGCTTGGGCACTTCCAACCATTAACCAAGCAATGCTCATGATTGCTTGCGCATTCCAGAGGCTTCCTTCAACAAACGTGTGTACTTGTACCATTTTCTTAATCAATTCCTTAGCTGCTTGCGCACATGTACCATTGTCCAACCAAATCCTTTGATTGCTACCATGAGAGAGTATGACTTGGTGGACTTGATTTTTGCACAAGGACCACATGTTGTAGGATACATTACTTGTGTTCCTTTCTTGAACTAGATTTGCATGATGTATATTCTTGTGTATTTCTTCAAACTTGTCATGCATGATGTCTCCTTGGACACACATCTTCAGACTAAATGCATTTCTAGTTATACTCCAAAGTTGCATTCATATCTGTCACCTTCACCATTTGCACGTATACTTCCAGTATACATGTTCTTCTACATCTTGCGCATATACTTCTTCAAAATTCCATATACTTCTTCATAATTCTGCAAGAATATTGTATCCACTTTGACACTAGTTGATATCAATGACTCAGATTGAATTAGTTGACATCCTTTTTTGCATTAGTTGACAGCTAAATACTTGACATCATCTTTAATTGATATCAATGACAACCAATGCTCAACAATATTCCCCTTTGGCATTGATGTCAACACCTTATGAAGCTTTACATGATATTCTTTGAACGATATGCTTCATCTGTACTTGATCATAGTGCCCCCCCTATGTATATGCCCCCCCTAAGTTCTTTGGGATTTTGGCTATTTTGTTCTCTGTTGTTAGCACTTCTGCTACCTCTGCACGAACCATGCTGCTTCCTGTTACTTCTGCGCAAACCATATGTTCAGTCATCTTCATGCCATTTCTTCAAGTGATCTTATCCACGATCTTTCACGTCTGCTAAGGCTTCATGCTCTTTCATTTATTGTCTATAGTTCTCCCCCTTTCATGTTGTCTTGTTGACTTGATGCATTGTTTCTATTCCCATCCTCATCATGTATGTATCAGCTTCATGCATTTCTCCTTTCATTATGTCTTGTTGACTTCATACATCTTTTCATGTCTCGGCCTCTTCATGTCATCTTTTGATGTGCATCTCATGCCTCAACTTCTTATGTACATTTCATGCCTCGGCTTCATGCATTTCTCCCCCTTTGACATCAATGGCAAAGAGGTGCCATTCTCATTGCACAATATGAGTTCTTATGTATATTTTTCACTAGCGTCATCCTGACTGTATCCATGGATAACTCCCCCTGTCTTCATGCTACATTACTTTGCACAGCTTCTGTATTGATTATCTTTGATTGCTTTTATGATAAAGATGTTGCATTGCTCCTTCACCTTGATCTCTTGTTCTTGTCACAACACTTCATCGTTCCTTACACAGTGATCCATGTTTTCATCCTTACTTTCCAACTGTGTGGTGTATAGATCAGTCCTTTACTAATTTTGCATTACATTTCATGTGCATGACTGCTTCAGCTGTCTCATTTATTGCATTGTAACAAGGCCTTGTTGCATTTAATGTTGTCGCATATTTTTCCAAGACAACCAAAGATATGGCATGTTTTTCATATATCTTCCAATTCAACATAAAATCGGACATGGCACTCAGTTTATGTGGCCACAATTACATGTCACTTCCGTACTCAAACCTTTTGAGGTAACATTCTTCATCATATGGTGCAGGGAATCGAATTTCCACCTTTTTGTATAGTTTCCAAAACTCATTAAGTCCAGCATTTAATTTCGACATCTCCACCACCTTCTTCGACTTTGTGCGACATTGAATACCTATCTCATCAACTAATTGCATGCACGCGAACACTCTTCAATGGATTCTATAAGATCTCTGTGAGTAATGTCTGGTTCATCGCCTCTTACATCCTTTCATTTTTGTATCACATTGCCATCTTGAATTTGTTGTTTGATCCTACCTTTGGTTCTTTATTTTCCTTCCAATGGCCTCCTTTTATCATAGAGTAAACAATTCCCTTGACAGTGTGCATATTGCCATTGAGTTTCAGCGGGATGAGTTTTCGAGTTTGAGAACTGATATGGATTCCTGGCAGCAACAAGTGCAGAATAACCATATTCTTCATCAATACTCTCAGTCTCAGGTGAACCATAGACATTCTGAGTAGCTAATCCTTCTAACTCATCAGGTTGATAATCTGGAGCGTCAGCAACAACAAATTTTGGATGAATTGTCTTGTCTTTGGCCTCAACATGTTGAACCATCGTCGTCTTCTACTATGTAGCTTCTACCTCTGCATCCTACTTCTGAATGCACAACCATGGTTCCGATGGATTTGGAGTTGCATCTTGCAAACCGACCAGATACAGAGCTTGATCTTGAACTGCGGTTATAGAATGCTTTGACATTTTCTCAATTTTGCCTCTTCTGTCATCCTTCTTGTCTATGCCATTCTTGGCCTCGGCATGGAGTCGTAACTCATGCAATTTTTTGTAAACATGCCCAATTTTGAATATAATGAAAGGATCTGTTTTGCGCAGTCTCATATCTTTCAGCAGTGTTTGATTCTTCATATAAAGATTTTCTATTTGTATTTGTGCTACTGAACTCAATGTGATGCTTATATGTTATGTAATGTATCATATGCAGTGTAAATCTATAACCACTTAATGTATGCATGCACTTTTACCTTTCAGCGGCATAATCAACTTAACATACGATCATGTGCGAACAAAATGAACACATTCTAACTTCAGACACTTCTAACCACATCATGCATTCCTAACTACACACCTAACTAATATCCCTTGAATTACTTAAGATGCATCGTGTTGAACTCAAGTGTCTCCAATAGTCCTTATGGGACTAGCCAGAGAGGTAGCAATTGCTTGTTGCGCCTATATTGTCTACATCTTCAGCGCACTTCTGAGGAGATTTCCTTACCCAAGCCTTGTTGTGTGCACTTATGTTTTGATTCTTCTCTGGATATTTTCCACTGAAGTATCTTTGAGTGTAATAGCGTTTGTGCAACAAATATTCATCCGGACAATTTACTACTCTTCGACAGTACATAGCTTTGTGTGCAAAATAGTCGCTTGCATAACATCTCACAGATTGACAATATTTTGAAATATGGCCAAAATGATTGCATCTTGCACACTTCACCCTGTTGATCCTTCTTTTATTATATATCTAAAAGAATTATACTTGAAGGAACCATCATACCTAGAATTCTTATCCTGACTTGAGCAATGTTCTATGTTGCAGATCTTCTTAGGTGTCTTTACATAAACTACACCAATTTTGTCCTCTGGTGATCTCTGATCGTTCAGAATCATGTTCAACATTGACGTGTTGTCTTTTAACTTGTTCTGCACTTCATCTTCATATTATGTCTTGTCACTTCCTGATTGTGCATAGATGGGATCAATACATACTTGTTTCTTTCCCTTTATCTCAATCAGCTTGTCTTCTACATGGGATATCTCCTTATCCTTTTCCCCAAGTTGATTAGTCATATTTCTGATTTCCTACTCTAATTACTCCAGTGAAGCTCTTAATACAGATTTCTCTTTCTCAAGTACTAAAACCTTTTCTTGTGCACAATTTAGTTGAATATCATAGTTAGTTATCCTTTCACAAATATCTGCATCGACATATTCTTGACATGGCATGTCCTATTCTTCGTAGTTTGATAGTTGTTCCTACAATAGCTTATTCTTCTTCTTACAATTCTTTAAATCATCCAAGGCACTTATCAGTTGAATCACCTTCCTAGTAAATGTCTGCAGTGTCTTCATCATAGGATTGACTATTAGTCTTGACCTCTTCAACAGGTTTTGGAGGTGTTTTGAATGATCCACTGAAGAAATACTTGTCTAGTGATCCTGGCTTGCTTTGCGCAACTAGAGTGTTCTTTGAACTATTCTTCTTTCTTTCATCTTTGCTTTCTTCCACTACACGGACCAGGAAGAGTACTTCCTTAGGTTCTTTGGTGTAGTCACTTCCTTCAAACACATTACTTCCTTCTTCAGTGTACATACTCTTCCTCTTTTTTGGAATCCTCCTTCTGTTCTCAGGTTTGTGTTGTGACCACGCAGTCTTTTGATCATATGATCTAGATTCCTCATCACTGTCGCTATCTCCACTTTATTTGAAAGGACACTTAGAGGCATAATGACCTACTCCTCCACATCTAAAACATTTAAAGGGAAATTTGTTCTTGTACTTACCTCGTCCTCTTTTCAGCTTCTTGACAAAGTTTGATTCTTCATCATCTGATTGATCACAACAATCTTTATCATGATCATGCTTGTCCTTTCCTGTGGCTTTAAAGGTAGCTTCCTTTCTGATGGGAGTCTATTTCTCAATGCTCATATCAGATGCAATGATAATCCCCTAAAGCTCATACTTTGTTAGGTCTTCAATATTAGCTCGATCCTCTAACATAGATACCTTCTTATAGAATCTTTGAGGAAGAATTCTCAAAATTTTATGTGCAACCGATTCTTCATCCAAAGTGACCCTAAGACTTTTGATAGCATTAACTATCTCATCCACTCATAAGAAGTAAGATGTAATGTTCTCTTCATCTTTCATTCTCATATATTCAAACTGCCCATAGTAGTTTTGCATCTTTGCTTTCTTTACCTTGTCGTCACATTCATATATACCTAAGAGTTTGTCCCAAACTTCCTTGGCTGATGCGCAATGCATAACCTTGATGAATTCGTCACCTTTCAAACCACATAGCAGAGCATTTTTGTCTCTAGCATTGCTTTCATAGAGTCTCCTTTGCGCTGGATTGACTGGTACAACTATTGGGACATTGTAACCATCAATGATAGATTTCCAAACATCTGCTCCCAACGATTGCAAATAAATTTCCATACGTACGTTCCAGAAACTGTAATTGGTGTCGTATAATCTTGGTGCTCTGTTTGTAGAAAGACCTTCTTGCTTATACATTTCTGCACAATGATCTATCCTCCAAATGTTAATATGTTACTAAAGACACACGCTCTGATACCAATTCTCGGAATTGATTTAATACTGAGAGGAGGGGCTGAATCAGTATTACCACAGTTTTTACCTTCTTTAACAAATTATCCTTTACTTAATCTTTATCTTTAGTTATGCATCACAAAATAAACATCCACTTATATGAACCACATAAACAACACATAACACACATGATTTTTACGTGGAAACCCAAATGGGAGAAAAACAAAGAATGCTTCTTTATAATGATAAATAATACATTCAAGGAAGCACCAACTTCATGTGTTTACCAGAACCAACTGGAAGGAGTCCCCAACCCCTTTGTTTTACAAGCATCAACCTTAAGGAATTTTTCATTCCTCGTGTTTTCTTCAGCACCAATTGGAAGGAGGCACTGACCCCATATTCTTTGTTTTACATGCACCAACCTGAAGGAAGCTGCAACTCCCTGTACCCTTGCCCCGTCCGACCACCCTGATGTCCAATATATGTTGTTGTCGTACTG
This sequence comes from Larix kaempferi, assembly GCA_027924585.1. Lineage (NCBI taxonomy): Eukaryota > Viridiplantae > Streptophyta > Pinopsida > Pinales > Pinaceae > Larix > Larix kaempferi. The sequence goes on from BSBM01000727.1 coordinate 5,940,178, forward strand.
AACTTCAACTCCACGCACTCTTCTGATCTTCTGCTAATGATTCTGTTGTGCGTCGTCTTCGTATGCAGTCTATACTCTGTCATTGCGCTGCATACATCACTTGACTTCTCATTCCTCTCAAATCACACTTTTGTTGATGACTTACTTCATATACTGTGTGCTTCATTGATACTGCAGTCTACGTCTCTTGTTGTCTCAACGTTCTGCTCTGTGTGACTACTATGATCAATTGATACTGTGCTTTCAATTTTGATAGTTTGCTATTTTGAAATGAAGCACTTGTAATAGATGGAACTGCACACTTTCCAATGTGTCCATTTAGATTAAGTGTTTCAGTCTCTCATATAATCTGTGACGTCCTGTGAATCAAATGATTCATGTGTTTCGTTTAATGCACTTGTCTTAGATCATCGGCATCACGATGTGCTTCATATTTTGTTGTTGTTTTGTCGTTGCGCATTAGATAGAGTTCTCAACTTTGCACACGTTCACTTTTGCTCATATGCATCAGCAAGACATCTACGCATTGTCTAATAAACTTCAGATTTGTCTCTGCACTTCTATATTTATAACATATGTGACTATTGGTGTGATGATTGTATTAGTGTCCTTCAAAACATCAAGCACTTGCACATACTTCAGTATTTCTTCCTTTAAGTACTTGCACATATGTCACATATCTATGGAATCTCTCTGTGCACCATCAAAACTTCATTCTGCTGCATGTGCGCATTTGACTCTTCGCTAGATCATCTGTTCTATCCACAAGACCCTTGATGCCTAGAAAATCAAACTGAAACTTTCACTTGAAGCTCTTATGCTCTCGCCATTAAGCTTACTTCAAATATCCAACTTTCATCTTTATTTGTACATGTATTGCACGGATTGTATGTTCACAAGTTGGTCGTGGAATCCCTTCTTCCATACTTCATGGATTGTGCGTATGCCATGCATAATATTCTGATCTATTGATGTGTCATCTGATATGTGTCTTGTGCCCTCATGGTCCACAACTTAATGGGACTTTACACCTTGGTGGTGTACCATTGCGCTCTTGATGTACCATTTCCTTAAGGTATCTGCGCAATCTTACACTTCATCTTGATGTGTCTATGAATTGTGATGTACCAACCCTTGTGGGTAATGCACCCTTGGTGTATTGATACTTTGTGGAATCTGCACATACTCCAACTTCTTCTTAGTGGGTCTTTGACTTTTCCTTGTCATCCTTTGTGGGACTTGCGCACCTACTGTATCGCCGGATATGGAATTTTATCATATATGGTCTTCAACTGATGTACCCTTATAGGAAATTGTGTGCATTTCACTTACTGAAAGCATCATCTGATTGGCTATGCTTGCACGCTTTTAAATTGTCCAACCATTAACTACTTGCGCACCTCCAACCATTAACCAAGCAACGTTCAAGATTGCTTGCGCATTCCAAAGGCTTCCTTCAATAAACTTGTGTACTTGTACCATTTGCTCAATCAATTCCTTGGTTGCTTGTGCACATGTACCATTGTCCAACCAACTCCTTTGATTGCTATCATGAGAGAGTATGACTTGGTGGACTTGATTTTTGCACAAGGACCACATGTTGTAGGATACATTACTTGTGTTCCTTTCTTGAACTGGATTTGCATGATGTATATTCTTGTGTATTTCTTCAAACTTGTCATGCATGATGTATCCTTGGACACACATCTTCAAAATGAATGCATTTATAGTTATACTCCAAAGTTGCATTCATATATGTCACCTTCACCATTTGCGCATATACTTCTTCTATTCATGTTCTTCTACATCTTGCACATGTATACTAATTCAAAGTGGCTTCCATATACTTCTTCATACTTCGCAGGAATATTGTATCCACTTTTACACTAGTTGATATCAATGACTTAGATTGAATCCGTTGACATCCTTTTTGGCATTAGTTGACAGTCAAACACCTTCAACATTTGCACATATACTTCTTCTATTCATGTTCTTCTACATCTTGCACATGAGTACTAATTCAAAGTGGCTTCCATATACTTCTTCATACTTCGCAGGAATATTGTATCCACTTTTACACTAGTTGATATCAATGACTTAGATTGAACCCGTTGACATCCTTTTTGGCATTAGTTGACAGTCAAACACTTGACATCATCTTTAGTTGACATCAATGACAACCAATGCTCAACAGTTATGATTTTGATGGGAATTCTTGTGCTCACAATGTGGAAGTGAGGGACTGTAGTTAGCATGCATCATGTTTTGATGGTTACTCACAATTTGTGGGAGGAAGGGGAAGACATAGGGGTGGTTCAAAATGCCATCATCATGCATCGTGGAAAATCCAAAGTAAGATATCACCAGGTTATGGAAAATCCTATGTAGGACATCCTTATAGTTTGTTGGCATCTCCTCAATGATGATTTGATGAAATGGAACATGCATTAGGGTAGAGATAGGAGCATGAAGTGTCTGACAAATCCCGAGGTTTTAATAGTGAAGTCAAACCAGGTTAGCATTTCCTCACAATGCCCATTCCACTTTCTAGTTTTCTAGGATTTACTTATCCTTTGTCTTGGAGGACGAGGTAAATACTCAATCCATTCAAAGGAGAGAACGATGGTTTTGTCTCGGTTTCTAGATCGCTCAACCTCATGTCCGTCAAAAAAATTTGGGATTTTATCCTAATAGAGAGAAACCTTTTGAGCATTACATTTTATAGGAGGAATTCACACATACATCTAGGTTACAAGAGCCAAGCATCTAGGTTGGATGAATTCAACCATTCTAGGAAATCCTATTTATAGGTGTGATTTAGGCAGCTCAATGGCCAACAAGCAAGCCACCTCCTCTGTTGAAATGAGAGGTAAAATGAAGATAAAAGATGAGGTAGAGGTTGGGCTCAATCACTCCAGCAAAATTTTTCAAAAGCCAAAATATATCTCTTTATTTTTTAAATTACCCAAAAAGCAAGAAATAAACTACATAAGCCCTTTTCTTTCTCTCTTCCTATATATGATTCATATCAAAATTAATATGCAAAAATTTGGTTCCATGGTCCCAAAGGTATCATCTCACTATATCTACACCTATTTTGACATATACGTTTGCATTTGTTCAACTCCATTCACTTTTCTTAAGAACTTACTTTGCATCTATGTCTATGTTTCCTTAACTACTTCTTCATTTGGATTGGACCCATTGGTGAAGAATGATGAGGTTTTCCGTTGGTGACAAAGGTTCAATTCCTATGAGATTGTCCAGCCCCTAAGGTTGCCATGCGGGCACCCAAAAGTAGTCTTTGAATGTGTGAATCTTGCATTGCACTTCTTGCGTACATATAAGTGGATCAAAGCCCACCCTCTTGTCATCCTTAAACCCTAACACTAATAATTATGGCTACACCACAATTTTTATACCAGTTGCATTGCGTAGATCAAAGCCCACCCTCTTGTCATCCTTAAGCCCGAACACTAATCATTATGACTACACCACAATTTTTATACCAGTTGCATTGCGTAGATCAAAGCCGACCCTCTTGTCATCCTTAAGCCCGAACACTAATCATTATGGCTACACCACAATTTTTATACCAATTGCATTGTGGGCAAGCGATAAACTGGTGGGAGTTTTCCATCATTAACCTATGTTCAATTCTCAAAGTAAAAATGCCTTTGACATCTGAAACTAAGAATTATCAAAACAATATATCTCAAGAGTGATAATCCATTAACTTCAAATCTCAAAACCCAATCATAATAAATATGAATAAATTCCAATAATGAGATAGGAAAATCATGGGAATTAAGTCCCCCACTAAGACCAAATATAGATATTTCAGTTAAATATATAAAAAGCTAAAAGAAGATCAGTTTCAATCGTGTCTATTCTTGTCAGATAATTATACTAATGTAAACGCTCCACGCAAATCATTAAGACATTTCTGACTGTACTAAATTCATTCTTTGAGTCATAGTTCTTATTTTCCAGAATTCTGTCAGCGTACTGCTAAAAACCTAAACCTTCTAACCCTCTTGGTCAAGTAATTCATGAGATTAAAATATGGTTGCTGTCAAATTTTGAAAATTTAAAAATTCCCTCGTTATCTTCTCGTGCGATGGATCATCCTTATCATTTAACTAAACAATCTTAATTATGAATCTAGTCGACCCAGAAATAACCAGACATTTTATTGCAATCGTCGCCGTCTTAGCTCAGCTGGTAGAGCGCGTGGCTTTTAACCACGTGGTCGTGGGTTCGATTCCCACAGACGGCGCCTTATCTATGTTTAAAAATTTTCCCCATGGAAGCTACAATACAGATCTTTCCAGCTATATGTATTTTTCCAGATTAAGGAATTGGTTATATAAAAATACAGTTCTTTCCTGCCATATGTATTTTTCCAGATTAAGGAATTGGTTATATAAAAACACCAAAAAGAATTATAGTTGCGTGGATTAATGTGTTGCACAGGAGTTGGCAATGGCATACTTAACACTGAAAACCACCTTCGCGTAGCATTGGATGAACATGAAAGTACAAATAATTGATAACATTTAGTTCATACAAATGCAAAATAGCTAAACATTGTGTCTTAATTCCAGGATAGCTTCCTTGCCTCTTTCAAAAGTGAGTATCATTTTATACAAAATAGAGGTAACTGAGTTGAAGTGATTCAACTACTTGATCTTTGTCTTGCTTTAACTAATCAAGGATTTAATTTTTTCATCCCCAAGTCGTGCATAGTCTTTACATCCATTAAACATTTTATCTATTATGAATGAAATAGGGAAGTGGTGTTGTTCAAAAGGTGTTTAGGTTATACAAGTTACCTCTAGAAGGTTCTAAAATGCTGATTATAATATGAATTTATTTCCAATATAAATAGTTAGGTAGTTACCTCTATAAGGTTCTAAAATGCTGATTATAATATAAATTTATTTACAATATAGTTATTTTCCATAAGCATCAGTCTTTGGACACACACTGTTTCCTGCACTCTCTCTCTCTTTTTCAACAAAAAAATCCAAATCCAAATGCATGCTAAATTGGAAAGAATTTTACTCTTTGCTGCGTAACTTAAATTGCATATGCTCATTCATTCATTCCGTCCTTTATTACAAACCAGAGACAGCCGGCTATGATGTAGAGCCTGCATATACCCATGAGCTCCTACAAAACCCCATACATACATAACTGAAGTGCCAGCTTCTTTATTTACATATGTAGACATGGTAGCTAGTCACTCAAAAGCTGCTGCCGATGATGGAATAGCCTGCCCACACGCCAATCAAAACAAAATACAATCATTCGCTCTGGCATGGAAGAGCTTTAGGAAAGACTACATATAAAGTATGGCAATGGCAGACTAGAGAATGTAATAACAGTTATCAAGAAAATAATGGAATGACTTACGAGAGTGGCGTTGAATATCGCAGCGGCGGGGAGGCTGGCGGACGTTGCAGGTATTCGGAAGGCGTTGGGCTCTCTCCACCATCTCCTCCTCCTCCTCTTCCCTTCCGCGCTCTTCGCGGCGGCGGCGGCGGCGTTGATTACGAGGTGCACCGTGAGAATCAGAATCCATGGAGAGGTCCTCCCTCGATGAATCATAAGACAAAGATTGATCAAACACTTGCTGTATGGCTCGGCATCGGCATTGTGGAGACATTCTTTCCAATTCGTTGCAGCAGCTCTCCGATGGCTGCTCTCTCCGCCGCTCCAAGAAGTCCCGGCAAGAAGACAATCTCTGTGGGTCACACGACCGTCCTTGTTGTTGCACGTCCTCTCCAAACATATTGTGGCAAGCAATATTGATCCCGCAGCAGAGTGTTTAATGCTCTTGCTGCGGGGTCTTACTAACGGTATGTCAGCGCTTACAGTACAGCACAGTATATGAACCTATTGCCCGAAAAATGGAGCCAAAAGCCGGTCGTTGACGGGGATGAATCATGGCATCATGCCTCATGCCATAGCCACCATCGCCATCTGGATCTGGTCATGGCTGCGCGAGGCTCAAGGAGATGGAACTCTGCCTCTTAACTTTAGCAGGTCCCATGATTTTGAGCCTCCCCAGCCATGACCAGATCCAGATGGCGAATGTGGCTATGGCATGAGGCATGATGCCATGATGCATCCCCGTCGACGGCCGGCTTTTGGCTCCATTTTTCCGACAATGGAGTCATGTACTGTGCTGTACTGTAAGCGCTGACATACCGTTAGTAAGACCCCCGCAGCAAGAGCATTAAACACTCTGCTGCGGGGTCGATATTGCTTGCCACATATTGTCTTCAGCCGCATCAACATTGGAGGAGCCGCAGCCCCACTGAAGGAGGAGGAGAAGGGCCACGCCTAAACTCACCCATGTTTGTAGCGTCAGCCTCGTCGACGTCTGAGGGGAGAAAACACCCATTGCTTTTCTTTCTTCGTTACAGTGATGGATGGAGTGCAAATACAAAGGTGAGAAGATTAGATACTAACGTTATATTTATGGAATCCATGGGAGGGCGACCAACACAACACGAAAGGAACAGATGCAGTGCATGCAGCTTCTCACTCGCCACGTCCCAAAGCAACGCCTGGCTGCCTCCGTTTCCAATGGCCGCGTCTCTCAAAGACCAGAAGAATCTTGGTGGTGGGCAGGCTGCGACAGTGCAGGGTATGGCATTATACACAAATTAACCAAGTCACGAGAAACTGCCTTGCTCAAACTTGTCCTTATATTCTTCATAACCTTTGTAACTTAAAATCACAATGTTACCCGTGCATAGAATTCTTACATTATTGCTCAGAATTATGGACGCAAGCTCAACAATACATTGGAGTCACGTATTTGGGCTGCGACAGTGTAGGGTATGGCATTATATACAAATTATTCTTCTCCTTATTCTTCATAACCTTTGAAACTTGAAATCAGAATGTAATGCGTGCATAGAACTCTTACATTACCTCAGAAATATGGACGCAAGATCAACAACAAATTGGAGTCTTTGGTTATTCACAATCTACCATTTCAAACACTAAACATTTGCAATGCTGCGAAAATTAGTTGAACATTTATACGTCCACAAGGTTGTCAACCATAGATATTTGTGGGTGGTCAATTATCGGCTAGTCATATATACTTTATGTTAGAATTTTTTTAAACCTTTTTCATTTGTTTATTCTATAGGTTCTTTTTTAAAGCATTTATTTAGTAGTGATTATTATAATATAATAATAATAAATATAAAACTATATGTTGGGAATTTTTTAATGGTTTTTCGGAATCATTCACAAGTTAGAGGGGGAGGCACTCTTTTCCTAAATGATTCACATTTTCTAAAATTTAGGGTTGCTTTTGGCACAGGGACAAACAACATGGTTGAGTTTATGGTGTTAAAATTAATTCTAGATTTGGTTGTTGAAAAGGGCCGGTTTCAAAATTACAAGTTTTTGGTGATTTGCTTATGGTAATCAAGTAGCTTCAAGTAGCTTTTGTTGTCGAAAGGGAGGTCTCAAAATTACAAGTTTTTGGTGACTCACTTAGGGTAATAAGTGAATGCATGAGAAGTTTTGTGGAAAACTTTACTCCTAGACCAGTTTACGAAGAAACTGTAAGAATGAAAGATACTTTTATTTTCCTCTCTTTCAAACTTTAAAAAAAGGGCATGCAGCTGGAACCAGGTAAGTGGATCATTGAAGAAGTAAAAGAAGGCACATCCATCATTTTGGAACATGAACCTTGCTGGTATCTCTACAATCGAATATATCGATTGAAGTTGATGCATAAATGTACGGGTAACTTCTGGTAATATGACTCGCCTTTTTTTAATATGAAGTCAATATAAAAGGGACCTCTTTTTGAACTCTTAAGCAATCGGGAGTTGGATATATGACTACCTACAGCTACATCTTAGAATTAGTATGATTGTACGATAAAAGAAAGATAACAAGACTATTGGATACTCAGTGGGGTTGTTGTATCAATGTAGATAAATAATGAAGGGTAAGAGTTATTTGAAACATTTTGAGGACTCAAGAGATATCAGAAATACTCAATGCAAGTATATTTGGAAGGTAATTTTATTTTATTATAAAGAAAATTATGAATATTTTTTAATTAAAAAAATTATAATAATAAAATATAGATAAATGACATTTTTAGTAAAATGAATTATATAAAATATTAAAAAAATTGAAGTAAAATAATAAATTGTTTTTATTGTATTTGTTATGTAATATAAAAGATATATAAATTATTATTTTAATTTTGAAATTGATTAATTTATTAGTTTGATCATTATTAAAAATATTAATTTATAATTTATGTATGTTTGTTATGTTTATTTTTAAATATAATAAAAATATAAAGTATATAATATGAGGTCAAATGTGGTACATGAAATTTTAGATAAGAAAGATATAAAATTTAATTTTTGGAAAAGAAAAAAAATCTTATATTTCAAAAATATATATTATCGTTAAAAATCAATTACTAAAAAATAGTAAAACTTATCAATTTGAAAAATCAACATGTTTTAAAATAATTTATGACAAAAATTTATATTTTTTCAAGAGAATTTTAAAACAATGTTTAGAGAATCTCATAGCAAACTAGTAATTTTGCCACAATTAACATTCAACTATAGAGACTAGTCAATTTGATCAACACAAGTGCTAGACAATAGTCAAGCTACAAAGCAATCAACACAAGCATAGGATGAGCATTTTGTTAGTCATGAAGTCAACTTTGGCAAACAATTGGAATGCATAAATAAGAATATTGTAAGATAATAATTGTAAATATGAATAGATAAGAAAGGGGAAAATTTAGTCATTGGCTAATTTAGGATGTTTTTTTATTGGTCAACTTTTTTTTTAATAATTTGCCCAAATTCCATAGAATAAAAATATTTTACTTTAAACATTGCCACAATTGTCTAGAAACTTTATAAAATCCTTAAAATTTTGAATAATTTTACAAAATATAGCCGAACACTTTATGGTTAGAAATTTAAGAATTAGTAAAGATTCACGAAGATTTCTACATTTAAGAAAAGTATAAATACTTAAAAGTTTCTCCTTAAATCAGCTAAGTGATGTTATTTTTATTCTATGGTAGAAAAAAATGTTATCAAATTACAACTGAGATAAGTATTAATTATCATTTGTTGAAGAGTGGACTTTTTCCTCAATCATGAGGTTTTTCCCACCACAAACACTAGTATTTATGTGTTTAAGATGTTGTTCGTGTTTTATGGTTGCAATAAATAGATTTGATCAATGCAAATTGTCATTATTATTGTTGTTTTTTATGATGGTGTTATTTATGATGAAAGGAATTGAAATTGGTACTTATTTTGTTGAAGTAGTTGAACTATTTTAGTAATCAACTTTTCATTTTCCTTTGTTACTCTTATCAATAATTGTCAATATGATCAATAGGCCACATCCAACAAACCCCATGCAAAGGAGGAGAATACCCTCTAAAAACATCTATGAAATTGAAATTACAAATAAGTTCACATAATATGAAAAAACTAAAAAATTTAAAACTATTGTGTCAAGAGATGCATTAAACAACTCAATATAAAGTATATATGCTATCATTAACATACAACATCCCAAAAAATAATAAGGAAAAACTAAAAAAAATGAATTTATACATAAATTAACCTAGATCCATTTTAACATCAAATTTATCAATACTTTTTAAAAAATCACTTAAATATTTGATCCACCTTAATAATTTTAAAACTAGAAAAAATTGTAAATAAATTTAATTATATTATTTTTTATTATAAAATTTGTATAAATAAAAAACAAATTCAATTAATGCAAAAGAAAAAAACTATATTAATGGGTACTTCTTTTTCTAAGATATTTAGATAATTATATATATCAAATATTTAACATAAACATAAATATCAAAATCAATTCATGGCATTTATAAACATAAACATCAAAATCAAATCATGATATCTATAAACATAAACATCAAACTAATTATGAATTATAATCTATAATTATAAATTAATTTATGTAATAGAAAGATGAAATGAATATTTAAAAAAGAACTAGGTTTTTTTTTTTAAACCTATGAACAAACCATGCAAATCCATACTAAAGATGTATTACAAATTAATAAATTAAGTTCGTGGTAAAAAAACTTATTATCCCAATAGAGTTTTAGCTTATTCTATTGCAAACTTATTCTAATGCAATATTACAACATGACTAGATATTAATTATGATATTTTGCCATGTAGATTGATTTATATAGACTGAAAAAACATATAGGTTTACCTATGTGTCCATCATGGTTTTTCCATGTTTAAAAAGTTTTCAAATTCATGTCAAAGTAATTCAGTAAGCAATGTACATTATCAATTAGTTTAATTTAGTGTATTATACTAAATTTTTTAAAATTAGCATTTATACTATCATTTAGGTTAGTATATTCAAATGAATTAGTTTTAAATTTTATATTGGAATTTGTTTTGTTTTTGTGTTGTGTTTTATTTTTTAATTATGAGAATTTTGTTATTTATTAATGGCATACACTTTAAGCTATTTTAATTATGGGAATTTTGTTATTTACTAATGATATACATTGGATTTTACATAAATACAATTTTTAAATTAAAAATAACATCTTGTAATTTTTTTGACTTTGTATAGGGTGAAAATGTGATATTAACTTTCATATTTTATATAAATAGTAACAAATATTAGTGCATTTTAACTTATTTTGATTCTTAAGATTTGATACTTTTGATTTGAGATGTTTCATTTAAGATGACAATCTTCATTATTTTACCTTGTTATCCCTTTTCAAGTTTTTTGGCATGAGACAATTTTTTATAGATTGCAAATGCAAATCGATTTCATTATATTTGTATTTAGGAAATTTTGGGTTTTTAAAATATTTTTCTCATATATTATGCTAAATTTATTGTAAACCATTGTACGAGTTCATTGTTATTTTTTTATAATAGTTAAATGTCTCCTTTTTCCTTTTCTTTTTTGGTATTTATTTTATGACTTCAATTTGTTACTAATAACATTAATCTATCATTATATGCATGTTTATGCTTCAACAATGCTAGTAAATGGTTCTTATATGTTGAACTTTTTACACTTTGATTTTAATGACAATAAATTAAATTAAAACACCTTCATCGTCAAATCAATATAAGAATTTACATAATATCATAATCAATTTGCACAAATCCTATTATGGGACATAGAGATCTTGCTTTTTCTACATAAAATGGCATAGTTATAATGAAGTTTATGAAATAAGTGATTGTTGGAAACTTAACCTATACCAAATATTTATATTGAACATGGTTAATACATTTAAAATATATTTGAAAACCATGATTTTTTAACATTAATTATATGTGTGTGTTTGTGTTTTCTTATATAAATTGTTAATAATTAATATTACATGTTTTTGTCTTATTTTTCATTGAAGTATTTAAAAGGAGCATGGGACCAAGAGTGCTAGTGGCCCACCTTATGTTACTTGATTCTCATTTGAAATACATTTGATTAGTTAATGTTGTATGGAAATAAATAATTGGCTTTTAAAAAAAGTTGAAGGGTGTATTTTGTATTGGTTGCAAGATCTGAGACATTATTAAAATTTTCTTATTTATCTTATGCACCCTAAAGCTTTGGATGATATACATATTTACACAACTAACATTTGTATCATGAGATCATCTTCTATGGGTGTCCTATCTAAAATAGTATTGTCTCTATAAAGCCATCTTCACTCTCTTCTTAATATTTTCACAAATGGATTTGTCACCTAATTCTACCTGCATGTTCATTATATGGATAAAATCCTTAATCAAATACATATTAGAGAATGCTAAGCGTGATGCCCTTATTGTTTTTGCAAGTTTCAAATACCACTACAACCTTTCTTATTACATTTTCTTCATTAATATTTATTGTAGAATACTATTTCCTAACACTATTTCCATTTCCCTATGGTATGTAATAATTTTGATGATCGTTATCCACAACCTCACTTTTATTTGCATGCCATATATAATCTCATTGTTGGCTTTTAGCTTCCATGTAATTTATTTAGTAATGTTAGAATTTATTGTTCTCCAACATATTGAAACTATTTAATGAGTTCTAAACATATTTGTAGGCATGTTTCTTGTTATTTAAATGATACTTGGTTTTATTCTCCTTCTTAATAGTTGCATATCTTTTTGGGGGGTTTATGTCATTGTTGTTTTTAAGGAATAGCATGTGAATCAAAAACCTGTCGTTTTGTTAGGGAGAACAACCTTGATCATTTTTACTTTAGTTTCTATGATCTTCTTAATTTATGTTACATTGGGAGAGCTTATGTGATATTTCTAGGGAGGTTTACTACCAAAACTTGTTCTACAAAATGACAAAAAGTGTAAGTCTTGAAATAAAAATAAAAATAATAATAATAATAATAATTGTTGTGACATATCTAACATTTTAGTATAAGATATTTTGTGAAAGGTGGAGTAGGTTTCGTAAAAATGATTCACAAATTTGAGAATGGAGACTAAATAAGCTTTGAGCACCTTTTCACTTTCATAACTCAAGGATTTGTAGTGGGAAGATTAGCATTTGTGATGTGTCACTTCTCAAATTAATCCCTTATGGGAGTTGCAATATTTGATCATGAAATTTGAGGTCTTACAATGAATTTTAAAACATGCCCTTGACATCTATTCAAAACTAATTACCTAATAATTTATTTACTAAAGAGTAAATCTACCAAAAACTAACATTAAATTCCTTAAGGTATATTTTTTAGACATGCTCCTTTGGACATAAGATCAAAGAAGTTGAAGTTCCTATAGCTTAAATTAAGATGCAATCATCATTCACAAACTATGCAATTAAGAAAGTGTGGACAATATCTAACTATGCAATTAATAAAGGTGGACATGTAATGTCCCTCAAAATCCTAAATTAAAAATAAAAAAATTGTATGGGGTCTATTTATAGATAAGACCTCAGATTTACTAAAAAATTAACTTCAATACTGAGTTTAAGTGCTAAGAATAACATGATGCTTGAAATTTGATTGTGATGCTTTCGACAGTTGTTTTGTAAGACATGATCTAGCATGTCTTAACTTAATCTGTATTGTTATATGTCATTAATGTTTTTTTTTTTTGTAAGCTGCATGGAAGATTTATATTATAGTACAAAAAATATTACAATCATCAGGAGAATCCAGATATATCGAATTGGCCCTGTACAAGGTGCCAATTTTACAAAAGAGTGCAATGGAACCAAACTTATAGAGATAAACAAAGTAACTATCAAGTAAGAAAGACAGTAAAAAACTATAACTCTGTGCAAGCCAGAGGATACAAAAAGACAGAGTAGTAAAACCACAAGTGCAGAGCTCAGGAGCTATCTTTTGCGCCTTTGGAGTCATGCGTGTCCTCAGAGATGGGGAAGGGTTCGAAGAGATCATCTATCCACTGCTACTCTGGGAGCTTGAATGGTAGAGGCTCTGTTTTGCGCTGGAGAATTGCTGCTGCTTCGTCTTTCTGAAGGCGCTTGCTGTGGACATTATCAATTGTAGAAGGAACCGGGAAAGAAGTCCCAGGAGGGGAGGCACCTTGCACCATGATAGCAACTGGAGAATCAGGGCATGAGATGCAGCGAGGAGCAGGAACAGGAGCCGGAGCGGCATCCACGGAAGCAGCAAGGCCCACAGAATTATGAAGAGAACTACCAGCATCCTGCTCGACCGCATGAGGCTCCATGCCTTTGTTGAACCCAACCATTCCGTCGCCTGTACCAGCCACTGGACCTTCAAGACAAACACCCAGGGGTGGAGATGGATGGGGGAAAAGAGCATATCTGCTTCCCGAGAGACAAGCTTCAAGAGCAACAAGTATGCCATCCAAATGAGCCATATTGGACCTGGTGTCCATTATGGTCATCTTAGCAACATTCCAATTAGTGAGCATATCTTCAACCAGATTACCAAGCAAATTTTTAAGCAACCAGTAATGGTTCACCTGAGTACCAGGGCTACCGAAGGCGAGAATCTCAGTGATACTCCTGGACTCCCAATCACCCACCAGACGATGAACTGGCATTGATTCATTTTCTTTGTAACCGATGTTGGCTGGTATTTCCTTCTCCACTGACGTAGATTTTCCTGTGCCTTGACTGGAGCCATGTTGAGAGATACCCTTGGTGCGCTTCATGATTGAATTGGGGAGCAAAGGAATCGAACTCTCCGCAGGGTCCGAACTCTCCGCTATGGATGCAGACATAGCATAACCAAGATGCGTAATGACTGCAGTGGGGCAAGCCTGGTTCTTCATAACCCAGCAGGAGCTGTGGAGAGGTAGGAGATCACACGCGAGAGAATTAATGTGAATTGATACCAGCTCGAGCGAGAGGACCAGGAAAGATGAGCCAGCATAAATTTCGTCCCCCAAGCCATGTGGGCGATGGGATCCTTTGCGTGCAGGGAGGCCAGCTGTATGAGTGCCAAATCCTCCATTAATGCAGAGTCTAGGAGCTGGTGCCGGGAGGAGTAGATGTGTCTCCCCTGGCAGTCCTGTTGACAGTGGCGGTGGCACCCAAATCTGGGAAGGAGTAATCCTTGATAGCTTGCTGATGGCAGAAGTGTTGTAGCTGAGAGGAAGAATTACAAGGATTATCATTCCAGAAAGTGTGGTTGTTGATGACCCCTTCATTTGCAATACCATCAGCAAGGGAATTGGCTTGATGCATAACATGGTGAAAAGTGATGTTCCTGTGGTTTCTTAGAATGGTAGCTAACCTATGTAATTTGCTTTCCAGTCTCCAACTTGAAGAGAGTTTGGCAACTTGCGAGCCGTTTTGGAGCTTGTTAGCCAAGTTAAGAATGAGTTGGGAATCCCCTTCAACAATGAGAGGATGGAAGTTGTGCTCATTAGCCACCCTGAGGCCATACATAAGACCTTCTAGTTCAGTAGCATTGTTGCTATCATGTCCAATATTACCATGGTAGATCCTGTAAATAGTGCCCTCATGGTCCCGGAGAACTCCGCCAAAACCAGCAGGTCCAGGATTGCCTTTGGAGGCTCCATCGAAATTAAGCTTGAAGAGACCAGGAGGAGGGGGGGACCAATGGGAGGGGCTGGAGAAACATAGAGGGGGGTGCCATAGGACAAGGGGAGCATAAGGCCGCTCAAAGTTCCAACTGAGAAGAATGGAACATTCCAGAGAAGTGGTGGGGAGATCAGCAGTGTTCCAAGGCGTAAGGAATAAAGTTTCCTGGAGGTTGGATTTAAAAGTGTTCCAGAGGTTGTCTAATGTATTAGACTTGCCTTCGAAGATTCTGTAATTCCTTTCCTTCCAAATGTTCCAAACCAGGAGACCCGGGGTGATATTCCATAGCCTGTTAAGTTGTTTGCTCTGAAAAGGCTCTTAGCACCATTGAAAAAGAGTGCCAATGGTATCCCCTCTAACTCTGTTGGTTCATCTGAAGGTTTCAGCCACTTTGTCCTAGAGCATGGAAGCGGTGCCATAGAGATCAAGCAGGTGATCCATATTTTCAATGCTGCAATTACACATCAAACAAATGGGGGGCCCCATGAAGCCTTTTTTTGTAACATATCCCAGGTAAGAATACTCCTGTGAGCCAGTAGCCAAAGAAAAGTTGAAACTTTTGGCCAAAGTGAGAGTTGCCAAATATTTTTCTAGAGGGGGAAGGGGTTGTTGATGTCGTTGTGTACTAGGATGGAGTAGGCTTCTTTGACCGTGAAGGAGCCCTTTGGAAGGTGACACCAGCAAATGATGTCATCCCCACGAGAAAGGTTGATTTGCCTGGTTTGAAGAATGGTCCATACCTCTTCATAATCATGCGCTGAAAATCTAGGATGCCA
Source organism: Larix kaempferi (assembly GCA_027924585.1). Taxonomy (NCBI): domain Eukaryota; kingdom Viridiplantae; phylum Streptophyta; class Pinopsida; order Pinales; family Pinaceae; genus Larix; species Larix kaempferi. The sequence continues at coordinate 5,956,071 of BSBM01000727.1, forward strand.
GAGCCGAGGATTCTTCCAATGTCTGAAGGGGGGGGGTCTCGACAGGTTCCCAGAAATCACATACCACTGCTTCAGAGTTTGTCTGCCATAATCCCGGAAAAGTGCTGCAAGTGGGAAGACTGTTGAGCTTGGGTAGCTGCTGCCACGAGTCTTTCCAGAAGAGCACTGAGGAGCCATCCTTAATTTCCCAAAAACTATGTTGCTGGATGAGGGCCCTTTGAGATATAGCAGTGCGCCAAATAAGAGAGCCCGGTGGGTCAGAGTCATACCTGATCAATTGCATGGGATCTAGGTGAGGGGCATATTTGCGGTTCCAAAGCTGTGCCCAAGGAGAGTCATTTTTTGTGATCCACCGCCACCAAATTTTAGCAGAGAGTGCTTCATTGTTAATATCGGGGTCTCTTAAGCCAAGGCCACCTTCCCGCTTGGGGAGACAAATGGTTTGCCATTTTACCAGGGCCCATATGTTGGTATGGCTTCCTTTTCCCCATAAGAATGACCTTTGTATCTTTCTGAGAGTTTTAAGAACCCATTTCGGAGCCGCCAGGACAGAGAAGAGATAGAGGGGCAAAGATTGGAGAACCGATTTGAGGAGAGTGAGGCGACAGGGGAGATTAAGGGAGCGAAAGGTCCAGGATGAAATGAAAGTATCAATTTTATCAAGGAGTTATTTCAAAGAGGAGTGCTTGATAACAGAATCAAAGAGGGGGGCTCCAAGATACTTGGTAGGAAGAGTGGAGGTAGCGAAGCCCAAGATTCGAGTAATATTGCGCTTGGTGGTAACATTTGTATTGAAGAAGAAAATTTGAGATTTGTCCAGATTGATGGTAGTGCCTGAAGCAGCTGAGAAAATGGATAATATCTTGCGGAAAGTGCGCGCTTCTTGCACAGAGGAGTGACCAAAGAGTAGGTTATCATCAACAAATTGCTGATAGGTAGTAGGGATACCTCCATGAGGTGAGAGACCACGAATAGTGCCGGAAGCCACAGCTGCTTGGATCATTCTTCCCAGGCCTTCAGCCATGAGGATGAAGAGGAAAGGGGAGAGGGGATCACCTTGACGGATGCCACGAGATGGGGTAAAAGTGGGGGATAGAGAGCCATTGATGAGAATGGAGTAAAAAGCAGTGGAAACAAGGGAGGAGATCTAGTTGATCCAGGTTGGACTGAAACCATAGGAGCATAACATTTCTCTTATGAAAGCCCAACTGAGTTTGTCAAAATATTTGGAAAGATCAAGCTTTAGTAACATGCCAGGGGTTCGAAGAGTTTTGAGGGAATAGGTGATCTCATGAGCCAGAATGATGCCATCAAGGATTTGTCGGCCTTCTACATACCCTGTTTGCTCGGGTGAGATGAGCAGGGGGAGGAGCGGCCTGAGACGGTTGGAAATCACTTTGGAAATGAGTTTGTAAATGACATTGCAGAGTGAAATGGGATGGTACTTACTAGGATGTGAAGCTTCCATTTCTTTGGATATGAAGGAAAGGTGCGTGGCATTAAGGGCAGGGAGGATCCAACGTTTTTGCCTTGACTCTTCGACCACTTCCCAAATCTCAATCTTAAGCAGATCCCAGCAGTGATGAAAAAAGTTGGCTGTGAAGCCGTTCGGTCCAAGAGCTTTGTTGTCAGCTGTTTGCTTCATCATCATTTCTACTTCTTGAAGAGTGATGGGTTGCAGCAAGGAAATGTTATGCTCTTCAGTGATGGTAGCTGGAATATGGCAAGTTACTTGTGCAATGGCCTCACTTCTAGAGTCGGGAGGTTCAGTAAGGAGATCCTGAAAGTATCTTTTCAGCTCTTGCTCAATGTCATTTTGCTCTTCCAACACCGCTCCGGAATCCCCTTTTAGCTTGTTGATGCGATTGTGCATTCTATGTTGAAGTGTGGAGAGGTGGAAGAAGGAGGTGTTATGATCTCCTTCTTTTAGCTAGTGGACTCATGATTTTTGTTTCCACGGGATTTCTTCTTACTGACACCTTGCATTGAGCTTATCCAGAAGGTCCTTTTCTTTGAATTTGTGAGCCTGGGTGAGACCGTCTTCCATGATGTTGCATTGAAGCAACTCAAGTTCGTCCTCGATCATTTGCTTTTCCTGGAATATATTGCCAAAGGTGGAGTGGTTCCAATCTTTGAGCTTAATCCGCAGAAGTTTGAGTTTTTTTGGAGAAGAGCCATTTTGGATTTGCCAACCAAACACATCTCCCTCCACCAATTGCTGATAGTGTCTAGGAAATTTGGATAAGAGAGCCAGAATTTCTCGAATTTGAAAGGCTTGTGGTATTGGGCCCCCTGACTTTGCCATGTTAAGTCAATGGGCTAGTGATCGGAACCTGCAGCCGGTAAAATAGAGGACGAAAGGATACCTTCTCTCAAGGTGAGGTTATCAGAAACCAAAAATCTATCGAGGTGCTTTGCAATTTGATGAGTACCTCCCTTTCTATTATTCCAGGTGAAAAAACCAGAGGAAGAGGTGAGATCCACCAAGTGATTATCGACTATGAAATCTTTGAATAGAAGATCTTCATGGAAGAGAGCGCGGAGACCTCCTTTTTTCTCCTCTAGAGCAGTGATCATATTGAAATCGCCTCCCATGATGAGAGGTAGGTTAGAATATTGCACAACAAACCAGCTGAGGTGATTCAGGAGTAGGGTTTTAAGATTGGGGGGTTGGGGGCTATACACATTGAGGAGAAGACCATGGAGGCCAGTACCAAGAAGGTGGAAGGATGCGGAAATGGCATGAGGGGTGGTTGCATAGTTATCAAGAGTGAGCACATTTGGATTCCAAACAATAGCAATACCCCCAGCTGCACTTATGGCATCAGTGGCAATACTTTGACAGCCTTTCCAGAGCTTGGTCATAATGAGTCTGAGGGTGTCAGAAGAGCACTTGGTTTCTTGAAGGAAAAAAATAGAGGGGGAATCATTAAGGAGCTTTCTTTTCAACATACGGAATTTGGATAGACTGTTGATTCCTCTGATATTCCAGGAGATAATCTTCATTGGGGGGGGTGAGGGAGGGAAAGAACTCAGTAAGCTGGGCATATTGCCCTGATTCCACCAGTCTTGTTCCCAACAGATTGATACGTTGCAGTTCGGATTTTCTTCCTCTTTTCTTGAGCTCCCTTAGCAATTTATGTCTATATTTCTGGGGGAGATTTTGAATACCCAGTTTTTCATGTGCCTTGACTTTTGCTAAAGCATCCCTGAGGAGTTGTATTTGGTATGGAGGAATTGAGCCAAATGCTTTCCGCGTGCATGCATCTTCCAGCCCCAAAAGGTCTAAATCTCCCAGATCTAGTTCCATCATTTCTTCATCCATGGTGCTTTCCGGGGGTATGTCCATCAGAGTAGAGGGTGCAGGATTAGAGGGGGTAGAAGAAGTACCTTGATGTTCAGCTTCAATGACATTTTTACTGGATTGATCTTTTCCTTCTTTATCAAGCATCTGATCCTTTTTCTCGGGCTTGGAAGAACCATTCTCCTCGGCGATCAGATTTTCCTGGTTGGGTTCCATTTCTGAATCAGTGGTATGCTCTGCCAGGGCTTCAAAGCTATTATTGGCAGGAGGGATTTCAACTCTATTTTTCCCTGTAGGTTTTTGATTGTGTCGCCTGATCTTTCCTGCTCTTTGAAAACCTTCAGAATCTAGAGCGTCTTTTTGCTTTTCATCAGATTGATGTTTGCTAAAAGGGCAGTCGCGGAAGAGGTTCCCATGTTCATGGCATTTGCGAAAAAGAAAAGGAATGTGCTCATAATCCAAGGGTTGTAGCCATTCCGAATCCTCGAGAGAGATATTGATAGAGTCTGGGAGGGCTTTGGCGATGTGCATGTAGACGCAGATGCGAGCATAGGAGGTATAATGTTGGAGCTTGGTTTGATATGCAGTTCTGACATATGTGCCTAGGGTATTCCCTATTTCTTTGATGGTTTCTTCATCCCAATATTCCCAGGGAAGAGAAAAAATCCTGATCCAAACCGGTGCCCAAGTGAAGTCTTCCCGTTCTGGGATGAAATTCTCGATCCAATTTTTCATGTAAAGACCTACGGAATTAAAGAAGTAGGGGCCGTCACTTTTAACTCTGGCCTTGTCTTCCAAATGGTGGAAAATCATTGTAAAAAATCCTTTGGAGCCAAGCTACAGATCATAATGAGCTTTTGGTTTCCTTTTGATAGCTATCCAATGTTTAAGGGCCTGCTCCGTAGGCCAGATCCCCATGAATTTGCAGATTATCGCATGGTCCTTCAGAAATTGTGACCTATCATTTATTCTCTCGGGAGGTAGTATTAGGCTGGGGCGCATTGCAGAGTGGGCAATGCAAGTATGAGTTCTAGGTGAACCATCCACAGGAGGTGGGGTGGTCAAAGAGGAGGGTTTCGAAGAATCAGGTAAGGAGATATCTTCAGTATCGATGTGCAGGGAGGAAGCCTGTGCGTTCGAGACAGGAGATGTCAGAGTCGCATTACGGGAGGGGCCCTTGGTCCCTCCCCCTGCTGAGGTCATGGCCGGTCATAGGGAAAAGAACCCAGAAGGTAACACAGGGGCAACAAAGTGAGGGAATGGGGCAGAAAGCAGTCAGAAACCCTAAACGAAGATCAAAGTGTCGCAAGGCTGAGCAACAGCCATCGACAGACAGTTATATCTCATAGATAATATGTCATTAATGTTACTCTACGACTTTATTTGCTTTCTATATGTTGATGTTTGTTTATTAGTTTGATGCAAGCTCCAACTTTATAGTTGTGCCTTTGTATCTAAGATGTCTGTGCTTTTACTATGATGAATTAGATGGGTTATGAATTTACTTCCAAGGTTGATATAATGGGTTCCATGGCATCTAGGCTTACTTAGCTTTTCATATAAGCTAAAACATGATTTAAATTACTTGTTGCAGGTGACTCAAGGGGATCCCTAAGATAACACCCTTAGTGTGAAGAGTAAAAGCCTAAGTAAAAATAAAGGATGAATGGAAATCTATGCCTAGACCCTAAGTACCACATACCAGCGCTTAAATTCAATGGTAAGTCTCCAACTATAGGAGAGAGGGTAAAATTGATCCCATAGTGGAGGTAGAGGAGAACTCTAATGAGGCCACGTGATGGCCTCATGGTGGAACTCCACGCTGGAAGGAAGGTAAAACCCTAAACCATTGTGCCTCTGCTGTATTGTTTTGGTTTGGGTACCTGGAGAGGGAGAGAAAAGGCTCTCGGTCATTCCACGGCTTTGGGGAAGGTATGTCCATGACCAGAGCGAAGCTCTTGGTCTGCACATACCCTTTGCAGCAGGACATCATCGTGTTCTAGTTGAGACTATGCAAAGGTAAACCCCTGCATCCCATTTCCCTATTTAAGCTTCTTTCAATTTGTAGAGGTTTTAATCCATAGATGTGCTAACTCGTTTTGTTTTGGGGTTTTCATGTCAGGAGGGCTTCGTGTTAGTTCCTATAGATTCCGGCTAGAGGTTAAAGCGTTTGGGAAGTGGAAGCTACATGAGCGAATGGCCCTGGTAAGACTTGGGGCCCCTGGAACACTTCAGTCTTGAGATGCCTAGTCCCTGAAATGTATGGATTTCTTTTAATTACTGGGGCAAGGTTTGATGGCCGCGCTGTGGAGTGACATGGATGTTTTTAGCGAGCCATTCCAGTATGTAATATGTTGAATTGTTTTATTTCTACCAGCATTGGCCTTAAGGTTATGTTGTAATTGTAGGCCCTCTGGGCGTGGTTATGATTGTTTTGTATAGAGGTCTATTTAGTTTGGGAAGCATAGGCTTCAAGATTCCCAAGTCTATGTAATCGTGGGTATTCGGTGCATTGTCGCTGTATAGGATGGCCTTGGAGCTTAAGTTTTGAACCTGTGTTTAGTCTTCAATCTATACGCCATTTTTTTAATACATTTTGTATATTGGAATGCTTTGCATCAATTTATAAATATTATCGTTTACCTAAGTTTTGAATACTACGTTTGTCATTTTGTTACATTCGGTGTCTCCAGGTTATTTCTTTGTTATGTTTATAGAACGCCTATGTATTTGGTATTCAATTCTATGCGGCTACTGTGAAATCTTTTAAGTCTAGAAATACTAGTTTAATGTAATTTGGATGTTATGAATGTGTTGGCTCTAGATATCCTATGGATAACTTATTTGCTTAACGTTTCTTTTCGCTATTGTCAATTCATATGCTTACTATGGTTGCTTCATTGTATTGGAAAGAAATCGTGTTCAGGGATTTCTATTTAGTTAGGGTAGCTATTGGGATTCAATCCCTGGTCTATGATGTTGATGACCCTGTTGGTCAAAGACGGTCTAACGAAGCTTTTTAAAAAAGGATGTGAAGTTTAAGATTTGTTTATTGAGAGTTGAGTCTTTGTTGTTGATCCCGGGTTTGCTTCGGTGGTCAAAGAGTTTCGACGGCATTCTATTTTAATACTCTGTCTTTCAAATATAATTATGGTCATCTTGATTATGTACTATAAATAATCCTAGTGTTTTGAATGAATGCTTATGCCGTGTAATGATTCAATATGCTTTCAATTTCATGGATAAATCTAATGGCAAAGGTACCTACGTTGGTTGTAGAAAGGGGTTGTGATCTTTATTTTTCTTTATTGTGTAGCATTTTTATTTTACACAAGATATTGGTTCAGCGTGTGTGATTACTATTCTGGTTTATTTGATTGGATATTTCCTTCTCTGTAACATGGATACTTCGTTTTCCAGTTTTGTAGCTAAGCCCTAACGCTAGTTAGCTCTGCTAGAGCAAATTCGCTGGAGGGTTTCAACCCTGGCTCGGATGTGAAGAAATTCTAAACACTGCGTGTTTCTTTTGTTTTAATTTATTTATTGTTTATATGTTTGAAATCTAAATAAGCGCTTTGATAGTTCTTCAGTTTATGTGAGCTAGTTATGATAGTTGGGGTTTAAATTAAATTTGGCTCATGGTTGGATGATTAGTTTTCTAAGCTAGATCTGTATGAATAGATCTTACGGTCATTCTATAGGCTATAAAAATTATTGATGAACTTTTGGTTGGAATAAGAAATATAATAACAGAGTGTTACCCTATACAGGATTGCCATGAGTTTCTTTTTTTGTTTATGTATGGAATCTAAATGTTAATTTTCAGCAATAAGAATTATTTGAAAAAACCCTGATGCGTCATGACTTATTACTTATGTCAATGACCATGAAAGCAGATAAAATAACTAATGTCTGTAAAAGAAATTCGCAGCTCGATATTGGAATTATAATACTTATAACTTTTTCCTATAATTATACTGATGAACAAAAACCTGATATAGAAAAGATATAAAACTCTTACCGAGAAAGTGTTGCTGGAATTACCTATGTAACCTGCACACTACAAGCACAGATTGATAGGAACTACTTTTAACCTACCTATAGAAATGTAACTGAATAAACTCAGAATTGCCACGTTCCTCTCAACCATAGATCCCTAACCATTCTTGGTTCGTTGGACGGATCACCCTCAAGCTGGTTCGAGCATGCAAGGAGTCTAGAATACCTAAGGAAAACTGTTGTTATTTTTGGACTAAACTATGTACCTTCCAAGTGCAAAACATGGAACCTCTCCAATCTCATAAAAATAATGGTGTCCTTCCTTTGTACTTGTCCTTATATTTATAGGTAGAATGGCTAAGGTGCAACCTAGGTTTTGGAAATGGGGCAGTTTGTTTTCTTGATTTAACATCAATATTTTTAACATCTTCGTGTCCTTAACTCATAGTTCCAATTTATTTAATAGTATATATTTATATAACTAAAATTTCACTTTAGTTATTATTCCTTGTTAACTGAACTTTTAATTGTTTATATATATTTTTTTAATTAAAAATAGAACTCTTAGTTTTATTCATTTAGTTTATATAATATTTCTAAGTTCGATTATTTATATATATATAGTATGAACTCACCTCTTTTAATTTATTATATATATATATATATATATTTTGAGACTCTTTTATAAATCCTCTTTATTATATTCAATGCATTATATAATATATTCATGATGCTTCATTAATCATAAGATTTCTTTATCTTAGACTCTAGTGGGTTTGGTTTGTCAACTAAAGATAGGTAGTTCTAGACTCTTTTGCATGCTCGATTCCTCGTTTAGTGGCAGTGTCATTCACTCCTTGATGAGAAAAATAGACAATGACTCATTTAATCAATTCGAATAAATATGATTACTAATGCTCCAGAGTTTTTGGCTCAACATTAGTAATATGATGAGTATTGTTGCTATTTAGAATTTTTCAGGCTCAACACCTTTAATGTGAGGTAACTCCCATTCTTTCAGAGCTTATGCTCAACACCTTTAATGGGAGTTACACTAGTGCAATTCCAGAGACTGTGCTCAACACTACCACTAGGATGCATACAAGATACACCTAGGGATACAATGGCCAAAGATTCGTTGTTCCAGAGCTTATGCTCAACATCCTATTGGAGTGATCCAAGGCTTATGCCCAACACTCTATCATTTATCTGATGGGGTTACTTGTGTGCTCCAGAGCTTACACTCAACACATAGTATTATAACCCATGTGCTCCAAGGCTTATGCCCATGTGCTCCAAGGCTTATGCCCAACACATAATAGAAGTCAATCATGTACACCAGAACTTCTGCACAACACATAAAAAAGGTCATCCATGTATATCAGGGCTTATGCCCAACATATAATAAAAAAGTCAACCATGTACATCGGAGCTTATGCCCATCACATAACAAAAATAATTTGTGTCCATCAGAGCCTATGCCCAGTATATAACAAAAGTAAATCATGTGCATTGGGTCTTATGCCCAGTATATAACAAAAGTAAATCATATGCATTGGGGCTCACGCCCAATATATAACAAAAGTAAATCATGTGCATTGGGGCTTACGCCCAATATATATATAACAAAAGTAAATCATGTGCATTGGGGCTTACGCCCAGTATATAACAAAAGTCGAAATTTCGGGATATTACAAGATAGTATCTATGTTGGAATGGTATTCAATAAAAAGATTACTTTATTTATAATGCATGCATTATTACATATTCTATATTTTTACTTGTGAGATGTTGGACATGATTTAAAGTTTCACATCTTTTTTATTTCATGCAATTGTTGAAAATCTTTGAAAATAATTTATACAAAATATATAAGCCTACAAGTTATATCACTACATTGCTCACAAATGTATATGAATATGAATACATGCGTATGAACTTTTCAAAAGCCAAAATATATCTCTTTATTTTTTAAATTGCCCAAAAAGCAAGAAATAAACTACATAAACCCTTTTCTTTCTCCCTTCCTATATATGATTCATATCAAAATTAATATACAAAAATTTGGTTCCACAGTCCCAAAGGTATCATCTCACTATATCTACACCTATTTTGACATATACGTTTGCATTTGCTCAACTTCATTCATTTTTCTTAAGAACTTACTTTGCATCTACGTCTATGTTTCTTTAACTACTACTTCATTTGGATTGGATTCATTGGTGAAGAATGATGAGGTTTTCATCAGTGACAAAGGTTTAATTCTTATGAGATTGTCCAGCCCCTAAGGTTGCCATGCAGGCACCCGAAAGTAGTCTTCGAATGTGTGAATCTTGAATTGTACTCCTTGCGTACATATAAGTGGATCAAAGCCCACCCTCTTGTCATCCTTAAGGCTGAACACTAATTGTTATGACTACAACCACCATTTTTATACCAATTACATTGTGAGCAAGCAATAAACTGGTGGGAATTTTCCATCATTGACCCATTAACTTCAAATCTCAAAACCCAATCATAATAGATATGAATAGATTCCAATAGTGAGATAGGAAAATCATGGGAATTAAGCCCCCCACTAAAACCAAATATAAAAGATATTTCAGTTAAATATATAAAAAAACTAAAAGATGAGTTCCAATCGTGTCTATTCTTGTGAGATAATTATAATAATATAACCGCTCCATGCAAATCATTAATACATTTATGACTGTACTAAATTCATTTTTTGCGTCATTCTTCTTATTTTCCAGAATTCTGTCAGTCTGCTGCTAAAAACCTAAACCTAACCTTCTAACCCTCTTGATCAAGTAATTCATGAGATTAAAATATGGTTGCTGTCAAATTTTGAAAATTTAAAAATGCCATCATAATCTTCTCCTGCGATGGATCATCCTTATCATCCAACTAAACAATCTTGATTCTAAATCTAGTCGACCCAGAAACAACCAGATATTGTATCATAATCGTTGCCATCTTAGCTCAGCTGGTCTAACGCGTGGCTTTTAACCACGTGGTGATGGGTTCGATTCCCACAGACGGCGCTTCACTAAGTTTAAAATTTTTTCCCATGGTAGCTACAATACAGATCTTTCCAGCTATATGTATTTTTCCAGATTAAGGAATTGGTTATATAAAAATACAGTTCTTTCCAGCTATATGTATTTTTCCAGATTAAGGAACTAGTTATATAAAAACACCAAAAGCTATATGTAGTTTTCCAGATTAAGGAATTGGTTATATAAAAATACAGTTCTTTCCAACTATATGTATTTTTGCTAGATTAAGGAACTGGTTATATAAAAACACCACTATATGTATTTTTCCAGATTAAGGAATTGGTTATATAAAAATACAGTTCTTTCCAGCTATATGTATTTTTCCAGATTAAGGAATTGGTTATATAAAAACACCAAAAGCTATATGTATTTTTCCAGATTAAGGAATTGGTTATATAAAAATACAGTTCTTTCCATCTATATGTATTTTTGCCAGATTAAGGAACTGGTTATATAAAAACACCAAAAAGAATTATAGTTGCCTGGATTAATGTGTTGCACAGGAGTTGGCATACTTAACACTGAAAACCACCTTCGTGTAGCATTGGATGAACATAAAAGTACAAATAATTGATAACATTTAGTTCATACAAATGCAAAATAGCTAAACATTGTATCTTAATTCTATGATAATCCTTCCTTGTCCGAAATTGAGAACCCTCTTTCAAAAGTGAGTATCATTTTATACAAAATGGAGGTGAGTTTATAATTTTATACAAAATAGAGGTCAGTGAGTTGAAGTGATTCAAATACTTGACCCTTGTCTTGCTTTAACTAATCAAGGATTTAATTGTTTTCATCCCTAAGTCCTACTTAGTCTTTACATCCATTAAACATTTTATCAAGTTTGAATGAAATAGGGAAGTGGTGTTGTTCAAAAGGTGTTTAGGTTATACACATAATCCAATGTAAGAAAAATATATACATGTAAGTATTTTATCTGACTACATCTCGATGTTGCTCTTATCACACCATTATTGATGTGTGATTCCAACGTCATGGAACGCCTCAATTTCCTCTAACGATTGCTCAACAAAGATATCAAAGCAGTTTGTGACACGAATGTGCCATTTACCAATGTAAGAAAAATACATACATGTGAGTATTTTATTTGACTACATCTCAATGTTGCTCTTATCACACCATTATTAATGTGTGATTCCAGCGTCATGGAACCCCTCAATTTGCTCTAACGATTGCTCAACAAAGATATCAAAGCAGTTTGTGACACGAATGTGCCATTTATTTTGAAAACAAGAGCTTGCACTCTTCTACCAATCATATGCATCCTCTAAATATTGGTTGAAATCTTTAATCAATTATTTGATATCCTTATCTAAGCTTTTGGATGTGTCTTTCCAATAGTTGATGCTAGTGCCAATCCAATTCATTTTCACCATTTGTACGCAAGGAACACTGTGGGGATCCTTTGAGAATTCTTGTTTTCACAAGATCAGAGTCTGAACATCTATGCCACCCTCCAATGAAATTGAACCATTCCTCCAGGCAAGTAGCTAATATTATTGATTCACAAAAAAAATCTTGCATATCAATCATAGCCATGTAGAAATACTTGTGAATTAGTGAAATTCATCATGGATTTCTAGTGCATACTCGATGAAATCACTCATGTTGTACTTGGTTATTTTGTAGTACTCCACTTGATTTTTAGCTAAGAAATCTCTACTTTAAGTGCTTCTATTTCTTTAGTCATTTTGAGGAGCTTAGAGTCATTGGCTTGAGCAATTGTTACAATTGTGATATCATATGCCACTAGGTCCATCCTCCCCACATCAAGTATAGTAGTCTTGGTGATCTCAATTATGAGCTAGTTAGTGATAGTATTTATTTTCTTATGTGCAAACCGGACCACTTGCTTCTTCCTCTTATCAAATGCGAACATTTTTAAGCTTGCAATGTCGACATCCACTAGATGTGCTTCCTCAATGAATTGTTGAAAGATGGGATTATTTTAACTGGAAGTGTAGAATATTTCTATTGTTGTTGACTCAATGATCTAAAATCGATTGTTATATATTTTTTTCATTTTTTTCGGTACTTTTTGGGTGGAAAAATTGGAGTGACTAGCTTATAGGGCCCATTATAGGGGCAAGTCATATTTTAGTGATTTGGGGTCTAGACACTACTGAAGTTCATTTGAAACATCAAATGATATGTTTTGGGGTCAAAAATTTGCAAATAAAGTTTTGGCCTTTTGACACACTTCTACACATTGAGGTTTTTCCAACAATGCAAACATCACCCCAATCAAAGTTCATATGAGGAAGTTATGTCTCCCATAAGTTTACATGTCATATTGACCACTATGGTATTAAGTGGATCCCACATCAACTCCTACTATTCACGTATATGGATCTAGTCACATGTGGAATTTCAAGAAGATTCTAGAGGTTCTAAAACCCCAACTCTAATAAGGAATTGAGAAATGCACAAACCATAACCCTAACCCTATAGGACTATTAGGACATATATTTGACCACTAGGAAAGGAAGGGGTTCCATTCTTGTTGTATTTAATATTGTTCTATAGTGGATCAAAGCAAGGGAATGGGATATTGGGGTAAAACAAAGGAATTAGAAGACCCTATAGCAGCCATGTAGACCACAATGTCCATGCTAACTCAAATCTTGATATGGATTTAGGTTTCAACCCTAGGGAGGATCATAATACTCCACTCCCTTAGGAAAGTGTTTCCCTCAACGCTTGATGTGAAGTAGTACAAACAAAATTCCAAGTCCCATGGGTGAATGTTGATCTCCATGCTAAAGTAGGCAAAGGATGTTGGTTCCCAAGTAGAAGTGTTAGCTACGATGTTGAGGTTGTCCAACATGCACCATCTTAAGTATAGATACCATGTATGAGTGCTAATGGCCATGGTGAAATAGTTGAAGGGACTCATCCCAAAAGCTGGGGCGAATGTGTTGCCACTGACACTCCACCGATGAAACTGAAGCTCCACAAACTATTGAGTGTGGTGCCCCTAACAGTATATGGATCCAAAAAAGTAGAATAGTCCATAGCAAGAAAGACATCCAGAGAGTAGGGAAATGATGAACTTGAGAGGAATTCTACTACTGTAGAAGAAGCATATGATGGTTTTTCTTTCACCCTAGTTGCTCGTCACATGAAAGAATATTCAATGAAAAAATATGGTAGCTTTCATCCCAAAAATTACACCTATCTATATATCAATCCTTGCAATCATCCCCTAGATCGTACCATCCATCTTTTTCTTGTATATACTCTTTCATGATGAAAGGATATATGGTACTCGTGATAAACATCTCCTCCACTTTAGCCATAAACTCTTTCAATTGAGTATAAATCATGTTAAGTGTACTTTGCATCTTTTGCTGATGAAAGTGTCTCCATGCATGGACCACTTCGAGCCCCCAATTTTCCATGGTTCAATGGAGGGTGAAATTGTTTCCAAGGTGATAGTTGATGGGAAAGTAGTTGTAACTAAGGCATATAATATATCATATGAAATCCCTAAAAAGTAGCTTGCCAATGGCATTGATCTTGTTGCAATCTGATTGCACTGTCAAAAGTTATGACTTGTGCAAAGTTTGTCGTTGTCACCTAAAACCCTAAAAAATTTGTAGATTTCAAATGCTTATATCTACCTCTCTCGGATTTAGATTTGAGTGATTTTTTTTAAACACATATTTTTCCAAAGAGTTCAAATATGCAATTAGATTTTGGAGATTTTAGTGGAAAATATTTAGAAATAGATCTTAGTGTTGCGACCCTCTTTTCTCTTTTCAAAGATCTACAAAAAAGAGGAAAAAAATTATTCCAATGCAGTGGCCCAAGAAAAAGGCTCTAATACCAATTGTTATAAACCAAATATTAAATTTATATCATATTACACAAGAGATATCAAGAATATGGAACAACACAAGAGATATTCAATAAGGTCCAACTTTATTATTATGTAAATGATTCTTTTGATGGGTTGAATCGACCATGTTCACTTGCCTCTTCGAGGGGACTACCTTCTAATGAGCTAAGATCAACATAAAATATTCTTCTCCACACATTCATAAGGGCTCTATCATTATTTATAGAATCATAATACAACTCTAACCTCCTAACCACATAGTGGACCTTATTTAATGAGGTCCCATTACATTTATTTACTAACATAGTGGAATTTATTGAATAATGACAATATAGTGAACCTAATCCACTTTAGACCGAATGGCCTCCACTTATATTCTAATGGGCCCTCTAGCCCCCCCATTACACCCCTAGGGAGGATCATAACAAGTTTCTAGCATTTAGCATCAACATGTCCTTCCCTTTTGCAATGTGAACATGAAGGCTTCTTATCTTCTTTATTTACTATGGTTGTTCATTTCATTTTACCATTTCCTTTGTTTAATTGAACTGATTTCTTTGAGAAGTTGTCATTGACATTATTTCCTCTTGACTCAATATGAGTGGCTTGGACACGAACTTCATTAAGATTGGATTAAACATAAGAATGTTAGAGTATAAGGCTTCAATAATGTAATAAAGTCATGTTTATATAAGTGACTAACAAAATAATAGTTAGATAGTATTTAATAAAGAAGTTATATTGTAACTATAATACAAATACCTACCAAATGAGATAAAAGGCGATCATTAACAATGTACCAATTGACTTCATTGTAATAAAAGAGTATTTTATACGAGTCCATGTGTATCATGTCACCGATCTTTAATATGTTTAAAATTTTAACTTGGTATCAAATCAGGAAGGCCCTAAGTCTTGTTTTTAGTGATTGAGTGAGAAAGGCATTCACCATACACAACTATCATGGTTAAAGGAAGAAAAAAAAGCCATGATGTAAGCACATTGCTACACATGTTGTTGTCATTGTATTAAAGATTTGAAGTTGTGTATCAATGATTTTAGATCCATCACCATATTAAAGGTTTGGAGCCACTTTATCAAAGATTTTAGAGTTTTCATATCAATTGGTTATCGTATTGAAGTAATAGTGTATCAACAAAGGATTTTTTGGATGTGGCAAGGGTAGTAATACCAAGGCTGAGTTACTATCTTTGTGGGGATTATTCACTTTTGCAACATCAGTGGGGATTAAAGATTTAATGGTTTATGGAGACTCATTGGTTATTATTGAATGGATCAGAGGTACAAAACAGTTCCAGGTTGCCTCACTTAGATATTGGAAATGCAAGATTGAACGAGTCAGGGAGACTTTCTCTACAGTTGAATTTGGACATGTTACTAGATCCTATAATCAGAAGGCAAATTTACTCTCCAAACGGGGATTTGATATGTGGAGAGGGAGAAATACATTTCTCCTATTTTGATAACTATGTCTTGCAGAAGGAAGGTGCATACCAGATCTATTAGTCATAGTTTATGTTTATGTTTTTTCTCTATTTTTGAATGAGACCATGTACTATGGATGCTCATAGAAGATATGATGTGTATGAATGTAATATGGAAGAACATTAGACATAAAGTTTGTAGTAAGACTTAGAGTAGAGACTTTAAAGTATATGTAATGAATGAATTTTTGAATGCTAAACGAAAATTTCATTAAACTTGGACATATTCTAGTCCAAGTCACTTTGAAGATGGGTCAAAAACGGACTTTCTAAACCCCAAAATCAAGCAAAATCTGGTTCCAAAAGTGCCAAATCCAATTCCAAAAGTGCCAAATCCAGGTTCCAAAAGTGACAAAACCAGTTCCAAAAGTGCCAAATCTGGTTCCAAAAGTGCCAAAACTGGTTCCAAAAGTGCCAAATCCAGGTTCCAAAAGTGCCAAAACCAGTTCCAAAAGTGCCAAATCCGGTTCCAAAAGTGCCAAATCCGGTTCCAAAAGTGCCAAAATCCGGTTCCAAAAGTGTCAAATCCAGGTTCCAAAACCATACTTTTGCTTTTGATATCGCCACTTTTGAAATTGGTTTTTGCACTTTTCCAATATGATAAATATGATAATGGCACTTTTAGAACCTGATTTTGCCCTTTTGGAAGGCTACTTTTGACACTTCCAATACTTAAATTTGAAATTTTGAAAACAGATTTTAGCACTTTCAAACTCTGATTTTGCATTTTCGAAAACCAAACTCGACTCTTTACAAGAATTATAATCACAATGAAATTGAACATAGTAGTACAAACAAACATTCAAGTGTATTATTTAACAAAAGACTTTCATTTTAATCACAATTGGCCTCACATCACTCACACCATTCAGGTGCAACAAACAAGGCCATAATTGATCTAACAAGAATGTGTCATTGACATCATGGAAAGTATAAGTTTTTGTTATAATACAATTCACTTCCTCGTTACAAACATTTTTTTCTTTCAAGTCATCTACAATCACTGTATTTGTAGCATCCCAACCATGGATCAAAATGTCCCAAACTTTGTTTAAAGGCTTGAGAAATACATAAGGATTTCCATCACCCTGATAACCCTCTCTGGCTATGCAAGAACAATATTCTTTTGTTAAAATTACTCTAAATTGTTCCCTTTGCAATCATGTTCTTTGTAATAATGTTGGAAAAAACTCATCAACGTTTCGTTTTTGTGCAAATGTCCATACCCCAACTTCAAATATGCTAAAGCATTTTTCAAAAAGTTCCCTAAATCATGGATGTATAAAATAATACTTTGTGGTTGATTCGATATCTGGTGTTCGTGGCAATCTGATTTTTTTATATTTTTTTATGTACTGCATGTAACAAAAATCCGTTGAAATCGAAAATAATCAATGGTTTACTAGTAGCCAATCTTCTAGTATCTGCAAACAAAAAAACATAGATACAACCCAGTCAATAAAATATTATGTTTCAATGTTTCTAAGTATATTGCTTTCATGTTCTGCAATTTTTGAAACACATCACCAGATACATGATACAATGTCCATAAATAATATGAGAATTGTCTAATAAAATTTGCATCAATTAAATGTAGAAGTTGTCGAAAATATACAAATCACTAAATGAATTGTTGTATGTATAATATGACGGTCAATTGAAGTTGAATGTCTTTAACCAACACCCCATTTTTGAATGAGGCCAAAGATAAATGAATGAAGGAGCGGTCGACCCATCTTTTTCCCAATATTATTTTCATAACAGTTCTAGACTACAAGAACGGTGGGTCGATCCTTCTTGTGTTCACCATTCTGGATACAGGTGAATTGTTGGATATTGGTGTTCACAATTATATACTAAATGAAGGGGCGGTCGATCCTTCTTGTCGGAAGTCAGAATTCGGGATAAATATTTTTTATATGTTATAACTTAGCCAATGTCCCAATCCCTACCATTTACTACGGAATTTGGTAGTCGGGAATTGTCGTCCCAGCCTTCGTAGATTAAATATTTTTACATTATCTGTTAAATGAAGAGTCGGTCAACCCTTCTTGTGCTTAGTATTTTTCCAGTCTTCACCATTCTAGATATACATGAATTGACGGCCTAGCCTTCGTCGGTTGAATATTTGCACAATTCCCTCATAAATGAAGGGGTGGCCGACCCTTCTTCTACTCAGTATTATTTTCATAATAGTTCTAGACTGCAAAAAGGGTCAGTCGATCCTTCTTGTGTTCACCATTATGGATACAAGTGAATTGCTGGATATTGGTGTTCAAAATTATCTACTAAACGAAGGGTTGGCCGATCCTTCTTGTCGGAAGTCGGGAAAGCTGCAACTCATTCTAGCCATCACATCATCCACCTACTTTAGCTTCGGTATGCTTCCACCTCATCCTGCTTTCGTCCATACTGATGAGTCCAAGATACAAGTATCTAATAGCTCTTCCCCACAGCAAAAACACAAGAAAGGGTGAAGAAATACACTTGTTTTGTGGGGAAAATGATTTACCTTAATTATTTAATGAAGTTGTTTAAAATATTATTTCTATTATGTTTTGAAAGCGTTGTTATGAGCTAATTGCATGAAAAACAAGTTTGAATGAGCAGGTGTAGGTGCACTAAAGGACAACGCGCAAATCAAGTGAAGAACTGAAAGAACATCACCAAACTCAACGCCTTTTTCCTGATCTGTAGAGAACGAACTCCTATTCAAAGAGAATCGACATTTAGACATTTAGTTTGGTTAAGCATTAGAATTATATAAATATGGACCTCTCGGGTAGCGAGAGGCCCCTGCTGCTATTTTGGAGAATTATTGTTTTATGTTTTATGTTTTATATTTATACCACCGAGACAGTTGTGTTACAGACCTGGTTTTAAACTATGAAGTTCCCATTTTAAATAAAGACTTGATCTTACTTACAATTCAGCGTTTATAAGTTCCCTTCACTCCTGAGTACGGGTTGGAGAGGGCCCCTCCAACACATAAGTCAGGAGATCTTGCTGTTCAGGTATTTCTCATTATGTGTTTTACATTGGTTGAATTTATATTGCAGATGAGAGTATTTTAAATAGCATTTAAATCGCACTATTTGATTTCTGTAGTAGTTGAACCTTTCTGATTTTGTAGTTCATTATAACGCATTATGTAGTTTGGTAACGCTATGTCTGTAGTCCTGTAGCAGCATTCCACCAAGGCATAATTTAACACCTATTTTCCTATGTGCTTGCATTTACTTCTAAAGCAGCGATCGAGATCTTAAAGCCCATGTATTTATTTCATTATTATAGCTGCCCATGGAGATTGATTACTTTCAGTATTTTTGGTTACATGATGATATTCACTTCTTAACGTTTTGATTAAAATTGCAGCATTAGATAATGGTATTCCGAACTTAGCCTTAGCATTATATTATGTTAGATCAGACTTTGAGTTTTATGCATTCGATTTACAGTAATTACTCCTTAGATTAACGATCAAGCTTTCATTACTTTAGAATAGATCTGTTATGTTTTCAGCATTCAATTCCATAGTATAATTTTTACTACTTTCAGCAATTTAATTCTTAAAGATATGCTTATTGTTTCCTGCATTTAATTTCTTAGACATAGATTTCCTGCTTTCAGTATTTGAATTTCTTAGCATAGGAATTTCTCCTCCATAGATTAAACAATCCTTTTTACAGTTTATTTAATTCTTTTTAGGCAACTCTTTAAAAACATTGATACAAACACCCAACTTTGACAAAGACTATCCTAGAGAGCACATATAGTGCCTACACCTCTGAAGTTTGTATGTCCCCCAGGTTGATAATTAAAGTAGGCTCTTAGTCTAGCTTCCCTCATTAGGCATCCATTTTGAGAGCCCACCACTTTCTGGTGCCGTTGCCGGGGAGGTGCTAAATCTTTTGGGAGACATCTTCAAAAACAACACAAAAAGAAAAGAAAAATCACATATAAAAAAAAAAAAAACATAAATATTTTTACCAATGAATGCCTCGTCGGAAAAGGGATAGGTTTGGACCCTTTCTACCTAAGAGTCCCATGAGCAACAACGGTAACAACAGTCCTGACCATTCTCAGTTTGAATTTCTAAAATCTGAAAACGAACCGACTCCACATACGATCCAAACAGAGACAACTTCTCTACTAGTTCCAGCTCAAACACCACTATGGCAGGCGAAGAAGAGGAACCTAGGGAGTTGTTCACCTTCCCCATTAGCATAACTCTTGGAGATGCTAGGATGAAGAATATCAACCCTAACAATTTTCCAAACTTCCATGGCTTGACTTCAGAAGATCCCAGCACATTCCTGTTTGAATTTGAGGTAGTTTGTAGATCCCTTGATTACACTACGGATGCACAAAAACTAAGAATTTTTCCCTCCACACTGAAAGATTTATCACTTAGGTGGTTCATGAGTTTAGAGGGAAATAGTATTTTTAGTTGGGATCAGATGAAATAGGCATTCCTAAAAAATATAGGGACTACTGCAAAGCAAAGGATACAAGGAATGAAATATTTAGAATGCAGCAGGGAGACCGTGAATCCTTAGAAGACTATGCCCAGCGTTTTCAGCTCAGCTACAAACGAGCTAACCATTGCACCCTAGACCCTTAATCACTGAAACTTGTCCTTCTTAGAGGGATCAAAGAAGAGAATTTTGAGATCTTAAACCTCTTAGGAGATGGAGACATATTTCAAAAGACATATGACCAGATACTCCAGATCTTCAAGAACCATTATAGGTCTAGGAAAAGCAAGAATGGGACAAGAGATACACATCTACCCATAGGATCCTCATCATTCGGGACCCAATATTATAAAATCTGATCTAGGAAACCTGTTAGATGATATGAAGACCGACATCTTACAATCTCTGGCCATGCAACTTGATGCACTTCAGATAAAAAAGAAGCAAGATGAAATTAACCAAGCCTTGGCAGTATTCTGTCCTCGTTGTAGAAATAAACATGAGAAGGGGCAGTGCACTTTAAACACCATAGAAATATGTGGTCTCTGCACTGACGACCACTCCACTGATAAATGTCCCCTCTTACCCTCATGTAAGGCTACTATTCAAGATCCCGCAACGGAAGGAGCAATAGAACAGCTCTGTTTTATAAATCAAAGGAGGAGTAATTTCGTTAGACCATATCAACCTAGCAATCAAGCCTGCTATAATCAGGGCCAACAAAATTGGAACTCTGCACCAACTCCATGGCAAGCACATCCAAATCCAAATCAATGGCAGCACAATCAGCAGAATTAGCAAACTTATCAATCACCTTATCAACAATCTTATTACCCACCATCTTACCCTCCATACCCCCCACCTTTCTCTCCATCAACTACAAATTATGCAAATCAATACCCCCATCCATCAAATTGGAAGGCCCCATTACAACAGCCACTTATTATGCCACCCCCACAAACTCAACCACCCCCTAGACCCCCACCAATTCCATCCCAACCCATCCCAAACCCTAATAATAACAGACCTCCACAATAGCAACAGACTTATAACGCTGATATCACACAATTCCCTACCTATGTCGTAGACACCATGGAAATAAACGAAATAAACCTTCAATCTGGAAAAACGTTGCAAAATACATCAACACAGAATATCCCACAACCTGAAGCTCAAGAACAAAGAACAGAACCCTATGTTCAGCATTCGGATGAACCAAATCCTCCAGACGAAGAAATCCAACCCCTCCCATGAAATAGAAACCCTCCATTTCCAGAGAAACTTATACGAAGTACAAAAGAGGAAGAAGAAAATGCAATTTAAACGAATTAAAACACTTAAACATCCAAATCTCGATTTTGCAAGCCATAAGGAATATGCCCATCTGTAACAAATTCATTAGATAAAATTGTCTAAAGAAACCTGGGATGAGGAAATGCGACCCACCAACAATCAATGTAGTAGGCCAATTAGCTTATTTAATGCAGGGTATTGTCATTAACCCTAAGTATCTCGATCCAGGTAGCCCAGTAGTAAACATGACCATCAATAACAGAAATATAGATAGAAGCCTAATTGATTTAGGGGCCGCTATAAATGTGATGACTAAGGAAACCATGATATATCTAGGACTCCAATCACTGATCAAACCAACAACTATAGTACTCCAGCTAGCTGACACATCCACTGTGAAACCCGAAGGGATGCTCGAAGACATTATGATCAATATTGAATCCTAGGAATACCCAGCTGATTTCATAGTAATTCAAGTCAAAGTAAACTTAGTGGTTATCCAATCATACTAGGTAGACCTTGGTTAGAAACTGCGGACGCTTACATAGGTTGCCGATCATGACAATCACTAGTGGACATGATAATAAGAAAATCACGATCTATCCACCAGCAAGGAAATCTTCAGATTTAGAATATCAAAATTGGACTGATGATTATAACGACACACCAAATCAAAACCTACGACCTGTCCTAACAATTGATGCTGCACTATCATTGAAAGCAATAGATGAAGATGGCCATATAGATAGGTTTATACATAATGCATATTCTAACAATGCTGGTGAAAGATTTTTTGCCATAGAACAACAACAAGAAGGCGAAAGTTTAAACCAGAACTTAAATAAAATGTGGCCAAAAGTACTACATCTAGAAGAACAATCAGAAAAAGCAAAGACGATGGAAATTATGCTTGGAAAGATAGTCAACATTAATTCCAATATCAAGCCAAAGCAAGAAAAGCAATTAATGAAAGTATTATCAGAACAAAATAAAGCTTTTGCATGGACATATGCAGACATGAAAGGAATACATCCTGATATATGCAAACATTATATTTACATCAAAGAAGTTTCTATCCCTATCAGGCAGCCATAGAGGAGATTGAACCCAACATTAAAGGACATTGTCAAAGTATAACTACAGAAGTTATTAGATGCAGGGTTCATATATCCCATCTTTGACAGCGAATGGGTCTCACCATTGGTTATAGTCCCCCAAAAAGGAGGCAAATGGAGAATTTGTGTGGACTACAGAGAGTTAAATAAAGCAACCAAGAAAGATCACTTTCCACTGCCATTTATAGATCAAGTGCTGGACACATTAGCTAGAAACAAGTATTTTTCATTTTTAGATGGCTTTGGTGGGTACAACCAAATTTTAATACACCCAGCTGATCAAGATAAGACAAAATTTACTTGCCCTTGGGGTACTTATGCATACAGAGTACTACCCTTTGGGTTATGTAATGCTCCAACAACATTCCAAAGGGACATACTAAGTATATTCTTTGATTTCATAAATGATCAAATGGAAGTCTTCATGGATGACTTCACACCCTATGGACAAAATTTTGATCAAGCATTGAGCCATATTGAATTGGTATTAAAAAAATGTATTGAGATGAGCCTATGCCTCAACAATGACAAATGCATAATGTTAATGGAAGAAGGCATCGTTCTAGGACATCATATATCACAGAGGGGATAGAGGTTGATCAAGCAAAAGTATCAGTAATCCAAACGCTGCCACCACCTAATAAACAAAGGGATGTGAGAAGTTTCCTTGGGAAAACAGGGTACTACAGAAGGTTTATTGAAAATTATAGCAGAATTGCTGCCCCGATGTTTGCACTTCTCACAAAAGACACTAATTTCATATGGACAAACAATTGCATGACAACATTTGAAAATCTTAAGGAGAAAACAATTACAGCTCCAGTACTCCAAGGACCAGACTGGGCACTTCCATTCCACATCTACTCTGATGCATCAGATAAGGCAATCGGTTTTGTCCTTGGACAAGAAAAAGAGAAGAATCCCTATGCAATATATTATATCAGTAAGAATTTAGCAGGGGCTGAATTAAATTATACTGTAACAGAGAAGGAATTTTTGGCTGTCATACATGCCATTAATAAATTCAGGCACTATATCACTGGCTACCAAGTCTTTGTTCATACAGACCATTCAGCCATAAGATATCTAATGAACAAACCCAACATAAGTGCTCGAGTAATTAGATGGCTACTACTCGTTTGACATCACAATTTTAGACAAGCCAAGTAAACACAATGTAGTGGCTGACTTTCTATCTAGGCTGACACATGGACAAGACAGTGAAGCAATCAATGACAGTTTTCTAGATGAGCACCTTTTTGCCATATCCAGAAGAAGCTCGTGGTTTGCTAACATAACAAACTATTTAGTGTCTAGGAATTTTCCAGAACATTACAGTTATAAAGAAAAGACAAAAGTAATAAGGAATAGGGCAACATACACGTGGATAGAAGGCATGCTCTTAAACAAGGACCCGATCAAATACTCAAAAGGTGCATCAAAGAAGATGAAGTGCATGAAATAATGCATGCCACTCACAATGAAGCATGTGGAGGACACTATGTTGCAAAGAGGACAACCTATTATATTTTACAAACAGGATACTATTGGCCAACACTCCACAAGGATACTTATGAATATGTTTCACACTATGATGACTGCCAAAGGATGGGAAAACCAACACAAAAGGAATAAATGCCCCTACATCCACAGATCTCCTTGGAGGAATTCAAAAAATGAGGATTTGATTTCGTTGGTCCAATCAACCCACAGTCAAATAAAAAAAGCTACATCCTAGTATGCACTGACTACCTCACAAAATGGACGGAGGTAGCAGCACTTGCTGCAGCCAATGAAGACAACGTAGCAAAATTCTTCACTGAGCAGATATTTCACAGGTTTGGAGTACCAAGAGAACTAGTATCTAATCAAGGCCCACAATTCACATCAAATTTAATAGAAGACTTGATAAAAAGAAACAATGTCAAGCACAGACAGTCCTCCTCCACCCTCAAGCAAATGGTCAAGCTGAGGTAACCAACAGAGAATTAGAGAATATATTAACAAAGACTATCAAACTCCACAAAAGAGATTGGGCTGACAGACTGAGCGAGGCGGTTTGGGCCTATAATACCACATGGAAGACAACAACAAGATTCACACCTTATGAATTAGTATATGGAAAGAAAGTCATGCTACCAATTGAATTTGAAATAAAAACATTAAGAATTGCAGCAGAGTTGAATATGGAACTATAAAAAATACAACAAGAACGCATGCTACAATTGAATCAACTGGATGAGCAACACCAGCAAGCACTTGCCCATACTGAAATAATCCAACAACAAAGGAAAAAGTGGCATGACAAACACCTAAAGGATAAAAAGTTCAATGAAGGTCACTGGGCACTACTCTATGACTCCAGGTTCCATACTTTCAAGGGAAAACTAACAACTAGATGGCTAGGACCTTACATCATTGAGCATATCTATGAAAATGGAGCAGTCAAGATTGTTACAATAGATGAACAATAGTTTCCCATAATAGTAAATGGACAACGGCTAAAACTTTACAAGAAACCACAGTCAAAGGAAGAGTTTACACAGGTACTCTACCAACAACAACTGATGCTGATAGAGAATATGGAATATTATTGAAAAAAATGAAATGAAAAAAAAACAAAAGAAAAAATGATGAAAAAAAAATGAGAAAAAAGAAGCAAAAAGAAAAAGGAAAAGAAAGAAAGAAAAATAAAAATTGTTGAACGAATAACAGGCCAAATTACAGGGCCACATACATACCTATGAAGATGCAGCATTAGTATTGCAAAGAGAAATATCAAGCAAAAGAAGCATCAATATGCAAGCGAGCCAACCAACAAATCAAGCGAGCCCGAAAATTATCAACGTTTATAGCAATCAAGCGAGCCAGACATGTATTCAAGAGATCCAGCAAAGATATCTACCACTACAAGAATACATCAAAGCACACTGTTCAATCAACTCTGCCATATGATCACACGAGCCTACCATATATTCAAGCAAGCCAACACAGCTTACAAACACAACAGAATGGGATAAAAAATCAATGCACAACATTATCACAATGTCAAATCAGAAATGGCACGAAGTTCAAATGAAGGTGATACAACAAATTCAAATGAGCCAAAGAAAAATGCAGACAGCACACGTAACTACTGACATGCCAAAATTTACTACGGAACATGCCAAATCTACTACAGAATCCTGCACACACAGAAATCAAGCCAACTCATCAACTCAGGTACACTAAGGCATAACGAGGTAATCTCTAAACATCTTTGTTATATTTTTAAGGTCAAATCATTATCCCCAAAACGGTTATTTTTAAGCTGAGGACAGCTTTTCACTAAGGTCGGGGGAAAGGTTCAGATTACAAAATCATGATTGCACACCCCCGTCATATCAGCAAATGATGAACCCGCATAAAACCACCATACTTCCCAATAATCGGAGCAGAAGTGCAAAGTACAATCATGAAACGAAATGAAGGGCTTGGTTATGGAAAGAAATGCATAAAGCGGCAAGTACAATGAACGATTATTAGGTTAAGTGCAGAAAGGTAGTTAAGTAAGGCTGTATAATCTTCCAGAGGGCCAGTTTTGCATATACAAACCTCTCAGAACTCTCCAGACGCAAGGAACCGAAAGTAGTGTGGTCACCCAGCTAGCAATCCAGTCCTCGAGCCTGTAATCGACCCAGAACAGTTGAGGTAAAAGCCACAATTCAAATTTTTGGTTTTTGTTGATTACAGAAGAGGTTTTAAGATGACAAAGGGGTTCAAGAAAAGCGAACCGGAGGAACACAGTGCTATTTTTCAGAACCCACGAATCTTAACAGTCATTCGTAGTGCGAACTAGATGCCTTTCATCTTAGTATTGAGAGGATACAATGCAGGGGTGGCTATGGAATTTGCAAGAAATTTAAAACATATCAAGGATGAACAGTTCGTCACCCGAGTGAAAGGGTTACGTATAAGGTTGGATGACGAAGCAATTTCCAAATACATTGGTCTGCCAATGGGTCTGCATTGGGGCAGGGATGATAGGGAGCCAAACCACGAAGCAAAGACAACATTCTTTGAAAGAGGAGAGGTCTGCGATGAAGATAAAAATGGATTCAAAAGGATCTCCATGCCTACACCATGGGATGAAATGGTTTCCATTGTCCAGAAATATATTACATGCACTGGTAGGTTGAGCTACGTCCCTATTTTTCATTTTCGAATTCTAGAACTATTGAGGCACAAGACCCATCATCCACCGAACAACAACATTAGTATTCCATACTACGTGCTCCAATCTCTACCAGAAATGAGCAAGAAATGCAAGATGAACCAGAAGAACAGGAGGAAGAAGATGAGCAAAATGAACAAGAAATGCAGGATGAACAAGAAGAACAGGAGGCATAAGAAGAACAAAATGAACAAGAAGAGCAAGACAACCTCCAGGGGGACCCTCCTGAGCACAATGAAAACCCTGGGTCGTCAACCACCTCGCAGAGGCACGGGAAAATATAGAAAAGCTCAGAAAGGAACTGGAAACATTGAGAATTGAATCAGGAAGCCAACCCACATCACCCCCGTTTTCATCTGAAAAGACACAAATCCTGAAAATGCATCATGCAGGAGAGCTAAGACTAGCGGAACAGAGAAATTCAACATTTAAGGAGAAGTTGGATGAGGCACAAGGGGAGCTAGCCGAAAAGGACCAGAAAATTGTTCAACTAAGGGATGTTTTGGCTACTACCACTAAAATATATGGTACACTACTGAACCTCAAGCCGCCATCAGCAATTTATGTAGTTTATCTACAGGAGAAATGGGGCAAATTCCAGCTCCAAAGGTTAAAACAAGGACTCCCGATAGAGATCAGCAACCTCAAAGAATTTATGGATGCATCTCTAAATTCCACAGAGTTGGAGAAGGACCATATAAGCGAATTTTTCTTGCACAATTTTGTAGTCCCTAGGTCGCCCAACTGGTCGCCAAACCCTTACATGGGCGATTTCCAGTTGAGGGCACTATGTTCATGGATGAATCATGAAATTGAGCGAGCTTAGGACTACCATATTTACGTTGCAGCAAAATGGAAAACCCCATTAATGGTCAAGGCAGAGGCAACTCACCCTGAAAGAATAATTTACAACCATAAGATCCTCACCCAAGATGAAGAGTTGATCCCCATTCTCCTTGCAAAGCAGCAAGAGGCTGTGGCTCATTTTGATGTTACTCTCTGAGGCACACACAAATAGGTTCATGATTCCATTAAGGAAAGATGGTGCAGAGTAGAAAACGAATTAAAAAGAAGAGAGATCCACTCCCCTCATAGACTTGAAGGCACTCTTTTCAAAGCCAAGCTCTACAGGGAATCCCTGATAAAGAACCAACTTAGATGGATCGAAATGAGGCTGAATCCCCCATTCTTTCTTCCCATGGTTATTAAGGAATAGATCAATGAAGAAGAAGAGAAGAGAGCATGGGTCAAGGAGGATCAGACCTTCGGCTATCACAGGCAGGTAGGGACCCCCAGGGTAGTAGCATGGGACATCAGAGAGGTCATCGACGAGCTGAATCTGTCACCCAAGGATGGGTGAATCCTTCAATTATGGGGGAGAATGATGAGTCCAAGATACATGTATCTGATAACCCTTCCCCACAACAAAAACACAAGAAAGGGTGAAGAAATACACTTGTTTTGTGGGGAAAATGATTTACCTTAATTATTTAATGAAGTTGTTTAAAATATTATTTCTGTTATGTTTTGAAAGCGTTGTTATGAGCTAATTGCATGAAAAATGAGTTTGAATGAGCAGGTGTAGGTGTACTAAAGGACAACGCGCAAATCAAGTGAAGAACTGAAAGAACATCACCAAACTCAGTGCCTTTTTCCTAATCTGTAGAGAACGAACTTCTGTTGAAAGAGAATCAGCATTTAGACATTTAGTTAGGTTAAGCATTAGAATTATATAAATATGGACCTCTCGGGAAGCAGGAGGCCCCTGCTGCTATTTTGGAGAATTATTGTTTTACGTTTTATACCACCGAGACAGTTGTGTTACAGACCTGGTTTTAAACTATGAAGTTCCTATTTTAAATAAAGACTTGATGTTACTTACAATTCAGCGTTTATAAGTTCCCTTCACTCCTGAGTATGGGTTGGAGAGGTCCCCTCCAACACGTAAGTCAGGAGATCTTTCTATTCAGGTATTTCTCATTATGTGTTTTACATTGGTTGAATTTATATTGCAGATGAGAGTATTTTAAATAGCATTTAAATCGCACGATTTGATTTCTGTAGTAGTTGAACCTTTCTGATTCCGTAGTTCATTATAACCCATTCTGTAGTTTGGTAATGCTGTGTCTGTAGTCCTGTAGCAGCATTCCGCCAAGGCATAATTTAACACCTATTTTCCTATGTGCTTGCATTTACTACTGAAGCAGCGATCCAGACCTTAAAGCCCATGTATTTGTTTCATTATTATAGCTGCTCGTGGAGATTGATTACTTTCAGTATTTTTGGTTAAATGATGATATTCACTTCTTAACATTTTGATTAAAATTGCAGCATTAGATAATGGTATTCCGAACTTAGCCTTAGCATTAGATTATGTTAGATCAGACTATGAGTTTTATGCATTCGATTTACAGTAATTACTCCTTAAATTAAAGATCAAGCTTTCATTACTTTAGAATAGATCTGTTATGTTTTCAACATTCAATTCCATAGTATAATTTTTACTGCTTTCAACAAGTTAATTCTTAAAGATATGCTTAATGTTTCCTGCATTTAATTTCTTAGACATAGATTTCCTGCTTTCAGTATTTGAATTTATTAGCATAGGAATTTCTCCTCCATAGATTAAACAATCATTTTTACAGTTTATTTAATCCTTTTTAGGCAACTCTTTAAAAACATTGATACAAACACCCAACTTTGACAAAGACTATCCTAGAGAGCACATATAGTGCCTGCACCTCTGAAGTTTGTACATCCCTCGGGTTGATAATTAAAGTAGGCTCTTAGTCTAGCTTCCCTCATCAGGCATCCATTCTGAGAGCCCACCACATACTAGTCCCCTTGACTGAACTAGTTGGGTCATGATGCCCAACCATTGTGCCCCTTCATGAGATGAACCACAAACTCGGCCATAAAACCTCCTCCGCACTTTGGTCTTCTCCGCAACTCTGTCGAACGTAAGGTAAATCTAGCACTCCACCTCAAAACTGTCTAAGGCACTTGACTCAGCTCCCCGTCAACCAAGTGTTGTGACATCCAATGATAATTATGTTTCGGTACTTAACCACTTTGCTTCCGCAACTGATCTCCTTCACTCATGTTTTCTGCCTGAACGCACATCTTTGAGAAGGCAAGGAAACCATTCTTGCCTCATACAAAGACAAAAGTATTTCTGACTTCTCTTATCCGCAAGTTTTCTGCGTCGTTAGGCTTTGATGAACGCTTTGTTGTAGCTCTTCTTTTCTCCAAAAAATTATGCCCATGCCATACCTCTTCTCAACTAAGATACTTCATGGTCACCTGCCACGTGTTGGAATATTTTCACCATCACATGTTGGATTTGCATGCATGCATTCCATGCGGCACTGCATGCATCTTGTCAACAGCAGTGGAGTATCCTAGCACCTAGTCCTTGTTTTAGGCCCCCTGGATCTTGTTTCTAGTCATCAGTAGCCCTCCTACCTACCTAGTGCGCATTGTTTTCATCACTTGAGTTACTAATGCTCCCTACTACACAGTTCTAGGACCTCCATCAGTCAGTTCATGCATTGATTGCTCAGTTAACTGACTGTAGATCCCAGTTGATTGTTTCAGAGTGTAGAATGACTCCACTTAACTACTGACAGCCAGTTATGCACCCTTTGGAGTCTCCTTCCCTATTTCAATGCTCACATGGTTCGGTTAGACTCAGTTCACTATTTATTCACCATAGGTGGTCATTGAGTCTTGATTGGGAGATGGTTCCAATGCTGACTAAGCCATGACTTGAGGAGAATTTGAATCACCATTGGGGTAATCGAATTCATTCTATTGTATTGACATATTTTTCCAGCTTACAGCTGATGGATGTATTATCATTATTTTCTCATATTTTTTGAGTTTCATGAGTGAATTTGTTCATCCTTTCTATTAATTCTTCTCTGCAATTAGCTGAGTGAAATTGTGAGGTGTTTTCAAGCTTAGTGATATACCCTTGTGGAATTTCACACTACAATGTTGCTCATCTTACCAAGATGTGATGCCCTGCAACATAGTGGAAATCATCCTGCCTCACAACTCGCACAAGTCATCCTCAAACGACTCATGCTGCTCTGTCGCACACTCACCTCCTAGTTGCTTCAAAGGCACGTTGCTTCAGCAACCCTCAACATGTTCTTCTGCAACACTTGCAACCAGTGCAACGAGCTTCCTCCATCCGCACCACCTTGCACCTTTGGAGGTTTTTGGGAAAGTCACTTGACTTAACCACTTTTGCTGAAACGGTGTCGTCTTGCCAGCAACATTCCGCATGCCCAGCACACTCCCACCCAAGTATGCTACGCTTCAAACCAGCATCCTGATAGTATGTGTTCCTTGGATTACTTCGATCACTATTTCCTTACACCTGCGTTGAGTATAGGCGCCTCTGCACCTCCCGTCTTACCAGTGCATAAGAAAACATGTCCACATCACAAAGAAATGAAATTGCCATCAATTTTCTACTATCTGGCACACTCCAACCAAGTATGCCATACTTCGGATGAACCCTTTTGGGCACCCATATTCAAGGCTTCCATGTCGTAGCGCTTCGCCATCTGCGGAAACACATTTAAGGTGTGCTTTCCTGTAGGTCTGCACGACACCTCCTTTGCCAAACTCGTCAATTTCGCAAGCCTTCGTCAACTCTTCTTGGCATCAGCGTTCCCATCAACTTGTTGGAAGTTTTCAATGCTTTGGGCTTCCTCGTCCTGCCTGCTCCTTTTGTTGTTTGGTGCACCCGATCCATTCAAACTGACTTGGCAGCTACTACTGCAACTTCGCAAGTCTTATAATCTTATTCATGTCGCATCGCTTTTGTGCACCTCCTGTAACTAAATGAACTGCTTATGTGGTGCTCCTTTGTCTTCCCAACACTTCTTTGCACTAGCGACTCTAGCCTTCCACGCAAGTCCTAGTAACTTCGACATTCTTCAATGTGCGTCTGAATTGCTCCCCATAGAAACACTTCCTTTCGCTCGGCTGCCACATTCGAGACGTTGTTGCACTTCTAGCTAGGCACTCCTCCATGAAATCCCAACCAAACTTCACAACTATAGTAACCACCTCTATCATGATACCATCCCTTTGTCAAAATAATGGTGAAGATCCCAACTTCCACCATGCTGTTGCTCAGGTCCGCATCAACCTCTACGTTGATACGACTTTGATCTGTTCGCAAGAATAGTGGTGAGGAGCCCGTGTTCTGAGCTCTGATACCAACTCTTTGCAAGAAGAGTAGTGAAGCGTCCGCATTCTGCGCTTTGATACCATCTCTTCGCAACAAGAGTGGTGAAACACTCCCATTCTATGCCCTGATACCACCTGTCACAGACCTAACGAAAAAGCTCAATTTTTTACTTTCCATCAAGTCATGCGGCACTTCCCAGAATCTAACCAAGGGCATGGCCATCTCGGAAGCACTCCACCAGACTAATCCTAAACTGCGTAATTACCTATTCCTACCTCCTGAACTTCTACACTTAGTCAATTTTCCAGCTACATGTGCATACAAAAAATCAACTAAGTACAAGAGATAAGAACATGTGTGGGTGACACCCCTAAACCAAAGTAGCCTAATACCCATGAGAATACTTGTTACAACCACAGAGGATGCTACAATCATTTGGCAACTCATCCAGGAGTGAGCCGAACTAGCAACACGCAAAATAAAATCAAGCCACAACTTCAATCGTCTTTGTTGCATACGCATGCCTACACGCTTTTGATATCGCCACTTTTGAAATTGGTTTTTGCGCTTTCTCGATATGATAAATATGATAATGACACTTTTAGAACCTGATTTTTCCCTTTTGGAAGGCTACTTTTGACACTTCCAATACTTAAATTTTCAATTTTGAAAACATATTTTGGCCCTTTCAAGCTCTGATTTTGCATTTTCGAAAACCAAACTCGACACTTTACAAGTATTATAATCACAGTGAAATTGAACATACTAGTACAAATCAATATTCAAGTGTATTATTTAACAAAATACTTTCATTTTATTCACAATTGGCCTCACATCACTCACGCCATTCAGGTGCAGCAAGAAAGGCCATAATTGATCTAACAAGAATATGTCATTGACATCTTGGCAAGTATATGTTTTTGTTATAATACAGTTCCCTTCCTCGTTACAAACTTGTTTTTCTTTCAATTCATCTACAATTAGTGTATTCGTAGCATCCCAACCATGGATCAAAATGTCCCAAAATTTGTTTAAAGGATTGAGAAATACATAAGGATTTCCATCACCCTGATAACCCACTCTGACTGTGCAAGAACAATATTCTTGTGTTAAAATTACTCTAAATTGTTCCCTTTGCAATCTCGTTCTTTATAATAATTTTGGCAAAAACTCGTCAACATTTTTTGTTGTGCAGATGTCCATACCCCAGTTTCAAATATACTAAATCATTTTTCAAAAAATTCCCTTAATCCTAGACGTATAAAATAATACTTTGTGGTTGACTCGATATCCGGAGTTCATGGAAATCCAATTTTTTTTTATGAACTACATGTAACAAAACTCCATTGAAATCGAAAATAATCCATGGTTTACTAAAAAAAAATCTTCTAGTTCTATCTGCAAACAAAAAAACACACACACAACCCAGTCAATAAAATATTATGTTTCAATGTTTCTAAGTATATTGCTTTCATGTTTTGCAATTTTTGAAACAATTTTTAAACACATCACCAGATACATGATACAATTTCCATAAATAATATTAGAATTGTGCAATAAAACTTACATCAATTAAATGTAGAAGTTGTCAAAATATGCAAATCACTAAATGAATTGTTGTCTATATAATATGACAGTCATTTGAATTTGAATGTCTTTAACCAATGCCCCATTTTTTAACGAGGTTCGAGATAATTTAACAGAGAACACAACATTGTTTTTATAGTTATTTCTCTCTCTTGTGAACCGTCAAATGTCCAACTAGTTGGCATTTTCAAGTAGTTTTCCTTGCTATTATCTTTTGATTGATATTGCCCTTCATCTATAAACAACATGTTCGTTCTTTTATATATATCTCTATATTGGATAAGTACATCCTTGAACGACTTTTTGTATATGTTCAATACTTCACCAACATTATAGTATGCAGACATTGAGTAATTATAAATAGTACTAAGTTTACATTGCTCTCAACCCCAAATAAATACAAAGTATTCATTCTTCAACCATTCAAATATACCAAGGAATTTTTTAATTTCCATGTTTTCAAGCGAGGAAAACCACAAAGAAACGTCGAAATGTTCTCCGGAAACACTGATAATATCGAGACTAAACATATGTGCATAATAACGATAGCAATTATGGACAAAATGAGGTTGTTTGGAAGAATCTTCAATTTTGGATAACATCCGAACTCCAAAGAGCAATCCCTCTACTCCCAATACCAATAGTTTCTTTTGCGGTGATATCCAGACTGCATACAAGAACCGTGACTATATATATAACAACAACAACACTTCGTTCACATATTCAAATGATTTAATAAAAGCATCACATTGAACTAATAATATTTTAGATTCAAACGAAAACAACAACGTCACCGAAAAAAATAGAAAAAACATTGAATGATTCAAAATCTCCATAGGTTACATCTAGTGTTTCCCGCTCTTGAAATAGGAAATGATATGTTACATTTGATGGTTGTCACTCAACTAGAAGAAGGCATTGAAGGTTTTGATATCAGCTGATTCATGCATTTTACTAAAACCCTTCCAAAGTCGATGTACCAATTCACTATCTGTCCTAGTGGACGATGAAATAAAGGGATTACTCAAAATACAGTTTTCACATGGATGTGCTTTCACATCATCACCCTACAAAACAATCATTGATGTATTAATTTCTGAATTTTTCGTTGGGAACTCCTCCCGCACACACTCCATATTTTTTTGTGTATTTCCTTCTCTATCTTAGGTACATCTCTCTCGAAACCATAAAAATAAAATTTGTTCCCCATATGATTTTTTTGCACTACCTACCCTCAAAAATTTTGTAAATAGTGACTTCCCCTCATTTAGCCCACATTTAGATGACCAAATCTCAACATTGAATTTGGAAAGACATAATCCCAAAAATTGTATGGCATGTGTTCGTGACTCATATGAAGTTTCTTTTTGTTTAAATTCAAATTCACCAATAGTACTTTCTTCCCCCTTTTTTACTTTTTTCCCTCCAACAATATTTTTTTTATTTCCCTTTTTTCCTCTTTTGGAGTCATTTTCTATGACTTTCTTGCGAAATAGAAAACCTTCCATTTCTAATATCAATAACATTTTTGTATGGGGAACTGCACAGAAATATTGCTTGTCATTATATATATTGGAATAAATTTGTTTTATCAATTTAAGTAGAAAATATTCTTTGTCTTTTACCTATCAATGCCAGGCCAACATTTGAGTGGTGAGTAACATTGTTGGATATACCGCGTTTTGACACCAAGCCCTCACCTAGTTCATTACTATCCAAGCTCTCGCCTGGTTCATTATTATCCAATGTGATTTGTTGGCTAATATCCATGAACATTGTCGATGCCAGCTCTGGTTATGGATGATCCACATGTTGAATAGCAATACAATAATCTTGACCTAGAAATTTGCAGGTATACATTTTATATAACTTTTTGCAAGTATTCAAGGTCATTATCCACATTCATAATTTAGTTAATTTAACCACGATATTTGAAAAATATTTGTTTACCTTCTTTTCCATCTTGTTCTCCAGTTTGGTAGTTCTTTGTGGATTATCTATCACATTCAATGTCGTCATCAGATAGTATAATTTTATTGGACGATACCTGAGTGTGCTCTTTATTTGAAGCTGTAGTAGAATAGGAATTTGAAGAAGTTATTGAACATAACCGACCGAGAAAAATAAAATACAATGAAAGAATACATCTGAAAATGTTAATACAAATACCTTGGTTTATACCCAATTCATGATAGAAACTGTTCATAAACAGCTCTTGTTGTACTGCATCCACAATAGAAATAACTATTATATCTGGCGACCTGATCAATGAACGAAAAACTCTACCTCCTACGTACAACGAAAGAACTGTACCTTGAGAAGAGACCAATCTGGAAACTATGTGATCCCAGAATTCATGTGTCATTTCTTTTGCAAAAACATGGCTTCTCGAACTATCATTGTTAACCTTAGGCAAAGGTAAATCAATCATTGGTAGGCCCTCATCCTTCCAATCCATATCCTTTTGAAAAGCAGACAAATTATCCTCATCCCTTCCAATGCTCCAACACTGTATAATAGTAAATCCTATCAACAAGTCCTTGGAGAAATCTCTATAAAATCCCTTGGTAGGATTTAGTGTTACTTTTTTTTATTTCTCGCTGAAAAGAGTGAAAGCTTTAGAAATCATACAAGATTTTTCCATATCAGCTAAAACAATACAAGTACGTGCTGCTTCATTTGATTCTAAGTAGTACAACAATGCAAGCATATCTTCTTCTGTCCAGTGACAAATATAAGACCCAATCTCCTTCTCTTGAAAATGTATCTATGATGTAATTAATCAACGCTTGTGGATTTTGATAGATGTTTACAGTCACTCCTTTCAAATCCCTTTTTTCATATGTTAATTTTTTAACCACTACATTATAACTTAACACCTGAGTATATTTTCCTTCACTCTTTTCATTGATTAAAAGAGAGTCATAAGTCTCATCTTTTGTCCAAGTTGCAAGATGTATGTTTTCAATATCATTCAGAAATGGATCACTGTTGGAGCTACGAATATTTGGATTTTGCCTATAACAAAAATAAACAAAAATTATTTAACTTATCAATAAATATAATTGATTTATAAATTCAAAAACTTTATAATATAGTGCAAATATCTTACCAATAAAGTTGCTTCCTTGTTTTTCCTTTACCCTTGAATGATGTCAACAACCCCCCTAATTGTGTGTCTGAATGGAAAACAACAAATCTCCATAGTGGTGATGTTGTGACATCTACAAATCCCGAAACCACTTTATTGAATGATTGGTAAGTATAAGGCTCGCAATCATAAGTAGTGTTTCGGATATTGTATCCATGAGGGATATTTGCAATAACTAGTGCATACTCCTTTTTAGGAGCAAGATTTGCAATGTCTGCACAGTCACCTAAAATGAATTTATATTGCATAGTGTCAAGCCCATTCCAAATATAATGATCAAGTGTATCATCAATTTCAATGTTTGCAAGACGTTGTCTCCTTTGTCGTTCTATTTTGGCTCTTTGGATATGAAGTTTGAAGGACTCTAGTACTCCATCGGTACCCCTCTTTGGCATCTACAAATGAAAATTATCTCTATAAGTAATAAAATAGAAATGAATTGAATTAGAAAATAGATCAAATAGGATGTATCATAGATTAGCATGCCTTCTTGAATGCAACAAAAAATTGTTTTAAGGTTTCTATTGAGCTTGAGTCTGGATAGTTGCATTTGACATCATCCCAAATCTTCTCATTCAACATTATAACCATCTCCTCTGGTATTTTCATGTAAATCTTGTGACTGGACAATGAAACAATAAAGAATGTTTACAATCATATATAATAATATAATAGAATACTTATAACAAAACAAAAATGTTAGACTCAAGAAAAAAACATTGTACCATAAAAAAACATCAACTTACTTGTCAAATTCATTGCACATTTCCTCCATGGATAATTCACCTGACTTTACCTGTGATAGTAATGTAGCTTTAATGTTTCATCCTTCACACCTTGAATTGTTCTCCAAGGCGTAATAGTCATGTCCTCTAGCATATTTTTGACGTGAGGACCTGCCTTACCACCGCTCCATGGAACAACTTTACGTTTTTTCACTTTCTGATTTTTTATGTCAATATTATCCCACAAGCTAAATATGTCATCAATCAAATCCCATGTTTTCCCAGCTCTGAATGCTAGCTGGAAATATGCATCTACAGCTCTAAATGCATCACTTCCTTTGACATTTTTTTGTTTCACATTATCCTCTTTAATAGGGATACCTATTTCCAGACAACATTGTTTCCGAAAAATTGCATCAACTCTAGATTTTTTCCCACCACATATTTGCACAAATTCACTGTGGATAAATCTCACCCTTTGAATAAATGTCATAGTCAACCTATATCCACTATTTGTGTTATGATCCCATGCCAACAACTTTGCTTCTACATTTGTTAAACCAACATAAATGATGCATTTAACTGTTTCAAAAATAGGGTTCTTGCGATATTCTTTCATCAACTCTCTTCTTGCCTCTGCAGAATGATTCCCCCCAAGAACATAATATTTGTAATGGAAACCTCTTGTTCGATCAAATTCATCTCTAGTAGGAACATCTTTCGGGTCAACAAGGACTAGGTAGTCAACCACATGTGCATAAGGATTGTGCCTCATCAATGCTTTCAAGTTGTGATAATGCAAGTGATGTGGTTTTCTAATTCTAAATTGATATTTCCCTTCTGTGGGTCTATAAAGTTGATTCACATTCAACTCAAATGTATATCCATTATTAATCAATTTATCCCTCCGCAATCGATCTCAAATGGCATTTTGTGTTGAATTGACAATGCCATCCTCTAGATCAGCAGCTGGAGTAATGATTTCCCTACTAACCCCAGAATTTTCACTCTCAGATTCAGGAATAACATTGGCTTCAGTAACAACAGATCTCCTCTTTTTATGATTTGAAGGGGTTCCTTCTAAATCGACAATGCCTTCAATAGGAATTGAAACACCCTCAACCATATTTCTTTTATGAAATTGTTTTTTACTCTTACCAACATGAGTAGCAACCTCATTTGCAACAATTTCAACATGTTTAGTTGGGCGAGATGAAGATTTAAATGTAACCCTTCTAGGTACCTGATTTGATTGTCAGATGCCCTTTCTTCTATGTGCTTGTACTTCTTTAGTTTGAACATTTGACACTTGTTTCTTCTTCCTTGCTTCTTGTCCATTTTGAACAGCGGCATTAACAACATCCATAGGATTGTCCTTTGTATAATAAATTCCATTCAACATTTTTGAAATCGACATGGAAAAATCCCGCAAAATAAAAAAATTATCGTATTAAATATATTACATTATGATATCCAAGTTATAACAAAACCAATTTAAGAATAATATCAATATTCAAACTTACTCTCCCTTTGTCAATCTCATGCATGACCCTTTAACAAAAAATTGTGAAATTTTCTTGAACATTATATTTTGACATCTTCAAACAATATCGGATTTTGGAAAAGGTCCTGGCTTGTTTCACTTGTGCATAAACAATTTATGTACCCAACATCACACATATATATCTCAACAGTCCCAATGGATGGTAATCTAATTAAATATATGGAAATGCAGAAGAATATAAGTGAATACTTTCTGGTTTGCCTTGATATTTTTCCTTCAGATGCCAATAATACTATGTTCTGTCTTCTTCTGCTGCATATTTCCATTCTCTAGCATTCTTGATTTTTAAATCCTCAAAGTTCAAAACTTCGTCTTGAGGCTCAATATTCTCAGATGTCTCAACTGTTGTTTTCGATGCAATCATCGCCGCTCTTGATCAAGAAACGTTTACAGATATCTTTCTTGATGTCATTCTCCCTATATCCATGTTTTTTTCAATGCAATCATCGCCACTCTTGATCCAGAAATGTTTACAGATATCTTTCTTGATGTCATTCTCCCTAGAATTTTAAAATACAATCAACAAACATTCATAATCCCCAAAAAATCAACATCAATATTCACTATAAACTGTATTTGAAAAACATTTAAAAAAATTAAAAAATATTTTTACCCCCACCCTACCTTGTCCCTCCTCCCCTTCCGTCATAGATAAAACTAAATAGAAATCAATTAAATACCCCCTACAGCCTAAACCCCCCACACATAAAAATAAAATATAAATTACCCCCCTAACTTAGTAAACAATAAAAAACATTCAAAACAAATTAAACCCCGCCCTACACAACCATTGCCCAACCCCCCTAAACTATATACAAAATATATAATAAAAATTTTAAAAATAAAAATAAAACCTACCCCCTAACCTCCCCTAAACTATATAAAAAAAAAGTTTAGTAAAAAATTTAAAATAAAAATAAAACCTAACCCCCTAAACTATATAAAAAAATTTAGAATAAAAAATTGTATAAAATAAAATAAAACCTACCCCCTAACACCCCCCCCTAAACTATATAATAAACAAATTTAAAAAATTTATTAAAAATTACAAATAAAAACTAACCCCCGCTCCCTTCCCCCTCCTCCAGCCACTCCCTCCCCTCCCTCCCCCCCCCCCCTCCCCCAGCCACTCCCTCCCCTCCCTCCCCCCCCCCTCCCCCTCCTGAGGAGGCGACGAGAGTAGAGGGAGGGAGGTGGAGCGAGGAGGAGGGGGAAGGGGATGGCAGAAGGAGGAGGAGGGGAAGGAGGGGGAAGGGGGCAGCAAGAGGAGGAGGAGGGGGCGGCAGGAGGAGGGTGAAGGGTTAGGGGGCAGGTTTTTTTTTTTGTAAATGTAGGTTTAAAAAATAATTTATTTTTTTTAAATCCAAACTAAAATTCTTGGGATAGGGGGCAAGCCCTGCTTTAATTAAACAGACATGAATTTAAAAAAAATACATTTAATATATATATATATATATATAACCTGGAAAGTGCTAGAAGCTCTTCTCTACAATCTTCTCGTTCTTCTTGAAAGCCCTTCATGAATTGCTCCAAAGTCTAAACAATAGTGTATAAATAAGATATATTAGGTTTACGTTTACCACTCTTAAGAATCTGAGATAAACAAAAAGCCATAAAAAAAATCAATAAAGCCATAAAATAACCATTGCCAAATTAATAAAGCCATAAAATAATCATTGCCAAATTAACAATAAAACTAACAAATTTATTAAAAACTGAAAAAGCACTAACCTTGAAAGTGTTACTAAGTTGCTCCAAATCCAATGATGAATAGTAGGAAATCTAAATGGTTTATATAACCTAGATTATTTTTAACATTACTTATTTTACGAATGCGGGATTAAAATAAATAAATTAGTTAATGCATTATTATTACATTTATATAAGATGGGTTTACATGAAATATTACTAATGTTATGAATGTTGGAGTAAAAAAACTGTAAATAGACATTACTTAATTACAAATTGTATATAAAAAATTTTACAAGAAACTTTACTAGTCTTATATGTCTGGGATAGAAATA
This sequence comes from Larix kaempferi, assembly GCA_027924585.1. Classification (NCBI taxonomy): domain Eukaryota; kingdom Viridiplantae; phylum Streptophyta; class Pinopsida; order Pinales; family Pinaceae; genus Larix; species Larix kaempferi. Next base: position 5,997,162 of record BSBM01000727.1, read on the forward strand.
TGTAATTAGTTAATATATTATTTCAAAGTTCTTTATATCATAAATTCGCTTTTTTAACTAGTTTTATGAATGTGTGGGAAATGTGCGCTTTATTTTTGTAGGGAAATTGTGGAGGGAAAATTTTAAATGAAAATTTTGGACGGAAGTTTTGGAGGGAAAAATTAGGAGGGAATTTTTTGGAGGGAAAATTTCATTCTCATAGCTATAAGATTGTTGGTTGGCAGTTGCACCATTCTACTTTTTGGTGAGGACTATGATAAAATTTCATTGTCTTATCTATTAATATTTTTCTATAATTCTATCTTTTAGTGAGAAGTAATGGACTCATCTGAATTAAATTCCAATGTCAATGAAGAGTTGTATGGTTCATCTAGCCAAGATACTAGCAGTGCAAGCAATGTAATCAAGCATGTTCTTCAAGAATTTCCTAATTATGAATATTTTGAAGACACTAGTAATGAAGTGAAAGAATGTGATGGTGATAATGATGATGATGAAGATCTTCCTCTAAGTGGGGATCCTAAAGACAGTAAGCAAGTTGATGACAATTTTCCTCCTAGCGAGGATTTTCAAGGCACCAATGATGATTTTCCTGAAAGCGGGGATTTTGATGGGACTAATGATGCTTTTCCTGAGCATGCATGTACAAATAATGTTGATGATTTTCTTCATAGCAAGGATTCTAATGACAGATGATGATTTTCCTTCAAACAAAGATTTTAATGGGACAAATGATAATTCTCCTCCTAGATGCAAGGATTTTAATGGAACAAATGATGATTTTGCTCCCAGTGAGGATTTTAATGGGACTGATGATGATTTTCCTCCAAGTGAGTATTTTAATGGGACAAATGATCATTTTGGTGAGGACGAAGACATCAATAATGGTGAAGATGATTTTCCTCCAAGCAAGGATTTCAATGGAACCGATGATGACTTTCCTCCAAGTGAAGATTTCAATGGCACCGATGATGATTTTCCTCCAAGCGAGGATTTCAATGGCACCAATGGTGACTTTCCTCCAAGCGAGGATTTAAATGGCACAGATGATGACTTTCCTCCAAGCGAGGATTTCAATGGCACCGATGATGAATTTCCTCCAAGGGAAGATTTCAATGGCACTGACGATGATTTTCCTTCGAGCAAGGATTTCAATGGCACCAATGATGATTTTCCTCTGAGCGAGGATTTCAATAGCACCGATGATTTTCCTCCGAGCGAGGATTTCAATGGCACCTATGATCATTATGTTGAAGATGAAGCCACCAATGATGAAGACAATGATTCTCCTCCAAGTAAGTATGTTACAGGCACCAATGATGAAGACAATTATTCTCCTCCATGTAAGGATTTTACAGGCACCAATGATGTCAATGTTGAATCTCAAGAGTTCCCTTTTAGTGAAGAATTTAGTGTCACCAATAGTGTTGATGGTCACATTGATCTGTCAGCAATTGATCAAATTATTAGTGATCATGACAATCATTTCCATACTGAATTTGGTGATGATATTTTCAATGAGGGGGGTCATATGCCTCATAATGAAAACATTCATTCTAATGAGGATTTTGTTGCAAACATAATGGTCCAAGAAATGCAACGACACAATCCAATAATGAGCAGGCTTAAGTGTAGGACTAGACCTTTTTATGTCAATCCAAAGCATTCCATTTATACAAGGTATAGGAAATAATTGCTCACAATTCCATGTTCTGTTACTCATTTGATTTTGAGTGAGTGTTTCCACAAAAGTTGTTTGAAAGGTATAGGCTACAATTATGCCTTGGAGAAAAGGAAGATGTATTTATCAATGAAAAAAAGTATGCAAAATTCATATTTAGTGGGGTGCATGATTTCTACAAGGATAGGTTATGATTATCGCGTTGGAAATGTCCTTCTTTGTAGAAAGGCATTCAAACAGATTCACTCAATTCATAATATTCGATTATCAAGAATCCAAAGAAGACTGGAAAAGGATCCTACATTTTATTCTGACGATTATCAGGGACGAATCATTGGGCCATCAACACACATTGCAATATCATGGATGCATGATTTCTTTTCCAAGCATGGAGAGAGTATGCCAAATAGATAAACAATACACATTCCAAATAACTTCACAAGGCAAGAAATCTACAACTTATACAAGGATTATGTTCAAGGTGGTCAAGGAAATGGCACTTCATGAGATATGCATATTTCACAAGAGTATGGAAAAAGAAGTTCAACAACGTCTGCATTCCAAAGAGGTCAAGGATGGGGATCTAAAGTACATGTGCATCTCTTAAAAAAAGAAGGGATAGAAAGAGGTAGGTTTACAATTATTTTTTTTAGATAAATGTTAATTATTAAAACTAGTTATCAATATTTTTGTGTTATGTTGTTTGTAGACTCCATAATCAATGCACTGCAAGAACATCGCAATCAACAATCAAATGAACGAAAAAAGTTGTACAAACATCGCAAGAAGTGTTTATATGATGCTCCACATAACTATATGGGTTTGATAATTGATGGCATGGATCAGAAAAAAAACACTCTTGCTACATTTTGTCCGTGTGCTGAAGAATTTAAAGGAGGAGAATTTCATTCAGTTTCACTTGGTTAGGTGTATGGTTTTTAATGGTGAAATTATTCCAAGGGTTTACTTTATAGCTCCAAATATTCACAATGATGCAAATTTGACCATCACCATAATTCACCATGTCCTTACTCATCGGCCTGGTGATCTTCCTGAAGTTCTATATCTACAATTGGACAACACAAGCCGAGAAACAAAAATCAGGTCGTGTTTGGTTATCTAAGCATGTTTGTTGAAGTGGGAATTTTTAAAAAGGTAAAAGTTCGTTTCCTTCTTTTGGGGCATACGCATGATCATATCAATCAAATATTCATCCATTTTGCAAGGAAAATGAGGAGGAAGAAAGTCGGGAGCCTACCATCATTGATTGAAATTATAGCAAAATCATACCATCCAGAGCCTATTGTACAAAAATTGGAAGAAACTGTTGACATGCAAATATTTATGTTTGGATCGCATGGTGAAGAAAGGTGCATTGAAAAAATTATTGACATTATCTTTCAGCATCAATTTTGTATAAAAAAATTGATGGAAAAACACTTATATGGGGAAAGAAGTACTCAACTAGCACAGAATGGGGGCCTTCATCAGGTTTGGAATTTCTTAAATTCATCCCAAATCGTCAAATATATGCTTCAAATTTATTGTTATTGCAATCATCTGCAGAGATTCATAAAGCAAGGCAACATAGTAGAGATGTTGATTATTCTCAATGCTTGGAAGAAATAAAAAATTCTATCGAAGCTACATATGAGTAATTTGATGTTGTTGATTCTATTTGGTGGGAGTCTTTCTTCATGGAGCAGAGTGACATAATTACAAACTCTACAAATGGAGATATATATTTGAAGTCTCCATTTGCTTGGCCACAAAGTTTATCAAATGAAAAATGAGGTAACAAATGTTGAACCTCGAGGTGTTGAGCTTTCTCAAGTAGAGGAAAGAGAAATGTATATTGGCTCTAGAAGATCATCTGCAAAGCGTCGAGAGATGGAAGACCTTTACAGGGTTTCAGTACAAGATATCAAGAAGGGTTGCAAGATTGCAGTTTTGGATACAGATGATGCACGTCATTATCCATTCTGGATTGCAAAAGCTATGAAGGTCAAAAAAGAAAATGAAGAAGTAGTATCAATAGAAGTATATTGGTATGCAACATATACACACCCATTTGATGGTGTGTACAAGGTAGAGATGGTGGTTGAGAAAAAGGTTTGCATAAAGAGAAAAAGAAAGGGTCAAAAAATAGATCGCCACCGCATTGACATCTTGAAATTAGAGGAAGTTGATATACTTGTTTATGATTTCAAGTTGACAAAGAAAGACACTCTTCTCTCCAAGACTATAGAGATTATCAAGAAGTTGTTGCCAAAACAAGAAGTTGCAAGATGGGAGTCTGTTAAACCAAGCAGTAGATCCCGAAGGAATATGACATTTGAAATGATGGGAATAGATGTAGACCCAGATGGTGCACCCACTGATAATAGAGAAGAATATGGGTCAACTAAATCTTCATTTAGTTCTTCATCTACAGAAAATGTAGACTCTAATGCGGTGTCAGAATCCATGGATGAATTTGAATAATATCACATGAAGCATTTTATACGTTTTTATTAGTATGATGTTTGTAATTGAAACTCTAAAGGATTTTTTGAATATTTATATGAATCATTTGTTCTCGTGTGGTCTAATATATTATTTCATTATGAATCGCATCATAATTTCTTTGTTTTCATATGGTTAGAGTGGTGAAATTATTTATGAATTTATTTTTTTTGTTTAATATGCAAGTTTAAAAAAAGTTGTAATTTATCTCTTGAAGAATTTTTTTTTTTCAATTTAGGGGTTGATTTTAAAATTTTTGTAAACAACAGTATGGGATTTTTAGGCCATGGCTCTATTTCTTACCCTGAAAAAAAAAATGTGTATACTGGTATCAACACTTTTCTATTTGGGGGGTGTTTTTGGTGTTTTTTTGGCAATAATCATCGTTTTTATGGCTAGTGTTCTCGTTCATAGTATAAAGTTCTCATTTCATAGTATATGTGGTTCTTGATTAGAAGTCTCTGAAATAAATGACCTACACGATGTTGGAAAGTGTAATTACTCCCGCTTTTAAACAAATTAGTCAGAAACAACAGTTATACGATTACATCTAGAGAGTTATGTTTAATGCATCTAGACAGATTAAGAAAGAAAAACGAGATGTTTTTAATATTTTTTTCTAATAGAATAAAAACGGCAAATAAGTTTTTGAATTAAGGTTCTCTTTTGTTTAATGTTGTAGCATTCATTTTTGTCTCTTCCTTCTATAATTTCATATTGGTATCGTAGCATGTTAGAATCATCCTTAATTAGTCATGTGAAGGTTTCAAAGTTGAAGAGTGAATCCAGTCTATAGAAGAGTGTGTTTGTGTAGATGCTACCATTCCAAATAAAAGATGGAGGAAACCCATCCGCGTGAAGAATCCTTGTACAGATCAAAGTGAGATTGAAGCTAGTCCTTGTGAACTGTGCGAAGAGGGTTTCTTCTGGTTCAATAATATGTTGTGCATAATGAATTAGTAGAGCATGGAATCATGTAGATAGTGTTTTCTAGGAAAGGGAGTTACCCGATTGATGAAACATGAGGAAAAGTGATCCTGTGGAGAATCCATGTGAGGAATATCCATTGACATGAGAAAATTTGTCATGTGAAGGATTCCGCGTAAGGAAGATATGAGTAAGAATCTCTTATATATATTTTTGTTTCTATATCGGAAAAAAGGTTGCGGATTGCTGCAAGAATCTTCGTACATATATTTTTTCTTTTGCAAAATGTCTAGCATAATTTTTGTAATTAGCATGGGTGGATTCCATGTGCTGAGTTTCTTGGAGAAACATCATATCCCCTATGAGAAGGAAACACTAGAAGGAATTCATAGGTTTGATGATAGTAAAAGGAAAAGGGAGTGACCATGAGTGTTAGTTGTAAGTAAGCAAAGGAAAAGGGAGCGGTCGGATCCCAACAAACCATTCGATTTTCTTCTTTCCTTCATGTGCAGACCCCAAGAGAAGGTGCAACCCCATTATAAATTGAAGAATTTGTTAGTATGAATTTGTGTGGCTTTGATCTACCATCTGGTCCAATATTTATTGGAAAGAACTATATTTTTTGGGTCATAAAGATGAAGACCTTAGTTCATGCAAAATATTTACTAGATTTAGCTAAGAATGGTTTTGTAGAAACCCCAAATCAAGCAACTTTTCAGGTGTTGACACAAGCTCAAAATGATGAGTTCTTGGAAAACAAGAAGAGGGAAGCAATGGAATTATCTCTCATTCAACAAGGCTTATATGACAACATTTGATATCCAAAGAAGCATGTGATATTTTGGAGACAATATACAATGAAAGGAGCAACAACAGTGAGCATCAAGGTCAACCAAATAGTGTTGGTTGTCAGATTGTTGAAGCAAAGGATAAGATTGAATAAGTAAAGAATGAAGTCCTTGTGTGTGAAGCAAAGTATGAAGATGAAGATGGTGAATCCTACCATGTAGATACACATGTGGATGATGAAATTTAAGTTAAAGGTGAGCAACAACCCACACATTATTTGCAAAAATATGAGGAGATAGTAGCTCATCATGATGGCATTTTACCTGAAGAGGGAGCAACAACAACCCTAACCTATGAAGAAAATGAAGAAAGCATGCCCATGGAGATAATTGATCGGTTTGATCATAAGACTGTAGATCAGAGACTTGACGAAAGATATAGAGTAGAAGATGAACCTACGGTAGTGATGAATGTTGCAGAAGAGGTTGAAAATGACAAGAAGATTCGATATGATGAGGAGGACTTCATTAATGAAGAGGAAATGTTGAAAATCCTCATAGATGAGGCTGATTGAATATTTCATGAATGGAATGGACATCGATATTAAGGGGAGGTATCATCAAGTGATCCATATTTCATTAAATCAAATAACTAGTAGTGTGTGTGTAGGTGTTGATGTAATATTCCAACCAAGATTTGGCCAAAATATTATCTCCAAACTCAAATTTAATCAAAATTTTACTAGTAAATTTTTAAGCAATTTTTTAAACTGAGCAGGATGTAAGTGAGGGGGACTAATACAATGAGTGAGGATGGTAGGGATGACTTTAATTTATGGAATTTATATGGATCAGTGTGCAGCAGCGGCTAAATATGGTCTGAGCAGAATTCCTAGGCACAATGTACTAGATCCATTCACTTTTCAACAACAGAGCAATTTTGTTGCCTACTTCGAGGCTTCCTGGGCTTCTAGCGTATGCCAACTAGACTAGGTGAGGGTTACTCAGAGTTGAAGGTAGAGGTATAACAGAAAATATATTCAATAAAACATATGGGTGTAGGTTTCATATGAGTTTGGGAAGCTATAGATAAATTTGGAGGCAAACTAGTCAAGGGCGCTACCGGGGATTGCACAGGTAGGAGATGTCCAGGCTTTTCCAAACATGTTGTAATGCATCATAAACCTTAGTAACAGAGCATGGGGGCATCTAATGATGTTATAAGGACCTCATATAACTATCAGATCAATAAATTTCAGCATAGGGAAATCATATAGAAAGATGTGCCAAAACTAGCTAGAAAAAGGTGCCTATGGAGCTAGTCTTTGCTTGTGAAGTGTAAAAACTCAGTAAATGATTATAAAATATGTTATGAAATTTATATGGATCTGATATGAATTATTATTTATCAGAGGGTCGAATTTGAATAAATTAGGAAGATCTTTCAAGTATATTACCTCCTTCATTCAAAACAACTCCCCAAAAGCTAGAATTAGCTAGATTTAACTTCTGAAGGTGCCAAGACCACAAATGTATACAAATATCAGTCAGAAGTGTATTTAAGGCTCTGAAATATTATTTAATGTACTTGCAGGTCTAAATATAAACTTCAGAATACATCTTGTAATATTTTATTGCATCTCAGACTTCACTAGATCTCCAAAAGCTAGAAGCAGTGCTAGTCTTCACATTAACTGATCCATTACACAGTAATTTCTCTCAAATATCAGCTATGAAGTAATTAATGGATCTGATATAATATATTTATCAGTAGCAGGTTGAATTTAGTGAAATATAGCATATTTTAGAGAAAATTATACATTCAATGCTCCCGGAGACCTCCAAAAACTAGAATTTCCCCAATAGGGAGAGAATGACTGGAGAATGAAAAGGACGAGTTGAATCTCTGTTTTGGGTCTGATATGAGCTACTACAGGTCAGAAAACAGAGCATGGGGTGCGCACTAGGTCCTTTGGGCTATACTGTACTCCTCCTTTAGAAATCGAAGCCCTCTTCTCAAGAGATATTCCAATGGCTTCTTCACTAGCTCTTCTAGATGATGTTCACTCTCTAGAGGCTTGATAAACTTCAAGAATGGGATGATCTGGATTTGATGAGCAGCAAATCAACACTCTAGATCTGAATACTGAATACTGGAATCTGTGAATCCTTGGGGCACATCTCCCAAGAAATTCTTGAGGCACATCACTCAACAAATGAGAAGCTCAGAGCTCTCAAGACAAAACTCAAATGACCAAAAGATGTGAATGGGAGTTGGAAACATTCTTTTATAGAATTCATGTTGACCCGTGGAGCAAGTTACTTGGCTTGGTGACCTGTGAAAATAGGTCACCTATGATTGGGTAACCTTCCTTTGCCTTCGCTTGATGTCTTTCCTTCATTTTGGAAACTGTCGTCCCTTTGTTTCCTGCTTTTCTCCTTTATTCTTTTTAGCAAAAGCGCCCTCTTTTCTTTTTTCTGATTGTTTCCATTTTCTTGCTTTTAACAACTCTTACATCTTTCATTCTTTTGTTCTTTTTCTAAATCCACAAGTTGCTTTAGCCATATTTCTATTTCCTGACCTCCTGTTCCAATTTAGCAACATTATCCTCAAGGGAGGTTCCCTTTTAGCCCACTTGCACACATATTGGAAAAAAGTAGTCTATTACATCGACGATTTGGCTCGGAAGACGGTCGTCGTCGTTGATTTTCGACCAAATAGCCCTTCCCGCTGACGTTCGTTCTCGTGGAATTTTCCTGGCTCCCGTTCACCAGAAATCGGCTTGTCTGCATGCGCATCGATTCGACGAGCTCCAGCTTCTTCGCCACCTTTATGTTTTGAATGCATGGCACCCGCATTCAATGGGGCTAAAGCAGACTCAAACCCATCGCAAATAGTCTACCTATGATTTTCCCCTTGTCTGTCTCGTCTTGCTGACTCCTCTGCATTGGATTACAATGTGCAGCTGCTCAAATCCATCTCTGCATTCGATTCTAGCAATAGATCTCTGCACTGGCAGACGAGGTGCTCAACTCCATCAGTTCAACTCCAATCCGTAAGTACGATCTCCGGCTCTCTCAAAATTTTCCTTTGTTGTGAGCGTTGTTATTTCTTCTATAAATGACAGGGTCTTTTGTAAACTTCACTCGAAGCTAATCTCGTGGTTATTAAAATAAAAACTGAAAGCTGCAATGCTTATCTAAGAAAATATATCAGTCAGTGCTATGCTTTTATATTTTAATCCGTAAAATTCAAGATCAATTGACTAAGAACTAAGAAGTGGGACAGTCAGATGGACCGAAGACAACAACAGACTATTATACCTGAAATTGGCTTGTATTCTGAGAATGGGACGCAAAGGATTTTTAAGTTTTTGAGGAATTTTAAGCGTGTGCTACTGTTGCTTCTGCAACCGTTCTGATGTTGGGGGCAGGTTCTGGTGTTGTTGTTGCAACCGTTTCGATGCCACGGACGGGTATTGTTGCTGGCATTGCAAGCGATCAGAGGTCGAATCCCGGAGGGAGTAACCATGTTCCCAAATTTGACAGCCAACCACGTGTGCAAGTTCTTGCTAAACATGTATCTTGGAAAATTCATACGGGTAGTGATGGATTTGGACGAACTCAAAATACAGTTGGGCGTGTGGAAGATTCAGTTTAACGGTGGTGCATTAAATACCGATTTTCTCAGCCGACACTTATGCATGACGCCTGTCAATGTTAAAGAAGGATTTATTGGCTGCATTACAATCAAAATACCTTGGAAATTAGTAGTTGTAGCCTCTGAAAAGTTTGAGATAAATTTGGAGGAGGTTGTTCTTGTTCTTACTCCTCGAACTTGAACTCGAACTGAGGTCAAAACATCTAGTAATACCACTGAAGAATGTTTTGTTCCAGAAGTGTACTCAAAGCATGTTGAGGGTGCCACCGACCTTGGTGGTACTTAGGGTTTGTTAAAGAAGATTGTGGAAAGGCTCCTGCTTTGTCTCCATGTGAAAAATAAAAATATTATTGTTGCATTTGAGAAGAGAACATACAGTTATAGTACGAATTTGGGGATTGAAAGCAGCTGTCCGTATCAAAGAATTCTTGCTCTTCGAGTGCTGCAAACACATTTTTCTGGTATTTATCAGGATAATGTTGCGGTGACAAATTTTATAAATTTTCAGGATGCAACTGTTGATCTCTATGATGTGATATACAAGGATGTGCAACCAGGAATTTTCAGGCTTTTGGAAGTTTCAGGAAGTGGTCAGCCTGGTAAAAGCCTAGTTTCAGTGCCAGTTATACAGGTAAATAGAGGTGGTTGCTCGGGATCATTTCAGATAACCATATCTCCGAAAAATGGTTCTGTGGAAATTCCCAAAGTCGATGTTAAAATTCATCTTGATCCTGTAAAGTTACAATTTCAGCCGTGTACGATACAAAGGATAATTTCTCTAGTGCACTCTATAGTTGAATGTGGAGAAAAAGGCAGTGAACCTAGTCTCTGTTCCAATAATAGGCAATCACCAGTCATACATTCTCGACAGGAACGGGTTGAATGCAATCTCAACGCTAACTTGGATGGTGTATCTGTGGTACTTGAATTTGAGGATCATGGCCATGCCAATGTTGTGTCAACTCTGGAAAGTTCAAGGTTTGAATCCTTGCAACAGGATACCGACTGCTTGGATGCAGAAAAAGATTATTTAGAAGCTAATTTTAATGATTTGAGATTTTATGTTCAAGTCTCTGCTCAAGAAGCGAGTTTCAAAACAATTGTGAAACACATGGAAATCCTTGAGTACCATTTTGACAAGCTTCGCAACTTTTCAAAATGGGAAGAGTGTAGTGAAGGCAACATGTTTTCAATCGGACATTTGCAAAAAAAAGTTGAAGAAGCGTTTCCCCCGTTCCCTGTATCACTTCATACTGCTGAGGCCATAGAAAATATCAAAGATGGGGTATTTCCTCATGATGCTATTTCTGATAAAAGGTGGAAGAAATAAAATTAGCAGAGGTAGCAGTTCCAAAAAATATGTTAAGATCAAATTATTATCTTATGAGTATGATTGTGATCATAATTTCTCTATGAATTGTCACTTTCGTAATATGAAGTGCAACGATTATCTGATTAACTGCACAGAGTTTGAGGTACAATTTCAGCCATTTGTTTTGTGGGTGGATATTTACGCACCAAATAAACTGTCCGAGTTTATTGAAGGCATCGAAAATCCCTCTAAGAAATGTAGCGAAATTTCAGATGAAGCAAGAGATGGTTGTTCTTTCAATGGTAGAAACGATGTTCAACAAAGAAATATGTAGGGTAATGTTTCTATATCTCATGGAGGGATTATTCTATGCTTCCCCATGGAAATCAACGAGTATATGAATCCATATTTGTTGAGGGACAATTTCATTTGTATAGATCTTTATGAGTATGCATGTGCATCGAAATACCAGCAAGAAGAGTTGCTTAAAGAAGATGAATTATCCTTAAATGGCACTCATTTTCCTTCATCCAATTTTTTCAATCTGAAAATGGGAGAGGGTGCCTTATTTCTAGTTTCCCCTTCAAAGACAACTATTGTAAAGAGGATTTCTGGTGATCTGGATGAAATGCAGTTTTTTGCTCGAAAAGTTTTCAGCATCTCAAATGTAAAAGAAAGAGATTATTCAGTCATTGGCTTCTAATGGCAGGATAATTCTAGGATAGGGATGAGGAAGGAGAAGAGAGAATGGGAAGAAGCCAGTGAAAATTTGGGAAGAGTAAGAGGAAGTAGAAGAGTGAATGGAAACAATTCAGAATTTCCTGGTGCATCTACTGCTGGAGCTTTAGAAGTGAAGGGTTCTGACGTTAAAGAAAAAATTATTCATAACTCCGATCTATTCATTCAATTCTGTTTACCGCATGCGCAGCTTGATATTTATGGCTCTGAGCACATTCAAATAGCTAATCTTCTGATTCTGCTCACCAATTGTTTTTTTTTTAATGGGTACAAAGAAACTTGTTTGAAATTAGAAGGAAACCCTATGAAAAAAAACTCTCATTCAAAGGTATCACGGTCCTTGATTCTGATTGAGTGCAAGGTTGTTGATATTGCAATACATTTGCCAGAGACAGTGAATATGAAGTTTTTTAGGAAGGTTTCCATGGAAAGGGAACTTCCAGGATCTTGGTCCAGTTTTCGAATATCAGTTCGAAATCTTGAAGTTATGTCTATATCAAATATTGGGGGTGTTCCTGGTGCAAGCTATTTCTCCCTAATCCATGAGGAGGGATTATTGTATGGATCACTAATTAAAAAAATGGAGAATCCCCAATATTACAATACCCGTGTCTTCTTATCTTTCACATGTTCTTTACGTTGCATCATTCTTGGCAGGAGGAGGTGCCATTTTGATATTGAAAGGCTTCGAGATCGAACTCTTGGACTCCCTTACATTGCTACTCAGACTTTTGACACAAGCTGGAGCTTCCTCTCAAGCAAAAATATGAACAAAACCAAAATACTTCCAAGGGCTTTATTAAATTTTATGAAGAGAAGCCTATTCCATTTCAAATGGTTTTCTTAAATTCCTTCAAAAGGTTTTCTTAATTCCTTCAAAGGGTTTTCTTAAATTTTATGAAGAGATGCCGATTCCATTTCAGACACCTGTAATTCCATAACAGAAGGCGATTCCATTTCAGCACCTGTAATTCCATATCTATTACCCATTTACAGAGTCATTAGCTTTGCATCCATGCTCCTTTTATTGTTTATTTGACTGTCCACGGCTTACAAAATTGGCAAGCTTTCTCGACATTATATTATATTGATCATGAGTAGCAAGGGACTGGTAGCTATGGCCCCAAGTCTGATTTGGATGTTCTGGGAATAATGATTCTACAATTTCCAACAGGAACATCACCTATGGCTATAATAGATACAATTGAAACAACCATGGAGAATGGCTCATTTCAGCAGATTCTAGACAAAAAGGGTAGAGATTGGCCTCTTGATGAGACCCTAGAATTGGTAAAGTTAAGATTGAAATGCATAGATTTCAAAAATAAGTGACTTTAAAAAGTAAGTTGATAGAACATCCATCTCCATTAAGTAAACACAAGTTTAGTCTCGTGGATAAGTGCTTGCATAACTCATCTACTCAATGCAGTAACCAGCTTGTAGCTCAAATTGCTCAACCTTACTTGGTCCAAAGTAAACATTTACATTAGCTTAGATCCAAAATCTCTCTCCATACCCATGTATATACCATAATCGTAGAATCTGATGTTCTTATATTTTTGCATCTAAGACTTGCAATAGCAACCTGCCTAAATGACTCTCTTAACACATGAGTTTGTAATTGAAAGCTAAAGATGATGACTCACTAAAGTTATCAAGGTATTGTTAGGATTTTTCATAACCCTTTTTATGCTCATCCATACCGATGTGGCAAGGGTTCTGTACTTGGGTACCATTGGATCCATTTTAAAATTAAAATTGGATTTATTTCTTCATTTCTTAAGAGAGAAATCGCTTGTCCTTGATATTTTGTCAATCCTGTTTGCTAAAAGTAGTGAATCATTTTTTTGATTTTCTGTTACTATTCCTTGATCTCTAAAATATTAGAAAGAATGAAGTGTTCATGGAAGTATTCTCTTTTCCAAAAGATGTTTTGGGTGACAGAAATTTTATCAAAGATTTACGATCATTTATCGTTGCTGAGTTGAGATACAATGGTTTACTTTAAGTAATGGTTATGTTTGAGCATAATTGACGTTCTAATTTCTTGCTTTGTCGATAAATTTCATATTTGTAAACATCAAAGAAAATTAACTTTTACCATGGGAATATTTTGCAGGCACTAATACAAAATGGCCAAGTGTTGTAAATGGGAGATGATCATGGATTTTGAGGTTCAAGACATCAAAGACATGACCACGTTTTCTGGTAAAGACTTAGTTTGGACTAAAATTCATCGTGAAAACATGAGCATTGATCATGTGGCTTTAGTCCCTTCACATAGAGTTCCTGACTTTATCAAAGGGGAGGAAGCAAACCCCGACGCTCCATGTACTTTCTTACGGAAACAAAACAAAAAACCAGGAAAAAGGGCCAGCGCTTCCTTGCGATATGAACTGTAAGTATTTCAAAATTGAGTTGTGTATATATTGGCATTGAGATTACATTTATCACTCATATGTATTAATGTTTCCAATTTTTTGTTGTAGTTATCATTGTTCATTTGGCCCAGAGGACAAAAGAGGAGAGCAGTCGACTAAACGAAGGAGCTCATTTGTGCAGAAGAGGGGTTTCCAATGCCATTTTATTGTGAAGGTGATGGTTGATTATCCTGATTTAGCAATATTGACTTACAACATGTACGAGCATGAGGATGGGGAAGGATGGCCTTGTCATGGCCAACACGATAGTTCAGGTGATGCTAGAGCCTTACATAGGCCAAAAATTTCAAGGGACATTGTTGCCTCTGTAGAGAGTTGTTTCTCTCTCGGAGTTCCCATTTATACAGTTTATAAAATCCACATCAAGAGACATGTTGACATGGATGCGGATGCTTGGGATAGGGATTTATTCCTGTCCAGGAAATATATTGTCAACATATACAATTGGTTGTCAAAGGGAAATTACCAACTCCACCAAAAGGATGAAATGAGTGTCAATATTTGGTATCAAAAGAATCATGAAGATTTTTTCTTTTACCAAAATCCCAACAGTGCAGAGGTCCCTTTTATAATAGGAATTCAGAAAAAGTGGATGTTAGAGACAATGGTGAAGCTATCCCATAATACCTTAATAGCCATGGATTCTACATTCAGTACGAATAAGTACGGGGTAAGTCGTATGTCGATGATTGTTTCAATATACATTTTTAAGTTGGATCCATTCAATATGATTGATGACTTATTTCTGAATTTACATTTTCTTTGAATTTGACAGTACCAACATTATACACTGGTGGCATTTGATGAACAACAAAGTGGGGTGCCAGTTGCATGGGTGGTGGCATCACGGAATACATCAGAGGATATTGCACTGTGGTTGGAGCAACTCATGCACAAGTGTCATCAAATCCGTCCTGGTTGGAAAGTCAATGCCTTCATGGTTGATGATGCATTGGTTGAAATCAATGCGCTGAGGTAACTTCACTATTATTATGTTATAATGAGACTTGCATTTATTATAAAAATGTCCCATTAAATTGCACTTATTATGGCAGGAGGATCACAAGGTGTGTTGTGATATTATGTATTTGGCATGTTCGGAGGGCGTGGTTAAAAAATGTAAATCGGTTGGCCACAAATGCAATAAAAGCAAATAAGATATTCAATGAGTTAGTTCGCATCATGAAAGACACTCTCAATGTTGAAGTGGATGGCGCAGTCAAAATGGTTTTTAGCAAATTTGCAGATGAACAAAAGTTCTTATACTATTTCAAGAAGAATTGGGTTGTCGATGATAAGATTCATAAGTGTACAAACCCTTACTACTGTTTCCGTTTTTTCTTTTCATTAAGATGATATACTGGGACTAACCTAGTTCTTTGCATCTAGGGATGTGGGTGAAAGGCTGTCGATATTTTCCTCATGCAAATCAGGAAACCAATAATGCGGTGGAGTCATACCATTGTTATTTGAAGACAAAATTTCTATCTGACCGAAGGAAGAAATGTGCTCGTAGAATGGAGTGGTTGTTGTATATTCTCTTAACAGTTGTTGAACCTTGTTATCGGTTCAAGGAAATTTTGAAAAAAGAAGGAAATCTAAACAACTACAAGAAAGAGAAGCATCTTGAATCATCAGTGAAAAAAGCAAGTAGAATTCCAAATAGTGATTGTCGCCCACACGAGAGCACAACCCATGCTTATTGGGTGGGAAGTCAAACATATCATGATAAGAGATACCTTGCCACCTGGTATCGCATGAATTTTATAGCATGTGAATGTCCATGGTATGCTCGTGGAAACATTTGCAAGCATGATATAAAGGTCAATTGGCTATATTTGCAGTCAGGAAATTCAGAGTCATCACTTGGTCAAGATGGAGTGGCTAACACATTTAGTGACCCTCCCAAAATAAGTATAGATCCCAATATCCTTGATGAAAATGCCGACATGACTCTTATGCCCACTGATATTATTGATGTAGATGCCGAGGCACTTCATATAGCTAGAGAGGAGGTGTTTAGGAAACTACAATTTCTTCAAAACAACCCCCTTACTACTTTAAACACGATGAACGAGTTGAATGGTTTGCTCAATAAATTTTTGGATGGCGATTTTGACTTCACACGTGGTTTGGGTGCTCTTGATTCATCTTTAAAGAGTAAGAAGATTTTCCTCATCCCTACAAAAAACAAAGAAGAAAGAAACAAACAGTGGTTTGGAAATTTATTTGAATGTCCTTGCTTTTGAATATGAACCGTTTGAGTTTCAATACCTCAATAGGCGGGGACGTCCTTGATCAAATAATGCAGTTCCGATGGATCCAGGTTAGTTTCATAGCTTGATTAGAGTAAAGGTTTTGGATTAGTGTATTTAATCATCACCATTCTTTAACAAGTGGTGTGTTGATGTTTGCAGTGACGCAACAATCCACAACCATGGTGACAAACCAAGGCCAAAGGGAGATGCAAGGCCATCCAAGTAGGCTACCATGATGAGTACATTTCTATGAATACATGATCTTTCAACATTTTTTTCAAAGATCTAAAAGCACTTTTTAATTGTTCAAAGATGAATACTTTTCTATATTTTATTCAATCTGTATTTTTGAATTGTATATTTTGAGGAAATGCATGCAGTATGGAAGTTTTCCGGGGAGTCTCCTAGTGTGAATCACAAATGAAGATCGTGTTTGAGCTTGCAAAGCTTAGATGACTTGCCAAATTGGCTTTAGCCATAAGAGTGCACTCCTCCCACTAGGGGTGGTTTCTATTGCATCCATGGTAATCAAACATGATTTTAGGTTATAGGTTATTAAGAGGTTAAGAGGTTAGAGCTTATTACACTCTGCATGCAAAAGGGTTTTATTTCCTTTAATTCCTTGTTTTTCACAACCAATATTTTTGTGTACTTCAGGCATATGACTCAGGAAAATGTGTGGCTCATTTATATATGTCACTATGTGGAAAATTTGATTAAATATTATTTTATGATATTATGGGAAACTATCATTGCTTGACCTAATTGTATATTCATTGGACCATATAAAACTTTGATGTGATTTTATGTCTTTTGTTGTAATTGTGGAATGGAGTACTTGTAATAGGTCTCGTGAAAATGTAATAAAGCAACAAACAATTGATTGGTTTGAAAGACACTATTCAATATTATTCAAGTAAATTCATTTTGGAAATCACTTTTCCTTTGATGGAGCAAAAATATCAAAGTCAGAAATTTGCAAGTTTCTTTAAATTATGTCTAATTCTATTGATGCATTGTGCAACATGAAAGCATGGAATTTGGAGTTGGAGCAAAAACCTATGTTCAAGGAGTTGAGAAATTATGTATCCCCAACTGTCTTAGTTGGTTCCTTTAAACAAGATCAAGCAAAAAAAATTGAAGAAGATGTTGTGGAATAACATACTAAGCATGCTAGGAACATAGATCCTTCAATTATGTCTTGATTTATAGGGAAAAGGAAGATTTCCCATCTTGGGCATAGTAACGAAAATGTTTAAAAAGACTATTTATTTGCTCAACCAATATGTAAATCTTTACACAACTCAAATAGTTAATAGAAATAATAAACTTTTAAAAATAGGGAAGATAAGAAATAATTATCAACATAATCTAAACTTTTTGTTTTTTTTATATTAAATTGTTGGACAATATGATCTATGATTGCGACCCTCTCCTTTTATTTTCATACAAAAAAGTAATTATTAAAAAAAAAAAAATCTTCAATAAGAATTTGATTAATGAGCATGCTCCTTCTGCACCATACTATAGTTTTAATTTGACCATTTCATTTAACTTTGTTGTAAAGGGGACTATGGGTTCCTTTTCAATTCCTTGTTCTTTTAAAAATTATTGAAAACTAAGGATATATATAAGTTGCCATTATTATGTTATTTTAGCTAACAAGGGGTGAGGGTGTGCATGTGTGTTTGGAGGGTAGGTGGTGAGGGGATTAGGGTGTGTTTATGTATCCAAGCCCATTGAATTTCGTGGATAGACACTTTTTACATTTATTACAACTTAACTTCTTAAAAGATATCTTATTATGTGTTTTTAACTAGCACACATTCATCAAAGCAAAAGAGTGGATTTTGTGGATAGACACTTTTTACATTTATTATAACTTAGCAACTCAAATTCAACAAAGCAAACGAGTGAATTTTGTGGATAAACACTTTTTACATTTATTGCAAGTTGACATCTTAAAAGATGTATTAGTATGTGTTTTTATCCCACACATATACACAACTCAAATAAGCAATTGTTTTTCTATAAAATTATTTAATAAATGTGTTACCCAACTCAAATTGAAAAAAGCAAAAAAACAAGAGTATAAATTGGCCTTGTGAAAAACTTAACAAAGAATTTGACAAATAAGAAAAAGCTAAAAAAAACACACAACATTTTGTCCTAAGATTCCTCTCATCCTCTAAAGTACTTTTGCCTACATATTGCATACAACTATCGTTACAAATGACAAAAGACCTCACATAAAGAGAGTAAAAAAACTCTTTGAATACTTGAGAATTTAGTAAAATTAAGTATTGGCATGTTTTTATTCTAAAAAATGACTTGTTTCATGCTAAGGTATGTTGGTTTAACTATATATATATATATATATATATATATATATATTGATTGTAAAATTTAACTTTCAACTAAGTCTTTTCTTTTGTTTATATAAAGTGTCTATTAACTATGTAACAATTCAAAGTTAATTATCTTATTTGATGTTACTTGCAAAGTTTATAGTAGCATAAGAATTTTAGAAAGTAATTTGTACTACTTTCTTTCGCTTACTTGTAGGGACCAAGGTCAGCAAGGAGTTTTTTTTTTTTTTTTTTTAACCAAGTTAATTCTACCTCTACCTCTTCCTCTTCCTCTTATACATCTTATATATATATAATAATTACAATCCTGGATTAACTATGCAAGTTGTGTACTAAGCAAATTATATAATTCGAGTGTCAGTGACTCCTTTCCAACATTAGCTAAACACTTACATTTTCACTTCATATATAAATATAACTACACTCCTATCATCTAATATAAATAACTCCTTTACAAGGTTTGAAATGAACATTCATAATATCCACATATAAAGTGACTACACATGTACCCTTCAATACAAGTAATTCCTTTGAAATTTAAAGTAAGTATTTATATTTTCTCTACTCATCAAGTAACTATTATTCATATATAAAATCTTGATTATCCCTATGCATAAAAATTCACAATAGTCATTATAGTACAATAAGTACTATCATTCTTATTAACAAGCAATACTTTCACACTAACCTTCTCAACTATTGTAATAACCATTAAAAAAAAGCCCATTAATCTCCATTAATTATAATAAACATGAAAATGCTTTTATTAACTTCTAAACAAAAACTAATATAAATAACTCCTTTACAAAGTTTGAAATAAACATTCATAACATAATAATTAAGAATCATTTAAATTAGAAAGTAGTTTTATGCACCACTAACTCTTCACAAGTGTTTAATTAAATACACCACCACTCATCATGCTTCTCATTCCCTTCCTAACGACATACTCTATAGTAGTTGTGCACAATAACTCGTTCTTAAACCATAATACCAATTCAAGAAGGGATATTAATATATTCATAAATACATATAATAAAAGGTATTTAGAACGGGATGTGATCATAACAAAACTGAATTCTTTCTTCATGCATACGTGTAGAGCCCTTCATCTCAGTCTAAAATTTTACACAACAAATTCTATTAAAATCATTTAGTAACATAGGATTCTGAGGAGTGAGTCCGTTTTCACTGTGCATCTCGCAACTCGTACATGACCAGCTCCGTTGTGGTCCACCTCGTATGCCCTCACGCTTTCCTCTTGAGCAAGCGGATCAATGCTTATCTGCTCAAACGTGGTATTCTGTCAGAAGTTGACATCGTCGTCGCTCTCCTTGTGTGTGATTTACCCGTACTCTACGACCCTTCATATTCTTTTGTGTGTCCGTCGGTGAACCATTTCACCTGTCACTACACACATTTCTCACAAACAAATTATTAGTAGTACTGTCCTCAATAATCATCATCTAATTCATAAATCTGCTACTTCGTTAAGCATTTATAGTTCACTCAAACATTACTCGTTCATCTAATCAAATATACATTTTGTTGATAATTACTTTGTTTGTTTTCATCACATAAACATCGTATAGCTAGTCGTTAAGCATCATTCATAAACATATTTTCCATAATCATAGTTAATCGCTAAACACATGTAATCATTCATTTACATCTACTGTTGAGATACACATACTAAAATCAAAGAGTTATTTTATTAATGTTTCAATTAGTCAGGTTACTTGACAAGTGCCCTCAAGGTCTACAACCGTCTAGGGGCACTACATTACTCCATGAACAACTCCAATGTAATGTGAATGCTCTATCCAATATTTATATGAAATTCTATTTACATTCCAAAAGCATCTTCCTTTTATAAGAGAAGTGTTTTAAAAATTAGATAGTGTGTTGTTATGTAATGACCCTAATTCTAAATACAATTCTAATTGTTCATATATTGCTCATCTTCATTGCATTTATTTGTTATGAATTTTCAAGGTGAGATGCATATATCATGAACAATTTATATTTTTATCATCTAAAATTCTAATTGTTTGTGTATCATTCATCTTTAGTGTATTTATTTGTTATGAATTTCCAAGATGAGATGCACATATAGTGAACAATTTATCTTTTTCTATTACTTAAAATTCAAATTATTGTTTATTTAACAGTCATCTTTAGTTTATTTATTTGTTATGAATTCCCAAGATGAGATGCACATATAGTGAACAACATATCTTTTTTTATTACTTAAAATTCAAATTATTGTTTGTGTACTTTTCATCTCCATTGCATTTATTTGTTATAAATTTCCAAATTCAGATGTGAACAATTTATTTTTTCATTAGAATTTTAGAATTGTGTATTTGTTATAATTTCTCAATATTACATTCTTTGGCATGATGTGGAATTTACCATGAAATGTCATTTGTATGTCATCTATGTGTATCATATAATGATATCGGGGAGAAAAAAAGGGTCTTAGACGGGAAGAAGAACGAGGGTCTTAGATTGACAGTTGGCATATGCTAGGGATGCCTATCATCATGTAACAACAGTGTAACTCTTTCCATTCTCCCACTTCAATTCCCCTCTACATCTATAACTCATTCAATTTGCCCACTTCAATTGACATTCAATATGCCCACTTCAATTCCTCTTTTCAACTTTTCTAGCCTGGGGCAGTTCAAATCTCTTGTCCAAAGATATGGGCATCAATGATCCACTTCAATTCCTCTTTTCAACTTTTCCGGCCTGGGGAAGTTCAAATTTCTTGCCCAAAGATCTGGGCATCAATGATCCACTTGATAGCTCCTCTATAAAGCATAATTTCTTGGAGGCACACTCAAAATTGACTTAGTAAGAATTTCTGAAGCAACTTATCCAAACCAATTGAGATTGCATATATCTTATTTCACAAAAGAAAACTATTAAATCGACATGAATGTTTACATCTTTTGAATCCTATGAATAAAACCATATTTGCCAATACTTAGCATCCTTTGTTTCAAAAATTTAAAGTATGATATACCATAGAAAAGTACAGTGGAATGAAACTACAACATTCATATCAATTACACAGATCTATTTGGTCAGAATAATGGTTTCAATTCATTGAATAACATTGCATTACACCAAGAATATTTAGCTCTTCATTTAAGAGTAGATCCTCGTAGCATCAGCATGATCAAGAGAGGTCCAAAGGTTTGTACAAGTTAAGAGATTAAAATAAATAGAGCTTATGTACAAGAAGTCTTAAAATCAGAATCCATGAGCAAAGCAAATGATTCTCAGGATATATAGATCTCAAAACATACTATTTCTTGAAATTTTCCATGAGCCATAACATATTGTTTCTTGAAATTTTCAAGAACGTGTGAGATAGCTTCTTTCAAGCATTCTAAAACCCAGGAGGTGTGTTGATAAGCCGCTTCTTTCAAGCATTCTAAAACCCACGAGGTGTGTTGATAAGCCGAAAAATAATTGCTAACTTCTCACTGTGTATGTTCAGGATATGTTCCTTATGCTCCTTCTCCACATCACGTAGTGCAAAGTATATCTTGGGTACATAGCCTGTCTCCTTTATCTGTCCAGACAACCTCCTCTGCATAAATTTTCTGTAGTTGTGGGTGTGAACTGTCTCCTACAAGGAAAGTATGGACCTTGTGATTAACTTCAATCGAGCTGCAACCTGGTATCTTTTGTACCACTATGTTTTTCATATCAAACATTCTTAGGTATTCTATTGACAAGGCAAGTTTTGATGCATAAATCCCACCACCATCAGGGAAAGTATCATACCGAGCGTTCACTCCATGCAAATCAACTTCAAACTGTGAACATGCAGCATTTCTTCTCGGTTTTCCTTGCATTGGGATGGAATTATAATTTTTCCAGTGAGGCCAGTCGGAACATGCACAAATCTTCCATGTGACCCTGAAATTCTTGAGTGAAATTCGACCAACTGGCAAGATTATAAAGGATCTCGTGCCTTCATATATTCTTCTGCTAGTGTTTGGACTAAAATGCTTCCAAGTATTTCGCCTTCTTTGTAAGTGGACAACAAACTCTTCATAATCAGGTTGAAAAACGTATTGAAGATGCTCAATCAGGAGGGTAAGAGCAGCAGTTGTGTCATAGCACGTAACCAACCAAATGTGACTTTTTGTACAGTTAACTTTCCATTAAGAACCATTTTTTGGAGATATGGTTATCTGAACTAATCCCGAGCAACCACCTCTATTTCGCTATATAACTGGCCCTGAAACTAGGCTTTTACCAGGCTGACCACTTCCTGAAACTTCCAAAAGCCTGAAAATTCATGGTTGCACATCCTTGTTTATCACATCATAGAGATCAACAGTTGCATCCTAAAAATTTATAAAATTTGTCACCGCAGCATTATCCTGATAAATACCATAAAATGTGTTTGCAACACTCGAAGAGCAAGAATGCTTTGACACTGACAGCTACTTTCAATCCTCAAATTCGTACTATAACTGTCTGTTCTCTACTCAAATGCAACAATAATATTTTTAATTTTCACATGGAGACAAAGCAGGAACCTTTCCACAATATTCTTTAACAAACCCTGAGTACCACCAAGGTCGATGGCACCCTCAACATGCTTTGAGTACACTTCTAGAACATAACATTCTTCAGTGGTATTACTAGATGTTTCGACCTCAGTTCGAGTTCAAGGAGCAAGAACAAGAACAACCTCCTCCAAATTTTTCTCAAACTTTTCAGAGGCTGCAACTACTAATTTCTAAGGTATTTTGATTGTAATGCAGCCAATAAATCCTTCTTTAACATTGACAGGCGTCATGCTTAAGTGCCGGCTGAGAAAATCAGTATTTAATGCAACACTGTTAAACTGAATCTTCCACACGCCCAACTGTATTTCGAGGTCGTTCAAATCCATCACTACCCGTATGAATTTTCTAAGATACCTGTTTAGCAAGAACTTGCACACGCGGTTGGCTGTCAAATTTGGGAACATGGTTACTCTCTCCGGGATTCGACCTCTGATCGCCTGCAATGCTAGCAAAAATACGCGTCTGTGGCGTCGAAACTGTTGCAACAGCAACACCAGAACCTGTCCCCAACATCAAGAAGCAACAGTAGCACACACTTAAAATTCCTCAAAAACTTAAAAATCCTTTGCCTCCCCTTCTCAGAATACAAGCCAATTTCGGGTATAATAGTCTGTTGTTGTCCTCGTTCTATCTGACTGTCCCACTTCTTAGTTCTTAGTCAATTGATCTTGAATTTTATGGATTAAAATATAAAAGCATAGCACTGACTGATATATTTTCTTAGATAAGCATCGCAGCTTTCAGTTTTTATTGTAATAACCACGAGATTAGCTTCGAGTGAAGTTTACAAAAGACCCTGTCATTTATAGCAGAAATAACAGCGCTCACAACAAAGGCAAATTTTGAGAGAGCCGGAGATCGTACTTACGGGTTGGAGTTGAATCGATGGAGTTGAGCACCGCGTCTGCCAGTGCAGAGATCTATTGCTGGAATCGAATGCAGAGATGGATTTGAGTCGCTGCACATTGTAATCCAATGTAGAGGAGTCACTAGGGTGAGATAGACAAGGGGAAAAGTAGAGGTAGACTAGTCGCGATGGGTTCGAGTCTGCTTTAGCCCCATTAAATGCCGGTGCCATGCATTCAAAACATGAAGGTGGCGAAGAAGCTGGAGCACGTCGAATCCACGCGCATGCAGACAAGCCGATTTTCGGTGAAAGGGAGCAAGGAAAATTCCACGAGAAGGAACATCGGCGGGAACAGCGATTTGGCCGGAAATCGGCAATGACGACTGTCTTTCGGGCCAAATCGTCGATGTAATAGACTATTCCTATTGGAAACTCTAATTACAAATATTAATTAAAAATTAAATAATCCAACACTCCAACATTAAAATAATTAAATAATTATTTAACTATAAGCCTGGCTCAAAATTCCCCAATTAATTAATAATTCACCTTAGATACTTAGTTTGGGGATTAATATCTTCAAGGAGGCCCACCTTATCCATCTAGTCACCCAAATACACCCTTAGGCACATTCCATAAGATAATTTCCACATTCACCCATTAATTAATTAATTAATGCCAATGTGACTAAGGCCAAAATCACCCCCATGGACCATAGCAAAATTTGGGAACATGACACTTGAAGACATGGTGAATACATTGAAGTGAGCAGTGTTGAAACTGTGAAAATGGATAAGTGTCGTTGTGATGTGGAGCATTGAGGCACTTAGGTATTTTCAAAACGATCCATTGGGCAGATTAATGATAGTGAAGAAAATGACAAGACCAATTTTACATACTTGAAGATGAATGACTACTCAAAAGAAGTGTAAGAAAAACTAAAAAGTAGAACAAATGTAGATGAATATGTTGAAGGTTGCATCTAGTTTGCAAAACCCGAGAAAGTATTGAGAATGAAGAGGATGGTAAATAGAGTAAAGCTAAAACTGAAGAAGAACATAAAAGGAGTTGCAGAATTCAAAGTTTGGAATCAAAATATGAAAAATAAAGTTTGTAGAAGAAGAATCAGCAACAACAACTTAGACAAGTGAAGAAGATAAAATTAAAATGTTTTGCATTATTTTGAATCTATGTGAACCTAGTTGAGACTAAGACCATGAGGAATTGTGTCAAAAAATTTGTTGTCTTGTAAATCCATAGAGACATTTAGAATACATTGTTGTAGTATGTTAGTGGTAGAAATGTCAATGATTGTAATCAAGGGGAGTGTTGGAAAGTATAATTACTCTCACTTGAAAAATTAGTTAGAAAAAGTCGTTACACGGTTACCTATAGAAGAAGTAGTTAGGTAGTTACCTCTAGAAGATTCTAAAATGTTGATTATAATATGAATTTATTTGCAATATAAATAGCTAGGTAGTTACCTATAGAAGGTTTTAAAAAGGTAATTATAATATAAATTTATTTATAATATAATAATTCTGTGTTATTTTCCATAAGTTTTCCATAAGCATCAGTCTATGGACACATTGTTTCCTGCACTCTCTCTTTTTCTTTTTCAAAGAATATTCATGTATTTTCCATAAGCATCCTTCCATGGACACATTGTTTTCCTGCACTCTCTTTGTTCCTTTTTCAAAGAATATTCCTTAAAGGAATAATTATGTTGAATGGTGATCGTACTTGTTGGCATGTATTTGTCCATGTTGTGCAGGTTTGATTTCAATTAATGGATTGAATGCTCAATCTTGAGTTAAATAAAATTGTTACGATGTTATCTATATGATAATCAATTAAAAAACAAAAAAAATCCAAATCCAAATGCATGCTAAATTGGGCAGAATTTTACTCTTTGTTGCATAACTTAAATTGCATATGATCATTCATTCATTCAGTCCTTTATTACAAACCAGAGACAAACGGCTATGATGTAGAGCCTGCATATACCCATGAGCTCCTACAAAACCCCATACATACATAACTGAAGTGCCAGCTTCTTTATTTACATATGTAGACATGGTGGTTAGTGACTCAAAAGCTGCTGTCGATGATGGAATAGCCTGTCCACACACCAATCAAAACAAAATACAATCATTCGCTCTAGCATGGAAGAGCTTCAGGAAAGACTACATATAAAGTATGGAATAATGTAATAACAGTTATCAAGAAAATAATGGAATGACTTACGAGAGTGGCGTTAAATATCGCAACGGCGGGGGGGCTGGCGGACATTGCAGGTATTCGAAAGGCGTTGGGCTCTCTCCACCATCTCCTCGTCCTCTTCTTCCCTTTCGCGCTCTTCGCGGCGGCGGCGACGTTGATTACGAGCTGCACCCTGAGAATACACTACTTTTTCTCCCCAACTGGAGGTTTTCCAACCCAATCCTATCTATAATAACAATATAGATAGGATTGGATTATACAGTGCAGGCTTTATAGGATTAGATTACACAGGGTATGGATGCGACTGGTATTTTTTAAGGATTCTAATATTATACTTAAATATAATATCCTAGGCGATTACTTTGGATTGAAAAACATATCTTTATAGATAGGTAGTGGAATATTAAATATGAAACATACAATTTACTATTGAAATGTGTAAATTTGAGTATGATAAAAAAACATATTTTATGTAAATATAGGCGATATTAGAGACTAAA
Organism: Larix kaempferi; assembly: GCA_027924585.1. Taxonomy (NCBI): domain Eukaryota; kingdom Viridiplantae; phylum Streptophyta; class Pinopsida; order Pinales; family Pinaceae; genus Larix; species Larix kaempferi. The sequence continues at coordinate 6,024,010 of BSBM01000727.1, forward strand.
AATGACCAAATAGCTAATTGATTTTTTGAAAAAAAACTCAAAAAATAACCAATTGACGAAATTTCGCCCCTAAAAATTACCTTGGGGTGTAGGGTATGGCATTATATACAAAATGAACTCTTACAGTACCTTAGAAATGTGGACACAAGATCAACAACAAATTGGAGTCTTTGGTTATTCACAATCTACCATTTCCACAAGGTTTTCAACCATAGATATTTGTGAGTGGTCAATTATTGGCTATTCGACTTTAGATGTCCATGCTGCTACACTATGAGTTCCTATAGGGACTCAATGATGGGAGCCCTAAAACACTCCTTAATGGAATTATAAGGCTCCTTTTCGACACTTCATTTGGTGCTTCTGGGAAGAGTCTCAAAGTATATGTGCATCCTCTTCTTGTGACCCTTGTACTCTTAAATACTTTTTTTTTCCTTGCCAAATCACGGAATAATGTCATTGCTTGGTTTTTGAACATCTTGCAATGCTAATAATTACATGTATAACTTAAAGTTTGAGTAATAAATATCTTGCAATGCTCTAAACATGACGTTCAAGTGGTGAACTCCTAAACTAGATCGACCCTTATAATAGTCGAAAAATGTTTTTTCCCATTTTTGTTAAGTAGGACTCAATAAACTCTAGTTGAGGCAAGGCGTTCCTCAATTGTTTGAAGAATATGAATTCAGATATGGGATGGGTCCAAACAAACAATCCTCCCACCACTGCAATGTTTCGTAAAGGAGTACAACATGACCTTCTAGATCAACTCTGTCCTCTAGAGCTATATTTAGATTCGTCTTAATCACATTTTCCTAGAAACACTAGCAATGAGATCAAGAATCGCAATATTTCTTGCATCAAGAGGAATAAGTTCAGAATACACCACTTTTTCTCCCCAACCAGAGGTCTCCCAATCCAATCCTATCTAATTCTAATATTATACTTAAGTATAATTATACTTAAGTATAATATACTAGGCATTGAAAAATATATCTTTATAGATAGATAGTCGAATATTAAATATGAAACATACAATTTACTATTGAAATGTGTAAATTTCAGTATGATAAAAAAACATATTTTATGTAAATATAGGCGATATTAGAGACTAAAAATGACCAAATAGCGAATTGATTTTTTGAAAAAAAACTCAAAAAATAGCCAATTGGCGAAATTTTGCCCCTAAAAGTTACATTGGGCTGCGACATTGTAGGGTATGCCTTTATATACAAATTATTCTTTGAAATACTCAACCTTGTCCTTATTCTTCATAACCTTTGAAACTTGAAATTAGAAAGTGAGTGGTCAATTATCGGCTATTTGAATTTAGATGTCCATGCTGCTACACTATGAGTTCCTATAGGGACTCAATGATGGGATCCCTAAAACACTCCTTAATGGAATTATAAGGCTCATTTTCGACACTTCATTTGGTGCTTCTGGGAAGAGTCTCAAAGTATATGTACATCCTCTTCTTGTGACCCTTGTACTCTTAAATACTTTTTTTTTCCTTGTCAAAGAAGGGAATAATGTCATCGCTTGGTTTTTTAACATCTTGCAATGCTAATAATTACATGTATAACTTAAAGTTTGAGTAATAAATATTGTAATTTATCCTAAGTTTTAGGCATGCAACTTCTTATTGTCCAAATAATTTTTTGCTTGATAATCTACAGCACCACTAACATCTTGACATCCTATCTATGTCACTATTGTTAGTGCTCAGTTTGTTGTACCTCATCCTTGGAGCTAGACCTGTAATCACCCTCAGAGTGTGCCTATTTGCATGCATCTCTTCATTGGAGACGTGTCTACCTAAGCCTCAGTACATTTGCATGGCAGGTTGCATGACAAACTTGTTTGATTCATAATGTGCCATTAGTACTGCATTTTCTTTTATCAAGTTTCTTTCGTTTAGAGTGTTCTTCATGTGCTTCGTTGTACGTGCACCTACTTGATATAACATAAGATATAAGTTGTCACCGCCCAATGAGTGCTCTCCACCCTATAAATTGTGTTGCATTAGACCCATATATGGAATATCGTCATTGTGATTTCAATGCAATCTGACTCTTTAATGGAGACTAGACGATTTATTTTATTGAATTTGGTGGAAGTAAAAGTGGAGGCATGGAGAAACGCAGGGATTTTGAGAAAACATAACATTTTGTTCTGGTTCATGGAGCAAGACATAGTAGTTGGTGATGGTATAAATTCCAGCATCTTCTTGAGAAAACAATCACCGAGTTACTTCCATATATTTAGCAAGAGATGGTATTAGTATTCTTGATCCAAACAACATCCTAACATTCCATATTATACTATGCATCTTGTTCAATTTATGTCTTAGTTATCCCTTTCTAATAAGGTTTGCTATAGTATATCATTTCTGGAAAATGTCTATGGTAAATGTTCTATTTTTTCTACTTTTATTTCTATGCTTTAATTAGGAATTCATATTTAGTTTTCCATATCATAAAAAATATAGGATTTTTCCCAATATCATTGTAAATATCTTTGTTTTTCTACTTTCGTTTAGCAATTTACACTCACCTACTTCTTTAAATCCTATCTTCTTTCATAGTTTTTTGTAAATCCTTTTGTGAATACACTGAGTTCATTCAAATAATTGTCCAACTTTGAGACGATGGTGGATATTCTCGACGAATATGCTTGTGTTTATTAATTTCATGTATTATGTGTGTAGGTTTTGCTTGTGGTCCATAATGCTCGAGGGATGAGCTTGACGTACGCATTGTATTTGTTCAGTGAAAAGAACATAATCACAATCTAAATAGCAACCACCATGATGCCTATAATATTTTACTTTGAACATGACATTGAAATGGTGAAATCCAGTTGAGGCAGGGCATTCCTCATTTTTTTGAAGAATATGAATTAAGATATGGGATGGATACAAACAATCCTCCCACCAATGTAATGTTTCGTAACGGACTTCAACATGACCTTTTATATCAAAAATTCCTCTAGAGGTATATTTAGATTCATCTTAATCACATTTTCCTAGACACATTAGCAATGAGATCAAGAATCACAAGATTTCTTACATAAGAGGAATCAGTTGAGAATACACCAATTTTTCTCCCCAACCACTGCCACCGAATATAATATTTAGGTATCCCAATCTGATCCTATCTATAATACCAATTTAGTGCCTTCATCTTGTCATGATGGTTGTCCAACCATACTTGGACGTTATGCATGAAATTTACTAGCCACCTAATAAGACCTTTGATCTATTAACCATTGGAGAAATTCAGTTCAATGTTCCAAATTTCTTGTAATTGAGACATGAACAAGTACCATATCAAAAGCGCAAGTTTTCAATTGATATAATCCCTAACAATTTTAAGCTATTGATTGATTGAACTTATGCCCATACCCATCCACCTACATATGTCGATCAGTCCCTTGGCTCCACCATCACCATCCTTGCTAACCATCACCATCCAGCTTGCTATGGTGGAGAGTGAGTGGTTGAAGGGAAAATTTGAGAATGACGATAAGATAAATGAAATTAATATCATATTCCAATTGCATGTACATTTTTATTCCCATTAATTCCCATATTGGCCATGGATTCTTATATTTGTCGCCGAACTACACTTTTGCCTATAGTTGGATTTTAGAGCAGGCCTTCAAGTGGCAGCGAGTTGAGCGAAAATACTTCCCATAAATACTTTCCTAGAGGTAATAATTTCCTCAAGATCTATTGTCCAACATATTTACCACATGAATTAAATATAATTTTATGCAATGTTTTAAGGGGTATCATGTTAAATAATATTAGTTAATCTATGTAAATGGATAGTCTTGAGACCGATCTTGAACATAAAACTAATAATTTCCTAAAATTTATATATACGCCAACAACATTTTTGTTTGAAATTATAATTTTCTAAAATTGATATGTGTAGTTGGAACATACCTCGAGTGATTTCATGCATATGATATTTGTTTGGCCATGGAATTTTTCTTTGGACTTCTTAATAAAGTCACTTTTGGATCTCTTTGGTTTCCTTGGCCATGTCATCGCCCATCCCGAGCGGGAAAATCATAAATGATGTGAACCATGTACATTTTGTCCAAGAGTGGTTGCATCCTACAAATCCCTTTATCAAAATTGATTGATAGTTCTACGACATCTATTGTTTCCATGGAGTGTAATGGCCATTATTATTTTTCTCAAGAATAAGGGCTAGCTAATTGTTGTGACTACACGTGGCTCATATTTCCTAAAACACATGTTAGAACATGATTTGCGTTGGACTAGTTCTTTCCCGAACAAGTGCTTCTATTAGCCTATTAAATGGAAGGGAATAAGAAACCCTACTACTCATTAATCTTGTTATTTTAAAAAAATTCATGCAAAACAATTCATCTTTACTAATGGATCTTAATATCATGCTCAAGGAAATTTCAATTTTTTCGAGCACTCTGAAGGGTCGTCGTATGAAAGGGACATAATCTTTAATTACTTAATAAATTCATGGATCACATACATAATAAATTTAAGGGGTGTTTCTCTAGATTCATGGATCACACACATAATAAATTTGTGATCCTAAACTAGTATACCTAATCCACAAGAATTCAAATTGAGCCCCTCCTAGTACAAAACTAGTTAAATGTCAAGCAACATTGACAAAAATCGATTATGAAATCTCATGGCTTAGGTTTACTAGTTTAGGCTCACGAATTTATTATGTTGTACTAATATATACCCAAGGGTTAGCTCAATCAATTGAACAATTAACCCAAGTGACGAGCAACAAGAAGGATATTACTTAATAATAACAAGAAATGAAAAATTATCAAATTAAAACAAAGCAACAAATTAAAACTACATGATCATAAAATAAATAAAATCATAAAAATAAGATCTCTATTGAATCAAGATGAAATTGTAATCTATTCCATTATTATTTGGACTATTAATCTAACAGTTCTCCCATAGAATGGATAAGGAGCTCTTATTTATACGAGTTCTCCATAACAAATAATAAATAAGGATTCAAAATATCCTCAACAAATTCCTAAAAATTTGGATCTCAAAACTAATTCAAAACTAATCCTAATATATTTTCCAAAAAAATCAAATCTAATCTTTATCCAAGATTCTTTTCATATCCAAGAGGGTAATTGTCATGTATCTGGTGTCCTCGCGGTAACTCTGGGGTCATGTGGTACTGAATCTACTAGCTGGATTTTCCTCTGATATGAAATTGTATTCTTCTAATGATTGCAATTATATAATTACAGCAAAATAATCATGTGTATAATTATTCATAAAACATATATGGATGATCTACCAACTATTTCCATGAGATTGCATTTACATAGCCATTAATTTGGTTCTGTAATTCATATGGTGACAATGAGTAATATAACCATACATCTATTCACATAATGAACTTATCTTAAATATCGCCAACTAACTACAAACCAAGGGCGTTCCTCCTAGACGTAGGCTTTGTCTAGCCATATCTTTCTTTGACAGAGTCACCCCCAAACTGAGGCTATCCATCCACAAGAAGGTACTATGTTTCTGCTACAGCTTCCCAATCCTCTATTCTCGGTTTGGATCCAATTTCCCCATTCTAGTGATGGTGGTATAACCATTGCTGATATAGGTCTAATAGCAATGAAGGTTTAACCATGGAAGAATGATGAAAACATGGTCTGGTAGAAAAAATGGTTGTCTCTAACAGGAAGGAATGATGGAATTATGGGTTATCTCCCTCTTTTTATATGCATGGTTGAGATTAGCCAAGTGACACCAACGGTTGATAGGAACTAGCCACTTGGCACAACAAAATTTGAACCCAAAATTCGATGAGAAAATCCGACGAATTCCGACAAAATTGACTGTGTCGTCGGATTTCACCTTTAAAATTACGAATTTTGATGAATTTGTTTTAATTGATACCTGACATTGTCGAATATCCGACGCCAGTCGGTTATCCAACGGCGGTCGTCGGATATGCGATGTATAATTTATAACGGTAAATATGATAATATCATCTGAAATTCGACGAAGTTTAAATTTTAGAAACTATAAATTATGGAAACATTCTGACATGTTGGTTATACAAGCGATGGTTTACGGAAATTATATTCTTTGCACAGACTATTTTCCGCAAAAGAATACACAATTATTTCAATTGTTTCTGTGATTAAAAATAGTAAAGTGTGGAGCTTGATTTTTTAAGATCGATCATCTTCATTCAAGCTTTTTATGAGAAAATGTCAAATAACAATATTCCTAATCCAAACGAACAAAATCGACAATTGCTTGCTAAATTGTGGGATGGACTGAAAAGAAAGGGTGATGGGAAATGTTATTGTCCATGTAGTCAATGCAGGGGCTTTAAAATGAGAAGAATACAGATCACAACAGCTAGAAAACATTGTAGGGAACATGGACACGCTGAGAGGGGACATGAATATTGTCCATTTGTAAGTTTTGCATTATATATGTCTTTATATTGATTGTTTTTGTAAACGTATGTATTATTTTAATATTTATTATATTAACTAATATCTATTGATGGTTTCATGTAATTATAAAGGAAAGACCTCCTACGGCATATCGCCCAGAGGACGTGCTTTCAAAACAAGTACCAGAGGAACATGGAGATATGAATAATGGAGAACAAGCCAATGATCATATTGAAGAAGATGATCATACTGATAACATAGTTGAAGATGATGGTACAAATACATTGATCCATGATACATTTAATGTTAGAATGGATGATGATGATCATGAAAATGATGAATTTGATGATGTTCACGTGCATGCCCCAATGACCATGTTATATATTATAATCAGCAAGAATTTGAAACAAAATGTCTGGAATGTCATATCAATAGATATCGAAAAGATCAAGTAACAAAAAAGGTGACTCGCAAGGTTCTTCGTTATATTCCCATTATACCACGTTTGCAATGACTGTTTACGTGCAAAAACATAGAGCAATTTATGGATTACCATGCACAGAATAGAAGTCAAGATAACATTATTCGAATGCATGCAGATGGGTTTGCATTTAGAGGTATGGAGGAAAAATGGCCTCACATTAAAGAAGAACCTTGTAATATTAGGATTTCTTTGGAAGTAGATGGTGCCAATCCATTTGCAGAGATGATATCCATTTACTCAGTGTGACCTATTTTTGTTATCAACAATAACATTCCTCCATAGTTGTCAATAAAGAGGGAGCACATAATGTTGGCAATGATTATTCCAAGTAAGTGTCTACAATTTTTTTATGTAGTGGCATCTCATTTGTCGTATTTTGTTGAATAATATATATATATATATATATTATTTTTCTCTTTTGTATGGTTTATATATCTAAATGGTTGTAATAATTATATATTTTATATGTTCAAATCAATCAGGTAAGTACCAAGTTAAATATATGAATGTATATATCGAACCTCTTATTGACGAGCTACTAAAGTTATAGAATGGCATCACTATGTATGATGTATCTAGACCAATACGACAAACGCAATTTCAATTCCATGCAATGCTTGTATGAACAATACATGATGCCCCAGGGTTAACTCATTTTTACGGTTTGTAATTATAAGTTCCACTTTAATTGCATTTATTTTTATGAACTAGTTAATATATTATGCACGCATGTTTTTTTAAATAATCCATTCATTTTATATATAATTATAATTGACATAGTTAATCCATCTCTTTATGTAGGTCTCCAGACAAAGGGAAAAATTGCATGTCGATTTTGAGGTCCTAAGATCAAATCTTGTCGTTCAAAAAGTTTAGGAAAGGAGGTGTTTGATGAGTATAGGCAGTTCCTCTCTAAGAATCATAGGTATCAAACTACCGAAAAACATCTATTCAATGGAAAGCAAGACTCTGCATTAAAACCGCAGAGAATGAAACCTCACCTATCAAAGTTGCAATATAATAGAAATCGTCAAGGTACGTATGGATCAAATTGTCTATCTATCATCGTATATGAAATGTTATGAATTTTTTTTTATTGTGTGTTGTTTACTGTAATTGACATTGATTTCTGTAATTTCTTTATAAACTATGATTCATGGTGGCCGTCATGATCATGAAGGCATTAATGGGCTTCCACGAGGAATGCAAATTTATCCTAAGCAATTCAGTAGGTTGCTCTACTATGAGCACCTACAAATTGCTCACCTGTTTGATAAAATGCATAGCGGAAAGAATGTAACTGCAAGATTATGGCGAATATTGGATGGAAGGCGCGAGAAAGAAAAAAAATGTCAAAATTTGCAATGACATTCAAGAAGCCAACCATGCAATGAAATACATCATTCAATTTCATAGCAACGGAGACCAAATTAATATAAACTCACTTCCATGGATGTTAATGGAGCATCAAAGTAATGTTGTAAAAGAAGTCATGCGAAAAATTAAATTTCCCACCATATTTTGTTCGAACATGAAGAATATCATAACAAAGAAAGGTGATTTTATGGGGGCTAAAAGGCACGATTGACATATCTTCATGAAGGTAATTATTATGGTATGCATATAATTGCTATATTTTTTTATTCTAGTGCATATTGTTGATATTTTCTTGTCTACTTTTTGTTAAAAAAATGAAACGATTTGTATATTGTTACAGTATGTTCTACCTCTCTCTCTCCCGGACAACTTCGACAACAATGTCAAACAAGCTATATATAATCTTGGGAAATACATGAGGTAAGTAGCGATTTTTTGCATGCGCTTAGTGTTTGTTTAATTCATTGTAAAACTTATATTTGATTTTTGTGCACTAATTGTTATATAATATAATGTTTTTTTGTTAAATCTCGTGATTGGTTTGCATCACTTGTAGATGGTTGTCATCTAAAGAAATCCATAAATAAGATATAAAGTATTGGAGGAGAGAACTTCCTCGTCTCATGTTTGAAATGCAGAAGCATCTACCTTCGGCATTTTTCAATGCACAAGAACACTACCTCATACACCAATTTGAGGAGATTGAATTGTGTGGACCTGTACACTCAAGGTCCATGTGGATGGTTGAGAGGCACTTGAAATTTTTGAAGGGTTTGGTTAGACAACGAGCACGTCTTGAGGGTTCTATGGTGGAGGTATATATGGTATACCAAAATATGATGTATATTAGTGAATATCTTCCTAAATTAGCGTCAAAGCTCAATTTAGGTCGCATTTGTGATCCAAAATCCAATAACAATTTCGAAGGGGAGTACCTGAAGGGGAAATGTAGATTGATGAAGATGAAAGGTAATTATTAGCTAGTGGATATTAATTAATATAATAGATTTGACTGATGATTTTTATGTATATATCATACTTATTCTATTTTTAATATTCAATATGCATCAATTAAAAGTGTATACTGTGTTAAGTGAATATACATTTGTATTGAATTTTATTTTTATTTTCATCAAGCAGTTGGTCGAGAGTGGGATGCACTTCATTTATACATTGCAAACAATCTTGACTAGATGAAGGTATGAATTGAACGATGTGAACAATCTGGTCATGGAATATCATGGGAAGGTGTGGCTTCATTAGTTAAAGCATCTCATCGCAATGGAGATACCAATCTTCCACAAAGGGAAATCAATTTAGCATATGGTTTAAAAGATAAGCAGGCGAGCATATTAATCAGCCATACTATTTATTATTTTTTCAAATATATTGATGTACACGTTGATTTTTTTCCCTACAGGGCATAAACATGCACTTAATCATCATTTGATCATGATGTAATCTTTACATGTATCGCTTGTTGTAGGTAAAACACCATAAGGCTATGTGGTGCAATGGCTATAAATTTCACATCAAAAAGTTGGATGAAACGAAGAAAACTTCAGATTGCGGGATACCTAGAGTCTTTGAGGTGATTAATGTTTCCTCTAGAAGTGACAGACATCCAGAACTCTCAGAAAATCGATACTATGGTTATTTAGAAGATATTATTTAGTGTGACTTTAACTCCTTCAAAGCAGTTATGTTTGTTGTCAAATGGTACAGGTTATGATTGAATCAATGTGATCCCAATAAAACTATTATTGAACATAATAATGGATTAGCCATGGTTAATACAAATTCGTTTGAGCCAGGAACGGAGCCCTATGTTCTTCCAAGCCAATGTGAACATGTATTTTACTCTAAGGTTCCAAGTAGAGGGGGTTGGTCATTTGTTGTGAAACATGATCCAAGGGGAAGGCTGGTAAAGTATAATGTAGAGGAAGGTAATGAAGATGCTCTCGAAGAAGAAGACGATGTTGAATATGATCAAATGAGTTTGATGACCATGTTCCAGAGGAAGATGTCGAAGAATTAATTGAATCAGATGATGTAGCAGACAATGTCCATGAAGATGATATCGACGATGACATGATGATCGTAACTGACATCGATGATGATGATGATATGGTCAATCCTCACAATGTTGAATCTGGATCGGATGATACAGATGATGACCTAGATAAAGAATATGATGAAGTCCATTGAAGTGTATGAGGTATGCCTTAATATATCTACTCTATATATTTTGATTTAATATTGCGATAGAATTATTGAATTTTATTGGTACGTATAAATTAACTATTTCTTAGTGTTTTTTCCATTTTCTTGTATGTTGGCATATGTTATAATTAGAGACATTTCTTCTTAAGTATGACAAAAAACACAATAAATTATTTTTTTGTACATATATTTTGTCGGGTTATGGGAGTTTGAGAGTGACATGAGGGGGGGGTCAAATGAGCTTCCACCTTCATATGGTTGGCCCTGTTTAGTAGAGAATATTAAATTATTCTTGAAACAAAGAGAATCTCAGTAAGGCAATGCACAATTATCATGCTAACCCAAATGGCGTGCTTGATCATGTACTGCACGAGGCCAACGTTGAATTTTTTTAATTTGTGCTTGCTTGGATTGAAATTTGGCATGGTTAAACTAGACACATGCATTGACGGTGTGGGAGGGTTTCCAAACTCAAACATGATTGACACTGACAATTCGACATTAAAAACCATACCTATAGATTAATTAATGTGCTACACGGTGCCAATGTTGAAATTTTTTTAATTTGTGCTTGCTTGGACTGAAATTTGGCATGGTTAGACTAGATGCATGCATTGACATTGTGGTATGGATTGCAGACTCAAACATGACTAACACTAACAATTCGAAAATAAAAAACCATACCTAAAGATTAATTAATGTGCTACACGGGGCCAACGTTGAAATTTTTTAAATTTGTGCTTGTATGGACTGAAATTTGGCATGGTTAGGCTAGACGCATGCATTGACTGTGTGGGAGGGTTTCCAGACTCAAACATGATTGACACAAACATTTTGAAAATCAAAAATCATATTACCTATACATTAATTAATGTGCGATACAAATATATGATTGTGTACTAGTGCACATTCTATATGATTGTCGAATTGTTAGTCTATAGGTATGGTTTTTTATTGTCGAAATGTTTGTGTCAATCATGTTTGAGTCTGGAAACCCTCCCACACAATCAATGCATGCTTCTAGTCTGGCCATGCCAAATTTTAGTCCATACAAGCACAAATTTAAAAAATTTCAACGTTGTCCCCATGTAGCACATTAATTAATCTATATGTATGGTTTTTTATTGTCAAATTGTTAGTGTCAGTCATGTTTGAGTCTAGAAACTCTCCCACGCAGTCAATACATGCGTCTAGTCTAACCATGCCAAATTTCAGTACAAGCAAGCACAAATTTTAAAAAAATCAACGTTTTCCCCGTGACGTAGCACATTAATTAATCTATATGTAATATGGTTTTTTTTGTCGAATTGTTTGTGTCAGTCATTTTTTAGTCTGGAAAACCTCCCACACATTCAATGCATGCGTCTAGTCTAACCATGCCAAATTTCAGTCCATACAAGCACATATTTAAAAAATTTCAACAGTGGCCCCATGTAGCACATTAATTAATCTATAGGTATGGTTTTTTATTGTCGAATTGTTAGTGTCAGTGCTCAAAAAACATAGCATGCATCAGTGTATTCAAAATATATAATAAGAATTGGTGCTTTAAAATATATAATACGCGTTGGTGCATATGAAATAGGGTACCACCAAGGTGCCTTACTGTTTGAGCGCATTGAATAAAAAACCTCCGTTAGGACCTTTGGCCAACGAAAAATTTATTTTATAGTGAACATCTATTAAAACCTTTGTTGTCAATAAAAAATAAAAAAAATTATCATTTTTACCAATTTTGTAAAATTGAAAATCTTTGCAATTAACATATTTTACGAATTATTCATTCAAATATTCAATTCCCTTTATTTAAGCAATCATTTATTGTGACTAATCTCCTATAAGTACCATTTATTGATAAGCAATCCAACATTAAAAATAGATCATATTAAATCATTGAATACTCCATGCAATTAATCTAAAAAGACATATTGCTTATTTCAATGGTTCTCTATGCATTGGTACAAGAAATACTACCTTCTTCTAACATGGATATGCAATAAGAAGTATTTTAACTTCACTAGTATTCACATTTTCTTACTTCAAATGGATCCATTAGGTTTCCATTTGAGGAAGATGCTCAGCTAGGAAAGATGTTGACAAAAAATTCCACTCCTTGATATGTACTTGATATAAGTTTGGTAAAATGCTATACTTATGACAAAAAGATGCATACTCATGTTCAAGTTATGAATTTCTCTCACCTTACTTTCTTGGTAAGGAGTCTCGTTGATCTTTATTGATATAAGTTTGGTAAAATGCTATACTTATGACAAAAAGATGCATACTCATGTTCAAGTTATGAATTTATCTCACCTTACTTTCTTGGTAAGGAGACTTGAGTTTATACCAACTAGCAAGCTATATTAATGGACTCCAAATCTAAAAAACCCTAGCAAGCCATATTAATATTAACATTAATAATATGGTTTATATACGTCGATCACCGTATATCAACTATGGACGGATATTTAAATGTGGTTGATATACGTTGATTGGCGTATATAAACCATATTATTAATATTAATATGGCTTGTTACTTTACAGTCGGCGTGTGCGGAAGAATTGTCGATTTATTATTATTATAATAATTGTTTTATAAAAATAATAATAAGGATTGCTAATAATAATAATTTTTATAATAAATAATTGTAATCATTTTTTTAATAATCATTTTTATTATTATAATAAATAATTATTATTATAAAAAATAATTATGATTATTATAATAAATAATTATGATTATTATAATATTTATGATTATTATAATAAATAATTATGATTATTATAATATTTATGATTATTATAATAAATAATTATGATTATTATAATATTTATTATTATTATAATAATTATAATTATTATAATAATCATTGTTATTATAAAAAATAAAAAGAATTTTTTTATAAAAGAAAATATTAATTATAATAAAATAATAATAAATAAAATGGTTGATAATAATAATAATATAATGGTTAACCATGGTTTATCATGTTTGGTTGAAAACTGTTAAGCATGGTTGACTATGGTTGACCATGACTGACTTTGATTGACTTTGGTTGACCATGGTTGATTATGGTTGACTATGGTTGAATTTGTTTGACTGTGTTTGACTTTGATTTAATTTGATTGACTAACTAATTATGGTTCACTATCGCTAACCATGGTTGACTATGGTCAATTATGCGTGACTTTGGTTGACTTTAATTAACTATGGTTGACTATGATGGACCATGGTTGACTATGGTTGCCTTAGTTTTGTTCATAATTGACTACCGGTTGACTATGGTTAACCATGGTTTATTTGAATTGACCGTAGTTGACCATGGTTAACTATGATTGACTATGGTTGAATTTGTTTGGCTACGGTTGAATTTGGTTGAATAAATGTTTATGGTTGACTATGGTTGACTATGGTTTCCTATGGGTGACTTTGGTTGGCCATAATTGACTTTGGTTGGTTGTGGTTGACCATGGTTGATTATGGTTCACTTTCTTTGACTATGGTTATCTTTGGTTGAGTAATCGATTATGGTTGACTATGGTTTCCCCACAGTTGGTTGTGGTTGTCTATGGGTGATTTTGTTTGGCCATAATTAACTATTGGTTGACCTTGTTTAACTTTGACTATGGTTGACTTTATTTGGCCATAATTGACTTTTGGTTGACCTTGTTTAACTTTTGACTTTAGTTGACTATGGTTGATTTTAGTTAACTATGGTTGACTTTGGTTATTTTTTGTTGACTATAGTTTACTGTCACTGACCATGGTTGAATGCGGTTGGATATGGCTGATCATGGTTGACTATGGTTGACCATGGTTGTCGATGGTTGACTTTGGTTGATATTAATATTATATGGTTGACTTGATGGCTTGATTATGGGTGACACAAGGTTTGACTTTATAATCATATAGTTGATTATAATTCCACTATTGTTTGATTATTATTGGATTTGGTTGAATATGGTTGACTTTGTTTAATTATGGTTGACTTTAGTTAATCATGGTTGACTTTGGTTAACCATGGTTAACTTTGGAAGTCTTTAGTTGACCGTCGGTTTTCTTTAGTTGACCATGGTTGAGTTTGATTGAATTTGGTTGACTTTAGTTGATCATGGTTGACTTTTGGTTTACTGTGGTTGACCATGGTTGACTAATGGTTGGCCAGGGTTGACCATTGTTGACTATGGTTGTTCATGGTTGACCATTGTTGACTATGGTTGTTCATGGTTGACCATGATTAATGATGATTGACCATTGTTGACTATGTTTGTTCATAATTGTTTATGGTTGACTTTATTTGGCCATAATTGGTTGACTATGATTGACATTATTTGGCCATAATTGATTATGGTTGACCATTGACTATTGTTGACTTTATATGTTAATAAATGACTATTGCTTGACCTTGTGTAACTTCTGACTTTGGATGACTATGGTTGAATTTAACTTTATTTAATTAATTGGTTGACTCTAATCGACCATGGCTGACAATGGTTGGCTTTAGTTAATTATGGTTGACTTTAGTTGACTCTGGTTAACTATAATTGACTTTAGTCGAATTTGGTTAACTTTAGATGATTATAAATGACTGTTAGCTATGGTTGACTCTAGTCGAATTTGGTTTGTCTTTGGTTAACATTAGTTGAATTTAGTTAACTATGGTAGACTTTAGTTGACTTTGGTTAACTATGCTTGACTTTCATTGGATTTGGTTGATTATGGTTGGATTTGGTTGACTGTGGTTGAATTTTGTTTACTCGAGTTAACTTTGGTTGCTATGGTTGACTATAGTTGGTTATGGATGACCATGGTTAACAATGGTTGACTATGGTTGGTGATGATTGGCAAGAGTTGACTATAGTTGACTTTGGATGACCATGGTTGGCATTCGTTGACCATGATTGACTTTGGTGTACCATGGTTTACTTTGGTTGACCATGGTTTACTTTGGTTATATTTTGGCTGAACATGGTTGACTTTGGTATACATTAGTTTCTCTTGGTTGACTTTGGTTGACTTAGGTTAACTATGGTTGACTTTTGGTTGGCTTTGGTTGACTATGGTTGGATTTGATGGACTTTGCTTGACTATGGTTGACTATGTTTAACTTTTGGTAGGATTTGGTTGACTATGTTTAACCATGGTTAACTATGGTTGGTGATGGTTGGCTATGGTTAACTATGGTTGACCATGGTTGGCGATGGTTTGTTATGGTTGGCTATGGTTGAATTTGGTTATAATGCTTGAATTTGGTTGACTTTGGTTAATTATGGTCAATTGTCACTGAGTGAGGCTATGGTTGACCCATGGTCGATGATGTTTGGCTATGGTTGACTTTAGTTGACCATGGTTGATTATGGTTGACTATGGTTGACCATGCTTGGCGATGGTTGTTTATGGTTGACTTTGGTTTACCATGGTTGACTTTAGTTGACCATGGTTGACTTTGCTTGAATTTTGGTTTCCCATGGTTGACATTGGTTGACTTTTGGTTGATCGTGGTTGAATTTGGTTGACCATGGTGACTTTCATTGACTTTTGGTTGACCATGGATGACTTTGGTTTACCATGGTTGAATTTGGTTGATTAGTGTTGAATATTGTGTACTTTGGTTAACCATGGTTGACTTTGGGTGACCATGGTTGACCTTGGTTAACTATGGTTGTTCATGGATGAGTGTGATTGTTCATATTTAACTATGGATTTTCATGGTTGTTAGGATATCCATGGATGTTATGTTTGAGGTTTATATTATTATTATTATTATTATTATTATTATTATTATTATTACTAATGTTTTTTTAATATTAATATTATTGTTAATATTAACTTAATTAAAATGATAAAATCATTGTTATTAACATTATCATCCTCATCATTATACTATAACATTAATATTGTTGATAATAATATTATGAATGTTCTTATCAAGGTTAATATAAATATTAATGTTAGTATTAATGTTAATGTTAGTTTAATGATATTGTTAACATTAATATTGTTAATGCTTTTAGAATTAATATTATTAACTTTATTAATTTCACTAATAATATTATTAATGTTGTTGCTTTTATTATTGGTATTGTTATTTTTAATAACATTTTATTAATGTTAATCAATATTGTTTTTATTATTATTTATAATGTTGTTAATTTTATTAATAATAGTTTTATTGATATTATTATTAATGTACTAGATTTTATTTTAATATGTTATTAATTTTAATATTTTAAATAGGTGTAATATAAAAATTTTAAGTTTTGAATTTTTTGAGTATATTTTTAGTATTATTTCCCACTCACTCAAAAAAAAAATCCAAAAAATACATAAAATAAATAGAATTCTTTTTAATATGTTAAATTTAATTTTATTAATTATAATATTAATAATAAAATTCCAAAAAGTACATAAAATAAATAGAATTCTTTTTTAAAATGTTATTAATTTAATTTTATTAATTATAATAGTAATAATATTTAAATATGTTATTATTAATTTTATTTTTTTAATTATAATATAATATGTTATTAATTTTATTTTATTAATTATAATATAATATGTTATTAATTTTATTTTATTAATTATAATATAATATGTTATTAATTTTATTTTATTAATTATAATTGTAATAATATTTAAATATGTTATTATTAATTTTATTTTATTAATTATAATATAATAATAATATTATTGATTAGTAATAATATTTATGTTAATATAAATATTAAAAAATAATATTAGACTTTATTTTAAATATGTTATTAATTTAATTTTATAACTTATAATATTAATAATAATCTTATTCTATTAATTTTAAATATGTTATTAATTTAATTTTATAACTTATAATATTAATAATAATCTTATTCTATTAATTATAGTATTAATAATAATTTTATTATTGATTTTAAATATGTTATTAATTTAATTTTATAAATTATAATATTAACAATAATTTTATTTTATTAATTATGATATTAATAATAATTTTATTATTGATTAGTAATAATATTTATATTAATGTAAATATTAAAAGTTAATATTATTGAAGATGAATATTAATAATTAATATTAATAATAATTTTGTTGATATGCGAGAGATCTATACTCTTTGAAATTGAGTTGTAAATAACTAATTAATTTTAACCCTCACTACACTTATCTTATCCATTTTAAGTATTTAAATTTTGATACTTAACTAAAAACTCTTCCAATAATTTACTAGCTCAAACATATATATAATTAACATTTTTCAAGTGTTATAATAATTCTGTGTTATTTTCCATAAGCATCAGTCTATGGAGAGACTGTTTCTTGCACTCTCTCTCTCTTTCTTTTTCAAAGAATATTCCTGTTATTTCCATAAGCATCCGTCCATGGACACACTGTTTTCCTGCACTCTCTTTGTTCCTTTTTCAAAGAATATTCCTTACAGGAATAATTATGTTGAATGGTGATCGTACTTGTGGGCATGTATTTGTCCATGTTGTGCAGGTTTGAGTTCAATTAATGGATTGAATGCTCAATCTTGAGTTGAAGAAAATTGTTACGTCGTTATGTATATGATAATCAGTTAAAAAACAAAAAAAATCCAAATCCAAATGCATGCTAAATTGGACAGAAATTTGGTTAAAAAACAAAACAAATATGCAAATCTAAATCCAAATGCATGCTAAATTGGACAGAAAATTACTCTTTGCTGCGTAACTTAAATTGCATATGCTCATTCATTCAGTCCTTTATTACAAACCAGAGACAGCCAGCTATGATGTAGAGCCTGCATATACCCATGAGCTCCTACAAAACCCCAAACATACATAACTGAAGTGCCAGCTTCTTTATTTACATATGTAGACATGGTAGCTGTTAGTCACTCAAAAGCTGCTGCCGATGATGGAATAGCCTGCCCACACACCAATCAAACAAAATACAATCATTCGCTCTGGCATGGAAGAGCTTCAGGAAAGACTACATATAAAGTATGGCAATGGCAGACTAGAGAATGTAACAACAGTTATCAAGAAAATAATGGAATGACTTACGAGAGTGGCGTTGAATATCGCAGCGGCAGGGGGGCTGGCGGACGTTGTATTTATGGAATCCATGGGAGGCAAGGAGGGCGACCAACACAACACGAAAGGAACAGATGCAGTGCATGCAGCTTCTCACTCTCCACGTCGCAACGCAACGCATCCCAAAGAAAGGAACACCTGGCTGCCTCCGTTTCCAATGGCCGCGTCTCTCAAAGACCAGAAGAATCTTGGTGGTGGGCAGGCTGCGACAATGCAGGGTATGGCATTATACACAAATTAACCAAGTCACGAGAAACTGCCTTGCTCAAACTTGTCCTTATATTCTCCACAACCTCTGTAACTGAAAATCACAATGTTACCGGTGCATAGAACTCTTACATTATTGCTCAGAATTATGGACGCAAGCTCAACAACACATTGGAGTCTTTGGTTATTCACAATCTATTTTTCTTAGGATCATTGAATGTCTATGTTTTTCTACTTTTGTTTAGCGATTTATATTCACCTCTTTTTTTAAATCCTGTCATCTTTCTTTCATAGTTTATTGTAAATCCATCCACGAACACCCTAATTTGATTCAAATAATTGTCCAACTTTGAGATGATGGTGAATATTCTCGATGAATTATAAGCTTGTGTTTATTGATTTCCTGTACTGTATTCGTTCAGCGACAAGATCAGAGTCGCAATCTACATAGCAGCCACCATGTTGCCTACAGGATTTTGCTCTGAACATGACGTTCAAGTGGTGAACTCCTAAACTAGATCGACCCTTATAATAGTCGAAGAATGTTTTTTCCCATTTTTGTTAAGCACGACTCAATAAATCCAGTTGAGGCAGGGCATTCCTCAATTGTTTGAAGAATATGAATTAAGATATGGGATGGATACAAACAATCCTCCCACCACTGTAATGTTTCGTAACGGACTTCAACATGACCGTTTATATAAAAAAAATGTGCTCTAGAGGTATATTTAGATTCATCTTAATCACATTTTCCTAGACACATTAGCAATGAGATCAAGAATCACAAGATTTCTTACATAAAGAGGAATAAGTTGAGAATACACCAATTTTTCTCCCCAACCACTGCCACTGAATATAATATTCAGGTATCCCAATCTGATCCTATCTATAATACCAATTTAGTGCCTTCATCTTGTCATGATATTGTCCAACCATACCTGGACGTTGTGCATGAAGTTTACTGGCCACCTAATAAGACCTTTGTTCTATTAATTATTGGAGAAATTCAGTTCCATGTTCCAAATTTCTTGTAATTGAGACATGAACAAGTACAAGATCAAAAGAACAAGTTTTCAATTGATATAATCCCTAACAATTTTAAGCTATTGATTGATTGAACTTATGCCCATACCCATCCACCCACATATGTCGATCGATCCCTTGGCTCCACCATCACCATCCTTGCTATGGTGGAGAGTGAGTGATTGAAAGGAAAATTTGAGAATGACGATAAGATAAATGAAATTAATATCATATTCATGTTGCATGTGCATTTTTATTCCCATTAATTCCCATATTGGCCTTGGATTCTTATATTTGTCGCAGAACTACGCTTTGCCTATAGTTAGATTTTAGAGCAGGCCTTCAAGTGGCGGCCAGTTGAGCGAAAAGACTTCCCATAAATACTTTCCTAGGGGTAATAATTTCCTCAACATCTATTGTCCAACATATTTAACACATGAATTAAATATGATTTTATCAAAGTTGCATTAGTTTCCGGAACGCTGGAATGTTGGGAACTTGGGTACGGGTATCTGATATGGCTAGAAGTTTCCTCTAAACTTGCAGGAAATGGTGGGTTGGGAGCGACAATAATATATATTAAAAAATATAAAAAATAATTGCACCGAGTGAAACGAGGTGCTCTACAGCCTAGTATGGGGGAGATGTTGTAACGTGATGTAACAAATGTAACGTTATAACGTTTGTAACAAAATAATTTAAAAAATTCATGTCGGCTCATAAAATAAAAAATTATGGAAAGTATTTTAAAAAAATCCATGTTGGTTCATAAAATAAAATATTATGAAAAGTAATTAAAAAATAGATGTTCGTTTATAAAACTAGCGTAGATCCATCTCAAACCCGGATCTATCAAGCACCGAGAGGGATCCAATTTCTTGAGATGTAATTTTTTTTGTTTTATCTTAAATTTTTTACACATTAAGAAAAAAATTACCCCTCAAGAAATTGGATCCCTCTCTTTTAATTTTTTAATTATTATTTTCTTTTTTGATAAGTTATGAGCGAACATGAAATTTTTAATTACTTTTGATTTTTTATAAGTTATGAGCCGACATGGAAACGTAACGTAACAAATGTGACAAACGTGACAAATGTGTCAAACGTTACAACATCTCCTCCACACTGGGTTGTAACGTAACGTGACAAACATGACAAATGCGAGAAACGTGACAAATGCGACAAACGATACATCTCCCCCATACTAGGTTGTAACGTAACGTGACAAACATGACAAATGTAACATGTGACATCCACTACAGGATCTCCCCCATACCACAAACGTGACAAATGTGACATGTGACATCCGTTACAGGATCTCCCCCATACTATTACTTTTTACATTTTATTACTTTTGAAAACGTTACATGTAACATGTGACATGTGATATCCATTACAGGATCTCCCCCATACTGGATTGTAAGCACCTCGTTTACACTCGATGCAATAAAAACTTAAAACTTAAACCCAGATCTATCAATCAAGAAATCTATCTTGAGTTTAAATTTAAAAAAAAAGAAATGCACCTCAAGAAATTGGATCCCTCTCGGTGCTTGATAGATACGGATTTAAGATGGATCTATGCTGGTATAATTAAAAATCAAAATTAAACTTCTATTGTATGTTCTAAATCTTATATTTAGGAATAGTACATTAATTGATAATTATTATATAAAGCATTGGTACTAATTTAATAACTTAAAATTTAAATACAATATGTAATTGATAATAATAATAAAATTATAACTATAAATAAATTTTAAATTCAAAAAATTTAAATAAACAAATTTGAAATTTCAAAATTCAAAACTATTTAGTAATATAATATTAATAACTTAATAACAACAGTAACACTCTCGACCGGCGAAACGGCAAAAAACAAGTTCCCGAGTACCCGAATTTTTAAGCTGGAAGGTCCTTGAATGTTCCAAAGCTCCTGGAACCGTTCCGACGTATTTTGGAAAGTTTTGTTCCCGTTCCTAAGCACCCTGGAACGCGGCAACTTCTGGAACGAGTTCCCTGAACTTCGGGAACGGTTCCCATGCAACAGAGGATTTTATGCAATGTTTTAATGGGTATCATGTTAAATAATATTAGTTAATCTATGTAAATGGATAGTCTTGAGACCGATCTTGAACATAAAACGAATAATTTCCTAAAATTGATATATACGCCAACAACATTTTTGTTTGAAATTATAATTTTCTAAAATTGATGTGTGTAGTTGGAACATACCTCAGGGTGATTTCATGCATATGATATGTGTTTGGCCATGGAATTTTGCTTTGGACTTCTTAATAAAGTCACTTTTGGATCTCTTTGGTTTCCTTGGCCATGTCATCGCCCATCCGAGTAGGAAAATCATAAATGATCTGAACCATGTACATTTTGTCCAAGAGTGGTTGCATCCTCTATATCTCTTTATCAAAATTGATTGATAGTTCTACGACATCTATTGTTTCCATGGAGTGTAATGGCCGTTATTATTTTTCTCAAGAATAAGTGTTAGCTAATTGTTGTGACTACACGTGGCTCGTATTTCCTAAAACACGTGTTAGAACATGCTTTGCATTAGAACATGCTTTGTGTTGGGCTACTTCTTTCCCGAACAAGTGCTTCTATTATACTATTAAATGGAAGGGAATAACAACCCTACTACTCATTAATCTTGTTATTTTAAAAAAATCATGCAAAACAATTCATCTTTACTAATGGATCTTAATATCATGCTCAAGGAAATTTCAATTTTTTCGAGCACTCTCAAGGGTCTTCGTATGAAAGGGACATAATCGTTAATTACTTAATAAATTCATGGATCACATACATGTAATAAATTTAAGGGGTGTTTCTCCAGATTCATGGATCACACACATAATAAATTTGTGATCCTAAACTAGTATACCTAACCCACAAGAATTCAAATTGAGCCCTTCCTAGCACTAAACTAGTTAAATGACAAGCAACATTGACAAAAATCAATTATGAATTCTCGTGGCTTAGGTTTACTAGTTTAGGCTCACGAATTTATTATGTTGTACTAATATATACCCAAGGGTTAGCTCAATCAATTGAACAATTAACCCAAGTGACGAGCTTTTTATTTACCTTTTAATTTCTCAGAGGATAAGTACGAAGTCTTTACATTAATTGCCAACCCGGGGTTCGTTGCGAACTTGCGAGTTATCATGCACTATATGTGCATATCACAATCTCCTCTTACATTGGTTTATTTACTATGAAGACGTAGTTCAATAACCTTACTTACAAATAGTGGTATGAACAATTACATAGTCTTGGAAAGGAACTAGCCAGCTAAATAACTACTTAAACTAAGTTGCAAGGAAAGTAAATCACACAGCAAGAAAGTAAATTCACACCAGATGCAGGTATCAGGAGTATGAATCGTATGTCTCCCAAAGTATCCTCATCGATGTGTAGTAAAACTAATTGCAAAATTGAAATCCTAAATCTCTCTTGTAGAAATTGGAATTCACACCACACTGGAAAGTAAATGATAAAACTAATTCACACTGTGCGAGAAAAGTAAATTCTAAAACTAAATCACACTATGCGGGAAAAGTAATTCTAAAACTAAATCACACTTGACAAAAAGGTAAATTGCAGAAATGAAATCTAAAAGCTATCCTTGCCAAATATAGCTTATTGTTTATGATCCAAGGTAGTAAATAACATTATTGCATTAAGCACATTCATTGCATTCATGAATTGTAAAATAAACTTTTCAATCACTAATCTACATATTAAAATTACATTGCAAAAATAAACTACATAACGAGAAATGAAAAATTATCATATTAAAACAAAGCAACAAATTAAAACTAAATGATCATAAAATAAATAAAATCACATTATAGAAAATCATAAAAATAAGATATCTATTGAATCAAGATGAAATTGTGATCTATTCCATCATTATTTGGACAATTAATCTAACAGTTCTCCCCATAGAATGGATAAGGAGCTCTTATTTATACATGAGTTCTCCATAACAAATAATAAATAAGGATCCAAAATATCCTCAACAAATTCCTAAAACTTTGGATCTCAAAACTAATCCTAATATATTTTCCAAAAAAATCAAATCTAATCTTTATCCAATATTCTTTTCATATCCAAGAGGGTAATTGTCACGTATCCGGTGTCCTCACGATAACTCTGGCGTCATGCGGTACTGAATCTACTAGCTGAATTTTCCTCTGATATGAAATTGTATTCTTCTAATGATTCCAATTATATAATTACAACAAAATAAGCATGTGTATAATTATTCATAAAACATATATGGATGCTCTACCAACTATTTCCATAAGATTGTATTTACATAGCCATTAATTTGGTTCTGTAATTCATATGGTGGCAACGAGTAATATAACCATAAATAAATACCATACATTTATTCACATAATGAACTTATCTTAAATATCGCCAACTGACTACAAACCAAGGACGTTCCTCCCAGACGTCTAGCCATATCTTTCTTTGACAGATTCACCCCCAAGTTGAGGCTATGCATCCACAAGAAGGTATCGTGTTTCTGCTACAGCTTCCCAATCCTCTATTATCGGTTTGGATCCAATTCCCTCATTCTAGTGATGGTGGTATAGCCATTGGTGATATAGGTCTGATAGCAATGAAGGTTTAACCATGGAAGAATGATGAAAAAATGGTCTAGTAGAAAAAATGGTTATCTCTGACAGGAAGGAATGATGGAATTATGGGATATCTCCCTCTTTTTATATGCATGGTTGATACTAGCCAAGTGGAACCAAGGCTAATAGGAACTAGCCACTTGGCACAACAAAATTTGAACCCAAAATTCGACGAGAAAATCAGACAAATTCCAACAAAATTGACCGTGTCGTCGGATTTCACCTTTAAAATTATGAATTTTGATGAATTTTTTTTAATTGATACCTGACATTGTCGAATATTCGACGCCAGTCGGTTCTCTAACGACGGTCGTCGGATATGCGACGTATAAATTATAACGGTAACTATGATAATATCGTCTGAGATCCGACGAAGTTTAAATTTTAGAAACTATAAATTATGGAAACATTCTGGCATGATGGCTATAGAAGCGACGGTTTGCAGAAATTATATTCTTCACATGGACTGTTTTCTTCAAAAGAATACACAATTATTTCAATTGTTTCTGTAATTAAAAATAGTGAAGTGTGGAGCTTGATTTTTTAAGATCGATAATCTTCATTCAAGTTATTTATGAGAAAATGTCAAATAACAATATTCCTGATCCAGACGAACAAAATCGACAATTGCTTACTAAATTGTGGGATGGACTACAAAGAAAGGGTGATGGGAAATGTTATTGTCCATGTATTCAATGAATGTAAACAATTCTCATGGGAGATAGATTAAAAGTACAAGATGAAATGGAACAATCTACCATAGGAGGAAATGACTTGGGATTTTGGAACATATATGTTGGAACACCAAATTTGTAGATGTTGTAGGGAACCTCCCACCTCCTTTGTAGCCATTAAGTAAAAAAAAAGGTTGTCTTTCTCCTTTATTGATTATATAATAATGTCTCTAGTATAACTAGTTGACATAGTGCTTTTTGGAATAAAGTGGTTTGAGGTTCAAAACTATCTCTATTTTCCCCAAAAAATCTCTCTCTATTATTCATATTAATCATAAAGTGCATCCATCTCTTCTTTGCACATCCTCTGTGAAAATAAATGATGAGGCCAAAAGATGGGTAGCATTACCAAATTTGTGCAATCTAATGCTTCCTCTAAATCAAGGGGCATGTTTTGCATATTTCAAGTTATGTATATTCACATACTTTAAACTTGAGCTAAAAAGCATCTTTTCAATTATTCCAATGTTTGTTTATAAAATTGGCCTTTATATTTCTAGTTTTCAACTCCAGGGGCAAATATTTTTTAGGGGGGCATGTTGTGTACTGAACCATGAAATATTTATTGGTTGTTATACTCTATGTATTATTTTTTTTGTATGTATGCACATATTGTATCATTTCTAAACACCTGTAAAAGGCCACTAGTATGTTATAGGGGACTTATAAATACTTTATATATAACACATACTTTTTAACAATAAGCAATAACCTCTCTTGTGATGGAATGACGTAGGTAGTTTAATGTTGAACAAATCCTACTAAACCCAATCTGCCTAGAACCAATACTATGGTAGGCCCTGCACTAAAATCAACACAGTCCCAAGGTTGTTTTATACACATGCTTAAGCTATGAGACAAAGAAAGTGCAGTAAATGTACCTAAGATATTGTAACACTTACTTATGCACACTATGCCAATTTCTCCAATTTTTTGACATTATGACGTAGTTGATGATGAACTCATTGATTTCCTTTCTCTTTGGAAATGTCTTATCATCATGATGTGTGGGATGCCATAATTAGTCCATGTTCACACATATACCTCATCATGACCACATCATCTATGTGGACCCTTCTTCATACAGTAATGATGAACTTTCAAGTTATGTGGAACATTTGTACATTTGAGAGAGATATGACTGGTTGTACCTTCCCCACCTTGGTTGATTTACTTTTGGTCCTTCCACCTTGCTGTTTATTGGTCTTATGGTTCCTTTGCCTTGATGTGTGGTTAGAAGGGTCATTTCACCCATCTTGAGTTGTTTGTACCACCCTTTAATGTTTTTGGTCCTTTGGGTAGTATGGTTGTTTGTCCACTTTGTGTTTTACCCTTGTCCTAGGGGCTATGGGTCATGTACCCACACGTATCTTATGTTGGGTAATTTTTTGGCTCTTCATACGCTCACCTAAATGACCCTAGAACCCCACTTATGATTTATGTTATTATTTATGACTCTTTTATATTTTATTTGTTATTTTATTATTTTACTTTTACTTTTAATTTTTTATTTTTTATTTTTTTTTATTTTTATTTTTTTTTATTTTTTATTTTTTGTATTAAGTAGTTCCTTCCTATTTTAAAGGCACCCTATTTTTTGGACTTTAATGGAACCCTATTCTTTTGTTGACTGGTCCGACTGAAGGAAGCCGCGACAGTTATGAGATTGTTATCCTAAATCTTATGGAAGTCCGATCTACTTTCTTGAAGGCTAACTTAAGACCAATTATTTGAGAAGTTTTTATACTTAGCTTGGAATGAGTTCTCTTTGATTGTGTTAATTCTGCATCTTATCTTCGCCCAGATCTCTCTCGTTAAGACTTGTCCTGTCAGAAAAATTGTTGGTGATCAGATCTATGTTTTTTTGTTAAGCTTTTACTTGCACTGAGACTTTTGTTGTAACTATTCTTTGTGCTTTATTTAACTTATGTTATGAATGTAACTATCGTTGTCTAACTACTATTGCATACAAACTTTCTCTCTCTCTCTCTTTGGTTTGTACTTACCCTTTAGTAGGGTCAGTGGGTTCCTAGTGTTGGCTGACCTCTGAGAGGTACAGTTTTGACTGAAAGTAATATTTCTGAGTATAAAACATGAAGGTTCCACATTACAGGTAAGTACCCTAAACCTATCTTTTACTTGTGTTAATGTTGATTAACTATTGTTAGTAATTACATGTTACTGAAGATTACTTTAACACGGTGATCCAACTGGTAGTATTAAAGTGGAAAAGTCGAAAGAGATGAAAATTATGTTTTGTTACTATTGTACTATTTAGTTTCATTACTTGCTTATTAGATGTAATTTTGTATTAAAGTAAATTGATTTTTTTTATTCTTCTACATAAAACCCTAACTCTACCAAAAATTAAGAAAATGTAGATAAAAGATTTGAAATCCCAATAAATATACTTATCTATAATGTTGGTAAACAAAAGTGATAATATCTCAATTAGAAAACAAATACTTGTACATCAAGTAATTTTCAAATATCATAACATCAAGTGCATGCTACACTAGAGTTCGTCCCTCCTCTTGAATACACGTTGTAAAGGTCACGGTACTGTTGGAAGAGTTGAAATGATATTTTAACTTGGAAATAGTTGTGTGATTACTTTTATAAGGAAACATGGAATGAATTGGGTGGTTGGCATGCATTAAAGAGAAGGAAATCCCTAGAGTGTTGGGAATTCCATGTTTCATGGTAATAGTTGCATATGTACTGTATGTGCATGCACATACAAATGAAAATATGTGCATATGCATGAAACTAATACAACAAAGGGCGATAATAAAAATATGGAATCACTTCCCTATCCAATGCTCCCTATCTTTTTCATATTTCCACAAGATTCTAAAGGTCATGGTTATCTCATCATATTGGGAATGTCAATGTGGTTCATATGACAATTTCAATAAAAAAATAAAATTTCAAACACATTAATAAGGTAATAATCAAAATTTTCAGTCTCACTTGAGTGCTAGAGGGTGGGATGATTTAACTCCATTTTGGAGAAATCAACATAATCAACTCAAAATACTTAAGACACCATGCATTTATCATACTGTTTTGAAAATAAGCTGTGCACATTCATTTTTTTTTTAAAGTCAACAATATCTAGATGGACAATTAAAATTTCAATGCTTATGAAATTCTTATCTCTCTGAGGATAATATAACAATAATATACAGAAAAAATATGGGAAATATATGGTAATCCAAGGGCTCATCATACCCCCCCCAATTGGAACGTTGCATACAAATATGCAATATAGAAATAAAATAACCCAAAGGTAGTGTTGTGCTTTAATAATTCTTCATCTTCAAGTTGTTGTTGCTTGCATATCTCCCTATGTTCTTAATATGGAACACCAATTTCATTAAATTTGGACATATTAGGCAAATTGTGGACTAAGAAAGTGTGAATTTAGACTTTGAAAGTGTCAATATCAACATTTCTTAAGTGCAAAATCAGGTTCTGAAAGTGGCAATATTGGCTTTGAAAAGTGTGTTTTTCTATTCGAATAGTGTGTTTTTTTAATACTTATGGGTCCTAAAATTGCAGTTTTTTATTATGAAACTATGAATTTCAATTCAAAAAGTGTGAATTTCAAATCAAAAAATGCAAATTTTGATTTTAAAAGTGCAATTTTCATTTGCAAATGTGCAATTTTCAAAGGTGAAAAGTGAAATGTCTATAATATTCAATCCTTGTTTGAATAGCAAGTTTATCAGTTATTGTTTCTTTTTTGATACAGTATCAAGAATATCTAGCTTTTTACATATATAATTTTAGTAGTTTCCAAACGAGGTAGGAATTCTCTGCGTAATCTGTATAGGGAAAGCTTACTTACACAGTAGTAACCAGTAAACGGTGTATTCTGCACCATAGTGGTAATTTTCCTCAAATTCCTAGAGGCTCGTGGACGTTCCAGACGCTCGACGTTTGCTCTCCCAGCCAAGTTGATAAACAGACTAGAAGGATTGTAACAAAATATAATATTTTGGGGATAAGATCACATCAAACAATATCCGTAGGAACATCCATCCCACTCTCAACAATATGCCCCATATGTACTCGTTGTGCCTTAACTGTTGTAAGGCCCTTCTCGTTTATTCTAATTTTTTCTCCTATCCATCCTAGCCTTGGTGACCATGCCCATATGATGCTATTTACATCGATCATCATATTTTCTTCTGCACCAACAACCCATTGTTGCTTTATATTTAAGCATTTTTTGTACAAGGCCTTCAGATCCTTCGATAATCCTGTTGGATTCCACCATTGCACCTCTACTTTGTAAGACCCAAGAGTACTAGCATATGAATCCTGATAAATATTACCAATCACCCTACCCAACCATATTGCACAATCTGGCTCTGGTGATTGCACAATGACCATTTGGCCCTTTAGAACATCCACTCTTGGAATGAATTCATCTCTAGGCTTGTTGCATACTGGTCCAACATAGCAATCCTGCAAAGCAGGAACATTTTCCTTCAAATAGGAATCCATAATTTCATATTTAGATCTTGCAGGTTCACTACTATGAATAACATGGCTTGTCGATGGCCAAAATTTAGTTGTTGACTGATGAACACTCTCAAAGGGACTGTCCAAAGCTTTATATATAGCCTCCCAATAATTTAACTTGGGATGCCAAAACTGTTCACCTCCCTTCTAAATCTCTTGATTCCATAATCAAATATATGTTTCTATTCCTTTTTTTATTTTGTCAATGTCTGAAGGTATTTTTATTGCAGATTTAATAACCTAGGCTTCCCCACCAACAATTCTATGCTACCATCTGGAAATGACTGCCACAGATGAATATGAGAAGACCAAGCTTCATCCCGAAGTAATTCCCTCCATTGCATGACTAGAATGTTATCTATGAGCTGAAATTTAAAAAACTGGCATTTTTTTATATTGATGATTTTGGCATTTCCATCCAAAAGGTGAGGTTTCACAAAACTCTTCAAATCGTAAATTTCATCAATTAGATAAGGGGCATAGAAATTGTGATCTTCACATGGCCTATACGTATCCATAATTTCCGAGAGTGAAAATATATCTTTGCGCATTAGCTTTACTAATAACCTTCCATAAGTTTCATCTATGTCTTCATGGGTGCGTCCAACCGAGAGGAATCCAACTTCAACTATCTCGAACACTCTCCTTGTTGTTAAAAGAGATAAAAATGCAAATACAAAGCGGTTTTTGTTATCGCCTGAACAATTATCCATTTGCAACAACAATATGGGTGGTAGTTTTCTATCTGGCATGCATTGATTAGTACCATCAACACACAATACTTCATGTTGCATTACATCTTGTATGTATATCACACACTTTTCATATGAATCTAATTGCAATAGAGCATCATGCAATTGGTGCTTAGATGTTCCGCCTTCGTATAGAAAATCACCATATTTATCAACCATTGGTTCTTCAAGACTCTTCAAGCATTTAGCCATGGATGTCACAGTGAAATTCGATCCCATATCTAAAAATGAGATGCTTAAATGGGAAAAACCCCCAGTCTTGTTCCCATGAGTCAACATTCCAGTCAATGATATGGGAAGATTCATAACATTACTAAAATATTTTTCCTTCTTACCCATCCTTGGAATGGAAGTCTTTGACTTATCCATTTTTTCATGAACAATACTCAGAAAAGTCTTTGGATTTTTTTGTGAAGCTAATCTGTGAGAATAATATACTTGGCGACAACTTGCGATATATTTATTATGAGCTTCCTGATGTCCTCGCAACCTTTCCACCTCAGCTGGATAAATGGTCCCCTTAATCCTATCCTGTATTGTAATGCACTCATTACACCTTGAAAAGGAGTTTGATTTAGAAATGTTAACATCTCAGAAATCTTATCTCATCACCTTGCTAAAGGAGGATTGTTATACTGGAGGAAAACCAATACTTTCGATTTCTTCATTTGCCATTTTTCGCAGCAAACCATGGGACATATTAGATGGAAATAATTTCAAGGTTGTCCTTGTTCCATCTTCATTTTTTAATCGTGTAAGATGTGGAGATTTGTCTAAATTCTCTTCTACAATTTTATTAATAGTAGCTACCATTGTAACAGCATTCGCCCTAGATTTTTCCAAGCCACTGTTACCATGCACAGCTCTCACGTCACCATTTAAGAACATGCTTTTATAATTGTATAAAGTGCTTCTTTTTATCCCATGGCAGTTATACCATGCATTTTGACATATGTCTATTGTGTCTAATCTCATTGTAAACATGCTTCTTTTTCTGTCATCTCCTTCTTTGGCCACAGGAGTATTTGATCCCATAGAATTTATAGCATACTGTCTTGTTGAATTTCCATTCATACTATGAAATTTATTCACATTCAACTATCGATTGAAGTGAAATATTTGAGATGTAAAGATTTGAGCAACAATGTTCAGTGACAATTTTTGAAAGGAATGCACCCTGATCAATTCCAATCCTATAAGGTACTGATCTTGAATTTCTTTTAGAAATGTTAGTTCCAACTTGTCGCTTTCTGGAATTGTATGGCCTTAACACATGTATATTCACAATGGGGATTACCTAGAAGGACCATCTGTAAAGGACATTCTTCAAAAATATTCCAAATGTTGACCATGTCTTCGTCTATGTTATTTTTTAGTATAACATCCAAAGGAACATCATTGAGGTCAAACAAATGGTTTGCATGCCATCTTACAAGAGATCCTTCAAATACACCACAATCCTCGCAATTGCAGAAGACTTTATGAACTAAAATACCAAACTCACCAACATCTAGTGGTTTGAATTGTACAATGTCTCCTTCAAACACAGTTGACACTATTCCCCGTGCAACATAATGTGGCTTTAAAGAACATTGATGTATCAAATTAACTTTCTCTCCCACAAACTTGATATTGTGATTTTCTCTTAATACTTTCAAAGCAGTTTCAGATTGATTATTGTTGAAATTGCTTTCAACAAAAAGCAATGTTTTTGTATTAAAATATATGATTCTTTTAATCGGCCATACTACAAAACCTCCACTGCTTAACCCTAGAGAACATGGCATACAAGAAAAAAACACTCCATCCACCATAATACCAAAGGAGAATTCACCCAAAAACGTTCCCCCATCAAAATGAGTCCCACCATCAAAATGAGTCCCACTCACATTTGTTACAAAACCTATGGAAATGCAATCCTTGCATTCTGAACACTTATGTAACTACTTAAATTTTCTCATAATAAAAGAAGATGTATTCACATTTGTTATGATATGTTCTCCACTCATCAAATTAGAAGCTGGTATATCATTCACCTCATTCTCATGAAGAGCAAATCCAATGTGGTTAATGATCTCAAATGCAGGCCATTGAATATAACCACCAACTGCCTCTGACAACGTATTTGCACCTTTTGATGGATAGGGCAATTGAAGACTTGCATTTAAAGTCTTGGTAACATTTACAATGATACATCCATCATGAATACCAATATTATGCAATATTTTTCTTTCAGGAAAAGAGATCCCTTCAGCAACTTTCAATCCATTCAGAAGGAGGTCCACACATTGTTGAGAACCAAAATCCATTTCAAAAGTGATTTCTGAAATATAAAACAATAGGACATATTGTTGAGAACCAAAATCCATTTCAGAAGCGATTTATGAAATATAAAATAACAGGAGCACATTAAAAATAATATTTATTTTAAACAAATAATAATTTTTTCCACTAGTATATATTATCAAATAAGTCAATAAGAAGGGTCGACCACCCCTTCGTTTACGAGAGAAAGGTAAAAATATTTAAACTACAAAGTCTAGGCCACCAATTCCCAAATTTTGACTTCCACTGTAAATAGTAGGGATCCTGACATCAACTAAGTTATAACATATAAAAAAAAATTGTCTCGATTTTTGTTTTTCGA
Source organism: Larix kaempferi (assembly GCA_027924585.1). Taxonomy (NCBI): domain Eukaryota; kingdom Viridiplantae; phylum Streptophyta; class Pinopsida; order Pinales; family Pinaceae; genus Larix; species Larix kaempferi. The sequence goes on from BSBM01000727.1 coordinate 6,057,198, forward strand.
CAAGAAGGATCGGTCGCCCCTTCGTTTAGTAGATAATTGTGAACACCTATATCCAGAAATTCCCTATATCCAGAATGGCGAACACAAGACGGATCGACCGACCCTTCTTGCAATCGAAAACTATTATGAAAAGAATATTGGGCAGAAGAAGGGTCAGTCGACCCTTCATATATGAGGAAATTGTAAAAATATTCAACCTACGAAGGTTATGCCGTCAATTCATGTATATCCAAAATGGTGAACTATGGAAGAATACTGAGCACAATAAGGGTCAACCAACCCTTCATTTACGAGAGAAATGTAAAAACATTTAATCTACGAAGTCTATGCCGACAATTCCCGACTTCCGAATTTTGTTGTAAATAGTAGGGATCCAGACATCAGCTAAGTTATAATATATAAAAAATGTTTGTCCCACATCCATTTTTCGACAAGAAAGATCGGTCGCCCCTTTGTTTAGTATATAATTGTGAAAACCTATATCCAGCAATTCCATATATCCAGAATGGCGAACACAAGAAGGATCGACCGACCCTTATTACAGTCTATAACCATTATGAAAATATTACTTGGAAGAAGAAGGGTCGGTCGACCCTTCATTTATGACGGAATTGTAAAAATATTCAACCTACGAAGGCTAGGCCATCAATTCATGTATATCCAAAATGGTGAACACTGTAAGAATACTGAGCACAAGAAGGATCGACCGGCCCTTCTTGCAGTCTAGAACTATTATGAAAAGAATATTGGGCAAAAGAAGGGTCAGTCACCCCTTCATTTATGAGAGAATTGTAAAAATATTCAATCTACGAAGGCTAGCCTGTCAATTCATGTATATCCAAAATGGTGAACAGTGGAAGAATCATGAGCACAAGAAGGGTCCTCCGACCCTTCATTTATGATAGAAATGTAAAAATATTTAAACCACGAAGGCTAGGCCGACAATTCCCGACATCTGACTTACTCTTTAAATAGTAGGGACCCAGACATCAGCTATGTTATAAAATATAAAAAATCTTTGTCCCGACTTTCATTTTTCGACAAGAAGGATCGTCTGTCCCTTCGCTCAGTAGATAATTGTGAACACCTATATCCATCAATTCACCTATATCCAGAATGGAAAACACAAGAAGGATCGACTGACCCTTCTCGCAGTCTAAAACTATTATGAAAAGAATATTGGGCAGACTAAGGGTCGGTTGCCCCTTCATTTATGAGGGAATTGTAAAAATAGAACAACTTAAAGAAAGAGTGGTCGCTCTTTCTCTGAGAATATTTCCACTTTTCAGCAAACTGTACGAAGCAATGTTCCTATGAAATTTTTGTTTAGAGTTTCGATATCTACTTTACCCACTCCTAAAATCCATCCATGGAGGAATGGTCGGTCGACCCTTCATTTACGAGAGAAATGACGTAAAAATATTTCTTCTACAAAGGCTAGGGCGACAATTCCCGACTTCTGAATTTCGCTATAAATAGTAGGGACCGGGACATCAGATAAGTTATAACATATAAAAAAATATTTTCCCCGACTTCCATTTTCCAACAAGAAGTATTGGTCGCCCCTTCGTTTAGTAGATAATTTTGAACACTTGTATCTAGCAATTCACCTATATCCAGAATGTTAAACGCAAGAAGGATCGACCGACCCTTCTTGCAGTAAAAAACTCTTATGAAAAGAATATTGGGCAGAAGAAGGGTCGGTCACCCCTTAATTTATGAGGGAATTGTAAAAATAGAACAACTTGAATAAAAGATTGGCCACTCTTTCTCTGAAAATATTTCCACTTTCCAGCAAACTGTGCGAAGCAATGTTCCTATGAAATCTATGATTAGAGTGTCGATATCTACTTTCCCCACTCCTAAAAAACATCCCTGGAGGAAGGAGAAAACGCTCTTTCTCCTCAGCATCTACTTCCAACACCCCAAAATAGAACAACCTGAGGAAAGAGCGACCACTCTTTCTCTAACAAAATTTCAACTTGCCAGCAAACTCTTTGAAGCAAAATTTCTATAAATTTTGTTGTTAAAATGTCAAGATCTAATTTCCCAGGGTGACACGTGGAACGCTCAAATTGTGACATGTGGCAGATTTGATTTTTAAAATTAGTCTAAATATATAATAAACGAATATTAAGGATATTAATGGTACCATTTCAATACAAATTGTCAGGATTGAATAATCGTCATCAATATCAATTGTTTGTGACAAGACATAATGTCGAATAAAACATGATGAGATTATTTTCTTCACACAAGTGGTACAAACCATCATTCACTATTACCACCGTCAAGATAACCTCCATTTCAGAATTTTATCATATAAACCATTGCCATGTCAACATACAATCATTTCTCAAGGCATCGATTGGAGTGTTACATGTACAATTACTCCAGCAAAATCTACAGTCGCTACAGATGATATCTATGACCACAATCACGCCATACTGTGATAATTATCGTTCCCCATCCGTCCCATCCCAGTCAATTCACCAATTCAGTAGCCACTCACTATATATAGGCTAAACCATACCCCATATCGCAGCAAAATGAAATCTTCCACAAGTCATGGCACTCTTCTTTACTGCCTATGTTCCCTTTGCTTTGTTGTTTTATCATAAATACTTGAGTCTTATGGTCGCTCCCCAGTTCTCTTCATGATATATGATCATTTCGACATCAGTTCCTTGACAAATCCTCACCACACCATGATATATGGGAATTTCGAAATCCCAAAGACCAAGATTTGTCATTATGTTCCTTGCCACCAATCACGTTTTCGTCATTCTTCTTTCACTAACTGATTGGTGTACAAGTTGGAGCGGACGTGAAAAGATTAGTGGTCCATGTACCTGTTTTCTTGGACACTTCCTTCTCTAAAACAACATGAGTTGCCAGTGTCTTCAACATTAGGCTTGCAGCATTCGTCCAAGAATAGCCATATTGACAACAAGAATACTCATGTTGACAGCATGAAGAGCCATGTTAATAGCAAGAATGACCTTGTTGACAACTTTCGTCTACCAGCTCCCAGACATGAAGACCCATTTCTATCCACGTTATTATCTGGTCGTCCAAAGTTGTTTGGTACCAGACCATGTTTTCAGCTTTCGTCTACCAGCATGGACAGGCTCCCAGACTTGACGACCCATTTCCAACCACGATAGTAGCTGGTACCATCTCAGAGTCATCAACTGTCTACACTTAGTTACAAGACAAGTCGCGGTGAAGTTCATCTGTTTATCCAGCTCCAGTTATTTTTTTATTTCTTCGAGATGAAGAAAGATCTTATTCATGGGGGAGATTTTGGAGGAAAATAGGTTGGCCTCCCAACTATGTCCTATGTTCGACCACTTTGAAGAACATGTCGAACCTTCATTTCGACCAGCACATGTCGATTCAATTAGTCACATCGGTTAGTGAACCGACAGGTCGTTATGTAACCGTCTATAAACTATATATATATATATATAGGCTTTAAAAGAGAAAATAGAAAACCTTTTTCTATGTCACGATTGGAGAGAAGTATTAAAGTATTTATTAATTTAATATCCATATACTTCCAAGCTATTATTTTAATTCTTAAAGGCAATTGAAGATAACTAGAATGTTTCGACATGCTACAAGAGAAAGATAAGGTTCTAAGTATATTTATTGACAAGCAAGTAAGGCATTCCAACAATTTTACTCTTCTATGACGAGCTAGAAGGCTATTGGCGAGAAATGACAACTTCAATTTTTATCCTTGATTCATGGGTCAATACAAATCTGCCTCCAAATTCAGACTTTTTGGAAATAGTAGATGGTAACTCCTAAAAAAAAGGTAATTCTAATGAATTTTGCACCATCTAAAGTGGGGAGTGGTATAAGGGATAACTAAAACGCCCCCAACTCGCTGGAATCCGGTAGAGAAATGTTGATGTATATGTAACTTTGGAATGTATTTCACATATATGTATGTTGTATTCCTATAGAGATGTTATTATTCCTCTATACGGAAGTGTCGTCATTTATATTGTAAGTGTCGTAACTTATACTTGATGGGTTATTAGACCACCTTTTTGGGGTCGGCCCTGTATAAGTCATGTGGGTCAAAGGGTTATTAGACCACCCTATTGGGGGGTCGGCCGGGTGCATCAAAGGGTTATTAGACCACCCTAGTGGGGGTCGGCCCAGTCAGCATTATGTTAAGTGGTTAAGTTGAGGCCGACCTAGTTGAGTAAAGGTCAAGTCAAGTTAGTGTATAAATAGAGAGTGTGTCTCTCTCATTTTACACATTCTATTCTCTCACTCACACTTTTGAGAGTGGCGCACTTGTGGAGGAGGAGGCTCTACTGCTAGGAGAAGACTATTTCTTGTATTCTAGTTGTATCATTACTCTATCTATCTCTGAGGAAGTTATTGGGGTTTTTCACCTTTATGGTTTTCCCCAAGTAAACTCTATGTCTCTTATGTGCTTGCATTATTGTGTCCATGATTGATATGCTATAGATTTGCTATACATGTTGTTCTCTCAGTTAAGATCCTAGATCAGATTGAAGTAAATTCTAAAAATTTAACATGGTATCAGAGCTAGCCTAAAAGAAGGCATGATATGGCATGTATGACACTTGTTGCACTTACGATGTTAGGGCTTGATATAGCAAAAACCAGTCATCGTAGTACTTTCGCTATAAATCCATTTTGGCGAATTTATCGGATCTGAAACTTTTACAGTTCTAATATAAGACCCCCATGTACCTTGTGTCCAAAGGAAAACCTCTAATTTGTTGTACTTTGTGATTTATGATCTGTACAATATAGGGTTTTTGCCTCTTCCAGATCTGAGTCAAAATCAGGTGACCTTGGGAAAAAGGTCATAACTTGAGCTAGAAAGCTCCAAATGAAATTTCGTAAAATGTGACAGGTAGTACACAGATTGAACTATCTTAGAAAACATTTTTAGAGGCCTAAGTTGAACTAGTGACATGTGGCATTCCGTACAAGTTCTCTCTCATGTATTATCCCATAAACAGGTCATGTTGCGACACTTGGCATAACTCTCTCTCAGAGAATCCAATTGAGGTCATACCTATTGGGATGGAAATATAACAGGTCTAGCTATCTCAGGAAAAAACTTTAGAGTTCGAAGTTGAACCAGTGACACGTGGCATGCCGTACAAGTTCTCTCTCTTGTATTATCTCATAAAACAGGTCACGTTGCGACACTTGGCATAACTCTCTCTCAGAGAATCCAATTGAGGTCAGACCTGTCAGGATGGAAATATAATAGGTCGGCCTATCTCAAGAAAAAATTTCAGACCCTGTGGATCAAAAATTTTGGAGTTACACCGGAAACAATCAGGTACATATTTCTGTCAAAATAGAATTATTTTTGAGCACCTTCATTCATGGCTTCTGGAATTTAGGGCTTCGGAGAAAGTTGGAATTTTTGTAATCGGAGACCATGGCTGGATGCTACTCATCAAAATAGAAATTTAGAGACCAAGATCATATTTTTTCGCTGGGCAGAAGGCCGAGCTTGATCAAACCCAAGTTTGGGACTTTGATTGGAAAGATGGAAAATTAGGGCTTCTGCAAAAATTGGAATTTTGGAAATCTGTGACTATGAATGGAAGCTCCTCAGAAAAATAGAAGCTTAGAGCTTTGAATCAAATCTTTTGGTTGGGTGAAGCTCCGGGAAACTCAAACCCTAATTCAGGGTCCTCCCTAGTGAATCCGAAAATCTAAAAGGCAATTTCGAGGGGTGAAACTTTGCAGTTTTCAAATTCTGAATATACCAGCTTGATCAGCTCATCAAGGCGCATATTTCTATCCTTTTGGAAGTTTGAAATTTTGGAGTTTCTCTGACAAACCCTAATCCAGCTCCAGATCCAGTTCTTGCAAATCAAGTGGATTGGGTTAATCCTAGAAGAAGATGGATTGGTCACCTGCATAAGTGAAGAAGTTCCTGTTTCAGAGGGAGATGAGGCTAAGGCCTTACATAAGAAGATTACAAGCAATCTCGACAGGTATGACTCATTCAGGTATGTTTCGAGATTTGTTCATGATTAAGTTTATGGTATGTTTGTCTTCATGTTATTACGGTTAGTACAATCTTGATTAAATTTAGACTTGTCGTATCACCTTAATAAAATTATGAATGCTTGATAGAAGATATTCATTGATTAGGGTTTTGACACTTATGATTGTACTAATGCATTATGGTGTTGTATGAGGTTTATGTTGTCCGCTAACATGAAAGGTACACCAAGAAAGACAAATCATGTTCTGGTTCAAGAACATATGATCATGATGACATGAGGACAAAGATTCATCCATTGTCATGGATCACTTAGAAAATATACTTACGAGGTATGTATAACTTGGTTCTACAATGGTTAACTTATGAGACATGCAGGTTACTAGCACAAGTCATTGAAGAGAACCAGAAGACATTATGCGGGTATGTTAGACATAACTAGCTAGCATGCTAATCCAGGTATGTTTTTCCTATATCAAGCTAGAATCCTACCTTGTGTTAGGATCTTATACTGTTGTGTTGTTGATAATGATTATTCATGAATTCATAGGTTTGAATAGTCATGGTTTTATGCATATTATACCTCTTATCTCGATTGATGATTTAACTAACCAAAAGAGTCCTATGATCAAATAAGAATATGTATGAGTAAAAGAAGACTTCCCTGAAACCTTGAATACTAATGTTTATTATTTGTGTTTGAAATGATCCTAACTATACATGCTTGAGATTATTGTGTTTTGATAATATTATACTAATGAATGTTTGATTATGTATGAGACCTAGAGGATAACACAATGATGATACTAACAAGCATGCATAGGGATCGAGAATGAATATAAGTTCAAGGACAGGTAATCCAGGAAGCAAAGATCAAGAGGGAGCACACTCCAGTAGTTTCTGCAAGGATACAGATATTCAGAGAGAGTTGACCACTTCTCACAATCCACATCAGAATGGAGTTGCAGAAAAGAAGCAAAGACTGAGAGGGAGTCAACCCAACAATCAAACAAAGATAAGTATTTGAATTGTCATTTCTTACATAGTTTTTTGTTTAAATAATGTTATTCAATAATGTATATACTGATGTTCCTACAATTAGGTTGTGTATTATGCATATTAGAATAGTTGCATTGATGAACATTATACTACTAATATGCATGGGTAAGTGGCCTATGGCACTGTACAACATTCCATTGCTACTTATCTAGAATGAAACCTCTTTGTTGACATGTTAGGAGTTGTGCACACTCTTAACAATGTTCTGGTAGAGATTGGAAGGCATCTAGAAAGTAACGGGATATGGATAAATGTTGTATTGAAGCATTGGCTAAAGATAATTGCATGACTGTATGACATATTTCTTTATGTGTAAGAATTTGTTCTGAAAACTATGAGATGTTTTCTAATCATGCAATTTAACTTGCTGTGTAGGAAAGATCGTATACCATCACCTACAAAAGAAGATCTACAACATTTGTTCAGCAACAAAATTATCTATTAAAGATATTGAAGTTCCCAGGATATGGGAAGAATGCTATGATCCGTCGATCATGAAGAATGATGTTTGGGATGTAGTCCCAAGACCTGAAGGGAAGTTTGTTATGACTTCCATATGGATCTATCAAGATCAAGCATGCTGCAGATGGCAGCATAGAGAAATATAAAAGTGATGAAATAGAAGATACACCAGATGGATTTCAAGACAGCTTTCTTGAATGGTGTAGTTGAAGAAGAAGTGTATGTGGAACAGCCACTTGGTTCTGAGACACATGATAGGAAATCATATATGTGCAGAACTTGGTATGGTAGGATAGGCAGCTTTCTATCCAGTTTGGGCTTTACCAAGAGTAAAGCGGGTTCCAGCCTTTTCTACACGGTTGAGGTAGGCAATCCAAGGATACTCTTATTGTATGTGGATGACCTATTTGTAACAAGAGATGATAGATTGATTGCCAACACGCAGCGGAAGCTTGCAGCCGAGTTCGAGATGAAGGACTTGGGGATGATGCACTATTTTCTTGGTATGGAGGTGTGGCATAGTACAGATAGAATCTTCCTTGGACAAGGGAAGTATGCAGTAGAGATTCTAAAGAGGTTCAGGATGATGGACTGCAAGGCTATGGCCACACCTATGGCATTGAACCTGAAGCTTCTGTGTGACGCTTCATCTAAGCTGGTTGATGTCCCTATGTATCGTCAGATGATTGGGTCCTTGATGTACCTAACGAACACGAGACCAGATATTTTCTTTGCGGTGAACACATTGAGCCAATTCCTGACGGATCCGAGAGATGTTCACGTGGTTGATGTAAAAGCATATTCTGAGGTAGCTAAAAGGTACAGTTGATTATGGGCTCAAGTATGATGCGAATCAAAAGTTTAACCTGCAGGGTTATGTTGATTCAGACTGGGCAGGCAATGCTGCAAATAGGAAGAGCACTTCTGGGTGCTGCTTCAGTATGGGATCAGGTGTGATCTCTTGGTTTAGCAGGAAGTAGTCCTACGTAGCACTGAGTACAGCCAAAGCAGAGCATGTTGCGACGGATGAGAAGGTTGCAGATGTATTGACCAAGCCATTGGCCAGAGTGGAGTTTGAGTACTTTAGAGAGAAGCTTGGTGCACTTCAAATCGAGTTTTCTTCCAAAGGGAAGTGATGAGTCCAGAAGATGCAGATGCACATGATATTTTCTGAGATGGTTGATGTGTTCTCCCTTGGTCGTAATGTAATTGCTGAGCCATTTTTCACATGGTGGTTGATGTGTTCTCCCATGGTGAAAAAGTAAGGGCTGGAGCCTTCCTCGAATGGTAGTAGATGTGTTCTCCCATGTCGGTGGTGTAAGTGTTGGATGATGTGCATCTGGGCTGTGCTTCGTGGACGATGAGATGATCTGAAGAGGACGATGCTATGATGATCAGGAGGATCATGGATGATGAGAATCAGGACGATGCTCCAGTTACTGCTCTATGTATGCATCATGTTGGATGTTGGATATGATCGGTTGGATCATTTATATGTATATGTATGTACGCATCATGTTGGATGTTGGATATGATCAATAGGATCATTTATATGTATGTACGCATCATGTTGGATGCTGTATATGATCAATTGGATCATTTATATGTATGTATGCATCATGTTGGATGCTAGATATGATCAGTTGGATCACTTGTATGTATTTTTGTATATGCATCATGTTGGATGCTTGGACCATGTATCTGTATATGTATCAGGTGGATACATTGTATGATCAGGTGGATCATGTATGGTGATATGTATCATGTATTTGTATTTGTATCAGGTGGATACATTGTATGATCAGGTGGATCATGTATGATGATATGTATCAGGTAGATACTTGGTATGCATCAGGTAGATGCATTGTATGATCAGGATGATCATGGATGATGAGCTTCAGGATGTTGCTCCAGATGACATGCAGCAGGATGTTACAGTGATGATGATCAAGATGATCATGTGTACATCAAGATGATGTATGGTGAGTATCAGGTTGATACTCTGTGGTTGTGGAACAGGTTGTGCAGATAAGCATGTAATTTGTGCCCTGGGAGATTTGCAGATAGTCTTTCAAGGTTTTTCCTATGGCATGTAATTTGTACCCTGGGATATCTGGCAAATTCTCTTTCGAGGTTTTGCTTGGGAGGACATATAATTTGTGCCTTGGGAGATCTGCAGATAGTCTTTCGAGGTTTTTTCAATGGCATGTAATTTGTGCCCTGGGATATCTGGCAGATGATCTTTCGAGGTTTTGTCCTATGGCATGTAATTTGTGCGCTGGGAGATCCGATAGGTTGAGCCGTGTGCTCGTAATCAGTCCTGGGATGCTCTTTCGAGGTTTTTCCATGACCACATGTAATTTGTGCCCTGGGAGATCCGATAGGTTGAGCCTTGTGCTCGTAATTAGTCCTGGGATGCTCTTTCGAGGTTTTGTGGTGACCACATGTAATTTGTGCCCTAGGAGATCCGATAGGTTGAGCCTTGTGCTCATAATCAGTCCTGGGATTCTCTTTCAAGGTTTTGTGGTGGGGTCACATGTAATAAGTCCTGGAGATCTGGACAGGACGAAAAAGGCCTCAGATGCTCTTTAGGGTTCTTGCTAGTCAAGAGACTCTTTTAAGGTTTTGTGATGCACGTAATAAGTCCTGAGATTTCCACAGTATGGCCAATGATGACGAAGACCTGTAGGTGGTGGGCCTACATCCAGTATGAAAAAGGACTGGCTCTGTAGAACTTCCTATGACGAGTAGATTCAGAGATTGATTGAGATAGCAGCAGCAGTGATGATGATGATGACTCGATGACGATTATCCAGTGACGATGATCCAGAGAAGATGACTTGTGCTAGAAGACCTGTGTCGAGAAATACCTTCCTAGTTAAGAGGGAGTGTTGATGTATATGTAACTTCGGAATGTATTTCACATATATGTATGTTGTATTCCTATAGAGATGTTCTTATTCCTCTATATGGAAGTGTCGTCATTTATATTGTAAGTGTCGTAACTTATACTTGATGGGTTATTAGACCACCTTGTTGGGGTCGGCCCTGTATAAGTCATGTGGGTCAAAGGGTTATTAGACCACCCTATTGGGGGGTCGGCCATGTGGGTCAAAGGGTTATTAGACCACCCTAGTGGGGGTCGGCCCAGTCAGCATTATGTTAAGTGGTTAAGTTGAGGCCGACCTAGTTGAGTAAATGTCAAGTCAAGTTAGTGTATAAATAGAGAGTGTCTCTCTCTCATTTTACACATTCTATTCTCTCACTCACACTTTGGAGAGTGGCGCACTTGTGGAGGAGGAGGCTCTGCTACTAGGAGAAGACTATCTCTTGTATTCTGGTTGTATCATTGCTCTATCTATCTCTGAGGAAGTTATTGGGGTTTTTCACCTTTATGGTTTTCCCCAAGTAAACTCTTTGTCTCTTGTGTGCTTGCATTATTGTGTCCATGATTGATGTGCTATAGATTTGATGTACATGTTGTTCTCTCAGTTAAGATCTTAGATCAAATTGAAGTAAATTCTGAAAATTTAACAAGAAATTCTTGTAAAAATTACAATTTGGAGTGTTCGTATCGCAATTTTGGTGATTTGGGTAGTTTTAAAATTGGGCAATTAGTCTAGAACAGGCAATCCCAACTGCTGAAATTACAAAAATGCGAAAATAGCAATTTCCAGCAAGAACTTTAACTGTTTTTTATCCTAAAATCGCTGGAAAAGTAGGTCGTTTTGGTTTTCTTTTATCCTACGCGTCTAAAGTGGTACCATTTCAATATAATCATATGGATTTAATGCCACATCATTGTGCCGATTTGGGTAAATCGAGGAAGGATTGGGTAAATCGACGGTCGATGGTGGCTTTGGATGCAACAGCTAAGGCACGGTGCACGACCGCGCAAGTGGATGAAGGCACCTTTAATGGCTAAAGAGGGAGAAATATTTGGTAAAGCGACCCAAGATTTGGAAATTAATGTCTGAAATTGACTGGATGGATGGAGACCGGGAAAAAAAACCTATATAAACATGCAAAGATGAAATTTTCGACCAATTGTGCATTGTGAGAATTGTTGAAGAAGATTCAAGTGAAGACAAACAAAAGTGAAGTTAGAAATTTGCAATGGCGTATGTAATCTCCAGCACGAGCACACTGGAACAACCCAGGGAGACCATTGTTGAAGAAGAACCGAAAATTGCGTCCACACCAATGTGGATATTCAGGAAGAAGAGAAGCGACAATCAATCGACAAGTTTGGAAATAAGAACGAAAACCCACTGTGCCTCGGCAAGGGTCGCGATGGCATGAGGAGAAGCAGGCACATCAAGGGCCGCGGATGAAGAAATGACAGAAGCAAGGGGAATACAGCAAGGTCCAACAGATACAGACATTCCAGGGTATGTGCCAATGTGAAAGGAAGGGGAACCAGCAGTAAGACTGGGTAAGAATTCCAAGTACACTATCAAGGAGCCAATGACACCGGAGGGTATCCATACCACTGGATATATATTGCAGCGAGTGCAAAAAATGCAGTACAAATACCATGGCATTATGGCATATCCAAAATGCATACAGTCCGCATACATGGAGAAAAAGCATGTAGATGGAGGTCCAATCATGATGGATCCAATGCAGTGGGTGTGGGGCTTGTAGCAATCAGGGCTCCTATCAATAATTCACATGCCTCATTTTGGGAGATCAGCAGAAGTGAATGCATGTATAAAGCAACTGTTGATTTGCTTTCACGGTGGATACTTATGGTTGGATACAAAGATTACTTATGGTTGGATATGAAGATTTTGATCACCCTCAACCTTATATCGAATATTGTCAGATTACCCAAGGTCGGGGTTGACCCTTCGCAATACTTCCAAGGGAAGGACAATGATAAGAAGTTAGCTGTGAAGATGAAGACCAAGTATGGGGTGGAGAAAAACACCCGAGGATACTTGATCGACACGATCAACGATCAGGCCATTAGGATCGTAGTGAAGTTGCTGGAAATCAATATTGTAAGGAAGAATCGCCCTGATCAGTGCACATCAAGGGTGATTACATCGGCGGAACAGTGTGCGGCCGAAGTTCAAATGAACTGGTCACTATTTTTGTTAAATGAGCTAATGGAGGATGTGGTAGCATCCCAAGCAAAAGGTAAGCCATTCACATACTCATGGCTTTTGTTATTAATTGTGATGGTTGCATGGATGGAGCCACCGCAGTACCACGGTATGGAGACAAAAGTAGCCAAAGTGTGCTTAGGGGCACGATATAAAAATTTGTGGGCGTTAAACGACAAGGAGAGGAAAAAAGGTAATAACATTCAATTTTTTATTTTCCTAGAAGAGCTACAAATAGAAGCGGTAAATATTTCGCGGCTATAGAAGAGACAGTAAAGAATCATAGGAGAATCGCAAGGATTTATGTCGAACCACAAGCAATATTCATTCGAGCGCGCAGACATGCAAAAGCAGTGGCTCGCAATGCAATAAAAGATGAGCGAAGCGGAACTGGATGCCATTGTGCAAGAATGGCCAGAAGAATGGAAATTTCCAGTGAATGAGGATCAATTGTTAGATCCATAGGATGGGAATCCAGTAGACATACCAAAATCCCAAGAAGAAACAAAATATTTAGACGACGAAGAGTATGGCACGAATGAACAATCGCGCACCGCAAGAAACGATGGAGCATCATCACCCACTCCGACAGATTCAGAGCTAGAGGAGCAATGAAGGGAAGCAAGAACAAACAATAGGATGGAGCAAAATGAGGGGAGGACTATCGTCGATCTCCCTAACGAAAAAATAAACAAGTTATTGGAGAAGATAACGATTGTGGCGGAGGAGAACTGCACGAAAGTCACGCAACATGCGACTGAATATTTCCATCAAGTATTGCAGTTACTACAGACACTAAGAAATGCAGACATAAAAACAAGGCTACCACAATGACAAGTGGGGCCGAGTACATCAGAGGTAAGGATGGTCAATGTGGTTATCGGCATTCAGCGGTGGATTGTGCAAATTGTACCCAATGCAATCACAACAGGAGATGAATATTTGGATTTCGCGCTGCGAGGGAGAGATTTGATCAATATAGACATGAACATCTAGTCGATGTTCATGCTGCATCACACTCACACCGCAGTAAGCGAAGAGATCAATGATCGTAAAGCTTCAGTGCATGATCATATGGCCAGCTACAAGAGGCAGGTGTGAAGCATTGAAGCAGAGATTGAACAGCTCCGTCGAGAGAAAGAATCAGTAATGATTGAAAGGGAACAGGTAGTAGAGGATAGAAAAATATTGGAACATGCGATTTCAATGGCATGTGAAGACGCATCGGAGATAGTAAAATATATGCTTACGGAATAAAAGGTATTGAGTTTGGGTGCAGTCATTGCAGACCTCCAAAAAGAGAATGAGAAACTGCAGACAAAGGAAGTGTTGAGAACACCACCAGAGCAAGTAGAGGGAAGGAAGAGTGCCATTGAGGAGGTTGTGAAAAAAATCACGGAATTAGAGAAAGTAGCTCAGTGCATCACAGAATATGTTACGCAATTTTGGGGAAGTCTTGTCTAAGATGAACAGTTACACCAGCTAAACGTGCAACTCAGCGAGGCATAAGCGTAGCTAGAGACACTAAGGGGATCGCTTAAGGAGATGCCCCTACTGGCACAAATGACAAAGGACACAGAATTGAAAGAGTGACAGCATCGTGTCTGTTATCGGTCAAATTATCACTTCTCCATCCGTGACTACATTGCCTCGTAGATCACACAAAAGGACACTATGGATGGAATAGCTTACCTTGATCATAGATGACCTTAAGTTGAATCTTATAATCCTTTCCTTAGAAGCATACTTCTCTACATATTTTTATACATAGTTGCGACCCTTATGCTTATCAACTAGCGAGCCAACCGTGGGTGTCACTACTGACAACCCGCGGGTGTCAATAAAATTGTTTCACTCGCTACATGCAAGCTGAGACACTCATGAGTCACTCACTAGTTGTCTCATATCATACTCATGGGTATCTTAAGAAAAATTTAAAAAATAATTAAAAACACGAATTGGGATTAGTTGAAGTAGCTACCAAAACTACCCCAACTTCCCAACTCAACCACCTTTCGAACCAATCCTCCTTGCCTTTCCATAAATACAATGGGAGGGATTTAAAAAGGAACCTCATGATGATTAAATAAATTTATGTTGGAGAAATTCACAGCTAAGAGAGAGGAGCAGGATCCCAGGGTTGTGGTTACGACGGTGTCGGTGCAAGAATAGGTATAAATTTTGTACACTTTCTGCATTTATTAATAAAAGATTGAGACATTCCTTCCTTCCCAACATAGATTTGCTTATATATATTATTATTTGATTACATGTTGATGTTATACTACTTTATTAATATCAATATCATTTTGTGGTCAAATACGTTTGAGAAAGTTCTTGTGTTTGTGTTACAGGTTATTTGCATAGGAGAACGAAGAGAAAGAGCTTGGACGGGCCTTCATAAATAAGGTATGCATTCTTTGAATTCTAAAACCTATTTTCTTATAAATAACGTTGATACAACCTTATATGTATATCTATTAACCCCCAGTACGTTGGTTGTCTCTTTCCCCAACTATAAGAGTAATTTCCTAACAACAGAACTGGCGACTCCGCTGGGGAGCACCATCTATTTTTTCTGCTTTGGGGACTCTTGTTGAGTTTTTCTAGTCCTTTATAACTTGCCTAATCTCTTAGAAGTGTCTAGGTTATCCTTGACCTTGTTTCTTGACTTAGTTCTTTTTTGATCTACAAACTCTTTTCTTTAAAAAAAAAATTTGAGCCCACCTGCGAGTTTCATGTACATACAGGCATGGTTATTCAGTTGCACTCGCGTGTTGCCTATACAGGTACCCATGGTTATTTAGTTGCACCTGCGTGTTTCTGCATGTGACATTCACGAACTTTTCCTGAGGTTTTTGTTTTCAAGTTAAACTTTGATGTTAGGATTGATTTTGGCTTTGGAAGTTTGTTTGTTGGTCTGACACTGGTTTAAAACCTTCTTTTGTTGAGCTGTGTTGGAATATTCTCGCCATCATTTTTGTATTTTGCATGCCTGCATGCATCCATTCATCTACAAGCATTTTCATGCAAATGCATGCATCCAGTCATCAGTATGGTAGTCTCCCAACACCTAGTCCTTATTTTGCAGCCCCCATGAGCCTGTTTCTACTCAGTTCTATCTCTCCTAGTAGCTGATGCGCCCTTGTTTTCATCACTGGAGAACATGTGCTTCTTATTCCACCTATTTAGGAGTTACTTCAGTTAGTTAGTTGGTTGATGACTCGGTTCCTTAATTCATGGGATGATTGATCAGTTAACTTAATAAAGCACTTAGATAGGCACCTACTTAGACTAGTTTGAGTTCCACTAACCATTGACAACTCCTCATGTGCCCACATTAGAATCTCCTTCCCTACATCAGTTCCCATGCACTCAATTAGACTCAAATAGACTCATTTGACTGACTAGTTGACCTTTATGACCATTGCCACTAGTTTGGATGATGTCTCCAATGCTATCCAAGCCACACTTTGAGGAGAATTCGAATGACCTTAGTGGAATTCGAATCTCATTGATTATATTCAGTTATTATTCATTTTACCTAGTGTCAGCTTACAGCTGATGTATGATACAACAGTTTTTCTCCATTTTCTATGTAATCAGTGTTAATTGATTCAACATTTATTCTTCTTCTTTCTTCACTACGTGAGTAAATTCTAGTGAGGTCTGCTACTGCTGAGTGATCCTAATTCTGAAATATCACATGGTATCAGAGCTGACAGCAACTATTTGAATTGCAGCAGCAGCAGTTGCAACAATTCCTTGAGCAGTTGCCTTTCATTGAGCACCAGAAGCCTATGAGTTTCCATAGTAAATCCTAGTGCTATTGCCTTGAATTCACTGGAGCAATCCAGTGAGGTATATCCAGGTGTGAAGGACTTAGTCAAATGTGCTCAATGTCCTAAGGCAGTGTTCAATTTGAATTGCAGCAGATCTTCTTTTCATAATTCTCATTTGTTTTGCAGGAATCTCCCTCTCTCAGCTTCGAATTCTGCAGCATTATGGATCTCAAGTTGAATTCATTCAACTACTTCGAATGGAATGCTAAAATGGACATCTTCTTGAAGTCAAAGAGTCTTTCCAGAGTGGTGAATGGATTTACAGTTGATCCCACTGGTGCAGTGGAGAAATCCAAGTACTTAGACAAGCTTGATGAAGTAGTAGGACTGTTGGTACTTGGCATTTCTGAAGATTTACACTTTCATGTTATCAATTTGAAGACTCCAAAGGAGTTTTGGGACAAGCTCAAATCCCTCCTTGGCCAAAAATATGATCTGAAGGGGCATAAAATAGAAAATGAGCTCATCTCCATGAGCCCAAGCAGTTTCGAAACTATCACTGAGTTTATCAACAAATTCAAGAACTTGATTTCATAGTTGAAGAGGTATGGGACTGAGAAGGAAGAAAAACAATTCATCCTTGCCATCATGTCGAAGATAGGCCCTGATTATTCAGTGTTTGTTTCGACCTTCCAGTCATCAATATTTTCCATTCCAAAATGGAAATTCCCTTCGCTTGAAGACTTCATCCAATCTCTCACACTTGAGGAGGAGAAGCTAGTACACATGGGAGTGATAAAAACCAAGTTGGATACATCTCTTACAGCCACTGAGATGAGAAGAGCGAATGTCAAAGGGAAACAAAAAAATTCTAATAGAAAATCAAATTATACAAAGCAGAAGGAGGCTCCCATACAGTCAAATGGAGCCTCAAATCTTAAGAAGGACAAGCACACTCAGAAGGGAAAATCCAAGTGCACATATTGTAATCGAGGATACCAACCTGAGAGCTCATGTATGAAGAAGACCATAGATATCATGGATTCACTTCTTGAAAAAAATAATCTTCTAGTACCTGCATGTGCTAGAAAGAAAGAGAGTGAACCATCTGGATCTGAGAACAAAGAGAGATTCCATGCCCTCATGGCAGGTGCATCAACGCAATCCTCCTTCATACACATATTTCATTAAATTTGGAATTAAATAGTGAATCTAGAATTCCAAAATAACCAAAAATCTCTTCACTGGATTCGAAGCTACTGTTGGACCATCCATTATGTTGGGGAATGATTCTGAGGTCTCCTTTGAGGGGATTGGAATAATCAAACTAGATCATGGATACTTCTCAGATGTACTCTATTTCCCCACTGTTGCTGCTAATCTACTTTCAGTATATCAAATGACCCATACTGGAGATCCCAAGAGGGTGATCTTCTCTCCAAATGAGGTCGAAATCCAAGACATGGTATTAGGTTCTACCATTGCAAAAGGTGTTGCAAATCATAAGTCAAAACTGTATGAGTTCTCTCACTTCTTACCTCTCTCCACACTCATGCCAATGAAGAGAGTAGATTGTGGCATGAAATATTTTGGCATCTTAACTATCAATACTTGAAAGACATGCATACTAAAGAGATGGTTGAAGGGCTTCCCAAGATCAAGTTTGCTAAGGGAAAATGTCATGGTTATTTGATTGGAAAGCATCCTGAGAAGAAATTTGATAAAGGGAAGGCAAGGAGAGCCTCTCATCCTCTAGATATGATTCATAGTGATGTTGCAGGGCCATTTCAAGATCTATATTTGAACAAGGAAAGGTATATACTCACTTTTATTGATGATTATTCCAGATTTACATGGGTATATTTTCTTAGATTGAAGTCAGAAGTATTTGGATTCTTTAAGTTTTTCAAGTCTTCTGCAAAAAAAATTTCATATAGAAAGATCAAGGCCATTCGCACTAACAATGGAGGTGAGTACATCAAGGGTGATTTTCAAACCTTTTGTGCTGAAGAGGGAATTGAGATACAACATATTGTTCCCTATACACCACAACAGAATGCTGTTGCTGAAAGGAAGAACAGAACATTGAAATAAATGGCCACCTGCATGCTAAATTCAAAAGGGTTGCGCCCTAGTCTTTGGGCAGAAGCCATTAACTGTGCCTCCTATCTTCAGAACAGATTTCCTCACAAAGGACTCAAAGACATGACTCCTTTTGAAAAATGGATGGGATACAAACCTGATGTGTCTCATCTTAGAGTATTTGGATCCAGAGCATGGGAAAGGATTCCAGATGAGAAAAGGAGAGCCCTAGATCCACAAAGTAGAGAGTGTATCATGGTGGGTTATGCATTTAATGCAAAGGCCTACAAGCTTCTTGATCCTTCTACTATGACAACATTCCTTGATAGGAGTGTACAGTTTGAGGAATGGCCTCTTCAGTATGCTCATCCTATTGAGCAAGAGATCTCACCTACTACACCTCCACTGCTTGATGAGCTCCAAGAGAGCGAATCTTCATCGCATGACAGTTCATATTTAGTGTATGAGAGTGATGATGATGAAGAGAGAATGCTAGATCCAGATCCATAAGAACCTGAAGACCTAGCAACTGATTCAGAAGATGAGCGAATGGGAGATCCAGTTCCACAAGAACCTAATGATCTCTCAACTAATGATCCTCCTCCTCCAAGATGGGAAGCCACTACTCTCAAATCTGTCGGATATCTTGTTGGTGATCCAACTGATCGAGAGAGAACCAAATCATATTATCAGAATGGAAGGTTTCATCCTTCTCATATTACTGATCCATTTCAGATAGATCGATCCTTATTTGGAAAAGAAGGACACTTTCCTCCTTCCGGGGTGAGTGATGATATGCTACATTAGCATCCTTCAGTCTATTTTGAGGGAGGGATTTCTTCCCACTGGTTTTTCCCTCTTTCCTCACTTTGTTTATTTAGATTGATTGTACGGGGTGACCTTTGGTCTCAGTCACCAGGGCCCTTCTTTTAGTTTTCAGTTACTACCTCATAGCATTGGAATATTGGAGGTTTTCGAATATTCTCACCATCATTTTTGTATTTTGCATGCCCGCATGCAATTCTGCATGCATCCAGTCATCAGTATGGTAGTCTCCTAGCACCTAGTCCTTATTTTGTAGCCCCCGGGAGCCTATTTCTGCTCAGTTCTAGCCCTCCTAGCCACTGATGCACCCTTTTTTTCATCACTGGATAACATGTGCACCTTCTTCAACCTATTTAGGAGTTACTTCGGTTAGTTAGTTGGTTGATGACTCAGTTCCTTAATTCAAGGTATGCTTGATCAGTTAACTTACTGAAGCACTTAGATAGGCACCTACTGAGACTATTTTGAGCTCCACTAACCACTGACAGCTCCTCATGCGCCCACATTGGAGTCTCCTTCCCTACATCAATGCCCATGCACTCAGTTAGACTCATTTGAATGACTAGTTGAGCTTTATGACCACTACCACTGGTTTGGATGATGTCTCCAATGCTATCCAAGCCACACTTTGAGGAGAACTCGAATGAACTTAGTGGCATTCTAATCTCATTGATTGTATTCAAACATTATTCATTTTACAGAGTGCCAGCTTACAGCTGATGTATGATATAGTAGTTTTTCTCCATTTTCTGTGTAATGAGTGTTAATTAATTCAGCATTTCTTCTTCTTCTTTCTGCACTACATGAGTAAATTCTAGTGAGGTATGCTACTGCTGAGTGATCCTACTTCTGAAATATCACAATATGAGACTCTGTTGCAGCCTTTCTTAGAGGTTTTCTTTGATTTTTTATGCTTGATTCAGTTGGTTTTTGGTCTTTTTAGTCTTTTCAAGGCTCACCCGTGACCTGCATATACATACATTCGTGGCTTTTCTGCCCTACTCGCGAGTTGCTGGTATAGGTACTCGCGAGTCAACCGCTCGTTGTTACATAACACAGTCACAGTTTTTCCTGAGGCTTTTTCTTTTTTAATTAGGGTTTGGTCTTAGGGTGGCTTGTCTGTGGATTTGGAAGTCTTATGTTAATCCAATACCCTCTAGACATTTTCCAGTGTATTTTGAGTCTTTTTTTAGCCTCTTTAAGAGTTTTTACTTGAGTTTTGTGCTTGTGAAGTTACCCTTGCTTTCTAGCCCATTTTTTTTGTTTGGCAAGTGCTTGGATTTCATCCTCTTTGATTACTAGCATTCAAGAGCAGACTGATCTCTGAGTAAGAGTCTCTATTTTTTTATCTTACATATCAGTCATCTTTGTTTGCATTTTGTTTCCAAAACCTAGTTACTTTCTACTGCAACTAGTTGGGTTGGTCTTTGTCGGTCTTGCATGAGGTCTGATTGCTTTAGCCTTAGGTCATTGTCCCTTTGCTTGCATTATTTTTTACAGTTCTTGTTGGTTCACGTTTATTTGCATTTCTTTCATAGTTAAAGAAAAAAGCAAATTTAAAAAGAACTTGCTTTTGTAGCAATAATTGTCATTTTTTTTCGAAGTAGTTGTAGTCTTCAGTACTATCATCTTTGAAAATACAAAAAACTTTCATTATGCTTAGTTTGCTTTATGATTTCATGTTTTTAAAGACAAACAAAGTAGGTTAATTGTGAAATTTTTACATTTTTACATATATGCATTTCTTTTCAATTACAACCATCACCACACATTGCACTATCCTTTAAGTAAGTAACAGCCTTTAAAAATAACCATTAATAAAATATATTAGTACCATTTTCTTTTTTTAGGTTACACAACATCAACTAGTTTAGGCTGGGTTTGGAGTACATCACTTTAAACCTTCCAAACCATTCAAATCTCAAATCATAGTACAAACTATCATTTAGGTAAATCCACTGTTGTGGAGGTATCCGGGAAGCTCTACTCAAACCAGAGTTGAGCACGAGTTCATGTGAGATTGAATTGTTGGGGATACTCCCCACTTTTATTTAGAGCATACACCGGATCCTTTTCATATATGGGGATCCACTAGTGCCTTGTGCACTCTTGGATTCCAGGCTTAGTTACCCTGCCCATGTGTCTTGGCTGGACCTGCGACTATCCCCCCGGGTTCTTTCTGCAATTTTTGTAGCCTTTAGTATCTTTTCACCTATAGGGCTCTACACAAGTGACGACAGAAGGCTATTTCTATTGTACCTAGGATAGACGTGGGAGGAAACCCTCTACAGCAATTTGGGAATGTGATTTGGTGATTCAAGCGCTTGAACCCAGAAATCATGTATATGGACCTCGGGTAACTGTTCTTCTATATTCTACTAGTTTGTTCTGGTCCCTCATCATCCCAGACTTACTTTTGAGAGTATTACCTTTGTTTTCCTGTTCTGGATTACTTTAGGATAGTTTTAGTGGTGTGTTGTTTACTCCAAGTTGTTTAGTGGCCTTTAGGATAATTGCTTAGTATATTTTTCACACAATTGTGGAGGACCAACCCCTTAGAAGGTCACGAAGGTTGTAAAACCTTCATCCATTTACATTGGAGCCCCCACCGCCACCGCAGCGATGGAGAACATACTCTCGTGATTCTTACAAACTTACAGGAACAACTGAACCACCCATAGAACCTCACCTAATCTCTCAAGGTCAACCAGTTCAAGAAACTATTGAGTTTGAAGACTTGACTTCTGAAGGGTTTAATACACCCTTCAACCCTCCTTTAACTGGACCCAACGATCCCTTGTTGGAAAGGGTAGTTTCTCTACGCCATCTAGAGTTAAGCGTATATCGGTTTACACCCGGTTCCTTTATGGATAACATAGGATATGTGTCAGGAGTTCCTCATACTCCTACAGAGACTATCATATCAGGAGGTTTTTCCCCTCCATATGCACACACATCGATACCAAGATCGTTGCGATCTACTTCTGCTTCGAGCACTTCATTTAATTTCAATGCTAGATCTGTAGGATCGTCTGGATCTCAAGATACAACTGCATCTAGTCCTTTTGGTTCTACCATTGGTCTATCTAGTGTCCCCTTTTCGGGGGTACCTTCGGTATCGTTCACATCTTCCCCTTTTGTCCAACAATTCCAGGTTAACCCTCGGTCTATTCCTTTTAGTCATGGATTTCCTTGGTTCGGAGGACACATCGCTCCTTCAGCACCTTTTGTAGGCTCAATTCCTACTTCTTCCATTGCATCTACATCAGGGTTCAACCCCTTCACATGTTTTAATGTGCATCCATCCAATGTACAGACTTCGAACGTACCTGTATGGAGTACTCCTTTTTCACGGTTTGGTGGAGGAGGTAGTAACAGTTTTGTCAACCCACATTTCAGGGGTGCTTATACCCAACCGCAATGAACCAATACACAAGGAAGCAATCCATTAGTCTATGGCTGGAGAAAATTCCATAACGCATTTACTTCACAATCGGTGGTTGGGGGCAACCCCAACCAACACTATAGGAGCCAGGTTTCGAGTGGTTCCCCCTACCAAACTCCTTTTAATCAAATTCCATCGGTGAGACCCCGTTTTCCTTTTCTGGAAACCTTAAACTTGCCAGACCTTTTGAAACTAACTAACGATCTGGTGCGACATAGCCCTGCATGGCCACCGGTCCTAACCAAGCTTCCCTCTGACATTCTGAAGTTCGGAGGTAAGACTAGGGAAGACTCTGGAGACCATGTTACGACCTTTCACTTATGGTGCTCTTCCAACTCACTTATCGAATTATGATTCCATTCGGTTGAGGCTCTTCCAAAGGACCTTAACTAGTGTTGGTGCCAAGTGGTACATTGAACTTCTTGCTGCAACATACGATAACTTTTGGGACCTAGCTACAGTCTTCCTGAATCACTTCCAGCATCTGGTTCGGTATGATGTCAATACTGACCTTATGTCTACTTTTAGGAAGAATAAATCCACTCACCTTTCTGATCACATTCAAGAGTGGCGAATATGGAAGCGACTCATCAAGGCTGAGATTCCCCCAGATTTCCTTTTTAGAGTGGTATTTGAAGTCACTCCTCCCTTATATTTCTAAGGATGTGGCAACTTCTGGGGTAATTTCTGAAGAAGAAGCAATCTTGAGGACCCAACAGCTTGATTTAGTTTACGCCCAATATGGTATCTTCTATGAGATCATTCTGAACGCACCGAGGTCTAATATAGATCTTGGCAAACCTAAGCCTGGACCACATGTTGATGGCATTGTTGGTTCAGCAGATTCAGCAGCACTTGAAGCTTTAACAAAACAAGTTCATGCACTCTCTGTGAAGCAGTCTGTTGCTGAAGCAACTATGATTGCAGCCTCACCTTCAACAACTGAATCTGTACAACAGGTATAGAAAAACAAAAAGGGTCCTCGGAAACCCAACAACAAAAAAAAGGGTAAGAAAGGGGAGGGGAACCATTAGAAACCTAAAAATACCGAGAATGTCGAGGACGCTGGCAAGAAACAGAAAAAGAAGGTAAAGTTTCCCAGCAATATTTGCAAGGATGACCACCTTACTCATCAATGCCCTTTATTGGACGAAGCCCAGAAGTTACTTCGAGAAAAGAAACTGGCCGTCTTGAAGGATCTGTTTCCTCATGGACAAGGCCCAACTTCTGGAAACTCTAGTGTTGGGGGAAATCGTGCCTCGTCAGCTGATCAATCATTCATTAACACGATTAACTCACATACGCTTCTGAAAACTAGAACCAGGAATTATAACCAGGACGCATAATCGAAAGATAAGGATGTTCCCAAGTCATCTTCTCCTCTTCACATTGAGAGACCAGTAGATTCTATGTCGAAGATACCTAAGGGTGTCTACAAATGATCTATGCACAACCCCAATGCGCGAGCCACTCCTAACTACTATGTTGTAGATGACCTAGCCCAAACTCCTTGTGCAATATCTACATTAGAAGTCTTGCAAAGCCATCCTTTGCAGCAAAATGCACTTCTATCGGCCATCAGAAGCATGGATTCTTCAAGTATTCTTGCACAGTTTGATATGTCAAATATCAAGCCCCAGTTACCGTATCATGTGTCCTTCCAAATTGAAGTAGTCCATGGTCCTAAAACCATTGGATGAACAGTTGTAGATAAAGGCGCGTCTACATGTGTAATGTCAATATCCTGCTGGAAATCCCTTAGCTCGCATGAGTTAGCCCCTTCCAACACACTACTTATAGCTTTTGACGGAAGATCATTCCGCCCACATGGAGTCTTTCCCGCATTCGAAATTGAACTTTTCGGTAAGTTAGTGCCTATGGAGGTTGAAGTTTTGGATTCTCCTCTTGACTACAACTTGTTGTTAGGAAAGAGTTGGACGTATGCTATGCAAGCTATTCCATCTTCCATCTTCCGAGTACTCATGTTCCCACATGAAGGGAAGATCATCACCACTGATCAACTTTCCTTCACTCAGAATAATAACACTACTTCATCAGATTCTAATATCCCCTTGATCGATCAGACTCACCCACCCAGCGAGATTCTAGGAGTAGGCATGTCTTCATCGTTGATGGGCACATTCGATCTACCTGCTCCCATAAACTACATTGGTTCTACGAGTACTACTAGCATTTTTTCTCGGGAAGTCTTCACGGTCAATCGAACAACTGATCCATGGGTTCTCCCCACTCAACAAGAACCAAATGTGCCCTTATCTATTGCAGAAGTTCCATACCAAGCATCACAAAATGCTTCAATAGATCATATCTTGACTCCATCCGTCTCCACAGAGTTAGATTTTGACTATGCCCCTACATGGTCAGTCAACTCGATCCATTCTTTTGATTGTCTGGATACCGTTTTACCTTCTGATGAGGCTATTCTAGAAGCCATGAGAGGTATGGATCATCTGTGGGAACACATGCATCACATATCCTATTCCTCCCAGATATGGACAAGATAGAGAATGGTGAGTTTTCAGTGAAACCTGGTGGTGATATCGACTTGTCCATTAATCCTTCTACTACAAAAATAATTTATGTTGAAGGGAACATGGAAAAAATATCGAAAACCATACCGATCGATATCTCCACTAAACCCAACGTTGTGGAAAACATTTTTATTGGAGCAAATTGTTCTCCTAATGAGATCACTTTGTACACCAACCTTTTTAAGGAATTCTGCGACATCTTTTCCTGGTCTTACGAGGATATTCCAGGAATCGACCCTGCTATAGTTGAGCATGTTATCACGACTTACCCTAATGCTAAACTAGTGAGACAAAAACTATGTCCGGTGAACCCTCGGAAAGAAGCAGCCATTAAGGCTAAAGTTGAAAAACTACTTAAAGTCGGTTTCATCTATCCGATTGACATGACGGAATGGGTCTCCAACCCAGTCCCAGTTGACAAAAAGCAAGGAACCATACGTTTCTGTACATACTTCTGGGACCTTAACAAATCCTGTCCAAAGGAAAACTACCCCACACCATTCATAGACCAGATTATTGATGCGTGTGTGGGCCATGAAATCTTTTCTTTCATGGATGGTTTTTCAAGATATAACCAAATTCAAATAAAACCTGAATACCAACACAAAACGACTTTCATTTGTCCTTGGGGTACCTTTTCTTATCGGAATATGTCGATCAAGTTAAAGAACGCTGGAGCTACCTTCTAGTGGGACATGAACTTTGCTTTCCACTACATTAAACATGTAGTCGATCCATATCTAGATGATATCCCAGCGCGATCTCGTAAGAGACGAGATCATCCTGATCATTTACGACTCGTGTTTGAGAGATGCAGATACTACAAGCTTCGTTTGAATCCCAAAAAATGTCTATTATGTATCGAGTCTAGGCGTCTACTAGGTTTCATTGTGTCCAGTCGTGGCATTATGGTCGACCCATTGAAATTTGAGGCCATTTTTAATATGCCTCCTCCTCGTACCCTTGGACAACTTCATATTTTGTAGGGCATGTCAAACTTTCTACGACTTTTCATTATAAACTATGCTAAAATAACCAAGGGATTCATGAGATTGCTTAAGCAAGACACCCATTTTTTCTAGGATGAGGCTTCTCAAACTTCGTTCAATGCCTTGAAAAAGGAACTACTATCAGCCCCCTTACTGATCCCTCCAGATTACACTAAAGACTTCCTTTTATATCTGGTGGCATCCGTTTCCACGATTGGTATAGTATTTTTTCAGGAGGATGACAATCTCCAGGAGCATGTCATTTATTATCTCTCGTGTGCATTAGTAACTCCTGAGCTCAAGTATTCCCACGTCGAGAAGTTGGCATTAGTTTTCGTCCACGTTGTTCAGAGACTGCGTTTTTTCGAACAACCACAGTTATTGCAGAAGTCAATCCTTTTCAGTACGTATTAACTCGACATATCATCAACGAGAATTTCAATAAATGGATTGTCATTTTGCAAGAGTTTGACCTAGCTTTCCAATCCGCTAAGTCTAAAAAGTCTATGGTGTTTGTCGAGCTTATTTTTGAGTTCCCTAGTGACGTAACCAGCATTGAGGAATATTTGTATTTTCCAGATGAACACATTTTTCTCATCTCGTCTTCTAACCTGTGGTATGGGGATATATTAATATATCTCCAAACTTTGAGATGTCCCCCTACTTTTTCCAGGGACGAACAATGAAAACTAAAAGATCATGCACGGAATTACCTCATCATTTCTGACACATTATACAAACGTGGGGTAGATTCCATCTTACGCCATTGTTTAACCTTAGAAGCTGATGAACATCACCGTCATGCGCTTACAGCGAATGAAGCTCACAAAATTTGATTCAAACATCAGTATGACAAATCTGTAAAACCAAGGGTGTTCTCTGAAGGAGACCTTGTTCTACTCTATGACCAAGACAAAGATCCCTTGGGGGCAGGTAAATTTAAATCTATGTGGCTCGGACTATATATTGTCTCTAAAGTTTTGAAGAAAGGATCTTATGAGCTAACCGATTACGAGGGTTGTAAGTTGCCTGAGCCTAGAAATGGTCTCTACCTGAAAAAGTATTATGCTTAGGCCTCTATGCTTTTTCTTGTATTATAATTGTACATGTTTGTAGAGTTAGTATTTTATTTTGATTTCTTTTTGTGCATCTTATGTGTCTTCTAGATTGTGGTTTCATATGACAACTGAGTGCTTTATAGGATTCGTTGATGGCGCTAGTCTCCACACCCGTTAGTTGGCCTCGGCAGCTTGGGTTATTTACTCACCGTCTGTTCAACTTGTGTCTTCGGGAGGGGCTTGTTTGGGATCTACAATGAACAATGTAGCTGATTAAAATGAAGTCATTGATTTACTCTGAGATGTTATTCATCACATCATTTCATGTT
This sequence comes from Larix kaempferi, assembly GCA_027924585.1. Classification (NCBI taxonomy): domain Eukaryota; kingdom Viridiplantae; phylum Streptophyta; class Pinopsida; order Pinales; family Pinaceae; genus Larix; species Larix kaempferi. The sequence continues at coordinate 6,084,914 of BSBM01000727.1, forward strand.
TGCAGGTAAGACTCGACTCGCAGTTAGTAGTACTTCAGTTGATGGGTGAGTACAGGGTTCAGGATTCTGCTTTGATTCGTCAGTTTTTGCGTGTTAGGTTACTTGAAAGACACTTTGATTTTATTACATTTCAAGGAATTTAAATTCATTAGATGACTCATATACAAACTATATACTATATTGGCATATGTACCATACACAATCACCTTAAACAGTGACACACATGTATATATAATCGATACTGTATATATCATGATAAAAAAAAATGAGTATGAGTCATAGGATGTCGCAGTGTCATAATATACAAAAATGGGCTCAAAGGCCTCAAAAATATAACATGTCTCTCTCCATATGGATAAGGAGGTGCCTCTGCTAACTCTGCCACAGCCTCCCTATATCATATGACTAGCCTAGCTGCTTTCCTAAGTATCCTGATCCATGCTGGGGGCACACCTACAACATGCTCTTGCATTTAGAGTGACATTTGCTCGATCTTGTATGTCAGGATGTCATGAGTCAATCGACTCATCTTCCCCTCTATGTTCACCAGGATCGCATCAGCATCTCCAGGCTCAATCGGACGTATAAATATACGAGGGTTTCCCGCAGGTCACACTAGTCCCACATTTGCATAAATCACACTATTAATACTCCTACTCATCATAAAAATTATATATAAAAAAAACATAAAAATGAAATAAATTTCAAAATCATAAGCATATCTTACCCATCTCTCCCCAGGTTGATCCTGGAGGAAGAGCGAGCTCTGGATCTCCACGGAAATCTCGTCCAACATAGGGGAACTATTCTAGAGCCAGCACTTTGTGGTCCCACCATGATAATTAATCCTCATCTACATATGAGAGACTCGTTTTGCCACCAACCTGGCGTAATAAAATGTCTCCCCAATGAGTCATCAGTGGCCCCATAAGGATATAGCAATGGTAAAGCCACTCCCGGAATCAAGGCGGGAACCCTCTCAAAGAAGAAAGTACACAATATGCTACCATAGCCAAAAAAAATCTTCTTTCCGGTCTTGCATTCATTCAATTGGTGTTTCATGTTCACCAAGAGACCCAAACACCAATCAAACATGACACCACGCAGGCATTCAACATCGATTTGCATGCAGTTTCGGGAGACCAAGTGTTGTGCGGCACTCCCTCCAATTTTGTTCAAGGTACTTAGTATTACCTTCAGCGGGAAACTTCCAATGGAGTCGATTGATACTTGGATACCACTCTTTTCGGTACCCGAAAAACAATATGTGTTGATGTAATATTGGATCGATAGTGCACCGACCCCTCTAAATGTTCCCTTGAGGTTTACACCCTCGCCTCTACGGGACAATCCAGCGATAAAATATATGGCATCTATAGTGATGTCCAACATCTCCCCTCGGAGATTGAACATTCTGAGATCCGGATCCCAGTAGCCAACAAGCATTTGGAGTAGATGAGTTTGGGAACGCATGCTCATTGTTCGAAAAAATTTAATCAAACCGCATCTTTGTAAGGCATTTAGAATAAGAAGATATCCCATGGTATCATGCTCTCTTTCCCTCCATGTCAGCACCATACCTGCATTGATCATCCTTTCATCCATTAGTTTTTTTTTTCATTTTTCTTACGGCACCCGCGATTCCACCTCTACAACAAAGGCGATTACCCGTGGGTTCACCTCTGCTAAATCCACACATATTCCTTGTAGCCGCGATTTCAACAGAGAGGAACCCATGGGTACGAGGCCCTAATTTTTAAACCTCTATAAAAATCAAAAACACCACTAAAAATTAAAAATAATGGATGGAATTTTTAGTTGAGAGAGAGATGACTTATTTTTAATTGACGGAATTTGATTTGGTGACCCGGTTTGAGTGCTACGAGCGGTTGAAGTAAGAGGGTTATTTTTCCTTTTTGCTCCAACAAAATGACTTTGTGAGCCTTGTGCCCATTTTGGAACTATTTATAAAAGTTACTTTTAATTTTTACCCACTTTTATCAATTTCATATATTTTCAAATTTTTAATCACTAATGCACTTTTTAAGTTATTTTTTATTAGGTGAACTTCGAAGCGACACTTCTCACTACTTTTTCAACAGTGGTCTATAAAGGTTTGATTTTCTTTGTGACATGTCAGTTTGGTACAGTACTTCCTGTCATTTTATGTCATAGTGAAATCTCTTTTTGATCATGTTTATATGTCATTTTCTACTAATCCGGTTGTTTTCATGATACCTACAGCTTTTCGTCATTTGACAAGATCGAAGAACTTAGTTCCCTGGTACCCATAGAGTCTTTTTTAATCCCATGTTAGACTCTTTAAAATCACACAATATTGTCGAGTATACTTGTCACTTCAGACTCTTTAAAGTAATTGAAGTGACATCCACTTAGGTATAAGTTTACCCATTTTCCGTACCTTTGTGGATTAGTTACGAAAAAGGTATACTCTAGTCATGCGTGGCTAGAAGAGTTCTTCTCTCATTGTTTTACACTTTTTCGGGTGAGGAGACTAACACTATGAAAAAGGACCTTTTGGAATCTTCTTTAGAGTTTTCAGACTCTCGAAACATGAAAATACCAGTGAGCATTCACCAACTCGGGCTTGATGTAATATCCACGAGTAGGTATTTGGAGTTCTTGTTTAAGTTTTTCAGACTCCTTAAATATGAAAACACCGGTGAGCATAAACCAACTCGGGCTCAATATTAAAATCCACGAGTGATTATATGAAGTTATTGTTTAATTTTTTCAGACTCCTTAAAATTGAAAATACCGGTGAGCATGAACAGATCCAGGCTCGATATTAAAATCCATGGATCGGTGTTATCGAGTACTAGTCTATCTCTTCTTCAAACTCGTTAAAACATGAAGAAGGTCTTGAGTTTCCCTCCCATGGACTCATTAAATTACAAATGGTTAGACTTATACCAAGCACTCTTCTATACTCTCTTCGAGCTTGTTTTCAAAAATGAAGAAGGACTATTGAGTTTTCTTTCTTGGACTCATTAAAACTAACAAGAAGTACATTATCGAGCTTTCTTTTCCACCTTTTCATGCTCGTTAAAATCAAGAAAATACATTCTTTAATAAAAGGAGAAAAGGGAAGGGAAGTATGTCAAGTATATTTTCAGTATAAAGGCAGCAAGTCACTTATGTCCTTGAACACAGTGCCTTTTTGAGTCTTTCAAACAAGTTGGGTTTTAGTTTTGGCCTTAGGATGAACCTGATCTTAGAGTTTTTACTCCTCAGATTGGTCACTCTTCTAGTCATATGGAGAATCTGTTAATGTCTCCTACATTGTGGATTTATACCATGGTCCCATTTGTCTTCAAAGCTGCCTAAGTCACTCTTGTGTTGTGCTCACTATTCAAGGACACCCCTGGTGTCATCCATTCTATAGTTACCTTGACCTCATGTGTCGGCTATTCCTTGGTGTCAGTATGTTTCATCATGTACTCAGTCCTACTCCAGATCATCTCAAACTATTGATTGTATCTCGTGTTGGAATATGGAGGATGCCTTTAGGCCTCCCTTCCAACGGACTTCTTCCTATCGACCTCAGCTCATCTTGCTCTGGGAATGAAGTTTAGAGTTATCGGTAGTACCTTGGGGATTGCAGTCATCAGTGGCAGTTTCCCTCGCCATTGAGTAGTGGGAATACATCAATGTCTCCTACTCGATGGATTCAGCAAGTGTTCGACTTCAAGACCCTTTATTCGCACTTGTTAGAATGTACTAGGTACCTTGGGCCCCATTTTCATTAATGGTGGGTTCCCTCACATTTGTTAATGGTCTACATCATTGGTCGGTAATCAAATAGTATCCTCCATGTTCGACCTCAATTCATTTATTCACATGGTTAGGATTCGTAACTTGATGGTTTGGATGAAGACCTTGGGCCTATAATAGCATCATCACATTTTTTATTACCCAAGTTGAGCAAGACTAAGCCACACCCATTTTTGGCTCTTGATGAGACATAGATCCATTTTGTTGTTATGGCTATGATCTATTGTTTGACATGGATCCACGCTTGTATTTCAGTGGCCATGCTATATACATATTTCAGTTATGTATTGGATATTATGTTCTATCATTCTGAACATCTCCTCATGTCAATATTGTAAACTGCTCGCTGACTTTGTTTCTGTTTCAGGTACTATTTGTGACCTCGTCCTGTGGCCTCTTTGCTCCTCCTCTGCTTGGATTGTAATGTATTTCATCCATCGTTTCCCTTTGACCTCACACATTAGGTGGCATCTGTTATCGGTCAAATTAGCACTTCTCTGTCTGTGACTACATTGCCTCGTAGGTCACACAAAAGGACACTATGGATGGAAGAGATTACCTTGACCATAGATGACCTTAAGTGGAATCTTATAATCCTTTCCTTGGAAGCATACTTCTATACATATTTTTATACATAGCTGCGACCCTTATGCTTGTCAACTAGCTAGTCAGCCGTGGGTGTCACTAGTGACAACCCGCAAGTATCAATAAAATTGTTGCACTCGCTACATGCAATTTGAGACACTCGCGAGTCACTCGCTAGTTGTCTCATATCATACTCGCAATTATCTTAATAAAACTTCAAAAAAAAATTAAAAACACGAATTGGGATTAGTTGAGATAGGTACCAAAACTACCCCAACTTCCCAACTCAACCACCTTTCGAACCAATCCTCCTTTCCTTGCCATAAATACAAGGGGAGGGCTTGAGAAAGGGACCTCATGATGATTGAAGAAATTTATGTTGGAAAAAATCACAGCTAATAGAGAGGCGCAGGATCCCAGGGTTGTGGTTACGACGGTGCCGATGTAGGAACAAGTATAAAGTTTGTACACTTTCTGCATTTATTAATAAAAGATTGAGACATTCCTTCCTTCCCAACATAGATTTTCTTATATCTATTATTATTTGATTACATGTTGATGTTATACTACTTTATTAATATCAATATCATTTTGTGGTCAAATACGTTTGAGAAAGGTATTTTGTTTGTGCTAGAGGTTATTTGCATAGGAGAATGAAGAGAAAGAGCTTGGACCGGCCTTCATAAATAAGGTATGCATTCTCTTAATTTTAAAACCTATTTGCTTATAAATAACGTTGGTACACCCTTATATGTCTATCTATTAACCCCCCAATACGTTGGTTGTCTCTTTCCCCAACTATAAGAGTAATTTCCTAACAACAGTGTCAACAAGGCGAGAGCAAGGAAACAAAGAAGAACGACACACTTGGATGAACTACAGACGAAAGTTGCGTGGCTGGATATTGAAGCGATGTCTACAATGACGCGGATTAAGGAAAATATGGAGAAGGCACAGCAGATAGGTGGTGAGAACCCAACAGAACAAGAAGTGGAATATTGTGCAACATTGAAAGCAACGGCCAAGGAAGCAGTCGACCATATTAACGCATCATACGACGAATTCAGAATGCGGGTGAATGCACCAGCAATGTCCAGCTGAGGTGGCTCGATGGCGAGCCACAAGTTTGTGTCTATAGAAAATAAGTTTGGTAAAATCGGGGATGAAAGGGTCATCAACATGGGAAAAGGACCGGTTGTGGAGTGCAATAGAGTCGATAATGCGGAACAATTGGTTAAGTAATTAGTTAGTTAATCGGTCATTGGACCAAGTTGTAACAGCCAAGTGAGCCTATAAATAGGAGTAGAATTGTAATCCTAAGGGCATATTTTTTGGAATCTAGCATGAGGAATAATCATATCTTCACCTATTTTTTATCTTGATATCTAATCTAAGGTTCACAGCTTCCGTATTGTTTTGACTTTCTGTTGGCTCTCCGGATGGATTATGTAATGTATAAGGAGGGATGATGAATAATGAGAAGAATTATGTTGTTTTTCTTTTCCTCTATGTAAACTGTCGTTGTATGACTGAATTTGTGTTGCAATAGGGTTCGATATGTTGTATTAATAAATACGCGGTATGTTTTATTGGTTAATAGATCTTCTATTGAATAGATCTGATTAATATGTCAAGACATATTAATTAGTATGTCTATATGCGATAATGGTGTTCTAATTAGTTACTTCCTAGATCTGATTAGTATGTCTATTATGTGATAAGGGTGTTCTTATGCGAATGATAATTATGCCTATCTCTGAGCTTCGCTGTGATTGAATGATAATGATGCATGTCCTCTTATACCTGTGGAAACTTGGTTCCTACAGACCCCTTAGGTATCTCGGGTGATACCTCACTCGCTCTGCGAGTAGTTCTAGAAAGGCTAAACCCTTTCAGGGCCGATATCTATCGGATTTTGTGTCGAGCTTTGTTGAAAATTGTGTGGAGTGAACCCCTGTCGATAGATCTGTGTCAACACTTCGGTTTTTCGAAAAGAAGGATCGGGAGCCCCTATTTTTAGTAGATAATTATGGAAACCTATATCCAGAAATTCCCTATATCCATAATGGTGAACACAAGAAGGATCGACCAACCCTTTTGCAGTCTAGAACTATTATGAAAATAATACTAGGCAGAAGAAGGGTCGACCTCCCCTTCATTTATGAGGGAATTGTACACATATTCAACCTACAAAGGCTAGGTTGTCAGTTCATGTATATCCAAAATTTTGAAAACTGGAAGAATTCGGAGCACAAGAAGGGTTGACCGACTCTTCATTTAGGAGAGAAATGTTAAAATATTTAATCTGCGAAGTCTAGGCTGACAATTCCTGATTTCCGAATTCCGCTATAAATAGTAGGGATCTGGAAATCAGCTAAGTTATAACATATAAAAAATGTTTGTCCTGACTTACATTTTTTGACAAGAAGGATCGTTCGCCCCTTCGTTTAGTAGATAATTATGAACACCTATATCCAACAATTCCCCTTATCCAGAATAGCGAACACAAGAAGAATTGACCGACCCTTCTTGTAGTCTAGAAATATTATGAAAAGAATACTGGGAAGAAGTAGGGTCGGTCTACCTTCATTTATGAGGGAATTGTAACAATATTCAACCTATGAAGGCTAGTCCGTCAATTCACATATATCCAAAATGGTGAAAACTGGAAGAATACTGAGCACAAGAAGGGTCGGCGGACCCTTCATTTATGAGAGAAATGTAAAAATATTTAATCTACGAAGGCTAGGCAGACAATTCCCAACTTCTGACTCCTGAATTCCGACTTCTGACAAGAAGGATCAGCCACCCCTTCATTTAGTAGATAATTGTGAACACCTATATCCAGCAATTCAGCTATATCCAGAATGAAAAACACAAGAATGATCGACCAACCCTTCTTGCAGTCTAAAACTATTATGAAAAATAATACTGGGTAGAAGAATGGTCGGTCGCCCCTTCATTTACGAGGGAATTGTAAAAATAGAACAACTTGAAGAAAGAGCAGCCGCTCTTTCTCTGAGATAATTTATACTTGCCACCAAATTGTGCAAAGCAATGTTCCTATGATATTTGTGTTTAGAGTGCCTATATCTAGTTTCTCCACTCCTAAAAATCATCCCTGCAGGAAGGAGCGGATGCTCTTTCTCCTCGGCATCTACTTTCAACACCTGAAAATAGAACAATTCCCTATATCCATAATGACAAACACAAGAAGGATCGACCGACCTTTCATGTTGTCTAGAACTATTATGAAAATAACATTGGGTAGAAGAAGGGTCGGCCATCCCTTCATTTATGAGGGAATTGTAAAAATATTCAACCTACGAAGGATAGCCCATCAATTCATGTAAACATATTTAATATGTGAAGTCTAAGCTGACAATTCCCTAATTCTGACCTCCGATGCAAATAGTAGGGACCTGGACATCAGCTAAGTTATAACATATAAAAAAAATTGTCTCGAATTACGTTTTCCGGCAAGAAGGATCGTCTGCCCCTTCGTTTAGTAGAAAATTATGAACACCTATATCCAACAATCCCCTTATCCAGAATGGTGAACACAAGAAGGATTGACTGACCCTTCTTGCAATCTAGAACTATTATGAAAAGAATACTGGACAGAAGTAGGGTCGGTCGTACCTTCATTTATGAGGGAATTGTAAAAATATTCAATCTAAGAAGGATAGCCCATCAATTCATGTATATCTAAAATGGTGAACATTGGAAGAATACTGAGCACGAGAAGTTTTGGTAGACCCTTCATTTACGAGATAAATGTAAAAATCTTTAATCTACGAAGGCTTGGTCGACAATTCCCAACTTCTGACTTCCGCTGTAAATAGTAGGAACCCGGACATCAGCTAAGTTATAACATATAAAAAATGTTTGTCTCGACTTCCATTTTTCGATAAGAAGGATCGGCTACCCCTTCCTTTAGTATATCATTGTGAAAACCTATATCCAACAATTCCCTATATCCAGAATGGTGAACACAAGAAGGATTGACCAACCCTTTGTGCAATCTAGAACTATTATGAAAATAATATTGGGCAGAAGAAGGGTCGGTCCCCCCTTCATTTATGAGGGAATTGTAAAAATATTCAACCTACGAAGGCTAGTCCGTCAATTCATGTATATCCAAAATGGTGAATACTGGAAGAATACTGCGCACGAGAAGGGTTGGTCAACCCTTCATTTATGAGAGAAATTTAAAAATATTTAATCTAAGAAGTCTAGGCCGACAATTTCTGACTTACGACTTCCGTTGTAAATAGTAAGGACTCGTACATCAGCTAAGTTAAAACATATAAAAAAAATTGTCTTGACTTTCATTTTTCGACAAGAAGGATCGGTCACCCCTTGGTTTAGTAGATAATTGTGAACACCTATATCCAGAAATTCAGCTATATCCAGAATGAAAAACATGAGAAGGATCGATTGACCCTTCTTGCAGTCTAAAAATATTATGAAAAATAATATTGGGTAGAAGAATGGTCAGTCGCCCCTCCATTTATGAGGGAATTGTAAATATAGAACAACTTGAAGAAAGAGCGGCTGCTCTTTCTCTAAGAATATTTCTACTTGCCAACAAACTGTGCCAAGCAATGTTCCTACGAAATTTGTGTTTAGAGTGTCGATATCTACTTTCTCCACTCCTAAAAAACATCCCTGGAGGAAGGAGAAAACACTCTTTCTCCTCAGCATCTACTTCCAACACCCCAAAATAGAACAACCTGCGGAAAGAGCAACCTCTCTTTCTCTATCAAAATTTTGACTTGCGAACAAACTCTTTGAAGCAAAATTTCTAGAAATTTTGTTGTTAAAATTTTGATATCTAATTTCCAAGGTGACACATGGAATGATCAGATTGTGACATGTGGCATAGATGATGCTGAATATGATGATAATAGTGAAGAAGAGGAAACCACTATGGTGCATAAATCCTGACAGAAGACAAAGTGAGTCACAAAATCCAAGAGATTGAGCACTTGGAAGTCGAAGATAGAAATAACAAGACATCTGTAAGTAAAAGATTCATCCAAAGGAATTCTATGAATATGTTGGTAAATAGTAATCTTCTGCTTCGTGCTTCAATTATTAAAATCATTTGTTTACGAGATTAGACTCTAGCGCTAGGGTTTAGTGTAAGCCATCCAATGGAGCTATTTTATTATGTAAGGGATAAAATGAGCTTCAACGTTAAGTTTAATTGTGCCATCATGAGTTGAGAGGTAGGTTAGGAGGTGTTTTTATTTATGGTAAATGTAGTTTAGGGAGGTAATTTATTAAAGAATCAAATTTACTATAGAAAAAAATGAGTTCTTGAACTCAGATAGACAATATGCCTATAACTATGTCCAAATAAATCTTTTATTATTAAAATCGCCGCGATTGGGGACTTTTTTTGAATCCACCAGAACCACCCATGGGTTCCTGCCTCCCACCTGATGTCGGGATACGGAGCAGAAAATAATAAATTAGTTCACAAAAAGAAACCCTGCATTTCAAAATTTGGCCCACAAATGAAGGAAAATAGCATCACTGTCACACATATCTATTAGGGATATGTACCCTGTTGACCCTATTTCTGAAGCATATTTTGTAAAACTTCCCAAGCATACAAGGTCTCAAAGAAAAGCTTCCATAAATGAAGAGACATAGTAGAGTGGCTAATATGTTTCAGAAGTTAGATTTAAGATGCATATCATGGGTCGATACAAATCTACCGCAAAATTCAGATTTTCTGGAAATACTGTGTTCTGTCAGAATTATAGATGGTAACTCCTAAAAAAAGGTAAAGCTAATGAATTTTGCACCATCTAAAGTGGTACCATTTCAATATAAACATATGGATTTCTTTTCTTCGTTAAACGACTCAGGGATTTCGGGAAATGTTTTAGGTAAACCTAGAACCTCACAGACAGTATGTGCATTGACTCGGCATAGAATTTTGGTTGTATTTACATTAATGATTACCCTTTCAGCCTGCGAATAATTTGTCGTACACCAACCAACAAATTCGGGGAAGTGTAGCGTCTGTTCGAAACAAAAATAATACAGAAAAGAACCAAAAACATGAAATACATCATTTCCCTGCGACTTAAACTCCAGTAATTTCTCTTTAGACTGCGAAATACTACACACAGACAAAACAGGGTTGAAAATATCCCTTTCCCTTTCAACTACAAGCTCCTCGTTTTCATCTAAACTTTCATTGAACGGAACAAGGTCTTCAATTTTCTCCATCTAGGAAACAAACTCTGACAAGTGAGTGTTTTCGAGCTACCTCTAAAGTGAGCTTGTTGATTTCTGTTCTTGTTGACAAAGACAAGCAATGTGTTTCCTGCGGCTTCTTTTCTTCCAAGCAATAATCAACAAATGATTTTTTCAAACTTAGAACAAACCTTTTATATAACATATGCTTAGGTGGTTTCGAAACTTGCAATGAGCGGTTTAAATTTTACCGCTTTTCATAGCGAACTGCTCCAACGCTTGCCACGTGGTAAACGGTTTAATTTCCGCTCCACCTTTCCAATTTTAACCACCATGCACTTTCTAGCACCGAAACCCCTTTCCACCATCGATTTGCTTCTGGGTGGGTCTACATCACTATTCCGCCATGGTTTACACGTTTGCAACTTTTGGTGTGATTTGTTCAATTCGCCCTTGTTCATTTGAATCCCCTCCGTGCATTTGAAGCCCCTGCGTGCAAGGTTGGATTTTGACATTCAAGATGCCTATGATGGACCATTTTGAACGTCAAATACAGTGCAAATTTTTTATTGCCCGTCGGCAATCATGGCCAAGTTATTTAGCAAAATGTTAATTTTGAAGTGTTATACAAGTTTTAAAACGACATGGTACTAGTAAATGATGGTTACAGTGTATAGCTTCATTAAAACACCAGTTGCATCTGTCGAAGTAGCCATTCCAAAGCGAGTCACTTCAATAGCAGCAATTGATGCACTTCCAGCTTTAGATTATATCAGTTGGGCAGTAAAAGTTTGGATTAACTAACTCAAGAGTAAAATGAATGGAATTTTTTGTTTAATTCTAAACAATAAATATACAAAGTAAATATGTGAAAATTCAATTTAAAGTAACTTTTAAAACGGGGTAATTGATGGAGCTCAAGATGTCTCCGAACAACGAGGAAGTTAATTCTTCCTCTTTAAAAATGCATACCTTTTTTTCAATATATAGATTTTCTTTAATATAAATGAGGAAGGTAATTCTTCCTCTAAGATTTTTTTTAATATATAGCTTTTCTTTAATATAAATTTTTTGGATGATTTTTCATTCAAAGTTCTTTTAGAAGGGAAGTTGCCTTGTTATGGTGTATTAACGCCAATGTCATTAAACTTGGACATATTCTAGTCCATGTCCAATGTTGTTGTTGATCATGTTGTGAGTCTGCCAAACTCTTATTGAATTCAGGAGTTTGATGCTGAGTGGAGAAGGCATTTGTTTCAGGAGGTTGATACCGAGTGGAGAAGGTATTTTTGAGTGCCTTGCTTCTACACAGATTCCACCCACTTACTGGATCAGTAAGCAGGCTCAGGGGTTCATTAGAATTCAGCAGTTGAGTTGTTTCTTCTAAAGCAGGTTGGGAGGAACAGGCCTCATTGGGTGTTTGTCGGCCCTATTATCAGTTACAGGTTCTATGGTCTTATCTATTTCATTTTTATTTTCTATTATTTATTTGCATATTACAGTTCTTCTGATTATTAAATTTTCTTTGTTAAATTAGTAAGTAAATTTCAGTTCCCTATATAAATTAAAGATTCTATATAATTGTGAAGTGATTGAAATAGAATTGTTTCTGTATTTTTCCCCATGCAAAAAGAAACATCATCGTACTCAATTACAGAAACAGATTAAGATAGATAAGATGGGATAGGCAAACTGCCATGGTGATGGAAGTACTATTTTTATATTCTGCTAAAATTATATGTTGTTATTATTTAGTAATATTTACTGTATTCTACTCACAGCAATAGTTTTATTCCATTCTTTTCATTTTTGTTTTCCCAATGTTTAGTTTCAACAGAATAAAACTATAGTTTGTTGTTAATATCATTATTGTACATATAGGACAGTTAGACAAATAAGAAGCATCACATTACTAATTAGGGTTTGAAATTTTACATTTAAATACTTTCAAAGTTTACTGTTATTACTAATGTTCCTATTATTGTACACACAGAGTAGTTAAGCAAATAAATTCTTTTATTATATAGTTAGGGTTTAACTTTTTTCTTTTACATGCACAAAATCACAAACACACAATTGAAATGTTGTTACAGGATCGAGCTAAATTGATTAAGCTCTCTGTCATTTTCTTGTTTTACTCACAGTATACAAATTAAGTAAATTTTCACATCATAAATCATCACTGTAGATCGAACTCATTGATTTCAAATATCAATACAAGTTAAGACATTTTTATGACTGTAGGAGCAAAAGTAAAACAATACACACAAATTCCACTTGACGCCGAACGTATCTTTAGTCATCCTCATTTCATCCAATCTAAACTTAACTATAACCCTAAACCCTGACAGACTTACAGTTGTATTACTTAATCTTTAACACAATCAAAGACAAGGCATTGGCCGAAGCATGTCACATAGTTTCAACACTTAGCTAAAAATCAAACGATAGTAATATGCGTTTTCTTTTCTGATTTGTATAACATTTTATAAAACTCACAGTTCCTAAAGAAACAATAGAAGCAGCGTTATTCGAAACCCAGTTTTTAAATCTTCATTATACATTTTTCATAACTTCACAGACTTTAAATAAAACTTTCATGGTGTTCATAAATTTAGCTACACAGTTGCACATTCGTAAATACTTAGTATTACCTCCACATTTTGTAAAGACGAGATATAGTTTTGTTCACGGGCCAAGCCCCAACACATTTTTAAACAAAAAACAACTATCATAGCACAGGATTGATAACGGTTATTCGATTATCTCAACATAGTTTGAAACCCCAATTTTTTGGAACAAAGGATCGTTGCCAAGATCAAAACCCTAAACTCAAAAACCTATGCAATTTCTAGCTATTACATCGACGGCACAAACTAAAACAACAACCCAAGGTTTTACAACCACGAGTTCCAGTTTTGACGAAACACTGTTTGCCATGACTTCTGCCAGAAGAACCTACGAGGATTTGCCACTAGGCTTACCGTTTTAGCTGCAATGCTATCCTTTGATCACCGAATCCTATTGCCATCAAACCAGAGCATGGAGTACAGAACCTTGGCATTTCCTGCCAAAGAAAACTATGAAGAGTTAGCAATATTATCACTTGAATGTAATCAAACGAAGAATACATTACAGATTTGATAAACAGAAAACTTACCCATTTATCGACAGTCGATTGGAATGCATTCAGCTTCCAAATCCTTTCTCCAACACAGTAAAGTTGTCATGCAACTAAATCATAACCAAACTCAAAATCAAAACCTCCCTATTAACTTTTGCCACCGAAAGAAAGCTACATGATTTCATTATTACACTCTCAACAAACGCTCAAGCAATTATACGATAATTCACAATAGAAATTACTGAGTTTTTGAAGCACATTGCCGTCCACAACTGCCCAGGGTCGAGCCCTGTAAACCAGCGGCCTGTCGGCCTTCTTCTCCAGAACCAAAACCACAAAGTGAAAACATGAAGGAAAGATTTACATTAAGGCAAGTCTAGCTAGGGTTTACACATCTCCACTATCGAGGTATTGAGATCAACGATAGAGTAAAGCCAGCAACTACGGAGGTACCAAGGCAGATATACAATCAAGTATTGATCATTGAATTACATTTATTACTCAAAACTTTTCGGTTTCCATATCACCGTAGCTAAGCTTACAGCTCGGTGGTGTATCAACCTTCCTTACCATGGTTATCACAGGAAGCTAAACACGTAGATGCCAATGTTGCAACATCTGACATCACAGCAGGGTCGAATTCAATGCTGAAGATCAGACGAAGATTTAAGCCAGAACCTCGATGCACAAACATTTAATTCATATCAGAGTGCAAGTCTTGTGACAGCGAAGGCCTTGGGGTTTTAACAATGCCTTACAACTGTTACAACCATGTTATAAATCCATTAAACCATAGGTTAGTATTATATCAAAACCAAACAGTGATGTATAGTACTATTCATAAGGTAGCATCACGACCTTTCATTTACACTATAAGTATAAGGTTTGTTCTAAGAACACTTAACGTTTATACATTGCACATTTACGCTATACGATCCATTTACATATTATTCAAACATGTTATTATTATAGTTTCCATAAGTCACCAAACTTGGAATCGATATATATTAATATATCAACTATAAACCCTGCAACGCCATAGTATAAAGAAGCTATCACAAGGTTCACTTTTAACATAGGCAACTTAACAAAAATGCATTATATTCATAGCTAGGCCACTTTGTATTGTATAAGATAAGGCCATGTTACATTTAAGCTAGGTCACCTACATAAGAATGTTGTAAGGAGAATCAAAACTTTCACACTAGAATTGAAAGTTAGGGTGTGACATTAATTCTATAATGTCGTAGGTTAGAAGCCAATTGCATCTCGATTCACATATGGACACAATACAAACATTATCTTTAGTATTCCAAGACTTATCGTTTACAGCGTTCAGTTTCAGAAGAGTCATTAATTATAGGGATGACAATATCTTTCACAAAAACCAAACATGTTACAAATTCAGACAGTTAAACTAGGCTATTACCACTGATCTCACCGATAGTTATAACGAGTCTAGTGCTTAAACATGGTTGACAACACGTGCAATCATAACCATAAAAGATGATACAAGTGACGAAGTTAAACTGAAGATACATACCATCGACATCTTCATGCACGGCAGATCTTATAATCATCTTAAACCGGAATTATTCTATAATATTTACCTGTAGATTTGCGAAAAAGGAATCCAATGCTTTAGCTTTCAAAGCTAAGTAAACCCAAGGGCACCAGATAGGAACCCCTTCAAAAAACATGCAAACAACTTCATCAGTATTGTTAACAGATCCTTACACTTAACAAAACAACCATTGTTCTATTGCATCCTACTTATAACCAAATACATATTCGTGTTTAGAACAACTAAGACAAATTGTATGAGACAGTTATCATTGTTAGCTGATTATTATCATTCCACAGTTAGCATTTATCTTATAAATTAGGCTACATCAAATTTTTTTATTTTGCGATTTTTGGGATGTTACATCAGAATACAGGACATCTCCTATTTATTTATGCAATTGAATCTTATCGGGTATATTAATCGCATCAAGCTTAATTTCCATTTCAGAAACTTTCTCATCATTCACCACTGCAAACCTTATAGTGTTTCTTTCTGGATCCGTAACTGTAAGAAGGGAAACTTTTTGTTCTGCCAACTTTCTTACTTGAGGGTACAATTTTTGAGTTTCTTCCAAAGACTGCTTCTTCTTTTCTGAATATTGTGAAAGGACATCAAATCTGGACTTATACTGAGAGTTACTTCCAGATTCCTTTATTTCTGAAAAAGAATATTGTTGCATATTTGCAGGTGGTTGCGAAATCAAAGTATTTTTTTCTGGAACAATTAAATCTCGTTCCTCCATACTAATAATTTACTTATGTTGTTCCACTTTTGATTTCTCGCTTGAAACTTCTACATCGACTTCCATACTATCAACTTATGAAATACTTCTATTATTGGTGATATAAAATTTAGCTAGTGTCTGAACCAGCATTGCCAAATTGTTTGTTTGTTCCATATTCACTTCTTTCTTATCTTGTTCAAATTTGAATAAATTTACCATTTATTTTAATCCTTCAACGGTTTGATGATCAAAAGCCTTGTTTCTATTTTTTTGTCTCCTTTGCGATATAATTTGATGAGGATCATAATTAATCCTTTCAGCCTCTTGGAAATTCATGATCTTCAATAATTTTTCTACTAAATATAGGGTTTCCTTAGTCTTAATGATGAACGGACCAACTTTAAGAGGGAATTTCACATTTGATGATTTTTTGAAAACACCGAAATGTTCTTCTTCTGAAAGCAACCTTTGTCTAATAAATTCTAAGTCAAAAACCCTTGGTGTTAAAAAGGATGGCAACAGATATGGTGCTCCGGTAAAACCATATACTCTAATTATAGTATGTTCTTTATACAAGAACCAATCACCTGTTTGGCCTTCTGGTGTAGGCTGCAAAGTTTCTTTCATTTCTTCTAACACTCGAGGAAATTCAGCATTAAAAATAATTCTGTAAACTTCTGCCATGATTGTATTGGTGAACTCAAACATATTGATCTATTTAGGAAGGTCACGATAAAATATGGTAACAAGAAACTTCAATTCCAAAATATTTGAACACAAGAACAAGTTCAAGAGATATGATTGATATCTGAAATGCTTCAACTTGTGGAAATTCACCAACTGGAAATGAATCACTTCAGCTAGGAATTCATCAAAATTAAAACAACAAGTCGGACTCGACTATGACTCAGGTGAAATTACTTGTAGAAGGAAACCTAACATAACTTCCATGATTGACTTATCACTATCTAGACCTAAAATTTGACTCAACAAGGACAAAGCTAACTGGGTATCTCGCTGAAAGACATCAATACTCAAAGGGAACGATAGGTTTTCATGCGACTAACCATCTTTCGAGACTTGTAATAAAAACTTGTCCTTTTCTTCCGGACTGGAATTTTTATAAAACTTTACCAATTTTTCTTCATTAAATGACCCAGTTCTTTTGGGAAATTCTTCAGGTAAACATAGAACATCACGAACAGCCTGCGCATTTACTCGGCATAGAATTTTGTTCATATTTACATTAATGATTACCCTTTCATCCTGTGAATCATTTGCCGCACACCAACCAACAAATTCAGGTAAGTTTAGGGTTTGTTCGACGCAAAAATAATACAGAAAAGAACAAAAAACATTAAATACATCATTTTCTTGCGACTTAAAATCCATTAATTTCTCTTTAGACTGCGAAATACGAAACACACACAAAACAGGGTCGAAAATATCCCTTTCCTTGTCAACTACAAGCTCGTCATTTTGATATGAAGTTTCATTGAAGCGAAGAAGGTCTTGGGTTTTCTCCATTTGGGAAACAAAATCTGAACACTGAGGGTTTCGAGCTACCTGTGAAGTGAGCTTGTTGACTTTTGTTCTTGTTGACGAAGACAAGGACGTGTTTCCCGCGGCTTCTTTTCCTCCAGGAAATAATCGACAAAAGCATTTTTTCAAACTTCGAACAAACCTTTTATATAACTTATGCTTAGGTGGTTTTGAAACTTGCGATGAGCAATTTAACTTTAACCGCTTTTCACAGCGGACTCCACCAACGCTTTCCACGTGGTAAGCAGTTTAATTTCCGCTCCACCTTTGCAAGTTTAACAATCGTGCACTTTCTACCGTCGAAACCCATTTCCACCGTCGATTTGCTTCTGGGTGGGTCTACATCATTATTTCGCCACGTGTTTACACGTTTGCAAATTTTGGTGTGAGTTGTTCAATTGTTTAGCACCTTTTCCATCTCCGCCCTTGGTCATTTGAAGCCCCTGCGTGCAATCATAAAGGCCATGAAGTTGACTTGCAAAGAACACTGTCGATCTTGTAGGAATCAAATCCAACGGATCACACGCATTTCGTTGGTTTAACATGCATGAATTTCATGCGTAGGATAAAAGACAACCAAAACGCCCCACTTTTATGACATTACAAGTTAGATACCTTAATATAGTGACAATATTTGCATTGTTCCTCTTTATAAACTTTAATAAGCAATTTTATATTAATATGGGCTAGTTAAATAAACCAAGAATCCATATAGAATAAATTTAGAAAACATAAAGACAAAAAAGCTAACAATATGAAGGAATCACTTGTTTGATCAATTATACCAATTCTAGACATTGTTTGTAGATGGGTTTGTAGAAGATCTAGTGCAACATGGGAAAAAGTTGATGAAGATGAAGGAGAGATGACCATAAGAGATAAGAGAAGTCTAAACAACAAGATCAATCTTCCAAGATGGCATTGAGATGAAACATTAAATAAGGAAAAGAAGGAGAGATAACATGATGTAGGAATAACATCTAAGGTTGGTGTTAATTTTTTACACAACCCATTTCATATTATCTGCATAATTCTACCGTTCAAGGTTTGGAAATTGCGAAAAATGGTAGTGAGGTTGTACAATCTAGGAAGTGTGATTTTTTGTTGGTTCATTAGTGTGGGTCATTCGATACTTTGCCTCCATAGAATAGTCGCATAATGCATTACAAATTTCAAACAATTTGGTTGTGGAAAGTTAAAACCCTACATCTAACTATGTTCTCCACATACAAAATGCTACACATATTTGAAACTCCAATCCATAGTGAAAAATTCTACACATACCTGTAAATTCATAGCAACCTGGTCATATAAGGAGCCCACTGGACGAATCATGAATGCAAATGTTGCAGAAGATGTTTGTAAGGAGCTCATTGGACGAATCACGAATGCATAGTGAATAAAATGAGGTGGAAACGACAATGGGGACGAATTACCCAAGATAAACTATGTTTTAAGTTTCACCCCTACGCAGTTGGAGTATTGGGCATGGCTACATCCAATTTCTCAAAAATGCAGAAAAATTTGCATCGTTCTTCTCTACAGCTTTTAATAAGCAATGTCTAACCCAAATAAACCAAGAACCCATATAGAGGAAATTTTAGAAACATAAAAAATACCTGACAATATGAAAAAAAACATTTGAAAAATATTTATAGCCGTGGAGATTGAATTGACAAGTAATCAAACTTCTAATAGAAAAATCAAGGTTGGATGGAAATTAAATACAATCTATGCAATGTCCAATGAATATAGAGATCAATAAATACAAAAGAGGGAGTGAATGTAAAAAATATGTTCATGAATACAAAAACTATTATCTTGAATCACTTCAATAACAAACTTCACTCCTTTGAATCCCTTTGGAAACTTGAAAGTGGACGACAAAGTGAAAAGGTAACATTAACCAATGCTAAAGCTATAGCCAATTTGTGACCCTTTAGACAGTTTTGGAAAGTGCTTTTGACACCTAGGGGGTTTTATGCTTTTAGTAAGCCTTACTTTTTAGTGCTTTTCAACTTGTATTTAAGGCATTCTATTTTCTCTCTTGAGATGTATTATATATTGTATTCATATTGAGGAATAACACATGAGATGATATTTCCATCAATTGAGTTACTTCTTTGCTTCAAGATTCTTGGCTATTAGAATTCTTTCATGGTATTGATCCTATATAGAATTCTCACAAGATGAAGTGAAGAAGGCCGAAATTCTAGTGGAAGGTGAAATCTTGCGATGATTTCTACTTGGTCTTTTTTGTTTTAGGTCATCTTGGAATTTGTAGTATATCTTTGTTTCTGGGATTTTTAGACCATGAAATGTTTATTGGATGGAGACATGTCAAGACTTGTGAGTTCCTACTGTAAATATTTTAGATGTTGATTTTCTATAGTTTCGAATATATGACCTCAGAAAGTTAGGGTTTTTTAATAACCTTCAAACATGTCAATTTGGAATTTTCCTTATAAGTTTTGAAGCAGAATGTTTCAGATAGTGCCCTTTGGAGGAGATGCAAAATAGATATTTAAGAACACATGTTTAAAATTTCAGATCTTGGTTCACTATATTTTTTGAATATGTGAACTTGGGTAGACTGGGCTTTTAAATTACTCAAAAATAATCTTTAAACGAGTTAGTTTGGAATTTTCACTATAACTTTTGATCCATGACGTTCCAAAGAATGAACCTTGGAGGAAATGTCGTAGAGATATTGAAGAATTTGTGGTAAAAGTTTCATATATTTATTCATTACATGTTAAGAGTTATACTTGTTGAACGTTAGGGTTTGTGACAATGATAGAGACAATGAAAATTCAAGAGAAGAAGGTTGACAAAATCTTGCATAACTTACGGTATCAAAATCACAAACTTGTTGGCACATTGGATCAGCATTCTTAATGATGATCTTGGTGATTATCTTGGCACATTCTATGATGATATTGGCATGGATATTATTGGTGATTGTATTGAAATATTCCATGGTAATGTTATTGGTATGAGATCCCTCTAATATTTTGGAATGCACTATGAGGTCTATGATGTAAGGGTTTGAAGGTGCAAATAGATGAAGTCTATTGGTGATTATTTTTGGGATTTGATTACACTCTTTGGAGGAATATTTATGGTCTTGCTATACATATGAAGTATATCTTGGAAGAAGCTATTGGGATTCTTGGAGGACAGATTTGAGGCATGTACAGGTTGACATTGTGACAGAGATAGTTTTTGTGGCATTGTGATAGAGACAATGATTGTGTCATTGTGACGAATAGGGATTGTGATAGTGACAACAATAAAATGATTGTGGCAATGATAGATATAGGTACATGGACAGTGATACAAGTACAAGGACATAGATATAGGTATAGGTTGATGGAGACAGTGATACAATGGCAGTGGAATATTGTTCTTCTTATTCATATCAGGGTGGAAGGATGGGGCAAGGATAGGAGATTGAAGTCTCCTTTAGGTTGGTTCTTGTGATCTCAAGGAGTTGAGGCTTCCTTCTAGTTGGTGCTATTAAAACTATTGAGTTGGAGTTTACTAAGGACTGGATTCCTATCTATAGGTTGGAAATTATGAAAACTAAGGGGTTGTAGCCTCCTTCTAGATGGAGCTAGTAAACCGAGGATTTGGAGCTTCCTTAAGGTTATATCCTATAAATTAGGGGGTTGTAGCCTCCTTCTAAATGGAGCTAGTAAACCGAGGAGTTGGAGCTTCCTTTATTTTGGAGCGTATGGGGTTGGAGCCCTCCTTCCAGTTGGTGCAGGTAAATAAGGGATTCAATTCCTTCAGGAGAGTCTGACTACTGGACTGAATATCTCTAGAGCACATGGATGAACATGAAAGTATCTACTCTGTAGATGGGGTTCGACGGTTCTATGGATCAAATTTTGATTTGACTGGATTATAAGAATGAGATTCCATTTACATGCACAAGGTTTTGATATCTGGAAATATGTTGTAAATGGTTACATCGCTCTAAAAAGACCAAAACAAACTGCAGCCATAAAGGAGATAAGAAATAATAATGCAATGGAAATGGATATCACCTTGCATGGATTATATGATCATGTGAAAGACAAATTTGGAAGGTGTTCATCAGCTAAAGTGCTCTGCGACAAGGTACAAAATCTATGCACAAAGGAACCCCATTCTTAGGATTATTTTTGTCCCAAGTACCTGAAAATATCAAGTAAATAGTTCATGAGGTTTGGATACCAAAGAAGGCTTAAAAAGTATAAGGGAAGTAATCTTACCTTAGGGGGCCTACAAATTTATGCCAATAGGCCCAAGCGCTTAAAATATTAAGCAGAGGCTCTAGAGCATCAACTACACAGGACCCTAGACGATGACCAAGGTGCTATGCGGCAGGTGTTGGTTTATCCAACAATACTAAGAGGTGTGGGAGGAATCAGTATTGCCTTTTTCAAACCTTTTATATATAATTAGTTTTAAGCACAAGTTAAATAATCATAAGTAACGTGAATAATACAATTAAAAATTTAAACACACAGATTTATCGTGGAAACCTCAAAGGTAAAACCAGCAAATATTTCTTATTAATAAGCTAATGTTATACAAAATTATTTTACAAACACCAAATTGATGGAGAAATTAATCTCTTATATTCTTCTTCCACTACAGAAAGGATGCACCTACACCCCTGGTTTTCTACCTACTCAACAGACAAGGATGCCCAACACCCTAATTCTCCAACCACGACTGGAAAGAGGCAACAACCCCCTTAGCAGGACTCAACGTGCCCCAAGCACCACCCAACCACCCTCTAATTTATAATAGTTTAACCTTCAGTTTTTCAAATCTTCAGTGGAAGATCAAAATTTTTTAATGATTCATCTATCTCACTGGCCTCCTTATTTCTTCTGATATGCAATTACCAAAACTTCAGAGACACCTCTGGTCCTCTTCATACATTTTACTTGTATGGTTATATATATTTTCAAAGAACTTTATTATTTGAAACATTGTGTCTTTTTAGGAAAATCATGCCTCTTCATAAAAAATATTGTATCCTTATAATGCCATTGATTCATCATTGTTCTTCATATTCTTTCAATCTTGTTTTAATTAGTAAGGAATTATTATTTTGTAAAGTTAACCAATTTTGGCAATTATCCAAAGTTGGCAATTTGGCCAAATTGTTCTCCAAATATACCATTGCCAAACGGTTGTTCAACAAAGTGGATGTCAAACCAGATTTCAACTATGATTGACAAATATTTTGCATCTGATCCTTTTAATTAACCCTCGATCATCTTTCAACAGAAAAATGATTCAAAACCATTGGATCTTCGTCAATCCACATCGACGGTGGACTTCAACATGCACTTAGTGTTGGTTTATCCAACAATACTGAGAGGGGGGGTGAATCAGTGTTGCCTTATTTTTATTTTATTAAAACAAATAGTATCTAAAACAAAATATTCTATGAATCAAACAAGCAAAAACAGAGAATTTTATCGTGGAAACCTCAAAGAGAAAACCACAAAATCAAACTCTTTAATAAAATGATTTCTACAAAATTGTTTTTCTGCTACAACAGAAAGGATGCATCAACATCCCATTTTTCTATCTGCACCAACAGATAAGGATGCTACAACACCCCTGTTTTCCAGCTACTACTGGAAGGAGGATACAACCTCCTTGACAGGCTTCAACTTGCCCCCAGCACCACCTTGCCTCCTTGGTATTTATAAATTTACAATCTTTTCTTAATTCATCAATTATGCCTCTGGAAATTCTTCATGCTTCTTGGTCTCTTCTTTTCTTACTGTTGCTACGATCTTCACTTTTGAGACACTTTCTTCTAATTCAAAACTTCATTTAAATACATCTTATACTTCATATCTCACCTCTCCATTCTGTGTCTTTCGAATTCGTGCCTTTCCAAATCTTTGTTTATTATTGATTTTTAATTAATTAATTAATTAAAAAATTTAATCATTCTTTAACATCAATTCCAACACATATTTTAACATTCTCCCCCTTCGACAACAATGACAAAGTCCCCCTTCTGAAAGCTCCCCCTGTCAACATGTCTCCCCCTGACAAGGTATTATCTTATTTTTATCTATTGTAAGGAGATTACTCCCAATTTTTATCTAAGATACTCAAAGGCTTCTTTGGGTAATGGCTTAGTGAACATATCAATTATATGTTCCTTTGTATCAATATATTCCAATTTGACAACCTTTTGTGACACTTGATCTCTTAGAAAGTGATATTTTATTGTAATGTGCTTAGTCTTAGAGTGCATGACAGGATTTTTTTATATGTTTATGGCACTGGTATTGTCACAATTTATCGCTATGGGGTGCTCATACTTCACAAGTATGTCTTCCAATTTCTGCTTCATCCAAATGACTTGAGTACATCATAATGCGGCAGCAATATATTCAAATTTTGTTGTAGATAGTGCAATGGAGGGTTGTTTCTTGCTTAGCCATGATACCAAACAGTCTTCCAAGTAGGATGTTTCTCCACTGGTACTCTTTCGGCCATCAACACTTCCTACCCAATTTGCATCAATGTAGGATTTTAAAGTGAATTCTTGGCCTTTTGGGTACCATAAACCATACTCCATAGTACCTTTCAAATATTTGAGAATTCTTTTTACTGTTGTTACATGTGTTTCTTTGGGGGTTAATTGGAATCTAGCAACCAATCCTACAGCTCGCATAACATCTGGTCTTGTAGATGTCACATATAGCAGACTACCTATCATAGATATATACATAGCATGATCCACTTCCAAAGATTCATCATCTCTGATTAACTTACATCCAGTGATCATGGGGGTACTAACAGGCTTGGAGTCTTCCATCTTAAATTTTTTTAGCATCTCTTTAATGTACTTGGTTTGAGAAATGAAGATCCCTTTGTCTCACTGAGTGACTTTTAATCCTAAGAAGAATGTTGTTAATTTTTTAGCATAAATTATAGGATCTTTACTGAGAGAAAAACATGTACAGCATATCAATCATATCAATCACAACAAGCAATCACATAAGACAATAGAAACACAGAGTTTCACTGGGGGAAACCATAAAGGTGAAAAAACCCACAACTTCCTCAGAGATAGAAAGAGCAATGATACAACCCAAATACAAGAGATAGTCCTCCTAGCAGCTACTCCTCCTTCCTCAATTGTCTGCCACTTTCTGATGAGTGTAGAAGTGAATAATGAAGTGATCAAATAGAGTTCCTCCCACACTCTATTTATACATGACCTGACATGCCTAATAAACTAGCTGGGCCGACTTGTCTAACTCAATCTAATAACCCATGGTAATACTAATCAGGGTCGACCCCACACTTGGTGGTCTAATAACCCATCACATGCAAGTTGTGACACTTGTCAATACAAATGACGACACTTCCATATAGAGGAATAATAACATCTCTATAGGAGTACAATATACATAGGTGAAATACATTCTGAAGTTACAATTACATCAACACTCCCTCTTAACTAGGAAGGTATTTCTCAACACAGATCTGCTAGCACAGGTCTTCTTCTCTGGATCATCGTCACTAGATCATCGTCATCGAATCATCGTCATCATCACGGTTGCTGCTATCTCAATCAATCTCTGATCTACTCATCATAGGAATTTCTACAGAGCCAGCCCTTTTTCATGTTGGATGTAGGCCCACCACCTATAGGTCTTCATCATCAGTGGCCATACTGTGGAACCTAGGACTAATTACGTGCATCAACAAAACCTATTGCAGACTATAGGATCTTTTACATGTTGACCTTCATAAAACCTTTAAAGAGAATCCCAGGATGTTACGAGCACACCGCGCTACCTGTCTGGATATCTATAGAGCATCCCAGGCTGTTACGAGCACACCGCTCTACCTATCTGGATCTCCAGGATCTTTTCTATGTGAACTTTCGTAAAACCTTTAAAGAGCATCCCAGGATGTTACGAGCACACCACTCTACTTGTCTGGATCTCTATAGAGCATCCAAGGATATTACGAGCACACCGCTCTACCTGTCCGGATCTTCAGGATCTTTTCTATGTGAAACTATAGTAAAACCTCGAACGAGCATCCCAGGATGTTACGAGCACACTGTTGTACCTGTCCGAATCTCCCAGGATCTTTTCTATGCTACCTGCACAACCTGTCCACAGCCACAGACTATCAACCTGATACTCACCATACATCATCCTGATGTACATCATCACATGATCAACCTAATCATCATCATAGCATCATCTTGATGCATATCATCTAGAGCAACATCCTGAAGCTCGTCATCTGTGATCATCGTGATCATCGTCATAGCATCATCCTGATGCATATCATCTGGAGAAACATCATGAAGCTCGTCATATGTGATCATCTTGATCATCATCATAGCATAATCCTGATCCATATCATCTGGAGCAACATCCTGAAGCTCATCATCTGTGATCATCCTGATCAGACAATATATCCACCTGATGCATACCAAGTATCTACTTGATACATATCACCATACATGATCCACCTAATCATACAATGCATCCACCTGATACATATCAATACATGATCCACCTAATACATATATAAATACATGATCCACCTGATCATACAATGCATCCACCTGATACATATATAAATACATGATCCACCTAATCATACAGTGCATCCACCTTATACATATATAAATACATGATCCACCTGATCAAAGCATCCAACATGATACATATACAAATACATGATCAAACTAATCAAAGCATCCAACATGATGCATATACAAATATATGATCAAATTGATCAAAGCATCCAACATGATGCATATACAAATACATGATCAAACTAATCAAAGCATCCAACATGATGCATATCAATATACATGATCCAACTGATCATACAAAGCATCTAACTAATGCATATCCAAAGCAGTAACTGGAGCATCGTCTTGATGCTCATCATCCAGTGCTTACATCCATAGCCATGGGAAGGATCCTCCTCTCGCCATGCTTGGAATGGATCCTGCAAATGTGTCCATCACTTCTTCCTTGAAGTGTCGTCAATCTAAAGAACACCAAGCCTCTCTCTGAAGTACTCAAACTTCACTCTGGCTAGTAGTTTTGTCAACACATCTGAAACCTGCTCATCCATCGCAACATACAGGAGCTTCACTGCTCCTCTTTGCACCATATCCCTGATATAGTGATATTTGATCTCAATGTGCTTCGACCTATCGTGGAACACCGGATTCTCAGACAGCTTCACACAACTCCAGTTGTCACAAAAGATACCGGTAGTATCCAACGGGAGATCAAATAACTTGGATAGTAGCTTCTGAATCCACACTGCCTCACAAGTAGCCGAACAAGCTGCAACATACTCTGCCTCATCTATACTCAGTGCTACGCAGGACTGCTTCCTGCTAAACCAAGAGATCACACCCAATCCCATACTGAAGCAACACCCAAAAGTGCTCTTCCTAGCTGCAGCACTTCCTGCCCAGTCCAAATGAACATAACCCTGCAGGTTAAACTTTTGATTCGCATCATACTTGAGCCCATAATCAATTGTACCCTTCAAGTACCTCAGAATATGCTTTACAGCAACCAGGTGAACACTCCTTGGATCTGTCAGAAACTGGCTCAATGTGTTCACCACAAAGCAAATATCTAGTCTCGTGTTCATCAAGTACATCAAGGACCCAATCATCTGATGATACACAGTGACATCAACGGGCTCAAATGAAGCATCACACAGAAGCTTCAGGTTTGATGCCATAGGTGTGGCCATGGCCTTGCAGTCCATCATCCCGAACCTCTTTAGGATCTCTATTGCATAGTTCCTTTGTCCAAGGAAGATCCAATCTGCACTCTGCCACACCTCCATGCCTAGAAAGTAGTGCACCATACCCAAGTCCTTCATCTCAAACTCGGCAGCAAGCTTCCTCTTTGTGTCGGCAATCAATCCATCCTCTCCTGTCACAAACAGGTCATCCACATACAATAGTAGTATCATAGGATTGCCTTCCTCAACCTTGTAGTAAAGGTTGGAATCTGCTTTACTCTTGGTAAAGCCCAAACTGGATAGAAAGTTGTCTCTCATACCATACCAAGTCCTAGGAGCTTGCTTCAAGCCATACAAGGCTTTCTTCAACCTCCACACATATGACCCCCTATAATGTGTCTCAAAACCAAGTGGCTGCTCCACACACACTTCCTCCTTGACTACACCATTCAAGAAAGCTGTCTTGACATCCATCTGGTGTATCTTCCATTTCATCACTGCAGCCAGGGAAATTACTGATCTGATGGAAGTGTACCTAGCTATAGGAGCAAAAGTCTCTTCATAATCTATCCCCTCTTTCTGGGAGAAGCCACGATCTACAAATCTCGTTTTGTATTTTTCTATGCTGCCATCTGCAGCATTCTTGATCTTGTAGATCCATTTGGAAGTCACAACAGACTTCCCTTCAAGTCTTGGGACTACATCCCAAACATCATTTTTCATGATCGATTGGTATTCCTCGATCATGGCATCCTTCCATTATTTCTTTTCCGTTGCTTCTTCATAATTGGAAGGTTCTTTGTTCATAATATCACAGAGTAGGGCAACATAACTGGTGTGTGATCTAGTCCTCTTCCTTTCTATGTGTTCTTCTTCTGGAATGCCATATCTTTCTGCATCTTGAATGAGCTCTCTAGCCCATGCAGGTTTCCTCTTGTGAGAGTTCTTCTCACGGGGTGGATCTATAGGTTCTTGTGGATCTTCAACTTCATGATCTACTTCTGGAATTGATTCAGTCATGATGATGTCTTGGAATCTGTTTTCCTTTGGTTCTTCATGATCTTCAATAGGTGCCTTATTTGATTTGATGTAAGCTGAGCTTCATCAAATGTTACATCCCTGCTGACATCAATCTTCTTGAACCCTAGAAAGTATATTCTGTAGGCTTTCGAGTTTTCACTGTAACCCACAAAGATGCCCTTCTTTCCTGAAGGATCTATCTTTGTCCTCTTTTCCTTTGGGATATGTGTATATACTGGACAACCAAATATTCTGAGATGGTTGACTTCAGGTTTCTTACCAAATAAGACCTCTTTTGGTGTCTTGTTGTCCAATATCTTGTGAGGTGTTCTGTTCTGCACATATACAATTGTCCTAGCTGCTTCTGCCCAAAGATGCATAGGCAGGTCCTGGTCATGCAGCATTTCCTGTGCTGCTTCCATGATTTTTCTATTCTTCCTTTCTGCAACTCCATTCTGTTGTGGATTGTAGGGAGCAGTCAACTCCCTCTTAATCCCTGAATCACTGCATAGTTTCTTGAAATCACCTGAAGTGAATTCTTCGCCATTGTCGGATCTGAAGGTCTTGATCTTCTTATCAGTTTGATTTTCCATCAAGGCTTTGAATTTCTTGAACTTATCAAACACTTCATATTTGTTCTTCAAGAAATAAACCCAAGTCTTTCTAAAGAAATCATCAATGAAAGAGACATAGTATACATACCCACTCAGAGAACTGGATGACATCGGACCGCATACATCGGAGTGGATAATTTCCAAGATTCCTTTAGCTTTGCTTTCACTACTTGGAAATGCCTTCTTAATGTTCTTTCCTTTTGCACATCCTTTGCAAACACCTTCATGCTTTGTCTTGATTTTAGGAAGACCCTCTACAGCTTTACTTGCAATTAGTATTTCTCTATAGTGCACATGTGCAAGCCTTCTATGCCAAAGTTCACTTGGCTCCATGGATTCATGTACCATGGCATGCTCAAGTTGTCCCTTCAATTTGTACAATCCTCCCTCTTGCTCTCCAATCACTATTGCATCATCTATAGTTTTACCCTTTGGCCACATTAGGACTTGGCCATCTACAAATGCAACCCTCATGCCTTTTGCATCCAATGCAGATATGGAGAGTAGGTTCTTCTTGAGCCCAAGTACATATAGAACATCTTTCATCTTTAGAGACTTCCCAGAGTCTAGGTTGTAGGAGGCTTCACCACTTCCTTTGATAGGATATTGATAGTCATCCCCAAGTTTCACTTTATGGGGTGACTCATGTTCAGATAGATCTACAAAGGATTCTTTAAACCCAATCATGTGTTTGGAAGCCCCACTATTAATAATCCAATCATTACATCCATGAGAGACAGTACCTGTGAGCGTAGAGATTAGCACATATTCATCTTCACTTGATGAACCATCACTTTCTGTTCTAGCCTTCTTCTTGGGAGGTTCATCATCCTCATAAGCATGAGCATGAAATTTCTTCTTGTTGTACCTCTTCTTCTTGTTGAATTTGTTGTTGTTGTCTTTCTTCTTCTTGGGACAATTTGAAGCAAAGTGTCCTATTTCATTACAGTCGAAACATCAAATATGAGAGAGATATTTCTTCTTATGATGAGGATGAGAGTGTTTCTTGTTATGAGATTTCTCCCTCTTAAACTTGCTTCCCTTGGTGTGTGTTGTGATAGCTTGATCTTCATTCCCCATCTTTTATTCTCGAGCCACAAGCCTTGCTTCTTCTTGTGAACATTCCTCCCATAGTCTACTGAAGGAGATCAATTTCCTTCTTGCATAAATTTCTTGGATGAAGGAGTCCCATGACCTAGGTAGGCCATTCAAAGTGGTCATAACAATTTCACCATTCTCCACTACTTCATCCACAACTCCAAGTTGTTCCTTGATTTGAGAGACCTTAGAAAAGTAGGATTGAATGGTCTCTCCATTCTGAAGCTTTGCCCCTTTCAATTGATTCCGCAGAGTCATCTTCTGATTTATGTTATTCCCTTCAAACAATTTGGCCAAGGAGTCAAACATCTCCTTAAGTGTCTTCAAATATGACACATGTGGTATGAGATGGTCTTTGATATAATCAGCAATGATCCTCTTTTCCTTGACCAAGTTCTTCTTATGTAAGGCCTTAGCCTCTTCTCCCTCTGGGACAGGGACCTCTTCACTTATGTAAGTGAACAATTCATTTTCTTCCAGGATTAACCCAATCCTATACTTCCATGCTTGGAAGTTATCATCCCCTTCAAGCTTATCCTCAAGCTTGGTGTGGTGAGACATTTTAATGAGAAACTCAAATGGAAATAAAATATTTAGGTCTTACCACTTGATTTGCTGAAAAATGGATATGGAGCTGGATTAGGGTGTTGATGTATATGTAACTTCAGAATGTATTTCATCTATGTATTTCATATGTATTTATTGTACCCTTATTAGAGATGTGTTATTCCTCTATAAGGAAGTGTCGTCATGTGGATTGACAAGTGTCGCAAGTGTGTGTACTTGCCGATGGGTTATTAGAACACCATGTGTGGGGTCGGCCCTGAAATATATATATTATATTGTGGATGTACCTAGCTAGACAAGTCGGCCCCAAAAGGTCACTGGGTAAACAGGTTAGTATAAATAGAGATCAAGAGATCTCTATTTAGATCATTCGGAAAGACACATCTCTCTCACTCAGAAAGTGGCGCACTAGTGAAGAGGAGGATCATCTACTTCTAGGAGACTATCTCAAGTGTATTTTGGTTGTACTTTGGTTGAGCCATTTCTCTCTCTATCTCTGAGGAAGTTGTGGGGTTTTTCACCTTAGGGTTTTCCCCACGGAAACTCTGTGTCTCTTGTCTCTCATGCTTTTGATTCTTGTGATGCTTGTCATGCTTATTGTGATTGTTATGCATTGATATACTGTATATGTTATTCTCTCAGTGAAGATCCTAGAGTATTGTGAATTAATGCTCAAAATTTAACATGGTATCAGAGCTAACCTGAGAAGAAGACATTTTGCAGTGACAGAAACTTGAGTTTCTTGTTTATTGGGTTTCTCTCCACATATTTTGGAAAAGTAGTATAGTAGATTGACTCTACTCATCAAGGAGAATCTATCTGTCCAATCAGAATTCAATTCTGAGCATTTTCAGATTTGGCCCTAAAAATTAGGGTTTCCACAAAAATAGGAATTTCTGAAATCTGAAGACATAGCTGGAAGCTCCTTGCAAAAATCAAAGTTTAGAGCTTTGGATCGAGATTTTTGGCTAGGTAGATCTCCGGGAAACTCAAACCCTAATTCAGGGCTCTCCCTAGTGATCCCGGGAGGACAAAAAGGAAAATCTGAAGGGTAAAGCTTTGCTGATCTCAAATTATGAATACACCAGGTTGATTAGATCATCAAGGCGCATCTTTCTATCCTTTCAGAAAATTGAAATTCACATTTTGAATTTTTAGGGTTTTTCCGACAAACTCTAATCCAGGACCAGATCCAGTTTTCAGCATTTCAAGTGGTAAGACCTAAATCTTTTCTATTTCCATTTGAAGTACTCTTTAAGATGTCTCACCACACCAAGCTTGAGGATAAGCTTGAAGGAGCTGATAACTTCCGAGCTTGGAAGTATAGGATTGGGTTAATCCTGGAAGAGAATGAGTTGGACTCATATGTAAAAGAAGACATCCCTATCCCAGAGGATGAAGAGGCTAAGGTATTGCATAAGAAAAACTTGGTCAAGGCAAAGAGAATCATTGTTGATTCTATCAAAGACCATCTCATACCCCATGTGTCTTCTCTAAAGACACCCAAGGAGATGTTTGACTCTTTGACCAAGCTATTTGAAGGGAAGAACATAAATCGGAAGATGACCCTGCGGAACCAATTGAAAGGAGTAAAGTTTCAGAATGGAGAAACCATTCAATCTTATTTTTCAAGGGTCTCCCAGATCAAGGAAAAACTAGAAACAGTGGATGAAATGGTGGAGAATGGTGAAGTGGTGATGACCACTCTAAATGGCCTACCCAGGTCATGGGATTCCTTTATTCAAGGAATTTGTGCAAGGAAGAAGTTGATCTCCTTCAACAAATTGCGGGAAGAATGCTCTCAAGAAGAAGCTAGGCTTGTGGCCCGAGAAGAAAAGATGGGAAATGAAGATCAAGCTCTCACATCACATGCAAGGAAAGGCAAGTCCAAGAAGGAATCATCTCATAACAGGAGATTCTCACACCACCATTATCATAAAGATAAGAAAGATCTCAGATGCTTCAATTGCAATGAGAAGGGACACTTTGCTTCAGATTGTCCCAAGAAGAAGAAAGACAACAACAACAACTTCAATAAGAAGAAGAAGAATAAAAAAAGAAGATATCATGCTCATGCTGCCGAAGATGATGAACCCCCAAAGAAGAAGGCTAGGGCAGAAAGTGATAGTGATGATGACTCATCAAGTGAAGAAGAATATGTTCTAATTTCTGCTCTCACAGGTACTATCTCCCATGGTTGTAATGATTGGATGATTGACAGTGGGGCTTCCAAACACATGACAGGGTTTAAGGAATCTTTTTTGAATCTATCTGAACATGAATCACCCCATAAGGTGAAACTTGGGGATGATTATCAATACCCAATCAAAGGAAGTGGTGAAGCCTCCTACAACCTAGATTCTGGAAAATCTTTGAAGATTAAAGAAGTCCTTTATGTACCTGGGCTCAAGAAGAACTTACTCTCCATCTCTGCATTGGATGCAAAAGGTATGAGGGTTGCATTTGTGGATGGCCAAGTCCTAATGTGGCCAAAGGGAAAGAACATAGATGATGCAGTAGTGATTGGAGAGCAAGAGGGAGGTTTGTATAAATTGAAGGGACAACCTGAATATGCCATGGTACATGAAACCATGGAGCCAAGTGAACTTTGGCATAGAAGACTTGCTCATATGCACTATAGGGCACTTCCAATTGCAAGAAAGGTTGTAGAGGGTCTTCCTGAAATCAAGACCAAACATGAAGGTGTTTGCAAAGGATGTGCAAAAGGTAAGAACATTAAGAAGGCTTTCCCAAGCAGTGAAAGCAAGGCAAAAGACATCCTGGAAATCATCCACTCAGATGTATGTGGTCCTATGTCATCCAGTTCTCTGAGTGGGTATGTTTACTATGTCTCATTTATTGATGACTTCTCCAGGAAGACTTGGGTATACTTCTTGAAGAACAAAGATGAGGTGTTTGATAAATTCAAGGAATTCAAAACCTTGATGGAGAATCAAACTGACAAGAAGATCAAAACATTCAGATCCGACAATGGTGGAGAATTCACCTCAGGTGACTTCAAGAAGCTTTGTAGTGATTCAGGGATTAAACGGGAGTTGACTGCTCCTTATAATCCTCAACAGAATGGAGTTGCAGAAAGGAAGAACAGAACAATCATGGAAGCAGCAAGGGCAATGATGCATGACCAGGATCTACCTATGCATCTATGGGAAGAAGCAGCTAGAACAGCTGTATTTGTGCAGAACAGAACACCCCACAAGATATTGGACAACAAAAATCCAGAAGAGGTCTTTTCTGGTAAGAAACCTGAAGTCAACCATCTCAGAATATTTGGTTGTCCAGTATACACTCATGTCCCAAAGGAAAAGAGGACCAAACTAGATCCTTCAGGAAAGAAGGGTATCTTTGTGGGTTACAGTTAAAGCTCGAAGGCTTACAAAATATACTTTCCAGGGTTCAAGAAGATTGATGTCAGCAAGGATGTGACATTTGATGAAAACTCAGCATTCATCAAATCAAGGAAGGCACCTATCGAAGTTTATGAAGAACCTAAGGAAACTAGATTTCAAGACACTACCATGACTGAAGCAATTCCAGAAGTTGTTCGTGAGTTTGAAGATCCGCAAGAACCTGTAGATCCACCTCGTGAGGATAACTCTCTTAAGAGGAAACCTGCGTGGGCTAGAGAGCTCATTCAAGATGCAGAAAGATTTGGCATTCCAGAAGAAGAACATAGAGCAAAGAAGAGAACCAGATCACATACCAGCTATGTTGCTTTACTCTGTGACATTATGATCAAAGAACCTTCCAGTTATGAAGAAGCAGCGGAAAAGAAAGAATGGAAGGATGCCATGGTTGAGGAATACCAATCAATAATGAAGAATGATGTTTGGGATGTTGTACCAAGACCTAAAGAGAAGTCTGTTGTGACTTCTAAATGGATCTACAAAATCAAACATGCTGCAGATGGCAGTGTAGAAAAATACAAAGCAAGATTCGTAGCTCATGGCTTCTCTCAAAAAAAGGGAATAGATTATGAAGAAACTTTTGCACATGTCGCCAGGTATACTTCCATCAGAACAGTACTTTCCCTGGCTGCAGCGATGAAATGGAAAATACACCAGATGGATGTCAAGACTGCTTTCTTGAATGGTGTAGTTGAAGAGGAAGTATATTTGGAGCAGCCACTCGGTTTCGAAATACATGAAAGGGAGTCATATGTGTGCAGATTGAAGAAATCCTTGTATGGCTTGAAACAAGCTCCCAAAACTTGGTATGGTAGGATGGACAGTTTCCTATCTAGTTTGGGCTTTACCAAAATTAAAGCGGATTCCAACCTTTATTACAAGGTTGAGGAAGGGAATCCTGTGATTCTACTCTTGTATGTGGATGACTTATTTGTAACAGGAGATGACAAATTGATTGCAGATACTAAGAGAAAGCTTGCTGCCGAGTTCGATATGAAATATTAGGGAATGATGCATTATTTCCTAGGTATGGAGGTGTGGCAAAGTACAGGTGGGATCTTCCTTGGTCAAGGGAAGTACACAGTAGATATCCTGAAGAGATTCGGGATGATGGATTGCAAGGCCATGGCCACACCTATGGCATCGAATCTGAAGCTTCTATGTGATGCTTCATCTGAGCCGGTTGATGTCTCTATGTATCGTCAGATGATTGGGTCCTTGATGTACCTGACGAACACGAGACCAGATATTTGCTTTGTGGTGAACACATTGAGTCAGTTCTTGACAGATCTGAGGAGTGTTCATCTGGTTGCTGTAAAGCATGTTTTGAGGTACCTAAAGGGTACAGTGCATTATGGGCTCAAGTATGAGGAGAATCAAAAGTGTAACCTGCAGGGTTATGTTGATTCAGATTGGGCTGGAAGTGCTACAAATAGGAAGAGCACATCTGGGTGTTGCTTCAGTATGGGATCAGGTGTGATCTCTTGGTTTAGCAGGAAGCAGTCCTACGTAGCACTTAGTACAGCTGAGGCAGAGTATGTTACAGCCTGTTCAGCTAGTTGTGAGGCAGTATGGCTACGGAAGCTACTGTCTGAATTATTTGATCTCCCGTTGGATGCTACTAGTATCTTCTGTGATAACCAGAGTTGTGTGAAGCTGTTCGAGAACCTAGTGTTTCATGACAGGTCGAAACACATAGAGATAAAATATCATTATATTAGGGATATGGTGCATAGAGGAGCTGTGAAGCTCCTGTATGTTGCAACGGACAAGTAGATTGCAGATGTGCTGACGAAGCCACTAGCCAGGGTGAAGTTAGAGTACTTCAGAGAGAGGCTTGGTGTTCTTCGGATTGATGACACTTCGAGGAAGAAGTGATGGATGCATTTGCTGAAGCCATTCCAAGCATGTTAAAGGAGGATCCTTCACATGGCTGTGAATGTAAGCGCTGGATGATGAGCATCAGGATGATGTTCTGGTTTCTGCTTTGTATGATCAGTTGAATCATTTTTATATGTATGTATGTATGCATCATGTTGGATGTTGGATATGATCAATTGGATCATTTATATGTATATGTATGTATGCATCATGTTGGATGTTGTATATGATCAGTTGGGTCATTTATATGTATGTACGCATCATGTTGGATGCTGGATATGATCGGTTGGATCATGTGTATGTATTTTGTATAAGCATCATGTTGGATGCTTGGACCATGTATCTGTATATGTATCAGGTGGATACATTGTATGATCAGGTAGATCATGTATGTTGATATGTATCATGTATTTTTATTTGTATCAAGTGGATACACTGTATGATCAGGTGGATCATGTATGATGATATGTATCAGGTAGATACTTGGTATGCATCAGGTAGATGCATTGTATGATCAGGATGATCATGGATGACGAGCTTCGGGATGTTGCTCCAGATGACATGCAGCAGGATGTTGCAGTGATGATGATCAGGATGATCATGTGTACATCAGGATGATGTATGGTGAGTATCAGGTTGATACTCTGTGGCCGTGGAACAGGTTGTGCAGATAAGCATGTAATTTGTGCCCTGGGAGATTTGCAGATAGTCTTCCGAGGTTTTGCCTATGGCATGTAATTTGTACCCTGGGATATCTGGAAAATGCTCTTTCAAGGTTTTGCTTGGGAGGACATATAATTTGTGCCCTAGGAGATCTGCAGATAGTCTTTCGAGGTTTTTCCTATGGCATGTAATCTGTGCCCTAGGATATCTGGCAGATGCTCTTTCGAGTTTTTGTCCTATGGCATGTAATTTGTGCCCTGGGAGATCCGATAGGTTGAGCTGTGTGCTCGTAATCACTCCTAGGATTCTCTTTCGAGGTTTTTCCATGACCACATGTAATTTTTGCCCTGGGAGATCCGATAGGTTGAGCCTTGTGCTCGTAATCAGTCCTGGGATGCTCTTTCGAGGTTTTGTGGTGACAACATGTAATTTGTGCCCTGGGAGATCCGATAGGTTGAGCCTTGTGCTCGTAATTAGTCTTGGGATTCTCTTTCGAGGTTTTGTGGTGGGGTCACATGTAATAAGTCCTAGAGATCTGGACAGGATGAAAAAGGCCTCAGATGCTCTTTAGGGTTCTTGCTAGTCAAGAGACTCTTTTAAGGTTTTGTGACGCACGTAATAAGTCCTGAGATTTCCACAGTATGGCCAGTGATGACGAAGACCTGTAGGTGGCGGGCCTACATCCAGTATGAAAAAGGACTGGCTCTGCAGAACTTCCTATGACGAGTAGAGTCAGAGATTGATTGAGATAGCAGCAGCAGTGATGATGATGATGACGATGCACCAATGATGATGATCTCAATAAGAAGACTTGTCTAGCATATCTGTGTCAAGAAATACCTTCCTATTTAAGAAGGAGTGTTGATGTATATGTAACTTCGGAATGTATTTCATATATATTTATTGTACCCTTATTAGAGATGTGTTATTCCTCTATAAGGAAGTGTCGTCATGTGGATTGACAAGTGTCGCAAGTGTGTGTACTTGCCGATGGGTTATTAGACCACCATGTGTGGGGTTGGCCCTGAAATATATATATTATATTGTGGATGTACCTAGCTAGACAATTCGGCCCCATAAGGTCACTGGGAAAACAGGTTAGTATAAATAGAGATCAGGAGATCTCTATTTAGATCATTCGGAAAGACACATCTCTCTCACTCAGAAAGTGGCGCACTAGTGAGGAGGAGGATCATCTGCTTCTAGGAGACTATCTCAAGTGTATTTTGGTTGTACTTTGGTTGAGCCATTGCTCTCTCTATCTCTGAGGAAGTTGTGGGGATTTTCACCTTAGGGTTTTCCCCATGAAAACTCTGTGTCTCTTGTCTCTCATGCTTTTGATTCTTGTGATGCTTGTCATGCTTATTGTGATTGTTATGCATTGATATACTGTATATGTTATTCTCTCAGTGAATATCCTAAAGTATTGTGGATTAATGCTCAAAATTTAACATAGGGTTTGTTAGAGAAACCCTAAAAATTCAAAATGTGAATTTCAAATTTCTGAAAGGATAGAAAGATGCGACTTGATGAGCTGATCAGCCTAGTATACTCAGAATTTGAAAACTGCAAAGTTTCACCCCTCAAATTTGTTTTTCAATCTTTCGGATTCACTAGGGAGGACCCTAAATTAGGGTTTTAGTTTCCCGGAGATTCACCCAACCAAAAAGTTCGATCCAAATCTCTAAACTTCGATTTTTCCAATGAGCTTCCATATATGGTCTCAGAATGCATAAATTCCTATTTTTGTGGAAACCCTAATTTTTAGGGCCAAAAATGAAAGTGCTCAGAATTGAATTCTGATTAGACAGAAAGATGCGACTTGATGAGGAGAGTCAATCCACCCTACTGCCTTTCAATATTTGTGGAGAGAAACCCAATAAACAAGAATCCCTAGCTTCCGCAACTGCAAAGTGTCTTCTTCTCAGGTTAGCTATGATACCATGTTAATTTTTGAGCATCAATTCAATATACTCTAGGATCTTTACTGAGATAATAACATGTACAGCATATCAATCAAATCAATCACAACAAGCAATCACATAAGACAATAGACACACCGAGTTTCTCTAGGGAAAACCATAAAGGTGAAAAACCCCACAACTTTCTCAGAGATAGAAAGAGCAATGATACAACCCAAGTACAAGAGATAGTCCTCCTAGCAGCTACTCCTCCTTCCTCACTTGTGCGCCACTTTCTAATGAGTGTAGAAGTGAATAATGAAGTGATCAAATAGAGTGCCTCCCGCACTCTATTTATACATGACCTGAACTGCCTAATAAACTAGCAGGGCCGACTTGTCTAACTCAGTCTAATAACCCATGGTAATACTAATCAGGGCCGACCCCACACTTGGTGGTCTAATAACCCATCACATGCAAGTTGCGACACTTGTCAATACAAATGACGACACTTCCGTATAGAGGAATAATAACATCTCTATAGGAGTACAATATACATAGGTGAAATACATTCCAAAGTTACAATTACATAAACAAATGTTAGTTCTCCCAACAAAGACATTTCAAATTTTTTCTTCATATCTGAAGCAATTTTTACACCATGGTTTACACTGAGGACTTGTAGATCACTTCCAAATATGATGTCATCAACATAGATAACAACAATGATAATATTCTCATTTTCAAATTTTATGTAGAGATTATTGTCAGTGACCCCTCTTCTATATCCATGTTGCTTCAAGTAGTTCTCAAGTCTTGAGAACCATGCCCTTGGAGCTTGTTTGAGACCATAGAGTGCCCTTTTTAGTTTGCAAACATAATCCCAGTTTTCTGATAAGAGAAAACCTTCAGGCTGTTCAATGTAGACTTCTTCTTCAATATTTCCATTCAGAAATGCAGATTTAACATCCATTTGATATACTTTGAAATTTTTGTAACATACAAAAGCTAAGAACATCCTGATTTCTTCAAGTCTTGCTATAGGGGCAAAATTTTCTTCAAAGTCAATACCTTCCACTTGAGCATATCCCTTGCATACTAGTCTGGACTTATTTATTATTACTTTACCATATTCATTTAACTTGTTCTTGAAGATCCACTTGGTCCCAATCACATTCTTGTCTTTAGGTCTTGGTACAATTTCTCAGGTTGGTTCTTCTTTATTTGGTCCAGCTCCTCATTCATCGCTTTGATCCAATCATCACTTTTTCTAGCTTATGCAAATGTTTTAGGCTCTAATAGCGAAAGTAGTGCTTGTTCTTGATCATATATTAATCGTCTTCTTGTTTTAACTCCAGTATTTATGTCACCAATAACTTGACTTTAAGGATGATCTCTTTGAATTCTTCTTGATGGTGCTCTTGTATTAGGTCTTGGAGAATATTCTTTGTCATTTTCTTGAGATACCTCATCTTCCTTTTCTTCTTGTTCAATTTCTTATTCATCCTATGAATCCTCTTTCCTTCGTGAGTATTTTTCGTCCTTATAATTATTTTCTATCTCATCATCTTGTGTTCTAGTTCTTCTTGGCTTCATGTCATCTATTCTTAAGTATGCACTTTCTATGATCTTGTGTAGTCTTTGATTGTAACATCTGTATTCTTTCTTGGTGGATAAATATCCTAGAAATATTCCCTCATCGGTTCTGGAGTCAAACTTACCAAGATCATCCTCATTCCTCTTTATGTATCACTTACTACCAAACACTCTAAAATATTTGATAGAGGCAGGTCTTCCATACCATAGTTCATAAGGAGTCTTGTCATAATTTACTCTGATTTGTCCTCTACTGAGTATATAAATACTTGTATATACTGCTTCTCTCCAATATGTATCTGAAAGTTTTGCTTCATTAAGCATAGTTCTGGATGCTTCTTGGACTATCTTATTCTTTCTTTCCACAATGCCATTTTGTTGAGGAGTTCTTGGAGCTGTAAATTGTATTTTAATCCCATGGGTTTCACAAAACTCATTGAATTCGTTTGAGGTAAACTCTCCTCCATTATCTGACCTTAAACATTTGATTTTCAAATTTGTCTCATTCTCAACCATTGCTTTAAAAAATTTAAACTTCTCAAAAGTTTCTAGTTTTTCTTTGAGGAATGTCACCCAATTCATCCTTGTATAATCATCAATGACCAACATGAAATAAGATTCTCCTTGCAAGATTTTAGTTCTTGTTGGTCCACAAAGATCAATGTGAACTATTTTCAATGGTTGTGAGGATGTATATTCCTTGATTCTAAAGCTGGATTTAGTTTGTTTCCAATGTTGATAATGTTTACAGACTGAATTTTGAGGCTTCACAATATTTGGAAATTCTCTTACAGCTTCCTTCTTACTCATATTTATAAGATTGTCAAAATTCAAGTGTCCCATCCTTCTATGCCATAGCCAGCTTTCATCAATCAGACTCATGTGGCATTGCTCTTCATTTTCTAGGATGTACACATTCCTTGAATTCCTTACAGCAATCCCAATAAGTTTTCCTGAGTTTTTCTTCTTGATTTCACATTTCTTGGAATCAAATATCAGATGTGGCCTTGATCACATGTTTGACTCATACTGAGAATATTAGGCTTTAAATATTCTACTAGAAACACATTTTTAGCTCTGATTTTATTTATGATAGAAACTATACCTTTTCCAATTATCTAAGAAGACATATTGTCTCCAAAAGTGACTTTTCCCTTTTGATCTCTTCTTAGGCTTATGAACTTATTTGGATATCCGGTCATGTGTTTTGAACATCCACTATCAACATGCCATATATTTTTCTTTTTTGTTGCACATAGAGCTATCATGGATTCTGTCCTCACTACTATTTCCTTTTTCTTCCATACCTTTCTCTGCTCTTTGTCTTGAAACCTTTTTGCAGTATTCTTTTCTGTAGGAGTCATCAGTTTGCATTCTCTAAATATATGTCCATGGTTATTGCATTTGTAACATTCTATATCATAGATTTCTATAGGTGCAATGGAGTTATGGTTTCTTCGTCTTTCTTTTGGATAATTGTTAGATGTATTCTTCTTATGAAAATGAACCTTTCCATATGCTTTGCAATTCAGGGCTTTATGTCCAAAATTATTACATGAGTAGCAGTGACCCAAAAATATTTGTTGATACCTGCTTGTCATTGATCTTCTAGGCACCATATTTGTCTCATGTAAGCGAGGATTAGATTTATGACTATCCCCTGTTTTGGTTGGATTCATAAGTGCAGCAGTGTAACTCTTTTTGTTATATCCTAACCCAGTTTTTCCACTTGACGGTCTTTGGGCACTTAGGATGTCATCTAGAGTCTTCAAGCTCTTCTCAAATTTTGTTTTAATAGATTTCTCATAAAGTTTCCTTTTAATATGAATAATTCCTGCTTCAAGTCTTTCAGATTCTTGCATTCTTTCTTTGAGTTGCAATTCTAGGTTCTCTTCAATCTTCTTAGCCTCTTGGAGCTAGATCTTAAAATCTACAATGATTTGGATTGACTCCTTATCTATTGTCTTTTGTCCTTCTTCATAATCATCTAGTTGTGTTCTTCAATATTTAATCTTCCTTTTACTTTTTCTCAATTCTTCAAGAGCACTTATGAGTTCGGCCTTTAGTTCCACCTCTCATTCCATATCTGATCCATCATCTGGAGATTGAGTTTCTATTCCCATGAATAGAATTATGTTTCCTCATATTCTTCTTCTTCATCTTCACTATCTTGCATAGTGTAAAAGATATTCTTCTTCCCATTAAACTTCTTCTTGTTTGTTGCGTTGTTCTTCTTGACTTTCTTAGAGGTTTCTCTATCATCACTA
Organism: Larix kaempferi; assembly: GCA_027924585.1. Lineage (NCBI taxonomy): Eukaryota > Viridiplantae > Streptophyta > Pinopsida > Pinales > Pinaceae > Larix > Larix kaempferi. The sequence continues at coordinate 6,127,279 of BSBM01000727.1, forward strand.
TCATATTGTTTGGGATAGGGAAATTTTGAGGCAAAATGCCGAATTCTTCCACAGTTAAAGTACTTCAAGGGTATCTTTCCTTCGTACTTGCCAATACCTTTCTCAAGTTTCCTGATGAAAAGAGCTTCTTCATCATCTAAGTTCTCAGAGTGGTTTTTGGGTAATGCTTCAAATTTCTTTGACTCTTTCATGGCTTTAAATGTTGCCTTGATGGTTTATTCTGTTTTGTTCTCATCTCATAGGCATTGAAGATTCCATGTAAATCATCCACTGTTAGAAATTCAAGATCATCTCGATCTTCTACAGTAGAAAATTTTGAGTCATACATCATTGGTAGTGTTCTTAGTACCTTTTCAACAAATTTTTTCTCATGTATTTCTCCTCCCATACCTCTAATAGAATTAACAATTTCATCTGCTCTTAGAAGATATTTTGCAATGTTTTCCTCCTCTTTCATTTTTAAATTTTTGAATTGTCCTTTGTATGTTTGGAGTTTGGATTTTTTTACTTTGGTAGCTCCTTCATACACATTTTTTAATTTGTCCAAAGCATTTTTGGCTATCTTACATTGCATGACTTTGACAAACACTGAATTTGACAATCCATTCAAAATTGCATTCAATGCTTTTGCCTTGGCATCATATTTATCTTGTTCCTCTTTATCTGTAGGTGGATTGTCTAGTATTTTATAACCCTTTTCAACAGCATTCCAAACTTTGCATCCAAGAGACATTAGATGGAATCTCATTCTTACACTCTAGTATGCATAATTTTCTCCTGTGAATAATGGAGGTCTGTTAGCAGCTAAACCTTCTTGTTGGTCCATAGTGTTTTAATAGGATCTTCCTTCCAATGATTAAACTATAGTGAAGGATCCTGCTCTGATACCAATTGTTGGTTTATCCAACAATACTGAGAGGGGGGGTGAATCAATATTGCCTTCTTTTTCTTTTATTAAGACAATTAGTATTTTAAAAAATATATGCTATGAATAATACAACAAAATGATAGAGAATTCTATCATGGAAACCTCAAAGAGCAAACCACAAAATCAAACTCATTAATAAAATGGTTTCTACAAAATTGTTTTTCTGATACAACAGAAAGGATGCATCAACATCCCAGTTTTCTATCTGCACCAACAGATAAGGATGCTACAACACCCCTATTTTTCAGCTACTACTGGAAGGAGGCTACAACCTCCTTGGCAGGATTCAACTTGCCCCCAGCACCACCCTGCCTCCCTGATATTTATAACTACACAATATTTTCTTAATTCATCAATTCCGCCTCTCGAAATGCTTCATGCTTCTTAATCTCTTCTTTTCTTATTGTTGTTGCGATCTGCACTTTTGAGACACTTTCTTCTAATTCAAAACTTCATTTAAATACCTCTTATATTTTAGGTCGCACCTCTCCATTCCATGTCTTTCCAATTCGTTCCTTTCCAAATATTTGTTTATTAACTTCTAATTTAAATCTCTATTTATTACTGATTTTTAATTAATTAATTAATTAAAACTTTTGATCATTCTTTAACATCAATGCCAACACATATTTTAACACTTAGCTAGATTTCATTAATATTTTGCATCACATCCTGAGCTTTAAACTCTAAACAACTTAACCCAGCGAAATTGTCATGTACCGTTGGATCACCCCATCCAAGATCGACGGTAAACTTGAAAATTTAATGAGCCCAATTATGAACCCTAGCCGTCAATATGTCCCATTAGTTAAATCAAAGGTAGGTCAAGGTAAGGTCTGCCAAGTCTTGGGTAAGGTCTTTGACTCTTAATTTCATATAACACTCTTTCAAGTACTTTCATATTTAATTCCGATGGTTATGGAGATTTCTTCTGATCCGTGTTCTAGTTTTTTTGTTCATTTTTGCTCGTTTAAATTGGATCTTCCCATGTTCACTTGTGTTTTCCGAAAAATGTTGTCTAACATAGCTCTGTCTTCGAATTTTTCTCCCTCCACTAGCCCTACTCAACATTTGGTTGTTAAAGTCATAGAAAAGGGAAGTCTCCAGATTCCGACCAGTGCTCTACTTAGTGGTCGCAAGCTTTTGTACGAGAAGATTTGTTACAACAATTCTTCAGGCCTATCTCCTTGTTTTATAATGGTGGAATGTAGCAGTCACGGCCCTGTTAGAAGGACTAGCATTATTGAAGCAAACAGTCGAAGAGTGGAGCAGTTAGAAAAGGAGATAGCAGAGCTTCAGCAGAACCTGGACTTGAAATGCGACAAAGAGGACTTGGAGTCATTGGAGAAGAGAATTGAGGATACCATCGACCACAAGCTCGAAACTAACAAAAAAGAATTGACCGAACATATGCGAGGACTCCTTGTTCAACGCGACGAAGCCATTCGAGTTCAAGCCATCAGATTTCAAGGTGACACCCAGAGGATCCTAGTGACTTCGGTAGGTTCTAGACAGTCCATCCAGCTGCCAAAAATCCCTCAAGGACAAGATCATCAGGGACAAATTCAATGGAGATTGACCACTGAGGGAACCACGCGGCCCACCCACCACGGTATTTAGATTAGGTGTACTTGGTTGTTTTTAGATTCTCATTTTCTATTAGGTTTACTTGTTTGTTTTTAGATTTTCTTTTTCTGTTAGTTTAGGGGAGGGCCTTTGTCCCTGCGCTTCGAAGAAATTTAAACTCTGTATTTTTGACAGAAATTTGAACTCCATGTTTTGCAGAAATTTAAACTCTGTATTTGAAGAATTTAAGCTCTGTAATTTAATGATTTAGAATCTGTGTTTTGAAGTATTTTAATCTCTATGCTGAAGAGATTTAAATCATGTATCTGGAAAGAATCTAAACTTTACGTTTTGAAGCAAATTAAACCTCGTATTGGAATATTGTTTAGACTTACACCATGGTTTTTCCTGTCTTTTACGGCCAAAAGAATTTAGTGACTGTCATGCTTCACTACAAAGTTAGATGTTAAAATGTATTTTTGATTGGTTATTAATTTTCGAAAACGTTATTGTAGGGATATCAACCTGTATAAAATATTTGCAGTTTTTTTAATATTAATTTTAATTAATTTTCTTAATTCTTTGTTCTTCTCTAAATTCTTAACCTCTCTTATTTATCGATTATGTTTGGATTTACGGATTTTGTTTCAATTTAAATAAAGTTTTGAATTTATTTTGGATGATAGTTTAAATAATGGAAAACAAAAAATCCAAGCCATCAATTCATCATAGTGGTTATTTACTGGAGAAAAACTCTTTGAATGTAGAAAAACTCCAAGAGATACATTAATGAAGAGAAACTAATTTAAAGATACTGGCAAGAAGAATTACATGTCTTGTTGGGTTTGTTTTGTCCTCTCTCCTCATACAGTTGTCTTTTCCAAAAATTGTTCTTTCCAACTGCTTTTGATGAAACTACTGGCAACAAAGCATGAATTCCCACATAGATTTCGTTTTACACAATTTAATAATTATTTTAATTCGTTTTTCAGATTGAGTGAGGAACCATATTTTTCTTGGAAGTGCATTTTAGTTATTTTGTATAGATCTAAAAATGGAGTTGTGTTGATTTTCCAAGTAATGTTTGTAAATTACCTTACTTTATTTACTTTGCATAATATACATGGTTATCTAAATATGCCTTAATTTTTAAGTTTGAAAACAAAAATTTTAATAAAACATTATCAATGGATTATTATAAAAAGAGTATTATTGAAGGTCATGTGTTTCAATAAAACGTTTTGTGACGGGAAGGAAAAAATACACGCCAATGTTTTTTAGTAAGACAGGTAAAATCGCCACCAAATTCAAACATTGGGACTCCGAGGTACCGCAAGCGTGTGCATAATTTCTTGGTTTTTCCCTCGATGTTTTTGCTCTTGCATTGGATTTACTATAACTTAAATCCATAGATTTATATTGAAATGGTACCTTTAATATCCTTAATATTCATTTAAACAATCATTAAAATAATTGTAAAAAAAAAATGCCACGTGTCACAATCTGAGCATTCCACATGTCACCTTGGAAACTAGATATCGACATTTTAACAACAAAATTTATAGAAACTTTGCTTGAAAGAGTTTGCTGGCAAGTTGAAATTTTGTCAGAGAAAGAGAGGTCGCTCTTTCCTCAGGGTTTTCTATTTTAGGGTGTTGGAAGTAGATGTTGAGGAGAATGAGCATTTGCTCCTTCCTCTAAGGATGTTTTTTAGGAGTGGTGAAAGTAGATATCGGCACTCTAAACACAAATTTCATACGAACATTGCTTCACATACTTTCCTTGCAAGTGGAAATATTCTCAGAGAAAGAGCGGCCGCTCTTTCTCCAAGTTGTTCTATTTTTACAATTCCCTCATAAAGGGAGGGGCGGCCGACCCTTCTTTTGCCCAGTACTCTATTCATAATAGTTCTAGAATGAAAGAAGGGTCGGTCGATCCTTCTTGTGTTCGCCATTCTGGATATAGGTGAATTGCTGGATATAGGTGTTCACAATTATCTACTAAACAAAAGGGCGGTCGATCCTTCTTGTCGAAAAACAAAAATCAGGACAAACATTTTTTAAATGTTATAACTTAGATGTTGTGTGGATCCCTACTGATTACAGTGGAAGTTGGAAATCTGAAATTCTCATCCTAGCTTTCGTAGATTAAATATTTTTACACTTCTCTCATAAATGAAGGGTCGGCCGACCCTTGTTGTGCTTAGTATTCTTCCAATGTTCACCATTTTGGATATAAATGAATTGACGGTCTAGACTGTGTAGGTTGAATAATTTTACAATTCCCTCATAAATGAAGGGGCAGACGACCCTTCTTCTTCCACGTATCCATTTCATAATAGTTTTTGACTAAAATAAGGGTCGGTCGATCCTTCTTGTGTTCCCCATTCTAGATATAGGTGAATTGTTGGATATAGGTGTTCACAATTATCTACTAAATGAAGGGGCGGTCGATCCTTCTTGTCGGAAAACGGAAATTAGTGCAAACATTTTTTATATGTTAAAACTTAGCTTATGTTTGAATCCCTACTATTTACAACGGAAGTCGGAAATTGTCGGCCTAGACTTCGTAGAATAAATATATCTACATTTCTCTCGTAAATGAAGGGTCGGTCATCCCTTCTTGTGCTCAGTATTCTTTCAGTGTTCACCACTTTGGATATACATGAATTGACTTCCTAGAATTCGTAGGTTGAATATTTTTACAATTCCCTTATAAATGAAGGGATGGCCGACCCTTCTTATGCCCAGTATTCTTTTCATAATAGTTCTAGACTGCTAGAAGGTTCGGTCAATCCTTATTGTGCTCAATATTCTTTCAGTGTTCACCATTTTGGATATACATAAATTGACGGCCTATCCTTCATAGGTTGAATATTTTTACAATTCCCTCGTAAATGAAGGGGCGACCGACTGTTGAAACAGTTCTGTCAATACAGGTTCACTTCACACTATTGTATGTTGACACAATTCTATCGACAGGGGTTCACTTTGCACTGTTGTCAACAAAAAATGACACCAACTCCCATAGACATCAACCCAAAAAGTTTTTACCCTTTCCAGCAACACCCGCAAAGAAAGTGAAGTCTCACCCGAGATATCTAAGGGGGATGCAGGAACCAAGTTTCCGCAATTTTAGGGAGACATGCATCAATTTCACACTTAGTCATAACAGAAACCAAAGATTCGTAATCGCATCAAAACATCATACTGTCGAACCATATCTACTTAACTCAGAAATCAACACAACCCTCATTCGCATCAAATATAACTATCTCACAATCGATAAGTTAACCAGATTGACAAAATGAAAAAATGACAGTATATATGGATATAGGTGAATTGTTGGATATAGGTGTTCACAATTATCTACTAAACGAAGGTGCAGCCGATCCTTCTTATCGGAAAACAAAAAAATCGGGACAAGCATTTTTTAAATGTTATAACTTAGTTGTTGTGCGGATCCCTACTATTTACAGCGGAAGTCGGAAGTCGGGAATTGTCAGCCTAGCCTTCGTAGATTAAATATTCTTACACTTCTCTCGTAAATGAAGGGTCGTCTGACCCTTGTTGTGGTCAGTATTCTTCCAGTGTTCACCATTTGGATATAAATGAATTGACGGTTTAGCCTTCGTAGCTTGAATAATTTTACAATTCCCTCATAAATGAAGGGGCGGACGACCCTTCTTCTGCCCCATATTCTTTTCATAATAGTTCTCAACTGAAAGAATGGTCATTCGATCATTCTTAAGTTCTTCATTCTGGATATAGGGAATTGATGGACAAACGTGTTCACAATCATCCACTAAACGAAGGTGCGGCCAATCCTTCTTGTTGGGAAACAGAAGTCAGGACAAACATTTTTTATATGTTAAAACTTAGCTTATGCCCGGATCACTATTATTTACAACGGAAGTAGGAAATTGTCGGCCTAGCCTTCATAGATTAAATATCTCTACATTTCTCTCGTAAACGAAGGGTCGGACGTCCCTTCTTGTGCTCAGTATTCTTCCAGTGTTCACCATTTTGGATATACATGAATTGACTACCTAGCCTTCGTAGGTTGAATATTTTTACAATTCCATTATAAATGAAGGGATGGTCGACACTTCTTCTGCCCAGTATTTGTTTCATAATATTTCTAGAATGCTAGAAGGTTTGGTCAATCCTTCACCATTTTGGATATACATGAATTGAAGTCCTATCCTTCGTAGGTTGAATATTTTTACAATTCCCTCATAAATGAAGGGGGGGCCGACTGTTGACACAATTTTGTCAACAGGGGTTCACTTTGCACTGCTATCTGTTCACACAATTATGTCAACAGTGGTTCACTTTGCACTGTTGTCAACAAATATCAACACCAACTCCCATGGACATCGTCCCAGAAAGGTTTTACCCTTTCCAGCAATACCCGCAAAGCGAGTGAAGTCTCACCCGAGATATCTAAGGGGGCTGCAGGAACCAAGTTTCCGCAATTTTAGGGAGACACGCATCAATTTCACACGTAGTCGTAACAGAAACTAGAGATTCATAATCACATCAAAACATGATATTGTCGAACCAAATATACTTAACTCAGAAATTGACATAACCCTCATTCGCATCAAACATAAGTATCTCACAATCGACAAGTTAACCAGATCGACAAAATGACAGTTTATCAAAGCATAATCAACATATCTGAGATACATCGTATAGCCACGATTTCATTCATACAACACATTGAGTCATTGAATACTGCACTAATTCATATTCAATGGCACTACGACATAAAAGAGAGACACAAAGATATAACACAATCGATCATTTTCATTCATCAACTTGTCTCATACATTGAGGAATGCATCTCGAAGAACCACTTCGCGCGAGACTCAACTCAATTCCACATAAACAGATCAAAACTTTCCAGATACAGACAAAGTAAATCCTCGAGCTAGAGATCGATCCTTTAGTGAATATCAATGAGCTATCATTTCGGAGTCCTCCAAGTAAATGCTCGTCGAAGTGAAGTTTACTTGTTGAAGTAAATTCTCGTCGAAGTGAAGTTTACTCCATGAAGTAAATTCCCATCGAGGTGAAGTCCTTGGTGAAGCAAAAGTTCGTGACAAGACATAATGTCACAAACTTCTATATAATTGTACAATTACTCCAGCAAAATCTACAGTCCGTACAATGATATCTATGACCATCGTCCCGCCATATTGTGATAATTACCATTCCCCATTTGTCCTATCCCATTCAATTCACCAATTCACTAGCCACTCACTATATATAGGCTAAACCATTGTAATTGTACAATTAAATAATAATAAATAGTAACCTCACTATTTTCAATGTGCCACTTGTTTTCTTGTTGATTGAGAAGGACAATTTTAAATATGGCCTTTATTACTAATTTTGGAAAAATAAATATTTATAAGTTTTAAATCCATAATAAAAAATTAGTTACCTCACTATACTCAATATGCCACTAGTTTTCTTATTTATTGAAAGGATTGTTTTAAACAATGTCTTCATTCAGAAATATATCCATCTTCCATTTTCCATATTCTATGTCATCCTAGAACAATAATGAAAATTACAAAAATGATAAATTCCAAAGTGAGGGATTATTTTCAAAGCATGAGTAAGGAATACATGCATGGGAGTAAGGAAGACATGCAATTATCACGAAATAAGGTGGTAAATAAGTAACTCGTATGCTTCAATAATAGTAATATAGGCATAGGCATGCAGTTACACAGTTATACTAACATTAAACGAATACCATTATATATATATATAGTCATAGTAGCATTATACGAATACTATTCTATTTTTTTTAAATAGAAACATTCTTTTTTTATTTTTTTTCAAATAGAAACATTTTACTTTTTAAAGAGAAACATTCTTTCTTTCTTTCTTTTTTAAATAGAAACATTTTACTTTTTATTGCAATGGTGTAGATAAAACATCTTATAAAAATAATGAAAAGTATTATATAATATAGTAAATTTCCTTACCCTTCAAATGAAAAAATAGAAAATAACCGTCCCTCCATACTATGATAATTACCATTCCCCATCCATCCCATCCCAGTCAATTCACCAATTCACTAGACACTCACTATATATAGGCTAAACCATACCTCATATCGTAGCAAAACGAAATATTCAAGAATTCATGGCACTCTTCTTTACTGCCTTTGTTCCATTTCCTGTGTTGTTTTATCAAAAATACTTGAGTCTTGTGGTCACTCCCCAGTTCTCTTCATGATATATGAGCATTTCGACATCAGTTCCCTGAAAAATCCTCACCAAACCATGATATATGGGCATTTTGACCACTCTCGAAGCCCCAAGACCAGGATTTGTCATTATGTTTCTTGCCACCAATCAAGTTTTTGTCATTCTTCTTTCACAAACTAATTGGTGTACAAGTTGGATCGGACATGAGAAGATTAGTGGTCCATGTAACTATTTTCTTGGACACTTCCTTCTCTAAAACAACATGAGTTTCCACTATCATCAACGTTAGGCTTCCAGCAGTCGTCCTAGAATATCTAAATTAACAACAAGAATACTCATGTTGACAACAAGAAGAGCCATGTTGACAACAAGAATGGCCTTGTTGACAGCAAGAATGGACCTGTTGACAGCAAGAATGACCATGTTGACGGCAAGAGTAGACATGTTGACAGCAAGAATAGCCATGTTGACAACAAGAACACCTATGTTGACAGCAAGAATGGCCACGATAGTATTCGGTCGTCCAAAGTTGTTTGGTACCATACCATGTTGTCAGCTTCCGTCTACCATCATGGACACGCTCCCAGAATTAAGGACCCATTTCCAACCACGATAGTAGCCAGTACCAGCTCAGAGTCATCAACTGTATACACTTAGTTACAAGACAAGCCGTGGTGAAGTTCATTTGTTTATCCAGCTCCAAGCGGCACTGAGAGATTGTATTATATTGTATTGTACTTGGTCTTGATTAATAGAATACTTCTTGACTCTGCTACCATTAACTTATCTTGTGTTCCTATATATATATATATCTCATGTATCGTTGGTATCTATATACTTGCTTGTTTATAGACTTTTATGTGCATGAAGTATGAAACTTTTGTCTATATATATAGTCTTGAAAAGAGAGTAGGACTTAAATGCTTGGTGTTTGTCCATGCTTAAAAATACTACTACTTAGTGCACACTAAAGTATTAATATGGTATAACGAGCGGACTAATATATATATCAACCAGCTCTATTAGTCTTGCATGAATGTTGCTCATTATCTATAGTTCGATTAAGAATATAAATTGCTAATAAATATAAGTCACTGATACAATAACCATCTAATTGTCATTTGGTTTTCTACTTCTGGAAAAAAGAATATATTGAAGGACACATAAGATCACACCTGGTTGCATGGATAAGTGCCATCAATCATAAGAAGATACCATCTTTTATAATATCTCGTGTAGATGGTTTCGGGATCATGGGAAGTGGTTTTCCATTACAATTTTTCATTCAACGGAACGATCCTCGACTCGGCATGTGGTAAGCGGTAAAAATTCCACTACCGCTTACCCTTTTCATTCTTTGTGCTAGTTGAAAGTGCGAAATCAACATCAACCATAGATATTTTATTCCACCACTCACCCACCGTAGATTTTCTTCCTGACTTTAACACGTACCAAATTTCATTGTGCCAAAGTTTCCAACATTATAAAACATGCACCTTGTCCTAGCGGATTCCCTATCTGCCACAGATCTCAACCCTACTCCAATATAAACTGTTGATTTCTTATAAATTTTTACAAGACGTTTAATTAACCATTTTGATCTTGTTTTTTCCTGGAGGTGCCATGTAATAAAGGTGAATTTTTTCTTAAACTACTTCGTCTAACGCATCAACTTTTCGCGGGCATTGTCTGACTGCCATCATATTTACCTAACCGCCAAAATATTCGCAGTAGTTACAGGAAGCACTTACAAGATGGAAATTTTGAGGGTTTGGGTTCATGTTCCCCTACAACAACAAGAAAGCTCTGGTGCGGCAATCGAATCTCGAGTAACAGTTCCACACAACGTGCTCTGTTTTACACTTGGTCCCATCTACGTTTGATGCAGATCAAGCCCTACGCAGGTTCCATTCTCAGTTCAGACTCCAATCGCACGCTTCCACACTCCAGTCGCATGCTCTATCTACTCCAAAGTCCACGCAGGTTCTAGGCTATTGAAATCTTATATAAACGAATCTCTCAGATGGGGTTAATTATTATTTTCGCTGCAACTTTTTTTTTCAGCAAAAAAAAAACATACTATTGATATTCAAGTTGAATCAAATAGTGCATGGATTTTCAAGTCTTTAAAATACTTATCAGCATTATATCTTATCAAATCTCAGTGTTCTCTAGATAAGACTTTACAAAAAAGGACAATGTAACTTTCAAAACCATATTACCAAAATACGACATCTAGAAATAGTCCCTGAATAGATCATCATTCAAAAATCCTTACAGATCTCATATCACATATGTGATGCCTCTTAAATTCTTCCCACGTAATGACCCCTTCCTCGCCTTCCATAGCTTGTTTTGTCAGTTTGTCCACCAATGAGTTATGTTTCCTGTAGATATGCTCAAAGGATATGTTATTGAAAAGTTGAATTTCTGCCATGATCCTGTTGCAGCAGTGAAGAAGAGAGGTAACTATTAAAATTATTCTCCACAAGCCCATTTTATGGTGACCCTTGAATCCCCAAATATTTTAAGGTCCCCAAGACAAAAAATATTTTCCACTTTCAATACACACCACAGAGCAAGTAGCTCTACTTTCATATTGGAACCAATTCCGCACTTTACTCTCAATGAGTATTAGTGTTCCTGATTTAAATAGATTGCTCCACCTGTCGCACATAATCCATATGTATCCGCACCATCGAAGAAAGCTACTGGACCTATGAACTGAGGGATGAAAGTGCTCACTTTTTTAATCTTTGAAGATACCTTATCAAAACAGTAGACTTTATGTAAATTCAAAATATGAAAACAAGTATTTTGCAAACTCGGATCCTTGTTCTCAAAAACAGCCTTATATCTAGTATGCCAAATGGACCAGGATATCAAAACTAGAAAAGTAGGGTGATATCTACAGCTTATGAACCAGTGAAGTGCACAAATATCAAAATTATCATTCCCCTAATTATGCTCAAGCTTTAGAGAGGAACAACACATGTTCCAAATATTTCTTGTAAATACACACTGCACAAAGAGATGATTAGTAGACTCTAAGTTGTTTATGCATAAAGAACAAAAATTTGTCCCATACCAAACTTTCTTCATAATATTATCCCAAGTTTTTAGTCTTCCTTATAACACAAACCACATAAAACACTTAAATTTCAATGGAATCTTCCATTGCCAAAGTCATTTATACCACCAATGCTGTGGGAAAATGCAATTGTTTTTTATTATAGCGTTATATGTTGACTTCGTCGTCACCATCCCCATCGCAGAATTGTAATTCCAAATAAGTGAATCCTTCTATTGATTAATTCTGCATCCAGTCGAGTTCAAGAACCTTATATAGTTGTCCCATTCATATGCAAACCGCCCATTGAATCCCAAATCTTTTGAACTGAACCAGTAAGTATCTTGAGCAAATTTATCCTTGGTATTTTTAATTTTATCAAGAGTAATAAGACCATATTCCTTCAATAAACTCAGAATATCTTCTAAAAGATTGTAATTCTCTTCCAAACCCAGGATCGGATCTATACAGACCAATATCTCCTTACCATTTCCTAATCACCAATAGAGATCTTTTTCCAGCCAATTGTAGACTTTTAGGAAACCATCCCAAACAGGAGAAACACCTCTTGTTCTTTTCTTTGGATTTCTGATCAAGTTGATTATATCTCCTTTTATATAATTCACGTTCAGCACTCTAGACCAGAGAGTAACGCAAAAAAGTCCTCTCCATAAACTCTTGACTCTAGGGGGCACACTGAATGTGCCAAGGTTTTTAATACCCCAACCTCCACATATTTCAGGTAATGCTAGTCTGTCCCAAATATCCCTAAACCAGATTACTACAATCCAAATAAAATTAAAGAAAATATTTCACAAAGAGTTGATGATGAAACAAGGAACTTGTGAAAGAGAGAACCAATAAAATGGTATCCCTTTCAAAATAGATTTAACCGGAGTGAGTCTTCCCCCAACTAATAGTAGTCTATAAGTCCAATTATTAATTATGCATTCAACCTTTTTCAATAACCAAGTCCAATATTTAATCATGAATCCATTATCATGCTTCAAGTAGTATCATAAGTATTTAAAACCATCCTCCAAACGACTATATTTATAAGGCAGCATCTCCATAAAATCATCAAGCTTTGAATCCTCATATCTGTAATGAAAGAAGCTGGATTTACAGGAGCTCACCGGCATACCTGAAGCATCACAAAAAAAAAAAAAAATCTCCTTATAGCTCTCCCATTCATCAATAGAGTCTGTCCCTACTAGTAAGACATCATCTACAAACAGGAGATGTGATAGAAATAAATCAGCCGATGATTTAATACCCTTAATTTTACCTTTTGCTTTTAGCATTAATTATCAATCTACTAAATCCTTCAATGATTAGAAGAAACAATAGAGGAGACAAGGGACATCCCTGTCTTATTCCCTTAGAGCATTTGAAGAAACCCGAAGGGTCACCATTTATAAATACAACTGTGTTTTTCGAGGACACACAGGCCATAATCCACTTTAAGACCAATGGAGGAACACCAATTTGAATCAGAATGATTCTTAGGAAAAACCCAGTTGACTCTATTATATGCTTTCTCTAGGTCCATTTTGAATAAGAAATCCTTCATATTCCCTATATCAAGAATGGAAAACATATTCTTTTTCGCTGCAACTTTATATGCAGGACCATGACTGATTTATATATTAATTTTTTAATAAACATGATGAACATCTTTTGCATAAAATGTAACACTAAGCCGTGTAGCTCAGAAATTTAACCTTAAACATGATATTTATTATAATATTGTCTAACCAGAACAATAAACCAAAATTACACATACTGTGGATTCCATACCAATACTCCTGATAGAACATCATATAATCTAAACTACATGACATGACCCAAACACTAGTACTTCTGATCTTTCCAATCATAAAACATCTAACAAACCAAAATAATAGGGGTTATCTCAATGGAGTTGTAGTTATATCAACAAGGGAGATATAGTTGTCCATAGGATCAATTTCAGTTGAACAGTTTGTTCGATGTTCCTTATTAAGCTGAGTGGCATGGCATTGTTAGACGTCACTTTCTTTAAGTGTATGCATGGAAATGTGTAATGTATTACTCATATCTAGTAATATTTTATTTAGCAATTTTTTTAATGAAACATTTAGTTAATTTATTATTGTCAATTGAAGTGTAATTTTTTTAATTAAATCCCTTCATGCTAGAAGGGTGGTATGAATATATAACCTTCAACCTTAAATTAAGTTCATCCCTTCAAATTTGATCCCTCGTACCTATTCCAAAAATTCATATAAGTTAAATCCATATGTTTATATTGAAATGGTACCATTAATATCCTTAGTATCCATTTATACAATCTTTAGACTAATTTTAAAAATCAAATATGCCATGTGTCACAATCTGAGCGTTCCACGTGTCACCCTGGGAAACTAGATATCGACATTTTAACAACAAAATTTTCAGAAGTTTTGCTTCAAAGAGTTTGCTGGCAAGTCAAAATTTTGTCAGAGAAAGAGAGGTCTCTCTTTCGTCAGGTTATTCTATTTCGGAGTGTTGGAAGTAGATACTGAGGAGAAAGAGCGTCCGCTCCTTCCTCCAGGGATGATTTTTAGGAGTGGCGAAAGTAGATATCGGCACTCTAAACACAAATTTCATAGGAACATTGCTTCGCACAGTTTGCTAGCAAGTGGAAATATTCTCAGAGAAAGAGCGGCTGCTCTTTCTCCAAGTTGTTCTATTTTTACAATTCCCTCGTAAATGAAGGGGCGGCCAACCCTTCTTCTTCCCAGTATTCTTTTCATAATAGTTCGTGACTACAAGAAGGGTCGGTCGATCCTTCTTGTGTTCTCCATTCTAGTATAGGTGAATTTATGGATAATTTTTTTCACAATTATCTACTAAACGAAGGGACGGTCGATCCTTCTTGTCAAAAAATGGAAGTCGGGACAAACAATTTGTATATGTTATAACTTAGTTGATTTCTGGTCCCTACTATTTACAGCAGAAGTCGGAATTTGGGAATTGTCGGCCTAGCCTTCGTAGATCAAATATTTTTACATTTCTCTCGTAAATGAAAGGTAGGTCGACCCTTCTTGTGCTCAGTATTCTTTCGGTGTTCACCTTTTTATATATACATGAATTCATGTCTTAGCCTTCGTAGGTTGAATATTTTTACAATTCCCTCGTAAATGAAGGGGCGTCTGACCCTTCTTCTGTCGAGTATTCTATTCACAATATGATCCACACAAAAGTTGGCATTATTTTTGTATGCTAACATCAACTGCGACAAGTCATCGACTTCGACACAACTTCGACAAGTTCCAAATTCGACACAACTTCGACAAACTCAGCAACTTCAACAAGTTCAGCAACCTCGACAGTTTCACGATGTCGACATGTAGCGTCGACTAGCGACTAACGAACCACAACAGATTGTCTCTTTGTCTTACAGTCGACTATAACGGTTGAACTTCTGAAACCGTTCTAACTTCTCTTGTAACTGAATGTAACGGGAAGGCAC
Source organism: Larix kaempferi (assembly GCA_027924585.1). Lineage (NCBI taxonomy): Eukaryota > Viridiplantae > Streptophyta > Pinopsida > Pinales > Pinaceae > Larix > Larix kaempferi. The sequence continues at coordinate 6,142,568 of BSBM01000727.1, forward strand.
CCAAGCTTCTCAGCATTCTACATAATCATGTATAATATTGTAACATACATCGGATCAATCTTATCTGATCTAACTGTTTTCCAGTAATAGACAAGAACAGTTCGCATTCCTACATATTGTTTGTGTGTATGTGTTCATCTATGTAGTGTATTCCTGCTTTGTTTATTCCATTTCTTAAGCTTCCTCCATAATAGAACCGACTCATTCAGTGGAACTAGTGTCCCCCTCGTGCACCTTTGCGATGAACAGCATCAAATATTTGGGGTATGTAATTGACTCTACAAGAATTCATGTCGATCCAGACAAAGTACAAATCCTCAAATATTGGCCCATTCCTCAAAGCATTCAAGAACTAAGAAGTTTTCTTGGTTTGGTGAAATTCTATAGACGATACATACTCGGCTTCAGTCACATAGCCTAGCCCTTGAATCAGTTGACGAATGGAAATGGAAAAACTGTCTTCAAATGGACATCGACACAACAAGAAGCTTTTGAACAGCTAAAACACAAGCTCTGCACTACACTAGTACTTGTGTTACCTGATTTGCATCAGCCCTTTGAGATTGAGACGGATGCATTGGACTATGCCTTGGGCGCAGTGATCACTCAGTCTAGTCACCCAGTCGCTTTTCATTCTAAAAATTTTAACGACACAGTTAGAATATATTCGACGTACAAAAAAGAACTATATGCCATTGTGCAAGCTTTCAATCAATGGAGACATTACATCCTTGGAAAGGAAACGGTCATCCTCATTGACCATAAGCCTCTACAGCTCACTTTGACCCAGTCGAAACTACAAACGAATCGACAAATTAAGTGGATTAATTACCTACAACAATTCCAGTTGGTGATTAAGTATCAGAAAGGTAAAGCTAATGTCGTCGCCGATTGTCTAATTCGACCACCCATTACTCTCCTTTTCACAGTGATGAGTATGCAGGGATACGACATGACCACTTGGCCTCAATTGTATCAAAATGACAATGAATTTTCATCAGTATATTGACAACTACAGACCGACAAGTCATCAACCTCCAACTATTTCCTGAAAGACACCTTGCTATACAAGCTTGGAGAGCTTTGTGTATCGATCGGTGAGCATCGACAGCATCTCATTTGGGACGCACACTACAGCAAGACTGCAGGACACTTTGGACTAGCAAAGACACTTGCTATTCTCCAGAAGTATTTATTTTTTCCTACTTTAAAACCGACATCAACAAGTACATTCAATCATGCGTGGTTTGTGCCATTGCTAAACCGCCTAATCGATGACAGGGATTGTACACACCTTTACCAGTTCCTAGTCGACCACAGACCGACGGACAGACGTAAGTTGTGAATCGCTTGGTAGTACAACTGCTTCGCATGTACAACCACAAGCATAGACGAACATGGGATGAAATTCTTCCATACATACAACACAGCTAGAATCGTTCTCAACACATCTCTATGAGAAAGAATCCATTTGAGATATGTTACGGATTTCAACCCTCAGTGCCAAACGACTTGATCAGTTCCTTGACACAGTCGAACCCCGACACCGACTATAGCCAGCGGGAAGTTGATAAAGGCTTGAATTTTTGAGACCAGATATGCAACATTCAGAAGCAAGCATAGGAAATGTTGCAATGAGCAAGCGCGAAAGCTAAGACTCGACACGACAAGCATCGTATTCCTCGTTCATTCCAAATTAGGGATAAGGTCTGGTTACATCTTAAGAAGGAACGCTTCACAGGTCCACACAAGAATCTCAAACCTTTGCGATATGGTTCGTACAGTGTTCTTCAACAAATTGGAGAAAACGCTTTCCAGCTCGACATTCCTGCATGCTTAGGTCTGCATCCAGTATTCAATGTGGATCTACTTCGACCATACCATACACCACTGTTGCAACAGAATGACTTACCGACAGCAAAACCCGAGGACATCCATCCAGATGTTCAGGAGCCTCTTCCTTGCGACACCATCGTGGGACAACGAGTACGCGATACACGGACGAACACAATTCCATTATTTCAGGTTGCTAAAGTCAGACAACTCCCATCCCAAGGAAAGTGGTACTCTTCTACTGAACTAACGGAAAAGTTTCCTCACCTAACCGAGCAAACAATGGGGACCATTGTTTCTTAAGGAAGGAGGTCTGATCCACACAGCAGTTGGCATTATTGTCAGATGCTAACATCAACTGTGACAAGTCATTAACTTTGGCACAACTTCGATAAGTTCTGAATTCGACATGACTTCAACAAACTCAGCAACTTCGACAAGTTCAGCAACCTCGACAATTTCACGACGTTGACATGTAGCGTCAACTAGCGACTGATGAACCACGATAGATTGTATTTATGTCTTCCATTCGACTGTAACGGTTGAAATTCAGAAACCGTTCTAACTTCTCTTGTATGAACGTAACGGGAAAGCACCCAAACGTCTCAGCATTCTATATAAGCATGTATAATATTGTAACATACATTAGATCGATCTTATCTGATCTATCTGTTTTCCACTAATAGACAAAAACAATTCGCATTCATGCATATTGTCTGTGTGTATGTGTTCATCTGTGTAGTGTTATTCTATTTCTTAAGCTTCTGCCATAACAGAACCGACTCATTCAGTGGAACTATTGTCCCCCTCGTGCACCTGGGCATGTGCGGATCATAATAGTTCTAGAATGCAAGAAGGGTCGGTCGATCCTTGTTGTGTTATCCATTCTGGATATAGGTGAATTGTTGGATATAGTTGTTCACAATTATCTACTAAACGAAGGGGCGTCCGATCCTTCTCGTCGGAAAACGGAAGTTGGGACAAACATTTTTATATGTTATAACTTAGATGATGTCTAGATCCCTACTATTTACAGGGAAAGTCGAAAGTCAGGAATTGTTGACATAGCCTTTGTAGATTAAATATTTTTACAATTATCTCGTAAATGAAGGGTCAGCCGACCCTTCTTGTGCTCAGTATTCTTCCAGTGTTCACCATTTTGGATATACATGAATTGACGGCCTAGCATTCGTAGGTTGAATATTGTTAAAATTCCCTCATAAATGAACGGGCGTCAGACCCTTCTTCTGCCCAGTATTCTTTTCTTAATATTTCTAGACTGCAAGAAGGGTCAGTCGATCCTTCTTGTGTTCGCCATTCTGGATATATTGTTGGATACAGGTGTTCACAATTATCCACTAAATGAAGGGGCAGTCGATCCTTCCATTCGAAAAATGGAAGTCACGACAAACATTTTTGTATATATTATAACTTAGCTTATATCAAGATTCCTACTATTTATAGCGGAAGTCGGAAGGCATAAATTGTCGGCCTAGCCTTCGTAGATTAAATATTTTTACATTTCTATCATAAATGAAGGGTCGTCCGACCCTTCTTGTGCTCAGTATTCTTACAGTGTTCACCATTTTGGATATACATGAATTGACACCCTAGCCCTCGTAGGTTGAATATGTTTTCAATTCCCTCATAAATGAAGGGGCAGTTGACCCTTCAATTGCCCATTATTCTTTTCATAATAGTTTTAGACTGCAAGAAGGGTCGGTCGATCCTTCTTGTGCTCAGTATTATTCCAGTGTTCTCCATTTTGGATATACATGAATTGAGGGCCCAGCCTTCGTAGGTTGAATATTTTTACAATTCCCTCATAAATCATGGGGCGGCTGACCCTTCTTTTTCCTAGTATTCTTTTCATAATAGTTCTAACCTACAAGGAGGGTCAGTCGATCCTTCTTGTGTTCACCATTCTGGATATAGGGAATTGTTAGATATAGGTGCTCACAATTATATACTAAACGAAGGGGCAGTCGATCTTTCTTTTCGGAAAACGGAAGTCGAGACAAAAAAAAATTATATGTTATAACTTATATGATGTCCAGATCCCGACTATTTACAGTGGAAGTCGGAAGTCGGGAATTGTCGGCCTAAACTTCGTAGATTAAATATTTCTACATTTCTCTCGTAAATGAAGGATCGGTCGACCCTTCTTGTGGTCAATATTCTTCCAATGTTCACCATTTGGATATACATGAATTAACGGACTAGCCTTCGTAGGTTGAATATTTTTAGAATTCCCTCATAAATGAAGGGGCGGTCGACCCTTCTTGTGCCCAGTATTCTATTCATAATAGTTCTAGACTGCAAGAAGGGTCGGTCGATCCTTCTTGTGCTCACCATTCTGGATATAGGTGAATTGTTGGATATAGGTTTTCACAATTCTCTACTAAATGAAGGGGTGACCACTCCTTCTTTTCGGAAGTCAGAAGTCAGGACAAACAATTTTTATATGTTAAAAGTTAGTGGATGTACGAGTCCCCACTATTTACAGCAGATGTCGGAAGTCGCGAATTGTGTCTTAGACTTCGTAGATTAAATATTTTTACATTTCTCTCATAAATGAAGGGTCGCCCGACCCTTCTTATTGACTTATTTGATAATATTTACTAGTGGAAAAAATATTCTTTGTTTAAAATAAATATTATTTTTAATGTGCTCCAGTTATTTTATATTTCATAAATCGCTTATGAAATGGATTTTGGTTCTGAACAATGTGTCCTGTTATTTTATATTTCATAAATCACTTATGAAATGGATTTTGGTTCTCAACAATGTGTTGACCTGCTTTTGAATGGTTTGAAAGTTGTTGAAGGAATCTCTTTTCCAGAAAGAAAAATATTGCATAATATCAGCATTCATGATGGATGTATCATTGTAAATGTTGCCAAGACTTTAAATGCATGTCTTCAATTTCTCTATCCATCATAAGGTGCAGATACATTGTCAGAGGCAGTTGATGGTTATATTCAATGGCCTATATCTGAAATCGTTAACCACTTTTGGGTCTGCTCTTCGCGAGAATGAGGTGAATGATATACCAACTTCTACTTCACTGAGTGTAGAACATATCATAACAACTGAGAATAAATATTATTTTATTATGAGAAAAGTTAAGTTGTTACATAAGTGTTCAGAATGCAAGGATTGCATTTCCATAGGTTTTGTAACAAATGTGAGTGGGACTGATTTTGTTGGGGGAACGTGTTTGGGTGACTTCTCCTTTGGCATTTTGGTGGATGAAGTGGTGTTTTCTTGTATGGCCTGTTGTCAAGGGTTGAGCAGTGGAGGTTTTGTTGTATGGCCGATTAATAGTCATAGATTTTAATACAGAAACATTGCTTTCTGTTGAAATCAATTTCAACAATAATCAATCTAAAACTACTTTGAAAGTATTAAGATAAAATCATAACGTCAAGTTTGTGGGAGAGAAAGTTAATTTGATACATCAAGGTTCTTTAAATCCACATTATGTTGCTCGGGGAATAGTGTCAACTTTTTTTGAGGGAGACATGGTACAATTCAAAGCACTGGATGTTGGTGAGTTTGGTATTTTAGTTCATAAAGTCTTCTAAAATTGCGAGGATTGTGGTGTATTTGAAGGCTCTCTTATAAGATGGCATGCAAACAATTTGTTTGGCCTCGATGATGTTCCTTTGGATGTTATAGTAAAAAATAAAACAGACGAAGGTATGGTCAACATTTGGAAAAAATTTGAAGAATGTCCTTTACAGATGATCCTTCCAGGTACTCCCCATTGTGAATATACAGATGTTAAAGGTAATGGAACAAGGCCATACAATTCCTTAAAGCGGCAAGATGGAACTAAAATTTCTGAAAGAAATTCAAGATCTGTACCTCACAGGATTGGAATTGATCAGGGTGCATTCCTTTCAAAAATTGTCACTGAAGATTGTTGCTCAAATATTTGTATGTCAAAAATTTCACTTCAATCGATAGTTGAATGTGTGAATAAATTTCATAGTATGAATGGAAATTCAAGAAGACAGTATGTTATAAATTCTATGGGATCAAATGCTCATGTGGCCAAAGAAGGAGATGACAGAAAAAGAAGCATGTTTACAATGAGATTAGACACAATAGACGTCTGTGAAAATGCATGGTATAAATTCCATGGGATAAAAAGGAGCACTTTCTACAATTATAAAAGCATGTTCTTGAATGGTGATGTGAGAGTTGTGCATGGTAATAGTGGCTTTGGAAAATATAGGGCAAACACTGCTGCACTGGTAGCTACTATTAATAAAATTGTAGAAGAGAATTCAGACAAATCTCCACATCTTACACAATTAATCAGTGAAGATGGAACAAGGACAACCTTGAAATTATTTCCATATAATATGTCCCATGGTTTGCTGCGAAAAATGGCAAATGAAGAAATCGAAAGTATCAGTTTGCCTACGGTATCACAATCCTCCTTTGGAAAGGTGATGAGAGAATATTTTCGAGATGTTAAAATTTCTAAATCAAACTCCTTTGCAAGGTGTAATGAGTGCATTACAATACAGGATAGGCTTAAGGGGGGCATTGATCCAGCTGAGGTGGAAAGGTTGCGAGGACATCAAGCAACTCATAATAAATATATCGCAATTTGTCACCAAGTATATTATTCTCACATATTAGCTTCACAAAAAATTCCAAATACTTTTGTGAGTATTGTTTATGACAAAATGGATAAGTCAAAGACTTCCATTCCAAGGATGGGTAAGAAGGAAAAATATTTTAGTAATGTTATGAATTTTCCCATATCATTGACTGGAATGTTGACTCATTGGGCACAAAATTGGGGGTTTTGGCCATTTCAACCTCTCATTTTTAGAGATGGGATCGAATTCACTATGACATCCCTGGCTAAATGCTTGAAGTGTCTTGAAGAACCAATGGTTGATAAATATGGTGATTTTCTCTACAAAAGAGGAACATCTAAGCACCAATTGCATGATGCTCTATTGCAATCAGAGTCATATGAAAAGTTTTTTATATACAGACAAGATGTAATGCAAGATGATATATTGTGTGTTGATGGTACTAATCAATGCATGCCAAATAGAAAACTACCACCCATATTGTTGTTGCAAATGGATAATTGTTCAGGCGATAACAAAAACCGCTTTGTATTTTTATTTTTATCTCTTTTAACAGCAAGGAGAGTGTTCGAGATAGTTGAAGTTGGATTCCTCCTGGTCGGACACACCCATGAAGACATAGATGAAACTTATGGAAGGTTATCAATAAAGCTAATGCGGAAGGATATATTTTCACTCTCGGAAATTATGGATACGTATAGGACATGTGAAGATCAAAATTTCTATGTCCCTTATCTAATTGATTAACTTTACAATTTTAAGAGTTTTGTGAAACCCCACCTTTTGGATGGAAATGCCAAGATCATCGGTATCAAAAAATGCCAGTTTTTAAATTTCAGCTCATTGATAACATTCCAGTCATGCAATGGAGGGCATCACTTCTGGATGAAGCTTGATCATCTCCTATTCATCTCTGGCAGTCATTTCCATATGGTAGCGCAGACTTGCTGGTGGGACAGCCTAGGTTGTTAAATCTGCAATCAAAAAGACCTTCGGACATTGACGAAATAGAAAAAAGGAATAGAAACATATATTTCATTCTGGAATCAAGGGATTGAGAGGGGAGGTGAAAAATTTTGACGTCCCAAGTTAAATTATTGGGAGGTTGTATATAAAGCTTTGGACAGTCCCTTCGAGAGTGTTGATTAGTCATCAACTAACTTTTGGCCATCGACAAGCCATGATACTCATAGTAGTGAACCTACAAGATTTGAACATGGAATTATGGATGCCTATTTGAAGGAAAATGATCCTTCTTTGCAGGATTGCTATGTTGGACCAGTATGCAACAATCCTAGAGATGAATTCATTCCAAGAGTGGATGTGGTAAAGGGCCAAATGGTCATTTTTCAATCACCAGAGCCATATTGTGCAATCTGGTTGGGTAGGGCGATTGGTAATATTTATCAGGATTCAGATGCTAGTACTGCTGGGTCTTACAAAGTAGAGGTGCAATGGTGGAAGCCAATAGGAGCATTGAAGTATATGAAGGTCGTGTACAAAAACTTCTTAGATAGAAAGCAACAATGGTTTTTTGGTGCAGAAGAAAATATGATTATCGATGTAAATAGCATCATATGGGCATGGTCACCAAGGCTAGGATGGACAGTAGAAAAAATTAGAATAAATGAGAAGGGCCTTGCAGCAGTTAAGGCACAACGAAAACATATGGGGCATAGTGTTCAGAGTGGGATGGATATTCCTACGGATATCGTTTGATGTGAGCTTAGCCCAAAAAATTATATTTTGTTGCAATCCTTCTAATCTGTCTATCAACCTGGCTGGGCGAGCAAACGTCGATCATATAGAACTTCCACGAGCCTCTAGGCATTTGGGGAAAATTACTATTGTGATACAGAATACACCATTTACTGGTTACTACTGTGTAAGTAAGTTGTGCCTATACAGATTACACAGAGAATTCCTGCCTCATTTGGAAACTATTAAAAGTATTTGTGTAAAAAGATAGATATTCTTGATATTGTATCAAAAAATAAACAAGAACTGATAAACTTGTTATTCAAACAAGGACTGAATATTATAGACATTGAACTTTTCACCTTAAAAGGTTGCACATTTCCAAATGAAAATTGCACTTTTCAAATCAAAATTTGCATTTTTTTATTTGAAATTCACACTATTCAAATCAAAATTTGCATTTTTTGATTTGAAATTCACACTTTTTGAATTGAAATTCATAGTTTCATAACAAAAAACTACAATTTTAAGGTTCATAAGTAGTCAAAAAACACACTATTCGAATAGAAAAACACACTTTTTAAAGACAATATTGCCACTTTCAGAACCTGATTTTGCACTTTAGAAAGGTTGATATTGACACTTTCAAGTCTAAATTCACACTTTCTTAGTCCAAATTTTTCCTAATAAGTCCAAATTTAATGAAATTGGCACTTCTATCCTGAGGGATCTAGATAACCAAGTAGTTTCTTTTATTCATACTTTGAATAGTAAAAAAAAAAAATCCGGTTGAAAAAAAGAGTATCAACAAAGGAGCCAAATAATACAAGTCTAATAATCGACTTAAACACTAGCTGTCGGATGGTGTTGCCATCAATCCATTCTACAGCCACTAAAGGATCCATCACATCAAATTTTAAATCTACCACTGAGAAGCCTCGTTTGAAGAGTAATCCGAGAGAAGCAAAAAATACAAAAATCAAGCATTTTATTCAAATATCCATCCGATTCAAGCATTTATCCAACACCAAAAGAGTGATTTTTCCTTTGGACGTTGTCATAACAAAGTGATTTTGCCCAAATTTTTATAATAAAAAAAAGGTGTTTGGTCCAATTTTATCTAGAAATATTCATTGATGTCAATGTTAGTAATCAAAGCATCTAAGTTTCTTACAAATCTGCTGAGGAGATCATGCTCTAACATATTTCCCTAGCAACAATAATTTGATGATTTTGCAGAAAGGAAATAAGTCTAGCATCTACAATAAATAGCAATCAAAGGTATCATCAATCATTCCATAGCCACTTTGTGCACCAATGTCATCACAGATTCAAAGTTTTAATAATCAAAACAATTTCCAAGCATAATTTCTATTTGGGAAAAGGTTTTCCAAATCAAGAATTGGAGCATACTTGCATACATATAGAGAGAGAGAGAGTTTTACAAGATGAACAGGGGTCAAATAAATAAGTTTTTTTTGTGGTTTATGAACAAAATTGGATTTGTATTAATCCCCTTACAATTGATTAAACATGACAATGAAATGGAGAAATTTTTCTTGTTTTGAGAAGCCAAAAATTCAATAAAGTGAGGAATTAAAGAAAGTTTAACTCAGTATATATTGTTGTCCAAGTAATTCAAAAATTTGGAAATATCAATAATTTGGGAGTTTGGGAATTTGAGAAATTTAGAAACTCGGGAATTCAAATAATTCAAAAGTTTGGCAATTCAGGCAATTCGAAAACTCAAGAATGTAAAAGATTTGGGAATTCGGGAATTCTACCCATACAAGGGTGAAGAGACAACATGATAAAGTTGTAGCCAGATTTTATGTTTGTAGTGACCCGAGAAGCTACTTAAGAAGTTGTGTTAGAGTACAAGGCTTCAATAATGTAATAAAGTCACGTTTACCTAGGTGACTAACAAAATAATAGTTAGGTAGTATTTAATAAAGAAGTTATATTGTAATGGTAATACAACTACCTACCAAATGAGATCAAAGGAGATCACTACCAATGTACCAATCGAATTCATTATAATAAAAGATTATTTTACATGAATCCATTTGTATCATGTTTCTCATCTTTTTTATATGTTTAAAAGTTTAACAAAGAATGGTATATCTCAAATAAATATGCAACTTGTCAATATACTTCAAAAGATTTTCTTGCATATAACAAGGAATACCCAATGTCAAATTCCCTCTTTCTAAACTCTTGAGTATAGTCTTGCACATTCTATCCTCTATTTTTCCTTAGATTCCGCTAATTCATCATTGCTTGTTGCATATACCCTAAAGGATAAAATTGTTTTAATGCAACTATGAATTCATACAAAGAAGATATGATTTTACCATTCTTAAGAAGATCTTATTAACTCTCACTCTTCGACCAGATCAGTGATGTGCCTCCCAGTTGAAGAGTAGGTAGTTGGACTTGTGATTTTGTTGAATATTTGGTTATCATTAATGTCAACCTTAGTAAAGATGTGAAGTAGTGACGTTGATAGTATAGTCATGTCTTAATGAAGAATGTTGAAGTGATTCAATGATGTCAAGCTTAGTAAAGGATTTCAAGCAAAAGCAACAATGATTTCAAAGTCATGGGAAGCTTTGAAATAATATCCAATGATAGTCTTGAGAAGATTTGAAGTGGATCATAGTTTGATATTGTAGCAACGTTATGACCCAAGTTGAATATTGTGATGAAACAACTCTACATTAAGCATTACAATAGAAGTTAAGTCTTGATGTCAATGTTGGCATGAAGAACCTTGAAGCCTCCCTCCACAAGCCTGCAATGCTAGAAGTTGGCCCTCCTCCATGTAATGTTTGCAAAGGAAAATATGTGAAGTCGGCCCACCCTTGTATCCTATACATGTTATAATGTTTAAACAAGAGAATATGCAAGTCGGCCCTCCATGCAACACTTAGCAAAATTTAACAAGTGAAAACATAAGGTCGGCCCCACCTTGAAGTATACGCACTTGTATAAATAAAGAGTTCAAGCGCCTTCATTTGAACTTACTATCAAGCAAGTGAGAAAGCAAGAAAAGTCGCAAATCCGAGGAAGGTTAGAGGAGCAACAGGTTGACGACGGTCCTAAGCAGGTAGAGCTGAGGCAAGGATCAGCGAAGGTATAAGATGAAGTCTATGAATGAACTTAAGGGACTGTCAAGAGGGCAGCAAAGGACAAACATAATAATAGATTAACCCAAGTTTTGACTAGGTTTTATTGCAGGTTGAATACTGTTTTGTGACAACTTGAGGACAGTTTTGACAAACCTCTTAAGGCTAAGTTGATCTTGTTTGTGGATAGGTTTAAGAGCAGTTTTTGAAGGGTCCTTTAAGGATAGATTTGAGAGTGGTTAAGGGATGTTTTGGAAGACTTCTTTAAGAAAAGATTTGCGACAGTTCAAGGGAATATTTGTATTGTTTGGACAAAATTTGAAAGTAGATTGTGAGAAAACTTGAAGGACTTTTGGAATATTGTATAAGATCAAACTTGAATGGTTTTTTAAGGGTACTTGAGGACAATCATTGTATACATTTAAAGGACAAAATTATGGACAGATTTTTTGATAGCTAGAGGAAAAATTTGAAGGCCATATTTGCAGGATTGAAGGACAGAGTTGAAGCATTCTTAGAGGTTATTTGAATGTGAAGGGGATTGGTGTATCCTACATGTTGGTTCCTGTGAAGCTCTAGGGTATTTATGTCTCCTTCTAGTTGGTGCTGGAAAATCAGGGAGTTGGTGATTCCTACTAGTTGGTGCTAGTAAATCCATTGGGTTGGTGATTGCTTCCTACTAGTTGGTGCTTGTAAATCAAGGGTTTGGTGCCTCCTACTAGTTGGTGCTAGTAAAGCAAGGGATTTGTATCTCCTTTGGGTTGGTGCCCATAAACATTGTAAAAGATTGTAACAATTCATGGTTTTATAGATAAGAGTTTGAGTTTAAATATCATGTGTACAATGTGTTGATGATGATGTCTATGTTGATGTAAATGTAACTTCAGAAGATATTCATTTGTATTTTATATTGATATTATTATTGTATTTTATTTGTACTTCCGACAGAGATGTTTTTCCTCCGTTCGGAGATGTCATTATTATGATTGGTCATGCAAATTCATTGAGGTAAAACCTCCTTTGTAAGTCAGGGCATTAGATCCCCTAGAGTCAAATGTAAAATGGATTATTGAGTCTCCCTAGAGAAGTCGGCCCAGTTAGTTTTACTGAGGCTGACCTAGTTAGGTAAAAGGTCAAGTCAAAAGTAAAGTATAAATAGAGAGCCTTGCTCTCTCATTTGGACACATTGCTCACTCACACAAGTTTGCATAGAAAGGGAGAGAAGACAAGTTCGCTAGAGGAGAAAGAGAGAGAGTTGCAAAAGACATATTTTGTGTTTTCCATTTTTGCTTGATATTGTATTTGTGACAAATCTATCTTTGAGGAAGTTGTGGGGTTTTCTCCTTTATGGTTTCCCCGAGGAAAAATATTGTGTTTTGTTGTGCGTGTTATTCTTTCAGTTAAAGATCCTAGCTAACATTGAATTAAGGTGCAAACATTAACATGGTATCAAAGCTAACCTGAAAAGAAGACATTGTGCAGCAGCGGAAAACTAGGTCTTTCTAGTTTGAGGTCTTATCTCCACAGATCATCAAGAAAAGGAGGCTAGGATAACTCTCCCTAGGAGAGCGCATCTTTTGGAGGAAGCAGAATCGAATTTCGATTATTTTCAGTTTTGACCCAGACACTAGTGTCAAGAGAAAACTAGGGCATCAATCTTTTGGGGTTTTCCTCCATCAATTTGGAAAAAGGAGTACATTTGACAAGTCGCCTTGAGGAGGTGCATCTTCCTGTCCAATCAAAAGTTCAAGATTCCAACTTTGTAAAATTAGGGTTTCTCTAACAAACCCTAGGCCAGCCAACTCCAGAACCAGGTTGGGAATCTCAAATTGGTAAGACCTAAATCTTTGTTATTTCCATTTTAGGTACTCATTTAAAATGTCTCACCACACCAAGCTTGAGGATAAGCTTGAGGGAGTTGATAACTTCCGAGCATGGAAGTATAGGATTGCTCTTGTCCTTGAAGAAAATGATTTGGACAAGTATGTTAGTGAAGAGGTTCCAGCACCAGAGGGAGATGAGGCTAAGGCTATCCACAAGAATAACTTGGTTAAGGCCAAGAGAATTATTGCAGACTTCATTAAAGATCATCTCATCCCACATGTGTCATCCTTGAAGACACCCAAGGAGATGTTCAATGCATTGACAATGTTATTCGAAGGGAAGAACAGCAATTGAAAGATAACATTAAGGAACCAGATCAAGAACATAAAGATCCTGAACTTAGAGACCATGCAATTCTATTCTACAAGGGTCTCACAAATCAGGGAGCAACTTGAAGCAGTTGAAGAAAAGGTAGAAGAAGGAGATATCATTATGACCACCTTGAATAGTCTCCCAAGATCATGGGACTCATTCATTCAAGGGATATGTGCCAGAAAGAAGTTGATCACCTTCAGTAGATTATGGGAAGAATGTACACAAGAAGAAGCTTGACTTGTGACATGATAAGGTAATATGGGAGCGAATGATGATCAAGCTCTCACAGTTCACGCTAGAAGAAGTCACAACAAGAGGGAGCACCCCAATCACAACAAGAGGGAGAACCACCATCACAAAAGGCAAAGGATACCCAAAAGAGATCTATCCAATATTAGATGTTATACATGTCATGAGAAGGGACACTACTTCGGAGATTGTCCCAGAAATAGAGGTTCCTCCAAGAAGACAAACAAGAAGAGACATCATGCTCACACTGCTGAAGATGATGAACCAGCAAGGAAAAGAACCAGAGAAGAAGAAAGAGATGATTCTTCAAGTGATGAAGAATATGTCATGATCTCAGCACTCACCGGCACTATCACACATGGGAGCAATGATTGGCTTGTAGATAGTGGAGCTTCCAAGCACATGACGGGATACAAAGAATCATTCATCAATCTATCTGAGCATGAGTCACCTCATAAGGTGAAACTTGGGGATGATTACCAATACCCCATAAAAGGAAGTGGAGAAGCTTCCTACAAGATAGACTCTGGAAAATACCTGAAGATGAAATATGTTCTATGTGTTCCAGGATTAAAGGAGAACCTTCTCTCCATATCAGCACTAGATGATAAGGGAATGAGGGTTGCATTCGTTGATGGCCAAGTCCTAGTGTGGCCAAGAGGAAAGACAATAGATGATGCAACAGTGATTGGAGAGCAAGAGGGAGGCTTGTACAAGTTGAAGGGACAACCTGAACAAGCATTGGTTCATGACTCCATGGAACCAAGTGAACTATGGCATAGAAGGCTTGCACATGTGCACTATAGAGCACTACCTACTGCAAGCAAAGCAGTTTCGGGACTTCCAAAAATCCAGACAAGACATGAAGGAATTTGCAAGGGATGTGCGCAAGGAAATATTATAAATAAAGAAGGTGTTTCCTAGCAGTGAAAGAAAAGTGAAAGGAATATTGGAGATAATTCACTTCGATGTATGCGGCCCCATGTCACCTAGCTCACTAAACGGATATGTATATTATGTTTCTTTTATAGATGAATTTTCACGTAAGACTTGGATTTACTTCTTGAAAAATAAAGATGAGGTATTTAGCAAGTTCAATGAATTCAAAGCCTTGGTTGAAAATCACACGGAGAAGAAGATCAAGACCCTACGATTAGATAAAGGCAGAGAATTTACTTTGGAAGAATTCAAGAATCTTTGCATAGAATTTGGGATTAAGAAGGAGTTGAGCACTCCCTACAATCCTCAACATAATGGAGTTGCAGAACGAAAGAACAGAATGATAATGGAAGCAACAAAAGCGATGCTACATGACCAAGATCTTCGGATGCACTTATGGGAAGAATATGTGAGGACAACGGTGTATGCACAGAACCGTACTCCTCACCAAGTACTAAATAACAAGACTCTCGAAGAAGCTTTCTCCGATGAGAAACCAGAAGTCAGCCATCTCGGGATATTTGGCTGCCCAGTGTACACACATTCCGAAGGAGAAGAGGACGAAGCTAGATCCTTCAGGAAAGAAGGGAATATTCGTAGGATACAGCGCAACTTCAAAGGACTGCCGAATATACTTCCCAAGATTCAAGAAGATCGACATCATCATAGACGTAATATTCGACGAAGACTCAGCATACAAAAATCAAGAAAACTACCTATCGAAGAGATTTAAGAACCTGAAGTTCCCAAGATTAGAGACTCAGTGATGGAAAAAGCGATTCCAGAATATCATGAAGATCGCGACATGGCAGAACCACAAGAACCTGTATATCCACCACTTGAGAAGAACTCTCACAAGAGAAGACCGGCATGGGCACGAGAGGAAATACAAGATGCAAAGAAGTATGGTGCTCCATATGGGATGCACAGAGAAAGCAAGAGACCTAGACCATACTCCAACTATGTGGCCCTACTGTGTGACATCATTTATAAAGAACCTTCCAACTATGAGTAAGCAGCAGAGAAGAAAGAATGGAAGAATTCCATGATCGAGGAGTACCAGTCGATTATGAAGAATGATGTCTGGGAGATAGTTACGAGACCAAAAGGGAAGTTTGTTGTGACTTCGAAGTGGATCTACAAGATCAAGCATGCTACAGATGGTAGCATTGAAAAACACAAGGCAATATTTGTGGCACGTGGCTTCTCCTAGAAGGAAGGCATAGACTAGGAGGAGACTTTTGCACCTGTAGCAAGATACACTTCCATCAGATATATACTGGCATTGGCTGTAGTAATGAAATGGAAGGTACACTAGATGGACGTCAAGGCAGTATTCTTGAATGGTGTAGTAGAAGAGGAAGTGTACGTGGAGCAACCACTGGGATTTGAGACACATGGCAGGCAGACTCATGTGTGCAAGTTGAAGAAAGCCTTGTACGGATTGAAACAAGCACCCAAGACGTGGTATGGCAGGATGGACAGTTTCCTGATGAACTTAGGCTTTACCAAGAGTAAAGTGGATTCCAACCTTTACTTCAAGGTTGAAGATGAAAGTCCAGTGATACTTTTTCTATACGTAGATGACATGTTTCTGACGGGTGAGGATGAGCTCATTGCAGATGTGAAGAGGAGGCTTGTCACAGAGTTCGAGATGAAGGACCTGGGGATGATGCATTATTTCTTAGGCATGGAGGTGTGGCAGAGTGCAGATGGAATCTTCCTTGGATAAGGAAAGTATGCAGTGGAGATTCTGAAGAGGTTCGGAGTGATGGACTGCAAGGAAATGGCCACACCCATGGCATCGAACTTGAAGCTATTGTGTGATGCTTCATCAAAGACAGTTGATGCCACGGTGTACCGTCAGATGATTGGTTCATTGATGTATTTGACGAACACAAGACCAGACATATACTTTGCTATGAACACCCCGATCCAGTTCCTGACGGATCCAAGACATGTTCACCTGATTGCTACAAATCATATATTGAGGTACCTCAAGGGTACAGATAACTATGGGATCAAGTATGAGGCGAATCAGAAGATTAACCTGCTTGCTTATGTTGATTCAGATTGGGAAAGCAGTGCCACAGATAGGAAAATCACTTTAGGATGCTGCTTCGGGATGGGATTCGATATGATCTCCTAGTTTAGCAGGAAGTAGTCATGCATGGCACTGAGTATAGCCGAAGCAGAGTGTGTTGTAGCTTGTTCGGCTAGTTGTGAGGAAGTATGGCTTAGGAAGATATTGTCAGATTTGTTTGATATCCAATTAGAGGCGACTTGTATCTTCTGTGACAACCAAAGTTGCGTGAAGTTGTCTCAGAACCCGGTTTTCCATGACAAGTTGAAGCACATTGAGATCAAGTACCACTATAACCAATATATGGTGCAAAGAGGAGCAGTGAAGCTCCAGTATGTAGCGATAGACGAGCAGATAGCCGACATGTTGACCAAGCCGTTAGCCAGAGTGAAGTTCGAGTACTTCAGAGAGAAGCTTGGTGTTATCCATATCGAGGTTCCTCCTAAGAGGAAGTGATGAGACTGGAAGACATAGATGCACTAGAACTGATTCTCGCATGGTGGTAGACGTAGGTGGTCCTTGGGACGTAATGCACCCAAGGTGCTCCTAACTGTTCTCCCATGTTGGTAGATGCAGGGTTGGTTCTCATATGGTGGTAGGCGTAGGTGGTCCTTGGGACATAATGCACCTGGGGTTATCCTGAATGTCCTCCCATACTAGAGACGTTGAGAGGTCCACCGGTCATAAGACACTTTGTGTGCACCTAGGAAGGATGTCGCATGGTGGAAGACGTAGGTGGTCTTTGGGACGTAGTGCACCTAGGGTTCTCCTGACTGTGCTCCCATGCTGGTAGACACGGACTGACCATTGAGAGACGTAATGCACCCGATGTGCTCCTAGGATGTACCCACTGGGTGGGAGACGTAGGTCGTTTGTTGGACATGAGATGTGCATATGGGTTGTGCTCCATGTATGATGATGAGATGATATGGATACAATGAGATGATAGTAGGAGACGTAGTTGATTGTTGTGGCAATGTAATGTGTGGTCTTGGGATGTACCAACCTGATGGCTTGCTCGTGGAGATGACGAAGACCTACAAGAGAGCTAGGCCTGCATCCAGCATGAAAAAGGGATGGCTCTGTAGAACTTCCTATGACGAATAGATTCGAGAGATTTCACTAATCAATGATCAACGGAATGAGGATTTTTGCAGCAGCGACGACGATGATCCAGTGTTGATGATGATGTTCCAACATTGAATATGATCCAGCAATGATGACGTTGTCCAGAATTGTGTCTAGGGTGATGATGATTGTGACGAGAGAATACCTTCCTAGTTAAGAGGGAGTGTTGATGTAAATATAACTTCGGAAGATATTCATTTGTATTTTATATTGATATTATTATTGTATTTTATTTGTACTTTCGACGGATTTTTGTTGTTCCTCCATTCGGGGATGTCATTATTATGACTGGTCATGCAAAGTCATTGAGGTAAAACCTCCTTTGTAAGTCAGGGCATTAGATCCCCTAGAGTCAAATGTAAAAGGGATTATTGAGTCACCGTAGAGAAGTCGGCCCAGTCAGTTTTAGTGAGGCCGACCTAGTTAGGTAAAAGGTCAAGTCAAAAGTAAAGTATAAATAGAGATCCTTGCTCTCTCATTTGGACACACTACTCACTCACACAAGTTTGCATAGAAAGGGAGAGAAGACAAGTTCGTTGGAGGAGAAAGAGAGAGAGTTGCAGAAGACATATTTTGGGTTTTCCATTTTTGCTTGATATTGTATTAGTTACAAATCTATCTTTGAGGAAGTTGTGGGGTTTTCTCCTTTATGGTTTCCACGAGGAAACATATTGTGTCTATTTTGTTTTGTTGTGATTTTCATTCTTTCAGTTAAAGATCCTAGATAGCATTGAATTAAAGTGCAAACATTAACAGTCTATTGATTATTGATTAATTTTAATGATGCTATAAAGATGTTAAAGTAAAAATTGTATGATATTGATTCACCCCCCTCTCAGTATCATTGTGTGTTCCAATAGCTTCTTCATCCACAATTTTTTGAATCATACATTATACTTCAATTTTCTTGATCCAATTTCTCTGCATTAAACTCTCCATTATATATTGGCAAATTAAATTTCACATCTAATTTCAATGTATGCAAATTAGAATCAACTTTCTATGGTTATTTTTTCTATGGAATAGAAAAGAAACTTGAACTTGAAGGAGAGGATGGGGATAAACGAGATTGAGGGGGGTTTCCACCACCTCCTTCTCCTTTTCCTTGACTTGATCCTTCTGTGTTCTTCTTTCATTCCTTGTATATTTCTTCCACCATCTCCAAAATAGTTTGTTGAAACATCGCTTTAGATTCGAAGAGGATTCTTTCCTTTGAATGAAGACTCCATCGCTTGTCTTTGGAATGCACACCTCGAACCAATTTCAAGATTATACACTTCAAGCAAACTTTCTGCCTGCCTGAGCTTAGGCCTGGTTAGCATTCAACACCGACACTTGTGCAAATCCAAATCAACATATGAGTTAATCCCTGATCAACCTCACTCTAATACTAAACTTGATCTGAAATGAGTGTTAGAGGCTTCATTTTTTTAAACCCACTAATTCAATTGCTTATGACCAACTTCTCAATTTATGCATAAGGAAAATTGACTTAACAATTAAAAACCAGAATTGGAAGACCTAAATTTAAAAACTAGAACTAGCAGAACTTAATAAATTGATAACGAAGTTCACCCATGTGAGTTATCTCTCCGAGTTCGCTTCAATTGAAAAATCGATCCATTCATTTCATCCTTTTACATCAAATAAATGCATTCAATCGACAAAAAATGTCTCTCATGTCCTTAAGGAAGATAGTAATGCCTTCCTCCTATAATAAAATGAACACAAGTTCTCTACTCTCCCAATAAAGTGAATTCTCCTTCGAATATTCGATGAGGTATTGCTTGCATACACTCTACATTTCACATGTAGCTCACCAAGCAAGCTAGCTTCCAAAGATACCCTACTTATGAAATAAGGAATTAGCTACTTATGTGATTCAGGAGCATCGGGGCCTAGGCAGATCAGTCCAAGTTGATCGACATGAGGAAGTCAACCAGAGGGAGTGCCAACGACCGCTGGTTCATGAAACAGATTGACTTGTCGAAGTCAATAAAGTCGAGCAGAGAAATGTCGAAGCAGTCGACAGGAGTGCGAAGGAAGTCGAGAGTCAACATGTCAATGTCGATAGATGACATTCGATAGTCGACATGTTAATGTTGATAGGAGACAAGTTGCCACAGAGTCATGGGATGGTCGACATGTTGTCAGACCGTGACATCAATAGATTGGGCATGAGCCAAGTGAGGAGGAAGAGGCGGAATGGCGAAGCCTAAGCACAGAGTGAATCCAATAGGCGATTCAAAGCTGACAGAGGATGGTATGGCCGATGGGATGGTTTACTGTAGCTTGTTAGAAGGACACGTAGAAGTCAAGGAGAGTACTTGGCAACAGTTCGGGGTTGCTAAGGAAGTTAATGGCAGTTATTGCAGGTGGTTAAAGACATGACAGATGTCATCACAGACAGAGACTGTGTAGCACGCAGGGGCGCTGACAGTTGCAGGTCTACAGGATCATGGAAGGATCGGCTGACAGGGGATGCGTGTCTTAGGGATCGCAGCGGTCTCGGGAATAGCAGCAATAATAGAGTAGAAGACCAGGGACTTGGAATTTTGGAGAACAGTTCCATTGTGTTGGAGTGGCAGAGCAGAGTTCAGGGAGAAGTTCTATAGATTGGAGAGAACAGTCACATAGCTTCCGAACGCAGAGCAGATCGAGCCATAGCTCAGAGTTCCGCAGCGAACTAGGAGAGGGTGAGGTCGACACACTGAGAGAACACACCGCAGTTACTTCTGTATTGTAATGGCTGAGACCGACAGATAGTTAGTTATTTGTATTAACAGTTATTCCGCATTGTAACCAATTGGTAGAAGTAATATAAGCCACTTCAAGCATCTTGTTTTACAACTTTTTGTGTGAGCATTGTGGTCGTGTCGTGTGTAATGTTAAACAAGAACCTTGTTGCAATAAGGCCCCTTGCGTCAGTTGTTATCAGAGCGGGAAGTGAATCCCTGTGCGTAGAAGGACGTCAGTGGTATTAAGCCTGCAAGTGCATTGAACAGCTCTAGCTAAGGTTGGGTAGAGTTGTGCACGACTTGTTGAAGTCCGGTTGCGATTGGACGAAGTGGAAGTTTCAGCAGAGGTTGAAAATGGCTCACAAAGGCGTTAATGTCCGAGGACGAAGAGCGCGTGGCGCAGCAGTCACAGTTGATCGTGAGATGTTCGACAAGTGCGTCCGAATGATGTGAACTTTGAAAAATGAAGTCGCAACGATCAAAAAAAACCAAAGGCGTGGTTGTATTCCTGATGCGCTAGACCACAGCGACGAGGAAGTCGAAGAAGTGGAAGCTCGGGAAGCCGCAGCGGAAGATGAACCAGAAGAAAAACTCATCAATCTTCTGATGGATATGAGAGGTCGGGAAAAGATAGATGTTCATACCTACTTGGGAAGTCTGGATCCAGAAGACTTGATCGACTGGTTCAAAGAAATGGAGAAATACTTCGACATAGAGCAGATCGAGGATCCTAAGCGGGTTAAGACTGCATGTTTGAGGTTGAAGGGTCATGCCTCATTGTGGTGGAACAATGTACAGGATGACAAAGTCAAGAAGGGCAAGGAGAAAATTAATTCTTGGGACAGGATGGTCACCAAGCTGAAAGGGAAGTTCTTGCCGAACGACTATGTGATTTCTTTGTTTAGGAAGTTGCAAAACTTTTGAAAAAAGGAGATGACTATGAAGGAGTACACGGAAGAGTTCTATAGATTGTCGATAAGGTCAAGACAAACCGACGAAGGAGAAGAAGTTGTCGCTAGGTATGTGAACAGCTTGAAATATGCCATTCAGAATGAATTGAGCATGTCAAGATTCAGAGCAGTGGGTGAATCCTACCAGTTAGATCTGAAGGCAAAAGAGAACTTGTGAAGGAAATCCGCAGCGACCAGAGCAAGGACTATTTCCGCAAAAGGACAAAGTAGCGGTTACAAGAAGGAATCTGTCGAAGAAAGTCGACATGTAGAGGGGACATCGACAAGGGAGAAAGCGCAAGAGAACCGACGCGATGGTCGTGAGAACCACGGTCGAAGTGGTCCATCCGACAGAAAATGAGCTAACAGACCATCCATAATCTGTTACAAGTGTCGTGGAGCGAGACACAAGGCATATGAATGCCCAGATAACCTACATGCTGCAGAGGAGTCAAAACCCAGACATCGAAGAGATGAGAAAGTCAACGAGAAGGAAGAATCGGCATCCGACAGCAGTAGAGAGGAGAAAAGAAGGAACTGAAGTCTGACGGTCAACAGAACATTGGTTCAAGAAGACAAACGCGACGAGCAAGAGCCGGCACAGCGGAAGGCGATCTTTCAAACAAAGGTGTGAATCGGCGAATGGCATTGCAAGACCATAGTTGATGGTGGAAGCACTGAGAATCTTGTATCGCCAGAGATCATCGACAAGATCGGGTTGAAATGTCGAGAGCATCCACACCCTTACAAGATCTCATGGTTGCAAAAGGGACACCATGTGAAGGTGACCAGACATTGTCTGATTAACTTCAAGGTTGGGAAGTTAGACGACAGCGTACTGTGCGACCTAATCCCAATGGACACATGCCATCTATTGTTAGTGAGACCATGGCAATATGATCGAAAAATGATCTATGATGGTCGATCCAACACAGTCACTGTGTGGAAGAATGGCGTGCAGAGGACTCTTAAGCCAAAACCGAAGGAGCAAGCCAACGGTAAGCAGGGTGAGAGCAACTTTTGGGAGAAAAGCGTGCTAATGTGTTCAGCGAAAGAATTCCTTGCGGAGGAGGAAAAGCAGTTGGGATGTTATGTGATCATTCCAAAAGGACCATGTGTCAAGAGTGTGACAATGGAGAAAATTTCGGTCGAGGTCGGAAAGATGCTCGAAGAGTTTCAAAGCATAATAGTCAATGAGACACCGACGGGATTGTCGCCGACAAGGAGTATCCCATCAGATCAACTTAATACCAGGGTCGAGTCTGCCAAATAAAGAACCGCATAGGATGAGTCCGATAGAAGGTCAGGAACTCAATCAACAGTTCCAAGAGTTGTTGGACAAAGGGTTCATCGGAGAGAGTCTAAGTCCGTCACAGTACCAGTAGTATTAGCACCGAAGAAAGGTGGAGAATGGAGGATGTGTACAGACTCTAGAGCTATCAACAAGATCACGATCAAGTATCCATTTCCATTGTCGAGAATGGACGACTTGATGGATTGTTTGAGTTGAGCGAAGTACTTCACAAAGATAGACCTGAAGAGTGGTTATCACTAAATTCGGGTTAGAGAAGGAGACGAATGGAAGACAGCATTCAAGATGAAGGGTGGGTTGTATGAGTGGTTATTCATGCCGTTCGGATTGACTAATGCGCCCAGTACATTCATGCGATTGGAAAGTTTGTTGTAGTCTATCTAGACGACATTCTGATTTTCAGTCGAACCAAGGCATAACACTTGGGGCACATTCAATAGGTATTGCAAAAGTTGCAGGAAGAGAAGCTGATGGTGAACCTGCAAAAGTGTTTCTTCATGAAGGAAGAACTGGTATACTTGGGATTCGTAATCTCGGGTAAAGGGTTGGTGATGGACCCAGAAAAGGTGAAGGCAATATTGGATTGGCCTAAACTGACAAGCGCAACTGGAGAGAGGAGTTTCCATGGACTTGCCACTTTCTAGAGGAATTTCAACAGGGGATTCAGTCGGATTTGCGCACCATTGACAGAATGCATGCGCAAAGGGGAGTTCAAGTGGACGGAAGCAGCCCAGCGAGCTTTCAACAAGTTGAAGGAAAAGGTCACTAAGAGCCCAGTGTTGGCGCTCCCAGATTTTGACAAATTTTTCTAGGTCGATTGCGACGCGAGTGGAATAGCAATTGGAGCAGTGTTGAGCCAGGAGGGCCGACCAATTGTATTCTTCAATGAGAAGTTGGATGATGCGAAGCAGAAATATGCGGTCTATGACCAGGAATTCTATGTTATTGTCCAGGCATTGAAGAAGTGGAGGCATTATTTGTTTCCCAAGGAATTTGTGTTGTACACAGATCACCAAGTGTTGAGGTATCTGAATACTCAATCGAAGTTAAATCAGCGGCACATGAAATGGGTCGAATTCCTTCAGGGATATACGTTCATGTTGTGACATTGGTCGGGCAAGTCGAACAAGGTTGCCAACGCGTTGAGTATGAGAGTTGAATTGTTGAACACGGCGACAGTTCAAGCAACAAGAATAGAGTCGATGAAGACAGAGTATGCTACCGACGAAGATTTTGCGAAAGCATGGGAAGCTTGTCGTGAACCATGGAATGTCGACAGGACTCCATACTTGGATTATTTTATCCAAGAAGGATACCTATTCAAGGGACGACAGTTGTGTATTCCCAGAGGATCAGTGTGAGAGAACCTAATCCGAGAGTTGCATAGCGGCGGATTAGCGGGTCATTTTGGCATCGACAAGATTAAGGCATTAGTCGAAGAAAAGTATTACTGGCCAGGAATGGCGACAAATGTCGGAAAGTGGGTTCGACGTTGTAGAGTTTGTCAGTTGGAAAAAGGAAGAAGTCAGAACACGGGGTTGTATACACCGTTTCCGGTACCGAATACCCCATGGGAGCACATGAGCGTGGATTTTGTGTTGGGATTGCCGAAGACACAGCAGGGAAGCGACTCAATTTTTGTTGTAGTCGACAGATTTTCGAAAATGGCACACTTTATTCTGTGTCGGAAGACAAGTGACGCCACAAGCATTGTTGTACTATTCTTCAAAGAAGTAGTCAGATTGCACGGGTTTCCGAAGAGTATCACATCGGACAGAGATACCAAGTTTATGGGACATTTCTGGAGAACCCTATGGAAGACACTGGACACGAAGTTACAATTTAGCTCGGCATATCATCCGTAGACAGATGGACAGACCGAGGTGGTGAACAGAAGTTTGGAAACCTTCTGAGATGTTTGACAACCGATAGACCCAAGCAATGGGAGAATGTGTTGGCGCAAGCACAGTTTGCATACAACAACTATGTGAATCGGTCGACAGGTTTGAGTCCATTCCCGATTGTTTAGGGAAGAATCCCACACGGAGTGGTGGATTTGGTCGAGTTGCCGACAGAGACCAGGAAAAGCACGGATGCAGAATCATTCGCAGAGCACATGAAAGAAGTTCATGAAGATGTGCGAAAGCACATAGAAAAGAGCAACGCGTCATACAAGTTGAGAGCCGACAGGAAGAAGAAACTACATTCGTTCAGCAAAGGAGACTTGGTCTACACTCATTTGCGGAAAGAGAGATTTCCAACAGGAACCTATAACAAGTTGAAGTTGAAGAAGATTGGACCATGTAAGATTCTAAAGAAGATTTTGGACAACGCTTCTATGTTAGAGATGCTGACTGACTTGAGCATTTCACCAACATTCAAGGTCTCAGATCTGTACAAGTTCGAAGAAGGTTCAAGCAGTGGAAGCATAGAAGTGTCGAAGATCGACTGGACAGCTCAGATTCCAGATCGACACAAGGAGGAAATCACGGAAGTAATAGAGGAACGCAAGGTCGAGCGTACGCGCAGTTCACGAAGGAAAGAATACTTGGTGCGATGGACAGATGATGAGTTGCAGGAGGCGACATGGATTTCCAAAGAAGAGTTCAGGAGACTGACGGAGCAGTCGAGTTCTTTTTCACCGAGGGAGTCTAATCCAGGAGCATCGAGGCCTAGGCAGATCAGTCGAAGTTGATCGACATGAGGGAGCTGACTAGAGGGAGTGTCGATGACCGCTGGTTCGTGAAACAAATTGACTTGTTGAAATCAATAAAGTTGAGCAAAGAACTGTCGAAGCAGTCGAAAAGAGTGCGAAGGAAGTCGAGAGTCGACATGTCAATGTCGACAGACGACAGTCGATAGTCGACATGTTAATGTCGATAGGCGACAAGTTGCCGCAAAGTCGTGGGAGGTTCAACCAGAACTCGCCCTTTATGTTCCAATGGATGGAAACCCCTCCCTTTATGTCTAGTCGCTTCCTCCCTTATATCGTTTCAAGGCTCGTGGTTAATAAATAAGACGTTATCTTTTATGGGTTTGAATCCATCCAAATCCGCTCTCCTTTGCCTTGTTGTTCCACGGATTTCTCAACAAGAAGAAACCTCTATAAATCATTTTGAAGATCTAGGAGGGAGGTATCTGTTAGCTATGATGCACAATAGTCGTATAATTGTGCGTTGTATTCTGATCTCCTCCACAATTTCATGGGTGAAATGACAGCGTGGAAATTTGCCACATTGCTTGGGATTTAGGTACACTAGGGTTTTAGGAAGCAATATCCACAGCCTTTGAATCAGATGTGGACAGTCTTGGAAGCTAATCCTTTGCAATGATTTGACCAAACAAACCCATTTTGTGGCACTTTCTAATTGGATTAGTTTCATCCCCTCGCATGCCTACATGGAGGTTTATTCATCAGTAGGTATGAAGCAATCTATTATGTAGCATAGAAGTCTCTCTCAAATGGAGGATTTGACTTCCTCTACACCATTGAAAGCTTCCCCATCTATCAAGGTTGTTGAAGGTGATCCAATCTCTTTTAAAGGCATACTTTTAAATTCGAGATTGTCCTCAAGTATTGTTGTTGTTGGATCAATGACCAAGTATTCTCCCATCCACTCTGCAATGGTTTATCATTGATGTGGATAAGGGAAACTCATTCCTAATTTTGAAGCTTGACCTATATGGGTCGAAGATAGAGGAATATTGTATGCAAAATATAATGATTTGGAAGTTTCATGGCTTACGCCCATCATTGAAAAAACTTTAAATGCGTATTCTCAAGTTTTGTGATTCTTTACTAAAAGAACCGGTTATAATCCATTCACATGCCAATGGGTTTTTGGTTGTGGACTCTCTTCAAAGTTGGACCAAGCAAATGGAGGCAATGGACCATGGACAAATTTTCTTCACAGTTTCTTAGTTTCAACCCACATTTGGTGTTGATATTAGAGCTCTAGATTTGGGTCAAAATGCGCATTGTCCCTCTTGAATACCATGGTGTAAAGCCTATTATACCCATTGGTAATGCATCAGCTATGTTTACTACCCTGGTATAAAAAATGGAGGGGCCACCACCTTGACACTCTCTATTTTGCATTTATATTGATTTGAGCATTCTTCCAAAAAAATAATGCAACAATCATAGTTGGACAAAATGATTGGATTATCAATATATTATTTTTCATTGTAAGTTATCTTTCAAACAATTTCTTGTCGAAAGGTAAATGCTTCTTAGGCTAACAAGTGCAAGAAAAAAGAAAAAACCCACTTGGTGGAAATACTCGTTGCAAAATCATTTTTTAGTGACAGAAAAGGTTCCAAAGGCACATGAACATATAGCTTCTACAAGGGCCTTGACCAAGCCATTAAGGGTTGTGGTGAACCGCGCACAATGATTATCATAGCATTAAACCCTCTACCACTTCTCTCCTCGCAATGGATCTCGAGATGTAACGAGGAGGCATGAATTAAATAATTTGGATTAGGAAATGGAGAACCAATCTCTTTGACCAAGTCGGATGATGCGTTTGTAATTAACATTCTCAGCAACATTGACAATATAGTTTGCTGGTTGGTTTGAAGTAAAGAAAAAAGGCGCAAAAGGGCAGACTATCAATTTGCTTAAACTTCGTCAGGTTGAACCAGAAGAAAGTTACTCTTATTTAACTATTGTAATGTTGCTTAGTTTGAAGTAAAGAAAAAAGGCGCAAAAGGGCAAACCATCAATTTGCTTGAACTTTAGCGGGTTGAACCAGAAGAAAGTTACCCTTCTTTAACTATTGTAAAGCAACCATGTCAATGTGTGGCTTTCAGTGTGCCAAACTCTGAATCATTAGGATCAAATTGTTGAGTATCATGCCCTAAATAGGGTTGAAAGTACTCGTATGTTGTTTGAGGTGTTATACATTATTAAAAAAAAGAGGTTTACAAAAAAAACAATTATAAAAGAAAAATCCTTGCTTAGTAGGGGCCTAAACTGAAACATAACTAGTCAATCTCAACAATCGAATAGATCAAATATGCTAGGTGATTAACAGAAGGAAGATCTCATCGACCAGTGTGACTCGATACAAAGTTGGCCACTACTCCAATGTCAATTTGTACAGTGGAGTACCAAAACTCAATTTCCCTCCCAACATATCACCCCACCCAAAATCTTTGTTTCATTCTAGAAACATTGAAATGTAATGTTTTACCATCAAGTCTGGACCATTCATCATTTGACCCAATTCCATTTGTTGAGGTTTGTCTTTGAATGATGAAATACAAGAATATTACAATCTATTCATGACAATGATGGAAGCGTTGTAGAAATAGACTTTACCTTGTCAAGATATGAATTGTTGCTTATAGGTGCATCAAATTGCCATGGGTATTTTGACTTTAGTCACCACGTTCAAAGAATTTCAACCTTAAAATTTGAAATCCACTGAATTTCAACCAAATTCAAACTCGAAGCCAAATTTGAAAGTTGGACATGAAGCCGAACTTGAAGTCAAATTCAAACTTCAAGGCAAACTTCAAGGCAAATTTAAATCAAATTTATTCAATAAAAAATTTAAAAGATTAAAAACAAACAAAAAAACCAAAATACCTAACATAAATGCCTAAATTTTTAACAAGACATCTTCCTGTTGAAATATAATTATATATGTTAATGTTCGAATGCATTTTTCATTTTATCATATAAGTTTAATGAGTGCCTAGAATTTTATTATATATATATATAGTCTCTCAAACTTAATGTCGCATTGTCACCTAATTTTTTATTGTCGAAATTTTGTCTAACTTCAAGGTCGCCGAATTCAAACACAAACTCAAACCAGGTGACTTAGAATTTGAACGTGAACCTACGTAGAAGAATATAACCACAAACCAAATCCCTCTACCAGGTTTATATTCTCTTTATGATCTGCCCAACTTGAATGGCACGTTGTTATACATAGGGTTGAGACCAAGTGCAAATCCTGAGCAATTTTGGCAAAATAAATATCCATCGGAAGCTGTTATTTAAGCAAAAGGATTTATGTATTGTGAAGTGCAGCCTCTTGGACGCGATTCATAAAAAACAAAGGATGTGACCAATCACTTTAAGTTATAGCTCCTGTCAGTTAATTATACTACCAAGTCAACCTAATTAAGGAGTGGATAGAAGCATTATAAAGTTGGAATATTTGGCAATACCCAAAATCTTGTAACTCATATTTCATTCCTCCGATCTCTGACAAAAAATCAACTTAAATCTTTTACAGAATTCAAATTGATGGTTGAAGTCCAAAGCTTTTCAGGTAGAATTGACTGAAAATTCACCTCCAAAGCCATTAAATTCTAAGTAATGGGATTGACTTTCAATTCTATACATCATCTAAGTGAAACTGCTCAACTCACAGATAATGCAAACAATTACAGAGTCCTAGGTAGGCATCAACGGCTTCATAAAGATCAGAGACCTATAAAGATATTGTCAAACACACACAAGCATATTTAAAAGCATAGAAATGGGCTTCTTATTGCTATCTAAAGTCTTATTTTCAGTCTCAATAATGCTTGTTAACTCATGTTGTGCCAATACTACAAATTATAGGCTTCATACACTAAAGAAGACTTCTTTTTCAGTGACCATCAAATACACCCACTTCAATCTCAATAATGCTTGTAAAGTCGTGTTGTACCAATACTCCAAATTATAGGCTTCATAGACTAGAGAAGACTTATTTTTCAGTGACCATCTAATACACCTACCTCAATCTCAATAATGCTTATATAGTCATGGTGTACCAATACTCCGTACTCGGAATTCTAGGCTGCATAGACTAGCGAAGGCTTAGTTTTCAGTGACCGTCTAATACACTTACTTCCTTTCTGCAACATACCCGTAAGCACTTTTACTTACATCTCAACAACTTACAGCGGTCCAGTTGTGTGCTTCTGCACACAACCTAAACTGCTGCCACTGTAGATTACATTGCATTCTGGCAGTTACAAGTAGCACACTTTATTTATCTGTTTTTTCAAAAACATTCATCTCTGTCATGAATAACAAAATCTAAAGTCCTTTCTAAAGCCAATGTTTACAGTTCCAATATATTTTTCTGCATCCACAACATGCAGAAATCCATTACTAATACAAGGCGGTTATAGTTGATGACTTGAAAGCTCAAAACAAATTCCCATGAATAATTATCATTCACTGAGAGCAGTGGAACTAGATTTCAAATGTCAGAAAAAATATTAGAAATTATGAAGGCCTGCAGGGAAACATTGATGTCCAGTCAAAAAGTTTCTCAAACCATCAGCATATTTTTAAAGAAAATCCATACGAAAAACGATTCCAAACTCTTGGTCTCCATCAGCCTCATGGAAACAAAAGATCCGAGTTGAAATGTGAAGGCTCAAAGAAATGACAGAATAAAGTGATGGATCAGAAATGCCAGAGACAAGTACGTGGAAGAAAAGCATTTATGCAGTCCCATAGAAGGCCATACAGATACATAATTATTTCTCAACGTAGAAAAGCTTACTGATATATTTTCTGCCATTTTAAAATGACAAGCAGTATTCTCCACCGTCAAATACATTTATAAATACGAACATAAAACATCCATATTAGAGACAGTAGATGGGTATACAAATAAAACCTTCTAGACCTAGGGTGTCTGGTTAAATCATTTGTCTAGAAAGCAAAACAAAAATCAAGAGGTATCATGACATTCCCTTATGCTACTGGTTTAATTTCCTTGGAATACAATTAGTGTTAGCTATATGTAAGGCAACTACTTTATAAGTTACAAGACACCACAATATATGCAAAATATCAAAATGCTTATACTTGTAAATTATATGGGCATATCCCTTTCTTAAGCCTGTTTGGCAGAGTACTAAACTATTCCTTATTACCTACAATAAATCAAAATTTGTAAATGTGCTTCAAGACTTTTGCCATGACATGTCAAGTAATTCTCACCCCTAAAGTTTGAAGTATTTCATCAAGATGCAGTCATTACATCAAGCAAATTAATTTTATCAAGATGCAGCTTTCAGCAGAGCTCATAATACTAGCAGTATATGACTTTCTATCTGCCAATTTGTATGATGCCGTAAACAAATTACATCATTTTGCTTTTTGTCCAAACCTCCATCCTCAATCCCAAAAGAAGTTTATCCTTGCCAGCTTTACATGAAGAAAAATTAAATACAGAAAGGTAAATTTTGTTTACAAAAAATTCTCCACACATGTTGTTCAACTTCAGATATAAATAAATCTCAAACAAAGTGTCTCATCTTGGTATGATTGTTGTTCGACAGCAACTGCAACCTGAACCACTACCTCCCCATGGAAAGAAGAGAAACCACCAACATACATGAAAAACTCCTCCCATTGGAAAGAAGAGAAACGATCAACATACATGACAAAACTATGTAAGGAATATTCTTCATAATGCAGTCTTTCTGAAAGGGTTATCTCTTCCACTGTAGTGTTCATCTGCATAAGAAAATAATGCTATTGCGCTTTCTTGGGTTCAGTCTTATCTTTGGATCTATTCATGAGCTTTGCAGTTCTTGACACTGCATCCTCTTTGATGAAACTCCACCAAAGGTATGTCAAAGGGACAGTTGTTCCATGCCATACAGCATGAGCATCCACATATCCCCACATTGGGGGAAAGTCATAAATCTCAAGAAGCATGGCCAGCCCTCCCCCAATAACTACTGCCCATACCTTGTATCGTGCCGGATGGGAGGTGACACCAGCCCATATTGCCCACAACAGAAGCTGCGTCACCCCCATTACAACACAGACTTTCATGTTCAATCCTGCCATAGAAAGAATTATGAAGTAAATGAGCATTTGCTGGTATATTCTTCCTACAAAATTTGATCATGCATTTGTACAAGTTTTGATTGGTTCAGTGCTGATGACTGCAACACACTAGAAAGCACCAGAGGAAACTGATGTTGTACATTAATTGTTGAACACAAATACTATGTTCCTATCCTAAGTATCATTTTTCTCATTTAAACTTTTAAACTTTACAAACTGATGCATACTATTGAATCTCTCCACTTTTTATTTTCATATAAGAAAAGCTAGACTTTTGAAAGAAATGCAACATAGACATGCCAAGAAAATACATTAATAGTTCTGAAGTGAACAAGGTAAGCTCACCATAATCAAGTTCATAAAAGTTAAGGTACAATATGTGAGTGGTCACAAATGCTAGCAATGGCGCAGCCACCATAACTCGAGCAGCCTCATCCCTCACATTTAAGGTCCGAAGGATGGCAACAATTA
The DNA here is from genome assembly GCA_027924585.1 of Larix kaempferi. Taxonomy (NCBI): domain Eukaryota; kingdom Viridiplantae; phylum Streptophyta; class Pinopsida; order Pinales; family Pinaceae; genus Larix; species Larix kaempferi. The sequence goes on from BSBM01000727.1 coordinate 6,174,739, forward strand.
GAGAATAGCCCACTAGTGCCACTGCCGATGAGTAATCAAGTTTTTCTGTTAACTCCACATCCCTGCCACATAACTGAATCATATTTATATCTTGAACAAATTGTTACTTCAAAATTATCAACAAAACAGTGTACAACATATGCTGCCAATGCATCCCGATCTAACATAACTAAAGGAATACATACATATGATCAGAATATCAATGCAGATAACCAAAACTGACTTGCCTACCTGCTGTGAAAGAAAGAACTCCAAAACCATGCATTCATGGACAAAATGCCATATATATTCCACAAGCCAGTAAAGTCATAGTATGTACTTCTGTTTTGAGGCCTTAATGGTAGCTTGTAATATACGAGAATTAAGAATGAGAGCCATCCATGGAACTGCAAGGAAAGATTAAAGACAGAGAATGCCACTGACACTGGCTCCTGCATGGAAAAATTATTTTGAGTGTACTAAACCACATTCAGTATAATTCTAATCAAAATTTGACTGTTTTTCCCATTAGCAACAGTACTGAATGTAGTTACATACTTACACAATACTTCACCAAAAAATCCTACTACAGAGCAATGCATGCACAAATAAACCACATTATATCAGCTGGAAATGGAAAGAAAGGAAGGCATACCTTTTCTAGGGAATGCAAAATTTTATATACAGATTTAAATTAATGAATTTGCATTGCACAAACCTGGAATCCAAATACTCGCTTGAAAGGCCATTTTCCATGATATTTTACAGGCTTCTGGCCTAGACTCTCCCTATCTGCCTCCCTTTTAACCATACAGTGGTAGCGACAGTCACTCCTACAGTCCCACTCTTTCCAACGCAAGTAAAGTGGTTCTTGCATAAACCAGGCACCTTCCATGGAAGCACCATTTACAGGAACTTTGCAAGATTTGAAACAAGTTTCTTCAACACAGCCAGTTTTCTCGCAGTTTTCTACACATGACCTGCAACACCAATGTAGATTGTAATATGAAAATGGAAAACAACAGACGTAAAATTTGGACAAAATCAGGCTGCTTCAATTTTAATTTTTAGATGTTTGACTTTTAACTCTATCCAGAATGCCAAATCCCAAAGCATAAAAATCAGCTGCAAGTAATCTGCACTAAGAAAGTGGCCTTGCAAGTTCCCTCACATTCAACTAGTATTGATAATTTGATATATCAGCGGCTTGAGAATGCTGATATTCTTTACAAAAAACTGAACACAGGAACACTCTTTTAAGATTTTAAGATCTAGTGACAGTAAACCAAAATAGGAAACAATAAGAAACAGAACCCAATCCACATGTCTGATCTAGTTTCTCTTTTAACTACAGCTTTCATTGGGAACAAACTGTTGGCATTTAGAGACACAACCATGAGAGCCAAAGAGAGATAAGGAAAATGTATTATTTCATTAATCATGGAGACATCAAATACATCAACATGGTTTTTCTTTTATACGCCCTGTAATACATTATTAAACCACTCCTACAACTCGCTTAGAATAATATGGTCCATTAACAAACATTAGGCCTAGTGACCCCGCTAATAACACTTATCATTAGGACTCCTAAGTCCTAACAACCTAAATGAGCATTGTCACTCTAATCCCTTCAACACAAAAGACCATTTTTATCTAAACCCCTGGATTCGAAAATTTTCAAAAAGATGTTTACAAAAAGATGATGACTTCCAAAATTATGATTGTTATCGACAAGCATGCTTCTCTCCTTCGCAAATATGGAACTCTTGTAGGTGCATCATCACATTGCCATCACCCTAGCAAAGTTAGAATTCCAAATTCCACTAGAAAACCATCCACGTGGAGCAAGCCCTCCCTGGTTCCCTTTGACTTGGAGATCCAGCCACTCAAAATAGGAATTCATTATTGGTTTTGTTACCATCATCCTCAGCCTTCTTGTCAGTAGTATTTTCAATATCAAGAATGTTTCTTTCTTTCAGCTTCTTATCTTTAACTTCTCCTTTTAGAAGATCAGTGGCTCTGACAATACAATTCTAGACTGTGTGACCAGATTTTTCACAGTAATAGTAGTTTAAGTTTTCTTCTGTTGATGACCTTGGTTTTCCTCATCTTCTTGCATATTTTGTTTTATTAGCACAAAGACCATTTCCTGAGTTCCCTCTTTGCTTAAGATGATGTAATATTCCACAATCATTGTGAAGGTAATTAACTCAATGTGAATGCTGCGTTGCTAACTTTGTATTTCTTCTTTGACTATGCCTACTTCTGCTAACTGAGTCAAAGTTTTGAAATGGATCAGGAAAAAATCAGAAAATACAAAAAATTAAATATATACACATTTTGAATTAAATAAAACATTTTTCAATAATATTCAAAGTAGCCATGTCCATATACTGCAAAAGATGACCAAAAGATATCAATAGATGTCCAAAATATATCAATTCTCATCCATTAGATGAGTCCACATAGATAAATCATTGCCTATATTAGGATCCTATTCATCAATAGCACCCTGTGCCCCACTCCTCTAGGCTCTAGCCCTTGCCTCTACCTCGAATCTCGAAGTTGATCCTCCAAGGACATTACACAACACCCTACAATTTTGATGAAGTAGAATTAGAAAAAAAATCCCATGCTTAATAAGTGATTTTGCTTGACTAAAGGGTACATTTTGATTAAGGTCATGACAGAAGAGTTCAACAATAGGCACCACCAACATCAAGGTACATACTAACATAGAGAGGTTGATGTGCTTGATTAAATGCAATCCCTTACCCTCGTACACGATAGAATTTAATGGAAACGTTGCAATCCTGAAATCCTGAAAGCTGTTAAGTGACAAGTCTGTTGAATTCTGAATGGGATCTAAAATTCTACTTTTTGCATATGAACTCCAATGAGGTTGGAACCACTCTCAAACATCTTGAAACAATTAATGGTAATGTTAAAAAATTAAGTAAAAGGATAGAAAATGAAAGATAAGGAGAATACAACCTTTTACTTTAAGAATTTGATATTACCATTTCTACTGAACACCTCCAGCAGGTAGACACGCCTCTAACCAGCAATATAATGACCAAACACAGTCAAAATCGGTCTTAAAAACATTTCTTAGGCATGCAGTTCAAAAACGGAGCTTTAAATCGTGAGTTTTACTCGCATTGACCAAGTCAAACTCGATCAACCCAAGTATGACTCGGACTGAACTAAATCAGCTCGTTCTGAGGGCGATCCAAGTCAACTCGTGATTTTGCAAGTTTGACTTGAGATTCTTGTTACGCTGATCTGTATGGTGTGATATCGTTACTAGCCATTTTCAACCTAAAGAACTATAGTTTCATCCCATATTTCTTTGAATGAGTCTGCCACATCAAGATGTGTAGAAATTCTCACTATCTATGACTTTTAATGCAAAACAGAAATTTCACATCTTTCCTAAAGGTTTCCTGTATCTTAACCATATGGATTTTCGACCTTAGGGCTGTTATGAAATATAAAGAAAAGAGCAAGAACAGTGGACAATATTTGAACTCTTAACAACCCTGATCCACTAGACAATTTAAAAGAAAAGATACTAAGTTTCAGCCCTGGACAATCTTAACATGCATAAGCAGATTTGAAAAACACTTATGACAGCTGTAAATACTGCAGCAAATCTGCCCTATCTTCTTCACTATAAATGTTAATTCACTTAATAAATTCAACCTTAAATTTATAAAGTTATGCCAAATCAGTAACACATATAAGTGCTGGAAATTACATAACCATGAAGAAATAGATAGCTGAAAATCAAATCTGCAATAGAGACAATTATAGACAGCTGCAAACTTCATTAATATGCATAAAGATGAATACCATAGCCTCATGACTAGACCAGTACAATCCTTAAGCTCTCAAAATCCTTCGCTAGGGAAAACAATGAAAATCCCAGCTCACACCAACGGAATCCAACAACCATGCATCTCACAAGCATGTCCTCCAAGGTAAGACATCTCCTCTTCTTCCTAAATTCAACAAGCACAACCTAGGGTTTCATCTCAAAACCCAAATCTTCAAGTATCCAAAGGATGAAAACCTGGTCCTAGTATTCCAGATGCTTCAAGAAGCTCCAAGAAACCCTAGCAACTCCATGACTAGAGAGAGAAGGTACAAATGAAGATCCAAGAGAGATGCAGACTAATGCACTCATCTTAGTCACATCTCTAACACAAGTGATAAGAATGAATGATTCTGAAAGGACTCTCTCCTTCCTCTATATATATGAGGTTAGGGAGACCAACAAATACATATGTGAGACTATGCCCTTACAAGCAACCTGCGAAGCCACATGTGCAGTGCTTCACTCCAAGGGTACATGTGTCAAGCTCCAATGTGACATCATCCATAAGCAAGGCTCCAATGCAAGGGTGCTCCATAAGATGTGTCTAGTCACTAGTGCTCCTCATACAAGCCTGAAAAGCCTCCAACGAACCTCCGAAGCCATGTATTCCACTAGGTCAACTCCCCTTGCATGAACACTGTCACAACCCAGTCATGACAAAATCAACTCCAGGCCTCCATGCAAACATCCAAGCTATCCCATGTTGTCTAGGGCTCAACACACTCCTCTTGAATGCCAAACGTTCATCCTCCAATGCAGGGCATTTCTCCAAGCAAGTAACCTCCTCCATGTGGCCAACATGTAGAATGTCCATCACACAAATCCAATGTGCAAATTATATCCAATGTGCAAACTTAGTAAACTATATCCAATGTGCAAATCCATCACGCACATCCAGGGGCTGATCATACACCATGTACCCCAAACCTCATGAGGCAGCCACAATCATTGTGTAAACACTTTCAGAGCAAGCAACAAGCCCCATGTGGCCAGTGTGTCGAATGTCACCGAGTTGTTTCAAGATCTCCAACGCCCTTAAGGAAGAATGGCATGCAGGTACCCAACTAAGGTCAAGCAACCACTTAGTAGGCTATCTCCAATGTGCAAATCCATCATGGATATCCAAGGGCTGATCATACACCCTGTACCCTCAATCTCATGAAGCACCCCCAAAGTTTCATAAGGATTTCCAGTCCAAACCAGCGTCTCAAACTAGAAATGGCCAGTTCTGCACTGAACCAACCTGTTTTGTACCTAAACTGGCCGATTCCGACAAAACCGGCCTTAAATGCCTAAACCAACCAATTTTGTACGAAATCGACCAGTTAGTTACAAGGCAGTATGCCATGGTTTAGAACATGGAATTAAAAAAGAATATTAAATGGTAATTTTAAATTCTTAAAGTAAAAGGATCTCCTTAAATTTTAACATTACCGTTAATTGTTTCAAGATTGTTGAGAGTGGTTCCAACCTCATCAAACTTTATGCAAAAAGTAGAATTTTTTATTCCATTCAAAATTCAACAAACTTCAGGATTTAAGGATTGCAACGTTTGCACTTGATTCTATCATATATGAGGGTATGGGATTGGCATTTAATCAAGCACATCAACCCCTTTATGTACCTAGATGTTAGTGGTGCTGATTGTTGAACTCCTTTGTCTTGGATGGACTTGGACCCACTTCTACAGCCAGAGGATGTAAACATTGGTGTTGGACAGGTGCCTCCAGGCGCCCAGGGGAATCAAGCCAGGCTCATGTTCCCTATTTTCAATCTACTTTTGTGGAGGACGTAGATAATGACTCTGACTTTGAGCATGAGGATTCAGATGATTTTGTTATATTATTGGATTGTAAAGTCTAGAGTTTACACTATAGTTATATGCTTATATTTTGACTGTAGAGGCCATTTATAGCCTATTTATTGACGTTACTTTGGTTTAGATATGGAATGCACTCATGTTATTTTGGTTGTATGCACTCTTACTTGCTATATACATGAAAAACTTTACATATTTGTGTATAATGGTTTGAATTCTCATGGATGCACATGAATATTTTTTTTTTTCAGATTTGAATTTTTTATGCATAATTTGATCGACTGGTTTTGCGATCCAGTTTTTGTCTGGCTCTGGTTCCTAGGGTTGACCGATTCGATCACTGGTCCAGTTCTGATAACTATGCCTTAAACATGGTGCAAACACTGTCAAAGTAACCACGAAATCTAACAAGGTGATGTAACTTAGAATCATATACAACAGTCCTACAATTGACTTTGCTTTCTCATCCCTATTATTCCATTCTATGACTTTGTCTACTGTGGTTTTGCACTCAGTCCCACTGACTGTTCCCCAACATTTTTTGTGCACCAAGTGTAGTTGGGTATTCAATGTTCACATATGGAAGTTGTGTCCATTAATTTTTCTAGAGGGGCTTCCATTTTCAGAAAAATAATAGAGAACTTTTGTGTATGAAACTTCTGAAAATAACAAAATCTGTGTATAAAACTTCTGAAAATACCTCTTGTCTCTGTCTATGTTCTGCTCTTTTCTTCATGCAATTTGCACACATGCTATGTCACTGGTCACAAATCAGGTCAGGTCTGCAGCGGTGGTGTGGAATTCTTCTGCAGGCATGTCTCAACATGTCTCTCCTCTGTTAAATACTTGTCTGAAATTTATACTCCATGACCTAACTGCTACATCTTCTGCATGGCACTGTCTCAAATTTGCATCTGCATTTGGTCTATGCATTCTGAATCACGTGTCTGGTTCATTATGGCATGTGTGCATGTTTCTGTCTGTATGCACATTCTACATCAATCATGCCTCTGGTGTACTTGTCTGTATGCATGTTTTGGGTCAGTCGTTCTAGGTCACATCTGGTCTATTGTGTGCATCTGAGATCTAGGTTTCTGCCCTAGGTATACATCAGTCTTATTCAGTATCTATTATGTGTATACTTATTCTCGTCAGTCCAATTTCTATTGTTGAAATTTTTGGTGACAACAAACTTCAAACTTAAGTCCAATGCACTTCAATGCCCAACCATGCGAAAAAAAAGACCAAGCTAGGTCTTTATTTATGAGGTAGATTCCTCGAGATAATGACCTAAATTCTTTTAAAAGAAACATCTATTGGGTCTATTTACATCCAACACCTTTAAGGGTTGTGTGTAGTTTATTCCTTTATAGTAAATGAGAAAGGATACTCACTTAAAGGCTAAAGCACAGAAAACCTAATGCCACCACTTCATGGAAAAAAGAAGAGCGCAGAGAGATAATAAACAACACAAAGATGAATAACTCAGATATGTAGGTCAAGCAAAACCACAAGTGCTTCAAAATCTGCTCAATTGACATCTTCTGCATGGCACTTCTCAAATTTGCATCTGCATTTGGTCTACGCATTCTGAACCATGTGTCTAGTTCATTATGGCATGTGTGCATGTTTTTGTCTGTATGCACATTCTACATCAATCATGCCTCTGGTGTACTTGTCTGTATGCATGTTTTGGGTCAGTCGTTCTAGGTCACATCTGGTCTATTGTGTGCATCTGAGATCTAGGTTTCTGCCCTATGTCTACATCAGTCTTATTCAGTATCTATGTATTTCTGTGTATACTTATTTTCGTCAGTCCACTTTCTATTGTCGAAAGTTTTGGTCACAACAAACTTCAAACTTAAGTCCTATGCACTTCAATGCCCAACCATGCGAAAAAAAAGACCAAGCTAGGTCTTTATTTATGAGGTAGATTCCTCAAGATAATGACCTAAATTCTTTTAAAAGAAACATCTATTTGGTCTATATACATCCAACACCCTTAAGTGTTGTGTGTAGTTTATTCCTTTATAGTAAATGAGAAAGGATACTCACTTAAAGGCTAAAGCACAGAAAACTTAATGTTACCACTTCATGGAAAACAGAAGAGCGCAGAGAGATAATAAACAACACAAAGATGAATAACTCAGATATGTAGATCAAGCAAAACCACAAGTGCTTCAAAATCTGCTCAACTGATATGCCACGCAGTAGTCCATTGTATTAAATATTTCAAAATGAAATCCAAAATTGCACAGTACATATATACAGGCCTCTGCCCACAAAATCTAATACAAAATCTGAAGAAGCAATTTAAGCAAGGGAGGGGACCAAGACTTCAAGAAAATGCTACAATTCCATGGGTTCCAGTATAACCATGGGATCTGAATCAAAGTCACTCTAATCTTCTCTGATTTCAGCGATGCCGGAGAGAACTGGAACCGACTGAGGAGCGCGGCGCACTAGGGTTTTCCCCAAGATTCCATCTCCACCAAATCTGTCACTGCAATCTTGCGCGATCACAGCCCTAAAGGCCCCCATGGATTTGTCGGCTTAGGGGGCCAATCCCCAGTCTTATAGAGACACCGTCTTTCAAGCTGCAGGAAGAGGCATGGATTTCACGAGACCTCCATTCGAAACCCCTCTGGATCTGAAGATGGCCATTTGTGACCAGCAAAAATTGCAGGAGAACCATATATCTATGGATCCGGAACCAGATCCGTCCCATCCACAGGCAGCTCGGGCTTGGAAATCTGGCAAATGCATCCCCTAGGCGACGGCTGCTCCTAGGTATGTGATCCAAACCAATAGGGTTAGCTCAACCACACAATTTTTGAAAGATCGTCCCCTTATAGGCAAGTTCCTGTGATTTTGGCCCAAAGAGAGGGACCTTGTAAAATAGATCCAGACTTGGTGGCACCCTAAAGGCCACTTTGATCTCCAGCTAGGAACTAAGGGTTTCTTTACAGCCATATTTCACAACCTTGAGGACAAAAATAAAGTTTTTGACAATGGTCCTTATTTCTTTAACTCAGTGGGTATTTTTCTGGTCCTTATTTCTTTAACTCAGTGGGTCTTTTTCTGAAGGAATGGACGGAGAAATTTAATCCCGATAAAGAGGATTTCTCTCACGCTCCCGTTTGGATTAGGTTATATTCCCTCCCGTAGGAGTTCTGGTTGGAAGAAATTCTTGAAAGTATTGGCAATACCTTGGGTCGATATGTCAAAAAAGTTGAAGCCACCAAAAAAAGAAGATATACCACCAAAAAAAGAAGATATACCTCTTACGCCCGGATCTATGTTTATATGAACATAGCCAGGTCCCTTCTGGGGTTCATATACCTAGATTACAAGGATGAGGAATGGGAACAGATGATCGATTATGAGCATATTCCGTTCCGCTGTAGGAAATACCATACGCATGGCCATCTTTTCAAAGATTGTCCTCTCAATGTAAAAGTTGATCCAGTTCCTCCAACTACCGCACCAGCAAGGAACCAAAAGGACTTTGTGCAGATCCAAGGGCAACGAAAAGCTAATCAACAGAAGCTGCCTACCCAGCGTCAAAATGCACCATCTAGAAGCAATTCCTTTGAGGTCCTGGCTCAAGATGACCAGGAAATGGATGCTTCAGCCAATCCAACCCCCGATCTTTGGATCTATAAGCCAACAAGGGTAAATCACCAATCGACGCAGTCCCATCCAACTCCATCCCAATGCAGACAACCCAAAACACAAAAGATAAGGATGAAATGGAGGGGGAATTGGTCGAAAAGGAGCTTGCAGGCATCAACTTAGTCAATCTGGAGGAAGCCTTCAAAAAGAAAGATTTGCACTCGCTTCCAATAGATCAGCTCAAAAAAGTTAAAAAAGTCTATATGAACTCATCGACAAGGACCACAGCTCAATCCACTAAACCTTTGGGCATCATCAAACAACCTCAAAAAGATGGAAGAAAAGGGAAAAGGAGAAGAAAGCAAGAAGAAAACCATTGCAGCAGCGCATCCAAGAAGTAGGAAGCTTTATGGTGAACTCGAGTTAGATAAATCTGATAACGGATAGTTATCACCCCCTCCCTTCCTAGTCTTAATGATGAAGATAATTTCTTGGAATATCAGAGGCTTAAATGGTAGAGGCAAGCAAAGGCTTCTCCAAAATTGGATAATCGTGGAAAATCCAAACATTAATTTCCTTCAGGAAACTAAATGTGTTGCACAAGAAGCAGAATCCATCCTCTCACGTTGCTAGACGATTGGTCGTCGTGTAAGTCTAGACGCTAGGGGAACCGCAAGGGGCATAGCTATCCTTTGGAGCCTCTCTTTATTGCTGATGGGTGGCTTTTTCTCGACAAAATGGTCCCTCACAGCCTCCATCCGTGCAGTTAGACCAAGCAAGGAAATCTTCATTACCAATGTTTATGGCCCATCCACACCTTTGGAAAAACTGACCTTCATTGAGAGCATCAAGGGCATTGACCAGATGGTGCATGACCGCCATTAGATAGTAGGAAAGGACTTTAACATTATTTTATCCCTGAATGAAAAACGCGGAGGCATTAGAAGGCTGGAAAATGACAACCTGTTATTTCAAAACTTAATAAACAGAATGCACCTCATTGATCTGGAACCTACCGACGAGGGTTTCACCTGGTCTAATCGTAGATCCGACCCTTCAACTAATCAGGTTCCTCCTACCTCTCCATCTCATCAAACAAATTCAACGATTGGAACTAATCAAACTCCTTATGGAAGCTTATGGGGCTGAGGAAGAAGATGTTTATATGAGAGGTCTCTTCGCATCCCTAGAGAGTGATGCTCGCAAGTGTTTTGACTGCTTACCTGCATCATCAGTGATGGGGTACGATGCTTTCGTTGAAAAGCTAAAGCATGAGTGGTCTAGACACTTTCTTTTAAACCAACTTTTTGAGATTAAGAAGAAAGAAAACGAGTTTGTTCATGAATTCAACCTTCGTTTCGATAAGATATTAGCCAACATACCTGATGATATTAGGCCTAAAGAGCAATCAGTGTTGATTCATTACCTCAACTCATTTGAAGATTACCTTGGCTACCATCTCAAAGACAAAAACCTAAAAGACCTCAAAGAAGCCCAGGAAAAGGATAGAAAAGTTGAAGCCAATGCTGCCTCTATTGGGAAGCAATACTTTTTCAATTCTATTAGTGCTTCATCTTCTAGATTTGAGCGCAAAACTAGAAAGGAAAAAGAACCAGTTAAAGATCTCAACGATATGATGGAGAACATGCAAGAAATGATGAAACATTTAACTCTCCTAACTAGGGATTTGGCTAAGAATAAAGAATCGGTGAGATATAGGCAACATATGGCCCAAAACCTTATTGGAACCCTCAAAAGAGTCTCGCTAATGATGATAACAGAAGAACCCCCGTGGGCCAAACGTCACCTAAACCACCTGGAATTAACTGGTCAGAAGAACAAGGAGAAGATGATCCTGAGTACCTCACTCATAGTGAGGATACACAAGATTCTCCTAAGAACATTAACTGGGTTGAAAATCTTGAATTTGACCAAGACTTTGGACGTATATTGATAAATCAGGAAGAAGAGAATGAAGAAAGTCCTAGTCTTAGTATTCTCATGTTTGCCACCGAACAACCTGAAAGCAGTGGCCGAGTTCCTATTAGGATTTATCAAAGAAGAAAGGATGGCTAAAATCCACCTCCTTTCATTGAGAAGAAAAGTAGTGAGCAGCCTAGTCCAGTGAGTGAGCCAACCTCTATTTTCCCTGATTATGACTTAGACATCAATATTTTCCAGCATTTTATTTCAGTATTTTACTTTCAGTACCCATTATGCTTATTTTATATTTATATGATGTTAGTGACAACCGATCTGTGAGATTGGTAAAGCTCTTGGCATTTTGTAGGTACTAAGGTACATTTTTGAAGATGATGCAGAGCTCGAGTGCAGGACCGAGGATTGATGCAGTGAGTGTTGTGGACCAGATATTTCTGAGGTTCTCAAGCACTCTCTTCCTTAGAGCACTTGTCCCAGCTGGAGCCAGATGTTGTCACATCCATAGTAGTCGGGCTACCATGATTGCAGATCAGTTTCCAGTATATTTTTGAGCCAATCCTTTACTGTTTTTTATGAGATCGGCTGATGATGAGCAGTATATTGATGATCACTCTTACACATTCAGTGGATCCAGTCCTTGTACATTTACAGTCTCATGCCAGGATATGATCCAGCAGGTATATGATTGGTGCATTTGGGGTTGTTGATGTGCTCTTTCCTTTATCTAGGTAGTTTATGACTAGGTATATGATGATTGTTTACTGGCTTTATCTTATGATGATTTCTTGTTGTTTAGAGTAAAAGTAGTCAATTACTATGAGTAGGAGGTTCTTGTGTATACTCGTTGGTCATACCCTTACTTTATGAAGTATAGACTTGTTCATTCCCTTATTTTTGGGCCTTTGCTATCCATGGTATCATCAGTCAATTCTTCGTCCATCCATTACTTTCTAGCTTGGTTTCATTCTAAATTACACCTTAACTAGTAGTCTCGAGGACTTCCCCCACCTAGACCTCTGTGTTGGATAGAGTCCTTGTTTGCATTGTGTCTCGGCTCTGGAGTGTGTGATTTTGGTCACAATGATTGTTCTCCTCTAGTCCTCGAAACCAAGTATTCCTACAAACAATGTTGCTAAACACTAGAGCATCGGATCTTAAATGCTATATCTAAAGGAATGCTTAGTCAGCAAAAATAGTGTTGCTAAACACTACCATGCATATCTATATTAACCAGTGTTGAAAAAGTCGTCGATTTTTCCGGAAAAAGCGGAAAAATCGCCAGTTTTTCTGCTAGCCGATTTTTCGACGAGGAAAAATCGCAATTTTTTAAATTTTGAAAAAATCGCGACTTTTTGATAATTAGCATGCCATAATGGAAAAAATCATTGAGGCTTTTTCACAGTTTTAAAAACTCGGGGTTTTTTTTTAAATTTGATGAGTTTTGTACAAGTGACATTGATGTCAACAATACTAAATGGTAATGTTAAATTCTTAAAGTAAAAGTGATATTCTCTTTATCTTTAGAGAATATCACTTTTACTTAAATTTTTAACATTACCATTAATTGTTTCAGGATGTTTGCGAGTGGTTCCAACCTCATCGGACTTCATATGCAAAAAGTAGAATTTTAGATCCCATTCAAAATTCAACAGACTTAATGGTTTCCATGATTTTAGGATTCCAACATTTCCAATGGATTCGATCATGTATGTGGGTAAGGGATTGGAATTTAATGAAGCACATCAAACTCTCTATGTACCTTGATGTTGGTAGTGTCGATGCCCGATTGTTGAAGTTGATTGAATTCCTCTGTCATGACCTTAATAAAAAATGTACCCTTCAATCAAGCAAAATCACTTATTAAGCATGGGAAGCTCTTTCTACCTTATTTTAATGCTTGGATTAAGAAGTTTCATCAAAATTGTAGGGTTATTTTAATGCTTGGATTAAGAAGTTTTATCAAAAATGTAGGGTGTTAATTGATGTCATTGGAGGATCAACTTCAAGATTGGAGGTAGAGGCAAGGTCTAGAGCCTAGAGGTGGGGGAACATTGTGCTATTGATGAATATGATCTCAACATAGACAATGATTTTGATGATTATGTTTTTTCAATTTTGATTTAGATATATATTGCACTTGGTGCCATTTTGATAATATTTTGTCTCTAATGGTTTGGAATCATAGATTGGAATCTTTAATATATTTTTTCATTAAAATTGTAAAATTTTATGTATTTTTTAGCAGTCTGAGTCATTGAAATCAAACCACTCTGAGTTATTTGCATCCACTACATCTATATATTAGCGCTTTCTCCATATTTATGTTCCAATGTGTTTATCTAATGTTATTGTTGCATTATATGTTTAAAATTCTGAAGAAAAATGAATGTATTTTGTATTTTTTAATGTTTACCGACTTTTGTCGATTTTTTCGCCGATGTTGCCAAGAAGTTGTATTCAGGACTCTTGCCGTCTTTTTCAACATTGATATTAACTAGTCAGTGGCCAAAGGACGAGCACTCGTCCTTGTTTGTTGTAAGGTCGTTTGTCCCCACACGGCAACAGGGTGGTCACTCCATCGCACCTATGGACAATGGCGGGCAACGGAGGTCATACTGAGTCATATCTGAAGCCCAAAAGGCTTTCAGGGCGCCTACTTTTGGAGGCTAGCTAGTGAAAATCTTTAAAGTGAAATAAATGATAAATCTCAAGTGAGAAAGCTGACAAATAAATCAATTTGCTAAAAGCTTGCTTGTCTAGATTCTATTGGAAGCATTCTCATCACTCTAACCATTTGTGAGACACCGCCATCCCCCATGTTATTGTCTATCCTGCATATGTATAGGTGGTTCCCCTAGTTCCTTCATCTGAGAGATTGCAGTGTTGAGGTTGTCAAGTCTTTCCCCTAGCCTAGCCTTTATTTTTCCACTCTCACCCATGGTTAGCAAATTGTTCCAGTTTGTAAACGAGTATACACTTGAGATTCCTATTTATAGTAGTTAGCTACTTTGATCTAGACTTATTTTGGTTATATTATTTACGTGTTTTTGCCAGTTAAACATCATTTTATGCTTTAGTCTAGCTCCTAATATAATTAAAGGACCATATCATAACCATTTGTACTTGCAGCAGCAGTTATTCATGGTCTAGATCATTATTTTAGTCATTCTTGACCTGGTCAACCTAGTTTGACCAAGTCAACCACGGGGTCCAAGATGAGTTTGGGCAAACAGTGTTCGAGATGGATTATTCATGGCCCATATGTGCTTGCAACAGCAGTTATTCATGGTCTAAATCATTATTGTAGTCATTCTTGACCTGGTCAATCTAGTTTGACCAAGTCAACCACAGGGTCCAGGCTGAGTTTGGGCAAACAATGTTCAAGATGAATTATTCATGGCCCATATGTATCCATTAGATGGTTCCATGCTTCATACGGCAATTTCAGATGACGGTTTGATGATTTTCTTATTATTATTATTATTTACAGGCCGTTATTTTTTTATTTCGGGCATGGATGAGCTTATAGAGCTATCACTTGATGGTCACATGGTGTATGAGTACTCATTCCTAGTGGATTTGAGCATTCTGAATCCATTGGTGCACTTGGTTATCAGTTCCGGGCAGTTACAGGTGATGATCCAGTCAGATTACCACTTTATTGCATTTTGCCATTTAGGAATGGCATGTCCAGTACTTCCATTAAGCATGCATGTTCTCCTAGGGCGCTACTGAGGGGATAGGGGATCCAGCCAGTTGTTATTACCATATTACCCCATCCCCAGACAATTTGGTGCAGTCAAATTTGTGTCCAGGACACTTGGCAGAGAGCTATAGGCATTTTTGTGTTTCCAAAGGTGCTTTTCCAATAGAGGAATGGCTAGCAAAGGAAATCGATTTGGTTTGGTGGGGCAAGGAAATGGCATGAGGTGGGTCCGAGATATTTTGATGATGTTTTCCACACCTTCCAGCATTCGTTCCGGCATTAGTGGGGTCCACACGTCCTCCCATTTATTATTTCTAGGGTTTTATTATGTATTTTGGGCCACACATCCTAGTGTCCTTAGACACTTGATCACATGATGTATTATTATTGATGTAGGTGGGGCATTAGTCTAGTGAAGATATATTCTCCTAGACCCCCCCACCATGTTATGATGTCATGTTGTGTCCCTAGTCACTTTATGAGTCTCACGTCCCCCCTAGGGCGTAATTGAGGGAGGATGTCCCCCTTGTTTTGAGTGATACATGTATTGTATTTCCGGCTCATCTTAGTCGTTGCTTATTATTGTTATATCTTTTGATCTCCACCACTCATTTGAAAAGTGGTTAGGATTTTGGTCTCTCTCACTCCTATTTAAAGGAGAGACCCCCCTCATTGTAAAGGGACTTTGGCTCTTGGAATTTTCATTATAAAGAGAAATTTTGCAGAGACTCTTGGATTTTCTTTGTGGATTGTTCTTGGATGGCGGTTGTAAAGTTTATTTCTCCTAGCATTTGAGATATTTCTATGGATCCAAAATATTTTTGTGGAAACAATGCTTACTGTAGGAGGGCGACTTCAACTAGGATAGTTCACGATTCAGGTGAAAAATAAAACGATCCCTGGAAATTACGGAATCACTGAGGGAGTGATGAGGGATCGACGCTCCTTGAACAATCCCTCATTGCTCCCTCAATAATCCCGTGCTAAAAAACGAGCACGAAATCGCTTGCGAGGGTGCTTTCGCGAGTTGGACTGGCCGGTTTGTCATTTGATGAAGTTTACTTGCTTGAAATTCGTTTTTGGTGATTGGCTAGGCTTTCTTTCAGCTATATAAACACAATGTGACTTCATTTGGACTCATTATACTCTATTTTCATTGATTTCATCTCTTTGCTAGGACTTTGAGAGGGTTTGCTAGTTCTTTGTGAGCAAATTTGTGGGAGCTTGGAAGAAGGATTGAAGGGGTGATTAAAGGAGAGCTTGGAGAGGAGATTGAAGCCTTCCCCAACCACCATTAGAGAGCTAAAGAGGTAAGCAACAAACCCCACCCTTTGTTTGTTTTTGAAAAAATATTTCACTATGTTAAAAAATTTAAATCTTGCAATGTTCCCTTCTCCTACTCTTTCCAATTTCTTCTTCTTCTCCATCTTGAGTCATTCTATTGTAATAGACCGGTATCAAAACCACATACAAGACCGGTATTATTATTGCACAACTTTTACTTAAAAAGTTAAAACCATTCAAGAGATTGGGCCATACAATGTCATTCAAGCCATCACTGATAATTCTACTAATTGTAAGGCAGCAGGAGCAATCATTGAGGATAATTATCCCAACATATTTTGGTCAGGGTGTTTGGTTCACACATTGAACATTTTGATGCATGATATTGTTAAGATGAAGGACCCTAATTATCGATGGATTGGTGCCTTGTACAAGAGAGGTAAGAAAAAGATCAAATTTATTACCAATCATAGCATGGCCCACCACATTTTTCACAATCACTCTAGGTTGGAGCTATTGAAGATTGCAAAGACTATATTTCCTGGCTACTACCTCACCTTCAAGAGGCTTTTGAAGGTAAGAGAGGCATTGGCTAGTATGGTCTCAAGTGATCCATGGCAAGAATTACAAGACAGAGCTGCAAGTGCAGCCGATAGACATGACTTTCAGGGGGTGTAGGACATCGTTCTTGATGGTCAGTTCTACGCACAGGTTAGGTATGTTCTGCAGTTCAGCAAGCATGTTTATAATATGATTTGTTTTGTAGATACAGATCAGTCGGTGATTGGGGAGGTATATGAGCAGATGGATAGCATGCTTGGTCAAATCAAAGACATTGTTGAGCAAAGAGATGTAATATTGTATGACCATATTCATAAACATGTGGTCAAAAGACGGGATAATCTAAATGTTCCACTCCATGACCTTGCATATGTCCTTACCCCAAAATATTATTCTCCAATTTGGTTGGCCCAACCTGCACTTGGGGGTGGAGTTAGGAAAAAACCAAGAGGTGCAAAATGGGTATATGCTTGCATTAGACAAGTTGGTCCCTGATGAGGAGGAGTGTGCTCAAGTACAGAGTGAATTGAGCGAATACATCAGTGAACATGGAGTCTTTGGTACCCTGCATGCAACCAAAGATCGAGATAGATTGGATCCTATCCGCTGGTGGAACATGTATGGCTCCAATACCACATATTTGCATAAATTGGCGGTGAGGGTGCTTTCACAGGTTGTTAATAGTTCTTCTGCAGAGAGGTGTTGGAGCACCTACAACTTCATCCACAGTGTCAAGAGAAACAGTTTGAATGTAGAACGCGTAGAAAGCTTGGTTTATGTGCACTACAACTTGAGGTTGTTGTCCCATTATTGTGAGGCGTCCAAGAATGATAGAACATTTTTTACTTGGGACAACAATCCAGAGGAGGCTAATGTGCAAACCTGAGGATAAAGCAAGAGGGTTATCACTATCACATTAATAGCATCATCCAAGGCCCAATTGGCCAAGACTGGGATCTCTAATGGACTTTGTCCTATCTATCGTTGCTCAAATTTTGTTCAGCACATTTTCAAAGAGTGTCAGTTTGCCAAAAGATGTTAGAGATATAGGATCAATACTTGGTTCTACTCTAGGACAAGGTTCATTGGCATGCTACATTATTTGGAGATTATCGTTCTTTCATTCGTATTGCCTTTTCTAGGATATGGCAATGCTTGCAATTTCAACTTTACTCCTTCTATGGAAGATCAAGTGTAAATGTGTTTCTGATCATGATGCTAGCTCACTATCTGCTTTTTGTACCATGTGGCAAGATGAGGTACGCCATCAGAGTCTCACTGAATAAGGGTGTTCTATTGATCAAAGATGCTCAATCTCTATATCCCATAGCTTATTATGTTTTATTACAAGTTGCAATGTCCATTGCATACACCCTTCCACATTCGCTTTATTGTTTGTAAATATTTTTTCTATTCAATACAAGACGTATTTTTCAAAAAATAAAAAATTATAGAGGTTCCCGAATCCCAACAAGCTTGAGATGTCAATTATTGTGTTTTGATAATGTCAAGCTTTAGATTATTATTTCATAAGAAACATTCATTCCATTTAAGGGCCATTGATCCAATCCCTATGTTCCTTTTATTCCCTAATCAAATTAAGTGTTGCAATTTTTGAAACACCAAATTATCCTAGGGCTGATGTGATAGCATCTTCCTCACTCAAGTACCAACATCTTGTTTTGTGAGCCATCTTTGGCTTGCGGTTTTCTGTCATCTTTGGCTTGTGGTTGTCTATCGTGTTGTAAGCTCTCTTATTATAGTGGCATATCCCTGTCTTGGGGTTTCATTCTACAAAATACTCCCCTTTCCTTATACTACCCTTGCTAATCTGTCAACCTCCAGGGAATTTGAAGTTAGAAGAAACATATTCTATAATTTTCTCTATGAACCAAAAGATCACATGCAAGTAAGACAACATTGAACTGTTATTTGTTGAATCTCAAACCTACATAGAGCATCAATTCCCAAAATAAGGCAAAGCAAGAAAAGAAGAAGAAGAAAATCCCAACATCAATAAAAGTCTAGGAATCCATTATGTAATAGTTCAATTCCAGCTAAATTAAATATAACTATTTGCACATCTAGAATTCTATGTTAGTCAATATGGTTTTTGATGGACTATAGAGCAACCAATCCCCTTTAAACTAACGACCAAGCAAGGAGATATATCTATGTTGGGGTTTACCCATATCAAGTAATACAATCACTACATCGTTAAATACGCAAGTTACAAGAAAGATGAGTCCATAAAAATGTTATGCACACTTGTAAAGAGGACCAACATTGCCAACACATGCATAGGACACCAACACCAATCTAAGAGCAAGTGCCGAGACAATAATCGAACTTGAAAGGTCCCAATCCACCATTGTTGACACTTTGAAATCTCACTTAGCCTGCACAAATAAAATTGTGGGTCGTTAAACCTCAAACCCTAGGCTTCCATGTCAACTTTGAGTTTATTTCTGCCTCAAAATCATGGCATTGCAAAGAAAATTTTCAAATTGAATATGTGTGGGATTGGAGATGTGAAAGGTGAAATTCTTGAACTTTCTTGTTACACAAGATTTTATGTACTTGCTCTTTTGTATTGGAAAATAAAGCTTTCCAATTTCTAAGGATCTTTTTATTCGAAGGTAGACCAGTAGGATATGTTAAAATAAATGCTAGACTTTTCTATGTCCATCGATTTAACAAGGTTTTCTCAAGTTGATCAATAACTACTTTACAAAGTTCTTCCAACTTCTGAATAGTATTCAATATTTTCGATTTATAGTTTCCTAATAAATTACTTAATGAAAGTGGATTATCCATTCACAACTTTCATGAATTCATAATCTCTTCCCAAACCAAACACAATTCTTTCAATTCATTCAGCTGGAAAGTTGAAACCACAATCGATCTCACTTGAATTGCCCCATCTATCCTCCTGAGGATAAGTTTTGTTCGAATCCCCAATGCGAACAAACAAAAAGAGCACACCATGCTAATGTACCTTGGATGATCGACATCTCCATGCTAAAGAGCACATTGAACTATCCATGTGACTAAGAGGTTCAAAAGTTTTACATTTCTTTTATCTTCTCTTACTAGTCTAACAATGAACTAAGAGAGTTCTTTGAAAACTAGAAAGCTCTATGCTCCCAATACAAAACAACAAGGACATTAAATCTTGTATAACAAGCAAGTCTAAGAATTTCATTGTTCACAGCTCCAACCCCACACACATTCACAATTTGTATATTTTGTTTTTAATTTCATGATTTTGAGGCAAAAATAAACACAAACCTGAGACAAAATCCTAAGGTTTAAAGTTTAACGACCCACAATATCCATTTTATTTGTGTAGGTTTAGGATATTTCAAAGCATCAACAATGTCAAATCAAGAACTATTGGGTTCAATTCTTGTGCTAGTACCCTGTCTTAGCTTGGTGGTGACTTTCTACACAAGCATTCGCAATGCCAATCCTTATTATAGGTAAGCAAAACGTTGTGTTGGACTCTTCCTTCTTCTAACTTGCATATGTAACAGTAGAGTGATTGTATTAATTGATATGAACAATAAACCCCGACATGGATAGGTCTCTACGAATCATAATTATTTTAAAAGGGAATGGTTGCTCTATGATCTATCACAAATTATCTTTCCATATTGACTAAATTATAATTTTAGACATGCAGAGAGTTAAGCACAAATAGATCTCATTAATTGGTCATTAGTTTATAAAGGAATGGTTGCTCCATAGTCTATCAAAACCATCTTTCCATATTGACTAACATAGAATTTTAGATGGGAATTTGATCTTCGGTAAAAACGGGCAACAAGTTTGCAATGTTGTTGTGCAATAGAAGAGAAATAAACAAGTTCTCCATGGAGCCCTGCCCAAGAGTAGTAGTGGAAGCAAAGTGGGGAACAAGTGATGTCAATGGGTCTACATACTAGCAACCACTATGCACTGTACAGACAACACATGAGCGAAGAACTTAAACATAATTTCTATGAAGAGAATCAAGGGCAATCTCAATAACCTTCCTACGGATATGGTCATGGCCATTGTCAAGAAGGAAAAGCCTAACCTTCGAGAAGGCCATGACCACCATTATTGTTCGCCAACAAAGGCCCCGACACCAAAAGGACTATGTTTATTTGTATTTCGAAAAAGCAACAATGGAAAAGGACGCAGAGAAGGGCAATGAGATTATTGTTGTTGTGGAAGGTGTCCAACAACAGGGAACCTACAAACCCTAGACTATGTCAAAGCTGCAAATTTGGGACTTATAGGAAGGTATTGAAAACAAAAATCACTTTAGAGCCCCCATAAAAAAATTGAAATCCAAAACAATACTCAAGATTCTAGATCAATATCAAAGTTGAGGGTCTATTTGACAAAACGTCTCCACAAGGCTTTAGCAGTCCAAGGAATTATCGAATTATGATAAAGTTGAAGCTAAAGTTGAATTGCAAGGAGGGGATCCAAGTGGACCAACAACCACTACTCTATGTTGGTACGCAACTCGTTGAACACTACATATTAGCTGCTTATGGCATATGTAAGGATTCATCTCTTTTTTCGGTTTGCACTTTTGTGGAGGGGCAGTGGTAAAAGGTGCACCTTATTCCTTAAAGCCTCTTTCCTTTACAGATGTGGTCCAAAGCAAATTATCAGCATCAAGGACCTCAACCTTTCCACCCAAAGCTTACATCATGGAGACTTCGGTCAATATTCCAGTGCTAAAACTCTCAACCTATAAATCTCAAGTTATGATTGGTCATTGTAATGGTTTTTGGCCAACAACATCAAAGCTTTATCCATTGATTCACTCCAGTTGCAAAAACTGTGAGGTGACTGTCTGCTCTAAAGGCTTCTTTATCACTCTTTAAAGAAATTAAAGATTACCAGAAAAAAATCGGTGAGAGGGCCCAGTTCTGGGGAACAATGTGTCCTTTTGTTACACCTAGTTTACGGATTTCAACCCTCTCTTCATGACTATCACCACAAAGCCAGTCTTAGTCTGTCTGCCCAACCTGCCTATTCATTTGGGACATTTAGCAGTATTGGGACATCCTGGGAATGTTCTTGAAAGATTTATTAAAAGAGATGAGGATATGCTTGCTATGGGCTTTTTGACCTATGCCCAAATCTGTGTGGAGATCATTATCGGTAGTGGATTACCGAATGAAATCAATATGGAGATAAAATAAAAAATTCGCTGGAACCAGATCTTAAACAGGGCAATCTCGGGGGCTGGGGAAAAAGGCCATATACCTTCAAGCCCCAGGGATGGCACGCCAAGAAGGCTACAGAATTCGTTGATAACCAGACTCAAGAAACGCAGCTGAAATAACAAATATATTGCTTCTCTTGGAAAGGGATTTAAAAAATTATTATATTCAAAACAAAAACAAAAAACAGATTCCAGAAACGCAGCAAGCTGTTTCAACGGTGCAGGGCACTACTTCATGCCCAGTAGAGCCAGTAGAAATGCTTATTCCTCCCTCGTGGTGTTGGGAAGCGAATAAGACTTTGACAATAACCTCAAATTAGCGATTAGAAGCAATTGAAAACTCGCCAGGATGAATGAAGCAACCACATCAATCTGATAACTCGGAGTCTGATGGAGATCCGGCTCCTCCACCCAATTCAGAAGCATCTCACAATCAGGTTTCTTCTCTCCAATTGGTCCCTATGGATCACACTCCGGAGGGGGACCAATCAGCAGGGTCGTTAGACATCCAAAGAAAAGCATAGCAAAGGGGGTAGAAACCAGGGAGACTAATCCTCTTTTGAGGTTTTATCGTTATTTGTTACCTCTTAGTTTCTCAATCAAGTCAAGTATCTCTGGGCAGCCCTGTTAAGTGTGTGCTCTTTGTAATGTTTTGTCCACTGTGAGAGACCTTGGAAAACTCCAGGATCCGGGCCCTTGCTTTCTAATGATGTTTCTAGCGCTGAAGGCTTTGAATACTTCTCCCTGGAAGACTTCCGCAACCTTTTTGAAATAGAACCCTAAAGCTGACATATTATTCAATAAATAAATAAAACATTGAATTTTATATATGCAAAGAGTTATATATACTACAAGCATTCCACTGTTACAGATGCAAGTTAAGAGAAGGAAGAGTCCAGCAAAACGTTTTTGTGTACCTGTAAAGAGGATCGGCATCGCCGGCGCTTGCGTAGGATGCCACCACCAAGCTGAGGAGGAGTACCAGAACAAGAATAATCGAACCCGGTAGGTCCCGATCTGCCATCGCTGATGCTTTCAAATCTCGCTCTGCCTACAGAAATAAAATAGACGATGTGAGCCGTTAAACTTCAAACCCTAGGCTTCCATTGTCGGAATTGAGTTGATTTCTGCCTCAAAATCATGGCATTGAAAACCAAATTTCCAAATCGTGAAGCTCTGCGGGATTTGAGATGTGAAAAGTGAAACCGTTCAAAGTTAGACCAAAGAAACGTTAGACTTTTCAGTGTCCATCGATTTCTTTCCGCATTAGTACTCCTATCCATCGATATTGTGCACATTTTCCGTATTTAATATTTTTTGACCGCCTTAATATCTAAACTGAGGGTTTTATTTCGCCTCCGTGGTCACGTGGAGGGTGCTTGCTTTATTTCCCTTTGCATGTGTAAGAAGAAATACAAAAAGTGGATGTCACCTAGAAGCCAACATTTAAATGGACTAAGTTATGGCATTAGAGTAAGTCCTTTGAGTTGGGGCTGAGGCTTTGGACTCAATGGCTGGTTCACATGGTTCCTTTGTCAGAGACCAGGGTTCAAATCATGTCAAGTAGGATGAAATACGCTGCCATCATTAAACGCAAATACCTTCCCAGTCAATGATGAACCGGTTCCAAATTTAGGCTGACCCCAGCTCGCGGTTTTTATTCTGATCAAACTGAGAATAATATTATTAACATGGAATCTCAATACAAGGATATGTTAATATTACAAGACAAGGATATGTTAATATTATAAGATAATGTGTAATATATGATATACAAGGCATGATATCGAAACTGTTGGTAGTGATAGTATTGAAGTGAAGGAGGAACTTGCATTGAAAAATCAACATACATATCAAGAAAGTTTCGATACCATCAATACTTTATAAACCATATTCACCTCACAATTGTTGTGTATGTGAGATTATTCACAAAACATATGCACAACAACAATATTAACACACACACAAACTTGGTAGAGGAGTATTAATGTTATGTATGAGAGTAGAGTAAAAGGGGATTAATGTGGAATGTGGTGGTAGCTTGTAATACATCTCATAAATACCAACCACAATCTAGAGAGGGCCTATAAGATAAGGCATCAAAACCTCCAATGATGTTAGTAACAAAGTAAAGGGAATATCACATAAACCTAAGGCCTCACACCTTAAAGTCGATGTCTATATTGGCAAAGCTTTTTGTGCGAGTAATAATGTATTAATGTGGAACAAAATCCCAACATAGGCGTATGCCATGTAATAAGACTGCTTACAACAGCACATAAACAACAAACACAAGCAAAAGATGACCCATAAGGAACGACAATGAAACCACCAATGATATTAGTACTAGAGTGAGAAAGGACACTATTGCATCAACCAAAAGACTTGTACACTAAAGATAGTGTTGAATCGGCAATTTTTTTGGTGTGGGTAATGCCTTATCAACCATCTTCATCTCACAATTGGTAGCACGTGCACAAAATTAGAAAGGGAGCATTAATGTAGAATGAAATCCCAACATAGGGATATGTCACTGAAGTAATAACTTGCAATACATCACATCCAACAAAGTAATGTACAGTGCATAGTGTTAAGAACAGTCTAGGTGGGACTAACGGAAAAGAACACGTGTTTCCTCCTAAGAGGTCATAGGTTCAAATCCGGAGGGGGGTAGTGTATGTATACCTCTATGGACTTTAGCAATTACATCGTTGCATATAATGGATCCCTTGTCCCACAAATAAGTGGGTCTCATACACCTAATTGGTGTCTGGCTTGGCTATGACCTTAAAAATATATTATTGTTATTTTATTTTAAGTGATATTCCACTGAAGTAATAACTTGTAATACATCACATGGAGTAAAGTAGTGTATAGTATTATGTTATGGCCTCGAAGGGTTCACAATTCTACTTGCATACAAAGATATGGTTTAAGAAGGCACACATAGCACACATGTTTTCATACAAATGTATATTCACATTAATATTAGCAATTGCCCCCGAAGATGCAAAGGATGTTTTTTAGGCTTAAACGATTAAACCTATTTTCTCCATAAACCATTTTGCGGAAATGAAATGCTCATCCAATAACAATGGTATGGTCTAAATTTCATTTCCTCTTTCATGACATCTTTGACCTCATTGCTTGTGTTGAGCTTTGGCTTTATTAAAAAAAAATCAATATGATATTTAAAAAATCAATTTCAGTAAGCATTGAAGAGATAGAACTTATACTTGGACTATGAAACGCTAACATAATGTAATCATAATTCTAAATAGCTTCGTAAACTTTAATGAAAGAATAATCAATAATTAAAAATACAAATAAGTGGAATAATTAGACTTGAACTGTGAAGCTTTAATTGGATAAATGTAATTAAAATTTTCTATAACTTGTAATAATTAAACTTGGATTAGTAACTATCACCTAGGATTATTTAAACAATAATGCCATACCTAAAACCCAAAGGATTGAAGCGGAAGCTTACAATTCAAAGGTCTTGGTAGCAATTTTGCCTCCTTAGGTTGTTCTCATGGTGACGATAGGAAGGGGTGGTGGGAATCCCTCCTTAAAAGACACGCTCTCATCCAAAAATAATCATAGGCCCTTGCAGCCGGAATCAAGTAAAGAGAGGGACAACAACTCAAAGGAAACACCGGGAAAGGGAGGCATAAGGAACCTGAATCATTCACAATAAGTAATTGGGTTGTCAGATGATAACCAACATGTAAAATTGGTGGTTTGAAACCGAGGCAAGTGCTCCCCGAGGTAGATACAATGCATGGGTATGAGATTACCTCCAATTAGATCAATCAATATATTCAATATATGTAGGATCATGCTATGATTGGAAAATTCATGGGAATCTATCCAAATGAAAAAACCATGTCTGGTGGATCAACACCAAATGGAAACCATAAGGGTAGGTCGATCTCAAACTAAAGGATTTTTTATGGCCATATTCACCAACTTGGGGGATCGAGAGAGGGTTTTTTTAAATGGCCCTTATTTTTTCAACTCTATGGGTCTCTATATTTGATCTTGGACCGAGAAATTTAGCCTTGAAAAAGAGGATTTCTCAACAGCCCCTGTTTGGATTTGATTATATTCATTATCGCGTGAGTATCGGGATGAGGAAACCCTATAAGGGATTGGAAATGCCCTTTGAACCTTTGTAAAGACCTCAAAGTCATAAAGCTAGGCAAATATACATCATACATAAGGATTTGTTTATACATCAATGTTTCGAAGGCTCTACCAAAGTCCATATGCCTCAACTACCAAGATACTGAGTGGATCCAAACCATAGACTGTGAGCACATTTCGTCAAATTCTAAAAATGGCATGAGCATGACCATTTGTTCAGAGACTGACCTCTTAGTAAAATGCCCACTCCAACAAAGTCAACAAAGAAGCATGTTTGGGAGGGATTTGTTAAGGTTGCAAACAAGATAAGGCAAGGGAAAAAACCAAGTCATCAAGAACACAAAGGGTATAAAAAAAAAAAAAGTTTGAAGCCCTAGCAGATGAAGTGACCTGGAAGGAAAGCCAAGTTGCAATCTTTTATTCGACACAAGCTCACAAACAAAGTAGTCCTAACTCAAATGGTGAAAACACAAAAAAAATTAAAGAAGCGTAAGATGGGAGACACCCTAGATCAAGCATGCATTGATAATGGGGAGGATATGAATATAGAAGAAGAAGATGTAAATGAGTAAGACGATGAAGAGGACATAGATCTAGGAGAGCTATATTTCTAAGGAATAGTGGATGTGTGCGAGTGACAAGACACCCAATCCATACTTGAGAGACAACTACAACTTCCCAATGATGTTATTCACAAAAGCAAGACCAAACAACATAAACAAGCCTCGAGGAAAAGCCAAGTTTCATCTTCTCTTGGGGTCAAAACCAACACTCTTGAGGAATAATTCAAACTAGCATGAGATGAGAAGGAAAGGGGGTGAAAGAGCAAAAAAAAAATCTAAAATATCTGAGAGAAAAACTTGTGGACTCAAGATAGTAAGTCCCAATGACATATAAGTTTCTCTTCACCCCTCCCTATAATTAATCATGAAGATCGTAACTCGGAATATAAGAGGCCTCGATGGGAAAAGCACACAAATGATTTTATGCAAAAAAAAATACTTTGAAAAACATGTTATCATCATGATCTAGGAAACAAAATGCACATGTGTCATGTTAATCAAAATAGCAGGTTACTATTGGAAACTGCAAGGCAATGGCGGTGGATGCAAAAGAAATTACTAGTGGAATTACAATTATATGGGATCCAAAGGGAATTGTAATGGAGAACTTCTTCTCCACGTCAAGAACTCTTTTAGTTAAATTCCACTTGATTGGAACAAAAACTACAAGTTGTATTACTAATGTTTGTAGACCCCAAACAATGGAGGAAAATATCCAATTCCTCCAATTTATACAATGGTTATACGCTATCACGGAAAATAAACATTGGATAATAGGAGGGGATTTTAATATTATAACCTCCTTAGTAGAGAAAAAATTGGGAATAAGAAGGTTGGAAGCAGACAGTGACTCCTTTAAGGAAACTATTTGAACTCTAAATATGGTGGATATAGAGATGATAAATGGAATCCACACATAGAAAAATAGAAGAGGGGGAATACCTCAAGTGGCTTATAGACTAGATAGATTCCTGCACTCTGAGACCATAATGACCTAAGTCCTTATCATGGAAGCATATATTATTCCATGCATGAGGTTGGATCATTGGTTGGTTTTTCTAAATCCAGGGTTGGAGGAGCACCCAACAAATTGACCATTCATATTTCAAAAGTTTTGGTTGGGACACCCAGACTTCCAAAATAACATAGCTATCTGGTGGAAAGAGACTGCTATCAATAGGGGATCTATGATGTACAAATTCCAACATCGACTGAAAAACCTAAAAACCAAATTCAACAATGGAACAAAGAAGTTGTTGGGAACATATTCAAAGCCAAAAGGGAGATAGAAGCAAACATGGAACAAAGTCAACAGAGAATGATCTCTGAAGGAAGAACGTAGCCTCTTCTCAAAGAAGAGTCCACCTTGCAAACACAGTTGGAATTGAGGAGTCGACAGGAGAAAATCTTATGGAGACAAAATATTAAAATAAGATGGTTGAAATAAGGGGAAAATAACTCAAAATTATTTCATAAATAGATGATTCAACATCGCCACCACAATAGGATCGCTTCCATTCAAGATAGACAAAGTAACACTCTAACTAAACACAAGGATATTGAAAGGAACTTATCTCTTTTTATCAAAACATGCATACCGGAACCCATAGGGATCGCATGGAAGTCATCTAACATATTAATCGTCATATCCCAAAGTTGGTAACTGATGACCAAAATGACAAACTTTGATCTGTAAATTGTCATGGATATTCCACTAAAACAGTTCGTCAATAGATCTTACAACTTAGTTATTTTTATTAGCTTATTTCCACCAAATGCTAAATAAATACAATTGAAAGTAAAGTAACTAGAGCAAAGAAATACACAATCCACACAATAACACAAGATATACCCTGGGAAAACCCACCATGGGGAAAAAATCAACAAAAAATGAGGACTATGTCTTGCTCTTTTATATAGAATGCAAATACAAAGGAATGGGTACTCTCTGTGGAGTTACCTATGACTCTGCGGCTGAAATGGCTACTACAAGATCTTGCTTCCTCTGTTCTGCTCTAATATCCACTCTTGTGATGTTTCGCAACTATGGAACAATACAATAACATCAAAAGAATGGAACCCTTCTTTTCCCAATGGATCAGTATTTAACATAGCTCAATAGCCACCTAGGGTTAATTTTAGGGTTTTTGCATGCCCCAACTCCTAGTTGGGGTTAGGGTTTTGGACCTTTTAGAATGTTCTTGAAATTCCACACATAACTGGCTCTGCATGCGTGAGAAATGAGAGTTGACATGGAATCCACTCAATACCATGGTGGTCAACTAGATAGGTCAACTTACAAGAGGCATAACTTCCTCATACTGATTTTGTTTGAGGTGATTCTTAGACCACTAGAAAGGTCTCAGAGTGTAGAATTGTGTCAAAGGGCATGACATAAGTGATGAAATTTTGATTCCAAAAAACCATCATTTAGACCCTCAAACATGTTCTGGAAGTTTATGGACCTCAAATCTGCAAAGTGAGACCTGCCCCTAAAATGGGCCCTACAAGCCAATTCATCTAATCTCTCCACCCAGTAAGCACCAAAATAGATAACAAATTATATATTGATCCATTTCGGATCACACCTCCCCATTTTGGGAGGGCTTTGGTCCCCAAAAGCTTTTATTGAATGAGGTGAGGAAATTTTCCTCTACCTTCTCCTTGGAGTACCATTTAACTCTGCTTGGAAGTTGTCCTTTCAATCCCACATGTCATAGTTCATATTGTCCTCGCCTAATTGTTCTGGACTTATTCTGTAAAATTGTGTCTTCTTCCAACTCTGCCTGAGCCTCTGGCGCTAAGTCCTCTACAGAAGGTGAGACATGCTCAAGTTCATGGTCCAACATGGAAGGTTCATAGAGTTTCATATTTTCCACATTCACTAATGAGTAAATGCGCATATATGGTAGTAGACTGCGTCTGTAGGAATTATCTCCCATCTTCTCCAACACTTCAAAAGGACCATATTTTAATGCCTTGATATTATTACTATGGCCTTGTAGTCTTTCCTTATTCAACTGCACCCAAACTTTGTCTCCCATTTTGAATGTTTTCTCAACCCTATGTTGGTCGTGTCTTGCCTTGTACTTTTCCCGTGACTTCTTCAGTGCCTCGTATACTTGTAAATGGATTTGTTTGATTTTATCAATGAATTTTTCAACTCTTAATGCTTCACTGGTGGTGTCTTCCCTCACTCCCCCTTGTTGTCCATAAACAACATCTAGAAGTGAAGGTGGCAGATACCCAAAACAAGTTTCAGAAGGGGACTTTCCAATTTAAGTGTGGAATGCTATGTTATAAGAGTGTTGGATGTAGATCATATTTTTATTGTCACGTCCCCTCCCATCATACCAGTGCGATGGAGAGGATCGTGATGCTAAAACCGGGCATCTAGCCCCATGAGCTTTTAAATAAGCATTCACATAATATAAAAGAACATATGGAAATGTATAATTATAAGAAAAACATAGCGGAAGTAATTTCAATTACACATCCATCATACATTCAAGATATTCATCAAATAAATAATTGCAAAGTTAACACAAGAGAATACTTATCTTAACAAAGTAGCCCCAAGCAACCAACTATGCATCTGCAACATTCCACCCAACCATAGGCCAGTCGTGCTTATCAACCTCTTGATACAACTACCACCCCCGAGCTGGGCATGATTTCTACAAGGAACCAGGGAACAACAGACTCACACATAGCCAAGCATACACCAAGATGAGCCAAGCCAATCTACAATTGGGTTTATCACGCTGCTAGGAAATGGAAAGGAAGAGTGGCTAAGCTAGTGAGCTCAAGCACAGAGCCAGGGGTAACCTTACAAGATCTATCTAGCTTGGCACCCACAATACCTACACACCCAGCACAAGGAAGTATTCTTTTCACTGCTGTACAGTCCCTCAAGCCATACCTTCCCCATCTAGTGCTCTCAGGGTGTGCATAGAAGAGTAGCCAAAGCCCTCTTGATCTTCTTGAGAGGTTATCTCCCCCACTAGGTTTATCAAGCCCTCTCTGTCCACTACCACTCCAATCTCTTGTTTATAGTCTCCAAATCAAACAGGGATGCAGATAATCAGCTAATCAGCTAACTACAATGGCTGGACAGGAGAAAAACGTTTGTACAGTGATAAGCATGAAAATGATTCCCTGAGCTTCAGAAAAACGTGGGAAGGCTAAAAATGAACAATGGAGGTTTGGGAAAACCCAGGAAGCAGAAATCATTTTTAGGAAAAATGTCCATGGCAATTTTGGGACAAAACAACCTCCATACGGTCCCAAATCGCAACCCATACGTCCCAAATCGCAGCCCCTTCTTCCTAGCTGCTATCCAAAACCAAAAACGAGTTTCTGGGCAAGGAAAACCCTGCGTTTTTGATGAAAAATGTGAATGTAACCTCTAGCAATCTCAATCTGCGTGAGAGAGGAAAAACTATGGGTTCATAATGGCTTTGGGCACCATCTCGTGGGTGTTTTCTTGCCCAAGGAGACAAAATACGACTTCCCAGGTTGATGGCTTGCCCATGCACGAAATTGGCTGCCATACCTCTTCATTCCCAAGGCATTAACTACCTCAACCAATTTCTGGAAGAATTAAATGATTGGGTCCATGACCCAAAATGGGTAGTTGGTGGTTTATGGGTTTTCTCATTGACACATGGATTAACACCATTGGCTCAAGGGTTTGAATAATTTCCCTCCCTATTCCTTGTAGAATCATGCCCCCATCTCTTTGTTGCATTGCATAGCTAGTTGTGGGTTTTTCATTTAAAATTCGTATTTACATGATGTCTTAATTTACATTGTGCCTATCTAGCACAAGAACCATAGGCATCTATTTTTAATTGCCGATACATAAAATGCTAAATCAATGGTGGGGCCTTGGCCTTGAGCTCCTCACCATGATTAAATATCAATATTTACATCATTTACGATTTAATGAAAAAGGGGGTCAAAATGGGGACGTGACATTTATCCCAAGTCTTCGGGTGCTTTGATTGTAACCCCTCAAAAGTTGCACCAAAGTCATGTTGACTACTTATGTCTACTCATATGTTTGTGGATGGAATTTATATCTCTTCAACTTAGTGTCTATATTCTCCCAAAGTGTAGTTCAAAATGTACTAATAAATCTAGTATATTTGTTTGAGATTATGCTCCTTGGTATCCCAAAGTACACCCATACTTGTTCAAAGAACATGTTTGATGTTTTTGGTCCTTTAACGATATTTTTACAAGGCATAGGAATGCACATCTTGCTCAATCTATCAACTACCACAAATAAATAGTGATGCCCCTTCCTAGTGTTGGAAGACCACCCACAAAATCGATGGAGATTCTCTCCCATGGTCTTGTAGGAATAGGTAAGGGATGGTATAAGACTTGCTTCCTATTACTGGGCTTGCTTGTATAGCAAGGTATGCATCCTTTAATAAACTGAGCTACATCTTCTTGCATTCTAATCCAATAAACATATATTTGTAAGTTAGCTCAATTGTCTTCTCAACACCTAAATGCCCTGCAACTTTAAAGGTGTGAGCCTCTCCTATGAGTTGCAATATCTCACCTTTAGGAACATAGAGCTTGTCCAACTTGTAGAGTAACCCATACTGGAGATGATAGTCAAAATTGTTGTCACCTTCTTCTACATGGAATTGGTCTTGTAGCTGTTGAAATACCTCCTTGAAGTCATCATATGTTGTGTATTCCTCCTTGTAGCATCGTGGGTGAAAGGATCCATATGCATAAGAGTACCCAAAGTCGTGATCTTGGTTGTAGGTGGCCTTGAGAGCGTGTCTACTAGCTTGCTTGTGCTACCCTTATTGTACTTGATGATTAGATGGAATTGTTGTAAAAAACCCATCCCCTTGTAGTGTCATGTTTGTTGTAGCTTACTCTAGGCCTACAAATACTACAACGACTGGTGATCAATGTGAATGATGGTCTCCTTTCCCATTAGATAGTGCTTCCACTTCTTAATAGGTTGAACCAAGTCAGAGAGTTTCTTGTCATATGTAATGTAGTTCAAGACTCTGCCATGGAGCATTTCAGAATGATAGCATACGGGTCTCCCTCCTTGCATCAAAATTGCTCCCATAACATACCCACTTGCATATGTCTCCAGTTCAAAAGGCTTATGCAAGTTAGGAAATGCAAGAA
The DNA here is from genome assembly GCA_027924585.1 of Larix kaempferi. NCBI lineage: Eukaryota > Viridiplantae > Streptophyta > Pinopsida > Pinales > Pinaceae > Larix > Larix kaempferi. Next base: position 6,207,637 of record BSBM01000727.1, read on the forward strand.
ATGGCACCTAACTGATCTTTTGCTTGAGCTATTCAAAGGCTTTCTAGCGATTCCTTACCCACTAGAACCCCTTGTTGTTGGATGTTATGGAATGGAGAGGTGTAGTCATAGCCAAAAAGGAAGCTATGAACTTCCAAAGGTATTGTGCTTCCCCAACAAAATTATAACTTTAATGCCAATTGTAGGAGTACAACACTCAATTATGGCCTCCATCTTTTCAAGATTAATCTTAAGTTCTCCTCTACCAATCACATACCCTAAATACACCAAAGACTGCTAAGAAAATTCACATTTCTAAATGTTTGCTAGCAGTTGATGTTTTTTCAAGGTCTCCAACACCTGCTTGAGATGTGAAGTATGATCTTCCTAGGTTGGAATATAAACCAATATATCATTTAAGTACACTATCACAAATGAACTATAAAAGGGTGCAATACATCATTCATCGAACACATAAGTGTAACCGGTGCACTACACAAACCAAAATACATTACTAACCATTCATATAGACCTTACCTAGTATTGAAGGTTGTCTTCCAAGTGTCATCTTCTTTCACTCGTACCTAGTGGTATCTTGATTTGAGATCCAACTCGGTGAAGTAAGGCATGTTGCAACTAGTCTAGTAAATCATCGATCCCAGGAATATGGTATCAATTTTCGAGGGTGACCTTATACAAGGCTCTGTAGTCAATATGCATCCTTCAAGTCCCATCCTTCTTAGGTACTATAATAATAGGTGTCCCACAATGTGAGGTGCTTGGTCAGATTACTCCCTGCTCCAACAGTTGTTGCAACTGCTTCTTCACTTCTTTTGCTTCCAGAATAGATTGTCTGTACAACTCGATGTTCAGTAATAGAGAATATGGCAATAATTGTATCTCATGCTCCACTTCCCTTTTAGGAGGTGGCCCTGTAGGCTCATAGAACACTTCTTTATATGCTTGCAAAAGGTTCTCCAACTAGTGTTTCTACTCTTTGGCGGATCCATCTAGAGATACCTTTACTTTTATCTATTCATTTTCTTACCGATTATGTCTTAAGAAAAGTAACTCAAACATTCTACTTGAACTGATCAACTTTTTTCTTGGTTGGCACTTATTAGTGAGATCTTTGATTTACCTTTGTGCGCATTGATGATGAAAGATTTCCCATCCTTTATCAAGCGGTTTTGGTTTTCTCTCCTCATGAAGATCGCATCCTTCTTATACATGTAGGGGATTCCAAATGCTACACCACAACATTAAGGGGTACTATGTCCACCTCCACTTCATCAATATAATCTACTCTTATGGAAAATTTAATCTTGTACTTTTTTGTGACTCTAAGTTCTATATCCTTATTTGGCCATCCCAATGGATAGCAACAAGGATCATCATGTACTTCCAATCCAAGCTTACTTACCAAATCTTCTACTATGATATTAGCATGTGAACCAGAATCAAATAGAGCATCTACCTTGGTTTTATTGATCTAGATATTGATATGGAAGAGTTTGTCATCTCCTTTTCTTCCTTGTGATGAAGGCTACTCAATTCACCTCCTTATGCATTGAAGTGCAGACAATCTTCTCGTCCATATATGAGTTGCTCACAACCTCTTTGCTTGACACCGTGGCTAGAAATTTCTTCTTCTTAGCATCCTTCTTGTGGTTATATTAGGGTTCATATTTGGATGTAGCTTCCAACACTTTTCTTCAGTATGACCATCAATGATACAATGGTTACAGTTCTTTTTTCAGATTCTTACACTGATGTGTCGTGCCTGTAGTCCTCTTATATTTTCCCTTCCACTCCTTCTTCCCCTTCTTGGAAGCATCTTGGTTATGTTTCCATTAAAAACCACTTGGTTGTCCTTTCTTGTGGTCTATATTTTCCAGGTACCGTGCTTGCACATAGGCCTCATCAATTTTCATGGGCTTGAAGAGCATCACTTGCTTTTGTAAATGACTATGTAAACCCCCTTGATACTTGAATAGTACATCTGGATTATTGGGTGAGATACCCAACATGATAGCCATCTTCCTAAATTCGATGGTGTACACTTGCACACTCTGCCCTTGCCTTTGCTTGAAGTAATGCCATCAGATCCACTGGTCCTCTACATACCTGATAGGCTATAACTAGGACTTAATGAGGGTTTTGAAATTTTCCCACTTAGTTACTACAGGACCACCCTCTAGTCTAAGTGCCTTTGTGTAGCTTTCCAACCAAGTTAATGCATGTCCCTCTAATTTTAGTTGGGAAAATGAAATTTTATGCTCCTCGTCTATGTTGTGGATACTAAAAAAGACCTTTAATTGCCGCAAGCAATTATTCGACTTTAAAGCATCGATCTCACCTTGGTATGGCTTGATATCGACTTCCACTTCCATCTTAAATAAAGATTGGGAAGGGGTAATGACACTGGAACTTGGTTGCTCTTTCCTCGTCTCCTTTTCTAGGTCACCTTTGTCTTCTAATTTCCCCTCTGATCTGATCTCTAAGTTAGAGCCTCCAAAATCACCAAAAGGTCCAAACTTGCTCTCTAGAGTCGCCATGAGGACTTACATGTTGTGTGAGATATTGACGACTTCTATTTCAAGCTTTGTAAATTGTTGCTCGTAATCGTCCCTCACTCCTTCACCAAACTCATGCACCACGGCTATGGTTTGAAGAAATTTTCCTTATTCCGCCACTAGATCTTGTGATTTCCCACAAAACCCCAAAGAAAACCGCTCTGATACTAATATGTAAACTATTGTGGATATTCCAGAAGAATAGTTCGTCACAACAGATCTTACAACCTATTTATTTTTATTAGTTTGTTTCCACTGAATGTTAAATAACTTGAACTGAAAGTAAAGTAGCTAGGGAAAATACATACACAACCTATATAATAACATAAGATATACCCCGAGAAAACACATTATAGGGAAAAACCCAGCCGTAAATGAGGTATGCCTTGCTTATTTATATAGAATACAAATACAAAGGAATGGGTACTCTCTATGGAGTTACTTATGACTCTACAACTAGAATGACTATTATAGGATCACATGCTTCCTCTGTTCTGCTCTAATATCCACTCCTATGTTGTTGCTCAACTATGGAACAATATAATAACATCTAAAGAATGGAACCCCTTCTTTTCCTAACGGCTTGATATTTAACATTGCTCGATAGTTGTAGAGGGTTAATTTTAGGGTTTTTGCATGCCTCAAATCTCGATTAGGGTTAGGGTTTTGGACCTTCTAGAATTTTCTTGAAAGTCCACGTGTGACTAGCTTCGCATGTGTGAGAAATGTGAGGTGACATGTGTGATGGGAAAAATTCCCCAATAATTGTTTGGGTTCAACTATTGCAAAGCGGAAATATAAATGAACTAAATTCTTTAAACACTCAATAAATTCTTTAATCAAACCATTGACATACACAAAGTTAAAGATAAATACCCAATTTCCAATGTTTGAATATGATTCCTCTGGTCTTGAGCTTTGCTCCTTAGCTTAGTCTTTTTTATGCGAACCCTGAAATGTAAACAACAAGAAGTGAAAACAATAATAATAATAATACTAATAACCAACAAATCATGAAAGAACAATTGCAAAATTATAAATTCATGAATCACTATAAATAACCATTTACAACCATTAATATGCAAATACTATAAAGAATTGGATAGGAAAGAGTTCATTCATTTTTATATAAAAATGGCAATAAGTACATGAAACAGATAAACCTGATAATGTTGTTGTTTTGAAGCTGAGTCCTGGGTTTTTCCTCCTAAGCTATTCAAGCTCTCTGAACTTGCCTTAAGGTTTTTCTCACACACAATATGCTCAAGAGATTTTGAAGGCAAAACTCTAGCATAATAGGGTTTGTGGTGGAAAGAATGGAAATTATAATTCCATATAAAGGGACAAGGGAGTTGCAGACTCGATGAAAAGGGTTGTGCACATATGAGCAAGGGTTTCTTCTCACGCACAAACTCACCAAGAACTTCAACAAGGTGGTTGTATATCTCTTTGTATGTATGTGTATGTATAACCTTAAAAAAAATTTCACCTATGCTCTTTTATATATTTGAAGAAGTAGTTAGGGAGTTACTAGCATCCTTTCATTACATCGAACTAAAAGAAAAACACATCATTTTTTGTGTGTAAATTAATGACATGCATAAATACCGTATGCGCACTTTTCAGACCCATAATTTGTCCATATTTATTTAGACAATTACTAAATGCATACTACATAGCTACCAAACATAGATTAAAAATAACTTGAACTTTATTTACAAAATATGTTATTTCAAAACTATTGGCGAGTAACAACAATAGCTACACGTAAGTAACAACAACAACTATTGGCGAGTAACAACAACAACTACAAGTAAGTAACATCAACAACTACTAGCGAGTAACAGCAGTAGCTACAGGTAAGTAACTGTTGGGCATGATTTTGACAAAGTACAGGTTTGGAAGTTGCGCAGTTCAGGCTGAGGAGTCAGATGGCACAGTTTTGGAAAGTGCGCAGCTTGGATTGCATAGTCAGTTTTGCGCAGTTTAGCTGGTGCACAGTGCCAACGCAACAACCATTTTGGGTAAATAGTACAAGGGAAGGTCGAGTTGAGAAAGCGACCTATTTTGGGTATGGAGAAGCATGAATTCAAGTGAAAGCGACCTGTAGGGAGAGTGGCGGCAAACAGTTAAGGAGCTAAGCCATGAGGTCGATGGCGACATGCAGGCTAAAGGGGCGGAAAGTGACAGGCCACAATGCGGTTCTAACCGTTTTAAGGAGGACTACGGCTGTCAGAAGGGCATGAGAACCACGAGTGGCCCAGCAAGGCGGCCTGGAGCAAGCGGTCGATGGTGACAGGCAGGGTGGTGGATAATCGCACCAGTTGGGAAACCTTAGGGTTTTTGCCTATGCATTGTAAAGGCATGACCTACAGGCATGATCTATAAAAGGGCACATTTTGTAAAGGGAAAGGGTTGAATCTTCTGAGTATGAATTGTAATCTTTGTTGAACATTAATCTCTGTTGAGAGAAGATTGTAAAGGATCTGCAAGCTATGTGCACAGAGGCCTATTGAGAGAGAAGAGAGTTTGTAGCTAAGTGCGCAAACTGGAATTGTTGTACCCTTCCCAAGATAATATAACAACAGCTCCTGTGGACGTAGCTCCCATCTTGGGGGTGAACCACGTTAAATTTTGTGTTGTGTGATTGCTTATATGTTTGCACCTGTTTATTTGCTTACAACGAATGCTTAAGATCTTGCTTATCAGTTTATGTGTTCTACTTTTATATGCATTCGCCATAAAGAATGAAGATGGGAATAATATGTTAAGTATCGCATATATGGATGAATGTTAGATGCACAAGTATTTCTAAGTCTGTGAATGTATAAGTCAGTTGGATAATCACTTAAGTAGGCAGAGTTCACACTGTGCAACTCCCTCGAAGCGCAGCACCGAAAGTGCGCAGTATGTTGTGTTCTGTCATATTGCATAAGTCATAAGATTAATAACCTAAGGTAGTTGATGAAGGGATAGAAAACACTAAGTAAAGTCATTGAGTTGTTTGAGCCTGGAAAGGAAGTGCAGTTATCAGTGGTGTTGTATTGTTGTTGAATAATACCCGAACCGCGCAGTCCTTGGATGCGCGATAGCCTAAGTATCAGTTGCGAAGAAGGTGAACTTCGCGAGTCTGAAGTCCGCAGCACGAGCCTTGTAGCGCGCTGCTCGCCGCCAGATCTGTTTAATCACTCATCACTTGGTTGTGGAAACCAGATTCCACAGCCCCCCATAACTTCACCTTGGGTGAGACCTCAGTTTGTTCGCAAATTGTTGCTGAAAGGGCTGGTGAAAAGGGGTTTTGTTGGTTCCTTGAACTGCGCAGAACCTGGGTTTTTATAGAAAACCTCTAAAACAGTTATACAAACCAACAAATGGTTCCATTGCCACGCTAAGAATCCATGATGAGTTGTCGCGCTTGAAATAGTGATGTGCTCAGAAGACAAAGTCTCGTTGATTGCAGAAAATTGGCACCCAAACAACAAAGAGATTTGGGCTTGGTGTGATAAGATAGAGAGAGACTTCGCAAGGAAGGAGAACAAACATCCGCATCTCTCCGATGTAGACTGGTTGAATAAATACCTGTGGAAGGACGTTCACAAAATTTTCTGGGCAAGTTTTGGAAATGAGTTACACGAGTGGTTATCGAGGCTCGCAGAGCGAAAGAATTGTTTCCAGCTAGAAGTACCTACTGAGTGGACTCCATAGCTCATTCAGAGGATTAAAGAAATAGATAGCCCAATCTCGAGAGCAGTCGACTTTTGGGTTGGTCCTACACTAGAAAGATTCATGACAGAGTTCACTGTGGACATGCTAAAGTCCTACAACGCAGCAGAAGCATAATTTTTCAAAGGTTTCAGAGGTAAGTATCTGAACAATTTGAGTTTATACGTTAAAATGCTTTTAGCTGAGAAAGGCGTTTTAAGAATGCAGTAAAGATTCCTAGAATTTTTTGAATTTGTAATGATCAATAGCATATATAGTGATTTTGACGAAGAGACACACGGTTTGAGAAGTGGAAAAAGATAAAAGTATACTACTAAGAAAACTTCCAGTGAGCATGGACTCCGCCTAGATATTGTTTTACAAGCCGAGACTGATAGCCAAACCGCACCTCTATCCGCTACCTATCAGCCTATTACTCCGCAGAATCCACCAGTTGTGAACACCGCACCTCCTATTGCACAAAACCCACTAGTTCAGAACCCTCCAGTTGTTAATATCCCTAGCACTTAGAACATTCCGAGTGAGAACGTTCCGCGCAGTACCACTTTTACTTTTGCCACTCAGAACCCTGTACCGCCTAGAAGAAGGATGACTGATGATATTAAGCTACCGATATTCAAAGGAACGGGTCTAGAGGACCCTGAGCAACATTGGTTTCTATGTGAAGCCATATGGAGTGTTAAATAAGTTCAGGATGATGCTGTGAAGCGAGCACAGCTCATTACCACATTTAGAGATAGAGCCTTGAACTGGTTCATGAAGTATTCGCAGGGACATCAGAGAACCTTAGTGGAGATTAAGGCTGCACTATTGAGTGAATTCAAGAAATTGAAGTCAGAATCCCAATGTATCACAGAATTAAAGGAAATAAAGCAAAAACCTAATGAGACAGTCTGGGAGTTTGACCAAAAGTTTAAGACATTACTAGACCAGGTCAACTTTGTCATAGCACCGCAACAGCACCAGGAGTGGTTTATAGCTGTGCTGTTACCCCATATTAGACTGCCGTTGAGGCAACAGAAAGTGGCTTCGCAGGCAAAAGCCTTGGAGATCACGATGAAGTTAGAAGCTTCACTAATTGGAGAGACTAGCACTGGGATGTATCGGATTCATACCCAGCTAGCTACCCTAACATTATACTTACAGGACATGAAGAAGGGGAAAGAACAAATACAAGAGGTCTGGTGTACAGGATGCAAGGGAGAAGGACACACCAAAGATCACTGTCCTTTGTTTCAATAATACCTCACCAAACCCATTGAATTAGAACCAAGGGCCATGGTGTGAGATCTGTAGAACTAGAGGACACCGGCCAGAAGACTACTACTTAATTCATAAATATGTAAGAACACCTAAAAACTTATATTGCAATTTCTGTAAGTCGGTTGGACATGATGAGTTCAACTGCAGCGCATATGAGCTCATGTTGGAAAGAAAGAAAGATATAGAGCATATGTATGGAGGAGTATACAGAGTCCAAGAAGAGACTCCGCAGAACAACGATAGTGCATAGCATGATCAAGGTGCATACAGAGGCCATGGAGGATTCCGCGGAAGAGGAAGAAATACTGGTCCAGGCCAAGGAAGAGGAAGAGGCCAGGTGATTTGTTACAATTGTGGCCAGCCAGGTCACGTATCTAGAGACTGTACCAATCCATGTACTACTTGTAATTATTGTAAATCTTTTGATCATGTTATTGAAGCACGTCCAATGTTAGCAACAGAGATGCGGAAAATAAAGCAAGATGTACCTAATCCAAGTATTTAGCTGATAGCAACAGAGAAAAGGACTACAAATCCTAGTATTAATGTTGTGATGCGAAGTGGCGCTACAACAGGAAGAGATAGGCAAGCAGAAGCTTCGACTTCTGGAAATTTTGAAACTAAGCAGACCCCTCTTGAAATGATATGGATTAGAAAAGCTAGTGGGAAGACACCTGCTTTTAACCTGGAGAAAAATAAAGAAGTCTTTGAAGAAGCACGGGACATATTCAAAGAACAAGCACCTAAGTCACCAAGAATCTCGTTGCGAAGTGAAACACCGCATATGGAAGATATGCCAGCAGCTTATGACCAAACGTACACTGCAGCAGAGACAGGCACCTCTATTGCGCAGTTCCTAAGGAGCTGCATGAAATTACTGAAGAGCGTAGATGCTGTAGCGGAATTGCAAAAATTGTTAAACCAGTATGAACCGCGCAGTGAGAAGGATACTGCCCAGAGCGCAGTCCATCACATCAAGAAACACAAAAGAACAGGCCGAGAAATGCAGCTCAGTGCGCAGATCGGAGACTATGAGATGGATGAGATCATCCTTGATCTCGGATCAGAGGTAAATGTCTTGACTAAGTAGACATGGTAGCAGATGGGGAGACCGAAGTTGCTATGGTCACCCATACAGTTGAAGTTGGCAAACCAGCATACAGTCATACCTTTGGGGAGACTAGCCAATACTATTGTTGACATTGATGGAGTGCGAAGTCATGCAGAATTCGAAGTTATTGAAATTGTGGATGATAGTCAGCCTTATCCAGCATTGTTGGGTATAGACTAGGCAATGGATAACCTTGCCATCATAAATTTGAAGACCAAGAAGATGATCTTTGAAGGTCAGGATATAAGGGTCATCGCGCCATTGGACCCGTCAGACGGAGAAAGATACAGTGAGCCAATTCAAGAAGAATCCAGAGCATAAGATCTTGACTGCATCTACAAGATGACTGTGAATCAAGATGACTACATTAATCCTACGGGGGACGAAGAACTTAGTTGGCGATGTGACAGTTCTTGCATCTCAGACTCGGACGCAGGACTGGAAAATTGGCAAAGTCGTATGCATGAAGTATCTACCAGAAGATGCACGCAGATCACGAAGTCACTACGCTGGATTGGAACCAAGGTAAGTCCAATCCCCACCTATGATGGTTCGACTAATGTTTATTCATTTATTCAAGAATATACTGTATCAGTTGCAACTGAAACACCGAATACCAGCACTACATATGGCACTGCGCGAGACACCTGCCAAATGGTGGGATGCGCATAAGCAGACTTTGACCACATGGGATCAGCATAGACATATGATGCAAATCAGGTTCATGGAGAACACTGCGCTGACCATGGTAAAGTATAAGGGACAGACAAGTCCAAGGGATCACATAGAAATCTATTCGGAAGCATGGATAAAGAGACCATAGACAGAATGGGTGCATCTGTTTGTGCACACATTGGACCGTATTCCATAGGATTGGTATATAGACACGGAGCTTCACAGAGGCACCACAGATTGGTCTATGTTAGCTGCGAACTTCCAGAGGACTTTTAGCTTTGAAGATGAAAGTCCGAGCATTAATGAATCCCTACAAGTTATCAAGGAAAGAATATTTAGAACATAATGCCCAAGTATAAACGAGGCATTAGAAGAAATCAAAGAAAGGGTGTTTGAAGATGTAAAGGTACCTGTTAACTTACAACCAGAATGGGGAAGGCAAATAGAACATGTTTTTGAATGCTATAATATTGCTAAAAATGACGAAGAACAAGAAGAGAGTGATGAGGAGGATCCGTGCAATATCAACATACCTGAGTCAGAAGGAGCGCGCGATGTAGAGGGACCTCCACTGGAAATCCCAGACATGAGTGGACCTGTGAAAACAAGAAAAGTGAACATTGGCACAAGTGAAGAGCCGAAGTTCGCATCCTTTGGAGACTATTGGGATGATGCGACGATTACGCAGATCACAAACCTTTTGCATGAGTACCAGGATTTGTTTCCCACGAAGTTCGCGGAAATGAAAGGCATCTTAGGAGATTTGGGGATTATGAAAATACCTCTGAAGCCAGGTGCCAAGCCCGTTAAGCAAAGGCCTTATAGACTAAACCCCAGATATAAAGAAAGAGTTAAGGCATAGATTGATAAGATGCTTGATGCAGGGATCATCAAGCCTGTTGAAGAGTCCAAGTGGATAAGTCCGACGGTTATCTAAGATAAAAAGACTAAAGGTGAGATCAAAATCTATGTAGATCTCAGAAAGTTCAATGATGCATCCTTACATGATCCATTTCCTACGCCATTCACAGATGAGGTCCTAGATAATGTGCGAGGAAATGAAGCATATTCATTTACCGATGGATTTTCGGGTTACCATCAGATAAGGATTGACGAAGCAGACAGGCATAAGACAACTTTTGCTACTGAATGGGGGTCATACCAGTATACAGTCATGCCTTTTGGCTTGAAGAATGCCCCAGCCATATTTTCCAGAGTTGTGGTGGCTGCATTTAAGGACTTTATCCATAAGTTCTTAGAGGTTTATTTTGATGATTGGACCGTGTTTGGTTTACTGAAGAATCATTTTGAGAATCTGAGGATGATGCTAGCTAAGTGCAGGTAGCATCAAATTTCATTAAACTTAAAGAAATGCATCTTCTGTGTGCCCTATGGAATTCTGTGGGACACATCGTCTGTAGACAGGGTTTGATGGTTGACCCTGCGAAGATCGCAGTTATTGTGAACTTGCTAGCGCCGACCTCAGTGAAGCAGCTTCGCACCACGTTGGGCCATACAGGCTATTACAGGAAGTTCATCAAGGGTTGTGTGCAGATAACCGCGCCTATGGAGAAATTGCTGAAGAAAGATGCGCAGTTCATATGGAACGCAGAATGTGAGCAAGGCCTATACACAATGAAAGAGAAGATGGTAACTGCATCGATCCTAGTGTTTCCAGATTGGGATAAGCCGTTCCATGTACACCTTGATGCTTCAGCCATTGCACTTGGCGTAGTGCTAGCACAACCAGGCAAATGGGGCATTGATCACCCCATTGCATTTTCGAGTAGGAAGCTGTCTTCAGCTGAGAAGAACTATATGACCACTGAACGAGAAGGCTTAGCCATGGTGTACGCACTGCAGAAGTTCAGGCATTATCTGCTCGGTGCGCACTTCTCCATGTTTACTGACCATTCCGCTTTGAAGTATCTGGTCAATAAGCCAGTGTTAGGGGGGAGAATTTGCAGATGGTTACTACTCTTCCAGGAGTATGACTTTGAAATTGTAGTTAAGCCGGGCAGATTGAACTTAGGACCTGACCATCTCTCAAGGCTTGACTCAGGCGAAGAACCTACCAATCTTGAAGACAATCTGCCTGATGCGCAGTTGTTTGCAATACAAATTGCTGATGATTATTACAAGGATATTGTAGACTTTTTGACTACAGGGTTGGCACCGACAGAGTTTACTATGCAGCAGAAGAAGCAGCTGGTAGTAAGAGCAACAGACTTCACCATAATCGCGGGACAACTATACAAATTGGGACCAGATGAAGTGTTCCGCAGATGTGTGCTGGAGCATGAGAAGCCATTCATATTGGTTGATGCACATTCAGGTGTATCAAGAGGTCACTACGCAGGAAGAGTCATTACACAGAAGATATTGCGAGCAGGGCTATCGTGTCCTACAATCCATAAAGATTCGAAGGAACATTGCCACAATTGCGATGTCTGTTAGAGGACAGGAAGGTCGTCGAGAAGAGATGAAATGCCATTAAATCCAGAGTTGACACTTCAAGCATTTGAGAAATGGGCTATTGATTTCATGGGACCCATTAACCCACCGGGAAAAAGGACTGGTGCGAGATATATTATCACTGCGATTGATTATCTCACCAGATGGGTAGAGGCCAAACCCGTGAAGGACTATAGCATAGCTACAGCCGCACAGTTCATATTTGAGAACATCCTTACTAGATTTGGATGCCCGAATAATTTGATGAGTGATTAAGGTACTCATTTTTTGAACAAAACTATTGAGGCACTGACCGAAAAGTTCCACATTTACCACTAGCGAAGTACGCCATATCATCCGCAAGCAAATGGAACCGTTGAAGCATTCAATAAGGTACTAGAGAATGCACTGACTAAGGTATGCAATGTCAATAGGGATGATTGGGATCTGCGCATTCGAGCTGTGTTGTGGGCATACAAGACTACTTGCAAGAAATTGACTGGCCACACACCTTTCATATTGGCCTATGGATAGGAAGCTGTCATGCTTATGGAGTATATTGTACCCAGTTTGAGAATAGTTGTATTTACATGCATGGAAGATCATGAAGCAATAGAAGAAAGGCTTCTACATTTGGTTGGATTGGAGGAAGATCGCTTCATCGCAGGCTTCCACAAGCAAGTGCAGAAAGATAGAGAAAAAGCATGGCATGATCGCCATATCAAGAACAAGTCCTTTCAGTTAGCCACATTAGTTGGGGATACCTTACCAGGTTTGGTGAATGGAAGTAGGCTAAAACCCTATCGGGATAGTCCTACTTCGCAGAATCCGCACTAAGCAAAAGAGAAGAAGATTTCTAAGTGTCAAGTACAGTTGAAATTGGGTAGAGTCTGTACACAGTTTTGGTCTGACATGCGAAGTGTGATAGAAAGGATATATGTCCCACGCAGCGAGTGAAGCTGCGCGGATCAAAAAAAAAAGAGAGAAAAGAAAAGAACCACGCAACACGAAGTCCAAAATGCATCTGCGTAGATCAAATAGGAAAGGACAACTCCGTAGAACGAGAAGCTGCGACAAGAGGCATGTGATGAAACCACAAATGCGCAGTTGAAGGCGAAGAAGCACACGCGTGAAGAAGAACCGCATAAGAATCCCTTGACGAAATCGCCAGCACATCACGATGGAAAATGTTAACCGTAACAACTGTCGACCGGTTAGTGGGCCATTATCCAAACTGACGGCACCGACGAGATCAAGCATTAACAACAAATATGACCATTCGGGCATAATAAAGGGCGATGTGACCGAGATCTCACCGAGATCCAGTTAACAGACTGGCAATTAAATGCTGACTTAACTGATTTAACAGCTTGATAGTACTGGCACCATTTAGCAATTAAGGAAACATCATTGGTTTAGGAATGATGATTGGTCGACAAGACCGAGATCTCAGAGGAGATCTGGTGAAAGGATGAAACATTAACCACTCCATTAATGGTCGAATGCCACGTTCCAGACTAGTAGGGTTTATAAATAGCCCTCGGCCAAACACTTATACGTTTTTACCGAGAACTCTATTTCGTCTTCGTGCGATTTCAGAGCTTCCATAACCAGAGAGCCGAGTAGTGTGTAAGTGCATGTCCGAGCCACTTAACAGTGCCGAAGTCCTAAAAATATTCATCCAGTCAGGCTTTCAGGAAGTGATGTTGGCTCCCGCTACCAAACCTGCAGGGGAGAAAGGTGCTTCATCTCGAAGCTCTGCAAGACAAGCTGCAGGAATAACGAAGGATAAACATCCAGCTAAAGACTAGGATGGGCCGAAGACAACAAAGCCGCAGAAACTAGTCACGTTCCATGAGCGACCCATCCATCTCGTGCATGAGTATATTCCACCGCGGAAAGATGATGCACCACCTGTCCAACTAAAGAAAAATGTTGTTTATGAGATTCCAATCCCGCCCATTTCTAGTAAGGTGAGGGTTGTAGAAGACCTTCTAGGGCAAATACGAGACTGCAAGTTCGAAGACCATGACTTGCTAGAAGGAGCTAAGTCGAAGCCGAAGAAGTTCCCACAATTTCAGCCGGACCAGTACATGCGTCGGCAGGTCGATGCCCAGTCCGACGCCGAAACTCTATACGTGCAGGACTGGCTCAAAGGACTTGAACCATCGGGATTGCTTAACTTGCTGCGCATACCACACTTTGATAGAAGCCCATAACTCAATGCAGTAGTGCGCGTTTTACTGTCTTGTGTACATGAAGGATATCTATGGTTGGACAAGCGAATCGATATCAATATCGATAAGATACACTACATTACGCTTCTAAATAAGAGAGGCGACAACCCTTCGCAAGTGTTTGTAGGAAAAGCATAGGAAAAAGAGCTCGCAGGAAAAATCACAGAGGAATTTGGCGTAATTCGGGAAAAACGTGGCTTCCCCACCAAAGATATCAATGATGAAGTGACCAAATTCGTAGTTCAGCTACTCGCAGGGAAGATACTGCGCAAAAGTAGACCACTAGAGGTATCGTCCGCAGCAATCTGGCTCGCATCTAAGACATTGAAAGGCACCTCTTACAACTAGGCACAGTACCTGCTGAACGAGTTTTTGGCAAATGTCCAGGACACTCAGGACAATGGAACTCCATTCCACTATAGTTGGTTATTAGTATTGATTTCCTTCGTCGGTTGGAAAGAGCTGGTTGGCTACCAAGGCGTCCCAGTTTTCGAAGGGCAATGACGTGGGACACACTTTTCCAACTTATGGGAAAACTCTAAGTCCTCAAGGCAGCGCCAAATCAATGAAGTATTTTACATATACTATGAGCAGCTGTGCGATGTAATTCAGCATACTCCACGCATCTCAAAGCCACTGACAGATACCTAAAAGGGGATAATTAGATTCATGGTAGATAAGCATAGGTCGTACATTCATCCCAGGGCTGACTCAGATACAGAGCTATGGTATCCAGAATTTTATCGACTAGATGATGAGAAGATCGAAAAGATGATCGAGGAATGGGAACCAGACTAGAAAGTGGCCCAACCAATCGACATTGAGTCCGACTACGAACATAACAAAGATGAAGAGAAGGACGAAGAGAAAGATGATGAGATAGAAGAAGAAACAGATGAAGACAATGATGAAGAAAAAAGTGAAGATAGGGAAGAAGTAATAGCCACACCGATTGTTGAGGAAAAAGATCCCGCGCAGACTAAGACAGAAGGCCAGGAGGGTGAAAAGAGAAAAGCAACTGCGAGCCCCTCATCAACAAAAGGGCAGCATAAGAAGCAGAAGGCCAAAAATCCTAAACTGGTACTGATACTACACAAAGATGATTGTGAAACAATCGCAAAAAAGGTGCAGGAACTCTGGGAAGAGACACGAGTAGAGAAAGAAGAAAAACAAGAGAAGCTGCAGCTAACCCTGCTTCAGGCGGTCGAATCTGTGAAAATGATGGTTGCGGACATTCAAGGATTAGACT
Source organism: Larix kaempferi (assembly GCA_027924585.1). Classification (NCBI taxonomy): domain Eukaryota; kingdom Viridiplantae; phylum Streptophyta; class Pinopsida; order Pinales; family Pinaceae; genus Larix; species Larix kaempferi. The sequence continues at coordinate 6,222,904 of BSBM01000727.1, forward strand.
CAGAGGGAAAATCAGGAGGGACAAGCGTGCAGAAGAGGCAACCTCACACCGTGAGCACATACCCTAGGGTAGCGCATATAGAGCCGACGCACTTTATTTTTCCAAATGATAAGGTGCACGAAGCAACAAAGGACTTGGCGCATTTTGACCTCAACATTGGGTCATTACCACTTTAAGATTTGAACGATTTGCATATGCAGATCGTAGAGGAGATTCATGAAAGAGGCATCACCTCATATGACCAGGGTATCCAGGTTCAAGAACACTTCGAAGAGCTAAAGCAGGAATCCGCGCGGATTACCAAGGAGTTGTCCGAGGTTCAAGAAAGAAACCACAAAATCAAGGAAACGGTATCAGCGGTATGCGCAAAGATTCAAAAATGTGAGAAATAAGGAAGTGTCGAGGACACAATAATCAAGATCGGGGCCAAAGTGGAGTCTCTTACTTCAGAGATGATGGAAATGGAGATTTCCTATAAAGGGAAAATTGTGGACCTGGAAGCTCGACATCCAAGTACCCCACCGGATGAGCGCGTAACTCCAGCAGAAGTTGTAAAGGCCACTTTAGACAGTATTTCGGCCGAGGTTCTGAAATGTCAGAATTTGATCGAAGAAGCAAATACGGTGTTAGTTGGATTAAGCAAAGATCCAGACCTTATGCAGGTCAGGGGGGATTTACAGTGAAGGCAACAGGCAATCGAGGACGCAAATGCGGAAATGAAGACTTTACCAGCAAGACCAAAGATGCAAAAATTCAACGAAGTAAAAGAAATGCAAAAAGAGTTAGCAATGCTAAGGGAAAGAGAGGCTGCCATTTCAGAAAAATTGCAGCCTATAGAAGACGAAGGGATGGCACCCATGGATCATATTGATGAGAAGTTCCTTGAACTTCAAACAGCAGAAGGCACATTGAAAGAACAAGTTCAAGTAGAGGTCTCGTAGGCGATGCTGGAGACCATAAAAGAATTCGAGAGTAAGGCAAAGTTAACGGTTGCTGAGGTAACCGTTACATTGAACAACTTCACTGTGAAGCTAAGTCCCGTTGAAGAACCACAAACACAGTCGATCGGCGACGGAAGTGGCTTAGGGACGAGCCACAAGTAAGTGTTAGGGGCCTGTTGGGCATGGCCCAAGTGGGCATGATTTTGACAAAGTACAGTTTTGGAAGATGCGTAGTTCGGGCTGAGGAGTCAGATGGCACAATTTTGGGAAGTGCGCAGCTTGGATTGCATAGTCAGTTTTGCGCAGTTTAGCTGGTGCGCAGTGCCAACGCAACAACCATTTTGGGTAAAGAGTACAAGGGAAGGTCGAGTCAGGAAAGCGACCTGTTTTGGGTATGGAGAAGCATGAAGTCAGGTGAAAGCGACCTGTCAGGAGAGTGGTGGCAAACAGTTAAGGAGCTAAGCCATGAGGTCGACGATGACATGCAGGCTAAAGCGGCAAAAAGTGGCATGCCACGATGCGGTTGTAACCATTTTAAGGATGACTACGGTTGTCAGAAGGGCGTGAGAGACACAAGTGGCCCAACAAGGTTGCCTGGAGCGAGCGGAGCAAGCTGTCGACGACGATAGGCAGGGTGGCGGATAACCGCACCAGTTGGGAAACCTTAGGGTTTTTTCCTATGCATTGTAAAGACATGACCTACGAGCATGATCTATAAAAGGGCACATTTTGTAAAGGGAAAGGGTTGAATCTTCCGAGTATGAATTGTAATCTTTGTTGAACATTAATGTCTGTCTGTTGAGAGAAGATTGTAAAGGCTCTGCAAGCTGTGTGCGCAGAGGCCTATTGAGAGAGAAGAGAGTCTGCAGTTGAGTGCACAGACTGGAACTGTTATACCCTTTCCAAGATAATATAACAATATTTCCTGTGGACGTAGCTCCCATCCTGGGGGTGAACCACGTTAAATTCTGTGTTGTGTGATTGCTTATATGGTTGCACCTATTTATTTGCTTACAATGAATGCTTAAGATCTTGCTTATCAGTTTATGTGTTCAACTTTTATATGTATTCGCCATAAAGAATGAAGATGGGAATAATATGTTAAGTATCGCATATATGGATGAATGTTAGATGCACATGTATTTCTAATTCCGTGAATGTATAAGTCAGTTGGATAATCACTTAAGTAGGCGGAGTTCGCACAGTGCAACTCCCTCGAAGCGTAGCACCGGAAGTGCGTAGTACGTTGTGTTCTGTCATATTGCATAAGTCATAAGATTAATAACCTAAGGCAGTTGATGAAGGGATAGAAAACACTAAGTAAAGTCATTGATTTGGTTGAGCTCGAAAAGGAAGCGCAATTATCAATGGCGCTGTCCTGTTGTTGAATAATACCCGAACCGCGCAGTCCTTGGATGCGCGATAGCCTAAGTATCAGTCGTGAAGAAGGTGAACTTCGTGCAGTCCGAAGTCCACAGCACGAGCCCTATAGTGCGTTGCTCGCCAGATCTGTTTAAGCACTCATCACTTGGTTTTGTAAATCAGATTCCACCACCCCCATAACTTTGCCTCGGGTGAGACCTCAATCTGTTCGCAGATTGTTGCCGAAAGGGCCGGTGAAAAGGGGTTTTGTTGGTTCCTTGAACCGCGCAGAACCCGGGTCTTTATAGAAAACCTCTAAAACAATTATACAAGCCAACAGTAACAACAACAACTACTGGCGAGTAACAACAGTAACTACGGGTAAGTAACAACAGTAGCTATAGGACTGCTGTTACTCTGTAATTGTCAATCAACAAAGAGCTGAAAATTAAATAATTAACTTACATTTCTATTAGTCAAGTTATAATTCAAATTATAAAAAATGATGCATAATTTAAACATCAATTTAAAACAAGTTTTCTAACTTGCTTAACATATATTGAAGTTAATAAACCAACTATTTCCAACTAATCCCAAGTTTGGTTAAATTTGGAAATTAACATACGGAAAATTTCCCCATTAATTATAAGACTTGGAGAATAACACTTCCAGCCATTTCTATAAATTTCCTTAGACTTGAAGGCTTAAATTTCATAAATTTTCGTATATATAAATTTCATTTATTAAAACTGGAAACAACATTCCAACATTATCATATTCTCCTATTACTCCAACAACAAAAGCACATTCCTAATACATAAATTGTAATGATAATTTTCCTCATTAAACCAATCCATGGTTTTGCTTACAACTTAATAATTTCAATTCTTGAAATGAAATGCAAATAACACCTATACCAAACCCATGGTATTTGTAAACCATACAAACTAATTCAACCCATGGTTTATAAATACACAATACCATTCAAGGCAAGCTTAGTAATTATGCCTTAACTCATGGTACTTAGATTAAAACAACCAATTCAGACCGTGGTTTATAAATGTACCATACCATTTTTACCCTCTTTCACAATTTTCACCAAAATTCTAATTAAACAAAAAAATCAAACAAATCAATAACAACAAGGGCATTTTCAGCCATGTGTAAAACTTCTAATGTCAAAATAAACAATTGGAATTTTTTAACCCTTCCCAGAATTTATCAAGTAATTAGATACATGAAACTAATACCAAATTCATAATTTTTGCCTTCATTTCATGACCGTATTGAAATTGGGAAATTACCACCAATTTCAGAATTTACTAAACCATTAGCTATAGGAAGTTAATTCAAATTTCATTCAAATTTGGAAATTAAATTCTTAAGAACTAATTTCTCAACAATTATATAGAGAAATTATAACAGAGAAATAATTGATTCAAACCCATAAAATCTAATTCCTAATTTTTTCCATCCATGCTTCATTTTAATAAATGTGCATAATATAAATTTATAACAAGTGCATAGGTAAATGTATAACATCTTGGTGAATAAAAACAAGCTTGAAGTGAATTTACGGCAACTGGGTAGAGGGGCAAGAACCTAGGACAAATTTATGCTTACCCATAAATCATTAATTCCTAGAATTTATTTACACATAATTTATATTTTTATGCCCATAAATGCCATAAACATGAATTTTAAGAATGCTCTTATAGAAAATTAATATATACCCACATGTATTTATAAACCTTGAAGTTTTTACCATTAATTTATCCTAACTATCAGCTAACATGAGAACTTACAGAGAAATTAAATTCTATAGAATACTTATCTGAAGATTTCTTTTGAAACAGGTACCTGACTGCGTGTGAGGCACACTCCACCCAACCATAGGACTCGTCCAACCTGTATTATTTCAGCTCCCAAGACCACCCCCTTGCCGAGATCCAAACATTAACCATAGATATCTCACCAACCCCCTGAGATTACTCACAGGGATAAAAGATGGGGAATTGGACAGTTTAAGTAATTATAACCAGGCAACAAGAAACAATAGCTTCAAGCCAATTTCATGCCAATTTCACATCCAACCTACAGAGTTTCCCTCACAGACACACATAGATACTCTTCACTGCAAGTGTCAGAATTATACTCGAGGTTTCATGCACAAACCGCCATGTAACTGGTCAATTCAAACAATTGGGCTACAATGGCAAACACAAGACTTACCAAACATAATTTCATCCACCACATAGAATCCAATTATACTCAACAGATAAATCTCATAGTTGTAATCAATAATTGATAGCAGAGGAATGCTCACCTGCATTATACAATTCACATTCTGCATAGAGTTATCGGATTCAAGGTTCTTCACAACAATTGGTAACACCGGCTAATGGTTACACTCCACACTCTCGTCCATCCTCTCCTTGCCCACGGATTCCCAACCCATTTTCCTCAATTTCTCATGGGATACGAGCGTCATTCCCTGGGTTCCTATGTGGTCGTCCCAAGAGGAACATGTTTCCCTCATCCATGACTAATCATAACTTAGTTAAAACTAATTAAATTCACCCAAAACTTTTAACTAATAATTTTTAATTCTTAATCACTCCCCATTTGATTTTGGCTTAGGAACATGGGTTTTGGAATTTTAACATAAGTTTTAGATTTCTAAACAACTGATCAAGGTAAACAAGGTACATGGGTGAACCTTACCCCCTCACCAACCTTGGTTAATGTTTGGATCTCCTCTTCAGCGTTTTGCCTCATCACGCAACTAGATGTAATTTTATATTAAAATAATAAACATTCTATGTACATGCTTCATAGCAAAAATAATGTTTACAATGCAATAACAGTTTTAATATCTGGGCCAGGGGTATTACACTGAAAGTTATTCCCGGGATTTGGGAGTTAGGGAACAGGTGAAGACTGAAAACCAACCCATGAAAGTAACTTATTTCTTTTATTTTTATTCTTACCCTCTTGCAGACACATACGTGAGTGAGACACATGTCACTCATGTATATGTGGGTGAGACACGGGTCACTCGCGTATACGTAGGTGAGAGTCAGGTCACTCGTGTATCTGCTGAGAAACAAGGTTTTTTAAAGGGATTTCTCAGAAATAGAACAATGTCCACAAATGCACAAGGAAAAGGGGATTCGACAACTAGGAATAAGTGTAAGATAATCCATGGTAGCATCTTGGGATAAACTATGACAGAAGATGCTATAACAATGTGGAATCCACTCGGTACCATGGTGGTCAACTGAATAGGTAAACTTGCAGGAGGCATAACTTCGTCGTACGGACTTCGTTTGAGGCGATTCTTGGACTGTTGGAAAGGTCTCTGAGTGTAGAATCACGTGAAGGGAAATATCATAGTTGATGATATTTTGATCCCAAAAACCATCATTCAGACCCTCAAACATGCCTTGGAAGGTTCTGGACCCCAAATCCACAGAGTGAGATTTGCCCCTAAAATGGGCCCTATAAGTCAATTCATCCAATATCTCCACCCATTAAGCACCAAAATAGATGAACAATTATATATTGATCCATTTTAGATCAAGCTTATAAGGATAATCACCCTTGAAGAAGTGGAACAAACAATAATGGAAATGTTAGACGAAAAGTCTCCAGGGCTAGATGGCTTCACCACAGACTTCTTCCACTCTTGTTGGTCATTTATCTAATCTAAGGTCTAGGAAGTTGTAGAGGAATCAAGGCACACTTTTGGAGTTATTCCTATGGTCAACTCAACCTTCTTCACTCTAATTCCCAAAGAGGAGAGAGCCAATAACCCAAGCATTTTTTGTCTGATTTCCCTCTATAATGTTATTTACAAAATCATCACTAAAGTCATAGCAAACAAGGTTAAGACTCTTATGCCAAATATTGTCTTAGTCGAGCAAACATGGTATGTGGAAGGGAGACATATGCTGGATGGCATTATTCTATTCTATGAAACAATTCACTCGCTAAAAACAACAAAAAAGGTGTGTATGTTATTGAAATTGGATATGTCCAAAGCTTTTGAAAAGTTAAGTTGGCAATACATACAACATATTATGCTAGACTTTGTTTTCTCCAAGAGTTCGACCAATTGGATTTTATCTTTAACTTCATATTCTTTCTTCTCAATATTGGTCAATGGAACCCCCTAATCCACCTTCTCTCCTTCGAGAGGCATTCTCTAAGGGGATTCTCTATCACCCTTTCTCTTTATTCTTATGGCAGAAGGATTGGGGAGAAGTGTCAAAACTGTTGTGTATGATAGTAGGATCAAAGACATTCAACTTCATGGCAATTATCTAGTCTCATAGTCTGTGGATGACACCATGCTCATGGGTGTCCCTTTAGTTTGAGAAGCAATGGCTATTAAGAAGGTCTAAAGCTTTTCATGAAGGATTTGAGTACATCGATAAACCAAGGTAAGTCTCAAATCTTTTTTTTCAAGACCTCCCCCATTGTCCAGCATAATATTTCTCAAATTCTATGTTTCTGAAGAAGCTCCCTTCTATCCAAACAACTAGGTGCTCCATTGGATAAACATGCTTTTCATAATGTCTCTTGGGAAGAGCTTCTTTCCAAACTAGATAAATGACTCTCAAGTTGAACATTCAAGTCCCTTAATCTAGTAGGATGATCGACCCTAATCAAATGTGTTCTTCAAAGGATGCCCTCGTATCTTTTTTCCACCTTATCAACCCCCAAATACATCCTTAAAGATATTAGGAACCTTTATAGGACTTTTTTGTGGGTAGGCACCAATTCAAAACATAAATGGGCTATTGTATCATGGGATAAAGTCTAACCTCCAAAGTTTGTTGGAGGATTAGGTTTAGAAGGCCCATAAATCAAGAGCTCGACTCTAGGTGCCAAGACTTGGTGGCACTGGTTAAACTACAAGGACAAATTATGGGGCAAGATCTAGAAGAGAAAATATGTGCTAGGAGTAGCAGTTTAGGATCTAATCAGGATGGAAGGCAATAATAATGGCTCCCTAATTTGGAATACTTCTTGGAAAACCAGTGCTTTAATTCAAGAACATTATTTATGTGAAATCATGGATGGACAAATGACCCTCTTCTAAGATGATTCAAGGAAACAACTCTTTGGGATTTGAGAATGACTAGACTCTCATGAACTCAAAACCATTCTTCATGAACATAATTAAATGCAAGTAAGCCAATACTAGGATTCTAGCAACCCTAATTTGAGATGGAGATCTTGGATTCCCAAGGAGGAATGGTCAAATCTACCTGTCAAGGTAGATTGGGAGGTTTTTTGGCTTGAACTGCAACAAAGGTGCATCAAAGTTAAAAATAGACCTGATAAGATTTGATGTGGACATGAGGTCGAGGGTAATTTCTCTCTAAAAGAAGCTTATTCTTTATCAGGAGGGCATACTAATGATGGTGGTGGAACAAATTGGGATTGGATATTGAAGCAAAAACTATGGCTAAAGATCTCTACTTTCCTATGGCTAGTAGCAAGATTGAAAACCCTAACCTGAGACCAAATTATTAGAAGAAGATTTGAGAGCCCTCCATTGTGTCATCTTTGTTAGGTAGAAGAAGAAACCATGGAACACCTCCTAAACCAATGCACTTTCATTTTGTTTTATGGGAAAAGAGAACAACCCTCTTTCAATAGACATGAAGGAAAATAGATAACATAAGAGGAACCATAGATCAATGGAGAAGGGTGGCATTCCATAATTTAATTCTCAATTTCACCTAGCAATTATTCATTGGATTTATGCTTTCGCAAACATGTGAGAAAATAAATAGAAGAATCTTCAAAGACTCGATGATGAATAATGAACATATATGGTGCAAGATTAGACATGACACAATGGAGATGCTCCAAATCACTTAATGGACTAAGGAGGATTGGAAATTCTAGGAGAAGGAATGCATCATTATGCATGTGTGGGGCTTTCATTCAAATTGCAGAAACACCAACACAACCCGAAAAAAAACCTTCTATCTCAAGCCTTCACAATTGGTTGCCACTGCTTAAAGGCTTTAAACAATTAAATTTTGACGGTTCTTCAAGGGGAAATACAATACTGTGAGTATTTGGTGGTGTATTTCTGATATGGGAGAAATAATATGTATCTACATTGGTTCTCTTGGCATAGAAAGTAATAATGCAACATAGCTACATGCCTTGGAGTATGGACTTCATATAGCCATTAGACAGGGATTTTCTAAATTATTGGATGAGGGCGATTCTCATATTATTCTCCAAATGCTAAAGAAGCTCCAAATTGGATATCCTATCAAAAAATATCAACCAACTGGTGACTTGAATAAATATTTGAACACCTAGAAGGAATTTTGAACCAAATCTCAACTCTAGTCCCCTCTCATATTCACATATCAACTAATAAAGCGGCTGATGATTTGGCCATTGAGGGTGTCAAAAGAGGATATAATGACTTGGATAAAGCATGGCCATGGATAGCCCCATCCAACTTAACTCATTACTATCTAAACCTTTATCACAATGTTTACAACACCCTAAATGGGGTGGAAGGGAGGAGGATACATTCTGCTCAAGTGCGAAAGCATAATGGTATCATGTAGAAGCCACCTCAATGCATGGTTCAAAAGGGCATAGGTGGCGATGATAAGAGATAAGAAACATGTGGAAGTACATGCTAGGCAAACGATAATTAAGTTGGACGATGGTGGTGATTGGTCTCACATATATTAAAGGAGTTTGAAATATGGGATCCTATGGTGAGATGATGTCTTAGGCAAACTCTTAGTAGGCGACGCTAATGGATATGATGAGAATAATGGAAATATTAGAGTGTTTTGTTGTTAATCATTGCAATTTGCACTACAATGAAAAGGCCCTGTAGTGGAGGTTATGGCAGAGGTTTTTAGTGTTATAAGATTGGTCAAAATTGTTAAAAAAACCTCTACTACAACCTCTATCAATGGTATCGAATGTTTTGGCAAAGGTTTTTATGGAAATGTATTAGAAATAAAGCAAACTTGGTTGTTGGAGGCTTTAACGAAGGTTTTTTCATTGGCGTGCTTTATTTATACAAGCGCACCGGTGCTGACAAATACAAAATGCATCGGTGCCTTTAAATACAAACAAGCATTGGTGCTTACAAAAACGTTAAAGCAATATGTGCGTCGGTTCTTGATAATAAATATAACATCAATCTGCACAAACAAATTTAATGGAACCAATGATTTATAACAATATATGCACTAGTTTGGGAGGCAGGTGTAGGGGGGGTAATTTTTGACCCCGGTGGAAATGTAGTTTCAACTTTTGCTTGTGGCCTAGGGATCAGTACCAACAATCAAGCAGAACGCTATGCTCTATATTTGGGATTAAAATAAGGAGTTGTTATTGGAATTCAATCGCTGGTGGTGATAGGAGATTCCCTCCTTATCATCTCTCAAACTAGACAACGACAGGAAATTATGGATCTAATAGCAGGGTGTCATCACAAACGTATTATTGGATTACTCCATCAAATTCCGAATACTCAATTCTTTCATGTTCGGTGTGAACATAATGCAACAATTGATAAACTTACAAATGAAGCCTCAAGTATCCCTATAGGGGGCATGGAAAAATGGGGGTCATTTCTCATTTTGATGGCTCCCTTAGAATTTTTTATGCTATCGTAAGTCCATTTCGAATTCATGAATTAGTCTCGTCTAGCATTAAATTCATCATTCGATGACAGAGTTCATTAATTGTCTAGTCCATATGGAGAGCTCAACGCGTCTGGGTGAATGAACATTCATGTGAAATCTTGGTTCGCATAAATGGGATATTAATATGGGCATATGGAGGTATTGTCTGGAATCTTCAACAAGAAGTGTTACAATGTTTTGTGTATAGTTTTTTTTAACCTCGTCATTCGAACGATGTCGGAGGTTGGAAGACTGGTGTGAGGGGAAATTCTGGAATGGTGGTCCATAGTTAGGTGGATTTTGATGCCTTCTCCTGTGCATTGGGATATCGGTATTCCGTTGCTTTCAGTGCTATCTATGCAGAGTTTCACACTTGGGTAATTTTCTGCTTATGTTTGGATTTTGCTCTCTAATTTGTTTGGAAGGTTTGGGATACATGGGCATCTCTGTACTATTTAGGGGTTTAGTTTGTTTGGAAGGTCAGTAATTTTTTGGGGTGTTTGCTTGCTCCGGGGGACCAATTCTATGGTGTTTATTGGGGTGAGTGTATTCCAAATTTCCTAGTGGCTCTTGGTTGTGACTGTCTTGCAATTGAACTGGGTTGATAAAAGAATTGTTCTTTTAGAGGGGATCTAGGATTGTGTTGTAACATAATGCAATTTCTTCTACACACATATATATAATGCAATTTCCAGCATATTGATAACATGCATCAAATAAAACAATGCAGAAGTAAAACACATTGATAATACTTATCTTGATGGTGAAGTTGTCCCAAGCAACTAGCTACGCAACTGCAATGTTCCACCCAGCCATAGGCCGGTTGTGTTCATCAATATCTCCACACAACTTCCACCCCCATGTTGGGCATGATTTCTACAAGGAAATGGAACACTCAAGCTCATGCACAGCCAAAGCAATGGATACCCATAACCCATACCCCAACATACTCTTTCCACACACAACAAGCATAATTGTTGGCATGGGTAAACGTTTTCAACTATGGGATGCACAACACATGGTGTCTGTAGATTTCCCAAATTGTGGCACACCCAAAAACGAATTGTGGGAAGGGAAATCGACCCCAAGGAGCAAACATGAGTTCCCCAACAGGTATGTGGGTATTCAAAGGGGAAAAACGACCTTCGAGGATCCCCAAAACAGATTCCTCTTCTTTCCCATTGTTCTATATCACAAAAATGCCCTTCTCCCAGCTAAGAATGAAGGAAAACACATAAATTTCATGGAGAAAAATGCCCAGGTAGCTTCAAACTTGTGAGAGAGCCAAAATGGTTGATGCATAATGGCTTGGGGAGTGAATTCATGGCTCTTTTCTTGCCCAAGAAGCTAAACAAGTTTTACCAAAAATGGTGGCTTGCCCATACTCGAATTTGGACAACCATACCTCACCATTTCCCAAATAATAACTATTTCAACCAACTCTTGGGAGAAATAAATGATTGGGTACAAAAGTCAACACGGGTAGTTGAGGGTTTATGGGTTTCCTCATTTACACTTGGCTTGACTTGATTGGTTCAAGGGTTTGAATATTTCCCTCCCAAATCCTTGTAAAAATCATCCCCCCATACTCTTGTTGCATTGCATAGCTAGTTGTGGGTGTTTTTATTAAAATGCATATTTACATGATATTTATGATTTCTATTGTGTCTGGCTAACACACAAACCATATGCACCAATTTTAACACTAAATCGATGGTGGGGCCTTGGCCTTGAGCTCCTCACCATGATTTCATACCGATATTACATCATTTACATGTTTAATGCAATGGGATCAAAATCGGAATATTACAATCCCCCCCCTTGGTAACACCGTCCTTGGTGTTCTCTTTATTTTTAGCAAGGTTCCATGTCCTTCCTTTTTAGCTGCAATTGAAATGACTTTCTCTCTCTTCATCAACGTCCATTGGATCTCTTTCCAATCTTTAGCTTCTCACACTAAGCCTTTTAGGACAACCACATGTCCATTGCATCGTTAAAATGTATTCAAGTTCCTTGCATCCATCAATACCTATACTCAAACATTGAGTCAATTCATACGTCAAATCCATTCTCATAGCATTCATCTCTTAACAAGAGTTTAAAAACCATAGCTGAATCATATACACATGTATATTAACATTAAATAAGCAAGAAGATGCAAGATAAACCAAATACTTATCTACATGAACATCTTCCTTTAGCTCCACAGGTATCCCGCATTGACTTCAGACAATTATGATACCCACAAGACTTGCCCCACCCAACACAAGGATGGTACCTCTTCTCTACTAGATAGTCCCTCGAGCATACCCACCCCTTCCAGTGCTCTTCAGGGTGTTGCATCGAAAGGTAACCAAGTTTCTGCAAGCCTCAGATCACCTGTGCATATGTATAAAACAAATTTTATGCCAACACACTGGCTGCACCACATCATTCAAATAACCAATGCCAAGCCAGTACACCAACTGGGGTTTATGAGGCATTCCAATAACTAGTATGCTAAGCCAGTTCTCCGGTTGGGTTTATCAAGCATACAAAAACCATTAACCAATATGCTAAGCTAGTTCTCCGACTGAGTTTATCAAGCATTCCAATAACTAGTATGCTAAGACAGTTCTCCAACTGGGTTTATCAAGCATACAAAAACCATTGCCAAGCCAATGTCTCTACTGGGCTTATTAGTAATAAAACAAGAGAATACAATTACATGGCTCCTTCTCCTATGCAAACCAGTGGTTCCCTCCAGGAACTCCATAGGTAACTCACTTGACTGCAAGCTAGCATGACCCCACAATACCCACTCACACAACACAAGGATGGTACCCCTTCTCTGCTACACAGTCCCTCGGGCATACCCATCCCTCCAGTGCTCTTCAATATGAGCGTAGAAAGGCTACCAATGCCCACGCAAGCCTCTTGAGTACCCATGCTCTTACTGGGTTTAATGGCACTACAGAGAGACAAGCACATGTAAGGAATTTTGCAGGGTTTATCAAACCCAAGCCACTCTTGGCATTCTTTTTCATATTGGCCTTAACAGCTGCCATCTGCCTCAATGGCATATTTCTTCCATCTCACCTGCATTACACACAAGCATGCATCCCTCATGAGATGTCATCATAATAATTTCAATTAGAATTTCTCAAATATGTTTCATACGGAAACTAGATTTCCAAAACATGAAGTCCTTATCATGATGTTTAGTTCTTGCAGGCCATAACACATGGTCTTCCTGCATTGTGTCCTCCTGACACAATTCACAAGCAACCAACCAATCAATGACATTAATAATCAGATTCAAATCTGAATTTACAATTCTGTCTACTACATAAATTATATTTGTTTAACCATGAGACCATCCCCATATTGTTTGGCTCTTGTAAGTGGTATCACTCTGTCCATTATGGTTTTACACTTGCTACCATAACATGAACATCCACCTACAATAGGTCCTCTTGACACAATTCTAGACAAGCCAAACAATAATTAGTAATTATTAACAAAATTTCAAATCTGAAATTTACAATATGTTTCGTACATAAGTTAAATTTTACAACCACGAGACCCTTCTCATAATTTTTGGCTTTTGCACATGGTAGATTCTAATATTTATTATGGTTACCCACATTGCCATACCCAAGAAAATTCTACCTGTAATATGAAATTTTCAATCAGTCAAACAATTTGTGAGTATCCATGCATATAGCATTTTCATTGTAAATGTTATAACAATCACTGAAGTGATCTCAGAATTATAATACTCAATAAGTCAAACACTATGAGCTATTATTATCTCAAAGACAATGAAATACATTTACTTGTATATGCATCATTATCACCATAAGGAACAACCACCTTAACTATGCAATCAAGTAAAACTTTCAATGGACATGATTACATCATCATATCCATTCATGTAACTCTATCCTCCTAATAGAGTATTCTTGGTAGCCCATAAAACATGACTACTTTCTTCATGCAATCATTTTCCTGCATCCATGGAAGCTCATGAAATGATCTCATAATTTCCAATAATTCTATCATTTCAGTTATCAATGAATTTCAATGAAATATATGCCACAACCATGCATTCACACAATTCCTCTCAACATGTGTACACACACATATGTAGAAACAATCACAAAGTTTACATAATATATTAATGTGCATTCACTCAATGCCTCCTTGCATTGATTCATGAATACCATAATGTCATGTCATGCATTCCACCATGATGTGTTGGAAGGTATAGCTAATGCCTTGACACATCACCCAACCATCTCCCCGGTCACTTGGTTAACTTATCTGGGTGCCTTCTGTCTCCACCCGAACAACACGTCAGGAGTTTTCTCACTCCTTAGTTGTTGACAAAGAGGTTTCATCCCAAATTAACACCAATAGGGAGTTCATGGGATACTTGTGTAGCACCATAGCATTACCATTCCAACCACATTATGGCCTTAACCATTACAATCTCATATGGCATGCACTAACACAATAGGACCATAAGTCCTCACTTGCTTTGGTTATTAAACTCATAACCAATATACACAAATGGCATGATATATTTTTCATATGAATGCATTCAAAACTATAAACAGTAGGTAGTATAAGGCTCATTGTCCTTACTACCCTATACCTCACCAAACCCGGTGGGATAATGTGTTAAGTTTATACTAATTTGACTAGCAAGATCACTGAAAGAAACACAATCACAAGATAGATAGAGATTTTACCCTGGGAAACCCTCATGGGGTAGAAAACCCAGCAAAGCTTTCCTCAATAAGATGAGCAACCAAATACAAGATGTACTCCAAGATTAGAGCTCTTTCTCTACCTCCTATGCAGACCTCTCTCTCACTTGTGCGCTACTTTTCGAGTGATGGAAGTGTGTGATAAGTGAGGAACATCCTCCTCTACTTATACTTGTTTCCCGACTGACTTTTTACCCTATGGAGCCGACCTCTCCTAAGAGAGTCTAATAACCCCTAATAAAATAACTCAGGGCGGACCCCCACATGGTAGATCTAATAACCTTGGTTACCACAATCCATCGGAGGAATAAACATCTCCGGATACATAGTAAGGTCCCATCGGAGGAATGAAACATCTCCAGAATAATACAAATATAATATTCTTAGAAGTTACAATATTTCAACACTCCCCCTTAACGAGAAGGATATTATAACAACATTCGCAGGATCAAGGAGTCATCAACATCATACATGATACATCTATAAATCATTGGAAGCTTTCTTTATACATCATCATCAGTAACTCAAGCAGTTACTGGAACATAATCAATACTGGAACATCAGCATCATCAGTATTGAGTCTTCATCTTCTGCAGCACTCGACCAGCTACAACAACATCTCACGATCATCAGCATAGTCATCTAGATCATCACGAGCAGCAGCATCGTCATCACGATCAACAACATCGTCATCTAGACCACCACGATCAGCAGCATCGTCATCTAGACCATCACGATCAGCAGCATCATCATTTAGACCATCATGAGCAGCAACATCGTCATCTAGACCATCATGAGCAGCAGCATCGTCATCTAGACCATCACGATCAACAACATCATCATCTAGACCATCATGATCAACAGCATCGTCATTTAGACCATCATGAGCAGCATCTGGATCCTCACGATCAACAGCCTCACAACATCATACCCTGCAATACACATGATCCAATTACAGGATGATTAATCCCTCTCACTTTAGGACATAGGTCCAAGGATGATACAATCCTGATCTGCTTACGGGATGATCAATCCCTCTCAATTTAAGACATCTCTCATGTCTATGGACGATACAATCCAGATCAACTTACAAGATGATCAATCCTTATCCTTTTAAGACACCTCATCATGTCTAGGGACGATGCAATCCCGAATCAGCTTATAGGATGATTAGTCCTTATCACTTTAAGACACCTCACCATGTCTAGGGACGATGCAATCCCAATCTACTTACAGGATGATTAGTCCTTATCACTTTAAGACACCTCACCATGTCGAGGGACGATCCAATCCCAATCTACTTACAGGATGATTAGTCCTTATCACTTTAAGACACCTCACCATGTCTAGGGACGATGAAATCCCAATCTACTTACAGGATGATTAGTCCTTATCACTTTAAGACACCTCACCATGTCTAGGGACGATGCAATCCCAATCTACTTACAGGATGATTAATCCTTATCACTTTAGGACATAAGTCCAAGGACGATGCAATCCTGATCCACTTACGGGATGATCAATCCCTATCACTTTAGGACATAAGTCCAAGGAGGATGCAATCCTGATAATCCTCTTAGACAAAGTCTAAGCACCACTTCATCGACCTCATCGTCGGAACAAAAAACCTCATCATCAACCTCATCGTTGGAACAGGTAGCCACATCATTGATACAATATCCTCATCAATACAAGTATACATATCATCAATACAAGTATCCTCATCAATACAAGTATACATACAAGTAACCTCATCAATACAAGTATACATACAAGTAACCTCATCAATACAAGCATACATATCATCAATACAAGTATCCTCATCAATACAAGTATACATATCATCAATACAAGTATCCTCATCAATACAAGTATCCTAAGTATACATATCATCAATACAAGTATTCTAAGTATACATATCATCAATGACCATGTCACTCCCCCTTTCGAGGAGGGTCCTTCTGAACTACACCAAGCTTGTCTCGGAAATACTCAAACTTTACTCGAGACAGAGGTTTGGTCAATATATCAACAATTTATTCATCAATGCTTACATACTCGAGCTTGATAGCTCCTTTCTGCACCATATCCTATATATAGAAATATCGGATCTCTATGTGCTTTGACTTATCATGGAATACTGGATTTTCTGTCATCTTGATACAACTCTGGTTGTCACACATAATCACAGTGGGTTCCATCTCTAAGTCAAACAAACCTAATAGCAGCTTTCGAAGCCATACTGCTTCACAACTGGTAGAGCAAGCAACTATATATTCCGCTTCAGCTGTGCTGAGAGGCACACTTGACTGCTTCCTGCTAAACCACGAGATCATGGCAGATCCCATACAATAACATCCACCCGATGTACTCTTCTTGTCTAATACGCTACCTGCCCAATCAGCATCAGTGTAGCCATACAATCTGAAGTTATATCTCCATGATAGTATAGACCAAAATCTATCGTACCCTTTAGGTACCTCATCACATGCTTTGCAGCAATCAGGTGAACTCGTCTCAGTTCCACTAGATACTGACTTAGGGTGTTCACCGCAAAGCATATATCTGGTCTGGTATTTGTCAGATACATTAATGACCCAATAATCTGTCTGTACAGAGTCATATCCACTAACTCTGAAGAGTCATCAACTAACAGCTTCAAGTTGGAATCCATGGGAGTGGCCATGGCTTTGCATTCCAACATATCAAATCTTTTCAGGATTCCCACAACATACTTACCTTGGTTGAGAAAGATTCCCTTTGGGCCTTGCCATACTTCTAGACCTAAGAAGTAGTGCATCAATCCAAGATATTTCATTTCAAATTCTGAAGAGGGCTTCTTCTTGCACTCGATAATCTGTTTCTCATTTCTAGTTAGAAATAGATCATCCACATATACCAACAATATGACAGGTTCATCATCCATAACCTTGAGATAAAGATTAGGATCAACTTTACTCTTGGTAAAGCCCAAGTTAGTTAAGAAACTGTCAATCCTTCCATACCAAGCTCTAGGAGCTTGCTTCAACCCATACAACGCCTTCTTCAATTTGCACACATGGGTTCTTCCATCTTCCACCTCAAATCCTTGAGGTTGTTCTATGTACACTTCCTCCTCAATCACTCCATTCAGGAAAGCTGTCTTTACATCCATCTGGTGTAATTCCCACTTCATCATGGATGCAAGTGCCATGATGGTTCTAATGGAGGTGTACCTTGCAACTGGTGCAAATGTCTCTTCATAGTCAATTCCCTCTTTCTGAGAGAATCCTCTGGCCACAAACCTTGCTTTATATTTTTCAATGCTACCATCCGCAGCATGATTTATTTTATATATCCATTTGGAGGATACCACACTTTTATCTTTTGGTTTGGGAACTATATCCCAAACATCATTCTTCATTATAGCCCATGTTGGCCTTCTTTTTCTTGAAATGTTTGTAATGGGGGGTTCTTATGGTTCTATTATGTCATGGTCTTCAGGTGTTACATCTTCAGGGATGGGTACAGCCTTTGTAGTTTTGGGAGGTACATCTTCTTCATATACTTCTTCATACTGGCACTTCCTAGATCTCTTGAGAGCTGCTTCTTCATCAAATGTCACATCCCTACTTATTTCCATATGATGAAAACCTAGGATGTAAATTCTGAAAGCTTTGGATGCTTCACAATATCCAACAAATATTCCCTTCTTCCCAGAAGGATCCAACTTAGTTCTCTTTTCTTTAGGTATGTGAATATACACAGGGCACCCAAATATCTTGAGGTGACTTACCTTAGGCTTCTTTCCCGTGAACACTTCTTCTGGAGTCTTGAAATCAAGAGCATTGTGGGATAGTCTATTTTGCACATAGACTACTGTCCTAGCCACTTCATCCCAAAGATACATAGGTAGGTCTTGATCATGTATCATTGTCTTTACAGCTTCCATGATGGTTCTATTTTTTCTTTTCGCAACACCATTTTTTGGGGATTGTAGGGAGTGGTTAGCTCCCTCTTGATTCCAACTTCCTTACAGAAATCTTCAAAGTCCTTTGAAGTATACTCTCCACCATTATCTATCCTGAGTATTTTGATTTTCTTTTCTGAATGATTCTCTATCAGGGCTTTGAACTCCTTGAACTTTCCAAAGACTTCATTCTTTCCTTTTATAAAGTATATCCAAGTTTTCCTTGAATAGTCATCAATAAATGTGAGATAGTATTCATATCCACTCAAAGATGTGGAGGGCATTGGTCCACATATATCTGAATGAATTAACTCCAAGGTACTCTTAGTCTTTGTTTCACTCTTTGGAAATGGGTTCTTGATATTCTTCCCTTTTGCAAATCCTTTGCATATGCCATCATGATCAATCTTTAAGTCTGGCAGACCTATAACTACCTTTCTTACATGAGGTAGTGCCTTGTAGTTAATGTGAGCAACTATCCTATTCCATAGCTCATTTGGGCTAGTGGCTTCATGTACAAGGGCAGCTTCTGGATGGCCCTTGAGCTTGTACATACCTCCTTCCTCTTCACCAATGGTAATTGTATCCTTGATAGATTTACCTTTGGACCACATTAATACTTGTCCATCAATGAATGCAACCCTATAACCTTTCTTATCCAATGCTGAGATGGAAAGCAAGTTCTTCTTCAATCCTGGTACATACAATATTTCCTTCATCTTCATGGGGGTTCCAGAATCAAGCTTGTATCTTGCTTCACCAATTCCCTTGATGGGATATTGATAGTAATCTCCTAGAGATACCTTTTGTGGAGAGGTCTTTTCTTCAAGTCTTGAGAGAGTCTTCTTCTGTCCTGTCATGTGCTTTGAAGCACCACTGTCAATAAGCCATGTATATTCTCCAGGTGTTATAGATCTAGAGAGTGCGGAGAATAGAACATACTCTTCTGCATCTTCTTCTTCATTTCTTCTAGATCTTCTCTTGAAGAAGGTCCTTTCTTCCTCTTCTTCTTCTCTTATAGGTCTTTTCTTCTGAGGCCTTTCTTCCTCTTCTACTTCTTCTTCACTATCATCTTCTGCAAGATGTGCTTGATGTCTTTTGTGGTGAGAACCCTTTTTCTTCTTCAGAGGACAATCCTTAGCAACGTGTCCTATTTTGTGACAAGTAAAACATTGGAATGAGGAGTAATCTCTTATTTGATTAGTTCCTCTTTTCTTTTGAAATCTTTGTGGAGGATGAGACTCCTTGTGACTATCCTTCTTGAAGTAGGATTGATTCCTTCTTCTCTTGGTGTGGGTGTCCAAGGCTTGGTCATCTTCTTTGAGCAAGGCTCCTCTGTTGGCAACCCTAGCTTCTTCTTGAATGCAATCCTCCCAAACCACATCAAATTTCATACTTTCTTTTCTGGCACACATGGTTTGGATGAATGGCTCCCAAGGTCTAGTGAGACCATTTAGAGCAGTCATGACTAGTTCATCTTCATCAAGGGTATCTCCAATAGCATCTAGTTGTTCCTTGAACTGAGAAACCCTTGAGAAATAGTCTTGAATAGATTCTCCTTTATTCATGTTAGTGCTCTTCAATTGAGCTCTCAGGTTCATCTTCCTATTGATGTTCTTTCCTTCATACATTCTGGAAAGGGCATCATACATTTCCTTTGGGGTCTTCTTGGATGCCACTTGGGGAATCAAGTGGTCCTTAATGGAATCAACAATGATTCTCTTTGCCCTAAGCAAGTCCTTCCTATACTTCTCTTTGGCTTCATCTTCTGTAGGTTCTGCAACCTCATCTTTGATATATTGGGCAAGATCATTCTCTTCAAGAATGAGACCAATTCTATATTTCCATGCCCGGAAATTCTCTATACCCTCTAGCTTGTCTTCAAGCTTAGTACTCGGGGCCATGATACCCAGGGGGTCACCAGAAATTGAAAATTCCAAAAATGAAAAGCTGACCTTACCAGGAGATTGGCTTGATTGAGGCGAGGTGACTGATGTACTTACTTTCTGGAAACTTCAATTTTTCAGCCTCCAAACTTGACCAGCGAATTTTGGACCTACTATAGAAATCTGGTTCTGGTTTTCCGCACTTTTTGTCAAACTAGGGTTTGACTTTCCCGGAGTTCTACCCAACCAAAAACCTCGATCCAGGGCTCAAAACTTTGATTTTGAGGAGGGCTATCCAACCATGCAATCAGAATCCAAAAATACCAACTTTTGCAGAAACCCTAATTTTCACCGGAGGAGGAGAGAGAGAGATTTTTACCTTGTGAAAGATGTCCTATTCATGCTAGCTCTGATTCCATGTTAAGTTTATACTAATTTGACTAGCAATATCACTGAAAGAAACACAATCACAAGATAGACAGAGATTTTACCCTGGGAAACCCTCATGGGGTAGAAAACCCAGCAAAGCTTTCCTCAATAAGATGATCAACCAAATACAAGATGTACTCCAAGACTAGAGCTCCTTCTCTACCTCCTATGCAGACCTCTCTCTCACTTGTGCGCTACTTTCTGAGTGATGGAAGTGTGTGATAAGTGAGGAACATCCTCCTCTACTTATACTTGTTTCTTGACTGACTTTTTACCCTATGGAGTCGACCTCTCCTAAGAGAGTCTAATAACCCCTAATAAAATAACTCAAGGCCGACCCCCACATGGTAGATGTAATAACCCTGGTTACCACAATCTATCGGAGGAATAAACATCTTCGGATACATAGTAAGGTCCCATCGAAGGAATGAAACATCTCTGGAATAATACAAATATAATATTCTTAGAAGTTACAATATTTCAACATAATGTTCGCATAAATGCATTCATCATCACATACATACCAATTTACGATTACTAAGTATGGCTAAAGGTATTCTTACTCAATCCACTTTTTGTACGCAATCATAAATAAACCATTACCTGCATGGATTCCATTAACATCTTTGATGTTACCTGATCAGTTGGTCTCCTGAAAAGGATTACACCATCCTTCCACCAACCTCGTGATCATATATTTGTTGTACCAACCTTTCTTCACAAGGTTGTTGGTCACATGCGACAACATCATCAACATCTTTAGCCATGCTTCGGTTGTCTTTGGTCTTAGAACCAATGCCAACACCACTTATTATTAACAACCACAATAATTATCTTAAGTGGCTCATTGCATATGTAAAACTTCGCTAGCTTTACCAACATGCAACATCATATACATTCACAAACGTCTTCACATGCACTATGCAATATCTGGCAATATGACCACTAGTGTGTATTCATTTCATCTATCTAATCTCTTGCATGTTCAACACTTCTATGCCATAATTTTCTGTATATAAAACTCATAAAATATAAATACAATAGCAAGAGAGGATTTAAGGAATTCTCCCTTTCCAATCCCTCATCATAGCATGGAATTTCCTCTTCCACATCATAGCTGATCCAATTTCATGGCCTCTCTAGCAAGCACACAAGGAATCATTAGATTTGATTTTCTCACCAAGCAACAATTCAATACATATACTCATGTATAAATTTCCTACTTGCTACTTTCCAAGCACACAATTCTTATGTTATAAACATAAATAGTTAAAGGTGAGAAATTTCCTTTTTTATCAATATTGCCTTACTGCTCCAACTGCTTTAAGAAATTATGGTAAAGTCCAACTTGACCTTTCTTAACTTCCTAGAACCAATCAACACTGCAATTGATTCAATTGTAACTCCATAAGGAGTCTTTTCAAGGTCCATTATATGCCATTGTACCTCATTCAATTATGATACTTTCTCTCCTTTCTCATGGAAATATTTGCCACAATGCTGAACCATACAATTGATTCACACATGGGAATGTCTCATTCCCCAATTAGTAGACTTTGTATGGCCACCATGTCACTATCATGGGCCACATGCCAATTCCACATACTGGGATGTCTTATTATCATGAGTGACAACTTTTGGTATAATGGAATTGCCTTAGCCATTATCATTACTTAATCATATCTTGCAACTTCCCTTATCATGCATGCACTTGCCCACAAGGATGATTTACCCATCATATTTACAAGTTACATGTCCCTTACTAGATAACCTATTCCATTACTTGTTGAGCATTCTTTCATGGAATACAATATCCATCTTTGATAATCAAGATCTCCCATGGCTCTTCCTTGCAATTCAAATTGCATACATTGCTAACAATAGTACATTGGATGCATTCTTATGCAAGACACCAATGTCCATTATTGGTCCCTTTCATCCTCCAATGATTAGACATGACTATCACTCCTCCATAATGCATATTAAAATCAATTACTCTTAATAAAGCTTCCACAACCCCTCTATGCAATTCATATTGCACATTTTGAGCATGGAGAATGCATTTCATACATCTTGGCTAAGGAACGTCACTTCCTTTTAGTTCCCTTATTCCATCTCGTGCATATAAAATACAATATGCAATAGTATATTCTTATCCATTCAACATGTTTTTCCTCATGTTAACGTGAATTACCATAATACTCTCAATTGATTATCCTTGCTCATTAGTGGAACTACCTTGTCACTAAGCATCCAACCAGGCTTGCTTCAGTTCTTTTACATTTCTAGCTAACAAGCATTTTTACCATGATTGCTTTATGAAACAACTAGAAACATGTTTTAAGAATAAGATCATTCTATCTTCTCCTCCTATGGATAAGCTTTGAAAAGAGTAGAAGCATGCTTATTTTTTATCATTGAGCAAAAAATGCAGCCCTTCAAAATTGCCAACTTTGTCAAATTACATAAGCATATGAATCACCCTTTTTATAATCCACAACTTGCCAAATTGTCCCATGGACTATTATCATGATGCAACATTTCCATTTCTATGAGTCTTGTCATCACCATAGAAATTTCTCAAAATCGATAATATCTTAGGGGGACAATGGGGGTCAAGGGGGCTTGCCCCCTTGTGGCCGCCATTGCAGGGCGGGTCGAGGGCAACACCCTTGTTTTTTTTTTTGTAAATCTTTCAATTTGGCGCAATCTGGTGCATAATTTCAATGCCATTTTTCAATTTCCGGCACCTGAAAATCTCCTTGGAAAAACTGCTTAATTTCCCTATTTCGGTGGAATTTCCATTTTTCCTTGACCTATTTCGACAGACTTATCCTTTTGTCTCTAATAGACACACTTATCAATTGCTCTCTGCCCCAATTCAACGGACTTATCATTTTGTTTCCGATCGGCACACTTTCCAATTTGACGCCGACCCATTTCTGAGCAATTTCATTTTTCTGCCTATCGAAGCATTTTCCGTTTTGTCACCAACTTGTTTTGCCAAAAAATTCATTTTGCCTCCGAAATCCTTTTCGGCGTGATTTTTATTTTGTCGCCGATCGACGCACTTTTAATTTCTCGCCAATTGACGCAAATCCCATTTCTTGCCGACCCGTTTCGACGCACCTTTCAATTTTTACGCCGATCGATGCACTTTAGATTTTTGTGTCAAAATTCCTTTTCGACAATCTTTTTGCTTTCTCACCGAAACGTATTAGCGACTTTTCTGATTTTCGCTGAAAGTTTTGGCGGACTTTTCTCTTTTGCACCGAAACACTTTTGGCAAACTTTTGACTTTTGCACTGAAACACCTTTTCGACAATTTTCTCAATTCTTCGTCAAACTCTTTCGGCGTCTTTTTCAATTTTTTCGCATCGATAGTTTCGAAGACTTTCTCACTTTGTAACCAAAACACATCGACATCCTTTACCATTTTTCGTCGAAATATTTTCGGCGCACTTTCCGCTTTGTCGCCGATCGACGCACTTTTTATAACTTGGTCGCTGATCGACGCAATTTCCAATGTTTCCGCCGACCTGTTTCAGCACATTTTCCATTTTCGCACCGAACACCTTTTCGACAATTTTTTTGATTTTTCGCCGAAACATATTGGCGACTCTTCTGATTTATCGCCGATAGTTTTGGCTCTCCTTCCAGTTTTGCACCGACACATACTTAGGTAGAAAACTCAAAAACTTAGAGAAAAATTTTGAATTTTTTTTTGTTTCTTTTTCTGTTGATCAGTAGTGATCAGGAAGGGGTCTTACCTCTGCAATTATGAGATGTAGCCCATGCAGGCCCAATGTTGCAACCTCTTGCTATGATACCAATCTGTCACATCCTCTCCCATGGATCCAATGCAAGGAAGGGAACATGGCACTAGCATTCTGGGATTTTACAAAAACTCAGTCCCATTCATCAGGTTCATACAAATAAAAACACATGTGTGTGTAGATGTATAAATCTATTAAACACACCAGAATGAAATTTCTTCTACACACACATATATCATGCAATTTCCAACATATTGATAACATGAATAAAATAAAACAATGCATAAGTAAAACACATTGAGAATACTTATCTTGATGGTGAAGTTGTCCCAAGAAACTAGCTACGCAACTGGAACGTTCCACATAGCCATAGTCCAGTTGTGTTCATCAATCTCTCAACACAACTTCCACCCCCGAGCTGGGCATGATTTCTACAAGGAAAGGGAATACTCAAGCTCATGCATAGCCAAAGAAATGGACACCCATAATCCATACCCCAACATACTCTTTCCACACACAACAATCACAATTGTTGGCATGGGTAAACGTTTTCGATTGTGGGATGCACAACACATGGTGTCCATGGATTTCCCAAATTGTGGCAATCCCAAAAACGAATTGTGGGAAGGGAAATCGACCCCAAGGAGAAAAAATGAGTTCCCCAACAGGTATGTGGGCATTCAGAGGGAAACAACGACCTCCCAGGACCCCCAAAACGGATTCCTCTTCTTCCCCACTGTTCTATATCACAAAAACGCCCTTCTCCCAACTGAGAATGAAGGAAAACACATAAATTTCATGGAGAAAAATGCCCAGGTAGCTTCAAAATCGTGAGAGAGCCAAAATCGTTGATGCATAATGGATTGGGGAGAAAACTCATGGCTCTTTTCTTGCCCAAGAAGCCAGACACATTTTTTCCAAAAATGGTGGCTTTCCCATACCCAAATTTGGACAGCCATACCTCACCATTTCCCAAATAATAACTATTTCAACCAACTCTTGGCAGAAATAAATGATTGGGTACAAAAGTCAACATGGGTAGTTAAGGGTTTATGGGTTTCCTCATTGACACTTGGCTTGACTTGATTGGTTCAAGGGTTTGAATATTTCCCTCCCAAATCCTTGTAAAAATCATGCCCCCATACTCTTGTTGCATTGCATAGCTAGTTGTGGGTGTTTTTATTAAAATGCATATTTACATGATATTTATGATTTATATTGTGCTTGGCTAGCACACAAACCATATGCATCAATTTTAACACTAAATCGATGGTGGGGCCTTGGCCTTGAGCTCCTCACCACGATTTCATATTGATATTACATCATTTACATGTTTAATGCAATGCGGTCAAAATCAAGATATTACAACAACCTACACGCGTTGTGGCAAACATTACTAGTTATGGTGAAGAATCCAGCCAAGGAAATCATACTTCAGACAGTGAATATACAATTGAAGGAAGCAGCGACACTCATGATGTAGATGTTGATGAGACTATGGAAGAGACCTAGGATGATGAGGCCAAGAGTCAAGAAGATGATGCTAAGAATACTATAGGGGAAGAATAAGGAAACACTCATGATGTTTAGGTCGCGGGCAGTGATACCAACTCTTAGTTTTGTTCTTCTATGAAGTTTTTTTGTAGGCTACTCTTAGGACAATTTGTAAGAATTTATAGCAACTTAGGGAACTATGTGTTTTGCCTGAAGTTTATTTTCACTTGGATGACTGTAATTAAGCTATATATTGTTCTGGATCCTCTGAAACTGCTATGAGGAATTTTTGTACTACTTTGTTGAAGTTTTTTAGCCTTTTATAAATACAATCTTAATCATTTTTGTTAAAAGAAAAATATATGCACCAACGCTTTATATTAAATTTAGCACCGATGCTTATGAAGTATTATAAAGCACTGGTGTGATAAGGGAAGGAAAATGAACCGACAAAGTTCACTGGGCCATTGAATTTCATTGCATTTTTAAAATTTAACGATGTGGTTACAATACGGTGGCGCACCGATATGCTTATAATAAGCATCAGAGCGTAATATTAAAAAAAGAACCAGGGCATGTAATGAGGAGTCTGTTGCATCGAGGAGTGTTTTTTTTTATCGAAATGAGTAGAGTTTTTTATATTAAAAGGAGAGGAAAAAACCTCAACAAAACAATGATACAAACCAAAAAATAACTGTTGGTCTAAGTGTTCAACACTCTACTATAAAAGAGGTTAAGATCTTCTAAATGCCATCCATGTCTTCCTACTGCTACTACAACATTCACAACCTTATATTGTCTTCCATATTGTCCTAATATTAACAAAAAGAAGCAAAGCATGAAAACAACTTAGAACTGAAAGGGCCATGGAACCTGGTATTCCATATTGAACTGCAAGGGCATATTGGAGGATCCTTCTGCCATTTCTTTCTCCTTAATCTGTTGAAGTAGAGTCGCAACCTCTTTTTCCATATTTACAATTTTCTGGTTTTGATCTTCCAACTTATCCCGCTGCTACTCCACCTTGTCATTCATCAAGTCTATTTGTAGTTGGAGGTCTCTTTTTTCCTGCTGCTTCCTCTTCTTCCCATTATTTTCTTCTCCTCTCTCTATATTGAATGTCTTGTTCCAACCAATTAACTTGGTGCTTCAAACGATGCATCTCGCAAGTGGTTCAACGCAGTCCACACTCTGTGCAATAGAACTAGTTTCCAAAATCACCGTCGTCGTTCATCGCAACCCTCTTACCTTGCTGTCTATCCCAATTCAACAATATAGAACAACTAAGACGCTCACCCCCTTGCTTAAAGCTTACCAGAAGCACCAAGCGAAGGTGAACCCGAACCAGAATGCTAAGCAAGGATAAGCAGAATACTGTAGCCAGAAGTGTAAATTGCACCAAGAATTAATAAGAACACAAGCCTTGGTGAAGACAAGACCCCTGACAACATAATTATTCCTCTTTGTAGTCATTAAATCCAATTTCATGTGATTCCATGAGCCCAAATCTAACCAAATGCACTGAATTTTGTGCTTCCACCTGGTATTAACGGATGGTGTCAGAGAATTCTGCCCATGCATTATTCCCCTTAACACAAATGATTAGCCACCTTTTGTTTCCTAATGTGAAATTGAAATATCCTTTCCCATTAAAACCAATCATATCAGATGCTTGGATGTTGTACTGAGATAATTGCCTACTGTCCTCCTCCAGAGCAGAAATCACCTATACTTCATAAAACCCCGCGTGAGAGTTAGGGGTGATGTCACAAGCAGTCATTATCCTGTCAATCCTTCTAGTTGTTTGCATGCTCTCCTAATAAATAGATGTGATCATGAGAGACATAAGTCTCCAAATTTTTTCCAAGAATTCATGGGGGCACGTGTCTAAAGTCTCTTCTCCAACATTTGCAAGGAGTTTTGAGACCCCGACTTCCTAAAGCAACAATACTTTGGTGATATCCCATAATGTTATGAGACCTTAGATCAAAATACTTAGGGAGTAGATTCATAAGTTACATCCCCATTACAATTGGTGCAACTTCTAATTGTTCTTTTTGAAGCTTCATTTGTCAACGAATCCACTAATTTATTTTGGTCTCTTAGGACATGGATGAGATCAACCTGTGGAATTCTTTCTAGATTGTTCCAGATTCTTGATTGAATTCTTTCCAAAGAAGATTTTTTAAGATGAGTTCGAAACTTAGTTGCTTTTATTGCTAACTTGGAATCACTGATTATAAGAGCATCATAGATTTTCTCCTTGATGAGAATATCAGTTCCTTCCAAAGGGCCAACAGTTTTGCATGATTGTTTTTGTCTTGGACAAGACTCCAAGAGAATGATACAATATGATTCCTACAGGGCCAAGGAGCACCCCTCTTGCAATTGCCGCCCTAGGGTTGCCTTTAGCAGCTCCATCAAAGAATAAGATATGTTTTTTTGTTTTGTTTAAGCTTCTAGAGATCTAACTCCTCATCCTGCATACGTAATTCCCATCCCAAATTATTCAAAGGTATGGGGATACTCTCTTACTTCTTTATTTTAAGGGATTTTATCCACACTTCTTCTTGCGGGGTTAATTGAGATAAGGTTATGGAGTGAAATATATTTACCGAGAAATAGTCTAAAAGTAACCTAGTCATTGATCTGGTCACCATTGCAGGCGTGGTTGAATATTTTTTAAAAATCATGCGATTCTGGGCCAGTCAAACTTTCCAACAAATGTATTTGGGAAGAGCCATCCAAACAGATTTGAAGAGGGGATTAATTTGTAGAGAAAGGGAGTTTGCTTTGTTCCATTGTTTGAAGAAATGTATTGGATTTGACTGCTGAATTAGGAAAGGATGAAGAGGGCCTAGGGCTTCCATCCATACTTTCTGCAAAGAGGAGCAAAAGACTAACACATGAGAGATAGATTCTTCATGTTCCTTACAGAGGACACATCTAGAAGGTTTGATAAATACCCTTCTTTTGATATTTTCTCTCCTCAAAATATAACCGTGGGCGACCAACCAACAGAAGAAGTTGATCATAGGTGGGGAATTATTTTTCCAAATATCCGACCAACTGAAGAAGTTGATCTTAGGTGGGGAATTATTTTTCCAGATATTTTTCCAAAGGGGTGTTTTGGAGGAAGGAATCTACTCCAGCTAGAGAGTTTTGTATCCTTGCTTAACAATATAATAGCCATCTTGTTCTCCCCAACCTCTACTATCTCTAGTGTCAGCTAGGAAATTAATCAAAACACCCAGATCCTATTTGAGATTGTCAGGTGGAGCATGGAAGTTCCAATCAACCTAGTTTCGCGTTTCCAGATTCCACTTACTGCTGTCTGCTAATTTTGAAATCCCGTTCTCTATTGGCCACGTTTTGATCTCATTGATATTCTCCATCTTTCCCAGAGGAGGATCCTTCATGATGCCCTCCTCCCAAAGCCTAATACGATTTCCATTACCTGGGATCCAATGTAGTTTCCCATAGAAAAAATTCCAAGACTTCACACCTCCAAATTGTGATACTAGTTTTAGTGCTTGGATCAGTATGACACTTGAGAGCACTTCCCCTGACATAGTTTTTCTTGAGAGCCTAGGAGGCCCAGGATTTGATATAAGATAAAAGATTCCATAAGAGATTGGCACCCAAAGCCAAATTAGTGAGTTGAATATCTCGAATACCAAGACCTCCTCTATCAATTGGTATTTTAACAACATTCCAACAAATCAAAGAAATTTTATGATCATTATTTTTACCTCCTTCCATAGAAAGGAACTGATCATATTACAGAAGGAGCCAACAAAATAGAGCTTAGAAAGAGAGGCATAGAGGACAAAACATATTTGATTAGAATGGTTCTTCCATTTGGATTTAACTAATTTACTCCCCACTGTTGCATTTTTTTTGGAGATTTTATCTATAATCTCCTGCTAATTTCCTTTTCTATGTCTATTCTTTACTATGGGAACTCCCAAATATTTGAAGAAATCCCAAGAACCTGACCCTTGAAAATAAAAAACCCTTTGAATTCTAGAGAGAGGTTGGGTAGAGATATTCCATCCATAGATATGGCTTTTATTTTTATTTTAAGCTCCTAGAGGCTTTACAAAAGGATTGGATAATGTTGTTGAATCTTTGTGCTACTATTAGGGATGCCCCTCCTATAAGCAAGGTATCGTCTACAAATTGGGAATAATTTATTTTCTTCACTGTTCTGGCAATTTGTATTCATTTGATTTTCCCTTCCATTCTGGCCCGCTCCAAATTTTTGCGCAAGGAATACACCACGATGATGTAAAGAAGCGGGGGGAGAGGGAAACCTTTCCTAAGTCCTCCAGAGGCTTTAAAGTATTTCGTCACCCTCCCATTCACAAGGGGGGATATCTAGGGTTTCCCAATACAAGCATTTATCCAAGAGATAGATTTATCCCTAAAGCCAAAACTTTTAAGCACTTTAAAGAGGTACTGATGGTTTACTCTATCAAAAGCATTAGCCATATCTAGTATTATGATCATACTTGAACCTTTCTGCTGCCTACTTGAATGAATTGATTCTTGGAATAGAATGATGTTATCAAGAATACTGCATTTTTGGATGAATCCTCCTTGGTTTTCAGACTATTGCATTTTTGGATGAATCTTCTTTAGATTCCATCAGAAGGGAAATAGGGTGGTGATATGAAATGCTAGACAAAAGGACATATGAGGATATATTAAGCCCTAATAGAAGAAATAATTGGCGATTAAGAATCTATCAAGTCTGGCTGCCACATGACCCGGGCCAGATCTTCTATTGGTCTAAGTGTATTTCTTATTTTTTGGGGGATATACACCAAATCCCAATTTTGGATGAAATCATCTGCCCGTTCCCTACAAGGATCTCTTACTATAGTTCCTCCCTTCTTTTCCTTGCTAGAAAAAACCAGTTTGAGGTCTCCACCCAAGACCAAGTTAGGAAAGTGGGAGAGGTTGTCCCAACTTAATATAGAATTCCAACAGTTATTTTTTTATAAAGGAGAAATAGAAACATAAATATTTAATAAGGATACCTAATGATTTGTCTGCATATGTTTGAGCAAGACGACTTTCCAGATGGGAATGGGAAGTATCAACTTGGACGAACTTAGAGCAGTCCCATAATGTTGATATTCCTCTCGAAGCTCCTTTGGAACTAATCGTTATTCCTGTACTTTGTTTCCACAAAAAAATTAATTTCTGAAGAAGGTCATTCTCCTCCATTTTAGTCTCTTGGAGTAGAAGGATTTTAGGGCACTCATTCCTGATTAAGCCCCTTAAGGCTTATTCTTTTTTCTTTGAGCCCACACCAGGGAGTGTTTGTTGAAACACACCGGTGCTACATTTACTCAAATTCAATGGTGCGATAAAAATGATCAAAGGCACCTGCAATCAGTTTCTCTTTGGTGAATAGTGACCAATGACATTGCACTGGAATATCTATATTTTATTTTTATTTAGTTTAATTCCATTATTCATCATAAATTGAAATATTTTTTTATAATAATATTCATATGATTTGAATTTTAATAATTGATGTATGTTTGGATTAATTTTTTATATCATAAATTTTTGCATCTATTGTAATATTTAATCATCCATATATTTAATCAACAATGTAACATTACACAATGACATTAAACAATGCAATAGGATAAGAAACTTTATTTTATTATACATGAATAAGAGTCCACTTTTCATACAAAATGAGACAACATAAAGGTCCATAATAATCAAAATGTCAACATGCATGTAATTGTTACACTTATTGGTAACTTGTTGTCTCTAAATTGGGACACTATGTTCAATACATTATACAAAATATCTGATTTTCACAGTCAATTATTTCAAAATATACAACAACTTGTATTAACATCCAAATATATTGATCATCATTCTTCGTTGGAACTATTGTTAGTGCTCAAGCCACTTGCATGACTTGGGTTATTTGGCCAAATGTTTTGGTGATTTCCTCGACTATTTTCCTCATCTTTAGCTTCCATCTACAAACATAAAAATAAAGAGTAATGAGTGTATCTACATTGCTGAGAATAATGAAAATTAAATAGATACTATACATGAATGTAAATTGAAAAGTGTCGTACCATAGAAAGAATTGGGTCCTAAATGATACACATTATTTCAAAACCAAATCGCATGCCTTCTCTCAACAACTCTTATGTTGGCTCTGCTCCATACTTTGTTTCCTGCAAGTTTTATACCTCATAACAAGTCATAGATTTAATATAAAGGAATTTTGTTGTTCCATTAATTATAAAATGAGAGAAGTAAAACAACATAGATACTTACAAATTCCACAATTAATTTTTGATACGTCAACATATACTCACAACCCATACTTAACCCAATGTCAATCAATTCGTTTGATGGTTCTTCTTTGTATGTTAACACATGTTTGAAGACATCCAAGGATGGTCAGTGTGAAAAAAATTAAAATATAAAGATCACAACCAATATGAAATCTTAAGCTGTTATAAGGAAATCACAACTACTCGCAAACTTTGCTATCAACCCTTTTTTTCCTTGTCGTCCTGTCTTATGTGCTGAATGGGTTCCATTTTGTTTTATTTTCTGCAACAAAACAATTGAAAAATAATATTTAACGCTAAATTAATTAATTATGTCTACATAATAGAAAATTAAATGATTTCATATATTTGAAGCATGTTGTTGTTGAGATGGCTCCTCCTGTGATGCAATTATGTCCATTTCCTTGACCATCTCCTTGTACACTTTTTTGACATTCCTATTGGCATATTTCGAATACCACCTCGTTCATCCATTGGAATTTTCATGATCTTCCTAAAAATTTAAAGTGGCTTTAAACTATTTTTTACTAATATGAAAAGTATATATAACATAATTAATATTAATAAATGAATGCTTTGTAGTAGTAGATACATATTTTATAAAAACATGTTTAGGAGTATTGATTTTTGAATGATTTTTTTTTGGTTGTACATTTTTTCTATTGCAAATTTGACAGATCTCATTGACCATTGCTTTGGAAACACCTCCTATAGTTTAGATATAACCTGATCCTTCAAATCATCAGATTTATTTCTGTACTGTAAATGGAAAGTATGTCTATGCGTTCTTTCCACTATATCCCTCATAGTTTTATAAAAGTTTTTACCTCTTTCATTTACTTCTAGCACCACTCTATATGAACTAAGGATCAATTCATCATCATTTACATCTTCCATAATTTGTTTTTCTTATGATGCCATTCCCTTTTGTTGCTGCAGTCCCCGCAGAACATTCAACATATGTGAAATAAATTGTTTGAAACATGTTAGCGGATATTCTTAGGTACAATATTATTGAAAATTCAAGAAAAAATCAATATTGACTAATTGTTGATTAACCTAATTCATCCCTCTACAAATTTTCCATCAAGGTTTTACGCTCTTCTGAACTTAATTTGAAAATAATCTTATCGAGCTTCCTCATTTTCTGGATTTGCATGACACACATTAACCAATACATATTAGTTAAACATACATATAATTCAAACATATTGATTTGATACATAAATCACACAAAACTTGTCTTTTTCGCATTTTTGGGATGTGCTCCCATCATGCTGATTGGACTTATTGCTCATTGAACTCTTATCATGCATTTTATATCAATAAACAACTTGGACCATTAAAGATATAAGCTATTAATTATATTATACAAATAAATTACATAACTTCCAGATAAAAAAGTAGTTTTGCATTTCGGTGCGCTTCAATAATTAAAACACCTCGGCACATCTACGTCATGAAGGCATGGGTTCATCAAAGTTGAATGTACCATTAAAGAAAAATAAATTAATAATATGACATACACCTTTTTTCAGTGCAATATATTTAATCTAAGTCATCAGTGATGACCGGTGCGTTGTTATTCAAAACGCACCAGTGCATTATACGAAATCGAACGCATCGAAAACTGTGAAAGTGTTTTTTGAAGAAAACAAACTGACAAGCCGACAAGGTTTTGGATCTGATGCAATAAGTCGTCCCATTCCACCCAACGCCTTCTATATAAAACCACAAACCCATTAAATTTGAAAGGCCTAAAAAGAAAAATTCTAATTGTGAAATAAATAGAGTTAAACACTAATGTGAGATTTTACAGCCACATCAAATGAAAGGAAGCAACACGAAAGCAAGGGTTTGAGAGTTGAAAGTAACTATGCTTTTTTTTTAATATATTTTAAATCTTAATAGGAAAATAAATAAATCATGCGTCGAGATTAATAATAATAATTTACATAATTGAAATTTCTGCTTTGTAGGATTTTGTGCGATTCACCATACTTTACAAATTCCATTCTTTAGAATAATCTAGATGAAACAAACTCCTCCTTGATAAGTCTCTCTTGCAAAACTCTCCTCTCAAAATTTTGGCAAAATAATGATATAATGATTAGGTTTTTCCTTTTAAAACACTTTATGAAATTAGTTTTTTGAAAAAGAAATTCTTGCTCCTTTTTTAGTTTATGGGAAAAACATTTGTGGGTTTTTTTAATTTTTTCAAGCATCAATGCGCTAGTGTATACAAGTGCACCAGTGCAACTTAACTGCCAACACACCATTCATATATATTTTCATTTAATTTTTTGCAGAAAATCGGTGCACAAGGTAGATATGCATGCGCTGGTGCACTATAATTTTTATAACACACTGAATTGGTATACAATAGAAAAATTATAATTAAGAATTATCATTCATTAGTGTGTATGATAAATATGATCGCACCAATGCAATTATATAGACTAAGAGCACTTATGTCAATTATATTGAAAAATGCAGAGTTAAATATTTGCTATAAAATACAGCAAATGTTTTCTTTTGCATAAATTTTTGTGGATGTTTTACGATGATGCAGATGTGTTGTAAATGTGTCGATGCATTGTGTTATTCGGGACGCACTAGTGTGGTTGTAGTTTTAAGGTGCATTAGAGTAGTTAAAAATCCGTATGATTGTATGTTTGAACTTAAAATGATATATTCGTCTCAAATGTTCTTTTTGGATTCATCCACATCAATTACAATATTTCATATTATAGATATGCTGCTTAAACTCACCTTATTCTTAAAAAATGCTTGCAAAACTATATTGGAAATTAGATTGTGATATGGCTCTCAAAATTTATTTTAGGATTGTAGACATGTATTTATTGTTGATTTGGCTCAAATGCAGGGAGAAAATGTTATAATATCAAATGGCCAATTCTTCAAATTCTGGCTCATTCCATATTGTTCAAAGTTAATTGAGTTCTCCCTATCCATCTCTAGTAAGTTCATATTTTTTTGTATTTTGTTTATGTAATTGAATTTATGCTATTTATCCATATGAATTTGAATAACAATGTATTCAATTTTGTAGGATCCCAATTCAAGAGTGAGTTCGAATGCACAAGGTAATACACCTGTTGCAAAATGTTGTAAGCACTTATAAGGAGCAATATACCGCAAGTAATTGGTAGACAAAAATGGATAGCCACTTTACCCCACCAATTGTAACATGCCATATTGTAGCTACAATCCTAGGTCATCGACGGTAATTAGTTGTGAGTTGTATCTTTTTATGACACCCCAGTAATATATAGTTGTTCAAAATGTCAAGGGTTGACGGAGAACCCTTGGCGTGTCACACTCACCCATTATACTATTGATTGACTACCTAATGTTGATGGTCTAATACCTCCTACTGCAGTAAAAAATCCAATAGGAGATATAGAAAAGACACATAAGCACACTTTCCTATGCTCATTTTTTTGAAAAGTTGGAAGCCAAAACAACTATGTTTCATCCTAAATTGACCAACTCCTCTGCTTCTGTTCAGTCAACTAAAAGTTCTAGTGATCCAAATTAGTATGATATCAATACCACTCAAAACATCTCTACTAGGAGATACAAAAATTTGCATGAGTTGAGAACAAAAATGTCCAAGTACACACCAAGATCGACCCAACTATTGGAGGGCAACGATGACTTCTCTCTTCTTGTGCATTTGCAAAGCAAATACCAAAATTGTTACAACCAACCTTTGTTTGGCGCTTGGTCGTCTTCTATTCCTATTCCCAATGTTGGAACCAAATGCTCCTTTTGTGGTAATAATTTTATGAATGCCAAGTTTAAGGTAGATGTTGCAAATATTGGGTTGTTTATCCGTTCACATGTACTCGTTCCTCCCAAACAATCAGTATCACTTATACCATTTTGTGATCCTATTTACTGTTGATCCGATTACTTGAATACTGTTAAATACAAACATAACATTTACATGCATAGTATGTGTATGAATGATCATGTTTATGGAAACTTTAACAGGAAGAACCTGTTATATATCGATGATCATCCATGCACTCATGCCGACTTGTAAGGTTCATAAATAGTTCTAGGTGCTCTTCATTTTTTGCAAATTGTTCATTTAAGGAACACTCCAATGACTTGGAGTTCTTTATGACAAGGAAAGTGTCCATATTTTTTGTTGTTCATGCAATACATAGTTTGTCTCTAGGTGACGAGTTGTTAACAGACTATAACTTCCATAGACCACCAATCGTTCATCAAATACACCTTGCATTAGGACTACCTTTAGATGTCCCCTTGGGGTGTAAGACAAAAATAATTGATTAATTGTATTTATTCTTGTCAATGGGATTAATGTAAATGTATTTCTCATTTTAACTTCTATTTTATAAACTGTTTTCAATTGGACATTTACTACTGCACAAAATTCCCATGCTTTTATAATAATTGTTTGGTATAATGTTTGAACAAACCAATTGCATTGTGCTTACCAATATCCTCGATATAATGTTCAATATTTTTGAAATCAGGAATTTGATGATAAACGACTTGTCTACCATCTACCATTGCATCCTACTACAATGTCAAACTGAGAGAAGGATGCAAAAATAGCACAAATCAGAGAAGAAGCATACCAAGCATTGTTGAATCAACCACCTATTCAATTCCCACAACGTCTAGTATCACCAATTATGAGTGCCTATAGTAACAATGGTTCTTCACATGTTGGAAATGGAGGTAATGAAATATAGGTTGGAATAGATGACTTCTTACGAGATACGGGTGCCATGGACGCAATGTTGTTAGATGTATTCCAGGATGATGATCTAGGGGATGATGCTCATGTCACTGATACCTTCTTTGAAAGCCTTAAATCCGCTTCCACCACCCCTCTCTTTACCTGGATGGTCTAAGTCTACCCAGCCGGAGACAACAATGTTACTATACAACTTGAAAGCAATGTATGGCATGTCA
Source organism: Larix kaempferi (assembly GCA_027924585.1). NCBI lineage: Eukaryota > Viridiplantae > Streptophyta > Pinopsida > Pinales > Pinaceae > Larix > Larix kaempferi. Next base: position 6,260,501 of record BSBM01000727.1, read on the forward strand.
AACACATGTTTCTTGACACTTTTGAGGTAACTGACCATCAAGTCCCTTGTATTTTGAGGAATCTTGTCACACAATCAACATGAAAATGATTGATTTTATGAATGTTAAATGATATTGTACATTTATATTTCGCACTAACTGTAGGTTATTCAAAGATAAGGTACTTCCGAGTGATAATGTCTTGCTTGAAAGTTGCGAAGAGGTAAAGAAAATGTTGAAAATGTTGGGTGTTAAATACATATCATATCACATGTGTCCGAATGATTGTATTCTATATAGAGGCGAATATGCATACAAAGAGATATGTCCAAAATGTGGGCATGACAGGTACCATAAATCAAGAAACAAGTGTAAAGCACATGGTCCTCCTCATAAGATATTGAGGCACATGCCTATAATCCCAAGGATTCAAAGCCTCTTTCATTGCAAAGAATAAGCTATGTTGTAGGGATGGCATACATGAGTTATGTGAATCCCAACATGTTCAATAGCCATGAAGCATATATAGGATACACGGCTCGATAAATTCAAGGACAAAGTATGGAGCCTTCAATTGAGCATAGCCATGTATGGAATCAACCCATATTCCCTCCAAAACACCAACTATTCTGTTTGGCTTGTAGTAGCAATCAATAAAAATACTCCCCTATGGTTATCCGTGAAGAATGAACATCTTATGCTGGCTCTTATAGTCCTTGGTAGAAGACAAGTGAAGAATATGAATGTTTACCTACAACCATTGATCGATGAATTGAAGGAATTATGGGAAGGGATACATGTATACGATGTATTAAGACCAATCCCAACAGAGAGGAGTTTTATGTTATATGGTATATGTGTGTACACCACACATGATTATCCGGGATTAAGATTTTGTTTTGGTAAACACATTGATTGGTTTGTTTATATTCGTAACAATATTTTTTGGCATAATTAACTTGATGTGATTGTATTGATCTTCAACACTAACGTGGTATGTATACAATAACATCACAGGTCTTGTAACAAAAGGGTATCATGGATGTAAATGTTGTGGACCTTCTATGAAGTCTAGGTGGTCCAATCACCTACAAAATTTGGTGTATGGCTGCTTCAGGGTATTCCTCCCAGAAGGCCACCCTTATAGAAGAGCAACATTTGATTTCAATGGTAAACCAGAGAGAACCCAAAGGCATGAAATAATGAAATCGACTCACTGGCTTAGGGCATAGAAGAGATAGAAGGAGAAGGAAATTGCAGAAATGTTTGATTCAATGGGAAACCTACATTTGATGATCCTGAATTCTTCGACACCTTTGTTGGGAAAATGCCCATTGGGGTGAAAAGGAAATCGATATTTTATGAGCTCCCAGATTGGGAGCATCTTAAGATTATCCAGCTACTAGATCCCATTCGTATATTTAAAAATGTTTCATTTTCTTTGTGGAGGCACATATCATCCAAACAAAGTGGCACATTTGTCATTAGGACATATATTATTTCTTCAAATACTAAAAAGAAGCATTGCCCAAGACAAGAAAATAGAGGAGAGGCTGACTCCACTTGGTATTTTAAAGAAAGTGATGTCCCATGGGTTTTGAAGAAAGGTGATCTTTCTTTAGCAAAGGAAGTTATATTAGGTGTGAAGGTTCCTTCTTTATATGGGTCTACTCTACGACGTTGCTTCACTGTAGATGAACTTTTGTCGGGGTTGAAATCACATGACCATCTAAACCTTCTAAGGGTACATATGTACAAAAAAATGGTTTTATTTTTTGCTTTTATCTTTTACCCCACAAGTTAAAATGAAATGAATTTTTTTGTGTGTTTACTCTGTAGTGTCATTATCCTTTTCTCATGCGTGGGTGTGTGAACCATGACTTCCCTGAGGACCTACAATGTGCCATATCTAAATTATTTGCATTTGTACAATGGATCACATCAAAGGAGATTCATATGGCTAACATTCCACAATGGTGTCAAGAGATAATTGAGATTGTTTGTATGTTTGAGAAGGAACTGCTGACAAGTTTCATGGATTTGTAGGTTCATCTTCTAATTCACCTAGTTGATGAGGTTGAATTAGTTGGGGGTGGTCTCATGTCTTTAGATGTTATTCTTAGAGGTACATGAACAATTCAAGGGATTTGTTCAACAAAGGGAAAAACTCGAGGGGTCTACGATAGAGGGGTACATAGTATATGAGTCATTCTATTGTGATAGTGATTACATCAAGCAAATTGACCACACACTAGGTGCAGTTATTTGGGATGACCAAAGGGATGAGGACAGAAGGGAAGGGAAACTACTCCAAATGAATGGAAAATGGCACATGATAAAGAGTAAGTCACTTATCTTTTGTCACATTTTTATAGAGTAACTATTGACACTGAACTTCATAATATATTTTTGATCGCATGAATACTATAATTCAATTTGATTTAATGAATACAACAATGAATTCATAAATTGATGCCATCAATAAATTCAATCCTTACAACGTGGAGGCAACACAGCCATGGGTCTCATTGTATGAAGAGAAGAGGAGGAAATGGGACATTGACATAAAATAATTTAGATGGTTGAATGGTAGAAACATGCGTTATCATGATCATTTAAAAGAAAATATCCCAATGATCTATCCCAACAGTTGGGTTGTTGACCAAGTCAGGCAAAAATATAGTGCATCTGGTCATTACCTAATTGTTGAAGAGGATGCACTAAAAATAGGGATCAAGTGCAACAACTCGGTAATAATCTCTTTGTGTACATTTTAACTTTATAATGCATCTTTAAATTATAACATCTATAGTTTATATATTGGTGGTTGAGTTATTGGACATATGCCACCGTCATTTGTTCACTTTTTTACAGGTGCATTTGTTCCCATCTATGTGGGATTATCAGCATGATTTTTGAATAGAGAATGCCGATGATGGACGTGCCACACAAGGCTATGGAGTGGAAGTCGAGTTCAACCAATTTAGTTTTGCTAGACACCATGATAAAAACCTAATAGGGTGAAGTTCGATTATGTAGGAAAGATACAAGAGATCATTCAAGTGGACTTCTTATCTTTCCAATGTGTTATCTTTAGGTGCAAGTGATGGGACACCTTTGACTCGAATAATGTAAATGAAGGTCATTATAGTGGGTTGATATGTATCAACTCTAGAAATATGTGGGATGAACTAAGGAGCCTTATGTTTTTCTAGAACACTACAACCAAGTGTTTGTTTACCTATATGTGTGTGATAGGGATTGGTGCTTTGTAATTAAGACACGACCCTAGATCAACACATATTTTTTAGAACAACGATGCTATCATTCCAAACGAGGAAGATAATCAGGGTGATGATAACGAAGAGTGATATGTGCATGTTTTATTTCATCATTTACAATGTTGATATATCATTTTATTATTGTTCTCTCTAATTCTATTGTTTAGTTTTCATCTTCTGAGGATGGAAATGGAAAGTTAATTACCAGATATTTTAAAACAATTTTAGTTGGTTAACAATCAATCTGATGTGAAATGCGTTTGTATATACAATCAATCTGATGCGAAATGTGTTTGGCTGAATAATGTAAAGGAAGGTCGTTATAGTGGGTTGATACATATCAACTCTAGAAATATGTGGGATGAAACTAAGGAGCCTTATGTTTTTATTGAACACTACAACCAAGTGTTTTATTACCCGTATGTGTGTGATAGGAATGGTGCTTTATATTAACACATGACCCTAGATCAAAACATATTTTTGAGAACAACAATGCTATCATGGTAAACGAGGAAGATAATCAGGGTGATGACAGTGGAGAGTGATATGTGCATGTTTTATTTCATCATTTACAATGTTGATATATAATTTCATTATTGTTATCTCTAATTCTCTAATTATATTGTTTAGTTTTCATCTTTTGAGGATGGAAATGGAAAGTTAATTACCATATGTTTTTAAACAATTTTAGTTGGTTAACAATCAATCTGATGCGAAATGTGTTTGGCTATCAAGTAATTTGTGATTGTATGGACTGATTGATTGAAAAAGAATTTGATTTTACTTGAAGGTATTTATATCTCATTGCATATTTAGTATAAAATATTATAATTATTGTGGTACCATTATTATGGCATCATATGTGTGTCGATATTGAAAAAAATATAGGTTAGTGTGTATCATATGTGTGTCGATATTGAAAAAATATAGGTTAGTGTGTATCATATGTGTGTCGATATTGAAAAAATATAGGTTAGTGTGTATCATATGTGTGTCGATACTTAATATGAATTTTTAACAATATGGAAATAGTCATCTAATACTAATTATGTTAATATTATATGGTAAGTAATAATTGATTTTTAATATTAATCCCCCCCCACGACAAGTGCAGTCCGCATGGAAACCCCAACCCACGTGGCTCTTGCTCTGCTTAAGGATACGATCGTACCATGCGGCACAGCGTGTGGTACCGAGCAATCTGCCTTAATGCAAAACCATACTAGTAGGTCGTGGAAAGGGGGACGATCTCATCATTGTGAGGCAAGTCTTGGAGGCTCTGTGCAAAGGAAAACTAGCTCGACTGAGGGTTTCTTAATGGAAATAATATTTGAAGGTGATAGACATGGTGTTTCGCATGACCCGCATGCACTTGAGCATCGAACGAGGTGGCCAAGGCTTAAATCCCAATCCTATATTGGTATCCTGTCACATCATTTCTCTCATCCCCTTTGTCACTTGATTTTTATCTTGGCTCTCTCCTTGGGTGGGTGTCTAAGTTGGTTCTTCTCTGCAATCAAGGCAGCCATGGCCAGGATGAAGGTTACACCCCCAAAGACGATGAATGGGCCACGATGCACCCATATGCCGCGATCCCTGAAGGAGATGGGAAGAGTTCAGGGTTTTTTTGAACATGAGATACCCGTCTCGGATCGCGCTAGCACCCTGCGGTTGGAGAACCGATTGAAGAAAAACGTGGCCACCCATCTGCAAAACAGTTGGCCGAGGAATTGGGTGGCCTTGTGGAGGATTTTGGCTCTGCGCGCACTCGTGAAATGCGGCACACGAAAACACTTAGGGTCCTATGGAATGTTAAAGCCCTGATGCCTCTTGCAATGGAGGATTGTTGTTGGTTATCTTTCAGGTTGACCCGGGTTCAATGAAGTTCTATTGTAGACCCAACAAAATCCCCTTCACTGGCCCTTTCAGTATCAACCTGCGAACAGGCTGAAGTCTCACCCAAAGCAAAGATGGGTGGTTACAGAATCAGGTTTCTGTAACCGTGGTGATGCGAAGATGTGTTATGCGAGCTTGCAACCCATTCCTTCTTTAACATCTACTTAACATAACATTACCAACATATAAATGCCCACTTCGTAGTTACCAACAACTTATAGACTTCGCCAAATCGTTGTTCCTTCACTCTTATAACTACGCATTCATCATACTTAACATGAATTCGCAACTTTCATACACATGTATTCCTCTTACTCAACATATGATTCTCATTCACATTCATATCAAAGAAAATACATAAACATAATCATAACATAAACACAAAACACATCATAGATTCATACACATAACATAGGGATTTACGTGGTTCACCCCCCATATGGGAGTTACGACCATGGGAACTGTTCGTATATTACTTGGAAGGGGTAACAGTTCTAGTCTATGCACTCAGCTGCAGACCCTTATCTACAATAGATCTCTACGGACTTAGCTGTAGAGTCTTTTCCTCTCTTAGATCTTTGTCAGACTAGATCTAGCTCTCTTTCATTACCCAACCCTTCCTTATACAAAATTAAACCTTTATATAGATGTGTTCGAAGGTCACATATTACAATAACTATGGGCCAACCCCCATAGTACCCTTAAACCCGAAATAACATGGTTCTCCTGTTGACCACGCTTTGTCTTAAATTCGTTGGAGCTCTGCTGTCCTTTTGCACCGCTTCTTCTGACTCTGACGCTTCTTCTGACAATCATAGTTCTCACCGTGTGACTCTGACTCTACAGTGGCGCCTCCTTTGCACCATTCCGCTTCTTTACTCTTTGTTCCCGTAGCTGACAGTTCACCACTTCATCCATAACGGCTCCAACTACCTCTGGTCATGCTTAGTACTTTGTCTTTACTAAGGGGACAAGTTCTTTCCTGTCAACTTCGCTTCGCTCTATACCCTCCTCCTGGGAATTGTGGAGTTGCTTCTCCCAAAAATTGGTCAATGTTAGGCCTCGCATAACTTGTACCTTCATCATCAAAACTTCTTGCACTTGGGATGCACCCAACATGCCCCTAACACTTACTTGTGGCTCGCCCCCGAGCCACTTTCACTGGGCTTCTTCAATTGCGCATCACTTGGGATGTTCGTCTTCGTAGCGAATTCTTGAAAAGTTGTGCTTAACTTCGCAACTGCTTCCTTAGTCTCTTGCTCAAAATCTTTAATCGTTTCAAGCATCATCGCTGATACGGGTTCTTGTAGTTGATCCTCCACTGTACTTTCTGTCATGCAGAGTTCTTGCAATTTCTCCTCGATTTCTTCAGAAAGTGCCATTGTTTCTTCTTCCATAGGCTGTAACTTCGACGAAGTTTCAGCTTCCTTCATCCTTAGTGCTTTTAGCTCCTTCTGAATCTCTTTCGTTTTTGCGAACTTCTGGATCCTTTGCCTTGGTGGCAAATCCTTCATGGACGTGTTCACAGAATGAAGGTCCTTCTGCCTCTTCTGAACTTCAATTTTCTGTAATTCAGGATCCTCTTGCAATATAGCCCATACTTTAGTGAATTCTTCCAGCAAGTCTTGACATCTCGCCACTTCTGCGGAGATTTTCTTTGTTGATGTCTTCAGCTCTTTGGCTCTTGCTTCTTTCACATTTGGCGAGGTGCCAGGTTGTTGTCGAGACTCTAAGTCAACAATATTATCGTTGTATCCAATCTCCATATCCTCCATCTTCACTTTGAGATGGTCCACAGCAGTACCAATATTTAGGATGGTCACTTCTACTTCAAGATCTTCTGTGCAGTTTGGGATCTTCGCGTAGACTTCAACGACGAATTTCTTCAGCTTTTTCTGCCTCTCTTGCGCATTCTCTAGCTCATTTGTCTTCAGCCTGCATTCATTATTCAGCTCCTTAGATCTATCTTCGAGCTTCAGATACTGGTTATAAGAGATCATATCTCTGTCTCTGATCTCTTCCAAAACCTGCAAATGCAGATTATGCAGTCCTTATATGGGAAACATTCCTACATTTAGTTCTAGATGTGCGAGCTGCTTCGCACCTTCAGTAAGCTCATCAGTCGGGAATATTACATTCATCGGCTCTATTCGGACTAGCCGAGGTCTCATCGTCAAAGAAGGTGCTTTTCTTTTCCTTTGTCTTGACTCGCCTGATCTATCTTCGGAGTCTGATTCCCTTACTAATTATCACTGGAATTGTTCCACTATTGCTGCCTAAATCTTTAGTTCTGTGAGGCTTTCTATCACGCTCACTTGGACTTCCTCTTGCTTGCTGTCCTTCAACGCGAGTGTCTCTTCAAGGTGCTCATTGACTCGGGATACGATGCAGTCATAATCATCATCATGTAACTGCGCATCGAGAGGAACCTTATTTGCATTTTGTTTCTTTCGTTGGGATGCTTCCGGCACAGTTGTGTTGAGATTCTTACTTTTCTCTCCTGCTGGAAAATCAATAGTTTGTTGCTGTTATTCTCCTGGATCTTGGCCTTGATCTTGAGTACTTGTTGGCTCATCTTCTTGGTTATGGGTATTTTCAGCTACGATTTCCTCTGATGTAGTGATCAACGTATTTGGTGCATCGATATTCCACTTGGGCGACCAATCTTCCATGATAAGATCAATTTTCTGCGCGTCCAATTGGTATAGCCCTTCAAACCATTCTGGATTATTTAAGGGTGCTCTCGGCTAAATGTAAATGAAGTGAAGGTCGGCTTTGAATGTCATCTTGCGAATATACAAAGTTGTTATTTATTTGGTAATACGCGGAGTGCGCTGGATAACTTTGCATAGCTTCTCATAATATGTAAACAACTATATGTTATTGAGTCTTTATCTATCCGGCTTTGAGTTGGCCCACATGTTCGCAAATATGGGTCCTCGACAATCTCCAATGAATATCGGTACATTCTGCTGATACTTAGGCTCTTTCCAGCCTACGAATGCGATCAACACTAACAACCAACTATAATGGAATTGATGTCCATTATCTTGTGTCTGCAACATCATCTAGGAATTCGCTCAACAAATAACTTGCCCAATTATACTGTAGTCCATCCTTGGACTTCACAGCTAAGGAGATTGCAGCGAAAAACACCTCGTTCGGTCTGCATTTCCTTAGGGCTCTCCTCGTGAGCATTTGAATTGTGAACTGTGTAGCTTGATTCTTGATTCCAGCTGTCTGATATCCACAACTTCCCTTGAGCAAACCAAATTCACTTTTCATTCTCTTCGAAAGCTCTTTGTCCTTTTTTTTGCCTACGAACTTCACTACAGGGTCAACACCTCTTTTGCTCAAGTGCGTAATTCTGTAGATCAGGTCTATATTGATGTCGATCTTGCGGTCTAACCACAAGTATCCCTGGTGCGTACATGAGAGTAATGTTCGCACAACCACTGTGAGCTCTGCGCTCCTGTCAAAGTGCGGAATTCATATAAAGTTCAACAATCCTGATGGCTGCAACGACGCAGTCCAATCTTGCACTTGAATCGTTTTCTGTTTGCTAGCTTCATCATGTCTCCTACACATGTACTGATCCAGCTGAAACTGCGGGTATTTCGTTTCCTGCAACAACTCATGATCTGAGAACTTGCATTTTGGAATCTTGCCGAGCAAGTTCACCTTTTCATGCACATGACTCGACATGGGCGACAATGGGATCTCATACTACAAATTATTCATGAGTATCACCACTGGCGCATTATCTCTTCTCGAAGGGATGTATTCTGGTATAAGAAAAATCAGTCTGTCGCGAGGTTGTTCTGGCAGAAATGGCTTTGGAATATTCGCGGCCTTTGGCTTCTCTTGATTAGTGGCCTTTTGCTTATCTTTCGACTTTGGCATATTTCGTAGTGAACTTCTAGATGTTCCACCTCTCTCTGGGACTGCTTTCTTCATTGTCATCTTCATGACTCCTTCCAAACTAGAATGTCAGAATTCTCTTAATACCTCGTCTAGGTTTGATTGTTCAAGCATACACTGTCGGATTACTCTTGCTCTTGACCGGTAAAAACTCAGAAATTACAGGCAGTAAAAATTTAAAGTTCACGGTAAAACCGATAACTATGCGGTCTTTACTATTTATAGGCACAACAACACTAAGGCACGCCCAAAAATAGATAAATTAGCATTAAATTACATGTCCGTTGGCCAAATATTGCTTAGGTCTTGATCCTTTCCCTTCATTTAATGTGTCTTCAACGGACGAATATGCCTTAAAAGCGAAAACATGTGGTTCCCAAAAGTACTATATAACAACTACTTTCCGACCAAAAACTGTAACGATTAGTTTTCTTTTACTTTGCTCATGGTTAAGCAAGGGGCGAATTTCACTTCGCATTTCCCTTTTCCTAGTGTGAACTTTGCAGCGCTACTCCCTTCTTTTACTTCCTAGCTTAACTTTCTATGTGTGCTTAGCAACACATCTTCCTATATTGTGAAACTGCACATTTTGACAAAACTGTGTGCAGACTCTGACCTCCGTTTTAGTGTCCAATTTCAACTGCACTTGACACTTAAAACTTTCTTGCATTGCTTAACTGATACCTGGAGGATTAGGGCCATCCCTCTAAGCCTTTAGTCTACTCCTATTAACAAGTCCTTGCAAATTTTCTCCAAGTAATGTGGCTAACTGAACTGCACCACCATTAGTAACATTTTTGACAATGTATGGCCCTAACAATGCATTTTGAATTTTCCAGGAAATTTTATAAATTTGCTATCATACAGGAGGACAAGGTCTCCTACCTGGAAGAATTTATTCTTGATGTGTCTATCATTCCATACCTTTTCTTCGTCTTTCTGCACTTGTTGGTGAAAACTTGCAATGAAGCGATCTTCCTCCAATCCAACTAAATGTACTAGTATTTCATCCATTGTCTGATCATCAACCATATCTGTGAATGCTGCAATTATCAAGCTTGGTACTATGTATTCCATGGGCATGACAGCTTCCTATCCATATGCTAATCTGAAAGGTGTATGACCTGTCAACTTTTTACAAGTTGTTCTATATGCCCATAATACTGTTGGTATTTTAACATCCCAATCATCCCTGTTTGTATTTCATACTTTGGTCAATGCATTCTCCAATACTTTATTAATGGATTCTACAGTGCCATTAGCTTGTGGATGATATGGTGTGCTCTTCTGATGATAGATCTGAAATTCTTCTGCTAGGGCTCCAATAGTTCTATTTAGGAAATGGGTTCCCTGATCACTCATTAGAATCTTTGGACAGCCAAACCTTGTCAAAATGTTCTAAAACATTAACTGTGCGGAGGTAACTGCGCTACAGTCCTTCACTGGTTTTGCCTTTGCAAATCTGGTTAGATAATATGTAGTTGTGATGATATATCTTGAGCCAGTTCGCTTCCTTGGTGGGTTAATAGGTCCCACAAAGTCAATAGCCCATTTATAAAAGGCTTGCAATGTCAATTGTGGCATCAATGGAATCTCATCTCTATGAGATGGTTTCCCAGTTCTCTGGCATACATCGCACTTTCGACAATGTTATTTTGAATCCTTGTGTATCGTAGGCCACCATAGTCCCGCTCTTAAAATTTTATGTGCAGTATCTCTTCCTGTGTAGTGTCCTCTTGATACATCTGAATGTGCTTCAACAAGTATAATAAGTTTTTCATGTTCTAGTACATCTACGCAATACTTCATCTGGTCCCAGTTTGTATAATTGTCCTGGAATTATGGTAAAGTCAGCTGATATTGCCACTAATTGTTTCTTCTGCTGCGTAGTAAGTTTTGTAGGTGATAATACTATAGTTAGAAATTCGATAATATCTTTGAAGTAGTCATCTGCTATATGGATAGCAAAAAACTGTGCATCTGGTAGATTATCCTCCAAATTACTAGGTTCTTCTCCTGACTCGATTATTGAAAGATGGTCAGGTCCTGCGTTCAATCTTCCTCGTTTCACAATGATTTCAAAATCATATTCCTGAAACAGTAAGAGCCATCTGCATATTCTCCCCCCTAACACTGGTTTATTGACCAAGTACTTCAAAGCTAAATGGTCAGTGAACATAGAAAAATGCGAACCTAGCAGATAGTGTCTAAACTTCTGCAATGCGTACACCATAGCTAAGCCTTCCCTTTCTGTTGTGGTATAATTATTTTCTGCTGAAGATAGCTTTCTGCTTGAAAATGCAATGGGATGATGGATACCTCTCTCACCTGGTTGTGCTAATACAACGCCAAGTTCTATAGATGAAGCATCTACATGTACATGAAATGGTTTATTCCACTCAGGAAAGATGATAATAGGCATTGTAACCATTTTCTCTTTCAGCGTATCCAAGCCTTTTTGGAAATCTTCAGTCCAATTGTACTTCGCTTCTTTCTTCAATAGTTTCTCCATAGACGCAGTGATCTGCGCATATCCTTTAATGAAATTTCTATAAAATCCTGTGTGCCCCAATGTAGTGCGTAGTTGCTTAACTGAATTAGGAACTGGAAGATTTACTATGATTTCTATCTTCGTTGGATCAACCATCAATCCTTGCTTACATACTATGTGTCCCAACATAATACCATAAGGAACACAAAAGACGCACTTCTTCAAGTTCAAGGAAATATTATATTGTCTACACTTTGCTAACATCATTCTTAAGTTCGCATGATGGTTCTTTAAAATGCCAAATACTGTACAGTCATCAAAGTAAACTTCTAAGAATTTATGAATATAATCCTTAAATGCAGCTACAACCACTCTTGAAAAAATATCAGGTGTGTTCTTCAATCCAAAAGGCATAACAGTGTACGAATATGATCCCCATTCAGTAGCAAATGTAGTCTTGTGTTTGTCTTCTGTAGCAATTCTGATCTGATGATAACCAAAAAATCCATCAGTGAAAGAGTATTCCTCCTGTCCACCTATGTTGTCTAGCACTTCATCTGTGAATGGAGTAGGAAATGGGTCATGTAGAGATGCATTATTTAGTTTCCTGAGGTCCACACAAATTCTGATTTCACCTTTAACTTTCTTGTCTTGAATTACCATGGGACTTATCCATTCTGATTCTTCTACTAGTTCAATGATTCCTACCTCAAGCATTTTATCAATTTCTGCTTTCACTCTTTCTTTATATCGAGGGTTCAATCTGTAAGGTCTTTTCTTAATAGGCTTCGCATCCGGCTTGAGAGGTATTTCATATCTCCCAAGTCACCTAAAATTCCTTTCATTTCATAAAACTTGGTAGGGTACAAATCTTGATATTCGCGCAGTAGGTTTGTGATATGTTCTATTGTTTCTTCATCCCAGTAATCCCCAATAGAAGCAAACTTTGGTTCATCATTGGTACTAATATTGATCTTTCTGGTCCTCACAGGGTTACTGAGATATGGAATCTCTAAATCAGGTCCTTGTACATCGCGTTTTCCTTCAAGCTTAGGTATATTCACACCGTGAGGATCTTCATCTTCATCTTCATCTTCGTCTAGTGCGAAGTTATAACATTCAAGGGCACGCTCCAACTGTATTGCCCAATCTGGTTGCTTATACACAGGCAACGGGACATCATTAAATATCTTCTTTTTATTGATCTGTAAAGCCTCATTGACACTCAGACAATCATCCTCAAAACTGAAAGTGGATTGAAAGTCGTTTATCATTATGTGCCAATCTATTGTGCCTTTGCGAAGTTCTACTTCTGTATACAATTTCTTTGGTATTTGATCTAATGTGTGCACAAACATATGAACCCATTCTATCTTAGGTGTATGCATCCAGGCTTTCAAGAAAAACTCTATATGATCTCTAGGATCAGTCTGTCCATTGTATTTTGCTTGTACAATCTCAGTTTGTTCTGCAAATCTGATTTCCATTAAGTGCTTACATTCTTCCCATGTGTTCAGGTTGTCTTTGTCTGCATCCTTCCACCTAGAAGGTGTAGCTCACAACGCTATATCCAAAGTTGCTAGCTTATGTTCATCTGAAACTGATGCTAAATATTCATGAATAAATGCATGGATATTACCAAAACCATTATAAGTAGGAATTGCACTTACCTGTGTTCCAATCCAATGCAGTGACTTTGTTATCTTCACACATCATTTTGCTGATACTTCGTGCATTCAGATCTGCCAGTTCTCCATTCCTGCGTCTGATTCTGATACGTAAGAACTGTCGCATCTCCAGATCAACGTTCCATCATCTGTAGGATTAATGTAATCTGCTTGATTCACTGTCATCTTGTAGATATTATCGAGTTCTTGAGCTCTGCATTCTTCTCATACTGGTTCAACATACCTTGGTCCTTGTGATGGATCCATGGGTGAGATAACCCTGATATCTAGTCCTTCAAATATCATTTGTTTTTTCTTCAGATTGATAATTGTGAGGTTATCAATAGCCCAGTCAATCCCCAATAATGCAGGATAAGTATTACTGTCATCTATGATCTCAATAACCTCAAAGTCTGCTTTACTTCGCACTCCATCAATGTCAACAAGAACACTTGATAATCTCCCAGAAGGTATAACCTTATGCTAATTAGCTAATATCAACTGTATAGGAGACTATTGGAGCAGCCTAAGTCGGCCTGTCAACTAGGACCTCCGCCCGACGTATTGTAAAACATGTCGACATTTGTGTCGACCAAGACATGTCAGGCCAGTTGGTTGAACCGATAAGTAGTTACATAACTGTATGTAAAACATATATATATGCTGGTGAGCCGATGCTTAGAGTTAACTTGGATCTGTTCATATATGTATTGTTCTGCATATTTTGCTGAGTAATACAAGGCTTGTGCTTCTCTCCATATCTTGTCTATTGTATCTGTATCTTTGTGTGTTACTTGCTTATATACAATATGTATCATTGGTAACAATGTAACCCCCTCGACTACAACATTGGTTCTGTTGCCGGTGATGCATACATAAGTGATAGCGAGCATGAACAATGATATCAGAACAAGAGATTAAAATTGGTGGGAGAGAAAGATTGCTAATTACCTGCATAATTATGCAAGAAGAAACAAGTTAACGATTGCTTAAGCAAGAGAAAACTTCTTTTCTGAGACACATGAGAAGCTTGTGGAATCCGTGCCGCTCGCGTTGAAGAAGCTCCTGGATGAAAAGACAACCAGATGAAATAGAGCGCAAATTGATCACGAAGCTGATTAACGGAGGTCGTACGAATCTATCGGAATGGTGCAAGAAGATTGCCGACGAGTTTTGTGAAGAATGTGCGATTGAAGAGCGAGTGTCTGTTGACGACATGAGGAGACAGTTTTTCACCAACCTTACCAACCAGTTCTTATGTTCTTTGTTGACACTTTTGTTCAAGTTCCTGATTGACAAAGGCACTGCACATATTGTCGAGAATCGACCCTTGTTGTTTTCACCACGTCCAAACTCAAATTGGGAAGAAAAAGAAAGACAATGGGAGAAATTCATACAAGAGAGCGAGTGGGAGTATTTCTTGAGCAAATGAAGTTCTGTACTTCCCCAGTTGCCTAGAGAACTTCGGGCCGACATTGGGGGCTAGCAAAACATGTTATGATGGAGTAGATGCACGACAAAGGTCGACACATGAAAAGGCGACATGACCAACAGTGAAAGATCCATCAGATTCAACAAAGATCAAGCAATGAGTCACACAAGCACTCCAGACATCCATAAGATTGAGCGGGAGAAGAGGAGAAAAGGGTGAGAAGAGCTGAAGGAGCAGGCTAGTGCGCTTCAGAAAAAATGAGGACTGGGTGTCGTGACAGATGCAGAAAGAAATATTTTGGAGTCAAGTCGAGCTCGAGATGAAAGCGGCATCGACGAAGACCTGTCACCGATGGATGAAGACTTGTGGATAGAGCGTGGTAGTGCTCTCCAAGTTAATATACCCGAGGTAATAATTCCACCTTCTCTGCTACATCTAACTCAGAGTGCCCGAGTGTAGGATATTGTCGAAGAAGATCTAGGACTTCACACTGGCCAGTCAGGCATATGGAGTTGACGAAGTAATGAAGGTAATGAAGTAGACAGACTGTTAATTCATCGACCAGAAGAAGGAAACTAGGTCACCTTCTAGCCTGAGTTTTCCAATAGAAGTTTCCATCTACTCTACTCAGATCATCCAGAAGCACCCCCCTGCCACTACCAGCATTGAGTGAATCGTTGAGTTCATTGGAACAACCGAGAAGAGGTGAAATCCCCATTGAGTAGAATTTCACCTGGATTGCGACAGAAGCAGTCGAAGAAAACAATCTTCTGAGACCCAACGAAACGACCAAAGTTCCAGACACTGGTAGTGAAGGCGAAGAACTCACTCCCAATACACATTTCGAAATAGTACCCATCGAGGTTAGCTAAGTAAGTAATTCTGTCTTTGGTAATAATCCACCGACTCCACCAGTCAACCTTGAGGTCAAAGTAATAGCAGACATGTTGCATACCACATCACACCTTTCGTTCTATGAGGGTGATGAAGATCCTTAGAGACATTGGTTTGTTTGTGAGTCAATATGGGAAACCAACGCACTTTCCAACGAAGATCATCATGTGGCATAGTTTGCTGGCTCTTTGCGAAAAAGGTCATTCACCTGGTACATGGGCTATATTGATAAAACACCATACGCAACAAAGGCACAAATCAAGCGGCTCTTCTTATCTTTCTTCAAAACTCTAGATGCAAAATACCTGGCTACTGAGAAGCTAAAGACCACAGTCCAAAGACCGATAGAGACCGTAAAAGAATATGACAAGAGGTTTAAAGACATCCCGAGCCAGATTGATTACGATATCAAGGAGAAACTCTTGATCAAATGGTTCATTGCTGGACTCTTCAGAAAAATCAAAGTGCACGTCAGATGGCAGAACGCCAACTCCTATGAAGATGCCCTGACAAAGGCTCTAGAAATCGAGATGGACAATGAATATCCTCTACTATCTGTCGATAGAAATATTGAAGAACGACCGGACAGTATGCAACAATCCATCCGGGACATGAACATCAAAGGATCAGAAGTTTGGTGTATCAAATGTAATACTGCAGGACACACAAAAGACTCTTGTCGTCAGGAGGATCGACGACAAGATGTACGACTTGTACAAACACAATGCTTCTGTGATATTTGTCAAGATTATGACTTACATAGTACAAATGGCTGCCCGTATAATATGAAGAACAAGCAAGCTAAGTGGTGTCAGATATGTGAAGTCAGTACTCATTCTATAGCAGAATGCCATCTGAATCTACAGAATAAGCAAAACTACCATGCAGTGTACTAGACCAACTCTGTCGAACAACAAAATGACATAAAAGAAAGAAACGACAGATACGATTGAAACAACATAAATGAAAGGAATGATCGGTACGACTGAAATGACAGAAACGATAGATATCCAAGATACGACGAAAGAAGATACAATCGTAGGAATGATAACTACAACCGAAGCAGAGGATACCGAGGTCGAGGTCGTGGCAATGGTAGTTGAGATTTCCGACCTCGCCGACCCGGGTTATTTTTTACTTGTCTTAGTGAAGGACATCGCCATGCAGAGTGTCCTTATAAAGATCAAACAGATCTTAAATTTTATACAAAATGTGGAGTAGGGGATCACTTCTTGGAGGACTGCCCTACTATGATTGAGAAAATTACAAATAAAAAGAATGTTAATGTCTTGTCGTGTGTTCCCAAATGTGATGTGCTTAGAACAAAGGATTTTCAAATTGTAACAAGACAAGGTACTCGAACTGGCCAAGATAATCCACAAATAAATAAAGTAATAAATAAAGAGGATTATCCGAACCATAACAAGCAAAAATATATGTATAAAAATGCATCAGATATATTTAATGAACTAGCAACAAAAGAAGATAATGAGGAAGTTCGTCAGGAAGACATTAATGAATTGGTCAATCTTATAACTAAAGAAGAAGCTATTGGGAAGTTAATTGACTAGTTGCATAATATTACAAGTAAATCTGTCGGGCATAGGCAAGACAAAAACATATGCCGATTGAACCAAAAAGATAAGAACGATTCCGACCCTATCGTCGACCTCGAAATACACGGATACCATGTCCGACAAGTTGTACTCGATTTTGGTTTGCAAGTTAATATCATGATTTGTGATACTTGGGAACAATTAGGCCGAACTCAACTTCAAGAATCGGGCATTTATTTGAAATTTGACGATCAAGGACTGATTGAACCAATTGGTGTGTGGAGAAATGTCTAAAATTCCATAAAAGGCATAGCGACAAGATTTGGCTTCGAGATTATAAATCCAAAAGATGGAGCTAGTTCATTTCCAGCCTTGGTTGGTCAACCATGGGGCCGACAAATGAAAGCATTAATATCTCTTGACAAAGGTCGTATTAAACTCAAAGGAAATAACCAAAAGGTGATAGTTCCTATCTTCCCATCTCAAGGAGAACCGTGGTCAGAACCTATGGAGGATGAAAATTATATACGACAGCTATATCAAGTAACCAATAATGAAGATTATATCGAACCAAATGCACAAGGAGAACTCTATCTTGGAGACCCTACAGTAGTTGGATACAATTATGATGTTGAACTGTACGACTGGCAAATGGAGAATTATGAACTTCAAGTGAAAGAGTGCTGGACAATTGAAGCCATCTCTAAAAACAAAATCAAGAAATGGTTCTCTATTTCGACAATTCCAAATATATTCGAGAGAAAAATTCACGAATATCCAACTTTGGCACCAACAAAAAGTGACTTGAGACATATTCCTGCGCTGCAATACAAAGAACGAGAATATCCGTCTGTACATGTCGAGGAAGTTTCAAAGCATGTTGGAGATCAAGGGAGATTGTAGAGTCTGGCCGAGACATTTACAGGACAAGCTGTGAGATGGTGGGACACGCATTAGTAAAAAAATTCAAACATGGACCACTGCCTCAACATATTTTATTGAAAGGTTTGGAGATAAGAAACTAATGGCTCAGGCTGAAATCCCAATTTTCACACAAGGACAGAATCCTGAAGCTCACATTGACAAGTGCGAAAAGGAGTGGAGAAGACTGGGACATAAAGATGAAAGAGCATGGCCACATCTCTTTCCGAACACGCTTGATGACTTTCCAAATAAATGGTACAAGATGGAAGAGGCAAGAGGAGAGACCTTCATTTGGAAAGAACTAAAAGAAAATTTCATCAAATATTTCCAATTTTCTCCGAAGGATGAGCAGCTATCTAAGGCGAGTAACCAAATCAAATAGTTTCTGCAACCGATGGAAAATTGAGTACCAGCAGAGAAGCAACCACTTGTTCGACAAGCCACTGTATGCCATAATATTCAGTGGAAAGAAGTCTAGCATTCGACAATACTGTGACTAGAAACAAAAAAATAGTCGAAAAGAGTTTTCAATGGAAAGAAGACCATCCAGCTATGTCGAAGCTTGTCAGAACAACTTTCAATGTGGAGGCCGCAGAGAAAGAGGACCTTGAAAGATTAACAGAAAAATATTTTCCACCATCATTCACGTAGATTAAAGAAGGGGAAAGACCAATCAATGACAGTCGAGCACCAGAGTGGATGGATGCAAAAGTCAAAATCAAAGAAGTTGATATATCTAACGACAACAGATCGGAAATGGCGAAAATTGGTGATTATTGGAATGAAGAGAAAACTGCAGAGATCACTAGCCTCCTTAAATAATTTCAGGATGTATTCGCACGAGATTATAAAGACTTGAAAGGACTTGTACAAGAGATGGGCGAAATGAAGATTGATATCAAGCCAGATGCTAGGCCAGTAAAGAAAAGACCATATAAACTTGCTCACAAGTATAAAGACATTGTAAAAAAGGAGATCGATAGTATGCTTGCAGCAGGAATCATCTATCCTATTGATCAGTTAGAGTGGGCGAGTCCAATGGTCGTACAACCGAAGAAGCATGATTCAACACGACTGCGAATATGTGTCGACTTTTGCGAACTTAATAAAGTAACACTCACTGACCCTTTTCCTACTCCTTTCGCTGATGAAATCATTAATGAAGTTGCAGGGCATGAGTGATATTCATTCACAGACGGATTTTTCAGGTACAATCAAGTTCCCATTGCCAAAGAAGATCGGAAGAAGACCACGTTCGTGTGTGAGTTCAAATCATTCGCATATAAAGACATGCCATTTGGACTGAAGAATGCACCAGCGATCTTTTCTAGAATTGTCGTCAAATATTTTCAGGAATATATCTACAAAACTATGGCTGTCTACTTTGATGATTGGAAAATCTACTCCATGTTGAAGGATCACTGCAAATGGCTCCGGTTGATGCTCGAAATATGTCGACAAATCCAACTCTCACTGAACATCAAGAAATGCATTTTCGAAACTCCTATCGGAATATTATTGGGCCCTGTTGTGTGCAAGGAAGGCATAAAAGTCGATTATGCCAAAATCAAGATCATTCTCGACCTAAAGCCTCCGGTCAATTCTAAGCAAGTGCGAATTCTGTTGGGCCACACAGGATACTATCGTAAGTTCATCCGACATTATTCTGACATGACGTATCCCTTGGAGGATTTACTCAAAGAAAATCAAGAGTACAAGTGGATCGATGAATGTAATACATTGTTCGACATCCTGAAAAGAAAACTTGTCGAAGCTCCTATATTTCGATTCCCGAACTGGTCGATCAAGTTCCATGTACATATCGACGCATCGGGCATAGCAGTTGGCGCAATTTTAATGCAACCTAGTGATGATGGAATGGAATACCCTAATGCCTTCAACAGTAGAAAGCTAAACAAAGCTGAAAGAAATTACTCCACGATAGAAAGAGAGGCACTGGGTATGGTATTTGTGTTGCAGAAATATCGAAATTATCTATTGGCTAATCCTTTTATATTTTATACAGATCATCAAGCATTAAAGTACTTAGTCAATAAGCCATTGCACCATGGAATATTATGTCACTGGTTACTGTTATTCTAGGAATTTGAATCTGATGTCATAGTCTGACCAAGAAAAGCGAACGTCGGACCTGACCACTTGTTGCTAATCAACACAGGAGAGGAGCCGACATGTATTGAAGATGAACTGCTAGATGCACACTTGTTTAGAATTGAAGCTGTCCCCTCGGAGTTAGCAGAGATTGCACAATTCCTCGAGGATGGACATGCACAAGAAGGAATGCTGGAAAAGAAAAAGAAGATTCTCGCAATGAAAGTTGCACCTTACACTTTAATCAACAAATTCCTTTACAAATTGGGCCTGGACGAAATATTATGACAATGTGTGCTCGAACATGAACGACAAAGTATACTTATAGAGGCACACTATGGACCTCTAGGAGGACATTATCACGCCGACATCACAGCGAGAAAGATTCTTCAATCTGGACTTTGGTGGCCGACAGTGCACAAAGACTACCAAGATTTTGTAAGTAAATGTGATAGATGTCAACGGATGGGTCAACCACTGCCAAGCACATAAATTCCCCTTATTCCAGTAAATCCAAGTCAAACATTCGAAATGTGGGCAATCGAATTTATTGGACCATTTCCAATACTTGGCAGACGAACAAGTGCGAGATACATCATCATCGCAGTAGAATATGTCACCAAATGGGCTGAGGCAAAACCTGTCGAAACAGGTTCAAGCGAGTTAGCTGCAAAATTCATATATGAGAATATTATCACATGATTTGGATGCCAAATTACATTGATCAACGACCAGGGGACTCACTTTGTCTGCAAAACAATTGCTACTCTTACAAAATAATTTGCAATCGAGCACAGGATAAGTACGTCATATCATCCACAGTCAAATGACGCCGTAGAAGCATTCAATAAAACACTTACCAAAGGGTTAACAAAAATGTACAACATCGACAAAGATGACTGGGACGACAAGATACCCATCATGTTATGGTCATATAGAACAACATATAAAAGAATGACAGGTTAGACTCCTTTCACACTTGTATATGGTCAAGAAGCAGTCGTCCCCTTGCACTTTCGACGACAAGCTCTAAGAATTGCTGAAGTTTTACACATTGATGTCGAAGATGCAAGAAAAGAACACCTTGTTCAACTGTCGAAGCTTGACGAGACCCGACAACTAGCAATCCATCACCAAGAAATAAAAAAAAAATAGCAGAAAGCATGGCACGATAGAAATATCAAGCATAAAAATTTATCAGTTGGTGACTTGGCATTGCTCTATAACAGTCAATTAAAAGGTAAACCGAAAAAGTTGCACACAAAGTGGATGGGTCCATACATTGTCGAAAATATCAATCCCAATGGATCATTCCGACTAAAGACGCTACAAGTAAGTGTATTAAAAAAACTTGTCAATGGCGCCTGACTAAAGCGATACAAGGCATAAAAAAAAACCAATTATAACTACCTTGAGAGAGAAGTATTATAATCAATTTTTCAAAAGCAAGTATCATAAACTGTATGATGACGAGAGACTGGAAAAATAATGTTGGCAAGGAAATGAATGAAGCTACTGAGAAAAGAGCCCAATGCACGACCGACGAGGTGACAGACATCGACAAGAAAGATCAGGCCGACAAGTACAAGATGAAAGAGAACCACGACCACGCTGACCTATTTCTGGCCGACATGATATGTCGAAGTATGCGCACCGACACCACACCAACGAAGAAATGAAAGAAAAAAGCATTCGTGAAGTTCGACACGAACAAAAGAAAAGTCGAAGTGCACCATATGAGGATCCGACAACCTGTCAATCAAAGTTAGTGCCCTCGCCAAACCAACAATCAATGTGACCATCTACTTTGCATTCCCCCGTGCCGAACAGTTCCTCTATAAAAACTGGGCTCGAGGACTCTTGGTTACTGTTTTTCCAAGAACTTGAATTATAGAACAAAGAGCCCTCTGAACTGTTTGAACCATTTCTGGAACCTGAGAACCCTGAACCACAATGGCACCCAAGAAGACTTAGGTGACAACCAGGTCTGCAGCGACGAAGATCAGGGAGTTAGGAAAAGTCCATTCCCCTTTAGAAACCCGACTGCAGCTTGTACGAAATGCCAAGGTTTCAAAACAACAATGGAAGCGGATTTGGAACAACATTTTGGTATGGGGGAAGGAATCAAATGGTCAATGGAGAGAAGAGGCGGAGAAACTCCAGACCGCCACAGTTCTACAATACATACACGCTCCTTTATTAGATAGCTTCGCCGGCTTAAAAGACGTAATCGACCAATTCATTGTGAGCAAATACCATAATGGGAAGCTCTATTTCGACATCCCTATCGAAATCAATGGTGCACTCATCCATCGGATTACCGGTCTATCATTAGGGAATTTTGAGGTAAAAAATGGGCCTCAAAACAAAAAATGTGCTATCAAAATCAACTTTTAAAGAACCAATCACATTCTAGGGGATGACATCATCTATAATAGTTGAGGTGACATTGGTTGATTTAAATATGCTTATTTGTCAAATTCTAATAGTGAATGAAAACCCATAGTTAATCATATCAATGTTGTAAGTAAAGTACTCATAATGAAAAGAGTACTCTTAGATTACTTTTGAATATAATATAAATGTACTAAAGTACCTTAAAGTACTTAGAAAAAAAATACTCTTTATGTGTCAATATAAAATAAATAAATTACAAATACCAAAAAAAGTGGACGATCTATTCAAAATCAAAACTATAAAATTACTTTTCACTATATAACATATATCTTTAAATAATAAATTATTAATACTTAAAAAAAAAAATTTCTATTCAAAATTATATAAATAATTTACATTATATAATATATAATTTTAAAATTTTATTTAAATAAATTATAATATATATATATATATATATATATATATATTTACAATAGAATAGAATAAAATGTATAATTTATAATAATTTACAATATATTGATAAAGTTTTAAAACTTTGTGTAACTAAAATCAAAATATATAGATAATATATATATATATTTTTTTAAACTTTTAAAATTCTTTTAAACTTTAAAAACTTTATTGAATACGTATCATTCTACCTTAATGTTTAGCATAATTGATAATATATTTAAACTTTTAAAACCTTTGAGATTCAAACTTTTTAAATCTTATATTATGGATACAAGATTCTTATGAAGATGTAATCCATGGATATATTATTTTATTTAGTATATGATATATAATTTTAGATCCATAAATAAATGATATGTGTGGAATAATTACTATTTATATAATATACAATTTTAAATTTAAGAATATTAATATAAATGGGATAAGTTTTATGAGATACAAGATAATAAAAAAAAGAAAAAATAATTTTGTAAAATATATAAATTAAAACAAATGAAAAACAAATGTGTTGATTATTAAATGAATACATAAAATAAATACTTGGTTATCTAAAATATAGATATGTAATATCAATATAGATATATAAGTTAATTAAGTATTTTATAAATAAAAATATATTTAAATAGTGTAAATAGATAATTAGTATTTAAATAATCTTAATATTTATATAAATAAATTATTAAGTTTTAGTTTTAATAAGTTTAAGTTAGATTTATATAATAGTTAGTCAACATATTTTATAAATATTGAAATATAAGTTGGATTTATATAATGAATATAAGTTAAATTTATATAATGAATATATATTTTAAAAGAAATAACAAATTATTCATATAAATTTAATTTGTGTTTAAAATTCAAAATTCAAAATTATGCATGTTATTATAATCATATTTTGAATATTGAATAAGTTATATTTCAAAATTCTAAATAATATACTTTATATTTTATTTTATAAGTACACTACTTTTTATTTTATGAGTACATTATTTTTGACATTATAAGTACATTTATCATATTATATTCAAAAACAATTTATGTATTCAAGAATAATACTCTTAGTCACATCAAATAATGAGTTTTTTATTGATTTTATTTTAGAGATCTTTTCAATTTAACTTAACCATAGTTACATTGATTGTAGTGTAAAATGTGAGTTGTGAATATACCTCCCCCACAAAATGCCTAACTTGTAATATTTTATTATATCTCTTAGGAGGCCCATTTTAGACCTCAAAATTCCCCTAATGCAAATAAGGGTGACATGGTGCCAATGTGTCCAATCCCGACACTAGTTAAGGAATTCACAAGCACCCCTGTCGGTAGAAACTCAAGAGGGTTGGTCATAAACCAGATCCTTTATGAAACACCAAAGATGGCAGAATGAATTGTGTCGACCGTGCTCACAAGTTCTGGTCAAGGGTCCGACCTGAAGCTAGACATGCTGGATGCCATTCACAATGTTGCGACAAGAGGTAAAGTGTATAACTGGGTTGAACATCTGGCCGAAATTGTAAGGAATGTATGTGACAAATGTCAAGAAGAGGGGGCAAGCATCCAATATCCGTACTTGTTGATATGGATTGCAATGGCACACATTCGACCTAAGGGAAATAAAGACTTTACAACAGATAACATCAAAGTGATGGAAAATTTTCGTTGTTTCACACAGGGGGGATTTCGGCTTGGTGCAATGACAACCAAGCTTTGGCTCAACGCTTGGTTCCAGGATTTCAAAAACAAGACATCTAGATGGAGAGTTCCGTAGAATATCCGATGCAGTCTACCTCTGATTGCGCATATTCAGCTGGCCCTCGACCATACATCGGTCTGGCATTTGCAAGGAATAGCAGGAAAGGTAGAAGCATTGGATTTTTATCCTTCGGTCAAAGAGGTATTTACCGAGCTCAGTCATTAATCAAATACAATAATTCCAATCCCTTCACATGCACAAAAAATCAAATTCACAATAGTCGAACCTCTGACCGATGCTGAGAAGGAAGAAGATTATGAAGTCCGACTCCACTTGAACACCTTCACCTTCCAGATCGAGCAAATTGTTGAGATGAATCCCCTTGGGATCATAATGACAGCGCATCAAGACCCTCCAGAAGCAGCTGAACAGTCGGATGAGGGTGCATAATCGGATAACCCATCGCAGGAGCATGCTATCACAAAAGAAAATATCCGACGGATAGTCGACGCGTTATCTTAGGCCCGACGGAAAAGGGAGACCAAAGTACAAGGAAAGGGGAAAAGAAAGCTCATTATCCAGGAACTGACAGAAGAAGATGAAGGTGAGCTCCTTGACAGTGCAACACAAATTCTAGCCGACGCAGCTAAACACAAAATCCCCGTCGTAGATATTTTTAAGAAATTTATTGAAGAATAAAGATCACACAGTCGTCCACCACCCCAGAAGAAAGTCAAGATTATGGTCGAACCCCATGTCGACTTAACGCAAATTCCACCTCTGCCATCCCCGACTATTGTCTTGGAAGACAAAAATATTTCGACCCCCCCATCTCCCATAGCATTTGCACCCCATTCATCCCTTAATATTTTAGATATCGTACAAACACTTCCTTACCCACTAAGAGAAAAAAATCAAGCTGATAATGACCTGAACTAGTTTATAGTTCAGTGCCCTTTTTCTTTTTCCCCACTGGCGACAGTTAGTCACTAAGAAACCTGTCATCGTAGATGCAAGTCTCCCAACCGATTCAGTTCCACCCAACGCCTCTACAATCGACTTGCCATCTCCACCAAGAATCACAGAACCCCAAGTGGTCGGTTATCACCAAACATGACTAGAAATAAACCTTGATCTGACTAACAATATTTTTGCACAAGAAACGTCATCATTCACTCCTCTTCTAGTCAACCCAGTGGTGGAATACCCGAACTCACCTCGACACTTAGTTGATCCCCTAGAAAGTCCACTAGAAATGCTAACTTGGTCGATGTTGAAACACATATTTCTGAAGTCTTGTTACCCCAAGTCAGTCCAGTTCTGTTAGGCAGTCCCGAATCCCCTCCATCACCACCTGCAGATGAAGCTCCACCTTCACCGTCGATCATCTCACCATTGGTTCAAGTCGATCCTAGTCCTCCATCCCCTTCCCCTGCCGACGGTACCATTCCAAATTCAGTAGCACAACAGATTGAAGACCAAGCAGAAACAACCGGCACAACCACCACAGAAGAAGCCAGTCCAGCAGTACTAGAACAAGCCAACACTTCAGCACCTGAAGAAGAAGATGCAACAGGAACAATGCCAGAAACAACAAGACCAGAGCATATAGAACAAGCCGCAACCGACATGCAAGCAGATGCAGAAAAACAGCCTGAGGCGACTGACCAACAAAAAGAGTCAGAGAAACAGACAATGGCTACAGAAAAAGCACAATAGAAGAAAAATAGAAAGCAACGAAAATAAAAGAGGTGACAAGATAAAGAACAACAATAGCAGAGACAACAACAACATCTTCAACATATTCAACAAGAAAGCCATCTCTCCGTTCACTTGGACTAGTTTGTCCCAATTTCCACTTATGATCCATAAGAAGCAACGCAGGAAGAGCTCGACTTACTTACAGATGCACTTACCAGAGAACAGAGGTAGAGAAGAATTGAAACCAAAGAGCACATTCAAAAGCTACAAGAGGAACAAACATCATTTTTGGCTAAGTGTGAAGACTTAGCACAACAATTCGTCCTACTACCGTCGAGGTTCGACATGACAAGTCCGCTCGACAAGGCATACAAAATATTTGAAAGTGTCGTGTCGACTTTACAAAATGAATTGACCAAGAACCGACAAGAACATGCCGCAGAAACCTCGACCTTAATGTCAAATCAATATGAAACATTCACCGCAGCTCACAGCCTGCTAAGACAGTATACCAATCAAGCATCCACAGTAGCTGAAGTCCTGAGTAACTGGTATACTCATTATGGTAATGTATTTAAAGAAATGCAACGGACACGTCAATTACTTAGCGATCTGCATCAACAAGGACACAGCGCTGACGAAACTCTCACCTAGACTATCGATGGATAGATCATCATGGAAAACAGGAAGCTCAAAAAATTAGAAAAAT
This sequence comes from Larix kaempferi, assembly GCA_027924585.1. NCBI lineage: Eukaryota > Viridiplantae > Streptophyta > Pinopsida > Pinales > Pinaceae > Larix > Larix kaempferi. The sequence continues at coordinate 6,287,610 of BSBM01000727.1, forward strand.
AGGAAGAATAGTGGATGAGCCAAGCTCGATTGAGCCTCTTCAAAGTGGAAAAGGTTCAACCATATCTTCAAAGATTGCTTTCAACCGCTGATGACAAAACAAACCTTTTTGGTCACGACTTAATTAATATGCAAACCATGTCTGCTCAAGACAAAATGCAAAACTTGTCGAGCCTAACCTCATTGACTATAGACATTCAGAACATGCTGCACACTTGGGAATAATTCCAACATCATCTCTCTGTCTTTGTCGAATCCATCTTCAAAGTCTGTGCCCAACAGCAAGCAGCCTCCAGCTCTAGTCATGCAAAACAGTAACAACCACATCCATTTTGTGCAGTTAACATTGCATCTCCTCATTTCTTCGGGACGAAGAAATATTTTGTGGTGGGGGAGATGTTAGAGGAGCCTAAGTCAGCCTGTCGACTAGGCCCTCCGCCCGGCCTATTGTAAAACATGTCGAGTGTTGCATCGACCAGGACATGTCGGGTCGGTCGGTTGAACTGACAAGTAGTTACATAACTGTATGTAAAACATACACATAGGATGGTGAGCCGATGCATAGAGTTAACTTGGATCTGTTCATATATGTATTGTTCTGCATATCTTGCTGAGTAATACAAGGCTTGTGCTTCTCTCCATATCTTGTCTATTGTATCTGTATATTTGTGTGTTGCTTGCTTATATACAATATGTATCATTGGTAACAATGTAACCCCCTCGACTACAACAGAGACCAAGATAACTTTGGTTTCCCATCTGTTCCCATGTTTGTTTTGTTAGCACGTTCACTTATGATCCTAGGTCAAGAATGACCTCGTTCATTTCAAAATCTCCAATCTGTGCATTTAGCCTCATTTCTCTTCCTGTCCTTCTATGGTTCTTGATATGATGAACTTCTCTATGTGCTTCGTTGACTATATTACGCTGTTCGCAATGTCCCAATAGGTTCTGTAATTATCCTAAGGCGTTTCCATGCCTTAGCATCTTCATGCAGCTCTGTAGAAACCATGTAATAGGACTTGTCTTCTCTAGCGAAGTTCGCGATCCATCATAAGAGGTCAGCATATATAATATGAGTGTCTGATCACTTCACAATTGCATTCTTGTGGTCAAAGGTTTCGAGTCCTGAAAGCCTTTCCTTGCTTCCATGAATACCTTGTTCTCCTTGTTAGGGTTGAATGCAGCCATTTTTCCAAGTGCTTTTCTTACCCAAGGCCCATCAGTAGGCTTTGGTATGTTTCTGTGATCTTCAGAAGTCAAAGCTTCATTCGTCCTGTCATTTCCTGTCACAGCTCCACTTCGCGTTACAACATGGATGTTGTGATCTTTGTTTCTTTTCTCAGCTGCGATCATCTGTATATTTTGGTTCTGTCCCTCTAGTCTTTTTTCTTGCATTTTTCCTTGCAAAATGGGACATGCTTCAATGATATGGTCAAATGACTTACACTACTTACAAGTAGTGCAAGGTTCTGATAGTCTCTTGCTAAATGTCCAGGTTGAGCACAGTTATAACATACAATCTGACCTCTTCCTCTCCCTTGGCTAGTGTTACACCATTTTCCTCGGAATCCACCACGTCCTCTATATGTGCCTTGATCATACTGCGCATTTTCATTATTGTTCTGTTTTTCTCCTTGGACTCTGTAGACATCATGTTTTCTTTCTATCATGAGGTCATATGCTGGACAGTTTGTATCATCATGGCCAACTGATTTACAAAATGTGAAGTACAGGTTCTTTGATGTCTGTACATACTTCTGAAGTAGGTAACAGTCCTCTAGGCGATGTCCTCTACATTGAAAAATCTCGCACCATGGTCCTTGAGGTTGGTTCAATGGATTCGGTGCTCCATTAGCGAGGTAATCTATGAATACAGGACAATGTTCCTTGGAATGTCCTTCTACTTTACATTTAGTGAACCAAACCTCTTCTCTTATTTATTTTTCTTTATTCATATCTTGTAATTGTAATGTCAGGTTTGCTAACTGTGTCTGTATCTATATCTGTACCATTCCTGTGCTTGTCTCTCATATGGGCGAAGCTTCTTGTTTCATCGCAATTTCTAATGCTTCTGTTTGCGAGGTTACCTTCTGTTGCATCAGTGGTAATCTAATGTGGGGAAACAATGAAACTATGAACCATTCTTGATGCTGTTGCGGTGCTATTGCAAAGCTAACTTAATCTAACAAGGCTTTGAATTTCTGATCAAACTCCCACACAGTCTCATTAGGTTTCTGTTTGATTTCTTTTAACTCTGTGATGCACTGAGATTTTGACTTAGGTTTCTTAAATTCTATAATAAGCGCAGTTCTGATATCAACTAGTGTTTTGTGCTATCCAACAAAATATTTTACGAACCATGTTAAAGCTCTGTCTCTAAATGTGGTGACTAGCTAAGCTTGTTATATAGCATCGTCTTGTACTTGCTTAACGTTCCAGACAACTTCATAAATAAACCAATGTTGCTCTGGATCTTCTAGAACAATTCCTTTAAAAATAGGTAGCTTTGTGTCGTCTGCCATTCTTCTTCTAGGAGGTGTAGTGTTCTGAGATGATGAAGGTATACCACTACTTGGCTGGTTCTGATTACTTGCTCTTGCAGTATTAATACTACCAGTGTTCTACGAATTATTAATATTTATTTCTTCAACTATATTTTTCAACGGAGTAATAGGGTGATAGCCAATGTGTCTAGGTTCTGTTTCACTATCAGAATCAACTTGATATTGTAGAAATCCTTACAGTGGATCCAAAGAGATGATGTAAACCTCGCAATGAAAGAATTTAGGAAAATAGAAGAAGTATAGTGCAGCAGAACATAGATCCAATGGAACTCAGATAGAGGCAGAATAATTACACATCTTACATTAATCTGAATAATGAAACAGTAAATATACAATGCTCAGGATTCGAATAACTAGGTGTGATTCGAATTAGCCTGCATGGATAGATCCAAAATCAGTGGAGTGTCATCAAGCACAACTAGAAGTCTTATCTCATCATCGGTGGAGTCATCAATGCACAAGTAACTGTCAACCATCAGTCAAACTAAGTCTAACTGAGTGTGGTAGGTGTAACTGGCACATGGAGGCACTAACTGAATGAAGGAGGCTCAGTGGAGGGCGCATGAGGAGCTATCTAGAGTCAGAATGGGCAGTCAAGTCTCATCGGAGGTCCATCGGAGTGATATAGTCAGTTGAGAGTCAGTCGGACCTTAAATCAAGGAAGGAACTGATGATAACTCAACTAATTGAAGTACAACAGGAGTGGTAGGTGAGAAAAGGTGCCCTTCTCAAGTGGTGGGTGAAAAGTGGGAGCATCACTGGCTAGGAGGGCTCAATCTAAGTGGAAATAAGCTCCCAAGTGCTGGAAGACTAGGGACTAGGTGCTGGAGGTGTCAACCTGATGACTAGGCAGCATGCGGATGCATGCAAGACTGATAATGAATATAACTGAAAGGATGGTAGGACTAGGATGGAGTATAGGAAAATCCTAACACCCCCCCTTAATCCATCCAGGGCCCTGGTAACTAGGACCAAAGGTCACCCATACAATCAATTAAATGATAAAATAAGAACATCCATAAACCGAGGAAATGGGGAAAACCTCATGGGAAAAATACCCCCCCTCAAAAGAACAGTAAAATAACTCAAGAACCATCATACTAAGCAGAAAAGAAAGAAGCTTTCATCAGTGAAAAATTTTGCAAAAAACTTGGCAAGTTGATCCTCTGTAGGATGCCAAAGCAGGTGCAAGATCTGGATCTGGTCTTCTGATGTGCCTCCCACTGTGTAGAAGATCTATTGGACGAAGCAAGTCTTTCAGGAATACTTTCTGCAACTGGAACGAATGGATCATGATGAGTCTTCCCAAGGGATGGAAGAGAGAACCCCACCATCATGCTGCATCTCTCATGGAGAGGTAGATGGCACAATGCAAGGTGGCATGGTGTTGAAGTTTGGTAGTTCTGTAATCAAATGAATCCTCAACTGTGTTCTCAGTAGGTGCAAGGACTGTGTGAGCCCATATTGGCCTTGGCTCTGGATTGAGAACATGTGTTGGTTCTGGATCTGAATGTTCTTGAACTTCGATCTCAACATCAAGATCTTGATCTTGATCTTCATTAGAAGAAGAGTCACTTGAATCTTCATCAGATTCCGAAGGAGTAGGAAGAGAGAAGGGTAGAAAATGAGAGAACTCATATGCCTTGGAGGCATGATTTGCAAACCCTTTCGCTATAGTCTTCCCAGTAGAGATCTCTGTAATATCAACTGTGTCGGGACCAAAAGTCACCTTCTTAAGTGATCCGGTGTGAGTCATCTGATATACAGACAACAAATTTGCTGTCAAGGAGGGAACAAATAGAACATTCTTGAACTTTCCATGCTCCATATGTACTGTACCCAATCCTTTGGCAGAGATCTGAGAGTTGTCTCCCATGTGAATAGTAGGCCCATCTTTGAGATCTAAAGAGGAAAATGATTCTTTAGAGGCAACCATGTGGTTGGAGGCTCCATAATCTATGAGGAGGGCCTTTGATTGTGAAAACCAGCCATCAATGCATGGCAATCCTCATGACCATCAGATTCACTTCCAGAATTAGACATCTTTGCATCTTTTGGAATAGCAATTTTGTTCTGTTCAAGAAGGTTGGTTAGTAGGTCTATTTTCTTGTGCATGCAAGCTTTCTCAGGATGGTATCCTCTCTTGTAGTAGGGACATTCAGATCTCTTATGTTTTTCCTTCTTGGAGCTTGAGGCTCCTTTTGATGGACTTGACTTATCATTCAGCTTGGATTTAGATGACTTCTTATCCTTGTCTTTTTGCCTCCCTTTCACATTCATCCTACTGTCTTCTCCAGCTAGAAGAGATAGATCTTTGGAGGCCTTGATGGCACCCATTTGAATCAATTTGTCCTCTTCTTGAATGAGGGCTGCAGTAAAGACTTCTAAGGTTGGCATCTTCCATCCAGGGATTGACATTCACCCAAAGTGGAAGGTATATACAAAGACAGAAAATGGAGATCCTAGCTTACTCAGAATGGAGAGCACCAATTGCTCATCCTTTTTCTCAATGCCACACTGCTTTCATTGCATAACCAAGTATTTAAATTTCGAGAAGAATTGCTGAATGCTCTCATAATCACTTGGTTGTAGGGCAATCAATTCATTTTCCAGAGCATGGCCTCTTAGTTCATCTTGTTTGCCAAAGAGACCCTCTAATTTCTTCCATACCTCTTTTGGGGTCTTCAACCCTTTGATATGAAACAATAGATCTCTAGAAATATAAATGCTCATGTAACCAAAAGCTGCATCTAATTGATTTAGATATTTGGCTTTCTCCACAACTACATGTGGTTCGGCTTCTTTCCCCATTGTTACTCTGTATAAAGATTTCTTTCTCAATAACACCTCCATGTCAGCCTTCCAATCAAAATAATTGAAAGGGGTGAGAATTCTAGGAGAGAGAGAATCATTTGAATTGATCATCTTAACTCATGGAGCGAATGGAAGGATGAAACTGCTGCTGCAAACTGCTGGAACTTCGAATTACCTGCAAAAAACTCTCAAGAATGGAGGTAGAATATACTCTCAAATGGCTCTGATACCATGTAGAAATCCGTACAGTGGATCCAAAGAGATGATGTAAACCTCACAATGAAAGAATTTAGGAAAATAGAAGAAGTATAGTGTAGTAGAACATAGATCTAATGGAACTCAGATAGAGGCAGAATAATTACACATCTTACATTAATCTGAATAATGAAACAGTAAATATACAATGCTCAGGATTTGAATACACTAGGTGTGATTCAAATTAGCTTGCATGGATAGATCCAAAATTAGTGGAGTGTCATCAAGCACAACTAGAAGTCTTATCTCATCATCGATGGAGTCATCAATGCACAAGTAACTATCAACCATCAGTCAAACTGAGTCTAACTAAGTGTGGTAGGTGTAACTGGCACATGGAGGCACTAACTGAATGAAGGAGGCTCAGTGGAGGGCGCATGAGGAGCTATTTGGAGTCAGAATGGACAGTCAAGTCTTATCGGAGGTCCATCGGAGTGATACAGTCAGTTGAGAGTCAGTCGGGCCTTAAATCAAGGAAGGAACTGATGATAACTCAACTAATTGAAGTACAACAGGAGTGGTAGGTGAGAAAAGGCACCCTTCTCAAGTGGTGGATGAGAAGTGGGTGCATCATTGGCTAGGAGGGCTCAATCTGAGTGGAAATAATCTCTCGAGTGCTAGAAGACTAGGGACCAGGTGCTGGAGGTGTCAACCTGATGACTGGGCAGCATGTGGATGCATGCAATGCATGCAGAATGCATGCTGCATGCATAAATGCATGCAAGATTGATAATGAAAATAACTGAAAGGATGGTAGGACTAGGATGGAGTATAGGAAAATCCTAACAGATATGAATTTATATCACTTCCTAACTCAGTTTCTAGGAATGTGTGAGGTTCAACTTCACGAGACCTCTTTCTAGAGCTAACTTTATATCTTTTTCCACTACGCAAAATACCAATATCTTCGTCTGTGTCACTATCTGTATTTCTGAACATTACAAACTCAAACCCCAGGAATCTGATTGCATCTTTAAGACACCTTTTTAAGCTAATAGCATTTTAATGCATAAACTCAAGTTTTTCAAGTACTTACCTCTAAATCCTTGGAAAAAATATCCTTCTGCTGTGCTGTAAGACTTAAAAGTTCCCACAAAAAACTTTGTAATATAGCCTTCCAGTAAGCTATCCAACCAAAAATATCCTTCTCTTGAAATCTGATTGTCAATCCCTTTAAGCCTCTAAATCAACTATGGATTCCACACTGTAGGTTCTGCACCCTGAAAACAGTTTTTCTATTATGCTATCCTTGATATCCACTCATGTATCTCATTAGCAAAAGACGCGAAGAAAACTTCATGCAAGTCAGTGAATGTATACCTCTACAACCATTGTTCTGCGGTGAGACGCAAATGTTTGTTTTCTTTCTTCACAAACTCAAGTTCTGTATGGATTACCTAGTTCTGTATTTATTTCTTCTCTGGATTCCACATCAATATGATACATCACCAAAATATCAGTTCAAGCACATCATGGAACTATTTCTTGGTATGCTTAACTGCATATACGTAGTGCAGAAATGAGACTGTTTGTTGCACTCTCTTCTCTTCTATGATGACACATCAACATCGCACATCACCAGCACGACTAGTCCAAATTCGGAAACAAAACCATTTGTTGGTTCCCTTTTTCTCTGAGTTTCGCATCAATATCACACATCAATCTCGCGCATCACCAGCGTAACAAGTCTCAAGGAAACGAAACCATTTGTTGGTTATCTTTCAGGATGACCCGGGTTCGACGAAGTTCTATTGTAGACCCAACAAAATCCCCTTCACTGGCCCTTTTGGCATCAACCTACGAATAAGCTGAAGTATCACCCGAAGCGAAGATGGGTGGTTAAAAAATCAGGTTTCTGTAACCGTGGTGATGCAGAGATGTGTTATGCGAGCTTGCAACTTATTCCTTCCTTAACATCTACTTAACATAACGTTACCGACATATAATTGCACACTTCGTAGTTAGCAACAACTTACAGACTTCGCCGAATCGCTGTTCCTTCACTCTTATAACTATGCATTCATCATACTTAACATGACTTCACAACTTTAATACATGTGTATTCCTCTTACTCAACGTATGATTCTCATTCACATTCATATCAGGGCAAATACATAAACATAATCATAACATGAACACAAAACACATCATAGATTCATACACACAACATAGGGATTTACATGGTTCACCCCCCATATGGGAGCTATGTCCACGGGAACTATTCTTATATTACTTAGAATGGGTAACAGTTCTAGTCTACGCACTTAGCTGTAGACTCTTCTCTACAATAGATTTCTGCGCACTCAACTATAGGGTCTTTTCCTCTCTTCGATCTTTCTCAGACTAGATCTAGCTCTCTTTCATTACCCAACCATTCCTTATACAAAATTAACCCTTTATATAGATGTTCCTGAAGGTCACATATTACAATAATTATGGTCCAACCCCCATAGTACCCTTAAACCCAAAATAACATGGTTCTCCTGTTGACCACGCTTTTTCTTAACTTCGCTGGAGCTTTGTTGTCCTTTTGTGCCGCTTCTTCTGACTCTGACACTTCTTCTGAAAGTCATAGTTTTGACCGTGCGGATTTGAATTTACAGTGGCATGTCCTTTGCACCATTCTGCTTCTTTACTCTTTATTCCTGTAGCTGACAGTTCGTCGCTTCATCCATAACTACTCCAACTACCTCTGGTCGTCCTTAGTACTTCGTCTTTACTAAGGGGACAAGTCCTTTCCTGTCAACTTCCCTTCGCTCCATACCCTCCTCTCGGGAATTTGGGAGTTGCTTCCCCCAAAACTTGGTCAATGTCGAGCCTCACCTAACTTGTACCTTCGTCATCAAAACTTCCTGCACTTGGGCTGTGCCCAACAATTGTGTCCAAGGCCAGCTCAGGCCGGAGAAGGATGTCTTGCCACTGGTGGACCACATATCTAACCTCGAAGCTACCATGCATGACCTATTCCGGTTCCAGTGCAAGGATATGGTGTGGCTCAATGTGAAATTGGATGTGCTTGCTCGGGCCATCACATAAAAATATTTCACCAGGCCTCCACCTCATCATGCTGAGGATACCCAGTTCATCTTCAGGCGCTGGCTTGCTTCAGCTAGTAACACTGGGACATGCAATATTCCAGGTGCTAGTCGTTCCTCCATACCTCTTCCGATGATGAATATCCCTCAGGATGGTTTGAATGGTTTTGGTCTGTCTTTTACTTTGAGATATACCGGTCATAACCCTTGGCCTGTGGGGGAACATTGTCAACTTTCTCTTTTAGTTGCTCACATAAATTTCTAGTTTTAGATAGCACTGTAGACTTCAACTTCTAGTTTTTTTTGATCCACCTATCATGAATGGCATCTCTTCACTCTGCCACTTGGACAGCTTGGCTTTGTACAATTACCTTTTTTTGAATTAATAGTATCTTCGAACCTTACCAAAAAAAGAATTTTAATATTAATTCAAAATGTATAAGTTCATTTACAAATTAATTATACTTAAAAATGTCATCTTTATCATTGATGAATTATGATTAATATAAATTTCCAAAACAAACGAATTTTAATATTAAATAGAAAAAATATTTCATTTTAAGATTAAATGTAAATATTTTTTTTATCATTAATGAATTTTAATTAATATAAATTTTCAAATCAATTTGTTACCAATTCCAAGTGAAGAATGATGACACAAATTCCAATGAAGAATTAGATATCCTACTTCAACATAGGAGTAAAGATTACATTTTCCCACATGGAATAAACATACATTGGCACTTGGTAGTTTGCATTAGGGGTTTGATAGATGATGAAAGATTTGATAAAAAACATTCGATGAGCTTGTAATTTGATGTTTTAGTGCATTTTACATATTTATTTGATGGTTCTTTTGTTTTTCACCAAATAGTAAATAGTAATAAGGTTGATAATTTGAGGCACCGACACAAAAATTTAAACATGTTGTAACGATATAAAATATATAGTATCTAATTATATTTGGGAATAGACAATTATAATTATATTTAGGAATATATAATTTTTATTTATAAAAAGTTGTATATCTATACACATATATGTTTTTTTATAATGCAGCGATCTTCTTTTCTCCTACAAAATATAAATTATATTTTCATATAAGTACATCAATATAGAACCTAAATGTTGGAATTTCTCAAAACAAAAATGTACAAATAGAGAGGACGACTTTTAATAGTTTAAACTTATTTTTACAAATTTCTAAAAGATATTTTTATTGCTATTTAAATTACCAAAGTTAGATAAGTTCCTTTGATTACATCAAGTGTTATTGAAACATTTGAGGGGTTTTAATTACATAAAGTGTGAATGCAACACTTCAGTGATTTAACATAATGAAAACTTTATTTTATAGTAAATAATAGTGTGTAGATCTTGGTTTGTAGTAGTGCAACATATAATTCTATTTTTAAATATGGTCGTTGAAATAAAAAATATAGCAATAACAATAAACATTTGTATTTTTCAATAATGTTATATGTCATAAAAATGAAGAAAATGCCCACACAAAATCTACAAAGTCTACATAAAATATACAAATCTAATTCGTAAACACCCACAATTTCATAAGAGATGAATATGTGCAACATGTTTTTTTTTGACAATAACGGATAAGATTTTTATTTATAAAGAGCTACAGGGTATATCCATACAACAAGCTTACAAATTTCCTGGAGGCCTACAATTCCCTTTGACTCCAAACTAAACTAGTTAGCAAACAAACTATTATGAAAGCAAAAGTTCCAACAATCCTTTGGAAAGGATGATTACAAAAGTCCATAACAAAGATTCCAAGACACCGGTTCATAAGTTGACAAACTAGTTTACAGACATATTATAGAGTTTTTCATAATAAAAAATACCTATCGTCCACAGAGAAAAGTTTCTTTTGTATGTCCACTGGACAAGAATATGGAAAAAGGACTTTGACTAAGAGCCATGCAAAAAAGCAAGAATGTTAAAATTTCCTTATAGTCCTTATCAATCTTCATTGTAAAAATCCATGTTCTCCACTTTGAGCAGGTCGATACCCCTCTGCGAAACCAAAGTGTGCTTCTTGAATTGGGATTTGAATATAGTTCTTAGGATCTGTTGGTGTAGGAGAATGCATGGTACCAGCCTGTTGTTGAAGGTAGAGGACAAGAGATTCCAAGTTGTTAATATTTTCTTCCAATCTCCTGGTTTTGGTTCTTCCCCGATTTACTTCCTCCTCCAATTAATCAATTATGCGGTTAGCGTCATCTATCTCTTGTTCTCGAGTCTCTTTTTCCTTGTGAATTTTGCTGTCCACCTCCTTGATATGCTTGTCAATGTCCTGACCCATTCAACGCAGCTCCCTCCTACATCTCCAGTCGTTTTCCTCCAAATCATGAAGGTGGAGGCAGATACAAATTCCTCTACAATGCACATTCTCATTTCTTGGCATTTTCCTTACCAGGCTCACAAAATCTAGTTACAGGGAAGCAATAATGTTTCTCCTTATGATGTGCAACAATTGAGAATAAGGAAAGACTTTCTCCGTCCTCGAATTTATCCACATTTCACCATAACTCATCAATATGTCATATGAGGTCATCCCGTACTGGTACATTCCTTTCTGCACCCAACAAAAGTTAATCTGGTGTGTGTTTCCATAAGTACTTTGTTTTCTCCACAACTGCATATTAATTCCCTATCATCCGGACCATCTAACCGCATAAGGCACATAGGCGCATGGAGGATTTTGCCACATGTTCCTTGAGGACAACATCTCCGGGGAGTTTGCAAAGGTTTTCATCTTTTTCTTGTGTGGAGTCAAGGGATGCTACTTACTATTCAAATTATGGGATGGATTCCCACAAGTTTTGATTATGGTTAAGGCATAGATCCCCTTCATTTAGTTTAGTGGCCCAATTTGACTTTGAATCAACCTCTTTGTTCATACTTCTTAGGACTTGGAAATAATTTATCCTAGTCATATTTCGAGTATAAGCTTGAATTCTCCCGAAAATCCTTGACAATAAGATATTTGGGGTAGGAGAAGGAGAGATTAGATTGTCAATAATGGTTGTGGAATCTCCAAGAATAAAAAGTTTTGTTATGCATTTTTGCGAGGTGATTTTGCAGCCTTGAAATAGAGCCAGGGATTCAACTTGGTTATTTGATTTTTTCCCCAGACCCCATGTGAATGTCAATCCTTTTTGTCTCTTGGGGTTATGCAGCCCACACCCCCACGCCTACCACCCTAGGGTTTCCTTTAGAAGATACATCAAAATGAATACAGTACATATTTTTATCAATTTTCCATTTGAGAAAATCCTCTTCAAACACATAATTTTCTAGTCAGGGTCTTTTCTTGGTCTGAGAAATCTTGTAGGCGAAGGGTGACAAGAAATATTGTTTAACCAAGCCTTTTCCACATCCAAAATATTTTTTTCCTAATCAATCCTCCCAATGGAGAGGATTTCTATGAGAATGTTTTTAATTGAGGATAGGCTGGAGCATCTTGAAAAATATTTTTGTTCCGGGCTAACTACACTTTTTAGAAGATAAATTTTGAAAGAGTCAACCATGCTTGTTGAAGAAACGACTTAGATCAAAAGTGGTGCCCACTAGAGGAGAACCAATGAGATAAATCCCATGATAGGGAAGGTGGGATATTGCTTTCATTTCCCAGTGAGTTCAAGACATAAATCCAAACTTGCTTGGAAAAATCAGACTCGATGAACATGTGTTTCATGTTTTCCTCCTGTTTCAGGCATAAAGTGCAGCAAGAGGGACCTTGGATTCCCCTCTTTCTTAAAATTTATGTACTGAGTATTTTTCGATGAGTAACTAACCAAAAGAAGAAGCTGATTTTGGGTGGACCGACAGAGTTCCAATTTTTTTTTCTGCATGCCAGATTGCGGGGGAGGATTTACTTGAGAGGCAATATCAGAATATCCCAATTTAACTGAATATTCACCTTTCGGGACCCATACTCTTCTATATTTATTAGAGATACAAAAATGATCCATCCCTCCTAGGGCGATTTGGATCTATTTATATTGGCCTTGAAATTTTTTGGGAAGCTCTAACCATTCCCATTCTTCCCAAGCACCATTGTTTTTGTTCCAGCTACAAATGTCCCATAATTTTCTGAATCCGTTGATGATCATCCACGCCTTTACATTTCTAATCTTGTGATAAGTGTTTAATTAGACTCCATTGATGAGACAATATTTCCATAGCCTAATTTTTTCCCAATTTCTGGGGATCCAGAAGAGGTTTTTATGAAAGAATTCCCAAGCGGCTTTGCACAACTTCCAAATATGAGCTCAATTTTTAGTAAGAGGTTTTATGTCTAAAGCTCAAAGGCTCTTTCCTCCAAGATATTTAAAACAAAGAGCCCGATGAACCCAACCATTTTTGTTTATGAGAATGTTCCACAAAATTTTTGCTCCGAGAGATAGATTTGTCCACAGAGGACCACAAATTTGGAGACCTCTCTCCCTAAAAGTTCTTTTCACTATGTTCCAATTTACTAGATGAAATTTATTTTCAATAATTTTCCCTCCCTTCCATAGCCACTTTCTTAACATTTGATTAATCTGGGCTAGAATGCCTTTCAGAGCTAAGAAAACATAACACTGAAAAATAAGTTGGCAAAGTAGAAAGGATCGATTTTAATAGAACAAGTTTACCTGCATGATTTATCCACTTTGCTCCCCGACCTTCCATGCGATTTTTAATTTTCTCCACCATACTTTCCCAAATCCTATTTGATGAATTCGAGAAGGTAATAGGACGACCCAAATATTTGAAGCTTTCCTAGGTGCTTGAAGCTTGAATATCCAACCTCTTGATATCGCCTGCAACATAGATGGAGGGGCGTTCCAGGCATAGATGCAATTTTTTTCCTTATTAATTCTACCACTTGAAGCTTCAGAAAAGGAATTTAATATTGTGGCTATCCTTTCGTTCATAATGACTGGAGCTCCACTCATAAGAAGATTATCATTTGCAAAGAGAGTATGGTTCAAAGACTTCACATTTCTAGCAGTGGCTATTCCCAGAATATTTCCATGAAGTATTTCCTCTTCCAATAATCCTACTTAGAGCATCCTCCATAAAGATGTATAGAAGCGGGGAAAGGGGCCATCCTTCACGCATAACTCTACTTAGTTTAAATAATTCTGTAGGTCTTCCATTAACTAAGGGGGCTATCCAAGGATTACTTATGCAAGTCTCAATCCAAAATATAAATTTCTTGTCAAAACCAATATTTACCATAACTTATAGAAGAAAATCCTGGTCCACTCCATCAAAAGCATTTTCCATATCAATCTTAACTATCATGCATATTTCCTTGCTGGCTCTGCTTGAGTGGATGGCCTCCTAAACCAGAATGACATTGTCGATCGATTGCCTTTTTTTTACAAAGCCCTCCTGATTCTTTGATATGATTCATGGAATTATTTTCTTGATCATGTTAGTCAATATTTTTGAAATGATCTTATAGGAAGCATTGCAGAGGGAGATGGGTCGCGACCTATTGAAGGAGGCATGATTCTTCTCTTTTGAGATGAGGACCAAAAAAGGAGAGTTCATGCCTCCTCTAATCTTGTTCTTTTTTTGTACATGGTATATCATACAACAAAAGGTATACTTTTATTATTTTCCAGCAAGCATGATATAAATTCCAGGAGAAACCATCAGGCCCTAGGGATTTTTTAGGATTTGGCTCCCAGATAGTGTTGGCATGAGATAAGTCCGCAGGAAGTGCAGAAGCCGACAAGCCACAAAAGGGATAATTCACGATAGATGGACCATTTGCGGGTATCGCGGAAGCGCAAAGCAGTTAATTAGTTAGATAAGGGTCATGTGGACCGTTTTGTAACCATGTAGTTTTGTATAAATAGGGAAATTATTGTGAGCCTAAGGGCATAGTTGATCGATGGATGATAGAAGCAAGTGATAAGAAGTTGATCCATCGTTTGATCTGTTTTGTATCCGCGACATGGTGTATTGACTGTTTCTGCAAAGTTCATTCCACCGCTTTTAATGAATGCATGAAGATGTTCGATTATGGTTCCATTTTTGTCTCTGTCTCTGTGCAATGATGAATGTGAATGTTGCAACATGTTTAATACTTTGTAGGTTGAATGATTACTGTTGATCCGAATAAGTAGGTTAAATATGTTGTTGCGAATGTTTATTATCTATTGAATCTGCGAATGATGAATAGTTTACTGTGGAAGATATAATCTCTGGTTTCTACAAAGGTAATGTGTGTTGGATGCATGTCCTCAACTCCATTGCAGAAACTTGGTTCCTGCATCCCCCTTGTGCATCTCGGGTGAGACTTCATTCGCTCTGCGAGTGTTGCTAGAAGGGTTAACACCCTTCTGGGCCAGTGCGTAAGGGAGTTTGGGTTGGTGTTTGTTGGAGATAGTGTGCAATGAACCCCTGTTGATAGTCACTGTGTCAATAAATGGTTCCGTTGCCAGGAGAGCCGAGTATCCAAGTATTTGTTCATATGTGAAGCAGTCTGGACTGTGAAGCAGGTCCAGGACAAAGCCATAAAAATGGGACAGATAACAACGACCCTTAGGGGCCGGGCGTTAGACTGGTTCATAAATCTTACAAGGGTTCCAACAGAAACACTAGTTAAGAGGTTGGCATAGATCAGAACGACGATGATTGATGAATTAAAAAAACCAAAATCGGAGTCGTAGTATGTTACTGAGCTCAAGGAGATTAAGCAATTCCCGAATGAGCTGGTGTGGGAATTTGATCAGCGATACAAGACGTTGATAGCGAAGTTGAGTTTAAGGATAAACGACATGCAACACAAGGACTGGTTCATCGTAGGACTGGTACCACATGTCCGCAGACCACTAATGCAACAGAAGGTTGCGACCCAAGAAGAAGCATTGGAGATTGCGATGAAGTTGGAGTCTTCACCAATCGGTGAAACAGGGTTGGGTATGGATCTGATACAAGCACAGTTGGAGAAATTGACGATCCAACTGCAAGACATGAAGAAAGGGAAGGAAGCTCGTGAAGAGATCTGGTGTACTAGGTGTAGGATAGAGGTACAACACAAGGATCAGTGCCTAGACTTCCGAGACTATTTGCAATCTGGTGCACCAAATCCCCTCAGTCAGGGAGGGTTGCCTTGGTGTCATGTCTGCCAAACGATAGGCCATCAAGCATAAGAGTGTGTCTATTTGCAGAAAATGGCATTGAAACCAGAGAACTTGTATTGCAAGTTTTGTAAATCGGTTGGCCATGAAGACAACAACTGCAGAGCTTATGGCCTCCTCCAGGAGAGATCTGTAGCGACATATTTCATGGCAGGAGAAGAACAGGCCGAGTCGATCACAACAACAATATAACCAGCGGTTGGCCCAATATAATCACCAACTACAACAATACGATCAGGCACAGTATGGGAAAACACAGTATCCGGCACCGCAGTATCTGGTACTGCAGTATCCGGCACTGCAGTGTCCGATACCGCAGTATCCGCCACCACAATACCCACCATATGGACCATTGCAACAGCCGCAGTATGGGCAGCCGTAGTACCAACCATATGGACCACCGTGTGGAGGGGATAGAGGAGGATTCCGTGGAGGTCGAGGTGATGGCGTAGGATGAGGAGGAGCTACTGGAAGAGGGTGAGGACCAATTATATGCTACAATTGTGGGAAGCAGGGGAACTATCAGAGGGATTGCTCGAATCCAACACCACAATAGTGCACCTATTATAGCGTTGTGTATCATGGCGTTGAAGACTGTCCGCAACTCATCGCGAAATGGAAGACCAAGCATCCCCCACCACCTCCACCGAACCAGAACCAGAATCCACTGGCTGTGCAAATGATATCGATGGAGGACCGAAAAAAACATGCGACTGTTGGAGTGGTGAAATGAGGAGGAGCGACGACAGGAGCTGATGGCCCATAAGTTATTGTCCGACCAAAATTACGAAAATAGGTTACTTTTCATGCGGAGGCCGAAAAGGATATCTTCTTGAAAGCGCAGGAGGCGATGAGACAGAGGAGGAAATTACCTCTTCAGGAAGAAGTTATCTGTAATATGCCATCGACGATCGACAAGACGAAGTCGCAGGGAAAGGATAATACCCTAAAAAATTTCTTAAAGAGTTTCCTGGAGTTGGCAAAGGATCAGGATGTGCTTGAGGAGATATCCAATCTATTAACTCGATGGGAAGGTGTATGCCAGGAACAAAGAGTTAATCGCATACACAAGAGGAAGACAGGAAGAGAGATGTGAATGTCGGCACAAATTGGAGATTTTGATGCCGACTTAATTATCTTAGACCTCGGGTCGGATGTCAACATTTTGACCAAGCAGACATGGGAGACTATGGGGAAACCGCAATTGGCCTGGTCACCAGTACATTTGCGATTAGCAAACCAAAGTAAGGTTACTCCAATTGGTTGGGTGTACCAAATTCCCGTTGAAATTGAGGGCCTCAAGTCTTATGCCGATTTCGATGTCATTGAGATTGTGGAAGACACCAGTCCATACCCAACATTTCTAGGGATCAACTGGGCAATCAACAATCTAGCGGTTATCAACTTTAGGAAGTGGGCAATGTAATTTGAGAATTGTGAGATGAGGGTCATCGCACCTTTGGATCCTGCGAAAGGGAAGCGATACATTGAACCAGCCAGAGATGAATTTACAGAGGGATGGGATAGCATATACAATATATCGAAGGATTACATAAATCCTACAGCAGATGGTGAATTGGATTGGCGCAGTGTCAGTTCAGCGTCGTCGGATTCAGATGAGGCGCTCAAGAATTGGCAGAATTAGATGCATGAAGTATCATTTAGGAGATGCGCAAGGATGACACAGTCACTGCAATGGGTAGCCGCAGAGGAGTGCGCGCTACCAATGTACGAAGGATTACCTAATTTGAGCACCTTTCTTGCTGAATTTGAAGAGAAAGTGCGGGAGCCGCAACGTTTATTGGCCTTGGAGGAATCCTTGAAGGCTACTGCTGTGCGTTGGTGGGTAGCGCATAAGTCTAATATCACAACCTAGCCACTATGTCACCACCTACTGACGGTTAGGTTTGGCGATGAGGAAGGATGTAAAGGAAGGAAGTTTGATGACAGAAGCGACCCGAACGTCCATTTGGTGGAGTGCGAAAGCAAATGGGGATTACGAGCAAAAGAGGAGTGGGTCCATGCATTCGTTCACAATTTGGATGAAGTACTGCGGAGTTGGTATGTCGCAGCAGAGCTACGATGCAGAATGACTTCTTGGGAGCAGCTGACACATGGCTTTAGCCAAACGTTTTGTTTCTTAGATGAGAACCCCTTCATCCACAGTGTGCTACAGGTGATCCGTGAGAAGATATTTGAAATAGTACCGATGGAGCAACCATTAGAACTTTGGTGGACTTCGACACCAGAAGTGATGATGGAGTGCTACAACATCACAGTTGAGCCGGATGATGAGGGTGATCCAAGGGCTATGCATGTGCCGGAATCAAAAGGTAGTCACAGTGTCGAGGCATTGGAAATTCCTTCCGACAGGTTTTAACAACCATTGAATATTAAGAAGGTGAACATTGGGTCGGAGGAGAACCCGAAGTTCGCAAGCATTGGGGATTATTGGGATGAATCCACCATTGCGAAGATGACAGATCTGCTGCATGAGTTTCAAGATCTGTTCCCAACGAAATTCTTAGAGATCAAAGGAATTTCCGGGGACTTAGGCGAAATGAAGATTCCCCTAAAATTCGATGCGAAGCCTGTCAAATAGCGGCCCTACCGATTGAACCCTTGGAAAAAGGAGAAAGTACAAGCCAAGAGTAGGCGAACGATGGACGCAGAAAGTAAAGAACCAGTACGGGATGAGTTCGGGAAGTACATGACACCACGCAAACAAAGTTGAAAGGCAGTAACGACAACCACAACAACTGCGAAAACATGGATAGAGTGTGAAACCGCGGCATTACGAAAGTGGCCGCACTACCAAAAAAAAAAAACCATACACACAGCAAGCATCTGTCGACAAGTAAGTATTAGTCGACAGAAACCACACTACTCGACAGACGAACCGCCATAACCCGGAATTGGTGCGAACGAGTCAAATCCCATCATAAATACAACCATTAAACCACAACGGACAACAGCAAAAATGAAAAACCAGCATTCAATACCTAATGCACGCGGTAGATTTGGCAAATCACCGCTGTATTTGGTAATCATGGGCCAAAATCGACCAGATGCGGCAAACCCATGTTATAAATACAGGAAAAAGGGGCAAAGGAAAGGCATTGTGAGATTAAGTAAGAGGTTGCAGAGTTGTATGGAGGTTTATGTTTCCACCACTAGCACAGCGTGACCAGAACTGACGCTAGTTACAGAGGATCAGCCAGAAGTCATGTCCAATATGATAGTCAGAAAAAAGCGAAGCGTGGTTCGGCCTCCAGACACCGGCCGTGTCAAGAAGAAAGGAACCCAGGCCTCAGCACGGTTCACCGATGGAGCTGCAGGCCCCTCAGGTGCTAAAGTACTACAAGAAGGGTGTGATGGCCCAATCCTACCATATTATGTTCCGTCGCGCAAGAAAACAACACCCGTGCTGCGGGTAAATAAGAATGAAAGGTATTAAATTGAGGTGCCGCTAGTACCAGATGGCGTTCCCCACGTCGGCGACATCATGGCCAAACTGCAGAAGCTGCAGTATACCAACCATGACCTCGCAAAATTCCAAGAATACGCAGAAGACTACGTTGATATCCCCCACGAAGGCGACCCAACCACCAAAGAATCCGTGGGATGGGTAAAGGGATTGGAATGATCGGGGTTGTTAGGCCTCACCCTAATGCCGCACTTCGGGCGGTTGGCGCAGGTCAATGCATGCGTCAAACAATTGATTGCCTGTTTTCATGACAGGTCTCTTTAGCTACATGAGAGGATCCCCGTCACAATTGACTTGATCGCAAGAATCACTGGGCTGCCTAAAGATGGGCCCGACCCTTCTAAATTATTCCAAGGGAAGGATAACGACAAGAATCTTGTGGAACAGTTGATGACAAAGTACAGTCTGGAGAAAGATGGACGAGGATACCTCATCCACACTATCAAAAACCAGGATGTCAGGGTCGGGGCCAAGATACTAGCAGTCAAAGTGACACGAAAGAACAGGCCCAAGGAATGTAACTGAGGGGTCATTGTCGCCGCAAAACGGTGTGTAGCAGGTGAGCAGATGAATTGGTCCCAATTCCTGCTACATGAGTTGATCGATGATGTGCACGATGCCCAAGAGTATGGGAAGGTATTTATGTACTCCTAGATCCTCCTGCTCATTGCATTAGCAGGGTGGAGGGAACCCGACGACTATCAGGGTATGGACACCCCAGAGGCCCGGGCATGCGAAGGTGCGTGGTACCATAATTTATGGGCCATTACCGATAAAGTGAAACAATGAAAAACATTGTGCAATTTTATGTGCTGCTGGAGAGGATGCAGATGGATGCACAGATGATACCGCGGATCTTGGAGCAAGCCGCAACAAAGTATTGATCGATTGCACACCTATCGGTCGAAGCGCAAATGATTTACCTGCAAGCCTGCAAAGATCTAGGGAAGCAATGGCTGTGGACACAGTACAAGCTCATCGAGGTGGATCTCGATGCTAGTATCGCTAAGTGGCCGGAGGAATGGAAGGTCCCAACCGTGGAAAAGGACATAGTGAATGGACAGAACATAGGTCGACTGAACCCGACCAAGGCAGAAGAAGTTTCAGACAGCCAAAAGCAAGGCGCAGGACAAAGTAACCCGGTGGAAGATCAGATGGAGGCATCCAACCACGATGGAGCCTCAACAACAAACACTCTGATAGATTCAGAGTTTGAGGCGCAGCAGGATGAGCTGCAGACAAATAACAGGATGGACCACGCTGGCATAAGCACATGGGAAGGGATTACTGTGCAGTAGGTCAATAGACTTCTGGAGAGTATTACAGCAGTAGTGGAAAATAGCCGAGATCAGATTACGCAGCATTCATCTAAAAAACTCAAGGAGATCGATGAGCTACACACTACAATGGCGAACATGATAATTAATACAAATGTACCGCATAGGGATATTCGACAGAATCGGTCGAATCCAAGCATAGAGGTAGAAGTCGGCAACCAACCACAGATAGTCCAAATCGAATCCCATGCCATAAGAACAGGTGATGCGGATTTGGATTCTGGGGTACAACAGGCCAACCAAGTTATGGTAGATTTCAACCTACTTCCGATGTTGACATTACACCGAACCCAGGCAGCAGCAAGCACAGAAATCTACGACCGCAAGGCTGCGATGCACAATAAGGTGGTTGCATATAAGAATCAACTGCACACCAAAGTGACGCAGGCACAACGTCTCCATGACGAGCAAGCTAAAGCGCTGGCTACGAAAGAAAAGGTTGATAAGGAACGAGCCAAATTAGAAAAAGCGCTTGCGAAGGCATGCGAATCAGCAGCATTAGATACAGAGGTAGACTTGGAAGCACAAGCGATTATCTTAGGGGTGGCTCTGATTGAGCTCAGGAAGGAAAATTCAGAGCTCCAGGATAGAGTGGCACCTAGCACACCACCGGAACAAATTCAGAGTCGGCAGACGGCGATCTAGGATGCAGTCACAGAGATCCAAGAGATGGAACAGGCGACAAAGACAATCGCAGAAGGCATCACAGAGTTTTGGGGCGGCTTAGTCTAGGATGACCAGCTAGCCATGTTGAAGGGACAACTAAGCAAGGCAGAAGCCCAGTTAGAGACCTATAAGGGATTGCTCAAAGCGATGGCCCCAATGGTGCAAATGAAAAAGGAAACAAAGTTGAAAAGTATGCAACAACATGTAACAAAGGCCCAAGAATGACAACAATGAAGGGCCACACAACTGGACGAGCTCCAAACAAAAGCCGAAGTCCTCATCACACGGGTAGTAGATGTCATGAAACAAGTTACGGCACAACTGGAGGCAGTGCGACAGAAGGGTTGTGAACACCCAATGGAGGAGCAAGTCCAAGAATGTGCACAGCTTCGAGCATCAATAAAGGAACTGGTCGATCAGCTCTAAACAGAATATGATAACTTCCGACAGCAGGTGCATGCACCAGTGGTGTCCATCTGAGGTGGCTTGAGGGTGAGCCACAAGTTTGTGTTGGGGGCCTATTGGCACGGGATAAGTTCGCAGGAAGTGCGGAAGCCAACAAGCCGTGAAAGGGATAATCCGCGAAAGATGGACCATTTGCGGGTATCGCGGAAGCGCGAAGCAGTTAATTAGCTAGATAAGGGTCACGTGGACCGTTTTGTAACCATGTAGTTTTGTATAAATAGGGAAATTATTGTAAGCCTAAGGGCATAGTCGATCGATGGATGATA
Source organism: Larix kaempferi (assembly GCA_027924585.1). NCBI lineage: Eukaryota > Viridiplantae > Streptophyta > Pinopsida > Pinales > Pinaceae > Larix > Larix kaempferi. The sequence goes on from BSBM01000727.1 coordinate 6,309,670, forward strand.
GAAGCAAGTGATAAGAAGTTGATCCATCGTTTGATCTGTTTTGTATCCGTGACATGGTGTATTGATTGTTTCTGCGAAGTTCATTCCGCAGCTTTTAATGAATGCATAAAGATGTTTGATTATGGTTCCATTTTTGTCTCTGTCTCTATGCGATGATGAATGTGAATGTTGCAACATGTTTAATACTCTGTGGGTTGAATGATTACTGTTGATGCGAATAAGTAGGTTAAATATGTTGTTGCGAATGTTTATTATCTGTTGAATATGCAAATGGTATGATGTGCGAATGATGAATAGTTTAACGTTGAAGATATAATCTCCAGTTTCTACAAACGTAATGTTTGTTGGATGCATGTCCTCAACTCCACTGTGGAAACTTGGTTCTTGCAGCCCCCTTGTGCATCTCGGGTGAGACTTCATTCTCTCTGCGAGTGTTGCTAGAAGGGTTAACACCCTTCTGGTACGGTGTGTAAGGGAGTTTGGGTTGGTGTTTATTGGTGACAGTGTGCAGTGAACCCTTGTTGATAGTCGATGTGTCAACAGATAGACTGAATGATTTCTTGCTCTGTGATTTCTTTGTCAGATGGGCGTTATATTCATCTGAGACCAATCTCAAAACTACATTCAAAAAATTTGATTTGTTGTTCGTATTTGCATCACAATATAGTCTGCTATAATGGTGGAAGGATTCTTGTTGAATTTGCGTGAAATCAATTATTTATATTCCTTCTGCATTTGTAATTTTTTTGACATTGTTTTTTGATCAACGAGCATTTTCTTATTTATTGAAAAGGAGGTATTTTTGTCTCCTCCCTTTATCCATATACATCTGGATTTTATTCTCCAGTACTCCTCTTCCTCCATGCATGCTTGAGACAAATCTGCTTGTATCCCTGTTTCTTTGTCTATATCCTCCTGAGAGACAGGAGCTTCCTCCATATAAGATTGATGCTGCGGGAGATTCCGTTGCTTGTTGATTCTAGCTTGATTTAGGTTTTTCATATCTTTCTTTTCCCAATCCTTTTAAGCTTTTTGAGTCTACGAAGTTTCCACTCCCAAACAAAAGATGGGGAACTATAAAATTGTTGCTTCGATACATAGTTCACCAGGTCAAAGAATCTCGGTTGGGAGATCCAAAGAGGACTGAATTTGAATGGAATATGCCCTACATTTTTAGCCTCTTTCAATATGAGAGATATCAGTTTATTATGAAAGAATCCAAAGCTGCCGATTTTAGAGGTGATTATGAGATCTTGAGACAAAAAGGAGCTCTGAATAAAAAATATATCCAGTCTTGTAGAAATATGACCTGGACCTTTCCTCTTATTTGTCCAAGTGTATCTTCATTTCTTAGGTTTTACATCATTTAGATTCCATTCTTAGATCAAGTCTTCAACTTTTTCATGGAAAGGGTCTCGAATTGGTGAACCACCCCTTTTATCTATACATTGCAAAGTAATGTGCATGTCTCCATCTAGAATAAGGCGACAGAGTTGATATCGGGTGAGCAAATCCTGAATTGAATTCCAACATTCCTATTTTTCTAAGTTTAGATTTGGGACATAAATATTGATCAGACTTACCTGTATATTCCTCTCTTCATCTTAAAGCTCTGTTAGAAGCTAATGTTTGTTCACTTGTATATTTAGTGAAGCCAATCTATCTTTGTTCTATAGTATCAAAATGCCTCCTGATGCTCCTCTTGATCCCAAGGCGATTCCCGCACTTGATTTCCAAATATGCATGTTTTTTTTTCTTGACTTCCCAAAACCCTACAATTCCAGGAGACTAACTTCATTATTTACTGGTGGGTTTTTTTGAGAAACCCCAGGAGGGGTTTCCCTTTTCCTGCTCCTTGCATCACCTTTTCAATTGTGAGTTGATTTCCCAATACAATGTCTTTTGCTGCCATATTCTCTATTGTTTCCCTTTTTGATCTTTGTCCCCTTCTAATTGATTTGTCTTGGTCTACTTCTTCTTCTACCAATGTTTCCATGGATTCATCTTCTATTTCCTCTATTTATTCAATAGAAGGATGGGAGGTTTCATCCCTACCTTCAACATACGGCCTTGGGGAATATAGGGCTTGGGTTCTTTATGATTACTCTTCTTTTCCCTCCTCTTCTTGAGATAAATTTTCATAAGGGTTTTTGTCTCCCTTTTCTAATCGAGTTCCAGTTTGCTTCATAACTATTTCCTTAAGGTTTATTTTCTCAGGTTGAGCCTTTCTTTTGTTCTAGTTTTTTAAGGACCCTCCTTTTCTGACCTGCTGCCACAATTATTTCCTTGTTGTTTTTGAGCTAGGGGAAAATTCTTCTTGCAATCCATTGCAAAATTCCCATATTCATGGAAGACCCGATGTTTGAATGGGAGTTGTTCATAGTCCAACTATTAAATGTGGGTCCAATCATCCACCTTGAGCTTTATTTCCTTTGGTAAGCGCTCCCTTAATATCTACCTCGATACATATCTGAGCACATTAGAACTGATCTTTTGGATATTCTCTCTCGATATATCTTCCTAGGGTGTTTCCAACTTTTTTCATGGATTCATCATTCTAGTAGTGAATGGGAAAATGAGGAAGCTTGACACAAATAGGAACTGCTAAGGGAATGTATTGGGATAGGTCGAAATATGGGGACCATTTGTTCGGGTATAAAGCTCCTGGACCCATAAAATATGGACCATTCCTAAAGATCAAATCTCTGTCTTCCTGTTTCTCAAATTGAAAAATAAAGAATTCCTTACCTACAGAATACGTCGCTATCTCGACTGAGATCAGGGGAGCCCAATTCTTTTGTGTACATATTTACATAGATCTTGGCGAGGGACAAAGGCTAGTGAGCTGTCCTACCAATGATATTTAATCAAAATCCAGAGCAACCCTATGGGGCACACTGGGAGGGGGCTCGATTTCCGGGATTCCATCTAGCTTTTTGACAAAACACGATTGAGAGGCTCGATCTGGGAATTTTCCTTTACCATGAACCAGATTTCAAAAGGAAGCTACCTCCGGGGGAGGGGATTGCTCCCCTTACAATTCCATATCCGTCTCAATCAACTGGAAAAGGATGCGCACCATCCAAAAATTTAGTGCTGAACAACCCTTAGAAATATTCGCTTGAGGTCTTGTAAGGCAACATTTCATTTGTAATATGTGCAACATATTTAACAATGTCATCTAAACTAGAGATATTGGCATGGATTTGGACATTTATAGGTAAGGGTTATGGTGAGGTTAAGAGTTATTATTATTATGGGTTATAGATTTTATAGGCAAGGGTGATATGGTTTATAAGGATTATATTGTAAAAATATAAATTAGTGTGTATCATGTTTATCATTGTTTTAGTCGACCTTCTATCATTTATTTTCATTTTGCATTGTAATACCATTTTGTTGTGTTATTTTATTGTTATAGAAGTGACGTTATTATTAGTAATGATTTAATCAAAACATGTTTCAAGGTTGTGATAATAACAATCCATTTTCACGATTAACTATGATTTTTGCTTAATTACATGTAAAATTAAGATGCATTGAATGCAAATTAGAAGTCCACGATAAATTAGTATAAACAAATATTTGTTATAGGGGAATGACATTGCATTGTATTATTAAAATACTTTTTAAAATTAATTAATTTAAATATAATTAAGATATTATATGTGAAATCTTTCTCTATTTTATTTTATAATATAAGTTTAAAAATTGTTTACATTAATTCTAACAATATGACAATAACTGCATTGTAAGGAAGAAGTTATCATTGATGTTCTTTAACAAACACCTCTCACAATTTTTCAAAATATATATGCATGATGTTTTTCACAATTTAATATGCAAGATTTTTGTACACAATATAAAATTGGACGAATTTGTTTTTAATAGTACACATCTAACATACACATCTAGCAAACATGAACATTCACATCTAATATCACCTAACATCATCTAAGATAAACATCTAAAATAACCTAAAATCATCTAATGTACCATCATTGTTAACATCCAAAATTCAAACACATGTGGCATTTCGATTCATCTAGTAAGGCGTCATCAACATAAAGAATGCATCTCACCTAAGGCATCCTCAACAAATCCAAAAAACAACAGGAGTCCAAAAGTGCCAAAAACTAGCCAAAAGAAGGGGTAGCATGGGTAATACACAGTTGACCCGCGCTATAGTGCAGGTTACCAGAACAATGCCTACGCTACACCCGAGCGGATTTTCCTTCGATAGTCGCGCTATTGTCAAAATGACGGTACCACTAACTCCTAGTGGTGCATTGAAGGCTGAATCCTCTCCAAGGATCCGAATTCAGCTCCTCACACACTTGGTGGCATTAATTATCCCTCCTTTTGTACCTTGGAACTAGTTCATGGAGAAGATGAGTTCACATTTGGATTTAGTTGTTTGTTGGCCACCTATTAGCCTATAAAAGGAAGCCATTGGCATGCATTTGGTAGAGAGAAATAAAGAGCAAGGTTATGGTGCTGGATTTGAGTCCGAGCTTCCTCATAGCCCACCACTTCTTACCATTGTGAGCATTCCCAAGCTCCCTTGCCACCTTCCTTCAAGGGGCAAGAGTTTCTCTCCATTGTTCTACCATCTACTTAGCATTTAGTTTGGATAAGAAGGGCCTCCCTAAGGGATATTGTTAGATTCCATTGAAGCCCACACCTCCTAGGTGTTGTACAACTATACCATTAGGAAATACAAAGTGGTTTAGCACATCTTGGATTGTTATTGGTGTTTGCATTCTCCTCCGATCTCTTTTTTTTGCTTTTTATAAATATTTCTTTCTTTGCATGTGAATTACACTAACAATCTCTTGCAAGATCACTTGGAGGAATACCAACCAACCCACACAGGGGATCCAAGGACTGAGGCCTTGCTACAACTTGCAAGGCTTAGGTCCTTACCAAGTGGAAGAGTGCACTTGTGCAATTTTTTCCACAATAGTTCTAATAGCGGCCATACTTATTCTTGTTCATTTATCATTTAACTAGGTTGTTTTATGCTAAGTAATTAATTCTGGGTATTTGTCACTTCCAGGAGATCAGGTATTCCACCTCTTTCTTCCAGAATTTGGCCCCAATTAATTTTTACACAGTAGCGCGGATACTAGTCCCTCTGTCACTATGACAGCGTGGAAATAACTTGTATAGTTGCACGAACATTGCAGGTTATTAGTGTTCGACTTGCGCTACCCCGCTAGGATCATCTGAGCGGCAGGTTAGTGTACCACCCGCATTGTCCAATGCATCTGTTTTGAATTAACCCGCATGGTCTACGCGGTAGAGTGTGGTTTAGCCACACTGCCCTTGTTTAATTTGGTTTTTATCTGAATAGATTAGTTTGTTAGTCCAAATATTACTTACTAGTGAACTTAAATTAAGGCTAATTCGAATAATTACTTAGTTTTTTAGTAATCAGTTCACCTAGACTAAGATTAGGACCTAAAGAGTTCATCTGTCTTGAAACTTACCTAGGTAAACAACTTTGAGGCTTTCAAAGATTTCATCTCTCTTGAAAATTACCTAGGTAAACAAATTTTAGGCTTTCAAAGAGTTCATATCTGTGAAGCGTTAACAAGTGCGAGGGAAATCACCAATGATGACAATGATCCCCAAGGTATCCCTAGTACATCTCAACGAAAATGCAAATAGGTGAGTTGATGTCTAACATTCGTGAGATCATTCGTTCAGAGGTCAATGATGAAAACCTACTGTTGAACATGAAGAAACCTACCATTGAGGAATGCAGACACCGGGGTACTGATGGTTGATTCCTAAGCCTAATTCCTGGATAGTGATTTGACGTCGACATGAATAGACTCGCTGAAGGTGGGCCATGATGAATACCACATCATCGACACGAAATCGGTATGAGAGAGGTGTGTAACAATGGAGGACACGTATTGACATAATGGAAGATTTGACATAATGGACGACTCGAAGAGACGCAAACCCTTTGAACATGTAACGACATGAAATAGAACTTGGTAGCAGGGATTATAGACGACAGAGAAAAACCACAATACGAGAGGACTCGTGGCCAAAGAGACGACTCGGGACTATGATAATAACTCTGCAGGAAGAGATGAATACCGAAAATAAGACAAGGTGAGGATGCATGCCATGTTCAAAGGTGACGACTGACAAGCTGCCAACAAGGTAAACTTGACTCATTTCCCATATTTCCCCGACATGATGGATGAGTACCTCTTTTTTGTTTTACGAGTTTGAAGAGGATAACAGATGCTCGGTATAGATCATCTGACAGATGAGTCCAATCTCACATGTTTTACGAACCCGAGAAAGAAGGGGTTCGTCCCAAAGCGGGCCCTTCGATGTTGAATTTTAACGAGTCCAAGGAAGGAAAAATCGGTAGTTTTTCATATTTAGAGAGTCTGAAAAACTTAAAGAAGGCTCCAAAATGTACTTTTTCATAAATTTAGTCCCCACAGTCCCGAAAAAGTGAAACAATTTCTGAGAGAACTCTCCTAGTCAAAAGTTGACTGAGGTATTCCTTTCTCGTAAATAGTCTAAACGGGCCGAAAAAGGGGTAACCTATCACCAAATAGACGTCCTTTCAAATACTTTTACAAGTGTGAAAGAGACAAGTGCACTTGGCAATCTTTTCGCCACGAGGGAGTCTGAAAAGAGCTTAAAGAGAACTCCAATGGTCTTTTTCATAATTTTTAATCACTTTGGCCCGAAAAAAGAATAAAATAATAAGAAAATGATACTTTCCTCATCATTTTATGAGCAAGAGTAAGGTTGACTAAGCTCGACACCATTTTTATAGGGTTTAATAAGCACGACTAAGGTGTGAAAAGCGCTTGGAATTTTTTTCATGTTTGGATCCAGAGCATGAAAAAGGAAAACGTAAGCTCAAAATGAAGGTAAAAAAATGTCTCAACACCGGTGTGAATAACAAAAAAGATCCTGCCAAAAATTGGTCAATCACCTTGGAAAACAAGACATTAGTAATGTGGAAAAGTTGACTAAAAAAGGGTTCTTATAATAAAATAATTATAAAAAATGACTCTTTAGATGTATAAAAGAAGGGTAAAAGAGGAAATTACTCATTTTACCTTGGCTATTTTACCCAAAGAGGAAAATTACCTTAGAGAGGGAAAATATTTTAGCAGAGATATCCGGAGATCCAGGGAACCGTTTCGACCACCGTCTGGACCAAGTAATTGCTCTTGCTCTTCTCTTTCATTTCATACCAGCATTTATCAATTTTAGGGTGTTTTTTCTTTTCTGGGTAAGAGCACAGGGCATCATTTTCGCCCTCTGGAATTTTCGCGCTATCCCCATGTCGGGAAGCACGATAAACTCCAAATTATCATGCAGCAGGGGCGAGCTGAAGCACGATAATTACCAGTTATCGCGCAACGCCAAGCCTGTGCAGCGCGAAAATCGACAGAAAATGAAAATGCTCGAGTGTTTTTTAGTTGTTGAAGGTGAAATCAAGTTTCCATCTTCTAATAAATGCTTGGTTTGGATTTTCTTAGGGTTTTACAACTTGTTTGAGCAAAGATGGTTGATTGGAAAGAGAGGGAACATGAAGAGGATGATCGATTGGCTGCAAATGATCAAATGACACTGAACGCGCTGCGTGAATGTGGTTTACTCAAGTTATTCAAAACCAAGGGTATTCGAAAGCAAGGGAAGCTTTTGAATTATATAATCCAAATGTGGCATAGTGACATACAGGCTTTCAGGACCGGGGAACACACCCTCGAGCTCGAGGACATCTACTTTATCACTGGCCTCTCCAAGAGAGGGGCAAGGGTTAACCTCTTTGGGCATAGGGCCTCAGAAGAGAGTACACGTGACTTGATTGTACATTACTGCAGACAGGGTTCTTCGAAGAAAAGTGGGAAAGTGCCCATCAAAGACGTGATAGAGCTTACGATGAGAACCATATTGTTTGCCATAACACGAGCAGCGGGTAGTGTGGGTCCTCACCATGCAACACAGGGGAAAATGACTCTTGCTGTAGAGTGCATGGCACCGACACTATTCAATTGGTGCGAAGGGGTCCTAACCAACCTCAAGGAACAAGTCACCAAGTGTAGAAATGGGGACACCCGCCAGTTTGGATATGGGAGTATCTTGGTCACCTTCTTCTTGGAGAGGGTGCCATTATTGCATCCTCAGGTATCAATTCCTATCCACCCTATGACTAAGCCTCAGATGGGGAGATGGAGTGATTACGTAGGCCGGCTCGATGGGCCACAAGTCTTAGCATTCATCGAAGACTTCTTTTCATGGCTCGAGGAGCAGATAATTATGATTGAGGACTACCCCTATGAAGGTGTGGAATTTTGTGAGGACATTGACTTAGCCTTTCCTGCGGATGAGGATTGAGACAATTCAGGTATGACCTTCACAAATGTGTTTTTTAATATATTATTTTTAGTGATTTTTTAATGTGTAGAAAGATCTAACGTATGTACATGTGCATGTCGCAGATCGTGGGTCGAGGAGACCAGTGGGCTACTCGCCGCTGCACTGAGGAGGGGTTCAGCATTAGGCTACTGCTGAGGAGGAGGATGACGAAGAAGAAGCAGGAGGTATCCACGATGTAGAGAAGAATCTTCAGGGTTTGACTCTAGGAGTCCCTACAATGAGGATGGATGACATCCCTCTCCATCTCCAGTGGCATACCGTAGGTGTGCCAAGATGTATCGACCAAATGCTCCGTCGGGTAGCCAAAGCAGTAGTATGCTACCACGAGCAGCGCGAGGATGATGATTAGTCTCTTTAGATATCAGTATTTATTTTTAGCGGCATGTACACGATATGTAGGCCACAGGGCCAATTTTTGTATGGGACGAGATCCCAAATTTTGTCTTTGGACACATCTTATTATATGTATTCAGAACAAACATTTTATATGTGATTATATACATGTGGACCTATTTCTATGACTTTTTTTATTTATGGTGGATTGTGTGTTTGTTTATGATGTATTTTATGTATGAGCTAGATGCACATCCAATATGTAGTTAGCCAATGAGTCAGCTACAATATTGAATTCTCTCGATACATGTTGATATGAAATATAATCAAATAATGTTCCAAGAGGCGTACCCTTCTAAATAAATGAAGTAATGTAGGATTGCGGACAATGTAGACACAGTTCAGATGGGATACCACGAGTTGGGAATCTAAGTAGACCAAAAAGGTGCATATTCCAAGGGAAGCAACTTTAGTTAAGAGTCCGATGACTGCATGGTACTCTGCAATGTTGTTGGTTGCGGGGCCCAAGCAAGTGCCCCCTGAGGATACCAACTCACTCGCAGGAGAATAGATAACCCATGCTACGGAAGCAAGGTTCTGGGTATGTCGGCTAGCGCCATTTACGAATTCATAGTAAGTTGACATCTGTGCATAGAAGCACAAGTCAAGGTAAATAAAGGTACATGAAATAAAATCCATGCAGACACACACAAAAAGAGATAACTGAAAACAAGCTAAGTACACTATGTACAAGATGTCTTACGTAGGGTAAAGCTATGCGTAGAACCGTTTTAGGTACAGCCCATTGTGGGGCCGTGCCAAAGGTGTTCCATCACAGTCAACGAGCTCATAAAATCCTTTTTCCAATACGTGCTTCACAATATAGGGACCATACCACGTCAACTCTAGCTTGCCTTTTCCTAGCTTGTCATGCATTTGGTCGTATGTAAGGACTAGGTATCCTTCGTTAAAGATCCGAGGTTGAACGGACTTATCATATTGTGCTTTGACGCGTTTCTTGTGGGCTTCATTAGCTAGAGTGGCATCACGACGAGTCTCGTCTAGCTTGGCTAGATACATAAATCGTTCTTCCTCAGAGGTTGTATTGGGAAGCAGCTCAACGGCTATCTTCAGTGATGGAATTTCACATTCAATTGGTAAAATAGATTCCAGGTCATACACCAGTTGAAATGGTGTGAACCCGGTTGCATTTTTAACTGAGGTTCGGTAGGCCCACAGAGCCAAAAAAAGAGCCAAGTTCCAATTTGACTTCTGAGTACCAACAATGCGTTGGATCATACGTTTCAATACCTTGTTAATGGCCTCTACTTGACCGTTAGCCTGTGGGTAGTATGGGGTTGAGTTTTCGTGGCGAAAACCCAACTTGGCACTCAATTCTTCAATCATATGATTCCTGAAATGGGAACCATGATCGGTTACAATAGACTGTGGAAATATGAACCTAGCTATGATATGGTTGAATATGAACTGTGTTGCTGTTTTTCCATCTTCTGCAAAAGTAGGCATCGCTTCAACCCATTTTGAGAAGTAATCCACGGCTACTATGACATAGCCATGCCCCTTGGCTGAAGTGGGCATACAATGCGTGAAATCAATGCTCCATTTGGAAAAGGGGCTTCCGGCAACATCAGGATGAAGTGAAGCAGGGTGCGAGTGCTTCTTACTATGGAAAAATTGGTAGGGTGGACACTTCTTGACCGTTTCAATGCAATCTTTGAAAATCGAGGGCCAGAAATATCCCGCGCGCAAAATCTTTTGGGCCGTAGCCATCCCAGAAAGGTGACTGCCACATGCTCCAGAGTGACAATCATTGAGAACGTGTTCGGCCTCGTCTAAATTTAGAAACAACGTCGTAGAACGGTTTCAACGCCACAGTGATATAGAGTATCGCTAATAATAAGGTAATACTTAGCATGGTGTCTCATACGGTGAAGTTCATCCAGATTGAGTTCAAGCCGAAAGCATTGGGTTTGGAGATACATAATGATATCCCCATACCAAGGATCAGACGTGCCAATGAGGAACAACGGTTCGTATGGGAGAGAATCGATGGGCTCCAGTTTCTCAGTGACATGGGGCAAAGTACAAATCAGCTCCGCGAAGACCAAATATTTCTTGGATTTTGCCTTGGCAAATTCCAAGTCAAACTCTTGAAGGACAACAATCCAACGACAATATTTTCCCCCAAGCACTTGGCTTTTGAGGATGTAGTACATTGGATTGAAGTATTCTATGACAGTGGTCGTGCGAAATAGAATGTAATGGCGGAACCTCTGGACAACAAAAACTTTGGCCAGAGCTAGCTTTTCAACATGTGAGTAGCGGGTTTCGGAGTCAAGAAGATTCTTACTGAGATAATAAAACACATGTTCTATGTCGTTGGCGTCTTTGTGGGCTAACACCATGCCAATGGTGGAAGTGGAAGTTGCGAGATACAAGATGTAATCCTGTGTGTAGTTGGGGGGTTGGATTATGGGATCCTTAGTGAGGGATGCCTTCAAATTGTCAAAGGATTGTTGGGCTTCGTCATCCCAGATAAAAGGGTTGTCCTTTTTCAGAAGCCTCATGTAGCCCCTTGCAATCTTGGAAAAATTGCAAACGAAACAACATAGAAATTTTGCATGCCCTTGCAAACTTTGGAGTGCTGGAATGTCGATGGGTGAAGGTAGGGCTAGGATGGCTTCTACCTTTGCGGTGTCTAGGCGTATGCCGTCCTTGGAGATCATGAATCCTAAAAGTCTTCCGGATTCAACACAAAAGACACATTTGTGTGGATTTAAGCGAATATTGTAGTGGCGGCATCTTGAAAAGATGGCGCTCAAATGATCCGGATGGTCATCCTGAGTCTAAGAATGGGCGGAAAGGTCATCGAGATATGGTTCCACAATATGCTTAATGTCGTGAAATGCGTACGAGATGGCTTGTTGGAAAGTTGCCCCGACATTCTTAAGGACAAAGGGTAGCTTGTGGTATGCTAAGGTCCCCCATGGACAAATGAAGGCTGTCTTATGCTGGTCTGCAGGGAGTATGTTGGCACGGGATAGATCCGCAGGAAGTACGGAAGTCGACAAGTGCGAAAGGGTCATTCCGTGGAAGAAGGACCTTTTGCAGCGTTCGTGGAAGCATAAGAATTGTTAGATTAGTTAAGTCGGTCATGTGGACCATTTTTTAATAAGATAAAAGCATATAAATAGAGTAGGATTGTAAGCCTAAGGGCATCGAAGTTTTGGAGATTGATCCTATCTTTTGGGTTTTGCTTTGAGTCCGCAACATGATGTATTAACAGTTTCTGCAAGGTTAATTCCTCAAGTTTGATGAATGAATGGAGATGTTCGGTTAGGACATGAATTCTGTCTTTATGCAATGATATGATGATGAATAATGGGTTATGTGAAAGTTTTCTATTGATTAATGCGGATATGTTGTAATGCTTATCTGAATAAGTATGTTGAGTATGTTGTTCTGAATGTTTGTTAGAAACTACGAATGACTTAAGATGCGAATGATAAGTTAATGGTATGTTATGAATGTTATAATCTCTGGTTAGTGCAATGGTAATGTGTGCATATCCTCTACATCACTACGGAAACTTGGTTCCAGCAGCACTCTTATCCACCTAGGGTGAGATTGCACTTGCTTCGCAAGTGTTGCTGGGAAGGGTTACACCTTTCCGGGCCGATGTATAAGGGAGTTTGGGTTGATAGTTTGTTGGCAACAGTGCTGAGTGAACCCCTATCGATAGATGCTACGTCAACAAAGTATCTCTATCTGATTATAGTCAGAGAAGCCATCCATGAATGAAAAGACGACACTCCCAGCACAGTTATCAATAATCTGGTCAATAAACGGAGTTGGGTAGTTGTCTTTTGGACAAGCTTTGTTCAAGTCTCGGTAATCAACACAGACTCTAATCGTACCATGTTTCTTTGCTATGGGAATGATGTTAGACACCTAGTTTGTCAACGGGACAGGATAGATAAAACCAACACGCAAAATTTTTTCAACTTTTGCCTTGATAGCTGCTGCTTTGCGGGGATGAACAGGCTGGAGTTTCTGTTGAACAGGTCGGGTACCGGGAAAAGTTTGGATTTCGTGGACCACGATTGATGGGTCTATTCCTGGCATCTCTTCATAAGTATAAGAAAACACGTCGCGAAATTCCTTGAATAAGGCAGTGTAGAACTCCACCTTAATGGGAGTGCACGTTTTTCCTATGTGAATATTCTCCACGATGCCAGGTTTCACCGAAATGTCAATAGGAGTGGTTGCAATGAAGTTGGCCAAGTTTCCTTCAGAGAATATATCGTCGAATGAAGTGGGAAACTTGGGTTTGACAACTTCAAGTGAACTACTGGATTTGGTATCTTGCTCAATCACCTAGATAGTTGGGAAAGAAGACTGATGGTGGTAATCTTCCCAAGGTGGCTCATCAACACACATGACCTCCATAATCGATTTGTTAGAAGGAAAAATCTGTGTGAGAGGATCAATAAATGGCGACGATGGACCAGCCTCAGACGAGAGCTATGAAACTGCATGATGTGTAACAGAATTGACCCAATCTGTGGCTGATTGGATCGCCTGGTAAGTCGCGAGGTTCCTGTTCAATGGCATGGAACTTCCATAGGTCTCAAGCTCTGGAGGACTCGGTATTACCCATGAATCAATAGGTTTGTTGGATGGAATAACACTCAACGATATTATGTTTATGGAAAAGACGGGGGTTCTGAGTTCCGGGAAGACCCCTATGAGGGAGGAATCCTTCATAAGACCAACGCCAATATCTTCAAAATGGTGCTGAGATTGACCCAGCAGTGGGACATTGTGGGTGGAGTTCGAATGAATATCCAGAGTACAGAAATCCAACTGGTCAATAGTGACAACTTTCCCTTGATGAGGAAATGGCACTAGTCGAAAGACGGAGGATGCGACGGAGGTCATGGCATAGAACTAGTTCTAGTCGAGTAGAAGATTATAGTCTAGTGGTGCATCTACGACTTCGACGTGGATAGATACTATCTTTCCCCCTAGTTCAATGGCAAGTTCAGGGATGAGTCCGTATGGCTAAAAACCATGTCCGTAAAACGCTTTAAGAGTAGTAGGAGAAGGTGTAACCTTAGGTGAACCTATGTCTCTCCAACAAGTCAAGGACATGATTGACGTGGAAGCACCCTCGTCTAGGAAGGTGCGATGAATGTTGTTCCCACGGATCTTCATCTGGATCTGGAATGTTAACTGGTGGGAAATCCTAGGCTTAAAATACTCCAAGTTAAACATGATCGTGTTAGAAGTATCTGGGTCCACCGCCCCTAGTGCTGAAAGTAAGGTCCTACGCTATGTGGGACAATGTTGTAGAACTTCGAGAGTTGACATCGCACATGGTGCTTGAGCTAGGTCCTCAACAATATTGTAATTTTGGGCCGCTCTCGCATTAGGATTGAATGTCACCTTTCAAATAGTGCCCTTGGGTGGGTATCCGTGACAGGTCTCTCAATGTGGAGATGACCATTGGGGGGAGGGGTGATAGAAGGATCTTCAGGAGGAGAGTTTCCATGGGATGTCTCTATTTTGTTTGAACTTGGAGGGGTATCGTACATCCTTGCTCGAGTGGATATATGGATCTCCTCGTTACTCATCATCAAAATATCACGGTTTGCGAACGTTTCTCCATGGGGTGGGTTGTTCGGATTGCCCCCTTGCGGGGGATCGTGAGTAACTATTTGTTGCTGCTGGTGGGGGAAAGGATCGGTTAGCACTGCCAGGCGGGAAGACCCTTTAAAAAATTTATTGACTTCCTCCTTGTAAGGACAGTCACGTGTATAATGGTCTTCCTGACAAATGAGGCAGGGAAACTTCGCTTTCCGATGTGGTTTTTGATCATTGTTGGTTTGTTGTGGCTTGGGGTTTTCCTACTGGTTGGGAGGTTTTTTAGATTTTCCTCAATTCTTCTTCTTCTTTCCTCTGAATTGTTGTGACGAAGATTGGACAGCGTTCACTTCAGAGGAAGCAGTAGGAGGGGTGGAGGTTTTGGGATTAGCCTGGTTCGGAGGTGGAGCAACATTTTGGGGCTTCCCACTTGATTTGTTCGCAGGCTGGTCCTTTACTAAACTGATGATACCGTCAATGGGGGGTTCAGTTGCGGGATTTGTTGGATCAGTGGTGGTGCGGGAGGCGTGAGGAATAAGCTCGTATAAAGTTCCGGATTGGGTATATACCAAATCCATATACTGAGCGTGAGAAATTGCTTGTTCCTCCATGACAGGTCCACCCATGGAAATATCCCTGACGATGGGAGGAAGAAATGAATTGGTGAACCAATCAATGAGTAATTGGTCCGGGATGGGTGCCTTGATTAACCTTCAGCATCGACGCCACTCATGGATATGATCAGATATATGTGTGGAAGTGGTTTGATGCAGTGAAGTCAACAGGTCTGTTCCAGTCTCGTATCAGATGGGGAGCTGGAAATGTGTCAAAAAATACATAGCCAGGGTATTGAAATCTTAGAAAGAGTACTGTGGAAGCTCGACATACCATTTCCCTGCCGTGCCGGTAAGTGTGTGCTGGAAGAGCCGTAACCGAATGTAGTCATCCATCAATGAGTTAGATGAACACCAAAGATGGAAAGTCATAACTTGGTTCTTAGGTTCTTCCCCGGGCTTGGCATTGAACTTTGGAATGTCCGATGGTAGTTTGGCCGGGATGGGTGGCCAGTGTGGTTCGTACCATATCAGATCGTTAATAAGTCTAGACAAGTCAAGTAGGTAGAGCATGGCAAAAAATGGAAGCTGTCGATTTGGCTGCGGGTATGAGTAATAATTGTAGGGTGTAGGGATACCTGTGGGACCCCGCACAACATATTGTACCCATACATGTTTCCCGCATGATAATGCTGAAAATTCTGAGAGTAGTAGACCATCTGGTTAACCGATGGTGTATTCAGAATCATAGGATTTACTATCTGATTCGGAATCATAGTAGTTATTGGTTGTTGGATTTTCTGTTGGGTGGGGATAGCGGGTATAGTTCCCTGGGATTGTTGTGTCCCAGGAATGTTTCTAGTTCCTTGATTAGGTATAGTTCCCTGGGATTGTTGTGTCCCAGGAATGTTTCCCATTCCTTGATTAGGTGGTGGATTACCCATACCTATGTTAGGGGATGCATGAAAGAATGGAGTCCATGGAATGTTGGTTCCACCTTGATTAAGAGGTGGAGGTTGAAGAGGTGGGTTCCATGGACTCCAAGATAAGGAACCAACATTCAAGTTAGGATAAGGAATTCCAAGATTCAAGTTAGGGGGAACAAAAGGTTGATTGGGTTTCCCCCCAGCTTGATTCCAGTTTCCGAATAAAGAGTACCCCCCACTCTGTGGGATTTGAGGTCTCCAAGAAGGAATTGTACTTGACGAGGGATGTTGGAAATTGGTGCCGGTTGGGATACCAACATGAGTTTGTCTACTGCTAGGTGAATTATATGTACCCAATTGAGCAGATGATGCTGATGGAGGGGGTTGTTTAATGGTTCCAGTTGGGGCGTTAACAAGTAGGGTACCTCCAAAAGGTGTGGTATTTGGGCCTTGCTGAGCCGATGGAAAAGATGAAGGTGTTTGTTGAGTAGCCTCGGTTGGGGTGGCACCAAGCGGTTGTCCTCCAACAAGTGTAATCGATGGTACGACCGAAGGAGGTTGGTTACTAGGACCAATGGTTCCAATAGACGGTTGTCCTTCGGAAATGGTGTAAATTGTGGCCGAAGATGTGCCTCCGGTCAGAATAGGTGATCCAACAGTATGGATAGATGTTCTTCCAATATTGAAACTAGAAGGATGAGGTAGCGTAGGCTGGCCAACTGCACCAAAGGAGTTGACTTGTGAAGGGGATCTTCCGTGAGTTCCAGGTGGTGACGGTGAAAAGATTGGGTTATCCCTCATTAGTGGCACGTCCCCTGAAGTTAAGCCGAACATGTTGTGCGACAATAAGTGTGGGGAGTATAACCAAGGGCTTTCCAACGTCACATCCATGGGATTGGGAATGGTGCGAAGATCATCGAGGCTTTGGCCCGGATTCGTATCCCATAAAGTGGAAGCTGGATAAAAAATGTGAGCTGTCCTATCGGGGTCTGGAAGGAGTTCAGGTATAGTTTGGTCTGAGGGTCCGGATCCATCGGCGTAGGATTCGTGAAACTCCATGCTAGACGAAGGAAGGGGAGATCGGTAACCAGGATGGTGTGTCGTTGGAGAGGTGCATGCAGGGGGTATTGGGAAGCCGTTGTGAGCATTTGAGCTGTATCGCGTCTAAACTGTTCCGATGCTAGGGGAGAATTAGTTAGGCTAACCATACTGGATTGGATTGATGTCATGATCTCGTGTCCTGAAGGGATATTAGGGAAGGACACAATGAATGGTACGTTGCTAGAAGAGCCCATTTCATAAGTATGGATAACTGATGATGTAGTGGTGGTAGGTGGATGTTCCACTTGTGTGGTAGGAAATTCAAAATCAAAATGAAACGGTGTAGGAGGTAGTTCAGTTTCTTCAATGATTTCAATGTAGCTACCCAGGACTTGAATCAAGTCTGTCGTGTCTTTGTCGGATCCTTCAATAGTCTCAAGGTACCCTTCAGGGACATCATATAATGCGGTTGAGTGTGCTGTAGTGCTAGTCTCTGGGAGGGTGAGGTCCTCCGGTATAACATAAAGTGAAGTACTAACTTCAACAGCTAATGTAGTGTCCACTGTGGTAGGAATTTTTGGAACAGTAGTGGATTGTGGGACAACATGAATCTTAGGTGTGTTACTGGTTTCAATGACTGTAAGAGGTTCTGAGACAATGATGTGGTCTATGGGTACAGAAGGAATTGAAGATGTAGTGTAGATAGGTGGTGGAACAGTCCCCTGACCAGCTTTGCGGCCGGAAGGGGCAGGAATACACGATGCAAGAGGACTAGAAGTCCGTGGTGGTGGGTTAGGGCTTCGTCCTTGTTGTCTCCATGATCTCCTTTGATCATCCATGATGATGGGATTACAAGTTTGGGGATAGTCTCATAGAAAATAACTCAAAAACCCTAGAGCAACCGAGTGTGCAAAAGGGGAGCTAGGAAAAGACAAGGCTCGCAGGCCAAAAAAGAAAGCTCAAAGAACTATACTGAGACCAATGTCACAGTAAGTGAGCAGAAACAAAAGTGGCCAGAATGCCAACAAGCAACACTAAAAATAAAAAGGACCCTCTGAAAAGGTGAAATAGGAAGCAAACCTCCTAAATAAGAGCTGGATACCTCAACAAATCGTATCCTTCACAAGGTGATGAAATCCAAGTCGAACAATACGAAATGAGAGACCAAAGTGGAAGGATATACCTCTACCGAAAGGGATCCTGGGTAAAAGATCCCTAGAAGAAAGGTCACTAGGCTACCTCGTTCATGACACGTTGGAGAAAGTGAACTGGCACTTCTGTCTTTTAGCCCAAGTATCACCTATATGGTAAATACAAGGAAGACAATGGATAGATATCCAGAGGCACTAAGTGGAGTGTGGCATTCCACAAAGTCCATCCAGAACCTGTCCTCGCGGCTTACCCCCATGAAACGGGAGGCCTTCTCCACAAACTGGTCGATGACCGTGTCAACAAGTACAAGAGGATTTTAGTACCCTAGAGGACAACAACTATGTCTCAGATGAAAATGAAAAGGGGGAATTATTTGTATGCCTATCCCCGGTGTCCTACCTAACTACCAAATTCTTTTTCTCCTCAAGTGAGGTTAAAGTGTGTTGAGTTAGGGAGTGCAAATTTTAATGGTTGTATTACTCAATCGGGTGATGGAAGTGGAACTTGATGGTGTTGTGACGACTCAAACCATGCCAATGAATATGAATCAAATCCAGCCTTACTTTTCGATGAATGCTAGCTAAGGAAAAGAGAGGGTTCTTTGATCAAATGTAAGCACAAATGTTTTCAAGGAAATGAAAAAACCACTCCAAAAAATTTGTTTTCTTTTTGAATAAGCCAAACTAATGTAACAACTTTCTAGACGAAACTGATCCACAACTGATGCAAAGTATGTGATAACTAATGAAAATCGATTCACTTCCTAAATGCAAGATTAGAAACTTGATCTTTTTCAACAAAAAGAGAACATGTTCCAAAAAGTCTTCCAATAGTGATTTGTGATAATAAGAAGGGAAAGCTACTTCTGTAAGAACAATATAATCTCTGCTATAATGCAATCAAGGAATTTGACAAGCAGCAAATAAACTGGACTGCCTTGAAAGGACCAATCTATTAGAAAAAACAGGATCGCAGAGAAATAACAATAAACAGAAATGCAAATACAATCACACAAACACATCACAAGAGAGACACCAATATATTGTGGTTCACCCAAGATGGGCTACGTCCACACTAAAATTGCCAGTCCTTATTATTATACCATCCAGCAAATGAAGGGATACAACCTGCAACACATCCGCTACACTTCCTCTTCACTTTCCCATAGTCTCTCTTTTTCGATCTAAGAGATATTTACAATGCATAATAGCTAATCCATCAACCCTAGCCATGTTACAATGTCTTTCTTTTATAGGGGAAATACAATGGAAAAATACCACGGGTTACCCAAAACCATGGGCCCGTAAACTATTGGTGAACGAGTGTACATTAATCCTGGGTTACAAACACGATTGAATAACATCTCTGAACCTAGAAGATTAGGCTCCACAACCAACAATCTCCCACTTGGGGACTGATCACAACAACTCCACCACTGCTGCACTTGCTAGACTTGGACTTGGCAAATTTCTCGTCTTCATCTTCATGCTAGAAGGACAATTGAAACCGAGCAAGAACTCAGTTTCTCTCTGGTCCCTACCTTTGGGAACATATTTGTAGGATTCTGGCTAGTATGTATCTTTTCCATCTTCAAAAGTTCATCTTCCAGAACAGAGCGTATGAAATGGTACTTGAGCTGTATATGTTCAGTCCTGGAATGGAATGCTGATTTCTTTGCAAGATGAATGGCACTCTGGTTGTCACTATACAACCTGTTATCCTTCTGCTTCTTACCCAATTCCTCCATAAACCTTTGCAACCAAATTATCTCTTTACTAGCCTTTGTAACAGCAACATACTCTGCTTCCGTTGTTGAAAGTGCAACAACCTTTTGCAGTTTTGAAATCCAACTTACTGCTGTTCCACCTACAGTAAACACATACCCCTGTGGTGCTCCTACTGCTATCCTTATCACCTTCCATATCTACATCAACATATCCCTGTACAATAGTGTGAACCTCCAAAACATAATGCCTGAGTGGTAGTACCTCTCAAATACCTGAGAATCCACTGTACTCCCTTCCAATGTTCTTTACCTAGATTGTTCATATATCTGCTCACAACTCCCACTGCATGTGCAATATCTGGTCTTGTGCACACCATGGCATACATCAAGCTGCCAACTGCTGATGAATAGGGAATCTTGGACATGTAATCTGTCTCTTCCTGTGTCTTGGGACACATTTCCCTACTTAGATTGAAATGGATGGCCAAAGGTGTACTAACTGGTTTTGCATTTTGCATTTTGAACCTCTCCAACACCTTTTGTATGTACTCACCCTGAGACAATGTCAATTTGCAATTTTTTCTATCTCTTGTTATTCTCGTACCAAGGATTTGCTTTGCAGCACCCAAATCCTTCATCGCAAATGAATTAGCTAGCTTCCTTTTGAGCACATTTATATCCTGCATGTTAGACCCTGCAACAAGCATGTCATCCACATACAATAACAATATAATATATCTTTCATTGTCTAGCCTCTTGAAATAAACACAGTGGTCAGAATGACATCTACTATAACCTTGTTCTGTCATAAACCTGTCAAATTTTAAATACCACTGCCTTGGAGCTTGCTTCAAGCCATACAAGATCTTCTTCAACCTACATACTAAATCCTCCTTCCCTTTGACCTCATACCCTTGTGGATGCTGCATATATATCTCTTCCTCCAAATATCCATGGAGAAAAGCTATTTTTACATCTAACTGTTCAAGATGCAAATCTTCTACTGCCACTAGACTTAAAATAGTCCTAATTGAAGTCATCTTAACAACAGGAGAAAATATTTCATCAAAATCTATACCTTTCTTCTGTGCAAACCCCATTACAACAAGTCTGGCCTTGTACCGCTTCTTGCCTCCTTCTTCTTCCTTCAACCTGTAAACCCATTTGTTTTGCAATGCTCTTTTTCCAGAAGGCAATTGAACCAAATCCCAAGTCTGGTTTCCCACCAATGAGTCCATCTCCTCATTCATGCCTTGCTCCCACTTCTTTCTAGTTTCCACCTGCATTGCTTCTTCATAACATTCTGGTTCACTAGCATCAATCATCAATAAATAATACATTGAAGGAGAGTATCATTCAAGGAGTCTACTTAACCTGGTAGATATTCTTACACTTTTAGGAGTTTCAGGTACTTGCTGCTGTTCTTGATTTCTTGGCACCTTTGGAACTTCATTTTCTTGAATTTCATCAAGTACTGTGTACTCTGTGTTTTCCTTTTCCTGTTTCTTTCCTTGAAACTGATCTTTATACATGACCTTTTCATTGAATATCACATATCTACTCCTGATGATTTTGTTATTTTCATAATCTCATAAGCGATAACCAAATTCATCAACCCCATATCCAATAAAGGTACATTTCTTGGCTTTAGCTTCTAGCTTTGTTCTATTTTCTTTATCAATATGGACAAATGCTTCACAACCAAACGTTCTCAGAAATGAGTAGTTTTCCTTTTTACCTGTCCATGCCTCCTCTGGAATACCACCATCCAAAGAACTTGAAGGCCCTTTGTTTATTAAATAAACAACAATATTTACAGCATCTGCCCAAAACTGTAAGGGCAACCCTGCATGCAATCTCATACACCTTGCACGCTCCATGATCGTTCTGTTCATCCTTTCTGACACACCATTTTCTTGTGGTGTTCCTGGGACTGTCTTCTCTCTACGAATCCCATGGTATGAACAATAACTATCAAACTCCTTGCTGCAGTACTCACCTCCATTATCAGATCTGAGACACTTTAACCTTTTCCTGTCTAATTCTCAACCAAAGCTTTCCACTTCTTAAAAGTAGCAAACACATCAGATTTCTGTCTAATGCAATAAACCCAAGTTTTCCTAGTTGTATCATCAATAAATGTAACATAATAATGAGAGCCACCAAGAGATTGTACCTGAGCTGGTCCCCATACATCTGTATGCACAAGCTCTAACTTCTCATTCTTCTTTTGTTTTCCAATCCTGAGAAATCTAACTCTCTTCTCTTTTCCATAAACACAGTTCTCACAGAATTCCAAACTTACCTGCTTCAAATCTGGCAGCAACTTCCTTGAGTGGAGAATATGCATCCCCTTCTCACTCATGTGGCCAAGCCTATGATGCCACAATGCTGTATCTATTCATGTGGAAGCTAAAGAGATAGAATGGTCAGTATTACGAGGACATAAATACAACATACCTACCCTGTCTCCTTTTGCTATCACCATTGATCCTTTAGTGACACCACGTTTCTCCAAACGTAGATAGACAACCGCCATCTCCCAACTTCCCTATTGAGATCATATTTCTTTTCATAGCAGGAATATGCCTAACATCTTTTAGCAGCCATTCAGTTCCATTCTTAAATTTTATCCATACCTTACCCATTCCAACAATTTTACATGGCTCATCATCACCCAATAAAACATGTCCAAAATCGCTTGGAACATAATCATGAAAATATTTCCTATGGGGTATAGCATGGCATGAAGCCCCTGAATCTACTACCCAGTAATCACTAGTATTATCTAATGCAAGAATCAAAGCATCTTGTAACGCATCACTTGCTACATTTGCTTCCTGGGTAGTTTCCTGCTGTCCATCTCCTTTCTTCTTTAGAGATATGAAGTCTTTCTTTAGATGTCCTTTCTTTCCACAGTTCGAGCACTCTATTTTTCCCAGTCTAGACTTGGATCTACCCGTTTTAGACTTGCCACAATTACCTTGGCTCTTTCCTCTCTCCTTTTGTCTTCCCCTACTCTCCGTGGTCAACGCATTACCTGATGTCTCACCTGTGCTTTTTCTTCGCATTTCCTCGCTAAGAATAACACTAACAACATCATCAAATATCAAGGTGTTTGAACCAGAGACAGAGTTACTTACAACCATGACCAAGCCATTGCAACTTTCTGGCAATGAACACAAGATTAGAAGAGCCCTAACCTCTTCATCAAAGTTCACACTTATAGAACTTAGTTTATTTGTAACCATATTAAATTCATTTAAATGATCAGCAACAGATCCACCTTCAAACATCTTCATGTTAAATAAACGCTTCATTAGAAATACCTTATTGGAGACCGAGGGTTTTTCATAAAGCTTACCAAATGCATTCATCAAACCCTCCATTGTCTTTTCTTTTGAGATATTGAAAGCCATCGACGAAGCCAGGGACAACCGTATTGTTCCTAGTGCCTTTTTTTCAAGAACCTCCCATTCTTCATCCTTCATAGTCGCCGGCTGCTTTGCTCTTCCTCCCAATGGTAGGAATAGATCCTTCTGGTACAGATAGTCCTCCATTTGCATCTTCCATAACTGGTAGTTTTTTCCATTAAACTTCTCGACCTTAAAATTTCCTTCTTCCGCCATTGCTCCCACTCGAACCAGAAACCCTAGTTTCCTGCGGGTTTATTGCCAAATAGACCTTTGGCTCTGATACCAATTGTTAGAAAAAACAGGATCGCAGAGAAATAACAATAAACAAAAATGAAAATACAATCACACAAACACATTACAAGAGAGACACCAATATATCGTGGTTCAACCAAGATGGGCTACGTCCACACTGAAATTGCCAGTCCTTATTATTATGCCATCCAGCAAATGAAGGGATACAACCTGCAGCACATCCGCTGCACTTCCTCTTCACTTTCTCACAGTCTCTCTTTTCGATCTCAGAGATATTTACAATGCATAATACCTAATCCATCAACCCTAGCCGTGTTACAATGTCTTTCTTTTATAGGGAAATACAATGGGAAAATACCACGGGTTACCCAAAACCATGGGCCCGTAAACTGTTGGCGAACGAGTGTATAGTAAGCCTGGGGTACAAACACGACTAAATAACATCTATGAATCTGGAATATCAGGCTCGAAAACCAACACAGTCCACTGCAAAAATGGTAAGGAGGTGATACAAAGTGGGTACAATGTCACAAAAATCCAAAAATCCAAGCTCGAAAATAAACAAAACAAACCAAAAGACACTTGCAACTTTGTTGAAAGGTGACAAAAGAAATGTGCAGACAAGATGTAAAAGGTAATGAGTAAATAGGTATGGCTGGAACAGTGACCTAAGAACCCAAAATGTTCAATGTGTCTACCAAAGAGTTGTTGAGACCAAGCAAATACTAAAAAAATTCAAGTAGAAATGAAATGCAAGTGATATGTTGCAGCTGGGAAGGTTACAGGTGTATGATGAAGATCAAAACAATAATCAGACACAGAGAAACTAAAACTTGACTGAAGGTAACCAAACAAACTTATTTTTTTTTCCTTTTTATAGAGATTTTCGCATAGCTGCAAGCATCCCAGGTGTGATAATTAGGAATTATCACAATTTGGAAAATGGATGGGTAGCGAAAATCTGGTAATTTTCACTTTGTAAGCAGTGTAAGGGGTGCGAAAATGCTTCGAAGGAGGATGAAGCCAGGAATTTAAGAAAAGTTTTGAATTTTCCAGGTTTTGACAACCCAGAGGACTCACTATTCACTGACAGAGGTCTGATGCAGAGAGGAGGGGAGTGAATGAGGGTCAAAAATACCAACTTTCACAACTGGTTTGAAAGAAGAGCAAATTCACAATAAAAAATGGATGAAAGTAAAAGAACTCAAAACAAAGGGGTTCAAACCAGCGGGGTTGCCAGTTTTTGTTGTAGACTATTTCTTCCTATGGATAAAAAGAATCCCTCTTAGGTTAAAGTAGAATAAACTAACTCTAATCTAAGACAAAAGTAAAACAAATGCTATCTCGAATCCTAGATCAAACAAGTATTACAAGATTTCAGTATTGAAGAATAGGAGAGAAGATGACTGACCTTTCACTCTGATGACTGACCTGACTGACCGTAGTCCATATCTCGAAGTCCTTGCGATGAACTTGTTAAGATTAGACAAGATACAAGCATATACAATTCTCCAAGTACATTGAATTACAAGTTAGAATCCAAATCTAAGCTAGATACAAATCATGTAATTGAATCATAATCAACATACATAAATTGGGAAACAAGGCAAGTTATCTTTATTGGAAATTTGATAATGCTTACAGTGGTTGCTTGATGTCCAAGCCAAATTTCAGCTCCAAGTTCTTCCTCTAGCTATCTCTGCAAAAGTCTCAAGATCATAGGTTGGATGCCCAAAAAGTCCTCCCTTTGGCTCATGGAAGGCCTCTTCTTTATAGTGCTTGGAAGGGTTAACCATAAAGAGAGCAAGATGGATCTAATGAGTGTTTAGTGGATCAACCAAACTAAACAGGGAGACAGGGTTGGGATCGAATCATGACTGATAATCCCAAGAAAATCTCTTGAAGGATGAGATCCATGATCCATGTAAAAAGGATAAAAAGGGATTTTCGCTCCCTTAGGTCTGAGCATAGCATAATAATTTCCTCGATTATCGCGCCCCAGGGTCTGAGCATAGCACGAAAACCCTAATTTCTGCTACCCAGCAGATGTGCAAAGCATGGAAATATATGCAGATAGGGTTAGCTATTGTGACACGTGGCAGGCAAGGTCATGTCTCGACATTAAATCAATGGATTTTTCTCCTGGGTGTCCAGATGAGACCAAGGAGAGAGCCAATAATGTGTGACGATCATTAGGGAGAAGCGTCACTAGGTCACCTGATACAAAGATGTGACACTAGGGCTTGATGTGTAACTTTGAGGTATAACAAAAGGGCCCATTGTTGTCACTAGTATTCAAGACCATTTCTTCTTTATGCACAATTGAAATGTTTTTAGTATCAATGCTATTGTAGAATACACTTTTTGCACACAAGCGAGGACCTAAAGACTCTTGTCTTCCGAAGTATGCTATTCACCTTGCACTTCATGTGAGCTTGGTGAATTAGAAAAGGGTGAGAAGTGTGAAATACCTTGCACACTTGTCTATTAGTTAGCATTCTTGATTTTGCAAAGCACCATGAGCATCTCTTCAAGTAAAAAATATGCATTACTTGATATACTCTTCTAGTTAATTTTCCAAGAATCAGTTTGCTTTCATCACATGTGTTTGCACCACTAGCGCACACTAAGATACCTAAAGAATCTTCCAATCCTAGTATGTTCTTCACCTCGCACTTCATGTGAGCTTGGTGAATCAGAAAGGTAGGGATTGTGAAATACCTCTCTTACACTCCATAAGTGAACATTCAAACCCCTTTAAAATCAACATCGTACTTGTATAAACCAACTAAAATCCTCCAGAGGAGGTCACAAAACAATATTTTAGTTAGGTAGGATTGATTGGGCTATGAATCTATTAATTCCCACCAATCTAGTTTCATTAGCGATATTTTGAAACATAGCATTGTTGTCTTATAGGGTACTTTCAAAATACTGCTATAAGCAAGTGTTAAAAGAAAACTCAGATCACAAGTGTGCCGTGAACAAGGAGGTGAAAGCCGGGGTATAGTTTCCCTACTCTCCCCTACAAGTCACTCAGCTTGTTGTAGGGAGACAACACTATACCATGTAGGCTGAACCACTGATCCACACTTGACGCAAGGTATCTTAGTGGCCCAATTTAGGATATCACCAAGGAGCAATTGTGAGTGCAATTGACTCCTAAAGTTAGCTATTGCCTTTGGGAGGTGTTGCCAAGTCTTTTTGATTGGGACATTGGCCCCATTGCTGATAGAACTAGCTCTTTGTTACCTCCACTAGTCGGTTGGTGAGTGGATACCATTATCACCATCAAATGTGCTTTTGGGAGGCCCAGTTACATTTGAGAGGAAGAATTTTAGGTCTTGTTAGGGAATTTAAATTTATTTTATTTTTAACTACAAGATCACTAAACTAATAATAAAAATAACCTACATGTGGGAACTCATGCACTAAAAGGGACTTCTAAAATCGGCTTTTGCACATATCAC
This sequence comes from Larix kaempferi, assembly GCA_027924585.1. NCBI lineage: Eukaryota > Viridiplantae > Streptophyta > Pinopsida > Pinales > Pinaceae > Larix > Larix kaempferi. The sequence continues at coordinate 6,336,637 of BSBM01000727.1, forward strand.
TCACTTCTTGCACCATATTTGCATCTGTTGTGGTTGGCAAATTTTTGCATTTGTTCAATTGTGTTTAAATTCCACTATAAATTTCATTTTGACACAAAGGATTCACCATTGAGGAACAAAACAACATCCCGAGACAGTCTCGTAGATTGCAAGGCCTATCCCCTCTCTCGAGGGGTATTTTTTCACCTCCCCCACATGGAACACATAGAAGGTACTCTATATGGGGCCGCTCCCATTCCAAATTAATAGGATCATCTGGTTGAGGCCAAGCCTTACTAGGTGCATTTTATTCTCTCGAAGAAACTATTAATTACACCACTTCTTCCCCGATTGGGAGAGGTACTCTGCTGGTTTCTCCCCTTGGAGATCCCTCAGTTCCCTTTGAACCATCTTCTCTTATAGGAGGTTAACCATTTTTTACAACACCACCTAGGTCTCATCCTCGTGGAAATCATATCCCATACACAATGGCAGGACCAACCCTACCATTCATGGCTAGTTTAAATCTACCCGATTTGGCCAAACTGACCAATGACCCCATTTCTCATGATCCAACATGGCCGGCTATGCTAGAAAAGCTTCCCTCTGATATTCCCACATTCAAAGGAAAGCAAGGAGACAATCCCATCAACCACATCATGTCTTTCCAATTATGGTGTTCCTCTAAAAACATAATGGAGGATCCTATGAGGCTTCGCCTCTTCCAGCATACCCTTACTAGAATGGCAACAAAATGGTACGTACACCTAACAAGTGCGACCCATTCCACATTTGCAACATTGGCCACCATATTTCTCACATGCTTTCCACTGCCAATACGACATGACCCAGGCCTCGAAATTCTCATTGAGTTTAGACAAAATACTTCCACTGACATCGCGGACCACATCCATGAGTGGCGTAGACGCTGCACATTATGCAAAATTGAAATAGAACCTCCCTTTCTATTGGAATGGTTTATCAATTCTCTCCAACCTGCCATAGCTAAAGATGTTGCCACCTCCACACCACAAAGCGAGGAAGAGTCTGTTGGTTGTGGAGCCTGATCTCCAGATCCATAGATATTATTATTTAGCCGTGTTTGTACCCTAGTTTTATATGATATGTAGGTGGACTATACACTCAACCCAGCGGGGGGTTTTGGGGCGGCATCGGCCCCCCACGGGGTTCCAGGGGCCAGCGGTCCCCCAAGAAAGGGGGTTTGGGGGTGAAGCCCCCGAAGGAAATTTTTGGGGTTGTTTTATGGGCCCATGGTTTTGGATAACCCGTGGTATTTTCCCATTGTATCTCCCTAATAAAAGAAAGACATTGTAATACGGTTAGGGTAAGATGTATTAGGTTTTATGCATTGTAAAGATATCTGAGATTAGGAGAGAGATTGTGAAATAGTGAAGAGGAAGTGCAGCGATTGTGCTGCAGGTTGTATCCCTTCACTTTGTTGGACGGAATAATAATAAGGACTGGCAACTTCAGTGTGGACGTAGCCCAAGTTGGGTGAACCACGATATATCTATGTCTCTATTGTAATGTGTATGTGTGATTATATTTGCATTTCTATTTACTGTTATTGCTCTGCGGTCCTGTTTTTCTAACAATTGGTATCAGAGCCAAAGGTCTATTTGGCAGAAAAACCCGCATGAAGCTAGGGTTTCTGGTTCGAGTGGGAGCAATGGCGGAAGAATGAAAGTTTAAGGTCGAGAAGTTTAACGGCCAAAACTTCCAGTTATGGAAGATGCAAATGGAGGACTATCTGTACTAGAAGGATCTATTCCTACCGTTGGGAGGAAGAGCAAAGCAGTCAGCGGCCATGAAGGACGAAGAATGGGAGGTTCTTGACAAAAAGGCTCTGGGAACAATACGGCTGAGCCTGGCTTCGTCGGTGGCTTTCAATATCTCAAAATAAACGAAAACAGAGGGTTTAATGAGTGCACTGGGTAAGCTGTATGAAAAACCCTCGGCCTCAAACAAGGTATTTCTAATAAATCGTTTATTTAATATGAAGATGTCTGAAGGTGGATCTGTTACTGATCATTTAAATGAGTTTAATACGGTTACAAATCAGCTAAGTTCTGTAAGTGTGAACTTTGATGATGAGGTTAGGGCTCTTCTAATCTTGTGTTCATTGCCAGAAAGATGGAATAGCTTGGTCATGGATGTAAGTAACTCTGTCTCTGGTTCAAACACCTTGAAATTTGATGATGTTATTGGTGTTATTCTTAGCGAGGAAATGCGAAGAAAAAGCATAGATGAGACATCAGGTAATGCGTTGACCATGGAGAGCAGGGGAAGACAAAAGGAGAGAGGAAAGAGCCAAGGTAATCATGGCAAGTCTAAAACGGACAGATCCAAGTCCAGACTGGGAAAAATAGTGTGTTGGAACTGTGGAAAGAAAGGACATCTGAAGAAAGACTGCAGATCTCTAAAGAAGAAAGAAGATGCAGAGAAGGAAACTACCCAGGAAGCAAATGTAGCAGGTGATGTGTTACAAGATGCTTTGATTCTTGCATTAGATAATACTAGTGATTATTCGGTAGTAGATTCAGGAGCTGCATGTCATGCTACACCCCATAGGAAATACTTTCATGAGTATGTTCCTGGAAATTTTGGACATGTTTTATTGGGTGATGATGAGCCATGTAAAATTGTTGGAATGGGTAAGGTATGGATAAAATTTAAGAATGGAACTGACTGGCTGTTGAAAGATGTTAGGCATATTCCTGCTATGAAAAGAAATCTGATCTCAACAGGGCAGTTGGGAGATGGCGGTTGTCTATCTACATTTGGAGAAAACTGGTGGAATATCACTAAAGGATCAATGGTGATAGAAAAATGAGACAGGATAGGTACGTTGTATTTATGTTTTCATAATACTGACCATTCTATCTCTTTAGCTTCCACAAGAACAGATACAACATTGTGGCATCATAGTCTTGGCCACATGAGTGAGAAGGGGATGCAGATTCTCTACTCAAGGAAGTTGCTGCCAGATTTGAAGCACGTAAGTTTGGAATTCTGTGAAAACTGTGTTTATGGAAAACAGAAGAGAGTCAGATTTCTCAGGGTTGGGAAATAGAAGAAGAATGAAAAGTTAGAGCTAGTGCATACATGTGTATGGGGACTGGATCAGGTACAATCTCTTGGTGGCTCTCATTATTATGTTACATTTATTGATGATGCAACTAGGAAAACTTGGGTTTATTGCATTAGACAGAAATATGATGTGTTTGCTACTTTTAAGAAGTGGAAAGCTTTGGTTGAGAATGAGACAGGAAAAAGGTTAAAGTATCTCAGATTTGATAATGGAGGTGAGTACTGCGGCAAGGAGTTTGATAGTTACTGTTCATACCATGGGATTCATAGAGAGAAGACAGTCCCAAGAACACCACAAGAAAATGGTGTGTCAGAAAGGATGAACAGAACGATCATGGAGCGTGCAAGGTGTATGAGACTGCATGCAGGCTTGCCCTTACAGTTTTGGGAAGATGTTGTAAATACTGCTGTTTATTTAATAAACATAGGACCTTCAAGTGCTTTGGATGGTGGTATTCCAAAGGAGGCATGGAAAGATAAAAAGGTAAACTACTCATTTATGAGAATGTTTGTTTGTGAAGCATTTGTCCATATTGATAAAGAAAATAGAACAAAGCTTGAAGCTAAATCCAAGAAATGTACCTTTATTGGATATGGGGTTGATGAATTTGGTTATCGCTTATGGGATTATGAAAATAACAAAATCATCAGGAGTAGAGATGTGATATTCAATAAAAAGGTCATGTATAAAGATCAGTTGCAGGGAAAGAAACAGTAAAAGGAAACCACAGAGTACACAGCACTTGAAGAAATTCAAGAAAATGAAGTTCCAAAGGTGCCAGAAAATCAAGAACAACAACAAGTACCTGAAACTTCTGCAACTACAAGAAGATCTACCAGGTTAAGTAGACTCCCTGAACGATACTCTCCTTCAATGTATTATTTGTTGATGACTGATGCTGGTGAACTAGAATGTTATGAAGAAGCAATGCAGGTGGAAACTAGAAAGAAGTGGGAGCAAGGCATGAATGAGGAGATGGACTCATTGATAGGAAACCAGACTTGGGATTTGGTTCAGTTGCCTGCTGGTAAAAGAGCATTGCAGAACAAATGGATTTACAGGTTGAAGGAAGAAGAAGGAGGTAAGAAGCGGTACAAGTCCAGACTTTTTGTAAAGGGGTTTGCATAGAAGAAAGGTATTGATTTTGATGAAATATTTTCTCTTGTTGTTAAGATGACTTCAATTAGGACTATCTTAAGTGTAGTGGCGGTAGAAGATTTGCATCTTGAACAGTTAGATGTAAAAACAACCTTTCTCCATGGGGATTTGGAGGAAGAGATATATATGCAGCAACCACAAGGGTATGAGGTCAAAGGTAAGGAGAACTTGGTATGCAGGTTGAAAAAGAGTTTGTATGGTTTGAAGCAAGCTCCAAGGCAGTGGTATTTAAAATTTGACAGGTTTATGATAGAACAAGGTTATAGTAGATGTCATTCTGACCACTGTGTTTATTTCAAAAATCTAGACAATGAAAGATATATTATATTGTTATTGTATGTGGATGACATGCTTGTTGCAGAGTCTAACATGCAGGATATAAATGTACTCAAAAGGAAGCTAGCTAATTCATTTGCGATGAAGGATTTGGGTGCTACAAAGCAAATCCTTGGTATGAGAATAACAAGAGACAGGAAAAATCACAAATTGACATTGTCTCGGGGTGAGTACATACAAAAGGCATTGGAGAGGTTTAGAATGCAAAATGCAAAACCAGTAAGTACACCTTTGGCCAGCCATTTCAGTCTAAGTAAGGAAATGTGTCCCAAGACACAAGAAGAGACAGATTACATGTCCAAGATTCCCTATCAATCAGCAGTTGGCAGCTTGATGTATGCCATGGTGTGCATAAGACCAGATATTGCACATGTAGTGGGAGCTGTGAGCAGATATATCAACAATCCAGGTAAAGAACATTGGAAGGAAGTATAGTGGATTCTCAGGTATTTGAGAGGTACAACCACTCAGGAATTGTGTTTTGGAGGTTCATACACTGTTCTACAGGGATATGTTGATGCATATATGGCAGGTGATAAGGATAGCAGGAGGAGCACCACAGGATATGTGTTTACTGTAGGTGGAACAACAGTAAGCTGGATTTCGAAACTGCAGAAGGTTGTTGCACTTTCAACAATGGAAGCAGAGTATGTTGCTATTACAGAGGCTAGTAAAGAGATGATTTGGTTGCAGAGGTTTATGGAGGAAGTGGGTAAGAAGCAGAAGGATAGCAGGTTGTATAGTGACATCCAGAGTGCCATTCATCTTGCAAAGAACTCAGCATTCCATTCCAGGACTAAACATATACAACTCAAGTACCATTTCATACGCTCTGTTGTGGAAGATGAACTGTTGAAGCTGGAAAAGATACATACTAGCCAGAATCCTGCAGACATGTTCACAAAGGTAGTGACCAGAGAGAAACTGAGTTCTTGCTCGGTTTCAGTTGGCCTTCTAGCATGAAGGTGAAGAGGAGAAAGTTGCCAAGTCCAAGGTCTAGCAAGTACAACAGCGGTGGAGTTGCTGTGATCAGTCTCTAAGTGGGAGATTGTTGGTTGTGGAGCCTGATCTCCAGATCCAAAGATATTATTATTCAGCCGTGCTTGTACCCCAGTTTAATATGATATGTAGGTGGAATGTACACTCACCCCAGCGGGGGGGCATCGCCCCCCCACGGGGTTCTAGGGGGGACCATCCCCCCTGGATGGGGGGTCCAGGGGCAGCGCCCCCAAAGGAAATTTTTGGGGTTGTTTTATGGGCCCATGGTTTTGGATAACCCGTGGTATTTTCCCATTGTATCTCCCTTATAAAAGAAAGACATTGTAATATGTATTAGGTTTTATGCATTGTAAAGATATCTGAGATCAGGAGAGAGACTGTGAAACAGTGAAGAGGAAGTGTAGCGGTTGTGCTGTAGGTTGTATCCCTTCACTTTGCTGGACGGAATAATAATAAGGACTAGCAAATTTAGTGTGGATGTAGACCAAGTTGGGTGAACCACGATATATCTGTGTCTCTCTTGTAATGTGTATGTGTGATTATATTTGCATTTCTGTTTACTGTTATTGCTCTGTGGTCCTGTTTTTCTAATAGAGTCCACCCTGAAAGCACAACATTTCGATCTCATATAGGCACAATCCGATTACCTTTACACTATCCTCCTTGATTCGCCTCGACATTGGTCGTTGGATCCTACACCTCCGGGCTTGTCATATTTGGCGGATGGGCTTATTGGGTCCATTTCCCATTTAGGAAAGGCTCCTCCTATCACGTTGGTGCCATTCAATATGGTTCCACACTACCCATCCATGCCACCTGCTTCGGTACCCCTACACCGGTATCAACCCCACAAGTTGGTCAATTATAGTATGGAATGTATAGTCCTACTTACCCAAATGTTAGCCAAGCGGCGACGGTTCCTACACCGCCAATGGCGCAAGTTGTTCCTACGACCACCTATTATGGAACACAAATCGAATTTATCCTACCCCTGGGGTATAACCCATATTATCTTTTCTCATGCCCTACTGGTCAACAACCCGCCCGCCACGGGGGGGTTAACCTAGTTCAACCTTCTTATGTTCAACAAGCTCAACAATTTGAGCAATTGAACACTGCAAACCACCATAATCCACAAACTCAGGGGAAGAAGAAAGGTAAGAACAAATAAAACCAGAATCTGGGGCAAGGGGGAAACACCCCTCCCCAACAAAACTAGAATATGGTTAACCAAAATGCAGGGACTAACAATCCCCCCAAACAAGGGAAGAATCCCACCCCGAGGACCAATTATTACTGCTCCATTTGCGGCGATTATGGCCATTACACACACCATTTTCCTCTTATCCCTGAATTCCAACAGCTAGTTGACGCCAAAAAGAAGACGGTGATGAATGCTCCTCAGGAAGCAAATCCTACCCAACCCAAAAATGGCGTATTACATCAACCCTTTGCAAATCAAGGGGTAGTTACACAGTAGCAAGATCCTCGCCCACCTAGCGATGACTATTTTCAAAATATCTACACGTTTGTTATAAAATTTTAGACACGATCCAAGGGTTATGATGGGCCTTCCACCCCCCAAGTGGAAGATGTTCCTATCCCCTTGGGTGTCCATCTACAAATACCACACCCGAATATTGACAAAATCCCATGGATCTCGAAAGTTTCACTTCAGCGTACCCCTAATAACCCTCACATGAAATCCGCCCACAATTACAGTATTGTGGATGACTTAGCTCAATCCCTTGTGGCTATGTGCACGCTATAAGTGTTACAGTCTTACCCAACATAGAGAATGTTAGGGTTAACCTTGACTTAGGATTGAGTCAAAGGTGGTTAGGTCTAGCACATGTTTTTGGGCACATGGTTTATTGTAGCCCATGGTATTGGCCCAAGGTATTGCATGTAATGAAGCCTATAAAATGCTTGGCATACTCCATTGTAAAGTGGCCTAGAGGTGAGTGGGTGAGATCACTTGGCTCAGATGGCTGGTTTTGGCCATGTAATGAAGATCTTCATTGGGTGTTGGTTTTCCCCACATGGGGTTTCTAGGGTAAATTATGTGTATATATGAATGGTTGCTTTATTATTGTTAATTTTCTCTTGCATATAATGTATTATGCTTTTTTTAATCCTAATAAGTGGTATCAGATCCATGGTTTGGCGTGTTGCTCATTGAGTTGTGCTATTAGTGTTAAGGAAGGCGCAAAGGCGTGAGAATGCACCAAAGTAAGATCTACATGGAGATATCTGTATGCATCAATTGATTGTCGAGGGATGAGTGAAAGGTTGTGTGCTAAAAGAGAGCTTAGCTGTATCTTGATCGTATCCAGCGAAAGTAGAAATGATCCCCCTGAGAAAAAAATTGCACGGTGTTATTAGACCTAGATCCACCATTACCTAAGAAATTTGCTAAGGAAGGACGCTCAGATTGAATGCGATGGTAGTGACATCACCTGTAGAAGCCCCTGAAGAATGCAGATTTGAGCAAGGGCGCATGGGATTGTTGAATTAGCATGTGAACCTGGAGGCCACGTGTGCAAGAGAGTGAGATGATGCATCTCAGCTAGAAATTGACATTGTGCAAAAGAGAAGAAGCCTTCGAAATGCGTTGAGGAAGAGATCAAATATGCTGGTGGGTGTGAAGTCTTGATGTCAAAAGGAGACGTTGAGGATTTGAGATCACCAAGTTTTTAGAGATAGGGATTTGGAGTTTATATTTTATCCATAAAACATCATGGATGGGATTGATCAAATGAGGTGCTGAGTTGGAGGGCGAATTCTGGATCCAGAGAAGAGTTGTCGTCCATGAGAAGGTCATAGAGGAAGACCTGCATTTCCTTGAATTCTGCAGAGGAGCATTGTGAGGGAATATTGCTCTAGAAATATAGTAGAGTGTGAATCTTGTGCAGAGGAGTACCACTCCAAGGAAAGTATTGGTCATGGCCATCATGCTCAAAGATGAACCACAGACCATAAACCCTAGGTCGTTGGCTTTGCTATGAAGAAGCTGAGTAAGTTTTGTTGTTCAATGATTGCTCTGGATTGGGTAATCAATGTCTCATGTTGGTTGAGGTTTATTGTAAAGGATCCTCCCCCCATAGATATGAGAGAGAAGCTTCTACGTGAAATTTAGTTTTCCAGAGTCATGAATGCATGTATGCAATCAGTCGAGAGCAAAATGTCTCGAGCATACCTTAGCATGAAGAGAGGCCATGGTCCGTGTAACAAAAAAAAAAAAAAAATTCAAAAAAAAATCACGTGGATAAATATGGAGAAACCATAAATGGTGAATGCATTTAAATAAAGAATGGAGTATATAAAAGTTTTTAAAAAGAAAGGTTTAGTGCCATGTCATTTTAAGAAAAAAAGTGGAATGAGATATTTGTGAAAGATATATAAAAAGGAAGGTTCTATGGAAGACTTTTGAAATTCCATGTTTAAAGTTTTTATCCAAGGGTTTTATTAAAATCGGTTAAGGGGATTTTAAAATGAATACATGTGGCATTGGCGGGAAAATTCCATATTGTTGAGGCTCGAGTTTGCAAAAGAAGCATGGAAGAAAGCGAGCATGGAAAAGCGAGAGGATGAAGCAATCGATGGTGATGGTGTAGTCACCATGAAGACACATGAAAAAAAATTTAATGGAGCAATTTGCATGTAAAAGGGCATATGGCTATAAGACCTGGTATGGAATGCATACCGTAACTCATTGGTAAAGTTGAGAGAAAGACCTAGGCGAGAGGGGGGTGTATGCAAGATTCTTCGGTTAAAACTTTAAAGGGGGGGTTGTTAGGGTTAACCTTGACTCAGGATTGAATCAAAGGTGGTTAGGTCTAGCACATTTTTTGGGCACATGGTTTACTGTAGCCCATGGTATTGGCCCAAGGTATTGCATGTAATGAATCCAATACAAGGCTTGGCATACTCCATTGTAAAGTGGCCTGGAGGTGAGCGGGTGAGCTCACTTGGCCCGGATGGCTGGTTTTGGCCATGTAATGAAGATCTTCATTGGGTGCTGGTTTTCCCCGCATGGGGTTTCCAGGGTAAATTATGTGTCTATATGAATGGTTGCTTGCTTATTGTTAATTTTCTCTTGCATATCATTTATTATGCTCATTTTAATCCTAATAGAGAAAGGCATTACTCAATGCACTCATTGCCGTAGATCCTTCCGACTCGCATCTCATGACCTTTGATATCGGCAAAGGTGATCTACGACTACCATCGTTAGTCGCCTTTCAAGTTCAAGTTATTGTGAAGAACGTTATGATCCATCACTGTATCATCGACGAAGGCACATCCACTTGCGTTATGTCTGCAAAAGTATGGAAATGATTAGGGTCCCCTGAGCTAGTCCCCTCGTTTATCGCTATCTGCGCATATGATGGGAGACCATCCCAACCCGCAAGAATATTGTACCAAAATGTCCCCATAGATATGGGGCAAGATGGTTATGATCGATATCGAAGTAGTGGATGCTAAACTCGACTACAACATCCTCTTGGGGCGTAGTTACATGTACACCATGAAGGCAATAGCCTCCTTAATCTTTTGTATCTTGATATTTTCCTTAAATGGGAAGGTAGTTACTCTCGACTAGATTAACTACTATGACCCCAATACCACAAGAAATCCCGACAATGTCCTACAGACTGTACTGGGAGATACTCAACCATATGTTGACATTGCCCCTGGTATGTACAAGGACTCCAATTTTTTAGGAGTATATTTCAGACCACCACTTAAGATCCCTACATTGACTGATGGCCTAATGTGCATAATTTTCATTGCCGAAAATGGGGCCGCCTCCACCTCAACACCATCATCAAAACCATCGTTGAGTCATTGCATTGAACAAATGTTGAGTCCATTAGTCCCACCAATATTCCAAATCCCATTCTTGTGCCCTCCCACAGGTGTACAAGGGACGCCGATTATGCCTTAGTTAACTCTATCTAGGATAACTTTGGGGATCCTAGTATGGTACCTTACACCACCATACCTAGAGATGGATTCCAAACTCGTTTCCCATTACGAGTTTGTCCTTGTTTCAACTAGTAGGGCTGCAAGGCCTATAACACATCCTGTTATGACAACCCAACCTATGACATCCACAACTAAGCCACAATCGGTCATCGCTAAGACTGCCAATGGGGGCACTAAACAACCGAAGTTGAAAGGTCCCCTATTACCCAAACCAACATCCAATTTAATGGAAATTGCTAATCCTAAAGGAGGGGGCATCAACCACCATGATTTAAAAACCCTAGTTATGATCAATACTACCAATCAAAGGGTCACAACGCTGTGTTCTCTTTATGGGAAATAAGGCCGCGCAACCAAATTATGTCCTACTTTGCTAGAGATAAGGAATTTGATCAACACCCTTGTGAGTAGAACACATGCTCCATCGATGGTAAAAGGGGGCACATCTAACTCCAAGACATTGCATACGAATCATGCATGTTCCATATGCACTCAGTATGGGCACTACACGCACCATTTCCCAGAAATCCCTTGATATTGGGAGGCATTGGCAACCGTTCATCTCACTCAAGTGACGATCGAGGAATCACCCTCTTCAGCCCAAGGCTCAACATATATTAATGTGGTCACCACATCAGCGGCACCATCAGTCGCTCCTCCCACAAAATTTGCACCAGTTGTAGAAATTGTGGTAGAGCCTACAATGTCGCAAGACCCATCCAAACTTACGACAACACTGCCACATGATGAATTCTTTTCCTGTGGGAATTCCACACACATGCTTCCTCCTAGCGCCATAGCTTGTATAATGGAGAAAACCAACACCCATGAAGTCCAATAACACTTCCATCCACATGTACCAAGACCTTGCCGATCTTATGGAGAGACTACCCACTTCTCATTTTAGTGCCCCATTTTGCACGACGAACGAGAAGCCCGTCTCGAACTAATGAGGTTGCAAGGTCATTTACAACCCCTTCATATAACCCTACAAAGGTACGAGGAAGTAATAACTACCTTACCAGATACCATCGATGCTGAATCTCCTTTCACCGATGTCCTCCCTTGCAGTGATTCCTCGTCTTCCGATGAAGACACAGACCACTTGCAAGCACTTCCAAATAATTAAAAATCAACAGGGGGTTCACCCCCACAACATAATCAAGACATCCAACACCAACCGTTGATATTCTTATTTTTGTTAAAACTTTACTTTCTTTTTACATTGTATTGAGTCAGAAAGTAAAAATCCATCTCTTCTTAATGCAGATGGCCTCCCATTCGAACATCTACATAGGATATGTAGACAATGCCAGTCGATGGTCCAAACATCTAGCATCTGCTGCCGGGGCTATATATTCCCCCTCCCATATACTCCACCACACCGATGGAGTTTGCTTGGGGGCACTTACAAACAACCAAGCAGAATATGATGCCGTAATAAGTCTATTAAGTGATGCCCTGTACCTGGGCATCCACCATCTACAAGTGCATCTCAACTTGCAACTCGTCGTATCATAGTTGAATAATGTAATTCGTGTCCATAATTCGCTCCTCTTCTGAAAGTTTCTTCGCGTGCGCCTTCTCATCAAACAAACCATTACTTTCACACATATACCGAGAAACTCCAATGCATTCACCAACTTCGTCGCCAATGAGGTGTTGAATTGGCACCTGGCACATAACCTGGCTGCATAGTCCTGCATATCAAACATACATAAACACGTCTATGTGTTACACATACGACTACACATACATGTATATCATCATCATAAGTCCTAAGTTGATAAATCATGCCCAAAACAAATGTGTTAGTATCAACTACTACATATGCATCACATCAACATATAGGCAACATAAAACAAAGTATACATACATCACATACATAAAAGAGACACATACATCATGTGCCACAAAAACATGGTATATATATATATATATATATATATATTGACAAAAAAATGTGTGTCATGTACAAAAAATGGCCCTCCCAGGGAATATACAAAAAATCCTTATGGGGGATACATCAAATACAACCCACCTCCCATAGGCTCAAAAAAATAGTATACAAAATGGTGCTCATAGCCCTATACAAAAATCAAGTTTCCCACAAGCTAGTGGATCCCTGGGTCCCAAAATGGCCAGTGGCCGCACAACCTCCCCTCATGCCAGCTCTGGTCCCTACCGAAGCCTTTGTCGTGGACGAGGGGTCACACATCCCTTCACCTCTTGTGCCACATAGCACGCTAGTGGTACTCGCCACATGATGTGTCTCCAAGATGTATCACACTCAACTGGTAAGTGAAGTATCAGGTCCAACTCACCATCCTTGAGACCAGAAACACCCCAGTCATCGACCCCAGCAGACAAAGTACCGAACTGTTGTTCCAAGTCCACAAGGACAACTATGATATGGTCCCTGGTAGCTGCCCCACCTGCAACATCTCCTCCAACACTTAGTCCTCCTACCCTATCGGCACCACCCTCGGCTGCAGCAGCTCCTCTAATGGCCTGCCCAACCCCTGCAACAAGGTGGTCTCTCTTGGGCCGTGGTCGACGAGGTGGCCTCACAAGACCTATATCTGCATCACAAAGGAGGAAACCATCATTAGTACCTAATAAATATGTATATCATAAATGTGCAGAAATACAAGTATGTAAAAATATAAAAAAAAGTACAAACCATAAAACAAACCTGTAGCATCAAAACCCCCGGGGGGTCAGGCAGCTCCATATTTCCCTGGTAGTCCATGCCACTCCAGGGATACCACTCCATCTAGCCAATACATCCCTCCCAAAAATCCAACACCTGGGGCGTATAATAAGCCACCATGGGCGCTCCACCACTACGGGTCATAATCTGCCCCGGTACGCCATCAGAGGCTCCTGTGCCCCCCACGGTGGAACTACAACCTATGGCCTCAATAAAGGGTAGCGCTCGAAAAAATAAGCACACACCACTGCTACCATAGCAGAAGGTGGTTTGAACACCACCCCATTGCAAATCCAACATTTGTCAGATCATGGAATACAACAAAAAAGAGCCCTAGGCCACCGATCGACCTGCCAATAATCTCTCAACCAGCTGGAGCTGGCCTCCCGTAATCTTGTTGGGAACGTCATCCCGAGTACTTGCAACAATGCCTATACTGGAAGAACCATCATATGGCTAGGAAAAATACCACCAGAGTTGACGACACTTTGGTCACCGCCACAAAATCGATCCACTAGAGTCTGAATCGTCTCTCCCACCATATGTGGAGGGAAGGGCTCTCTCACCCCTCGGTGAGTCAAACCTGTCAAAAAGTATATATCCTGAGTGGTAATACTCTGGTCCTCCTCTCCAACCCGGAAAACCCCTCGTTCTGGGACCCACATGTCAAGCAACCTCAAAAGCAGATAATTTGATGATCTCATCAAGGGGCACTTGAAGAACTTCAAGAGCCCCGCATCGCGTAGAATCTGTGTCACCGATAGGTCTACCAATACCAAGTCATGAGGAGCATCATACTCCCTCTCCCTCCACTCAACAACTCGTGCAAGAGCCATGAGTCACAACCAATAACTTGCACAAGGACAATGCCCACCCATTAGACATATAAATCCATAAAATTTATCACGACCTTCCCTAACAAAGTTCGTGCTTAGCGCAACTATCCCCAAGATATCCATGCGCAACACGGTTGAGCCGTCATTCAGCCGCGTGGAACCAATGCGTAGTATTTATACCACTCGATCACGCGGGTAGCGCAGCTGGCCATGTAACAGTCACGCTAAACCAACACACGATCGAAGCATTATTGTACCGTGCTACGCGCGGTACAGTACATTTTACTAGCGCTACACCTTGCGTGATTTTCAGAAAATACCATGCTATGGTAGCACCCATTTTCTAAATATCTCGCACTACCACTCAGGATTTTCTCAAAATCCCACACGACACCCCCAAAATACCTAAAAAATCCCTCTAGCAACCTAGGGGACCCCTAACCCTAATTATACATGGACAAAATTCAAGAGTAAAAGGTTAATGAATACCTGGATCTCGCTATTGGTCAAAAGGTACAGCAGATGTCCCATAATCACTGAAAATGTGCTCTAGGAGGTCGTCGACAAGAAGTACAAATGATTTCGAAAAGTGGGCCCCACCCTTATTTATAGTCATTTAACCCAAACTTCTAACTAACACCATGAACAAACCGTAATTCCGTTTCCAAAACCCTTCACACCATCACAATCACCACGTCGAGCTCTTCAACATGAAGCCAACCAATCCATATTCCCACTAGTGTCATCGAGATGCTATTTTTACTCTGGTACCCCACATGTATGTCTGGTTTCTGTTATATGATTTATGCATTGTCAATAACTTGGTCATGTTCTCTACTACACTTGGGTATGTGCACCATGTGTGCAAGATCTTGACTAAGACAAGTTCACAACCCTTGTTTTTGTAAGAACAAGGCTCCATGATTCATCAAATTGAACAAAAGTTTGTACCACATGTATCATTTTGAAACTGGCATATAGGCACTATTTCCCTCTATTTATAATGCATTTACCAGTATTCCTACTGATAACCATAGGGCCCTAATTCTGATATTTGATGTGCCATCAATGCCATAATTGGGAATAGCATGTTCCCCCATGGGTGTGCACACCATTTCCATCCCAGTCGTCAATTGACACCCATGATGTCGATCCCCCACAAGTCCGAGAAACC
This sequence comes from Larix kaempferi, assembly GCA_027924585.1. Lineage (NCBI taxonomy): Eukaryota > Viridiplantae > Streptophyta > Pinopsida > Pinales > Pinaceae > Larix > Larix kaempferi. Next base: position 6,351,936 of record BSBM01000727.1, read on the forward strand.
TGATTTAGATTGAAAAGATCGACCCTTAGTTTATCATTTTATAATTACGCATGTACTCCACCAAGTCAACCTCATCAGATTCCTCAACATATGTTATGAGCAATATTTTTATGAGCAATATTTACGAATCCCCCTCATACCTCCATGATCACTTTACCTTCCACAATCTCCCTCGTATCATCACCCCCACAAAGACACCTATGGGGCCCCCAACCTCTGAAGTAATCAATTCTATTTAGTTATCCCGCAGGAACATACTGCATGGCATTATTTCATGGGGCACGCATCTCCGCAAGTTAACCTCCACTTCATCTTGGAAAGCATCCCTCGATCTACTCAAACCCATGGGGACTCCACCCATCATCAAATTGTTCCTCCGACACACCCAAAACTGTGGGGACCCCACCAATATTCTTTATGTACAAACAAGTTCCCTCATCACCTTACATTGCGGGAACACCATATTATTTTGGCAGCAGCCCATGGTCACCTTTGATTGATGTATTTGGATCTCCATATTATAAGCCGTATTTTTTTTTCCGGTTACCATCACTCTCTGTTTTGTGTCTCCACCAAAACCCCTTGACTTGCAATTTGTCTCCGTCTATCTCAACTTGCTCTGTTCCGAAAGGAAAACTGCCATCCCCACTCCCCATGTTTACATCAATCAAAGGAATTTATGAGCCCCACGCTTATCAACCAATCTTGTGTCATGTCTGTCCATCCACCAGTTGGTTACAATATGATATTGGTTCTCATGATAAGATTCTCGTCTTATCATGTACTTCAACTCTCATCAAAGTCAAAACACTACATTCTGAGAGTTGCAGTAGTTGCAATTGTACCTTGGGATCCCTTTCAATCACTATAAGGAATCACCTCGAACTTAGTAGGGAGAGTCAGTAGTGCTCCCTAACTAAGTGGTTTCCCCTGTGCTCGATGTCAACACATCATTGCATAAGGGGTAAACATACTTTTGAAGGTAGCAGTGTTCACATTTGGAAATCATGGTAGCAATCTATTTGGTATAGTGAGGCCCTTAGGCAGATTCACATACCAGTTTGATCCCCCACCCCCGTGGGCTTATCGTGGTCATTAGGAATTTTGCATCTTCAACACTCCACAACAGTTCCTGTGTCACTTACGCAAACATGAATTGAAGTCGCCTTCATCCATGTCCCAATAGTATAGTAGATTTGACCCCTTGGTCCTCTCTCATTGTAATCACCTTGACAACATTTCATGAGCATGGGTATGCCCACCTCATTTGTATAAAAACTATTCTTTACTACAACACCAATGGTCGTCACCACCAATATTCCCCCATGGGAGAACCCTATTTGTCCACATATGCTTCGTCCTACAGAATATGAGAGAAACAACAGAAAACATGATGCATTATTAGATCTAGAGCACCCTACGAACCTCATACATCAGGGGGCATCTGTTAACGCCCAAATGTCGCACACATGCGACATTTTAGGTATTCATCCAGTAAGGCGTCATCAACATAAATAATACATCTCACCTTAGGAATCCTCAACAAATAAAAAAACAGTAGTCCAAAAGTGCCAAAAACCAGTCAAAAGAAGGGGTAGCGTGGGTACACAGTTGACCTGCGCTATAGCGCAAGTTACCAGAATAATGCCCATGCTACACCTGTGTAGCTTTTCCTTTGATAGTCGCGTTACTATCAAAATGGTGGTACCACTAACTCCCAACAGTGCATTGGAGGCTCAATCCTCTCCAAGGATCCAAATTCGTCTCCTCACACACTTGGTGGCATTAATTAGCCCCCCTTGTGTACCTTGGAACTAGTTCATAGAGAAGGTGACTTCACACTTGGATCTAGTTGTTTTTTGGAAACCTCTTGGTCTATAAAAGGAAGCCATTGACATTCATTTGGTAGAGAGAAATCAAGAGCAAGGTTATGCTGCTGGATTTGAGTTGGAGCTTCCTCATATCCCACCACTTCCTACCATTGTGAGCATTCCCAAGCTCCCTTTCCACCTTCCTTCAAGGGGCAATAGTTTCTCTCCATTGTTCTACCATCTACTTAGCATTTAGTTTGGACAAGAAGGGCCTCCCTAAGGGATATTGTTGGCTTCCCTTTAATCCCACACCTTCTAGGTGTTGTACAACTATACCATTGGGCAATATAAAAGTGGTTTAGCACATCTTGGATTGTTATTGGAGTTTGCATTGTCCCCCCATCTCTTTTATTTTTCTTTTTATAAATATTTCTTTGTTTGCATGTGAATTACACTAACAATCTCTTGCAGGATCACTTGGAGGAATACCAACCAACCCACACAGGGGCTCCAAGGACTGAGGCCTTGCTACAACCTACAAGGCTTATCCCCTTACCAAGTGGAAGAGTGCACTTGTGCAATTTTTTCCACAACAATCATCATCATCATCATCATCATCACCACCTAACAAACATAAACATCATCTAACATAACTATCGCACACCTCTGACAAACATCAACTAACATACACATCTATCATCACCTATCAAACATAAGCACCATATTACACACATAAAAAATAGCTAACATAGTATAACATACACATCTATCAAGCACACCTAGCAAACATATCTAACATGGCCTAACATACACATCACCATATGAGACATAAGTAAACATCAACATCAACATGAAAAATGCAGTGTGTGTGTGTGTGTGTGTGAACAATAATATCAAACTCATGATACATGCCAAACATACATCTCACATCCAATAAATGCAGTGAGATAGTTGGTCCACCTCCTAAACTAGAGGCATTTCAACCTCTTCTAGTAGATCCAGAAGCATCAAAATCTCCACCAACAGAGCCACATGCATCAATTCCTCTGACAAGAAAAAAAGAAGCATGGAGAGAAACATAGTCGATATCTCAAGGATGATCAATCTCACTAGTTTTCACCATCCTATCTAGAAGTGAGATAGGTGGAGTAGGATATCGTGGATGGTTGGGTTCGTGAGGAGGAGAGTTTGGTCGGTCAACTTGTGGATGATTAATTTATAAGTGAGATGGGTGCATTAGGATATGGTGGACGGTCGGGTCAGTGAGGAGGAGAGGCTGGTCGGTCAACTTATGGATGAGTAGGAGATGCTGGTGGGCCAGCTGGGAGTAGAGTAGGAAATACTAGTTGGTTATCATCATGAGGAGGAGGTGGATGAGATGTTGATGCTTCGTCCTCTCAATGAAGAGATGTTGGAGATGTAGGAGGAGATGAAGGAGGAGGATCACTCTCTCATAAATGTAGAATGGTCATCCCTCCTAGCAGCTAGAAGGTTGGATACACCCATGATATACTGCATCAAATGCATCATATCATGAGGAAGAATCCTCCATAACTCTACAAGTTCGGGGTCTCACATGATCTCTTGAACCCATATAGGGTGGAATCCTAGTTGAGCCAAAAAGGTAGATAACATATTTGCCACATCCTCTCAAAACCTGGCATCTATCCTGCATTGCAAGCCAGGTTTGGGAAACTTAGGAAAATCGAGCTCCTCCATATCCTCATCTACTTACATTTGTGTAGGACCATCCCCATCATAGGTGCCAATGTATACAAAATATATTGTACATAAAAATAATTAGACAATTTCATTAAACAATTTAATAAAACATTTTAAAGAAAATGTTATAATACATTTCATTTGCATTGAGTAAGACAATAAAATGCAACTACATTAATTTAAATATAAAACTAATATTACCTTTGTCATATGGTGTCTCATCCTAGGTGAAAAAGATGTTCTGACATGCTTTGCAGTCCAACCCTGCATAAGGATATGGCACAAGGTCCAATGTATGGTCATCCTAGCTAGCTAGTAACTCTAGAACCTCTGGTGCATTCCTCGCTGGGAACTTTGGCTGGCACATCTTGGGAAACATCTCTTCCCACATATGCATCCACACCTCGGTCATCTCCATAGGAGGGTGACTTTCAAATGACAGCGTCATGGCCAAAAACCTCTCAAAAATAAAAAAAAATTTCTGAAGCAAAAGGAAAGTTGACCATCCACTCAAATTGTGCACGACATCAATCTAGAGAAAAACAAAACTATTGTAAAAAAATGGTAGACCACCTATTGCATCCAGGTCTCTGCACTAAAGAATCAACATAATAGAATAGAGGGCAACTAATTCACTTCTCATCGGTGTTGGAGTGCGCCACTGTCATAAGCAAAAGAGAGAGGCACCTAACCTCTTCTGCACCAAAAGAAGAAACACACAAATGTCTTCCAGAAACTTGAAAAAGAGAAGCGCCAGTGATTTCACCACTACTATATATTTGAGAGTAAGCAAACTAACTCTCCATTGTGACACCAAATGGGACATATGGGAACTGGGGAAAATCCTCCCCTCTCCTGGATATCCCAGTGATGAAGTAGATGTCCTCCTCTACGGGATGATACCACAAATCATGACCAATTCAAAAGGATTATCTATGTTGATAGCAATGACATATTAGTTACATAAAAAAAGATGATTTCCCCTTGAGGGATGTAGCCTCTTGATAAAAATTCAGGAGGCCAACAACCCTAAATAGGGCTTGTATCTGTTCGGTAATGGGTTGAGGGAATAAGTCTCTCTACCTCTATTTAGCCTCCCACACCTGTATAGTGTTGTACAACTCCACTCTCACCTACTGTTGCTGCCACTATTCTCTCTACTCACGTATCTGATCCACATATAACTTCCATCAGTCTCATACATAGACATAGACATGTATATATAAAACATAAAAATATTTCATTAAATGATCATTATATTTATTAATATGAATATATATATATATATATATATTTACTATAAAAAAACATGAATTTACATAGCAGTGCATGCCAAATACAGTTAAGCACCACCCACAGTGCTTTTGTATATACAACACACCATTAACAGTGCGTTGCCCATTATGCTTTTGTGTATACAACGCATCGCTAATGGTGCATTGCTAGATAATGAATGGTTCGATGACACAATTTTTTTTTTAAATGACTAAACAATTATATAATTCTTATAATGGTGTGTCCCAAACTAGGGAGCACCAATAGTTTATATAGATGTGACTGCACCGCGAAAGGTGCGTACACTAGTTTTTAATGCACCAGGATTGACACAACCATGTGTGGAAATAGGGAGGTATACGGAGACGAAAGCTTTTTTTAGAAATAGGCTTCGTGCCTATTATAAGATTGAATGCATTGTTTATGGTGAAAACGTATTAATAATATGAACCAGTGTATGTTTTGAAATATTTTTTCATAAAAAACATGAATTTCCAAATCAGTGCACCTAAAAAAATGTTAAGCACTATTTGTGTTGCTTTGAAATCTACATAGCACCTCTACCGGTGCACGGTTAGACCATTAACGCACATGAGACAAAAATTATTTTTAAAAATAGCTATAAATGATGCGATTTATAAAATAGCTGCACTGATGCATGGATTTAATACATGTATCGTAACAGTGAGTTTATATTTCTAATACGCAGCGTCAAAAATATTTTTATCACTTATAACGGTGCACCCCTACGTATGGAGCACCGGTGCTTTATAAAGACGTGTTTGCACCACGAACGATGCACATAGTAGTTTTTAAAGCACTTGGATGAAAGATTATTTTAAAAGCTTCGTCGGTGTGTACTATAAGAATGAACGCACCATACCGACAATGCACTTACTCAACATTAGGCCCAGTGCATTTAACAAAACTCAACACATGTACAATGTAGATGTACTTATTAAACAGACCGGTAATGTTGTGAACTATATCAATTTATTTTGGTTTGTGGTTGTTGATTTTACCACTTTCAGATCTGATAATTATTTCCCTTATGAATTTTATGTAGCAGGTTTTTCATAAAATAACTATACACTGAAATATTCAACCATATGTTACGCCTAAAATGTTTGATATAAAAGATGAATTATTGATAAAAAAATGAAATGAATACAATAGAATACTTGGACCATTAAATAGGTCTCATTGTGCCTTTTCAAATGTAAAAGGCATGTCCTTTTACTCTTTATGTAGATGCTTAATTAATTAATTAATTATTATATCACTGCCTCTCCCATGGTGTCATAAAACCATGGTATTTTATTTCTTAATCTTATCATTTTAATATTTAATTTATTATTATATCATCGCCTCTCCATGGTTTCATAAAACCATGGTATTGGCCCATGGCATTTTATTTCTTTATCTTTTCATTTTAATGTTTAACTCACTATTTTCTCTTATTTACATTTATTTTTTTGCACATACCCTCAACTATTCTTTAATTATCATTTATGTACATAACAAGATATAGAAACTTAGTCTTCATATCCTGAGAAGGATTTCCACGAGCTTGCTTCAAATGCACGTCCATCCATGTCAAAAGAGATATAGTGTGTGTGCACCCACACTAGAGTAGACTTGACCATTCCCACAGGGGTAACTAATCCCTGAGAATGGGAAAGTCAAATCCACTCTATTATGACAAGGAATACTAGATCCAAGTAGGCATGTGATGGGAAACCCAAGTCCTATACCACTTGATCAATTACCATGATCAAGAAGGACTATACTAGGGCATCCTAGAACCAAGGTATTGATCCGCAAGCATCCAAGCCTTCTACCACTTGGCCAAGCATCATGAGTGAGAAAGGATACATCTAGGAGCCTCACATACACCAATGGGTCCATCATCATCCTCTATATGTCAAATCACCATGACACATCGAGACAAGCACCATGGGTATGTATAGGAGGATTTTAGCTCGAAGCTGCCCCAAACATCAACACTCCCTCTGAGTGTGGGATACATTCTCCACCACACCAGTCTTGTCTTTGAAGTATACAAACTTTGCCTTGGACGAAGACTTGGTTAGAATGTCTACAATATACTCATCTATGGATATGTGCGGGAGTTGAACCGCTCCCTTTTGCACTATGTCTCCGATGAAGTGATATTTAATCTCAATATGTTTCAACTTGTCATGGTGGGATCCAACAAATATGAATTTGAAGCAGAATCACCCATCTTCTTCATATTTGTCACCATCGGTGTATTCATGGACTTGAAATCCATCATACTAAATCTCCTCAGGATCTCAACTGCATACTTCCCCCGACTGAGGATGATCTCATATGATCTCTACCACACATCCAATCCTAGGAAGTAATAAATAAACCCTAGATTCCTCGTCTCTATCTCAGAGGCTAACTACCTTGGGTCATTTGAAGGATGAATATCTAGAGTAGACTGATCTATATCTCTAGGAGCCTCCTGATCCTCACATGCAATCTCCATGTGATATGCTATGATTCCATGTTCATTTTACCACTTTCAGCTCTGATAATTATTTCCCTTATGAATTTTATGCAACAGATTCTTCATAAAATAATTATACACTAAAAGATTCAACCATATGTTATGCCTTATATGTTTTATATAAAATATGAATTATTGATAAAAAAAATGAAAACAACACAATACAATACATGGACCATTAAATAGGTCTCATCATACCTTTTCAAATGTAAAAGGAAGGTCCTTTTACTCTTTATTTAGATGCTTAGTTAATTAATTAATATATCATCACCTCTCCCATGGTTTTAGAAAACCATGGTATTTGCCTATGGTATTTGCCCATGGTATTTAATTTCTTTATCTTTTCATTTTAATATTTAAATCATTATTTTCTCTTATTTAGATTTATTTATTTACACATATCCTCAACTATTCTTTAATTATCATTTATGTACGTAGCAATATTTAGAAACTTAGTTTTCATATCTCAAGAAGGATTTCCATGAACCTGCTTCACATGCATGTCCATCCATGTTATAAGAGATCTAGTGTTGTGCACCCACATTAGAGTAGACTTGACCATTCCAACAGGGGTAGCTAATCCCTAAGAATGGGAAAGTCAAATCCACTCTATTATGACAAGGAATACCAGATCCAGGTAGGCATGTAATGGGAAATCCAATTCATATACCACTTGATCAAGTGCCATGATTAAGAAGGACTATACCCAGGAATCCAAGAACCAAGGAATAGATTTGCAAGAATCCAAGCCATCTACCACTTGGCCAAGCACCATGACCAAGAAAGCTTACATTTATGGGCCTCACATACACCAGTGAGTGAACCATCATCATCCTCCATAGGTCAAATCATCAGGACCCATCGAGCCAAGCACCATGGCTACGTCTAGGAGGATGTTTGCCCGAAGATGCCCCAAACATCAACCATGGTTTGATTGGTGTGTTGAAAATATATCATGCAACAATGCTTGTTGTTCCTAACAGAACTGGTGCACCAATAAAAGTGATGCACCAAAAAAACATTGTTGTTATTTTTAATTTAGTTTATGAGGTGTGTTTATTTTACAAGTATTGGCCGCCCTGCTCCCAAAGCACCTTGTAAATTTTCAGGGTGCTTCGTTATCATGGTGCGAACTGAGCAGGTTGAACGCACTGCATGGAAAATTTAAGTTTTTTTGTGGAAGCATGCAAATTTAAGGTGAATTTTGAATTTTAATTAGAAGGTAACAAAGACATTACTTGGACATCTGCGCGAACGAGGAGGCATGGTTTCCACATAGACCAAAAATCCAAATTTTCCCACTATTTGGCAAAATTCCAAAGCCATGTAGCGAGCAACGAACGAGAGAAATTCAAGCACATGTAACATTGATGGAAGAGCACTTCAAGGAGGCAAGACTAGCACTGATGCTTAGGAGGTCTACAACACTGGAAGAGTAAAAGTGATTTTACCGTCTGGTAATTTTTTTTTACCCTGTTACGATGTACCTGATAGTAGGATGCACCGGTGCGTATTGAATTTTTAACCACACCGATATTCAATATAAAACATAAAAAATTCCGACCCTCAATTTTTAAATTTAAGTCTAACACAATTCTCTCTGATACAAAACACATTGGTGCATTTTAATGATATAAATGCACCGTTAGTGATTATTAAATTATTTAAAAAATTTCCACCATTTTTTATTTTTTATTTTAACCTAATGCCATGCTCCCAAGTATATGATGCACCGGTGCAATTGTAAGATATAAACACATTATTAAAGAATATAAAAAATTGAAAACAAATTCTATCCGGCAATTGTAAGATATAAACACATTATTAAAGAATATAAAAAATTGAAAAAAAATTCTATCCGGCAATTGTTTTAATTTCATCCTTCATCGATGCCCTTGAGTACAAGATGCATTGGTGCTATTGTAACAATGAAACACACTGGTTAGGGATCTAGGAATATAAAATTGTTTTTTCGTTGGTGCTCTAATATAAACAACGCACCAATGCTTTAGGATATATAGAACACACCATATCTGTTGTTATTTTTAACATATATATTTTTCCAGGAAGAGGGTTTTTTGGATAATCCTAGTGCGTAAGTGTAGTTACACACCAATGTGGAAGTATGTATTGAACACACTGATTTGTGTTGGCAGTTGAAATATAAAAGAAATATTTTTTTCCACATTGAACTAGGATTTTCAGCACTAGTGCATTGTTTTATAACACGCACCGCTGCATATATGCTTAAGGCACAACAATTCATTTTGTATGTATAAAATCACCGTACAAAAACATCTACTAAAATATCTGCCTGCTCGCCTCTACTAGAGACCTCTACTATAAATGGATATTTGGGATTTTTTATAGGAGCTTCCACAAAACAAGGCACTAGTTACGTGCTTGGATTATGGATTCCGAGAGATAGAGGACCAAGTCTAACTTTTCTCATACTAGACCAAATTTTACAGCCCTATTCTACCAGACATTTGGTAATTACCTCTCATTATCCCTATTGGGTTCTTCTTTTCGACTGTAATTGGGACCTCCTGTTGCAACTTGGTTTTGCTACTTTATCGAGGAGTTTTCATGGGTTCCTATCTATTGGGGATTTGAATTTTCCCTTGACCTTTTGCAAAAGTAGTTGCAACCTCATCTCCTAGGAGGTAGCTTCTGTTTGGCCTCAAGTTTCATGGCAGGTAAAAGATGAGGGAATCTTGGTCATAGACTCAAGGGAAAGATTCAATAACTTATAGTCACGCAAGAGGTAAATGACTCAACAACGACCCATTGGTAACAAATCCCAACTCATATCCAACATGATATTTCTCAAGCTGAGGATTGGGTGAAAATGGAGGTAGGTTTTGTTTGTAATGAGAATATGGAACATGAAATGTGCCCTTGGCTCCCTAACATAGGAACCTCTCGCACTCATGCCATCAAATATTTCAAAATTGTGGTCCTAAATTGGAAAATTGTAATGTCCCCTCCCTGAGGCTCCATGGTCATCCTGCTACCTTATCAACCCCTATAGGTTCTAGCAAAAATTAACAAGTGAAGGGGTTAATTTTTGAATGCATTAATTGTGAAGCTTAGGATAGTGTGCAATGTATTAAATTCAAATATTTTATTATTATTTAATTTTGTAATGAGTGGATATGCTTAGGTGGCCCAGGAGGACACATAAGAGAGCTTGTGGATCCAATGAGTTGTCATCCACAATGGCAACTAGAAGAAAAGTAGAGAAAATCAATAAATCCACTAAAAAGATGGAAGGCAGAATAAAAGCATAAAAACTCAGAAAAGCAGAAAGCAGAGGAAAAGCAGGAAATTCCTAAAAGTAGAAAAAAGTAAGAAAAGCAGTAGAAAAGCAATAAAAATAGGATTTTCCTGATTTTGAGAGATAAGGATCAAGGAAGATTAGCAAAAGTAGGAAAGCAAGCTAATATCCTTAGGAAAGATCCAGAGGCTAATTTTAGCCAGGGAGGTAAAATTAATGAAGGCAAGTAGGCCCAAGGCAAAAGCAAATTTCCAAAGAAACATCCATTGCACCTATGGTTCGAATTTCCTCAATGATAAGTCCAAAAAGGGTGGCAGAAAAGCTATAGGTTCAAAATTAGTCAATGAGGGGGCATCGGTTGAGGTGGATGACCACATTCAATGTAACTTGAAGCCAATTCATGTTATAAAAGAAGGTGGTGCACCCAAGTGCACATATTTTGACAGTTTTCTTATTGCATTGAGAGCTCTTAAGCTTCTCAGACTTGGGAGATGTGCCCCTAGTCACAATTGGGAGATGTGCCCCATTTGATCATCAGTCTAGTGAATGTTTAGCTAGGCCGTGAGGAGTAAGGAATTCATCCCTGATCATTGAATTTACTTGCAGGTCCATATTACTATCAGATTCGTGCTACTTGGTTCAGAGTTGAAGATCCAGTCCATTGAAGCAATTTCCTTCACTGTTTGTCTTGCTTATGCTTTTGGAAGATGATAGCGCCCCCCAGGGTGTCTTCTAATGAATATGATATTTGTAATGTAAAATTACCTCTCTAATATTCAATATATTGGCATGGATTTCAATTCTGCAAATTAGTTCTTCTTATATTAATGAAATTTTGTGCCTATGCTCTTTATATCATTGAAATTGACTAGTCTTTCCAGAATTTGCATTTGATTGAATTCTATGAGTCCATTTGTTAGTATGTCAGTTTATTCTTTTAGTATACATGCTGATGAACTCATATCAGTCATTATATCAATTTTTCCTGACCCTTAGAGGTCATTTGAGTTGAGTAGGAAATCCTCCAGTTGAGTAGTCCAAAAGACTAGTTTTCTATCCTGTCTTCCTAAATTGAGTTCCAGAGGTTCATAATTGTATTTATAAGGGTTTTTATAGGTGGGTTGGGTAGTGTGCATGATAGCCTCTTCCATACTACACCAGAAGCAATGGAGTTTCCATAGAAGTCTCGTGGACAATTGCCTTGAAGCCTTGGGTTTAGCCCAAGGTGTCTACCTGGGCGTGACAAACTCCTGAAAGTGCAGCTGTCAAAGTTGGGAGATTTTTTAGGCTGTTGTAGGTTTTATTAAGCTTTTTCAGATCATGTGTTACATCTTGGGAGAATTTGGGAGTGTCTAGAGGTGTTTGGGGGTTTTCACTTGCATTTCTAGTCAAACTAGTTGGTCTTTGTTTCAAGTTATCCATTATTGTGTTTAATCTTTCAAATATTTGAGTTAATGTTCCTATGATAAGATTGGGTAAATTACAGTGGTATCATAGCATGGTCCTCTGCACCTATGAGAAACAATACCAATCTCCATTACTCATTTGAAAGAAGAATTGCAGCCATGTCCTTATTCAGTGAAGAAGATTCCTCCTGGTATGAGGAAGAAGAGGTGATCTATGTAGATGGAGGTTTGCATATGTCAAGAGAAGAAGATGCTTACCTATATGACCAAACATCTAGAGAAAATAGAAGGCTTGATCCACCAATGTTGAGTATTATTGATGGCAAAATGTTCTTTGGAGGAAAACCATTAGGAGTTGATCCTTCTGAGTATCTTCAAATATACCAAGATTTAAGCAAATAGATACATGAATTATTGACTTCATAAGAGTTCTGTGAATATGAGGTTAGAATACTGTTCGGGACAAGGGATCCCTTTGGCATCTCACATCAGAAAAGAATAATCCAAATTGTCAACAATGTGTGCTGAGAAGTGGACCAATTGTTGTAGCAGAATGAAGTTTTGCCATCAAACTGCTCTACATCAAATCTCTATGAATAAAGTGCAACCAATATCATGGTGGAGGCTATTAATGATGCAGATCCTCATGCCACTCAAGAGGTAGAATCCTCAAGATGTCTAGGAGAGGGTGGTAATGAAGCAGAAGCAGAGACCCATGAGGAAAGCATCATGCTGAGAGGTGGATGCAAATCTGATTTTTGTAGCAGTAATGTTTTCTCATATCAAACCAAAGAATTTCCCATCTCAGGTGATGAAAATGAGAGCAGAGAGTTTTCTAATTCTAGTGTGGAGGTTAAGGATGACTATGAAGATGTGGATGCATGCCACAGAAATCGAAAATTGCATTGAAGCCCCTAGAAAGCATGCATATAACCCTTCCAAATGAAGTTTTCTCATCAAATGGATATGACGAACATCCCACTGAGTTAGCTACATAAGATAATGAGGAACATGGCAAGATGGGAGGCTAAGCCACAATTAAAGAGTATTTTGACAGTATGGAGAGTGAATCCACTCATGGACAACCAAACTTCTTTGTTGGTGAGCTTGAGAACACTACATTGGAGATGGAAGATAGGATTGGTGGAAAGGAAACCACTTATGGAGTAGATTTGGAGGAAGACGAAAGTGCATCCCTCCAAGCACCCTTAGAAATTCATCTTGGAGCAAGAGGCATCCCCACATTAGTGGAGAGTGAAACTGGAAGTTTGGTGGAGGAACATGCCATCACAACTCCATCACATGAAGAGACAAAGATGTCACAAAGGTATTGCTACTATTTTTATTTTTATATTCCCTTGTATCATTCTGATATGGAAACCACTTCTGGTGAGAATATTGGCATGGAAGATCCTTCTAGTGTTGAGAATCAAAATTTTGAGAAGGCTAGATTGTTAGAGGAGAGTTTGCATGACTCTCAGGAGTTGCATGAGCACACTTGTGGTAGCCCACATAGTGATCTTAAGGAGCCATTGAGTGACTTAGGGAGAAAAATCTTAGTCACGGAAGAAAGGCTGCTGCAAAATTTGTCCCGAAATGATGGTGCACAAAAACTCATTGACAGTCTTATCGACGAGGGACAAGAAGGAATGGTAGAAAGAGTCTCTACTTCCAAACTAAGCATCATTAAAAGAGAGCTAGTTAGATGATGAAAGCATATTACTTGGAGCTGTTTATGGATAGAGATATTGGTCTCAAAGTTGCAGAAGACAAGGTAGCAGAAGTAGAGAAAATCTACATGGCATTGGGAGAGTCACAGTACTTTCCCAAAACTACATGTGACCAGATGTGTGTGGTTGATTGCACACATGACATATTGGAGCAGCCTCATGTGCGAGGTGAGCATGAGGAGTTTTCATATTTACAAGTGCTTTAAGGAAGCATTGACTTGCAAGATGATGGCAGAGCACTTGTTTCACACTAGGAGGATTATGAACTTTCTTTATGTGAGGAAGGTTCATTGGTGGAGGATGTACTTGATTTTATTCCACCTGGCCCCAATAGTAGATATCATGAGATCATCTCCTTGGGAATCTGGGATCAAGCAACATAGATATCTGTCCATCTATGGATATGTGCATTACAAAGCTAATAACTCCAGGAGGTGAGAGCACATCTTAACGGTCCATTAACATCTCTCATAGTGGCCAATTAGATGAGCAGTAGCCCATGCACATTTGGATTCCATTTGATTCCATTTATCCATATATGGATTGGGTGGAAGAGTACATGGCACACATGGAGATAACTTGCAGAAAGAGTTCTGCTCATGTATGTTGGAAGATAGTTGTGCAAGCAAGCTTCCATGAAGATATTGACATACATGAGGCACACTAGAACATTCTTGTTGCACCAACCAACAAAGGATACTATGCATCTACTATTTTAATGGATGAACTTGGTAGAGCATTGCAGCTGGCCTACTCTCTTTCATTCCTAGCACCTGAGGATGTGAAAGGAAATGTTGAATTGATGGAGGGACCATTGTTATTGGTTCTTCATGAGAAGCAAGAGACACATGTCTACTTCTCAAATTGATTTTGATCACTTGGACACACCCTTGGTCTTCCTTCAGTATGGTGACCAGCAATGGCATCTACTTGTGCCACTTGATATTTGTTTCATGCACAACAATGTAGGGGAGTTCCATTGGAGTACTTTGAGTGGAACACGTGATGATGGTGTGAGCCATGGGATTATAGTGTTTTCTGCACATGAGGAATTTCATGTCTTATTGGAGAGGCTCATAGAGATACTGATCATCCTTGGGAGTGATGAAATATAGGCCAAATTAGAGACTAAAAATGACCAAATAACGAATTTATTTTTTGAAAAAAAGCTCCAAAAATAGCCAATTGGTGAAATTTTGCCCCTAAAATTACCCTAGTTTGTACCAAGTTGTTTTCGGCATAAGTAAAATGATAACTGTGTTTTTGAGATATCCGTTGTGGGATTTATTGTCAATAGAATTTTGATTCTTCACAGTGGTCATGTTATTGTTATTAACATCTGAAACCCATATCAAGGTTCATTATCAAGACTAAAAAATCCAACATAAATGATAATTATTATATAATGCACAAAAACTAATTTTTTATTTAGAACAAGTATCCAAACCTATAAGAGGAGAGAAGATAAATGAACAAGGAAAACACGAAAAAACTTAGAGATGTAATTGTACATAAAAATCACAACTGCAAAGTAAAATGTTAGCAATATGGAAAAGTTAAATACTTCCAAAAGAGTGTCAATCTCATTATGAGTGTGGTTGACAATATACACCAAATCTATATTTTAAGTCCAACTCATTATGACATATGGTTGACAATGGTTTTCAAAAGTATATTTATAATTTTATCCTAGTTATAGTCTCCTAATCTGTGTAATTTGGATTAATGCATAGTGCACATTTGGCATATTTTCCAATTCTTGTTACAAATGTAACCAACTTGTAGGACAAGATACCTGGAAACCTACTCAAAATCAAATTTACTTACAAACAAGAATCTGAGCATTATTAGTGGTTCAACTTCCAAATTTACAATGCATGGATTTAAGCAAACAAAGACCCATAAACAAAAGGGTGTAAACAATAGGCCAAATGAACAATTTGAAGGGTGACGCTGTAATATAGTAAATGACAACTGACAACAATATTATGCTTTGAGTGACAAGTTCAAACTTTACTTTTGGACATTTTAGCTAAACAACAGTTATGGAAAGTGATATATTGTGAACGATTTGCCATAAAATTGTTGTTTTTTGTCAGAGAATGAACAAACAAGCACACACATAATCGCTAAATCTTTTCTTCCAATTAAGTAACCATTTTAGCTATAGATAATGGCATTAACACCAGTTAATCTCAACAATGTTTTCTCATCCAGAGTTTATAACTTTATAATTCCATGAAGGCTCAGGTGTAAAGACTCAAAATCCAGCTTCTCAATTACAAAAGTGGGGATAATTATGTGCCTCTATTAGAAATAACACTTACTTGGGAGTTGCATGTATGGTTCTTGTATGTAGACTGAAATGGTCATTGTCATGTGATAAATATAGTCCATTGTATTGTTTCTGACATACACAAGTATGTTGGGGATTTGACAATGGAGGTTTACCACGATTTCAACCTTTTCTCAGAGTCATAGCCAAACTCTAGTGAGCCAAACCCATGATTCAAAAAACATGCAAAAATCGAAGTTGGATTTTGAGGCATATATATATATATATATATAACATGCATGTTGACGAGAGAGAGGAGATAGAGGTGTAAAAGCGTTGAGGCTTCCATGGCCTTGGGATACCTAACAAACTTTGTAAAATCAATGAAGATGCCATTAAGCCATTGTAATATTTATACAACAATAATAAATGAAAGATAAAGAGAGGCATAGAACTTAAATGGTGGGTTTTACCTTCAATTTTCCATTTGAAATACTTGTATATATGTGTGGATGAATGTTGTAGATGTATTGTTATTGTAGTTATAGATATTGTGCTTTTGTTGTTAGACTCTAACTTCCAAGGGGAGGGTCTTCCTCCTGTTGCATTATTTAACCATGGTGTATGCCTATTTGTCAACTGAGTTAAAAACCTTAATGACCTATGCTTATAAATGAAATAGAATACCCACTCCCTTCCTCTTCTTTATATATATATATATATAATGATCTGATGCAAAATTAGATAGGTAAAATTCCTTAAGTCTGGACTCAACAAGGATTGAGTGGTTGCAATGGTAGACTAATTTTTTTTTTTATCATTTTCTCTCCACCTACATCCATTGAAACACACCATCTTTCTTTATAATATTTTGAAAGAGTTTGATGATATTTGTTAAGTCCGGGATGGATTTCCTAACAAAGTGAATATTATTGAAGAATGATTGAATGGATTTCTTATTGTACATTGGAAGGATCTATATGATTGTTTTAGTCCTTTCTAGATCCACCAATATACCATATTGAAAAATAATGTGGTTGAGTAGATTTCCTGAACTACCACGACGAATATGTTTTTCTTAGGATTGAAATAAATCCCATACTTCACGCACATGCTAAAGATTTTAGTGTAGGAGAGATATATAGCCTTCCTTCCATGAAACTTTGTTTTTTCTTAGAATTTGAGAACCTCTGAATTATATTCATTTATTCTCCCCTATGCTCCAGTTGAGACACTTTCATATTTGTCCTTATTTAATGCTTTCCACACAGGTTTTATATCTTCTATATTTTGAAACTTGCAACTAAATGCGTTGGGATCAAATCTGGAAGCTTGACCTTCGGGTGATCATCCCTCAACAATTAATACCAATGTGCTAACCTTTGAACTCGATATGCAATTTTAATAGATAGTTCGATATCCCATAGTCTAAGAAAAGGTCAATATCTCAGAAGTTTGTCACGTAACAGAAACTCAGGGCAAGCCTTGAAATCTTGAAGATGCAAAGATCCTCCAGTTGATTTGAAAGGGAATGAATCCTAGATTTTCAAATGATTTCTCACCAACCTCGATCTACTCAAAGTCTAATATTCTTGGATTGATTTGGACTCCATATTTTCACACATCAAAAGAAACACAGATTTACACAACAATTTATCAAGATTTAATGGATGGCTACGGTCAAATTGGGGCTTGCAAAGTTGGTAGTAAAAGATTCAATTGATGGATGAGACTTTAACTGCAATTTAACAACTAAACCTTGACTTTAAGAGCCATGTTGCTGAAATGCCTTTATTGCAGTCTAATTCAATTACCCACTGTAACCAATACCGGAAAAATGAGCAAATCAATTATTTTCATACTGCACCGTCCTGACTTCAACTTCAAACTCCACAAACATGTATGAGTGCTGAGTTATGTGGGCGTCCAATGTATTGGTGGAATAAGGCAATGTGGCCTGCAATATGACCACTTCCTGGATCACAGTGACTAGAACTTGAGTAAAACTGGAATGAGTGGTGTCAGATTCTTTAGGAGAGGGTTTTCGGTGTCGAGGTATTGTGATGGATTGAGAGAATAGAATATCAGAACAACATTTTTATCATAACAAAAACCCCGGATTACAAAATTTCATTGAATTCATATGCTTACCTTTCACCAAGGCACCACAAGAAATTCATTGTTGATTTTGCAACCAACTGCATCATGGCCAATCCCGATTTGGTAAGAAAGTTTCCCCAATGTTTTTCCCGATTTTTATTTCCCTCCATGTAAATTTTAGTTCTTAAAATTTGTTATTATTATTATATTATATATTAATATAATATAATATATTTATATATTGAAAACATATTAATTAATATTGTGTAACATATTACCATACTAACATATTATCATATTAACATTTTTTAGTTGTGCTTATATGTAGACTATGTATATTCATTGTTGTTATTTTTAATAATAGATTAGCAAATGGTGTGATATATATATATATTTTATCAAATGCTAGTTTATAAGAGTATTTAGTTTTTTTTTTTGTCAATAGGGGTATTAATCTATTTTTAGTCAATAGGGGTATTTAGTCATTTTTTTAGTCATTTGCAATTGTGTGATTGAGTGACTAAAATAGTCATTTTTAGTTTTGTTGCTTTAATTTAGTCTTTTTTAGCTTACAAACAACCACATGACTAACTTTTTAGTCACATTGTCATTTATCTCACTTTTTCTACTAGTGTGTAATTGTAGGAGGCTTTCTACTAGTGTGTAATTGTAGGATCCAGTGACCAATGCCAAGGGGCATTAGGAAGGATGGTGTATAAGTATCCAGATTGTGCGTAGATAAGACCAAAATTTTGGGCCTTCAGGATGGCCTCTTCTTCATTTTGTGGCATGGATGTGGCTACATCTTTTGCAATGGCTAGTTGTAATGATTTAATGAACCAATCCAGCAAGAATGGAGGTTGTATTTCAATTTTACACAATGTTCGGTGTCTACGCCACTCATGGATATGGTCCGTGATGTGTGTAGATGTGTTTTGTTGAAATTTTGTGATAATTTCAAGGCCGAGGTCATGGAAAATTGAAAGCTAGAAGTATGTGAGAAATGCGGAGGCTAATGTCATAAATGTGGCATGGGTTGATCTTGGTAAGTTCACATATCATTGGTTTCCATCTTGGTGAGGGTGCACTGAAAGAGGTGAAGCTTCATTGAGTCTTAGACTATGTTGTTGGAGGAACACCATAAGTGAAAGGACTTGGAATGGTTGGTGGGGTCATCTCCTTGCTTTCCTTATGGATGTCAAATGGAGTTTTGTCTAGAATAGTTGGCCATGTGGGATCATGCGTGATAGGATCATTGATCAACTTGGTCAAATATGAGAGATTTAGGCTAGCCATGAAAGGTAGGTTAGGAGTAGGGGTTGCCATTGTATGATGTGTGGGGTTTTCATGAGGTGGAGACCTAGGTGGTGTTGAAAATAAAGAGTGACCTCCTGTGACAGAGGATGGATCAAAATGGTCTAATGGATATCTGAGGGGATAAAACAAAGGAGATCCTCTTCCAAGAGGAGAAGAGGCAAAGGGATCTAAATTCTCTCTGAGGGGAGAAAATGAAGGAGAGCCTCTTCCTATGGAGGAGGAGGTGAAAGGATCTAGATTCTCACCGAGGGGGGAGAATGAACCAATCAAGGATTGACCTTGCTTGGATGATCCTATCAAAGTGGCCTAGGATCAACCCCGGCTAGAGTATCTCCCTCGTGAACCCCAGGGAGAAAGTGCAAATACAACCCTCGAGAGAGGGGATAGGCCTTCCGGTCTTCGAGACTACCTTAGGTGATTGTTTTGTTCCTCAATGGTGAAATATTGGTTTCAAGTGAGAGTGATGGTGGAAATAAACACAATTGAACAAATGCAAAAATATGCCAACCACAACAGATGTAATATGGTGCAAAGGCGAGGATGATATCTATTATGTTGGTTTAGTGCAAGATTCCCCACATGTAGGTTCTTTTTAATTACGAGTTAGTGATCTTGAATTTAAAAAGAAAAATAAGTGTAAATTCCCTAGAAAACCTAACATCCTTCCTCTCAAATGTAACTGGGCCTTCCAAAAGCACAATTGATGGTGAAAATGGGATCCACACACCAATTGACTAGTGAAGGTAACAAAGTGGTCAATTATGCCAAAAATGGGGCTATGTTCTAAAAGAGCTGTAAACACTTCCCATTGGCAATATCTAACTTTTGGAGTCAATTGCACTCACAATTCCTCCTTGGCGATGTCCTAAGTTTAACCACTAAGATACCTTGTGTCAAGTGTGGATAAGTGGTTCTGCCTGGGCGGTATAGTGTCTCCTCCACAAAAAGCTGAGTGGTTCTTTGGAGAGGGTAGGGAAACTATACCTCAACTTTGACCTCTTTGGGAACAACACATTTCTTATTCAGGTTTTATTTTAACACTTGCTCATAGTAGGATTTTGATAGTACCCTATAAGTCAACAATGCTATGTTTCAAAAACCTAATGAAACTATATTGGTGGGCATTAATGGATGCATATCCCAATCAATCATACCTAACTAAAATGTTGTTTTATGACCTCCCGTGGAGGATTTTAGTTGGTTGGAAATTTACAAATGTTGATTTTAAGGGTCTAAATTCACTTAATGAGAGTAAGGGAAGTATTTCACACTTCCCTTCTTTTCTGATTCACCAAGCTCACAAGAAGTGCGAGGTGAAGAGCATACTCCAAATGAAAGAGCTTTTAGGTCGCTTAGTGTGTGCTAGTGAGTAAAGCACATGTGAGGTAAGAAAATTGATTGTTGGAATTAACTAGAAGAGTATAAAATAAATGCAAATGGATATTTAACTTCTAACTCTAAAATATGCTAATGGTGCTTTGCAAAAACAAAGTGCTAATGAAGTAAAAGTGTGCAATGGAGGTATTTCACACTTCTCACCCCTTTTTGTTTTACCAAGCTCATAAGGAGTGTGAGGTGAAGAGCATACTTGGGGAGATTAGAGTCTTTAGGTCCTTTCTTGTGTGCAAAAAGTGGATTCTACACTACTTTAGACTAAAAACATGCAAAATAAACAATGAACATGAGATGTATTGAATACTAGCGATAACGATGAGGGTCGTTGAAAGCCTCAAGGTTGGTTATCTAAGTATATTTTAAGAGAGATGAAGTCTTTACTCCCTAATATTAGTATAAGTGAGATAATTACTATAGAAACATGTAACTATTGCAAGTTAATTATTTCCAGTTCATTAGTGAGCATCCATTGGGGATGGAAGATTGTGAAAAAATGATAAAAAAACAAATAAAATGAGCAACAATGCACAAAAAGAAGATACGTGTGCGCAATAGCATGGAGAAAACACTCACTGGTGTGCAATAGCACGATTACAATGTGAGGAGGTCGCGCGAACAATTAGAGATGAAATACGTGGGCATACGTATGCTAATATGTGCAAACAACGCAACTGTTGAAAGATTATGCGTGTAGATAGTGCGACCGCGATGTTGGGATCCATGCATTTATTGAAACATATTTTATGGCCAATAGGAGGCCGAATTTATGGAATGAAGGGTATGGACCTCTTCACATGCAAAGAATAATATACCATAAATTAGATATCTAATAATTAACAACCTAGTTAAGAGAAAATGGACAAAAATGAAGTGAAGTCACCATAAATACTATTGTGGGAAATTATGCACAAAGTTGTGCAACCTCTCCCACTTTCGGTGAAATCCATTGAGGATGTTGACTAGGCCTAGTATTTAAAAAATAAATCAAATGTGATAACTCCAAAGTAGATCATGCAAGGATTTGTTAGTGAAATAAAACAAAAATAACTAGAAATGATAAAAGGAAACAAGAGGGTGCAGACCATAACATAGATCCAATGCATGAACCACTTTAGATTCCCAACGGTCAAGAAAATACATGTTGCATCACCTCAGAGGTGAAGGCTTCAAATGGAAGGCATCAATCTCCCTTAGGGAGGACTATTTTGTCCACACTAAATGCTAGAAATATTAAAGAACCAGTGGAGAGAAGCACTTTCCCCTTGAAGGAAGGAGGCAAGGGAGCTTGGAGGATGCCAAAAATTATGAAAGAGATGGGATATGAGGAAGCTCCAATAGAATTTATGTAGCATAATCTTGTTCTGGGTTTATGTTCTAATATGCATGCCCATGGCTTCCTTTTATAGGCCAAGAGGTGGCCAAGAAACAACTAGATCTAAGTGTGAACCCCATCACCTCATGAACTACCTTCAAGGTACATAATGGGGTCTATTTAATGCCAATCCATCATGTTGAGAATACAAGTTCAAATTTTTGTTGGTGATAGGCCTTTATGAGATTTTAATGCACAACTGGTGGTTGAGATCCCACCATTTTGACAGTCGTGTAGATGTTGAAGGGAAATCCATGCAAGGGTCACGTGGGCACACAAATGGTAACATGCGTGGTTGCACACCTAGACAAAGGTAAGGCCGCACAGTCCTGTCTTTTGATTGTTCTTTGGAATTTTTGGACTCATATTGATTCTTGGGTTTGATGAGGATGTATTCGGTGGGATGTATGATATATGTTGATGATGCCTTACTTTGTGAATTTAAAAAATGTTGCATGTGTGTGATACTTATGCGTTAACAATAGTCTTCTCATTAGACATGCTTGTATTTTGTAGTTTTAAGGATGCAATCTACCACTACATCTCATTTGTCTAGTTTTCCCTTTCTTCAACTAGATTTTATAATGTAGCATGCTGGAATAGAGATGCTCATTTTCTATTTAGAGTTTCCTTAGTTCAGGATTCTGAACTGGATGTGAGGTGGAAAAATTTAATTTCATTTTTAGGTGAGCTATCTCATTATCTTTCTTTTATATCAATGATTTAGCCTGAGATCCATCTGCTGGATTAGCCCCTAAGGCTATGATTTTTTCTTCAAGCTCATTAATAGTGACCCGCTTTTCCCTAGTAGTCCACTTTTATACTTTCCAAATTTGCTTGAAATTTTTTAAGGATGCCCTCAACTCCCTATCTTCTTTGGCTGACTTTACCACCTTAGTGCAAATCATATCACTGGCTTGTTTGTAAAAAATCTAGCTTGTTGAGCTCCCAATTTCTTAAAATATATTATATGCTCCTCTACCTTCCGTTCACTGAGATTTGAAGGCTTTGGCACTTTAGGATCTATGATAGAAAATATAAAGGTGTCCTCTTGATGGTTTGCCACTGTGAGGATCCTTCTTTCTACTGTTGGTACCTTTTGTCTGGTATCATTAATTAATTTCATAGTTTTTTCTCTGATACCTCTATACTTTGTGTGCATATATGTTTTGACTGGTACATGGCCCGTTGAAGGGGATGCTTACAAACCTTGAGGTATTGTAAAATATAAAGAGCAGTAATGAGTATATCCAATTGGTGGCTCTCCCGTGTTGGTTGCTGGTTGTGTTATCAATTTTCCAACTCTCTTGGGAGATATTCAGTTTCACCCCCCTCTACTATTGCTTGATCTACCCCTTCAATTTTTTTTCTAGAATTCTTTGCTTGGGGAAATTTCTCAGGATCATCTATATCCATATCTGTCTATATCTCTTCTACTCCTCTCTTTTGTCCTTGTAACTGCTTAGTGGTACCCTTTTCTTCTAAGATTTTTGGAATTTCTAGGACCTCCTCCCAACTCTCTTTATTTGGAATACTCTCCCACTCTGGCCCAGGCACACATTCATAGGTGGAATTCTTATTGGCTATTCTTTGCTTAGATATGACCCGGTGAGGGTCATAGGCCGCTTTCTTTCTCAAGATTCAATTGGATTAGGAAACCTTCCATGTATTGCAATGCATTTAACCCTCTTATCTGGAAGGTTCCTACTTATTTGGGTAAGGGGAATGTCTCATGCTGCCTGAAATGTCTAAAATGCATATCATCTGATATGTACCTCTACCTTGCATATTCCATGGAAAAAATTCTTGGAGTGAGAAAAAATGGGATCTTGTATGGATCCTCTTCAAAGCCATACACCCTTATCACTGTGTATTCTTCATATAAAAGACACTCTCCAAACCTCATGTCAGGAGAGAATCATAAATGATTTTTATTCTAAGTAAACATTCTAGGAGGCGTGGCATAAAAAATTAGGCTAAATGTAAGGCTCATCACCTTATTTCTGAATTATACATAATTTGAATTGTATGCTCTTCTCATGATAAAATCATTCCATTCATACATAGTGGCTTGAGTACCATGCTCATCTAATATCCTCAAATTCAGATGCTTGTAGCACTCAAAGTTTTGGTACAGGAACATGTAAAAGACAAATGAAGGGTATATGAACCATTTTATAGTTGGAATCTCTTCTAATTTTTCATGAGTGGCTTCAACTAGGAAGTTGCACATGTCAAATTTAGGAGGACCGAGTCCTGGTATAGGGGTTAGGCTGAGCATGATGCTTAGGATGACATCATCCACTATGCTTTCATTCTCAAGACCTATTATGGTGCATAGCACTGATATAGATTTCTTGGTACTGTAAGAAAAAAAATGATGCATTATATGGAGGTGGAGTTGTAGGTATGGCCATGCCCTTCTCGAGATGTTGGGATGAGAATTGGTGTCTGTGAAAGGGTTGTAGAGTTTTATGGGAAATGGAAAGGATTTTCTCATTTAAGGTCTCGAGGGATGAAAGTCTGGGATGCAAAACATTTTTTGTATGGTATCAATGCTAATGAAACTAAGGGTTTTGGAAAAATTAGAGGTCATGATAGCTCTTTTGTTAGGGGAATAATGTGCATAACACCATGCAACAAACTCATGGAAATTTATGGTTCTGGGACAAAAAATTATAGTAATATTTGAATCCCATATATGGAAAGGTCCTAGTCTGCAATGGCTAGGGCTTTGGATTCTCTAATTGTGGAATTTAGTTTTGAATTGGTGACAATGGTATCAAAAATTTCAGTGTGGTGGTCATAGATGTGCTCGTATCTAGCAAATATAGGGCTAGGTAATTTGGTTTTAGATTTAGGATCCAGCTGGAATGGTTTATTGAGCTAGTAGGGAAAAAATTCTTTATTGTTCAATGGAAGGTAAAAACTTTAACACTTTTATTAATAGGAAAAAAGAGTGATGGAGTTAGACTAGTAAATAACCGATGGTTAGACTTGAGGGTGCATTGGGAATATTTTTTCATTGATGTAAAATGGTCAGGTATAATGGAGCTGGGTGCCAGAGTCTTCTTTGGATAAAAAACAATGAATTCGAAATTGAGAAATTATCTCTTAACGACTAAAAATATTTGAAAGTTTTACACTTGGTGGTTTTTTATTTGACACTGACTATGACGAGATGTTGTCAGTAGGGCCCTCTTGGCATGTATGCACTAGAGTTGGGTTGAAGTGGATGGAAAGTGGTTACCCTTTGCATGTGTGGAGAATTCACTAAATAAAAACTTTGAGCAGAAACCACCTTGGTTTCCATTAGAGGTAATGCTCAAACGACCTGGTGGTATTGAAAAAGTGCTTTGGGGAAGTGTCGTCAATCAAATTGTTCCACGTGTCTCTAGCAGTTTTGGGGGCAACACATCCTTAGGCCAAATTTAGCCAAGGTGCACTTTATTGGTGTGCTATCAATTATAGCCGTCAATATTCCATCCATTTTATTTGATAAGCTCATCGGTGCCTTGAATTATCTCTCTTGTTCTTTATGGGAGTGCCATTAAAATTCATCTTAGATATTATAAGATTTGATGGTGCTCTGCGTGTTCTTTTTAGTGCCCCATTCCTTAGCACTTGGTCATCAGCCCACAATTTTTTCTACTACCTCGCCCACTTGAAGAGACTCTGCCTTAGCTCCTGAGGGATAAATGTAACATTTGTTATCCTTAGGTGATCAATGAGGCTAGTGAACCCATGCCAAACCTTTGAAATTCCTTAGTGATAACACCAGATCCAATGGGGACAACTATTTGTTTCACAAAATGCTGAGAACTACAGATTAGTGCCTTCACTATTGGGCTATGGAGTCTCTTTCTCTCAAAGGATTTTACACATTGATTAAAATTCTTATCTTTGCAACATATTTACAAGCTTGGTAATGTAAAGTTGGAAATGGAAATGGAAATGAAATGAAAGAAAGAAAAGCAGAATTTCAAATGCTTCTATTCTATTATGTAACTATTTAGCAGGTGCTCCTTTTAGGTTTTAGTATATAAATAAGCGCTTGAGCATCCTCCCTTGACAACAACCTCCATAATTTCACCATTTAGTTCTACAAGAATGTAGGTGTTGTTACCTTGCACTGCTGATATAGTATAGGGCCCCATCCATAGGTTGTCAAATTTTCCATGCTTTCCTTTATCCTCTCTTTTAGCATCCCAATTTATCACTATGTCTCTTGGATGGAAATCTCTTGCTATAGCCTTTTTTTTTTATCAAAATTCATCTTCATCTTTCTCTAATGTTCTTGTAATTTAACACTGACATGTTCTTTGTCTTATTGTAAATCAATCAATTCATACATCCTCCTGATCATGTCATTTTTCTACTCCTATTCATTTTGGATCAGTTTTAGCATAGGCAGTTCCAATTGAATTGGTAGGACTACTTCCTTTCCATATACCAACTAAAAAGGAGAGGTTCCAATTGAAATTTTTCCACTTATCTTGCTAGCCCATAATGCATACCTTAGATTCACATCCCAATATTTTAATTTTTAATTTTTGTGACAACATTTTCTTGATGATTATGAGCATGATTTTATTGGATGATTCTACCAGTCCATTTCCTTGGGGGTAGTATGGGGTGGAGTTCCCAAACTCAATATTTTACATTTTTCAAAATTTTATCATTTTTATTGACCTGAATGCCTGAGCATTATCAACTATGATCTTTCTTGGGCATCCAAATATTGATAGGATATTTTCCTGTAGGAATTTTATGTTCATTGTGTCATTGGATTACCTTGTCAGAATAGCCTTAACCCACTCTATGAAGTAATGAGTTGTTGTTAAGATCCATCCGTGTTTCCCACCATCTAGCGCTTCACAATTTGATTTGGCCAATAGTTTTTCCAATCCATGTCCTTTGACCAATTTGGTAGGTTTGATTTCCAAGTCATTTCTTTTATTTTGTCAATCCATTTACCTCTCCTTCTTTCACTGTTTGGATGGATGAGTATGTATTTTACACTATTGTGTGTAACATAAGCATGTGTATGTAACAAGTAACATCTGAAGGATTCCAATGCTTTCACCATGGCATAGGCTTGCTTCTCCATCATACTATACTTCAATTATGCATCTCTTAAAATTTTTATTGAATAATGCTATAGATTGTTCATATCCCTCTTGGTTATTTTGGAGAAGCACAACTACAATAATGTTATATGAAGCAAAAGATAAAACAAAAGGTTTAGTGTAATCTATACTGATCAGTATAGAAGCCTCTCCCAAATCCCTTTTTATTCGTTCAAAATATTCTCTTGATTCTTTGGTCCACCTGAATTCATTGTCCTTCTTTACCATATTAGTAATATTTCTTATCATCTTAGCCAGAAGTTGATCTTCCCCATGAAATATTGTATTTCCTTTTTATTTCTGGGAATCTCTATTCACTGTATGGCTTCCAGTCTTTCTGGATCAATTCTTACTCCATATTTTGAGACAATGTGTCCCGACATATTTCCTTCTTTCAATGCAAAATGAGACTTCTTGGGATTGAGGGATAACCCATACCTCTTTCATTTATTAAATCTATGCCTCAAATGAGATAAGTGCTCTTCATCTGTCTTAGAAAAAATAGTCATGTCATCAAGATATATCACAATAAATTTGTCCATTTCTCCCAAAAAGGCAATGTCCATGGCTTGTTTAAATGTTACCCCTGCATTCATTAGTCCAAAATGAATTTTATCACACATAAATGTACCCTATGTTACACCCAAAATCTACTCATCATAAGATTCAGTGTATACACCCCTAAAGATACTTGGGCTAAGTAATCATCCTGGGAGAATTTGCACCCCTTTGTGCTAGGTTTTGAAGGGTCGTCGCATGTTACACACTAGCAACATGCAACGTCGCAGCTTGCTCCACTGCATGGTGCGACGAGGTCAGTTAATGGGAAAAAATAGCTTATTCGAGATACTTCTCGAAACTTGCTCATTTAGGGGCTTATCCCTGACCTTTAGGGGAGCTAGTACTCGACCCCTAACTCTTTGGGAGGATCCCCTATCTCTCTCCTACCATCTCTCAACCTATCCTATCCATATCCTATTCACTTAGTCCTATATAAGTGAAGCTCACTCCCATCCCAAAGGGAGGAAGACTATGGTATCTACATCCTGGTGAAATCTCTCTTAGAACACCTCCACTCACCTCTTGGAGAACTCATACTTCCTTGGAAGGATATGGCAATTGGCTTCGTCGGAGAAGGGCTACAGTGTTAAGCCTTGGTTGTGGTTCTATATCTCTATCATGTACTCCTCTATTTACAGTAATACAAATGCTTTCCACCAATATTGTTCATGTGTGCAATGATATTAAGTAGTTTACCTGCTTAACTGTTTACTTAGATCGCTTATTGTATAGATGTCTTTTATTGTTTTCTCTTGTTTCTTGTCTTGACAGGTCTTGCAGCTTGGATCTGACGACTGCGGGACATGGAGCAACATTCAGGAGAAAGGATTGCGTAGTAAAAAGGTAAGACATCTAGTACTTGATCCTTAAGTAGATCTAGGAAATGCATTGGTAGTCTGTTCTATTTGTTCTAGACTCACATTGAACTAGGGAGATCTTGCTCGTGTCCGCTCGAGTGGATTGTCCGATAACAAATCTGGCGACCATACTGGGGAGTATATAGAGTTTGGTCAGTAGTTGTTAATCTGAGAGTCATTTTCAGTTGATTACTTGACACAAGCATTTTTTATTATTTTTTTCCATTTTCTTCTTGAGGTTGATTTCACTATCAGATCTTCGCATTGAAGACTCTGATTTGCTTCCTCTGAGTTTATACAACTCATTTTCAGTCCTGTTTTTGGTTCATGGTTGAGATATTTGCTTCATTTTTGAACCTAGACCTCACCTATCGCACCTGGGTAGTGGAAATAGAGTGACACTGTGTCTTTTTGAGTCTCTGTTCTTCACCTGTTAGTCACCCGTCGCATCCTTTACATTGGTATACTGCGCCATCGTCGCACCTCCCATGAAGGCAAACTACGACGTTGCACTGTGTGTAAGGGAAGAGTGCGCCGATCTGTCAAAAGTTGGCATACTGGCATCCCTTCCCTCATTTGACAGTTTGAACTTTGGTCTGATGTATGAACTCCCTCTGTGCTGCAAGATCCAGCCAGAGACCCCATTTATGATTTGTGTGTTGAGAGTTTGGTTTCATTTGGATTGACTTTGGGTTCTGTCTTGGACAAGTTTGAGACTGGTGGTGGTGGATACTCTTGTCTCCTCCACCTTCATCCGTTCACTCTTGCATTCCCTTCCTTCCATACTTGATATAATCATTGCATTGGATCAACCTCCAGACCTCATTTACATTTGTTTTGAGCTTTGCTTGCTTAGTTTGCTTGTTGCTGCTTGATTTTGAGTTAAGTGTGTCTTTCAGCTTGGTTGAGTGCTTGTCTTTTCTTGAGTTTTCTGGATGTATTAGTGCTGCAAGTAGTGTTTTCTTTTCAGTCATTTAGATCTGAAAGCAGAGTTGTTATCATGTTTATTCTTTGGTGCATCCATCGAAAAGTTAAAAAGTGCTTCTTTCCCATCATTTCTTGAAAATTATTGAAGAAAAATTGTTGTGCAATGGAGAATTCTCGTTTATGTTTTGGAAAGTTGAATGAATGTATGATCTATTGTGTTTTTCTCGAATTATGAATCGCTCATTTTCTTGAAAGACTCAAAGTACACTTCGATTTTCGCAAAAAATGATTCCATGCTAAGGAAAGATAGATGCATTTTTAATTTTTGTTGCCTTTAGATCATTGAAAGTGAAATTGAAAAGCTTGCATATTCCATTTCAGAATCCTCTCTTTTCATTACCTAGTGTCGTTTTGATTTGAAAAGAAGAAGGAAAAGAAAAAATGCTTTGATTTGGATAGTAGTGTTATGATTTTTTGTGTTTTGTTGAAAAGGAAAAGAATACTTTCATTGTCAAATTTGTTTGAATTGGAATTGTGTTGCATTGAGTTTGTTTTGGCGATACTATTGGAAAAAGCTTTCTCCTTCCCATAGCTAGAATTCATTGAAAGAAAAGAATATTTCGTGCATGTAGCTAGGGTTTGCATTATGCTTCCGATTATGTACTCACCTCATGCATTCACCTAACCGTCCAAGATAAAATTAATGGTAGAACTAGGTAAAATTCTTAGCAACTTGTCTGTAAGTTAGAGACGTGTTCTAGCGTCGTTAAGCGTGGCAGTTGTCGTTATTTTCCAGCACTGTATCTCGGGGGTATTGTAGTCTTCCACGTACATCGGTATATCAAGCTCCTTCACGTACCCACCAAGTACCATAATCCATACTTGGCGTATATCGAAGGGTGTATCACGTACTCGACACCTATATCAGAAGGTCTCTTGCCGAACGATTGTGCATTAGACAACACCACTACAGATTTGAGCTCCCACGTACCTTGCGTATATTGGGAGACACCATTAGGATTCCTGAAACCAACTGAGTTAACCATTTGGCCGTCTTGGCAAAGCACTACACCGAGAACAACACTCGGGGAGATTAGCACGCACGTACTGTCCAGGTAATCGGGTATGCAGGCAAGGGTATGGTCCCAATCCTCCTTGTCGTGTCATATTGTTGGACCTTGCAGTATATCACGGTTTGCGATGCCTTGATAATCCCGTGAGGTTCCAGACTTTTGAATCCACTCTGTCACATAAGTTTGCTTGTTGCCTTAGTTTGAGTAGGTTTTTCTGGACTGATTTTCTTTTAGCATACCCTTAGGAGAAACACTGTTTCAGCCATCCCGGCTGATCATCCTGACACTTTGGTGGATTTTCCCTGGAGAAGGTCCCGTAGGATCTTAAAATTATCACCCGAATATCCCCTTAATCCGGAGGTTATTTCGAGGGTAAGAATGGATCAACGTAATGTGGTTGTAGTCACTGAAGTGGAAAACCCCACTTTGAATGTTGGAGGACTCTTGTTTCCACAAACTCCTCCAGATTCACCTGCCTCTCATACCCCACAGGATGAAGGAGCACAAACCCCCGCTTCACAAGACCTTTCTCCCATCATCCCGGGAGAACCTGGATCGTTGGAATGGATAAACCGACCCCAGGACGACCCTACAGCAGCTGTTGGTCCTTCAACAACTTATTGAACATCTTCTATAGACCACCCAGTGGCTCATTTTTCCATCTCATCCTCACCTAGTGAGACTACCCCGGAAGACACTTTAGCCTACTTTCGTGGCCAATTGGCTCACTTTCGCTCCATGGCTGAAGAGTTTCGGCAGTCAAGTCTCCAACGAAGGGTACAAGACCCATCGTTACCCCCTTACCAACCAATTCCAGTTCATTCGATATCTTTCGGATCACCTAAAGCATCCCACCACGAGACCACTAATAAGACTGGTCCACCCTCGTAAGAGTCCAGTCCTGCACCTCAAGTGAACCAACCGGTGAAAGGACAACAGTCCAACACACTCATCACTACCACAGTTACTTTACCAGTTCCTCCCCCACCTCAAAATTCAAGGGGAGGGTATTCCATTCCCACGAATTATCTTATTGGTAATGTTATTACTACGGTATCTAGTTAACCACCTACGTTGGTTCAACCTTTGAATAGTGGTCAACCTGTTGTGGTTGGGGGGAAACCCCCGTTTCCTAACCAGAACGTAGGCGGTGGAATCCTCGACAGACCTTCCGTTGGACCTTCCCAACCTGCTAGACCATCCACCATGGGATTATCTCATGTTGGGGGGCCGTCCAATGTAACTCAACCCCCATGGAGTCAAGCGTATTCAGGTTCCGTTAACCCTGTGCCAGGTCAATCTAATCCCGAAAATGCACCATACACTCTATGGGGGAAACAACCTGTGTTGCACCACGGACCCCAACCAACTATCCCTCAAATACCACCACCCCCGATCGACAGGCCCCCACCTAACCCTGGTGGAGGCCCACCTCATTTTACCTACAACATCCCTCACCCTTCCGGTGGTGGCGGGAATGGTCCACCACCCCCTCCCGGTGGAGGCGGTGGGGGACCACCCTATCATGGTGGAGGAGGACATTTCCCTTCGGGTGGTGGAGGTGGTCCACCACCTCCTCCAGGCGAATGTGGTGGAGGACCTAATTACTATGGTGGTGGCGGTGGTGGTGGAGACCCTCATCCTTCCGGCAGCGGAGGTGGTGGGGGCCCCCATCCTTCTGGTGGTGCAAGTGGTCCACCACCCCCTCTAGGCGGAGGCAGTGGTGGGCCACCTTATTACGGTTATGGACCCCCACCTCCTCGCGGTGGTGGCAGCGGACCTCCAACCCCTCTCGGAGGTGGAGGCGGACCCCCACCTTATTGGAATGGACCACCTTATGGTGGCGGACCTCCTTATGGTCCGGGCAGCACACCCCCCTACGGTCAGTTTCATCCTGGTACACCTTATGGTCAGTTTGGTCCTTACACGCCCTATCCGTATTATCAATACGCGTAGCGTAATCCACAGATGTCCTTCCTGGCTACTTTGGACCTGCCTGACCTATCCCGTTTAACCAACGATCCTATTTACCACGGATCTAACTGGCCACCGATTCCGGTGAAACTTCCGTTTGATATCCCCAAGTTTGACGGCAAGCCGGGTGAAGACCCTAAAAACCACATGATGACATACCACTTATGGTGTTCATCTAATTCCTTAATGGATGATTCAATTCGTATTAGATTGTTTCAAAGGACTCTCATCGGTTCGGCTGCCAAGTGGTACATTGAGTTGCCAGCACATTCTTTTCCTGATTTTGGTTCTCTTGCCATGAACTTTTTGACACATTTCTAGCTGCCAATACGGTATGAGACTGGTACCAAACTTTTAACCTCGCTCCGTCAGAATACCGCCACTCACATTTCGGATCATATCCATGAGTGGTGAAGGAGATGACGTCTCATTAAATCTCCCATTCTAGATTAGCTCCTAGCAGACTGGTTCACAAAATCCCTCATCCCTACCGTAGCAAGAGACGTTGCTATGCGAGGTGCTGTCACCGAAGAACAAGTCATCGTGAGTTCCCATGTGCTAGACCTAGTCTACACTCAATCTGGCACTTTGTTTGATATTCTGCCTGATGCTCCTTGTGACGTTAATGACCCTGCGAAACCACATAAGGGACTCCAAACTGATGGAATCATTGGTTCCCTTAACACCCAGCCTGCTGCTAGCACTGTTGGATCATCCAACTCGACTCCGGCTGGTCACAGCACTACCAAGTCCACCGCTCCTGTTGTAACTAAAGAGGTGAATTCTGTCCAATCAGCTTCATCTCAGAAGTCTGGCAGTAAAAAGAAGAACAAAGGGAAACCCAAGAAGTCTTCCACCCAGCAGGAACCAAAGAGCACTCCTGATGATACCAAGCAGAAAGGGAAACTAAAGTATCCTTGCCTACTGTGTGGAGATGACCATTTCTCCAAAGAACGTCCCCATAGAGACGAAGTACAAAAGTTCCTTCGGGGAAAACCAACTCCCGCAGTCCTCAATGATCCGTTTCCTACTTAGATCCAACATATGATTGCTCAACCCCCCCCCATCTAGGGGGAACCATCTAATACCGCGCATGTTCTCATGCTGCGTAACGAGACGATCAATTTGAACACTCGTTCGCGATCTTACGAACCGGTCCCTTCGAAGGAATCCACTGGAAGTAATGCTGAAAAAGATTCCGACTCTTTGACTGATGTCACTATACCATCAACTTCTCTCACCATTGAGAATCCATCCTTGGATTCGATATTGCGACTGCCCAAGAGTACGATTTGAAAAGCTATTTTCAATCCTAACGCTCGGGCGACTCAAAATTACAATATCGTGGAAGACTTGGCACAAGCTCCTTGCGCCATGTCTACCCTAGAAGTTTTGCAAAATTGTCTTGATAAACGCAAAACTCTCCTTGCAGCCATCGGTGCAGTTGACCCGGATTCCTCGAATACCATCATGTTCTGGCTTGACAACTTTAAGTCGAGGCTCTCACACCAACTCACATTCCAAGTTTCTGCGAACATTGCTGGGAAGATTGTCCATCGTACCCTTCCAGACGAAGGCGCCTCCACTTCTGTCATGTCGACGTCTATTGGAGAGCCATTGGCTCCCCCGAATTGAATCGTTCTCCTACCATGTTGAAAGCATTCGACGGGCGTGGCTTTCAACCTCATGGGATCTTACAAGCTCTTGCAGTTGAGTTGGGAGGAAAGACCATAACCATTAATGTGGAAGTGGTCTTGGCCCCGTTAGATTATAATCTCTTGCTTGGCCGCAATTGGTTTTACACCATGCAGGCGGTAGCTTCTTCAGTCTTTCGCATAGTACAATTCCCCCACCAAGGACGAATTGTTACTATCAACCAATTAGATTTTTGTACACCAGACGCTACTACTCATCCTGGTGACCATGTTCCTTCCATTGGACATATGTCAAAATAGTATGAGAGTGTAGGGGTTGGCCTTTTGAAAGGTTGATCTCTCATGGGCGTATTTCTAGCCGCGGACCCCCCTAATCATGTTGCTACGGTGAACATGATCTCCACGGAGATTTTATCTCACTCTCCCGATGCTTGGCTTGTACCAGATGAAGCCACAACACACTTGCTTGGAGATATAATGCCTCTTTCACCCGCTGAACGTATTTACGAGGCTATCCAATCAGCACCAGAGGACCATTTAACCGTGGCCTCTCCATCTTGTTCTCTATGACGGACGTCATCTCTACCTGATCTCTTACTTCAGACTTTTCATTCAGACGAGTCCATCATAGAAGTAATGAATATTGACGACAGTCCGTGGGATGATCTCCACCATAGGTCATCTTTTCTTCCTCCTTTGGAGTACATAGAGGACAACATTCACACCCTCTTTTCACCAGATATCTACCCATCCCCTCATTCCCCCATCCTTACATGTCTTATGGACACGGAGGGAAACTTGTCCAACATTGAGCCAACCACCCCGGTAGACATCTCAGTGAAACCAGGTATAGTGGAACACATTCGCATAGGCCAGAAGTGTTCCCCTGAAGAAATTGTTGTTTGCACGGCCTTGGTCAAGCAATTTCAAGACATATTTGCTTGGTCCTATGAGGAGATGCCTGGGATCGACCCTGCAATTGTTTCTCACGAAATAAAAACCTATCCCGACATCAAACCTGTACGCTAAAAGTTACGACCGGTACATCCCCGGAAGACTGTGGCAATTAAGGCAGAAATTGAAAAGCTCTTAAAGGCTGGTTTTATTTATCCTGTCCCATTGACGGATTGGGTCTCAAACGTCGTTCCTGTGAACAAAAAGTAGGGCACCATTCGCGTCTGTGTTGATTATCGGTACCTTAACCGGGCTTGTCCAAAAGACAACTACCCGACCCCCTTCATCGACCAGATCATCGACAACTGTGCTGGAAGCGTCATCTTCTCATTCATGGATGGCTTTTCTGGTTATAACCAGATTGAGATCAACCCAGCTGACCAACATAAGACGGATTTTATCTACCCATGGGGTACATTTGCATACCGCAAACTCCCATTTGGCCTTAAAAATGTTGGCGCCACGTTTTAGCGGTCTATGTCATACACCTTACATGATATTAAGGACTTTGTGGAACCTTACCTGGATGATCTCCCTGCTCATTCAAAGCTGCGCGAATTCCACATTTATCATCTGACGGCCATTTTCCTTAGATGCAGACGGTACAATATCTGTCTGAATCCTCATAAGTGTATCTTTTGAGTTGAGTCTGGATGCCTCTTATGATTTATCATTTCAAAGGATGGGATCCGCATTGATCCCTTAAAGGTGGAGGCCATCATCAACCTACCACCCCCGACTGATGTTACGAAACTTCAAAGTCTCCAAGGGAAGGCGACTTATTTAAGACGTTTTGTTGGCAATTTCGCGAAGAAGACTCAGGGGTATATGAGCCTTCTCAAGAAGGACGTCCCGTTCATTTGGGACGACCAAGCTCAAAAATCCTTCAACAGTATCAAACATGCCATCACGCATGCCCTCGTGCTCCAACCGCCTAATTATTATCGAGATTACATCTTATATCTCGCCGCTTCTGCTGCCACTATCGCCATGGTTTTGGTACAGGAGGATCAAAACGCCCAGGAACATGTAATATACTATGTAAGTAAGGGTCTAGCCGATGCTGAAACTAGATATTCACATGTCGAAAAACTTGCATTCGCGGCGGTCATCGCCGTCCAGAAGTTCCGACACTATATCTTGCTCCGCACCACCACTATCATCGCCGACTCGAACCCCATGTACCATGTACTGACATGTTAGGTGCTTGGGGGCAAGTATTCACACTGGATTGTGATACTGCAATAATTTGATCTTCTTTTCAAGAAAGCCAAGTCAAAGAAGTCTTTGGTGTTTGCCAAGCTCATTTGCGACCTTCCCCGTCCTGATGCAAAAGTTGAGCACAATGACTCCTTTCCGAATGAATCATTGTTTCTCATCAGTATGACCGACCCATGGTATGGAGATATCTTATTGTATCTTCAAACCCAATGCTTCGATCCTCAACTGTCTCGCAACGACCGTCGTAAGATACGTCACCATGCAAAGTATTATTTGATCATCAATGATACTTTGTATCGTCGTGGCATCAATTCAATTATTCGACGTTGTCTAACTCACGATGAGGCCGAACGCGTTCTCAATGAATGTCACGCTGGGGCATGTGGCGGTCACCTCTCTGGGATGGATACAGCCCAGAAGATTTTGCGTGTAGGATATTACTGGCCCAACATCTTCAAAGATTGTATTGAGGCTGTTAAGAAATGTCCTCCTTGCCAACACTTCCATACAAAGAAGCACACTCATCCTGCCCCGTTACATCCGGTTATTGCCGTGGGCCCCTTCGCAAAATGGGGCATTGATTTTATGCATTGTAATCCTACCTCGGCCGGGGGGCATAGTTACATAATTGTAGCTATGGATTACTTTACAAAGTGGGCCAAAGCTATGCCTACATACCAGAACGATAGCAAAACCGCCGCACTCTTCATGTTCAATCATGTAATAGCGTAGTTCGGATTTCCCCAGGCAATTGTTACCGATCATGGTTCCCATTTCTAGAACCATATGGTTGATGAACTGAGCGATAGGTTGGGTTTTCGCCATGAAAATTAGACACCCTACTACCCGCATTCCAATGGACAGGTCGAGGCCATTAACAGGGTCTTGAAAACTATGGTCCAAAGGATGGTAGGGACACATAAGTCCAATTGGAATAACATGCTCTTTTTAGCATTATGGGCCTATCGAACTTCTGTCAAAACTGCCACAGGCTTCACTCCTTTCCAATTGGTATATGGATTGGAGGCTGTCCTGCCGATAGAGTGCGAAATTCCATCTCTACAACTCGCTGTCGAACTTCTTCCTAACATTATTGCCGTGGAAGAATGTCTCTTGCACTTAGCAAAACTTGACGAGTCTCGTCGAGGTGCCGCTCTTGCTAATGAAGTGCACAAGAAACGCATCAAAGCCCAATATGATAAGTTAGTTGAACCTCGTATCTTTAACGAGGGTGACCTGGTTCTCACTTATGAACAGAAGCACGACAAACTAGGAGCAGGGAAGTTCGATTCCATGTGGCATGGACCTTACATTATAAAATGTGTGTTGGAAAAAGGTGCTTACGAGCTTGAAGACTATGACGGAATCTCTTTGGGTGAACCCCGCAATGGGCTTTACCTGAAGAGATACTATGCTTGATCTCTCATGCATAGACTTGCTTGTATATACTGTACATGGCGTGTTTTTTGTGTGGTGTGACACATTTCTTGTCGAGTGTCTTTTGACCTTGTTTCCGCTTCTTATACCATGTTCTGTCTGCATGTGCAGATGGCAATGTGCTATGGATTCACGGACGGTGCCAGTCGGCATACCCGTAACCTTGCTTCGGTAGCCTGGGTACTATATTCCCCTACAGGTGAGCTCATTAGCTCAGGAGGAAATTGCCTAGGGTTTGCGACCAACAATGCCGCAGAATATCAGGCAGTAATCGGAACCCTAGCTAACACCATTTCCTTGGGTATGAACCACATTGTCATCCACATGGATTCTCAATTAGTGGTTTCCCATCTTAACCGGGTCTATGCCATCCGTGATCCCACCTTACTCCGTCTCTTCAGATGAGTACGTCTCCTGGAAAGGTCATTTGAATCCGTTCAATACCTGCACATTCCACGAGAGTTAAACACAGTTGCTGACTCAATGGCCAACTTCATTTTGGATTGGTACATCACACACACATAATATCCATAATATGTAAAAGCATTCACGACATGTAAATACAATGTATAGAAGCAAACATGTAAACAAGATCACATCACTAATCATTTTTGAAAAACACATAATGTATAAATCGCCGATAATGTCTGTATATATATATATCGCTCAAAAGTAGTGCTGCTACAAAATCTGAAGCACGATGGCTTTCAGTGAGTCTCTACAAAAATCTGAAGCATCGTAGCTTTCAGTAGTACAAAATCTGAGGCCTCTAAGCTCTCAGTACAAGTATAGAAGTGTCATCAGGCCTGACTCTTGACCCGTACACCACCCCTAGCTTGAACAGCTCGCTATCACTAGGTGAGGAAACAGTCCACGGTCTGAGCCACCTTGCGAAGTAAGGCGTTGAAGCGCACGGACGCTCCAACCCCAAATATCTGCATGGGCCTCGACAAGTCATCAATAGCTAGCTCCGGTACCTTCACGATCAACTGGGATAGGTTCCTGTACACCTCCTCCATCTCCTCAATGGCAGCATGAGCACCTGCAGGAATGACTGCCTCCCCGCCTCTGTCTCTCCTCACCAGAAGGGAGAGACCCACCGGCCGTACGGGGCCCACATCTGCACACACATATTATGTACTTGTCAGCACTACATAAAAAAAATGATATAATATACAAAGCTAAAAATACAAGGGTAGTTTTTTTCTCACCTATGTCACCCCATGCTGCACCCTCGGGCAACACCAAGTCGGGATCCTCTTGGAAGTCCGTGCCACTGTATGGAAAGTCCTCAACCATAAGTAACTGGCCCTCTATCCAGCTGAAGAACTCGAGACCAAAGCTAATGATGGGCCCGCCACCATGACGGGTCATGACCTCAGCCCATCTGAGCATGTGGGGATCCTTGGGCTCCCTGTCATCAAGTAGCAACTGCGGATGTAGAAGAGGAATCCACTCTAAGAGGAACGATACTATTATCGATCCATACCCAAACTGATTGAGCTCCCCTCGCCGACACTTGGTCAGCTGAGCTCGGATGTTTGCGAGGAGACCCTCGCACCAGTTGAAAATCATGAGGGACATATAGTCCTCTGCATACAGTATTTGGGTCCGAGTAGCCGTGTGTGGGGCTTGGCTACCCGCCACCCTAGTAATGGTAAGAAATATGGTCTGCAATGGGCGGCTCACCACATCCATGATGAGAATCTTCCCATTGGAAGGTCGAGAGCTAGCGATACAGTGCTGCGATATCATGTCCTCAATTGTACGGTCACTGACCCGTGTTCCAGTAAGATGTACAGTGTCCCCTCTTCGGGATAAACCGGTAAGAAAGTAGATATCCTCAATGTCTATCGTGAGGATATGCTCACCAACCACAAAGTATTGTTGGGTCACATCCCAACTCTGGAGCATGTGTGTCAGTAGTGGGATCTGGGATCTCATCCCCTGGATCTCAAAGAACTTGAGTAACCCACAGTTTCTCAAAGCTTCCACGCATTGTGGATCGTTCGCAGCTTGTTCATCTTCTACTTCATGTTCTCTCTCTTGCCACTCCAATACCATATTGTCTAGCTGGTAAGCTGCCAAGAAGGACATTTAAACTCTATTAGGTCCTACTTCAAACCTCAGAAGTCCATTTTTTGAATTCTTTTTGATGTTTGGATTATGGTTCTCCGCCATCGCACCGTACGTTTAGGTATAGTGTGATGACGTCGCACCTTTCGTATTCGAGGATTGCGATGACTCGGTCTCATCGCAGGTCCCGAAAGGACAACCTGAGACGAGCCTAGGGCGCATGAAGCCCTCCATAACACCATCAAAAACCCAAAAAATGGACCTAAAAGCAAAAACTAAACCACTAGAAAGTTGCTGGATGAAGTTTAGGTCTACCTGATCCATACGGTTGGTGAAATGGCGGATCGTAGCTCCTGAAATCGGCAAAGGAAGTTTTGGCTCCAAATTGGTACTTCTCCACCCAAATTGGCAATTGAAACAATGTTTTATATTTTTGGCCCATATTTCTATTTATAAATAGAATGGAATATTCATTTTCAAATATTTTGATGCTTTGGGCCATTTACTATAGTTTTGACCGTTTGTCATTATATTTGGGGCTATTTGACACTTTCTCTAGTGTACAGGAGTCGTAAAGTGGTCTTTTGTGCCGTTTCTCGCATCACCAACGATAACTACAGGTATGAACACCCCTTTGAATGTTTTGTCATTATTATTTTTGGTTAGTCGTAATTATTGCATGAGGATGAGTTTACTCTTCATTTGTTCTCGTACTCACGAAACCATGAGAGAAAGTACCGAGTTATGATTTATCACTTTTCCGGGCTCGTTAAACTCCCACGGAAAAGGATACCCCCCAGAGTCTACCGTTAAGCTCTTTTCAGGCTCTTGAAAAATGAAAAGATTGCCAAGCGAACTTGTTGCGTTCATGCTTGTTAAGGTATTTGAATGGTCGTCTTCCTGGTGATAGTTTACCCCTTTTTCGGACCAGGAGGTACTAATTATGAAAAAGGTATACTCCAGCCAATCATGACTGGAAGAGTCCTCTCCCGTGTTGTTTTACCCTTTTTCGGGTGATGAGGCTAAATTTACGAAAAAGGACCGTTGGAGTCTTCTTTAGTTCTTTTCAGACTCTCTAAACATGAAATGACGACCGAGTTTACCTTCTATGGACTCGTTACAATTTTCACATTGAAGGGCCCATCATGGGATGAACCCCTCCTATCCTAGGTTTGGAAAATATTTGGGATTGGAATCATCTATGAGATGAGCTATACCGAGCATTTGGTTACCCTCATCAAGCTCGTAAAAAACACATGAGGCACTCATCATTCATGATGGGGAAAAATGAAAGTGTTTGTGTTACATACCTTAGTGGCAGTATATAGTCGTTCTTCAACATGACACTCATCTGCATTTGCATACAATACTTGGGTCATCTGTTTGTCTATGAGTCCCCGCTTACTTTCTGAGTCTTGTTACTCCTCTGAGTCATTCGGAGAAAGCTTCCACTATCAGTTGCATTAGAAGTTTGCATCATTCTCATTATGTCAATACTGCCAAGTCATGCCATGCCCATGTTCAAGAACACGTTCACCATTTATCATCTACAGTTAGTACACACATCGTCATGCCGTTGTTACTTTGAGTAAGTCTCACATGTTACTATACCATCCGATCCACTCTACACATCTTTTGTCGTGTTTCGTGTCGATTGATGGGGGATTCATTATGACCCTCCTTCGACGGATTCATCCTTGTCGACTTCAACACATCATTCGAGGATTGAATCTAGAAACCACCCAAGTACCTTGGCCCTGCATGCCTCAATGACAGGTTACCTTGCTTTCATCATGAGTTTACATCATTGACTCTTGATTGAAAGATTTCATCTTGTGTTCGACTTCAAATCATTTATTCACGCTCGATGATATGTACTGTGATACCTTGGGAATCATTGACATCAATTGTGATCTCCCTCGCACTTGTTAACGGTTTTCATCAATGACCGGTAATCAAGTGGTTTCTACCATGTTTGACGTCAAGACATTTGTAATCACATGGATAGATTCATATCATTGCGGGTTCAGCTTGAAGACCTTGGGGAGTCATGTTTTACCCAGGTTGCGGTGGAGTTTGTATTGAGTCATATTACACGGATCCACTTTTGTATTGGTCGTGGCTGTGTTTTCATCTCATCATGGATCTACGCTTGTGTCTAGTATCCATGATTGTGTTCAGTCGGTCATTAATATCATGGATTTGCAATGTATTGGTCGACAACCATGTTGTACTTTATATGAGATTGTCAGTTCAGAGTCAGTTGTATTGCAGCAGTGTCCTTCGTCTGACGAGTCTATTGCCATTACTTCTTTCAAAGCACTTCACCTGTACATCCTTAACAACTTCATGCTTTGGGGGGCATTCTGTTACACCCAAAATTTACTCATCATAAGATTCAGTGTATACACCCCTAAAGATACTTGGGCTAAGTAATCATCCTGGGAGAATTTGCACCCCATTGTGCTAGGTTTTGAAGGGTCGTCGCAGGTTTCACACTAGCAACATGCAACGTCGCAACTTGCTCCACTGCAGGGTGCGACGAGGTCAGTTAATGGGAAAAAATAGCTTATTCGAGATCCTTCTCAAAACTTGCTCATTTAGGGGCTTATCCCTGACCTCTAGGGGAGCTGGTACTCGACTCCTAACTCTTTGGGAGGATCCTCTATCTCTCTCCTACCATCTCTCAACCTATCCTATCCATATGCTATCCACTTAATCATATATAAGTGAAGCTCACTCCCATCCCAAAGGGAGGAAGACTATGGTATCTACATGCTAGTGAAATCTCTCTTAGAACACCTCCACTCACCTCTTGGAGAACTCATACTTCCTTGGAAGGATATGGCAATTGGCTTCATCGGAGAAGGGCTACAGCGTTAAGCCTTGGTTGTGGTTCTATATCTCTATCATGTACTCCTCTATTTACAGTAATACAAATGCTTTCCACCAATATTGTTCATGTGTGCAATGATATTGAGTACTTTACCTGCTTAACTGTTTACTTAGATCGCTTATTGTATAGATGTCTTTTACTATTTTCTCTTGTTTCTTGTCTTAACAGGTCTTGCAGCTTGGATCTGACGACCGCGGGACATGGAGCAGCATTCAGGAGAAAGGATTGCGTAGTAAAAAGGTAAGACATCTAGTACTTGATCCTTAAGTAGATCTAGGAAATGCATTGGTAGTCTGTTCTATTTGTTCTAGACTCACATTGAGCTAGGGAGATCCTACTCCCATCCACTCGAGTGGATTGTCCGATAACACCCTAGGGTCTTGTGAATGCTATATTTTCTCTATCTTCTTTGTTCATGGCTACCCAATTGTATCTTGAGAAGCCATCCATCATAGATATCCTATTTTCTCCCACCACTCTTTGCAAAATTTGATCCATTTTTGGTAATGTGTAGTTATCTTTTAAGGAGCATTTATTCAAGTTTATGAAATCCACAAATAATATTATTTCTCCATTCTTATTCATGACTGGTACCAAGTTTTCCACCCACTCCAAATATCTCAAAGGAATTATTATCTTTGCGTCTAATAACTCCTTTATTTCCCATCCATCATGATACTTTTTGCAAGCAGTTGAGCTAAGGTGACCACCAAATATTTAATCATACCCAAACATTTTACTTACTTGCAATAAAAAATGTACAAATCATTGTATGGTTATTAATATCCAAGCCTAGTTGTTCCATAATGAATTTTGGCATAAGATTATGGGAAGCTCCAAAATATAGCATACAATTGTGCAATAGTTTTCCATGTATACTCATTGTGATGTCGAAAGGATATGTATGGTCATCTTTCTATTCTTCTACCAAAAAACCTACTAATATGGGAAGGCTTTCATCAACTAAATTCATGTATCAGGATGCATGTTAGGCTCATCCAGGTTTAGGACTTTCTCAATTTTCTTTTGATAAACAAGATTTTTATCCAACTTTGACAGAGGTATTTTTATTTTTATTTTGGATAACTCATGTTCAAGATCAAAATGAATATAATATTTTTTTGGCTCCTTTATTTTAGACACTATTATTTTAGAATAAGGATTTCAATTTTATTTTGTGCAGCAGGGGATACAAGCTTGGTTACTTTATCCTAGGAGGTAGTAGAATTCCTAGCATTGAGTGAGCTATCATAATTTTTATTATGTTTTGGATCTTCAAAAACTTTTCTAAGAGTAGGAATTTGTCTTTGATTTGCAACATTATTTATTTGTCTCAAATTATATCTTCTCCATGCTTCTTGATCATTTTGATACACTTCTTCTAGGATTGACCTTTAATAATCCTCCTGAGTCATATGGATCATATCACTTTCATGCTACATCAATAAAATATCTTCAGGTGGTTTTATGTATTCCTCATCAGGAGGAAAATATGAAAACTAATTATTGTTGTTTTCTCTGGAAGGAGGTTGTATAGGTGGATCTTATTTTATCATTTCTCTATTAATTTTTTGAGAATTGAAATGTATTCTATATTGATTTAGATTCCTTTGAAATCCCCCCAGAGGATTTCTATTTGAATTGTTTCCTTCCACCTCTAGTCTGGTAAGTTTATTTGATAGTCCTCTAAGTAATCTTGACATCTCTTCCATCTTATC
The DNA here is from genome assembly GCA_027924585.1 of Larix kaempferi. NCBI lineage: Eukaryota > Viridiplantae > Streptophyta > Pinopsida > Pinales > Pinaceae > Larix > Larix kaempferi. The sequence continues at coordinate 6,396,633 of BSBM01000727.1, forward strand.
ATCTTGTGAATCTTTGTTCTTACTAGATGTCTCAATGTTCTCTTTATATTTTTTCTTCTCAGAATCTTGTTGATATCTCAACTTCTAGAAGCTATCATATTTCCTTCCACATCCACTACATTATCCTACATATTCATTAAGGTTGCAGATGTTCTTTCTCTCAGGATCATTGCAAACTCAGGCTCAAAAGAACCAACATAAGTGAATTTAGTAGCTTCTTGTGAAGGCTATATGTCTTAAGGAATCTTGTTATATATTTTGTTGAATCTTTTGTTAAATTCACCAGTTTTTTCCCCATTCTTCTTTCTTAATGCAACAAATGTAAGATAATAGAGGTGATCCCTCTTCTCCCCGTATTGCCTAATGAAAGAGGTTTCTAAATCATGCCAAGAATTTATGGAGGCTGTAGGAAGGGATCTGAACCACTTCCTAACCTTTCCTTCCAAAGTTTAGAAAAATAGCATCATGAATACATCATCATTATCAATGTAGAGGTTATCAATGAGGTCTTCAAATATTTCCATATTCTCTTCTGCAGTGGTGTCCTTATCTCCATCATTTTAGGTAATATCTTCAAATAACTCTCAGGTAGGTCATGACGGTTATTAGGCAGGTTTAATGGACCATACCTGGAAACTACCCAAGGATTTACAGGTGGTGTTGGAGGTGGGCCTCCTCCTCTTACAGCCATTAGGTGTTGTAGGATAATATTCCTAGCCTAAGGGGTGATAGGATTTCTCTAAGGAGGAGCTTCAACTTGTGGAAGGCTAGAAGTGCTTGTAGATGATGATAAAGAAGAAAATTGAGGTTCTAACACTAGATTAAGTGGAGTACGAGGAGTTCTCTGAGGATTCCCTTGATTATTTAAATATTATACACTTTCTTTATTTTGAAAAGTAGAAGATACTAAAGGATAATTTACATGGGGAATACCTTTCTCTTGAGCATTTTGACTAGCATGGAGATTCCTCCAACAATTTCTTAAATTTGGAAGGATCCAAAACTCTTTCGAGGATTTATCTGAGGATTCTTGTTTATTTAAATATTCTACACTTTATTGATTTTGAAAAGCAGTAGATACTAAAGGAGAATTTACATGGAGAATGCCTTTCTCTTGAGCATTTTGACTAGAATGGAGATTCCTCCAATGATTTCTTAAATATGGAAGGCTCCAAAACTCTTTCGACTTTGGATTTTCTTTGGTATGTATGCTACTAGAATCCATTTTGATTTGGTTAGAGTCACCGGGTGAAATTTTCAACCAAATTTTCTGATCTACTTTCACCGAACATAACTAAGAACTTCACTTTTCTGTGCTCGAGTAAAATACTTTCTGATCCTCCTTAATTGAACCATTTTTCATGTTAGTCCCTAAGGCATACTAGGTTGAAGATAATATACACCAGGGCATGATGAGGCTCAACTCTTATAGATTATAGAGCTAGATCTGTGTATATTATGATATGAATTGATTGCTTGCTTGATATTATGAATTTTCTTTGAACATATAACATCATTTCAGAGGAATTTTGTAGTGTATTACAATGACTTGAATATGAATGAATCTGAATTTAGCAGATCGAAACAACTAAAAACATCAAAGGTTCTTGTAGGAGAATTCTTTGATATTTAATGGCAGAATAAATGTACCAAGATTTCTTAAAAGAATTGAGCAGCTTTTGACAAAATGTAAATATCTCATGAATTTGTATTAGTTGCTTGGCACCATAACATGCATAGAAACCACAGTAAATGAAAACTTCAAATACAACTAGTTCACATACACATTCTAGAACTGAACCAGAGGTTAAAGAAAAATGAAATCTCTATTGACAATCAAAACATTCAACATTATTTGCATTAACAACACAAATAGGGTTGAATCTGCTGCTCAAAATTTGTGTTATCTCATGAAAAATTTAGATGGACTGGAATAGTTGTGGCAAAACATGAAGAAGGATAATTTATAGAGGAAGAAACATCTCTGCAATACTCCACAATATTTATCTCATAAAATTCTATTACATGCAAAAGAGTTCATTGACTCAACAATACCTAGAGGACCTCTAGGGATTGCCAGCCTTGAGTTATGAGTTAGATTTGTCTTTTATAGCCATGAATCTATGTTTGATTTTTGTTTGATTCAACATCCTTGTAACCACCCTTTAGACTTGTCACTTTCATTTTAACTTTACACCTATTTAACATCCTTTTTAATTTTTAAACTGTTCTTACTCGACCCTTTATTTTTTCCTTTAGCTTGAGATGCCTTCCCCTTATGCATACATTTAGTTGTACACCTAGATGTCCAATTGATTGAACCACTGGTTGGTTTAATGAGGGAACTTATTCTTGTCCCATCCTCTAATGCATCATTTGAATGTTAACCTGTCCTCCCAGTGGCATGAAAGCCAAGGAAGTGGAATGACCTGCAAATTGTCCTTGAACTTGATATGATGTTTTCCTTGCAACTTTCCCTTGAGGTGGAAATGCTATTTTGTGATATTTTTCTACAGCATGCCACTCGTTTCCCATTGGGATATGGTGTGATTTTAGGGCATCCAGTGCTTTCTCATCCTCCGTGATCTTCTCATAAGATATTGACCCTAACCTTTTAAGTAAGATCTTCAATTGTATCCAAATTTCAAACGAAGGTTTTAATCTTTCAACCACCTTATCTCCACATATCACACCCTCCATTACATCTGCTTGTATGATTTAATCTCTTTTCTACATTAGTTTGGATTTATAATCATCTTTGGGATATATTTCACCATTCCCATCCCAAGGACGTGGCAACCCTAACTTTTAATCACTGCTACATCATTTGTGAGTATCTTGATGTTTTTTTGAGTTCCCTTTAACAAGGTTTGCTTCATTATAATTTTCATGGATATCTTAATCAGATTTGTCATGTTGTTAATTTCTAATGATACCAGCTGATTCTTTGTTCTACTATTTAAATATGCAATCACTTGATATGCTTCCTTGGGCATTCCTCCAAGCTCTTTTCTTCCACTCTTCTTGTTTCTTCTTGAGTTAATACTTCCATATCTAACTCATCCTGCACTACCTCATGAACAATTTTGTTATTTTGTCCCACAAAGATTGATTTGTCCTTCTAAGAAAACATTCCCCCTGAAGATCCAAATTAAGTTTAGTAATTTCACTCTTCAGTTCATTTACTTCGGTTTATAGGTCTGAAATATCATCTTCATGCTTTTTGATTTGAGCTTCAATCTCTACAATTGTTTCATCCTTTTGGTTCATCTCAGACTCCAATTCTTTGATCTTTCCATATTTGTCATATGGTTCTTGAGATGGCCATTGAACTAGAGTATATTAGTCTTATTCCATTAAATCAATCACATTCTAATCTTCTTTCGGCTTTTCTGGTTCCTATTTAGTTGGCCCTATCTCTGCTGTAGATTGAATTCCCTCTTGAGTCTTAGGGGATGCTTCTTGGGAATCTTGCTCATTGGATAGGTTTGTCTTTTGCAGTTTTAAGGATGCAATCTGCCACTGTAGCTCATTTATCCATTTTCCCTTTCTTCAACTAGATTTTTATAGTGTAGCATGTTAGAATAAAGCTTCCCATTTTCTATTTGGACTTGCTTTAGTTCAGGAGACTGAACTGGATGGGAGGTGGGGATATTTAATTACTTTTTTAGGTGATCTATCTCATTATATTTATTTTGTATCAATGATTTAACCTAAGATCCATCTTCTATATTATCCCCTAAGGATATGATTTTGTCTTCAAGCTCAAAAATAGTAAGCTGCTTTTCCCTAGTAGTCCACGTTTCTACTTTCCAGAGTTGCTCGAACTTTTTTAAGGTTGCCCTCAACTTCCTATCTTCTTTTTCTGACTTTACCACCTCAGTGAAAATCATATCACTGGCTTGTTTGTAAAATTCTATCTTGTCGATCTTCCCAAATTTCTTAAAATCTATTATATGCTCCTCTACCCTCCATTCACTAAGATTTGAAGGATTTGGCACTTTAGTTCTATGACACAAAATATAATTGTGTCATATTGATGGTATTCCACTATGAGGATCCATATTTCTGCTACTGGTACCTTTTCCCTGGTATCATTAATTAATTTCATACTTTTTTCTCTGATCCATCTATATTCCCATCATATACATGCCATGGACCTTCATGTTGTTCTACCTAGTGCTATTTGGCCTTCTAGTGCCTAGTATAGTGTCTTGGACCATAGTTTTTCCACATTTGACCACCTTAGACTAGTGATATATCCATGAAGCCTTGTTTTTCCACTTATCCACTCATTTCCATTATTTTGGGAGTCAATGCGCCCCACTACCTTGCATTTATGAGTTAGTTGTGGAATGTCCATGTTTTAAGGAGCTGGAGTGTGCCCTCTTGAGGATTTGGTCAACTTGTGCATTAATGGCCACTAATTAGCCAACTACTCACCCATGTGCCCTCATAATGGTACCTTTCACACTATTTTGACTAGCCTTACCTCCTCATGGCCCATCTATGTTCATTGAACCTCATTATGGACCAATCTATGAGTTACACTTGGCCTCATGTCATTGATGGGTGAATTGGTCCAATATAAGACTCATTATTGTGAGCTACTCAACCTGCCACTAAGCCTCTCAATTTTGTCTCTTTAGAGAATCTATATATTGTACACATATTTTTTAATAATAAAGCAATGGAAGATAATCTACATGAGTATTTTTCTCTTGTGTTCTACTTAATATTTTCATCATATTTCTTCTATTCTCTTGTCTATGTTTGGTAAATTCTAAGTGAAGCTTGCTCTAGTAATCCAGATCCACCTATGACACATATAGAATTTGACAAGTCGCACAGATCCTAGCGCCATGACCATGTAGAATCTTTCGATAGCCACGCTACTTGCATAGATTAAGAAACATATTCCTATGCAGTTTTGTCTCTCATTGGTCGTGTGGCCTTTTCGTGTTGTAACCGCGCTACTGCACTCCAGTGAGTGTGTTATCTGCACTACTGCACACTTGTTTCTAATTTTTCCATACAGTTGCTCACTTTTTTTTTTCAAAATCGTGTATCCCCAATGGCTTCTCACTAATGAACTAGAACTAATTAACTTGCAATATTTACATGTTTCTATAATATTATCTCACATAGACTAATATTAGGGAGTAAAGAGTCCTTCCCTCTTGAAATATACTTAGGTAACCAACCTTGAGGCTTTCAACGGGCCTCATTGTTGTCACTAGTATTCAATACATCTCATGTTCTTTGTTTACTTAGCATGTTTTTAGGCTAAAGTAATGTAGAATCCACTTTTTGCAAACAAGCAAGGACCTAAAGACTCTTATCTCCCCAAGTATTCTCTTCACCTTGCACTTCTTGTGAGCTTGGTGAATCGGAAATGGGAGAGAAGTGTGAAATACCTCCATTGCACACTTTTTATAGCACTTTATTTTTACAAAGCAACATTAGCATCTTTTCGAGTTAAAAGTTAAATCCCCATTTGCATTTACTTTATACTATTCTAGTAATTTGCAACAATCAATTTTCTTACCTCACTTGTATTTGCATCACTAGTACACACTAAAGGACCTAAAATCTCTTTCATTCGAAAATATGCTCTTCACCTCGCACTTCTTGTGAGATTCATGAATAAGAAATGAACGGAAGTGTGAAATACCTCCCTTACACTCATTAAGTGAATTTAGATCCTTAAAATAAACTTTGTAAAATTCCAACCAACTAAAATCCTCCACAGGAGATCACAAAAAAATATTTTAGTTAGGTATGATTGAGTGGACTAGGAATCCATTAATTCCCACCAATCTAGTTTCATTAGGTGTTTGAAAGATATAATTGTTGAATTATAGGGTAATATCAAATATCTTTCTATCAGCAAGTGTTAAAATAAAATCTAGATAAGAAGTGTGTCATTCCCAATGAGGTCAAATTCGAGGTATAGTTTTCCTGCCCTTTCCAAATATCCACTAATATTTTTGTGGAGGTGACACTATACCGCCTAAGAAGAACCACTTATCCACACTTGACATAAGGTATCTTAGTGTCCAAACTTAGGACATTGCCAAGGAGAAATTGTGAGTGCAATTGACTCCTGAAGTTAGCTATTTCAGTTGGGAAGTGTTTCCAAGTATCCTTGATTGGAACAATAGCCCCATTACTGTTAGAACTGGATATGTGTTACCTTCACTAGTCAATTGGTGTGTTGATCCCATTGTAACCATCAATTGTGCTTTTAGAAGGCCCAACTACATTTGAGAGGAAGTTCGTTAGGTATTTTAGGGAATTTACACTTATTCTCTTTTTAAAATACAAGTTCATTTAACTCATAATTAAAAATAACCTACATGTGGATACTCTTGCACTAAACCAACATTTCACATATCAGTCACTTGTTGCACCATATTACATCTATTGTGGTTGGCATATTTTTGCATCTGTTTAATTGTGTCTATTTTCATCATCACTCTCACTTGGCACTAACCTTTCACCACCGAGGAACAAAAATACCACCTAAGGAAGCCCCAAATACTACAAGGCGTATCCCCTCTCTCAAGGGGTGTTTTTCCATTTTCTCCTCATGAATTACGTAGGAGATACTCTAGCTGGGGCCACTCCTAGGCCACATTGATAGGATAATCAGGATGAGGTCACTCCGTGCTTGATTCATTTTCTCCTCTTGTAGAAAGTGTACATCCTTTTACCTCATCCTCCACAGGAAGAGGTTCTCCTTCATTTTATCCCATTAGAGAGAATTTATATCCCTTTGTCCCCCCTCCTCTCGAAAGAGGCCTTCCTTTGTCTTATCCAATCAGAGATCCCTTAGACCATTTTGACCCCTCCTCTCTCATAGGAGGTCATTCATTATTTTAAACACCACCTCGGTCTACTCCTCGAGGAAACCAAACACAACTTACAATGGAAGGACCAAATCCCACCTTACCTTTCATGGCTAGCCTCAATCTCCCAGGTTTGGACAAATTAATCAATGAACCTATTGCACATGACCAAACATGGCCAGCTATGCCTGATAGGATCCCCTAAGATATTCCTAAATTTGAAGGGAAACAAGGGGACAACCCCGCCAACCATGTCATGTCCTTTCACTTATGGTGTTCCTCCAACAAAATAGTGGAGGACTCAGTGAGGCTTTGCCTCTTCCAGTGAACCCTCAATGGGGCGATATACAAATTGTATGTGAATTGACTAAGATAGACCCATGCCACCTTTTTAACATTGGCCACTGCATTTCTCACATACTTCGAACTTCTTATTCGCCATGACCTTAGTCTCGAAATTCTCATAGAATTTCGACAAAACACATCTACACACATTGTGGACCATATCCATGAGTGGCATAGACGCTGAACATTATGTAAAATCGACATATAACCTCCATTCTTGTTGGATTGGTTTATCAAGTCACTCCAACCAAGGATTGGAAATGATGTTGTCACATCTATGCTGTAAAATGAAGAAAATGTCATCCTAAAGGCCCAACATTTTGATCTTATCTATGCACAATCTAGATACCTATACACCATCCTTTTGATGCCCATCGACATTGTTCGTTGGATCTACACCTATGGTTTCATCAGACTCGATGGATGAGAATATTGAGTCCATTTCCCACCAAGGAAAGGTTCCTCCTCCTACTCCCGCGCCATTCAATTTGGCCCCGCAATACCCACCCATGGCTCCTATGTGGACACCCCCTGCTCCTGTACCAACTTCTCCACTTGGTTAGTTATAGTATGGACCCTATAGTACTACTTATCCCAATGTAAGCTAGGCAGTCGCGGTACCTCCACCGCAAATGGCACAAGATGCTCCTACATCCACATCTTATGGAGTGCAAACTGCATTTATCCCACCGCTAGGATATAACCCTTACTACCCATTTCCATGTCATACTGGTCCAACCCCCACACCTCACATGGGGTTAAATATCGTTTAACCTTCTTTTGTAGAACAAGCTCAATAGTTTGAGCAGTTGAATGCCGCAAATCCTCAGAATCCTCAAAACTAAGGGAAGAAGAAGGGAAATAACAAATAGAACAAGTAGTAGGGGCTGTTAACACTAAAAAATTCCTCACCATGCTCATCCCCTAGTGATATCACCACATTCCTTATTTTCCCCATTAAAATCATTCACTAACCATTAAAGCCTAAGTAAAAACCCAAATATTGGCTCATAATGAGTTTTCCTCTCTAAAATAGGGAAAAATAGCTTTATTTGTTCTAAAAAAGTAAAAAATTCCCCAAAAAGGAAAAAAAAAGAAAAAAAGGGAAAATATTCAAAAAAGTCAAAAAAGGAGGGAAAACCCTAAACTACCGCCCAAAACTAAGAGCCAATACAATGTTTTTCCTAATATTGTGGGAAAGAAACCTCGGGAAAATATTTCTATAAATATATGGTGAAGGTCCTCATTATAAATAATTTACTCATTACCTTACCATTCATCACTCTGCCAAAATTCCTACTGAAACCCTAAGCCACCATTCATGCTTGAGTTTCCCCTTATAGTTGAGTTTGGAAACCTGTGAGCATTCGGTGGAGAACCAAAATACCTCAGAGACTAGGAGTGCCCCCTTCTACACAGCTGCAAGGGCTCATGCACTCCCATTATTCCGAGGTAAACTCTCATTGTAAATCCATTTTTACATTAATGTAAAATAAAATATTATTTGATTCATAAAAATGTTTGTTGAATGTTTTGATTGAAGAATGTTTGTTTCTTTAGTTTAGGTTTTATTTACAGCAGTAATTTTAGTTTTTTTTGTTCATTTTTATTCCCATTTTGAATTGTTACTAAGATTTCTCCAAATCTTAGTAGGTGCATTTCTACACTAGCTAGTGTGAAAACACTAGCTACAGGGGCAAGGGGGAAATCCCCTTCCCTAGCAGAATTAATACCCGGGTAACCAGAACATAGGGGAAAATAACCCCCCTAGACAAGGGAATAATGAAAACTTGAGGACCAGTTAATCTTTCTCCATTTGCAGAGAATATGGTCACTACACTCACCATTGCCCTCTTATCCTTGACTGACAACAATTGGTGGAAGCCAATAAGAATACATTGGTAAATCCCCCTTAGGTTCCTAACCCTATGTAACCCCAAACCGTTGTCTTACAACAACCCTTTTCCAATGAAGATGTTTCACTCAGCAACAGGAACCTCGCCCCTTCGGCGATGACTCCTTCCAAAACATTTACACGTTGGATGTTAACCTCTAGACTCAAGCTAAAGGTTATGATAGGCCTGAAGACCCAAAAGTGGAAGATGTACCTATTCCCTTATGGGGCCCTATAGATACCATTCCCAAGTAGTGAATAGATCCCATGAATCCCTAAGTTCCCACTTCAACGCACCCCTAATAACCATCGTATGAAATATGCCCACAATTACATTATTGTGGATGACTTGGCTCACTCTCCCGCCTCCATGTACACATTAGAAGTGCTCCAATATTTACCAACTCAATGAAAGGAATTACTTAATTTACTTGGCGTCGTTGACCCTTCTAGCTCATGCCCCATGACCTTTGATCTAGTCGACGAAGGTGAACCATGACTACCCTCGTCAGTCACATTCCAAGTCCCAATCATGGCAAAACACATTATGATTCATTAGTGTATCATCGACGAAGGTGCATCCACCTAGGTCATGTCCTCTAATGTTTGGAAGAAATTGGGATCACATGACCTAATCCCCTCATCTATCATTGTTCATGAATATGATGGGAGGCCATCCCAATCAAGAGGATTATACCAAAATGTCCCTATCGAGTTGAGAGGAAATATGGTCATGATCGATATCGAGGTAGTCAATGCCCAACTCGACTACAACATCCTCTTGGGGCATAGTTACATGTATGACATGAAGGTGGTCTCCTCCTCAGCCTTTTGTATCATGGTGTTTCCTTTAATGGGAAGAATGTCACCCTAGACCAACTCAACTACTATGACACCACTACCAACACCAATCTAGACAATGTCCTACACACCGTCGTCGGGACTAGTCAACCCCACTATATTGACATTAGTCCAAGAATGTACAAGGAATTCACTTTTCTAGGGGTATACTCCATCCTGCCACCTCATATCGCCACATCAACTATCAACCTTATGCGTACAATTTTCACTGACGAAAATGTACCCACCTCTCCCTCGACATCGTCATCATCACCTCCACTAAGTCATGGCGTCGAGCAACTATTGAGTCCCTTGGTACCTCCTATATTCCAAAACCCATTATTGTACCCCCCCACGAGAGTGCAAGGGACACCAATGATGGCTCTATTGACTCTACCAAGGCTCACTTTGGGGATTCCTGTGTGGTATGTTACACCACCCTACCCCAATATGGATTCAAAACCAGTATCCCATTATGATTTTGTCCCTTCCTTGGATGCTTCACCTTCCATGCCGATTACACTATCTATACTACCAGTTGAACCTATGATATATGTAGCAAAATCACCGCAGGTAGTTACTAAAACCACCAATGGGGGCATGAAGCAACCTAATTTGAAAGGAACCCTCCTACCTAATCTTGCTCTCAACTCAGTGGGGGTCACCAAGCCTAAATAAGGGGGAATCAACCAATAATGGTTAATATCCCCAGTAATGATGAATACTACCACACAGAGGGTTACTCCACCATGTGCTCTTTGTGGGAAAAAGTGCCACACGGCCAACCTATGCCCCACCTTTCCAGGTCTTCGAAATTCGCTCAAAACCCATATTAGTGCGACCCATGCTCCACCAACAATAGTAGGGGGCACCTCATCTTCTCCCACACCTAATTTCAAATCATTGCGTACCAATCATGCATTTTCGATGTGTTCTCAGTTTGGGCACTACACCCACCATTATCTCGACCTCCCTCGATTTCAAGATACTTTAGAAACCATCCACCTCACCCAAAATTTGGTAGAGAGTCCTCCACCTCAACCTCAGGAAATATCCTCCATCAATGTGGTCACTACATCAATGACAACATATGTTAGGATATTTAGACACTTAGGAGTTAGTTAAGATCAACTTGTGTAATATATCCGTTAGGAAAAGTGTGTTTCTTTAGTATGCATTTGTAAATATTTAATTCGACGGCTCAACTTCTCTTAGATCATACTTAACCTTGATCCGTGGATTAACACCTGATTGGTCCATGATCTCTATTTAAAGAGCATGGAGGGTCATTGTTTAGTTGATTGATTATGAGAAGCTCATTTGTAACTATCTTTCTTTGCATAATAAATTGCTCCGTAGAATCTATTTGGCCGGGGCCGTGGAGTGTTTCCCTCTCGAGGGTTTAAACCACATCAAAACATTGGTGTATCGATCTGTGATCTGCTTGTGTGAAGTGGTTGCTCTAGGTGTTCGATCTTTTGGGAGTACCCTGTGTACCCGAACATGGTATCAGAGCTTTTATGAAGAGCTGCTTCCGGTTATGATCTAGATCTTGAACTGTTGTTGTCGAAACTTGAGAGGGTTTCTGGTTCTGGTATTTCTATGGATTTCTAGGCTATGGGATGTGTTCCATTGCATTCGGAGTGCCGTTTCCATTGAGAAATAGTTTTCGATTGATCGAAAACGGTTCCCGGTTGCTTCAGAAACGCGTATTTCATCAGATCTGAAGGTATAATGTTATAGTGACTTTTTTTTATTTTTGTTTTAAAAGAAAAAAAAAAATCTCATATTTTATCAGTTTTCATTATTAGATTTTTTTAGTTTCGGATTGTTGCTTTCCTTGTCTGCGTATGCTCTTTGTCGTGCACCTTGCACGATCTCGACGAATAAAAAACAGAAAGGGAAAGGGTTTTTCTCGGCTGCGTATGCTCTTTGCCGTGCACCTTATGCGATCTCGGCAAATCAGAAACATAAAGAAAACGTAGACTTTCCGAGAAAGCTACGAGATGTAACCCCACAAGAGTGGAATTTTTGTTTGTTTGTTTTGGTTTATGGTGTGATTTGCAGAAAAAAGGCAAGCACGGAAACTGGGTAAGAAGAGTAAAAAAAAAAAAAAAAAAAAAACCATTCCTCCTTCCCATATTTTACATACCTTTTAATCTAGCTCGCTTGGTTCAAAGTTGCTTTATTCCTTAATAGGTCTTGAGTTCAAGTCTAAGAAACTTACTTTTAAAAGAAAAAGTGCATGCAATTTCTATTTTCAAGTTACTTTATTGTAAAAGTTCATCTCACTTAAATAATAAAAAATAAAAATAAAAAGTGAGTCACTTAAGTTCATTTTTATTGCTGCACTATTTAAAGTAACATCATTGTAAAAGTGAAATCACTTATTTTACAAAAATGATTCACTTCAAGCAACTTTCTTGTAAAGTGATTGTCAAAGGTTCATCTTGGGAAGAGGGGGGTCCTTTTTTTTAGCTGGTCATTCTCTATCTGCCACGTCACTATTGGGGACATCTTCAACATTTTCTTTGATCAATCATAACTTCATCATACAGAGTCAGTTTTTAGTGCCATTTTTTTTGAAACCGCTAATGTTTTCGAGGTCTTTGCATCCAGACTATTGGTTTATGCTTTTACACCTATTAATTTACAAATATGGCCGTCCCTTGTGATATTCTACTTACCAGTTCCAACTATTTCTCATGGAAATCTCGTATGGAGGATGTTCTATGAAGTAGAGGAATTTTTAGAATTACCTCAGGGAAAGAAACATAACCCATTGATGATGATAAGAAAATCAAATGGAAAAATAGATGTGACGAAGCTCGTGGATTGATTGGGATGTCAATCTCTACTGATTTGTGATTCCACATATCTGAAATTGATGAATCTGATGCTGCTTGGGACATGTTGGAATCTATGTTTGGTAAACACAATGAAATTCGAGGTCACCAACTCGAAAATGAGTTGATTTCTTTAAATCCAAGTGATTTTTCATGCATACAAGATTATTTATCTAAGTACAAAACTCTTAAACTCTTATGTAAAGAATGCAAGATTAAGAGGGAAGACAAACAATGCATTTATCATATTCTTTCCAAACTTGGACCTGCATATTCTGTTTTTGTATCTATATTTTACTCCATGAAAGAATCCTTGAATGCAGCTAGCTATCAAGAGACTAGTCTTGAATCCTTTTGTGACTCCTTGATTATAGATCAAGATAAGCTCATCCATCTTGGAATAATTAACAATGCAGATACATCTGGGAAAGCCTTATTGTCCCAATAGAAAGAAAAGTCCAAGCCTCCCAAGAAACAAAATTTTCGTAATAATAAGTCAAATAAGGGTCCCGAACCCTCTTAGTCAGCTCCTTTAAAAAATGACAAAGGATCCAAGGAAAAAGGAAAGAAGACTGAGCATCATTGCAACTATTGAGGGAAAGATAATCATGATGAATCTAAGTGTTTCAAGAAGATGGCAGCCTTGGAAGCAGCAATGAAGAAGCACCACACCAGCCTAGATTCGCCTTCAGAATCTACCTCTCATGGACATGCACTTTGTGCTTCTGGTTATTATTATAATGCATCTTCTTCTTCTACTTCAAATGAATGGCTCATTGATTCTGGAGCATCTTATCATATGGCTAAGGATCAAGCCATCTTTTTTACTATGCATGAATGTAACACCAAACAAATATTTGTTGGTGATGATAGATCTCTAAGTGTTGTAGGAGCTAGAACAGTTCCAATAGATAATGGTCATTTCAATGATGTACTATGTGTTCCAAGTATTTCCTGCAATTTGTTATCAGTCTATCAAATCACTCATTCTGGTGAAGGTAAAACTGTGACGTTTACACCTCACCAAGTTGTAATCAAGAATTTTAAATATCCTCAACAGGTCCTAGCTACCGGAATTGTTGATGATATTACCAGGTTGTACAAATTTAACAACTTTGGGTCATCACATTTTCCTTCAGTTTTTGTTGCTCATAGTGATAACTTGAGCAAACTTTGGCATGAGCGATTTGGTCACTTAAATTATTGCTCATTGTAACAACTATGTAAAGACAATATGGTGACAGGTATTCCGATGGTATCTTGCAGGGATGGTGTTTGTTTCGATTGTGTACTCGAAAACATCATTGGGACAGTTTTGAAAAACGTTCCTCTTGGCATGCCTCGGTTCCCTTGGAGCTTGTGCATAGTGACTTGTGTGGTCCTCTTCCATCTACTTCCTTTTCTGGTTTCAAATATTTCTTAACTTTCATTGATGATTACACCATACGCACTTGGGTTTATTTCCTAAAACTTAAGAGCGAAGTATTTAACAAGTTCTTGGCCTACAAGGCCCTTGTTAAAAAACAATCTGGTCATCGAATTATTAAGTTAAGATCTGACAATGGAGGAGAATATGTTAACAAAAAGTTCACTACTTTTTGCACTGAACAAGTAATCCAACAACAATACATTGTTCCATATACACCACAACAATATGATGTAGTTGAACAAGAGAACCGCACTTTAAAAGAAATGGCTAATTGTATGATCCAATCTAAGGGACTAAGTCTTCAATTTTGGGCTGAAGCCATAAATTGTGCAAATTACATAGTTAATCGCACCCCCACTAAATATTTACAAGGTATCACACCAGAAGAAGCATGGAGTAAAATTAAACCAGATGTAAGTCACTTCCGTGTGTTTGGTATTGAAGCATGGGCTCACATTCCGAATGAAAAACAGAAAGCATTGCAGCCTAAAAGTGAAAAGTGCATATTTGTTGGATATTCTGAAGATGTAAAAGGTTATAGACTTGTTCAACCACATTCTCATGATGTAATCATTCGAAGAGATGTTAAATTTGATGAAAATCCCTTGGCCTGCGAGCCTAACTCGGTGATTGTGCCATCTTTGGCCCGCGAGCCTGATTCGACGATTGTGCCTTCTTCTTCTTCCAACTTCCTTGACAAGTTTCCAACTCCAGTTTCTGATGATGATAGTGAGTATGAAAATCCACCTCTGCCTGCTCATGTTCCTCTAGTTGCACCAGCATAAGTGCTTCCTCGATGGGTGCATTCAACATGTGAAGCAGCTGGTGATCTTGCTGGTGATCCTAGAGATCAATGTCGAACACGTTCTCAGTTTCAGCGAGCCTCTTCTCTTTTGGCTCAGGCTTCTGAGAATCATGATCCAGAAACTTTTGCAGAAGCTTTAGGAAATCCAGATTGGGATGCATCTATGGATGAAGAATATCGTTCCTTAATGGCGAACGATACTTTGGATCTTGTACCTCTTCCAAAAGGAAGAAAACTTGTTAGATGTAAATGGGTCTATAGAACTAAGTATGCATCAGATGGAAGTGTTGAAAGACTTAAGGCAAGGTTAGTTGCCAAAGGTTTTTCCCAAGTTGAAGGGATTGACTATAATGAAACCTTTTCTCCTGTCGCAAAAATTAACTCCATCTGCCTTGTTCTTTCCCTTGCAGCCTTACATAAATGGGAAGTACATCAAATGGATGTCAAGTCTGCCTTCTTACATGGTGATTTACAGGAGGAAATTTACATGGAACAACCTCTTGGATATGTTCAGAATAACTCTAGCCTTGTCTGCCGCCTTAAGAAATCCTTATATGGCCTTAAGCAAGCTCCTAGAGCTTGGTATGCCAAAATGGATAGCTTTCTCCTTGACACTGGTTTTTCTAGATGCCATTCTAACCCCAATGTCTATACCAAGAAAGTAGGAAACCATCTCATCATACTTGTTCTATATGTGATGACCTTATTCTTACTGGTAGCGACCCTAAGCTTATAACCCATGTGAAATCCAGTCTTAAGCAAAATTTTGAAATGTCAGACTTAGGACATTTGCATTATTTTCTTGGTCTCCAAGTCCTGCAAACCAAAGAAGGAATCTTTCTTTCTCAGTCTAAGTATGCTTGTGACCTTCTTCGTCGCTTTCACATGGAAGATTGTACACCAGCCCCTTCTCCCTTCCAGTCTAGAGTCAAACTTTCTGCCACTTGTACTTCACCTAAAGTAGATGCCACCTTGTATCGTCAGCTTGTTGGTAGTCTCTTATACTTGACTCATTCCCATCCTGACCTTTCCTTTGCTGTTGGTCGTGTTTCCCGTTATATGCAAACACCTCATGAAAGTCATTGGAAAGTAGCTAAAAGAATACTTCGATATATTCGAGGTACAATTCAGTTTGGGATTCATTACAGTACAGGGGGGAAACCTTTGTTGGCTGGTTTCACTGATTCATATTAGGTCGGCAATCCTGATGATCGAAAGTCTACTGCAGGTTATGTTTTCAGTCTGGGATCTTGACCTGTCACTTGGGCTTGTAAGAAACAACAAGCTCTTGCTCTTTCTTCAACAGAGGCAGAATATCGAGCCGCATTTAATGTTAGTCAGGAAGCTTTATGGCTTTGAGAGATCCTTTCAAAGTTTGGATTCGAGCAACAACAACCTACTCCACTTTGGTGCGACAATCAAAGTGCCATCAAGCTTGCCAAAGATCCAGTCCTACATCAATGCAGCAAACACATTGAGCTACATATGCACTTCATTAGAAATCTTGTTCATGATCGTGTTCTTGAAGTGCTCTTTTGTTCTACAGATGATCGAGTTGCAGACATCTTCACCAAGTCTCTTACAAAAGCGAAGTTTTCTAAACTTCGATCTATGTTAGGAGTTCAGGAATTTGTCATTAAGGGGGGATAGGCTCTAATGCTTCCTTCCTTCTCCTAATAGTGTCACTTTTGTAAATCCTTCAATCCTATCCCAAGTTGTTCTTAAGGGGGGATGTTAGGATATTTAGACACTTAGGAGTTAGTTAAGATCAACTTGTGTAATATATCCGTTAGGAAAAGTGTGTTTCTTTAGTATGAATTTGTAAATATTTAATCTGACGGTCACGATATGTTGTGATCCGACGGCTCAACTTATCTTAGATCATACCTAACCTTGATCCATGGCTTAACACTCGATTGGTCCATGATCCCTATTTAAAGAGCATGGAGGGTCATTGTTTAGTTGATCGATTATGAGAAGCTCATTTGTAACTTTCTTTCTTTGCATAATAAATTGCTCCGTAGAATCCATTTGGCCGGGGCCGTGGAGTGTTTCCCTCTCGAGGGTTTAAACCACGTCAAAACATCCGTGTATCAATCTGTGATCTGTTTGTGTGAAGTGGTTGCTCTAGGTGTTTGGTCTTTTGGGAGTACCCTGTGTACCCGAACAACATATGTTGTGCCTATATCAACACTATCCATAACCATAGTTCCCTCTATTGAGCCTACGATGCCCCAATACCCCCCACCTACGAATATTATGAAAACAACACCACATGATGGATTATCATCCTCTGGGAATTATATGCACATGATCCCCTCTGAGTCCATCACATCTATTCTTGACCGCACCCACCAAACCTCGGCAAAACCACCTCCTCATGCTCAAGTACCACGCCCATGTCGATTCTGCGGTGACACCTCCCACTTTTCATTTTAGTGTCCCATTTTACAGATCGAACGAGAAGCTCTCCTTGAACTAATGAGCCTCCAAGATCAACTTACCTACCTCAACATAGTCTCTCAATGCTTACCTGCTGAGGAAATCATTCCTCCTCTACCAGATACCATTGATATCGCATCATCCTTGGTCAGTTTACTCACTAGTGATGATTCTTCATCTTTCGACGAATACTTGGACCATCCGTAACCATTTCCTGATGTCGAAACAACACTTGTGGATATCCTTTCAAATGTCAGATACTCACCAAGTTCCTGATGAGTATGGTGCCACCTCACTACCATCCCAAGGTCCAACAGCTAAAAGGTCCCCATCATCAGAAGAGAGAAAACACCCTTTTCCATTTTGTTTTGTGTGTGCAATGTATCATTTTCTATTTTAGTATTTTGTATCCCTTTGATTGAGAATAAAACCATTTTTTTTTTATGTATATTTCCTCACAAGAAAACATCTATATCAGCTTCATAGTTGGTGCAAGTCGATGGTCCAAGAATATCTCGTCATTTGCTTGGGCCATTTTCATCCCCTCCCAAAATCTCTACCACACTGGAGGAGTTTTTCTGGGGTCACTTACCAACAACCAAACAGAATATAATGCCATCATTGGTCTCTTATGTGATTCCACCCACCTCATCATCCACCATATGCATGTATACCTAGATTCCCAACTAGTTGTCTCTCAACTCAACCAGGTATTCTGGGTCCTTAATCTGCTCCTCTTTCATAAATTTTTATGGCTGCATATCCTAATGTGACAGTTTGAAACCGTATCATTCACACATGTCCCTGGGAACACCAATGCATTTGCTGACCACATCGTAAACCATGTGTTGGATTAGCATTTGATACACCAACCATCTCTCTGACCCCTGCATACACAAACCAAGCATGTATATATATGTGTCGCTCATCCTACAAAACATGTCTATAATACCCTACAAGTACGCACAGAGCACACCAAAACATATATATAAAAATCATCATCACATATACCATCACTTCAAATACATCACATACATCCATGAGATAAATGGTGTGTGTGTGTGTGTGTATTACAAAAAATAAATGTGTGTCATGTACAAAATATGGCCTCATAGGCCACATACAAAAATAATCAGTTGCCTTATGGGGGATACATCAACAATCAACTTCCCACAGACTACATCTATATAGAAATACGGCCTTAGTATCTCATCCCTATACAAAAGAGTGCTCTTCACTTAGGATGATCCACCAAACTCTAGATCACAAGGCCCCATGTGTTGATGTAATTGTAACTTTAGAATGTATTTCATATATATGTATATTGTATTCCTATAGAGATGTTATTATTCCTCTATACAGAAGTGTCGTCATTTATATTGTAAGTGTCGTAACTTATACTTGATGGGTTATTAGACCACCTTGATGGGGTCGGCCCTGTATGATTCATGTGGGTAAAAGGGTTATTAGACCACCCTATTGGGGGTCAGCCTTGTCAACATTATTTTATGTGGTTAAGTTAAGGCCGACCTAGTAAAGGTTATTAGGCAAGTCAAGTAAAGTATAAATAGAGTGCGGGAGGCACTCTATTTGATCATTCACTTTCTCACTCATACTCTTATTTTAGAGTGGCGCACTTGTGGAGGAGGAGAAGCTGCTACTAGAGAATACTATCTCTTGTACTTGGGTTGTATCATTTCTCTATCTATCTCTGAGGAAGTTGCGGGGTTTTTCACCTTCTTGGTTTTCCCCAGTGAAACTCTGTGTCTCTTGTGTGCTTGCATTATTGTGTCCATGATTGATATGCTATAGATATGTTGTAGATATGCTGTACATGTTATTCTCTTAGTTAAGATCCTAGATCAGATTGAAATTATGAAAAACTAACATGGTATCAGAGCTAGCCTGAAAGAAGGCATGGTATGGCATTTATGACACTTGTTGCATTTGCGAAGCTAGGGCTTGATATAGCAAAAACCAGTCATCGTAGAACTTTCGCTATAAATACATTTCGGAAAGGTTTCAGGATCTGAAAATATTACAAGTCGAATATAAGATCCCCATGTACCTTGTGTCCAAAGGAAAACCTATAATTCGTTGTACTTTGTGATTTATGATCTGAACCATATAGGGTTTCCGCCTCTTCTAGATCTGAGTCATAAACATGTGACCTAGGAAAAAAGGTCATAACTTGGGCTAAAAAGCTACAAATGAAATTTCGTAAAACGTGACAGGTAGGGAGCGGACTGTACTTTCTTAGGTAAGTTTTTTCAGAGGCCGAAACTGAACCAGTGACACGTGGCATGCCGTGCAAGTTCGCTCTCCTGTTTTATCCCATAAACAGGTCATGTTGCGGCACTTGGCATAACTCTCTCTCAGAGAATCCAATTGAGGTCAAACCTATGGAGTTGGAAAGATAACAGATCAGTATACCACAAGAAGAATTTTTAGACCCTATAGATCTGAAATTTCAGAGTTACACCAGAAACAATCAGGTGCATATTTCTGTCAAAACAGAATTGGATTTTGAGCACCTTCATTCATGGCTCTGGGAATTTAGGGTTTCGGAGAATGTTGGAATATTTTGTATCAGATACCATGGCTATATGCTCCTCATCAAAATCAAAATTTAGAGACCAAGATCGAATTTTTTGGTTGGGAAGAAGGCCGGGCTTGATCAAACCCTAGTTCGAGACTTTGATCGGAAAAGTGAAAAATTAGGGCTTCTGCAAAAATGGGAATTTTTTGAAATCTGTGACCATAGCTGGAAGCTCCTTGGAAAAATCGAAGTTTAGAGATTTGGATCAAACTATTTGGTTGGGTGAAGTTCCGGGAAACTCAAACCCTAATTCAGGGTCCTCCCTAGTGAATCCGGAAGATTGAAAAGTAAATTTGAGGGTGAAACTTTGCAGTTTTCAAATTCTGAGTATACCAGGTTGATCAGCTCATCAAGGCGCATCTTTCTATCTTTTCAGAAGTTTGAAATTCAAAGTTTGAATTTTTAGGGTTTCCCTAACAAACCCTAATCGAGCTCCAGATCCAGTTTCTGCAATTCAAGTGGATTGGGTTAATCCTAGAAGAGAATGGATTGGTCACCTACATAAGTGAAGAAGTTCCTGTTTCAGAGGGAGATGAGGCTAAGGCTTTACATAAGAAGATTACAAGCAATCTCGATACGTATGACTTATCTAGGTATGTTTCAAGATCTGTTCATGATTAAGTTTATGGTATGTTTGTCTTCATTAAGGTTAGTACAATCTTGATTAACTTTAGACTTGTCGTATCACCTTAATAAAATTATGAATGCAGATATTCACTAATTAGGGTTTTGACACTTATGATTGTACTAATGCATTATGGTGTTGTATGAGGATTATGTTATCCGCTAACATGAAGGTACAAATCAAGTTCTAGATCAAGACCATGGTGACATGAAGATAGAAACTCATCCATTGTCATGGATCACATAGAAGATCTACTTACGAGGTATGTATAACTTGGTTCTACAATGGTTAACCTATGAGATATGCAGGTTACTAGCACAAGTCATTGAAGAGAACAAGAAGACATTGCTAAACATAACTAGTAAATATGATAACTAGGTATGTTTTTCCTATATCAAGTTAGAATCCTACATTGTGTTAGGATCGTATACTGTTGTATGGTTTATAATGATTATTCATGAAGTTAGAAATGTACGTAATCAAGGGTTTATGCATATTATGTTTCTTACCTTGATTGATGATATGACTAACTAGAAAAGTCTTTTGGTCAAATAAAGAATATGCATGAGTAAAAGAAGTATTCCCTGAAACCTTGAATACTAATGTTTATTATCTGTGTTTGAAATGATCATGACTATACATGTTTAAGATTATTGTGATTATACTAATGAATGTATGTATGAGACCTATAGGATAACACAATGATGATACTAGTAAGTATGCATAAGTGATCAAGGATGGATATAAGTTCAAGGACAGGTAATCCACGAAGCAAAGATCAAGAGGGAGCACACTCCAGTAGTTCCTGCAAGGAAGCAAATATTGAGAGGGAGTCCACCCTACAAACCAAACAAAGATAAGTATTTGAATTGTCATTTCTTGCATATTTTTTTGTTTAAATAATATTGTTCAATGATGTATATGTTCCTAGACTTAGGGTGTGTATTATGCATATTAGAATAATTGCATTAATGAACAGTATACTACTAATATGCATGTGATGGGTAAGTGGCCTATGACACTGTACAACATTCCATTGCTACTTATCTAGAATGAAACCTCTTTGCTGACATGTTGGGAGTTGTGCACACTCTTAACAATGTTCTGGTAGAGATTGGAAGGCATCTAGAAAGTTACGGGATATGGATAAATGTTGTATTGAAGCATTGGCTAAGATAATTGCATGACTGTATGACATATTTCTTTATGTGTAAGAATTTGTTCTGAAAACTATGAGATGTTTCTAATCATGCAATCTAACTTGTTTTGTAGGAAAGATTGTATACCATCACCTACAAAAGAAGGACTACAACATTTGTTCTAGCAACAAAGCTATCTATTGAAGAATCTAAAGTTCCCAAGATTCGGGATATAGTAATGGAAGAATGCCATGATCGAGGAATATCAATCGATCATGAAGAAAGATGTTTGGGATGTGGTCCCAAGACCAGATGGGAAGTCTGTTGTGACTTCGAAAGATCAAGCATGCTGTAGATGGTAGCATAGAGAAATACAAAGCGAGATTTAGAGCTCGTTGCTTCTCCAGAAAGTGAGAATAGACTATGAAGATACTTTTTCTCTTGTAGCTAGATACACTTCCATCAGATCAGTACTTGCTCTGGCTGTAGAGATGAAGTGGAAGATACACTAGATAGATTTCAAGACAACCTTCTTGAATGGTGTAGTCGAAGAGGAAGTGTATGTGGAGTAGCCACTTGGGTTTGAGACACATGATAGAGGGACTCATGTGTGCAAACTGAAGAAAGCCTTGTATGGATTGAAGCAAGCTCCTAGGACTTGGTATGTAGGATAGACAACTTTCTATCCAGTTTGGGCTTTACCAAGAGTAAAGTGGATTCCAACCTTTACTACAAGGTTGATGAAGGCAATCCAGTGATACTACTTTTATATGTGGATGACCTGTTTGTAACAGGTGAGGATGGGTTGATTGCCGATACCAAGAGGAAGCTTGCTGCCGAGTTCGAGATGAAGGACTTGGGGATGATGCACTATTTCCTAGGCATGGATGTGTGGCAGAGTGCATATGGAATCTTCCTTGGACAAGGGAAGTATGCAGTAGAGATCTTGAAGAGGTTCGGGATGATGGACTGCAAGGCCATGGCCACACCTATGGCATCGAACCTGAAGCTTCTATGTGATGTTTCATCTGATTCGGTTGATATCACGGTGTATCGTCAGATGATTGGATCCTTGATGTACCTGATGAACACGAGACCAGATATTTGCTTTGCGGTGAACACATTGAGCCCATTCCTGACGGATCCCAGAGATGTGCACCTGATTGCTGTAAAGCATATTCTGATGTACCTAAAGGGTACAATTGATTATGGGCTCAAGTATGATGCGAATAAAAAATTTAACCTGCAGGGTTATGTTGATTCGGACTGGGCAAGCAGTGCTGTAGATAGGAAGAGCACATCCAGGTGCTGCTTCAGTATGGGATCAGGTGTGATCTCTTGGTTTAGCAGGAAGCAGTCCTGCATAGCACTGAGTACTGTTGAGGCAAAATATGACGCAGCTTGTTCGGCTAGTTGTGAGGCAGTATGGCTTCGGAAGCTACTGTTTGAGTTATTTGATCTCTCGTTGGATGCTACTGGTATCTTTTGTGACAACCATAGTTGTGTGAATTTGTTTGAGAACCCAGTGTTCCACGACAGGTCGAAGCACATTGAGATCAAATATCACTATATCAGGGATATGGTGCAGAGAGGAGCAGTGAAGCTCCTGTATGTTGCGACGGATGAGCAGGTTGCATATGTGTTGATGAAACCACTAGCCAGACTGAAGTTTGAGTACTTCAGAGAGAGGCTTGGTGTTCTTCAGATTGACGACACTTCAAGGAAGAAGTGATGGACACATTTGCAGCATCCATTCCAAGCATGGCGAGAAGAGGATCCTTCCCATGGCTATGGATATAAGCTCTGTGTGATGAGTATCAGGACGATGCTTCAGTTATTGCTCTGTATGCATTATGTTGGATGCTTGTTATGATCAGTTGGATCATGTATATGTATATGCATCATGTTGGATGCTTGTTATGATCAGTTGGATCATGTATATGTATATGCATCATGTTGGATGCTTGTTATGATCAATTGGATCATGTATATGTATATGCATCATGTTGGATGCTTGTTATGATTTGTTGGATCATGTGTATGTGATATGCATCAGGTAGATGCATGATATGTATCAGGTAGATACATTGATCATGTATGTAATATGCATCAGGTAGATGCATGATATGTATCAGATGGATACATTGCATGATCAGGTAGATCATGTATGTGATATGCATCAGGTAGATGCATGATATGTATCAGGTGGATACATTTATATGTATCAGGTGGATACATCTTATGATCAGGTAGATCATGTGTGACGATATGCATCAGGTGGATGCATTATATGTATAAGGTGGATACATCTTATGATCAGGTAGATCATGTGTGACGATATGCATTAGGTGGATGCATTATATGTATTAGGTGGATACATTGTATGATCATGATGATCATGGATGATGAGCTTTAGGATGTTGCTCCAGATGATATGCATCAGGATGATGCTATGATGATGATCACGATGATCATTTGATGATGTACATCAGGATGATGTATGGTGAGTATCAGGTTGATACTCCGTGGCCGTGGATAGGTTGTGCAAGGGTAGCATGTAATAAGTCCTGGAGATATGGACAGGTTGTGCTAGTCACATAAAAGGCCTTAGATGCTCTTTAGAGATATTGCTTGGCAAGACACTCTTTTAAGGTTTTGCTAGACCACATGTAATACGTCCTGGAGATCTGGACAGGTTGTGCTAGTCACGTAAAAGGCCTCAGATGCTCTTTAGAGATCTTGCTTGGAAAGACACTCTTTTAAGGTTTTGTGCGGACCACATGTAATAAGTCTTGGAGATCTGGACAAGTTGTGTTAGTCATGCAAAAGGCCTCAGATTCTCTTTAGAGATCTTGCTTGGCAAGACACTCTTTTAAGGTTTTGTGGTAGGGGTCACATGTAATAAGTCCTGGAGATCCGGACAGGTTGTGCTAGTCATGTAAAAGGCCTCGGATGCTCTTTAGAGATCTTGCCAGGCAATACACTCTTTTAAGGTTTTGTGACAGTCACATGTAAGTGGACCTGGGAGATCTTGCCAGTCGTGCTTTGGCACATAAATGGTCATGGGATACTCTTTCGAGGCATTGTGACGCACGTAATAAGTCCTGAGGATTCCACAATATGGCCAGTGATGATGAAGACCTGCAGGTGGTGGGCCTACATCCAGTATGAAAAAGGACTGGCTCTGTAGAACTTTCTATGACAAGTAGTTCAAAGATTGATTGAGATAGTAGCAGCAGTGATGATGACGATAATCCAGATAAGAAGACTTGTGCTAGAATACATGTGTCAAGAAATACCTTCCTAGTTAAGAGGGAGTGTTGATGTAATTGTAACTTCGGAATGTATTTCATATATATGTATATTGTATTCCTATAGAGATGTTATTATTTCTTTATATGGAAGTGTCGTCATTTATATTGTAAGTGTTGTAACTTATACTTGATGGGTTATTAGACCACCTTGATGGGGTCGGCCCTGTATGAGTCATGTGGGTAAAAGGGTTATTAGAGCACCCTATTGGGGGTCAACCCTGTCAGCATTATGTTATGTGGTTAAGTTAAGGCCGACCTAGTAAAGGTTATTAGGCAAGTCAAGTAAAGTATAAATAGAGTGCGGGAGGCACTCTATTTGATCATTCACTTTCTCACTCATACTCTCATTGGAGAGTGGCGCACTTGTGGAGGAGGAGAAGCTGCTGCTAGAGAAGACTATCTCTTGTACTTGGGCTGTATCATTGCTCTATCTATCTCTGAGGAAGTTGCGGGGTTTTTCACCTTCTTGGTTTTTCTCGGTGAAACTCTGTGTCTCTTGTGTGCTTGCATTATTGTGTCCATGATTGATATGCTGTAGATATGCTGTACATGTTATTCTCCCAGTTAAGATCCTAGATTAGATTGAAATTCTGAAAAACTAACACCATGATAGCTAATGGACGTACAACCTTTCCCCTCTCTCCTCCCACTACCTCTGGATATGGTCCCCAAGTTGGTCCTGGTACCGGTGGTGGCCTCCTCCCCTACCCTCCTTGCATACCATGTGCTATGTGAGATGCCACTCCTAAACACTAGATCAATGGATTCCAGACAACACCACATGCTACTAGGAGTGGAGATTCTGGGCCATCTCCTCGTCATCCAAATGGGCAATCCCCAAATCATAAACCGCCACAGTAGAAGATGGACATGTCCCTATCTCTATTAATAGATAAATCATAAATATAAATACTTTGGTGCATAATATGCAATGGTAATTGCATATCTTAAGGGTTGCATTGGTTGGTAAAACAATATTTAATATGTTTTACCTTGAATGGTATTTGCATTTGTAAACCATGGGATGGAAATTATAAACCACAGGATGGTATTGAGTGGTAATTGCATTGAAATGCACATAATTATCATTATTTTTCTTAATCGGTAATTGTAAACAATTACCATGTGTTAAGGCTTGTTTACTTTGCCTTGGGTTGAATGGTATCTTGTATTTAAAAACCATGGGCTGATTTTCATTATACAAAGAAGTCTAAATGATTATGTTGAAGTTTAAATCTAGCTTAGTTAGTTTTCACAAATACCATGGGCCAATAAATAATAGTATTTGTTTTTATTTCAAAGGTATTGGAATTGTATGCAAAATAACATGGATTAAATTAGTAAGGAATTGGTTATTACATTACATACTTTAGCTAAAATGGTAATAGCCATCCTAAGTAATTTATGCATGTAATATTACTATGTAGTTAATATGTTGAGTTATTAACCTTATTGCACAGTTATTATATTGGAATATTACATTCCATATTTTGGATAGACTGGCAATTGTTATTTTACTTAAGTTATGCATATAACCTTATTGCGCAGTTAATATGTTGGTTTATTGATCTTCCTTGTCATAATGGTTTATTGATCTTCCTTGTCATAATAATATGATAATTACATAATTGGAAGATTGTTTACCGGGTTTGACTATAAATCCTTTGTTCCATTTATGTGATCCCTCTTGTGCAAATTCCATGAAAGATAATATTTTACTGCGTAATTTCTACCCTATAGTTTTACAATTTTAATTGCCTAGTTTCAATGCGCAGTAACTTTAAAATAATATTTTGGGTTATTGTTAAAATGAAAATTATGGGAATTACATAACTTGAAGAATAGATATGCATATATATATATATAATTGCATTTATTTCATTTTTGGTGAATATTACTATGTAGTCATTAGGCTAGTATTTACTAGGCAAGTAGTTTTACTGTGTAGGTTATTGCGCAGGTCTTAGTGCATAGTTCTCAACAAATTGTTTGATGCGCAGTTTTTGGGAAAGTATTTATAAGGATTGGAAGTGTTGCTTTCCAAACCTTAGTTTATTAATGCATATTAATAGAATATATATATATTATGGGTACTAAATATGGTATCAATTTTATATGTGTGAAATGTGCTACACATGAAGATAATTATGCTTCCGCTAATATGATTTTTTTTTATGCATTTGATATAAGACTTCATGGACCTTATGAAATAGTTTAATCTTTTGCTATTTAATCATAGTTATTATGCAATTTAATATAAATTTTTCATAAGCTGGGTTGGCAGGAGCAAGTGGAGTTATTTATGACTCCGAGGGGAATAAGCAGAAGGAGTACGCCTGGGGAATTGGCAGGAAATCAAACAATGGCGCAGAATGGCTATCCCTAACCAAAGGACTAGAGTTAGCAAGAAATATTGGCATTGAGGAAATGGTTTTCTTTGGTGACTCACTAATGGTCATAAGAGAAGCGAGGAACTTGAAGAAGAATCACAAGAACCCGTATTCTAAAATAAATTACCTCCTCAAGTGCATTGTTAATGAATTCAAAGCAATCAACTTCCTTGATGTGCTGAGAGTAAATAATTAGCAAGCGGATATTATGGAAAACAAAGGAGCTGGATTAAATTGTAGTGTCTTTGTTAGCGATCAAAATGCTTATGAAAGAATATGGATCCCCTAAACCAGAGTCCCTCATTGAAATTTTTGATGGCTCTAGAAATCCTTGGAACAATGAGGATGGCCTTTCTCTCATTGGAGTTTGCATTCAAATATTTTTCCTCACTGTTTCAATTCTGAAACTTGATCTTAATCGGGGTGTATTAATGATCAATATTTATTATAAGAAACATTCTTGGACTTCCCCCCATGCTACATTAAATGAAAGGGGGTGGGTTTCACGCATGAGACAAATGGTCTCCATGCGCAGAATCTACACGGCAGGATTCAGGGCTTGTGCTGGTATTAAACCCCATGTTTGGAGTAGTAAGCACATTATATTTGGAAGTCTTTCTGCTTGGCATTTGGAGAGAAGGAACTTGCGCTGGATTGTTAGCATAGTGGGAGATTACACCTCCACTCTTCCCTTGGACAGTGTCTCGGTCCATCCCCTGTTTCAATAATCGAGGTGTAGGAAGCCTCTATCAAACCAAAGTTGGGAACGTGGAAGACTCAACCTACGAAAGATGGCAATCTGGAGCATGCGTAGAAAGATACTATCCACACCCCTTGTCATTTTTATTTCTTGGAATTGGACAAGAAACTGTTTTCTTCTTCGGCAAAGGGAGACTGTGGAAGCTATAGCTCACATAAGATCTTCGATAGTCACTGCATTAGCGAGGAGGATAAGAACTACATCCAAGAAATGGAAGACTAGGTTCGTCTTCTTCGTGATGAGAATCTGGAAATAAAGAGGGCTATAACCCGCCTCTTCTCCCTATCCCAAGCCATGTATTCAGAGGTCAAAGTCAGTAGTAGCCAGTTGAATGGGAGGGTTGTCAATCTGGCTGACATTGTTGATAATGTTACTTTTTGTATTGTCAACTTGGACTCTAAAATAGATAATGTCAACATAAATGTCATCGAAGTTGATGTGAAAATGGATGTCTTGAGAGCAGAAATTGGGAAAAACTTCTTGGATTTGAAAGCAAGCAGCGGCATGGCATCATGAAGAAAGGAGGAACCTTTGGATGGAAACTTTCTCAAGCAAAAGGAGCCCAGTCGTCAGCTATAGTTTTTATGAACCTTGGTCATTTTGAACTCTGGTATTTTGTTATGGTTTTCAATTGCATATAAGTCTTATAGTGTCACTCAATCATGGTTCTAGGATAGTGCTTCAGGATTTGTTGCAGTCTAATTTAGGAGCAATTTTGTGTCATTTTGTTATAAACGGTTGGAAATCAACAATCCTGTTGGGTAGTAGGATAACTCATCTTTTGTAGCAATGTTCTGTTTTTGTCTCTTCCTCCTCGGATAGTTTGTAAGGAGATGATAGTTTCAGAATTGTAAAGGACAAACAAGGAGTCATGGACGCAGTCCTTCTATGGGAACAATCTCTCCTTAGATCTATGTAATTTTTGTTCTTTTATATAATCAAAAGCTCCTAAACCGTTTCTGTTAAAAAAAAAAATTCATTTTTCATAAGAATGCATATACACATTATGCATGTGGTTATTATGCATATATGTTTTATTTAAAAAAAAATGTGTGTTGAGTTTAGTGTAACAAAGGGTGCATTAGAAATTGATATTAGAGCTGAGGCTACAGCTCTCCAACCTTAGGGGCATTTGTTTGATTTCTGAAATAAAGTGTATACATAAATGTATCTATTGTATTATTGAATGAGCTAATTAATAGTTCATGTGGGTCAAAGAGTAGTTGAGGTTACAACTCTCATCTTATTAAGTTGAAAAGTAAAGGAAAACCTCATATGGTTGTCTTGCATGGTAAAGGATGGATTAACCTAGTTTCCATTTGGTTAATGTTGGTGAGATAAGATGTTTGAATAATTTGGGAACTTCATCATAATTTTTTTCTTGAAGGTTAAGATCTTTAATGTATATGTTCCTAGATAGAAATATAATTTCTGAGTTTTTGAAATTATGAAATAATATTTTGTAGGAAGAGACGAAACAAGAGTTTGGACCCTTACTGGAATGTTATGTACATTCCTAGCTTATTTATTTAATATATACATAGCTTGTGATGGTTCATGTTTGTGTATGTAACTGTATGATGGAAATTTAATTGCAATTGTAAGATTGTTTGTCTCCTCAAGAGTGTGAAGCTATGTAGCTATCTATAACTGACAATATGATTTTTTCAAGCGAGAAATTGTTGCTTGATGTTGTATGTTTTTGACTAACTGTATGACAATGACTATATAAGGGATTTATCCTTAAAGCCTAAAATGGTACGGAACTTGGTTGTTGCATGAAGTCTCTGGGTGGATCCTTGTCTTGGGTTGTTCATGGTGAGGGAAATTTTCCTTATCGTTCCTTGCTTAAATCCCATTGTGATCTCTGATTATTGTGTAGGGTCGTTGTTTTTGTAAATTGTCTTTGGTTATTCTTGTAACCATATTCTTGAGCCAATTAATTGTTTTAAGTTGGATGTTGGATGTTGTTTTCAAAACTAGAGCTAATGGCCAATGACATGGAGAATGGTGTATGTATCGACCCCAAAGGAATTCCTAAGTACTGGAAAACAATGAGGTGCTTCACTACTATGCTGTCAGAAGGAAACTAGGGAAGGGAAATGAGCTAGTTAGCATGAATCTGGTTGTAGCCAATCCCTTGACATGCCAAGAAGCATGTGTCTCTTGCATTTATTTATTTTCATAGCTGAAGAGCTTAGATTAGTGTGGTATGCATAGGTTTCATAACCTGTGGGGTCATATTAATTTATTGATAGTTTCATTAAAAATCATAAGAAGGCTGATTGGTTTGTCTATTTGGGACATGTTGGCCTAGTATTAATTTTTTTGTGCACTACTTGTATTTCTTGTACCCCTGTGTTCCCTCAAGTCTCCAACTGGTAGTAGGAATGGGGACATGTCAAATGATTTTCAATGATTAGTTAAATGCTTGATAGCCAATTGGTGTGTGTACTTGGTATTATTCAAGCATGTTGATGCATGTGTATGTTAAGCATGTTGATGATTGTTTCTATTATGTCTTGCTATAGTCAGGAAAAGAAACTGAGATGCATGATCATGGATGTTTATCCTAATCAATTGTGATCAAGGTGTATGAATATGCATATATGGTGATTGATTGGTTGCATTTTTTATTGAATTTGGAAATTTATTTCCTGAAGTAAATGATTCAGTAACATAGTTAATTACAACTCGACTACTCAAGTGCTCTATTTTAGAGTAATGTCAAATTTGTGCAGCGAGTCCAACACGTGTTGGAAAATGCATAAGTTGTATATGCATGCGGTGCATTGCACTTTTAATTTATTATTAAAGAATCATTTTCATGATATGATGCTTAGTTAGAATCATCCTTTTAGATGAGTATGAATGCAAATTAGTATATGTGTTCAGAGCGATATCTCTAGATAAATTTTCTAGTTTGTTGTGTATGGATTATGAAATGGTATGTTGAATGTCGAATAGTGTATGTCTATTTGACAAGTTGTTCTTTTCATGTCGAGTCTTTAGTGACTGTTTGTGGCCTGTGCGTGGCCTGTGTCTTAGTATTTTATGATAGTATGTGACTTGTGTTTGGCTTATGTTGGAGTCCTCAATGACTATTTGAAGCTTATGCTTGGTTTGTGTTCAAGTTTGATGGTAGATGGCCATATTGGACATCTATATAAATTGTTTGGATAAGCCTCTACCTAAGTCCAACTATGCAAGAATGGTTTATGTTCATACAATAGTGGAATGTTTTTATTTAATGGCAACTGTGTACTTGCATAATTATATATTTGAATGCAATATTAAATATGCAAGAGACTCTGGAACAATAGTAAGTGTTTGAATTATGTAGGATGTTTTATTAATAAGATTGGTGCACTCACA
The DNA here is from genome assembly GCA_027924585.1 of Larix kaempferi. NCBI lineage: Eukaryota > Viridiplantae > Streptophyta > Pinopsida > Pinales > Pinaceae > Larix > Larix kaempferi. Next base: position 6,428,287 of record BSBM01000727.1, read on the forward strand.
TGTTTTGGTGCAGGTTTGAATGCCTGAATTCTTGTTAAATGCATTTGTGAGAGACGTAAATGAATTGTTAATACTTCTATACTTATGCCAACTTATGAAAAGTTAAAACTAAGAATATGTTGCTAACTGAGATAATTTGTTAGCTAATTATAAGTTTTTAACTGAAGTAATCTGATATGATTTATTTGTATGTATCTAATGCTATTAAATGTAAGTGATGCACAGAATGAAACCACAAAACTTAAAATTTGAATGCAAAGAAGGAGATTGCAATATTGTAGTTCTTTGGGGTCATCCAAGAGGTTCTTCATCATGTTTGATTGAAGAATGTGGCACAAATAAATAAATTAAAAAACTTCTCAATCCTTGAGGAAGAAGGGATATATCTTTACCCTAACTTCGATTTAATATTGAAAAAGAATTCTTATAGGGGATAATATTCAGAAAATGTTTTTACTTTGAACAGATAGTTAAGCCACAAGTCCAACCGACAAGGCACACACTTGAAAGGAATGGACGCAATTTGGGTGTTGTGTTGTGTCATGGTTGCAGACATTGATTACACCTTAAGGGAATGGATGCATTCCCAATGTTTCAATGTTGAGAAGTAAATTTTACATAATAATACATTTTTAGTTTTATGATAATACATTTTGATAAATGCATGATATTGATGAGCTTGGCTAGCCATTTTTTGTTTATCAGATATACATGCAGGTTGATGATTACATATTGAAGAAGAGAAGTGAAGTGAAGTAAGGAAGTAAAGCTCAAGACGGATATTGTGCAAGCCTAGTATGATTTATAATATCATGTAGGTGACCAGAGTTTGGGTGATGTTTCTACGCACACGTAGAAAAACACTAGAGGGTGTTGTGTGTGGCGATATAATGTGGACCCCAAGCTGGTTGTGTTGATGTATATGTAACTTTGGAATGTATTTCATATATGTATATTACACTCCTATAGAGATGGTATTATTCCTCTATACGGAAGTGTTTGTATTCCTATAGAGATGTTATTATTCCTCTATACGGAAGTGTCATCATTTATATTGTAAGTGTCGTAACTTATACTTGATGGGTTATTAGACCACCTTGTTGGGGTCGGCCCTGTATAAGTCATGTGGGTCAAAGGGTTATTAGACCACCCTATTAGGGGTCGGCCATGTGGGTCAAAGGGTTATTAGACCACCCTATCGGGTGTCAGCCTAGTCAACATTGTGTTATGTGGTTAAGTTGAGGCCGACCTAGTAAAGGTTATTAGGCAAGTCAAGTCAAGTATAAATAGAGTGCGGGAGGCACTCTATTTGATCATTCTATTCTCACACACACTCTTTGGAGAGTGGCGCACTTATGGATGAGGAGAAGCTACTGCTAGGAGATTCCTATCTCTTATGATTGGGTTGTATCATTGCTCTATCTATCTCTGAGGAAGTTATTGGGGTTTTTTCACCTTTATGGTTTTCCCCAAGTAAACTCTATGTCTCTTGTGTGCTTGCATTATTGTGTCCGTGATTGATATGCTGTACATGTTATTCTATCAGTTAAGATCCTAGATTAGATTGAAGTAAATTCTGAAAAACTAACATGGTATCAGAGCTAGCCTAAAAGAAGGCATGCTATGGCATGCATGACACTTGTTGCACTTGCGATGCTAGGGCTTGATATAGAAAAAACCAGTCATCGTATCACTTTTTGCTATAAATCCAGTTTGGAGAATGTTTCGGATCTAAAACTTTTACAGGTCGAATATCAGATCCCCATGTACCTTGTGTCCAAAGGACAACTTCTAATTCATTGTACTTTGTGTTTTATGATCTGTACAATCTAGGGTTTCTGCCTCTTCTAGATCTGAGTCATAAACAGGTGACCTAGGGAAAAAAGGTCATAACCTGGGCTAGGAAGCTCCAAATGAAATTTAATAAAAAGTGATAGGTAGTTCACAGACTGTACTTTCTCAGGTAATGTTTTCAGAGGCTAAAACTGAACCAGTGACACGTGGCACGCCGTACAAGTTCGCTCTACTGTTTTATCCCATAAACAGGTCACTTGGCATAACTCTCTCTCAGAGAATCCATTTGAGGTTAGACCTATGGGGTTGGAAATATGACAGGTCAGGCTACCACAGGAAAACTTTTCAGGCCCTGTGGATCGGAAAGTTCGGAGTTACACCAGAAATAATCAGGTGCATATTTCTGTCAAAACAGAATTGGATTTTGAGCACCTTCATTCATGGCTCTGGGAATTAGGGTTTCAAAGAAAGTTGGTATTTTTGTAATCAGAGACCACAGCTGAATGATACTCATCAAAATCGAAATTTAGAGACCAAGATCAAATTTTTTGGTTGGGTAGAAGGCTGGGCTTGATCAAACCCTAGTTCGGGACTTTGATCGAAAAAGTGGAAAATTAGGGCTTCTGCAAAAGTTGGAATTTTTTAAGTCTGTGACCATGGCTGGAAGCTGCTCAGAAAAATCAAAGTTTAGAGCTTTGGATTGAATCTTTTGGTTGGGCAGAAGGGTGGGCTTTATCAAACCCTAGTTCGGGATCCCATCCAGAAGATCTGAAGTCTCAAAGGCAATTTTGAGGGGTGAAACTTTGCAGTTTTCAAATTCTGAGTATACCAGGTTGATCAGCTCATCAAGGCACATCTTTCTATCCTTTCAGAAGTTTGAAATTCAAATTTTGAATTTTTGGGGTTTCCTTGACAAACCCCAATCCAACTCCAGATCCAGTTTCTGCAAATCAAGTGGATTGGGTTAATCCTAGAATAAAATGGATTGGTCACTTGCATAAGTGAAGAAGTTCCTGTTTCAGAGGGAGATGAGGCTAAGGCCTTACATAAGAAGATTACAAGCAATCTTGAGAGGTATGAATTACAGGTATGTTTCAAATTCTGTTCATGGTTAAGTTTATGATATGTTTTTCTTCATATCATTACGGTTAGTACAATCTTGATTAATTACTAGACTTGTCGTATCACCTTAATAAAATTATGAATACATGATAGAAGATATTCATTGATTAAGGTTTTGACACTTATGATTGTACTAATGCATTGTGATGTTGTATGAGGTTTATGTTGTTCGCTAACATGAAAGGTACACCAAGAAAGACAAATCATGTTCTACTTCAAGAACATATGATCATGGTGACATGAAGACAAAGATTCATCCATTGTCATGGATCACATAGAAGATCTACTTACGAGGTATGTATAACTTGAGACATGCAGGTTACTAGCACAAGTCATTGAAGAGAACCAGAAGACATCATGCGGGTATGTTAGACATAACTAGCTAACATAGTAATCCAGGTATGTTTTTCCTATATGAAGTTAGAATATTTCCTTGTGTTAGGATCCCTTATATAAGTATACTTGGTATGATTGGTTTTGTTTATTCATAAAGTTAGAGATGATATCACAATAATGATAATTGTAAGCATGCATAGTGATCGAGGATGGATATAAGTTCAAGGACAGGTAATCCAGGAAGCAAAGATCAAGAGGGAGCACACTCTAGTAGTTTCTGCAAGGATGCAGATATTCAGAGGGAGTCGCCCACTTCTCACAATCCACATCATAATGGAGTTGCAAAGATTCAGAGGGAGTCACCCACTTCTCACAATCCACATCATAATGGAGTTGCAAAGATTCAGAGGGAGTCCACCCAACAACCAAACAAAGATAAGTATTTGAATTGTCATTTCTTACATATTTGTTTGTTTAAATAATGTTGTTCAATGATGTATATGCTGATGTTCCTAGACGTAGGTTGTGTATTATGCATATTAGAATAATTGCATTAATGAATAGTATACTACTAATATGCATGTGATGGGTAAGTGGCCTATGGAACTGTACAACATTCCATTGCTACTTATCTGGAATGAGACCTCTTTGCTGACATGTTGGGAGTAGTGCAAACTCTTAACAATGTTCTGGTAGAGATTGGAAGGCATCTAGAAAGTTACAGGATATGGATGAATGTTGTATTGAAGCATTGGCTAAAATAATTGCATGACTGTGTGACACATTTCTTTATGTGTAAGAATTTGTTCTGAAAACTATGAGATGTTTCTAATCATGCAATTTAACTTGTTTTGTAGGAAAGATTGTTTACCTTCACCTACAAAAGAAGGACTACAACACTTGTTCCAGCAACGAAGATATCTATTGAAGATATTGAAAATATTGAAGTTCCCAGGATCTGGGATGAAGTAATGGAAGAATGCCATGATCAGTCGATCATGAAGAATGATGTTTGGGATGCAGTCCCAAGACCTGAACGGAAGTCTGCTGTGACTTCCAAATGGATCTATAAGATCAAGCATGCTGCAGATGGTAGCATGGAGAAATACAAAACGAGGTTTGTAGCTCGTGGCTTCTCCCAGAAAGAGGGATTAAGTATGAAGAGACTTCTACACCTATAGCCAGCCACACTTCCATCAGATCAGTACTTTCTCTGGCTGCAATGATGAAATGGAAGATACACCAGATGGATGTCAAGACAGCTTTCTTGAATGGTGTAGTCGAAGAGGAAGTGTATGTGGAGCAGCCACTTGATTTTGAGACACATGACGGGAAGTCATATATGTGTAGAACTTGGTATGGTAGGATAAACAACTTTCTATCCAGTTTGGGCTTTACCAAGAGTAAAGCGGATTCCAACCTTTACTACAAGGTTGAGGAAGGCAATCCAGTGATACTACTTTTGTATATGGATAACCTGTTTGTTACAGGTGAGGATAGATTGATTTCCGACACGCAGCGGAAGCTTGCTGCTGAGTTCGAGATGAAGGACTTGGGGATGATGCACTATTTTATAGGCATGGAGGTGTGGCAGAGTGCAGATGGAATCTTCCTTGGACTAGGGAAGTATGTAGTAGAGATCCTGAAGAGGTTCAGGATGATGGACTGCAATGCCATGTCCAAACCTATGGCATCGAACCTGAAGCTTCTGTGTGATGCTTCATCTGATCCGGTTGATGTCACGATGTATCGTCAGATGATTGGGTCCTCTATGTACCTGACGAGCATGAGACTAGATATCTGCTTTGCGGTGAACACATTGAGCCAGTTCCTGACAGATCCTAGAGGTGTTCACCTAGTTGCTGTAAAGCATATTCTGAGGTACCTGAAGGGTATGGTTAACTATGGGCTCAAGTATGATGCGAATCAAAAGTTTAACCTGCAGGGTTATGTTGATTCAGATTGGGCAGGCAGTGTTGTAGATAGGAAGAGCACTTCTGGGTGCTGCTTCGGTATGGGATCAGGTGTGCTCTCTTGGTTTAGCAGGAAGCAGTCCTACGTAGCACTGAGTACAGTCAAAGCAGAGTATGTTGCAGCTTGTTCGGCTAGTTGTGAGGCAGTATGGATGAGGAAGCAACTGTCTGAGTTATTTGATCTACCGTTGGAGGCTACTAGTATCTTCTGTGATAGCCAGAGTTGTGTGAAGCTGTCTGAGAACCCGGTGTTCCACGACAGGTCAAAACACATTGAGATCAAATATCACTATATCAGGGATATGGTGCAGAGAGGAGTAGTGAAGCTCCTGTATGTTGCGACGAATGAGCAGATTGCAGATGTACTGATGAAACCACTAGCCAGAGTGAAGTTCGAGTACTTCAGAGAGAGGCTTGGTGTTCTTCAGATTGACGACACTTCGAGGAAGAAGTGATGGACACATTTGATGAAGCCATTCCAAGCATGGTGAGAGGAGGATCCTTCCATGGCTATGGATATAAGCGCTGGATGATGAGCATCAGGACGATGCTCTAGTTACTGCTCTAAATATGCATCATGTTGGATGTTGGATATGATCAGTTGGATCATTTATATGTATGTACGAATCATGTTGGATGCTGGATATGATCAGTTGGATCATTTATATGTATGTATGCATCATGTTGGATGCTGGATATGATCAGTTGGATCACGTGTATGTATCTGTAGATGTATCAGGTGGATACATTGTATGATCAGGTAGATCATCTATGATGATATGTATCAGGCAGATACTGTGTATGCATCAGGTGGATGCATTGTATGATCAGGATGATCATGGATGACGAGCTTCAGGATGTTTCTCCAGATGACATGCATCAGGACGATGCAGTGACGATGATCAGGATGATCATGTGTGATGAGTATCAGGATGATACTCTGGATGATATGCATTAGGATGATGCTATGATGATGATCAGGATGATCATATGTGATGACATGTATCAGGTGGATACATTACATAATCAGTTGGATTATGTGTGATGAGTTCCGAAGACACAGATGCACATGAGCTTTTCGAAAATGGTTGTAGATGTGTTCTCCCATGGCTGCTATATAAGTGCTGGGGCCATTTGAGCATGGTTGTAGATGTGTTCTCCCATGGTTGTGATATAAGTGTTGGGCCATTCGAGCATGGTTGTAGATGTGTTCTTCCATGGATACGATATAAGTGCCGGGGCCATTCGAGCATGGTTGTAGATGTGTTCTCCCATGGCTGCGATATAAGTGCTGGGCCATTTGAGCATGGTTGTAGATGTGTTCTCCCATGGATGCAATATAAGTGTTGTGCCATTCTCGCATGGTTGTAGATGTGTTCTCCTATGGCGTAGATATAAGTGTTGTGTGATGTGCATTTGGGATGTGCTTCGTGATACTCTGTGGCCGTGGACAGGTTATGCAGTAGCATGTAAAAGGCCCTGGGAGATCTGATAGGTTGAGCTGTGTGCTCGTAATCGGTCTTGGGATGCTCTTTCGAGGTTTTGTTGACTCACGTAATAAGTCTTGAGGATTCCACAGTATGGCCAGTGATGATGAAGACCTGTAGATGGTGGGCCTACATCCAGTATGAAAAAGGACTGGCTCTGTAGAACTTCCTATGACGAGTAGATTCAGAGATTGATTGAGATAGCAGCAGCAGTGACGAGGACGATGATTCGATGACAATGATCCAGAGAAGAATACTTTTGCTAGAAGACCTGTGTCGAGAAATACCTTCCTAGTTAAGAGGGAGTGTTGATGTATATGTAACTTCGGAATGTATTTCATATATGTATATTACACTCCTATAGAGATGGTATTATTCCTCTATATGGAAGTGTTTGTATTCCTATAGAGATGCTATTATTCCTCTATATGAAAGTGTCGTCATTTATATTGTAAGTGTCGTAACTTATACTTGATGGGTTATTAGACCACCTTGTTGGGGTTGGACCTGTATAAGTCATGTGGGTAAAAGGGTTATTAGACCACCCTATTGGAGGTCGGCCATGTGGATCAAAGGGTTATTAGACCACCCTATTGGGTGTCGGCCCAGTCAGCATTGTGTTATGTGGTAGAGTTGAGGCCTACCTAGTAAAGGTTATTAGGCAAGTCAAGTCAAGTATAAATAGAGTGTGGGAGGCACTCTATTTGATCATTCTATTCTCACACACACTCTTTGGAGAGTTGCACACTTGTGGAGGAGGAGAAGTTGCTGCTAGGAGATGCCTATCTCTTATGCTTGGGTTGTATCATTGCTCTATCTATCTCTGAGGAAGTTATTGGGGTTTTTTTCACCTTTATGGTTTTCCCCAAGTAAACTCTATGTCTCTTGTGTGCTTGCATTATTGTGTCCATGATTGATATGCTGTACATGTTATTCTATCAGTTAAGATCCTAGATCAGATTGAAGTAAATTCTGAAAAATAACAGGTTGAACCTAATTGAGGAATTTTGGGAAGTCTTTCTGCACACACATAGAAAATCAATAGAGGGTGTTGTGTGTGTTGAGATATTGTAACTTCAAAGAATATTATAATTGTACTTTATTATTCCGGAGATGTTTCATTCCTCCGTAAAGATCTTATTGTATATCCGGAGATGTTTATTCCTTCGTCGGAATGTGGTAACTCGGGTTATTAGACTTCCCTAGTGGAGGTCGGCCCTGTATGTGTTATGTGGGTCAAAGGGTTATTAGACCACCCTAGAGGGGTCGGCCCAGTCAGTTGTAGTGGGGTATTTAACCCATTGGTTAAATACGAGCCTACGTGTACTTGTGTAAAAGATATGTCAGTGTAGTGTATAAATAGAGGAGGTGTGTTCCTCATTTGATACACTCACACACTTGAGGATAACGCATTTGTGGAGGAGAGGTCTGCTATTGTGGAGGAGGAGATCCTGTCTCAGGGTTTCATCTTTGTATATTGCTGGTCATCTATATTGAGGAAGCTTTGCTGGGTTTTCTACCCCATGAGGGTTTCCCTGGATAAATCTCTGTCTCTTGTGTTTATGCTATGCTTGTTGTTTCTTCAGTGATCCTGTATATGCTATTATTGTGAAATGGAATGTAATGCTGCTATTTTATGTCTTAGCATATTGAATTTTAACATGGTATCAGAGCTAACCTGAAGGAAGACAAGGTATGGCACTAACGACACTTATTTTACTTACGACAATTTGAAGGTTAGGGTTTTACATAGCAAAAACCAGTCATCGTAGCACTTTCGCTATAAATCCGTTTTGGAGAAGTTTTCGGATCTGAAATTGTTACAGGACGAAGATTAAATCTCCAGGTACCTTGTGTCCAAAGGGAACCCTCAGATTCATTGTACTTTGTGAGTTATGATCAGTACAAGTTAGGGTTTCTGCCTCTTCCAGATCTCAGTCAAAATAAGGTGACCTTGGAAAAAAGGTCATAACTTGGGCTAGGAAGCTCCAAATGAAATTTCGTAAAAAATGAAAGGTAGTACATAGACTGTACTATCTCAGAAAACTTTTTCAGAGGCCGAAGATGAACCAGTGACACGTGGCACGCCGTACAAGTGCGCTCTCCTGTTTTATCCCATAAACAGGTCACGTTGCGACACTTGGCATAACTCTCTCTCAGAGAGTCCAATTGAGGTCAGACCTGTCAGGATGGAAAGATAACAGGTCGAGCTATCGTAGGAAAAGTTTTCAGAGGCCGAAGTTCAAACAGTGACAAGTGGCATGCTGTACAAGTTCGCTCTCCTGTTTTATCCCATAAACAGGTCACGTTGCGACACTTGGCATAACTTTCTCTCAGAAAACCCAATTGAGGTCAGACCTGTCAGGATGGAAAGATGAAAGGTCAGGATATTGCAGAAAAAGGGTTTCAGACCCTGTGGAGCAAAAATTTCATATTTATAGTAGAAACAATCAGGTGCATATTTCTGTCAAAACAGAATTATTTTTGGAGCACCTTTATTCATGGCTTCCGGAATTTAGGGTTTCAGAGAAAGTTAGAATTTTTGGAATCAGAGTCCACGGAATGCTACTCAGGAAAATCAAAATTTAGAAACCAAGATCGAATTTTTTGGTTGGGTGGAAGACCGGGCTTGATCAAACCCCAGTTCGGGATTTTGATCGGAAAGATGGAAAATTAGGGCTTCCGCAAAAGTTGGAATTTTTGAAGTCTGTAACCACGGCTGGAAGCTCCTAAGAAAAATAAGAGTTTAGAGCCTTGGATCGAACCTTTTGTTTGGGCAGAAGGGTGGGCTTCATCAAACCCTAGTTCGGGATCCTGTCCAGAAGATCCAGAAGTTTCAAAGGCAATCTTGAGGGGTCAAATTTTGGAAATTCCAAAATTGAAGTATGCTAGTTTGATCAGCTCAGCAAGACATATTCTTTCATCCATTCAGAAGTGTGAAAGTCAAAGATTGAATTTTTAGGGTTTCTCTAGAAAACCCTAATTAAGCTCCAGATCAAGTTTCAGGGGGAGTTGAGGCTAAGGCCTTACATAAGAAGACTACAAGAAGTCTCGACAGGTATGACTTAAGGAGGCTCAGGTATGTCTTAAAATCTAATTCTTGATTAAGTTCATGATGTGTTTGTCTTCATATTATTTATTAGTACAATCTTGATTAATGTTAGAATTGTCTTATCACCCTAGTAAACAGTATGAATGCATCAAAGACATTTATTGATTAGGGCTATATGATTGTACTAATGCATTATGATGTTGTGTGAGGATGATGTTGTCTGCTAACAAGGCTCAGGTACATCACAAAAGACAAATCAGGTTCCATGACCATGAAAACATGAAGACAAAGACTCATCCATAATCTTTGTTCTACTTACGAGGTGTGTATGACTTTGTTATATTATGCTTAACCTATGAGACATGCAGGTTCTAGCTCAGGATCTCTAAATCATTGAAGAGATTGTTTAGGTATGTTGTACATAACTAAGTAGGTATACTAATCCAGGTATGTTTCCCATGAATCTTACCTTGTGTTAGGATCCCTTATATAAGTATACTTGGTATGATTGGTTACGCTTATTCATAAAGTTAGTAATCAAGGGATTATGGATATTATGTCTTTTATCTTGATTGATGATATGCATGAGTAAAAGAAGACTTCCCTGAAATTTTGAATACTAATGTTTATTAACTATAATCATGACTATACATTCTCAAGATTATTTAGAACTATAATGTTTTGATAACATTTAGAACATACTAATGGGTGTACGTTTGTGTATGAGATCATGAGGATGACACTTGAACATGCACAGTGGTACATAATGAATATAAGTTCAAAAGACATACAGAAGATCAAGCGGGAGGCAATCACACAAACATAAAAGATAAGTATTTGAGTTGTTATTTAAAATAGTAAATGATATTGCCTGTAATAGGTTGTATGCATATTTGTATTTCTATAATATATCATGCTAAGTGTAAATATTCATAGAACATTGAACAGTATACTACTAATATGCATATGATTGGTAAGTTGGACAAACATTCCATTGTTGCTTGTCTAGAATGAAACCTCTTTGCTGACATGCTGAGAGTTGTGCACACTCTCGATAGTATGTTCTGGTAGAGATGGAAGGCATCTAGATACCCACTGTATGCATACAGGATATGGGAAAGTGTTGTGCCAAAGTATTGGTCAAGATAGTTGCATAACTATGTAAATGATATCTGTATGCATAATAGGTTATCATGTCAATATGATTTGATGATTATGAAGTATTACTAATCATGTACCCAATTTTGATTTGTAGGAAAAATCATGATGAATGATGAACAAGCGATGGATGTTCAACAAAAGGATTTAGAAATCAAACACACTATAGAAGGCTTGTGGCTAGAAGATTCTCCTAGAAAAGAGAAAGAGAATCATGATGAGATGTTTGTTCCAAGAGGATAGATAAAACCATTCTCTTAATGGTGTAATTAAAGAAGAAGTGTGATTCAGGTTCTGTATGGGTACCCAGGATCGATAATCAATTGATGAGCTTAATGATCACCACGGGTGATGTGGATCTCAACCTTTGCTACAAGGTTGAATATGGTTTTTATACACAGATGACATGGATGCAAGAAGGAACTCACCACAAAGTTTGAATAATATTGAGGCTCATATCAGTAGACCCATCTATCGAGAGATGGCACAGATAGATATGCAGAAGATCACTCAATGTAGAGTGTGAATAATGGACAATTGACAGCTTCATGACAAAGCTTGGGCTTTACCAGAAGTAAAGCTATTCCTAACCTTTACCTTAAGTGGATGATGAACTTATCATACCATTATTGTATGACGATGATCTCTTTCTGACAAGGAATGAGAAACAGGTCATGAAAATGGCTGCAGAAATGAAAATGAAAGATCTCGGATTAATGCACTACTTCTTAGGTCTAGAAGTATGGCAATATCCAAAAGGAATCTTTTAATTCAAGGTAAGTATGCTGTGAAGTTTCTAAAAAGATTTGATATGTTGGAGTATAAAGCCATGGCCACTCCCATGGACTCCAACTTGAAGTTATTAGTTAATGACTCATCGGATTTAGTGGACCTAACCCTATATAGACAAATCATTGGGCCAATGATGTATTTAACAAATACCAGGCCAGATATATGCTTTGTTGTAAATACCCTAAGTCAGTATCTAGTAGAACCTGGAAAGGTTCACTTAATAGCTACAAAGCATGTAGTGAGGTACCTAAAAGGTACATTAGATTTTGGTCTATATTATCTTGGAGGTCTTGAACTCCGTTTACATGGTTACTCAAATTCTGATTGGGCAGGAAGTGTCTCAGACAGAAAGAGTACATCAGGTGGATGTTATAGTCTTGAATCTGCCATGATCTCATGGTTCAGCAAGGAACAATCTAGTGTGGCTCTCAGTACTGCTGAAGCAGTATATATATATAGCTGTCTGCTCTGCCAGCTGTGAAGCAGTGTGGCTTCAGAAGCTATTATATGGAGTGTTTGACTTAGAAATGAATTCCACTATGATTATGTGTGACATTCAAAACTGCATCAAGATAGAAAATCTTGCATTCCACGATAAGTCAAAAACACATAGAGATCCGATACTTCTATATACGAGATATGGTGTAGAGAGGAGCTATCAAGCTCGAGTATATAAGCACTGAGGATTAGATTGCTAATATCTTGACTAAACCTTTGTCTCGAGTAAAGTTTGAATACTTCCGAGAAAAGCTTGGTATAGTCTAGAAGGACTCTCCTCGAAAGGGGGAGTAGCATAGTATCTGATAACAAGTCTGTCTCATCAATGATGAGGTTACCTATTTACTGCACCTAGTTACTTAGAATTATTTAGATTTAGGACTCTTATATTCTTTCTTTTGATGATAGATGTATACATGCTTTTGATGTTAGTTTTGATGATAGATGTATACATGCTTTTGATGTTAGTTTTGATGATAGATGTATACATGCTTTTGATGTTAGTTTTGATGATAGATGTATACATACTTTTGATGATTTTGATGATAGATGTATACATGCTTTTGATGTTAGTTTTGATGATAGATGTATACATACTTTTGATGATTTTGATGATAGATGTATACATGCTTTTGATGTTAGTTTTGATGATGGATGTATACATACTTTTGATGATTTTGATGATAGATGTATACATGTTTTGTTGATGATGATACATGTTGTGGTTATACATGTTTTGATGATGACGATACATGTTGTGGTTATACATGTTTTGTTGATGACGATACATGTTGTGGTTATACATGTTTTGATGATGATGATACATGTTGTGGTGATGAGGATACATGTTTTTGGTATACAACATGTGAAGGGATTGGATCATTCCTGGACTTCAGTCCGAAAGAAGAGCCGTAGACGTATGTCTTCGAAAATGAAGTTCTTGGTGAACATGTGAAGGGATTGGATCATTCCTGGACTTCAGTCCGAAAGAAGAGCCGTAGACGTATGTCTTCGAAAATGAAGTTCTTGGTGAACATGTGAAGGGATTGGATCATTCCTGGACTTCAGTCCGAAAGAAGAGCCGTAGACGTATGTCTTCGAAAATGAAGTTCTTGGTGAACATGTGAAGGGATTGGATCATTCCTGGACTTCAGTCCGAAAGAAGAGCCGTAGACGTATGTCTTCGAGAATGAAGTCCTAGATGGACGATGGAGGATTAAGTCATCCTTGGACGTAGGTCCTAAATGTACAGTGGAGGATTAAGTCATCCTTGGACGTGGTCCTAAATGTACGGTGGAGGATTAAGTCATCCTTGGACGTGGTCCTAAATGTACGGTAGAGGATTAAGTCATCCTTGGACGTAGGTCCTAAATGCACGGTGGAGGATTAAGTCATCCTTGGACGTGGTCCTAAATGTACGGTGGAGGATTAAGTCATCCTTGGACGTGGTCCTAAATGTACGGTAGAGGATTAAGTCATCCTTGGACGTAGGTCCTAAATGCACGGTGGAGGATTAAGTCATCCTTGGACGTAGTCCTAAATGCATGGTGGAGGATTAAGTCATCCTTGGACGTAGTCCTAAATGCACGGTGGAGGATTAAGTCATCCTTGGACGTGGTCCTAAATGCACGGTGGAGGATTAAGTCATCCTTGGACGTGGTCCTAAATGCACGGTGGAGGATTAAGTCATCCTTGGACGTTGTCCTAAATGCACGGTGGAGGATTAAGTCATCCTTGGACGTGGTCCTAAATGTACGGTGGAGGATTAAGTCATCCTTGGACGTGGTCCTAAATGAACGGTTGAGGATTAAGTCATCCTTGGACGTGGTCCTAAATGTACGGTAAGGATTGGATCATCCTTGGACTTTGGTCCTGTGAACTGAGCCGTAGACATGAGGTCTCCAAAAATTGATAGGACTGGATCGTCCCTGGACTTTGGTTCAAAAGGTACATGACAGGACTGGATCGTCCCTGGACTTTGGTTCAAAAGGTACATGACAGGACTGGATCGTCCCTGGACTTCAGTTCAAAAGGTACATGACTGGATTGCATCATCCATGGACGTATGTCCTAAAGAGAGCAGGATTGATCACCCTGGAAAATGTTGATCGTATGATGACGATGCTGTTGATCGTATGATGACAATGCTGATGACGATGCTGATGACGATGCTGTTGATCATATGATGACGATGCTGATGACGATGCTGTTGATCGTATGATGACGATGTTGATGACGATGCTGTTGATCGTATGATGACGATGCTGTTAATCGTATGATGACGATGCTGATGTTTGTATGATGACGATGCTGTTGATCGTATGATGACGATACTGATGATCATGTGATGACGATGTTGATGATCATGTGATGACGATGCTGACGATCGTGAGGATTCAGATATTGATGTTGCTGTAGCTATTTGAGTACTGCAGAAGATAAAGACTCAGTACTGAAGATGTTGATGTTCCAATATTGAAGATGTTCCAGTAACTGGTTGAGTTACTGATGATGTTGATAAAGCTTCCAATGATTTATAGATGTATCATGTATGATGTTGATGACTCCTTGCTCGTGCAGATGCTGTTATAATATCCTTCTCGTTAAGGGGGAGTGTTGAGATATTGTAACTTCAAAGAATATTATAATTGTACTTTATTATTCCGGAGATGTTTCATTCCTCCGTAAAGATCTTATTGTATATCCGGAGATGTTTATTCCTCCGTCGGAATGTGGTAACTCGGGTTATTAGACTTCCCTAGTGGAGGTCGGCCCTGTATGTGTTATGTGGGTCAAAGGGTTATTAGACCACCCTAGAGGGGTCAGCCCAGTCAGTTGTAGTGGGGTATTTAACCCATTGGTTAAATACGATCCTACGTGTACTTGTGTAAAAGATATGTCAGTGTAGTGTATAAATAGAGGAGGTGTGTTCCTCATTTGATACACTCACACACTTGAGGATAGCGCATTTGTGGAGGAGAGGTCTTCTATTGTGGAGGAGGAGATCATGTCTCAGGGTTTCATCTTTGTATATTGCTGGTCATCTATATTGAGGAAGCTTTGCTGGGTTTTCTACCCCATGAGGGTTTCCCAGGATAAATCTCTGTCTCTTGTGTTTATGCTATGCTTGTTGTTTCTTCAGTGATCCTGTATATGCTATTATTGTGAAATGGAATGTAATGCTGCTATTTTATGTCTTAGCATATTGAATTTTAACAGTGTGTGGCGATGTAATGTGGACCCCAAACTAACAATGTTGTTGTGGGAATGTATCTCCTCAAACTAAAATTATACTTAGCCGAGCGCATGCATTGAAGATGTGACTTCTCTAAAAGAATAGAAGACTTTTCAAGTTGGTGTTGTAGTAAAGGTTGAATCAATATAATAAATTAATAAAAGCTTTCACCTACTAACAAAATCCGGAGGGGGAGGGAGGTGCTCAGTCTAACGAATGAACCTAATAACAATAACAATAACAATAAAGTGATTGATGATGTGGTATTTATGATGATCATGTTAGCTAAGAATCCTTTGAGCAAACCATGTGGAGAACCCTGGGTTGTAATTCCTATAGATATATTTCAAATATGAAGTGTCTTAGCTGGAAGATAAACAAGGATTGGGTGATCCTTTATGCGCACATTGAATGAAACTAGAGGAAGGAATACTTTCTTGGTGTTGTGTGGGACAGATAATGTGGATCCCAACCTAGATGAATACTAAATAGATCGAGCACCTGCATTTCAAAGAGAAAGAGACCAAGGAGAAAGGAAGCCACAGTTGTGGAGCTCTAGATTGGGAAAAGACTAAGAGGGGGAACTCTTACTCTTTCCTTTTTACTTATGTTAATTTATTTCTAGGAAGAGAAAGTTGTTGAAATGCATGTTACAACTAAAAACATTTGTTGTGTGTATTTTTGTTAGAAATAAACAATGAATGTTGAAGTAGTTAAAAATTTCTGTAAAAGAAATGAAGATGAATGGGCTCATCTATATGCATATGCTGAGTTAATCATGAAATGCATGAAAGCATTATGAGCAAAGATAAATATAGTTGATCTTTCATAAAAGGATAGCCTAATTTTTAGTATGTTGTCATAATGAATACATGGTGATTGAATTTCATAGGAAAAAATTCAAATGGAAGTCAGTTGTTGTTATCCTAAAAATTAAAGTGGAGTGGCACAAGCTCCTATTGTCATCAGTAGAAACAATGTGATGAAGTATGTCAGAGTTTGGTGAACCTGATTCATCTTTGAAGAAATAGATTGAAAGCTAAAATGCTAGGAAAAATTTGCAGATTTTTGAATATCTAATGTATGCAAACATTGTATAAATATCTATAAGAATTAGAACACCGAGAACGGTGTAGAATCTAAGGGGGAGGGGAATGTAACACCCCTGGTTTGAAACCCCTAGTACAATGATGGCCATTGTTTATGAATGCCTGCAAGGATGAAAATATTGTATTTTTATTTATTTATTAATATTAAAATCCACAACTGGTTGTGTCGAGGAAGTACACAGAGGATATCAGGGACTCATGTATTCACCAGAGACAGTAAGGGGGTTAGAATGTCTTAGGTAGGAAACCATGATATGAAGCCATTAAAAAATTAAGTCCTTGAAGTTTATCCTAAGTCTTAATCCATTTAATTACTTTAAAACTTGCTTTAAGTCATGATTATGATTTAAATGGGTTTAAGTGGGATTAGGGGGGAGCTTATATGTTTTTATTTTATAAATAAAAACAAAAATAATAAAATGGGGAACGTGGGTATCTTGGCAACCCCACGTGGTTCTATCTTACCATGCACAAAACTAGTGCATGCAAATGGAAAATTAACTATTCCTTCATCCTAGAAGAAGAATCTACACAGGTGGGAGGTATGAGCGAACATGGGAGATAATGATGGTTTGAGAATGGAATCTGATATGAATTCCTGAACCCATGAACCAAAGTGATGGAGAATTTTTGTTGAAACTCTATCCATTTTGTCTCTAGTTGTACCAGTGAAGTGGAAAATGGTATAGAAAGCTAATTTGGTGGAATTCTGAGCACATATAGTAGTGATGTGTATCACTATTGTGTAGTCAAAAGGAATCTCTGGTCATTCTATTGAAATGGAAAATGGTGCAGGAAACTATCTTGGTAGAATTCTGAGCATAGATGACAGTGATGTATTTTCATTATTGTCTAGTTTGAAGGAAATCAAGGAAGTGAACTGCGATGCTTGGCATGGAATTGGATTTAATCCAATTGCATGATTTCCAAGAGTTTAATCCTGCGAATTTATGGGACTGGAGTGATGTTTGTCTGGTTAATGCATGAGTCTCAGTTCGGGGGTGGTGTTTTGCTGAGATATTAATGAGTAAAATTTCCTACGATTGGGTGGAGGGTTCGTTACACAGATCCAGTTGCCCAATTAAAATATTTTCCAGATAAGTTTTAATTCTTGGAAATAATGTTTTAATTTAAAAATGATGTTTATTTAATGAATGGTAAAACAATTTCCATGGTTTTCCTGTTTTAATTTTTGAAATTAGATATAAAGAATTAATTCTGGCATTGTTTGGTTGGATTATTAAGTATGGAATGACTATGAGTTTAACTCTACACAATGCTTATTAATCATGCATAAGTTATACAAATGAAGCTAAAATTGTATGAATGCTTATTATTTAATTAAGTGGGAAATTTACTTTCTGTGTAATTGCCTTAAATGTTCCTTGTTTCTAGATTATTTGGGAATGGGTTATGTCTGGATGGAAATACATTCCAAGTTTTGCAAAAGAAATTATTGAAATAATTTAAACATTTCGTAGAATATGGACATGATCCTATCTCGTTTAATATATAAATCATATATATAAATACTTGGTGCATAAGATGCAATGGTAATTGCATATCTTAAGGGATGCATTGGTTGGTAAAATAATATTTAATATGTTTTACCTTGAATGGTATTTTCATTTGTAAACCATGGGCTGGAAATTATAAACCATAGGATGGTAATGAGTGGTAATTACATTGAAATGCACATAATTATCATTATTTTTCTTAATTGGTAATTGTGAACAGTTACCATGTGTTAAGGCTTGTTTACTATGCCTTGCATTGAATGGTATCTTTAATTAAAAAATCACAGGCTGATTTTGCTTATCCAAAGAAGTCTAAATGATTATGTTGAGGTTTTAATATAACTTAGTTCATTTTCATAAATACAATGGGCCAATAATGAATGGTATTTGTTTTTATTTCACAAGTATTAGAATTGTATGCAAAATAGCATGGATTAAATTAGTAAGGAATTGGCTATTACATTACGTTAGCTAAACTGGTAATTGCTATCCTAAGTAATTTATGCATGTAATCTTATTACTATGTTGAATTATTAACCTTAATGCATAGTTATTATATTGGAATATTACATTCCATGTTTTGGATAGACTGGTAATTGCTATTCTCCTTAAGTTATGCCTATAACCTTATTGCACAATTAATATGTTGGTTTATTGTTCTTCCTTGTCATAATAATATGATAATTACATAATTGGAAGATTATTTATGGATTTGACTATAATTTCTTTATTCTATTTATGTGATCCCTCTTGTGCAAATTCCATGAAAGATAATATTTTACTGCTTAGTTTTTACAATTTTTATTGCCCAGTTTCAATAAAATGTTTACTATGTAGTAAGTTTAAAATTAAAATTTTGGGTAATGGCAATTACATAACTTGAAGAATAGCTATGCATATAGATATAATTGTATTTATTTCATTTTTGGTGAATCTTACTATGCAATCATTAGGTTAGTATTTACTGTGCAAATAGTTCTTACTACGCATGTTTTACTATGTAGGTAGTTTTACTGTGCCGGTCTTATTGCACAGTTTTTACTGCACAATTCTCAACAAAAGGTTTGATGCACAGTTTTTGGGAAAGTATTTATAAGGAAGGATTGGAAGTGTTTCTTTCCAAACCTTAGTTTATTAATGTATATCAATAGAAGATATATTATGGGTACTAAATATGGTATAAATTTTATATGTGTGAAATGTGCTACACATGGAGATAATTATGCTTCCGCTGATATGATTTTATTTTTTTATACATTTGTTATGCATTTGATATAAGACTTCATGGGTCTTATGAAATAGTTTAAGCTTTTGCTATTTAATCATAGTTTTTTTTGTTTGTAAAGTTTGAAATAGATAAGCATACTGTACATATCCATAGCCATGATGTCCCATAGTTCATATCCGACATGATCGTACTTGAATTTAAAAACCAGACATGAATATGTCTAAATTTTAATAGAGAGACTGTGCTTTCTACGACAGGAAAATCATAATGTTGTTCAAAGATAAGATGACAATGTTTCCCCCATAGGCTGTGGGTTATGGCCAAAGCATTCAAAATGTGGAATGAACCAAAATAAAAACCAACTAAACCAACTAATCATCATTAGGGAGAGGGATTTTTAAAGGACCGAAACCTGGCTTGTGACAGTTCCCATTGTCATCTCCAGTCGGAGGGCACTGCCTATACACCATTTGGTTGTTTGCAATTGAATCTGGCGGAGGTCTGGTGAATTTTTTGCCCATGAGATCCCTAGAAAGTGCATCCAATTTGGAGTTGATGTGTTCAGTATCTGAGCGTTGATGATGAATGAGATAATGCAGGATGGATTTGAGGTTGGAAATTCGGTCTGTCAGCGGAAGAGAATTCTTCTCTGATTTGAGCTACCCTTGGAGGAAATCCTCCATTTCCATGGACATCAAGGCTTCGAATGTCTAGAAAAACCCCATGGTATTGGTGCGTTGAGTCTCCCTTGCGAGATTATACCTGACGTCCTTAATGAAACCACCGAAATCAGCTGTGAGCTGCTCAGTAGAGAGGTAGCCATGCTTCTTCTTTAGCATGTTCTCTAGTTGAATGGTGTGGTCTCTCACAGACTCCAAAAATTCATGCTCAAAGAATTCTTGAACGTGCCCCATCTCCGTAAGAGCGTGAGGCATATTCGAACAACGGGGTCCACTTGTATTTTTCCTCAGTCTAAACATTGTTCTAGCCCTGGTAACCGCACTGGCTAGGAGGGTCCAGATCAAATTGCCACAGAGGGAGAGCACTGACATTCTTTCCAGCAGATAGCACAAATATGGAAGACAAGTACCTCTCTTTCTAAATCAAGCCCTCCTTTTATGCTGAGGTTTCCTTTTCCTATGGCTAGGAATGGGATGGCGGTATAGTGCTCCATTACCACCACTCTCGTCTTGCATTTCCATGAGATATCGCATGAGAGAACGAGCTTTCCTTCGTACGGGTTCTTTCCTTGCACAAACAGTGATAATGACCCAACAAATAATGCTTATGATAGGAATGAAGGTTCTGCGTGGAGGCATGTGGTCGTATGCCACTTGGCTTTCTGCATGGTATGCCCACCTTCCCATGGGAAGGGATATACGTGTGGGGTGAGGCCACCAGTTGAATGAAACCCGCCATTATGCATGTGGCTATTATGCATATATGTTTTATTTTTAAAAAACAATTGTGTTGAGTCTAGTGTAATGAAGGGTGCATTACATTGAGTCTCCCTATACCCATCATTGTGATTTTTGTCATACACCTTCACCCTAAGCGTTGTGTCCCCAACATATTCCTTCATCATCAATTTGTCTCCCTCCATTGCACTATGTACCTTTATTTTGAAGAATGTTTCCATCCATTACTCCCTAAGTTGACATCAATCAAAGGAATTCACGAGCCTTACACTTACCAACTAGTCTTGTGTCAGGTATGTCAGTAAAATAGTTGGTTACAAAATGATCTTGGTTCTCAGGATAAGAACCTCGTCTTATAATGTACTTCAACTCTCTTCAACATCAAATCAATACATTTTGAGAGTTTCAATTGTACCTTGGGGTCCATTTAAATCAATATAAGGGATCACCTTGATCTATGTAGGGGTATCCCTTAATGCTTCCTAACTTTGTAGTATCTACTATGGTTGACGTAAACAACTCTATCACATCAGGGAGAGTCATACGTGTATATGGTAGCAGTGTTCACATTTATATATCATGGTAGCAATAGTACAGTGAGGCCCTACATGCAAAACCCTCATTGGTATTCCAGTCTCCCACCCCCATGGTATTATTGGGGTTATCATCAATACTGCTTCTTCAACACTTATAACAAGATTTCTAGGTTTGGTTACCATTGCATGGATTGAAGCCCCCTTCATCCATGTTCCAGCAGTATATTAAGTTGACCCCTCTGTCTACTCATCTAGTAGCCACTTTGACATATTTTCACAAGCATGGTATAAAATACTATTCTTTGTTATAGCTTCACCAACAATATTTCCCCATGGGAGGACCCTATTCATCCACATAGCTTCACAACTTTCAACAACAACAGAGAGAGAAAAATAAATGATGATGCATTAGAGACCCTATAGTACCCTTCAAACCTCATACATCAGGGGGCATCTGTTAACGCATAATTCTCACAGACATGCATAATTTTTTAAATTCACACAGTAAGTCATCATCAACATATATAATGTATATCATCAAATACATCCTCATCATATACAATAAGCAATATGTGTCTAGAAATGACAAAGAACAGTCAAAAGGTAGGACCGCGCGGCCTAATCTCTATTTAGGTGCATAGCCGC
This sequence comes from Larix kaempferi, assembly GCA_027924585.1. Classification (NCBI taxonomy): domain Eukaryota; kingdom Viridiplantae; phylum Streptophyta; class Pinopsida; order Pinales; family Pinaceae; genus Larix; species Larix kaempferi. The sequence goes on from BSBM01000727.1 coordinate 6,450,187, forward strand.
TCATTTTACCAATTATGTTCCCACGCGACCCTTGCACATATTTTCCTTCGATATCCATGTGTCTGTCAAAACAATAGAACCACAACCACCCACAGTGCATTGCAGGTTCATCAAAGCCCCATCACCTCCAAAATTGTGAATTTTGTCTTTCTATGTACTTGGGTTCATTGAATAGCTCCCCTTTGTGTACTTTGGAGCCAATTCATGGATTTAATAGGTTTGCACTTGGATCTAGTTGTTTCTTAGCCACCTCTTGACCTATAAAAGGAAGCGATGGCATGCATCTTACAGGAGAAACCAAGAGCAATCTTATGCTGTATAAATTGTATTGGGGCTTCCTCATAGCCCATCTCTTTCATAGTTTAGCATTCTCCAAGCTCCCTTTCCTCCATCCTCCAAGGGGCAAGTAATTCTCTCCATTGGTTCTTTTAGCTATTTAGCATCAAGTGTGAACAAAATAGGCCTCCCAAAGGGAGATTGTTGGCTTCCCTTTGAATCCATCACCTCCTAGGTGACACTACATGTATTTGCTTGACCATTGGGAAATCTGAACTAGTTCATGCATTGGTTCTTTGTTGTGGTTCTCACCCTCATGTTCCCTTTTATCATTTTTAGTTATTTTTGTTTTTGTTTTGATCTATTGCAATAAAAAATCCTTGTAAGATCTACTTTGGGGTTATCACATTTGCTTTATGTTTCTAAATACTGGGTGTAGTCAACAACCTCAAAGGCTTTCACCCAAAGTGGGATAATTTCCCACAATATTGCTTCCAAAACCTGACGCAATGTAGCTAACTACTCATGCATGCTTATATGCATTTCCTCCTAGTTCCGCACCACTTTATCTAGTGCTTCCTCTACTTCTTCCTTGAATTTTTCGTCAATCTTTTCCAAATCATCTTTTGTTAGTGATTGGACCACTTTCTCTTTTTTGATTTCCTCTTCTTATTTTTCCTTGAAGGGCCTTCCTCAGTTTGCTCCTTCCTCTTTTCACCTATCTTTGGTGTAGTCTCCTGGCATGGGTAAATTTGAACCCAAAATCCAATGACATATATTTCTGAATTTCGACAACACTACATCGAAAATCCGACAAAATATATATATATTTTTTAATGTTGGTAAAACTTCAACGGATATCTGACGGCAACAAGGTCTTGTCGAATTACCGATAACACATTGTCGAATAACCTATGCATTTATTTTAAGCTACACGCTGCATAACTAAAGACAAGTACATCGAATATTTGACAACAATTACATACGCCAAGGTCAGATAACTGACCAAAATAGATTCAATTATCCAACATCGTTCACATACGCCAAGGTCAGATAACAGACCACAAAGGCATCGAATATTCGATGTATGTAACCACAGACATAAGAGAAAATACAATGATAATTTCCGTTGGAGGTATAGCAACGTCGTTGGATCAGGTTGAGTAGCCGTCGGATTTGTGACGAAATCGAAGAATTAAAAAAAAAACTTGGGAGGTTAGTGCCAATACAAATATCCAACGAACAAAAATCACATTCAATAATTATAAGCATCACTGGTTACACAATGTTGCACCTGAAGCACTCAAACACGGTTAAGATGAATATCATGGATAAGAGTATACATTCATATATCTATTCTATGGCATATTCATATATCTATTATATTAAATTGTAGAAAATAAAAGTCAATCAATATTTATGTATTGATAGAGTCCAAGCATAACTCTAACACTAAGGAAACTAGGGAAATAAATTGTAGTGAACAAGTCCATTCCCTAAAAAAAATGTTGTATTTACATAAATTTGTAAAGCAAGACTACAAATACTTAAACTAATACTTTGTTTATAGAGGGAAATGAACATGGCCAACATCATTTGTGAACTTTCATCATCAAAATTAAGACTAACTAGATGTGATGCATGTAAACATCATGAAACAATCTATGGAATGAAATCCGGTTGTCACGATCTATGCACTTGTTGTATTTGAGATTACATATGGGATTTGGAGAATGTTCCATTCATGTTGAACCTGCAAGAATCAAGATTTTATTTACTTATCCTTTATAATATATAAAAATTAATTAATCTCCATCTTAACGTAAAAGGTTAAAATGACATATTTTTATGAAAAAGTTTGAATATACTTTATGGTATATGTATATTTTATGTGAACAAAAATACATTTATGTACGATTTCAAGGATTGTTGGAGCATGGAAAAAGTCTTATGTAATTTTAAATACATTTTTCTCCTTGAATGTAACTTCTTACAACAAGATCCATGATGTGGAAATGTCCTTGCAATGTTGCTAGCAGGTTGTTTTGAAATTTAAAAATGGTCGATATAGTGAACTATTAATATCATGAGCAAATGCACATCCCAACTTGTTGGGATTTATTTTAATGATTGACACAACTCCCTTGTACTAAGTACGGATACTTCACAATGTATTTTTCTGAAGACATCTCTCACAATTCGTTTTAGAAGCCACCTTTCAATTTTCAACTTAATCATGGTATATTGAGGCTATAGCTAAATTGAACTTTTCTTACTTTCTAATAGAGTTTGTGTAATTTAATTTAAATGTATGTGGAGGAGCCTTCATTCGCAGGTTGGAAAATATAGAGAATAAGTAAGAAATTGTTGAATATTTCTCACATCTCAATATTTTCTTACATTTGTTTGAGGGCCACTAGAAATTAGATATGAATTATATCAAAGTATCTTAAATCCAAAGAGTGGGAATAAAATAGTCCCTATCCTAAATACAGAAAGGGTGCCAAGATAGATATTTCTTTATTTTTATTGTAAAAAAGGAATTATATATTTTAGTAAACATAAATAAAAACGTACCTTAAGAGGAAAAATCATCTATATTTGTGGACCAAAAGTTCCTTCTGCGTCAAGTTTTTGGGGCTACTTTAGCAAGACCTGTTGATAGTATGTACACATGAACTTATGTTATTTTGTCATTTTTGCTAATGTTTTGATTTTTTCTTTTCCTTTTCGTTTTTATTTTCTTGATATGTTTGTCGACAATCCCATCATATTGATGCATAGGATCTTATCTTAGTAACAACTAGCTTCGTCATATTTTGGTCATCATATGTTATAATTTTTATATCAAATAATTGTTCTACTTCTTGTGTCTAATATGTGGGATCTTTTGGTTTAAATTCTCCTTGGAATTAAAAAAAAGCATACTTCATTCTTCACCCTTGTTTTATAAGAATCTACAATCAATATTTTTATAGGGTATTGGCACTCAACTTTTGATGGTGCTTCTTAGTTTTTGTTCCTAGGCTCATGACCTTCACCCATATCTCCTCTGAAAATGTACATAGATGGTTATCTTAGAGTCATTGTTTTGGGTGAAAGAGCCAAGTGAACTAATTCCAGTAAATCAAATGACTATAGAATCGTTAGGATTATCCTAAGAAAAATTGCAAATCAGCCCTTACAACCTTAAAGAATCATAAAATGTGATAAACATCATAAATAAACAATGAAAATGACGTATATGCAACAAAATATTACACATTGAGTTTTTTAATAGTAAAAGAAAGTATCAAAAATGTTGTTTAATAGGAAACAATGGATTTCTCATTTTCTAGTTGGCTAAGGATCAATAATATCAATTGTTGATCATCGAAGAGTGATAATGAATCTTCAACATTATCCAATACCCATCTCTATAGGTGTAGGAGTGTATATGCATGGATTTAAATGCACCAATGGAGATTGATATTATTGAGTTCACTAACAAACAAGAAGCCACCTCAGGTATGTCACATACTCTGGAAAGGATGGACACCATTGAAATACTACATTAGCATTCTTTCCAACCATATGATATAAACCAAGTCCCAAACTAATATTTCCCTAAGCAACACTTATTTTTTATGAATGAAACAATATGGAACTATCTAAGGTTGGAAAAACAATACATGAGTGGAATGTACATAAAAAATAGAAATATATATATTCATCTCAATGAAAGCATTCAAAAAATAGAGGATATGTATAGAAAGAAGGAATGGATACAATAATAGGTTGAATCGGTATAGGACAAATTCATGCTGTCACGGACAACAATATAGGAGGATGACCCATAGATTCAAGACCTTATAGTTCAATTAACACTATCAAAAGATCCTAAATTTTATTGGCCATAGGAAGGACTTTGATTTCTCATTTAGTAAGGACTATGCCAATTTTGATGCACTTATACTAAAAAACAATGTTCAAATTGTCACTTATTTTCACAAAGATCATCTCTTTGCAAATAAAAAAGTTACATCCTTAGCACAATATACATATGTAACACATAAAATGGCTCTCCTTTGGATTTTTTTATATTCACAAGGGGTACTTGAACCAAATAGGTCAATCTAATGTGTTGTTAAGCATGTAAATAACAAGACATAATAGTTGTAAATAACATTGCATAGAAAACATATATATCTAAAATTCATATATGAAAATTGCTAAAGATATGAAAGATATAAACTTTATACATAAGCTCAAGATGAAGTAAAGTACATACCAAAGCCTTACGTCAAGGATAGTACAAAAAATTTAACTATCCAAAAATACCTAGGTAGGGTAAATCAACAAGCCCTAGCTCCACCAAGAATATCCAAGTGCTAGAATCTCTCTAATCAACCTTTCAAGTGCTTTGAAACTTTTTTTTTCAAATGGTGTTGGATGTCGGCCATGTTTCTCCTCCTGTAAAACACATGACACATGGACTAGTTAAACTAATTATTATGAAATCATTTACTTTTTCTAGGAGTTAAAAAAAGTATCATTTCACAAATTAAATATACTTACAAAAGTACAGATCAAGGCCTGTAGACCTTTATGGCCATTGTGATGTGTGGCATGAAGTTTGGCAAGCCTAACCGTAGAGGCCTTGTCCTGAAACATATACCAAATCAATTTAATTATGCACAAATAAAAAATAAAAGTCATTTATTAATTATGATATAATGTTATGAGCAAATTTAATTACCTCATGGGTAATATCCTCTCCGTACTTCCTCCATGCATTTGAATTCTCATATGATTTTACAAGTGTTTTCCATATTTTAAGACTTACAACAATTTTCCTTTGTTTAGCCTTTGCTAGGGCGGTTTTTTTTTTAATCTTTTTGTTTGGTTTCACTGGAATCGCTTGTTGAGACATTTGTTTTTTTGTATTCTTTATAGACCCTAGGTGCTCCAAATCCAGTGTCCATGTCATGGATGACTGCTTTCTGCAGGTGCATTAGTATCTTTGAGAATGGAAAATGTAGATGGTTTTTGAAACATTGAAGGCATGATTCCTTCAACATGTTCAACAAATATTTTCTAGTATGGGAAACGTTAGGCATCATAATCATGTGATCTTTAGTATGAGAAAACTTATCGGGTTTTGGAAAGACTATATATTGTATAGGGTAGGTTTTAGCGGTGATAAATGGACCTATTGTCTACAAGAGCATTAATGCGAAGACCTTGAGCATGGTGAGATGCTTTGTTTGGAGGACTTGGAGCTTGATTTGATGTCATGATTGATGGATTTTGGAGAGATTCCTTTCTAGGTAACATGATGTGATTATGTACTTGGATGTTCACTTCTGTGATACGAATGATGAAGCGACCAACTTTGGTTGGAATTGACTTCTTATAGCTAGGGGGGTTTATTGGGATGAAATTTTCTTCTTTCTATTTTGAAATACAAGTATTTCGGTTGGTGAACCTAGGAGTGGTTATTTAATGGTGAAACCCTTGTGTACTTGAGATGAGAACTTGCTTGTGTGAAGGATTTGATGGGTTGAAACCTAATTGATCTTGTGATCATAATAGTGTGGTCTCACCTATGATAGGTATTGAAGCTACTTCATTGATGGCAGGTATAAATACCTCATTGAGCTCCTCTTTGTTTCGAGAATAATTTTGATATTCTCTTCTGAACACGGCCAACCACGTGAAGGTGGAAGCTCTTATGGCCCCTCCCCCCTGCACATCACTCTAAATTCCCCATACCCAATGCATGTACTTGATTTTTTTTTTTTATGTGCAAACATGTGGATTTCATCATTAAGAAACATTTACCATTCATTCATTAAAATATAACATTCATTAAACCACTCATGCATTCTGTAGGAAAAAGATAATGCATGACATTATATTATCAAAAATAAGTATACATAGTGTTTCTTCAGTCACTTATTTCTAGGTTTTTTTCTTTTGAAAAAATCAGAAAGCAACTCATCTTTTGCAACTTGTTGTTCAGTTCTTGTGGCATCTACATCTTGTCGTACTGTCTTCCTAGTAGAGTACTCACGATGTGGATGCTGCGGCAATGGGTCTGGATTTGCTGCAATAATGTAAAAATGTTACATTGATATCTTTTGTTATTATAATGACAAGTATTTCATTAAAAAAAACATTACAGATGTGTTTTTTACCCGGTGTGGCCACATCATGTACTTCATATTTCTGTCTAGGCTCATCTTGTATAGTGTGACCCTCTACATGCTCTAAAGTTGAAACATGGAAAAGTACAATTAATATTCACCAAAATTTGCAACAAAATATTTTAAATTGTAGCATATGAATACATTTGTTACTAGGATTTGAAGCATGATCTTTGATTGGTTGTTCTCCATCCTCGACATTAAGTGGATTGTTGCTTTCCTTCTCAAAATAGAGTCAATATTTTATGGAAAATATTTATAACCAATAGATTGCACAAGGAATAAATATTCATTAAACTATATTGATTTTATATACTTGTGCACAAGATGGATCACCAGAAGACTGCATTTTCCCAAAAAAGTTTTTTTGGTGTTCAACAACAGCTCCAAAGCCGTGCTGGAAGCCAAGCTTCAAGTCTTCCTCCGTGGGAACTTCCTTGAATCGGTCGGCCTGCATATTTGCATAACATCATGAATTTACCTTTTGTAGTGCAATAAATTTAAAATAATTTTGAATTTATTATTTGGTTGCAATATTTGTTTTTTTATACTTACAATTCGTGTCGCCAAATTCGAATAACTACCAGGCCCACGCTTGTGCTGACCAATTTTTTCTTGTCTTTACTTTGTGGCCTTTGATGTGTCTAATAGCCTATGAAAATGTTTAAATATGTTATATGTTTCAAATTTGATCTAAAAATAAATAATAATAAGGTTTATAATTACATTGTGGAAAGTATTACATACCTTCATGTGCTCGATGGTAGCTTTCCTTCTTTTCTCAAAGCCATATCATTTCCATCTTCCACTAGGGATTTCCACTCTCATCCTGAAATCATTGGAGGGTGCTCATACCTATGGTTCATTTATAGATGAACCCTATATTGGTCCCTCGCAATCTTCATATGTTGGCCAACCTTCTTTAGGACCTCGACTCAATTAAAGGTCTCGATGCAGAACAAGCCAACCCAAGCGATTAGTGAGCTCATATTTTAAATTTTTACTTTGTTTATCCAACCTTGTGTGGATGGTGGGCCCAAATATATCCAATGACAAATCATTTACATGTTTATAAAAAACATCATTTCTTGCAAAATGATCATGCCATCATTAGTTGAAAAACAATGTTTTATCAGTATATTACAATCAAATTATAAACAATAAATTGAACAATGTATAAATACTTGGGATATTCTCTATATTTATGGGAATGAGCTCTTTGTCCACCAAAAATGTGGTCTGTAGTGTACCCTTTCTAGTGACATGGGAAGATCCAGGAAATGTTGCTTCAACAATATCAATACTAGTCTCTACATCAACCCCTTCTTATGCATGATCTGGCATGCACCGGAAAGTAGCGGGTGCACTCACATATGGCCTCGGGGGTGTCACATAATGTGTTTTCGACTGTTCAGTAGACAACAATGGCACAAGAGATGCAAGTGGAGTCATTTTCTCATGTGACAACTCTCCACGAGCATCACTAGTGCCAACACCTCCTTGACAACTGGTGTGTGGGCGCAAAAAATCCTGTAAATACAAACCATATTTTAGTTCACCATCATATACAAGTAAAAATTATAAAATACTAAATGAATTTATATTCTAATTCAATATCTCGCAACTTACTTTCAAGGCTTGATATCTCTTTACCAAAACATCAACCTTTGCTCTAATCTCATTTGTCTGCGGCTGAATGAATAACAAACAAAGTATATCCTCATGATTTTTTTTAATGTATTCTCCATCATCTTAATTGGGTCTAGAGAAGACCTAATGTCAGCATCGCGCATGATCTCATCCACATCAAAATCTATTGATTGATCTTATGCTGGATCATACGTTGAATCAATAGTTTGCAACAAAAATATATAAAATATTATTGATGTAACGTACCCACCTGTGAACCCAATTTGAGTAAGGGAACATGGTGCCAATCTCATGGGGATTTTACATGATCTCAGCCCAATTCATTAGATTCACAACATATTATATAAATGTGCATACAACATATCAAATAGTCATCAATTTAAACATTGCAGAAGCAAATACATAGACAGAAAAACATTTATCTTCATTATGCAATAGTCCCAAACAACTAGCTATGTCGTTGTAACGTTCCACCCAACCATATGCCAGTTGTGTTCATCAATATCTCAACACAACTGCCACCCCAGAGCTGGGCATGATTTTTACAAGGAAAAGGGGACATTCACTCATTCATAGCCAATCAATCATTTCATCTGAGCCAAGCCAGTCCACAGCTGGGTTTATCAGGCTACATTTGAACCCTGGAGGCTTACACTCAAGCTCAAGCCAAAGCAATGGATTTACCAATAGGATGGCCATGGGTTTGGGCTTTCCCCAAATCGTTTCCATCCAAAAATGAATTGTGGGATGGGGAAAAACATTCACAGGGAGGAAATTTTTTTCTCCCCAACTCTCTAAGCATTTAATAACAAAAACGGTCTCTATGGAACCCCAATTCCATTCCCCTTCTTCCCCACTGGAATACAATACAAAAACACCCTTCTCCTAGCCGGGAATGAAGAAAAACACCTCAAAACATGGCTGGAAAACGCCCAGGTAGCTCCAAATTCGTGAGGAAGAGAAACTGGTTGAGGGATAATGGCTTGGGGAGCAATTCATGGCTCTTTTCTTTCCCAAGAAGCAAAACGTGATTTCCCATGCAGGGTGGCTTGCCCATACCCGAATTTGGACAGCCATACCTCTCATTCCCCAAGGCATTAACTACCTCAACCAACTCTTGGGAGAAATCAATGATTGAGTACAAAATTCAACATGGGTAGTTGAGGGCTTAATGGGTTCTCTCATTGACACTTAGCTTGATTTGATTGGCTCAAGGGTTTGAATGTTTTCCCTTCCAATTCCTTGTAAAATCATGCCCCCATATATTTGTTGCATTGCATAGCTAGTTGTGGGTATTTTATTAAATACATATTTACATGATGTTTGAAATTCCAATGTGCCTGGCTAGCACGCAAACCATATGCATCAATAAATCGATGGCGGGGCCTTGGACTTGAGCTCCTCACCATGATTTTATAACAATATTACATCATTTACATTTTAATATAATGGGGTCAAAATGGGGACATTACATTCCCCTCCCCTTGGAATAACACCGTCCTCGGTGTTCCAACACTTCGGAATATATACCCACTTTACACATGCTTCAAAATTCACAAATGGTGGTAGGTCTGTCCTACATTTCACCTCTTTACTTGGGTTTTCAGGACCAAGTCCTTTGGTCTTCACAAACTGCTCCTGTTGGCTTTGATCTTCCATCTCTACATGTGGGCATTGCTTCCACAACAATCCCTTCCTTTTATTCACCTTCTAGCTGGTCTACAAGTCTGGAATTTCATGGATGCCATCTTTCTTGCTACCTTGGAAACTATTTGAGGAAGATTTTTTTAGCCAAAACAAATAGCTTTTGGTTTGCTTCCATGTTCAATGTGCACAATTGGTTCTCACTTTGCTCACTAGCAACACTTGGCTGGTAACAACTGCAACCAATGGCTTTCAATGTCTCACCTGTGAGACTCATTATGGAAATTCCTGTTCGGACAAGCATAACACAATATTACAATTAGTAAATTATTTTCCCAATTGACTTGGAACGTCCATGCTTTACTCATGATACTTCCACACATTTCATGCCTTCCCAACATACACATGAACTCACTCATGTTCATCCTTTCACAAGGAAATAACCAATTCATCATTCACAGTTTATTTCAAGCAATTAAACACGATTTATTTTCAGCTATGACATGCACTCAACAATCCTTTGTTTTTAAGATGCATTAGTCAAAAAGGAAAGAGAAGAGTAAGAGTTTCCCCCTCTTAGTCTTGTTCCAATCCGGAGCCACACCATCACTTATGGTTCTATGCTCCTTAGCCTCTTTCACTTCAATGTGAATGCTTGACTTACCCTTTCTTGGCTATGACACATAGTGTCTAAGGTTTGTCTGAGGATTTTCAACTAGGGAACTCTTCCCCATTGTTGCTTACCAAACCTTTGGCTGCTAAGACCCACACATATCCACTAGCACCATCCTTCATTACTACTCACACTGATCTCTTTCAGACGATCACATGTCCACATGCATCCTCCAGATGCTTTCACAGTCCTTGCTTCCATCAACACCTATACTCAAACATTGAATCAATTCACATGTTTAGTTTATTCTCATAGGTTTTATCTCTAAACAAGAGCTTAGGAAATCATAACCAAATCATATACATGAATATTCATATTAAATAAGCAAGAAGCTGCAAGATAACCAAATACTTATCTGTATTGGATGTCTTCCCTTTATTCCATGGGCTCCTTCTTTGCTTTTCAAGCATTGGATTTCCCATGGGTACAATAATGAATGTTGGGCCAGCATGCAGGCTACTCCAAAACCATTCGAATAGCAATGCCATGCCAGTATGCGGACTAGTTTTATTAATTAATTAAGGAATGTTTGGCCAGCACGTCGGCTGCTCCACAACATCAAGTGGTTAATGTTCCCACCAACTATTTTCTGAATTTATAGAGCATCAGTTACTCTCTGGATTTACCAAGAATTTATAGTGCACAACCAGTTACTCTCTGGTTTACCAGGAATTTTAGTGCACAACCAGTTACTCTCTGGTTTTACCAAGAATTTATACTTCTTTCAGGGTCCTTGCTTTCCTGCAATGACCAAAGTTTCCAACAAGAAACAATAGTGTATCAGCTTAGCTGTTAGAATATTTATACCCGAAATATTCACTATTCCAATCAAGAAATAAATGAAAATGAATACTTATCTGTATTGTGCATTTCTTTTTCTGGTCCACAGGGTCCTGCTTCGCTTTGCAAGCCTTGGGATCGCCTATGGACTTGGATGTTTGGCCAACACGTATGCTGCTCCATAACATCAAATATTTAATGCCCAACCAGTACACCTTCACGCTAACTGGATTTACCAAGCATTTGTGGTGCCCAACCAGTCCCATACCTAGTTGGCCCTCTCCAATTCCGAGCAAGCACATTCATCTGGGTCATGGACCAATGGAAGGAAACTGCGCCACCGACCATTATAGGTAAAGGCTCTACCACTTTGCCTTAGGCTTGCATCAGCCTTTCACACGTGTCACACTCCCTCATGTGCATATCAGTTCTTCACCCACAGAAGGATGGCACTCCTTCTCTTGTGCAAACCGATGGTTCCCTTTAGGAACTCTTTAGGTGACTTTCTTGACTGCGGGCTATCATGGCCCCATGATACCCACTCACACTTCACAAAGGTTACCACTGCTCATACAGTCCTCTTGAATATTCTTTCTTCACTTTGCCTCTGAACGTGCAACACCAAATTGCACCTGTGTAAGCTGATAACACAAGAAGAATAAGCAGGCTCATTAGTATTGCTGCTCTAAAATTGTAACCATATTTCATAAAATTCACTATTAAGTATTAAAACACCAGGAATGCGTCCATTCCCTTAGGGTGTAGTTAATATTGACAACCCTGACATAACCTAGCACCTGAAAGGTATGCATCCCTTTTTGATGTGAGTCATGTAGGCCCTAATCATACTCAAGCAGTCTGAAATAATAAAACATGCTCTGCATATTAAATCTAATAACCATACATGTATATTCTTAGTTAGAGTTACAGAATACTTATCCCTTTTTTTTAGATGTATCTTTCCTTCAATTGCGAAGAATGGGGGCTCCCTTCTCTGATTCAACAGTACTTCGGTTTGCCACCCCAACATTTCACATTCAATAACCCACACATGCCTTCTTGGCATAATTTCACCATCTCACTCACATGGCTTTCCAACATGCAGTGCAACTGGGATATTAACAAAACTTACTATGGCGTTTCACCCAAAACCCATTTCCAAAGCATGGGATCCTTCCCATCTAGTTTGGCTTCTGTAGGACATCACATATGGTATTCCTGCAATGTGTCATCCTGGAACACTTATCAAATAGCCAAATAGTCAGCAACATTTAACAATAAACTTCAAAGCTGATTGTTCCATAACCAATCAATGTCATTAATAATTAAATTCAATATGAATTTACAGTTCTGTCTACTACATAAATTAATTTGCTTAGCAATAAGGCTATCCTCATATTGTTTGGCTCTCGTAAGTGGTATCACTCTGTCCATTATGGTTTCACCCTTGCTACCATACATGAACATCCACCTAAAACATGTCCTCCTGACACAATTTATATAAGCCAAACAATGATTAGCAATTATAAGAAAATCCTCAAATCTGTTTTCCTATAGGAATTAGATTTGCAACCATGAGTTAATTCTCATAAACTTAAACCAGAAAATTTTCAGATTTGTTTCATGCATAATTTACAACCATGAGAACCTTCTCATAACCTTTGGCTTCTACACATGGTAGATCCCGGTCTTTATTATGGACTTATCCTCATTGCCATACGCAAGACTTTTCTACCTGAAATATGAACTTCAATCAGCCAAACATGTTGTGAGTATCTATGCATATAATCCTTTCATTGCTACAACATTCACTGAAGTGATCTCAGAATTATAACACTCAATAATTCAAACACTTTCAGCTGTTAACATTAGAAATGCAATTAAATATATATATCTCTATATATGCATCATTATCATGATAGAATTGCAAGTCACAGTCACACTATCCATGCAATTTAAATAAACTGTAAATACTCATTACTTCACATTCCATGAACTCTGTCCTTCCAACAGAGTGCTCTGATAGCCCATCACATGTCTACCTTCTTCATGCAACCTTTCTCCTACATTCATTGTAGCTCATGAAATGCTCGTAGGATTAACAATAGTCCACCATTTAATCTATTATCTAACTGCATTGAAACATATATATCACAACCATGCATTCACACAATGCATCTCAACATGTGCACCTGCACATATGCATGCACATTCACAACATTTACATAATCTTTTAATGTGCATCCACTCAATGCATAACCCCTCAATACAAGCTTGCATTAATCCATGAATACCATGCATTCCAACATATTATGGCCTAACCATGCCCATCTCATATGGCATACACTACAACAAAACCATAAGTCATCACTTGCTTTGGTTGTTAAACTCACAACCAACATACACAAATGGCATGATATAATTTCATATGAATGCATTGAGGTTTCTAAGAAACTATAGGGTGTAAGGCTCCTTGCCTTCACTTACCCACACTTGACCATACTTGGTAGGTTGACATTCACATTCAGGCACTCAGTACCACATGCAAGCCAATCAACATAGTTTAAACATAGTTGAAGGGGTATTACCAAATCTCCTTTCAACATTCATGCAATTTAAGCACAAATAACCATTACCTGCATGGCTGTTATTAACATCGCTTGATGTTACCTGATCAGTTGGCCTCTTACCAAGGATACACAGTCCTTTCTCCAACCTCATGATCACAAATTTGTTACACCATCCTTTCTTCACAAGGTTGTTGGTCATATGCAACAATCATCATCCACATCCTTAGCCATGCCTCGATTGTCTTTGGTCCTACAACCAATGCGAACACAACTAATTATTAGCAACCACAATAATTATCTTGAGTGGCTCATTGCATATGTAAAACCTCACTATTTTACCAACATGCAACATGATGTATATATATTCACAATTATTTTCACATGTACTGTGCAATGTTTAGTAATATGCCATCTAGTGCATATTCATCCTATCTATCTAATCTCTTGCATTTCCAATCATGCTTCTATGGTTTGATTCCTACAACAATTATCAACAACATTACTAGTGGTCAACCATAGGCATTACCATTAATGGGCTATGTGTAACTTTCACTACCTTTAACCATATGCAACACCATGCTCATGCATAAGCAATTCACATGCATTATGCAATGATTCTCTAATCATGCCCACTAATTCATATGCATTATTCTCTTGCATTTCCAGCATCCCTATGTCATAATTTTCAGTACATAAAACTTAGGAAATATAAATATAACAGCAATGGAGGAGTTAAGGAGTTCTCCCTTTCTAATTCCTCGTCATGACATGGAGTTCCTCCTTCACATCATAGCTGATCCTTTTCTTGGCTTTCCTACCAAGCATACAAGCAATCATTAGCTATGATCTTCTCATGAATCAACAATTCAACATATAAATACGTGTAATCATTCATTCTTGATATTTTCCAAATATGCAATTCTTATGCTATAAACATAAATAGTTTAAGGTGAGAAATTTTCCTCTTATTGACGTTGCCTTGCCGCTCCCATTGCTCTTCCGCAATGCATGTTACAGCCAATTACTCTTAATAAGGCCTCCACACCCTTCTATGCAATTCCTGCTTCTCATCCCAAGCATAGAGAATGCATTTCACACTTTCAATGACTGTCTCCGGGGGACGACGGGGGTCAAGGCGGATTGCCCCCTTGTGGCTTCCTTGCGCCACTGCAGGGCAGGTCGAGGGCAGCGCCCTTGTTTTTTTTGTTTTGTAAATCCTTCAATTTCGTGTAATCTGGCGCATGAGTTCAAAGCCATTTTTCAACTTTCGGTACCAGAAATTCACCCTGGAAAACAACTAAAATTCTCTATTTCGACGGACTTGGCAATTCTCTTCCGACCCGTTGCGGACAAACTTGCTGAGTTCTTCCGGTCGCAAACTCAGCTTTTCCTTCCGTCATTGCGGCGGAACTCGCCAATTCCTTCCGACACCGCAGTGCAAACTCGCCAATTCCTTCCGACACTGTGGCGAAAACTCGCCAATTCATTTTGACACTGCGGTAGAAACTCGCCAATTCCTTCCGACATTGCGGCGGAAACTCACCAATTCCTTCCGACACTGCGGCAGAAACTCGCCAATTCCTTACGACACTGCAGCGAAAACGCACCAATTCCTTCCGACACTGCGGCGAAAACTCGCCAATTCCTTCCGACACTGTGGCGAAAACTCGCCAATTCATTTTGACACTACAGTAGAAACTCGCCAATTCCTTCCGACATTGCGGCGGAAACTCGCCAATTCCTTCCGACACTGCGGCAGAAACTCGCCAACTCCTTACGACACTGCAGCGAAAACGCACCAATTCCTTCCGACACTGCGGCGGAAACTCGCCAATTCCTTCCGACATTGCGGCGGAAACTCTCCAATTCCTTTCGACACTGTAGCGGAAACTCGGCAATTCCTTCCGACACTGCAGCGGAAAATCACCAAAGTTTTCTGCCGTTGCAGACGAACTCGCCGAGTTCTTTCGGTTTGGCAAACTTAAAAATTTCCGGTCGACCATTTCGGCAAAAAATCGTCAGTTCCTTCCGCCGTTTCAGCGAAAACTCGTAAGTTATTTCCGATACAGACTTAGAAATTTTTTCAAAAACACTTAGAAATTTCTTTGAAAATTTGAAAGTTTGAAATTTTTCTTAATGGTCTATAATGAGAAGGAAGCATACTTACCCTTGCAAGCTGTGATAGGTAGCCCATGAAGGCCCAAATGTTGCAACCTTCACTCTGATACCATTCTGTAACGTACCCACCTGTGAACCCAATTCGAGTAAGGGAACACGGTGCCAATCTCATGGGGCTTTTACATGATCTCAGCCCAATTCATTAGATTCACAACATATTACATAAATGTGCATACAACATATCAAACAGTCATCAATTTAAACATTGCAGAAGTAAATACATAGATAGAAAAACACTTATTTTCATTATGCAATAGTCTCAAACAACTAGCTATGTCGCTGCAACGTTCCACCCAACCAAAGGCCAGTTGTGTTCATCAATCTCTCAACACAACTGCCACCCTTGAGCTGGGCATTATTCTTACAAGGAAAAGGGGACATTCACTCATTCACAGCCAATCAATCATTTCATTTGAGCCAAGCCAGTCCACAGCTGGGTTTATCAGGCTACATTTGAACCCTGTAGGCTTACACTCAAGCTCAAGCCAAAGCAATGGATTTACCAACAGGATGACCATGGGTTTGGGCTTTCCCCAAATCATTTCCATACAAAAACGAATTGTGGGATGGGGAAACACATTCACAGGGAGGAAAACGTTTTCTCCCCAACTCTCTAAGCATTTAACAGCAAAAAAGGTCTCCATGGAACCCCAATTCCATTCCCCTTCTTCCCCACTGGTATACAATACAAAAATGCCCTTCTCCCAGCTGGGAATGAAGGAAAACACCTCAAAACATGGCTGGAAAACGCCCAGGTAGCTCCAAAATCGTGAGGAAGAGAAACTGGTTGAGGGATAATGGCTTGGGGAGCAATTCATGGCTCTTTTCTTGCCCAAGAAGCAAAACGTGATTTCCCATGCAGGGTGGCTTGCCCATACCCAAATTTGGACAGCCATACCTCTCATTTCCCAAGGCATTAACTACCTCAACCAACTCTTGGGAGAAATAAATGATTGGGTACAAAAGTCAACATGGTTAGTTGAGGGTTTAATGGTTCTCTCATTGACACTTGGATTGACTTGATTGGCTCAAGGGTTTGAATGTTTTCCCTCCCAATTCCTTGTAAAATCATGCCCCCATCTCTTTGTTGCATTGCATAGCTAGTTGTGGGTATTTTATTAAATACATATTTACATGATGTTTGAAATTCCAATGTGCCTGGCTAGCATGCAAACCATATGCATCAATAAATCGATGGCGGGGCCTTGGCCTTGAGCTCCTCACCATGATTTTATAACAATATTACATCATTTACATTTTAATATAATGGGGTCAAAATGGGGACATTACAACTGACGTGAAAGCAATAGACTGAGGAAAAAAACATATCGATCATGATAGATTTATAAAATTATAACAATTAGGTATACATGATGCCTCGAGGTTGGTGTCGTCTGATCCATAGCTGGGGACTTTCCCCGATCATCCCCTTGCCAAACAAATGTAGAAAACATTATCAAAATGATACCAATATACACAAGAAAAAGACATAACAAAAAAAATATATTGCTCATATTATATTTGTACAATTACAATGAATTATACCTGTTGCCTCGAGGATCGTGCACTCATCTGATTAATGGTCGGGAACTTGCCTCGATCACTTCCCTGAAAAAAATTGTATAAAAAATTATTGAAATGGAACCAATATACTGATGAAAATAAATAATAAAAAAACAGATTGGGCATATTATAGTAGTACAAGTACAATGATGTATACCTGCTTCCTCGAGGTTGGTCTAGTCTGATCTACTGCTAGGGAGGTGTCTCGATCAGCACCCTGCAACAAAACTATATAAAAAATTATATAAACGAAACCAAAATACTCATGAAAAAAACATAATAAGAAAACATATTGATCGTATTTAAATTGTACAATTACAATCAGGTATATCTGTTTTCTCGAGGCTACTGTCGTCTGATCAATAGCCGGGTGGTTTCCCTGATCAACACTCTGCAACAAATATATAGATAACATTATCTAAACAAAACGAATATACTCATGAGAAAACACAAAAAAAACATTTTGTTAATATTATATTTGTACAATTACAAAGATGTATAATTGTTGCTTCGAGGATGGTGTACTCCTCTGACCAGCTGCCGTGGAGATGCCCCAATCACTAGCCTGTGATGAAAATATATTCGTTGAATATCTGACATATCCTAAATCAAACCAATATACTAGTGAAAAGAAATAATAAAAAACATATTGTGCATATTATAGTAGTACAAGTACAATGATGTATACATGTTGCCTCGAGGCTGGTCTGGTTTGATCTACTGCTAGGGAGGTGCCCCGATCAACACCCTACAACAAAAATATAGAAAAAATTCTCTAAACGAAACCAAAATACTCACGAAATAAACATAATAATAAAACATATTGATCGTATTTAAATTCTACAATTACAATCAGTTATACTTGTTGCCTCGAGGCTGCTGTCGTCTGATCAACAACCAGTGGTTTCCCTGATCAACACTCTGCAACAAATATGTAGATAACATTATCTAAACGAAACAGATATACTCATGAGAAAACACGACATTTTTTTTTCATATTATATTTGTACAATTACAAAGATGTATACCTATTGCCTAGAGGATGGTGTACTCCTTTGACCAGCTGCCAGGGAGATGCCCCGACCACTACCCTGCGAAATAAATATAGAAAATTTTAACAAACTTATAACAATCTACTAACGCAAAATACATAATATGTTAAATTCATTAATTAAAGGTTGGGTAAATTGTTAGATGTACCACTCCCATAGTAACCGTGTTTGTATCTATTCGATTCAAATTGTAATTAATAAACAACTCTTTCCCTCCAGCTATTGATTTAATGGCACATACAAAAAAATGATTTCCTTCACACCCCTCAAATATGCAATTGGGTTGCTTAATTGTAGACCCTGGTTGTGTATTGTTTATAAACCCTTCAATATTCCTTGTAGCTTTTGGCATTCTGTCAATGTACATCGTTGCTCCTTTATTTTGATCCTTGTCTTTCATTTGTAAATAATTTGTAGACAATCCATATATGTGCATACTTCGTGTATATTGGACCAGTCGCATCCAATCTTTGTAGTTGTAGCAGGGTCCAACATACTCCATCAATTCAGTACATCCGTCGTAATCGACCTTTATGCCATCCATGCAAAACAACCCCAAACCATGTAATGACGATGGCACAATTCAATATATCCTCTTGCTCACACAAAAATTTGTGTTTAGTTGCGGAAGATCCTTGGGTACCCATTGTTTCACTAGATGTTTGTACCTCAAGGGCACCTTGATGTCTCCTATTGTCTCATCATCATAGGAACATGACCCCCCTTCAACGAGAATTATTTCCATGCATTTATGGAATTTTCTTCTGATCTTTTGACATCTAGTTGATATAACTCCTAAACTCCCCTCGCTTGAGGAAGACAGATTTGAAAAAATACCTGTTTGGTTATACCTGCACCATGGGACAAAATTTGAAATAGGACCTTGTTGGGTATGCATAATTCATATTAGAAAATTACAAGGCATCAAGGCTTGCATTTTCCATTGACGATGAGGTCTATAAAACACTAATTTCAACCCATAATGTACTCTCTTCTAAACAAAAAACATCATCGCATTTGCATGACCAGATCGCTAAGAAGCCCCTACTCAATCCATACTCAATAGACAAAGGAAAAGGGATAAACATCATATGCCACTAGATCATAGCAACCATTATTCAAGATGTTCAACATCCTATAGAAACCCAAAAAAAGCATACACTAGGGAAAGAGGTTTAAATGAATCAAAACTTGTTAAAATAACGTTTTTGGAGATGATGGAAAGGGTTTCCACTTGGAAGGAAATTCTATTAATAAACTAAGTGAAACTTTCCTATACATCCATTCTATGGTTTTCCTAGTGTTAAAAGATAAACATGTCACATGCAAAAGATATAACCTACTTGATGATCAAGTGGATCCCAAATGATGATCACACTTATCTTGGTAGATCAATGGCACAATTCATTAGGTTATCCTCACTTTGGATGGTCTTGTTTTTTACATGAAAAGAGGGGGGGAAAGAGAGGTGAGAGGCTTGGGCGCAAGTCATTTTAAGACCAACAAATGAGGTATTTTCCTCAAATTCCTAGGAATACTAATAGAGGGAAAACCCGTGAAAATAATACTAGCAAAATATGATTTTAGGTTCAACAAGTTAAAAGAGAAACAATCTAGTATGGCTCTTGTACACCCAAATAATGCAATAGAAATTGTTTGTAGGGTCAACTGGAGTAAATACTACCTAGTTGGGTTTAAAATATGGCTAAGGTTGTCATTGAAAAGGATAAAAAAAGTTGTAGTAACCTACAACAAACTAATTCCCTATAACTTATTTGTGTGGACAATGAACCAAAATGAGACAACAATGAGCGATTAGCACCTAATTATGGCCAAAAGATTCATAAAAGGTGATATCAAAGATAGTCTAGGGAAAGTAAAACTGGGATAAGTGGAAAATCTATAGAGGACAACTCACTTTAGGCATTGAAGGGGTGCCACAACCTATTGGAAATGATGTTTTTGTAGTGAAACAAACCCTTAAATTGATAGGAGTGTTTTCTTGTGAGTTTTGTTAGCTTCACTTGCAATTTTAATGGCGAGAAAACAAATTTCTAGGTTCTTTTGTGTTACTAACAACAATAGGTTTTTCAATTTGAGGACTCTTTTTACTCATTTATATATTTATGAAAAAAAATTATGGTGATAAAATATCACACTTGTTATTTCAAGAAGGGAGTCCAATGACTTTTGTAATCAAAAGTGACTAGGCATTAAATAATTTGCTAAAAAAATCCTTTTTTCGTAATAGAGAATTAACCTAACATTTGATAGAAAAATTCAAGCTAAATTCATCCAAGCTATGAATTTAGGTTAACCTCATATAGAATAAAAAGGTCTGATATGAATTTAGGTTAACCTGGTGAGGACACACTCTCATTTGCACTAAATATTGAGGAGGGCATGTCATAGACCATAGTCACACCAAGGCACAGATAAAAAATCCTAACTTAGGTAGTGATGGTCCTTCTTCCATCAAAGGTAAAAGTGTTGGTCCCTAATGCAGCATAGATAGAAGTTGAAGCACAATTATTTAAAGCATTTCCTACCAATAGAGGAAACTTTTGTCCCACTTGCTTGAGTGTAAAGTATTTTCCATGTGTAGGAAATCACCATGTTTAACGATGAGCTAGGTTTTTGTAGCCTTCTTGTGGGTATGGCATGCCACCTTGTCAATGAATTGGTTAAAAGTTGGTGTGTTGATATCAATGTCAATGTTCATTGGAGTATCTAACTATGTTTTTCCCTTGTGAAGAGGTGGATTATAAGGTTGTAGGAGGTCGACATTGAAAATTGGATGCATCTCAAGGAATGAAGGAAAATAAAACTTAAATGCATTATTGCCATATTGCTTGGTGATGGTGTGTGGATCATATAAAAGTGTCTAGATATTTCAATGTAGACCTTTGAATCTATTTTTTTGTGTGTGAAGCCATATTTTGCCCAACTAAGAAGTTGTGAGGGACATGATGCTTATTGTGTCTTTTATTCTTTATTGAAATGTTTCATATAATTTCTTCAACTTGGTGTTGAACATTTTGTACATGCTCGATGAATCTTGTGGCTTTGTTGATTTAGTTTAATGCAGAGACATAAATGATTTTAGAGAGATGTTGTGGACAAGTAGTGTCTATGGGTGTTGTTGGTTGAAATTGAAAGTAAACCTTGAACATGTTGTAGTGCATCACATTAGGTGCAGTTGTAGTCGTGTTACAATAATAATAAATACTTGTGATGCATTACAACTACGAGAATTCATAAAGGGGAAGAAGATATTAAATACAATATTGTCTCGAAGGAGTGTGAATATATCAACAAAGGCATTGATACATATGAACTATGGATAATATATTTCTTTGAGTAAAAACACTTTGGAGACAGGTGTTGTATATTTATTGTTATGGCTATGGTGAAAGAATCCAAAATAGGAATTAAAAAAAACTAGATGATCTTCTAGAAGTGAAAGTATAGGATTTTATTGCTTGATAGCCCTGTGAACTTCAACTATTGGGTTTTTCAGTTGGCAGAGATTAATGGTAAGTTTGGAGAAACCAACTAATCTTAACATATCAAAAATTTGGAATGTTCCTTTCTGGAGTTGGTGGAGTCCTCAAGAAGTGTTGATAATAGATTTTGATACACGTTTTGTACAATGCTTGATACTTGGATATGTGGACAATATTATGCATGCGAGTGGAATTCATCTTACCATATAAAGTCTTCCTACCCTCTTTGAATTTATCTCAAGCAAAAAGTGAACAAAATCCTTGTTGTGGATTAGTTTTGACTAAGTGTTCGCATAGAGAAAAGTTTAGTAGAAGCAATAAAATTGCAAAAGCTTAAACACGTGGTTTTGCAAAAGGTTGAGCACATGGATCTAAAGAGTCAGGTTCTTGTATATCCTTTGTGCCTAGTTTTCTAGATAACCTATGCATGTCTCTAAAGACACTTACTCTTTCATTATCTATTTGTATGAGTGGGTTATGGATGGAATATTCCATCCTATATTCCAAAAGTTTTTATAAAAACTCCAGTTTCCTATATAAATATGAGAGGTTGTTGTTGTTATGAGTTCTCATTTATTTCCCTATGTTGAAGTAATGTAGACTCGTGTGCATCGTTAATGCATTGCATCACTATTTTTCTTATGTGTTTGTATTTGTACCGTAACTAGATTATATCGATATGTTTGTTATTAGTTCTAAGGGTTAAGGGTTTGAGAGCATGTAATTAATATCATAAGGAATGTGACCCCCATTAAATTATGTAACGCGTTTCACTTTACCTTATGGAAACTATCATATGTATCTTGGTTTAGACCTTCTTTCTCTTCGAAGGTTGAATATCTCGGTGCACTAGACAACATCGTATTATTGTTAGACACATTTCATGGACCCCAAATTTGTCACAAAGCTAACCACATGGTTTTTTGTTGAGACCTTAACCAATGAAAAATACCAGAGATGTAGTGGAGGCTAGAGAAGGTCAACGAAGGTAGAGAATCAAGATTGGATCAAAGGAAGGATTCATGAATATACCTTCTAGGAGAGTGTGTACACAAGAGAGGATGTTGCGATATTTAAATAGAAATCCCTATATTAGTACTTGCATGGAATGCTTTGGGCTAAATTTATGGGGAATCTACATGAATTGTTGGAAAGGATTGTGGACGTGTGTTGGAATTGGAATTCATTGTGAAAAGTTGAGTGGGATACCATAAATTTGGTAAAGATTCAATAGTATGAACACAAAGAGACAAAGATTCAATAGTAATATGACACTACAAATACTCAAAGAATATTGGTTCACCCCCACAACGATGGTGCCAAAATGTTAGCACTCAAAATGATATATTTAGACTTTGGAAGAATTAATACTTGAAACTGGAAGAGTAAAAAAGTAACTAGGGAAGGTGCCAATGTCACCTCACATAATTCCTCTGCACTTTAGGCTAGTGCTTGCTAGCTCAAGTTGGAAACCCTTTGTAATCTGGAAACAAAGTATAAAGCTAGGAGACCAAAAACACTTCCAAACTGTGAATTGTAGTTGTTATTGTATATAAATGAGACCTAAAATCTGCATTAAATTAATATGGACATCAAGATCAAATGCATATTTACACCTAGTTAATAAATTATTCCTTGGGAACTGTGCAAATATGTTGTTAGAACACCTCAAATATGCCCTTAAAAGTGCAGATTTGCAGTAAAATTAAAAAAAAATGCAAGCTTTGAATCTTAAAATTATTAATTATACTATTGAAGCTTGGGGGGTTGGAATGATAAGAGGACATGATGGAAGAGTTAGTGTCATAAAATACTAAGAGGATTGGTGATGGTAAAGGTAGTGGAATTTGAAATATAACAATATAAAAAACATGCATTGGTTGCCGAGTACTGGTGTTGAGGAAAAATGGAAAATAGTTGCACAAAGCAAGAGTTGTTGATGACATGTGATGATACTTAACTTCATTTAGATTGTGAGATGATTCAAAGTATTAAATGAGAGATATAAGGATATTTGTACTTGCTGTGGCCACTACCGTAAAATTAGGCATACTACTAAGGACTTCCCTAAGTTGATAGAAAAAGGGAGGCATAGGATAGATGACAACATGATGCAAACATTGTTAATTAGGAACCACGTGTCCTTGGTGGTGCTAAGCCACATCAATTGTATATGTGCATCGATATTGCCACTCATGACATAATGAATATAGGCACAAATATCATAATGGAGACTTTAAATAATACACTTGAAGGCGTGAGTTGTTATGAGTCAATAGGTGGATCAACACAGAGATAAAGGACCCATCGATGTTTGACAACATAGTTGATGCACAAGATTTTGTGTCTTAGGTGGAAAACTGGATTATGCCCTCACAAAGAATATCAACGTTGGACCTTTCTTTGGTAGAAACCCTAGCATGAAGGTGAGAAACCCATAAGACAATGTTGCATTCATGGGAAGTAATGACAAATGTGTTGCAAACCTATTTTTCTGCCAGACATATGGATGTTTCCAACATACACCTAGTCTAGTCTTACCGATACATTTATGTAGTTTGACATAATTTCTTACTTGGGTAGAGATACAGATCATTACAAAAGCCATTGGTCAACATGGGTTGTTCCACTCCAGCAACATGCACAAAAATTTGTGCACACCTTAGATTCATTGCAAGGGAATTGATATACGCAGGAGGAAATGTGGCAGCATACAAGGTATTGGTCTGAACAACATAGGCTGCAAAGGTATTGGTCTGAAAAAAATCAACCCTACAAAGGAGTTATGGTACTTGCAATTTGAGTAATTATAAGGATAGTGTGTTGTGAGATTGTTGAAGCCTCGGGTATGTAGGTTGCTGGAATGGGTTCCAAGGCTAACAAAAGAGGGTGAAAATCCAGACTGAAAGGCTTCAAAAAGCTCTGCGCAAGAACAGTTCTATCCCCAGCCTGTTTGGTGTGGTTAACTCCCACGGATACAAAGGCCTTTGCTGGAACTTATGGGGTTTGATCCTGAAAGGACCTGTCTTCCTGTGAAGGAAGATTAAAGTGTCCTAACTATATAAATGGATCTAAACCTAGAACAAATCTACCTTAAAGGAAATCTAAACTAAGTTAGATCTAATCTAAATAAAGGTGCTTTGTTTATATGTTGGATAATTAGATCTGAGAATTAATAAGCATATCTCCAATTTACAAACATGTGAAATGGATTTTAAATTATTAGATTAAGGCTCAATTAGTTAATGAAAATTAAATGACAGCAGATTAAGAATTAAAGTGCATTCAAGACTATCCTGTTATATCATGCTAATTGAAAAATTAACATAAGTTTAATAATATATGTTAATCATTCGCAGAAATAGATAAATGTTTTAATTAAATAAATTCAGTTAAAACATAAAGATACACATCAGATCATTGATTAAGACAAATCCAAATCATAGATCAATGCATTAATGATTGATTGCAAAACCAAAACAATGTTCATTCAATGATTAAGGTGAAGAAATCAAATATCATCAAAGAAATTTGATAACATAGACAAAGAAGATGCCAAAATAAACTAAATTTGATTCATCAGGTCTGCAATAAATTACAAGATATCGAGTGAAACATCGTTTCTCTAGTCCTTCTTTGGTGATTTTCTTCCCCCCCCCTTTATGAGACCTCTACCCTTTAAATAATAATTACAAAAATAGTTACAAAGGATATACCTCCCATAAAATAGGGATTACAAAATCAAACTATTCCCTGCTAAATCATTTCCAAGAGTGATTAATACTAAGCATTTCACAAAATTCCCAAAGATTTCATTACATACCTTCGGGAAATATCCCGCAATGAGCTATGAAAGATAACAACAATCTAATAGCTTTCCGTGACGGATAACAAGGGAACTGAAAGATATTTCTTAGAAGATTCATGATGATAGGTAGTATCCTCAAAAACTGAAAAGTCGACCACTTGTCCTTCTTTCAAGGGGATTGGTGGAGTGACAGGTGCTACATTGATTATAAAATCTCAGATAATTGTATCATCTTGATCAACATGTTTTTCAGTGACCTTTCTTCTCTTCCTCTTAGGGAGCCGTATGTACATGGATTGAATTTCAGGGTTTTTTTTTTCACTGCCAGTGCTGTCATCCAAAGCATCTGCTATAAAAGGCAATGACACTGGTTCATGATATTGAAGAGGCTGGAGTTCTTTCTCTTCACAAACTCTGACCGGAGATTTGTGACTTTTCTACATCTTGCTCACAGTATGCAACTATTAGAAGGAAATCCATGAAAATTGTCTAATAAGGATTTTCTATGAAATACGATGACCAATGAATTGCTCATATTGATGTTTGTATTTAACAATATCAATAAATATTGCAAAGTGAATTAGTGTAATGAATTGCCATGATTAAAATCTTATGGTCTGGGAATTACAATTATCACGTTTGCAATGAAATAACACAGCATGTGCCAATGAAATTTGGATTAAGATGAGATAATATTTTAATTATTTCACGTATGATTTGATGTCAACTCTAAGCATTCGATCATTATAAATTAGTCGGATCAATGATTACAATTTAATGTTTGTCCGAAGGTGAAGATCGCAGTTAAGAACCTCATTGTAATTTGAAAATTGGTGAAGAAACACGGAAAATCCAAGTAGTTATTTAAATCAAACAATGTAACATCATCCGCAGGATCAAGACAAATCAACGGTTGAGATTAAACATGTAGGATGCGGGAAGATAGTTGCGGGCGTTTATTGCTTGGAAATATGTACAATCTTTTCGCAATCCACAATCTGCAATTGCTGGTTGCGGGATCGCAACTCTAAATATTAACAAACCAAAAGTTTCCACAATCTGCAATCCGCAATTGCGGGTTGCGGGTTGTGGAAATGCAAACGACGAAAATTAAAATATGAACTTTCTGCAATCCGCAATACGTAATTTGCGGGTTGACGGCTACGGAAAAATAAAATGCAAACTTATTCTTTAAACACTTTCCTCAATCTGCAATCTGCATTGCAGATTGCGGGTTGCGGAAATGCAAAGCGCAATTTATTTTTGATAGACTTCCCGCAATCCGCAGTTGTGGGTTGTGGGCGCGTCAAACCGCGATTATTGAGAAACATTTTCACATCTGCAATCCGTATTGCGGATTACGGGTTGCAGAAAGAAAATATTCCAAAACCAAAACCAAGCTTGCGCAATCCGCATTGCAGATTGCGGAAAGAGCAAATTTTGGGAAAATTCCTTATTTCCGCAACTAAGAAAAACACACAAAAAATGAAAGATTTTTCGAAGGGAAAATTACTAACTGGAAAATCCAATCATGGCAAAGCAATAAAAGCATGATGAGAAACCCCAAAATGACCATGGAATTTAATCATTACCTTTGCATACAAAAATTTGGGGCTCCCATAATTTTATTAAAACACGGGATCTGTTGTACCTAGAACAAATGGCGACTGGCTGGGATGAACCAGTTATCTCTGTGAATGAAATCTATAGTTACAAGGAAGACGTGTCAGCAAAATTGATGTTTTAACCTGTAATTTACAAAATGTTCTCATAAAACACAATCAAAATAGCAAAGTTAGTCATATGATTGATATATCCCCATCCAAAACCATTTATTGATGATGTTCATATGAGAAGGTAGCCTTAGAAGTAAACAAGAATCCTTTACCATTATGCAGTCATATGAAGGCAGTTTATGATGAGCCTTAGAGAAAACTTAGAGCCATTCTGGGTTACCAAATCTTGAATCACCTTGACTTTATTAATTATTTTTCTATGTACAAATGCATTACTCACAATATATACATTTCCTTTTCCCTTTTTTTTTAAACTCTTTTTTTCTTTTTCTTTTCAAAACAAAATGAAAATATGCAAACAAGACTTCTGTTGATACAAAGCCATTTCCCTGACTTGGTGATCATATATTGGCAATGCCATTCACAGATCCAATCTGGAAACTGAACAAGCTAGCTCGGTAAGGAGACTCCCTGTCCTTCAGCTTTTGACACTGAAAGAAATTACCATGGCTTGGTGACCACAAGTGGTAATTTCAGTCCAAAATCAGACCCATGATCATGGTAGGGATGGCTTGTAATAATACCCCCCTTATCCTCATATACAACAAACCATCTTACAAAGGATAACAAAGTTTATTAGTGCATAGATTACAAGACACTACCATGGCTTGGTAACCACATGACAGTAGTGTTATTCACCAATGTTTTGCAGATCATGAATGGACCGACCTGTGATAGGATCTTCCACCTTTCAGCAGTAGCTGAAAGTCACCTTCCCAGTTTGGTGGCCTGATGTGGAGATGTCATTCCACTTAAACATCTATGAACATAATGGGCTGGCTTGTAATAAGACCCCCCATCTCATAATCCATAATTATTAAAGTGAATTATTTTCAAGGTGATCAGATTGGGATCTAGAATAGGTAGGGCTGACAAGGCTATGAATATATGCTGCCATTCACTAATGAAACATAAGGCACGAAAATCTAATTGCTTCCTCAACTTCAATTAACAAAATGATACATCCATAAAGATTTTGATTAAGGTGGGAAGGTATCAATCAAGGCTTTGCAAATATTGACTATTTAATTGCATGAAAAACATTTTCAACTACATGCTGAGTGAAATAAAACTGACAATGTTACCTCAAACTTCAAACTTGTGCTAACCTGAGACATACTGATCAACAACCTTTGCCAAAATGTGTGGACTTATTTTGAATAAAACCAATGTACAAAAGAAAAATCGAATGAAAACAAAGAAGGAAATAAATCAAACCACACTTTATGTACAAGTGAGCGAATCTGCTCATTTAAACAAAGTACTTTTTGAGCAACTACACATTCACTGGGTAGGCATCTGAGATACCTTCCAGTGTCTGCAACTGGATAGTACTAGAACCAAGCTTTTCTGTAACAATGAATGGTCCTAGCCATAAGCATTGGAACTTGGGGTAATCATTCTTGTCTTTGTGTTGCTTACCCCTTTTTAACACCAAGTCCCCCACAGTAAAATCCCTATCAGATGAGGACTTCTCATCAAACCTTCTCTTTACCAGCTACTAGTGTTGATACAGCTTGTTTTTGGACTTCTCCTTATCTTCTTCCAACTTGAGTAACATATCAATTTTTTGCTGGAGTGAGGAAGAATCATCCTCTTGTATGGAATGTAGTGAAGGGATCATGAGATTGGATGGAAAGATGGCCTCCTTACCATAAAATAAACAGTAAGGGGAGTTTCCTATAGCTACCTTTGGGGTGACCCGGTCTGCCCAAAGAGCATTGTATAGCTGGGTGTGCCAATCTTTATGGTGAGTAGCAACAGTCTTCTTTAAGATGTTAATCAAATTTTTTTTGGAAGACTTTGCTAGTCCATTCCCTTTTGGATAGTAATTGGCAGAAAAATTCAGCTTTATCCCTTTTTCAAGGGCATACTCTGTAAGATCAATGGAAGAAAAATAAGAGGCATTGTCAAACACTAGAAATTCAGGGGCACCAAACCTAGTGACAGTTTGGATTTCAAGGAAGGATATCACTTGGTTTGTATTGCATTTCCTAAGAGGGACTGCCTCTACCCATCTGGTAAAGTAGTCAATGGCTGTCAAGATGTACTTGTGCTGCAGGGAGGAAGCAGGGTTGATAAGTCCAACAAAATCCAGTCCTCATTGTTGAAATGGAAACGGAATTGTTACTGGTTGTAAAGGAAAGGCAGGTTTTTTTAGTTTCCCAGCACACTTTTGGCATGCTTCACATCTTCTGGCATAAGAGTATGCATATTTGAAAAAAGTAGGCCAGTATTATCCCGCCCTCAGGATCATATGTGCAGTGGTTTCTCCTAGGAAGTGCCCTCCCGCAGGTCCTGCATGAAATTGCAAAATAATATTATTAGCTTCTTCTTTCTCTAAACATCTGAGAAAAACACCATCATAATTATTCCTAAACAAAACCCCATCTATGAATTAATATGGTGTAGCTTTCAACCTTAAAGCTCTACGTTTTTTAAAGTCAAGGGTTTCAGGAGCAAACCCATGGGTAAGGAAGAACTTAATGTCATCATACCATTCAAAAGTTTTGAGTTGTGATAACATTAACAGAACCTGTTGTTGTGCTTTCCTCTTGTTCCCACTCAATATGTTGTTGTACATGATCATTGGATTGAACGGTGAGAAGACACAAGCCTTAGCCTTTCACAATATTTGCTGGTCTAATCTCTAAATCGTATTTTTGCAGTGATGTCATCCAATGAGCTCCCTTTTCACCTAGCTCTTTCCGAACCATAACATTTCTGATAGCTGCATAAGGAACAATGACTTTAGTCTGAGATTTCAATAAATGTGGTCTAAAATGTTTTACTGATTTATAGATCGCGTAAGCCTATTTATCGATTTGGGGGTAGTTAAGTTCTTCTCCTTTGAGCATGCATCTCATAAATGAAATAGGGATTTCAGCATCATTCTCATGTTTATGTGTAAGGACAGCTGCATAGGATAAGTTAGTAGAAAACGTGTACAAAATAAAATCTTTGTTGAATTCTGGAGACATCAGAGTAGGGGCTTCCGCAATGGATCTCTAGATTTCAACAAAGGCATTTATTTGTTCCTCATACCACTTGAACTGTGCATCCTTTTTAACCAATTGTTGTAACAGCTTGACAATTTGAGCAAAATTCAGAACAAATCTACGAACATAATTAATCTTACCAAGAAAAGATTGCATGGATTTACGTGAACCGGGTAGGCTGATTTTTGAAATGGCTTATGTGCACTATGGATCAATGATAATTCCTTCTTTCGAAACAATAAAACCCAACAGATTACCTTCGATGACTACAAATATAGATTTTTTCGGGTTCAATGAGATCCCATATCTTGTGCAGTGCTCAAACGCCTGTTTCAGAGCAGACAAATGTTCATGTCGTTTTTTAGAATAAATGGAATATCATCTAAATACACAACGACAGAATGGTGCATCAATCCCTTGAAATCTATGTCCATAGCTCTCTGAAAGGTACCACCAGCATTTATCAACCCAAAAGGCATTCTCTTGTAAGCAAAGGTTCCCCAAGGGGTCTTGAAAGATGCTTTTAGTTGATCATCAGGGGCAACTAGGACTTGGTTATATCCTGAGAATCCATCAAGGAGAGAAAACATCTCAGACCCTGCTAATTTCTGTAGAATCTTCTCCATTGGAGGAGTAGGGTAATTGTCCTTTTCAGAATCTATGATTAGGTTTTTGAAATCAACACAGATTCTGATTTCCCCATTATTCTTCCGAATAGGTACTAGGTTAGCAATCCACTATGTATGTTTGATAGGGAATATAATTCGTGCTACCAGTAGTTTCTCAAGCTCCTTCTTGATAGAGGGTTCCAGACTGGGATGCATCTTCCTTAACTTTTGCTGATAAGGTTTTACCTCGGGTTTCATTGGTATATTATGGTGCATGATACTGGTGTCAAATGTTTTGAGTTCATCATATGTCGATGCAAAGACATCTTTGAACTCCTTACATAGTTTGATAAAATCTCTCTTTTCCTCAGGAGAGCAGTCAACCCCTAGATTGATGAAACAAGGGTTCTATTCAGTTCCTAGGTTGACAGGCTCAAAGTTGAGGGATGAAATCTGGGTCTTACAGTTGGTATTTTGCTTGAACTTATCTTGCATATCGTAGTATTTCTCCAGGTTGATGACTGATTTAGGGATAAGATTGGAATAATGAGACAACGACTTCTCATGCTCAGCCTCATCTATTGCCACATCTTGAAAAGTGTCCTGGGCTGTGAGAAAGTCTAATATTTGTTGGTCATCATCAAACACCTTCCAATTAGTCACATTATCAGGAATAGAAGGTCTATAAATAATTTCAATTGAAAAAGTGTTAGGGGAAACTTTCTAGTGGAATTAACCTGGATGCAGTATTAACTAGTATATCTACATCAAAATTCTGTGATCTGGGGAATGGCTTGATATTAAAGGCAGAAAAAGAGTTAGTGATATCTCTTACCAATTTCTGATATTTAATCAAACGAGGAGACAAACAATGGATTTTGTTTTTCACCTATTTTACTATGATATTAGAATCTCCATAACATTCAATTACCTGGGCACCCATATCAATCGCATTACTGAGTCCCTGGACCAAGGCCTCATACTCAGCTATGTTGTTGGTTCATTCAAACTCAAGTCTGTAGGAAATCATAGTTTTGGTACCTTTTGGATAAATTAAGACACAACCTGCACCAACTCCATATTTAGATCTAGAACCATAAAAACATAGAGTCCATGCATTCAAATCTATCCTAAAATTAGTATTTACATTGTATACATTATGAACAACAGTACCTGAGAATGGAACAAAAGTAAGGTTGACAATTTGGGATTGTTTCTATGCATTCTCAGCTGGTGACAAATCCGCAGGTAGATCCCCAAAGAATGTATCGAAAGTGTAATGTTCCACATGGGAGCTAAAGTATGCAGCAGGCTCACTAGGATCATTCAAGTCTGTGACAATTTGTTTCATATAAGGTTCCCCGCTAATCTTAATTCTGTTTGGTCTTCCATTGTAGGGAAGCCATAATTGGGACCAGTCAGTAGCAAAGTAGCCTATGAGCTTCTCTGACCAATCCCTCCTCAACCACATTCCATACATTTTTGGGATGTCAGCCACAATAATATCCACAGTCTGGTGGATTATGGGGTCAACAGATAATGTTAATAAGACATTCTTCAGTTCTCCCACTACCCTAACTTTGGATCTATCAAGTTGCACAATTTGAGTAGGGCAGGGCTCCCAAGAGGCATTCAAATTTTTGCAAATAGATAAAGGCATCACATTTGATGAAGCCCCCGAATCTATCATACAATTGTGGAAATTTCTATTGCAGACTTCAAAAGTAAGAAACAAAGGAGGTGTTTTCTTGCTACCTGGTTTCTGATTTCCAGGTTTGGAGTATGTTTCTAGATTGTTGTTCTGAGCCTCCTTGGGCTTGTTGACAATCATTTTTTTGGGTAGACTGTCTCTCATTGCAGGGATTTTTAGAAGTTCAAAAAGTGAAATATTGGCTTTTACTCTTTTCAAGTCATCAATGAGACTGTATTCTATTTCAGGAATTGCAGTGTCCTTATGTGCTGGTGCTTTACCTCTGTTTGGTACGGGTGTTGAAGTGGAAGCTTCTTGTGTGGGTTGTCCTTTGCAACTTGTATTATAGGGATGTTGGACATTGAAGACACACTCAGTCTCATCTTCCTCCTCATCTATGGGAAGTTCTGAAAAGAAGCTGATAGTGTTTATCTGTTGGTCCTCTACTTCATCTGGTGGTTCAAGATCTTGATTCTCTTGTGGGTTTTCATCTAGATGATTAGAAGAATTATGTGATTCTGAAACCAAAGCCTTAAAAATAGAAAGAATTTCTTTAAAGTTCAGTCCTTCATTAGGATTAGGTGGGACTTGGTTTTGTGGGGGTTGATAAGGTCTTCTGAAAGGTTGTCTATTGAATCCCCTGTTATTGTTATGATTTTCTGTGTTAGTCTTTTTCAGGTCTACCATTTCGTTTGAGATCTTTTGGAGGAACGTTTTTCATGTCATTCATCTCAAATGGATCCTGGTTTTGCAGTGTGGGTCTTGGAGGATTTTCTTGCTTTATTTTGGAGGTTGAAGGCTGATCTGATGTAGCATCAGGGTTATATTTCAAACATAATATATCTTTTTAAACCTGGATAGCCTCAACAAAGGCCTCCTGCAAGTTATATTTTTGTGCTCTTTTTACCCACATATCAATGGGAACAGGAAAACCTTTAACATAATAAGCAACCAAAAGTTCTTCTGCAGGAAGAACAGTGGTAGGGATTCTATTTTTTAAGTATGAAAAACTTTGATTATAATCTTTCACTCTTTCCTTGCCTCTAATTTTCATTGAGGACAATTCTATGACCAAGTCTTCTGGAGTCTTGTCATCTCCAAATTTATGAATGAACGTTTTTCAAAGTCATCCCAGGAAGAGATAGATATGGCTTCCAGGGAAAAGTACCAAGTGGATGCTTTTCCTTGGAAGGTCTAAGGAAACAATCCACAAACTACATCTTCATGAATGGCATTCCTAAGTCTGATGGCCTGCATAAAAGTTTTAATATGATCAAGGGCAGGTGATTTCTCATCAGGATCAAACTTAGGGAGCCACTTTTCAGGGTTCTTAGGGAGTTTGTGTTGTTCTCCAACTATAAATACAGCATCCTGGTCCAACCAGGGTCTGTTTCCAATTCCTACCATGGGTGTATCTTCTGAGGAAGAACTGGAGTCTGACTTATTATGTGATTCTTCAGATGAGGATTATGAAGATGAAGGAGGAGTCAATGGTGGCCCACCTGTGGCAATATTTGGTTGGTCTTGTTCTGTTTCTCCGAATAATGTATCAAGGTTGAAATCGAAGAGCAGATTGTGGCGAGGTGAATTATGTTGTTCAAAATTTAGGTCACCTGAGTTTTGATTATTTGAATTATTACCTTGCGGATCGGTGTTCTGGTGATGTTGTATTGCTACTAGTCCAAGATTACGCTCTTCTATGATCCTTTGTTGTAACCTAGAAACACTATTAGAAGAACCTTTCAACAGTTGTTCAAGTGTGAGGGATCCCCTAGTGGGTGAGATAAAAACAATATTGACCCTCCTATTTTCCTGCTCTATCAAAGGGGTAGCAAGAATGGAAGTTGAATCTTGCACCGATTGTTCTACAGAGGTTGATTCCTGCGTGTGACTATGGGTGACAATCAGTATTCTTGTTGGAGGAGGTCTATTGGTATTCTGTTTAGGCATATCTTACTTCTGGCCCTCCTTCTAGCACCATTTGTTGAAGCCTCGGGTATGTAGGTTGTTGGAATGGGTTCCAAGGATAACAACAGAGGGTGAAAAACCAGACTGAAAGGCTTCAAAAAGCTCTATTCAAGAACAGTTCTATCCCTAGCCTGTTTGGTGTGGTTAACTCCCACAGATAAAAAGGCCTCCGTTGGCACTTATGGGGTTTGATCTTGAAAGGATCTGTCTTCCTGTGAAGGAATATTAAAGTGTCCTAACTATATAAATGGATCTAAACCTAGAACAAATCTACCTTAAAGGAAATCTAACCTATGTTAGATCTAATCTAAAGAAAGGTGCTTTGTTTATATGCAGGATAATCAGATCTGAGAATTAATAAGCATATCTCCAATTTACAAACATGTGAAATGGATTTTAACTTATTAGTTGAAGGCTCAATCAGTTAATGAAAATTAAATGACAACAGCTTAAGAATTAAAGTGCATTCAAGACTATCCTGTTATATCATGCTAATTGAAAAATTAACATAAGTTTAATAATCTTGGTTAATCATTTGCAAAAATAGATAAATGTTTTAATTAAATAAATTCAGTTAAAACATAAAGATACACAAATCATCGATTAAGACAAATCCAAATCATAGATCAATGCATTAATGATTGATTGCAAAACCAAAATAGTGTTCATTCAATGATTAAGGTGAAGAAATCAGATATCATCAAAGAAATTTGATAACATAGACAAAGAAGATGCCAAAAGAAGCTAAATTTGATTTATAAGGTCTGCAATAAATTACAAGATCTTGAGTGAAACAACGTTTCTCCAGTCCTTCTCTGGTGATTTTATCCCCCCCCCTTTATGAGACCTCTACCCTTTAAATAATAATTACAAAAATAGTTACAAAGGATAGACCTCCCATAAAACAGGGATTACAAAATCAAACTATTCCCTACTAAATCATTTCCAAGAGTGATTAATACTAAGCATTTCACAAAATTCCCAAAGATTTCATCACGTACATTTGGGAAATATCCCAAAATGAGCTATGAAAGATAACAACAATCTACTAGCTTTCTGCGACAGATAACAAGGGAACTAAAATATCTTTCTTAGAAGATTCATGATGATCGGTAATGTCCTAAAAAAATGAAAAGTTGACCACATGTCCTTCCTTCAAGGGGATTGGTGGAGTGACATGTGCTACATTGATTATAAAATCGTGGATAATTGTATCATATCGATCAGCATGTTTTTCAGTGACCTTCCTTCTCTTCCTCTTAGGGAGCCGTATGTACATGGATTGAATTTCAGGGTCTTCTTTTTCACTGCCAGTGCTGTCATCCAAAAGATATGCTATAAAAGGTGGCGACATAGGTTCATGATATTGAAGAGGCTGGAGTTCTTTCTCTTCACAAACTCTGACCGAAGATTTGTGAATTTTCTGCATCTTGCTCATGGTATGCAACTGTTAGAAGGAAATCCCTAAAAATTGACTAATAAGGATTTTCTATGCAATACGACGACCAACGAATTGCTCATATTGATGTTTGCATTTAACAATATCAATAAAGATTGAAAAATGACTGAGTGTAATGAATTGCCATGATTAAAATCTTACAGTCTGGGAATTGCAATTATCACGTCTGTAATGAAATAACACAACATGTTCCAACAAAATTTGGATTAAGATGAGATAAGATTTTAATTATTTCACGTATGATTTGATGTCAACTCTAAGCATTCGATCATTATGAATCAGTCGGATCAATGATTACAATTTCATGTTTGGCCGAAGGTGAAGATCGCAGTTAAGAACCTTATTGTAATTTGAAAATTGGCGAAGAAACACGAAAAATCCAAGTAGTTATTCAAATCAAACAACGTAACATCATCCGCAGGATCAAGACAAATCAACGATTGAGATTAAACATGCAGGATGCGGGAAGATAGTTGCAGGCGTTTATTTCTTGGAAATATGTATAGTCTTTCCGCAATCCGTAATCTGCAATTGTGGGTTGCAGGATGCGGGATCGCAACTCTAAATATTAACAAACCAAAAGTTTCTGCAATACACAATCCGCAATTGCGGGTTGCGGAAACGCAAACGACGAAAATTAAAATATGAAATTTTCGCAATCCGCAATCCACAATTTGTTGGTTGCGAGTTGCGGGAAAATAAAATGCAAACTTATTCTTTAAACACTTTTCGCAATCCGCAATCCACATTGCGGGTTGTGGGTCACGGAAATGCAAAGTGCAATTTATTTTTGAAAGACTTCCCGGAATCCACAGTTGTGGGTTGCGGGCGCGTCAAACCACGATTATTGAGAAACATTTTCGCACCAAAACCAAGCTTCCGCAATCCACATTGCGGATTGCGGAAAGAACAAATTTTGGGAAATTTGCTTATTTCCGCAACTCAGAAAAACACACAAAAAATGAAATAATTTTCAAAGGGAAAATGACTAACAAAAAAATCCAATCACGGCAAAGCAATAAAAGCATGTTGAGAAACCCCAAAATGACCATGGAATTTAATCATTACCTTTGCATACAAAAATTTGGGGCTCCCATGTTTTCATTAAAACATGGGATCTGTTGTACCTACAACACAGATTGTTGGCTTAGGATATGTTCTTTAAGTTCAGAGAGGTAGATAGACCCAGGTGCTGTGCGGTTCAGGGAACCAAAAAAACCACTTTTCACTGGCCCTTTTAGCAAAATTTGGCGAGCCGACTGAGGTCTCACCCGAGGAGAAGTTATCGGGAGGTTGCAGAATTAGGTTTCCACAACTGGGTGATGCGCGCTTCAACAGAATGGTGGACAGTGCGAAGTTCACCTCTTCGCAGTTAATGCTTAGGTTATTGTGCATCCACAGACTGCGCGATGCGGGAGGGTCACTTAAGAGAAGGACAACGCAACGGAGGACTACGCTTCCTCTTCGGCAATCACACTACTCGTATAGACTTTAATTAGTGTAGCTTATTCATTCACATGCATTTAACTGTAAATCTTGTAAACTTATACGACACAATGGGCGACACTGTAACTGCACACTTTCGGTACTGCGCTTCGGGGAATCACGCTATACAGACTTCGCTGACTAAGTGTTTACCCAATACTCATGCATTCATCTGACTTAGAAATACTTGTGCATTCAACATTCATTCACATATGTCGACACTTAACATATTATTCCCATCTTTATCCTTATGGTGAATACATATAAAAGAAGGAACACATGAACTCATAAACGGGAAATTAACCATTCAACATAAGCAAATACACAGATGTAAGCACATAATCAATCACCCAACACAAGGAATTAACATGGTTCACCCTCAGGATGGGATCTATGTCCACAGGAACTGTTGTTATATTATCAAGGGAAGGGTACAACAGTTCCAGTCTGCACACACAGCTGCAGACTCTCTTCTTTCTTCAGTAGGTCTCTGCGCACACAGTTGCAGATCCTTTTTACAATAATACTCTAAATAGAGTTCAATATTCTACAAAAACCCAGCGAAGATTAACTAACTCTTTCCCTTACAAAATATGCCCTTTTATAGACCGTGCCCTTAGGTCACGTCTGTTACAATGCATAGGCCAAAACCCTACGGTTACTCGAAACTGGTGCAATTTCCCTCCACCTTGCCTATCACGCTCAACAGCTTGATCCACTCGCTTCAGGCTTCCTTGTTGGGCCACTCGTGGCTCACACACTCTTTTGATAGCCGCAGTCATAAAAAAAATGGTTACAACCGCATCGTGGGCTGTCGCTTTCCACCCCTTTAGCCTTGCTATCGCTGTCTACCCGTGGCTTAGCCTCTAACAATTTACCGCCACTCCCTCTGACAGGTCACTTTCCTTTATCTCCACTCTGTTCCTTACCCAACTACTGGGAATCCTGGAGTTGCTTACCCAAAATAGGTCACTTTCGTAGCTTGACCTTCCCTTATACTCTTTACCCAAAATAGCTTCTGTGTTGGTACTACGCATTAGCATAACTGCGCAGTGCCTCAACTTCGCACTGCTTGCTGCGTATATCTGACTTCGCACTGCGGGTTGCGCCATCGACAAAACTGTACCATCTAAGCTTCGCAGTCTGAACTACGTAGTTACCAAAACTATTCTTCATCAATTTGTGCCAACTTGGGCCACACCTAATAGGTCCCTAACACTTACTTGTGGATCTTCCCCGATCCACTTTCGTCAATCGACTTCGGTTGCACTTCTTCGACGGTACTTAGCTTGGCATTGAAGTTGTGCAAAGTAACGGTGAGCTCCACAACCGTTACCTTTTCCTTATTCTCAAATTCTTTAATGGTCTCCAACATCGCCTGCAAAACCTGCTCTTGGGCTTGTTCTTTCAGTGTGTCCTCCATAGTTTGAAGTTATACAAACTTGTCATCAATCTGTTCTAAGGCTTCAACATCCAGCTGATAGAAGCCTTGATACCATAATTCATTTTCTGTATCATCCCTTGGCTGAATGTAGGTGAAATGGAGGTTGTCCCTGAACCTTAGCCTTCCTCTATACATGGTGGTAACTTGCTGAGATATGCGCGGTGTTCGATGAATCGCATCGCATAGACTTTGATAGTAGATATAAAATATATCATTGTTTTTGTGCTGTTTGTCAGACTTCGCATTTGCCCATAGATTGGCATAGCGTGTTCCTTTGAATTCTTCGTGGTAAAGTGTATGACCCTGGTAGAAAAGTGGCTCTTTCCAGCCGACGAACGCGATCAGTACTAGGAGCCAATTGTAATGGAACGGTGTCCCTTTATCCTGATTTTCCCAGATATCCTACAAGAACTCATTCAGCAAATACTTCACCCAATTGTACGCAGTTCCATTCTTCGCTTGGGATGTGAGGAGAATTGCTGCGGCCGACACCTCTGCTGGTTGGCATTTGCATAGTATCTTCCCTGCAAGCAGTTGCACTATGAAGCACGTAGCTTCAACATTGATACCGGATGTAGGGAAGCCACATTTTCCCCTGATCACGCCGAATTCTTCTTGCATCCTTACCGCGAGCTCTTTCTTCTGTGTGTTGTCGACGAACTCGAGTTTGGGATTTGTGCCTCTCTTACTCAGTAGTGTGATCCCGTGTATCAAATCGATGTTGATATCGATTTTCCTCTATAACCATAGATATCTTGAGTGTGTGCATGAAAACAGGGTCTGCACTACTGCATTCAACTCCGGACCTCTGTCAAAATGGGGAATGCGTAGCAGCTTAAGCAATCTCGAATTTTCTAGTCCTCGAAGCTCGTCTTTTACTTGTAATGTTTCGGTGCCTTACTCGTCACACTGGCGAATCATGTATTGGTCAGGCTGAAATTGCTGGTATTTCATTTCCTTCGGCTCTTTTGCTTCTAGCAAGTCACAATCCTCAAACTTGTAGTTATCCGCTCTCCCCAAAAGGTTCTCAGCAACCTTTACATGAATGGAGATGGGCGGTACTGGAATCTCATAGTGGGCATTTCTTTCGAGATTGATGGGTGGTGCATCATCTCTTTTCGGTGTCATGTACTCGAGCATCAGATGAATGGGCCGAGCTCGAGGAAACTCTGATTGTGGTGGCATTTGCACACCTGTTGGCTTCATCTTCTTTGGTTCTTTCACCTTTTGCTTGTCTTTCTGCATTGCAGTTGTATTTCTTGACGAAATTCGGGATGAACCGCCTTTCTCTGCTACAGGGTTCTTTACTGGCGTCGACATTACTCCTTGAATACCTGAGTTCTTAAATATCCTCACAACTTCGTCCACTCTAAATGGCTCGGTCATTCACTTATAGAGCGCTCGGTGTTCAAACTCGTAGGTTGTAGATATGAAGGATGATATGTAACTGGTGAAGCCCATAAGCGCTGAGTTGATGGCTATTTATAGATTCCTTCATTATGAAAACGCACCAATCAACCATTTAGTATGACATTCCATGTCATGTCCTTTAGCCAGATCTCCCCTAAGATCTCGGCCACTTCCACCAATGATGATATCTGATCCAGTGTTGTTTCTTAATTACTGACCATTGCTAGTGCCGCTAGGATATTAAATCCGTTAAGTGAGGCATTAACTGTCAAGTGTATTGGCCATATCTCAGTGATACCTCGGTCAATTCACTATTTAATATGCTCGAATGGCTAGATTTTCTATTAATGCGGGATTTTTTCAGTGCCGCCATTTTGGATAACGGCCCACTAACCGGTCGACAATTGTCACGGTTACCCTTTTTCCGTCGTGATGTGCTGGTGTTTATGTCAAAAGGTGTTTGTGTGGTTCTCTTGTGCACATGTGCTTCTTCGTTTTTAACTTC
The DNA here is from genome assembly GCA_027924585.1 of Larix kaempferi. Classification (NCBI taxonomy): domain Eukaryota; kingdom Viridiplantae; phylum Streptophyta; class Pinopsida; order Pinales; family Pinaceae; genus Larix; species Larix kaempferi. The sequence goes on from BSBM01000727.1 coordinate 6,491,439, forward strand.
ACATCTACGCTTCCACCTCATGCCTCGCGTTGCACCTTCTCGTACTTCGCAATTGTCATGTTCCATTTGATCTACACAGCTATATTTTGAGCTTCGCAACTGCGCGGTGCTAATTTTTTTTTCTTTTGTTTTTTCTGTGCAGCTTCAATTTCTACTAGTGCTGCGCGGTTGATGCATCCTTTCCATCAACTTCGCGTATCGGACCAAAACTATGTACAAACTCTGTTCAAATTCTAGTGCCCAATTTCAACTTTACTTGACACTTAGAACTTTCTTCTCTTTTGATCACTGAGGGTTCTGCGAAGTAGGACTATCCATGTAGGGTTTTATTCTACTTCCATTCACTATACCTGGTACATTATATCTGGCTAACGTGGCTAACTGAGCTGCACCACCATTAGTAACATGCATAACAATATATCGGCCAAGCCAATGCATTTCAAATTTTTCTGGAAATTTCATGAACTTGCTATCATATAGGAGGACAAGGTCTCCTACCTGGAATATTTTGTGCTTGATATGGATATCATGCCATTCTTTTTCTCTGTCCTTCTGCACTTGCTGGTGAAATCATGCAATGAAGCGATCCTCTTCCAATCCAACCAAGTGTAGAAGCATTTCTTGCAATGTTTCTTCATCTTCCATGTCTGTGAATGCAACAATCCTTAAGCTTGGTACAATGTACTCCATAGGAATCATAGCTTCCTGTCTATAGACCAATATGAAGGGTGTATGGCCTGTAAACTTCTTGCAAGTTGTTCTGTAAGCCCATAAGATAGCTGGAATGTGCAGATCCCAATCATCTCTGTTTGTGTTGCATATTTTTGTCAGCGCATTCTCCAGTACTTTGTTAAATGCCTCAACAGTTCCATTGGCTTGAGGATGGTACGGTGTAATCCTATGGTGATAGATGTGGAAATCCTCTATAAGAGATTCAATAGTTCTGTTAAAAAAGTGAGTTCCTTGATCACTCATTAAAAATTTTGGGCATCCAAATCTCGTAAGGATGTTCTTGAATAAAACTGCACGACAGTAACTGCGCTATAGTCCTTCACTGGTTTAGATTCTGCCCATCTGGTGAGATAATCAGTCGTGGTGATAATGTATCTCACACCAGTCCTCTTTCCTAGTGGGTTGATCGGTCCCACAAAATCAATTTCCCATTTATCAAATGCCTGTAATGTCAACTGTGGTTTCAACGGCATTTCATCTCTTCGCGATGGCTTTCCTGTTCTCTGGCATACATCACAACTCTGGAAATGTTCCTTTGAATATTTGTGTAGTGCTGCCCACCATAGCCCTGTTCTTAATATATTCTACACAGTAGCTCTTCCTGCGTAGTGACCTACAGAGACACCTGAGTGTGCCTTTGCCAAAATAAACGACTTCTCATGCTCTAACACACATCTTTGCATCACTTCATCTGGTCCCAACTTGTATAACTTCCCTGCGATGATAGTGAAGCCTGCTGCTTTAACTACCAACTGCTTCTTCTGCTACATAGTAAATTCTATGGGTGCAAATCCCGTGGTCAATTGTAATGTCCCTTGTTAGGAGTTTTATCAAAATGGCAATTTTTCACTTTTTTCCCTAGTTAGACCTTTGACTAGTTTTGATCTCTAGGTCCCAAATTTGCCCCAAATGATCCCAAATATTCTGAGAAGGTATATGAATGATATTAGAACATAAATATGTGTTTCAGGGATGCTTTGGACCTTTAAAATACTTCTTCAAATCCTCTTTCAATTCTGGTCAATGTAGGTAACTTTACTAGTGATTTCCCTTTGACTAGTATTGGTCTCTAGGTCTCAAATTGACTCCAAATCCCTTCAAATATTCAAGGAAGGTGTATGAATGATATTAGTACTTGAATATGATGTTTAGGGATGACATATGTCCACCAAAATACCTCTGCAAACTCTCTAAAGATTCTGGACCAAGTATGCAATTTTACTAGTAATTTGGGGTTCAAATCCCCCTGAGGTAAGTACTGAAAATGGCTTCCCAAATGCCTCCAAACCCACTCAAATTTATGAACAGAGGCATGTAATGTGTTAAGTATGTTATTAAGGTATCATATGCACCATTAATGGTTTATTACAACTGTTCTCACCCTCTCCCATACAACTGCAAAAATCCCCAATTCGACCCTTGGGGAAATGGCACTATTTCACCTCCCAATACAACTAAACTGAGTAAAAATGCTTCAAATGCTCAAGTACAGTACATGAAACTTGTAGAAGACATCCATGGAATTATATTGATCACAAATATATCATAGAATCATCCATTCATTCGAAATCATCAGCATTACATTGATTCACAACAAGGTAGTGGGGAAATGACACTGTTCTTTCATTAAAATTGAGATGTATACATTTCTAGTTGGAATTTCGACCTGAAAATTTCTGGAGATGAAGAACAGAGTATTTAATTCATATTACAAAATAAATGGGGCATTAGAAGCTCCCCCAAAGAGTACAATAGCTCACCAAAAACGCCCTCCCTCAAGGATCAAGAATATGCTATCAAAAACGGAAATGGTTGAAGGAGTGAGCTGCAATAGAAGAAACCATGAGCTGCCCTATAGCTTACACCTGCAAATAAAGACTCCATTAAATCTCCAAATGAAAGGTCTGAATGGCCTTTCCAATTACCAACTTGGATGGGAATCTTTCACCCTTGAAATTGGCTAAGGCAAGAAACTAGTCATCCACTAGCTCTCCCCCTACACAAATGCAATTCCAAATTCTACAAATGATCAAAATCTATTCTCATAATTCATTTCTACATTTTATAACCAACATTAGCCTTCTAAGGGTCGAAATCCTCTCAATAGATTCAATAGATTTCCATTTAGGAAATATTCCACATTTGCCACTTGTCTCCTAGTTCCAACCTTCCATCTTCTCCCAAATTCGCCTTCCTTGAGCCTATTTTTGGGGATGACATGTCATAGTGGTCAGATGTTAGAGGTCAGGTCTGCAATTTGTCATAGTTGTCATAGATGCTCCATCATTGGTGTCATAGGGACTAGGGAATCTAGCCCAAGTGTCCACAAACTTCCACTTTGACTCTTTATCTTCCATGGAGGTTACCAATCCTTCCCAATTCGACCTAATATGGTCAATGACATGTGTTATGACTTACCAACTCACCCAAGAGTGTTCACATTCCCATTAATTCGAATTTGCAAAAGAGAGATACCATGTATTATGAAAAATCAAGCTAGGGTGGGTCCCACATCCTCCATATGTCTCCAAAACCATTTGTCACCTAGGATTTCTCTTGAATTTCTTTATTCACTCTATTTATTAAATACTTGAACCCTTCTAATGTCTAAACATCATTTATTATCCCCCTTATTCCAAATCCCAAAGCTTCCACCCCAAACCTAGGAAACTAGTAATTTTCCTCCTTGGCAATTATTTGACCCTTAACATAAATTTTACAAACTCTAATGAATATGGCTAATGTGATTAGGCCATTGTGACCCAATTCCAAATTTGGGACATGACATCAATAATTCGACAATGTCTTTATAATAATCGTCTGCTATTTGTATGGCAAATAACTACGCGTTAGGCAGATTGTCTTCAAGATTAGTGGGTTCTTCGCCTGACTCAATCCTTGAGAGGTAGTTAGGTCCTAGGTTCAATCTTCCTGTCTTAATAATGATCTCAAAGTCATACTCTTGAAAGAGTAGAATCCATCTGCATATTCTTCCCCCTAACACTGGCTTATTGACCAAGTACATCAGAGTTGAATGGTCAGTGTACATGGAGAAGTGCACACTGAGTAAATAGTGTCTAAATTTTTGCAGTGCGTATACCATAGCTAATCCCTCTCTTTCTGTGGTTGTGTAGTTCTTTTTGGCTAAAGATAGCTTTCGACTTGAAAATGAAATGGGGTGATCAATGCCCCCTTCACCTAGTTGAGCGAGCACAATGCCCAACGCTATATATGAAGCATCAACATGTACATGGGATGGCTTATTCCAATATGGAAACACAAGGATCGATGCAGTTACTATTTTCTCCTTTAGTGTATCTAATCCCTTCTCACATTCTCCATTCTAGATGAACTATGCTTCTTTCTTTAGAATTTTCTCCATTGGCGTGGTTATCTGCGCATAACCGTTGATGAATTTTCTGTAATATCTTGTATGTCCCAAATTTGTGTGAAGTTGCTTAACTGAGTTAGGTGCAGGTAAATTTACAATCACTGCGATCTTAGTAGGATCAACCATCAGACCTTGCTTACATACAATGTGTCCTAGAAGTATACTATAGGGTACACAGAAAATACATTTCTTCAAATTAAAGGAGATTTGATATTGTTTGCACTTAGCTAACATCATTCTCAGGTTCTCATAATGGTTCTTCAATAAACCAAAGACAATCCAATCATCAAAATAGACTTCTAATAACTTATGGATAAAGTATTTGAATGTTGCAACAACAACTATGGAAAAGATGGAAGGTGCATTCTTCAATCCAAATGGCATAACTGTATACTGATATGAGCCCCATTTAGTGGCAAAAGTGGTCTTATGCCTATCTGCTAAATCTATTCTTATCTGATGGTAACCAGAAAATCCATCAGTAAATGAGTAGGCCTCATTTCCTCCCACATTTTCCAATACTTCATCTGTAAATGGAGTAGGAAATGGGTCATGCATCGAAGCATCGTTCAACTTCTTTAGATCTACGCAGATTCTTATTTCTCCTTTTGTCTTCTTGTCTTAGATAACCATAAGGATTATCCACTTAGATTCTTCAATTGGCTCGATGATCCTTGCATCAAGCATCTTGTCGAGTTCTGCCTTGACTCGTTCTTTGTATCTAGGATTCAGTTTATAAGGTATTTGTCTGATAGGCTTCGCGCCTAGCTTGCGAGGTATCTTCATCATGCCCAAGTCACCCAAAATGCCTTTCATTTCGGCGAACTTCGTCTGAAACAAATCCTGATATTCATGTAGAAGGTCAGCGATCTGCACGACCATTGCATCATCCCAGTAGTCTCCAATGGATGCAAACTTTGGATCTTCGCTTGTGCCAATATTAACCTTTTTTGTCTTAACAAGGTGCTCATATCTAGAATTTCTAATGGAGGTCCCTCTACATCGCGCGCTCCCTCTGATTCAGGTATATTAACATTGCACGGATCCTTCTCATTGCTTTTCTCTAGACCTTCTTCTTCTTCAGCGAGGTTATAACACTCAAGGGCATGTTCTATCGTTCTTGCCCATTCTGGTTGTAGGTTCACAGGTGCTTTTACGTCTTCAATATCTTCTCTTTGATGGCATCTAATGCCTCATTGTACTTGGGAATTATTCTCTGATAACCTACAGAGCCTCATTTATGCTTATACAGTCATCTTCAAAGCTGAAGGTTCTCTCGAAGTTCGCAGCTAACATAGACCAATCTGTGGTTCCTCTGCGAAGCTCGATGTCTGTGTACCAATTCTTTGGAATCTTCTCTAGTGTGTGCACAAACAGATGAACCCACTCTGTCTGTGGTCTCTTTATCCATGCTTGTGAACAAGTCTTTATGTGATCCCTTGGATCTGTTTGTCCATTATACTTCACCATGGTTAGTGCATCTTTCTCTGCGATCTGATTTGCATCATATGTTTGCATTGATCCCATGTGGTCAAAGTGTCCTTATGCGCGGCCCACCATCTGACAGGTGTATCGTGCAGTGCAATATCCAACGCTGGTATGCGATGTTCTGCTGACATTGATACAATATACTCTTGCAACAATGTATAGATGTTAGTTGAACCATCATAAGTGGGGATTGGACTTACCTCGGTTCCAATCCAACGCAGTGATTTGGTGATTTGCACGCATCTTCTTGCAGATACTTCATGCAATCAGCCTTTCCAATTATCCAGTCTTGCGTCGGAGTCTGATACACATGAACTGTCACAGCGCCAACTAAGTGTTCCATTAGCTATAGGATTGATGTAGTCAATGTGGTTTGCTGTCATCTTATAGATGCGATATAGATCATGTGCTCTACATTCTTCTCTGATCGGCTCAGTGTATCTCGGTCCTTGTGAAGGGTCCAAGGGCGCAATGACCCTGATATCTGCCCCTTCAAATATCATCTTTTTTTTCTTCAAGTCGATGATCGCAAGGTTATCCATCGCCCAATCTATCCCCAATAATGCTGGATATGGATTAATGTCATCGATGATCTCAATAACCTCAAAGTCTGTTGAAGTTCCTACTCCATCGATGTCCATAAGAACATTTTCTAGCCTTCCAAAGGGTATAAGCTTCTGTTGATTCGCTAGTCTCAACTGTATGGGTGACCATGACAACTTTGGTTTGCCCATCTGTACCCATGTCTTCTTAGTCAAGACATTTACTTTAGATCTTAAATCAAGGATGATCTCATCCATCTCATAATCTCCAATTTGTGCACTTAGCCTCATTTATTGTCCTATTATCTTATGGCTTTTGATGTGGTTAATTGCGCTATGAGCATTGCTCGTCCAACTACGTTGCTCATAGTGGTTCTGTTATACCTCTATATTTCACAGTGTCGCATCCCCATCACGAAACAAGTTGACGACACTTCCCCTACTGTTTTAAACCATCCAGAAGAGACAGATGATGAGTCAACCTTGAAGGTGAATCCACCCTGGCAAGTTTTGACCCACCTTAGGCTTTACTCACATACACTACCGCGCATTGCCAGCTTGACAAAACGCGGTACTAGACACTACCGCGTTCTGCTATTTTCCCAAAGCACGGCAGTGCCGCGTTCTGCAGTCTTTGCAAAACGCGATACTCTTTTAATAGCTTTTTTCCCTTGGCTCGTGGGATTTTGGATTTTCGAAGATAATGGAAGATTGGGGTCCTTGATTCGATCTCAACTCATCTCCTTCGATTATAAACCCTGATCCACTTATCTCTCCTTAGATCCACCCATCTCTCTTGTTGGTTAACCTCACCATTCACTATAAAAGAGAGGCATGCCAATGGAAAAGAGGAGGACTCTTGAGAGCACCAAACTTATGGTCTTGCAGCATTGTGGAGATAGCTAGAGGAGAAGACACTTGGAGCTGAAGGATTGGCTTGGGCATCAAGCACCTTTTGTAAGTATTCTTCAAGTTGTAATGGAATAACTTGTCTTGTTTTCCCAAATCATTTGTGTTAATCTTGTTTTAATGATATGATTTGTATCTTTCATAGATTTAGATCCTAACTCATGTTTCAAGTTGCTAGAGAATAGTGCATTCTTGTGTCTTGGTTCCACTTTGACAGGTTCACTTGTGAGGGCTTGGAGCTTGGAGCAGAGACCAAAAACAAGCGTTTGGATAGAAGGTCAGTTAAACTCCTTCTATTCTCTTTAGCATTTTAATCCTGAGATGTTTGTTAGATCTAGGGATTCAAGGTAGCATTTGTTTTGACTTGTTTCTTGCTTTAGAGTTAGTTTAAAGTCTACTTTAAAGTTAAGAGAGTTTTGGCTTATCCGTAGGACAAAATTCTATATAACAAGAATGGCGACTCCGCTGGGTTTGATTATCGCTTGATTGATTCAATTCACAGTCATTTATCTTTGAATTGTGAGTTTTTGTTGCACTTCAAACCAGTTTGAATCTTGGTCCCTTTTTGACCCTTATTCACCCCTCCTCGCAGTATTTATCTCCCTGTTTAATTACTGAGTCCCCTGGGTTAGCAACAACCCTGAAAATCTTACTTTTTCTTCTCAAGTTGCGCTTTTTCTTTCCCTTGCCACAGTACCGCGCCCTCATAACCACTTCCAGCGCGGTAGTACCGCGCCCTAGGACTTAGTACCAGAGCGGTACTTACACAGTGCCGCGCTTCAGCCAGACTATAGCACGCGGTAGTGTCTGCAAGTGTTTAAATTTTTTTTTTATTTTTGCTTGGTTTCCTGAGTTTCTCTCTGCCTTGGATAGTCTTTACTGTTGCCTGTTAGCATCCTGGTTAGTTTCCAGTCTGTATGGTATGCTTATTACCTAGTTTGTGAGCTTGATTGATTGATTGAATTAAGTGGTACTTTTGACATATTGTTCATTTTTCAATATGATTGCATTGACTTGATTTTTTCCCCACAACCAACTCAACACCACTGTCCTCTGTTACTGAATACTGTAGTTTTTACAGTCATATTGTCATTATCATTTTCAGTAAATTAAAAAGATCATTGGTTGAGAGCAAATTTTGTTGTTTAAATTGAAAAAGTCTAGTGGTATTTTGCATAGGGAAATGAACCATTAATTTTGCCATAGAAATTCTCATTATAGAAGCATTGTAGATTGTAAAATCAGTGCATTGAAAAGAGTGTTTACTTCAGTTTGGCTTTGTTTATAAATCGAAAAGAAAAGAAAAATCTTTTACTTTGATTGCTTGTGAAAATTGTTATGCATATTTGATCGAAGAACCTCTATCTTTACCTTAGCTAGATTTCATCGAAGACAAAGGCTTGTTTGTGATTCATTCTCATTTGCATGGTTTGAGTCGTCATAACACCATCAAGTTTCACGTCCACTACCCGATTGAGTAAAGACAGCCACTAAAATTAATCACCCTAATTAAACCAATTTTAACCTCACTTGAGGAAATCAAAAGAATTTGGTAGTTAGGTAGGACACCGGGGATAGGCATCAAAATAATTCCCCCTTGTCATTTTCATATGAGACATAGTCGTTGTCTTTAGGGAACTAAAATCCTCTAGTACTTATTGACACGGTCACAGCCAGTTTGTGGAGGGGCCTCCTGACTGTTTCCAACTTTCAGGGGTTAAACGACCGCGAGATTGAGAACCGGACGGACTCTGTGGAATACCGCACTCCACTTAGCCCTAAGGCAACATCGATCGCTGTCTTCTTCGGAAGGCTGAAGTGCCCAAAACCTTTTTCGACATGTCATGAACGAGGTGGCTTAGTATCTATTCTACTAGGGCTCTTTACCCAGGATCCCTTTCGGTAGAGGGATATCCTTCTTATATCGGTCTCTCATGTTGTATTGTTCGACTTGGATTTCATCACCTTGCGAAGGATACAGCCTGCTGAGGTCTCCAGCTCTTAGTTAGGAGTTTGCTTGCTATCTCACCTTTGTAGAGGGTCATTTTTTTTATATAGGGACTGCTTGTTGGCATTCTGGCCATTTTTGTTGATCAGCTCGCTTATTGAGACACCGGTCTCAGTATAGATTTTAGAGCTTGCTTTTTTGGCCTGTGAGCCTTGCTTTTTCTAGATCCTCTTCTGCACACTCGGTTGCATTAGAGTTTTTGAGTTCTTTGTTCACGATACTGCCCCCGATTTTCATTTTCCTGTCATCATGTCAGATCTACCACGAAGATCACGAAGACAACAGGGCCAAAGCCCTCCACCACCACCACCGCCATGGACTACTGGTCCGCCTGCATCACGCATTCCTGCTCCTCCTGGCCGCGGTGCTGGTCGAGGCAACATTCCACCACCGATGCGTACAACATCTTCAGTTACGCCCGTAACTGCCACACACAGCACAGTCTCAGGATCCATTGCAGCTTCTGCAACCACTAGCACGTCCGAGACTTCCACTGTCACCTCACCCACTGTCATTCCAGATTTATCTGTTACAGTGGACACAGTTACTGCAACTGAACCTAGTACAACCTCGAGTACTAGACCAGAGGTCATCCTTCTACCGGATGCCAACACTTCCCGTCCATCAGACACTTTTCATGATGATATAGACGGATCTATTGGCACCACAGAAGGTTCCGACCAGGACATACCTGGCCTAATTTCAGTCCCAGGCGGATACATTGAAATCGTTGAAGATACTCGTCTACCTGACACACCCTTTGAACCTGATTATGGTTTCATCACTTCCCAGGCGGATCTTCCACCTGTTATCACTACATCACCCAGTGTTCATCCTCAGGAGACAAGTTCTTATAGCAACGTACCTCGTACTATAGCTCTACCCAACCTCCCTCCGGGACATGAAATCATGGCTTCCATCCAGTCTAGTATGGTTAGTCTAGCGAACTCTCCGTTAGCATCGGCACGGTTTAGACGCAGCATAGAGCACATGCTCTCGTCAGTCTCTAGATATACCCCTGACACACGTCCTTCGGACTATAGGGATCCCAACATCCCGTCTAGCACAGAGTTTCGACACTCCTTTGTAGACGGCGCAGGACCTTCAGATGTTACCATACCTAGTTTCCTGCCGGACCCCCAAAACCTTTTCCAGGACATGAATTCGAACCCAGTTTTCGAGGGTTCTCCTACCATCGAACATGTCATGGACGACGCTAATACCCCTGGGCTAAATTCCCCGCATTTGTTGTCATCACCTATATTTAATGCACATTCTATGAGGAATAACCCAGTTTTTTCCCCGTCCTCACCTGTTCGATATGGACGACCCCCTCCGCAAATAGGTACTTTTGGTGCCGTTGGCCAATCCACGTTATCATATTTGACCAGCGGTGGAAGAACGCTTAGTCACACTGCTGGATCTTCTGGCTAGACCGGAGGATCACCCTCAGCCACCATTTACACTATCTCAGGAGGTGGACAACCGACTACAGTGGTCCCCAACCCTAGCTACCAAATCCCCCTTGGTGGGCCATTAACCCAACCAGTTGGTGGACAACCTTTTGTTGGGAACCCTGTTCCGAGTCAACAACCTCCAACTGGTGGGCCATCAACCCAACCAGTTGGAGGACAACCTTTCGCTGGGAACCCACTTCCCAGTCAACAGCCTCCTCATATAGGTTCATCCAACCTAACTGCTGGCGGACAACCTATTGGTTCGATCCAACAAGCATCCCAACCAGCAGCGTCTACTCAGTTCGGTATATACAATCCACCTGGCAGTGGGAAACTTTATTTCGGCGTTCCAACCGGGCCTTACTCTCAACAACCCCTGTCAGGCATGCTTCCTCCTTGGGATCATCAAACCCCACAGAGTGGGGGGTACTCACTTTTTGGAAACTGGAACCAAGCTGGGGGGCAATCTCAGATTTCCCCCAACTTGAATTCTGGCTTCCCCTACCCTTCAGCTGCTACAGTCCCATGGAACCCATCACTTCAATTTCCACTCGCTCCTCAAGCAGGAACGAGCCTTCCATGGACACCACCGTCGCAGCCACCCCCCAACCCTGCTATGGGAAATCCTCCACTTACACATCATGGTGGCAATATCCCTGGAACACAACAATTCCAAGGAACTTTTCCCCAACAAGGAACAGCAACCATTCCTGGGTATCAACAGCCTCAGGGTACTATACCCACTCAGCAGAACACTCACCAACCGGTTGCCTACAATCAACCGGTTAACCAGATGGCTTACCATCCACAGAATTTCCAGCAGTATCCCGCGGGAAACTCATATGGGTATAACACACAGCAGTATGCTATGCAGGGCCCTCCAGGGTTCTCGGCACCACATGGTTATTACTCATTCCTGCAGACCAACCGTCAACTTCCCTTTTTAGCCACACTTGATCTACCTGATTTGTCGAGGCTTATCAACGATCCTATATGGCACGAACCTCACTGGCCACCTATCCCAGCCAAACTACCATCGGACATTCCTAAGTTCGATGCCAAACCCGGGGAAGACCCCAAGAACCACGTGATGACCTTCCATCTTTGGTGTTCATCCAACTCCTTGATGGATGATTCCATCCGACTTCGGCTCTTCCAACGCACGCTCACCGGAACGGCAGCAAAATGGTATATCGAGCTGCCACAACACTCTTTTCGTGATTTCAACACTTTGGCTATGCAGTTTCTGACACATTTCCAGCTTCCCATCCGGTATGAGACTGGAACAGAACTGCTAACCTCACTACGTCAAACCACTTCTACACATATTTCGGATCACATCCATGAGTGGCAAAGACGCCGTAGGCTAATAAAGGCACCTATTCCGGATCAGCTACTTGCTGATTGGTTTACAAAATCCTTTTTGCCTCCCATAGCCAGAGATATTGCTATGCGCGGACCGGTTACAGAAGAACAAGCCATCTCGGCAGCACAATACATGGATTTAGTATATACTCAATCCGGTACTTTACATGAACTTCTTCCACATGCCTCCCACGTTCACACTGATCCTACAAAGCCTACTACTGAACCACCCATTGATGGTATTGTTGGTTCAGTCAAGACTCAGCCTGCTTCCAACTCAACAGGACAACAAGCTTCTGCTTCTCCCGCTTTTACCCAGGCTGCTTCAAAAGCTTCCACTTCTCCTGCTATCTCCTCCGAAGTGAATGCAGTCCAATCTACCTCACAACCATCCGGAGGAAAGAAGAAAAACAATCGTGGCAAACCCAAGAAAAACCAGCAGGAGAACCCCAAGCCACAACCTACCCAGAATGACCAGAAACCACGTCGGAAAGCTAAGTTTCCCTGCCTGATTTGTCAAGATGATCATTATACGCGTGACTGTCCCTACAAGGACGAGGTCCACAAGTTCGTTAAAGGATCCTCTCGCCCGGCAGTGCTAACTGACCCTTTCCCCCAACAGCAACAGCAAATGGTTGCCCAAGAATCCCCACAAGGGGGCAACCCGACCAATCCTTCCCGTGGAGAGACGTCCACAAACCGCGAAATCCTAATGACAAGTAATGAGGAGATTAATATCACCACTCGTTCAAAGACGTATGACAATCCTCCAAGTTCAAACAAACAATCGGAGATAGCCAAAGGTAAATCTCCTGTTGAAGATCCGATTCCTATTCCCCCTCCTAACGGTCATCTCCATATCGAGAGACCACTTATGGATACAGTGCTACGCCCACCCAAGGGCACCATACGAAAGGCGACATTTAATCCGAATGCGCGAGCTGCCCAAAACTACAACATTGTTGAGGATTTGGCTCAAGCACCTTGCGCTATGTCGACCCTCGAGGTTCTCCAACACTGCCCCACGCAGCGTATAACCCTACTTTCAGCACTGGGGGCACTGGACCCAGATACTTCAAACTCCATTATGTTTAACTTGGAGCACGCTAAACCTAGGCTTTCTCACCAGTTAGCCTTCCAGGTGCACACAAAAATCCGTGGGAATGTCATCCACCGCACTGTGTTAGATGAGGGTGCTTCCACGTCGATTATGTCTTTGAACTGCTGAAGACCCCTCGGCTCACCTGAGGTCACAACTTCTCCCACTACTCTTAGGGCGTTTGATGGACATGGTTTTCAACCATATGGACTCATCCCCTCAATCGGTGTTGAACTGGGGGGCAAGACAGTATCCGTACACATCGAGGTCGTAGATGCACCTTTGGATTATAATCTCCTACTTGGCCGGAACTGGTTCTATGCCATGACCGCCATAGCATCTACAGTCTTCCGGATTGTACAATTTCCTCATGAGGGTAAAATTGTCACTATTGATCAACTGGATTACTGTATCCCAGACTCCCATCCGAGCTCCACCAATACCGTCCCGTTATTGGATCAACCTTGGTACCGGTTCCAAGACATAGGTGTTGGTCTCATGAAGGATTCATCCCTCATCGGAGTTTTTCCAGAGCTGGGAACCCATCTTCAACCAGTCAACATGATTTCATCGCATGTCACCCCTCCCGATGATTCATGGGTGATTCCGAGTCCTACTCAGATCCAAGGCTATGGCAATTCCATGCCTTTGAACAGAAACCTTGCAGCATATGACGCGATCCAATCAGCCACAGATTGGGTCGACTGTTCTACTGATCACACAGTGGCACAGCTCTCGACTGAAACTCATACACACGCACCATTGTTTGATCCTCTCAACTTGATTTTTCCCACTGATGAATCAATTATAGAGGTTATGTGCGGTGATGAGCCACCATGGGGAGATTTTCATCATCGATCTTCATTCCCCACCATTCAGTCACTTGAGCCTGACACCAAATCCAGTGCTTCACTTGGGATGGTTCAAACCAAGTTCCCCACTTCACTTGACGAAGTATTTTCTGAAGGCAACTTGGCCAATCTTATGGCAACCACTCCCATTGATATTTCAGTAAAGCCTGGTATCGTGGAAAACGTACACATTGGCAAAACATGTACTCCTCTCGAAACGGAGTTCTATAATGCCTACTTTAAAACTTTCCGTGATGTTTTCGCTTGGAGTTATGAAGAGATGCTAGGGATTGACTCGTCAATTGTGGTCCACGAAATTCCAACTTTCCCTGGCGCCCGACCTGTTCGGCAAAAGCTTCGACCCGTTCATCCTCGTAAGGCAGCCGCCATTAAAGGAGAAGTTGAAAAACTTCTGCGCGCTGGTTTTATCTATCCTGTTCCATTGACAGAATGGGTGTCCAACATCGTTCCCGTAGCCAAGAAACAGGGGACGATTAGAGTCTGTGTTGATTACCGTGATTTGAACAAGGCTTGTCCTAAGGACAACTACCCAACTCCGTTTATTGACCAGATCATCGATAACTGTGCCGGAAGTGTTATCTTTTCATTTATGGATGGCTTTTCTGGCTATAATCAGATCGATATCCTCCCAGCCGACCAGCACAAAACGGCCTTCATCTGCCCTTGGGGGATATTTGCATATCGAAAGTTACCTTTTGGCCTCAAAAATGCCGGGGCAACTTTCCAACGGGCGATGTCCTATGCATTTCATGACATCAAACATATCGTAGAGCCATATCTTGATGACCTTCCCGCTCATTCTCGAACTCGGGAAGAACATCCAGATCACTTGAGTGCCATTTTCGAAAGGTGCCGGCGCTACAATATACGTTTGAACCCGCATAAGTGCGTCTTCTGTGTAGAAGCCGGAAAACTGTTGGGCTTCATAGTCTCCAAAGATGGGATACGTCTAGATCCCGCAAAGGTAGCAGCTATCATAGCCTTGCCTTCACCTACCAATATTCCAGAACTTCAATGTTTGCAAGGGCATGCAAACTTTCTACGCCGTTTTATCTGCAATCTGTCCGAGATAACAAAAGGCTACATGCGGCTTCTCAAGAAGAATGTTCCCTTCATATGGGATGATGAAGCCCAACGCTCCTTTGACAATTTAAAGGCATCCTTAACCAAAGACCCTGTGATTCAACCCCCCAATTACACACAGGACTACATCCTTTATCTCGCAGCCTCGATTTCCACCATTGGTATGGTGTTAGTCCAGGAAGACCACAACGGCATAGAACATGTGGTGTACTATCTTAGCAAGAGTCTTCTCGACTCTGAAACTCGCTACTCACATGTTGAAAAGCTGGCTCTGGCAACAGTATTTGCTGTCCAGAGATTCCGTCACTACATCTTACTCCGTCGGACCACCGTTATCGCCGATTTCAATCCAATGTACTATATCCTCACACGACAAGTGCTTGGGGGCAAGTACTCCCGTTGGATTGTCATCCTTTAAGAGTTTGACTTGGAATTTGTCAAAGCCAAGTCTAAGAAATCTCCGGTCTTCGCTGAGTTAATTTGTCACCTGCCCCGTGCTACCGAGCAATCCGAGCCCATTGATTCTCTTCCCGACGAATCATTGTTCCTCATTAGCACGTCTGATCCATGGTATGGGGATATTCTCTTATATCTCCAAACCCAACGCTTCCGTCCCGATCTCACCCGCGATGAACGACGACGTATCAGACATCACGCAAAATATTACCTTATAGTGAACGATACTTTGTATCGACGTGGTGTTGACACTGTCCTTCGACGCTGTTTGACCTTAGACGAAGCAGAACGCGTTCTCAATGACTGCCACGCTGGAGCATGTGGTGGTCATCTCTCTGGGATGGCTACGGCCCAGAAAATACTGCGAGCGGGATACTTCTGGCCCTCAATTTTCAAAGACTGCATTGAAACAGTCAAGAAGTGTCCGCCATGTCAATTCTTTCATAGCAAAGCACGCTCGCATCCTGCTCCACTTCATCCTGTCATCGCCGTCGGCCCCTTTTCCAAATGGGGCATCGATTTTATGCACTGTAATCCCACTTCAGCCGGGGGGCATAGCTATGTCATAGTAGCTGTCAACTATTTTACAAAATGGGCTGAAGCGATGTCTACGTATGCTGAAGACGGCAAAACAACAGCGCAGTTCATATTCAATCATATCATAGCTAGATTCGGTGTCCCACAGTCTATTGTGACCGATCATGGTTCCCATTTTAGGAACCATATGATCGAAGAACTAAGTGCCAAACTGGGTTTTCGCCACGAAAACTCAACCCCGTATTACCCACAAGCTAATGGCCAAGTTGAAGCCATCAATAAGGTCCTGAAACGAATGATTCAGCACATTGTGGGTACCCAAAAATCCAATTGGCACTCAGCTTTGTTCTCAGCACTGTGGGCATACCGAACCTCAGTGAAAAGTGCTACTGGGTTTACACCATTTCAATTGGTGTACGGCCTGGAAGCCATTCTCCCGATTGAATGTGAAATTCCATCACTCAAGATAGCCATAGAGCTACTTCCACACACTACTTCCGAAGAAGAACGGTTTCTATACCTAGCCAAGCTAGATGAAACCCGCCGCGACGCCGCTTTGGCTAATGAAGCTCACAAAGAACGCGTCAAAGCTCAATACGACAAATCCGTTCAACCTCGGATCTTCAATGAGGGTGACCTCGTACTTACATATGATCAGATGCATGATAAGCTTGGAAAAGGTAAACTTGAATCTATGTGGTACGGCCCCTTCATTGTAAAACGTGTCTTAGAAAAAGGAGCCTATGAACTAATCGATTGTGATGGTACGCCATTGGCACGGCCCCGCAACGGGCTATACCTCAAGCGTTTCTACGCGTGAGATTACCCTACGCGGGTTACTTCTTGTACATAATGTACTTAGTTTGCTTTTTGCTTTCTTTTTAGTATGCGCGTGAACCTCATGTATCTACTCTTACTTTGACTCGTGCCTTTATGTGCAGATGTCTACCTACTTTGGATTCGCCGACGGTGCAAGCCGACATACCCGGAATCTCGCTTCCGCAGCATGGGTGATCTATTCCCCCACTGGCGATTTGATTTCTTCAGGAGCCAATTGTTTAGGTCCTGCAACCAACAATATCGCAGAGTACCATGCAGTCATTGGTCTCTTGACAGAGGTTGCTTCACTCGGGATTGACTCCTTATCGGTCTTTTTAGACTCCCAACTCGTGGTTTCTCATCTAAACCGTGTTTACACAGTTCGCGATCCTACATTACTTCGTTTATTTCGAAGAGTACGCCTCTTGGAACGGTCATTTGATTTTATCACATATCAACACATACCGAGAGAATTCAATTGTATTGCCGATTCATTGGCTAATTACATTTTGGATTGGCATCTTGCCCATACATAAACACATCATAAAAAATAAAATGCACAAGTCATTGTAAATATTTAGATCATAAATAGGTCCATATCACTGTATATAAAAGTGTTTTTTCCAAAATACATAAAGTTTGTGTCAAAGACAAAATTGGGGATCAAATCCCATATACAAAAATTGGCCCTCAAAGCCTACATATCGTGTACATGCCGCAAAAAGATCAAAAGACCATCTACGGAGATCTAGGAGACCTATCATGTCCCTCATCGGACTCCTCCCGCTGCTGGTGGTAACACATCACAGCTTGAACCACCTTGCGAAGAAGTCGACTGATACGACCAGGTACACCTACAGTATGCCGCTGGAGGTGGTAAGGGACGTCATCCATCCGCATAGCAGGGATACCATGAGTCAATCCCTGCAGGTTCCTCTCAATGTCCCAGACACCTCCTGCCTCGTCTTCATCTTCTTCTTCGACAGGATCAGCTGGACGATCGACACCACCACGTCGTAGTGGAGAGTATCCAGCTGGCCTCTGTGGTCCACGGTCTGCAACATGCATGCGATTATACATTAGAAATATTTTTCACATTCTAAAAAAGCAATAAAAATTAAATATTCAAAAAAGGAAAAAATACATATCCATGAAGGTCATACCAGAGTTGTCCCAGTCATCGTCCTCCGGCAATGCCAAGTCGATATCCTCACGGAAATCTACCCCTGAATAAGGATAGTCGTCAATCATGACTATCTGCTCCTCTAGCCAAGAGAAAAAGTCCTCTCCAAAGGCTAGCCGCTGAGGTCCCCCGAGGCGTCCAGCATAGTCACTCCATCGAGCCATCCATGGCTCAGTAGGTGGACGAGGGGGCATAGATATCTGTGGGCGCAGCAGTGGCACCCTCTCCAGAAAGAAAGTGACCAGGATGCTCCCATAGCCAAACTGGGTATTTTTCCCAGTCCTACACTTGTGCACCTGTTCCTTCAGATTGGACAACACTGCATCACACCAGTTGAAAACTGTTCCTCCCATGCACTCTGCTGCGAGATTCACCTGCGTGTGGGATGCCTGATGTGGACTCACGCTTCCCGCTGCACGCGTGATAGTGAATAGCAAGGTTTTTAAAGGAAGATTTGTGACCTCTTTTATGGCCACCTTCCCACTTTTCTTACTCGAACCTGCCTGGCAATATCGAGCAATTAAATCATCTGTGCTTGATTCTGAAGCAGTGTACCCGGTAAAGCTTGGCCGGGCCCCTCTCTTTGAGAGGCCCGTGAGGAAGTAAATATCCTCAAGTTGGATTTCAAGCACATGCTCTCCCACTCGGAAAGCTTGAGTGTCAGGCTCCCACAATTGGATAAGGTGAGTAAGGAGTTTAGGCTGCTGGCGGATCCCTTTGGTCTTGAAAAACTTTAGCAAACCACATTCTCGCAATGCGGTCATGGTTGGTAAGTCATTTTCGGCTTCAAAATCATCCGCTTCGTGCTCCCTCTCTTTCCAACTCACCATTTTGCTCCAAATAAGTTGCAAATCCCTGCAAAAAGGCAAACAAAGCAATTAGTAACTATTTAACAACTTACTTCCAGCAAAAAATTGGAGAAAATTTGATTTTTTGAACTTGAAATTCGCACGTGCCGCACCTGGAGGACACCCTACCACGCGGCAGTCCACAGTGCCGCGCCTCATTTTGGGGTTACAGCGCGGTACTGTTCAACAGTACCGCGCCTTTCGATAGGGCCCCCGCGTGGTAGTACGGAGGGCGATTCTCGCCCAAAAGGGCTTGCCAAAAAATTCATTTTTTCCTGGTGAAAGCAAAAAATTCTTACATGAAATGAAAGAGGGTCTCAAGCACTCTTACCTGGCACAGACGGCGGTCGAAATGGTGTCCCAGAACTCCCGGTATGGATCCTTGAAATTTTGCTCCAAAATGGGTGAAAATGTCTCCTTTGGGTAAAAAACACAAATGAATAGTAATTTCTATTTTTACCATTCCTTATATAGCATTTCTTCACATTTTTTAATTAATTAATTAATTACTATTTCAAATAATTGAAATAAACCCTTGTCCACATTGCTAATGTCCAGTTTTTGAGCATTTATTGACAGGATCCGCAGTAGAAATGGGATGCATTCACACCGGTGTTTATTCGTAATTTGACCTTCATTTTGAGCCCACTTTATCTTTTTCGTGCTCTGGATTTAAAACTTGAAAAAGATTCCAAGCGCTTTCACACCTGTGTCGTGCTTGTCAAACTCAAGTAAACGGTGTCGAGTACGGTCAGCTTTACTCATGCTCGTTAAACGATGAGGAAAGTATTATCCTGGTTGTATTTTATTCTTTTTTCAGACCAGAATAATTCGAAATTACGAAAAAGACCATGGGAGTCCATAGTTAAGCTCTTTTCAGACTCCTTAAAATTGAAAATATTGCCAAGTGATCTTGACTCTTTCACACTTGTAAAAGTATTTGAAAGGTCGTCTATTCGGTGATAGGTTACCCCTTTTTCGGCCCGTCTAGACTATTTACGAGAAAGGTATACCTCAGTCAATCTCGGCTGGGAGAGTTCTCTCGGGAATTGTTTTACACTTTTTCGGGATCGAGGGACTAAATTTTACGAAAAAGTACATCATGGAGCTTCCTTTAAGTTTTTTAGGCTCTCTAAATATGAAAAACTACCGAGTTTTCCTTCCTTGGGCTCGTTAAAATATTAACATCGAAGGACCCACTTTGGGACGAACCCCTCCTTTCTCAGGTTCGTAAAACATGTGAGATTGGACTCATCCACGAGATGAGCTACACCGAGCATCTGTTATCCTCTTCAAGCTCGTAAAACAAGAAAGAGGTACTCGTCCATCATGTCGGGGAAATATGGGAGAATAAGTCAAGCTTATCTATGGCAGCTTGTCAGTCGTTACCTTTGAACATGGCATGTGTCCGTCTCTTGTCTATATTTGGGTATCTGTCTTTCATTGAGTTATAGTCATCATCATGGGTCGTCTCCCTGGCCACGAGTCCACTCATCCGGTGTCTATCCTCTACTTATCAATACTCCTTGCTGCCAAGTTCTGTTACATGCCATTATATGTTCAAAGGGTTGCATTGTATCGAGTCATTCATTGTGTCAGGCCTCCGCTGTGTCAGTACATACTCCATTGCTTCATCATCCTATCATATGTGCCGATTTCGTGTCGATGATGTGGGAATCATCATGGCCCACCTTCGACGAGTCTATTCCTGTCGACACCAAATCACTATCCGGGAATTAGACTTAGAGATCAACCATTAGTACCTTGGTACCTGCATGCCTCAATGGCAGGTTTCCTCGCGTTTGACAGTAGGTTCACATCATTAACCTGTGATCAAGCGATCTCTCGGATGCTCGACATCAACTCATTCATTCGCATTTCGTTGAGATGTACTACTGATACCTTGGGAATCATTGTCATTATTGGTGATCTCCCTCGCATTTGTTAACGTTCCACGTCATTGACCGGTAATCAAATGGTTTCTTCCATGTTCGACTTCAACACCTTGTAATCACATGGTTAGATTCGTATCTTTATGCGATCGGGTAGAAGACCCTGGGTGCATCACTGTATCTCGACTGCGTCCAGGCTGCGATGGAGATGTCTCTTGTATTGTCACACAGATCCACTTATTGTATTGGTCGTGGTTGTGTCATTATTGTCTCATGGATCTACGATTGTTCATAGTAGCCATGATCTGTCCACAGTTTACATTATCTCAGTACTCATGGATCTGCAATGTATTGGTCGGCAGCCATGCTTTGAGTCATCTGTTTCCGAGCATGGGAATGCCCGCCTCGGTGGTATATCTAACACTTTGTTTCTATTTCAGCTCCGTGTCGCTCTCCTCGATGCTATCTCTGCACATTATATTCGTAAAGTCTTTCGGCCATCACTCCCTTCTGACCTCACACTTTAGGGGGCATCTGTTATACCTCTATATTTCACAGTGTCGCATCCCCATCACGAAACAAGTTGACGACACTTCCCCTACTGTTTTAAACCATCCAGAAGAGACAGATGATGAGTCAACCTTGAAGGTGAATCCACCCTGGCAAGTTTTGACCCACCTTAGGCTTTACTCACATACACTACTGCGCATTGCCAGCTTGACAAAACGCGGTACTAGACACTACCGCGTTCTGCTATTTTCCCAAAGCGCGGCAGTGCCGCGTTCTGCAGTCTTTGCAAAACGCGATACTCTTTTAATAGCTTTTTTCCCTTGGCTCGTGGGATTTTGGATTTTCGAAGATAATGGAAGATTGGGGTCCTTGATTCGATCTCAACTCATCTCCTTCGATTAGAAACCCTGATCCACTTATCTCTCCTTACCATCTCTCTTGTTGGTTAACCTCACCATTCACTATAAAAGAGAGGCATGCCAATGGAAAAGAGGAGGACTCTTGAGAGCACCAAACTTATGGTCTTGCAGCATTGTGGAGATAGCTAGAGGAGAAGACACTTGGAGCTGAAGGATTGGCTTGGGCATCAAGCACCTTTTGTAAGTATTCTTCAAGTTGTAATGGAATAACTTGTCTTGTTTTCCCAAATCATTTGTGTTAATCTTGTTTTAATGAAATGATTTGTATCTTTCATAGATTTAGATCCTAACTCATGTTTCAAGTTGCTAGAGAATAGTGCATTCTTGTGTCTTGGTTCCACTTTGACAGGTTCACTTGTGAGGGCTTGGAGCTTGGAGCAGAGACCAAAAACAAGCGTTTGGATAGAAGGTCAGTTAAACTCCTTCTATTCTCTTCAGCATTTTAATCCTGAGATGTTTGTTAGATCTAGGGATTCAAGGTAGCATTTGTTTTGACTTGTTTCTTTCTTTAGAGTTAGTTTAAAGTCTACTTTAAAGTTAAGAGAGTTTTGGCTTATCCGTAGGACAAAATTCTATATAACAGGTTCAACAAATTTTGGATTTCCACCAAAGCATCTTCGTTCTTAAGCAGCTTCATACAGCTCTTAGGAACTGCACAACAGAATTCCATGTTTCTGCTGCGGTGCTTGATTGATCATATGCCGCTGGCATATATTTCATATGCGGTGTCTCACTTCGCAATGGGATTCTCGGACTTACAGGTGCTGGTTCTTTGAAAGTTTCCCTTGCTTCTGCGAAGACTTCCTTTTTTCTTTCTAGATTGAAAGCAGGTGCTTTCCTAGTATCTTTTCTTATCCATACCCCATCAGTAGGTGTCTGCTTAGTATGGTGTTCTCCAGATGTTGAAGCTTTTGGTTATTTATCTTTTCCTATCGTAGTACCACTTCGTGTCACAACATTGACATTTTGATCTCTTTTTTTTGCTGCAATTATCTGAATGTTTTGGTTTGGTGCTTCTGTTCTTCTTTCTTGCATCTTCCCTTGCAATATGAGGCATGCTTCAATAACATGGTCAAAATATTTATAGTATATACATGTAGTAGTAGCATTTGTACAATCTCTAGAAAGATGGCTAGGTTGAGAACAGTTATAATAGATCATCTGGCCTCTTCCTCTTCCTTGTCCTTGTCCAGTGTTTCTTCCTCTTCCGCGGAATCCACCACGGCCTCTATATGCGCCTTGATCATACTGTGTGTTCTCATGGTGTTGCAGTGTTTCTTCTTGAACTATGTAGACATAGTGCTTTCTTTCTATCATTAGGTCATATGCTCTACAGTTGGAATCGTCATGTCCAACTGATTTATAGAAACTGCAATACAGATTCTTAGGTGTTCTCACATATTTCTGGATCAAATAGCAATCCTTTTTTCGATGTCCTCTTCATCGATAGATTTCACACCATGGTCCTTGTTGCTGGTGATTTAGTGGATTTGGTGCTCCACTATCAATGTATTCTTTGAAAAATGGACAGTGTTATTTGGAGTGTCCCTCTGCTCTACACTTTGTACACCAGATCTCTTCTCTAACTTCCTTTCCTTTCTTAATGTCCCGGAGTTGTAACGTTAAGGTTTCTAATTGGTTTTGAATCTGGATCATTCCTTGACTTGTTTCTCCTATCGACGAAGCTTCTAGCTTCATTGTGATCTCTAAGGCTTCTGTCTGCGACGCAACCTTTTGTTTCATCAATGGCAGTCTGATATGGGGAAACAACGCAGTTATGAACCACTCTTGGTGCTGTTTCGGTGCTATGTCAAAGATGACTTGGTGTAATAGTGCTTTAAACTTCTGGTCAAATTTCCGTACTGAATCAGTTGTTTTCTATTTAATCTCTTTTAGCTCTGTTATACATTGTGATTCATATTTTGGTTTCTTGAACTCTCTTAGGAGAGAAGCCTTTATATCTGGTAGGGTTCTATTATGTCCGACAGAATATTTCATGAACCAAGTTAATGCTCTATCTCTGAATGTAGTGATGAGCTGTGTGTGATTAACAACATCTTCCTGGACTTGTTCTGCACAGTAGTCTAAGTGGTGTTAGGGATGTTACTGCGCAGAATGGTCTAAGTCGGGATGTTCTGAGTACTTACTCTTGCGGTGTTACTAGTATTGACGCTCTGAGGATTGGGAATATTAAAAACTAGAGGATTCTGAACTGATGGATTCTGTGGAATAAGAGGCGCAGTATTAACAACTGGAGGGTTCTTAGGTGCAATGGGATGATAGGTAGCTGATGGAGGTGCTGTTTGGCTATTAGTCTCAGCTTGGAACTCAGTTTCTATGCGGATTTCATGTTATTTAAGGTTCTTTTCTGTACTAAACTTATATCTTTTACCACTTCTTAAGATATGAATTTATTCTTCTGTATCACTCTAAGTATTATCGACCATTACAAACTCAAAATAACTATGAATCTTACTGCATTCTTAAGACTTCTTTCTCAGCTAAAATCATTTTGATATATAAACTCAGATTGTTGAGGTACTTACCTCTGAAACCTTTGAATAACTCTGCTTCCGTTGCACTGTAGGACTTCAGGGTATCCACAACGAACTCTGTCACGAAGCCTTCTAGAATACTGTCAACCCAAAAGTTGACTACTCACGAGATTGGACTGTCTACTTGTTTAAGCCTCTGAATAAGCTATGGGTTCCACTCAGTAGGTGCTCCTTCTTGGAAATAGTTCTTTCACTCTGTGAGTCTTGAAAACCACTCATGCAACTCGTTTCCAAAGGTTGCGAAAATAATTTCATGGATGTCCGCCCACAAGTATTTTTTTAACCATTGTATGTCAGATAGACGCAGATGTCTATTCTCCTTTTTGGCAAAATCTCTTTCTGTCTTGTCCACCCAGTTCCATATTTATGTTTTCTCAGGATTCCAATTTTCAGTGCTCATCACCAGTTCAAGTGTGGCAACGGAACCATTTGTTGGATCATGATATGTTCTTTAAGTTCAGAGAGGTAGATAGACCCAGGTTCTGCGCGGTTCAGGGAACCAAAAAAACCCCTTTTCACCGGCCCTTTCGGCAATAGTCAGCGAGCCGAATGAGGTCTCACCCGAGGCAAAGTTATGGGGAGGTTGCAGAATCAGGTTTCCACAACCGGGTGATGTGCGCATCAACATAATGGTGGACAGTGTGAAGTTCACCTCTTCACGGTTAATGCTTAGGCTATCACGCATCCACAGACTGCGCGATGCGGGAGGGTCGCTTCAGAGAAGGACAACGCAACGGAGGACTTCGCTTCCTCTTCGACAATCACACTACTCCTATATACTTTACTTAGTGTATCTTATTCATTCACATGCATTTAACTGTAAACCTTGTAAACTTACATGACACAATGGGCTACAGTGTAACTGCACACTTCCTGTGCCGCGCTTCGGGGAATCGCGCTATACAGACTTCGTTGACTAAGTGTTTACCCAATACTCATGCATTCATATGACTTAGAAATACTCGTGCATTCATCTGACTTAGAAATACTCGTGCATTCAACATTCATTCACATATGTCGGTACTTAACATATTATTCCCATGTTTATCCTTATGGTGAATACATATAAAATCAAGATCACATGAACTCATAAATAGGGAATTAACCATTCAACATAAGCAAATACACAGATGTATGCACATAATCAATCACCCAACACAAGGAATTAATGTGTTTCACCCCTAGGATGGGAACTACGTCCACAAGAACTGTTGTTATATTATCAAGGGAAGGGTACAACAGTTCTAGTCAGTGCACACAGCTGCAGACTCTCTTCTTTCTTCAGTAGGTCTCTACGTACACAACTGTAGAGCCTTTTTACAATAATACTCTCAATAGAGTTCAATATTCTACAAAAACCCAACGAAGATTAACTAACTCTTTCCCTTACAAAATATGCCCTTTTATAGACCATTCCCTTAGGTCACGTCTGTTACAATGCATAGGCCAAAAGCCTACAGTTACTCAAAACTGGTGCGGTTTCCCTCCACCTTGCCTATCACAGTCGATAGCTTGCTCCACTCGCTTCAAGCCGCCTTGCTGGGCCACTTGTGACTCACATGCTCTTCTGATAGCTGCAGTCATCACAAAAATGGTTACAATTGCATCGTAGTATGTCGCTTTCCGCCCCTTTAGCCTTGATGTCATCGTCTACTCGTGGCTTAGCCTCTAACGATTTTCTGCCACTCTTTCTGAAAGGTCACTTTCCTTTATCTCTACTCTGATCCTTACCCAACTGCTGGGAATCCTAGAGTCACTTACCCAAAATAGGTCGCTTTCATAGCTTGACCTTCCCTTATACTCTTTACCCCAAATAGTTGTTATGCTGGTACTTCCCATCAGCATAACTGCGCAATGCCTCAACTTCGCACTACTTGCTACGCATATCCGACTTCGCACTACAGGCTGCACCATCGAAAAAACTGTGCCATCTGAGCTTTGTAGTCCGAACTGCACAGTTGCCAAAATTGTTCCACATCAATTTGTGCCAACTTGGGCCACGCCCAACAGAGATATACAAGGAACACTATCAACCTAGTGTACCCAAGTTAACCTCATATTAAAAATTCAAGCTAAATTCATATCAGACCTGTCAATATGTGACTTTTTTTTTTATCATTTTATCAAAGCATTAAGAGGGTCTACGTAGTGCATTTCCAAACCCCCAACCCTAGTCTACGCAGTGCATTTCCAAACCCTTGAATTGGAAAACTTGCTTCATGCAACTGGTCAATAGTTCAACACTCAAAATAAATGTTCTCAATGTGCTTTGTAGAGAAAGATTTTTTTTTGGATTAGGTGTTTGGGTTGATGTTCATACTTACCGAAGACATCTCGGCATCCTCCTCTGCAATGGTCTCGATCTCCTTGTCTCGACGGCCTCCTTTGCAATAGTCTCGATCCAATGTGAATAATGTGAAGAAATCAAGCTCCACAACTATGAAATTCTTCTCATAATGTTTCATAATAACTTCACATATACCAAAATTAAGAAGGTTTTATAAATATGATCAACCCATTTTATTCAACTATTCACATCCTATAATTCTTGCTATGTCTTCTAGGATCATAGTGATCCTCAAAATATTTCATGCATAGTGATATTTATAATAAAATAAGAAATAACACCACCAACTACTTGTGCAATTCAAACAAGAAATATGCTACAAGTTTTTCATCCAAATATTTGATAGACAAATTGTAGTTATGTCTAAAACAAAAGATCTAAGAAATCAAGAGGACTATACATGACCACAAAGATGAAACTACCAATCATTGTAATAAGTAGTATTATATTTCATACCTTCAAGACTCATGAGGTGCATCAAAACATGAAAATATATATTTCTTATTTCAAAATGTAATATAGATAATGCCAAACTTACAATAATTTCTTGTAAAGGAAGTAAGGATCAGATTTCATGGACCAATATGTTATCCATTCAATATATGAATTGTCAAGATCCAAGTAAACATGGTGATGACATAGGTTTTTAAGAGGAAGTAAGGATCCGATTTCATGGACCAATAAGTTATCCATTCAATATATGAATTGTCAATATCCAATTAAACATGGTGATGACATAGGTTTTAACGATGAGCTAATTTCAATTCAAATTAAACATGATTGAAATACCTCTAGACGATACTTGGTAATTTCCCATATTATGTCGAGGCAAGAGAGACTTGAATACAATTACAAACCCATGTCAAAGTTGAGAAATTAAATTTTAAATACAAGTTTTTATCAAACTTTTGAAGAAACTATAAGAACATAAAATTCATATACCTTCTATGTCCTTATTCTATAAGGATTCATGACATGTTAATGTGAAGAAAATACACTACAATAATTATGAATATTCCTCTAGGTTGGGTAAATGCATTGGCTCTTTTGAATCTTTTCATAGGTTGCAAAAATCGTAATTAAAGCATGTCCATACATATTATTGGAGAATCATGAATCTCTAATGGACTTTCCCATTAATGAACTATAGAAACCATTTATCTAAGACCTACACAACAAAATTTGAACCCAAAATTTGATGAGAAAATCCGTTGAATTCCGACTAAATTGACCGTGTTTGAATCTAGAAACCCTCCCACACCGTTAATGCATATGTCTAGTCTAACCATGCCAAATTTCAGTCCATACAAGCACAAATTGAAAAAATTTCAATGTTGGCCCCATGTAGTACATTAATTAATCTATAGGTTTGGTTTTTGATTGTCGAATTGTTTATGTTAGTCATGTTTGAGTTTGGAAACCCTCCCACACCGTCAATGTATGCGTCTAGTCTAACCATGCCAAATTTTAGTCCATTCAAGCACAAATTGAAAACAATTCAACGTTTGCCCCGTGCAGTACATTAATTAATCTATAGATTTGGTTTTTTATTGTCGAATTGTTTGTGTCAGTCATGTTTGAGTTTGGAAACCTCCCCACACTGTCAATGCATTTGTCTAGTCTAACCATGCCAAATTTCAGTCCATACAAGCACAAATTGAAAAAATTTCAACGTTGGCCCCATGTAGTACATTAATTGATCTATAGGTTTGGTTTTTGACTGTCGAATTGTTTGTGTCAGTCATGTTTGAATCCAAAAACCCTCCCACACTGCCAATGCATGCGTCTAGTTTAACCATGCCAAATTTCAATCCATACAAGCACAAATTGAAAAAAAACAACATTGGCCCCGTGTAGTACATTAATTAATCTATAGGTTTGGTTTTGATTGTCAAATTGTTTGTGTCAGTCATGTTTGATTATGGAAACCCTCCCACACTGTCAATGCATACATCTAGTCTAACCATGCCAAATTTCAGTCCATACAAGCACAAATTGAAAAAATTTCAACATTGGCCACGTGTAGTACATTAATTAATCTATAGGTTTGGTTTTTTATTGTCGAATTATTTGTGCCAGTCATGTTTGAGTCTGGAAACCCTCCCACACCATCAATGCATGCGTCTAGTCTAACCATGCCAAATTTCAGTCCATACAAGCACAAATTGAAAAAATTTCAACATCGCCTCCTTGTAGTACATTAATTAATCTATAGGTTTGGTTTTTAATTGTCGAATTGTTTGTGTTAGTCATGTTTCAGTCTAGAAACCCTCCCACACCGTCAATGCATGTGCCTAGTCTAACCATGCCAAATTTCAGTCCATACAAGCACAAATTGAAAAAAAAATCAATGTTGGCTCCGTGTAGTACATTAATTAATCTATAGGTTTGGTTTTTGATTGTTGAATTATTTATTTCAGTCATGTTTGAGTCTGGAAACCATCCCTCACCATTAATGCATGTGTCTAGTCTAACCATGCCAAATTTCAGTCCATATAAGCATAAATTGAAAAAAAATCAACGTTGGCCCTATGTAGTACATTAATTAATCTATAGGTTTGGTTTTTTATTTTTGAATTGTTTGTTTTAGTCATGTTTGAGTCTGGAAGTCCTCCCACACCGTCAATGCATGTGTCTAGTCTAACCATGCCAAATTTCAGTCCATACAAGCACAAATTGAAAAGATTTCAACGTTGGCCCCATGTAGTACATTAATTAATCTATAGGTTTGGTTTTTTATTGTCGAATTATTTGTTTCAGTCATGTTTGAGTCTGGAAACCCTCCCACACCGTCAAAGCATAATTCTAGTCTAACCATGCTAAATTTCAGTCCATACAAGCTTAAATTGAACAAAATTCAACGTTGTCCCCGTGTAGTACATTAATTAATCTATAGGTTTGTTTTTTTTATTTTTGAATTGTTTGTGTTAGTCATGTTTGAGTATGGAAACCATCCCACACCATCAATGCATGTGTCTACTCTAACCATGCCAAATTTCAGTCCATACAAGCACAAATTTGAAAAAAATTCAACATTGGCACCGTGTAGTACATTATCTAATCCATAGGTTTGGTTTTTTATTATCAAATTGTTTGTGTCAGTCATCTTTGAGTCTGGAAACCCTCCCACACCGTCAATGCATGCGTATAGTATAACCATGCCAAATTTCAGTCCATACAAGCACAAATTGAAAAGATTTCAACGTTGGCCCCTAACTTTCAACGTTGACATCTAGTCTAACGATGGCAACGCTGTTTAATCACATGATAGTTATAATATGCATGGTCAAGTACGGGATCAAGCATGCCATTTGGGTTAGCATGATAATTGTGCATTGCCTTACTAATCTTCTATTTGTTTCAAGAATAATTTAATATTCTCTACTAAACAGGGCCAACCACGTGAAGGTGGAAGCTCATCTGACCCCCCCCCCCCCTCACGTCACTCTCAATCCCCCAGAACCTAAAAAATATATATGTACAAAAAAAATAATTTATTGTGTTTTTTTGTCATACTTAAGAAGCAATGTCACTAATTATAACATATGCCAACATACAAGAAAATGAAAAAAAAAAATTAGAAACAATTAATTTATATGTACCAATAAAATTCAATGATTCTATCGCAATATTAATTCAAAATATATAGAGTAGATATATTAAGGAAAACATCATACACTTCAATGGAATTCATCATCTTCTTCATCCAAGTCATCATCTGTATCATCCGATCCAGATTCAACATTGTAAGGATTGGCCATATCATCATCGTCATCAATGTCAGTTTCGATCATCATGTCATCGTCGATATCATCTTCATGGACATTGTTTGCCACATCATCTGATTCAACTAATTCTTCGACATATTCCTCTGGAACATGATCATCTAACTCATGTTTATTATCTTCAACATCGTCTTCTTGTTCAAGACCCTCTTCATTATCTTCCTCTACATTATAATTTACTGGCCTTCCCCTTGGATTGAATCTCACAACAAATGACCAACCCCCTCTACCTGGAACCTTAGAGTAAAATACCTATTCACATTGGCTTGGAAAAACATAGGGCTCTGTTCCTGGCTCAAACAACCTTGTATTAACCATGGTAAATCCATTATCATATTCAATAATAGTTTTATTGGGATCACGTTGATTCAATCATAACCTGTACCATTTGACAACGAACATAACTACTTTGAAGGAGTTAAAGTCACACTGAATAATATCTTCCAAATACCCATAGTATCGATTTTCTGAGAGTTTTGGATGTCTGTCACTTCTAGAGGAAACATTGGTCACCTCAAAGATTGTAGATATCCCATAATCTGATGTTTTCTTCGTTTCATCCATATTTTTGATGGAAAATTTACAACCATTGCACCATATAGCCTTGTGGTGTTTTACCTACAACAATCCATACACATAAATATTACATCATGAATTGATGATTAAGTGCATGTTTATGCCCTACAGGGAAAAAATCAACGTGTATGTCAATATATTTGCAAAAAAAAAATAGTATGGCTAATTAATATGCTTTCCTTCTTATATTTTAAACCATATGCTAAATCGATTTCCCTTTGTGTAAGATTAGTATCTCCATTGTGATGAGATTCTTTAACTAATGAAGATACACCTTCCCATGAGATTCCATGACTAGATTGTTCACATCATTCAATCCATACCTTCATCCAATCAAGATTGTTTGCGATGTATAAATGAAGTGCAACCCACTCTCGACCAATTGCTTGATGAAAATAAAATTAAAATTTAGTACAAATGTATATTCACTTAACACAGTATACACTTTTAATTGATGCATATTTAATATTAAAAATAAAATAAGTATGATATATACATAAAAATCAGCAGTCAAATGTACTATATTAATTAATCTCCACTAGCCAATAATTACCTTTCACCTTCCTTGATCTACCTTTCCCCTTCATGTACTCCCCTTCGAAATTGTTATTGGAGCCCGGAAAACAAATGCGACCTAAATTGAGCTTTGACGCTAATTTAGGAAGATATTCACTAATATACATCGTGTTCTAGTATACCATATATCCCTCCACCATAGAACCCTCAGGACGTGTTCGTTGTCTAACCAAACCCTTAAAATATTTCAAGTTCCTCTCAACCATCCACATGGACCTTGAGTGTACAGGCCCACACAATTCAATCTCCTCAACTTGTGGTGTATGAGGTAGTGTTCTTGTGCATTGAAAAATGCCAAAGGTAGATGCTTCTGCATTTCACACATGAGATGAGTAATTTCTCTCCTCCAATACTTTATATCTTCTTTATGGATTTCTTTAGATGAAAACCATCTACAAGTGATGCAAACCAATCATGAGATTTAAAAAAAAAACATTATATTACATAACAATTAGTAAAACAAATGTCAAATATAAGTTCTACAATTAATTAAACAAACATTAAGTACATGAAAAAAATTGCTACTTACCTCATGTATTTTCCAAGATTATATATAACTTGTTTGACATTGTTGTCTAAGTTGTCTGGGAGAGATAGAGGTAGAACATACTGTAACAATATAAAAACCGTTTCATTTTATTTTACAAAAAGTAGACACAAAATACCAACAATATGCACTAGACTGAAAAAAATAGCAATATGCATACCATAATAATTACCTTGATGAAGATATGCCAATCATGCGTTTTCACCCCCGTAAAATCACCCTTCTTTGTTATGATATTCTTTATGTTCGAACAAAATCCGGTTGGAAATTTAATTTTTCGCATGACTTCTTTTACAACATTACTTTGTTGCTCCGTTAACAACCATAGAAGTGAGTTTATATTAATTTGGCTCCGTTCCTATGTAATTGAATGACGTCTTTCATTGCATGGTTGTATTCCTGAATGTCATTACAAATTTTGACAATTTTTTCTTTGTCACTCCTTCCATCCAATATTCGCCATAATGTTTCAATCACATTCTTTCCGATATGCATTGTATCAAACATATGAGAAATTTGTAGGTGCTCATAGTAGGGAAACCTACTGAATTTTTTAGGATAACGTTTCAATCCTTGTGGAATCCCATTAATGCCTTCATGATCACGACGGTCATCACGGATCATAGTTTATAAATAAATTACAAAAATCAATGTCAATTACAGTAAACGACACACAATAAAAAAAAATCATAACATTTCATATATGATGATAGATAGACAATTTGATTCGTACGTACCTTGACGATTTCTATTATATTGCAACTTCCATAAGTGAGGTGTCATTCTTTTCGGTTTTAATGCAGTCTCTTGCTTCCCATCGAATAGATTTTTTTGGGTAGTTCGATACCTATGATTATTTGAGAGGAAGTTCCTATATTCATCAAACACCTCATTTCCTAAACTTTTTGAACGACAAGATTTGATCTTAGGACCACAAATTGGACATTCAAATTTTTCCTTTGTTTGAAGACCTACATAAAGAGATGGATTAACTATGTAAATTATAATTATATATCAAATGAATGGACTATTTAAAAAAACATTTGTGCATAATATATCAACTAGTTCATAAAATTAAATACAATTAAAGTGGAACTTATAATTACAAACCGCAAAAATGGGTTAACCCTGGGGCAACGTGTACTGTCCATACAAGGATTGCATAGAATTGAAATTTCCTTTGTCATATTTGTCTAGATACATCATACATAGTGATGCCATTCCATAGATTTAGTAGTTCATCAATAAGAGGTTCGATATATACATTCATATCTTTAACTTGGTACTTACATGATTGATTTGAACATATAAAATATATAATTATTACAACTATTTTGATATATAAATAATACACAAGAGAAAAATAAAAGATATATATATGAAATTATGCAACAAAATACGACAAATGAGATGCCACTACATTAAAAAAAAACTGTTGTAGACACATACCTAGAATAATCATTTCCAACATTATGTGCTCCCTCTTTATTGACAACCATGGAGGAATGTTATTGCTGATAACAAAAATAGGACACACCGAGTAAATAGATCTCATCTCTGCAAATGGATTGACACCATTTGCTCCCAAATAAATCCTAACATTACAAAGTTCTTCTTTAAAGTGAGTCCATTTTTCCTCCATATCTCTAAATGCAGAACCATCTACAGGCATTTGAATAATGTCATCTTGACTTTTGTTTCATGCATGGTAATCCATAAATTTCGCTATGCTTTTGCACCTGAGCAGTCATTGTAGACGTGGAATAATGGGAATATAACAAAGAACCTTGCAAGGCACCTTTTTTGTTACTTGATATGTTCGATCTCTATTGATATGACATTTTGGACATTCTGTTTCAAATTCATGTTGATTATAATATATAACATGGTTATCGGGGCATGCATAAATTGCTTCATACTGCATTCCAATTTCTTTCATGATGGCAGATAAATCTCGATATGTGCGAGTTAAAATATTTGATGGTGGTAACAAAAATTCAACTATCAAGCTACAACAAATTAAAATAAAAAACTAGTCAATATAATATATAAATAATATTAAAGAAACATATTTCCTCTGTATTAATTTTAGTTATGAATTAAACATAAAATTATTAGATGAAAAAAGATAACCTTTATCGCGATCATATATATGTGATGTAATATATTTCATACCTTAACATCCATGTGATTGGTGTGCTTGAAATACTATTCATAACCTTCAAGTTCATTATCAACAATATAGCAGAGAGAAGATTTATGTTGGAGCCCTCATAAAGGGGTTCGTATGCATTCTCAAGAAGAGGTAAATCATGAACATCATCAAAGTCATCATTTTCATGATCATGATCATGATCATCCACTCTAACATTAAATGTATCATGTATCAATGTATTTGTACCATCATCTTCAACTCAGTATGTTATCAGTATGATCATCTTCTTCAATATGATCATTAACTTGTTCTCCAAGATCCAAATCCTAGGCTCTATCAAGCGCCGAGAGGGATCAAATATCCCGAGGTGCAAACCTCTCCTCGAAAAGCTCCTTGAGTGCAATACCTGAGAATAGGTTTGCACCTCGGGAGATTTGATCCCTCTCAGCACTTGATAGAGCCTAGGATTTGGATCTAGGCTGGTTTCAGTCATGGGTGGTGACACAAAACTGGAGTTTGATCAGCATTGTAAGGAACATATTAAGTTGAAAAGATAAATACGAGGATTATCATAATGTAAGTAATAAGTATTAAGGATTGAGTAAATTTTTAAACTGAAAAATATAGACAATTCACCTAACTTTTTTTTTTCGATTCTCTTTTTGTTGATCTGCATTTTGTTTTGTTTGTTCTTCTCCTTCCTCTGTCATCATTTCATTATTTCATACATTTTGATTTATTTGTTGTTCTGCAAACTGAATTTTTTGTTCTTCTAATTTCTTTAAATTTCTCTCTCGATACACTCTTTGTCGATCAATGTTTTGTTTTCTTTGTTCTTCTCATTCTTCTACTATCAATTCGCCTAACGTTTTTTTTCGATATCCTTCTTGTCGATCTGCGTTTCGTTTTCTTCGTTCTTCTCCTTCTTCTGTCGTCATTTCGTACATTTTGATTTATTTGTTGTTTTGCAACTTGATTTATTTGTTCTTCCAACTGCTTCAACTTTCTCTCTCTCAATTTATTCGTTCTTCTCATTCTTTTGCTGTCAATTCGTCCAACTTCCTTTTTCGAAATTCTTTTTTTTCTTCTGCTTTTCGTTTCAAGTCTTCTTCTCGTTATTTTGTTGTCATTTCGTAAGATTTTCTTCCTTGAAATGTTTTACGACGTTCGGTGTTCTGTATTTTTGGTTCTTCGCTAGTTTGTCTCATAGCATCTTCTGCATGCAGATATTCCATTTCTAGTTTAGACTCTATATCAAAAAAGTCAAACATTAACATATACATTGAAATTTATGCATTGATGAAATCCACAGTAAAATTTATGTATCCAGGAAATCTACACTGAATTCAATGCGTCCATGGTATAACAACTACACTTAAAATTATGCAATAAAAAAACCCCATACACTGAAATCTATGCGTCCATGCATTGAAATCAATGCGTCCACAGAATAACATCTATACTGAAAAATATGCAATAAAAAAACCTCATACACTGAAATCTATGTGCCCATACACTGAAATCAATGCGTCCACGGAATAACAAATACACTGAAAAATATGCAATAAAAAGACCCCATACACTGAAATCTATGCAAGTATAAAACTCACTTTACATGATAATGAAATTCAATATATTAACGAAATTCTATATTTTTTTAAAGAAAAGTAGGTGATCTAGGAGGATTGAACCTTGGACCTCACGCACATTATCCCAACACCCTTACCACTATACCACATGTAGTTCTTATTAAACATAGTAAAGAACTTATATACTTATATGTAAATATTAATATATATTTAAATTTAAATTAAATGTTAATTTATTATTATACATAGTAAAATAACATAACATGTCACATAAGGTGGGAATTTTTACATCTTTATTTTTTTAAATGTGTATACTTTGATATCTAGGATTGTTTAACACTAACAAACTCAATTAATTTGTTGCAAGTGAATGTTTATAAGCCATAAGTTAACCTTAGTTTACCTACCAAATTTTAATATTTTTTATAATTATTTATTTTAAATTTGAAATAATAACCATAAAATAAATCTTAGCAATACACTTATCTCATATTTCCAAATTTTTCTCAATCTAAAAAAGCGGAACTTTTGTTATCCACCCAAAATTATAAAATATAAACACAATTATTCTAACATTCATGAAGTAATCTATAAGTGTGTAAAGGACTGCAAATTATTTAATTGGAAAAGAGACATGCAAATCAAAGTATTTGATTGGAAAAGCTTTGAGTGGGTAATATCAACTATTATTTAATTGGCAAAGTGATATGAAAATCAAAGTGTAAAGTATTGGGTAATATCAAATATTATTCTATTAAATTTAAAATAAAAGGAATTAATAACGTTTGTGATTAATTTTTAAGTTATATTTTTATTTAATATATATAAATCAAGTTTAATATTATTAAAAATACTATTATAATAATATATACTTCACATTAATTAATTGTAAATTTTTTTTGATGCAATAATCTCTAGTCTCAACATTGGAATAATAATCTATGGTTCATAGTGTGACGTTATAATCAAGACATTGTAATAGTAATCCACGTGTTAGACTTCGATGATATTTTAACGGCATTGTAGAACATTTAGATTAAACATCGAATACTTGACCCATGTAGATAATGTTACATACCTAAATGGTGTTGTTTAATGTTACTAGTTAATGTTTCGTATATAAGCTCCATAAATTAATAAAAATATAATAATCTATTCTCGTTCTAAATATAAATTTATATATTTTATTTTAAATTTAATTTACATATAAAAATTAAATAATTTACATATAATTTACATGGAGACAATAATTTACATATATTATATTTTAAATATAATTTATTTAAATTGATGCAGGTGGTGCAGGCGGGAGGAGGTATGTGGCAGCCAGATTGTGTAGGTGGTGTAGGTGGCGAGGAGGTCTGCAGATGGTGCAAGTGGCGAGGAGGAGGGGAGGAGGGCTGCAGGTGGGAGGATGCTAGGAGGAGGGCGAGAGTGGAGGCGGAGGGAGGATGGTGGGTGGATGACGGGAGGGAGGATGGCAGGAGGGAGGATGGTGCAGGAGGGCTATGGGAGGGAGGATGGCGGTGGGAGGATGTCTAGAGTGGAGGCAGCGGCGGATGGTGGGAGGATGCTGGAAGGTGGGAGGATGGTGGCAGATGGCGAATGGGCAGCAACGAATGTTACAGTTGGCGGTGGGAGGGGAGGAGGATGGAATTCGGGAGGGGAGGAGGACGGCGGCGGCGAATGTTGCAAGCGGCGACAGGAGGGGAGGAGGATGGACGCCAGGAGGGGAGGAGGATGGCGGGAGGATGGCGGGAGGGGAGGAGGATGGCGGCAGGAGGGGAGGAGTACGGTGGGAGGATGGGGAGGTTGGAGAATGGAGGGTGGACAAAGGAGGAGGTACAGGCGAATGGTGCAGGGGACACGAATGAACATGGGACGTTAAAAATTCTAGTTAGATTACCTTCTCTTTGCTACTTTGATTGATGATCCACTTCTCATTGCTGCTTCTCTTTGCCGCCTGTTTTATAATTTTTTTTATGTTGTTTTTTATTTATATAGGCATTGATTTCAACCTTGTTTTTCAATCGAAAATACATGTCCTTTTTTCATTAATGGCCGAAAAAATATTAATTAGTTTTTACTGTTTTTTACGTTTTATTAGATGTAATGCTCCATCACACACATTAGAAGATCTCCCTCATCTTATCACCTTTTATGTTTTATTAGATGTAACGCTACATCACACGTTAGAAGATCTCCCTCATCTTCTCACTTTTTACGTTTTATTAGATGTAACGCTACATCACACACATTAGAAGATCTCACTCATATTATCACTTTTTTATGTTTTATTAGATGTAACGCTACATTCACTTTTTACATTTTATTAGATGTAATTCTATATCACACACGTTAGAAGATCTCCCTCATCTTATCACTTTTTACGTTTTATTAGATGTAATGCTACATCACACATGTTAGAAGATCTCCCTCATATTATCACTTTTTAAGTTTTATTAGATGTAATGCTACATTTTTACCTTTTTTTAGATGTAACGCTACATCACACACGTTAGAATATCTCCCTCATACTGGGTTGTAGAGCGCCTCTTGGCACAATTATTCATAGCTCCATGTTCCTCTGGTACTTGTTCTGAAAGCACATCCTCCAGGAGATATGCTGTAGGATGTCTTTCCTTTATAATTACATGAAACTGTCAATAGATATTAGTTAATATAAGAAATATTAAAATGATACATAGATTTACAAAAACGATCAATATAAAGACATATATGTTAGGATATTCCTATACTCCATCCTAGTCCGACCAGTATTTTGATCATTTACATTTTCAGTCATGCATGCACCTTTTAGGGTTTGCATGCATTCTAGGGTTTGCATGCATTTTGCATGCATCCCAGTCATCAGTCCAACACCTAGCCCTCAGTTAGCCAGCCCCCAGGAGCTTCTCACTATTCAGTTTTAGCCCTCCAGTTGCTTAGTGCGCCCTTCTTCCTTGATTTTAGGGAGCAACTCGCCCTTCTTCACCTACCAGTTCAGTTACACTCAGTTACAGTCAGTTACAGTCAATTACACTCAGTTACATTGAGTTACACTCAGTTACAGTCAGTTACATTCAGTTACAGTCAGTTACAGTCAGTTACACTCAGTTACATTGAGTTACACTTAGTTACACTCAGTTACATTCAGTTACTCTTAGTTACATTGAGTTACACTTAGTTACATTGAGTTACACTCAGTTACACTGAGTTACACTTAGTTACACTGAGTTACACCTACCAGAGTTAGTTTGACTGATGGTTGACAGTTACTTGAGCATTGATGACTCCACTGATGATGATGAAGACTTCCAGTTGCGCTCCGATGATCATGAGGACACCTAGTTGTGCTCCGATGACACTCCAGTGATCCTTTGATCACTCCATGAAGGCTAATTCGAATTGCCACCCTAGGCATTCGAATTCCTCATGCATTGTATTATTTATATGTCCATTTGTGATTAATAATCTAGTATGACCGAAGTATTATTGCTTCTATCTGAGTTCTACTGTACCATATTATTCTGTTGCTCATTATACTGCATGTATCACTCTTCTTCTATTTTCTTGCTTAATCATAATTATTCTCTTGTGAGATACATCATCTCTTAGATCTGCTGTGAGGATTTTCACATGGTATCAGAGCATGTTGAGAGTATTGTTTATCTCCATTCTTGAGAATTTTTTGCAGGTTATTACCAAGATTTCGAGTTCAGCAGTTGCAGCAGTTTCTGCATTTTTGCAGCAGTAGCAGTTGCAGTTATTCTATATTGTTTTTGCAGGTCTTCTACAACTTCAATGAATTTAGAAGAAATTACTCCTCTTTCTCCATTCAACTATGATGAATGGAAACCAAAAATGATAGCATATTTGAAGAGCCATGATCTCTTTGATTGCTATTTTGAAAGAGAGTTCGAATCCTCTACAAAGAAGATTAAATGGTTGAATAAAGGTGACATGCACATTGGAAGAATGATGCTTGCTATGACTGATTACATATTGTACCCGACCATCTTTGAAATTGAAACTCCAAAAGAGTTATGGGCTCATCTAGATGAAAGATTCGGCAAAAAGAATGATGGATTTGGTCCAAATCCCTTCAAAAGCAAGCAAGTTGATGCATTCGCTCCACTTGATGGTCTCTCAGATCATGATGCATTCGCTCCTCCTGATGGTCTCTCAGATCATGTTGCATTCGCTCCCCTTGATGATCTCTCAGATCATGAACCAGTATCATCTCATATTGAAGTTGTTGACAAAGAACTTGCAGATTCTCCGCTCATGCTCAAACTTTCTTCTCCTTCTGTGCCAGCTCACACTCTAGATATTGCCGAAGGTCCTAAATCCTGTCTTGCACCAGAGTTTGTTGGTTTGCATCATGATCACATGATTATTTCGGAGGTAACATCAGCTATTGGAGGTAATGCATTCGCTCCTCTTCAGCAAACATCTCTTATTTACTACTATATGATCATTAGCACATGCTTTCAGAAGGTTATTGAAGAATATGGCCATTGCCACCCGCTTGAGATAATTTCTCATGCATCATATGATAGTTTTGATCTCACCCCTGCTGGTTCAAAGGAGATCTCAAGAAACTGTTTTGAAAGTCTTAAATCTGATTTTGATTTCAAGCAAACATGTAATAGTTCTTTTTGGCATAATCTCACCCATGGTGGTTCGAAGGAGAAGACAAAGGACTATATGCACATTCAAAAATTTGATCCTACCTCAGTTGATTCGAATCACAGGTTCAAGGATCATTCTAATACTGTTGGATTTGTTCTCATCACATTCGATCTGAAGAGCAAGTACAAGCACATGCTTTTTGAGCATGATCCACTTCTTCCCAAGAAGAAGATACCTCCAGACATATGACCAAGCATCACACATGCTTGAGTTTGGAGCTTTTATTTTTTATGTGTGCCTTACAGTCTATTTTTTGAGGAGGGGGTATGTTTCCCATGAAATTTTCCCACTTCCTTGGTTTATTGATTGTTATTATTCATTGTATTGGGTGACCTTTGGTCTTAGTTACCAGGGCCCAGGATGGATTAAGGGGGGGTGTTAGGATATTCCTATACTCCATCCTAGTCCGACCAGTATTTTGATCATTTACATTTTCAGTCATGCATGCACCGTTTAGGGTTTGCATGCATTCTAGGGTTTGCATGCATTTTGCATGCATCCCAGTCATCAGTCCAACACCTAGCCCTCAGTTAGCCAGCCCCCAGGAGCTTCTCACTATTCAGTTTTAGCCCTCCAGTTGCTTAGTGCGCCCTTCTTCCTTGATTTTAGGGAGCAACTCGCCCTTCTTCACCTACCAGTTCAGTTACACTCAGTTACAGTCAGTTACAGTCAATTACACTCAGTTACATTGAGTTACACTCAGTTACAGTCAGTTACATTCAGTTACAGTCAGTTACAGTCAGTTACACTCAGTTACATTGAGTTACACTTAGTTACACTCAGTTACATTCAGTTACTCTTAGTTACATTGAGTTACACTTAGTTACATTGAGTTACACTCAGTTACACTGAGTTACACTTAGTTACACTGAGTTACACCTACCAGAGTTAGTTTGACTGATGGTTGACAGTTACTTGAGCATTGATGACTCCACTGATGATGATGAAGACTTCCAGTTGCGCTCCGATGATCATGAGGACACCTAGTTGTGCTCCGATGACACTCCAGTGATCCTTTGATCACTCCATGAAGGCTAATTCGAATTGCCACCCTAGGCATTCGAATTCCTCATGCATTGTATTATTTATATGTCCATTTGTGATTAATAATCTAGTATGACCGAAGTATTATTGCTTCTATCTGAGTTCTACTGTACCATATTATTCTGTTGCTCATTATACTGCATGTATCACTCTTCTTCTATTTTCTTGCTTAATCATAATTATTCTCTTGTGAGATACATCATCTCTTAGATCTGCTGTGAGGATTTTCACAATATATAATGAAAAAATTACCAATGGACAATATTCATGTCCCCCATCAACGTGTCCATGTTCCCTACAATGTCTTCTAGCTGCTGTGATCTTTATTCTTATCCTTTTAAAGCCCCTGCATTGACTACATGGACAATAAAATTTCCCATCACCCTTTCTTTTCAGTCCATCCCACAATTTAGCAAGCAATTGTCGATTTTGTTCGTTTGGATCAGGAATATTTTTATGTGACATTTTCTGATACAGAGCTTGATTGAAGATTATTGATTTTAAAAAATCAAGCTCGCCACTTCACTATTTTTAATCATAGTAACAATTGAAATAATTGTGTATTTTTGTACGGAAAACGATTCGTGTGAAGGTTATGATTTTTGCAAACCATCGATTGTATAGCCAATATGTCGGAATGTTTCTATAATTTATAGTTTCTAAAATTAAAAGTTTGTTGGAGATCCGACAATATTACCATAGTTACCGTTATAATCTATATGTCGCATATCTGACGAATTTCATCGGATATGTGACGTATATCCTCAGATATTCGACGGGCGTAAGATATTTTTCAACTGTAGATATCAATTTAAAAAAAATTAAGCAAAATTCGTAATTATAAAGGTAAAATCCGACAACATGATCAATTTTGTCAGATTTTATCGTCGGATTTTGGGTTCAAATTTTGTTGTGTGGACATTGTTTCCTGCACCATTTCCTTGTTCTAGTGCATTTTCTTGTTGGTACTCTTGTTGAGCCAAATATATAATAATAATTTCAACATAAATTATCAATCTGGGAGTTTGTAAACTTAGAGGTGTACACAAAATATATGCAGGTTTAGAGTATTCCTAATCTATGCTAATGCTTGAAAAGAAAACAATTAAACTATTGTTGTTGAATCTAAATCTAAAGTATATGAAAAACGTGAAACTATAGGAAAGTAAACCTATTTATGAAAGCACATGAAATCATATTGAAAGTAAACTAAATCAAGAA
Source organism: Larix kaempferi (assembly GCA_027924585.1). Lineage (NCBI taxonomy): Eukaryota > Viridiplantae > Streptophyta > Pinopsida > Pinales > Pinaceae > Larix > Larix kaempferi. The sequence goes on from BSBM01000727.1 coordinate 6,534,139, forward strand.
AGCACGAAAATGAGCAACTAATCTATGAAAGCATGTGAAACTAAATCCATCCCAATCCAACATTCAAAAGAAAACACACATGACTTGAAATGAAACCTAGATACGAAAGCATGTAAAATTTGCATTAAAGGAAACTAATCCTAATGCTTAAACTTACAACTAAAACTAAATTTAATTACAAAAGCATGAAATTGAAATTATTCTAGGAAAACATGAAATTGCATAAATGAAACCTAAGCATAAGAAAGCATGAAATCAAGTAAAGGAAAAAACTATCTATAACAAAACATATGCAAAAGATAACAAGTAACAAATGACAGATGACAATGGATGTGAGCTCACATGAAAGCTAAACTAACAACTCAAAATGAAAAATCTATTATAGAGAAATCCAAATTTTATTCTAAAACATCAACTTATCCCTTCAAAAGGATCAAATCCATGACTAACTCTAAAAAAGATAAACTATCTCTAAAAATGTCTATTTCTCTATTTCTAGAGAGAGGCCTCCTCCTTTCAAATGAGGAGAGAACCCTCTTATTTATACATGAATGAAGATAAGAAAATCATAATTACATATCCACTTTTCTCTCAACTTATCCCTTCAAATCCTCCACAAATATCTTGGATAAGATACTCTATCTCCATGATCTTCTCCTTGAATTTAGCTTGAATGATTATCCCAAATCAAAGCTTGAAGATCAAATTCGAATTTGAATCTAGGTGGTGATTTTTGACTTTGTGAAAATCTTCAAATATACCTGTAAACATCATAAAACTCACCCATCTTTCAAGGTTAAGTGAAAACATGTTATTTTTATAATATTTAATCACAAATTCACTCAAAATACTTAAAAATAAATGAATTGGAAAATAATAAGGTAAACCCATATTTAATTATGCAAATGGCATAATGAATGATTTATGGAGTGATGGAATATGGATAAATGTGAAAAATGGTATATGGAAAAGAGGATAAAATGTGGCATTTTGGAGATCCAATATTCCCCCCAACTTAACTTGTTGCATGTCCTCATGCAACTATGCATTTATTCTATTTAAAAATTTTGGCTTTGCAGTTGGGGCTTTACATGATGATGGTATGTAACAATAAATCATTCCATGATTTGAAATGCATGAGTGGCAACGGTTTTTCTTATGGTTGGTTCTTGTGTGACAACCATGAATAGAACAAATGTTGGTTCTTGTGTTAACAACATTCGTTCGTTTACTTTGTATTTTTGATGCAATATATATGCATTGGAAATGATGAACCATCAATTTATATTAGAAATACTTTCCTTCATACTATGAATCATGCCAAGATATATAGCAATGTTTTTTTTTTTTCAATGTGTAACAAAGCATAGTTTGGGAAAGACATGTTGGTTAATGGTAAATGAGATGATGAATATGTAAAATGGTAATGAATAGTCCTCCCCCCCAACTTAACTTGTTGCATGTCCTCATGCATCTATGCATTATGTTTATGAAAAGGAGAAAGGGAATGTAGTGAGGGAATTTTCCAAATTTATTTATTTCTAGCATTCAAGGAATTGCATGATTAAAGATTAGAAAAGAACATACCTTCACTTACCTTAAGAGTTGATGAACAATGCAAATAGGAATGTGACTGCTGGATCATAGAATGTGAAATGAAGGTTCTGAACTACCACTAGGTTGAATCAATCAAGAACAAAAAGATGAAAGTGGAACTGTGGTACTCTCATATGGCTGGAAGTGTGCTGCAAAACTGTTGATGGTGTCATGAAAAGTATATAGTCTTCACCTGCTACAAAACTCAATGGTACAATTCTTACCATGCGAATAAATGTGTTGATGTCGATCATGGAAAGCAGTCATTGGATTACCGACCATTGATGAATGTCGTTAACCAATGCGAGGCAATCTCACCATTGATGTCGATGAGTGCCAAGGTACCTAAGTACATCATGCAAAGTTTGAATAAATGAGCTGATGTCGAGCCACTTGCAAGATCTAACGATCAAGGGACATTGATGTATTCCAATGATTGTTAGCGAGAGAGCTTTCCATTAAGGCATGCAAGCCTCAAGGTACTAAAAATGAACTCTAGTCTTTGTTAGGATTTTCCTATACTCCATCCTAGTCCTACTAGCTTTCCAGTCATTTTCATTTTCAGTCATGCATGCACTTTTAGGGTTTGCATGCATCCCAGTCATCAGTCCCAGCACCTAGCCCTCATTTAGCTATCCCCCAGAGCTTCTTCCTGATTAGTTTCGGCCCTCCTAGTGCCTAGTGCGCCCTCCTTTCACCTACTGCATGAGAGAGGCGCACTTATTCACCTACCAATCCAGTTTTGTTCAATTAACAAGAGTTTTCTCCTTGATTTTAGGCTTGACTCACTCTTAACTGAACTTATCACTCCGATGGACCTCCAATGTGACTAGATAGCCTTTTCTGACTCCAGTTAGCTCCATGAGCGCCCTCCACTGATCCTCCTTCACTACATTAGTGCTTCCATGTGCCAGTTACACCTACCACATTCAATTAGACTCAGTTTGACTTCTGGTTGACTATTACTTGTGCATTGATGACTTCACTGATGATGAGTTGGACTCCTAGTTATGACTTGATGACACTCCACTGATTATGGATCTGTCCATGCAGGCTAATTCGAATCACACCTAGTGTATTTGAATCCTGAGCATTGTATATTTACCTTTTTACTATTCAGATTAATGTAACATGTGTAATTATTCTGCCTCTATCTGAGCTCCTTTGGATCTATGTTCTTCTGCACTATTCTTCTTCTGTCATTCCTAAATTCTTTCATTATAAGGTTTACATCATCTCTTTGGATCTATTGTGAGCATTTTCACAGTCTTTATCCCAGATAGTGTGCTGAGGTCGATGGGGCAAGACTTGTTGAAAGGTGGGCCTTAAGGAATCCCACATCAGTCAACATGAGTTGTACAGAATGAGTGTTAGGACTATAGATAAAAGATCTCATGGTCAAATAGTTTTTATGACAAGGATATCAAGGCAATTTGGTCATGGAAAGGAAGCTGAATGGTTTTATTCATAAGGAAAAAGATGAACTGAGAAATAAGAAAATGTGTGTGGCTCATAAAAGTAGACATGCGGGAAGTCATGATGTATAAGGCAGTGAAAAAGTAGACTCTAACATGGATGACGAATAAGCTTGGAAGGAGAAGGGTAAGTAAGCATGTCATGGCGTAATTGGTTTCTGAAAGGCTTCTTTGTGGCAACAAATGTCATGACATACACAATGGAAACTCAACTCCTTCAAGCTTTCAATGGAACAACTTTTCAGAAAAGTTTATGTGATTCATGAAATCACTTCTGGGTACCTGCACGAAGCTGGTACCCAAAAAGGCCACAACAGGAGCGCGTGAGCGGAAAAAACAAAGCGATGCGCATGCGCATCCAAATGAGCGCACGTGTCCCTACTTCGACAATTCCAAACGTCCACATGGTTGAGCCCATGTGGACAAAAGGTGCACTCATGCATCATTAACGCATACGCACAAATTGGCGCAGACGCGTCAATGACGCGTGCGCGCCCCTATTTTTTTATAAAAAAAAAACAGAGCTCACGGGTTGTCATTTTCGACAAACCTGTGAGCGCACAGAGGCATCCTGCGAGTGCACAAAGGCACCTCACGAGTGCGTCGTGGAGCACACAAGGACCCCTCAACGCCAACAAATCGCCCCTACACCACCTTGCCAACAATTTCTCCAAGTAGGTGCTCAACAAAGCACGAATTTGTTGTTACTTTTGTTTTTTGTTTTCCAATTCAATTTTAATTTTAAAAAAAATTTACAATCCATTAAAAAACCAAGAAAATTTCATTGCAGGCCATCTACACCTAACAAGATGACAAACAAACCTGAACCACCAGATGAAACTAATGAAACCCGACCTTCAGAAGACAACATTGGAATGGACAATGAACCAAATGAAAACCCTGAAGACCAATTACACCAAAATTTAAATGAATTGAGGGTATTGAGCGATGAATTGAAGAGCACCAAGGAACCCTCTCGGGTTTCCTTGGCTTCATCATTGTAAAACATTATTGAATCAATCAATATTGCACACAGTGAGATGACAAACTTGAGCCAATACAGGGCTCGAATGAGGGAACACTACTCCACTGGGATGTCCAAAGACCAGATAAAATACCTCAACATCACCAAAGCCCAGTTGTATAGCAAATTCATAGTTCCCTCGACAGGACAACCTCCAGCTGTGACGAGGAAACGAGTTTGCATGGACTGGTGTATTTACCAGCCATGGAGAGATAATTGGAGAAAGAGATGGTTCATGGTGTTTGACAGGCACCTGTGCAACAATTTAGAGGTCCCACAGTATTTCCTTCAGAAATTGTGGGCTGAGTTTGAGCTAGGATACCATGTCAACTATTTTGACATCACTGAGTTTCAGGGTGTTGGTCTTGGCTCTGCCCAAGATCGACCTCAGGCCCACTGCAACCCACTTAGAGGACCTCTTGCACCCAAGAGAGAGCCAAAACCCCCTCCTCAGCCACCCGGGTTTGGTAGTAGCCTAGATGAGATTGATGACTCAGTTAGGCATGCCACACATCATTTGCTTAGACATACCACATTTGTGGCTATGTCTTCATAGAGCCGGGAGGACATCGATCAGATAGACACAACTGCACCATCTATGGATGGTGGCCGGGACATGCCAGGTACAGGTGGAACCCAGGCGGGGCCTTCTAGTTCTACTGGAACAACGACACATAATTGTTCTCACTATGGTCATTCTTGCCATGGTACGCAACAGCATGCCATAGGGAGCTTCATGGACCAAGTTTTCTATTATTTTATTTAATGTTCAAGTATTTGTTGTATTTTATTTGATATCGTATTGTTTAATATATTTAACTTTGAATTACACATTGTTGACTTTATTTGTTTTAATGTACAATTATTCAGGGCCCAGTCTCCATCCTCCAGATGGGAGGACATCGATTCCTTTGACCTCACCGAGCCATGGTAGCAGCAGAGGAGATTGCAACACCATACACACAGGTAACTTCTTTACTTCGAATAATTAAATCCTGTTACTTGTAATTTGTGTTCAGTAATTACAAATTAATTAGCACTGAGTAATTACCATATTATCATCGTATTTTACAGTAGTGTTTATCATATTGTCTAAATTATTTGAGAGCTATAAATTAATATAGTCCAACCAAACAAAAATGAAACCTTATAAAACATGAAAACCTAAGAAAACTAGAAACATATGTTCATGTTCACTTTAGGCATCCTAGACCTCTAATGATTATAGAAATGGGAGAGAAATTTGCAAAATCTGTCATTCTTACTTGACCAATGATGAGCCCACAGCTGGGGTTTTGGTGATGCCCACAGTGTCCTTCATCCTCAGACTACCATCCAATGCTTGCTTTCTCTTCCTGTGCTTGACCAATGCCATGTGTGTTATTGATGCTTTTTCATTTGTTACCATGTCATCCAATTTATCTTTGCCATGTACTCTCCCTGTCCAAATCATCTTCAAATGACCACAGTATGGGTCATTTGACTCTTGGCTCAATAGGTGTGCCAATGGCTCCAACGCCCATCACTTTCTCCACCAAATCAACCTTTGCTGCCATGTCCTTATGCCATGTGTTCTTCAAGCTTAAACTTTGAGAATATATTACCATGGTAATTATAACTTTCCCCCGTATTTTACTAATAGGTTCTTTTAATTATCACTTCTATGCTTCTGCTAACTTTGTTGCATCAATTGAGTTCACTGAGATGTTGTACTTGTCACTTTTTCATCCACCAAGACCAATAGGAAAACTATTTATTGCTATGAATTTTCACTACATTGTGCAAAACTCTCAGGAAAAATAGAATCATAGTGGCCAAGCTTCTAGAAATTCAAGAACCTGATGTTTCTCATGTCCTTATTACCCTAGTTTATTATCACAGGATTTCCAATTTATTCTAATATTTGAGACTGAAAGTAATCATACCATTACTCCTAGAACATGCTATTAGGAAAGACATATAAACAACGTAAAACAACTTATCACATGTATTGTCACTAAATTTTTTGAAAATGATGTAAGGCCCATAAGGAAGAGCGATAATCTTACAAATATGGTCTATGGGGCCTTGCTATTATCTTGATTCAAATACAACTTGGTAAAACATTTGGCATCAAGAATACTCATTTAACTCATTTCACTCAAGATTTCTATGATTTCAATCAAGTGATATCATTCTGACAACATAGCTATTCAATCAAGAACACATAATTACTCATTCAATGCAAAAGAACATGGCACATTCAAGCTTGTAAGTAAGTTGATCATGAAAAATATTTCTCTTTTTTCCTTGTTCTAACGATCAACACTCTAAAGTGTATTAAATAACATGCACACTAACTTAATTGTTATTTAGCACCTCTTTGCAAATTGAAACAATGAGATGCCATTTTATTTGATGATGTAAATGTTATGGAAATAAAGGGACTCAAGATCCTCACTCTAGGGATGCAAATACTTTTCCACTGGGTGAATCAAGATTGTAGGAAACTACAAATCTATAAGAAGACATCAAAACCTAGGAACTCTTCATCAAGAACCCAAACACATGAAATAGGTTTCCAATTCAAATGTGTAAATGGACATGAATTCCATTCGCTTATGAGGCACTGCACATCTCTCTAGGGATAAAGGAAAAGCTCACCTACTCATGGGGATGACTCTAGAAAAGGAAAATCTCACCATGTCACCTTCTATGCCATGTCACCTTATTTAATTTTAATTTCATGCCATGCCACTTTCTATCCTTTTAGAATATTTAATATCAATGACAACTTTGGCCATCAAACACTTCAAGCATAAATTGTTAACCTTCTTTGCCAAATTATCTTCAATGAATGACCACATAATGGGTCATTTGTTCCTATCATGGGCCCAATCCATTGTGGGTCAAAGGACACAATCCCCACAACCATGTTCTTTACCAAGTCTTGAACAAATGGACTGCACCAATATAATACAAATGTTATATAATATCCAAATCCCATCAAACCACTATCATCTAACTTGAATATAAATTAATTGCAGTCATGTCTTTTAAGTACCATCGTTGTCATTCTCATTTGCATTGTGTTTAATATTGTTAATATTGTTTTTATAAATTCAGTCTAAAAATTGTAGTATTCGCATAGGTGTCCGCAGGCTCCAGCGACCAGCTATCGCCACCAGGGATCAACAGATCTCCAAGTGCGCAGGTATCGTGTGTATTAAAGCATACATTTAATTTCAAATATGATGACTTGGCCGTGTATATTTATATTTTTCTATATTAAACTATGAGTTTATAAATGTGTATGCAGGTGCGAGCACCTCGGCCTGGCAGTGCCATTATTCCTCCCTCCCTGGACTTTCGACCACCTTATATGCCAGTTGTATCCCCTGGAATACATGCCCCATTCCCCACCCCCTTTCATCCAGCTCCCCCCTCCTATATAGCACCACAGTTCCATCCATCTCCCCCTTACGTTTCATATCTAGCTCCACCTCCGTATTAGTTTCATATGTTCCCACCCTCCCCCATCCGACCACGACACACCACCCATCCCTCCACTGCAACACATACCTCACCCCCCCCACATTCTCCCACCACACTCGCTTCCCCTTCCAGGGTGCCCCGATCCATACTACATCCAATTGGGGTTTATAGCCCTAGACATGCACGTCCACTTCTCCCACCCCAGTCCATGCCTCCTTCTGCCACCTCCCGTTCTTCCATTGTTCCCCCCAGTGGTGTAGCCACCATCAATGTGGCTACATCCTCCCCTATACCGTCCACCCTAGCATCGGAGTAGGTTGTCCAACCGACTGCTCCATCCGCCAGCCCTGAAGACCAGCGGGTTGTGTTCACGGTGAGATTGACTAGTTTATGAAAATCTCGTTCAATTTTAACGAAAATTACTATATGTATCTAATTTCATCATTTATCTGATTGTTCTAAATGTTGCAGGGTGGCATTGTTGAGAGACTAGGAGCACGGAGGAGGGAGACCCCCTCACGACTTATAGTCTCGCATGAGGTGAGTTATCTAATATTTGAAAACTATTTTTACTTTTAAATTATGTTTTATACTTGTATAATTGCCAGGAAAAGTTGACATATTATTATTGTCGTTTCAAGGCTTGGGGGGACGTGCTCCAAGATGCCCGAAGGACCCATCTTCCTCTAACATGAAGAAGAGGAAGATCGATTTTGGAGATGCACCTGGGAGCTCCGAGGGTGGGCAGGAGGATTGAGAGACCCTCCTATGTACACTAGCCATGATGTGGCATTTTTTGCATGAGTTGCCATATTTTGTATAGGGCACCATGGGCCATATTTTATATAGGGGACGAGTTGCCATATTTTGTATAGGGCATGAGTTTCCATTATATAGAAGTTGGGAACGATGTTCCATTTTTCCAAAAAGTGTACATGATTGAATAATTTTTGCATATTAATAGATGTATCTCCACTTGTCTATATGACTTTGTCTTTGATTACATTTTTGCGTACATGATTTTGTCTTCGATAACAATGTTATGGAACAGTTTTCACATACATATAGATGTTATTTCTAGACACCAAGTGACCTCAATATGAGTCCCTTGTATTTGAATGGGTCTTGCATCTTTTCCTTTCAGCAACAACATACCTAACCAAGGAGTGATATTTACATTACAAAGTGTTGTGACTTTAGGGCTACAAAAAAATAAATAGAAGACGATGACTTCTTCCATACTTAACCTTTTAATGGTTATAATAGTCAATTCTAACAATCATTGCATCACATATTATATTAAATTAACCTAGATATATGAGAAGTTCATATGTGTGCTTGGATGGAAGGGTTAACCATATCAGTTGAATTAGTTCAGGGTGGAAACGCGAAGGTGGGTTACACTTTGGTGAGAATCGACCGCCGAAGAACCATAGCGGAAGTTATTCGGCCGAACAAGTTTAATTATTCGGCCGAATAATTACACTTGTTCGGCCGAATAATTACACTTGTTCGGCCGAATAACTTATTATTTATTCGGCCGAATAACAATTAACGGGCCACTGTTAGACCTAATGATGGCCTCGATGTGTGTGCGAGGTTTTAGCCGGACGGAGAAAACGCACGGCGCTGTGCAATTATTCGGCCGAATAATTATTCGGCCGAATACTTATTCGGCCGAATAAGTATTCTGCATAAAAGCTCGGACGCGACATTTGTTTGTTATTTTCGGCCGATTCTATGGACCCCGTTGGCGCTGTTGGTGGTCCCGCCTCTACGTCAATAGTTTGGTCTGTCACCTATCCACCCGTTGTTTGTTGTTGTCGAACTCCGCCACCTGATTCCTCGCTATTGTGTGTTACTTCTCCGCCACCCTGAGCGTCAATATTAGCTCAGCGGTTCGTCGTTGCTGGAGTGTTATTCTTCCAGCTTCCGCCTCTGCCATTCGCTCGTCCACCACCTTTTGTTTCCCCCATCCGCTCGTATGCGAGGTTCTGCCTCTACCGCTGGGTCGTATTTCTGTTTGGACGTTTGGACGTTCGTTGGTGGAGTCTGGTTCTATACATCTGCAGGTCTAGCGTGCATCTACACTTCTGTTGGTGAATCTTTGGCGTTGGAGTGTTCTCCTATGGATGTTCGCACAACAGTAAGGTGCTACAGCTAGGGACCTATCGACTCGACGGTGTGCAGAGGTAAATCTTTGGCATATTTAATTTGTAATTGTTTATTTTTTTCTGTAAGTTTTTAATTTAATTTGTTATTGTTATTGCAGGTTTTGTTTTCTTGGCTATTTGGCTCGTTTCATTTCGGCTGTGTAAAATTCCTCTTGGGGCTCTCTTCGGCCAGATCTAAATTCGCCCGGTTTCGTTTCGGCTGCATCTAAAGAGGTAAGTAGAATTTTTTTTTTTAAATCAAGAGTTAATTATTGGTTGAAAAGTTTTGAGTTCGTCCCTGTAAATGAACTCTGCCCAATTGGGCAGAGTTCATGAACTCTGTCCAAAATTGGAAAGAGTTAATGGACTCTGTCCAATTGGGCAGAGTTCATGGACTCTGGTCAAATTGTAGTCAAATCGTATGTTGAAAATTATTTAAATTTAAATATAAAAGAGGAATATATTGAGTGTTTAGTTAGTTACTTCTGTTAAATTGTTGGTTTTGCTTATATGTTTAGAAATGAAAATAAAAGTAGGATTGTAATTGTATTTGCAAATGATATATCCCATTTATATATAGGCTTGTTTTGTTTGCTGAACTCTGTCAACATGGACATGGATAGAGTTCATGAACTCTGTCAACATGGACATGGATTGAGTTCATGAACTCTGTCTACGTTGACAGAGTGCAGAGATCAATATATTAGTGCTATTACAAACTGTGTTGATGGATAGCTATAGATACAATGAAACTTTAGACGATTAAACTCAACTTTTGATACAAAAAAACTTTAAAGTTGACTTTAGGTGCAACGAATCTATAGACATGAATAGACTTTAATTTAGATGTACTATGAAATAACAAAAACATTTAGAAGATTGGTATAGTAATTTTTATACATTCGAACAATAATAGTCATAGTCATTTTAAAAACTATTAGATGATATTATGCCACAATGGTCTTGAGTTTTATCCTTGTAAAGGTGGCGATTCTTGGTATTATGTTTTTCTTTGGTTGCAACATGGCAAACTTGGAGAACATAATACCAAGAATCGTTACCGTTATCAGGTTGAAATTGAAGACCATTGTGGAACATGGCAAATTTGGGAAACATGTCATTTAACTTGAAACATAATACCATGAATGGTTGATTTTTTTTTATTCTATGGAATAATGAAAATATTTGTAGATATAATTTATGTTTAAAGTATTAAAATATCTTGATTAAATTATTAATTTAAGAAACTAAAGACCATTATCGAACATGGCAAATTTCAAAAACATGTCAAACTCTAAACATAATACCATGAATTGTCAATTTTGTTTTATTTTATGGAATAATGAAAATATTTGAAGATATAATTTATGTTTAAAGTATTAAAATATCAATTAAGTTATTCATTTAAGATTTAGATTAAAAGTTAAAACAGGTTCATGAACTCATTCTTTGACATAAAGAAATGAACCCTTCACTTAGTATTTAACTATATTGGTTCCATTCATTTTAAACATAAAAAACACTTAGAACTTTGGTACATTAATTCTTCACACATCTAACAATATTAGCTATACTCTTTTTAAGAACTATTAGATGATATTAGGTAAATCTAGGTTCTTATTAAGTAACTTAGTCTCTTTACCAGCTAGGTTTTAGAATTTGTAGAATTAACATGTACGATTTGAATATGTAATTAGTTGATATTCGTGTGTAGAAATGATATATCAAATGGAAAGAGAGGATTATTTGAGGCGAAAGCATAGGAGGTCTTCACAAACTTCTGGGGTTGGTGTTACAAGTGATAATCGGAGGTTGTCAACCTCCCCTCGGGATTCTAGTTTATTGTATAGTTCACATCGACGAGGTGAAAGGGGTACAAATGATTCCCCTATATCTTCTGTGGGAGAATGTCGATCTCGACCCTCTATTGGTATATGAATATCGATCTTTTAACATGTACATGCAAATTGTTTTTTTGTGTACGCAAAAATTGTATTTGTGTTTAAACAGAACTTTGTTTTTATTTGAAGCAGAGCATGGTTCAGAAGATGTTTGTAATTCTATAGGGAGAGAGACAGAGCAAGCAAGGGAGACGGATGAGGGTGCAGAGCAAGGTTCTCAAGAGGCTCATCATTCTACACAAGGTGATGATGGTCGAGCTAGGACGCAATATGTTGAATTAACTGAGGGTTGTACACCCATTACAACATATCCATCTGATCTACCTCGGGAGCTTCCATGGGAAAGTGGTGATCATCAAATGACTCTTGAAAGATGTAGATCCCACTACGACAAGTTGGAAAATGATTTGTCTACTATGGATCTCCCTCCAGAGAGTAAACAAAGTTTGGAGATTGTTTTGGGATCATTGCAAAACTTCATTCAGGCATATGAGAATCTCGGACCAACTACAGATGGTTTTGTTGATTTGATGCGAAGACGAAGGGAACAAGTGATGGGTCCAGACAAGTGGGATGTTGTGAAGGAGAGAGTGACGAAAGAACAGGCCAAATCAATGTTTAACTTCAAAGAAGGTCTAAAGCGAGAAATGTTGAAAGTGCAATATTTCAAACATCCTGATCTTGCACATCTACTCTATGATCGATTTCTCGCAGCCTATGGTTGGTTTCCATGGAATGATGAGGTTTCTCAATATTTTGCTAGATTTTTTTATGCTGAGTTTTTCTTAAATATGAAGCCAGATTATACCAATGTTCATTCAAAATTTTATGGAGTTGGAAAGGGTCAAACATATAATATATGGAGTTGGAAAGGGTCAAATATATAATCGAGAAGGTGCTCTTAGAGATCCTACAACTCTTCGACCTCCACCCCAGATATCTCGCCCACCTAGGTTGGTGGCATTAAGATCAGAGATAGAGCCTACATCTCAACTTGGGACAATTGCAAGGAATTTTGTTGGCGATGGTTTATCGTCAGCATTAGTTGGAATAGATGTGGGATTGGTTCGAGAAAGGGCTCGTTCTGCTATTCGTCAAAAGTTTGTTTACAAAACTAATGATGAGATAGATGGAATGAGCATTGAAGATCTCAGGGCATATGCCAAGGTTTGTCCCGACTTAGCGGCAAATGTTATATCCAATGACACATCGAGTTTGAGAGAGGTTTGTTGATTATGATACGACTTGATCTTAATTAAATATTTTATTCATTTTGAATTGAATTTTTTTGTTACATTATATGAATGATAAATTATGTTTTTTGATGTATATGTAAATGTTTAAATTGGTTGCAGTTTTCAAGAATGATGAATGAACATTCTTTCCATGTTTCAACTAGCGAAAATCTAGAGAATGTTCGAGAGGCACACATTTATTATTTATATATTTGTAATTATGTTTAAACTTGATATATATATATATATATATATATTTGAATTTGAATTTAACTATGCATCTTATTGTTAATTTGACTTATCCATGCAGGTTTCTTTAGATACGAACTTTATAAATGATTTACCATCTATTGTGAGCTAATGTTTTTTTAATTTTTTTGTTTTAGTTTTATGTTAATTGGCACAGTAATTTTTTAGGTTTGCATTATGTTTTATTTATTAATACAATTTAAATTTTAGGGGGGAGATATAGGTTCTCTGCTTCATGCAGTAGATATTGGCAATGAGGTAATTTTGTTCACTGCTTTAATATTGTTCTCTGTTTTAATATTTTAATTTTATGGATTTAGTTAAAATTTGTTCAAGTAATTTATGAGATTCATAAATTGATTTTATACATGTTGCAGCTTGGGTCTCTTAAGTCTTTTGGAGGCAAAGAGAAAACTCCTTTGGAGGATGGTGGTGGACAAGTATTTGGAGAATTTGATGTAATATTGTTAATAATTGAAATGTTTTTTGATATATAAGTTTAATATTTTAATTTTCTGAATATAGTTTTTAAATAATTTAAATGATATTCATAATCTGTTTTTATACATGTTGCAGGGTGGGTTGAGTCCAGGGGGAGGCCCTAGTGGAGGATAGCATGGTGGACATTTTCTTTTTATAGCATGGTGGACATTTTTTTTTTGTTGATATGCATAGATTGCAAAGATTTGTTTTGGACATGTCGAGGAGATTTATTTTTGGACTAGATACATATATGTACATTGAACTTGTATGTTCATGAGCATTTTTTTGAGGATTATATACATGTTCTTTGAACTTACATATTTTGTGAAACTTGGTTTAAATGATCTAAGTTTATTTTTGTTTATTTAGCATATTTGGTGTGATTTAAAAGCTTAGAATATGTACTTGCATGTTTAAATGAATGAATGAATATGTAAGAATGAATGTTAAGAACATGATATTCTTGAATATTATGAAGTTTAGGAATGTTAAAGGAAGTTTAAAAATAGATGAACATAGGTTTAAAGTTCAGGAATTGGGAAGTTTTGATTGAAACATGAATGAATGTTAAGATTGAATATGTTAAGAACATGAATGTTATTTTTGAATATTAGTAAGTTTAGGAATGTTAGAAGTTTTGATGGAAATATGGATGAACAAGGAAGTTTAAAAATGAATGTTAAGAACATGAATGTTATCTTTGAATGTTAGGAAGTTTAGGAATGTTAGAAGTTTTAATAGAAATATGGATGAACTGAGAAGTTTAGGAATGTTATGAAGCTTATGAATGTTCTAGGAAGATTAGGAATGTTATCTAAGTTTTGATGGAAATATGGATGAACTAGGAAGTTTAAAAATGAATGTTAAGAACATGACTGTTATCTTTGAATGTTAGGAAGTTTAGGAATGTTGGAAGTTTTGATAGAAATACATGGATGAACTAGGAAGCTTAAAAGTGAACACATGTTGAGTTCAAATTTTAGGAATGTTAGGAAGTTTAGGAATGTTTGAAGTTTTGATGGAAATATGGATTCAAACTGGAAGTTTAAAAATGAATGTTAAGAACATGAATGTTATCTTTGAATGTTAGGAAGTTTAGGAATGTTAGAAGTTTTGATAGAAATATGGATGAACTAGGAAGCTTAAGAATGTTATGAAGCTTAGGAATGTTAAGAAAATTATGAATGTTATCTAATTTTTGATGGAAATATGGATGAACTAGGAAGTTTAAAATGAATGTTAAGAACATGAATGTTATCTTTGAATGTTAGGAAGTTTATGAATGTTAAAAGTTTTGATAGAAATATGGATGAACTAGGAAGCTTAAAAGGGAACACATGTTAAGTTCGAATTTTACGAATGTTAGGAAGTTTAGGAATGTTAGAAGTTTTGATGGAAATATAGATGAACTAAGAAGTCTAAAAATGAATGTTAAGAACATGAAAATTATCTTTGAATGTTAGGAAGTTTAGGAATATTAGAAGCTTTGATAGAAATATGGACGAACTAGGAAGCTTAAAAATGAACATGTTAGTTCAAATTTTAGGAATTTGTTAGGAAGTTTTGATTGAAATCTGAATGTTAGGTTTAAATTTTGATAGGAATGTTAAGAATGAATGTGATGGTAAGAATGAATGTTAAGGAATTTATGATAAGGTGCAATGAATAAATGAATGTTAAGAAGTTTTGATAGAAATATAAATGTTAGGAAGTTTAAAAATGAATGCTACCTGAGATCAAAGTTCCAGAATTTGTTAGGAAGTTTTGATTGAAATATGAATGTTAGGAAGTTGAAAAATGAATATTATCTATTCAAATTTTGATATGAATTTTTAATTAATAATTCTTATTTTCAATGTCCAGGTACATTTGATGCGGCTGGAATCATGGCAAATGGGGATAATGAGTTTTTGTTTTTTAATCATAAGCGAAGATTACAGGATTGTGAAGTTTGTGCTAAATTAGAGCAATGATTTTAAACAACAATTTGATGAATTTTCATCGATTTGTTGTAAATCATTTCTCTAATTTAGCATAAGCTTCACAATTCTGGAATATTTTCTTATGATTAAAAATCAAATGATCGTTGTCTCTATTTGCCATGATTTCAGTTATGTGAATTTACACAAGCGATATTTTAAATTAAAGATTCGGGGTGGAGAGTGGCGATAGCCACAGATCCGTTATCTCATCCCTTAAGTGGTCTAATAGACATATGGGGACCCGAATAAAGTATTTCAGACAGAATTAAGACAAAAATTTTACACATTGAGGTTTTCATAATTACCAAATAATTTTTGAATTCAAATTTTAGCATACTAGAATACGATCATTTAAACTCTTATACTTCAGTTCCTTTCAAGATCATATAGACATAGAAAGAAAAAAAAATATATTGTACACAACATTTGACAATGACATCGACAAAACCATTGATCTATTAATTTTAAATATATAGTTTTAAAAACATCGCAATGGAATGCCGTCTTCAATTATCCGTTCATGGTCATATTTGGACAGTTTTCATTTTTTATTTTTTAATTGTTTTTTCGATGGAACTTGAACCAATTTTATTCGAGATGCACATATTAAATGGCTATATTGACAACATATAACATCAGGTTCATAATCCTGAAAGTAGATATAATTTTGAGTCATATGGGTCTGTTGAAAAAAATAGCCCTTTAAAATGATGGATCCTCTCTTGTATGTATATCTGTTGTCATTGTAGTCTTCCAATAATTTCATTTTTTCTTCAGTGCATCGCATCAAATAATACTTCACATTTTCGTTGTTGTCTACAGGTGCAATCACAGCAAAAACATCTCCTGTGCAAATTACAATTGATGACAGGATTTTTAATTCAATTAAATTGACTAATATATACATGTGTATAAGGTGAAGGACAAGAATGAACAATCGACAAAACAATGGTATTTGATCATTACCTTCTCTAACGAGATCTGAAATTCTGTCGTCATCAGATGATATTGCTATATCTTCTGATTCTAATTCTTCTATGCTTGCTAGTGGCATTTTTCCTTTAGGATTAATCTCTGTGTGTTTCCAATGTTTTACGTAGTTGTTCGTTATGTTTTCACAAACTTTTGTAGATTCAATATTTTCAGTGCAAATATGACAAAAGCATGATTGCTTTCTATTGTCAAATGCATAAATGTTTTGGAAGGCTTTTGTTTGAATAGAGTGAAAATCTCTAGTCCCTTGTATGGTGCTAGCGTCGTATGGTATTGATCTATTTATATCTTGGATCCCAACATGCCAGAAAAACCTAGTACACAAATGACAAATTTTGATGTTAGGTACATACTTTTTTTTAAATTGACAATAAAATATAAATTAAAACATTTGTGTGTACATACCTGCGCACATTTTTTGATTGTTGATTATAATCATGGTTTAGATGTGATTTACACCATTGGACAACCTTTGCAGTTGAATGGAATTGTGCAGAACTATGGTTCATTTTCCATCTTCAAAGTGCTCTTTTTACGCATGCTCCTGCACCATCATGTTCACCTTTTCCATGACCAGTTTCAAAGAAATTTTAGTGATGTTTAATGTTCAATGCTTTATGAAGTCGACATAACCAATAAAATGATCGCGAAGATTTAAATTGTACGACACATCCATCCGACCATATCCAATGCTCATTGAATTTAATGTTACGTTCCTTTAGTGAATTGTAGAAAATACTTTCAATACAATGCTGAACAAAATGTGTATCGTGTGTACGATCGTCGCTGATATAAAAGTGATATTCTTTAATCACATCGCGATTGTCACACATGCTTTCAATGCCATCAACATCCTGTTGAGAATGTCTATATAAAACATGGACAAATATGGAAACTTGGTTAGAATGATAGTATTCACTCTGTATCTCTTTTTGTGCAGCAAATGTATAATTTTCTACAAAATCAACCACTGACAAAATTGTTCCTGGTGGAAAAATTTCACGAGACTGTTTGAATTGAAGGTCTTGCCATCGTGCTCTATGTGAATGCTTGGTGTATTTATAAATTTCACTTTCGAATTTCTTGAGAAAATCTGCCACACCTATTTTATCTTCTCGCAAATCAATCCTCTTGGAATGTACATCACTAGTACTTGTAATGTATTCATATCTTCTCCAATCAACGGTGACATTTGACAGTGAGTGATCAGTATCGATAGGATATTTATTGTGGAATAAAACCAACTTTCCACAATGATTACAATGTTTTCCATTGACACATTTCTTATTATAAAATAATTCATTGTTTCTCTCACATAGGGTTTGAGATATGAATTCACATATTGTGGGCGGAGGTGATGAATTTGTCCAAAACATTTTACAAAATTCAAGAAATGTGTCGTAATATAATTGGAATTGCACATGATAACGGCAACAACATGTGTCACGAATAGTAATAGGTCTAACATACCATGGTTTTAGTTGCACAAATGTAGTGATTGACACATTAATTCCACGATGATCTTCCTTGGATTTATTGAACAATTGTACTTGTGTCATATCCATTATATGTTTTGGACTGCTTACATATACTCCTCGTGATACTCTTTGTCGTATTACATCTCTTGAATTTGGTGAAACTCGAGCATGTGTCAACCAATATTCTCGTACAATATCTTTAACACCTGCTCCCATTCTATCTTTGTAAGGCTGTCTACAAATAATTGCCCAGTAAGAAAGTTCATCATTTTCATCTATTTGCATTCTGAATTTGCTATGTCTGTATAATGTCTTTCTTGAGGTTCCAACTACTTTTGCTAGCTGTGTTGTCAAACGTTTTTGTTTAGTACTAGTCGAAATAATTGCTGTATGAATTGCTCTTCGTGCAACACTAATGTCTTTCTTCCTAGATTTTCTAAACTTTTTTATTGCATCACCTATATTTTCTATCACATTATGTTTTAATTTCGACTCTTTGGTCGTCTTGTGAATACCCAATAATGATGTAGCATCTTCTAACTTATTGGTCACTAATAAACATCTCAAAATTTGTGCTTGTCCTGTTGCTGAATAATTCTTCAGAACATCATCATAAATTTTTTGAGCCCGATATCGTGCAGCGTGTATGGAT
This sequence comes from Larix kaempferi, assembly GCA_027924585.1. NCBI lineage: Eukaryota > Viridiplantae > Streptophyta > Pinopsida > Pinales > Pinaceae > Larix > Larix kaempferi. Next base: position 6,552,834 of record BSBM01000727.1, read on the forward strand.
ATTTTTTTCCATATTTGTTGCAATCAACGTTTTCTAACGTTTCATCATTAATGGTGAAAGTACCTATACATCAAGTTAAATTTAATTTAAAACATGTATCCAAAAATACAATTCATTATAAAAAATGAATTTGGAAAATACATGATATATACATACCTGGTCCAATTTCTGGTTCTTAAACTTGATCTTCAATATTGACTTCATCGACATTAGTATGTAAATCACTATTTACACCTTCAACAATGGTTTCTTCAACTTCAATCTGTTCCTCTTGTACTCTATTTTCAATTTCCATTTCATCAACATTATCATGTAAAACTGTATTTGTATCTTCAATAATCGTTGCTTGCGTTTCTGCAAGGCTTGCTTTGTTGGCATGATATTTAAGTTTTTTCTTTTCTCTATTATCATCATCATCAGCACGTTTACGATCATATTTTCTTTGACGGTTTCTCTTACTGCCCATGCTTGTTTAATCTATAAATGATAAATTAAATAATCATCATTTTATTGTAAAAAAACAAAATGAAGATTTAAAAACAGTTACGAAATTTATAAACACATGAACTGAAATTTACTTCACCTTATCAAAATCTTGTAAGAGTCTTTTGAAAAAAAAGACTTTGGAAACAAGTTTCCTTTGAAAAGAACCTTCTTTGAATGAAATAAGAACTCTTTGACAATAAATCACCTTTGAAAAAACCCATTGGAAAAGAATAAGAACACTTTCTAAATAAATCTTCTTTGTAAATCCACTGGAAAAAAAAAAAACTTCTTTGAAAAAATACCCGGGAAAAAGCTTTCTTTGTAAAAACCCTTGCAACGAAATAACTTTTTTGCAAAAATAACTTGGGAGACTTTGAAAAAATCCCTTTTCAAATAAATAAGAAGGAAAAATACATTTCCTTTGTAAAATAACTTGAAATAAAATCTTATTTGCAAAAATGCCTTGGAATAAAAACTCTATAAATGCACATTTTGGAAAGAAACATTTGTTGAAAAAACCCATTGGAAAAGAATAAGAACACTTTCTAAATAAATATTCTTTGTAAATCCACTGGAAAAAAATAAAAAACTTCTTTGAAAAAATACTCGGGAAAAATATTTCTTTGTAAAAACCCTTGCAACGAAATAACTTTTTTGCAAAAATAACTTGGGAGACTTTGAAAAAACCCCTTTTCAAAGAAATAAGAAGGAAATAAACGTCATTTGAAAAAATAATTTGGAATAAAAACTCTTTAAAATCGCCATTTTGGAAAAAAAACCTATTGCAAAGAAATAAGAAGTGCAAAAGCTTGGAATAAAAACTTATTTTGCAAAAATGCCTTAGAAAAGCAATATTTCAATGTATTCCTTAGAAAGAAGTAAAAAAAAAAATACTTTATAAAAAAACTCTCTTTACAAAAAAAGCTACTTAGAAAATCCTTGGAAAAAAAACCCATTGCAAAGAAATAAAAAGTGCAAAAAGCTTGAAAAAAAATACTTCATAAAAAAAACTTTCTTTGCAAAAAAAGTTCCTTAAAAAATTCTCGGAAAAAAAACCCATTGCAAAGAAATAAGAAGTGCAAAAAGCTTGGAATAGAAACTCATTTTGCAAAAAAGTTCTTTCAATGTATTCCTTAGAAAGAAGTAAGAAAAAAAATACTTTATAAAAAAAACTCCCTTTGCAAAAAAAACTCCTTAGAAAATCTCTTCAAAAATATTCTGACCAGAAAGTATGCAAAATTAAAATGTGCGAAATTAATTGAAGTATTTAGTTTTATTTATATAAGTTTAGAAAAGAATATATATATATATATATATTTTTCGGTCGACGAGTTTTTTTTACGTTTAGTTATTCGACCGAATAACCTCTGAAACCTGAAAATCTGATTGTCTCTCACAGTTTTCAGGTTTCTCCATTTTCGGAAGGTAAAAATGATCTCTTACACTAAAAAATGATTGTCGGACTTGATACCATTAGTTTCGTTGTTGAATCTACTTTCCGAATATATAGATTTCTTTATGTATAGGTAAGATCTGATATTTGTAATTGTTTGTTTTCTTAACAGGTGTTGAGTTTAGTTTCGTCTCTTTCAAAATGCGGTGAAATGAAAAATCCATAACTTTAAAAATACACCACGAAAAAAATTGAGAAAACTATGGTGCAGTTAATTGGCGTGTCTACTTCAAAAGGGTATTCATAGAATTTTTAGTTTTATATTCAGTTGAGAGAAAAGTTTTGCGACAAAAAATATGTTGAAAATCGACAAGGTTTCCCCATTGATCAAATTCAAATAAATATAATAATTACTATATAGATCCATTTGCTACAAACTTATAGTCATGCAGTAGTATATTGTGTGTAGATTGTAATAGAATATTTGTTTTTTGCAAAAAACAAGTTTAACAATGATTTTACGTGTGCGACAAAACATGGCTATTTTGTAGTCCTTTCATTTTATAAGAACACACTGTCAAACATTTGTCGAATCGACATATCAAATCTCAATATAAAAAATTGAAAAAAATATGGATAGCAAGCTAACATAATTATCTAAAAGTTTGTTTTTTAGTGAAAAGTGAAATTCCAAACAAAAATATCACTTTTATTCGCCCAAAGATGGAAAACATGAAAAATTCAGAATTATTTTCTCACGGAACCCCCCAAAATAGACACCCATCTTCATGGATTCACCCTTCAAACATGAGGGGTGTGCATAGGTGCAATTGGATTGAGCAATAAAAGAGAATTGTTAATGTAATTACATATGGATCATTCTTTGTGTGTTAGTATGTGCCTTTAATGAAAGCATGCTTAATGTGTTGAACTACTACTTGCACAAGTTGGCATAGACCCTTAGTGTTGATAATGTCTTCAATGTTTTGGTAATATTGATAATCACCCTTTGTAATTTAAGTATCTTGGATTTTTTGAGGTTAAGACACATATTGAACATAGTCAACTCAATGGTTCAAGACATCATTTTACCCCATGATCCATGGAAGATTCATTGGAGTCATATGAACCTCATTGTCATCACCTCAACCATGGTTAAGACGCCAAGATCCATCCTTAGTAGTCAAAACCTCATGTTGGCACCCATATCACACTCAAAGATAAAAAAATTATTTTAAAGGGCATGTCTAGGGGTTGAGGGAATCTTGACGGATAATATCCTTAAAACATTTATATTTGATTTGAGGCCTCATATGTCCTCACCTTATCATTGTCAGTACCTAAAGACCCATCCTTAGTGCACAAAACCTCCAAATGGAATCCATATCCAAAACAAAGGCCATGTATCCTGTCTAGATAGCTTGTGTAGTGATTCAAGGACTTGTTCATGGCTCATGAGCATGCAAATATTCATTTAGGTCTTAATAACCTTTATATTTTTTAATCACCATGATCGAGGTCTAGAGATCCATCCCTTGTGTCAACTAGTCAACTAGGATAAAGAGTTGACTGGAGGTAGACATTGTAAAAATAAATATTTGTTAGGGATTAATAAAAGGATAATTATTGATGGCTCTAAAGTTACATTCTCCCCTTTCTCACTTTCCATTTAAGTGTATGAATATGTAGGTATATCTTGGATAATGACACATAATGACACTTGGATAGATAGATTGGGAAAATTTTAGATGAATGCCTAGATGGTGATGATGATGAAGACATTGATGAGGATGGTGATGACGATGAAGATGGTGATGATGATGAAGACGTTGATGAAGATGAAGATGGTGATAATGATGAAGGCATTGATGATGATGGTGATGGTGATGATGATGTTGATGATGATGATGACAAGTCCCTCTAAGTGGTTATCTATTGGAATCAAGCATCAATCTCCAACCATAAATGAGCATGTTTTAAAATAAATTGCTATGATACATATCTAAGAGTCTAGAAAATCTCTATGCATTTTTTCATCAAATTTGGTCAAGGAGATTCTAGTATCTAGTTAGAATATATTAGTGGAAACCCTAGGTTTATGACACGATGCTTGGATAAGGGAAAAAACCCAAAATCTAGCTAGATTTGGGTGAGCATTGAGCATGGGGAACCAAATCTATGAATATGTGTATTGTTAAATATAATTTTGTTGGGTGAAGCCAATAACCAACATAATCATCATAATATAAGAGTTTTTTGGGTTGGAGATATACCTCAAGGTACCCAAAGCATGAAAAAAGTTTGGGTGGGCACAAAACCAAGAGAACAAAAAATGTTGAAGAGGACATGTGGGGTGGGAGGTCGGCCTCCAAAAACTCAAGCATTGACATGAGTGAGGTAGGTCTAAAGAAAATTCTCTCATACCAAATGAGAGAAGTGGTAGGGCTAGTTTAGGTTAGATTAGTGTTTCTAGGGCTAGTTTAGGTTTCTAGGACTAGATTAGGTTTATAGTATTGTAGCTTAGTTTTCTAGTGTTAAATTAGTGTTTCTAGGGTTAGTTTAGCTTTCTAGGATTTCTAGGGCTAGATTAGGTTTGTAGGGTTATATTAGTGCTTCTAGGGCTAGACTAAGTTTTTAGGGATAGATTAGGTTTCTAAACATTAATGACAAAGGATGAAATGATGACATGGCAGATGGATGTATCTCTATGTATATATATATATATATGTATGTATGTATCTGTATGTATGTATGCATGTATGTATGTATGTATGTATCAACAAAATAACATAAAACTACACATACCTCGATGTAGAACATAACATTCTTTGATGCAATTCTTTCTCTTATGTAAAGTTGACTGACGTCATTCAATAAATCCATCTGGATCCTCTCTATTGCTAATTGTCTCCATCAATATCTCATGCTTTGAATGAGGAATGTAGTAGAATACCTTGGTTGAGATCTTGTTTGACATTGTCTGAAGATGGATGTCTGTGCCAACAATCAAGTTTGTGAAGTGATACACCACCAAACCCGGTTTGTAATCCATGAATACATTCCCACTAGTCTTTCTTGACTTCCCATCTAGTGTAAGATATTCCCCCTTAACCACCATTGAGCCAATAGGAAATTCAATGCCTAAATCGTCGATTAATGATGCGTAGAGGGTTTGCTTACCTTGGATGCACCGTGCCAACCAATAATCCACGCCCCATTCATTTCCTTTCGGGGAAACAACTGCGTATATGTGTCCTGGCTATACAAGATCTGAGATATGGTCTTAGTCTGTTGAAATAGCTGACCGACCCTCCTCTAACTGGGTTGTTTCAACAACTGCATGTTGGTCTACTGCAAGTGACACACGATCCCATTCATCAACCCAGTCCATGCATTTGCATTCATCCCATTCGCCACTGTTGCAAGGGATGCAAAAGCATGCAAGCTTTCGTGTCCATATTTCAAATAATGGGTTGTTTGAGCTTCGAACTGAATGAAATCCATGTGTTCCTTTTACTGCGCTGCAACTATAGGAACGCGATCGATCTATGTCAACCACCTGCCAAAAATTTCTTACCACACGTCCTGCCATTAATGATGTTTGTTGATCTTTTGCTCAGTCTGACATTGTTGCAGAGCACCATTGAACTATGGATTCTGCATCTAGGATATGAGGTTCCCTGTCAAACCTCATCTCTTCCCTTTGTAGTGCGGTCTTGATGCATGCACCGGCCCCATCATGCTCGCCTTTGTCATGCCCGGTTTCAAAATAGTTCCAAATATGCGACACATTATAAGTCTTATGCAAAATACTCATCCATTGGAATACTCGGGCATTTTTGAACTGGCCCGCACAATCATCTGACCATATCCAATGCTGATCCATCTGTATATCTCTCTCCTTCAACTGATCATAGAAAATTCGAAAACAATGTTGCACATAATGCAGATCATGGGTTCTATCATCACTTATGTAAAAGTTTGTCTCCTTCAGTATTATCCTCTTGTCATTGCTGCTCTTTGGCCCATGCCTATACATAATATGTACCATGATGCTGACTTGGCCTGAATGGTAGTATTGACTCTGGATTTCATTTTGTGGCTGAAGGGTGTAATTTTCTGCAAAATATGCAATTGACACTATGGTTCCAACAGGAAATGTGTCCCTGCATTTTTTGTACTGCTCATCTTTCCATCGCGCTACATGCACATGTTGAACATACTGCTTTGTTTTCTCGTATAACTCCATCAAGAAGTTACATACCAGTACCTGTTACCATGAAAACAGGGGAAGTATTGAAATGTGGCATTTGGAAAAATGTATATGTCATAAATTGAACGTGTAATATGAAAAATATGCAATATTCATTTGTACCTATGACTTCACTAATGCAATCTTTTTACTTTCCTTGGCATTGTCTAATTGATAGGTTACGTACTTGAAGCTCTGCATCTCTATGCTCGTCATGCCAAATCGTGCTCCTTGCTTTCATGGATGCAATGGTTCAAAAGAGAAAACCCACTGCACCTAGAACATGTCCCATATAGACACGATTTTTCATAATATTTTTTCCCTTTGGGCCTTGGACACATGATGTTGTGGATAAAGTCTCTTGATGCATTCGGTGGTAGTATGGATCCATTGCAGTCCTACACAATGTTAGTATGCAAATCAAAAAAATATGTTTATATGTGTTATAATAATATTCATATTCTATGTGGTATCTACAACAACAGGTGTTCCGATCAATGAATATACGAACGTACCATGGTTTTCATTTCTCAAAGGACCTTTGGCCCAGGTTCAATTGTGTGTGCTCATTCCTGAATCTCTCATAGAGTTCAGTCTGTGTGGTGTTAAGGAAGTGTTTAACATGGGTTTCACGTTCAGTGGAACCTTTTCTCAGCTTTAGCACGTCTCTTTGATTTGATGAAGGTCTAGTATGATCATACCAAAACTTTTGTACTAACTCCTTAACATCATCAATTAGATTCCTATTTGCACGAGGAAACCTACCAACAAAATCCCAAAAATCGTTTTTGTTGATGTATATGTAACTTCGGAATGTATTTCACCTATGTATATTGTACTCCTATAGAGATGTATTATTCCTCTATACGGAAGTGTCGTCATTTGTATTGACAAGTGTCGCAAGTGTCGTAACTTGCCGATGGGTTGTTAGACCATCATGTGTGGGGTCGGCCCTGATTAAGTTAACCAAGGTTTATTAGGATAAGCTAGACAAGTCAGCCCCATTGGTTTATTGGGCAGGACAGGACAAGTATAAATAGAGATCGGGAGATCTCTATTTGATCACTCATTACTCACTTCTATCTCTCTCAGAAAGTGGCGCATTTGTGAGGAGGAGGATCATCTACTAGGAGAAGACTATCTCTTGTACTTTGGTTGCATCATTGCTCTATCTATCTCTGAGGAAGTTGTGGGGTTTTTCACCTTTATGGTTTTCCCCAGTGAAACTCTATGTGTCTATTGTCTCATGTGATTGCTTGGTGTGATTGATATGCATTGTTATACTTGATATGTTGTACATGTTATTCTCTCAGTAAAGATCCTAGAGTATATTGAATTAATGCTAAAAAATTAACATGGTATCAGAGCTTTCCTGAGAAGAAGACATTGTGTAGTGGCGGAAACTAGGGTTTCTTGTTTATTGGGTTTCTCTCCACAGAGTTTGGAAAAGCAGTAAGGTAGATTGACTCTACTCATTAAGGAGAATCTTTCTGTCCAATTAGAATTCAATTATGGGCACTTTCATTTTTGGGCCTAAAATTTAGGGTTTCCACAAAAATAGGAATTTCTAAATTCTGAGGACATAGCTGGAAGCTCCTTGGAAAAATCGAAGTTTAGAGCTTTGGATCGATATTTTTGGTTGGGTGAAGCTCCAGGAGACTCAAACCCTAATTCAGGGTCCTCCCTAGTGAATCTGGGAAGACTAAAAGGCATTTTTGAAGAGTGAAACTTTGCAGATCTCAAATTCTGAATATACCAGGTTGATCAACTCATCAAGGCGCATCTTTCTATCCTTTTAGAAAGTTGAAATTCACATTTTGAATTTTTAGGGTTTCTCTAACAAACCCTAATCCGGGACTAGATCCAGTTTTCAGCAAATCAAGTGGTAAGACTTAAATCCTTTCTATTTCCATTTGAAGTACTCCTTAAAGATGTCTCACCACACCAAGCTTGAGGATAAGCTTGAAGGGGTTGATAACGTCCGAGCATGGAAGTATAGGATTGAATTAATCATGGAAGAAAATGAGTTGGACACTTATATAAGTGAAGAGGTCCCTATCCCAGAGGGAGACGAGGCTAAGGCTCTTCACAAGAAGAACTTGGTCAAGGCAAAGAGGATCATTGTTGATTCTATCAAGGACCATCTCATTCCACATGTGTCATCTCTAAAGACACCTAAGGCAATGTTTGACACTTTGACCAAGTTGTTTGAAGGGAAGAACATAAATCAAAAGATGATTCTGCGGAACCAATTGAAATGGGTAAAGCTTCAGAATGGAGAGACCATTCAATCCTATTTCTCCAAGGTCTCTCAGATCAAGGAACAACTTGAAGCTGTGTATGAAATGGTGGAGAATGGTGAAATTGTCATGACCACTCTGAATGGCCTACCTAGGTCATGGGATTCCTTTATTCAAGGATTTTGTGCAAAAAGGAAGTTGATCTCCTTCAGTAGACTATGGGAGGAATGCTCTCAAGAAGAAGCAAGGCTTGTGTCACGAGAAGAAAAGATGGGGAATGAAGATCAAGCTCTCACAACTCACACAAAGAAAGGGAAGATCAAAAGGGAGTCATCTCACAAAAGAAGACCTTCACACCACCATCATAAGAAAGATCTCAGATGCTTCACTTGCAATGAGAAGGGACACTTTGCTGCAGATTGTCCCAAGAACAAAGAGGACACCAACAACAACAACTTCTACAAGAAGAAGAAAAATAACAAAAGAAGATATCATGCTCATGCTGCTGAGGATGATGAACCACCAAAGAAGAAGGCTAGGGCAGAAAATGATGACTCATCAAGTGAAGATGAATATGTTCTAATCTCTGCTCTCACAGGTACTATTTCACATGGTTGTAATGATTGGCTTATTGACAGTGGGGCTTCCAAACACATGACTGGGTTTAAAGAATCCTTTGCTAATCTATCTAAACATGAGTCACCCCATAAGGTGAAACTTGGGGATGACTACCAATATCCCATCAAAGGAAGTGGTGAAGACTCCTACAACCTAGACTCTGGGAATTCATTGAAGATGAAAGATGTGCTATATGTACCTGGGCTCAAGAAGAACTTACTCTCCATATCTGCATTGGATGCAAAAGGCATGAGTGTTACATTTGTAGATGGCCAAGTTCTAATGTGGCCAAAAGGTAAAACTATTGATTATGCAGTAGTGATTGGAGAGCAAGAGGGAGGTTTGTATAAATTAAAGGGACAACCTGAACATGCCATGGTACATGAATCCATGGAGCCAAGTGAACTTTGGAATAGAAGGCTTGCACATGTGCACTATAGGGCACTAACAATTGCAAGTAAAGTAGTAGAGGGTCTTCCTGAAATCAAGACCAAGCATGAAGGTGTTTACAAAGGCTGTGCAAAAGGAAAGAACATAAATAAGGCATTTCCAAGCAGTGAAAGCAAATCAAAAGGAATCTTGGAAATTATCCACTCTGATGTATGTGGTCCAATGTCATCCAGTTCTTTGAGTGGGTATGTTTACTATGTCTCTTTCATTGATGACTTCTCCAGGAAGACTTGGGTTTATTTCTTGAAGAACAAAGATGAAGTGTTTGATAAGTTCAAGGAATTCAAAGCCTTGATGGAAAATCAAATTGATAAGAAAATAAAGACATTCAGATCCGACAATGGCAGAGAATTCACTTCAGGTGATTTCAAGAAGCTATGCAGTGATTCATGGATTAAGAGGGAGTTGACTGCTCCCTACAATCCACAATAGAATGGAGTTGCAGAAAGGAAGAATAGAACAACCATGGAAGCAGCACGAGCAATGTTGCATGACTAGGATCTTCCTATGCATCTATGGGTAGAAGCAGCTAGGACAACTATATATGTGCAGAACAGAACACCTAACAAGATATTGGACAACAAGACACCAGAAGAGGTCTTCTTTGGTAAGAATCCTGAAGTCAGCCATCTCAGAATATTTGGTTGTCCAGTATACACTCATGTTCCAAAGGAAAAGAGGACAAAGTTAGATCCTTCAGGAAAGAAGGGTATCTTTGTGGGGTACCGTGAAAGCTCGAAGGCTTACAGAATATACTTTCCAGGGTTCAAGAAGATTGATGTCAGCAGGGATATAACATTTGATGAAAAATCATCCTTCATCAAATCAAGAAAGACACCTATTGAAGATCATGAAGAACCAAAGGAAAACAGATTTCAAGACATCACCATGACTGAATCAATTCCAGAAGCAGATCGTGAAGTTGAAGATCCACAAATACCTGTATATCCTTCCCGTGAGAATAACTCTCACAAGAGGAAACCTGCATGGGCTAGAGAGCTCATCCAAGATGTAGAAATATATGGCATTCCAGAAGAATAACACAGAGCAAAGAAGAGAACTAGATCACATACCAACTATGTTGCTTTACTTTGTGATATTATGAACAAAGAACCTTTCAGTTATGAAGAAGCAGCGGAAAAGAAAGAATGGAAGGATGCCATGATCGAAGAATACCAGTCGATCATGAAGAATGATGTTTGGGATGTAGTCCCAAGACCTGAAGGGAAGTCTATGGTGACTTCCAAGTGGATCTACAAGATCAAGCATGCTGCAGATGGAAGCATAGAGAAATACAAAGCAACATTTGTAGCTCGTGGCTTCTCCCAAAACGAAGGGATTGATTATGAAGAGACTTTTGCTCCTGTAGCCAGGTACACTTCCATCAGATCAGTACTTGCCTTGGCTATAGTGATGAAATCGAAGATACACCAGATGGATGTCAAGACAACTTTCTTGAATGGTGTAGTTGAGGAGGAAGTGTATGTGGAGAAGCCACTCAGTTTTGAGACACATGACAGAGAGTCATATGTGTGCAGGTTGAAGAAATACTTGTATGGCTTGAAGCAAGCTCCTAGGACTTGGTATGGTAGGATAGATATCTTTCTATCCAATTTGGGCTTTACTAAGAGTAAAGCAGATTCCAACCTTTACTACAAGGTTGAAGAAGGCAATCCTGTGATACTACTATTGTATGTGGATGACCTGTTTGTAACAGGTGAGGATGGTTTTGTTGATGTATATGTAACTTCAGAATGTATTTCACATATATGTATATTGTATTCCTATAGAGATGTTATTATTCCTCTATACGGAAGAGTTTGTATTCCTATAGAGATGTTATTATTCCTCTATACGGAAGTGTTGTCATTTATATTGTAAGTGTCGTAACTTATACTTGATGGGTTATTAGACCACCTTGTTGCGGTCGGCCCTGTATAAGTCATGTGGGTCAAAGGGTTATTAGACCACCCTATTGGGGGTTGGTCATGTGGGTCAAAGGGTTATTAGACCACCCTATTGGGGGTCGGCCTAGTCAGCATTATTTTATGTGGTTAAGTTAAGGCCGACCTAGTAAAGGTTATTAGGCAAGTCAAGTCAAGTATAAATAGAGTGCGGGAGGCACTCTATTTGATCATTCTATTTTCTCACACGCTCTTTGGAGAGTGGCACACTTGTGGAGGAGGAGAAGCTGCTGCTAGGATATGTCTATCTCTTATGCTTGGGTTGTATCATTTCTCTATCTATCTCTGAGGAAGTTATTGGGGTTTTTCACCTTTATGGTTTTCCCCAAGTAAATTCTGTGTCTCTTGTGTGCTTGCATTATTGTGTCCATGATTGATATGCTGTAGATATGTTGTACATGTTGTTCTATCAGTTAAGATCCTAGATCAGATTGAAGTAAATTCTGAAAAACTAACATGGTATCAGAGCTATCCTGAAAGAAGGCATGGTATGGCATGTATGACACTTGTTGCACTTACGATGCTAGGGCTTGATATAGTAAAAACCAGCCATCGTAGCACTTTCACTATAAATACATTTTGGAAAGGTTTTCAGATCTGAAACTTTTACAGGTAGAAGATAAGATCTCCATGTACCTTGTGTCCAATGGAAAACTTCTAATTCGTTGTACTTTGTGTTTTATGATCTATACAATCTAGGGTTTCTGCCTCTTCCAGATCTGATTCATAAACAGGTGACCTAGGAAAAAAGGTCATAACTTGGGCTAAGAAGCTCCAAATGAAATTTCGTAAAATGTGACAGGTAGTGGACAGACTGTAATTTCTCAGGTAACTTTTTTAGAGGCCGAAACTGAACCAGTGACACATGGCACACCGTACAAGTTCGCTCTCCTGTTTTATCCCATAAACAGGTCACGTTGTGACACTTGGCATAACTCTCTCTCAGAGAATCCAATTGAGGTCAGAGCTATGGGGTTGGAAATATGACAGTTCGGGATACCACAGGTAGAATTTTTAGACCCTATGGATTGGAAAGTTTAGAGTTTCACCAGAAACAATCAAGTACATATTTCTGTCAAAACATAATTATTTTTTAGCACCTTCATTCATGGCTTCGGGAATTTAGGGTTTCGGAGAAAGTTGGAATTTTTGTAATCGGAGACCACAACTGAATGCTACTCATCAAAATCTAAATTTGGAGACAAAATCAGAATTTTTGGTTGGGCAGAAGGTCGGGCTTGATCAAACCCTAGTTTGGGACTTTGATCGGAAAAGTGAAAAATTAGGGCTTCTGCAAAAGTTGGAATTTTTGAAGTTTGTGACCACGGCTGGAAGCTCCTCAGAAAAATAGAAGCTTAGAGATTTGGATAGAACTTTTTGATTGGGTAGAAGGGTGGGCTTTATCAAACCCTAGTTTGGGGTCATGTCCAGTGAATCCATAAATTTCAAAGGCAAATTTGAGGGGTGAAACTTTGCAGTTTTCAAATTCTAAGTATACCGGCTTGATCAGCTCATCAAGGCTCATATTTCTATCATTTCAGAAGTTTGAAATTCAAAGTTTGAATTTTTAGGGTTTCTCTGACAAACCCTAATCCAGCTCCAGATCCAGTTCCTGCAAATCAAATGGATTGGGTTAATCCTAGAAGAGAATGGATTGGTCACCTGCATAAGTGAAGAAGTTCTTGTTTCAGAGGGAGATGAGGCTAAAGCCTTACATAAGAAGATTATAAGCAATCTCGATAGGTATGACTTATCCAGGTATGCTTCGAGATTTGTTCATGATCAATTTTATGGTATGTTTGTCTTCATATTACTATGGTTAGTACAATCTTGATTAAATTTAGACTTGTCGTATCACCTTAATAAAATTATGAATGCATGATAGAAAATATTCATTGATTAGGGTGTTGACACTTATGATTGTACTAATGCATTATGGTGTTGTATGAGGTTAATGTTGTCCGCTAACATGAAAGGTACACCAAGAAAGACAAATCATGTTCTAGTTCAAGAACATATGATCAGGGTGACATGAAGACAATGATTCGTCCATTGTCATGGATCACTTAGAAGATCTATTTAACGAGGTATGTATAACTTGGTTCTATAATGGTTAACCTATGAGATATGCAGGTTACTAGCACAAGTCATTGAAGAGAACAAGAAGACATCATGTGGGTATGTTAGACATAACTAGCTAACATACTAATCCAGGTATGTTTTTCCTATATCAAGTTAGAATCCTACCTTGTGATAGGATCTCTTATATAAGTATACATGGCATGATTAATAATGATTATTCATAGGTTTGAATAATCATGGGTGTATGCATATTATGTTTCTTACCTTAATTGATGATATGACTAACCAGAAGAGTCATGAAAGTATAGGTTTGAGTAATCATAGGTTTAGGCATATTATGTTTCTTACTTTAATTTATGATATGACTAACCATAAGAGTCCTTGAATACTAATGCTTCTTATTTCTGTTTGAAATGATCATGACTATACATGCTTAAGATTATTGTGTTTTTATAGTATTGAGAATATACTAATAAATGTATGATTATGTATGAGCTCTCGAGGATATCACAATAATGATACTTGTAAGCATAGTGATCGAGGATGGATATAAGTTCAAGGACAAGTAATCCAGGAAGCAAAGATCAAGGGGGAGCACACTCCAATAGTTTCTGCAAGGATGAAGACATTCAGAGGGAGTCGACCACTTCTCACAATCTACATCGGAATGGAGTTACAGAAAGGAAACAAAGACTAAGAGGGAGTTCACCCTACAAACAAACAAAGATAAGTATTCGAATTATCATTTCTTGCATATTTGATTGTTTAAATAATACTGTATTGGAGAAAACTCACTATGGCTTGGGGTGTACCACAATAGACAGATGACTACCAGAAATCAACTCAATTCCCATAACTATGCTATATAAATGACAATGCTAAGATAAGGAAGAAGATAACCAACCTCGATCCAAACGTTTGATGTAGATCCCCGTTGGAGCTTTTCAATCCATGCACTTGAATCTGCAAATTAGTCTTGACAGTCAATATACAACAAGTACATATAATATATAAACAACATTAACATCATCAATAGCAATGGCCCATGATATAACAAGTAAATGCAACCCAATGTAAGATAAACAACATTTACAACATTAATGGCTGAGAATACGAATATTTCTATTAATAAACAAGAAGAAGTACAAAGTGATACGAACTCTTGCCGGCAACCAATCTGAACCAAGATCTGGATCAATCCACTTGTGCCTCCACCACTTCAATCCTCCATGAAAGGCAAACTCAAACTAGATAGAAGTTTGGAAGGTGAACATAAAGGGTTCACAACTATAAGGATCAATGAGTGTAGACTCAAGATAGGGCAAAAATACGCTAGAGTTCTCTTGCTCTTCTTTCCCCTCCCATCCATAAGCCATATGTGCTCAATATATAGTCCTCTCAAAGGTAGGTTAAAGGACACATTGAGACGTTACTCGGGCAGATGGAGAGCCAAAGGTCACCAAATGACCGCTTTTTGGGAGTAAAAAGTAGTAAACTAGTGTTTTTTACCATTTTACTTGATACGCGCGGGCTATAGTGATGCAACTCGCAGGTATGCATGCTATAATGATGCAACATGCGGGTAGGAATAAAAATAGGGAAAAATAGTATCTCTGAAGGATATAAGTGGATCTGAGTCAGTGAAATGGATCCTACAGGCCAAAGAATGCTGATGCTCACAGGGTTGAAGATTACGTTGTAACAAATAACCCCTAATGTGTGAAGTCAGAGAGTGATGCTACGATGGCCGAAATACATTATAAAACTCAGAAGTGGAGTGATGGAGACACAAGTGGAAAGAGCAGCTCACTCGTCATAATACAATAGTATCCCTGAATACATGTCGGGAGTACAACAATCTGATACAATGGCCATAAATAGGCAGTACATAGTGAATACATGTCATAAGTGATCATAGCCATGATCCCTCTACAGTAAGATATGGTCTCCTACTAAAAAGGAAACAACTGGTGCAAACTGGAGGTACAAACTATTGGTATCTGAGAGGTGATATCTCAGATGTAAAGTCAAAGTCATAAGTAGCATACTGAATGCCACTATCGCCTGGGGTCTTCTACACAAGTCTTCGATGGTGCAAATCCCATCAAGTGAATAAAAGGATATGGGGTCAAACTTGATGAGACATCGTCTGATTACCGGTCAATGATGTATACCGTTAACAGATGTGAGATAACCCACCAATAATGAAAATGGACATCAAGGCACAGAGTACAATCATCGGAGTGTGAATAAATGAGTTGAAGTCAAACACTAGGATGAATCCATCGATCAGGGGACATTGATGTATTCCTAAATCTGTCGATGGCGAGAGAACCTACCACTAATGAATGCAAGCCTCAAGGTACTCAACCGAACTCTAAGCCTCAAGTCCTGGAATAAATGAATTGAAGTCGACAGAACGAGAATCATTGGAAGGAGGGCATTAAGGCATCCCCCATCAACTAGCACAAGGCATCAGCTACGGTGAAATATTTGGAAGTACTCAGGTAAAACGAACTGACTCAATAAGGATGGCCAACATGCAATAGTCAAGAGATCTGAGGAGTGGCCAACATTGGTTCAAGACTTCCTTTGAACAAGAGCATGAGAAGATGGATAGACTTAGGCAGCATAGATTTGACATAAACTGTGCAATGCAGGAGGCATTACAGAGGGCTCCATAATGACTAGAAGCTTAATCAATCAGTGGAGAAAACTGAGAAACTAGTACAGCTCCTAAGGTCCAACTATAGTCCCGAAACATAATGTACGGAGTGGAATGAATGCTTTGTTCAAAGGCGACACAACAACTGCCAACAAGAAATAGTGACCATAGTCCCATCCGGATTTTTGGAATTTTTGATTTTTTTGGTCTTTTTCATATTTGGGAAAAGCTTGAAAAAGAATAAAATTTCTTATAGTACAACAAGTGAGGGAACGAGTGTCAAATAGCGAGCAGACTAGTTCCAAGCAATGGAACATACCTATGCTCAATGCAAGGAAGTGCGTGCAGGATGTGGACACTCGGGGGGGATGTTCCCTCAGAGTCAAAAGGTGATCAAACTGTGAAAGGAAAAATATATAAGCTATGCAGGGCTCGACAGGGAAAGAGTGCTCAGGCACCAGGCTAACAATTGAGTAAGCGGGAGCCGGCACAAGGCTCAAGCGGCAAGCAGGATGATGCAATGCAATCACAACATGATATAACTGAGGGGAGTCCTTAAGGGAGATGGCCAACATAAGACAAAGTAGAGTATGAGTCTTTATCGCAATGTCATGGCGTAACTACGAAGGACTCCCAAACCTAAGGACAAACAACTGCATGGGCACCAAAATGCACAAAGGGGTTCTAACTAGGGTACCCATGTTCGGAAAAGTCCTACTGCCGCATAATGACACTTCTATAGCAGTGTGAAGGTTCTGTGTCAGTTACGAAGCGGGATCGCACCTAGGGTTTATGAAAATGGTCAATAGGTCAAATGCATAATGCATGCGAAAATGGCATCTAACCTATATGCCAGGTGTGAAACGTACCTGATGTAGGTGTGAAATGGTTCAGAACAACTTTCACTGAGGAAATCTAATTAAAAAACACTACTCCATGACACGATATTAGTTCATAACGGCTCAAAATGGTAAAAACTATAGACAAGTGGGTCCAGAAAATTATAAATAGTAATAAAATTTCACAATTTCCAATTCATTTTTACTATTCACCACATTTGGAGTTTTGGGTTAGTTTTCACTTGAAAGTTCAGTTGTCGATCCTAGGAGCTACAAGCGACCGTTCATCGAACCGTCCAGAGCAGGTTGGTAGTCATTTCCATACCTTTAAATTCAATGCTTTCATTTTGATTTTCAGTGGTGGGATTTTTAGTTTGGCCAAGCCCTAGATGGATTCAGCGCTACTCGAGGGCTATAACTATGAGGGTCGCAGGTAGGGCACCAAACATGCAGTAAAAAAATAGACTGGCCGTGGGTACCCGCACCTGTATACAAATTAGCCCGCGGGTACGCCCGTGAATAAATTTTTACACAAGAAACTGACCAAAACTTGTTTGTTTCTCAATCCAGGATGGTTCTAGAGTGGAGGGAGAGAGAGCATGACCAAGTTGATGAGGCCATGCGCAATGATGTGCAAGCACAACAGGCATTGCAAGCATGTGGGTTGTACAAGTTCTGGAGTATAGGGGGTTTAAGGTCCCAAAACCTATTACTCCGTCACCTGATAGACTACTGGGATGTGGACGCACAGAACTTCATCCTCAACGGGAAAAGCTTGACACTGGAAGTGGAAGATGTCTACTTCATTACCAGTTTATCCCATAGAGGTGAGGTGGCCAGTCTTCGGTCTCGGACCGTGGGTGGTGGGATCACTGTTCATGACTACATAGCGCGGTATTGTCCCGCAAACACACGAGCAGTGGGAAGTCAAGTGCCTGTCAATGCCATAGTAGATCTGAACACAAAGATCATTGTGGCTACCTTGTTGTGGATCACTGGATCCAAAGCTCTGCACCAGGCATCCAGGCCGATGATGTTCTATGCATCACAATGCATGCAACCTATGGTATTCGACTTGTGTACTACACTGCTGGTGTCTATGAAGACACAATTGATAGAATGCAAAGAGGGGAAGGCCAAAAACTTTGGGTATGGTAGTATCCTATGCAGCTTCTTCTTTGAGAGGGTTTCGGGGCTTAGTCCGAGGGCGGATGTCCCTCCTCATAGTCTCCGTGATCCAGCCCTGACCTGGTGGGCTGAGATCTTGACACGACAGGGTGGTGGCCATCTGGCATCACCATATTCTGAGAATTTCTTCCGCTGGTGGAACCGGCAGGTGATTGCTATAGAGGACTATCCCTATGCGGGGATAGACTTCAGATAGGATCGGGACATGTTGCTCCCACCAGGCGTAGCATTTAGAGACATTGGTGAGTACTCTTTTTGGTTTTGTGTTTATTAAAATTTTATGGATTTTTTATTATAATTGAAAATGAAAAAATCTTTTTGGTGGTAGTATCAAGTGCTAAAGTTTGACTGTTTGCTTGCAGACAAAGGCCCAGTGAGACCCGAGGGATTCCTAACACATGGTCGTCGGGGTAGAGATGATGAGGCAGGAGATGCTGCAGCAGGGCACACTCTAGAGACATTATGGCGCAACATATCACGGATGGTCACCCGGGTACCACAGATAGAGGTGGTCCGACTACTTGAGTCCATGCAGCGCCAAGTAGTGGGTGTTCCTGGTGAGTGGGTGCGGCTACTGCAGCGGGTAGCCAATGTAGTATAGTATTTCTACGAGACACATCCCGTTGAGACAACAGCTAGGCCTCCTCGGAGGGAATAGATATCCTAAGATCTCATTTTTTGTATCGATATGTATATTTTGAGGGCTACGGGCTCCAATTTTGTATGACACTACCATTTTTGGACATATTTATATATAAAAAAAAAAAACGTTGGTTCTCGGTTCTACTATACGTGTGTATGTACAAATGTATGAATGTCTTTGTATTTATGTGCTTCATGATGAATGTGACAAATGCCAATCTAATACATAGTTAGCGTATGCATCAGATATATGATTAACACTTCTTGGAACATGTATGTATGTAATTGAAACAAAATATCGTTCCAAGAATCTTATCCTCAAGAATTTTCGTAATAGCATAGGATCTCGCACACGGTACTACCCATTCAGCTGAGACACAACTAGTTGTGAATCCAGGTGGACTTCTAAAGACTGGACGCCATGGGAAATGGCATCCTTAAGTAGCTCAATGACGACACTATACTCAGCCACATTGTTAGATGTAGGACCAAGACAAGCACCTCCTGAGGACACAACTAGGTGGTCAAGTGAGAAAATAACCCAGGCAATAGAAGTAAGCTGCTGTGTATGACGGCTAGCACCATCCGTGAATCCTAAGAATGTAGGAAACTCTGTTGACATCTGTTAATCAAATGGAAGCTAATGAGCAGACCCGAAAACCAAAAGAAATCTAAACTATGTACAGAAGCAGTTATACAATAGTATACAAAAGTATCAGCCTGAACCAGAGGTTCAAGCGTAATACCGCTTGAGTTAGAGCTCATTTCTAGGCTCCTTCAAGACAGTCCCCTCATAGTATTCGAATTCATAGGCTCCTTTTTCTAAGACATGCCTCATGATGTAAGGACCGTGCCACATGGGGTTGAACTTGCCTGCCCCCAGGGGTTCTTTAGCTTGGTCATATAAGAGGACCAAGTCACCTTCAGCATACTACCGGGGACGGAAAAACCTATCATATTGAACCTTAACACAACGTTTGTTGGCATCTATGGCCACAGCGGCATCTCGACGTTGGTCATCAAGTTGCTCAAGGTGGATTAAACGTTGCTCAAGATTTGTCGTATCTGGGAGGAGCTCTATGGCCAGTTTAAGTGAAGGGATCTCGCATTCAATCAGTAAAAGTGACTCCACACCGTGAACTAGCTGAAACGGTGAGAACTCGGTGGCAGTCTTGACTGCAGTTCGATACGCCCACAAAGCAGGATATAACATGATGTGCCAATTGGTCTTGCTTTGTTGGATGGTACGTTGGAGAATGGTCTTCAAAGAATTATTGACTGCTTCTACTTGACCATTCGCTTGGGGATAATAAGAAGATGAGTGTTCTTAACAAAACCCAAGCTTGAGGGACAAATCCTCCATCATCTTGTTTTGAAAGTGACTTCCATGGTCAGTGACAATCTCTTTCGGAATACCGAACCGAGTTATAATTTGATTAAATATGAAGCGGGCTGTTGTAGCACCATCGGCTTTAACGGCAGGCATGGCCTCATCCCATTTGGAAAAATAGTCCACGGCCACTATGATATGGTGATTCCCCACAGCCGAAGCTGGTTTGCAATCCATGAAATCCACCCCCCACTTGGTGAAGGGACTGACGGTGACGACCGGATGAAGGGGCGCTGGATGCGAGTGTATGTTCCGAGAAAACACCTGGCAAGGGTGACATCTCTTCACAGCATTAACACAATCCTTAAAGATGGAAGGCCAGAAATAACCAGCTCGCATAATACGTTGGGTTGTAGCAAGCCTAGATAAGTGACCACCACACGCCCCAGCATGGCAATCATTAAGCACCCGCTCCGCTTCTTTGTGAGTTAAGCAACAACAGAGGATAGAATCCTTTCCTCGGTGATACAAAGTGTCACCGACGATAGTATAATCTTTAGCGTGATGTTTCACACGTCGTCGCTCATCTCGTGAATAGTGCGGAGGAAACTTCAAATTTTGGAGATATACAATGACATCCCCATACCAAGGGTCCTCCGATGAGATAAGAAATAAGTGCTCATCCACAAAGGAATCTTCATGAATGACATCCTCATCAAGTCTCGGAAGGTCCGACATAAGCTCTGCAAATACCAATGATTTCACCGACTTTGCCAAAGCAAAATCGAGATCAAATTCCTGAAGGATAACAATCCATTTATTATACTTCCCCTCGATAAGGCGTCGTGATAGTACAAACTGAAATGGATTGATATGCACGAAAACTATGGTGGTCCTAAGCAAAATGTAATGTCGTAACCGTTGGACTGAATGAACAATTGCAAGCGCCATCTTTTCAACATGAGTATATCTTAGCTCAGCGTCTACTAGATTTCGACTAAGGTAATAGATGACATGCTCAACAAGCGCATCATTCACCTGGACCAAGACCATGCCAATCGTCTCTTGAGATGCAGCCACATAAAGGATAAAATCTCGTGCGAAATCTGGTGGACTAAGCACAGGGGCCGATACCAAAGCTTTCTTAAGGGCATTGAAAGACTGCTGGGCTCGCTCATCCTAGATAAAAGGTGTGTCCTTCTTCAATAAGCACGCGAAACCTTTGGTAAGATTAGCATAATTGACTATGAAATGGCGTAGAAAAGTGGCTTTCCCTTGGAGGCTCTGAAGTTGTAACAAATTACGCGGAGGAGGCAACTGAAGTATTGCCTCAACTTTGAGAGGATCGACTTTAATACCCTCTTTTGAAACTATGAAGCCCAGAAGGCGACCTGTCCTTAAAGCAAAGATGCATTTGTTAGGATTCAATCGAATCTTGTATCGTATACATCGTTCGAGAATCATGTGGAGGTGCTTGGGGTGGTCCATTCTCTTGCGATAATGGCCGGCAAGATCATCCAAGAAAAACTCCATAATCTTTTTAAGATCGTGAAAGGTGTAGGTCATGGCATGCTGAAACGTAGCTCCAACGTTTTTAAGGCCGAAGGGAATTTTCCGATATGCAAATGTTCCCTAAGGACAAATAAAAGCTGTCTTATGTTGATCCTCGAGTTTGATCTGAATCTGGTTATAGCCGGAAAATCCATCCATGAAGGAAAAAATCTCACTCCCGGCGCAAGCATCCAAGATTTGATTTATGAATGGTGTGGGGAAGTTGTCTTTTGGACATGCACGGTTCAAATCCCTAAAGTTGGTACATACAAGGATCGTTCCCTGCTTCTTATCCACAAGAATGGGGTTTGACACCCATTCGGTAAGGGGAACGGAGTAGATGAAACCAGCTCTGAGCAGTTTCTCCACCTCTTCCTTGATAGCGGTTGCCTTTCTAGGGTTCACAGCACGTAAGCATTGTCGAACCGGTTTAGCATTGGGATACATTCTAATCTCATGTTCAATAATGCGGGGGTCTATTCCTAGCATCTCCTCATATGACCAGGCGAAAGCTTCCCGGAGTTCTATAAACAATTCAGTGTAAATAGCAATCTCCTCAAGAGTGCAATCGTCACCGATGTAAACATTCTCAACTACTCCGGGAGTACGAGAGATATTGATCGACATAGTTGGGGAGATATTAGCCATATTCCCTTCTGTGAAAACATCATGTGACTCCAAAAGAGCCACAGGGTGACCAACCATCTCTGCTAGAGTCGTCCTAAACTCTTCTCGTTTGGCGAGCTCGAGTTTGGGAAGGAAATAAGAGCAATGGTGCATATCTTCCCAAGGTTTCTCACTACCACACATGGCCTCCATAATAGCTTCATCGGAAGGCAAAGTATCATCGAGGCAATCATGGGAACAAGACAAGTTGGCTGCCCAAACTAGCAGCGTAATGGGATCTTCCTCAATTGTCTGGGAAGAAGAGAGATTCGGTTCTGCAGTGGCTTGTTGAATATGCTGGTAAGCACGCTTAGCTACAGACAGTGGCATAGACATACCAACATGCGAAATGTTCCAGACGTGGAACTTGTGGACGGTAAAGTCCATGGATCATCAAAATAAGAAGTCCGAAATAACATATTACGTGAAGGAGGAGACGCATCATTGGTAGTGGTTCCAATAAAATTCACAGGTGCGGAAAAATCATAAATTCCCATCAATGAAGGGTACATGCCAACACCCATGTTCTCAGTTGCCGACTGAGAATGAGTAACCTGCGGGACTATGGATCCCATGGATGCTGTGGAAGAGGAGTTAACGTAATCCAGCTGATCGATGGTCACAATCTTGCCTTCGTGAGGAAAGCAGATAACTTTGAATACAGTAGATGCGACATCTTTCATGGCATACATCCAATTCCGTCCCAGTAAAGGGTTGTAGTCGATGGGCACATCAACCACCTCGATTTCAATAGGCACAGACTTACCTCCCAAGGAGACAACAAGGGAAGGGATAATTCCATGTAGCTTAAATGAATGACCATTGAATGCAGTGAGCGTGGTTCTAGACGCGAGTAGGGGAGGAGAGCCAAGAGCTTTCCAACAAGCTAACGACATTACTGACATAGAAGCACCTTCCTCAACCATAGTACGTTTGACAAAACTCTGAAGGCACACCACCTGGATTTGAAAATCCACGTGGTAGGGTAAGCGAGGTTGGACATCAGTAGTATCGAACTTGATAACAGTGGGACTTCCCCCATCCTGAACTCCTAATGCACTCAAAAGAGCATGCTTCTGAGAAAGACAGGCTTTCAAAACTTCAAGAGCCGACATGGCACACGGAGTTTGGCCCAAATATTCTACGATGGAGTAGTTGTGGGTGGCTCAAGCATTAGGATTATGCGTAGAGCGTTTAAGAACACCTTTCGATATCTGTGGCATAATAGAGGGCTTCTTGATATGCAAGGAATTGTCAGGAGGAGGGGGAGGCTCACTCCCCAAATTGGGTTGTGGTGCATCATAATCGCGCTGGCGAGTGGCAACACTAACCTCTGACTGAACCATGTTCACACATCCATAACCACTAGTATTGGAAGAAGACGTTTTCATCTCATTAGGTCCATAATCGGTGGTGGGAGCATGCGAAGCCATGTTTTGGTGATGAGGTAGGGGATCCTTCAACACAGCTGGGCTCTGTGCCATGTGCTTTGATGCTTCTTCAATACGAGGACATAAGTGAGTAAGGTGGTCTTCCCCACAAAGCTTGCAAGGAAACTTCACCTTACGCCTAGGTTTACGATCCTCACCAGCATTTCCACCTTCCCGAGGAGGGTTGGCATTATCCTTACGGGGGGTATTGCGATTTCTATTGTTATTCCTATTGTTTCCACCCTTATGATTATTTATCCCCTTTTTCTTACCACCAGGTTGCTGGTTACCTGACTGGTTTGTCGTTTGCACACTGTGTACATCGGACGATGGGGTGGAAGTGGACAAGGTGTGAACCTATCCAGGAGTAGACTGGTTTAGCGACAAATTCTGCATTTGATTAGCTACCAAATCTACAGGGCGAGTGCTTGCAGATCCAACGATGCCATCGACATGCGGTCTAGGAACTGACGTGGGATCATGACGTGTACACAGTGCATCAGGGATGATGTCATACAAAATGCCAAATTGAGAGTATAATAAGTCTAACTACTGGACTTTCAAGATAGCTTGTTCCTCAATCACTATGTCGGACATCAAAACATCCTCAGCAATGTATGGGAGTAGAAACTTGAGGAACCATTCCAACAGGAGCTCTGGAGGAATGTTGGCTTTCACTAACCTCTTCCGCCGATGCCACTCTTGAACATGGTTAGAAATATGTGTGGCCTTATTCTGACGGAAGGTGGACAAAAACTCAGTACCAGTATCATAACGAACCGGTAACTGGAAATGGTCTAAGAAAACCAAACCAATCTCATTGAATCCCCTATAGGTGTTTCCAGGAAACTCCACATACCACTTCGCGACTGCCCCCGTGAGGGTGCATTGAAATAGTCGTAATCTAATGGAATCATGATTCAAAGAGTTGGAGGAGCACCAAAGGTGAAACGTTGTGACATGATCTTCTGGGTCCTCGCCACCTTTCGCCTCAAACTTCGGAATGTCTGAAGGGATCTTGGTAGGGACCAGGGGCCAAGTAGGGTCATGACACACTGGATCATTCGTGAGCTTCGAAAGATCCGAAAGATTCAAGTGTGCAAGGAACGGGAGCTGAGGCTGGAAAGCTTGATTATAAGCCCCCATAAAAGGTTGGTTAAACGGAACCGTGTTATAAGATGGACCAAAAGCTTGACCATGAGGATTAAACTGCTGATAATGAGGACCTGACGGACCATAAGCTTTCCCATGGCCATAGGATTGATAACCTCCTCCTGCCTGACCCATTTGAGAGTAAGCAGGTATATGCGTGTTTTGGGAACCATATTGGGGTGGTGGGTTATACTGGTGGCCAGTACTGACTGTTTTGTAGTAAGGGTTTCCACCATGAGTATGGGGCATGTATGTACTATTCACAGCAGGAACCGTGTTGTAATGACCATAGTGGTATGGTATGTTCCCACCCCCAGCATTAGGATTAGCTTGAGCAGTCGCGTGGTGACCAGAAGCATGAGAAGTATTCCCAACTCCAATATTGGTGTGACTAGTAGCAGGGATGGTGGTGTGATGTCCATGTGAATAGGAGATATTCCCACCCCATACATTAGCATTACTAGTGGCGGCAGTGGACACAAAGGTATGTGGTATGTGTCCACCCTTGTGGTTGGGAGGAACAGTATCATTTGTAAAAGTAGTCCTGGGTTGACGAGTAGCGGCACGTGTATTAGGTGGTGGATGGCGGGTCGTGTTTCAAACAACGTTCCTATTAGGTTGGGCAATCCTAGGAGGTGGTCGTCTTCCAACATTAGCATTATTAGGAGGAACATGACCAGTCCCCATACTATGTGTGTGGGTGGATAACGTAGTGCCCCCAGCGAGGGTAGTGCCCCCAGTGGGTATAGTATGGCTAACACCATGACTAGTGCCAGCGTGACTACCAAACGTAGTGGAAGGTTCGACGGTAATATGACTAGGCATACCAAAAGAGAGTGATGTCGGGTTGATCGTAGGGCCAGTGTCATCACGTAACTCTGGCATCCCGTGTCTATAACTGCGTGGAAACGAAGGAATGAACGCGTCGTCATGTTCTTCGTCCTCGGGTAAGGTTGGCATTCCGTAAAGAGAATTACCTGGATTCGAAGGATCAAACGGATCTCATTCAAGTGGATTAGGCCAAATAGAACCAGGTTGAGTCTCAGGTGGATCACCTCCCCACTCCTTACGAGGAGTATGGGGATCGGAAGTGTGGTCAACTCTACCCGATGGAGTCGAAGCTTTTTCCTCAGTATCGGAATGTGTAGCAGTCATGACATCGTGGACGTAAGTCTCGTAAGAATCCGAAGACTCAGAGGGAGACCTCCAACGTCCTCTAGCAACATGGCATGAAACCTCGGCTGGATTTAAACCAGCCAATTGATGGGACCTGCGGAGAGTAGGGCTCCGTGCCATGATATCTCCAGAGAAAATATATAATCAAAACATCCCCTAAAGGCCACTATCGATCAAAAAATAGTAAATCAAAAGCACACACCTAGAGAAACTACAGCCAAGAGTAGACAAACAGAGTGGCTAAATGAGCTCCCGACACTAGAGCCGGTATGTCTCGCCTAGGAGAGGCTCGAGACTCCCAAACTATATCCGGAGGTAACAGAATCAGTTATAGAGACACCCAGACTTCACTGCATGTATAGGGTCAAGTCCACTGCACAAACACAACTGTGCTGTCCAATCCCTATCTGACTCAAGACACAAACAATATAACCACTGCAAGTACCCTGTGCGATACCTAGGTAAGGCAACTATGGTAACCGCAATATAACCAATGCTCAGGGGGTCATTCGCAGGTGGGATCTGTCATATGGGCAGGGTAGCTGAGCCTGAAACTCAATGAGGGTCAAATCCCCCAAGAGTCCCCAGATACGAACAAATCCTGGAAATATCTCCCACGTTCAGCCGGTATCAGAGGGGTATCCCTTCAACCAATGTCCCATGACCTCGTGCTTAACTCTTGCTTGAGTAGAGCTTCCTGAGAACACTGATCTATACCATGGATTCCTCCACTCCCTGGTCAAACACCTAATGTTTCGTCTAGTAGTCTTGGATTGTTAACTCACAATGATCTATTCCAAGACTCTAAACCTATGCTAGTTGGTGTACCCTGTAAATAAAATCAGTCTAATCAATTTTAAGATTAAGCGTTAATTTTAATGGCTGTGATTACTCAAGGGATATGATCATGAAACTAGTGATGTGTAAGACTCAGTAGTATGCAAAATCATCAAATCCTAGACTCTCTCTCCAATGAAAACAATGCCCCTAATATGCACAATCAAACCAACGATTTCAAAATAAATATGCAATCTTTTATATTTCTTTTAATGCACAATCAGAATCTAAATGAAGGCAGAAAGCACTCAATGCAAGATGCAATACATAAAAGAATTTTTTTTTTGTATTTTCTCTTATAAACGAAAGGAAAATGCAAGAACTATGCATATTTTTTTTGTATTTTTCAATATATAGAAATGAAAAATGCAAGCAAAATCCTACTATCTAGTCACTGATATGCCAAGGAGATCACTAAGACAACCAGGAAGATACCAAATAGTAAGACTCAGCCAAAGGAATGAGCTCAAGAGGAAAAAACCAACAAGGCTAAATCCAAAGATGGGTAAAAAACTAACAAGGCTCAACCAAGAGAAACGAAGAGTTCTGGTCACAACCAAGGCATGGAACAGTCAAGAAACAGGCCAACAAAGACTCAGGATCAACCAAAACCAACCCAGCAACAACCAAAGGTCATAAAACAACAAAAGCTGGAGTTGTACGCTACTGTTGAAGGAATACCTGCGGGTACCTACAGCAGTAAAGTAAATAGAGGTGGGTGTACGTGGGCAGAGCTAAGCTAGCCTGCGGGTGAGGAAAGGTAAAATGGAAAACAGAGAGTCCAATGGCTCAAAAAAAGCAAGTTTTCTATAGTGCATCTCAACGGTAGATAAGTGACACAGAGCTTCGACAAACAATAACTCTAATTATGGACTAATGCTCAAACAATCCCCAAGATGGATGTTTTCCCCAGCGGAGTCGCCATTTTTGTATTGGAGAAAACTCACTATGGCTTGGGGTGTACCACAACAGATAGATGACTACCAGAAATCAACTCAATTCCCATAACTATGCTATATAAATGACAGTGCTAAGATAAGGAAGAAGATGACCAACCTCGATCCGAACGTTTGATGTAGATCCCCATTGGAGCTTTTCAATCCATGCACTTGAATCTGCAAATTAGTCTTGACAACCAATATACAACAAGTACATATAATATATAAACAACATTAACATCATCAATAGCAATGTCCTATGATATAACAAGTAAATGCAACCCAATGTAAGATAAACAACATTTACAACATTAATGGACGAGAATATGAGTATTTCTATTAATAAACAAGAAGAAGTACAAAGTGATACGACCTCTTGCCGGTAACCAATCTAAACCAAGATCTGGATCAATCCACTTGTGCCTCCACCACTTCAATCCTCCATGAAAGGAAAACTCAAACTAGATAGTAGTTTGGAAGGTGAACATAAAGGGTTCACAACTACAAGGATCAATGAGTGTAGACTCAAGATAGGGAAAAAATCCGCTAGAGTTCTCTTGCTCTTCTTTCCCCTCCCGTCCATAAGCCATATGTGCTCAATATATAGTCCTCTCAAAGGTAGGTGAAAGGACACATCGAGGCGTTACTCGGGCAGATGGAGAGCCAAAGGTCACCCAATTACCGCTTTTTGGGAGTAAAAAGTAATAAACTAGTGTTTTTTACCATTTTACTTGATACCCGCGGGCTATAGTGATGCAACTCACGCGTACGCATGCTATAATGATGCAACATGTGGGTAGAAATAAAAATAGGGAAAAATAGTATCTCTGAAGGATATAAATGGATCTGAGTCGGTGAAATGGATCCTACAGGCCAAAGAATGCTAATGCTCACAGGGTGGAAGATTACATTGTAACAAATATTGTTTAATGATGTATATATTGATGTTCCTAGAATTAGGCTGTGTATTTTGGCATATTAGAATAATTGCATTAATGAACAGCATACTACTAATATGCATGTAATGGGTAAGTGGCCTATGGCACTGTACAACATTCCATTGCTACTTATCTAGAATGAAACCTCTTTGCTGACATGTTGGGAGTAGTGCAAACTCTTAACAATGTTCTGCTAGAGATTGGAAGGCATCTAGAAAGTTACAGGATATGGATGAATGTTGTATTGAAGCATTGGCTAAAATAATTGCATGACTGTATGACATATTTCTTTATGTGTAAGAATTTGTTCTGAAAACTATGAGATGTTTCTAATCATGCAATTTAACTTGTTTTGTAGGAAAGATCGTATACCTTCACCTACAAAGAAGGACTACAACATTTGTTCCAGCAACAAAGATATCTATTGAAGTTATTGAAGATATTGAAGTTCCCAGGATCTGGGATGAAGTAATGGAAGAATGCCATGATCAATCGATCATGAAGAATGATGTTTTGGATGCAGTCCCAAGACCTGAAGGGAAGTCTATTGTGACTTCCAAATGGATCTATAAGATCAAGCATGCTGCAGATGGTAGCATGGAGAAACACAAAGCGAGGTTTTGTAGCTCGTGGCTTCTCCTAGAAGGAGGGATTGAGTATGAAGAGACTTCTACACCTATAGCTAGGCACACTTCCATCAGATCAATACTTGCTCTGGCTGCAGTGATGAAATGGAAGATACACCAGATGGATGTCAAGACATCTTTCTTGAATGGTGTAGTCGAAGAGGAAGTGTATGTGGAGCAGCCACTTGGTTTTGAGACACATGATGGGAAGTCATATGTGTGTAGATTGAAGAAAGCCTTGTATGGCTTGAAGCAAGCTCCTAGAGCTTGGTATGGTAGGATAGACAGCTCTCTATCCAGTTTGGGCTTTACCAAGAGTAAAGCGGATTCCAACCTTTACTACAAGGTTGAGGAAGGCAATCCAGTGATACTACTTTTGTATTCGGATAACCTATTTGTTACAGGTGAGGATAGATTGATTGCCGACACATAGCGGAAGCTTGCTGCCGAGTTCGAGATGAAGGACTTGGGGATGATGCACTACTTTCTAGGCATGGAGGTGTGGCAGAGTGCAGAGGGGATCTTCCTTAGACAAGGGAAGAATGCAGTAGAGATCCTGAAAAGGTTTGGGATGATGGACTGCAAGGCCATGGCCACACCTATGGCATCGAACCTGAAGCTTCTGTGTGATGCTTCATCTGATTTGGTTGATGTCACTGTGTATCGTCAGATGATTGGGTCCTTGATGTACCTGACAAACACTAGACCAAATATTTGCTTTGCGGTGAACACATTGAGCTAGTTCCTGACGGATCCCAGAGGTGTTCACTTGGTTACTGTAAAGCATATTCTGAGGTACCTGAAGGGTACAATTGATTTTGGGCTCAAGTATGATGCGAATCAAAAGTTTAACCTGCAGGGCTATGTTGATTCAGACTGGGCAGGCAGTGCTGCAGATAGGAAGAGCACATCTGGGTGTTGCTTCAGTATGGGATCAGGTGTGATTTCTTGGTTTAGCAGGAAGCAGTCCTGCGTAGCACTGAGTACAGCCAAGGCTGAGTATGTTGCAGCATGTTCGGCTAGTTGTGAGGTAGTATGGCTCTGGAAGCTACTGTCTGAGTTATTTGATCTCCCGCTGGAGGCTACTGGTATCTTTTGTGACAACCAGAGTTGTGTGAAACTGTCTGAGAACCCGGTGTTCCACGACAGGTCAAAGCACATAGAGATCAAATATCACTATATCAGGGATATGGTCCAGAGAGGAGCAGTGAAGCTCCTGTATGTTGCGACGGATGAGCAGGTTGCAGATGTGCTGATGAAGCCATTAGCCAGAGTGAAGTTCGAGTACTTTAGAGAGAGGATTGGTGTTCTTCAGATTGATGACACTTCAAGGAAGAAGTGATGGACACATTTGCAGGAGCCATTCCCAGCATGGTGAGAGGAGGATCCTTCCATGGCTGCGGATGTAAGCACTGGATGATGAGCATCAGGATGATGCTCCGGCTACTACTCTGTATATGCATCATGTTGGATGCTTGTGATGATCAGTTGGATCATGTATATGTATATGCATCATGTTGGATGCTTGGACCATGTATCTGTATATGTATCAGGTGGATACGTTGTATGATCAGGTAGATCATGTATGTTGATATATATCAGGTGGATACATTGTATGATCAGATGGATCATGTATCTATGTATGTATTAGGTGGATACATTGTATGATCAGGTGGATCATGTATGATGATATGTATCAGGTAGATACTTGGTATGCATCAAGTGGATGCATTATATGATCAGGTTGATCATGGATGATGAGCTTCAGGATGTTACTCCAGATGACATGCATCAGGATGATGCAGTGATGATGATCAGGTTGATCATGTGATGATGTACATCAGGATGATGTATGGTGAGTATCAGGTTGATACTTTGTGGCTGTGGACAGGTTTTGCAGATGAGCATATAAGTAGACTTGGGAGATCCGACAGGTAGAGTTGTGTGCTCGTAACAGCCTGGGATGCTCTTTCGAGGCATTGCTTTAGGAGGACATATAAGTAGACCTAGGAGATCCGACAGGTAGAGCTGTGTGCTCATAACATCTTGGGATGCTCTTTCGAGGCATTGTCCTATGGCATGTAAGTAGACCTGAGAGATATGATAGGTTGGGCTGTGTGCCCATAATAAGTCCTGGGATTATCTTTCGAGACATTGCCATGACCACATGTAAGTAGACCTGGGAGATCCGATAGGTTGGGTTGTGTGCCCGTAATAAGTCCTGGGATGCTCTTTCGAGGCATTGTGGTAGGGGCCACATGTAATAAGTCCTGGAGATCTGGACAGGATGAAAAAGGTCTCAGATGCTCTTTATAGATCTTGCTTTGCAAGACACTCTTTTAAGGTTTTGTGACAATCACATGTAAGTGGACCTAGGAGATCTTGACGGTCGTGCTTCAGCACATAAATGGTCCTAGGACACTCTTTCGAGGCATTGTGACACACGTACTAAGTCCTAAGGATTCCACAGTATGGCTAATGATGATGAAGACTTGCAGGTGGTGGGCCTACATCCAATATGAAAAAGGACTGGCTCTGTAGAACTTCCTATGACGAGTAGATCGGAGATTGATTGAGATAGTAGCAGCAGTGACGATGATGATGATCCAGAGAAGAAGACTTGTACTAGTAGATCTGTGTCGAGAAATACCTTCCTAGTTAAGAGGGAGTGTTGATGTATATGTAACTTCAGAATGTATTTCACCTATGTATATTGTACTCCTATAGAGATGTATTATTCCTCTATACGGAAGTGTCATCATTTGTATTGACAAGTGTCGCAAGTGTCATAACTCGCCGATGGGTTATTAGACCACCATGTGTGGGGTCGACCCTGATTAAGTTAACCAAGGGTTATTAGGCTAAGTTAGACAAGTCGGCCCCACTGGTTTATTGGGTAGGACAGGACAAGTATAAATAGAGATCGGGAGATCTCTATTTGATCACTCATTACTCACTTCTATCTCTCTTAGAAAGTGGCGCACTTGTGAGGAGGAGGATCATTTTCTAGGAGAAGACTATCTCTTGTACTTTGGTTGCATCATTGCTCTCTCTATCTCTGAGGAAGTTGTGGGGTTTTTCACCTTTATGGTTTTCCCCAGTGAAACTCTGTGTGTCTATTTTCTCATGTGATTGCTTGGTGTGATTGATATGCATTGTTATACTTGATATGTTGTACATGTTATTCTCTCAGTAACAATCCTAGAGTATATTGAATTAATGCTAAAAAATTAATAGTTTCCACCCGAAGTGTCAATATTTTCTCTTATAACAGAGTACTTTTTAATAGTTTTTCTATTTAATTTGAGTATGTGAGAACTGTGTGATAATAGGCGACGTTTCCTTGTGGAATTGCTTACAACTAATTCCACTAAAACACGACGAGCCGCACAAAGATATTTTGTACGAGATGTCTTCCCAATCGCATTAAATGTAGATTGGAGATTTCTAACAATATGACTGCTAGCCTCTGAGCTTTTAACCATATTTATGCCCAAAATTCTCCTAACAACAGCTAAACAACATGACTTTAACAAACATAGCAATAATTGACATTTACCTGCATCACCTTTGGATTCAAAATATTCTTTGACAATTTTGTTGCATTGCCATTCGATAGTGTGTTTTGGCAACTTACCTTCAAGCCCTGACATAGCACTCTCATCCACATGAATACATCTAGGATTTCTTCTTCTTACACTGGACAGTCGAGGTAGGGAGGGTGGACATGAGACATGAATACCAGAGCTTGTTTGTTGTGGTGCTTCGTTCACAGATTGAGCCATAATTGGAGTGGGTTGACATGCTTCTGGTCTTCTTGGGGAGATTGCAAATTAAGCAAGGCTTGTATGTACCTCTCTACACATGTAGCATCTCCCAAAATTCTTGTGTCGTGAGGAACTTCAACATGACTTGTTGATGGATTGTTGGTTGGAGATTGTGTTGATGTTGGAATTTGAGTTGGGTCTGTTGGATGTGACCACTTTACCTATGGTTATGAACAAGAGGTTGTCATGTCAACAACTGTGTTAGGATCAGTGGCAGGATCTGGGGCAATGATAGGACCATGTCTCAATCTTTCCATTCCCAACTTGGCCTTTTCTCTTAAGTCATTGACCTTTTCAATGGGAAGATTCCTTCTATATATTTGTTTTGCGTTGCACGAGTTTCCCATCTCCAAAAGTCTCTTTAACACAACTATCAGGCCTACCCCTACAAAAGAAACAAAAAGTAAGATATTAGTGCCATTGTACAATGAACTTGACACATTCCAACATAACTTACCACTTTACAAATTAACATATACAACTACATACTATGTTGGTTTATTTGTGTTCGAATAAACATCATTATCCCTTACAATTCCAATCAATATAGATGATGGTTGGTCAAGTGTAGAGTGGATAAACTAATGTCTTTCCTATCCATGAATTCATAAAAATTATGGTAGTAACACCCTACAACAGAGATGGCTAAAGATGCCTTGGGAATAGTTTCATAGTTTTTATACATCAAATAAGGTAACCTATGAAAAAATAGTTTGGGAATAGTTTTTCTTATTGGTTTACATCATATTTTTCACCTTAATTGGTTGTATTTTTTGCTTTCTCCCTTAATGTTATCAATTCTAAATTTTGCACCTAGTTTGATTGCTTTGTCTTCACAGTGAAATGGTATATCCTTCCATTTGAGGCAATGTCCTTTACCATCATAAACTACTAGGTTATATAACACCTTAAGGAGTTGAAGAAACAACAACAAACAATTTCCTTATCTATAAACCTTGATATGATAGAATGTGATTTTGAGTTTAAAATACCCATGGTTGAATTCAACCATGCATCACAATAGAATGAATGTATACCTTGTATTGTGCAAAACCTTAAGGAGGATGAAAAGGTTTCTAACAAGGATCGTGGTCTTGGGATGGGTGATTAGGGGGAATATAATTTGACCTTTCAATGTGCAATATCTAGGGTGGGGAGGTGTTGGAAAGTGGGGAACTAGGGACTATACCAACAATGATCATGTTGGATAGAGCATGAAGTGGGAAAGTCTTGGTTTTTGGAAAAAAAAATCATTATTAAAGGTGAGGGGATATTCTAAGGATGGTAAATATGTATGAATATTATCATATTTGGGTTCATGGAGAAAGGAAAGGTGCATATAATTACAAATATCCTCATTCCATACAATGGTATTGAATAAGAGATGAGAGAGTTGAGGTTTTGTGGATGAGTTGAAGTGATATTTTTAGTCATGTTTAGTGAGTGTGTAGTATTTTTTGCTAGCATAATATGAGGTGAAAAGAACAAAATTAACTTGGTAACTAATTACACAATGAGGAGGTTGCATACTTCATCTTGTCTAGTGTTCATATGAGTTTTTTTAGATGTGAACTTGAGAAATATTCTTGTCAAATTCATTGTTGTCTATGCATGGATATTGTTGTGGGCATATGATAAAAACAAAAAGGCATGGGATAATCTCAAATCTTGTGAATGAAAAGACTTATTTACAATTCACCATACCTCTATAGAAATGATCTCCACTTGCAATGGAAACTGGTAGCTTGAATGTATCCACTAGATTCCAAGACCACTGAAGATGTTTGTTAGATTCCAAGGGTGATTTTCTGTCCAATAGATCAATGAGTGTCCAAAATATCAATGAGTGTCCAAAATATCAATGAGTGTGAGCCAATAAGAAACCTGTAAGAGCTTGAAACCCGCGGAAGAAATGAAACTCGTGTTTTTTGGTAGAATTCTCGGGAAACAGAGAACTTTGTTTTTTTTAACTAGTAATAGGGACGCGCACGCATGCTTAAACGCACGCATGCGTGTTTTTAGCACGTACAAGTCACTAGCGCGCATGCGCTAAAACACGCGCACGCACTAAAACACGCGCATGCACTAAAACACACGCATGCGCTAAAACACATGCACATGCCCCTGTATAACGTTTACACCATTTATTCCCCAATGTTTACACCATTTAATGCCAAACCTTCCCCCACTTCGAAAATATTTGCATAAATTGGACTCGGTGATGAAGTTTGAAGGGTGGGTCTTAATTAATTTTTATTTGAAGGGCTTACTCTTTGAGTCTTGACACATTTGATAATTTATGGTTGTCAATGCGCCTTGACCCAATTGATATTGTAAGGTGAGGATGTGCATGCATAATAATCCTTATTTATGACTATGCGATGACGATTTAAATGGAAGAGGATGTAAAGACATGTTATTTTTATATGTATTTTGATGGTGAGTGTCGAAGAGAAACGTGGTAATAAACCACATATGTTTGGAAGGACGGAGGGAGGGTACATGATCATGATCATACCACCCATCAAATTGAAGACAATTCCTAAGCCAATTTTTTTTTTTTAAATTTTATTAATAACCATTGTGGTACTTTGGTCCAAATGTTTTTTCTAACTCATTGTTTCTCCATATTGTGTGCCTACTGCCGCCTCTCTATATCAATGCATAAAAAATCAACCTCTGCTTGGTTTGTGGTTATAGTTGCATGCCATTATTTGTAGTTGCATGCCATTGAGTGTTGTTTAGAGTTTTTCGTGATTCTATGACATTCATGCCATAAATGAAGTCTTGTAGAGGAGGACTCATCAAAGAGGCAATTTGATTTTCATTTTGAAAAAAAACATATTTTGTAAAGATCAAATGCCATGAATGCATCCTTAGCCTACCAGGCAAGACCATGGATATGTTGAAAAGCATTGAACATCATCAAAGAATGAAAACATGTTCCTAGAGATCTTATTGAATCATATTGAGCTCAATTGAATTCCACCTGGGCCTTAATTGAAAATTCTAGACCTCACGCGTCATCAATAACACATAGAATC
This sequence comes from Larix kaempferi, assembly GCA_027924585.1. Taxonomy (NCBI): domain Eukaryota; kingdom Viridiplantae; phylum Streptophyta; class Pinopsida; order Pinales; family Pinaceae; genus Larix; species Larix kaempferi. The sequence continues at coordinate 6,589,168 of BSBM01000727.1, forward strand.
CATGACACTATCCCTCTACAAGGAGCCTTTTGCATATCAATTGAATATTGCTGCCATTATAATGTCTTGGACATGAAGGATTTATCTTGGCTCCTTAACCATGGCTAGTGGAGGGAAACAAGAGCCTCCAACACTAACTCTTGCTTCTTAGGCACAAACACCATGAATGAGTCCCTGGACCACCACATATGAATTCTATAGGGTATTAGTCAACTTCAAGTGTGTTATGTGTGCGATGACTAGGTTAGTTGTGAACCAAAAATGGGTCTCGAGGTCTGACTAAGGTATATGGACAACAAAAATCTTCTCATGCCTTAAATGAAGCTTCTCAAGCTCAAGCACCATGAACAACACCTACAACTCAAGAAGCTTCTTAGGATACAATGTTGAATGCATCTTCAAACCACCACACATAACCATTGTGGGGTATCTCTAGCAAATGTAGAGGGATACATATACCATGATTAGGATACATTGCATGCCTTAAACAAGATGATGATGATGATGATGACTAATATCGTCATAATCATCCTCCTCCTCCTCCTCATCATCATTGTAATCATCATCACCACCATCATAATCATCATCATCATCATCTTCATCATCAACATCATATTCGTCGCCATCATCATCATTATCATCATCCTCATCATCATCCTCATCATCATCATCTTCTTCATCATCGTCATCATCATCAACATCTTCGTCATCGTCATCATCATCATCATCATCATCATCATCTTCATCATCATGATTGATAATGATGATGATGACGAAGATAATGATGATGATGATGATGATGATGATGATGAAGATGGATGATGATGAAGATG